>CM060407.1:112660533-115228033 GCA_030545235.1 Helianthus tuberosus
TGAAACCGGTTTACATATGTCATGTAATCGGCTTAATATAGGACCGAATTGTGGTATTAAGTTCAAGTGTTTTGATAGTTGTTCATGTTGTAATTAGGATAATGCATGATGTGCTTGAACAAGGGTTGAATGTGTTATGAATATGTTTTTGAATATATGAAGAACATGATGAATAAGTGAAGAACAACTTGAATATGCAATGAAAGTGTGCTGAATATTTGAAATCTGCACTGTTTGATCCATTTTGGGTAAATATTAGACAACAAAACATGTTTAGTGGATAGTACATGATTCTGCATGATTTTCATTGGATAGTACAAACTGTGAAGGATCAGCAGATGCTGGGGAGTCGGAACCCCTGGTTGCGACTCGCAATCACAGCCTTACAAGCCGAGACCACCAGTTGCGACACAGGTTGCGAGTCCCGTTGCGACTCGAAACCTTAGCATGATCAGCCGAAACCACGGTTGCGACATAGGTTGCGACTCGCAACCATCCATGATCAACACGAACAGCATAACCCGCAACCACGCTTGCGAGTCCGGTTGCGACTCGAAACCACGCCTATTGGGTTTGCTTAATTATGGGCCTACGATAATGGGCCGGGCTTATGGGCTTCTGTGTTAACTGTTTAATACGTGTTTTGGGCTTAAGAAGTTGGACCGAACTTATGAGCCAAGTGTGCTGTTGTTAATTGAATATGCTGTGCACCGTTGTTGAAACTGCCACGATAAAACTATATGATCGTTACTTGTACGTGCACTGCTTGGTTTGAATCTGATTATAAATGGTATCTATGTTAGGACGTAATTGACTACTTGCGACTTGATTGACCTTTCTGTGTTACTACCGAGCAAACCAAGGTGAGTTCACACCCTCTACAAAGCATGGGATTCCCAGGGGTCGGGAATTGGGGTTAAGGAACTGGGTTCCTCGTCCTCCTTGGGTAGGACAGTAAAGGTTCAGGAATGTAATTCCTCGTCCTCACGGACAGATAACTCGTACTAGACCAAAACTCTATCACGAAGTCCCTCATTTTTATATCGACTTAATCGCCGGGCCAATGGCGAGCGGGTCATTAGTTAGATAGCGCTATTTAGGTCTGACAAACCTCACACCGTGCCGCAGAGGACGGGCGTGAACTAATGGATCTGGGGCACGTCAATGATGATAGACATTGACAGTTTCAGGGCACTTAAACATGACTACAGTCAGCAGTCGATATGGTAACGAGTCTAGTGTATACATGGGGTAGCCCCCACGGCCGAAATGCCAGATAACTACACGGGGTAGCCCCCACGGCTGGATTGCCAGAGTAACCGGGAATAAACAAGTCACGTTTTTAACTATGGGGTAACCCCCACGGCAGGATGCCAGCTAAAGGAAACTGTTTTCGAAACAACTTAAAACGAACACCCAACCGTGAACTCACTCAACTAGTTGTTGACTCGTTACTACATGCTTTGCAGGTCCTTAGGTTCTTAAGCTGGAGCTTGCATGGAGGAGGATCGTTGTGGGATATGGACGACTGTGTGTCCACATTAAACTATGAAACAATTAAACTTATGTTTTGATTTAAGACTTATGCTTCCGCTTGCAACTTAACTATGTTTTGTTTGAACACCAATTGTATTGGTTGGATTTTTAAAACTACTTATATGCTTGTTCAATATGATTGGTGGCTGGATCCTGGTCAGTCACGCCTCCAAGCGGTGGTACTCCGCAGGTGGATTTTGGGGGTGTGACAGATTGGTATCAGAGCCATTGGTTATAGAGAACTTGGTTTTAATAAAGGAGAAAACGTTTTTTATTAAAATCAGACTATAACCTGTACAGTGCTCAACGGTCCACAACGATGCTTCACTCCACATGCAAGGCTCGACATTCTAGGTGATATGGTCTGTATATTACCTACTTGTTAGATACATAGTACATTGCTCATGGTATGCTTGGTTAGTATGACTATTGTTGCTTGAACACGTGTGCACTTACTCGCTTCTGACATCGTACTTTTGCGAACCCCTCTCACTTACGTTCTTCTTGATGTGAAGATCATGTCTGGACGCGTTAACATGACACAAGCCCAGTTGACGGCTTTGATCAACGAACGAGTTGCCACAGCACTTGCAGCTGCACACGCAGGAGGTATATCCTGCAGTCCGAACTCAATCTAGGACCTTTAGGATCCTACTCTCGTGAACCAACCTTTGTGTTAAACTCTGTCTTTTCTTTCGCCTACGATAGGTCAGCACGTTCAGCCACCCGTGTGCACTTTTAAGACTTTCATGGACTGCCGGCCAACTACTTTTAGCGGCACTGAAGGAGCAGTAGGACTCCTACACTGGTTTGAGAAACTAGAATCTGTCTTCGAAATGTGCGAATGCCCTGAGGCGCGCAGGGTGAAGTATGCTACGGGTACTCTCGAGGGTTTGGCCCTCACATGGTGGAACGCTCAAGTTCAGATGCTAGGGTTGGTTGCTGCCAACGCCACCCCATGGGAAACTTTTAAGGAAATGATCAAGGAAGAATACTGCAGCCGTGATGAGATTCACAAACTCGAGGTGGAGTTCTTCAACCTCAAGATGACGGGGTCGGAGATTGAGGCTTATGTGAAAAGGTCGAACGAACTGGCAATTCTGTGCCCTACTATGGTGGATCCTCCCATCAAACGCATCGAACTGTTTCTTCAGGGCTTAGTGCCAGAGATCCAAAGTCATGTGACTTCAGCGAACCTCGCTACCTACCAGCAAACTGTACAGTTGGCTCACCGTCTCACGGATCAAGCGGTGGAGCAGAACAAGTTACCAAAACGCATTGGCGCTGCAACTACTACTGGTACCTCTAGTGACAACAAACGGAAATGGGATGGAACTTCGAGTAAGGGTTCGACTTCAGTTCAGTCCCAGTCTCAGCAGAGAAAGACTGAGGACTACAAAAGCCCTAATCAACAATCGTCTGGTGGTGGATACAAAGGAAATCATCCCAAATGCAATCGCTGCAGTCTGCACCACAGCGGGCCATGCACCAGGGGCAACTGTCATCGGTGCAACAAGCCTGGTCACGCTGCAAAGGATTGCAGGAGCTTATACCCCGCCAATCAGCATCGTCAGCAAACTCAACAGAACCAGCGCCAGCAACAGCAACAGGGTGATAACAAAGGGTGCTTTCAGTGTGGAGCTGAGGGCCACTTCAAGAGAGACTGTCCCCAACTGAACAGGAACCAGAACAACAACAACAATAACAACAATCAGGGGAATGGTAACAATGGGAACAACAACAACAATGGCGCCAGGGGGCGGATGTTTGTGATCGGCCAAGGTGAAGCAAGGAACGACCCCAATGTTGTGGCGGGTAAGTTCCTTCTCGACGACTTTTATGTTTCAGTTTTATTTGATTCGGGTGCCGATACTAGCTACGTGTCACTAGAAGTTAGTCGAATGCTTAAGCGTATTCCAACACCTTTGAACAACAAGCACACCGTAGAGCTAGCAAATGGTAAGAGTTTAGAGGCCACACACGTAGTCAAAGGTTGTAAACTTATTCTCGCTGACCAAACCTTCTCTATCGACCTCATTCCTATTGTCTTGGGTAGTTTCGACGTTGTCATTGGGATGGATTGGTTATCCCAACACCGAGCAGAGATTCTTTGCAACAAGAAGGTTGTCCGTATTCCAGGTCCCGATGGTGAACCTCTCATAATTCATGGCGACAAGAGGAGTGCTGTTGAGAACGTCATTTCTCTCCTTAAGGCCCAAAAGTACTTGCGAAAGGGCCACACTGCTATTTTGGCTCTTATTACTGACACCACGGAGAAAGAGAAGAAGATAGAAGATTTCCCAGTTGTACGCGATTATCCAGAGGTATTTCCTGAGGAACTACCTGGTCTTCCGCCTCATCGCCAAGTCGAGTTTCAGATCGAACTAGCTCCTGGAGCTGCGCCTATAGCTCGTGCACCTTATCGTTTAGCTCCATCAGAGTTGAAGGAACTCTCCACGCAACTGCAAGAGCTCCTGGATAAGGGTTTTATTCGTCCTAGCTCATCGCCCTGGGGAGCTCCAGTGTTATTTGTGAAGAAGAAAGACGGTACTTTCAGAATGTGCATCGATTACCGGGAACTCAACAAGGTGACGGTGAAGAATCGTTATCCTCTACCGCGTATCGACGACTTATTCGACCAGTTGCAAGGGTCGAGCTACTATTCGAAGATTGACTTGAGGTCGGGTTATCACCAGCTGAGAGTCCGGGAAGAGGACGTCTCTAAAACAGCTTTCAGAACTCGATACGGGCACTATGAGTTTTTGGTCATGCCTTTTGGGATGACAAACGCACCTGCGGTTTTCATGGACTTGATGAACCGAGTGTGCAAGCCTTACCTGGACAAGTTCGTTATAGTCTTCATCGACGACATCCTGATCTATTCCAAGAGTCGGGAGGAACATGAGCAGCATCTGCGACTTATTCTGGAACTCCTTCGAACGGAACAACTTTATGCAAAGTTCTCGAAATGCGACTTCTGGCTTCGAGAAGTCCATTTCCTAGGCCACGTGGTGAACAAGGATGGGATTCACGTTGATCCATCCAAGGTAGACTCGATAAAGAACTGGCCAGCACCTCGTACACCAAAGGAAATACGCCAATTCTTGGGTTTGGCGGGATACTACCGGAGATTCATAAAGGATTTTTCTAAGATTGCACAGCCCCTCACCTCACTAACGCAGAAGGGCGTTATTTATCGCTGGGGAAACGCACAGGAGTTGGCATTTCAGCACCTAAAGGATAGACTTTGTAGCGCACCTATCCTTTCCTTGCCGGAAGGCACGGACGACTTTGTGGTCTACTGCGACGCATCGATTCAAGGTCTTGGTTGCGTGTTGATGCAACGAGATAAAGTTATAGCCTACGCCTCACGTCAACTCAAGGTTCATGAAAAGAACTACACGACGCACGACCTAGAGCTGGGAGCTGTTGTTTTTGCACTTAAGTTATGGCGGCATTACCTGTATGGTACCAAGTGCGCGATCTACACTGACCACAGGAGCCTCGAGCACATCTTCAAGCAGAAGGAACTGAATATGCGACAACGACGATGGGTCGAACTTCTGAATGACTACGAGTGCGCAATCAGATATCACCCGGGCAAAGCCAATGTTGTGGCTGACGCCCTCAGTCGGAAGGACACTGCGCCTAAGCGCGTGCGAGCTTTACAACTCACGATCCATTCTAGTCTTCCCTCCCAGATACGAGCTGCTCAGATAGAAGCACTGAAACCAGAAAACGTCAGGGCTGAAGCCCTACGCGGATCGCGGCAACGCTTAGAACAGAAGGAAGACGGTGCTTACTACGTAACGGGACGCGTTTGGGTCCCACTCTATGGCAACCTACGAGAGCTTGTGATGGATGAAGCACACAAGTCTCGCTACTCGGTACATCCTGGATCAGATAAAATGTACCACGACATCAAAACTACGTACTGGTGGCCTAGCATGAAGGCCCACATAGCGACCTACGTCAGCAAGTGTTTGACTTGTGCGAGAGTCAAGTCGGAATACCAGAAACCATCAGGCCTGCTCCAACAACCAGAGATACCTCAATGGAAATGGGAGCAAATTTCCATGGATTTTGTTACTGGCCTACCTAGATCCCAGCGCGGGAACGATACTATTTGGGTGATCGTGGATCGACTCACAAAATCTGCACACTTCCTGGCCATTAAGGAAACGGATAAGTTCTCCACTCTTGCAGAAATTTACCTCAAGGAAGTTGTTTCGAGGCACGGGGTGCCCACCTCCATCATCTCGGATCGAGATGCACGTTTTACTTCAGAGCTGTGGCAAGCAATGCACAAATCCTTTGGCTCACGATTAGACATGAGCACAGCGTACCATCCTCAGACGGACGGGCAGTCCGAGCGCACTATTCAAACCGTAGAAGACATGCTTCGTGCATGTGTAATCGACTTCGGCAACCGCTGGGAAAAGCATCTGCCACTTGTGGAATTCTCGTACAATAACAGCTACCACACCAGCATTGGAGCTGCTCCGTTTGAGGCATTGTACGGACGTAAATGCCGGTCTCCCCTTTGCTGGGCAGAGGTGGGAGATAGTCAGATTACTGGTCCAGAATATGTGGTAGATACAACCGAGCAGATCGTTCAGATACGAAAACGCATGACGGCCGCTCGCGAACGTCAGAAAGTTTACGCCGACATGGGCAGGAAACCACTTGAGCTCCAGGTTGGGGAGCGGGTACTACTCAAAGTCTCACCCTGGAAGGGTGTGGTTCGTTTTGGCAAACGCGGCAAACTCAACCCACGATACGTTGGACCTTTCGAGGTCATTGAGAAAATAGGCAGGGTGGCCTACAGACTAAACTTACCAGCGGAACTCGGTGCAGTTCACAACGTTTTCCACGTGTCGAATCTGAAGAAGTGTCCATCAGATGAGACCCACGTAGTTCCTTTGAAGGAACTCACGATCGACGAACAGTTACGATTCGTCGAGGAACCAGTCGAGATCACGGACCGGGATGTTAAGGTCCTCAAGAGCACTAGAATACCCCTTGTACGAGTTCGTTGGAACTCACGTCGCGGCCCAGAGTTCACCTGGGAGCGCGAAGATCAGATGAAACAAAAGTATCCCCAACTGTTCGCAAACGGTACAACCACTACTGAGGCTGAAGCTACGGAATTTCGGGACGAAATTCCAGATCAACGGGGGGAGGATGTGACACCCCAGGAAAACCGGGAAAACCATACGACTTAACTAGCTTCCTCAGTGAGTGCCACCAAATTTCGGGACGAAATTTCTTTCAACTTGGGGATGATGTGACAACTCGAAATTTAGAACCTTTTATCTGTATCTCGATGTAACATGCTTAAACGTGTGACTAGTTAACTATGTTGGTTTAATGAGATAAGCGAACATTCTATGTGATTATATATTATGCTTATGTGTATGCTTGTATGTATGCGACCCGAGACAACAAGGACCCGACTCGAAACCATGTGGTCTCGAGTGAACAGTAGCCATTAGGCCGGTTTGGGCCTTTGGCCGGTTGGGCCATTTGGGCCGTAAACCCTCATCCGAAACCCTTTAGGGTGCACCACTTGAACTAATATATATATATCACACTAGCTAACCTTGTCATTTTTGATCAACACACACCCACACTCTCACTCTTTCCCTCTCTAAAAACCCTTGAAACCAAACATCACCTTCACTCCCTCACTCTCGGATTTTTGGACTCTCGGATTGTTGGAAGCGCACACACATCCTCAAAACCCATCAACCGGTTAGTGTTCTTGATGTTTATTGTTGAATGTTAGTGATTCATGTTGTGTTTTGGTGTTTGGATTGATGGTCATGACATTATGTTTGCTTGCTAAGAGGTTTGCTTGATAGAAAATAGCTATTTGTTGTCAAGTGATGATATTATATGCATGATTGTGATAAATCGGTTAATATGCCTTGATTTCGGATATATTGCATGATGGGTTATGATATCTTGTGTTTAAGTGAAGTTTAAACTACTAGTTGTTGATGTTCATGAAACCGGTTTACATATGTCATGTAATCGGCTTAATATAGGACCGAATTGTGGTATTAAGTTCAAGTGTTTTGATAGTTGTTCATGTTGTAATTAGGATAATGCATGATGTGCTTGAACAAGGGTTGAATGTGTTATGAATATGTTTTTGAATATATGAAGAACATGATGAATAAGTGAAGAACAACTTGAATATGCAATGAAAGTGTGCTGAATATTTGAAATCTGCACTGTTTGATCCATTTTGGGTAAATATTAGACAACAAAACATGTTTAGTGGATAGTACATGATTCTGCATGATTTTCATTGGATAGTACAAACTGTGAAGGATCAGCAGATGCTGGGGAGTCGGAACCCCTGGTTGCGACTCGCAATCACAGCCTTACAAGCCGAGACCACCAGTTGCGACACAGGTTGCGAGTCCCGTTGCGACTCGAAACCTTAGCATGATCAGCCGAAACCACGGTTGCGACATAGGTTGCGACTCGCAACCATCCATGATCAACACGAACAGCATAACCCGCAACCACGCTTGCGAGTCCGGTTGCGACTCGAAACCACGCCTATTGGGTTTGCTTAATTATGGGCCTACGATAATGGGCCGGGCTTATGGGCTTCTGTGTTAACTGTTTAATACGTGTTTTGGGCTTAAGAAGTTGGACCGAACTTATGAGCCAAGTGTGCTGTTGTTAATTGAATATGCTGTGCACCGTTGTTGAAACTGCCACGATAAAACTATATGATCGTTACTTGTACGTGCACTGCTTGGTTTGAATCTGATTATAAATGGTATCTATGTTAGGACGTAATTGACTACTTGCGACTTGATTGACCTTTCTGTGTTACTACCGAGCAAACCAAGGTGAGTTCACACCCTCTACAAAGCATGGGATTCCCAGGGGTCGGGAATTGGGGTTAAGGAACTGGGTTCCTCGTCCTCCTTGGGTAGGACAGTAAAGGTTCAGGAATGTAATTCCTCGTCCTCACGGACAGATAACTCGTACTAGACCAAAACTCTATCACGAAGTCCCTCATTTTTATATCGACTTAATCGCCGGGCCAATGGCGAGCGGGTCATTAGTTAGATAGCGCTATTTAGGTCTGACAAACCTCACACCGTGCCGCAGAGGACGGGCGTGAACTAATGGATCTGGGGCACGTCAATGATGATAGACATTGACAGTTTCAGGGCACTTAAACATGACTACAGTCAGCAGTCGATATGGTAACGAGTCTAGTGTATACATGGGGTAGCCCCCACGGCCGAAATGCCAGATAACTACACGGGGTAGCCCCCACGGCTGGATTGCCAGAGTAACCGGGAATAAACAAGTCACGTTTTTAACTATGGGGTAACCCCCACGGCAGGATGCCAGCTAAAGGAAACTGTTTTCGAAACAACTTAAAACGAACACCCAACCGTGAACTCACTCAACTAGTTGTTGACTCGTTACTACATGCTTTGCAGGTCCTTAGGTTCTTAAGCTGGAGCTTGCATGGAGGAGGATCGTTGTGGGATATGGACGACTGTGTGTCCACATTAAACTATGAAACAATTAAACTTATGTTTTGATTTAAGACTTATGCTTCCGCTTGCAACTTAACTATGTTTTGTTTGAACACCAATTGTATTGGTTGGATTTTTAAAACTACTTATATGCTTGTTCAATATGATTGGTGGCTGGATCCTGGTCAGTCACGCCTCCAAGCGGTGGTACTCCGCAGGTGGATTTTGGGGGTGTGACAGAAAAACTAAAAACTTGTAAGTAACAAACACAAACGAACATACATTAACAAAAGAACGTAAACGAACGAACGTATTATCGAACGTTCACGAACGCAATCGAACAAACGAGACCTTTGTTTGTGTTCGTTTGTTTAGTTAATCGAATGAAACTTCTTGTTCGTGTTCGTTCTTTATTGACAAACGAACATAAACAAACTTCCGACTAAATGGTTCACGAACTGTTCGCTAAATGTTCGGTTCGTTTACAACCCTATTAGAAGGTCTAGCGACCGCGTGATGTGATTGGAAAGACAAACACTGTCAGGGTGTGTATTGTTCGGTTGGTTTGGTTATTATCCTCAACCAAAGTGCATTGCCAGGGTGTGAATTGCTCGATTGGTTTAGTTATTATCCTCAATCGAAACCAAAGTTATCGATTAGTCTATTTTATTAATAAATCGGTTAGATTGACGTTTTTTGGTTTGATTCTTTTAATTTTGGTTCATAGACAAAACCAAACTTTGGCTAAAACGTTTGCATATAAATACATAAAATTAATGTATAAATTGTTGGGTTATGTAAGATCTGCTGATGATGAAAGCCAAAACCCAAGGTAAAAGTTCTGGATCCGGCAGGTTTAGACGAAAGTTTGGATAAGATAAAGCTAATTCGATAGAAATCTTGTAAGAATAAGAAAAAGTAGAAATCTTCCATTAATACCGAAAGATCATACATCATTTTACAAGCTGGAGAGAAATTCGAGATCTCTCCAGCCTTTCCCCAAAACTTATCAAAAATTATTTTTAAACTCCCTTGTGGCTATCCCTTACGGTCCGTAAGGGTCCACCAGAAGTTGAATTTTTGCCTTTTTATGACTTTGATCCCTCAACTATAATCTATATCCCAAAATTATGATTTTGTCCCTTTCCTCTGGAATATTTAGAGAGTTTTTCGGACACGTGTTGCTTCATGATTCGATAAAAATTTCTGAGGTAATACAATGACGTATCATCGCGTATAAGAGAAATGAGTGTCGGGTCGGGTCAACTGTTGCACCGGGTTACGAGTTCAGGTGGGGATGGGATGTGTGGTGCGTTGTCTGCACATTTTAGGGTGAGTGGGTATAGGTTTCGGGGTGTTTATTTAAATCAGAGGGAACATATTCTATCACCAAAGGCTTTGCAACCCGGTGAGCATGTTGAGATTTAGTTGTTAGGCCTGTGGGGGACTCGGGTTCGAATCCCGTCCCCACCCCCGTTTCATTCTCTTTTTTTTTCATATAATTGAAGTTTCATATAATTGCAGTTTAGTGCCTGATAATTAATTACTTTTATAACTTTATTTAACCAACCATTCTAAGGGGCTGCTTGTTTACCTCTTAATGAGGCTCTTAATGGTTCAGACCTCTTACTGGTTCAGCACTTAATGGTTCAGACTGTTTGTTTCACGAGCAGATGTCTGAATGGTTCAAACATTTGACTCTGAATGGTTAAGATTTATGTAGAGTCTGAATGGTTAAGACCTCTAATCTGAATTGGTCAGACATTTGCCTCTGAACGGTTAAGCATTATACATGCTCTTAATGGTTCAGACCTCTTACTGGTTCAGCACTTAATGCTTCAGACCTCTTACTAGTTCAGCACTTAACCATTCAGATGTTGCCAAACAGCCCCTAAGTTAGTTATTTTATTTCTTTTACATATTGAACAAAACTAATAGATAGATAGTTATAAATTAAACTTACTTAATCCGGAATTAATGTTTGTAGTTTGTAATTAATTAAATTAATATGAAACGATATTTAAGGCATGTAAATAAAAAAAATTCATATTTTCTTTTATTATTGTTTGGATCCCGTTTTCAAAATGAGTCGGGTTTTTCTTAGACCCGGTTTTTGTGGATGTTACAGTATAAACAATGTACTTTCTGTTTTTTCTCACAAAAGTCATTCAACAATTTCATTATTTTAAAAGTATGACATGAAAGAGCACGTGTGGAGACGCATGTTAAGTACCAAATTCCATGTTAAGATTCTTTATTTTCTTGCACCATTTGTAAATTATTTTGTTAGAAAATCTTAAGAATTAATCTGTAATTTGAAGATGAAATTGATTTGTTTCGACCTTCATAAATCAAAAATCAGTATAATTAACTATAATTTCTTTTTACCATAATCAATATTTTTTGAATTTAAAAGTTTTAAGTTTAAATATTACATACAAGTGTATTATCTTTTAATTCATTGCTAGGGTATGGTCCTGAATCCTGCGTCGATCACACGAGTCATCCTTAAGTCGCGCGCGAGACCATACCCAAGATAAACCATAATGATGATTTCTCAGACCTTGTGTCGACTGCATGATGCTTCTTGAGTCGCGCGCGAGGTCAGGACTAAGACAAGAGCAATTCTTACACTTCGTCTTTCAGAAAAGAAACCTGTTTTCTATGACCTTGCGCCGACTACACAGATGTCTCTTAGGTCGCGCGAAAGGAAGAAGCGCAAGGCAACACCGAACAAGTACAAAAGGTACAAGTGGCAGAGCTGTGGGCCAATAGGCGCTCAACAAGATGTATTTGATCATGTTGCATGATGAACAATCGTGCAGGAGACAAGAAGTACACAAGGACACATACGTGACACTAATCAGCTTGCGCTGACCACTGACGATCTCCACCCAACTTCTGATGATAGACCAAACAACATGGATAACTGTTAGGACACGTGGATCCATTCACCATGCGCCAACTACCGTCTCACCACGAATCACTAACGGTCGTGGCAGAGGAGGCAAAATGGATATTCCTTGTTGTCGACCTCCGACCCAAGGCCCATCAGCCCATCTCCTTCACAATTCACCCAGACTATAAATTGAGAACTTCACCTCTAGGTTTAAGGATCACTCCCTTGCTCTCTCTCTTAATACATACACTATTATCCTCAAAACCGATACTTATTCTCATGCTGGAGGGTGGTTACAAGGAGAACACCCTATTCTCCTCCTTGTAACGAGCTTATGGTGTGTTGTTAGTTTTGTAGGATCTTTGTAGCTATTTGGAGGAGACGAAAGAAGATTAACCTTTATTTGTCGAGGCACACACCACAAGCTAATCACCAGATTAGTTTGGTGTTTCTTCATTTGGCGTCATCTATTTTTACAATCAGTTTTCATCTTCTTTCTTAGCTTTCATTCTGAATCAATGGCTGATCCGGGTACTCCTTTCCCGACTCTTGGTGAAATATCTCAATGGGTGCGGTAGCGGACAACGCACAGGTCCTTAACCAACCCATCAACGAGTATGCCGATGGGGATTGCACAAAAGTTGGAGCCATCCGCATAAGTGGTACTCGTACTGACTCCAACAAACCACGGTGCTGGTCCTTCAGCACCTGCAATTTCAGGTCTGCCAGAGGGAGAGACTCTCGCTTCATGGTACGCAAAGAGCCAGGCGACTCTGAACCTTATTTTCGCACAACTGTGTGCGCAACAGGGAATAGCACCAGCACAGGCGCAAACCCAACAAACCACGTTTGCGGCTCTGAAGCCCAGACAGTTGGAGTACGAAACACCCCAACGAAGAGCGTGCACGCAAGCAGCAGTTCGATAGATCACCATCACCTCGAAGGCAAAGCGGTCGTACCACGTGCGACACCCATGACTAAACTAAAAGTCACTATGACACTCACTCACATTCTCATCGAAAAACCCCGTTGAGTAGCCGGCTCAGGCCGTGCAACATAAATGACGAGTGGGGGCATAACACGGACGAGTCTGATCCGACATACCAGCAAGAAGAGTCTTCCTCAGTCTTTAGCCGATTGCCGAAACATCACGAATTGTACAAGCCCAAAACTCGCGCAGCGTATAACAAGTCGGTAGAGCATGACTTCAGTCTCGTATACAGGCCAGCAGCGGTAACAAAACATTCCAAGTTCACTGGGAATATTGCTCTAGCTCCATTGGAGAAAGCTAAACATCTACAAGCTGTGGGAAATTTTAACGGTTTAACTAACCCAGATGACCACGTGCAACTGTTCACGAGCGTTGGCGTGGTAGGAGGATGGACCATGCCTATGTGGTGCCATCTGTTTGTACAAACCCTCACAGAAGCTGCTCGTACATGGTTCGACAGCCTCCCCGCAGGCAAGATAAAGTCTTGGCCAGATTTTCAAGAAAAGTTTCTCGCGCACTTCAGTCACCAGAAGCATTACAAACATGACACGTCAGAAGTCATGAACATTTGGAGGCGCGACAATGAGGGGTTGGAAGATTTCATCACTCGCTTCAACAAGGAATGTCTTGAGATAGGAAATGTAAGCAAAGATCTCATGCGCGCTCATTTCAAGAAAGCCATCCGTTGTGATAGCCAGAACAGGACTATCACAGGAAAAGACGGAATGCCAGAAGAATGGGTTAAGTTGATGGCGGCAACCAAGATCGTCGCGTAAACCGAAGAGTCGCTGACTGGAGGCAGATTCAGTCACTAGTCAGACGATCAGTACTCACGAATCAACGCACCTAAATCAAGCAAGCGTAACAAAAAAGAACAATGGCTCCGGCTGGAATCGAACCCATCCGACAGCTATGACAAAAGGCCCCGTTATGATGACAGGCCTCGATACAGCGGAGATGCTCGCGCAACGATCGATAAAATCGGGTACAAGAAGGCAATCAAGAATGATAATCGGGAAAAGCATTAGACTCCGTTATCTAAGACACCCAAAGAGGTTCTTATGATGGAGAACCATGATTTTAAAGCTCCACCACAGATGAAAAACAAGTAGGGCCAAGACCCTATCTTGTATTATGATGTTCACAAGGATACCAGTCACCTGACCGATGATTGTATCAGCTTGCACACCGAGATTGAAAGGGCCTTTAAAAGCGGGAAACTCAGTCACTTGGTGAAGAATGTGTGCAAGGAAACGAGGCAGATACAAAGAACTGATAAAGGGTGACAGAAGACGGTCCGTTGTTTGGAAACTCATATGGTCGATGAAGGACCCCGAAGGAGTGATTTTCCCGGTGGTTCGCGGGGGGGGGGGGGGGCATGCGCCACATATTCCGTCATGATCACCGGCATCCTAGGCCATTATGAGACGGATTACATGTTCATCGATCTAGGAAGCGTCGCAGATATTATCATCAAACACTGTTTCAATCAGTTTGATCCAGAAGATATGGCACATTTGGAGCCAGTCAATTACCTCTTGTCAGGGTTTTGCAATGAAACAGTGTTCTCGCTTGGCCAGATTTCCTTCCCGGTCACGCTGACAGACGGGAAACACTCAAGAACGTTAGAGGTAAATTTCATGGTTATGCCAGCCAACTCAAGGCATGATGTCTTGATTGGTAAAGAGACTCGGGGTCAATTAAGCATGGTGACGTCCATCCCACACTATGCAATTAGGTTTCTGACGGAAACCGGGGTGGCGATCATTTACTCAAAGAAGGAGGTAATGGCAGCCGAGGAAAAGCACCCGACAAAAGTAAGTAAACCTACTCCGCGCACAGAACCAGAGAAATGGGTTTTGAACCGGAAGTACCCTGAGCAGACATTAACTCTCGGACCCGCAATGTCAGAGAGCATTCGAACATTCTTAAAGCAACTGCTCTTTAGAAACATGGATATTTTTTCATGGTCACCGGCAGACATGATCGGTATCCCGCGCAACATTGCAGAGCATTGCTTAAACACGTTCCCATCTGTAGAGCCAATAGTGCAAAGGAAGCGCAGTCTTGTGTCCACAAAGATCAAGGCAATGAATGAACAAGTCTCCGAGTTGTTAGCAGCCGGTATACTTCGAGAAGTCAGATACCAAACGTGGGTGGCAAACCCAGTGATGGTTGAGAAGGCGAATGGATGGTGGCGCATATGCGTCGACTATAAGGACCTCAACAAAGCCTGCCCTAAGGATTGCTATTCTCTTCTGGAGATAGACAAAAAAATCGAATCTCTCGCGCCATTCCGGTGGAAGTGTTTTCTGGATTGCTAAAAAGGTTACCACCAAGTGCAGATGACACTACAGGAGGAAGATAAAACGGCTTTCCGCATAGAAATGGGTATTTTTTGTTACACAAAGATGCCTTTCGGCTTGCGCAATATGGGTGCCACATACCAGCGCTTGATGGATGAAACCTTCGGAGACGATATTGGGAAGCACGTCGAGGTCTACATTGACAATTTGGTGATTATGAGTCCAGAAGAGGACCAAATGCTGAAAGACATTGAGAAAACCTTCAAATCATTGCGCATCGCTTACAACTACCGACAATTATCAGGTCCTGAAATAGTACAAGAAACTACCGACAAGATTACTCAAATCAAGGAAAGACTCAAAACGGCTCGAGATCGCCAGAAAAGTTATGCAGATAATCGACATAAGCCATTAGAATTTCAAGTCGGAGATAAAGTACTATTAAAAGTTTCTCCTTGGAAAGGAGTAGTCCGGTTTGGTAAGAAAGGAAAGCTGAGTCCAAGATACGTAGGACCATTTCCAGTCATCCAACGAATAGGACCAGTTGCCTATCGCTTACAACTACCAGAAGAGCTAGCTGGAGTACATGATGTATTTCATGTATCCAATCTCAAGAAATGTCTATCTGACGAGTCCCTGGTAGTACCTCTTCAAGATGTAGAGGTAAATGAGAAGCTAAAATTTGTTGAGAAGCCACTATAGATAGAAGACAGAAAGGTCAAGTTTCTCAAACATAAAAGACTCATACTGGTCAAAGTCAAATGGGATTCCAAAAGAGGATCTGAATACACTTGGGAATTGGAATCGTAGATGAAGCGAAAGTATCCTCACTTATTTCAGTAAATCTCGAGGACGAGATTTTAAATAAGGTGGGGAGGATGTAAGGACTCTCAAAATTGTTCCAAAATAACCCGGAAGTAAAAACCCGGACCCCTGAAACCTTACTGTGCATGAAAAACTAAGAAATCAAAATTTGTGGGTTTCAGGCGGGCCGCGTAAGAGTTAGCTTAGTCTTACGCGGGCCGCGTCAACATCAAATTTGACTGGATAAGTATCCGGGCCACGTATAACCCATCTGGCAACCCTAACCTGTGACCAAGCAAACCTACGCGTAGACTAGGCGGCCTCGCGGGCTGCGTAAAGTTTGGCGTAGGGTTTACGCGGGCCGCGTGAACCTCAATTTTCAGCTATAAATAGCTTGTGCTACGAGCAGTCCTCTGGTGTCGAAAATTCAGTTCAAAACTCGAAGTATACTGCTCAAAAGTCAAAATTAACATTAATAATAGTGGGGTGCTGCTACGATACAGGGTATTAACTCGATCGCTGTTACGATTCAATGTCCGATTGATGTAAAACTATCCAACGGATGTTTAAGTGCTGCCCACATTAGGGCCATACTTTGTCATTAGTCGTGAATTCGCCGGATGTTTAAGTATTGCACTTTGTCATTCGTTGTGAGGGTTTTAGTCTCGTGAGTTATCGTAAATGCTGTATTAGTTACTGACCTAGTTCGTGTGCATTGTTATTTAAATTAGGTTACAAGGCTAACCAGTAGGCTAAGCTCTGTCCACTTAAATCTGCAATGTGAGTTATTCTCTTTTATCAAAAGTATTTTATAATACTCCATTTTCAAAAGTTATAATTACAGGGAGTAAGTCGTGGTTATCTTGAATCACTGGCTAGTGGGGTATTGTGCACATTACTAATTTCTCACGGGTTCGGCTAATAAATCCTAACAGTGATAAACGTCACTACTTGGGGAAAGACCCAATAGTGGTATGACCATCGTCACCAGGTGACACGGCGCCAGATAAAAATAAGATAAAAGCCATTGTAATCGCTCTTATGCTGTAATTTATAACCATGTGTCATTTTATCAAATTTGAATAACTCGCCAGCATTTCCCCGCTGATAAAATATTTTTAAAACATGTTTCAGGCGACCTGTTGTAAATCAAGGAAACGTGCTACGCAGCACTAACCAGCTTGAAGAGGTGGCTCAGTTAAAATAAATAAACATGTTTTATAAAATCAGGGAATTTACTTGTGAAATTCCTCTATTATAATTTATGGGGTTATCCCGAATTATGAAATAAAGTAATCGGACATTTCAAGTTTTAAAAGATCCTGTTGAAAATCTTCCGCTGTCGCATCATTTAATAAATACCAAGGGTTCCTGTCCCGCGGCTCCTGACCGGGTCAAACCGGGGCTGGGGTCGTGACAGGAAAAGGTGGTATCAGAGCCACCGATTGAGCCACTGATTTAAGCCTATTAAGTATTTAAAATACTTAATTTTCCTGATTGCCATTTTGTGATTATGTGTTTTATTAACTGACTACTTGTTAGTTACAGTATGGGTAAGCAAAAAACTTTTGAATATCGATCTTAAATTAGATAGTTCACCAAAAGAAAAAGGAAGTTCATCCCAATCAAATTCCTCAAGATACTCAGCAGATACTGAGGAGGGAATATTTGTTCGTAAAGCACAATATGAGAAACCACTTTCTCCTAATAAAAGAAGTTTGATTATTAGAAAAAGCCAAGAGAAAATGAAGAAGTCACAAGAAACCCAGAAAATAGGCAATAACCCACCATGGGAAGATAAATTAGATGAAAAATGGGCAAATCTCTACATGTTAGCTACCGTAGCAGTAAATGATAACCTTTAAACTGTCAACACCTCGACCCAGTATTAGTATCCATATTATCCATAAGCCAGAAACTTTAATCTATTAAATAAACTCCTAGTATATTTCAAATTTAGTTGTAATAAAAATAAGTTGTTTTAATAAAAAGGGTTTGTATAATTACTTAGATTTTTCTGATTGATTTTCTGTGACTATGTGAAAATTTTAAATTTTGTGTGTTTCTTCATAAATGCTAAATAGCATGAATGAATTATTGAAAGCTCTTGAGAATCTTGATCTCTATCTTGTTAATATTGAAGTTTCCAAGAATTTTACTGGTTATTGTGCCGATGTGGAGGAACCCATGGAATTTCAAGCTCCACCTCCAGAGAAACCCAAGCCAAAGAAAAGGAGAAGAATTATGGGTTGGAGGCGTGTGCGCAGGAGGAAACCAGTAACTCGGAAAGTTGCCAAGGTGGTTAATCCAACAGATAAAGGAAAAGGAATAGAGGTTGGAGAAAGCTCCAAGCAAACCAAGGAAATGACGTTGCAGGAAGAGCTAGATTTCATACTAGCAAGCTGTGATAACTTTAAGCCTGTCAAGGAAAACCTTTTTACTTATCCTGCTGAAACCCAGCTTCCAATAAACTTGGAACCAGCTATTCCAGACCCTCTGATCCATACCCAACCTTTAGGAGAAATGGATGAGTGGTGGACCAACGCCTGGCAATTTCAAAACCTTCTTAATAACCCTTATACCTTTCCCTCAGTTCGACCCAGAACCTGCACCAAATCCACCAATGAGCAATGAAAACTTGGCAGAACTCCGCCATTTTGGGGAGGAGCTAATGGATGCAGGGAATCGAATCCGGGAGGTAGGAGAACAGATCTCCTGGAAATACGACGAGAGGCAGCGTCGTTTCTGAAAACGACAACTGATGAGATAATGTGGAATGGAGGAAGCATATGTTTAAATAATAAAAATATAATCAAAATAAAACGTGTAAAATAAACAATAAAACTTGTGTAAGATAATCGGTTTGTACGGATGCCTATTATATTATAAAATATCAAACATTGGAAAATCAACAATTTTGTGACTGTACGTATTAACATGATTATGTGTGATTGTTTGTTTTGTTTGGTTATTTCTTATTCAATACTAATTACTTATATAAATTAATTACCAGATGGTACACGCTGGTAATGAACCCGATAATGAAGTTAATCAATCTGAGCATAACAATGAAGATCACTTTCTGAATAGGCAAGATATCGAGAATATCGTTGCTCAGGGGATAGCCAATGCTATTCCAGCAATACTTGCTGCTGCTAGAATTCCAGTTGAACCTCAACAACTTATTCCTAGCAAACGCACACATAGTGACAATTTCAGTAATAGCATAAACGGAGGCGGTAACCATACTAATAATAATAACGTTAATATACGGCGAGCCCCAGATCTAAAAAGAATGAAAGCTGCAACGCCTGGTTGCACTTACAAGGAGTTTCTTGCCTGTAAACCGGCTGAGTTTGCAGGTAACGAAGGGGCAACTGCTGCACTGCGTTGGTTAGAGAAAACCGAGGCAGTAATTACAATAAGTAAATGTGCCGAGGAAGACAAGGTCATGTTCGCGTCACATCTTTTCAAAGAAGGGGCGCTAGAATGGTGGAATACGGTACTTCAAGCCAAAGGAAGAAATGTGGCCTATGCCATGAGTTGGGAAGAATTTAAGCAGTTAGTAGAAAGAAAATTCTGTCCCGAATATGAAAAGGAACAAATGGCAAATAAGTTCCTAAACCACCAGATGGTGGATGTAGACTGTCGAGGATATACTTCGACATTCTTCGAATATGCGAGAGTAGTACCAACCCTGGCTTCGCCAGAGCCGGTGCTTATTTCCCACTATATTTAGGGATTAATTGGTGAAATCCGTGACATTGTCAAAGCTTCAAGACCACGCACTATTGACGATGCTGTGGAGTTAGCCAACACCCTAACTAACGGATTGGTACGCACAAGAGAAGAAACCCGGAAAAAGGAAGTAGCCCAAAAGATTACTCAAGGATTCCGTATGGGGAACCGTAGCAATTTCAAAAGAAAAGGAACTGGGCAAACTTCCACTGGTCCATTTTGCAATGCCTGCAAAAGAAAGCATTTTGGGAGATGCAAGGGATATTGCAATTTCTGCAAAATTCCAGGGCACCAAGAAGAAGATTGCAGGAAAAAGAAATCTACAATTTGCTATAATTGTGGAGAAGCTGGACACTTGAGGCCAGACTGCCCAAAACTGGTCAAATCAGCTGATAACAACGCCAAAACTGCAGAAGGAACTACCAAGAAGAACGTAAGAGCCTTCCAACTGACTACTCAGGAAGCAGAGCTAATTCCAGACATGATAGCTGGTACATTCTTAGTTCACAACGTCTATGCCAAAGTATTATTTGACTCTGGTGCAAACCAAAGTTTTATAAATACTTCATTCTGTCAAGCTCTTAACTTACCTTTAACCAACCTTAGGCAGATTTTTACAGTCGAAACGGCAGATGGGAATTCTGTTAAAATAGATAAGGTTTTGCAAAATGCAAAGATAAAACTTTTAGGTTATAAATTTTCTGCAAACCTGTTACCTATGAAGTTAGCCGAATTCGATGTGGTATTAGGAATGGATTGGTTAGTAGCCAACCAAGCTCGAATTCTTTGTGATAAGAATTCTATAGAAATTCATACACCCACAGGAGAATTAGTGGTGATTACAAGGGATAAGCCACAAAAGCCACTAAAATTCATTTCAATAATGAAATTGGCCAGTTACTCAAGAAAACAAGAAGTAGTGTATATGATTTCAGTAATCATTAACACTAAAGGTAAGGAACTTAAGAAAATTCCAGTAGTATTAGAATACCCAGATGTATTTCCAGAAGAACTACCGGGATTACCACCCAATAGGGAAGTCGAATTTAGAATTCATCTAATTCCTGGAACTACACCGATAGCCAAGGTACCTTATCGGTTAGCACCCACCGAAATGTTAGAACTGAAAAAGCAATTTGATGAATTACTAAGTAAAGGATTCATACAACCTAGTTCATCCCCGTGGGGAGCTCCAGTGTTGTTTGTAAAAAAGAAAGATGGTTCTATGCGAATGTGTATCGATTATAGAGAACTGAATAAGGTTACAATTAAGAATCGATACCCATTACCTAGGATTGATGATCTTTTTGATCAATTGCAAGGAGTTAGATACTTTTCTAAGATAGATTTACGCTCCGGATATCATCAATTGAAAGTACAAGAAGAAGACATACCTAAAACTGCTTTCAGAACTAGGTATGGTCATTATGAGTTTACCGTCATGCCCTTCGGACTAACAAATGCTCCGGCAGCATTTATGGACATGATGAATCGAATCTGTAAACCGTATTTGGATAAATTTGTAATTGTCTTCATTGACGATATACTTATTTATTCCAAAAGTCAGGAAGAACACCGTCAGCACTTGCATGCGCTCTTAACTTTGTTAAGAAAAGAGAAACTGTACGCCAAATTCTCGAAGTGTGAATTTTGGCTACAAGAAGTGCAATTTTTAGGACACATGGTGAATCACGAAGGTATTCACTTAGATCCTTCTAAGATAGAAGCGATCAATAAATGGAAGTTCCGCAGTCAGCTATGGAAATTAGAAGTTTTCTAGGGTTAGCCGGATACTATAGACGATTTATTAAGAATTTTTCCAAAATAGCTGTACCATTAACTAAGTTAACATATAAAGCAGCTAAATTTGAATGGGGACCTAGGCAAGAAGAGGCCTTTAGGATTCTGAAGCAAAAGCTAACAAATGCTCCAATATTAGCTTTGCCAGAAGGAACAGAGGATTTTGAAGTATACTGCGATGCTTCTAAGTTAGGATTAGGATGTGTGCTGATGCAATGCAAGAAGGTAATTGCTTATGCATCAAGGCAATTGAAAAAGCACGAGGAAAACTATATGACTCATGATTTAGAATTAGGAGCCATAGTTTTTGCCCTTAAGATTTGGAGACATTATCTGTATGGAAGTAAGTTTACTATCTATACAGATCATAAGAGCTTAAGATACATATTTGGACAAAAAGAATTAAACATGAGGCAAAGAAGATGGATGGAAATCCTAAGTGACTACGACTGTGATATTCAATATCACGAAGGAAAGGCTAATGTAGTTGCTGATGCCTTAAGTCGTAAGTATCATGAAAAGCAAAAGCGAGTTCGTGCTCTTAGATTAAATCTACAGTTAGATTTAATGGAACAATTAAAGGATGTTTAAGAAACAGCAATCCAGGATGATGCTGAAGGAATGAAAGGACGAATAAAAGAATTAGAGCAAGGAAGTGATGGAATTTGGAGATTCCATAAGAAACGAATTTGGGTACCTAAACAAGGAGAATTAAGAAATAAAATTTTAGAAGAAGCCCATATCTCTAGGTATACCATGCATCCTGGTAACAATAAGATGTACCAAGATTTAAGAAATAATTTCTGGTGGATAGGAATGAAAAAGGACATAGCTAGGTATGTTTCTAAATGTCTTACTTGTTCACAAGTTAAGGCAGAACACCAGAAACCTTCAGGTCTACTACAACAATTAGAAATGCCTGTATGGAAATGGGAACTCATAACAATGGACTTTGTTACTAAGTTGCCCAAAACCAGAAAAGGTAATGATGCAATTTGGGTAATTGTGGATCGATTAACCAAATCAGCTCATATTCTACCCATGAAAGAAACCTTTAGCATGGAAAGGTTAGCCAAGTTGTATGTAGATGAAGTAGTATCCTTACATGGAGTTCCACTCTCCATTGTATCGGATACAGATAGTCGTTTCACTTCGCACTTTTGGACAAGTTTCCAAGAAGCCATGGGGACTAAACTAAACTTGAGCACTGCATATCATCCTCAAACAGACGGACAAAGTGAAAGGACAATTCAAACTCTGGAAGACATGCTCAGGGCATGTGTGATAGATTTTGGTGGAAATTGGGATGAGCACCTATCTTTAATTGAATTTTCCTATAATAATAGTTACCACTCAAGCATCGAAGCTGCCCCGTTCGAAGCACTGTATGGACGTAAGTGTAGAACTCCAGTATGTTGGGCAGAAATAGGAGAAAGTCAATTATCAGGTCCTGAAATAGTACAAGAAACTACCGACAAGATTACTCAAATCAAGGAAAGACTCAAAACGGCTCGAGATCGCCAGAAAAGTTATGCAGATAATCGACGTAAGCCGTTAGAATTTCAAGTCGGAGATAAAGTACTATTAAAAGTTTCTCCTTGGAAAGGAGTAGTCCGGTTTGGTAAGAAAGGAAAGCTAAGTCCAAGATACGTAGGACCATTTCCAGTCATCCAACGAATAGGACCAGTTGCCTATCGCTTACAACTACCAGAAGAGCTAGCTGGAGTACATGATGTATTTCATGTATCCAATCTCAAGAAATGTCTATCTGATGAGTCCCTGGTAGTACCTCTTCAAGATGTAGAGGTAAATGAGAAGCTAAAATTTGTTGAGAAGCCACTACAAATAGAAGACAGAAAGGTCAAGTTTCTCAAACATAAAAGACTCGTACTGGTCAAAGTCAAATGGGATTCCAAAAGAGGATCTGAATACACTTGGGAATTGGAATCGGAGATGAAGCGAAAGTATCCTCACTTATTTCAGTAAATCTCGAGGACGAGATTTTAAATAAGGTGGGGAGGATGTAAGGACTCTCAAAATTGTTCCAAAATAACACGGAAGTAAAAACCCGGACCCCTGAAACCCTACTGTGCATGAAAAACTAAGAAATCAAAATTTGTAGGTTTCAGGCGGGCCGCGTAAGAGTTAGCTTAGTCTTACGCGGGCCGCGTCAACATCAAATTTGACCGGATAACTATCCGGGCCATGTATAACCCATCTGGAAATCCTAACCCGTGAACAAGCAAACCTACGCATAGACTAGGCGGCCTCGCGGGCCGCGTAAAATTTGGCTTAGGGTTTACGCGGGCCGCGTGAACCTCAATTTTCAGCTATGAATAGCTTGTGCTACGAGCAGTCCTCTGGTGTCGAAAATTCAGTTCAAAACTCGAAGTATAATGCTCAAAAGTAGAAATTAACATTAATAATAGTGGGGTGCTGCTACGATACAGGGTATTAACTCGATCGCTGCTACGATTCAATGTCCGATTGATGTAAAACTATCCAATAGATGTTTAAGTGTTGTGATATTCGCTAATTTACACATATTTAAGTCCCCCGTTTTACCCCTATTTTATGCGTTTTCGGCCGTAAAACCGTCATTCGGATGCTTAATCATCTACACTTTTGTTTACAGGCCTAAAACAACATACCAGACAAGATGATAGTGAAAACGAGGACTTTCCGGACAAAACGACGAAGCTGCGAACATTCTGTTAAGAAAACCGACCTGGGCGTGTGGAACGGTCGTGCGACCTAATGCACTACCGTGCATTTCTGACAAACGAAAATCAGTCCGGCAATGAACGAGGGTGCGACTCAGCGTGCAAGGCATTCAAGGCCATCCCGATGATGCACGGGCGTTCCATATCTTGCACCCCGTGCGGATCCGATGATCACCCAAAACCCCGGAACTGAACGACCAGTGCAGCACTCCGTGTAACATGATCCCGGAAATGCACGGTCGTGCCATATGAAGAACGGTCGTGCATGACCTACGACTGGTCAAGATCTGTGACGTCATGCAGTATGGTGCACCATACCTACAATAATTGCTTAAAGTGAACGGTCGTGCAATAGGACGCACGACCGTGCGAGATCGAAAAAATATAAAAAGCCTGCAGAAACATTCTGCTCGTAACTCTGGAATTTTGGAGAGCAATTCAGGCGATTTTCAGGCTCCGGAGGCTTCTGCTTTCACCCGGATTCAAGCCACATTGTCCCGTTTAGCTCGATTACTATCCGGATTCTTAATCTTATGCTTGTTTATGGTTTGGTTTTCTAATCTTTCCATGATTTTGTTAATCTTTCAAGCATTTAGATTAATGTTTATGTATTATTGTAGCCTTTGGGCAAAAACACAACAATCCCTTGCTTGATTATAACCATTAGTACGTTAATCTTTGTTTGTAATGACATTTTGAAGTATTTTCTATGTTAATATTTGATGATTGTTATTGATATTGATTTCTTGATTATAAGTAATTGTGTTGGATGATTGGTATTTGGTTAGTTAAGATAGTTGAAAAATGAAGCTTAATTAATCTTGTATTAGTAAACTTTGAACTTGGTTAACTAGTTTAGCTTGGTTTAAATGTATGCATCATAATACTAGAAATGGTTAGTGATTTAATAAAATGTAATTATTGTTAATCAAGAAAGCTTGCCGTCACGTAAGGACTTTAACGGGTTAAATGGTGTCGTTATAAATTCTTGCCATGATTTGTTAGCTTAGTTAGTAGTTTAGGCCAAAATTGCTATCTTGGTGAATTTATGTGTAAGATTTGTAAAATGAACTCGGTTGTGATTTAATCTAGTTTATGCTTGTCTCGGTGGTTGCATTGTGTTTATCGGTGTCGCTTTCCTTGATTAAGTGCGGTTAGAAAACTCCTAACGGATGACTAACTTATTTCTAAGAGATTTTCATAGACATTTATCAATTGCACGTTAAAGAACGATTTTAGGTGGTTAAAGTGTGTTTATCGTTTTAGCTTTCCGAATGATTGTCATGTTAGGATTCCCGAAAGGGATACTAATTGTCTTAAAATGGAAAATTGATCGAATGCTTCTAGTGCCAAAACCGACTTAGTTGACATGCTTTGGTTGTGTATTAAGCAAGGCTATTTATCTATTATCTATTATGTTTTTATATGTATTTGTTTACGCTTACTTTAGTTTATTAAAATCAAACAACTTATGTTTTTACCGGTAGTTTAGTGACAAAGGTCTAGTATTATTTCTCCGCCCATTTCCTTGGATCGATACTTGGTTCTTACCGATACTTTACTACATATATGACGGGGTACACTTGCCTCTTTCGTGTGTGTTTTGATGTTAAAGTAATAATCACTTTTATAAATTTAAAACCGAATCGTGTGTAATTTCATTATAAAAAATATGTGTATACGCGCACACGTCAAGTTTTTGGCGCCGTTGCCGGGGAACTGGCGAGCTTTAGGAACGACCCGAGTCATTGTGTTATCGGCGTATATACTTGTTAATATTTGTGCATACTTTCTTGATTATTTATTTGTTTATTTATTTGTTAATATTTCTTGCTTTTATTTCATTTATTCGTTTTCCAAGTCATTTTTGTATACTTGTAAATTTTTGTTCCATTTATTTATTCGATCCGGATTTATTTATTCATTTATTCTTTGGGTTTTCGGCACCTTAAAATCATTTTTGTATTAGCCGATTCGATTATTTTTATTGTGTTGATTTTTATAAAATTTCGGGCCCATTTTCGAATTTTTATAAAATTTTCAGCCCATTTTAAATAATATTCTGTTCTTTTCAGCCAAAAAAAAAGGCATTATTATATTAATAAAATATTCATTGTGTCAATTTTTCGTTTGCAGGTTGATGTTCTCGACCCCCGCTCCAGAAGTTGTTGAACCGTCAGACGAGCCTGAACACGATCTGAGGAGACGTCTTCGTGCAAGATCTCGTGCGGTTGGGCTACTGCTCGCAGGAGGCGAGCCGGAGCCGGTGGTACCCGCTGAAGCCGAGAGCTCAGGGGCAGCAGGAGACGCAATCATGGCGGACGATGAGCGACCTTTGAATGAGACGAATCAGCCCGGAAGGGCAGGCCTGGAGCCGAGTATCCTTCAGCCTACTATTGATGCACCTACTTTTGAAATTAGATCTAGTATTATTAATATGGTGCAGAATTCAGTACAGTTTGATGGACGTGAGCATGTGGATCCCAGGAGGCATATTGCTGCTTTTCTTGCTATTTGTTCGACATTCAGGATTACAGGTGTTTCGGAGGACGCCATTCGGTTGAGGTTGTTTCCGTTTTCGTTGCGTGACAAAGCTAGAGCTTGGCTTATGTCACTTCCAGCCGGGTCCATCAGGACCTGGAATCAGTTGGCGGAGCAGTTTATGCAGAAGTATTTTCCACCTGAGAAAACAAACAAGCTACGGAACCGGATTGTTTCCTTTTGACAGGACGAGGGAGAGTCGTTGCATGCGGCTTGGGAGAGATATAAAGATTTGTTGATAGATGTTCCACATCATGGGTTCTCCAAGAGACAGCTGGTATTGACATTTTATCAGGGGCTCTGTTACAACACGCAGGAGGGCCACGATTTAGAGCAGCCAGTCTATCAGATTGGTGACGATGGTTCCCAGAGTCCGGAGAGATTTCTTGAAATTGTCCATGTAGAAGAAGAGAAAGCAAAACCGTCGGTTGAAGGTCCTCCGTCTTTGGAGTTGAAAGAACTCCCGCCACATCTCGAGTATGCATTTCTTGACGAGGAGCGTCGCTTACCGGTCATAATTTCGGCATCATTAGGAAAGGATGAGAAGAATCAGCTTCTTGAGGTTCTAAGACTTCATAAGAGAGCCATTGCATGGAAAATCATGGATATCAAAGGCATCAATCCTTCTTTTTGTACTCACAAGATTCTGATGGAAGACGAGTACAAACCGTGTGCACAGCATCAGAGGCGTTTAAATCCAAATATGCAAGACGTGGTGAAGAAGGAGGTGATTAAGTTATTGGATGCCTGGATGATATATCCTATTTCGGACTCTGTGTAGGTTAGTCCAGTGCAGTTGTACCTAAGAAAGGTGGTATGACTGTAGTCTCAAATGATAGGAATGAGCTAATTCCTACCCGTACCGTCACTGGGTGGCGAGTTTGCATTGATTACCGCAAACTCAACGATGCTACTCGCAAGGATCACTTCCCGCTTCCATTCATCGACCAGATGTTGTAACGTCTGTCGGGGAAGTTGTATTACTGTTTCCTGGACGGATTCTCTGGGTACTTTCAGATTCCTATCGCTCCTGAGGATCAGGAGAAGACTACCTTTACCTGCCCCTTTGGCACATTCGCCTACAGGCGTATGCCTTTTGGGTTGTGTAATGCACCAGCGACCTTCCAGATATGCATGGTTGCAATTTTCCATGATATGATCGAGGATTCTATGGAGGTTTTCATGGATGACTTTTCGGTATTTGGGGATTCCTTCGATCATTGTTTGGAAAATTTGAGAAAAATGTTGAAGAGGTGCGAGGAGACAAATCTGGTCCTGAACTGGGAAAAGTGCCACTTCATGGTGAAGGAGGGCATAGTTCTGGGACACAAGATTTCTCGTGCGGGTATGGAAGTCGATCCAGCTAAAGTCGACGTTATTTCACGACTTCCGCCTCCCACCTCTGTGAGAGCGATACGGAGCTTTCTCGGTCATGCCGGGTTCTATTGGCGATTCATCAAAGATTTTTCAAAAATTGCCAGACCCATGACCCGTTTGTTGGAGAAAGATGCTCCATTTGTGTTTGGAGATGATTGCTTGAGGGTTTTTGACCTTCTCAAGCAAAAGTTGATTGAGGCCCCTATTTTAGTCGCACCTGACTGGAGTCTGCCATTTGAAATTATGTGCGACGCAAGCGATTACGCTATAGGGGCCGTTCTGGGTCAAAAGAAGGAAAAGCACTTCCACCCGATCTATTATGCGAGCAAGACTCTTCACGACGCTCAGGAGCACTACACCACGACTGAAAAAGAGCTCTTGGCAGTTGTTTTCGCATTTGACAAATTTAGATCGTATTTGGTGCTTTCGAAAACCGTTGTATATACTGATCACGCAGCCATTAGATACCTCTTCAGCAAACAGGACGCAAAACCGCGTCTAATCAGATGGATCCTGTTGCTGCAAGAGTTTGATATAGAAATACAAGATAAAAAGGGTGCTTTGAATGTAGCAGCTGACCATCTATCTCGGTTAGAGCACGGAGACATCAAGGACGCGCGTTGGGATTCAATCAATGACAATTTCCCACACGAGTCTTTGATGGGTGTTGAGATATGCGATGAGTCGCCTTGGTTCGCCGACCTTGCGAACTACCTTGCTTGTAGAATTCTGATTAAAGGGTTGACTCACCAGCAAAAGAGGAAATTCTTTTCAGATATCAAGCATTACATTTGGGACGACCCTTTTCTATTCAAGGTGGGTGCTGATCAGGTGATCAGAAGATGTGTATCAGGGACTGAGGCGACCGATATTCTGTGCCAGTGTCATGAGGGACCTACCGGAGGCCACCACGGAGCCAACTTCATCGAGAAGAAGGTGTTGGATTCCGGGTTTTACTGGCCGACCATTTTCCGTGACACGCAGAGTTGGGTAAAAGCGTGCGATGCTTGTCAGAGGGCGACGAACATATCGGCACGCGACGAAATGCCCCAGAACTGGATACAAGTTTGTGAAGTCTTTGATGTTTGGGGGATAGACTTCATGGGACCGTTTCCCCTCTCACGAGGTAACAAATACATCCTGGTCGCAGTTGACTACGTATCAAAGTGGGCTGAGGCGCAAGCCTTACCCACAAATGACGCCAGGGTGGTCGTGAGATTCTTAAAAAGTTTGTTCGCCCGATTTGGCGCTCCGAAAGCGCTTATTAGTGACAGAGGGACTCATTTTTGTAATACACAGCTTGAAAAAGCTTTGCCCCGTTACGGTGTGCATCACCGTTTGTCCACGCCCTATCATCCGCAGACGAGCGGGCAGGTGGAAGTCACGAACCGTGGGCTTAAGCGTATCCTTGAGCGGTCTGTTGGTGCAAACCGCAAGGAGTGGTCGGACAAACTTGATGAGGCATTGTGGGCATTCTGTATAGCTTATAAGACCCCTATTGGGACTACTCCCTTTAGGTTGGTATACGGAAAGGCGTGTCATTTACCAGTAGAGCTGGAGCACAAAGCTATGTGGCTTTATAGACCGCGAATCTGGACTTGAAAACCGGAGGTGAAGCCCGGTTTCTCCAGATCCATGAATTGGAGGAGCTGCGACAACAAGCTTATGAGAGCTCCGTTCTCTACAAAGAGCGCACGAAGAAACTTCACGACAAATGCTTGAAGGACCACAAAGAATTCCAAGCGGGTGATCTTGTTCTTCTTTACAATTCACGGCTGCGCTTATTTCCTGGGAAGCTTCATTCACGCTGGACAGGACCATACACAGTTAAGGAGGTATTTCCGTATGGTACTGTTGCAGTATAGAACGCAGATGGCGTTACATTCAAGGTAAATGGTCACCGGTTGAAGTTGTACGTTGTCGGGCCGATAGAGTCGGCCGTGGAGGTAATTGAGCTCCAAACCCCACACACATCATAAGTGTGGGGAGGAGAGAGTCTACGCTACTGACTCGCGGATCAAAAATGTAGCAAGAGCGTATTTTGCGCTTTAGGGGTAGTATCGTCTTTTTAGGCATTTTTCTTGTTTTAGCGTAATTTAGGTATGTTAGGTAGTTTCCACTAGTTTGTATAATTTTCATACGTGCCGAGCGAAGGTTCTATGTTGAAATATTGTTTAAATAGTTTGTGTGTCGAAAAAATGGCGAAAAACGGCCAAAACAGTTGCTGGAAATGGCTTCTGCGGAAAATTCTGATCTGCAGCTGTTGCACGACCATGCCACAAATCGCACGACCGTGCGTTTCCGAGCAGGCCGGCACGAGGAGTCGCACCCCCGGTGCATCTCCGAGAACAACATGCATGGTTTGCAAAATGTAGGTGACGCACGACCGTGCGAGCTGTCGCACGACCGTGCGAGAGGCAGGGGCAGTTTGGTCTTTTGCACATTATAAAAACCCCCATCTGCTTCTTTTTCCTTCATTCGCGAACCCTAACCATCTGCAGCCGTTCCAGAGCGATATCACTTCAAATCGCACGGTTCTTCGCACGATTTCACACCCTACTTCGCACGGTACGTTCCTTATTGTAGTTTATATGTTTTTCCACTTTCTAGGGTAGATTCATCCGTTTCTTCAAGGATTTTTAGGGTTCCCTTCATAAATACAAGCGAAACCCTAACCCTTGCAAGAACCATTCGTATCGTGAACATCTGGTTAAGTTTCCGACCCCTGTTTGTACAAAAAGAGGATCTGAATACACTTGGGAATTGGAATACACTTGGGAATTGGAATCGGAGATGAAGCGAAAGTATCCTCACTTATTTCAGTAAATCTCGAGGACGAGATTTTAAATAAGGTGGGGAGGATGTAAGGACTCTCAAAATTGTTCCAAAATAACCCGGAAGTAAAAACCCGGACCCCTGAAACCCTACTGTGCATGAAAAACTAAGAAATCAAAATTTGTGGGTTTCAGGCGGGCCGCGTAAGAGTTAGCCTAGTCTTACGCGGGCCGCGTCAACATCAAATTTGACTGGATAAGTATCCGGGCCACGTATAACCCATCTGGCAACCCTAACCCGTGACCAAGCAAACCTACGCGTAGACTAGGCGGCCTCGCGGGCCGCGTAAAGTTTGGCTTAGGGTTTACGCGGGCCGTGTGAACCTCAATTTTCAGCTATAAATAGCTTGTGCTACGAGCAGTCCTCTGGTGTCGAAAATTCAGTTCAAAACTCGAAGTATACTGCTCAAAAGTCAAAATTAACATTAATAATAGTGGGGTGCTGCTACGATACAGGGTATTAACTCGATCGCTGCTACGATTCAATGTCCGATTGATGTAAAACTATCCAACGGATGTTTAAGTGCTGCCCACATTAGGGCCATACTTTGTCATTAGTCGTGAATTCTCCGGATGTTTAAGTATTGCACTTTGTCATTCGTTGTGAGGGTTTTAGTCTCGTGAGTTATCGTAAATGCTGTATTAGTTACTGACCTAGTTCGTGTGCATTGTTATTTAAATTAGGTTACAAGGCTAATTAGTAGGCTAAGCTCTGTCCACTTAAATCTGCAATGTGAGTTATTCTCTTTTATCAAAAGTATTTAACAATACTCCATTTTCAAAAGTTATAATTACAGGGAGTAAGTCGTGGTTATCTTGAATCACTGGCTAGTGGGGTATTGTGCACATTACTAATTTCTCACGGGTTAGGCTAATAAATCCTAACAGTGATAAACGTCACTACTTGGGGAAAGACCCAATAGTGGTATGACCATCGTCACCAGGTGACACGGCGCCAGATAAAAATAAGATAAAAGCCATTGTAATCGCTCTTATGCTGTAATTTATAACCATGTGTCATTTTATCAAATTTGAATAACTCGCCAGCATTTCCCCGCTGATAAAATATTTTTAAAACATGTTTCAGGAGACCTGCCGCGAATCAAGGAAACGTGCTACGGAGCACTAACCAGCTTGAAGAGGTGGCTCAGTTAAAATAAATAAACATGTTTTATAAAATCAGGGAATTTACTTATGAAATTCCTCTATTATAATTTATGGGGTTATCCCGAATTATGAAATAAAGTAATCGGGCATTTCAAGTTTTAAAAGATCCTGTTGAAAATCTTCCGCTGTCGCATCATTTAATAAATACCACAGGTTCCTGTCCCGCGGCTCCTGACCAGGTCAAACCGGGGCTGGGGTCATGACAGTAGGCACAATGTTATTAGTGGAAAAGGAGGGGATTCAAACTCTAATCTATTATGTTAGCAGAACGCTTACTGATCCAGAAACTCGATATTCAATCATGGAGAAGCTCGTGTTTTAACCAGGTACTTCACCGGCCCTATTATAAATGTTTTAACCAACTATCACATTGGCACAATTCTTAGAAAGCCGGAAACCTCGGGGAGATTGGCGAAATGAGCTATCGAGCTGGGTGGTAACAACATTGTGTACCGGCCATGCCCAGCAATCAAGGGGCAAATCTGTGACAACTGGCACTTTTTTCGTACATTCTGTACAATAATTGAACAGTAATCCGTGCTTTAATAACTGTGCATGGTATAGTTTACAAGACGAATGAATTTCTGATTACTGTTATATACATACAATGGCATTTCATGTTGCAAGACTTTTATCATTACTACATGCAACACGATATAGTTCTATTATTGCACAGAACAAAATTGGCACAATTATCAGACAAACTAGAAGCACTGACGGGAGTTCAGTAGTTAGACAGACATGATGTTAAGACACAGAATGAGCCCCAGAACCAAGTGATACACTAGGATAGTGTGTAGGAAAGTAGGGATTACAAAACTTCCTTCCTAGTGATGACATAGGTACCGGAAAGTGCCAGAAACACACTGAAACTGCAGAATTCTGCAGAAAATAAACAAATTCAGCAATAAGTCGGCTTTTAACATCTAAATATAATGCAGAAAGGTGGTTTAATGGTCCAGAATACTTTTCTAAGTGTCGGGAACCGAAACTGTCATGTAATACAACATAAAGCACACTAAACTGCGCAATTCAGCACTTTAACGAACAGTAACGAAACGAACAACCGGGCACTACCCGAAACATCAAATTTTCAATAGAAGCATTGTTTTAGTGTTACAAAGCTAGTTATGGTCACCGAACATCATAAGACATCTCATAAACATTAAATACATAAAATACCTAACTAGCACCATTACTTTCCAACTAAATCTAGTAACTAACTATTGAAATGTTACACTTTACCCCCCCTCATTAATGGACGGTTAGGTAGTGGGCCCCACACATTGATTTTAGTTAATTTTATTTGATTTCTTTTGATCTTTTGTTGGGAATATTCCATACAAATATGCCATAAGAGATTTGGAAGATTTATAAAATCCTAAACTAATAACACACCATCATTCACTTCATCTTCTTTCCCTTCTCTTCTTCCTTTGGTCACAGCTCAAGTACACCCACCCACCTTCATCCATCATTTTCAATCCATTTCCTAGCAATCCAAGGTGATTTAGAGGTGTAAGGAGCTTATCTAAGGAGGCTTGAAGTGTAGAAACTTGAAGGACCTCCCTCTAGTGCTTTTATCCACCTCATTTGTCATCTTCATCTTCTTGAACATCATCCCTAGCCTCGTGCTAGTAGTAAGACTCTTGTGATCTCATTTTACTTCATATTATGTTGGTTAAAAGGTGATATATGTTGCTAAACATAAAGATCATGAAGGAACATAAGCATAAACATGAACATAAAGCTCTAAAACATGAAGATCAAGTTGTTTTAAGTGTATGTAGTATACTTGAATGTTGATTTCTTGTGTTTATGATGTTGATCATCACAAGAACCTTGCTAGATGATGATTAAACACATGATCTAGCAAGTATAAGGATAGATCTTGAGAAAATCATAATGATCATCCTTATATAAAGCATGAACTTTAAAGATTTAATGTTTTCTTGAAGTACGATGATCAAAGTATGATGTGAATCTTATAAACATATGAATGCAATGGTATTAAACAAGTCACACGTCATACGCTTCCGCAAAAGTCAGGGTGTGACAGTTTAGTATCAGAGCCAGGTTGTAGTGACCTAGGATTCCTTCTCGAGTCTAGACTACAATCACTAGGACTCTCTCACGAAAACATTTTACAAAAAGGTTTTTCATTGCATTCATAAAAGCGCCAAGATCCATGAGTCAAACATTTTTCAAAGAAAGGACAAGGCAAGGACATTAGTAGGGAGGAGAATACCCCAAATTAAGGTGCCAATTAAGGCATAGTCTATGTGGGATAGACTTGCCAAAGACAAAATGACCCCCCGAAAGGATAAACGAGAGTTATATGTGATATGATGCATCTATTTGCCTGTTTATGCTAAGTAACATATTTATTTATTGATATATACATACGTATAAGTGTACGGAATAATTATTGACGTAAACGAGATACCTATGACTCTGAAACCTATTATTGTTCTTGACTCGCACGATGAAGCTATCGGCCTCGCGTTCATTGCAAAGCTCATGGCTGGAGTGATTACCAAACGAGATTCTGAGCTTGTTTTCGTAGGAGATGGCTGTTCTTCTCTCTCGAATGTGAAGGTGCCTGACTACGGTAGTAACGACGAGGCGGAGGAGGCAACCTTGGACAACACCCTTATCAGCAGGACGAGATCCCTGTGGCTTTGGTGAAACCAGATTGATGACACACTTGACCAGACAAGGAAGATGAAGTACTCATCTTGAAGGTGCCCCCTCCAACTACTATGAATTCTCCTCATTCCTATTATGTTTAATCATCGTGCTTATTCGCGCGTAACAATGACAAATGTTAGCGCGTGGACCACCACAATGGTCCTTTCCATGTCAGAGGAATAAGGACAGTAGTGCCCCCTCTTTGATTGATCATCTGCTTGGATGAGGGAAAGTTGGGGTGACCGTGCAAGACAATTTATTATTACGGGGGCCCACGTAATAACGACTTGTAGTGCATGGAAATCCTGGTGGAATCTGTGGGTCAGGCTAATGATCACCACCCATCCAAAAAAAATCTCTAGGTGTTCACGCCTTCATCTAGTAGAACAATACCTAGACAGTTGCCTTAGCACTTTACAAAGTAGGAAACTTGTCTTTGCCTACTTCGCGTCTGACACTTCTACCCCTCTGCGAGGCGTTTGGGAACCGATATCTAAGCAAGTGAAGATGGCTAACACGCGGGAAAGATTCAGTGACGTTACACTCTCTATCACCCCTACATGAACAACCCCCATCTCTTTGAAAGTATACCCGTCTTGTGAAGCTAAAGACCTAAGAAAACCAATGTAGAAGGAAAATAACTACTACTTTCATATTATGAAACTTGTATGACCGAGGTGATGTAACCTCGAGTTCATTTTGTTTTCCCTGATACAAACAATAAGTCAAGTTGTCAAACATATATGAAAGCTCAGTGGTTGTTTTCTTACTTATACATTGTTGATTATATATGCATGTGATATTGGGTGAGTACATGTTTGCTTGTGGTAATATGTACCTCATAGACAATCATGGAATGTTGTCTGACCTACCCTCTACCTTTTGACAGACGGAAATGCCACCCAGACGTGACACAGACACCATTACGTTAACTTTGGCCGAATACAATGAGCCCGTCTCTAAAGTTATAGCGCAGTATGAAGGCCACTGCTCCGAACGCAGCGGTGGCACATCTGGAAGTAACCCTCCAACTGGCTGCACTTATAAACAGTTCCTGAACTACAAGCCATTGAACTTTGACACCACAGGAGGCGCCGTTGCATTTTTTTGTTGGGCAGAAAAGACTGACTCCGTTCTGAGAATGAGTAACTGTTCGCCCCAACGGAGTGTTACCTTTATCCCAGGGTTGTTTTTGGATGGCGCACTCTCCTGGTGGAACCTTCAGGTTCAGACCCTTGGTGAAGCCACTGCTTATGCACTGAGCTGGGATGAGCTCAAGGAAATGATGGAGAAGAAATACTGTTCTAGGGCCAAAATCCAGAAGCTTGAGACTGAGTTCTAGAATTAGAAAATGGACGGGCCGAAGATATCTGAGTACGTCCAACGCTTTCACGACTTGTCTAGGGTCGTTCCCTACTTAGTCAAACCGGGATTCAAGAGGATTGAGTGATTCATTATGGACTTGTACCTCAAATCCTGAGCATGGTTACTACCTCAAAGCCTCCAACCATCACAGAGGCTATCGATTTGAGTGTTACGCTTACTGAAGAAGCTCTTCGAATGGGAAAATTTACGAAATATGAGACAAACAAGAAAGAGACTCATGTGGAGTCTTCGGGCAATAAGAAAAGGAAGTCTTCGAACCTAAAGATAGGCACCCAAGTCAGCTATGGAAACTCTAAAGCAAACAAAAGAAGGGAAGTGAACCCGCCTCATGGCGGGAAATCTTTTGGAGCCACCAATAAGGCCGGCGGTAAGGTTTACTTAGGGAATAAGCCGAGATGCGAGGAATGCAATTTTTACCATGAAGGTCGATGTTTGAGGCCTAAGTGTGGAAGGTGTGGAAAGGAAGGGCACAGCAAGGATGCCTGTTGGGCAAAGGATCCAGACGGAAGAGATAATGGTAGAGTTCCAGGTTGCTACAGGTGTGGTGATGTAGGGCACTTTAGGAAAGATTGCCCTAGGAAGAACCAAGCAAGGAAGGGTCTTCACGATCGGAGCTCGTGAAGCACGCCAGGATCCAGATGCGGTTACAGGTACATTCCCTATTAACCAACTTTATGCATCTATTTTTGATTAATACTGGCACCAACTTTAACCTTGTATGCTTAGAACTTAAGAAAGTACTTGGCCTAGTTTCGAGTAGAATTGACGTCCCATATTCTTTAGAATTGGCGAATTGAAGGTTAGTTAAGCGAAAGAGATGAGTAAGGACTGTATTTTGGGAACTTAGAAGGCCGAAACTTTCTGTAACCATTGACTTAGGAAGTCATGATATGGTAGTCAGCATGGATTGGATATCCAAGTATAGAGCTAAAGTTGTTCGTTATAAGGAAAATCATTAGCGTCCCTCTTGCGAATGATGAAACACTTATAGTACACAACCTTCTTGCAACAGATGCGAGGGCACTAGGCCCCATAAGGCAGTGGATTTGCAACATCTCACATTGGTCATAGAGACACAGGAGCGCCTCTGAATGGACTACATAGCCTTCCCTGCTCATGTTGTCAATATGGAGACCAAGAAGCCAGAGCCTGAAGACATCCCCGTGGTGGAGGAGTTTCCAGAAGCCTTTCCTGAAGACTTGCCAGGAATACCTCCACAGCGACAAGAGACGTTTAGGATAAACCTAGTACCAGGAGCGACACCGGGGGCAGATGATGCCTTACCGACTAGCTTCGTCCGAGATACATGAACCTCCGATGCAACTGCAAGAGCTGCTAGACAAAGGAAATCTACCAGGCTGAGCCTCCCACCGTGGGAAGCCCCTGTGATATTCATTAGGAAGTAGGACGATAGTTTCTACACACGAACACAGTCTAATCTGGGAGGGACTCAGAAGAACCAATGTAGAAAAAGTGTTACGTATAGGTTACATGGAGATAGACGACTAACCATCAAGAATTGGTACCTCTATCCGAGAATTGATGACTTGTCGACCAACTACAAGATCCCAGCTACTATTCCAAGATGGAATTGAGGACATGACGTCCTAGGTTAAGGACACGAGAAGAAAGTTGGCAGTTTCCCTTTTGCATCAATTTCAGAGAATTGGATATCAAGGATCGGTATCCTTTGCCAAGGATTGATGATATGTTTGAACCAATCGTAAGGTTCTAGTTACTACTCGAAGATCGACTTAAGGTCAGGATGTCCTCAACTGCAAATACAAGAAGAAAGTATCCCTAAAAACGACCTCTAGGACTCGCTTTGAGCATTACGAGTTCCTTGTCGTGCCGTTTGGCTCAACACATGCACCGGCAATATTCATGGACCTCATGAATCGGGTGTGTAAGCCATACCTGTATAAGATCATGATTATATTTATTGACTACATTCTCATAAGCTCGAAGACCATGGAAGGTCATGAGCAACATCTGCCATTCATTTTGGGACTCTTAGAGAAGGAACAGATATGTACTAGGCTGTCGAAGTGCGAACTTTGGATTCGCAAGGCAAGATTCTTAGGATACGTGGGGGATAGGAATGAGATTCATGTCGACCCTGCAATCAAGGACTGAGGAGTCCCAAAGACGCAACTAAGAATTTTTTGGGGAAAGTAGGCTGTATCAGACGACTCCTAGAAAACCTTTCAAGGACTGCTCAAACGCTAACAACCCTAACCTAGTCGACACCTATCTTGTCGTCACCTAACAGTACCAATAGAGTTGTGGTTCTTGTGATGCTTCTCGACAAAGACTCGATTGCGCGTTGATGCAACGAGACCCAGACATCGCATACGCGTCATGTTGATTAAAGGATCATGAGAAGAGACCTTAAACTAGGTGCAGTAATTGCGCATTAAAGATTTAGCGTCATTGCTTGTATGGAAAACGCTGCACGATCTTTACTGATCACAAGGGTTGCAGCACACCGTCGATCAGAAGGACTTAAACTTGAGATAACAAGATGGAGTGAGCCACTGAGTGATTGCGACTGTGAGATTAAGTATCCCCTGAACAAGGCGAGTGTTGTAGCGGGTGCCTTAAGCCGCAAGGAACGCGCAAAGCCTCTAAGGGTGCGAGCCTTAGAGATGACCATACAAACAAGTTCTGCTACTCGGATTCGTGAAGCTGAGCATGAAGCGCACAAATCAGAGAATCTTCAAACTGAAGCGTGATATGAAATAGAAGTGCAGTATTGCCTAAGGAAGACGGAATCTTACATTTCCTGGAACGACTCTGGGTTTCGTTTCGCTGCAGTTACATACGCTTATTTTGGGGCAAGACTCGTAGGTCAAGGTACTCGATCCATCCTAGGATCCGACAAGAAGTACCAAGACTTGAAGGATTAGTATGAGTGGCCCAAGATGGAAGCTAAAATAGCTACCTATGTGGGTAACTGTCTTACTTGTGTCAAAGTTAAGACAGAATACCAAAAACCGTCAGGACTGCTGCAACAGCCTGAGATTCCCATATGGAAGTGGGAACGAATCTGAATGGATTTCGCTACTAGCTACCAAGAACACAGAAAGGTCACGATACAAATTGGGTGATTATTGACCGACACACCAAGACTGCACATTTCCTACCAAACAATGAGGAAGATAGCGCAAGGGAATTAGCAAAGATTTAGCCTAGAAGGATTGTGGCACATCATGGAGTGCCTAATTCTATCATGTCCGACAAAGATGGTCGTTTTGTGCCAAGGATATGGCAGATGATTCAGAAGGCGTTTAGGTCACGATTGGACCTTAGCACTACATTTCAATCTCAGACGGACGACCAGAGCAAACGAACGATACAGACTTTGGTAGACATGTACGTGCTTGTGTGATGAACTTTGATTAAAAGTTGAAATACTCACTTGCCCTTAGTGGAGTTTTCCTACAATAACATTTATCACATCGTCGTTTAGGCCGCCTTGTGTGAAGCTTTAGATGGAACGTAAGTGTCGATCCCCATTGTGTTGGACGGAGACCGGAGATAAACGATTTACTGGCCCAAATTGGTTCAGGAAAACTATAGGCAAGATCGTTCAGATATGTGTTCATATCAAGACAACACATGATATACCGAGAGGCAACGCCGACGAGCGGCGGAAACCGTTGGAATTTGAGATAAGAGATATGGTTTAATGAGAGTCTCACCTTGGGAAGGCGTGGTATGATTTGGAAAGCGTGGGAGTTTGGACCCGCGGTACATTAGACCTTTTGAGATCCTGGAAAGGATCGGGACCATTGCTCACAACCCGAAACTTATAGAAGAACTTAGCAGTGATCACGACACGTTTCACGTGTCTAGTCCCTAGAAGAGCCTGACTCTAGGAACAGTCGTTATTTCCGCAAATAGGATTCACGTCAATGACAAACTCCCATTTATTAAAGAACCTGTTAAGGTTGCAGACTGGAAGTCAGCAAAACACGAAGAAGTCGTAACTGATTTGTTAGAGTTCGTTGGAATTTATATCATAGCCTAGAGTTTACTTGGGAAAATGAAGACCAAACTAAGCCTAAGTGACCACATTTGATTCACAACTCCCCTGCGACCGATGGCATCGCTTGAATTTCGGGACGAAATTCTTTTAACGGGTGGAGAATGTGACAACTGGCACTTTTCCGTACATTCCGTACAATAATTGAACAGTAATCTGTTCTTTAATAACTGTGCATGGTATAGTTTAAAAGACGAATGAATTTATGATTACTGTTATATAAATACAATGGCATTTCATGTTGCAAGACTTTTATCATTACTACATGCAACACGATATAGTTCTATTAATGCACAGAACAAAATTGGCACAATTATCAGACAAACTAGAAGCACTGACGGGAGTTCAGTAGTTAGACAGACATGATGTTAAGACACAGAATGAGCCCCATAACCAAGTGATACACTAGGATAGTGTGTAGGAAAGTAGGGATTACAAAACTGCCTTCCTAGTGATGACATAGGTACCGGAAAGTGCCAGAAACACACTGAAACTGCAGAATTCTCCAGAAAATAAACAAATTCAGCAACAAATCAACTTTTAACATCTAAATATAATGCAGAAAGGTGGTTTAATGGTCCAGAATACTTTCCTAAGTGTCGGAAACCGAAACTGTCATAAAATACAACTTAAAGCACACTAAACTGCGCAATTCAGCAATTTAACGAACAGTAACGAAACGAACAACCGGACACTACCCGAAACATCAAATTTTCACTAGAAGCATTGTTTTAGTGTTACAAAGCTAGTTATGGTCACCAAACATCACAACACATCTCATAAACATTAAATACATAAAATACCTAACTAGCACCATTACTTTCCAACTAAATCTAGTAACTAACTATTGAAATGTTACAGTTCCCCCCCCCCCATTAATGGACGGTTAGGAAGTGGGCCCCACACATTGATTTTAGTTGATTTTATTTGATTTCTTTTGATCTTTTGTTGGGAATATTCCATACAAATATGCCATAAGAGATTTGGAAGATTTATAAAATCCTAAACTAATAACGCACCATCATTCACTTCATCTTCTTTCCCTTCTCTTTTTCCTTTGGTCACGGCTCAAGCACACCCACCTTCATCCATCATTTTCAATCCATTTCCTAGCAATCCAAGGTGATTTAGAGGTGTAAGGAGCCTATCTAAGGAGGCTTGAAGTGTAGAAACTTGAAGGACCACTCTCTAGTGCTTTTATCCACCTCATTTGTCATCTTCATCTTCTTGAACATCATCCCTAGCCTTGTGCTAGTAGTAAGACTCTTGTAATCTCATTTTACTTCATATTATGTTGGTTAAAAGGTGATATAAGTTGCTAAACATAAAGATCATGAAGAAACATAAGCATAAACATGAACATAAAGCTCTAAAACCTGAAGATCAAGTTGTTTTAAGTGTATGTAGTATACTTGAATGTTGATTTCTTGTGTTTATGATGTTGATCATCACAAGAACCTTGCTAGATGATGATTAAACACATGATCTAGCAAGTATAAGGATAGATCTTGAGAAAATCATAATGATCATCCTTATATAAAGCATGAACTTGAAAGATTTAATGTTTTCTTGAAGTATGATGATCAAAGTATGATGTGAATCTTATAAACATATGAATGCAATGGTATTAAACAAGTCACACGTCATACGCTTCCGCAAAAGTCAGGGTGTGACAAAATCCTGGCAGACTTTGTCACGGAAGTCCCCGCCGGCAAGATTCCCGAATGTGAAACAATCGAGACCCCTGCGCAAGGAACGTCACAAGAACTTTGGTTGTTATTTACTGATGGCGCATCAAACGAAGATGTTGTAGGGGCATGGTTAAGGTTAGTCAACCCGAAGAAGCATGATTTCACATATGCTATCCGGTTGGACTTCAAGAATATGAACAACGAAGCTGATATGAAGCTTTCCTTACTGGATTGCACCTGGCAATCAAGATTGGGGCCAAGAGTTGATCATGGTGCTTCATCTTGATCAGGCCAAAGAGTTGATACAAAATTCCAATCATTCAAGGTCGTTCACATCAATCGCAGCGAAAACAAGCCAGCGGATCCGCTAAGCAAACTGGCTTTAACAACTTTTCTGCATCTGGCTAAACATGTCCGAAGTGAAGTTCTTAAAAATCCCTCTGTACCGCTACGCCAGGTAAACGTCATTCAAATTGGCACGCCATCATGGATGACACCCATATTCCAATACCTGCAAGCGGGAATTCTTCCATAAAACAAAGCAGAAGCAAGGAAGATCCAGCATAAAGCCTTGTTTTACCAGATGGAAGACGAAATTTTGTATTGAAGGTCATATCTAGGTCCACTATTGTGCTGCGTGGACCCGCAAGATGTCAACTATCTAATTCGCGAGATCCATGACACATTTGTGGGATCCACGCAGGGCCACGCATGGCGATCGCTAAAATCATGAACGCTGGGTACTATTGGCCAGGCATGCATCTTGATGCTGTAAAGGAGTTGCGCAAGTGTGACTCTTGCCAGCACCATGCACCGAGAACACTTAGGCCTAAGAATGATTTATTCCGGTTTCCACGTCATGGCCGTTTCAACAATGGGGCATTGATATGGTAGGCCCCTTTCTAGAAGCGCCTGGCGCTGTGATGTTTATAATCATTGCAGTCGATTACTTTACAAAATGGGTAGAAGCGAACGCACTTGCATCAACCTCCGCAATGATTGTGCGCAAGTTCGTGTGGGAGCACATCATTTGTTGTTTTGGCCTACCATTGCGCATTGTGACCAACAACGACACAAACTTCACCTCAGAAGACCTCCACAACTAGATGCAAGGACTGCAAATCGCGCACCCACAGGGCAACGGCCAAGTAGAAAGTGTTAATAAAGGCATTGTGGAAAGAATCAAGGCCTGACCGGGCACAAAGTGAAGAGGGTGGGTCGATGAGCTCCCGAGCATACTTTGGGCTCATCGCACCATGACCAAGACTAGTAACGGTGAAACTCCCTTTAGCCTCGTCTATGTCTCATAGGCAGTTATCCAGGCCGAAATTGGTTTCCCTTCACCTTGCTTGACGACAGTCAACGTGATTGATAATGAAGCGGAGCGCCGACTTGACTTGGACTTGCTTGAGGAAGTACTACAATGCGCGGATGCGCATCTGTACGTTCAATCCAGGAGACTATGTTTTCCATGACAACGAAGCCTCCAACGCTGAATGCCCAGGGAAACTTGCACCCAAGTGGGAAGGTCCTTACCTTATCCATGAAGTCCTGGGCAAGGGCGCGCACAAGCTACGCACATTGGACAGTCACCTTGTTCCATGCACATGGAATGCACAACAGTTAAGTAAATGCTATATGTAAGACACAACCTTTTGTAAGCGATGGCTGCGAGCCTGACAAGTTTATCAATATAAAGTGTTGTTTACATTATTTTTTCATGTTGACTTCCTTGTTTAATACAAGTTACAAATGTATGTTCAACTTTTAGTTCGCGCAAAAACATTAATGTAAATTACGACCTCATGAACTAAGTGATGTATTGTAAAATACATCCTTTATTCGTGTATAGTTTGTATAGTTTTCCGTTAGTTATAGTTTAGTTTTTGTTAGAATTTGCATACTTCTGATCCAATTGCGTTTTACAGGTCTTGGGCGTTTGAACTGCTGGAAAATGCATAAAATGAGTTAAAACATGGAAAAGACAAGTCCTGGAATGTGTTGGAGAGCTCGGGAGCTGAAACAGAGTTAAAATACTGGAAAAAGCATTTCTGACGGCCCGCGACATAAGCAAGAGTGTCTCTCGCTGGTGGCGAGAGACTTATAGATTTGAAGACGTCTTTTACTCGGTGGCGCCCCGTGACCCATTCCCATATCTCTCTCGCGGGTCGTGAGAGAGTGTTTTCGTCAGAATTCTTCGAGTTAGGCAAGGGTTTCAGCTGCAGATCATATAAAAACATTCAAAAACCCTAACTTGGTGAATTAGCAATCTTTTGGGCAAACTTGGAGATGAGTTTGAAGCGTTTTTGAGCTTTGGAAGCTGTCGGTTGAAGGTTAGAAGTTCAGAGAATCATTCGGGTCGTCTACTTAAGATCCGGGTGTTTTCGCTTGTGTTTCTTTCTCTTTGACTATGCTTTGTTTATTTAAAAATACTTTATTTATGCTTGTTTCCTTGACTTTGATTGGCTAGATTTCTTTAACTACCTAGACAAAATGAATGGTTGTATAAAGTTTGGATTTTTATTTTGAATTTATGATATTTATGGATTTATTTATGTATTGTAGGCGATTTGATTATTAGCTAGATGTGTATGCATACTTGATTGTGTTTGAGTATTGTTTATTGCTTTACATAATTCTTGGTGACGGTCTTTGTCACATAATAGAGTTGTGTTAGGTTCTAGATTTTGGTGAGTGTCTATATCACATAATAAATCGTGAATCTTTAGGGTTGAATATGTAATAGACCTTAAAAGCAATACTCGGTAATCTTATAAAATCAAGTGTTCTACTAACCCTCAAAAGCTGAAAGGTGCAAGGTTATTGTTAGGTCTATGCGATTAAACCGTAAGGTGGGTCCTTCTTAGGAAGTAAACCTATTAGCTGCTGTCTAACAATTCTAGTTAAGAACCCAAAATTATCCTTGACTTGAGTCCTGAAACGGAGAGAGTCTTGTAGGGTACTTTCATAGATCATTAGAGGTCTTAAAAAGGAGTCTAGTTTACCGGTGACTATAACAGCTTTTAGGATGCCCTAATGTACTCTTGAGAAGGGTTAGGAGGCTTAGTTGGTAACTCGAGATGTTTAGAATCTTACGATCCCGGTCCATAATAATCAATCTTCAAATAAAATCCATAACTAAAAGTAACCATGATTCGAGTCTAGGTAGTGTTTCCACCGTCTGAGTAAAAGCCCAAAGTAGTTCGTTCTAGTTAATTTAGTTTAATTGCATTCTTAGGATTTTTAGAAACCCCCCCTTTAAAACATAAATATAGTTAAGTGTCATGTCAGTGTTAGTCTAGATAAGGTCATTAACGTAGTTAGATAGAGTCTCGTGGGTTCGATATCCGGACTTACATTAGCTATACTAGAGTCGATCGGTACACCTGCTGGTTAGTAGTTTAGTGTGTCTTAGTGAGTCTAGAGTATTACCTAGAGTCTAGAATTAGGTTAATTGAGTTAACTTTATTAAACTACTTTTTAGCACAGCAAGTTTTTGGCGCCGTTACCGGGGACTCTTGGCAATTGCGTTGATTACTTTGTTTGGACTTCATCCGATATCATTACGTGCTATTTGTGTGTTTCCGAGTCGTGGGAGTCTAAATAGTTCTAGTGTCTTTTTTTTTTTTTTATTTTAGAGTCTTTTGTTAGAGTCGTCTTACTTGTTTATTTTCGGTTTTGAAGTGAATGCCCCATACACGTTCACAGGGACCACCGAAGCCGCCGATCGACAAGTTTACCTTCTCATCTTCTAGTTTAAAGGTTAGTAAATCTTCTACTTCATCTTCAGCCACTTCTGACTCTACACTCCAATCAAAACCACCAGCCTTTGACTTCACCCCGAAGTCGTCACCCCACAATTCCCCACCACCTTCCCGTTCCCATACACCTAGTCCTACACCCAATACCCAAATGGCCAATAACCGAACCGTTTACGAACAAGCCACCACCGGTTTCACCGGTGCTACTTCACCTATCACCCTTCCCAACATCGCTAATGATAGGTCCTGGCAAATCCCGTCCTACATCATGACGGCCATCACTAATTCATGCCAATTCCACGGCCGTGATGTTGAGGATGCTCCCGCCCACATTAACCGAATTACCCACCTTTGTAGCACCTTCTCTATTGAGGGTGTTAATCTAGATGGCCGGTACCTTCAGGGTTTCCCATTTTCTCTCGCTGGCCGCGCAGCCGTCTGGTTCGATTCGCAGCCAGCGGGAACTTTCACCACCGGGGCAGGTTTACGAGATGCTTTCTTTGCTAAATATTTCCCACTCGCCAAAGCATCTTGTCTACGCGATCAGATCCATTCGTTCCGGATGGAGCCTGATGAGCCTTACCACCTTGCCTGGGAGAGGTTCCAAACCTTGATTTCTCGTTGTTCTCAGCATGGTTTGTCGGATTGGGCACTTGTAGAAAAGTTCTACAATGGTCTCACCCCTGAGATCAAAGCCCGGTTTGATACTTCTGCTGGAGGGCAACTCATGGGTGAAAAGACGGTAGTTGAGTGTAATGATCTTTTTGAGAGTTTTGCCCATTCTGACTTGGACTATAGCACTACCAGCAGGACTTCCATTCCTGTGACTAGTACCTCCTCGGCCATTCGAGGGGTAAACCAAGTTGGCTTGGACTCATCGGTAGCTGCTACTTTAGATAGGATGGAGAAAACTTTCAAACAGGAGCTTAATGAGATTAAGAAAAAGGTAGACAGATGTGAAGTGTGTAGGGGAGGCCACGATACGATAGATTGTCCCACACTTACACTCGAGCAGGTAGAGTACATTGCAGGTCAGTCTAGAGGTTTCACTAATAATAATAACTCTAATTATAACTCCAGCTGGCATAGCAATAATAATAGTTTCCGCTCTTCCAGTAATCCTCATGTTTTTCCATCCGGTCAGTATCAAAATAGGGGGCCAGGTCTATACACTAGTGGAGGGTCAGGTCAGGGAGGTCAACTTGGTAGTTCAGGTTCAGGGGGTCAGTTTAGTGGTGAGGGGTCAAACCAAGAAGGTCAGGTTAGTGGTAAAGGTTCAAAGGGTAGTCTAAGTAGGATTGAGGAGATGTTTGCTCAGTTAATGGTGAGAGATCAGGTTACTCAGAAAACCTTAACCGAATTTGGTAACTTCGCTAAAAATCAAGAGAAAATAAATAAAAATCAAGAGCTTCAAATTAAAAATGAACAATCTGCGCTCTTAGATCTTCAGAGGACAGTAGGTGGTATGGCTAAACAGTTACAAGAATACCCTCCTGGTCAGTTTTTGGGTAACACTCACACTAACCAGGCTAACCATTCCGCAAAAGCAATCACTACCCGTAGTGGAAAGAGTGTAGGAGAGGTAGTTTGAGAGAGTGTTGAGGTAGAGGAAGAGGAAGAGGTAGATGAGGAGATAGAGTTGGAGACTCCAGGTAAGGTGTAATAGGTTAGACCCAGCAAGTACCGCACACACCGAGGAGCCTCAAGTAGAAAGGAGTGTTGAAAAATGTCCCATACGGGTTAGGCCTTCACTGCTAGTTGATCATTCACGCGTCCCTTACCCCGCCCGCCTTAAGCATCAAAAATATGCTAAGGAATATGGTCAATTTCTAGAAATGTTCAAGCAATTAAAGATCAACCTTCCTTTCATCGAAGCCTTACAGTCCATGCCTAAATACGCCAAATTCCTTAAGGACCTTTTTAAGCGTAAGGATAGGATAGGTGAGCTTTCAAACATTCCGTTGACCGGAGGTTGTTTCGCGATGGTCTTGAATAAGCTACCAGAGAAACTAACCGACCCGGGTACATTCACCATTCCATGCTTCTTCGGGGGTGCCGTTACCCCCCGCTCATGCCTTAGCCGACTTAGGTGCTAGCATCAATTTGATGCCATTTTCTCTTTATGAGAAGCTAAGGTTAGGAGAGCTTACACCCACACGTATGTCATTGTCCTTGGCCGACCGCTCGGTCAAGTATCCCGTGGACTTCGTGGGTTTAGATATGGAGGCCGATGAGAGAGTCCCGATCATTATTGGCCGTACATTCCTTCGTACCACAAAGGCAGTCTTCGATGTCTTTGATGGTAAGATTTCACTTCGTGCGGGCGATGAGATAGTCACCTTTGAGATAGATAGATAGAGCCATGCAACACCCTAGTGGTAGTGATGATACTAGTGGTCCGTGTCACTCCGTCTACCTCCTAGATTCGTTCATCTCGTGCGTTGATAGGTGTGACACCCCAGGAAAATCAGGAAAACAACGCAACTTAACTAGCTTCCTCAGTAACCACGCGCTAAATTTCGGGACGAAATTTTATTAACAGGGGGAGAATGTGACAACCGGTAATTTACGCCCTTAATTACGTGATTAACAGGCGTTTAACGCGACAATAAATAGTGTTTACAACACGAATAAACTTAATTAGGCCTTTGGAGTGCCTAGGAACGCCTGATCGACTTTACAGTACGCGCATGACGGTCCACAGAGAACCTGCTAAACGATAAACGATAACGAACTGAAACCGTACGAAATACTGACGACACCAACAAATATGGATGTTACACGAATATTTTTATGCATATGAAGTTTGGATTGCGATATCGGGTCTCGTAGGAATTACGGGCCACTTACACATGAGATGGGCTTGTAGGCCCTGGGCCCAAGCCCGAAACCCACAAGCCTAAATCTACACAATCTTTACAAATCCCTTCAAATCTCTTCAAGAGATTTTGTTTCATAGGGTATAATATCTAACCTGTATGTAATTTAAATACCTAAAAGACAATATAAACTTTCCATTCTATTTATAGCTTGCTTCTCTCCCTTTGTCTGCATATCAAGTTACACACACATAAAACACAAACACACAGGAGGTGTCATCTCTCCCAAACACCCTCACCCTACCCATTTTCTTATACATTCAACAAAATAAACACCTTTGAGCTCCTACCTTTCCTCTCGATATGTACAGCAACACACACATAACCAGTCAACACTACACATCAACTCTCTCTCTCATGCGAGTCCGGCAACCGGACTTACCGGCGGAGCCGGTGACGTGGCGGCGGAGCACGGCAGTCAGCGATAACCACCAACCACACCCCCCTTCTGTTGCACGAGATCAAACGGCCGACCACCACCAGATGGTGGTGGCGTACGACGGCGATAAGATCGAGAAGAGGGAGGAGAGAGAGAAAGGAGTAGCGGAAAAAGAAAGAGACCGAGAGAGAAAGAGAGATTGGAGCCACGAACCGGTGGTCGGAGCCACGGACCGGCGGTCAGAGCCTCGGACCAGCGGTCTTCGTCACTATCCGACGGGTTTGCCGGTAAGTTGTTTCAACTGAATCTGTTCCTTTCATTCTGATGAAGATGATGATGCTTGATGATGATGAACAGTGGTTAATCGGTCAATCCGGTTGACTCGGTCAACTCACCGAGTCAACTCAGTCAACTCAGGTCAACGGGTCAGATCTGTTGAGGTTCGGGTTCAGCTCAGCGGGTTCAAGTAATGCAGTCAAAGAGTTTAGACGGTTTGGTTCGGTCGACTCGGTCGAACCGAGTTCAACTCGGTTGACCCGGTCAACTCAGTCAGCGGCTCGACGATTCGACGCGAAGACTTGGTAAAAATTAACGTCATGTTTATTTTGTTATTTTTATAATATTATTACTCACGTGACAAACGAGCTCGAACCGACTGATTATAAATTACATTCGTTATATATTTGACAAAGTTTGCATATAGTTGAATCTTGATTAAATTGTGTTGAATTTTTGAAAATAAAACGACAACTTGGTTGTCCGGGCCGTCCAAATACAAAGGAAACTCTGCCCGTTTTTCGAGAAAATCCGTAAAACGAAACACGTTTTTAATATAAAGACACTTTATATACAAGTGTATAATATTTTCGACGACACTTTACAAGCATACGGAAACGACAATTCTTTATAAAATAAATATATTTTATATATTTATTTCAAGCGTCAAACAACTCGTATTCGTTTTACAAAATAAATATAGCTTACATATTTATTTCGAATATCGTACAACGCGAATTCTTTTGCAAAATAGATACAGTTTATCTATTCAACGACTCGATGAAGTTCTTATAAAATAAATATAACTGTATATTTATTTCGAACGCCTAAACGGCATATACACGTATTTTGATAACTTTCGTACAAGACACGATATATATATGCAAGTTTATTATATATTACCTTCATACGAATATTCCTTTATATCAACATACGACTTATTAAAACGAGCTAACGAGTATAACTTCTTCGCTTCTGTTAAGTTAACAACAAACCGTCAAATCGTTCAGTTAACGATTCGGTAGAGCTCGGTGACACGTAGTTTAGTTACTACGATTATTTAGAAACTTATTAGATATTCCGTGTTAGGAATATTGTAGAATGCATGCTAGAGAGTCTCGTCTTGGAAACGACACCACAAAGTCGTATATAGCTAACTTTGCACAGGAATATTCAGGTGAGTTCACACTTCTAAGGCATGGGATTCTCGGTGGGTTGGGAATGGGTTTGAATGACTAATTATGCTACCAACACTACTAGATTACTTACTCCTGTCCTCGGTAGAAGGACACGTGCGTAAAACCTACGCACCCTTTCTAGCTCCTGTCCTCGGGTTGAAGGGCACGTGTGTAAAACCTACGCACACTAGCTACATTACTGTCCTCGGGTCGAAGGGCACGTACGTAAAACCTACGTACACTCATATATACTCCTGTCCTCGGGTCGAAGGGCACGTACGTAAAGCCTACGTACAGTTATACTCGCTGCGGTCCTTGGATCAAGAAGGGCACGTACAAATACGACTAGTCTAGTAGCATATAACATGGGAAACCCCCACTAAATATTATGAAAAGGATTATGAAACGAACTTACGTTTTCCTGAAACAAACGTATTAACTAAACAACCAACTGTGAATTCACTCAACTTTGTTGTTGACTCGTTGTTACATGCCTTGCAGGTCGTTAGATGCTATGGAGCTTGCACATGGAGGTGGTCGTTGTGGGATGCAGACTGTTATGTCTCGTATTTATATAACAAACTTTATAATCTTATGAACTTATGTTTTATGCTTCCACTGTTAACCTAAAATCGGTTTACTTCCTGTTGGTCACCAATCGTATTGTGTTCGATTTTATTTACTTAATTAGGTTGTTCAATATGATTGGTGGCTCGATCCTGGTCACGTCACGCCTCCAAGCGGTGGTACTCCGCATGGTGGATTTTTTTGGGGTGTGACAATAGGTGCATAGATTTCATTAGTGGAGCCGATCTAGTTAGAGAGGGAGTAGTTAAAGAGGAGTTTGTTAACGAGGGTGAGGAAGTAGATTCGACTTGGGTCCCCGAAACCTTAGAGCTTTGTGAGATTAAGGAAGAGAGTGAGAGTAAACCCGTAGATACTCCACCCCTAGAGCTTAAGGTCCTTCCGTCACACTTAGAGTATGTTTTCTTAGGAGAAAATTCGAGTATGCCCATCATTATCTCTTCTAAATTGACGGAGGAGGAGAAGGGGAAGTTAGTTGAGGTGCTAAAGGAGCACAAGGAGGCTATTGCTTGGAAGTTGTCTGACATTAAGGGGATTAGCCCTACTTTTTGTACCCACTGTATTCTTATGGAGGATGTGTAGGACCGGTTTTCGACTCTGAAACGATTGCGAACCGACTCGTGTAACGTGCGGAATCCATACACGAACGTGACCTGTCACAACCCCATATTTCCACATATTACCGGTGGGCCCGGCGGGGAGTATCGTGACGTAGTTGATATCATCATAGTCAATACACACAATATAATAGCACAGCGGAAGGCTTGGTGAATAAACTATTACAAACCAAAATGTCTGAGTGTTCGAGTGACAGAATATACAGACTGGAATGTAATAAGATCCACAGGCGGATCATAAATAAATACAAGGAAACAAAATAACAGACTTCAGGTATCTATGGATTTGCAAGATCCTCTTATGACACCTAATAGCTCCAGCCTATTACGAGAGGTACCTATCAAATCAGTCTTTAAGAAAATACGTCAGTTTACACTGGTAAATACAATTAACTGACTCTTTTGAAAACATTTAATAAAATTGATTTAAGTGCACACGGCACAAATCTTTTATAACTTGGGACAATTATTTAAATATAATCTTATATACAGATTTACATGTTTGTCTTACAATTGGGGCTGGTTGGAAGCCGGTCTTGATTAACCGACTCACCACTTATAGAACCCATAAAGGAGTTATCCCCAACATGTGGGTTTATATTTTAGCATTTGCATCTGTCAGGTATATGCCTACACCTCGTGCATAGGACGTGGCCATTTTCAAACGAAATAAGCCGAGGATATCCAGGACACGGTCGTATTAACCCCCAATGCTTATGTTATCAAACAAGATATATTAAAACGGGTTATGTAAATTTATTAATCACAATCCGATTAAGTGATTTCATACCCGACCAAGTGGTATTATTATAATACCATATCCCAAGCCCGTATAAAGGAAAACAAGTTAAAAGTATTTACCTGATGCTAGCAGTATAATCCTAAAGCTCTTGATGGCACCTTCTACCGGAAGCTATTTAATCTGTATAGAAGGTTTATTACCTATTAGTACGCTAACGGGTCTTTAGTTTAGTCAATGACTTAGACCGGCTAGCTAGAAGGAAACCTTACGATTCTAAACGCTAGATTTAGCGGAGATCGGAATAGAATATGGTTTTGACCCGACAAGCTTGGATACTTGTATAATATGGGTAAACTAAATACATTCTGGAAAACGAGAATTTATTGATAAGGTTAAGCCCGTTTCGACTATTTTATGTAAACTAATCACATAAGCCGATCCGAACGCGTAAACGCGTAACGGGTCACCAAATAAATTATACACAGGTCTTAATCCTTATTATGCTCAAAATATGTTAATACATCAGTAAGATGTTAACATATATGCCCAAAAAGTAATTTAAACCAAAATAAGTCCCATAAGGACATTTTGGTAATTTTAATGCTCATAAAAGAGTTTAAATATTAAACTGAGTTTCAGGTCTGATCTAATCAGTAAAAATATGCATTTTTATAAGTTATATCAGTAGGGTATTTTATATATGTGAATTTTATCTTATATAATCAAACTATGCACCGTAGGGGCATTTTGGTAATTTTACATAGGCTTTAAAGGTCAAAATAGACTTCTGAGTTTAAAAACTTTGGCTTACTGTTTAATTATATAAAATTTCTTAAAACATTAGTGGTTAATAAGTTTTATATGCTAAAAATAGTTTTGACCCATACTAGGTGCTTAAAACGCTTAAAAGTCGGTTTAAAGGGATATTCGGGTTAAAATAGGAAATCTGAGTTTTTGACTAGTTTATAAGGTTCAAAATATTTTATTTCTCATATAAAATCAGTAGCAAAAAGTTTGGCATTAAAATGTTATGTAAAACTCATTTTATGCATGAAAAAGGTAAAACCGACAATTACCGAAATCAAGCTATAATTCTATGTTATGCTCAGTCTAAAAATAATTAAAAATCTTCAAAAATCCCAACATATTATTTTACATCAGTAGGTAAAAGGTTTGGTGTCAAAAATTGGGTTTAGATAGGCTGTATGCTAATTACGCCATTTAAATAGTAAAAAGTTCCTTCATTACGCTATTGAGCATAACTCCTATTCTAGACCTCAAATTGATGTCAAATTTTCAGGACATGTCTAAATATCAGTAGCAAAGGTGTTAGTCCTATCACATTGTTAAAAATCTCAGTTGTATGTAAAAGGGGCGTTTATGTCATTATTAAGCATAATTACGATCAAGCGCATATAACTCAAACCACTAGGCAACATGCAATATAACTCCAGAGGGTTATACTGCTAAGTAATGTGGTCCTAATGGAAGCTTAAAAAATGGGAGAATTAAGCTTGAACGGGTCAGAACCGAAAGTCAAAGCAAAAGTCAAGCTTTTGCGACTTTCGGTTATAAACTGACTTTAGACTATAAATTGCCGGGTTAGGACAGATAAAACATGTTTTAATATTAATTACCAAGTCACTAGAATGTTAAAATATAATTTAGAACCTCTGATTTATTAATTTTAGTCATTTTCAAACATTCTGTCCAGTTTGACTTTTTGTCAAACTACTTTGACCCGACAATTGACCAGTCAAACGAGATAACTAGGAGGTGCCCTTTTAGGGTTTAGTCACCTACCTTAATATGGTCCCATAACCACTTTCAATTTGATCAGTGGCTGGTCCACATGTAATTAAAACGAAAGTCAAACTTAATTTACGATAAGTTTGACTTTAGAGTAATTAAGCTAATTAAAACGACTAAACAAGTAATTAGAGGCTTACTAAAGGTCCTAGTTGTCTTTTCTACACTTCAATTTCTTCTCCTAGTGGTTGCAAGCTTCAGATGCCAGTCCTTTTGAAGTTGTTGCAAATGATGTGCCAAGAACACATGAACTAAGGTCCTTTATATAGTCAATTGCAAGATCATAGATCACTTCCAGGTGTAATGGGACATCCTAGGATCACCCCAGGTGTCCTAGATGATTTATAAATCGACTTATAGCTCCTAGAAATCGATACAAACTAGGTTAAGGCGGTGTAACAGCTTAAACCCGCACCAGGCAGCCATTTTCTGATCTGGGCATGCTGAGGCGGGCCGCGTAAGACTTAAGGGGGTCTTACGCGGGTCGCGTGGACCGGCTTAACTGGCAAAACAAGTTTGCAACCTGGCAGCTTTAGTCCCTGATCGTTTTTAACCCTTTTTAACCTCGTTGTTGATATGTAGGGCCCTTGTAGTCAGTATGTTGAGGCTCTAGGATGAACAAACTAACTTCGTTAGGCTCCGGTTCGTTAAATACCTCTATGAAAGCAAGTTTCATCAAGTTGACACTTTTGGCCCAAAGTCTTGAAAACATGCGTAGCGATCTCGAAACCACGTGAAATATATACCACTTATTCTTGAAAGTATTTTTGAATATTTCAAAGCCTCGGTTTCGTTTAAAAGGTCACTCAGAGGTCAGAATTGACATGTTGACACGTTTAACCCTTGTAATTTAATAATCTTCCGATTATTTTCATAAACAACTTCTTATATCCAGTCAATCACTCGTTTAAAAAATATTCATCATGTATGGTCATTCAGAGGCACAAGTTTGGCATATTGACACTTTTAGTCCCTGTGGTTTCATAGATTCACTGTTTGACAACTTTGGTCCTTCAAACTCAATATTTCACACCTTTAGAGTTTAGGACACGTGTCTTTACATAATTGGACGCGTTTTTACGTGGTGTTACATCCTCACCCCCTTAAAAGAAATCTCGACCCCGAGATTTACTGGAATAAGTGAGGGTACTTTTGTCGCATAGTGGACTCAACTTCCCACGTATATTCGGGACCTCTATGGGCATCCCATTTGACCTTTACTATAGGTACATGCTTTCTTCGGAGCTTTTTAACTTGTCGATTCTCAATCGATATGGGTCTTTCAACAAATCTCAAACTTTCATCAATTTGTATGTCTTTATGAGACATAGCTAGCGATTCATCGGCTAGGCATTTCTTGAGATTACAAATGTGGAACACATTATGAATTCCACTCAGCTCCTCAGGTAAGTTTAACTTATAAGCTACACTGCCGGCACATTCAATAATCTCGAATGGTCCAATATATCTAGGGCTCAACTTGCCCTTTTTACCAAAACGCATCACACCTTTCCAGGGTGACACTTTCAATAGAACTTTATCGCCTACTACAAACTTTAGAGGTTTTCACCTCTTATCAGCATAACTCTTATGCCTATCTTTGGCAGCTTTCAGGCGATCACGAATCTGGACAATCTTGTCCGTTGTTTCAAGGACTATTTCAGGTCCTGACAACTGAGCTTCCCCTACCTCTGCCCAACAGACAGGCGTTCTGCATTTCCTACCATATAATGCCTCAAAAGGAGCAGCCTGAATGCTAGTATGGTAGCTGTTGTTATAGGAAAACTCGATTAATGGCAGGTGGTCATCCCAACTACCACCTAAATCAATAACACATGCACGAAGCATGTCTTCCAAGGTTTGAATTGTACGCTCACTTTGTCCATCAGTTTAAAGATGGAAAGCCGTACTAAAATTCAAATGTGTACCCAAAGATTGTTGGAAACTTTTCCAAAAGTGCGAGGTGTATCTAGTATCCCTATCAGAGATAATAGATACCGGTACACCATGAAGAGCTACAATCTTATCTACATACAACTGGGCTAATTTATCGGAGATATGAGTCTCCTTGATGGGCAAGAAATGTGCTGACTTTGTCAGTCTATCAACTATAACCCATATGGTGTCATTCACATGCCTTGTTTTAGGTAACTTGGTTATGAAATCCATGGTTACCATCTCCCATTTCCATGTAGGGAGTTCTGGTTGTTGAAGTAGAGCTGAAGGCTTTTGATGTTCAGCTTTAATCTGAGTACATGTTAGGGACTTAGCTACATGTGTGGCAATAGATCTCTTTAAACCTATCCACCAATAGTTAGCCTTCAAATCATGATACATCTTGTCACCTCCAGGGTGAACTGAGTATTTGGAGTTGTGGGCTTCCTGGAGGATTATATCTCGAAGTCCTCCTTGAATAGGAACCCAAATCCTTCTGTTCATTCTGAGAATTCCATCCTTCCCAGGTGCTAACTGCTCAGCAGTTATTCCTAACTTTTCATTTGGAAGGTTAACTTCCAAAACAGCATCCTTCTGTGCAGCTAATAGTCTTTCATTCAGACTATTCTTCAATTCAATGCTCTTAGCATTGATCCTGATTGGTTTAACTCTTTCCTTTCAGCTTAGAGCATCTGCGACCACATTCACTTTACCAGGATGGTAGCGAATTTCGCAATCATAGTCATTTAAGGTTTCCATCCAACGGCGCTGTCTCATATTGAGCTCTTTTTTATTAAACAAATGTTGGAGACTTTTGTGATCAGAAAAGATCACACATTTAGTTCCATACAAATAATGTCTCCATAACTTTAGTGCGAATACAACGGCACCCAACTCCAAATCGTGGGTGGTGTAATTCTTCTCATGCACTTTTAATTGTCGTGATGCATAGGCAATCACCTTGCCTCGTTGCATAAGCGCACAACCCATACCGGTGTGTGAAGCATCACAGTATATGACAAACTCTTCAATTCCATCAGGTAAGGTTAGCACTGGAGCATTGCTCAATTTCTTCTTAAGAATCTCAAAGGATTCTTGTTGCTTCGGACCCCAATCAAACTTAACATTCTTACGAGTCAAAGAAGTTAATGGTGCAGCTATTCTTGAGAAGTTCTCAATGAATCTTCTATAATATCTAGCTAAACCCAGAAAGCTACGTATTTCGGATGGAGTCTTGGGTGCTTCTCAATTCATTATGGCTTCTACCTTAGCGGGATCTACTTGGATACCTCGCTCACTGACAACATGTCCAAGGAATTGGACTTCACGAAGCCAGAACTCACATTTAGAAAATTTAGCGTACAGTTTCTCTTGCTGTAATAATCCCATGCATCGAAGGTGCTTCTCATGATCGTCTTGATTACGAGAATAGATAAGTATGTCATCTATAAAGATAATGACAAACTTATCTAAATATGGCTTGCAGACTCTATTCATGAGGTCCATGAATGCTGCTGGCGCATTAGTGAGCCCAAAAGGCATCACTAAAAACTCGAAATGTCCATATCTTGTTCTGAATGCTGTCTTAGGCACATCTTCAGTCCTAACTTTGAGTTGATGATACCCAGATCTCAAATCAATCTTCGAGAAAAAGCTCGCTCCTTGGAGTTGATCAAATAAATCATCGATCCTGGGTAAAGGATAACGATTCTTGATTGTTACCTTATTCAATTCATGATAATCAATGCATAAGCACATTGATCCATCTTTCTTTTTCACAAATAAAATTGGAGCTCCCCAAGGTGAAGAACTAGGTTGTATAAAACCCTTTTCCAATAAGTCATCAAATTGAGTTCTGAGTTCCTTCATTTCAGTAGGTGCTAGACGATAAGGAGCTCGTGCAATAGGTGCAGCTCCTGGAAGAATGTTTATCCTGAACTCTACTTACCTTTCAGGAGGTAATCCAGGTAACTCGTCAGGAAAGACATCAGGATACTCAGAGATGATTGGAATGTCTTCAATCTTAGGTTTCGGATCATTCACAGTCACTTGTGCCATGTAAATAACACATCCGCTCTGTAAACACTGTGATACCTTGAGAATAGACACATTGCTGGGCAACCCGTATTGTGTATCTCCTTGAATAGTGACGGATTCACCAGAAGGGGTTTTGATGATAACTAGCTTTTTATCGCAGGCAATTTAGGCTTGGTTATGCGATAACCAATCCATGCCCAAAACTATATCAAACCCAGCCAATTTCATTGGCAAGAGGGATAGCGGGATAGAATGATTCTTAATGGATATAGAGCATCCATCAAGAAGAGTTGAAGCTGTTTCTAAGGTACCATCGGCAAGTTCTACCTCATATTTTATGTCTAGAGTCTTAATAGGCAGGTTCAATAACTTACAGAACTTATGGTCTACAAAAGACTGCACCGGAATCAAATAAGACTCTAGCATAATTATTATTGATGAGGAAGGTACCTGTTATGATGTTATCGTTGTTCACTGCTTCCTTCGCGTTCATTTGGAAAACCCTTGCATTGGTTTTCTTTGCCTCCTCGGGCTTCTTAGCATTCTTGGGGCAATTGGTTTTGATGTGCCCATTTTCATTGCAACCGTAACAGGATGCATCCTTAATATTTCGACACTCAACAGACTTGTGCCCTTTCTTTTTACAGATCCCACATGGTTTGGCCTGTGGGTCTTGGTTGCATTTCCCAAAATGCCTTTTGTTGCAAGTCTTACACCTGGGCTTGTCATTCGACTGCCCCTTTTTAGAACCAAAGTTCCCTTTTCCTTTCTTGTTTGATTGAGGAGACTTGTCTTCCTCTCTTTTCCTCTTCCCTTCATCGGTACTTTTCTTTGCCCTGCTCCTCACAACATCCAAAGTGAGGGACAAAGATAGATCCACAGCAGATCTATAAGTGGTTAGCTTAGAGGCCTTAACATTTCCTTTTACTTCAGGAGCCAAACCACCGATGAAACGCGCAATGCGTTTGGGTTCAGGAGTGACTAGGTATGGCACAAGCCTTGACATTGAATTGAAGCTAGTCATATAGGATCTACAATCCAGATCCTTCATCACTAAAGTGAGGAAATCAGTCTTTATCCGTTCGACTTCAAGCTGAGGGCAATAGGTTTCCTTAACCAAATCAACAAACTTGTTCCATGACAGATTGTACAAAGGAACCTTTCTGGTGGCTTGCACTAATGCTTTCCACCAAGTGAGGGCATCGCCCTTGAAGGATTGTGATACAAACTTCACTATATCCTCTTTAGCACATCCGCTGATATCTATCACAGTCTCCATTTCATCTAACCATTTCATGTAATCTATTGCACCTTTTTCCCCTGTAAAATCTCTTGGTTTACAGGAGATAAAGTACTTGTAGGTACAACCCTTGGTGTACCTGGGAGTCGGCTCAAGAATAACCTGCCTCTTTGGCTCACTACCCTGATTAGATGAGTGATGAGACTCACTTTTCTTATGGGTATGGGGTTGAGAATGGGATCTTGAATGAGTTTGAGACCGAACAATACTTGGCTCTTTAAATTTAGCATCCACAGCTTGAGCGACTGCTGCGGTTATCATCTCTTGCAGTTCGGCACAAGTGATATTAATCCTGGTGTTGTTTCCTTCTGTAGGATGACTGTTTGCTTCATCTGAGCCAGCCATTTACGGATACTATAACAAACAGTAATGATATATTTAAATTATTCAATAAATCATCATATTAATGATTAGATGGCCGTGGTATTATTAAACCATATAGACCATATAAAAATAATAATATTCAAAGAGATATAATTCTTTATATTTTTTTATTAGACAGAGGAATATAATTACACTGTCAATGTCATGAAGACATATTCATATTACATAAAGCTCGTCTCGAAGGACATTTAGATGGCACAAAGCCTTGTCTCAAGGACGATTAAAATCATTGTTTTCTTTAGGGGTCGAACAAGTTCATAGCCCTTTTTTTTACAAGAAGTCTATAAAATAAAACTTCCATTGTCATTATTACACCTTTTCTTATAAGCATACATCTCTAATGAATGTTGTGGTGTATACATCACATTGATGTTTATTAGCCATGATTCAAGATGATCATATAGGCAAACAATAGTGGCTTGGAAAAATCCAAGTACATTAGGAAGATTGTGTGGTTTCTCATACCGCACAATTTAGGATTGTTAACATGTTTTCAGATGTTAACAGAGAGTCATTATCTTAAAAAGGTTGTACCATCATAGCCATTTACTATTTTGGCTAGGTTATACCTTTAAGAAATTTGTTGGCAGATCAATAAATTTGAAATGATGATGTAATAAAATACATATTTAAAATCAAAAATAACTTCATTAAACCCTGAAACGAGTACAACATTGCCCAAAAAGGGACTTGAGAAAAACAACACAAACTGCCCACGCAGGGGCTACTGAAACAGAAAGTAAGTCCACGCAGGGACTTGGTACTTGAAAACAAAATAAACATCCTCGCAGGGACTTATTGAAATACAACATGAAACAACAATTTCCTACTTCTTCTTGCCCTTAAGAAGGTTCATAAGACCTTTGACAAAACCATTGTGCTTCTTCTTAGTTTCAGGAGCTTCCTGTTCAACCCGGTCTAACCTCTGTAAAATTTCCTGAGTTTGTTCTTGATGGTGAGGAGGGGGTTGCTGGTATGGTGGGTATTGGTATCCCTGCACCGAATATCCAGTTGGATGAACTGGAGGGTAAGAAGAAGGGTAAAGATGATGGTATTGTGCAGCTGTAAGGTACGGATCATGAGTCCCATAGTCAGAATGATCCTGGATATGTCGGGATCGGGTTGTCAAAACCCAACGGTGGCTGCAGTGGTGCATGTGAAACTGGCAGAGGGTTAACTTCCGGCACCGTGTGTGAGGGTCCACGCAACTGAGGTTCCTCTGGGATAGGAGGGTAAGAACTTGAGCCATGAGGAGATGCAAACCGTGGTCCCCCACGTACAGACATTCTAGCATTTCTCCTTCGCCTTGGCGGCTCGGGAGGCTGTTGAGGTGGTTCCTCAACTGGTAACGGTAGTGGGGTAACAGCTCAGAACTGGGGTTCAACCAAGGGAGGTTGGGCTGGGGAGTTATGGTATGAAGGTGTAAAGAACCAATCATACTGAGCCATCCTTTCTTGAAATGAGTCGGGCCCATGGTACGGTGATCCCTGAAATGGGGAACCGCTTGAGACGCTTATTGGGTGGCCAGGTGTTCCTGTTTATAATTCTGGGTCCGGGTCATCGTCCATTTCCATTTCCTGAGAAAAGTGATCCTCAGGCCCCAAAGGGTTGTAGCCCAAAAAGTTGTTAACATAATCATTCGGATTAAATTGTGCGGGAGAGTAAGTAGAATCCGAGTGATGAAAAGGATGAGATTGAAAGGAGTGGTGTGATTGGTTTGAGTGATGAGTTCCCTGCGAAAGAGGGGAATGTTGGGGTTCGATAGGAATGGGCAACCCAAAGTAAGGAGGGTCAGATGGTGAGGATCCCTGCGAGACAGAATGTCTTGCTGGTTCGAAGCTATGGCTCCAATTATCCCTTGAGTCGGAGCTGGAAAGTGAATCGGACGGTGTTCGTCTGTGGGAGGGTCCCGTGCTGCCAGACGGTCCTCCACGCATTGGTCCTTTGCCTTTTCCTCTTACTCTTGGTGGCATTCTTCCAAGTGGTAACCTGTCAAGACAAGTAACTATAATAAAACAATAAAAGGAAGGTTAAGAGTAAAATCCTAGGTCATTTGCCTAGACTCGAGAGTCTAAGGAATGTGCTTATTGTGTCATTTAGATTAAACATAAAAGGTTAGTGTTTAATTCACTCAATGTTGGCTCTGATACCAACCTGTCACACCCCGATATTTCAACATATTACCGATGGGCCTGGCGGGGAGTATCGTGACGTAGTTGATATCATCATAGTCAATACACACAATATAATAGCACAGTGGAAGGCTTGGTGAATAAACTATTACAAACCAAAATGTCTGAGTGTTCGAGTGACAGAATATACAGACTGGAATGTAATAAGATCCACAGGCGGATCATAAATAAATACAAGGAAACAAAATAACAGACTTCAGGTATCTACGGATTTGCAAGATCCTCTTATGACACCTAATAGCTCCAGCCTATTACGAGAGGTACCTGTCAAATCAGTCTTTAAGAAAATACGTCAGTTTACACTGGTAAATACAATTAACTGACTCTTTTGAAAACATTTAATAAAATTGATTTAAGTGCACACGGCACAAATCTTTTATAACTTGGGACAATTATTTAAATATAATCTTGTATACAGATTTACATGTTTGTCTTACAATTGGGGCCGGTTGGAAGCAGGTCTTGATTCACCGACTCACCATTTATAGAACCCACAAAGGAGTTATCCCCAACATGTGGGTTTATATTTTAGCATTTGCATCTGTCAGGTGTATGCCTACACCCCATGCATAGGTCGTGGCCATTTTCAAACGAAATGAGCCGATGATATCCAGGACACGGTCGTATTAACCCCCAATGCTTATGTTATCAAACAAGACAGATTAAAACGGGTTATGTAAATTTATTAATCACAATCTGATTAAATGATTTCATACCCGACCAAGTGGTATTATTATAATACCATATCCCAAGCCCTTATAAGGGAATATAAGTTAAAAGTATTTACCTGATGCTAGGAGTATAATCCTAAAGCTCTTGATGGCACCTTCTACCAGAAGCTATTTAATCTATATAGAAGGTTTATTACCTATTAGGACGCTAACAGGTCTTTAATTTAGTCAAGAACTTAGACCGGCTAGCTAGAAGGAAACCTTACGATTCTAAACGCTAGATTAAGCGGAGATCGGAATAGAATATGGTTTAGACCCGACAAGCTTGGATACTTGTATAATATGGGTAAACTAAACACATTCTGGAAAACGAGAATTTATTGATAAGGTTAAGCCTGTTTCGACTATTATATGTAAACTAGTCACATTAGCCGATCCGAACGCGTAAACGCGTAACGGGTAACCAAATAAATTATATACAGGTCTTAATCGTTATTATGCTCAAAATATGTTAATACATCAGTAAGATGTTAACATATATGCCCAAAAAGTAATTTAAACCAAAATAAGTCCCATAAGGGCATTTTGGTAATTTTAATGCCCATAAAAGAGTTTAAATATTAAAATGAGTTTTAGGTCTGATCTAATCAGTAAAAATATGCATTTTTATAAGTTATATTAGTAGGGTATTTTATATATGTGAATTTTATCTTATATAATCAAACTATGCACCGTAAGGGCATTTTGGTAATTTTACATAGGCTTTAAAGGTCAAAATAGACTTCTGAGTTTAAAAACTTTGGCTTACTATTTAATTATATAAATTTTCTTAAAAAATCAATGGTTAATAAGTTTTATATGCTAAAAATAGTTTTGACCCATACTAGGTGCTTGAAACGCTTAAAAGTCGGTTTAAAGGGATATTCGGGTTAAAATAGGAAATCTGAGTTTTTGACCAGTTTATAAGGTTCAAAATATTTTATTTCTCATATAAAATCAGTAGCAAAAAGTTTGGCATTAAAATGTTATGTAAAAACTCATTTTATGCATGAAAAGGATAAAACCGACAATTACCGAAATCAAGCTATAATTCTATGTTATGCTCAGTCTAAAAATAATTAAAAATCTTCAAAAATCCCAAAATATTATTTTACATCAGTAGGTAAAAGGTTTGGTGTCCAAAATTGGGTTTAGATAGGCTTTACGCTAATTACGCCATTTAAATAGTAAAAAGTTCCTTAATTACGCTATTGAGCATAACTATTATTCTAGACCTCAAATTGATGTCAAATTTTCAGGACATGTCTAAATATCAGTAGCAAAGGTGTTAGTTCAATCACATTGTTAAAAATCTCAGTTGTATGTAAAAAGGGCGTTTATGTCATTATTAAGCATAATTACGATCAAGTGCATATAACTCAAACCACTAGGCACCATGCAATATAACTCCAGAGGGTTATACTACTAAGTAATGTGGTCCTAATGGAAGCTTAAAACATGGGAGAATTAAGCTTGAACGGGTCAGAACTGAAAGTCAAAGCGAAAGTCAAGCTTTTGCGACTTTCGGTTATAAACTGACTTCAGACTATAAATTGTCGGGTTAGGACAGATAAAACATGTTTTAATATTAATTACCAAGTCACTAGAATGTTAAAATATAATTTAGAACCTCTGATTTATTAATTTTAGTCATTTTCAAACATTCTGTCCAGTTTGACTTTTTGTCAAACTACTTTGACCCGACAATTGACCAGTCAAACGAGATAACTAGGAGGTGCCCTTTTAGGGTTTAGTCACCTACCTTAATATGGTCCCATAACCACTTTCAATTTGATCAGTGGCTGGTCCATATGTAATTAAAACGAAAGTCAAACTTAATTTACGATAAGTTTGACTTTAGAGTAATTAAGCTAATTAAAACGACTAAACAAGTAATTAGAGGCTTACTAAAGGTCCTAGCTGTCTTTTCTACACTTCAATTTCTTCTCCTAGTGGTTGCAAGCTTCAGATGCAAGTCCTTTTGAAGTTGTTGCAAATGATGTGCCAAGAACACATGAACTAAGGTCCTTTATATAGTCAATTGCAAGATCATAGATCACTTCCAGGTGTAATGGGACATCCTAGGATCACCCCAGGTGTCCTAGATGATTTATAAACCGACTTATAGCTCTTAGAAATCGATACAAACTAGGTTAAGGCGGTGTAATAGCTTAAACCCGCACCTGGCAGCCATTTTCTGATCTGGGCATGTTGAGGCGGGCCGCGTAAGACTTAAGGGGGGTCTTACGCGGGCCGCGTGGACCGACTTAACTGGCAAAACAAGTTTGCAACTTGGCAGCTTTAGTCCCTGATCATTTTAACCCTTTTTAACCTCGTTGTTGACATGTAGGGCCCTTGTAGTCAGTATGTTAAGGCTCTAGGATGAATAAACTAACTTCATTAGGCTCCGGTTCGTTAAATACCTCTATGAAAGCAAGTTTCATCAAGTTGACACTTTTGGCCCAAAGTCTTGAAAACATGCGTAGCGATCTCGAAACCACGTGAAATTTATACCACTTATTCTTGAGAGTATTTTTGAATATTTCGAAGCCTCAGTTTCATTTAAAAGGTCACTCAGAGGTCAGAATTGACATGTTGACACGTTTAACCCTTGTAATTTAATAATCTTCCGATTATTTTCATAAACAGCTTCTTATATCCAGTCAATCACTCGTTTAAGAATATATTCATCATGTATGGTCATTCAAAGGCACAAGTTTGGCATGTTGACACTTTTGGTCCCTGTGGTTTCATAGATTCACTGTTTAACAACTTTGGTCCTTCAAACTCAATCTTTCACACCTTTAGAGTTTACGACACGTGTCTTTACATAATTGGACGCGTTTTTACGTGGTTTTACATGACCGAACACACAGGACGTAATATAATCTGTGATTCGATAAAAGATCTGAAATTGTACAAGAACCGTGAATCACCTTGAACACTTTCTCTCTCTAGCTCCAAGTTCTCCAAGTCTCAAATGTGGCAAAGTACTAAACTCTAACCCTAACACTTCTATTGATAGGCCAAGGGGCTTAATGAAACTTCTCATTAATTACAGAAATGCCACCTTGCCTTTCTACTAATATAACACTATAAGCTCAAGTATTCTTCTATTTCAGCTACGAATCGTATTGACGGAGGCGATAGATATTACTGCACTAACAGACTCCCCCTTGGATATTGCCGCAGTCAATCTTGTAGCGTCTTGTCTTTCTCTCTCTCTAAGTCTTCTTGAAGGTTTGATGTCTTCAGCAAACACAGACTCCTTCTTACTTGAACAGAATCCTGATGGATCTGTCTTCAGCTTTAGCTCCCCCTATCACTAGACTCTTTCTTCAGGCTCCCCCTTTCGTCAAGCTTCCGTGCTTTTGGGATCGACACCTGGCTTTCCGTATACAAGCTCCTCCAGGATAGTTACCTGGCTCCCTGAATGCACGCTTTCCCTTGCGTTGAGCTCATCTTCAGACTCCCCCTTAGACTCGGCTATCGGGATCGTAATCTGGTACAACACCTGCAGTCCTCAAACATTTATAAGTGAAAACATTTTGAACCAGGATTTAAAACCTGGCTCTCTCAGCATAAGCTAAAATATTTCAAATATGCGACAGTGAGAGCTTTTCGATTGTCCAGGAATCGTGACCTGGCTCTTAAAAACTTTTAATCAAGATCCTGGCTCTAAATATAATAATATGAATATATCCAGGATTACTTGATTCTCTCCCCTATCAACATGCTTTATAGGTTTGGCAGTATTAAGAATCCAACATCGAAACCTAGCACTTTACAGCAGATTTTCACAGTTTAAAATTCCAAATCCCTCACAGTTAATCATCCAAGTCCAAATTAATGACCTTGGATATATCATAAACTGTTTTTGATTTTTGATTTTAAAAACTTCAAGTTTCAAATTAATGAACTTGTTTTATTTTCAGAAACATGATCAGCATACTTAGATTTTGAAACTCAGCATCCAGACATCGGTTGTCGAAAAATAAAACAGAAATCAAAATCTTTTTGTAATTTTCTGAAACATAAAGCAGTAAAGAAATATTTACAGACAATATTTTTGTTTGAGTTCGCGTCAAAGGATCATATCAGATTATGACAAATCACTAGCACCGTTGAGCTTTAAACACTTTAAGTTCTAAACGATTCACTTAGATTGTCAGTATACTGATCCACTTAAATTTTCACACAAAGTTCAATCGATTCGAGATACGAGATTAGTGTTTTAAGCACTTAACTTATTCGCGTCCCACCTCAGAATATACTCCCATATCAAAATTCCCTAGATTCAGTCTTACAGGTGAATATACTAATTTGATATCTGTTCTCTAGGTTAGTGCGAGGCCTTGAGAGCTTATGTATGAACTTCCGTTCAGTCAAAGAGATGAAGGCTCGACTTTAAGTGTGTTCCCCTTTGGGAATCTTCTTTACAACTGCTCTTGATTTATATCTTTCGATATTTTCAATTTTTATACAGAGGGTAAGCTTTTACAGCGCATAAAGTATTATACGAGGTCTAGGTCATTGCTTCCGCAACATCAGAAGACCAGGTATAATACCCCAGATATCAAACAGTATAAAGACCTAGTATCTCAGAATCAAGCAATCTCTCAAACAAGATTTCGGGGGTTACCCATATATCCGAGAGATGTTCCCCACGAGATAAGTAAGTATGATTTTTAGGTTTATATCTCGAAAACAATCTACTAAGATGTTCCCCACGAGATAAGTAAATTTGCATGATAAGGGCTTAGAACCGGGTTTGGGTTTAAAGGGACAAGTATATTTGCAATCACGACTAACACAAGTTTTGATTTTAACAAGTATAAATTGTTTTGACCTGAGTATTTATCTGTCTCTGATTCTGTGTGCATAGATTCTTTTTCGAGGACGAAAAAAGAGTAAGTGTGGGGATATTTGATGTATTGTAAAATACATCCTTTATTCGTGTATAGTTTGTATAGTTTTCCATTAGTTATAGTTTAGTTTTCGTTAGAATTTGCATACGTCTGATCCAATTGCGTTTTGCAGGTCTTGGGCGTTTGAAACTGCTGGAAAATGCATAAAACGAGTTAAAACATGGAAAAGACAAGTCCTGGAATGTGTTGGAGAGCTCGGTAGCTGAAACAGAGTTAAAATACTGGAGAAAGCATTTCTGGTGGCCCGCGACATAAGCAAGAGTGTCTCTCACGGGTGGCGAGAGACTTATAGATTTGAAGACGTCTTTTACTCGGTGGCGCCCCGCGACCCATTCCCATATCTCTCTCGCGAGACGCGAGAGAGTGTTTTCGTCAGAATTCTTCGAGTTGGGCAAGGGTTTCAGCTGCAGATCATATAAAAACATTCAAAAACCCTAACTTGGTGAATTAGCAATCTTTTGGGCGAACTTTGAGCTGAGTTTGAAGCGTTTTTGAGCATTGGAAGCTGCCGGCTAAAGGTTGGAAGTTCAGAGAATCATTCGGGTCGTCTACTTAACATCCGGGTGTTTTCGCTTATGTTTCTTTCTCTTTGAGTATGCTTTGTTTCTTTAAAAATACTTTGTTTATGCTTGTTTCCATGACTTTGATTGGCTAGATTTCTTTAACTACCTAGACAAGATGAATGGTTGCATAAAGTTTGGATTTTTATTTTGAATTTATGATATTTATGGATTTATTTATGTATTGTAGGCTATTTGATTATTAGCTAAATGTGTATGCATACTTGATTGTGTTTGAGTATTATTTATTGCTTTACATAATTCTTGGTGACGGTCTTTATCACATAATAGAGTTGTGTTAGGTTCTAGATTTTGGTGAGTGTCTGTATCACATAATAAGTCGTGAATCTTTAGGGCTGAATACGTAATAGACCTAAAAAGCAATACTCGGTAATCTTATAAAATCAAGTGTTCTACTAACCCTTAATAGCTTAAAGGTGCGAGGTTATTGTTAGGTCTAAGCGATTAAACCGTAAGGTGGGTCCTTCTTAGGAAGTAAACCTATTAGCTGCAGTCTAACAAGTCTAGTTAAGAACCCAAATTTATCCTTGACTTGAGTCCCAAAACAGAGAGAGTCTTGTAGGGTACTTTCATAAATCGTTAGAGGTCTTGAAAAAGAGTCTAATTTACCGGTGATTATAACAGCTTTTAGGGTGCCCTAATGTACTCTTGAGAAGGGTTAGGAGGCTTAGTTGGTAACTCGAAAGTTTTAGAATCTTATGATCCATGTCCATAATAATCAGTCTTCAAATAAAATCCATAACTAAAAGCAACCAGGAATCGAGTCTAGGTAGTGTTTCCACCGTATGAGTAAAAGCCCAAAGTAGTTCGTTCTAGTTAATTTAGTTAATTAATTTAGTTTAATTGCATTCTTAGGACTTTTAGAAACCCCCCCTTTAAAACATAAAATATAGTTAAGTGTCGTGTCAGAGTTAGTCTAGATAAGGTCATTAACGTAGTTCGATAGAGTCTCGTGGGTTCGATATCCGGACTTACATTAGCTATACTAGAGTCGATCGGTACACTTGCCGGTTAGTAGTTTAGTGTGTCTTAGTGAGTCTAGAGTATTACTTAGAGTCAAGAATTAGGTTAATTTAGTTAATTTTATTAAACTACTTTTTAGCACATCACTAATCCTCCAAGATCCCCGTGATCATAGCGCAGGATCATGTTATGATGTTCAAACATGAGCCACACTTACTTCCATTCGCGCTACCTAGACAAAGTTCCTACCACAATGCAATAATTGTAACATTATCATTTATCAAAAGGTAAGTAGATTAAAAAAGTTCAAACGCACATCGATTACATCTATTAAAGGTTCAACCACTACATTTCATCTACCAAGGCATTAAAGCCTGTTACAAAAGCCTGAAAACTACAAGATTTTCACTCCACGCTATCACCGCCAACATTTCCTTCTTCCTCATCGGAAAGAACTTGTGTTTCTTGGATTTTGAAAAGAGCCCTTAAGCGCGCAGCATAATCGTCATGTTGAAGGGCCTTAGAAACGAAGTCCATGATGGGAAGGGTAAGAGTGTTGTATGTCTCTTGTTTGGTAGCATATACGTTCTCGGCTTTAGCGCTGACAGAACAGTGGCTGCTATCCCACCCCGCCTGCATCGCCTCCAGCACATGGTAAGCACACTCTTTATAACCTTTGCGATGACCAACCTGGCGTGCCGCTACAGTTAACGCCGCTACGGTCTGGTCCAACTCAGCAGAGTTAAGGACCGTGTTCACAACCTGTTCAACACATACAAAGATCGAAACCACATTTACTCTGGCAAAAACGAAGGGAAAAGAATGATAACTTACATAGGCGATACCATACTGCTGTAACCATTCTGAATTGTTGACCAAGGGCACAACGACCGATTGGGTTTCGGCATATTTTTCCTGAGCCACGTCCAAGGCCGCATGGGAAACTTTGCGCGCCTCTTCGGCAACTTCAGCCTTCACCTATTCAGCTTCTAGGTTAACCTTAAGAGAATCAATTCTGACTCGCGCAAGCGACGCTCGAGCTCAGCAATCTTAGTGTCCTTACCAGCCAAGTCTCTATTTTTAGAGAAGAGTTGTTATTCGCTCACCCTGTGTAGATAAGCGATCAGTTAGCCTTCAGATTTCATGATCTTGTTGAAGACAAGTGTAGGTAGTACGAACATGGTTTGGCTTTAGCACGCTCACGATGCGACTTCGCCTCCTCAAGTTTAGCTTCCAGATCAGTCTTAGAGGTGAAAAGATTTTGATTTTGAGCACTAAAGTCCACGATGGCCTTGGGAGAGACTTCTGCTTGCGCTTTAAGGTTGTTAATTTCATTCCGCAAGGCATACATCTTTTGATTATCTTTCTCAAAAGTCGCGCGCAATTTCTGACGCTCTTCAGCAAGTGTATCCTCACTTGCTCCCAGTTTTGTCCTAAGGCCCAACAGGCCCCATTCCTCACTGTTCTTATCAGCCTCAAATTGCGCCTATTTCGCAACCAATTCCTCCTTCGCCTTCTCAAACAGCTTGGCATCAGCAGCCAACCTGCTTCTATACGCTTCTACCTCAACACGTTCTCGATACATTGTGCGCCACTCGTGCATGATCTGATTACTGGTTGAAAGCTGGTTGGCCTGTGCAACAACGTGTGACTGATAAACATGTTCATGTTTATGTTGTTTTTGGAAGAGGACTTCGGCAGAGGGAAGGCACCCATAAACCATTCCCGGCAGGGTGGAAATTTGGAGAGAGTGTCGCCCTGCTTTAGTTTCCAAACGGGAGTATGAATTTTACTGGCGCGACTCTCATCGTATGACCAGTAATAATGGTCACCAAAAGTATCTTCAGGCCAGATATGTGAAGGCTCTTTCTATTGGACACTGAAAGCGCTGGTACCTTCACCTCCCGCGCCTTGACACTTAACGGAAGTAGCCGTTTCTTCCGCAGTCTTCTCAGGGGTTCTCCCAACCCCTTTCGATAAATCTTTAGTAGGTTCTTTGGGAAACTTCTCTACCTATTTCGCAGGCTCCTTAACAACATTCTCAATTTCCTTCTCAGCCTCCTTGGCAGACTCTTCAACGGTTTTCTCAACCCCCGTGGTCATCACCTTCTCCGCTTCAATGGGTTTTTCAATCCCAACTGGCTTATCAACCTCAACAACTTTTTCAACCTCAGCGGTTGCAAATTTCTCTTTTTCAACAGGTTTCTCAGCCTCAACAAACTTCTCAATAGTGGCTTCTGCACGCGGCTAGGCATCTTTCTCATGGACCACTTCAAAGATACCTTCCGCCTTCTTGGTTGCGCCAGAAGGAGGAGGCGGAGGGTGCCTGAGGACCAGATTTCGAGTGTATAAATCTGAACTTGGGCGTCGCCTTTTTGGGTTCTGGATAACACACGCAGAGTCAAGAGGTTTTACCAAAACATTTAACAATGATAGAAAAGGACATCAAACAAAGGAAACGTACCAGGAGAAATGGCCAACATCAACGACCCAATGTCAACCTTCTTCCCTATAACAGGTTTGCAGAAAGCAACCTTTTTAGGGACGGGCGCTGGGTTCTTGCTTGATTCCTCGCGCAGCCTCTTAGAGGTGTTTTTCCTAGCCAGCTCCGGAACTGGGTCGGCCTCTAACTCCTCCTCAATAGGAATAGACGTGGGGGTCGCACCTGACATATGTTCTTTGGAGCTTTCTCTCCCGGAACTCCTAGCATTAGCAGTTTCGCCTGCTTTCACCCTACCACCTATAGAGCGCAATTCCTCCATAGAGTCAGCTACAATTATATAGTCATCTAGGCTACGTTGTTGAGGGAAAGCCATACCTTTGTGCGATGCAGCGTCAGAAGTGGCAACAGTCACTTCTACCTTCACCGGGCGTGCCCCTTCATCATCAGTCACCGTTTTCTTCTTGCTCGGCCTTTTGACCTTCTTCTCAGTAGGATCAATGCCGAGATTGCTCAAGCTACCTGCAAAGGCACAAGATGGGATGTTTAACCCATGATTTGAAGAGGCAATAGATTCCCTGTTGAAAGAAAAAAAACATCTTCACTAGCAGGAGTTATAGCCCGACATGGCCTAGGGTTCATGATATGCGCCCCTTCAGTTGTCGTAGGGTGCGCAGCAAAGGATCCAGCCGGTGGATACATGAAGTTGCCGTGAATCTGGTCATACCAGGTATCTTCATCCTCATGCAAATTCCTAACACCCATATTCCCAGCATGCACGATAAACGCCCGGTGGTAAAGCTCAACCTCTTCAACAAGAAGAAGTCTGAATCATGAGTGATCACCCACAACCCTTATAATAGGAAAAACATATAGCACTTAAAAGGACTTACCTTGGCCATCTAAAAGAAGCACGGGGACAGTCCTTCTCGTGATTGGCCATTTATCGCACATACCCGCAGCGACCAAAACTTGCTCACCAAAAACCTGATTAGGCAGAGATTTCAACCTCTCGTACCAGAGCGCACCCTTGGGAATTTTTAGATCCTCCTTGGGGATCGACGCAGGTTCACGGAACTCCATGGCGATAGGAATCACCTCCTCACAGATGTAAAAGAATTTACCCTTCCAGTCATAAAATCCAAGGTTGGATTGCAGTTGGTAGAAGGCGCGAAACTTCTCCACTGTAGGCTCTTCTCCTTGCGCGAGCAAACAGAGTTCGAAATGACGTATCCTCACCATGCCCAAGGGGCTAAGTTGAGAAACGTGAAAATGGTGGTATGATAAAAGTGCGCCGAAGAAGTTGGTGGCAGGTAACCGGAAGTTACCTTCACTAAAGAAATCCGCAAATAAGGTGATGTACCCCGGTGGTGCATCAGAGGTGGTCTGGCCCTTGGCCGGAAAACGAGTGTCCCACTTGGCGGCAAACTGATGGCCTCGAACCGCTTGTTCGAATGAGGCCTCCTCCCACTTCAGTCGTGGCATACCACCACCAACTTCCTCGACTTCAACATCGTCGACACGATCAGACATAATGGAATATGATAATACCGGATAAATCTGGAAGAAGATTTGAAGAAGAAAAACTTGAAGATAATCTGCAGATCTTTGACGAATTCTTGAAGATTCGAAGAACACTTTGAAGATTTGAGAGAAAAAGGGAAAGAGAATTCAAGATAAGGTAATGATCCATCATCTATCCTCCCTTATTTATACCCATCGAAAATAATGCGACGGGTAACCGTGTCGTAGAGGTGGGGTGCGTCTCCAATGAAGGAACCACACGTCAGGCGGCAAATGCGGTGCGCCAATTGTCACGCACGCGTGAAGCCCACTCGTATGACACCAGACGAAATGACAATGCTGACACAGTGACGCCATGCCGTCTACTGTGTCAGCAGTCACATCATGCGTCACCCTCGCCACCAACCTGTCAGCAGATGCTCTTTTCAAATTTCGAGAACTTTCCCGCACAAATATAAGAGTTAACTTCACAAGTAAGCTACATAGTTGCGCCGCCAAAGTTTCACCACAACGCACGCGCGCCAGCTTTTCTAGCACACTTGTTGATTTCTTGGAACACAAGATCAAAGCACAGACCATTAACTTTAATTTCTAGTCCAGAGCTCCAACCACTTGCTTCGTGCATAGAAGCAACAGTGGACTGGGGGGACTTAAAGGGGTATGGTCCTGAATCATGTGCCGACCACACGAGTCCGCCTTATGTCGCGCTCGAGACCATACCCAAGATAAACCATAATGATGACTTCTCAGACCTTGCGCCCACTGCATAGATGTTTCTTGAGTCACGCGCGAGGTCAGGACTAAGACAAGAGAAATTCTTACACTTAGTCTTTCAGAAAAGAAACCTGTTTCTATGACCTTGAGCCGACTACACAGATGTCTCTTAGGTTGCGCGAAAGGAAGAAGCGCAGGGCAACACTGAACAAGTACAAAATGTACAAGTGGCAAAGCTGTGGGCCAATAGGCGCTCAACAGGTTGTATTGGATCATGCTGCACGATGAACAATCGTGCAGGAGACAAGAAGTACACAAGGACACATACGTGGCACCAATCAGCTTGCGCTGACCACTGTCCCACGATCTCCACCCAACTACTGATGACAGACCAGACAACAAGGACAACTGTCAGGACACGTGGATCCATTCACCATGCGCCAACTACCCTCTTGTTAGGAATCACTAACGGTCATGGCAGAGGAGGCAAAATGGATATTCCTTGTTGTCGAATTCCGGCCCAAGGCCCATCAGCCCATCTCCTTCACAATTCACCCCAGGTATAAATAGAGAACTTCACCTCCAGGTTTAAGGATCGCTTCCTTGCTCTCTCACCTAATACACACACTATTATCCTTAAAACCGATACTTATTCTCACACCGGAGGGTGTTTACAAGGAGAACCCCCTATCCTCCTCTTTGTAACGAGCTTATGGTGTGTTGTTAGTTTTGCAGGATCTTCGTAGCTATTTGGATGAGACGAAAGAAGAATAACCTTTATTTGTCGAGACACAAACCACAAGCTAATCACCATATTAGTTTGGTGTTTCTTCATTCATTTACACCAAATTCTGCTATGAGTTAAAAAGTTGAATATTGTAAATAAAAGTTAACATCTCTGATGTGTAATAGTTTTCTAATATTAAGTGCAAAGATATAATTTATCAAAGCAAAACTTTATTCTCGATTATTTAATAGAAAAAATAATAAATTTGGTATAAATTGATATGAGTAGTGACTTTTATGTAATATCTATTGAGTGAGTTTTGCGATAAAATATAGTAAATATATTGTTTTTATATAAAAAATTGTGAAGTGGATTTTATAAGGGTGGAGGGTATGATTCAAACACTTTAGGGTGTTTGAGTCCCCGAGTGAGTCCCCGCATTCACACCGACCGCCCTTAGAAAAACAAAAAGAACTGTGTTTTTTTTAAAGATATTTACTCTAAATCAAACTAAAGTTGTTTTCCCTTTTCAGAATTATTTATTTTTGTTTGTTATTTGTATTATTCATTTTTGTTTGTTAATTGTTAATGTTAATTGTTAATGTTAATTTTAATAAATATATATAGGGGACCGCTAAAATGAAAACAACCTTCAGCTACGAAAACCGTAAGAACCACTTTTCAACCATTAGATCTTGGAGATGGATGGATGAGATTAAAAATAATTAAAACTAATATTAAATCTTTTTTGTCTTATTATGTTTTTAATATTTTAATATCAAAAGGGTAGTTTAGTAAATTTGTTTTTTTTTTGTCTTATTTGTATTTAATGTTTTTATTACTTTTTTGTCTCATTATATTAATTGGTTTTGTTAAAAACATATTTTTTTATTAAAAAAAAATTAAAATCAGATTTTTTTTTTACAAAAGACAATCTTTTTAAAGATTTTGTACAAAAAAAAAGCGTTTTTACGAGATGTTTTTTACGCGCCGTTTTACGCCAAGTTTTTACGCGCCGTTTTTACGCCTGGTTTTTTTACGCGCCCTTTTTTACGCCCCTTTTTTACACGCCGTTTTTTACCCCCGGTTTTTACTAGCCGTTTTTTTACGCACCATGTTTTTTTGCACCCCGTGTGTTTTTACTCACCGTTTTTTTTTTTTGCATGCCATGTTTTTTTTACGGACAACTTTTTTTTTACGAATTTTTTTTTTTTACGAAAAACTTTCTTTTTGAAAAGTTTTTTTTACGAAAGATTTTTTTTACAAACGACTTTTTTATGAAAGTAAAAACGAGGCGTAAAAAACGGCGCGTTAAAAACAACGCGTAAAACAGGGCGTAAAAAGGCTCGTAAAAAAACCAGGTGATAAACGGCGCGTAAATACGGGGCATAAAAACGGCGTGTAAAAAAAGGCGTAAAAAACGGCGCGTAAAAAACCCGGCAGAAAAACGGCACACAAAAAACGGGGCGTAAAACGGCCAGTAAAAAAACCGTGTGTAAAAACGGGACGTAAAAAAACACTCGTAAAACGTTTTTTTGTAAAAACTCTTGAAAAAAATCTGATTTTAAATTTTTGTTTAATAAAAAATTTTGATTTTTAACAAAAAACAATTAATGTAATGAGACAAAAAAGGTAATAAAAATAATAAATATAATAAGACAAAAAAACAAATTATGAGAGAAGAGAGAGAAACTAATTGATGTTGTTGATGTGTGATGGAGAGAGAAAGAGAGAAGATTTTAAAAGAGATTTGACATATTGAGTAAATTACTATATTACCCTTTATGTTTTAAAATAATAGTGCATATGTGTCATAGTCTGATTGGTGGAGGGGAGTTCTCGCAACTGGGGATAGTTTTCATTTTAGCGGTCCCATATATATATATATATATATATATAAGTATCTATGAAAAAACCCATCTAATCTAGAAAACTTGGGAAACCTGAATTGTGTGGACAAGATTGATCCACATCATATCTTTAAAACACATGTTAAAAGGGCAAACTAGTCATTTGTTTAAGCCATCATTTCACCTCTTCCCCATCCCATCAAGTCATTTATTACCCATCAACTCATCACCTTTTCAAACCAAAAAATATATACAGAACTTCTATTTCTTTCTTCCTTCTTCACCCCCATTCCTTTCTTCTTCAAAAACTCTAATTCCATTGCTTTCTCACATCTTTCATGGCCAATTTTCAGACTTATTCTCCTAGCCGTGTATTCCGGAACAACTTCATCAGCGATCAATCACCGGCGGTTTACTTCCAGCAGGCATCAGGTGCAACCGGTATGTGAATGAATCAAAAATTTATTCTCTTTTTTTTAAAAGACAATCATGTTTTTTTTTTTCATGTTCTTTTTTTAGGAGTCAATCATCTTCTTTTATGGGTAATCATCTTCTTTTTTATTCTTGTTCTTCATTTTTTATGAGTCAATCATGAACACCCTGCCATTTTCATGTTTGTTGGTGTTGCGGATTAGATGGTTTATTTTGGATCCTTTTGTTCAACTTATTTGAAGCTTTTTTCACATTTTTTATATCTGGAACAACCAAGCAACCAATTTGTATTTTATTTTTGTTTTCTTGGTGTTTGAAACCCATTACTACACAAGTTTATGATTTATTGTATAATTAGGTGTTGGACATATTAGAGCTGAGAACATGCAGCCAGAGGTAGAACTTCAACAGTCTCCCTTTCAGATGTTTTCACCAAATGAAGAAGGTTTTAACATTTAGATTTAAAAGCTTTTTTTCTAAAAAAATTACCTTATTCTTGTTTTTCTAATTACCGGTGCAAACTCGATTTTCAGATATGTGGAGTGATGAGTATGACGAGGAATCACCGCTACGCGCACGAGCTAACGACAGAGGGAATTTCCCGCTAACCGGACCTGATGTTCATGAAGGTTATCTTTAACCTTTTTGGCAGCATGAAACCATAAATATTTTTGAAAAATATTCATTGGTAAATTGTAACATGTGTTACCATTGCAATAAAAGTGTTAGCACTGCAATAAAAATAACTTTTACGTTTGTATTTAAAAAAAAATATGCATTGTTTACAAGTCTCATATGCATTGATCAACGTAACACGTACACATTACACATTTAACATGTGTTACAACCTTACAGAAAATTTAAAAAAATTCATGATGTTGTTTCAAAATGTAGCCCTAATGACAAGGTTTTCCAAAAAATATACAATTCATGTTATTTTTCAAAATTACTCAATTGTAACATGTGTTAAATATGTAGCCGTTAAGTTTTTTTTTCGAAAAAGATTTAGTTTTTGTTTAATTTACACATTTTATACACAGATGAACAAGGAACTCCCCGCTACTTTGTAACTCAGACCCCACAAGGAACCAAATATTGGACTCCTATTGTTGACAAGGAGTTCCATCCCGTTCTTGGAAAATCATACGACACATTTGAGGAGCTTATTGCAATGTATAAGGCATACGGATATCAAGCTGGCTTCAATGTAAAAAAGGCGCAAACAAAGGTTTAGAATGGGTATGCGACGCACAAATACCTGAGGTGCTCGAAAGCTGCTAAACCACAACAGAAAAGGAAGTTCGACACTCTCTGTGAGTCTTCGGTGATGACCAACAGGAAAAGTACATTCACACACACTGATTGCAAGGCACAGATTCTTGTCCTCATCACGCAAAACCCTACTCGTTTTGTTGTACACAACTGGATTGATGTGCAATTGTGCATAATCACCCCCTTATTGACCCATTCAACCGCAACCTTTCAAAAATATCAAGAAAACTCCCATTTGCAACGCAACAATTTATTCACCGAATGAGCATTAATCGTATTGGTCCGGTCAAGGCCCACAGGTGCCTTGTAAGTATTAAAGGTGGTCATCACAACATGCATGGTACTCCCGAAGACTTTAAAAACTTTAGCCAGAAATTGAGGATTTTTATAGGTAACCGAGATGCTCAACTTTTTCTGGCTCGCCTTCGTGATCGAAGGGAAAGTCTTCCCAACTTCTACTATGACTTTGTTGTATCTGATGGGAAATTGAATGCTGTGTTTTGGGCTGATGAGATCTCCAAGCTAAACTACAAGGCTTTTGGGGATGTGTTAGCGTTCGATGCTACTTACCAGACAAACAAGTTAGTAGATATATTACACCTAATATATGGAACATGTTTTACATGTGTTACACATGTAGCTCTTACTTTACAGCCTTTTTTGTTACTTCAAAACAATTTGTAACATGTGTTACAGATTTGCCTTTTTTAATTATCAGATAGTTGTACATGTGTTACACATGTAACCCTTACTCTAAGTGGTTCTGGAAAAAAGATAAATTCATTGTTATTTCAAAACGATAGGCAAATTTAAGATGTGTTATACATGTTAAAATTGTCCATTGTTTTGAAGTAACAATAGGCATTTTAAAAAGATTCCTTTATTCTTATTTCAAAACATTAGGCAGTTGTAACATGTGTTACAAATGTAGCTAGCTCTTGTCTTACAATGTCTCCTAACAAACGTTAGGCATATTACATGTGTTACACATGTAACTATTAAGATAAATGGTTGTGAAGAAAGATATCTTTACATTTCTGTTACTTCAAAACAATAAGCATTTGTAACATGTGTTACATGTGTTACAGATCTGCATTTTTTACATTTGTGACACCTTTACATGTGGGCCTTCTAAGATGTGTTAAAGATGTTAAAATTATCTATTGTTTTGAAGTAGCAATAGGCATTCTTACATGTACCTGCATAATGTTGTGAAAAAAGATTCATTCATTGTTACCTCAAAACAATAGGCAGTTGTAACATGTGTTACACATGTAGCTTTTATATTACAATCTTTCCTAATATGTGTAACACATGTTACAATTGCTTATTTTTTTGAAGTAACAGTAAAGATATCTTTTTTCATTGTTACTTTAAAACAATATGTAGTTGTAACATGTGTTACACATCTTAAAATTGTCTATCTTTTTCAAATAACAACAGGGATTGTGACATGTATCTGGATAATGTTAAGGGTTCGAATAAGAATATGCATTTTATTTTGAGTTCTGACACTTGTTACTTGTGTTACTCCCGACATGTAACATGATTTTGTGCTAACCGACAACCCTCTTTTTTTCCCAGGTACAACATGATTTTTTACCATTCACTGGTGTAGACAACCACATGCATTGTGTGACCTTTGGTGCTGGGTTGCTTTTAAATGAGACTGTTGAATCTTATAAATGGGTACTCCAAGCATTCCTGAAAGCACATGGGACTGAACCCCGGTTGATCTTAAGCGATCAGGACCCTTCGATGAAACAAGCTATTCAACAAGTCTTTACAACATCTTGTCACACCCTGACTTTTGCGGAAGCGTGGGTTATTGGTGTGACTTCTTAATACCATAGCAATCAATCATAACAATGCTATATGATAAAAACATAAGGTGTTCATCCATTAATAGAGTTTAGAAAATACCACGACATACTTAGTTATAAAACATTAACCCTAAAATAGGTTACAAATTATGACTTGTTTAAACGAGTTCATAAAGACTCAGCAAAAGACTTTAAGCAAAACTAGGTTTAGAGAAATGTAACCCGTCCAGGTAGAGGTTACACCTTCTAAACCCTACAGCCCTGGATGACTTCTTTATTCAAACGCAGCTTGTAAATACATGCATACCGTGCCAGATCCATTAGTTTCCTGAAATACATGTAGTTTGAAAAATCAACATAAAGTTGAGCGAGTTCATGTGTAAGTGGGTATGTATAAATCGTTAAAAATGTACCCGTATAAATGTATGTTCTTGGTATGTAGCAATAAGGAAAAGCAGATCAATTAATGTGTAGCTAATACATTAATAAGTGACATGGCCTAGGAAGCACTCAAACCTGTAACGCGTATTTTGTACCGGTCCTTCCGGCGGAACGACATAGTCACCACATGCAGCCACACGCTGGCCCAAGTGTGGGGCTCGCAACACCCGATAGATCTATCACTCATGCCTCTCGGTCCTTATACAAGGATTAATGGTCTTACGATAATAGCCTATCCATTCACGTGATCTAGTAGTAAATTCCTTAGCTAATCATACCGTGTAAGTAAAAGTTCGTGATAATCGTAACATGTATTTCACCCCCGGAGTATAAAAACTGAAAACAGTTAAGAGAAAAGGGGGACATGAACTCACTGTATTGCGTCTTCGGTACTTGTAACTCGTAACCCAAATCTCCTCAGCAAACACGACTACCTACAATGGTCTAATGTCTATTAGACGGACGAGTCGTGCCTTGTCTTAGTATTTATGTTTTTGAGTTACGTTTCTGGTATTATTCCAAGTTATAATGATTATGTTTGGTTTTGGAATAATTGTTTATACGATATTTATGTATTAAGACTTCTCAGATATTCGTATTCGTCTCTCCTTCCCAAGGATGGGAGTATCTCGCACTTGTGTATTCGTATTTCTTGTATTGGTATATCTTGCCATGTATCGGCGTTGTATTCCGGTGTGTTATAAAAATACGTCAATATATTCCCCAATATATATATTTCCAAGTAATATTATTTTTACCCCAAAAATAATATATCTCTAGTTCGTAAAATAATCACGTAAGCACACAAGCGTCTTATTACGAAATATATATTCTCAATATATATATTTAACAAGCTTTATTTACGAAAATCCACCTCCGACACTTGGTTATTTCGTAATAAAAATCATAGCGAAATTTATATTTTGAAAACAAGTTAAAAATATATTTATAACATTGTCACCAAAAACATTTCTAAGTGTTATATTTTCTGGAAAAATTTCGCCAGAGTTTCCTCTGTAAACGGAGGCGTCTACGCTTACTAGCGTATCATTTTCTTTTGTAAAATCATTCAATCAGTTCTCAATTAACCAACCCGTCATTCAGACATGCAAAACACTACTTATATCATTTCAGTTTTATTATACAAAACTGGGCCGTTTTCGAGTATTTTAATAAAATAGTTATCTTATTCCAAAAATTCCCAAATTTTTATAGAATGTCTTATACGAACCAAAAATTATTGTGTAAAAATATCAGGGTCCAAATCATCATCAATATTTTATAGAAAATGATTTTCCAGACTGAAATCAGATTTACCTATTTCTGACCACAGTCCGCGGAATAATTTATTTAAAATTCATCGTAAGTCCGATTTACGAAATTGCAGTGGGATAATTACAAATACATTGGTGGTCATTTACAGTAAAAATTTCATGATCTAACTCTTCACAGGTTTCAAGTTATGGCTAAAAACGTAACATCCATTTTCTGCTGTAATAATTCAGCTTTAGTTGCTGTTAGAAAACGACACTTTAAAAATAGTAAACGAAGTCCAAAAATTATGATTCCAGTGCCATTAGAACCGTATTTCATAGTACATATATCTAGACCTCAGAAAACATATTTTTCGTTTAGTTAAGGACCTGTTACAGTCAGTTAAAGTCGACTGAAAGTGCAGATCAGCTTGCTGTTTGAAGGTTAAATGTTACTAAAACGCACTCATACGTTCGCCATCCTTTCTAATATGATTAAAATCAGATCCTAAGTCTGTTACAGCAGATTATGGGTTGTTTATTTCAGTTTTATCATGATTTCAACATCATTTAACCACAACTAGACAAGATCTACAATATTTACACAAATATTCTTTCTTTATCCAACTTATTCATCTTATATACAAGACTTTAAGTTATGTTCTTGTGTGCTCTCAATTTTTGTCCAACAAATCTCTTATTAACCACTTTAAATAAGAACAAGAGAGTGTTTAGAAGCACTTACAACTAGCACAAGGCTAGGGAAGATCAAAGGCGTAAAAGTGGTGGATAAAAGAAAACAAGAGCGGTCTCTGAACTTCCGAGTGCACCGAGCCTTCTTGTGTGTCACCTTGCACCTTTGTGTATGTAGGAAATGGTTGAACAAGAAACAAAAATGGTGGGTGTATGGTGGTTGGTGTTTGGCCGATTACAAGCAAGAGAGAAAGAAAGAGTGAGTTGTTGTTGGAAGTGAAATGAAAGAAAATGATAAACTACCATGCATACTTATAATCCATTCTCATCATTAACCAATGTATAACATGCTATCTAGATACTAGACCAAGGTGAATATTATAATCAAGAAATGGTGGTGTGTCTCACATGGGGGAAACGATCGTTGGGGGGGAGTGGGTACATGGTTGGATTTCAACTAGCTTAGATAAGTTATATATAGTTTAGTTAATTAGGAACTTTAAATAGTTTACTAGTGTGGTATAAAATATAACGGGTGTTAGGGTGTTCGGGTACCCTAACTAGCTCAGAAAAGGAAAAACAATGTCAATGACAATATTTTTATGTTCCGGGTAAGGCCCGGTTGTTCGGTTGGATATTAATCCGTTAAAGTGCTAAATAAGCATTTAAAGTGTCTTTAATATTATTTTTAGTGACACATTAATTTACCAACACTTTGGAAAGTGTCTGGAATTGTTTTACCAAATTTTTGCACTTTACTAGTTAGGTTAAATGCTTAATTTTTGTAACAAAGTGCAGGATTTTGAAATTAGAGCACGTTTTAGGCACATCCGGTCACTATAACTATCACCTAGTGACGCAGTTTAACAATCCTCACCTTCCTACACTCCCTACTAATGTAGTAATCTATTCCCGGCTCATACTGGCCTCAGAGACAGTGCCTGTCTGATGCCGGCTATGTCAGCTGTTTAGTGGGTTATCCGTTCATTGTGCTACTGTGCTTTTGTGCATCAAGTTTGTCACTATAGTTCTGTGTAAATAATGGAGTGACGGCAATAAAGTATGATGCATGTACGTGTATGTATCAGAATTCAAGTAGCAGTTTAATCACAACTGTAAGCAAGCACAGTAATTAAGTATTAATTAAATATTAATTAATTCGTACGGATACCTGGTTTGGTGAGGGTTGTCACACATCTCGTCACAGGCTTTGCATGTGGCATATTATGAAAAAGCTACCAACCAAGGTCAAAGATAAGCACTGAGATACTATTCCGAAGTTATTTTTTTTAGTACCTTATCGTCGACTTGTTTTTTTTTCCTTTAACCTCGTTAACAGATTGCGGGTGACCTGTTGCAAAACACTGATGTGAGGGCTTGCATTCATTGACTGGTTTGGAATATTTACATAAAGCCATCTACCTTTGAATCGCGATGGGCAGTGTTGCTGGAAAAATTTGGACTACAAGACCACCAATGGCTCAATGAGATCTATGAAATCAGGGAACGTTGGGTACCTGCGTACTTTAGGGACATCCCTATGTGCTGTTTGATGAAGACGACTTCACGTTTTGAAAGTTCAAATGCAGCTTTCAAAGTTAACTCTACCAGCGCAAATACTCTGGTTCAATGGCTGCTATGTTATGACGCGCGAATTGACGCACAACGTTACCGCCAAAGAGTTGCTCATTTCAAATCTTCTTCCATCGTTTTCAATGACAAAAGCAATCTGCCCATTGAAGAACATGCATTCGCTATTTATACTCACTCTGTTTTTCACGTTGTTCGAAAGGAAATCCCCAAGGGCAAGTTTTACTGCTACATCTCAAACCAAGCGACCGAAGACGGCACAATGGTTTTTTCTGTCACACATGAAGACAACGTTTTCACAGTTATTTTTTTCACAATAGGCCGCCTAACACATGTTACATATAATATTTTTTTATAGCCTAGCGTTACAGTGCCTAACATTGGTTTAGCTTTAAAATATACAGGTCAAGTTTAACAACGTTGATAGGACAGCAGATTGTTCATTCCGTGGTTTCACCCGCATAGGCTACCTATGTCGCCACGTCTTTTGTGTGTATCGCTTACAACATGTTGATACGAACCCAGCCCAATACATCTCCGATAGGTGGCGGCGTGATATCTTGCCAAAGAGAGTGTTTTCCGTCCAGAGTCGTTATGGTGTAGACACGCAACCGCAAGACGTTATGCGATCTGAGATTATTGACGTGGTCTCCGACTGTGTGTATGTTGTTCGAAACGATGTTGATTCACTTTCATCCTTGCTTGAACAGCTAAAACTCATCAAAATGAATTTGTTAACAAAGGGATCTATCCAGATGCCAGCCCAAGCGCCAAGTGAGGATATCTTAGAAGAACTGATTGGGCATCCAAGAGAGAACGAGGTGGTGGTGAATAACCCTGATGTGGCGCGCAATAAAGGATGTGGTAAACATCGTCGCATTAGTGGTAGCAGCAACCAGCCATCTCCAAAACCCACAAAGGCCGCTCGACTGTGTCGAACCTGCATGAAGTACGTCACTGGCCATGATTCCCGTAATTGCAAAAAATTCACCGATCCCGATAGCATCAATCACCCTCCCAACCCGAATGACATGGGGTCTTCATCTGCCCTTTAGTTGTATATGCTAGCTGACGACAATCGCTGACCAGACACCAATTTTTGACACGTGTTATGTACGTGTAACAGTATTTTGGACTTTGCACCTCGATGCAGCAGTAAACTGTTACGTGTGTAACACGCATTATCCAATGGTTGTTTTTGTTTAGGTAAGCTACTTTTTGGAAGTTCATTTGTCAAGCTCAGTATGTTCTCCGTTACTTAGTTTAACGTATGTACGTTTCATGTGAAACATAAACAATATGTCGCTCGTGTTTCAACATGTATTTTGGTTGTAACTTTACAATGGCATGGTTGCCCTTAACTTGTTCTACTAGATGTGTATATTCTTGTGTATGGCACCACTTTTATATGTTAGCTTTACCACTTTTTATGTTTAACGACCTATTTTTCTTTTTTTAAAAGGGTGCACCCCTGTAACCAATTCGGTAACCAATTAAACCATCATGTATTACTTGTGTTACACACTACTTTTATTCGATTACTTCGATTATATTAAATGACAATGATTCCCATGTGTTGCATATACTTTTGTAATGTGTGTTAAAAATCACATGTACTAGCATGTTTGGATGTATACACGTTACATATATTAAGTGTTTCATACACACATGTAACATGCGTATGCCTTTTGTGGTGCATATACTCGTGTTACATGTATACGTATGTTATTCACTACACCGTATGCAACACATGTTACATGTATACGTATGTTATTCACTATATATGTGCCTTGTTTTTATTCACTCGATCGTATGTAACACATCTTACTTACATGTTCCACCATGTACTGCACATACTTACGTAAGATGTGTAACACATGTTACAATTGCTTATTGTTTTCAACTAACAGTAAAGGTATGTACCTTGTTAATGAGTATCACAGGTTACAATTGAAACAATATGTTGACCACCCAATGCTCGTCTACTACTTTTCTTACAATTGGTAATGAATAAAACATGTTAACTAATAACACATGTTAACTGATAACTGGTAACAAAATACATTTCCCACCATAACTGTTTAAAATAAACAAAATTTGTGGTGACTACGATAGTTACAACATATTACAGAGAAGACCAGAATGGTCATATTGTATTTTGGGTTATGGCCATAATATAAAATAAACAAAATTTATGGTGACTACGATAGGTATAAAAACCACCACGTATATATCACTAGCCAGTTGACTTGTTATAAACAAAGTTGTCGTACCCAAGATAACTACAAAAGCCACCATAGATGTTCCCACAAAACCCGTAGAAAAGACCACCCTACCACACTCAGCGCCCCCCCCCCCCCCCCCCATAAATGAGGCGGCTTCTATCTTGCCTTTCAAAGTGTTAGAGGGCGACAACAGAATATGAGTGGCATACTTCGTCCGCAACTTTCTCACCTCCTTCATTTTCCTGCTCCCATTTGTACTAAACCCAGCTTCAAATGGTTCATGCACCCCCTTGAACTTTTCCATGTGCCTCATTAAGAAGATCCCGCAGTCTGTATTGTTCCCATTCGTGGCCCAATCAAGCTTCTTCCTCTTGATTTCCAACCCCTTGATCACCGACCCCCTTGGATGGTTTACCTCCTCCAGGTAATGTACAAACAACTCCTTCTGGTAACATAGAACAAAGATCATAGTGAGTTGGTATACCATGTTAAGTACAATCTGATGAATATTCGCATTTTATAGTGTACTTACATATTTGTATGGTACTGACTTGTTGATGTAAACATCACTATCGAAGACCTGACGTGTTAAGTTGTCTGCACCATTGTCGATCAACGTAATTGCGGGATTTTTCATCTCAAACACTAGCAAATAGTAGTGGCCGGCCTCTAATATCGGAAACAGCACCATGTCGAAACTTCTAAGGTCAAACAGCTTTTCGTTGCCATACATTCCGCCTTGCATATTCTTTCTAAACCTGTCCATACGTTTCTCACGGTGCATCTCTTGATCAAGCAGCATCCACTCAAACTGAAAGACAATTCAATTGGCATTAATTATATCATGCTTCATCACACATAAACAATTTATGGCTATTAAAAAATAACTCACAACTACTCTCGCCCCCATAAAAAAAACGGCTGGTCGACCCTGGTGCTTTGAATTTTTCTTCATAGTTCAGCACCTTAGCCCAACAGTCAATAATTCGATCAATCACCAGGGCCCCTACGCTCAATGACTTAAACATTCTTCGAGTTGCCTCAACATATGCACTGCTCCTGTAAAGTAGCTCCCTGCAACCCAAATTCACAGTGAAAACACCTACTTTGTTACCCATGTTACTAAATGTTATGTATTCCAAATGTAAATTTTTCTTACTCTGCTCTTGGGTTTGCTTTATATTCTTCATTAGTAAAGCCCTCCGCCCATGCCTTTCCTCGCTCTCTCCTATGATATGGGGTTATCGCATGTTACACAAAATAGAAAACAACAAAAAAGGTAGCTTTTCATAATTGGTTTCATCTGCATAGAGCACTTACAGATTTATTTTCATCGTCTCCTTTCGGCTTGAATCCCCATGTAACATATGTAATAACCCTTCATCGTTGCGGATGTATTCCCAGATATGTTTATCATCCTTACTTGTATCTTTATTAATGTCCACTCCCCGTCTGAAGAAAGGAGATTTGTTAACATATGTTATCCCTTTCTCTCTATCCGGGAGTTTTCTTTTTCTCGCATCCATCTCCGCTAACATCCTTTCTTTGTTCGCTCTCTCTATCTCTTCTGTATAAAAGCCCATGTTCTCTACATAGTTCGACCCATCAAAGACGGTGACGGGCTCTACCATAAATGGCTCAGCCGACATTACAATGGCCCCTTGTTCATATATGATTCCTGTGAAGGTGAAGTAACATATATTAGCATTCCTATTGTTACTTCAAACCAATAGACAATTCTAACATGTGTAACACATCTTAGAATTGCCTATTTGTTTTTTGAAATAACAATGAATTTATCTTATTTCCCAAACCCCTTGGCATATAAGGGTACATCTGCCACATGTGTACACATGTAACACATGTTACAAAGATATGTAACACATGTAACACATGTCACAGAGATATCTTTGTTCACAAGCATTTACCTTAATGGCTAAATGTGTAACATAAGAGCTACATGTGTAACACATGTTACAATGGCGTAATTTTTTTGAAGTAACAGTGAATGAGTCCTTTTGACAATTCTATTTTTACTTCAAAACAATACACCCTTCTAACATGTGTAATACATGTACAATTGTGACTCACATGCAACGACCATGTAAATCAAGAAGGGTAAACAAGACGTACCAGACGTGCTTTCACTCCTCATGCGGACATCCGGTGTTCGAGCTTCCTCATCAATAACTATCAATGGCAACATGTGTTACATTCTTGTTGTTAGACCCCTAAATACACTGTCAATTATATCAATGCGTACCTGTCTTGTTCTCACTCCCAATCTCTTCTAGTTGGGTCAACCCAACACTCCAGCTAGGCCCATCGTAATCAAACGAATCCAAGGGTTGTTTTCTCTCAGCATTTAACGTCTCCTCCAACTGTTCTTTTTCTTGTACATCAGTTTGCTTCCCTTTAGATTCTATTTCTACCTCAAACAGCTTGTGAAAAGCCGCACCAATCACCAAAACTTCTGTGCCAACCACCTTAGCACTTTCTACCAGCCTCTCCTTAAGTACCTTTGTGCCTTCTTACAAGACATGAAACAAAATTATTAATATCAACCTGCTTATCCACAATAAATTTAAAACAACTGACGTGGTTGTTACACATACCCAAATCTTTGTCGTCCGTTATCAATGACTCCCTTTCACCATCAGCATCTGTCGCAGCATCTTCCCGTTTATCCTCATCAACCTTTGTGCCTGTTTAAAAAAAAGAAAAAAAATAAAAAAAAATAATGGTTAATATGAACCTGTTTTACCAGACTAACTTAGACCGACAATCTCATCAGAAAAGATTTTTATTACTCTAACACGCATACCGAAATCTTTGGTGTCCGTTATCTGTGTGTCCTTTTCACCATAACTTTAACTGCACGAATATCCGGAACTTCTTTGTTCACCGCCTTATCACTCTCTTCCCGTTGCATCTCATCATCGTTCGTACCTTCTCACAAAAGAAAATAAAAATATTAGTTAATATCAACCTGTGCCCGTAACACATGTTACCTATACTTTTACACTTTTTTCTCTTTGTATCAATACAAACATACCTACATCCCTTGATTCAATATCATCATGAACATCAGCATCAACAACAGCATTAACTTCACTGCCATCGGGTACATCTGCGTTCTCAGATTCCTCCATTAAATTTTTCCTCGTTCCGTCATCATTCTCTATCGTCTTCTCAAATTCAACATCAGTAGTCTCATTGCGCTGGACCTCACTACATCCTGAAAATATCAGTAGTCTCAAATTTACACCTAAAGACACTGTGTAACACGTGTAACACATGTTACAAGGATATGTAACACATGTTACAAGGATCTGTAACACATGTTACAAGGACCTGTAACACATGTTACACATGTAACACCTACGTTTAGTCTTAGTTTTTAACTTCTGTTCTTTCTCAATTGTTTTCCTATATTGGCTTGGAACAATTGGACTGGTAATACTTGGACTTGCAATCTCCACAATAGCTTCATCTGTGTATCAAAAAAAATAGTACCCATGATTTATAGCACCCACGACTTATTTAATTAACTAACAAAGCAACATGTTTTTTTGTTACCTTCACCTGTTGAATCATCAGCTTGTATATTACCCGTCTCCAAGTTCAACTCCGGTAAAACTTGATTAATCACTTTTGTTTCCTTTTCACGCCTCTCTTCTGCATCATTCAACCATGAAGGCTTTTCATTTAGCAGCGTTTGATACTTAGCTTTTAACATCCGCACATCTACATCCTCTGGGCTCTCACTACACAAACGTCCCAACATGGCTTCTATTTTTCTCTTTGTTCTCTCCGCAACATCTATTAGGGTATGAACCACCGTTGCCCTCTCATGTTTTCCCACACAACGTCAATGATGTTAAAAACTCAGCCGATACATTTACATTCATAAGTATTATACAATGCTTTTAGATATTTATCCTTACAAACATGTATTGTTGGTTCATCATCCATCTTGTGTTTACAGACTGTGAAAGATTTCAATTTTCCCAACCCAAAACCGCCCCTACTAATCTCCAGCTTCTCCCTTTGTTTAAGCTTTTCTTTGGTCCAGAATGTCATGGGATAAATACTGTAATCCACTTCCATCCCTCGGCACCTGACGCTGTCCACGTAAAGCAGCTGAAAATTTCACACCAAACCCGTTACACGTGTTACACATGTTAATCAGTACTTAAAATACAAAATCATTCAAAAACTTACAATTAGGACTATCAATGCTCCTGTAAATGGCCTATTTGCGTCGTTGCTTTTCCAACCATTCTTGTACTGTTTAAGCTTATCCAACACCAACTGGCACCAATTAACACTTGCAAAATCAAGATCACCCGTGATATGATCTAATATCCATGGACGAAGGCAGCCCTGTTTGTGGCAGTCAATCATGACTGTCACAAAACACATTAGGAAGTCCATTCTGAAATTAAAACTATCCCCTTCATCCGATGACTCAATCATATCAACCATTCTTGTTGGCGAAACATATCTTCCTGGGAACCGATCTATCCATCCTCGAACAGCTTCATCCATCTCGGCAAGCTTAGGCAGAGAGCTTAAGTTGACACCGGTACGAGGTATGCCCAACAACTTATGTATTGCTTTAACATTTACCTTAATATCCCCACACGGCAAATTAATCTCCATTGTTGAAGGATTAAATCTTTCAACCACATAATTTGCCAACTTTGCCGGCATGCCATCCACTTTAAACTTTAAAAGTTGACCAAATCCCATTTGTTTTACTGCCATTCTTTGTTCGAAAGATAGCACGTTAATGCATCAGGCCAGTTGGATTGGTGATGATCTCGTTCTAAGCCCTGGCCAATTATCACGCTTCGACTTTTTCCTCAACCTACACACGACCTCCCCTTCAGCTTCTTCTCTTTCTTCATCCCATTCATCGCCAGTTTCTTCGTCTACTTTCTTTCGCTTTTTCGGTATCTTACCAGTTTGCGATCTTGTTAATATCTTTGTAGCTGCAAATAAAACAGGTTTAACACATGTTACTTAATTTCATAAAAATAAAACAGGTTACCTAATACGTTTTTGATAAAATAAAGTCAGGTTTAACATATGTTACCTATTTTTATAAAAATAAGACAAGTTTAACACTTGTTAGATAACTTGGAAAAAATATGAGAGCTTAACACATGTTACATTATTTGATAAAAATAAGACAGGTGTAACACATGTTACACTAACATGTTTACCTAATAGGAGAGGTTTAACACATGGTAATAAGACAGGTTTAACACATGTTACATCATTTTATAAAATTGAGAGAGGTTTAACACATGTTACACTAATATGTTTACCTAATCAGGGAGGCTTAACACATGGTACCCTAATAAGAAGGTTTAACACATGTTATGCTAATACGTTTATATGCTTTTGAGTCTGTTGACTTGTACCCTAATATCAGACAGGTTTAAAACATGTTACGCTAATATATTTATATGCTTTTGAGCCCTTACACTTGTACCCTAATATCATAGGTTTACCTAATTTGTTTTTGACAAAAAACAAGGCAGGTTTAACACATGTTATCCTAATATGTTTTTGATAAAAATATAAGACAGGTTTAAGACATGTTACCAAATTTGATAAATATAAGACGGGTTTAACACATGTTACGATAATATCTTTACAGATGTTTAACACATCAAACCCTAATAAGACAGGTTTACCTACTTTGTTTTCGATAAAAACAAGATAGGTTTAACACATGTTACCTAATTTGATAAAACTTTTCATACCTCTATGCTTTTGACTCTGCTCACTTCTGCTCCCCACTACAATTGGATGTTTGGCTACTCAAATGAATAACAACAATCGTTACACACGTTACAGTCACCTAGCTTATCATATATACAAAATATAACATACATACCATTTCGCCCCGTAGCCGGTGGAGTAGCGCTGCGGACATCAATAGGAACCACTCCTATAAAAAAATTATGAAATGTTTTAATCAACCCAACTTACTACCTACGAAAACAATAGTCAATATAAAAAGAACAAACCAAATCTCCTTTTTTGTATTTCTACGATTGGTGTGTCCGAGTCCCAATCGTCAATATCTGTAGCTTCGAAAAAAAGAATCAGAACCTAATAAATATTCATTCTTTTAAGCAGTGGCTTTACCTATTGTTTGTTGGTTTGACGGACCCGCTGCCGACGTACTCTTGAACTCGCCGCTGTTCCCGCCACGTAACTTTAACCTACACATACACGGCCGAACCACCAAATTATTGTTAAAAATCAATCCCATACATGGCCTAATGACCAAATTATTGTTACAAATCAATAATTTTAACGTGCAGTTGGCAAGTTGGCAATCCAAAAAAATAATAATAACCCGAGACACTTTCTACTCAAAACAACTAACACTTCCTAGTCGCATTCAAAACAAAAATCGGACCCAAACACATACCTCTTGAACTCGCCGCTGTTCCCGCCACGTACCTTAAACCTACCCATACACGGCCGAACCACCAAATTATTGTTACAAATCAATCCCAAATCAATCCCATACACGGCCGAACCACCAAATTATTGTTACAAATCAATAGTTTTAATGTGCAGTTGGCAATCCAAAAAAAAAAACAAATAAATAACCCGAGACAACTTCTACTCAAAATAACCCAAGACACTTCCTAGTCGCATTCAAAATAAAAATCATCACCGATTGGAAAAAAAAAAACATAAAAACCAACATTAACACTTTCTAGTCTCATTCGAAACAAAAATCACATACCGATCAGACCAAAATACCGATCGATTGGAGAAAACAGAAAACCCAACATTTCGGGCGTTCAAAAAACAAAAACAAAAACAAAAAACATGTGTTAAACCAACTGTTCGGGCGTTTGAACACCGATCGATCGGAAAACACCTACTGAGGGAAAAGTTCAAAAAGGAAATTATGATGGACAATCGTACACATGTGTGCATATAAATTTGCCTAATGTTTTCTTACTCGAACGGGTATTTTATAAACATCAAGTAGTTAGTGTTAAAATTTAAATATGCTTTTTTTGGGACAAAGTGATTGCAAAGTGGATCCTTCTAGAGCTCTTTAACTTTTGTTACTATTTTTCCAACTCTGTTAATAACCAAAAATTGGAGCAAATCTGTTCGGGCGTTCAAACACCAATCGATCGGAAAAAACAAAAAACACCTACTGTTCGGAAAACACCTACTGATAAGGAAACTGAATCAAACTTACTTGCTTCTGCATATGTAACAACCCTCGGTAAAACCAATATTCTCGTAACTATTTCCAACACTCTAGTATATTATAAAATGTCCCAATATGTTTTATATTACACCCCGTATGTGAAAACCGAGCCCTTGTTATGTTATAATTATAAAATAAATTAAAAATATAAAATATAGGGCTGAGGCGGGCCGCGTAGACCCACCTTAACCACTTACGCGGGCGGTATAAGGGCTAGAACCTGACTTCGTTGATTCCATTAGTTCAAGCGGGCCGCGTAAGCCTTAGCTTACACTAACGCGGGCCGCGAGAAACCTATACACGCGAAGACACCAGATGCCGACACGTGTCGACATCGTGGCGGACCTATTTGATGAGCCGGACAAGCTAGTCCGTTGACTAGCTTTGACGCGGGCCGCGTAAGCCCCGCTTGTATGTTACGCGGGCCGCGTGGAGACCCAATATCACAACTATAAATAGATGGCATCGGGTTTCAATTTCCGTCGCTCACTTCTTTCATTCTAAACGAAATTCTGAAGTTATAAACATTATAGCCGGGTATTATACCCCAAATTAGCGAGGTTCTGCTCCGTTGTAAGTATTATAACCCCAGTTTCGTAATAGTTACGCTGCCCGATTGATTTAGGGTTCCGTAACAACTGTCGTGGTTCTGCCCGACGTAGTTGTTGGAATATCGTCTCGGGGAGGGTATCATTAATAATTTCAAAGGGTTATGATACTAACCAATGTACATTTGTATAAATTATAGATTATATCCAGGAAAACCTTACGAGAAGCCTAAGATAGCAATGTGAGTTTATCCTCTTTTTGTTAACGTTTTTGGAATAATTTACAAAACCTTAATTATTTTACAATGTGATTAAGCGGTGATTGAGTCTTTGTAGTTCTTCAATTACTGCCGGTATGTTGGGGTTTTGTATACAAAATGTACTACACTGTGAGTAGTAAGTCAAGGTTGACAGTACGTTACTATTGGACAATGAGTTTGCCAATGTGTAATATGACCCACAAGTCAGTGGATTGATAGTACCAAATGGAGTAATTGTGTAGACATAAACATTGTAATCGTCCTCAATACTGTTTTAATCAATAAAATGTTTCTTGATTAAATTGGGATTCACTCACCAGTATTTCCGACTGACAAATGTTTTTAAAACGCGTTTCAGGTAACCCAATGTGACAGCCAATTAATAAAAAGCCAGCTGGAGAGCACCGAAGGCTTGGTGATAATGTGGCTATAAAAGTTACCAAATAAACGATGTTTTAAATTCAATAAAATAGGGTTTGTCCCTATAAATGTAATGTAATAAGAAACTTGGGTTTTACCCATATGATTATTAATATTAAATGAGGTGGTTTTTACTCTGATAAATATTTCCTAACTACGGTCCTGATGTAAATTCCGCTGCAAGATTAAATAAACCTGATACCACCAAAACTCTGTGATCGCGTCCGCCCGTTCCCGGGGATCAGGGATCGGGGGTTGCGACAGCATGTTCTTGCTTTCTTCCATTTCCGGTGACTTTTACTGAATGATAACAACTGAAATGTTGATCTCATATCTATTCTTCTCCGGTGGGTTTGCGGTTTCAATTCACCGCTGCACCTTCTTTTCCGGCGATTTGGGGTTGGGTTTTGAGTAGTTGCTTTCTTCTCCGGTGATTTAGGGTTGGGGTTGGGTTTTCGATTCATTGCCGCACCTACTGGGGTTACTTTCTTCTCCGGCGTGTCTTTTTTCTCCGGCTTGTATTTCTTCTCCGGCTTGTATTTATTCTCCGGTGGGTTTGGGTAGATGTAAGGTCTTGAGAGAGAAAGAGGTTAGGATGATTTCTTATGAGACTTTTGAAATGAGGTTGGGTTTTGAGTAGTTGTTATTGAAAATCGCGCGCCTCCTTTCATATTATTTCATGCATGTCAAATCAATATTAAAATAATATATAAAATGTACTAATATTATAGTTGATTTTACCTATATGCCCTTGAAGTACTTTTGTTGACCTCCTCACTCTATTTAATTTAATTCAAAAAGGCTTCAAAATTTATGAGTCATTGGATGATCTTGATCAATGGTTATAGATTGAGTTTCCTAGGTTTTCTTAGTACAAATAAGTTTTCTATACATCCTTCCCCTATATATATATATATATATATATATACACACTAGTCATTTACCCGCGCGATGCAGCGGGAGTGGCGATTTACAATAGGATACTTGTTTACCGTTAGTTTATCAGTCATCTCGTGATATGCTGGCACTCGTTTTTCTGTTAGTTTATCGATTCTTTGGTGATATACTTTTATTAAATTTTTTAGCTGTTAGTTTATCAATCTTTCCATCAAATCAATCATAAGTACATAAGCTTATCAATCCTCTCGTGATATATTGTATAGTAGCTTTGTTAGTGGGAATTGCTTGCGTAGAGATACGGACATTCGGTCGATTTAGGGTTGTCCAAAAAGCTCGCAACTCGAAGCTCGCTCGAAGCTCTCGGATTTAGCTCGGAAAAAGCTCGCTCGATATGGCTCGGTTTGAAAGTGAGCCGAGCCAGCTCGGCTCGGTTAGAAAGTGAGCCTAGCTCGGTTCGGCTCGTGACGAGCCAAATTGGCTCGGTTTGGCTCGCTTGCTAGCTCAGCTCGGCTTAGCTCAAATTATTTTACTTATAATATATTTTATTTTTATATACATATAATATAACATATTTAAAGGTTGATTATCGTACTAATGAACAAATATTGTATTTACTTGAAATATAAAACTTACTTTGCATTGTTGAACGTGATTTTACCTTGTAATGTATCAGGTTGAAATTATTTTGAAATATGTTCTTTTAAATATTAAATAATATTTTAGATACAGAATTTTGAGAGCTATGTATTAACTTATATTTTTAAAATCGAGCCAAACCAAACCGAGCCGAGCCAGCTCGGTTTAAAACCAAGCCGAGCCCGAGCTTAGATTTTCAGCTTGGTTTCAAATCCGAGCCGAGCCGAGCCAGCTCGGTTTATAATCGAGCCAAACCCGAGCTTGCCCTGGCTTGACTCCGCTCGGCTCATGAACAACTCTATCGATATTGGTGTTGTTCGTTATGGTACCGGTAATATAAAACTCTTTTTTTATTATTATGTTTTTTTTTCTGTTTTGAAAGAGGAATTTTCTGTTTCTTGTGAGACTTGAACCCAAGATCTCACAGTTAAGTGTATTAAAAGATTTTGTCATGCCACTGCCACTGGACCACTGACCCAAGTAGTTTTTTTATGATGTACAACATAAATTTAAAGTACATTACCATTATACGACTCAATATTTGTCATGTTAGAAAATTCTATACGGGTCGTATAGAGGGTGTGAAAAAACATTTAAGCGTGTGACCTTATTAACACCCAAACATTATCCAAGTAGCTATTTAAGATTCATTTTATTATCTTTAGCCTCATAAATCAACACAAAATCAATGTTAAGTTTTGCACACACCTTGGATACAACACAGCACATGTAGAGATGATAACTTACAAAATTAAGGAATCTAAATAACATAAAAATTAGGAAAATTCAATTTGAAAACAAGGATTTGAGAGATTATTATCAAAGTCCTGATTTGTATGGAACATCAGTATCTTTAAGCCATTTGTCCCCCTGAATAAAAGGTATAACAGTGAACTTGCTCGCTTGTTTGGCAGCTATAAATTTGAGTCCTTTCCATTTAACCCTATCCTTTGTGACTGCACCAGCACCATAATTAGCAAACTCTGGATAGAATATGGTGTTGGGAGCTGATGCTCCCACCCATGGCAACCATCCTTTAGGATCAATGAAGCTTGGCATCATGTTGTTAAGTTAAACTGTGGTCGAATAGTTCTTCCATGGACGTCCCAAAAAAGTGTGCACATCGCTCAAGTTACCATACGGCCAAATGGTGCAGTATACCTGCCCGATCCACCCTGGGCCACAACCGCATCAGCTTCAATTCCACTCGGTAACTTCTGAAGCAGCTTCCGGTCTTTTGTAGACAACCATTCTGGCAACTTTTTGCATTCTGCAACTAAGCTCGTCAATCTTCTTCTTTGGTTGTTAGAATTTGTGACACGTGAAAACCCCTTGATGATTGCAAAGCTGTTGCTTATTAAGTTGCTAGATTTCTGAATGTATCCTACAACATTTTCTTGAATACTGTCTATGCATGTTTGCTGATACGTCCACACAGCGCTTAGCCATGTCATAAGAACATCTAATAGACCGCCTAACGATTTCAAATCTCCATCGAGCCATTCTGCTGGAGTGCAGCCAAGGATCCAAATGGGTTATCAGGGTCAGACTCCACGCACACGGTTCCGAACGATCGTGAACCGGATGGTGCACCCACCTTGCTAACTCTTGGTTTCTTTCCACCAAAGCCTATGCACAAATGAACGTAAAAGGGTGGGAAGCCCTACTAACACTTTTGGTCTAATTAAAAAACTTGGATTATATTACAATAAAAATCTATATCTTTAAATAAGATGAGTTAAGAAGCTATATGAGTTAGGAATAGACCTCAAGAGACTTTTATCTCATTTGACCTGCTCCCTTTTCGCTGAAATTTTTAATTTAACCCGTATGAGATAAAACAGATTCGAAACCAACCCATTTATAAATAACAGAGTTGAAGCTGCCACCTCTTCGCGGAAGTAAGTCATAAGGCCTGCAAGATAATAAACCAAAAGTTTCTCTGTTATTCCTGCTTACAAGAAGATGACAATTGAAAAATATCAAACGGAAGTACAAAACTGGCACCTATTAGAGCTGTATTCCACTTGTTAACAACTTTTATGAATGTTGTAGACCCTGAACTCATAAGAATCTACCTCACACAATTTTCAAACGCTTGCATGTATTCATCATCAACTCGTAAGAACGCAATTGTTGTACGCTCTTTTGTCTGTTCATTTTCCAAGTTCAAAACACCATCTCTAGCATTACTGAATGCTTCCTAGGGCGCCCGTATTTTTGGCAATATACGAACCTCAAACCTGCACCTGCATTCCATTAAACAGATAGCCAGTTATAATATACGGAATTCTCGTTTAAATATAGTTAAGAAACAAAGTGTGTGAAGTGGGAAAGTATCAAGCAACTTACATGCTAAACAGAAGGTTTGGATTGTCTTTGCTATACATAAAAACAAAGCCGTTCTCCCACTCTAGAGTTGTAATACTCCGAGGAAGGCGGTTCTTAATTTCCCAAATAACCTTCCTAGATTCACTGATAAAATACAAAAAAAAATATACACTATTGAGTACCGGATGAAAATAATTGAAGTACAATTATCTCCTAACATTTAAAAATACTAACACATGGCAAGATGAGCTTATCAGGTGGGTTGTGAAACGGGTTGTAAAAGGTCGTTTTAGTATGAGTACATACACTGTCTGGTGATGTTTGCACACAAACATTTTCACTTTTTAAATAGAGTAAAATTTCATTTTCGTTCTTGAGGTTTTGCCAGTTTTGCGACTTTCGTCTAAAGGTTTGTTTTTCCGCATCTGGATCTAAAAGGTTTAAAATTTTGCCATTTTCATCCAACTCGTTAACTCCATTTATTTTTCTCTGTTAAGTCAGGGGTATTTCCGTCTTTTTTTGTTAACTTAAAGGGCAATTAGGTCTTTTTCACTTTATGTAAAAAGACAGAATACCCTTGAAAAAGACCGAATTGTCCTTTAAGTTAAAGATTAAGATGGAAATACCCCTGATTTAACGAAGAAAAATGGATGGAGTTAACAAGCCGGATGAAAATGGCAAGATTTCAAACCTTTTGGATGCAGATACGGAAAAACAAACCTTTCGACGAAAGGCGTAAAACTAGCAAAACCTCAAGGACGAAAATGGCATTTTACTCTATTAAATAATAATTATTATTAATATTGAATGGTCAGGTATGATCACAAATACAAGATTATTGGAATTATTAGAATAATATCAATCTAAGAAAGTTTACCATCATGTTTCATGAGCCGCATTCTTGCATCTCTGGGCCAGCCCGTAGTACTGTGCTACAAAAGAAGCAAACTGGAGACCACGCATCAGCCCATTTGAGTTTGTGTGACTCATATCCTTGTAAGACAACACAACATTGTTCTTTGAACACATGTAATCAGCAATATTGTGGTCAACAATCAATCGTAGAAGCCTACAGAAATGAAAAAGAAAAGGCACATAGTTATCGGGAATTTTTTCGGTCAGCTTGTTACCTTGAAGGGACCTAAAATGCAGTTAAGAAAATTAGATATGCTACAAATATGTACAACAATTTAAAATGTAATCAGAAAAGGCAGGAATTTACAAGGTTGCCACTTGAAGAAACCCGATATTGTATGGTATTTCACCGGTGATCTGATTGTAAGATATATCTCTGCAGATCAAACAAATTTAGTCATCAATGTTATCGATATATTACACATTTTTAGCTTAAAAATCAGTAAAAATGAGACTTACAGTATCTCAAAGCTAGTACAGTTATCAATGCTATCTGAGATAGTGTCGGTCAAGTTATTTCCCCGAACATCACTGAATAAAAATCATGAACAACAACGTTTAAGTAACGTGACAAGAACTTAAAACAAGATATTTACGTTAGAAATACATATAAATACCAAAGGCCAGTTAACAGGCACATATTAGCAGACAGAGTCCCGGTTAAAGAATTGCCTCGCAAGCCGCTGTAAAAATAAAGTTACATAACACTTTAGATAAAACCGTAAAAAAATAAAATAATTCAAGTGAACAAGTACTCACAGATACTGCAATACTTCATTCCAGTATAATAATTTTTGTGCCAAATCACTACTCAAATCAAAATAACAAAAACAAAATTTTACAAAGTAACTGGTTAATTATACCAGATCTGCGGCACGTGAGAACACGTTACGGAAACTTGCAATTGTTCAACGCTTTCTTGTATACCGTGACCGTCAAACACTTCTTTTACAGATTCTCTGAGATTGTAGCGGCAAGCATAAGAAGCTCATCTTTCAATAGCTAAACATTCTACAATACAAAATTTTGATACAATTACAAAAACCATTTTACCATTTTAAACAAAAAACACAACTTTCTTGATAAGAATTGTGTTTTGTTACCTCACACCCTGCATCAAGGGCAAGCTTGAAAAACCCGAGCAACAACTGATGTTTTCCAGTAGCTTCAGACAGTTTAATGTGAGAGAGGCAATATGAAGCTGAAGACAAAACAGTGAACTTTCTTTGACTGAGTGACTTGAAACATCTGAACCTGCTGTTACGCATTTACCCTTGATGTTGCTGGTGCTTTTTTCTCTGGCTTCTGATATTGGAGTGATGTAGCCAAATGATTTAGTGGTAGGACTGGCAATTGGCTTGCTGCGGTGGACAACCTCCTAGGAGGTTTAGCAGATTTCTGTTTGGCAGAAGTGTCATGCAAATCGATACTTTGACTCACACTTTAACAACCGTATGTGACATATAATTATTATATAAATTAATGTAACAACTAAGTTTGAGACGGTGATCACAGAAGATGAAGAAGGGAAGAAGCTGAGTATCATCATTCACCACCGAAACCATGAGTAGAGGGGAGAGAAGCAGGTTTTGTTTGGGATTTGAAAAGTTGGGGCGTTTGAAATTTGAAAGCCCGCCCAAGATATTTCAGGGTTTTGAATGTAACATTGTGCTTGTAATCATTGTGAACAGTTCTATTATCAATAAAACAATGTTATTTGATCCCAATGTTTGTTTTGTTATGTTTTACATTTTTCATGTTTTGACTTTTATCCAATTTCAAACTCTATATCGCTTTCTGGAGAGTTATAAGCAAACTGGTGCGTAAACGTCACCAGTTTAATGCGACAAATACTCCGGAACATCAACATATACTTAACATACCTTAAATAACCTCTACATAACTTAGAAATAAGTTTTGAAGGCTTTGGTATGGCAAAAACAAGTTAAATCGCCTACAGGGACTAAATTTGACAAACTGCGAAAGTATGCCAATTTGAACTGTAACAGACATTCCGGAACATGAACATAAGTTAAACACACCTTAAATATCCTTTACATAGCTTAGAAATAGGCTTTGAGGTGTCTGGTGTGCTAAAATATACTTTTGGGTAATTCAGGGACTAAAAGCGTCAAAAAGTGCACAAGTTTGCATTTTCGCGCATATCTTACGTTCTGAATACATCCGGACATCCAAAAATTTATGTAAGCACTAAAATATTTTATTTTAGTGTTTGGCATAAGAAAAATCCATTCGTCACGCAATTTAGATCGTTTTCGCGCTTATGCGCATTCCGTCGTAATTAACCGAACATCGCGATCGTACGGACAAATGAACCGACATCCGGCATATTTTTGAGCATGTTTCATGTTCCCTATACTTTAACATCCTTGTGAAGCTTAAAAATGGGCTTGACGGGTGTTAGAAGTGCCAAAACACGACGATACGCGCACAGGAACCAAAACTGCAAAACTGCAAAAAAAATAAAATAAAATAAAATAAAAAAATGCATAAACTCATTTTTTCAGCCCTTAACACCCTCCAAAGGCTAAGGACACTTGTCAAAACCCTATGATGAGTGCCAAATGAGTTACCACAACTTTCCAACAAGTGTACGGCTTAGATCGTGCCCCCTTTTCCAAGAAACGATCCTAACGGTTGTGGGTTTACTATAAATACCCATCCATCCCCATTGCAAAACTCACTTGATTTCTTGAAATTTCTCTAAGTGGTTGTGACATTTCACTTCCTACCTGAGAATACTTGAGAAATCAAAGCTTTCGGGGACCCTTCGTAAGTATTCCTTCGTTCTTTTATTGCTTTTCGAGTCTGATTTGTTTGACTTTCTGCGTTGACCAGTTTATGGTCAATGCGAAGTTCGTTTGAACTTCGCAACGTGATTGTAATCACGATGGTTATAGTCCCTTGGGACTATGCCTACTGATTACCACGTTGTCTAGGGTCGTAGGGTAAGCGATCTAATAAATCGCTTATACCTTCGAACCCGACCCATTTGGTCGATCATTAGGATCCGACCAAATACCTTAGGTGACCATAGTATATAGGGAATAACCTTCCGAGGTTATACCTTATGGTCGTTTCGTTTAAGTAGTTGTATGATAGGTAGTTTATATGCCTTAGGTAAATTACCAAAATGCCCTTTTCACGCCAAAATTCATTTTAAGCATATGTAACATAAATTTTGGTATCTAAACTGATATGGCAACAATATTAGACATGTTAAGGCATATTTTACTTATCATAGGACTAGTTAGGCGTTCCAAACGCGTTTTACGCGAGCGACGCGTTAAAGTAGCATAAGCTACCTAAACGGGTCGTAATGGGTCGTAAGCACTTAGGTTAGGTTTCATTTAGTATGTAGGCCTTATTAAACCATACTACATGAGTTTCCCATACTCGTTTGGTTTACGAGCCCTCATTCTATCTAAATCCTTCGATTTAGGTCCGGTTTATTAAGATAGTTACCTATATTAGGTGCCGTTTGATTCCGAGATCTCTAGCATTGCTTGGTGGTCATCTTAGGACTTCTGAACAATCTCAAGTGAGTACATAGAACCCCTCTTTTACTGTTTTTAAAATGTTTTGGGGTGAAACACATGTGCCTACTTGTTACTTTCCTGCTTTCCTGTTTTCATATCATATACCTGCTATGTTCGTTAGTACATTATAGTACATGATTTCATTACATTTCATGCTATGTATGTCCATTGTGTGCATACTTAGTACATTGTTTTACTTTACATTTCTGCTATGTATGTTAACTGATAGCATGCTAGCACATTGATTTACATGAATTTTCTGCTTTGTATGTTAACTTAGCATACTCAGTACATTGTTTTCATATGACATGTATACAACTGCTATAACATTTGGTTTGCACAAACGAGACTTATATACATTCATTAACATTAGCTACGACGCTCGGTAGTAAGTAGTGGTACCATAGGACTTGACAAATCCCATTCCTGACATCCCGGGTATGTTTGGATGTAAGGAATGACTGAATCCGAAAACATTTCTTTTGATAACCTTGACTTAGGGTTATCCGACTGTCTCAAGGCTTGAATGTATGCGTTAACTTACCACATAAATGTTTGTATCAATGTAACATGCATTACTTTGCAAAACATAACTTTTTGATATATTCAAAATACTTTGTTTTTTACATTTCTACATTTGGATTATGTGACAATACTTTACTTACAATACATAACATTTGATACACGTTACTTGACTACTTTTGGACTTATAAACATTTGACATGGTTTATACAAGGACTTTTGACTATTGGTTTAAACATAGACTTTATACATTGGTGGTTTGTTTAAGTGACTTAAGTAACGAGATGTGAGTAATATGATACAAGCATGGTGGATACGCCGCTGGTACTTCCTATATATAAGTGTTTGTATTATATTACATATCATAGCGTTATTTAAATCATTTCAATTTATACATATAACATTTTATACAAATAACATATCTTTCACAAGATATTGTTTACAAACAACTTATCTTATACAAATTCATTTTACATGGTTATTCATTTAACCATACATTATTCTTTTATTTATACATATCATCTGAACTTAATGATTTTCAAACGATTTACAAAACAAATCAAATTACAAGGTTCATGACTGAACTTTATTAAACAATTTCTTAAACTTAAGTCATGAATCCTATTTTCACAAACCTATGTATCTCACAAGCATTTTTATGCTGACGTACCTATTTTCACATGTGTTTTCAGGAGCTTTTGCATAGGATGTTGATCAGGACACTAGGGCGGACCTGTGCCTTAGAGACTTAAAAATGAAGATAGACTTTGTTTAATTATGTTATAAACTCTTTGTTTCCTGTTTAAGACAATGTAACTATTATGTTGATAAATAAAATACAACTTTGTATGCCATGGTTATGAAACAATTAATTCTGTTACAACACTCCCCGATGTTTCCGCCACGTTTTGTATGTTATACGTGGTTGGGGTGTGACAGAAGAGTTGGTATCAGAGCCAATGGTTATAGGGAATTAGGTTATTAGTAATACTTTGACCTAGACTATAACCTTTCTAGGACCCTAACACAAGTTATCTTGTGTTTAGATCTTAAAACATACACATCACCTATCCTTAGGTGATTATCAAAACAAAAACCAAATTTTTCGAAACGATTTTTGAAAAACAATCTTCTGTTTTTGAATGATTTATTACAAGGTTTTGAACCTTCTGTTATATGGTTTTGAACCCTTTCAGTTTGGTTTTTGGCCTTGTGCCTTCAATTTTTCAAAATCTCGTCAAAGTTTTGGGTTCTAAATAGTGTAAACACGTGCAAACTGGAAGAGTGAATGCCTGTATTCTGGGTTTTCTGTCTAGGCAAGCACTTCGTATATATCTCATCAGACGCGAGACCAGTTGTGCTTACCTGGGAATTCTTGGGATGAGTGTTCACTTATAGGCGAGCATGTCTTTGCGATACATTATTTTTGATCCATTTACTTTGATTAGTCACTGTGTGTCGTTTGTTTGCTTGGTAATGCGGACAAATGACCACCATCTTTGCTGTTGTCAATTTTTGTTTCATCTCATTCTTTTCACCCAATCATCTCACTCGTTTCCTTTCATGTTTTCCTCTTTTAGAATGCCTCCTCAACGCGAACACCAGATAGCGACTGCCGAACTGGCAGAAATCATTGCGCAGCAGATGGCTGCTCAATTCCCAGTTTTCATTGCTCAAATGAACCAAGCCAACAACAACAACAATACTCCATGCAAATTCAAGGATTTTAACTCGGCTAAACCACTCAAGTTTAGTGGTTCTGAAGGAGCAACTGGGCTTCTTCAATGGTTCGAGAGCATTGAGAATACTTTCCGCCACGTGCAGTGTCCGGATAATCGCAAGGTCGAGTTTTCTTCGAGCGTGTTTCAGAAGAGGGCTCTTACATGGTGGAATGGGGTTATGAGAGACCGTGGTGCAGAAGTTGCTCTAGCACAAATTTGGGCCGAACTTAGGGCCCTTATGATGAGGGAGTTCTGTCCTCGTCATGAACAGCGAGCTTTGGAGAAAGAGTTTGATGACTTGAAACAAGACAGTGGCGAGCACAGGGCATATACTGATAGGTTTGAGGAGCTGAGTTTGCTTTGCCCAACAATGGTTACCCCACTCGACAAGGCCATTGAAAGGTACATCGATGGCCTACCTGACTCGGTACAAGACATCATTACTGGTAGTAACCCTGCCACACTCCGTCAGGCGATCAAGTTATCAGCGACATTGACTGAGTCGCAGATTCGGAAGAATAAGTTACACAGGAAGGGTGACAAGGGCAAGAAACAGTCGGCTGACAAGGAAGATAGCAAGAAAGGTCAAAACAAGAATGGAAAGGATTCTGGTTCATCAAAAAGGGCAAGGAAGCGTAAGGCTTCCCAAAATTTTGCCGTTACTGCACAGGCTCAAGCTGCACCAAATCAGCCTGCGCAACCACTAGCCAAGAAGCCTTATTTTGGCAATGCACCTTTGTGCAACAGGTGTAACGGCCATCATCAACCACACCTCCAGTGTCGTCAGTGCACCAACTGCGGAAGATCTGGTCATCTTGCAGACACCTGCCGTATCCCTGCCAATCAGAATCGGGCAGTTCAGAACCAAGCTCAACAAGTTGCTCAGCCTCCTGCTCAGCAACAGGGTCAAGCTGCACGACCACACTACCCACCTGGTGCTTGTTATAATTGTGGGGATCTGACCCACTACAGAAACCGGTGCCCAAGGCTAGCAAACCAGAACCAGAACCAAAATCAGAATCAGGCTCAGGCTCGAGGGCGAGCTTTTAACTTGAATGCCCAAGAGGCACAGGCGGACGATAATGTGGTGAACGGTATGTTCTTTATTAATAATCAGCCTGCATCTGTTCTTTTCGATTCTGGTGCCGACAAGAGTTTTGTGTCATTGTCTTTTGAGCCAATGCTTCGCGTGTCTAGAACGAAACTAGGAAAATCTTTGACAGTAGAAGTTGCTAGTGGTGAACCCATTGTTCTTGATTCTGTTCTTCGCAACTGCCAGTTGAACCTTAACGACCATCTTTTTCCTATCGATCTTACGCCTATGCAACTTGGAAGCTTCGACGTTATAGTGGGTATGGATTGGTTATCCAAGCATCGCGCAGAGATAGTTTGTTCTGAGAAGATTGTTCGTGTGCCGCTTTCGACAGGCGAGATCCTACAGGTTCGTGGTGAGAAGCCTGCCGGTGGTCTCAAACTCATGTCTTGTTTTAAAGCTCGGAAGTATCTACGAAAGAATTATGTGGCCTTCTTAGCACATGTTACAGCAGATAAAGGCAAGGGTAAGTCTATTTCAGATATTCCTGTCGTTCGGGATTATTCTGAAGTATTCCCTGAAGACTTACCTGGTCTACCCCCAGCACGCCAAGTCGAGTTCCGTATTGATCTCGTACCTGGTGCAAATCCCATTGCCAGAGCTCCATATCGTCTTGCGCCATCTGAGATGCAAGAGTTGTCTAAGCAGCTTCAAGAGCTCTCTGACAAAGGTTTCATACATCCTAGCTTTTCACCTTGGGGTGCTCCCGTTCTTTTTGTCAAGAAGAAGGATGGATCTTTTAGGATGTGTATCGATTATCGTGAGCTTAACAAGCTTACCATCAAGAATCGATATCCCCTACCTCGCATTGATGATCTCTTTGATCAATTACAAGGTGCTTCTTATTTTTCGAAGATTGATCTGCGATCAGGATATCACCAACTTCGCGTACATGAAGAAGATATTCCCAAGACAGCGTTTCGCACTCGTTATGGGCATTATGAGTTCACAGTCATGCCATTCGGTCTGACTAATGCTCCTGCTGTTTTCATCGACTTAATGAATAGGGTCTTCAAGCCTTATTTGGATCTTTTCGTCATTGTTTTTATTGACGACATCTTGATTTACTCTAAGACGCGAGCTGATCACGAGCAACATCTTCGTCTTACTCTGGAACTCCTAAAGAAAGAGCAACTTTTCGCCAAATTCTCCAAGTGTGAATTTTGGCTTAAAGAAGTTCAATTTTTAGGACATATCGTTAACGAACGAGGTATTCATGTAGATCCCTCCAAGATCAGTGCGATTAAGGATTGGGATACGCCTACTACTCCTACTGAAGTTCGTTCTTTTCTTGGTCTAGCGGGTTATTACCGCCGCTTCATTGAAAACTTCTCAAAGATTGCAGTTCCTCTAACTGCTCTAACTCAGAAGAACAAGCCCTTTGACTGGGGATACAAACAAGAGGAAGCTTTTCAAAACTTGAAGCAAAAGCTTTGTGACGCGCTTGTTCTGACTTTGCCTGAGGGCAATGATGATTTCGTCGTTTATTGTGATGCATCAAAATTGGGTCTTGGCTGTGTTCTGATGCAAAGGAACAAAGTCATAGCATATGCATCGAGACAATTGAAGATACATGAGAAGAACTACACCACTCATGATCTTGAGTTGGGTGCAGTTGTCTTCGCTCTCAAAATCTGGAGACATTATTTGTACGGCACAAAATGTGTGGTTTTCACAGACCACAAAAGTCTTCAGCATATCTTCAATCAGAAAGAACTCAACATGAGGCAACGATGTTGGGTTGAGCTCCTAAACGACTACGACTGCGAAATTCGCTACCATCCTGGTAAGGCGAATGTCGTGGCCGATGCATTGAGTCGTAAGGAACGAACTAAGCTTCATTGTGTTCGTGTTCAATCTGATATTCAAGCTCGATCCGATATCCAAGCACGCATTTCTCAGGCTCAACAATCTTGTGTTTCACAAGGTTTGATGGATAAGGAATTTCCTTATCACATAACACCTGATCTGGAACTTAAGGACAATGGATCATATTACTTCATGGACCGTTTGTGGGTCCCAAGCCAGGATGATCTTCGTACCTTGCTCATGAATGAAGCCCATAAGTCACGTTATTCTATTCATCCGGGCTCAGATAAGATGTATAAGGATCTTCGTATTCAGTATTGGTGGCCTGGTATGAAGAAAGACATTGCCTTATACGTATCAAAATGCCTTACTTGTCTTAAGGTTAAGGCTGAACATCAACGTCCTTCTGGTTTATTGGTGCAACCAGAGATCCCAGTTTGGAAATGGGAAAACATTACTATGGATCTTGTTACCAAACTTCCGCGCACAAAGAAAGGTCATGATGCCATCTGGGTAGTTGTTGATCGTCTTACTAAGTCAGCACATTTCTTGCCAATCCGTGAGGATTTTTCTGCTGACAAACTTGCTAAAATCTATGTGGATGAAATTGTAGCTCGACATGGTGTTCCTTTGAACATCATTTCTGACAGAGATGCTCGTTTCACTTCTCATTTTTGGAGAACCATGCAATCTGCTATGGGGACCCAACTTAACCTGAGCACAGCTTATCATCCGCAAACGGATGGTCAATCTGAAAGAACAATCCAGACTCTGGAGGATATGCTTAGAGCTTGTGTGATCGACTTTGGTGGTAGTTGGGATTCACATCTTCCGTGAATTGAATTCTCCTACAACAACAGTTATCACACCAGCATCAAAATGGCTCCTTTCGAAGCTCTCTATGGTCGAAAATGTCATTCACCAGTCTGCTGGAATGAGATCGGCGAGGCTCAACTTACTGGACCTGCCCTCATTTTAGAGACAACTGATAAGGTTAAGAAAGTTCGTGATAACCTTCAGATAGCTAGAAGCCGTCAAAAGAGTTACGCGGATCCGAAACGCAAGCCCTTGGAATTTCAAGTCGGTGATCGAGTATTACTTAAGGTCTCACCTTGGAAAGGTGTGATCAGATTTGGAAAGAAAGGAAAACTTGCACCAAGATACGTTGGACCATTCAAGATCGTCGAAAGAATCGGAAAGGTAGCCTACAGACTTGAGTTACCTCCTGAACTTGGAAATGTTCATCCAACTTTTCACGTGTCCAATCGCAAGAGGTGTTTAGCTGATGAGAACTTCCACATACCGCTTGACGAAATTCGTGTTGACAAAACACTGAAATTTGTTGAGAAACCTGTGGAAATCATGGAACGTGAAGTCAAGTGGCTTAAACGCAAGCGCATTCCTTTGGTCAAGGTTCGCTGGGAAGCAAAACGTGGACCCGAGTTTACTTGGGAACGCGAAGATCAAATGAAAGCGAAATATCCGCATCTTTTCCCACGAGTTTCCTCTACATAAATTTTGGGACGAAATTTCCACAAGTAGGGGAGACTGTAACATCTGTGCTTGTAATCATTGTGAACAGTTCTATTATCAATAAAACAATGTTATTTGATCCCAATGTTTGTTTTGTTATGTTTTACATTTTTCATGTTTTGACTTTTATCCAATTTCAAACTCTATATCGCTTTCTGGAGAGTTATACGCAAACTGGTGCGTAAACGTCACCATTTTAATGCGAAAAATACTCCGGAACATCAACATATACTTAACATACCTTAAATAACCTTTACATAACTTAGAAATAAGTTTTGAAGGCTTTGGAATGGCAAAAACAAGTTAAATCGCCTACAGGGACTAAATTTGACAAACTACGAAAGTATGCCAATTTGAACTGTAACAGACATTCCGGAACATGACCATAAGTTAAACACACCTTAAATATCCTTTACATAGCTTAGAAATAGGCTTTGAGGTGTCCGGTGTGCTAAAATATACTTTTGGGTCATTCAGGGACTAAAAGCGTCAAAAAGTGCACAAGTTTGCATTTTCGCGCATATCTTACGTTCTGAATACATCCGGACATCCAAAAATTTATGTAAGCACTAAAATATTTTATTTTAGTGTTTGGCATAAGAAAAATCCATTCGTCACGCAATTTAGATCGTTTTCGCGCTTATGCGCATTCCGTTGTAATTAACCGAACAGCGCGATCGTACGGACAAACGAACCGACATCCGGCATATTTTTGAGCATGTTTCATGTTCCCTATACTTTAACATCCTTTTGAAGCTTAAAAATGGGCTTGACGGGTGTTAGAAGTGCCAAAACACGACGATACGCGCACAGGAACCAAAACTGCAAAACTGCAAAAAAATAAAAAAAAAATAAAAAAAAAAATGCATAAACTCATTTTTTCAGCCCTTAACACCCTCCAAAGGCCAAGGACACTTGTCAAAACCCTATGGTGAGTGCCAAATGAGTTACCACAACTTTCCAACAAGTGTACGGCTTAGATCGTGCCCCCTTTTCCAAGAAACGATCCTAACGGTTGTGGGTTTACTATAAATACCCATCCATCCCCATTGCAAAACTCACTTGATTTCTTGAAATTTCTCTAAGTGGTTGTGACATTTCACTTCCTACCTGAGAATACTTGAGAAATCAAAGCTTTCGGGGACCCTTCGTAAGTATTCCTTCGTTCTTTTATTGCTTTTCGAGTCTGATTTGTTTGACTTTATGCGTTGACCAGTTTATGGTCAATGCGAAGTTCGTTTGAACTTCGCAACGTGATTGTAATCACGATGGTTATAGTCCCTTGGGACTATGCCTACTGATTACCACGTTGTCTAGGGTCGTAGGGTAAGCGATCTAATAAATCGCTTATACCTTCGAACCCGACCCATTTGGTCGATCATTAGGATCCGACCAAATACCTTAGGTGACCATAGTATATAGGGAATAACCTTCCGAGGTTATACCTTATGGTCGTTTCGTTCAAGTAGTTGTATGATAGGTAGTTTATATGCCTTAGGTAAATTACCAAAATGCCCTTTTCACGCCAAAATTCATTTTAAGCATATGTAACACAAATTTTGATATCTAAAATGATATGGCAACAATATTAGACATGTTAAGGCATATTTTACTTATCATAGGACTAGTTAGGCGTTCCAAACGTGTTTTACGCGAGCGACGCGTTAAAGTAGCATAAGCTACCTAAACGGGTCGTAAGCACTTAGGTTAGGTTTCATTTAGTATGTTGGCCTTATTAAACCATACTACATGAGTTTCCCATACTCGTTTGGTTTACGAGCCCTCATTCTATCTAAATCCTCCGATTTAGGTCCGGTTTATTAACATAGTTACCTATATTAGGTGCCGTTTGATTCCGAGATCTCTAGCATTGCTTGGTGGTCATCTTAGGACTTCTGAACAATATCAAGTGAGTACATAGAACCCCTCTTTTACTGTTTTTAAACTGTTTTGGGGTGAAACACATGTGCCTACTTGTTACTTTCCTGCTTTCCTGTTTTCATATCATATACCAGCTATGTTCGTTAGTACATTATAGTACATGATTTCATTACATTTCATGCTATGTATGTCCATTGTGTGCATACTTAGTACATTGTTTTACATTACATTTCATGCTATGTATGTCCATTGTGTGCATACTTAGTACATTGTTTTACTTTACATTTCTGCTATGTATGTTAACTGATAGCATGCTAGCACATTGATTTACATGACTTTTCTGCTTTGTATGTTAACTTAGCATACTCAGTACATTGTTTTCATATGACATGTATACAACTGCTATAACATTTGGTTTGCACAAACGAGACTTATATACATTCATTAACATTAGCTACGCCGCTCGGTAGTAAGTAGTGGTACCATAGGACTTGACAAATCCCATTCCTGACATCCCGGGTTTGTTTGGATGTAAGGAATGACTGAATCCGAAAACATTTCTTTTGATAACCTTGACTTAGGGTTATCCGACTGTCTCAAGGCTTGAATGTATGCGTTAACTTACCACATAAATGTTTGTATCAATGTAACATGCATTACTTTGCAAAACATAACTTTTTGATATATTCAAAATACTTTGTTTTGTACATTTCTACATTTGGATTATGTGACAATACTTTACTTACAATACATAACATTTGATACACGTTACTTGACTACTTTTGGACTTATAAACATTTGACATGGTTTATACAAGGACTTTTGACTATTGGTTTAAACATAGACTTTATACATTGGTGGTTTGTTTAAGTGACTTAAGTAACGAGATGTGAGTAATATGATACAAGCATGGTGGATACGCCGCTGGTACTTCCTATATATAAGTGTTTGTATTATATTACATATCATAGCGTTATTTAAATCATTTCAATTTATACATATAACATTTTATACAAATAACATATCTTTCACAAGATATTGTTTACAAACACCTTATCTTATACAAATTCATTTTACATGGTTATTCATTTAACCATACATTATTCTTTTATTTATACATATCATCTGAACTTAATGATTTTCAAACGATTTACAAAACAAATCAAATTACAAGGTTCATGACTGAACTTTATTAAACAATTTCTTAAACTTAAGTCATGAATCCTATTTTCACAAACCTATGTATCTCACAGGCATTTTTATGCTGACGTACCTATTTTCACATGTGTTTTCAGGAGCTTTTGCATAGGATGTTGATCAGGACACTAGGGCGGACCTGTGCCTTAGAGACTTAAAAATGAAGATAGACTTTGTTTAATTATGTTATAAACTCTTTGTTTCCTGTTTAAGACAATGTAACTATTATGTTGATAAATAAAATACAAGTTTGTATGCCATGGTTATGAAACAATTAATTCTGTTACAACACTCCCCGATGTTTCCGCCACGTTTTGTATGTTATACGTGGTCGGGGTGTGACATTGAAAGCCCGCCCAAGTTATTTCTGGGGTGTTTAAAAGATTCAAAACCATTTATGAATTAAGCAATTGTACAAGATGCTTTCAAGACTTGTACGTGTTGAAAAAGTGCCAAATGACCAAAACTATCCCTCGAATATGCATTATATATATAGTATAGATAGTATAGATAGTATAGATATATATATAGGATTAGGTTCAAGAGTGAACACTAGTGTAGCTTGCGAACTGAGTGAACTAATCCTGGCCATACACGTGTGTAGATCAATGACCAGGATTTGATGTTGAAATACACTAGTGTATTTTACGATTTGATGATGAGATCCTGGCCATACATGTGTGTAGATCAATGGCCAGGATTTGTTCACTCAGTTCGCAAATACACTAGTGTTCACTCTAGAACCCCACCATATATATATATATAGTCTTAGGATCCTGTAAAAAGGACATGTTTCGTGAGAAGTGTGAGAAGACATAAAAAATCATATGTAGACATAATGTTTTGGAGTTAGATATAATGTTTTGCGTTGTTTTGGCAAGAAAAACACTAAACATAACAATTTAAGACACAATGCAATGAATTCAAGGCTTGAAACTTAAAACACCATGTCAAGAACGTTAAGTAGTGTGTTTTAAGTGTTAAATAGTGTCTTTTAAATTCACGTCCATAATATGTTGCATTGTGTTTTAAATTGTTATGTTTGGTGTTTTTCTTGCCAAAACGACAAAAAACATCATGCCTAAGTTCAAAACATGATGCCTACATGTTAATTTCTATACCTTCTCACACTTCTCACGAGAAGAGTCATTTTTACAGAAACCTCACCCTATATATATATATATAGGGAGGAGCTCATGCGAGAACCACCTTTATTGTGAGAACCGCGAGAACCAATGTAAACACAACCTAAAATAGCTAAAAACACCTTAAAAAAACCTAACCCCCCTCCCCCCCCCCCAAAAAAACCTAACCCCCCCCCCCAAGCTAAATGATAAAAACTAAAACCTCCAAAAAACCTAAAAAAAACCTAACCCCCCACCCCCCCCAGAAACCTAAACCCCCCTCCCCCACCCCCCAAAAACCTAAACCCTCAAAAAACCTAAAAAAATAAAAAAAAAATCTATTTTTTTTTTTATTTTTTATGTTAAAATCGCTACTTTTAGAAGCAAAAAAATTTTTTTTTTTTTTTAGCGATTTTTTTATAAAAAATATTAAAAAAAAATTTTTTGTGTGATTTTTAGCTATTTTTAGGCATTTTTGGTTGTGTTCACATTGGTTCTCGCGGTTCTCGCAATAAGAGGTGGTTCTCGCATGATCTTCTCCCTATATATATATATATATAGGGGAGGGTTTAAATGAGAACGCTAAATATCGCGAGAACCGTGAGAACAAATGAAAAAACCACGAGAACTTGGTAAAAAACAATTCAAATTCAAAATTTCTTTTTACACTTATCATTATTATTCGAATACAATGTTAGAAATTAAATTTACAAGTTTAAATTTACGCGAATTCGTAAATAAAGAAAATTTACACATGTGTAAGTTTGCCATTTACACATGTGTAAATCTCTTATGTTTACACATGTGTAAAAAAACTAAAAAAAGTGATTTTGAAAGAAGAAATGAATTATTTGATGTTGTAAATTCTTTTCTTGATGTTGTATGTTAATTACAATGAGGTTTGTATTAAAAAAAAATTGGTTTTGATTGGTTTTTTCATTCGTTCTCACGGTTCTCGCAATATTTAGCGTTCTCAAGATAACCCTCCCCTGTATATATATATATATATTTACAAATTTGTATGGTTTTTTAAGCAAATTAGATATTTACAATTAGCCCCCGAATCCGACACTTGCAAGTGATCCCATCTCATCGCCACCAGTCAGCTGGCTACACTGTTCTTCCCTAACGCGGCAAAGTCAAGTCAACAATCAACATTCCACCATGAACACATCCAAACCCATTTTCATGGCGTAATATCAATTCCAATTAACAGTACAATGCATACTTGTGGGAGCAGGTAATTCATCATTTGTGGACCCTCATCTTACCCAACAACAACTCCACTCATATCCTACAATTTTTCAATTTAAAAGGATGTTTGATAATCATCTTCATCTGTTAAACTTTCTTAGAAAACAAATCCAAAATTCACATGTATAAGTGTTTCTTCTTTCAGGGTGAATTCTGGTAAAACATTTTGATATATGGGGTTCTCATCATCATCATGGGTTCTTGTTCTTCTATTCTTCCAGGAAAAATGGTTTGTGTTGGGCATTTCAAGCAGCAAGGTGTGTGTGTCCTTTTGATGTTTCATCTTCATATTTTTCTTTTCTTGATTTTTGAACAACGGTTGATTCAATTTCAGGTTTATATTGTTTATATGGGACATAATACTCGCACTGACCCACAGCTTCTTCAAGATACACACTATGGGATTCTCTTACAAATCCTTGGAAGGTAGAATTTTATTACATAGAAACAAATAAGAATGTTTTTTTTTTCTTTTCTTAAATATAGAAATTAGAAACATCTTGTATCCAGTCTTCCCGAGAAACATAAAAATTATAAAGGACGATAAGGTATAAAAAAAAGTTATACCCCGTATGCATATCAAATAAAATCACATCAAGAGAGGCTTTGACAGGGGTACTATTAGCCTTTGGCAATAAGAACATGTATGATATTTTCATACGAGTAAATTGATAAAATCGTCCTCGAGTTTTGAACATTTTTGTCATTTTCATTCAAAACAATTTTTTTATACAATTTAGTCCTTCACTTTTGGATTTTTTTTGCCAATTTCATCCAAACAAATTTGCTTTATTTTTTCTATCAAAGATTTGGATGAACATAGCCAAAAATCCCAAATCTCAGGGACGATTTTGGCAAAAAAAAAGTCAGACGTTTGGTACAAAAAAATTGTTTTGAATGAAAATGTCAAACATGCCCAAACCTCAAGGACGATTTTGGCAATTTACTCTTTTTATATGAGTAAATTAATAACGTGTTGGTGTTTCATGAACTTGTACTCTAAATATAGGAAGTTTTTCAAAAAAGAAAAGGTTGGCTTTTTATTTCTAATTTAAAGGTTTTATTTTTTTAAATTTTAACCTCTTTGATTTTTTTTACTTTTACCCAAACTTTTTCAACTTTTGCAAGTGAACCCCTAATACTTTTTCGTTTCAACTTTGATCCCTCATACTTTTCATCTTTTGTAATTTTTCGTTTTACGTTTCGGTTTAAATTTTGCGAGTAAATACGTCGCAACGTGCGTGTGAGTTCAATGTTTTTTCGTCCATTTTTTTCCATTTGACAGGCCCGTCGCAATGTCTTTATTTCCAAGTTTGACAGGTTTGTCGCAACGAGCGGGATCCTAGAACGACTTAGTTATTCTTTTTTATGTTTTACGTTTTAGTCCATTTTTTTCGTATTAACATGACGCAATGGGCATACATGGTTCAACAATTTTACGTATGCTTTTCGTTCGGTGTTATTTTTCCTTAATTTGTTTTTACCCATTTTTCGATGTTGCTGATCGCTGACAGTGATATAGCATTGGTGCTACTTGGCACGGTTTACGCCTCCACAACAACGGGGGGGGGGGGGGGGGCTTAATACTAGTTATTTTTATTTGTTATCAGTTATAGTTATTACTATTAGTATTATTATTATTATTATTACTTTTATGAATTACTGTTTTTAAACTAATATATTAGGAAAATAAATTTCTGTGTTTTTTAAGTTGTGGTTTAGGATCAAATACAAAGGGTCCTAAAAATAAGAAGCCATACAAATGGTATCAAACTGACTTCGATTGACCTCATTCAAGGGGCATTAGAACCGTCTTATCGAACTCTACGATATGAGATTTTAGGTTTCCACTTTTGGATTAATAAGTTGTAGAGTTTAGAAGTTTTGTTTATTATTATTGTTCCTTTTATTTATTATTGTGTCTTTTCTATATTTAAGTCATTGTGTATTTTTTTACGCCTCGTTAATATCAAAATGATGGAATACAACTAGATATTAGTTTTTTTTTCTCTCACATGGTCTGGAGTACAATTTGACTGCTTTTCATTACTTGTTAGACCACTCGTAACCGGACGTTTTCAAACAAAATAATGCCAAAACACGCCCCGCCTCAGCCCCCTAGGCGTTTTCCGGCATTATTCGAGAAAAAAGGGACGTTGGCGTGATTTGAAACACGCCTGAACTTCAGTTGTTTGCCCAATAGGACCTTGCCATGTGTGTGTAATTCGTTTTAATTAAAAAAACAAAAGAAATAATATTTGTGTGTGTATAATTAGATTTTGGCAAAGGTTTTTTTTTTTTTTGAAGGTTTAAGTTGCAGGTCCTTTGTAGGTGACAAAGGAAGAAGAAGGTGATAATTAGATTTTGCACATTCAGTCCCTGCACTTTGATTGTATATAAAAAAGGATTTAAACTTCAAAACCTTTAATATTTCAAGTTTCAAAAATGCTATATCAGTCCCTAAAGTTTTGTTTACTAAATGTCTGATTTGGATCTTTTATAAAACCAAATTTTTTTTTACTTTTTTCCGATTTTTTTTATTTCTAGTATTGTAATTTTTTTTATTTAATGAAGTATTTTAAGTTTTTAATTAAAAAAAATAATTGTGTAATGATTAGAAGGGGCGTTATTGGGCATTATTCTCACTACGCCACTTTTGCAATAACGCCCAATAATGCCCCCATGCTGACTGGACTGCCACATGGCAGAAAACGCCCCAGGGTGGGGGCATCATTCATCTAACGACTACGCATGTTGTTAGAGATCTATTTTTTAGTATACAAACAAAGATCAGCTTTTTTTTGTTTTTTGGTAGGATCAAAACTACTCCTTGGGTAGCATATTACTTAGAGGCTTATGTATCAGTATTTATTTTTTGTTCCAAATAATAAGTAAATGTCACTAATTTGTTGTCTTGCTTGATCATACAAAGTCAAAAAAAATCTCTAGTGCTTACAACTTGAGCTTATGATGAAAAACTAGAAGACCGATATAATTAAAAGTGAAAGGAAATGGGCAAAACAGAATCAACCTGTATAACTCTTTGTTGTTGATTTATTATATAGCAAAGAAGCTGCGGCTAACTCGCTTGTGTATAGTTACAAGCACGGGTTTTCTGGATTTGCTGCAGTTTTAACCCTAACTCAAGCTTTATTGATTGCAGGTATTTTGATTTTGTTCAGTCATTCTGATTCGTAAACTACTTTTCTGCTCTATTTTTAAATTTGTGGCTACATAGAAACTAACTGGCCTCTCTTACTGATTTTAGGAACCAACTGACATTTAATTACTGCTTGTAGCAAACTGCTATGAGTTATATGGTTGCTAAAATCTGCAGAGAATGTAACTTACGAGTTGTTTGGCAACTTTTGAATGATTAAGTGCTGAACCAGTAAAAGCAAGATGTTTGAACCATTAAGTGCTGAACCAGTATGAGTTCTGAACCATTAAGAGTCAGTACAATGCTTAACTGTTTAGAGGCAAATTTCTGACCAATTCAGATTAGTGGTCTTGACCTTTCAGACTTAGGGGCTGTTTGTTTACCTCTTAATGAGGCTCTTAATGGTTCAGGCCTCTTACTGGTTCAGCACTTAATGGTTCAGACTGTTTGTTTCACGAGCAGATGTCTGAATGGTTCAGACATTTGCCTCTGAATGATTAAGTTTTATACTGAGTCTGAATGGTTAAGACTTTTAATCTGAATTGGTCAGATATTTGCCTCTGAACGGTTAAGCATTAGGCAGGCTCTTAATGGTTCAGACCTCTTACTGGTTCAGCACTTAATGATTCAGACCTCTTACTAGTTCAACACTTAACCATTCAAATGTTGCCAAACAGCCACTAAGTATATTGCTTAACCATTCAGAGGTAAATGTTTGAACCATTCAGACATCTGCTCCCGAAACAAACAGTCTGAACCATTAAGCGTTGAACTAATAGGAGGTGTGGACCATTAAAACCCCCATTAAGAGGTAAACAAACAACCCCTTAGTTTCTTCTGTATTTAGTTATTAATATAAAGTTACTTGCTAAATCAATCGAATGGAAACTGTAGCAAAGAGTACACAAAACAACTTAAAATGACATATTTGACTTCAAAAGGAGCCTGCCTGATGCACGAGGAGACATGTCAACAAAAGAAATTTGTTCTTTTTAATTGTTGCATGCAGATTTACCAGGAGTTGCTCGTGTGATTCCTAATAGAATTCTTAAGCTTCACACAACAAGGAGTTGGGAATATCTCAAAGTGAACCCTCATTTGGTCAATGGCATAATCTCCAAATGTCAGTCTGGTGCTGGGACTATCATTGGTGTCCTTGATAGTGGTAAGTTATTGTTCGACTTTGACTTTTACTTACAAGATGGTTTTCGCCTAGAATAAATTATTTGAATTTTCAAAAAAAAATATTTATAACACATGATATACAGTTAGTTTAATAAGAATGTTTTGTTGCTATCAAATATTTATAAGAGGGAAAATCACCAAAATAAACTTTGACCACCAGGTCCTTTTTACCAAAATAAACATGGGATGGCTTACCAATGGGGTGGTGGTCCATTGGCAAAGACAAAACCTTTAAAAACACCTAGGTTGGGAGGGTTCAAGTCCCACATGCGACATAGGATTAAAGAAATTAGCCGTTAAAAAAAAACATGGGATGGCTTGTAAGCCGTTTAAGCCACTCAAAGAGCCAGCCATTTTTTTGAGGTAGAGGCTAGGCTCAGACTCTACATCTGACCTAGCCTCCTCAGTGAAAAAGTTACCCTCTATTTCTGAAACGAATTTTAGTCTCTAAATTGTGGATCGATTACAGATATAGACTTGCCTACATAATTTAAGAGTCTATATTTTAGACTCTTCGTACTCGAGTCAACTTCTGAACTCGATGGGTTTTCGTGTGTTCCCTAACCTAAGCCGCATCCCATGTTTATTTTGGTAAAAAGGGTCTGGTCAAAGTTTATTTTGGTGATTTTCCCTATTTATAAACCAAACATAAATTCAAAAAGAATTAGTTTGACTGACCTGCACAGTCAAACTGTTCTGACTTGGTTTTTTTACCAGGAGTATGGCCCGAATCTAAAAGCTTTAATGATGCCGGAATGAAGAGGGTACCTTCACGGTGGAAAGGCATATGCGAGGAAGGAGAAAAATTTACCAAATCCAACTGCAATAGGTTCGGCATATAGAATGACTAAATAGATAATTATTTAAGAATACTTTATTTCATATAAACTTGAGACTTATTAATGATTATTTAAATGCATTGCTATAAAGAAAGTATTAGTTTCTGTATAAAGTTTGACTTTAGAAAGTCAGACTTGATCTCTTAAATCAAACAAATGAATGTATTTAGAAGTTTTTCATTTTAAACTAAAATGGGAAAATCATTGGTGCCCGATGGTATGTTAAGGGATACGAAGCCGAATTTGGAAATTTGGACACAACCGATGGTTCTGAATTTCTTTCACCGCGCGACGCGTATGGTCATGGGACCCACACTTCCTCCATTGCATCAGGGGCAATAGTAAAAGACACCAGTTTCTTCGGGCTAGCCCGTGGGTTAGCCCGAGGTGGAGCACCATCATCTCATTTGGCTATATATAAGGTTTGTTGGGCCACTGGTGGTTGTAGCTCGGCTGATATTCTTGCTGCATTTGATGATTCCATCCATGATGGTGTGGATGTTATTTCTGTTTCGTTGGGCACTTCTCCGCCATTACCTACATATGTTGATGACCCGTTATCCATTGGTTCGTTTCATGCTGTGGCTTGTGGGATCACTGTGGTTTCTTCTTGTGGGAATTCTGGCCCGTATCCTCAAACCGTAACTAACACAGCTCCGTGGATTATTTCTGTGGCTGCAAGCTCCATTGATAGAGCTTTCCCCACCTCCGTTACGCTTGGAAACAATCAAACATTTGTGGTACGTGTTTTTTCCTTTTCTGTTTGACATAACTCATCATTCATCTTATTCAATTTAAATGCATTTGCTATTGAATTGGTTATGTTTTATCTTTGGAGGCTCAAATGCCTAAGTGCCCAAAGTGTATATTTCAATGCATAAACCAATTAAAGAGTTTTATTAAGCAAATTAGAATTAGTAATACTGTTTTTGTGATTATATTAACCTATTTTCATGCTCAAACAGTCTTATTTGAACTTTAAAGTGATCCAAATTTGTTACTTTTTTTTTTTTTTTACAAATTATGATAAATAAGAACCAATACGTTGAATTTAGAAGAAAAACACATCAATTTTGGATATGAAAAGAACCTGGGTTGACCTTAATAGTCAACATATGCAGGGTCAAGCGTTCTTTACAAGGAAAGATTTTGACAAATACTACCCTTTGGTGTATGGTGAAGATATTGTTGCTGATGATGCAGATGAGACTGATGCAAGGTCTTTTCTGTAATTTCAACAAGTCTTGTTGTTATTTTTATTTTCGTAATATATATTCTTTCATTACAGAAGTTGTGAACGCGGCTCATTGAATGAAACTTTAGCAAAAGGCAAAATTATTCTATGTTTCCAGTCACGTGCAAGAAGCTTGGCTGCTTCAGCTGCGAAAAATGTCCAAGAAGTTGGTGGTGTGGGGATCATTTTCGCACAATATCCAACCAAAGATATCACGTTGACTTTTGTGATCCCGTGTGTTCAAGTTGACTTTTCAGTTGGAACATCACTAACTACTTATACTGAGTCAACCAGGTTTGGTCAAAATCGTCTAGTTTTGGTAAATGCTGTTGATTGATTTGTAATGCATTTTGTTTGACAGTAATCCAGTTGTGAAAATTGGCCTCACAAGAACAGTTATCGGGAAACAAACATCTCCGGAGGTTGCGTTTTTCTCAGCCAGAGGACCAAGTTCACTTTCTCCCACAGTACTCAAGGTGATTCCCTTAAGCTTGACTTTTTGTATTTTACTAAAGTTTAAAGTCAAACTGTGTGTTGAAGCCTGATGTAGCTGCTCCGGGGGTTAACATATTGGCATCATGGTCTAAGAGTCAAGTCCCATCACTCGATTTCAAAATAGAATCAGGGACTTCCATGGGTTGTCCGCATGTTTCCGGCATTGTTGCGCTACTCAAATCTATATATCCAACATGGAGTCCTGCAGCTATCAAGTCGGCCCTCGTCACGACTGGTAACGATATACATTTTCTTTTTCATTACCTCAAAGCTTAACAAACATTTGTATGCTTGGTTTTAAAAAAAGCGCGCCTAGGCGGGGACCCTATTGCTTCGGTGCACCTCTAGCTTTTTAAAACCAAGTTTGTCTGTCATTATTCATGATTATTATCTTATTTGCAATGTAGGTTCTATAGAGACTGACATTGGTCAGCCTGCTGTTGCAGAGGGAGCTCCACACAAGCAGGCTGATCCATTTGACTATGGAGGGGGTCACGTGGACCCCAACAAAGCTATAAACCCTGGTCTCATTTACGACACAACAACCAAAGATTACATTTGTTTCCTTTGCGCCATGGGCTACAACGATAGTGCTATAAGCTTGATAGCAAACCAACCACAGTCTCCTTGCTCTCGGAAAAGAAACTGTCTACTAAACCTTAATCTCCCATCTATCTCAATACCCGAGTTGATAAAAACCACAACAATATCAAGGACTGTGACCAATGTAGGCCCTACTTCATCTCTATACGTAGCACGAATTGAAGCACCACCTGGCACAAGTGTTGTGGTGGAGCCATCAATCTTATTCTTTAATGCTACGAAAACCAGGTTACGGTATAAGTTAGAAATTCGACCCTTGGTGAGGGTGCGAGGAAGGTTTTCGTTTGGATACTTGATATGGGAAGACGGGATTCATGTTGTGAGAACACCCTTGGTAGTTCGAGTTGTCATAGAGAAATCATATTCTCAAATATAAGTTTGGTTTATTTTGGTAAGTTTTTTTGTAATATAAGTTTGGTTTAATTTGAAAAGTTTTTTTTTTTTTTTTTGTAACATAGCTGTATGACTTCTTTATGCTAATAGTGTATTAATTACTTTGAACTAGTGGGATTCTGCGTGCATTCCGGCAGTGGCGAAGCTTGAAAATTTCTACCTGGGGGTCGGAAGTCACCGAACCTACTATATAAGTAATTTTTTTTTATAAAACTGGGGGGTCGAAAACGTATATACCTAAAAAATTCTATACGAAACGTACATACATAACACTACTGAGCGAAAAGTTCGGGGGGTCGGGCGCCCCTTCCGGCCCCTTGAAAGCTGTGCCACTGCATTCCGGGTGGCGTTCGGTTGGTATTGGTTTGGTTTGGTTTCGGTGGACGCTAGTTGGTCGGTGAGGTATTGACTAGCGATTAATCGGGATTAATAGAGATTAATCGGGATTGTTCGGATTAAGATTTTTAAGTATTTAGTTTTATATACACACACATTTTTATATGTAATTTTTTTAAGTAGACATCTTTTAACCCCTTGTCGGCCAATTTTTTAAGTAATTGAAGGGAATTTATAAGGTTTGGTCGAAATTTGGACGGAATCTGGCTAGAATTTGGCCGGAATAGGATCACTACTGACTGCCTAACGATTAATCATTTTCTACTCGGTGAACCTCCAATTAACGATTAATTGGCGATATGAGACCGGGACTAAGATATGCCCAACAAAATATCGACTCGCTTGTACATTACTGTTCATAATTCGGTTAAATGATATATATATCGAGATGTAGATAAAAAAAAGATATATTGTAACGGCACGCTTGGAACTTTATAAAACATTGTCTTTAAAATCAGCGGCGGAGTTTGAAGGAAGACTCAGTGAGGGCAAGACTCTCAAAATCCAAATGGACGGGGTCCGGACTCTTAAAAATCCAATATTTAAAACTAAAAAAAATTCATGAATTTTCGATAATTTTATACTATGAGCGAAAAATCGGTGGTTGCCCCGGCCCCAATAAAGCCTCGCTAGTGTTTAAAATGCTATGATCTACAAGAAAATAAATGAATGTAAAATATGAAATAAAATGAATGAAAGAGAGTTAAATAATTGAAAAAAGCAAACAAATTAAATGAATGGTAAAAAGGCAAAAAAAACATAGGGTGAATATAAAATAAAAAACAAAAGATAAAAAAACAAAAGATGACGGTTAGTTTAGAATTGAAAGAAACTTAACTACTCTTTAGGAATTGTGAGTTATCAAATATATTATGTGTTAGAGATAGAATTTTAATGTTTATGAATCAGGTATCCTTTGTTTGGCTTGGATTACGGATTCTTAGGAAATGGTACAGGAACACGGATCCTCACTATTATTCTAACAAACTAACAATAGTTTCCAATATCCTTTGGGCTTGTTTTGCAGGTGCATTTCGAAGAGGACTTATTCTATCCGAGAATCAAGGGGAATATGCTCTTATATTTGGCACATGCATGGTCAAGGACCGTTGATGGTGAACGTGGGAGCATACTAAGAATTTCAGATAGTTAGTTTAGCTTGATTAGTTGAACGTTATAGTGGGATATTGAGCTCGAATTGATAGATAGAACACACACTTACACTCTCGCATACTCTCTCTCGAATACAACCTTCAAACACACTAGCAATCTCATTGTAACGAGCTCAATATTATCCCAAGTTGTAAACTTTTTCATTCAATATACTTGATAGTGATAGTTTTCACTATCCGAGGTTTTTTATGCCGGAGATCATTCATTGATCAAGGGCTTTTTTCTCGTATAAATCTTTGTGTTCATTGTCATTTTTGTTTGATAATTGTTCATACATTTGATCAACATAACAAGCACTCTACCTCACATTCAAAGTTTGGTTACATTATCCTTAATCAGATTTTTGACCAAAACAGTTTGACGCCCACCGTGACGCAATTGGTGCTTCAATCCTGAAAATTTTGTTCATTTCATTCATTTCTGTCCATTACCTTAAACCACCACATGGCTTCTTAGGGAAAAACTACTTCAAGTTCCATGTCGACGGTTACCTCATCACAGGGCATTCCACCATTGCCTCCTGTTCCCCCTGCATTCCAAAAGAATGCTGAAAATGCTCCGAAGAAGACAACCCTCGTTTTCACAAAACCAACTACTGTTTCTTCCTCTACACCTACTAACAGTGATCTTTATACTTTGATTTTGCAGATGAAAGGTTACATGCAATAGTAGGATGAAACTAATGGAAGGATCCTTCGTGAAATTGATAAAATCAAGAAACTGAAGAAATCAACGGAGGATTACTCCCCATTGATGCCCAGGTAGTTGGATTTCACTACTCCACCATCAACAATCCAGCATTCCAAAGCATCAGGTGTTCAGTATCAAGGATCATCAAGTTTGCAGTATGGATCACTAGCAGCGACGCAACCTCAAGGATTCTCTTCTCAGCATCAGGGATCCTTCATCAATTTAGGAGGATACATGGGGACGCATTCTACTCAAGGATCCTACTCTCAGCATCAAGGATCCTCATCCTAGGTTCAAGGATCCATGGAATATCCTCCGAGGCCTTCGGCACCGATGTATCCTGGATCCAACATCTTCCAGGATCAAGGATCCTTAGGGAGTCAACCATCCAGAAGTTCTGAAGTTCACTTAGGAGACTTCATTCCCATGCAAACTATTGCTTCAGCTGGTCCCACTCTTATACCAGAGATGCCTCATTTCGGATACACTTCTGGGATCAGGAGGTAACAATTTCAATACATCTTTTGGCACTAATCATGGTTTTATGCAGGAACCAGGGATCAATCAAGCCATGGCTAAGGAGTTGCAAAAGCTCAAGGATATGATATCCAGTGTCCGGGGAGTGGTCAAAACCATCCCAGAGATCCCGGATGGAAGTCATAGGGTGTCTCGCTTTGCACCACCCATATGTAATGCTGAGATACCAAAACAGTTTCAAACCCCTAATATAAAACTATATGATGGTACCACCGATCCAGAAGAACCCGTGATCAGCTGCTTAGAAACAAAAGAATTTTACCCCTAAGCTAACTGAATTTTTTAACTGTGGTTATTTTTTTGGACTGAAATGGCATGTTTCCAAAATGTCAGCGAGGAAAACGGTGCAATTTTGAAATTTGGTCTGAAATGGAAAAAGTGAACAAAGCAAAGGGACGTAAATGACAGTTAACTCTTATTTAAGTTACATAACTCTACTGTAAATACAAGGTTATATATGCACTTGAGTGATTTCTTAGGGGGTGATTGTAACGCCCTACTTTTTCATACTTTCCATAATTAGAAAGCTCGCCTTGTAATACTATTTTTGGAAATCTTGTATTCTTGTAATCGTCTTTTCGTTGTAGTCGTTGTAAAATCCGAGACCTGGATTATTGGCCCATGTAATCAAACCAAGAAGAACAGATGATACTGAAAGCCAAAATTGGTTCTCAACTGTTGATCCACAATAAGCAAATGCATGTTTCTAAGTTCCCTCCAATGGCAGTGCTTCTATCAGTTGATTAATCTAAGTAATGATCCTCTCAACAACTGCTTAACAAAGAACTGCTGATTATAAAGACTGAAGACATAACAACTGCTGATTGTTAAAGACATGATGAAGACTAAGCACTACTGATTCAAAGGCCTGATCAACCATTGAAGAAAGCACTGATCTGCAACATCAGTGCTTGGGGATCAACAACGGATAGGTGTATCAGTGTTTTACTTATCAGTTGTTTAATGTAACAGTGCTTACTTGTATCAGTGTTTAGATGTTGTTAGTATGTTAGATGTCGTTGTCTAGGTGACGTCAGCATTAGATGCTCAGTGGTTAGGATTGTACTATAAATAGAACAGTACCTGTACTGTTCTATTAGCCCTCTTTCACCATTCATCTTGTACGAACTAACTGTGAGCTCAGGCTGAGGGGGAGTTTAGTAGTGCATGCGTGCATAGTTGAATCGTTGTAATTCATACAATCATTCAATTAATGAAATCATGTTTGCTGAAAGCTATTCTTCTTTAATTGTGTTATAAAGTTTACCTTCTATTTCTGCTGCAATTCATCTCTGTTTTACCTTCTTACATTAATCACTTAATTAAACAACATAATCAAACAAACTCAGTCCTAACAATTGGTATCAGAGCATAGGACAGTCAAATTCGATCTAACAGTCAATTTGACATAAAAGTTCAGCTCAAATCCATTGATACTTAAGTTGTTCGTATCAGTTGAAAAACAGAGTAAAGTGTAATCACGTATAAAAGTTGATTATTCAAAAACTTATGTAAAACAACCAAGATGACATCACACTCACAGGACCCTCACAACACCGGAACACTATTCAAGCCACCTATGCTTGTCAGATCTGAGTACAATATCTGGCAACGTAGGATGGGCCATGTGTTAGCTCAGCAAAACACCAGCTGCTGGAAGTCAGTCATCTTTGGACCACACGTTCCAATGTTGCCTAGCACAGAAGATCCCAAGGCCCAAGTGCCTAAAAGCCTTGAAAATTACTCAGACCAGGATTTTCAAAAAATTGAACTAGATGCAAAGGCTTTTAGCATTGTGGCTTCAGCTCTCCCAAATGACATTTATGCTGGACTGTTACACTGTAATAGTGCCAAAGAGCTATGGGATGCACTGAAAGAGCAGTTCGGTGGAACAGAAGAGGTTATAGAAAACAACGGGGAGGTTTTAAATCAACAGTATGAAACCTTTTGTCATGTCAAAGGAGAGTCTCAAACCCAACAGTTTGAAAGATTTAGCTGTCTCATTAGTGAACTTAAACTGGTTAATGTTGAATTTGCTAAGTCCACTTTAAATAGTAGGTTTCTAAGGTCATTACCAGACAAATGGGACACTATAGCTTTCGTAACTAGAAATTCCATGGGTTTTAAAGAGCTAAGTTTGACCCAACTTCATGGTCGACTCCTCACCTATGAGAGAGAGTTGAATCAGGAAAAGAAGTTGCAGGAATCTAGGAAGGTTGGTGATGATTACACCTTTGGTAACACAACACTTCTAGGTCAAGAAGAATCTGGTGGTAGTAAGGACCAGAGTTATGATCATTACATTGACATAACTGCAGGTGGAGCCTTTAACAACTCTGAGCCTTACTCACCCAACTATGCTTTTACAGCAAGTGGGGAAAACCAGAATTCTGACAACTTATCCTTTGAGCTCAATGACTTCCAACACATTGATTCCACTGATCTGGAGGAAATGGACATTTTGCACCAATTGGCACTGCTGAGTGTAAGAACCAGTAGGTTTTATAAGAGAACAGGAAGAAAATTTCCAGGGTTGCATGGGAATCTAAAAGTAGGGTTGGATAAATCTAAAGTTAAGTGCTACAAGTGTAACATGCTAGGACACTTTGCTAGAGAATGCAGAAGTCAAAATAGTGGACCAATCATTATACATCCTAGCCGTAGACCGCAAAACACACAAAACACTGTGCACTATTCCCAATATACCCCTGCACCACACATGCAAAACACTTCCCATTTTGCACACCCTGTAAACACTATTCCAGTTCAATATGTTCAAACCACTGTTCCACAAATCTAGTATGTCCAAGCCCCAGTCTCTCAGGTTCAAGTGCAACAACCTGTACCACAACATGCTGCACAAACATCTACTCCAGCAGAGTCCAGTTAGCAAAGCTTCTTTACCCAAGGCTTTGTTGATTAGAGTAGCATGCCTGATGATTTGAATGATGATAATTTTTCTCTATTTGCTAAGAATGATGTCCCTTGTGATGAATTTTGTTTTCCAGCATTAGAGTCAATTCCAGAAGGGCTGGAAACTAAAGAAGTGGAACCCAGTGCTGAAACAGTGGATGAAATAGCTGAAGCAGTGGTTACTGTTGTTGGTGGTGAACAACTGTTAGAGAAAGAACCTGAACCACTGTTAGAACCTCTTGTTGACCCATGGTGTGTTGATGAAGTGTAGAAGGATACCAGTGGTTGTGAGAATGTTTGTGACTGTACCATGATGGCTGCAGCTAAGGTATCACCTCAGGTCTTGAAAAACCTATGTTCAGACAAATGCATCATAGCATTTTGTCACACCCACTCGTAGCGGAAGCGCGAGGTGTGATCTGATCAGTTCTCATTGCATAACAATATAAGTGAACATACTAAATGAATAAAAATAAGCTCCAATCCCATTGTCATAATCGTTTCAAAAGAACGCAACATAAGTTAAATGTATTGGTTACAAACCATCAAATGAAAATAAGTTGTCATTGTTTCATACAACAAAATGTAAGTTCTAAAATGTTAAGGCTTAGACGACTATATCACCGCAAAGAGGCGGTATATAACGGGCAAACCCTTCAAATGGTGGCATGGAGTCTTGATAATTGCTTTCTTGTCTGAAATATCTACATGGTCCACTAATTCCCTGAAATACATGTTAAGTTGAAAACATCAACAAAAGTTGGCGAGTTCATGCAGTTTAGTTGTATAAGATGTATCTGTAAAACGTGAGTTGTATAAAACGTATCTGTAAAATGTGAGTTGTATAAAATGTATCTGTAAAATGTGAGTTGTATAAAATGTTGTGACAACCGGTGCTTTCCATATATTTCGTATAATGTTAAACAGTAATTTGTGCAATAATGACTGTGCCTGATTTAATTAATGACATGAATGATTTTCTGAATGCTGTCATATACATACAAATGCATTACATGTTGCAAGATTATTTATCATTATTGCATGCAACACAGTATGGTTCCATTGGTGCATAGAACAAAGTTAGCACAGTTATCAGACACACTAGAAGTACTGACGGGAGTTCAGTACTTAGACATACATGATGCTAAGACACAGAATGAGCCCGAAACCAAGAGTTACACTAGAATAGTGTGCAGGAAAGTAGGGATCATAAAACTGCCTTCAGGGTGATAGTTTAGGTGCCGGAAAGTGCCCGAAACACACTAAAACTGCAGAATTCTGCAGAAAACAGCAAAATTCAGCTTTTTAACATCAAAATATAATGCAGAATTATGGTTTAATGGTCCAGAATACTTTCCTAAGTGTCGGGAATCAAAACTGTCATAAAAGGGAACATAAAACGCACTAAACTGCGCAATTTAGCACCTTAACGAACCGGTAACCAACCGAACAACCGGACACTACCCAAAACACCGAATTTTCACTAGAAACACTGTTTTAGTGTTACGAAGCTAGTTATGGTCACCAAACATCATAACATATCCTATAAGCACTAAACACTTATAACACTAACTAATATACTTGAAATCTAACCTTAGTCTTCAACTTACCATTTCATCACAACTAGACCCCCCCCTCCCACAACCGGTTATGGACATGGGGACCCACCCCATGATTTTATTTCATTTGTTTAATTGATTTGTTTATAACTTTAGAAGCATAATACCCAATAGTTAAATTGATGTTGGAGAATTGTCTTTAAAAACCACAAGGTTAAACTACAAACTCATTTCAGCATTTCAACAACACACTCACTTCCCTTCTCCTCTTCTTGTTCTTGGCTTAACCTCACACACACATCCATTTTCAATCAATTATCAAGCAAACTAAGGTGATCTAGAGGTGCAAGGAGCATAGTTAAGGAGCTTGAAGGCTTTGGAGATTGAAGGACCATAATCAAGAGCTTTTATCCACCTCCTACATCATTTTCTTCATCATAGTTTCTTCCCTAGCCACTGTGCCAGTAGTAAGCTCCTCCCAACTTGATTTTACTTCTCATGTTAGTGGTTAAAAGGTTATGTAACTTGTTAATCATAAGAATCATAAAGAAACATGAAGATGAACATAAGCATAAAGCTTAGTAACATGAAGAACAAGTTGTTTTAAGTGTATGTTGTATACTTGATTGTTGATTTCTTGTGTTTATGATGTTGATCATCATAAGAACCATGCTAGATGACGATTAAACACATGATCTAGCAAGTACGAGGATGAATCTTGTGAAATTAGTAATGATCATCCTTTATGTGAATCATGAACTTGAAAATGAAGTTGTTTAAGAGCATGATAATTATTTGTACATGTTATATGTCTTGAAAATGAATGATTTCAAAGATAATATTTTCAAGAAAACAAAGTTTATTACAAGATTAACATGAACATGATTTTTAAAGGAAGTAAACATGTTTTAAGTGTTAAAACAAAGTTAAAAAAGTGTTGTTAACAAGAAGAACACAAGAAGAATCATTTTTAGAAAATCTTTATATAGGTTGTAAGGAACTAAAATCCACAATAATGAGTTTTACAAACTATAAACCATGATTTTAGAGGTAACTAAACTTACTAAACAACATGTTAAAATACTACAAATTTTTATAAACTTTCAAGTTCATGACATAGTGTAAATTGCATATTTTTGGCTCATGGTAAGCCTTGATTAAATTGTTGATGATTGGTGATGAATTTTAAAAGAAAATGATATGCTTTTAAAGCATGGAAACCTCCATTTTTAAGGGGAAACTATGGCAAATTTTTTGTAGAAATTAAACACTTAAAAAAACATTTTTAAACAAGTGTTTATAAGTAAATTTTTATCATGGTTTTCATATAAAAACTTGACATAATTTTTATTACAAAGTTACAAATATTGGAGGTTGGTTTTTGATAAATAAAAATGACTAAATATATATTTAGGAGAATATATATTTAGATGTCACAAATTGTGTGCTACTTGTATATTATGTGTATTAGTTATATTATTTTAGGGACTTGAAAATAATATAACTCACCAAAATACCAAAAATTGTAATACAAAATACTACCAAAATTCAAAGGGAATAAATATATAATCTATCCCCGAGTATTGGACAAACCAGACAAGGACTATGAACAATGAATATATATATATATAATTCATATTTCGACAAGTATGACAAACAGTATTTTGGAAACCAAAGAAACGGAAAATGTGGATTTTTACAAGTATTACAGAGTATATCATATTTTGTCAAATAGAAAAATATATTATTTTTGAGAGGAGAAAAGTATATATTTTCTTAAACAAGTTAAGGATATATTATTTTGGGGTGAAAACTAGAAATATATATTTTCTAAAATTAATCTTAAAAATATATATTATTTTTGAGATTTATATGGAAGCATACTTACTTTTGCCAAGAAAAATTCATAGATATTTTTCTATAAAAATAATCTTAAAATATATATATTTTGAGAATATAAGTTTGGTGATTTTTAGTTGTCTAAAAATAATATTCCGGAAAATTAAATACAAAATTAAGTATAAAATTCTTATTAAATACAAGAAAATACGTATCCTCATACGTATAAATACACACCAGAATACACCACAAATACTTGGCAAAATACCCATGTACAAATGTAATACACAAGTATAAAATTTCACAAGTACAAGTACACCCATACTTGGGAGAATACATATGTGGAAATACATAATAAACCAAGTTAAAAATATATTGTTTTGACAATATTTCCAATAATGGAGTAAATATAATTTAAGTTAAAAATGTTATTATTTTAACTAATAATTATATACTTTGGAATTACATAATGTACATCAAAGATGTAACTCAAAGTATACCATGAATTCCAAAATAAGTCATAACACATAAGACTAAAAGTCGTCACACGACCTAGCCGTCTAATAAGACATAGCACGTGTGTAGGTAATCGTATGACCTGTGGAAAGAAGCTTTGAGTTACTAGTTAGAAGAACGCAAAATCGTGAGTTCATGTCCCCCTTTTCTTTTAACTGTTTTCAGTTTTATAACTTCGGAGGTGAAATACATGTTACAAATGTTTCAAACGTTTACAAATGGTATGGTTAGCTAAGGAATGAATTGTTAGATCATGTGAATGGGTAGGCGTTAACTTAAGACCATTAATCCTTGTATAAGGACTGAGGGGCATGAGTGATAGATCTATTTGGGTGTTGCGAGCCCCACCCATGGGTCCGCGAGTTGGCTGCATGTGGTGACTATGTCGTTCCAGCTGGGTGCCCTGGTACGAAATACGCAAAGGTTTGAACCTTCCTGCACCATTGCACACATATTAATGACCTTGCAAATCATTAATTGATCTGTTCATAGACGCTTTCATACCGGATTACAAAGGCATACATACAAATGTTTACAAGATTATTCGAACTCATACAGAAACACATGAACTCGCTCAACTTTTGTTGATGTTTTCAAAATTACATGTATTTTAGGAAACAAGATGGATCTTGGGCGCTGGTGTTGTTTTCAAGACGTAAATTTCAAAGTCTTGATGTCATCCACTTTTGTTGGTCTGTAACTTAACCAGAGGTCATGTTGATTGGAACTTACATGACTTGTGTTTGTAACGTTTTAAACTTATGAATGGATGAACATCATTTTAATCATATAGTTGTTTATTATAATTGAATGCAATGATATTGAGCAAGTCACACATCATACGCTTCCGCAAAAGTCAGGGTGTGACAGTTTGGTATCAAAGCTTCGATTGTAGTGAACTAGGATTCCTTCTCGAGTCTAGACTACAATCACTAGGATTCTGTCACGAAAAACATTTTCACAAAATAATTTTTCACTGAATTTACAAAAAGAGCCAAGATCCATGAGTCGAACATTTTTTTCAAAGCAAAGACAAAGCAAGGACATTAGTAGGGAAGGGAATACCCCGACTAATGTGCCAGTTGAGGTACAGTCAGCCCATGTGGGATAGACTTGCCAAAGACAAAATGACCCTTCCCGAAAGAACAAACGAGAGTTATATGTGACATGTTGCATTTATTTGCTTGTATATACTAAGTAACATTATTATCTATTAATATATGTGCATATATACGTATGTGATAATTATTGACGGGAACGAGATACCTTCGACTTCGAATCCCATTATTGTTCTTGACTCGCACAGTGAGACTATCGACCTTGCGTTTATTGCGGAGCTCATGGCTGAGGTAATTACTAAACGAGACCCTGAGCTTGATTCTGTAGAAGATGGTTATTCTTCCCTCTCGAATGCGAAGGTGCCTGACTACGGTAGCGACGGCGAGCCGGATGAGGCAACCTTGGACAGGAAACTTATCAGTGGGACGTGGTCCCTTAGGCATTTACGGAGCATGATTGACGACACTCTCTTCCAGACAAGGAAGATGAAGTACTCATCTTGAAGGTGCCCCTCCAACTACTATGGTTAGGAACTCTCCTTATTCCTACTCTGTCTAAGCATTGTGCTATTTCGCGCGTAACGACAACAGATATTAGCGCGTGGATCACCTTAATGGTCCTTTCCATATTGAAGGTATAAGGACAGTAGTGTCCCCTCTCTAACTGATTAGCTGCTTTGAACGAGAGAAAATTAGGGTGACCATGCAAGATGATTTATTATTACGGGAGCCTACGTAATAACAACTTATAGTGCATGGAAATCCTAGTGGACTCTGCGGGTCAAGCAAATGATCACTATCCATTTGAAACTCCTAAGTTGTTTAAATCTCCATCTAGTAGAACACTAACCGAGATAGTTACTATAACACCCTACAAAGTAGGAAGCCTGTCTTTGCCTACTTCGTACCTAACATTTCTACTTGTAATACGAGACATTGGGAACCAGTATTCAAGCAAGTGAGGATGGCTAGTACTCAGGAAAGATTTTTCCTCAACACTTTAGGATTCTTGTATTTGAATTTGTACGGAGCCTACAACACCCCAAACTTATCCATGGTAGTTACTACAATTGACCCCAACATTTGACATCCGTTTTACCCCAAGGAGGTAACATGGCGCGAACTGTAGTATCACCCATTTACTGCACTCTAGTCGACATTCATGGAAACCATATCAACCATATTGGGACTCGTAGAACCCAAGCAAAATCAATGTATGCGTCGCACAATCTAGTGTGGCAAAGGGGTCCTTCCTACATCAGACAATCGAGGACCATGAAGTATGGAATACATATTATAAGGACAAAAATGATCGCTCGATTCTCCCCTCCTCAACAGATTCCCATTTCATTTAGGTACATGGATGACACATACAAGAAGATTCTTCTCGATTTTCACCCCTATCAGTACCTCCACACTCTCTATCCCTTAATGCACCCCATCGTTTGGGTAGTGCATTCACACCCTGGAAACCACTTTACGGTTGCTACAAGGTATAATTTGGTCCCGAGGATGAAGTCACGTACCCTCACAACCTTACCTCTGCGTTTCCACTATCCCCTCCTACCCGTGGTAGTAATGGACGACCTCATCCTTTGGGAAGTATGCCTGTTTTTGTTAAAGTAAAGACTATGGAAGAGTAGGAAACTTGAGGAATAAACAAGGAACAAGGTGAAGGGAAGGCCTCACCGAATTTTGTATAGCACTGGATGGCTTGCGACAATCAGAGTAAGGTGACTCCGAGGAGGTTTTCTACACAAGACTAATTGCAACAAGTTGATATCGTGCATGTAAAAGTCGATGTACCCTTAGCTAGATTCTGTTGTGACTCATTACAAGGATGAGGTGATTATGGTGGGAAGATTTGCATAGGCCTCATTAGGAATTACCTTACCCTTATGCTTATAATACATGACGAATGAGCTTTGCTTTCACTTATCGATGACAATATTTATTCTGAAATAAATGTCTAATTTCGTCGATATGTTTTATGCATGTGAACCTCATGGAACCACAACAAAGGGACATTGGTCAGACCCAACCAGAACCTTTACCTGCAACAAGAGCTGAGCTTGAAGCTCTAGTGAACCAGCAAGTCGCTAAAGCAATCGACCAGTACGAAGCAAGCAATATTGCAAACAGCGGCGGACTAAGAGGAACCATAATGGGAATCGCTCAGGCGATAACTCTTGCCCTAGGTCCTACCAAGGGCGGAGTAACGGTGGAGAAATCTAACGAAAGTCCAGGGAAAAGGATGATGCATCTGGAGTCTTCGTGTGGCAACAAAAGAAAGTTTTCAAGCCTAAAGAAAGGAACCCGAGCAAGTAATGACAACTCAAACGCAAATAAAAGAAGGGAAGCAAACCCGCCTCGTGGCACGAAAGCTTTTGGAGCCACCCATGAGGCCGGAGGAAAGGTTTATTTGGGAAATAAGCCGAGATGTGACGGATGCAGGTTTCACCATGAAGGTCGATGCCCGAAACCTAAGTGTGATAGATGTGGAAAGAAGGGACACAGCAAGGATACTTGTTGGGCAAGATACCCAACCAAGGAGGAAATGGTAACTACAACCAAGGGGATAACGACAACAACCAAGGTGGAAATGGTAATGATAGAGCTCCTGGTTGTTTCAAATGTGGTGACATGGGTCACTTTAGGAAAGATTACCCTAAGAAGGACCAAGCACGAGGAAGAGTTTCATGAACGGAGCTCGTGAAGCGTGCCATGACCTGAATATTGCGACGGGTACGTTCCCTATTAACCAACCCTATGCATCCATTTTGATTGATACTGGCGCCGACTTTAGCCTTGTATCTATAGAATTTAAAAACCTACTTGGTCTAGAAGCAAGTAAGCTAGACACCCTCCTATTCAATAGATGTAGTGAATGGGAAATTAGCCAAAGATGATGAAGTTATTAAGGGTTGTATACTTGAACTTGGAGAATGAAAGTTCCCTATTGACATGCTACCAGTTGGTTTAGGAAGTTTTGATGTTGTATTCGGCATGGATTGGGTATTCAAGAATGGAGCTGAAGTTATTTGTCATGAGAAAATCGTCCGCATCCCTCTTGCGACTGATGAAACACTTATAGTACACGGCCTTCACACAGTTGATGCGAGAACGATGGGCCTCATAAGATAGAAGACTGTGAAATCCCATATTGGTTATGAAGGCGCAGAAGTGTCTCCGAAAAGGCTGCATAGCCTTCCTTGCTCATATTGTCGACAAGGAGACCAAGGAACCACGATTAAAAGACATCCCCATTATAAAGGAATTTCCAGAAGTCTTTCCCAAAGACTTGACTGGGCTACATCCACAGTGGCGAGTGAAGTCTCGGATAGATTTAGTGCTAGGAGTGGCGCCAGTGGCAAAGGCGCCTTACCGACTAGCTCTGTCCGAGATGCAAGAGCTTTCGACTCAACTGCAAGAGCTACTAGATAAGGGGACTTATCAGGCCAAGCCTCTTACCCTGGGGAGCTCCAGTGTTATTTGTTAGGAAGAAGGACGACGGTTTTCATATGTGCATGCAACCTGACATGAGAGGAACTCAAAAAGTATTGCGCATAGGTTACAGGGAGTTAAACAACTAACCATCAAGAATCGGTACCCCTTACTGAGAATTGATGCCTTGTTTGACCAACTACAAGGTTTCAGCTACTATTTCAAGATTGACTTAAGAACAAGATATCATTGATTGAGGACACAAGAAGAAAGTATCCCTAAAATGTCCTTTAGGACTCGCTATGAGCATTACGAGTTCCTTGTCATGCCGTTTGGCTTAACAACCGCACCGGCAGTCTTCATGGACCTCATGAATCGGGTGTGCAAGCCATACCTGGATAAGTTCATGATTGTATAAATGGACGGCATTCTTATTTACTCAAAGACCAGGGAAGATCATGAGCAACATCAACGAACTACCCTGGAGCTTTTGAAGAAAGAGCAGTTGTATGCTAAGGCTGACAAAGTGCGAATTATGGACTCGTGAGGTGCAATTCCTAGGTCACGTGGTGAACGAGAATGGAATTCATGAAGACCCTACTAAGATTGAGGCAATCAGGAAATAGGAAGCCCCAAAGACGCCAACTGAGATACGATAATTTCTGGGGTTAGCGGGCTATTACAGACGCTTCATCGAGAATTTTTCAAGTATTGCCCAGCTGCTAACATCCTTAACCCAGAAGGATAAGAAGTTTGATTGGGGCGAGGAACAAGAAATAGCTTTTCAGACGTTGAAGGCTAAACTCTGCGATGCACCTATCTTATCTTTACCTGACGGTACCAATGGAATTGTAGAGTATTGTGATGCTTCACGACAAGGTTATCGCTTACGCGTCACGTCAGTTAAAGGTGCAAGAAGAGTACTATATGATGCATGACCTTGAGTTAGGAGTTGTGATATTCACGTTAAAGATTTGGCGTAATTACTTGTATGGACTCATTGCACGAACCTTACAGACCATAAGAGTCTGTAGCACATCTTCGATCAGAAGGATTTGAACATGAGACAGCGATGATGGGTCTAGCTCTTGAATGATTACGATTGTGATATTAGGTATCAACTAGGCAAGGCGAACGTTGGAATGGACATCTTGAGCCGCAAGGAGCGTGCAAAGCCTCTAATGGCGCGAGCCTTAGAAATGACTATGCAAACTGATCTCACTACTCGGGTTCACGAAGCCTAGCAGGAAGCACCTAGACCAGAGAACTTACGAGTTTAATCACTGCGGGTTATGGAAGTGAAATGGGTTTCAAAGGAAGACGGAACATTATACTTCATGGAAACAACTTTGAGTCCCATTTCGCGGTAATATATGTGAACTTCTTCTGAACAAAGCTCGTAAGTCGAGGTATTCGATCCCCCTGGATCCGACGAGGTGTGCCAAGACTTAAAAGATTGGTACTGGCGGATGGAAGCCGACATCGTTACATATGTGGGTAACTGTCTTATTTGCGCCAAAGTTAAGGCAGAATATCAGAAACCATCAGGGTTGCTGCAACAACCTGAGATTCCCGTGTAGAAGTGGGAACAAATCTCATTGGAGTTCCTTACGGAGCTACCGAGAACCCAAAGAGGACATGGTATGATTTGGGTAACTATTGACCGACTCACAGAACCTGCACACTTCTTACCGATCAACGAGAAGGATAACACCAAAAAGTTAGCAGAGATTTACCCCAAGGAGATTGTGGCACGCATGGAATGCCTGTCCCTATCATATCCGACCAAGATGGTCGTTTTGTGCCAAGAATTTGGCAGGCGTTTCAGAAAGGCTTTTGGATCACAGTTGAACCTTCAAACTACCTTTCACCCTCAGACGGATGGCCAAAGTGAACGAACAATTCAGACTTTGGAAGACATGCTATGTGCTTGTGTGTGATGGATTTTGGTGGAAGTTGGGATACTCACCTGCCCTTGGTGGAGTTTCCCTATAATAATAGTTATCACACCAGCATTCAGGCCACCCCGTTTGAAGCTCTATATGAACGTAAGTGTCGGTCCCCGTTGTGTTGGGCGGAGACCAAAGATGAACGGTTTATTAGCCCCGAGATTGATTCATGAAACTACGGACAGGATTGTTGAGATACGTGATCATATCAACTCAGCTTGTGATAGACAGAAGAGTTACGCCGACAAGCGGCAGAAACCATTGGAATTTGAGGTTGATAAAATGGTTTTTACTGAAAGCCTCTCCTTGGAAAGGCGTGGTACGATTTGGTAAACGTGAAAAGTTGGACCCATGGTACATTGGACCCTTCGAGATATTGGAAAGGATCAAAACCGTTGCATACAAACTAAAGCTTTCAGAAGAGCTTACTAGTGTTCATGACACGTTCCATGTGTCTAATCTCAAGAAGAGCTCTACACAAGAAGCACTCGTCATTTTCCACATATGAGATTCTCGTTAACGACAAACTCCAATTTACTAAATAACCTGTCAAGGTTACGAACTGGAAAGTCCACCAGACACGAAGAAGTCGTATTAAACTTGTCCAATTCGTTGGAATTCATGTCATGGCCCAGAGTTTACCTGGGGGCGTAAAGACCAAATCAATTCAAAATAACTGCATTTACTTCACGACTCCCCTGCAACCGATAACGCAACTTAAAATTTCGGGATGAAATTTTCTTAACTAGGGGAGAATGTGACAACCGGTACTTTTCCATATATTCCGTAGAATGTTAAACAGTAATTTGTGCTTTAATGACTGTGCCTGATTTATTTAATGACATTAATGATTTTCTGAATGCTGTCATATACATACAAGTGCATTACATGTTGCAAGATTATTTATCATTATTGCATGCAACACAGTATGGTTCCATTAGTGCACAGAACAAAGTTAGCACAGTTATCAGACACACTAGAAGTACTGACGGGAGTTCAGTACTCAGACAGACATGATGCTAAGACACAGAATGAGCCCGAAACCAAGAGTTACACTAGAATAATGTGTAGGAAAGTAGGGATCATAAAACTGCCTTCCGAGTGATAGTTTAGGTGCTAGAAAGTGCCCGAAACACACTAAAACTGCAGAATTTTGCAGAAAACAGCAAAATTCAGCTTTTTAACATCAAAATATAATGCAGAATTATGGTTTAATGGTCCAGAATACTTTCCTAAGTGTCGGGAATCAAAACTATCATAAAAGGGAACATAAAGCGCACTAAACTGCGCAATTTAGCACCTTAACGAACCGGTAACCAACTGAACAACCGGACACTACCCGAAACACCAAATTTTCACTAGAAGCACTGTTTTAGTGTTACGAAGCTAGTTATGGTCACTGAACATCATAACATATCCTATAAACACTAAACACTTATAACACTAACTAATATACTTGAAATCTAACCTTAATCTTCAACTTACCATTTCATCACAACTAGACCCCCCTCCCCTCCCACAACCGATTATGGACATGGGGACCCACCCCATGATTTTATTTCATTTGTTTAATTGATTTGTTTATAACTTTAGAAGCATAATACCCAATAGTTAAATTGATGTTGGAGATTTGTCTTTAAAAACCACAAGGTTAAACTACAAACTCATTTCACCATTTCAACAACACCCTCACTTCCCTTTTCCTCTTCTTGTTCTCGGCCTAACCTCACACACACAACACATCCATTTTCAATCAATTATTAAGCAAACTAAGGTGATCTAGAGGTGCAAGGAGCATAGTTAAGGAGCTTGAAGGCTTTGGAGATTGAAGGACCATCGTCAAGAGCTTTTATCCACCTCCTACATCATCTTCTTCATCATAGTTTCTTCACTAGCCATTGTGCTAGTAGTAAGCTCCTCACAACTTGATTTTACTTCTCATTTTAGTGGTTAAAAGGTTATGTAACTTGTTAATCATAAGAATCATAAAGAAACTTGAAGATGGACATAAACATAAAGCTTAATAACATGAAGAACAAGTTGTTTTAAGTGTATGTAGTATACTGGATTGTTGATTTCTTGTGTTTATAATGTTGATCATCATAAGAACCTTGCTAGATGATGATTAAACACATGATCTAGCAAGTATGAGAATGAATATTGTGAAATTAGTAATGATCATCCTTTATGTGAATCATGAACTTGAAAATGAAGTTGTTTTAGAGCATGATGATTATTTGTACAAGTTATATGTCTTGAAAATGAATGATTTCAAAGATAATATTTTCAAGAAAACAAAGTTTATTACAAGATTAACATGAACATGGTTTTTAAAGGAAGTAAACATGTTTTAAGTGTTAAAACAAAGTTAGAAAAGTGTTGTTAACAAGAAGAACACAAGAAGAATCATTTTTAGAAAATCTTCATATAAGTTGTAAGGAACTAAAATCTACAATAATGAGTTTTACAAACTATAAACCATGATTTTAGAGGTAACTAAACTTACTAAACAACATGTTAAAATACTACAATTTTTTTATAAACTTTCAAGTTCATGACATAGTGTAAATTGCATATTTTTGGCTCATGGTAAGCCTTGATTAAATTGTTGATGATTGGTGATGAATTTTAAAAGAAAATGATATGCTTTTAAAGCATGGAAACCTCCATTTTTAAGGGGAAACTATGACAAATTTTTTGTAGAAATTAAACACTTAGAAAAATATTTTTAAACAAGTGTTTACAAGTAAATTTTTATCATGGTTTTCATATAAAAAATTTCCATAATTTTTATTAGAAAATTACAAATATTGGAGGTTGATTTTTGATAAATAAAAATGACTAAATATATATTTAGGAGAATATATATTTAGATGTCACAAATTGTGTGCTACTTGTATATTATGTGTATTAGTTATATTATTTTAGAGACTTGAAAATAATATAACTCACCAAAATACCAAAAATTGTAATACAAATACTACCAAAATTCCAAGGGAATAAATATATAATCTATACCCTAGTATTGGACAAACCGGACAAGGACTATGAACTATGAATATATATATATATTCCAGAATTAAATTCATATTTCAACAAGTATGACAAACGGTATTTTGGAAACCAAAGAAACAGAAAATGTGGATTTTTACAAGTATTACAAAGTATATCATATTTTGTCAAATAGAAAAATATATTGTTTTTGAGAGGAGAAAAGTACATATTTTCTTAAACAAGTTAAGGATATATTATTTTGGGGTGAAAACTAGAAATATACATTTTCTAAAATTAATCTTAAAAATATATATTATTTTTGAGATTTATATGGAAGCATACTTACTTTTGCCAAGAAAAATTCATAGATATTTTTCTATAAAATTTCTCTTAAAATATATAATTTTTGAGAATATAAGTTTGGTGATTTTTTGTTGTCTAAAAATAATATTCCGGAAAATTAAATACAAAATAAATATAAAATACTTAATAAATACCAGAAAATACGTATCCTCATACGTATAAATACACACCGGAATACACCACAAATACTTGGCAAAATACCCATGTACAAATGTAATACACAAGTATAAAATTTCACAGGTACAAGTACACCCATACTTGGGAGAATACATATGTGGAAATACATAATAAACCAAGTTAAAAATATATTGTTTTAACAATATTTCCAATAATGGAATAAATATAATTTAAGTTAAAAATGTTATTATTTTAACTAATAATTATATACTTTGGAATTACATAATGTACATCAAAGATGTAACTCAAAGTATACCTTGAATTCCAAAATAATTCATAACAAATAAGACTAAAAGTCATCACACGACCTAGCCGTCTAATAGGACATAGCACGTGTGTAGGTAATCCTACGACCAGTGGAAAGAAGCTTTGAGTTACTAGTCAGAAGAACGCAAAACCGTGGGTTCATGTCCCCCTTTTCTTTTAACTGTTTTCAGTTTTATAACTTCGGGGGTGAAATACATGCTACAAATGTTTCAAACGTTTACAAATGATATGGTTAGCTAAGGAATGAACTGTTAGATCATGTGAATGGGTAGGCGTTAACTTAAGACCATTAATCCTTGTATAAGGACCGATGGGCATGAGTGATAGATCTATATGGGTGTTGCGAGCCCCACCTATGGGTCCACGAGTTGGCCGTATGTGGTGACTATATTGTTCCAGCCGGGTGGCCTGGTACGAAATACGCAAAGGTTTGAGCCTTCCTGCACCATTGCACACATATTAATGACCTTGCAAATCATTAATTGATCTGTTCATAGACGCTTTCATACCGGATTACAAAGGCATACTTACAAATGTTTACAAGATTATTCGAACTCATACATAAACACATGAACTCGCTCAAATTTTGTTGATGTTTTCAAAATTACATGTATTTCAAGACATAAATTTCAAAGTCTAGATGTCATCCACTTTTGTTGGTCTGTAACTTAACCAGAGGTCATTGATGTGCTAAAAGTGGTCTAATTAAATTAACTAAAATCAAACCCTAAACTAGACTCTCTAAGTTTTAAATTTATAAACTAAGACTCTCTAAACCTAGACCACACAACCGGCAAGTGTACCGATCAATGTAGTATAGCCTAAGTAAGTCCGAGTATCGAACCCACGAGACTCTCTAATTACGCTAACGACTCTATCTAGACTTAGACTGACACATACTCTAACTGCTTTTATATTTGTGGGGGGTTTTCTAAAAATCCTAAAAATGCAATTAATCTAAACTAGTTTACTAAATTAACTAGACGCGAACTTGGACGAAGACTTAAACCAGTGGCGATGAAGACTACCTAGGCTAGACGCAGGTTTAACTTGGAGTGGATTTCTATTCGAAACTAATGTGGTATGGAACCAGGATCTTTTGATACTAAACCTATTAAGACACCAACTAAGCCCCTCAACCCTTCTAGAGGTGAAACTTATGGCACTACCTAGGCCGTTACGACTACCGGTTGTTAGATTTCCTTACAGTCCTCCAACTTCTTGAAAAGTGCCTTAATATGACAATCTACCTTACAGCGTGAAAGTCTAAGGCAACTATGGTTTCTAATTTGGTTTAATAGACAAGAGAATGATTAGGGAACTAAGACCGATTTCTTACAAAACCTAATCCTAGCTATATACCAAACCAAGACCTATTAATAACCCCGAGCCTTACAGCGACAAGATTAGTTGAACACTTGATTTTATAAGATTACCGAATATTACTTCTAAGGTTATTCGCGTGATTTCACCTTAAAGAGTTAGAGATTTATTACGTGATCTAGACACTCACCAAAATCTAAAACCCTAGCACGACTCTATTATGTGATAAAGACCGTCACCAAGAATCGTACGAAGCAATAATCAATGGTCAAATAATATTAAGCATGCATATACACCAAATCAAAATACCATAATCGTTTACTTTTCAAGAAAACCCATAAACCACATTAAAAACGAATAAAAACCCAAACTTTATTAAACCGTTGTCATAAGCCTAGGTAGTTCGAACTATTTAGCCGCTAAACATGATTAGAAACATAATAAAAATCAATATCAAATCTGAATTCATCTTGTAACAATGAAAAATGAACGAAAACTAAAAATCAATATCAAATCTGAATTCATCTTGTAACAATGTCCCGAGCGCTCCCGATCGTTACCCGATGATTCCTAGCAACCGTAAGCTTTCAGAACCTTCAATCAGCCGCTAATGTGCTCCAAGAAACTCCAAAGTTCGTTCACGGCTGACTTCGTGCATCTTCTATCTCCCAGCCGTCTATATCTTTTCGTCTGACCTTGCGGTCAAGTATATACTTTTTTTTTTCCGTATCATGGGCTTGGCCCAAATTTGTTTCTGTCGCCCAAAATTGTAGCCGCCCAATTGTTGTATGATGTTCGTAAAATATGGTCGCCTCCATAATTAATGTTGATATAGAATATTCTTTTTCTACAAGTAATTGTCACGTGCATCCCTCCTGTCTCCTTTTCTTTCCTTTTTTTTCTTAGGTTAAAATTAATATTATTCAGCAATAGGTTTAGTCAAACACCCACTAATTTCATTCGAAGTTTTGTGGTCATGATGTATGCCTTTTCTTTTATTTCTCCAACAAAAGTATATGCCAGCCGCTTTCTTACGGGTATTTTAGCAGCCCAAACTTCAAGCGGCAATTTAAATTCAGTCACTGGCGTTCTACTATGCCCAACTGGCTGGTCATTTCCATATTACTCGTTTTTTGCTCCATTTGCACCAGGACCTGCCAAAACACAATATAATATAATATAATACTAAAACAAACTAAAAACAAATAAAACTATACATAAATTATATAATCTACACAGGACAAATATGTGTATTTTACCCCATATCAGTCATGTTGATTGGAACTTACATGACTTGTGTTTGTAACGTTTTAAGCTTATGAATGGATGAACATCATTTTAATGATATAGTTGTTTATTATAATTGAATGCAATGATATTGAGCAAGTCACACATCATACGCTTCCGCAAAAGTCAGAGTGTGACAAACGTATCCATAAAATGTGAGTTGTATAAGATGAAAACTAGTATGTAAAGATTTAGTATGTAAAGCGTCAATGAAATCGTTGATCATTAATGTTTCGCGAGGACATTAATATGTGTGATGAAATAGGAAGCAATCCAAACCTAGACGATTTTGTGTCGACTACTATCGACTGGGACACAAACGCACTCTTCTGTATGGGTCCACGACCAAGAGTGGGGCTCGCCAAAACCCATTAGATCTAACCCTCTGTACCTAGGTCCAAACTGGATTAATGGTGCTTAGATGTATGACCCTAATCGCACATGATCTAAGGTGTTTCATTCCATGACTTAACATACAATTGAACATGTATTTTCCCTGACAGTTGTAAAGTTGTAAAGCATTTAAAATGAATAGGGGACATGAACTCACAGAATTGCGTCCGTGAATGGTAAGTAAATGTGATCTCACGTGCGGTCGTCCTGAATAGTGTCACGACCTACAAACGTTCTATATTTGTTAGACACTTCGGTCTTTGTTATAACTTGAGTACAAGTTTTTTTATCTTGATTATGTGTCAAGACTTGTAGGCCTTTGTTATTCCTTGAACCGTGTCTTAGATGTATTAACCGATAACTGTTTAGTGTATATATTTTGCCATATATATACATATATATATATATATATATATATATATATATTCTTGTATCTCGTGAGTGGTATCGTAGTTGTATAAATGTGTGTTCACCAAGTGTTAGGTGATGTGAGTGAATATATAGTTGCACGTATAGGAATACGTATGTTCTCGTGTTTATTATACGTGATCTTGTATTCTTAGAATATATATACTTATATATTCTAAGATGTATTTCATAAAAACTTATATGTTATACTTGGTAAAAGGTATAGAAAATATCTTAAAAATAATCTATTTTTAAGATTAGTTCTAAAAATATAATTTTTAGTCTTTTACTAAAACAATATATTTTAGATGGTAAGAAATATATATATGTATGTTTATATATTTAAAAAACAATACCTTTTTATTAGAAACCATAAGTAATATATTTTGTATATTGTAGAAAATATATAATTACTTATTCGGTTTAGAAAACGTAGTTTACCAAGTCGTCGAAATATTGTGTATTATAGTCCGTATATTTGTCCGTAAGTCTGATTTGTCCATAAGTTGTGTCCGAAGGCTCGGAACGTCCGTAAGTTGTTTTTAAGGTGTATTTACATGTAGTATTGTAAGACTTTAGTTTTAATGTGTCTTGTGTTTATTTGTACCATTGTATTCAAGTTCCTAGTTTTCATACATATAACTAATACAACCAAATAACACATTGCACATAAGTTGTTAAGATAACCAAATATATATTTTCTCAAAAATATATATTTATATCTAGTTTTGCTTTTATAAAAACTATTCTTTAAAATCTTTTTATTCTAATAACGATTTTGTCAAAAATGATAGTTTTTATAACACATGATTTTTAAGAAAAATGGCCATATTTCCTTTGAAATATATACTTAGCCATGTTTAATAAAACATATCTTTTTCTTATAAAAATCACCAACAATTTTCTCATATTATTCTTAATAAAAACATATGAGATTTATACAAAATCTTAACAAGATGAAATCAATAACATGTAGGGTTTTGGTATGATCATAACATATGTTAACTAGTTCAATATCCATGCTTTACTTCTAGTTTTATCAAACTTTTTACAAAAACCCATCTTGTATATTTCTTTTTATAAGTTTGTAAAAGTATTATTTGTCACACCCCGAAATTATCAGAGCTGGCGTGACTGGACTGGTATCTTCATTGCACAGCGGAAGCAAATAAGCTAAGACTTCTAGAAATTGAACGCCCACTAAGTACTCGACTCCACTTGGTTCTCCTATTCCAACCGTGCCATAATTTCTGAAAAGTAACCTGAGAAAGAAACATGCGAAAAATCAACATAAAGTTGAGCGAGTTCATAGTTTGTTTGTAAAAGATTTGAAATAAATCTTTTTGATAACCGGTTTGTGAAATATTATTGAGAAAACGAATTTAAAAATCATTTTCTTGTCAAGTTATATGGAAACGCATTATATTCGCAAAAACCTTGCTTTTGTAAGCTCTTGTGTTTCTATAACTTGTATAATCGTCAATGCCCACCCTGACTTTGACTTCATACCCGCATAATTCTATGCTTTGAATTTGTATAAAACATGGTATGTAATTTGTATAAATCAAGTATTTCTGTAAGTATCGAGATTGTTAATGGGTTGCAAGGCCATTAACATGTGACACGACATAGGAAGCATCTAAACCATAGGCATTTTTCTAGTTGTTGATTCACGACTGAGACACAAAAGCACTACTTGGTACTAGTTATCACCAAGAGTGTGGCTGCCCGAAAACCCATTAGATCTAACCTTTTGTTCTGCGGTCTTAGTATGTACACGATTAATTGTGCTTCTGGTACCCTATTCGTGACACGATTTAAAGTATCATTCCTTAGTTTTTGTATCCAACATACCATAACACATGTATTTTTCCCCAAGTTTAAAAAGTATGTAAAAGATTAAAAGTGGGGACATGAACTCACTGGGTTGTCTCGTTTTACGTACGCAGACAAACCCAGCCCCGTATTATAACCAGGTGATCCCGTCATTACTCATGAAAATCATTCACATTTCGAAAATACTCATTTGTTTTGTAAAACCGGTATATTTAGTACAAATCATTCGTAAACCATTTGAGTTCATTGTAATCCATTCGTAACATGGTTTAGAAATATGAGTTTTCGTTTATCGATGAATTGTTTATTTTTGCAAAAATTGCATATCTTTCCACCCCGAAAACATTTATAAAATGTAAAACAGTGAAAAGGTGGGGTTATGAACTCACCTGAATATTCTTGTGCAAAGCTAGCTATATACGACTTCGTGATGTCGTTTCCAAGACGAGGCTCGCTAGCGTGCATTCTACAATATTCATAACACGGAATATCTAATAAGTTTCTAATTAATGCGGTAACTAATCTACGTGTTACCGAGCTCTACCGAATCGTTATCCGAACGATTCAACGGTAAGTTATTAACTTAATGAAACGATTAAGTTAAGTCTTGTATATATTTGCCAACATATACGTATATGCCGTTTCGGCGTTTGAAATAAATATAAAAAGGTTATATTTATTTTATAAAAGAACACGAGTTGTTGTGTTTAAAGATAAATATATAATTATATTTATTTCTATAAAGGAATTCGTTATTGTTTGGTACTTGAAATAAATATATAAACTATATTTATTTTTATAAAAACGAGTTCGTGTTGTTTGCTATTTGAAATAAATATAAAAATAACTATATTTATTTTATAAAACGAAGGCATGTTCGGCGTTTGAAACAATATAAATAGTTATATTGATCTTATAAAAGAATTGTCAAAATTTGAAGTTTAAAATAACTATATTCATTATAGTAAATAATTTCCGAATCGTCGTTTGTTGTAAATTGTAAAGTGTTGTCGTAAGTAGCTATATATTTGTAATCGTTGTTATAAAAGATTATTTGAATCCGATAACTCTGTTTTATAATAAAACGCCTTTTGTGTTTACGGATTTTCTCGAAAAACAGGCAGAGTTTCCTCTGTTTTTGGACGCCCTGACAACACAAGTTGTCGTTATTTTATCAAAATTCAATCAACAATATAATCAATATCAATATGTTAATTTTCATCATATGTTTAAAATGTAAACTAAATTTCTATCGAGTCGGTTCAAGCTCGTTTTCACGGAGGTTTTTAAAAACTAATTAATGTAAATAATGATCGCGATCTAAATTCTTTACTAAGTCTTCGTGTCGAAAAGCTGCGTCGGCCGAGTCAACCGGGTTGACCGAGTTGACTCGCTGAGTTGACCAGGCTTGACTGAGTTGACTCGGTTTGACCGAGTCGACCCGAACCGCTCCAAAACTGAATCTGACCGTGTTGGACCCGAACCGAAGCCACTGTTGACTGTGTTTGACCTCCTTTGACCGGGTTTGACCAAACCCGAATCCGTTGACTGAGCCGCTGACCCGACCCGAAGTTGTTGACCGAACTACCTTGAACCGAACCGAAACACTGCTGACCTACAACCAAACCATCGAACCAAAACTCCCGCCTGAGCCGAAACACAGTTGCAAACCGAAACCAGCTGATCCAAACAGAAACACAACAACGATTACCACCACCACCGCGACTTGGTTGTCGTCGGTGAACCTTCACCGGCGTCGTTTTTCGTCGGAATCCTCCAAAACAAAAGCAAAAGAACCCGATTAACAATGTAGCATGACTAGATCAGTGAAAAGGTGGAGCATTGATTGACTTACCAGCGACATCGTCATCATCATCATCATCACAGCAGCACAGCGGCTGCCGGATCCCCTCCGCCCGTCAGTCATCGGAAACGGCTTGCTGCTGTCGTCGTCGAGCCATCCACCACCGTCATCAACCTACGCTGTGTGTCTCTCTCTCTCTCTCTCTCTCTTGTTCTGCTGCCACGTGCGGCGGTTCTGTTTTCTTTCGTCGTCTCCATTCCGGTGTGGGTATGGGGGGGTGTTTGAGGTGTTGGATTTGAAGGGGTGTGGCCGGAGCCACCGGTGCCGGAGATGTCACGAGAGAGAGGGGAGTGTCTGGTGTGCTTGAAGGTGTAGACTGCTTATGTTTTTTTTTTTTTTTTTCTTATTAGGGTTCTCAAATGTTGAAATGGATAGGTGGAGAGACACTTTGCTTGTATGTATGCATGTATATTCAGAAAGAAAGAGATGGGTTGTTTGATTTTTATGTGTGGGTGTATGTTCTTCATCAGGCATGGATTTATAGATTGTAGATGTTTCCACTTTGGAGACAATATCTAGTAATGATCATGTAGAGATTTGCAAAGATATTGTAGAGATCTTGAGATCTTGATGAGATTTTGCTAAGATTTGCATAAAAATCTTTTGTAGAGACTGTGTAAATCTTGTGTAGATTTTATAAATCTAGTATAGATTTTGTAAATCTTGATAAGATTCTAATATATTATGTGCAGGTTTAGGCTTGTGGGTTTTGGGCTTGGGCCCAGGGCCCACAAGCTCAATCCCCGTGTTTAAGCGGCCCGTAATTTCTACGAGACACGTTTTTAAAACCGAAATCACCGTAGCCTAGTAAAATAATATTTCGTGTAAAAATAATGTCGGTATCCGACGTAGTCGCGTTAATCGACTGTTAATCACGTAATTAGGAGCCGTAAATCACCGGTTGTCACATTATTTTTAGTGAAAAACCTTATATACTTTAACAAAATCAAAGATTATGATCATCCATTTAAACATTTATGTTTAATAAAACCCTTAAACATTTTCATGTACACCTGTTAAATCATGTTTTTAAACATCATCTAACAAGTTATTCATATGCTAATCATCAAAACTAGATCAAGTATGCAAGAACTAAGCTTCAAATCACAACATAAACAAACTTATATATCATGATTTTTATTTTGCTTCTTTGTATTTTCATATTATTTTGTATGATTGTTTAGTTTATTACAAGTTCTTTAAACAAATAATACATAAATAAGTATGAAAAAGGGATTTTAGAGGCTTACTTCTAGCACTTGTGGCTAGGGATGATCTAAATGATGATCAAAGAAAAGAAAAATTGTTGATCTTGATGTTTGGAAGCTATGGAATGGAAAGAAAAGCTTGCTTCTTCTTGTAGTGTCTTTAGATCATCCTAAGTATCATCAAGCTCTATCTTGATCATCAAAGAAGTGTTAAAATGTGAAAGAGTTTTGATAGTGTTCTTGGCTAAAGTATGAAGATTGAGAGGATTTCTTAAGTGTGTGTAAAAGAAGGTGAAATGATATGTAATGTGCTTAGATGATTATGGTAATTAGATGTTATAACTTTTCACCACACTTTACCACTTGATCCACTTGCAAAACACTAGTAAATATCTAAGATATTTGTGGAAACAACTTGGGGGGTCCCACATGCTTGCAACTTGTTTTCTCTAGTGAAAAGTGTTGGTTTATTTAGAGAGTTTATTAGGAAATGCTTTGATGTTTAAGTTTTTAAGTGTTTAGAAGGTGTTTAGTAACTATTACCAGACCAAAATGATCCAATTAACATTAGATGGTCACTAAAAAAAGATCCGATATCGTTCGGATAAGCGTTTTGCGTTGTTTTCGTTAGTCGTTATTTTAATGCTAAGCTTGTATAAGTTGTGTGAATTGATGTAGTTATTGGTTCGGATGATACCCAAAGGTATCCTCATATGAATTCTATGTTAAACAGCACTTTTACATGTTGCAAAAAGATTAAATTGCTGATTTCTGCAGAATTTCTGCGGAAAAGTGTTGAAATAGTCGCTTTTAGTGCTTTTCCGGCAATTTTTAGTGTTATCGGACTTCGGGAAGGTATTAAACCAAAACCTTTCATTCCTAGTTAGGGTTTAATGTATATTAGATGTTGGACTTTCGTCCGAGTCCTAAAGATGTCATTAAGATGGTTTCTGCGGATCCTGCGTTTTTGTCAGCATACTAGTCTACTAGGTGTTTTTCTAGTTGTTTTGATGCATTGTTTAAATTGTTCCAAATGTAATCAAATAAAATGAATCATGTGCATCATAAGTACGTATTCCATGAGTATTCTAAGTGTATGTCATGAAATATGCAGTTCGGATGTTCAAAACACATAAAAGTGTAGCTAAAAATGAGTAATTTAAGTGTAAGAAAGTTACCGAATAGTGGCAGTTGTCACACATTTGCTAATATTAAAGAGGTGAATGAAAACCTTAGGGATAAGATTTTAAAAGATGAAGTACAATTTAAAAAATCTGTTAAAGAATTGAAAAACAAATTGTACGAAAAAGATAATGAAATCTGCAGTCTGAAACATGAACACAGCATAACCAAGGACCAACACCAAGCCATGATAGAAAAATATCAAGCTTGTAAAAAGGAGTTGGAATCCACCCAAATCACTTGTGAGAAATAGGTGGTGTTCTCCAAAGGTTATGAGCTGATGTTAGAGAAACAGATCAAAAGCAATGTAAAATTTGGCATAGGCTTCAGGAAAAATGACCAAATTGAAAACACTGCTGTAAATGAGTCTGGTTCTGTTGAGATAATACCAACAAACTAGGATGGTCAAGAAATTAAAATCACTGATAAAAATGGTAACAAAATCATTTTGGAAAGGCCAGAGGGGTCATCAACCTTTGAGGAGATTGAAAAATAACAATTCAAACCCACCTGGTCAGATGAGTGTGACATCCTTGAGAATTTCTAACCAATGGATTTTTCCACAGTTGAGGGTGTGAATGCACCTAAGGCAAAAGTGATCCCTCTTAAAGACATCCCAACAGAGGTTAAAAACTCTGTTGCAAAGTAAGTAGAAAAGAGGAAGAAAAGAGAAAAAAGTTAAAAATTTGTTTTGTGAAAAGAGAAACCATTCCACAAAAGATTGTTTTCATTTAAAAGCTTTTAACATTAACAAAACAAGCATAATAGAGCTTGCACCATCTGTGAAAAAACCAACCATCTTACTCATGATTGTGTGTACCTCAAAACTTTTGAGGTTAAAAGAAAAGAGTACACTTCAAAAACACTTGAGAGTTCATCAAAATCATCCATCAAGAAACAACAACCATTTGTGTCTGTCCAAACAGCTGTTACAAAACAGTTGAATAAAACATCTATTCCTAGAGATGTGCAAGTGATAGATGCACCACCAGCTAACCAATTCCAAAGAGGAAAAGGTCAACCTCCATACCACAGGGTCCCACATGTTTATGAGGCTTACAAAAAGCCTTCTAAACCAAAAGTGAACAGGCATCCTTTTGAATTTCAACACCTAACAAGAAATGGTCCACAACAGTGGTTAGAGAAAAGTGGTTCAAAAACTGTTCAAAACCCTGAGCTAACCACTATCCATGTTCCTGGACTTGAGACTGACTCTGTTGTGAACCCATCCAAAGCCTTATTGGTTTTGGAGACCCTCCTGAACTAATTGTTTACTTATTGGCTTATCTGTTCTCAGTTACCTCTACCAAAGAGACAGAATTATGGCACAGAAGACTTGGGCACACAAATCTCAAGACTATCACTACACTCTCAAAACAAGGCCTTGTAAGAGGTCTTCCACACAAACTGTTTACTTGTTTTGAGCATTGTGTTTCCTGATAAAAGGTAAACAACATAAAAGCTCATACAAGTCCATTAAAGTGTCCAAAACAACCAAGTGTTTGCAAATGCTACACACGGATCTATTTGGCCCAATAAAAATCTTGAGTTTGAAAAAGAAAAGATACTGTTTAGTTATTGTAGATGATTTTTCTAGGTTTACATGGACTTACTTTTTACATTCTAAAGATGAGACTGCAGGCATTTTGCAAGACTTTGTCAAACAGATTGAAAAGCAATTTGACCTTCTAGTAAAAATCTTTAGAAGTGACAATGGAACAGAGTTTAGAAACAAGGACTTGGATGATTTCTATGTGTCAAAAAGGATTGTAAGGTAGTACAGCATCCCAAGAACACCAGAACAAAATGGGGTGGTTGAAAGGAAAAACAGAACTTTGATTGAAGCTGCCAGAACAATACTTGCAGACTCAGGTTTACCCTTAACTTTTTGGGCAGAGGCTGTAAACACTGCTTGTTATGTGCAGAACAGAGTTTTGATCAGCACCAGGCATCAAAAGACTGCCTATGTAACTCTGTTCAAAATCAAACCACTGATCTCATATTTCAAAGTCTTTGGCTGCTCATGTTTTATCTTAAATTTAAAAGATTCAATTTCAAAATTTGCAGCCAAAGTAGATTGTGGTTATCATTTGGGATACTCAACCACTGCCAAGGCCTATAAAGTGTTTAACACAAGGACTAGGTGTGTGGAAGAGAATTTGAATGTAAAGTTCAATGAACTTTCTTCACTGAAAATCCCTGCAAACCCTGCTGAGTTATTTGATCTTGATAAAGTTACATTTGAAAATATGTCTGTCAAGACTAACCTTGCAGGTACTCAAAAACCTCCTCCACAAGATTATGGATATGATGTTGTGATCCCACAATATAAAATCACATCCTCCACCAGAGCAGCATGTGTTTAAAACAACTGTCAAAGCTCATCCACTGCTGCATCAACAGTTGTTGACAAAAGTAGCTTTTCAACCTCTGTCACCACTTCATCCCCAACCACTGTTGATAAAAATCCTTCAACAGTGGATAAAAATCAACATTGTGCCACACCCATTCCTCCTATTCCTCCACCTCCATTTCAAACAGATGTTGGATCATCAAAGTCACCAACAGATGTTAGCTCAGCTGATTCACACCTGCATCCTTCACCTTTAAATGCCATTGTTCCATACAAGGGAGACCTGATCTTTCTTAAATCTCATTCACCAGACAAAGTGATTGGCAACATCAATGAAGGGGTTCTCACAAGAAGTCAATCCCAAAACATTTGTCTTTTTTGCTGGCTTTCTATCACTCCATCAACCAGTCAAGTACCAAGAGGTACTGAAAGACAACAGTTGGGTAGAAGCTATGCAAGAAGAGCTCCAACAGTTTAAGAGACAACAAGTATGGGAACTTGTACCACTGCTAGAGGATGTAGGACAATTGACACAAAGTGGGTCTTCAAAAACAAAACTGATGAAAGGGGCATTGTTGTCAAGAATAAAACCAGGCTTGTGGTTCAAGGTTTTAGACAAGAAGAGGTCATTGATTATGATGTAACTTTTTCCCCTGTAGCAAGACTTGAAGCTATCAGACTGTTCTTAGCCTTTGCTGTCAACCACAACATCAAGGTGTATTAAATGGATATCAAATGTGTATTCTTCTATGGTAAGATTCAAGAAGAAGTATACGTTTGTCAACCTCCTGGTTTGGAGGATCCATTTCATCCTGATCATGTCTACAAGCTAAACAAAGCTTAGTATGGCTTGAAACAAGCACCTAGAGCCTGGTATGAAACTCTTTCCACTTTTCTCATCTCTATTGGTTTCACAAGAGGTAAAATTGATAAAACCTTGTTTTTAAAATGGAGAGGAAAAGATTTGATGATTGTCCAAATTTATGTGGATGACATCATATTTGGAAGCACATGTAATGCAATGTGTGAAGAGTTCAGACAACTCATGACAGCTGAGTTTGAAATGAGTGCAATGGGTGAACTACAATGCTTTCTTGGTCTCCAAGTTAAGCAAGTGCAAAATGGCACTTTCATTCATCAAAGCAAATATGTAAAAGATCTTTTAAACAAATTTGAGATGAATGATTGTAAACCATGTAGTACACCCATGGCAACCACAAAGCTTGTCATGTCTGATGAGAAAGATGATTTGGTTGATCAAACTTTATATAGAAGCATGATTAGTTCTTTATTGTACCTAACGGCTTCTAGGCCAGACATCATGTTTGCAACATGTGTTTGTGCAAGATCCCAATCAGCACCTAGGAAGTCTAACCTCATTGCTGTGAAAAGGATATTCAGATACATAAAAGGTGCACCCACACTTGGTATCTGGTACCCTGCTAATAGGAATGTTAAGCTTTCAAGTTTCTCAGACAGTGATTTTGCTGGATGCAACACAACCAGGAAGTCCACATCAGGTGGGTGTCAATTCCTAGGCAATTGCTTAGTGTCTTGGCAAAGCAAAAAGAAAGCAGTTGTTTCCACATCCACTGCTGAAGCAGAATACATTGTTGCTGCAAGCTGTACAGCCCAACTGTTGTGGCTTCAAAACCAACTGTTGGATTTTGGTATAACTGCTTTAAAACACCTCTTATGTTGGATAGTCAAGCAGCTGAAAATATCATCAAAAATCCAGTATCTCATTCAACCACCAAGCACATTGACATCAGACATCACTTTGTGAAGGGTTGCTATGAAAAAGGTTTGATTTGTCTACATCATGTTCTAACTAAGGACAACTGGCAGATGTGCTAACAAAAGCATTAGATACATCCACATTTGAAAGCTTGATCTCTAGAATTGGCATGCTTAACATGGACTAACAAGCAAAATCTTGTTTTTCATGAATAAAAAGCCTTAAAATGTTTTCAGAAAATCAAAAATCCATCCTTAAAAATAGTTAAAATGAATTTTTTTCATTAATCCTTAAAAGTCTGTCCATATCCACTGTTTGGTTCAAACATCTGATTGTTGAAAATTCACCCACTACTGAAAGACAACCTCTGTTTCTTCATATTCCTTGTTGACCACTGTTGACCAAACATCAGTGTTTCAACCACTGATGTCTATCCACTGATAGTTAAAATCAGCCACTATTCTTATTTCTCACTGCTCTTAACCACTGATATTGCCTATCAGTGGTTCCCAAACAACTGTCTTCCACTACTGTCCATCAGAGGTTGCCACGTGGGCAGATGTTAACCGTCCGATCTTTGAAACCGCTGCCACATCAGCATTCACTTTTTCCCTTTAATAAAACCCTGATAAAACCCCCAAACAGAGTTTTCACTGCCGTATCGAATTCAAAAAATTCTTCAAAGTGGTTATCATCTTCCATTCAATCCTTCCTCCTTCATTCGTGATTTTCACTACCACCATGGCTCTCATCATCAAACACCCACACAACTATCTCTGTACTCTTGAAAAAACAAGCAAAAATACAGATTTCCATTCCATCATTGACGCCCTATCATCCTCAAAGTACAAAACTTTGCTCACTTGCAATACTCCCATTTATCAAGATGTCCTATGAGATTTCTGGGCTAATGCAAAACTTGAAATTCAAGATAAAAAGCCATGGGCAATTTCATCAAAAGTAGGAGGTATCTTGGTCCCAATAGCACCACAAACCATATCAGAAGTTTACCAGATGAACGACCTAGCAGGTAAAACTTCTTTCACTAAGGATGAGTATCAAATTGATTTGATCGAAAGAGGGTATGCAGAACAATTGTCAAAAGCAACTATGCAAAAGGGAGAATTTCCACCTCCCATGAAATTTCTATTTCATACCCTGCTCACCTGTGTTTCAAATAAAACAACTGCTTTTAACAAAATTCCTTTGAAAATTCAATACTTGGGGTATGCTATCATGTCTAAAACCGATTTCAATTACTCCCAAGAAATTTTTAATTATTTGGTTAAAAATGTGAAAAATATTAAAGACAAGAAGCCACATACTTTCTTGCTATTCCCTAGATTCCTTAACTATTATTTACAACAAAAAATTCCAAAAGAAAATGCAAAAGTTTTGGAACAGGGAACATCTTTTCAAATAAACAACTTGTCTGCTGAAACTTTTACTCGCCTAATGGCTAAAGAGTCAAAAAGTTCAAAAACACAAGCAGGGGAGTCTAAGCAAATTTTGGATGTGTCCACATCTGCTCCTCAGATTTCAGCTGCTGAGCCCACTACTCTTGGAGACCACAGCAGCACAACCACTGCTGTGCAACCCCCACCAAAAACCACCAAAAAGACCAAAAAGAAATCCACCAAGCCCACCAAACCCAGTAAAAAGGGCCTTCTGGAAGATGAGATCCCAGAAGTTAACCTAGTGACAACACAAAAGTCACCAAAAACCACTGTTGCTACTTCCTCACAACAGTTGGAAAGATCTCCACCCAAAGCCTCAACTCCTCATGATTCCTCACAAAAGGAACATGTTGTAAGCACAGGGACACCACAATATGAAGCATTACCCTCATATGAGAGTATGCTTAACAGTTCTCCTCCCGGGGCAAATTCTCTTTCAACACCACTCCCTTCATCTCAAATTCCACCATCCATCATACCCGTGTTTGATGCCATTGAGATTCAGACTCAAAGCAGCCCCTCTCACAAACACATTAAAGAGAGTACAACTTCCACAATGGCTGTGTCTGAACCACCTCAATTGGTTATCCCACAAACAGCTGAGGAGGGAGGCTACACCACAAGAATTTCATGAAATTCTTGTTGGTAGTTCAAGTAGAGCAGCTACTACAGATGTTGGATCAACTGATCTACATCTTGACAGTAGTTTTATAAGTAAGACTCCCTTGAAGGCAATTTCTTCTATGGGAACCAAGTTATCCACTAGTGTGTTTAAGTTAACCACTGGTGTGTTATCTAAGGTAACCTCTGCCGAAGAAAGAAGTCCCCAATACCAAGAAAAAGGGGCATCAGTTGATGAAACTTTGGAGACTCCTCCTGGTTCAAAAGCTGATACAACCACCATTGGTGGGAAGTCAGATGATCCCATTAATTTGGGTGATGGTTTAAAATACAAAGATTTGACGGAGAGGTTATCTTCCATTGAAACCACTGTTCATTCAATGAATCAGTCAATACAAACATTGGTAGAAACTTCCAAAAGTCAACCAACACATCAACAATTATCCCAAGAGCTCTGAAAATCATTCCAGCCCATTCTTACTGCTCAAAGGGAACTTGCTGAAATTCAACATAACACACACATGGATCTTATTAGAAATATGGTTGAAGCAAGGTATAAAGATACTTAGGCTGACATCAAGGGTATCAAAGAAACCCTAACAAAGATGACTGGCACTACCCCTACACCTATCTTTGAAAATGATGATGATCAAGATGATGCCAAAATGGGGGAGAAACGTGATATGAAGAAGTTTGGCAGACCTACTCCAAGACAAAAGTCAACACAAAAGCTAGAACCTGAAAAGAAGTGTTCTGCAACCTCTGCTGAAACATCTGTCAAAGAAAAAGAAAAGGGAATTGAAGAAACCCTGAACATTCAAGCAGATGAAGAGGCTGCAAATAAAAAGACTATCCAAAATCAGAATGCAACAAAGGAAAGGATTTGGAAGAAGGGACAAAAGGAATTGAAGAACTGGGAGATAAAAACAAAGAATCTTGGCACTTTAGATAGAAGAAAATCCCATAAACACAACAAACCACCTCTTGCCACATACCCAAGATCACCCTCACCACCAAAACAAACATCTGATAATACTGAAAAGCAAACCACTGCTGGTCTCAAAACCACTGTTGGTATCAAAAAGCCATCCACTGCTACACCCAAACCAACACACCACCACAAAAACAACTTGCTAAAAAGCAGAAAACAAAACCATCTTCACCAATACCATCCACCACTGCAACAAATGTTGACACTTCAACAGTTGTTAAGACAGCATCGGTTGAGACACTAGTTGTTTCAACAGTTGTTAGTCAACCAACCACTTTCCAATTTCCTTCTCAAGAAATTTTCATTCCTATTTCCAACTCTCCAACAAAAACTTCTTCTCCTAAATCTGTTTATACAAGGAAAAGAAAGTTCCAATTGAATGACGATGATATACCTGCACCTACTCCACTATCATCTTCACCATTCATCCAAACCAACCCTGAACTATTCATTCCTCCACCATCACCTACATCAAATCCACTTACTCAACCAAAACTACTCACGGGTCAAGACCCTTCAAGAAACATACCATTGGAAGTAACATATCCTCTAGAATTGCATGCATTGAAAGATGAAATGAGACAATTCTATACAGAGGATGATCCATCCAAAAGAACCTTCCCATCTCTTCATGGCTTCAGACCTCCAAGAAATATGGACGAGTATCTGAAACTAAAAGCCAAGCAAGCTGAATATATTGCCAAGCAAGAGAGTAAAGGGAAAGGTGGCACCAACTTCTCAAGTCGAATGCAGCATGGGTTATGTAAAGTCAGGAAACTGGAAGACTTTGCAAGAGACTTGAGCAAGGAGATGTCAAATCTTCCACCCAATGCTGATCTTCAAAAGAAGCTAAGGAAAGATCTCTTAGAGCTTATCATGAGAGATAAACCATATCCTACCAAAGAACACTAGTTCAAAGACTGGCCTCTCACAACTCTCAAAGTAGAAGCAAACAAAATTGAAAGGATGAAGAATGATCCTCAGATAAAGAAGACTGCACCAACCTGGAACAAGTTCAAGAAATCCAGTGCAGAACTTACTTTAGAATACAAGAGGAAGAGAGCTGGGTTGGTTGCAGCCAAGTATGGATCTGCAAAGGCCATTTCAAGATGGTCCAGGCAGTCTATTGATCAAATATATGATAAGCTGGAAAAACTAAGAGAAACCGATCCAACAGCTCCAAAGAAGCTAGTATACAAAGACAAAACCACTGATGAGCCACAGTAGCAGACCCTCTCTCTTAAAACACTATTCACATCCGCTGACTTATCCACCCATGTCTTAGATCAAAGAAAAAGACAGAAGCAGATTGAAGGGGTAAGGTCCCAAAAACCTCGTGATAAGTACTTGGGACCATACCACAACCTCGCCTTTTAACCCTCTTTAGACCTTGCGCGGCCGCGCACTGGTCCAACAAAAGAGCTTAAGAGAAAGACAACAGATAATACCAGCGCGCCAAAAGGAAGTTAATAAATCCTTGTGCCTTTCTCCATAACAAACAGGGATAAAAATCCCAGTTAACACTTCCGCTTAAAATAATACCCAGACTTGGATATTATTTACTACACTGATACCACACGATAAGGAGTCACACCGGATTATGGCAATAATCTTCTAGAAGACTCAATCATGCACCACCAGACGGTTATAACCGTCTGGGCCACGTGTCATCACCCCGTGCTCTCTTGAAGTCACGACGATGGCATGGAATTAGAGAGAAATCTCCACTTTCCCACTTTCCACGTGGCAACACCCCAGCCGTTGATCTAGATTGCGATCCGTGTGCTCTCACAATCCGATCAAGAGAATTAACGGAGGAAAAATAACCGCTTACGGAGTTAGCATCTTCCGTTAACATTTCAACAACGAGTTTTCCCGCCCAAACTCCCGGCTATAAATAGAAAAGTAATGCAGGTATAATTTCCAAGTTACATTCACTTCACTTACACTTTTCTTCTTCATATACCGATACTTATTCTCACGCCGGAGGGTGGTCACGGAGAGAACCCCCATTCTCCCCATGACGAGGCTAACGGTGTTCTGTTTTGCAGCTATCGTGAAGAAGAAGAGGTTCATCCGTTTGAACCAAATGAGAGAGAACCAACCCTTTTTATGCAGAACCTAACCCCCTGGATAACTTGATTCCGGTCATTTATCCAGTGTTCCTTCATTGGCGCCCACCGATTTCTCAGTTTCATCCGTTTTTTCTCGTTTTAATTCACCTTGTTGTTTCCATTTTCTAAATGGAAGAAACTTCGACTCATCGTCAAACCGGCCCTCGGCCAAATTTCGTTAATAATACCCAGGTTGAGGGTATTGTAGAAGAAGCCTCGGATGACAATGAAGTGCAGTTCACTAACAATCAACTAAACGAACCTGTCACCCCAGGAGTACAGCCGGAGATCCCTGTAAGCTCCATTCTACCCCCAGGAGAGACCCCGATCTCCTGGTATGTCAGATCTCAGGGGGCATTGAATGCTGTGTACGCACAACTTTGTGCACAAAATGCGCCCCAAACCCAATCACGAAGGCCTGTATCCCGAAACCGAGCACCATCAGTCCCACACGTTTCTCAGCACGATGGACCATCACGGGTCCATATCGAAGACACAGAGGTTTACTCTAGATCTCCTTCGAGATACGAGTATACCCAGTCAGAAAATCGCCGAAGAGAATACCGGGATGAGTCTCATTCTCATCGCCGTCAATCAGTTCACACTAGGTTGGGTCCATCACAGGACACCCATACCAGGGAATATGATAGGACCTACCGTGAAGGAGAAAGTACCAGTGTGTTTAGTTGGTTACAACCGAACTACAATAAGTGTAGACCCCGCGCGGTTTACAATCCTGAGGCTGAGCACAATTATGATCTGATCTATCGCCCTGTTGAAGCGGCGGAGAATTCAAAATTTATTAGCGAAATTGCTCTGGCTCCACTAGAGAAAGCGAAGCTCCCGTCCAACGTAGGCAAGTTCAACGGAATGACAGACCCAGACGATCATCTGCGAGTCTTCACAAGCGCAAGACTGGTGGGAGGCTGGACCCTACCGATGTGGTGCCACCTTTTCGTTCAAACCCTTACAGGAGCCGCAAGGCTCTGGTTTGACAACCTTCCTGTGGGAAAAATCATGTCATGGGTAGACTTGCGTGAGAAGTTTCTGGTTCACTTCAGCCAGCAAAGGCGATCCATCCGCGATACGGCGGACATAATGAATATCTGGCACCACGATGGTGAAAGTCTAGAAGACTTCATTACTCGTTATAACAAGGAAGTACTCGAAATCGGGGATGCTCACGAGCACCTGATACGCGCTCAATTTAAATATGCAGTCAGGTGTGACGACATGATAAAAGTCCTGTCCGGAATTGAAGGACTCCCAAAAAGCTGGGAAAAATTAATGGCGGCAGCTAAGGTCTACGCCCAAACGGAGAAGAATCTCAGTACCAACAGGCCACCACCACCGTACAGCCGTCCCTCAGATTTAGGCCCAAGCAGTGGAAAGAAATTTAAGAAAGGCTGGCGCGATTCAAGCTCAGGAACTATTCATCAGAGGATGCACGAGCCACAATAAACAAACTCGCTACACAGAGAGAAGCTAAACAAGAAAACAGGGAGAGACAATGGACGCCCCTAACCAAAACTCCCGCGGAAGTTCTAAGTACGGAGGATTACCAGTTTAAGCCTCCACCACCCATGAAGAACAAATGCGGACAGGACCCGAGTCAATATTGTGATTATCACAAAGACAATGGTCATACCACCAATAACTGCATCTCCTTGCGTACCGAGATAGAGAAGGCGCTTAAAAGTGGTGAGCTCACTCACCTACTACAGAACGTGCACAAAGAGATAAAACAAATCACTCGAGGCGAAGAAGGCCAGAGTAAGAAAGCGAAAAATTAAGCAGCAACTCTATGATCCCCTTGCAGAACGGAACAGACTCTACAGTTTATCAAGTCTAAGCAAGAAATAGAGTGTAAGTTAAGTCCCGTGTAATTATTTTAATAGACTTTGTAACGGCCTCTGCGCCTTATCCGTGAATAAACAACAAAGTTCCTATTATTCTTGTGTTTTTTTTACAAAGTGCATGCAATTTCTTTTGGTAAGCGCAAAAACATTATGGTGAATACAATACAAGTCTCATGAACAGTCAGTGATTATCCACATCGCGCAAGACTATACGTTCACACATGAGCTTCATACCACCTTTATTCGCCTTACCTAATCAAAGTAATTGTACCTATGCAAAATATTATAAACTAAAACACATATCATACTACTCATGGCGCACAAACACGCCTAAAAAATTATCAAATTACACGGCAGTGTATTGTTAACGGTTACTTGCGCGGCAGCGCATTAATAAAAAAGGGATACACATCCCAAGAAAGCTACAAAATAATTGTTCATACAATTATAAGAAGAAACCTACGCTAAGTCTTCATCTTCATCACCATCGGGAAAGATTTCCTTCAGTTGGGCTACATGGTCTTCAGACTGAAGAGCAACATTTATCAGATCCATGACAGGAAGCTGCAAGTTGTTGAATTCTGCCTTCATAGCTGCAAGGGCGGCACCAATATTAACACCATGAGTAGCAGCTCTGCTAGTATCCCAATCAACCTTCAAGGCACTAACTACATGGTGTGAGCATTCCGCATATCCTTGAGCATATCCGCCATTTCGCGCAGCAACCACCAAACGCGCAACCATTTTATCTAGTTCTTCAGAGTTTAACACTAATTCAGCAACCTATAAAAACAAGAAAGGTGAATAAGGGGAAACGCAGAGCAATTCCACAAGAAAAACGAGCAGAAGACAACTTACACTTGCAATTCCGTGTTCTTTTAGCCATTGCATATCACTTTTCAAAGTCTCAAGTTCACTTTCCACCGTCGCTCGCGCCGTTTCAGAATTTTCTAGCTTCTCCTCAGTTTCAGCCAGACAGCGGGAAGTTTCAGCCTTCTCAGAACACGCAAGCTCCAAATCTGTGACACCTGAGTCACTGCGACCATCAAACAAATACCAAACCAATTAAATATTTTATTTCATACTTGGGATTTGTATAAATATGTGTATCCTTTGCACTTATCATTTCTAGTTCGATTTCAAGCTTTAAATCGCTTTCTGGAAGGTTATACGTGCACTGATGCGTAAATATAACCCGTTTTATGCAACGAACCCTCCAGAATAGTGAAATAGGCTTAACATACCTTAAGCAACCTTTACATAACTTAGAAATAAGTTTTGAAGGCTTTGGTATGGCAAAATCAAGTTAAATCGCTTACAGGGACTAAATTTGACAAACTGCGAAAGTATGCCAATTTGAACTGTAACAGACATTCCGGATCATGGACATCAGTTAAACATACCATAAATATCCTTTACGTAGCTTAGAAATAGGCTTTGAGGGGTTCGGTGTGCTAAAATAAACTTTTGGGTCATTCAGGGACTAAAAGTGCCAAAAAAGTGCATAAGTTTGCACTTTCGCGCATAACTCACGTTCTGAATACATCCGGACATCCAAAAATTTATGTAAGCACTAAAATATTTTATTTTAGTGTTTGGCATAAGAAAAATCCATTCGTCGCTTAATTTGGATCGCTTTTGCGTTCGTTACGACTCCCGTCGTAATTAACCGAACAACGCAACCGTATGGCCAAACGAACCGACATCCGAGATATTTTTGAGCACATTTTAAGTTCCCTATACTTTAACTTTATTTTAGAGCTTTGAAATGGGGTTAACGGGCCTTAAACGTGTCGGAAATGACTTAAATGCATGACAGGGACTAAAATTGTAATTCTGACAAAGTTGAAGGCTTGCGCATCGTAAGCCATCTCCTTATGGTGCGTAAGGAATCTACAGACAGCAGAATTGTAGAAACATTGCATCTGGTCCATTCCACTTGTGCACATGGTTTTGGGGCAATACAATGGGCTCAAATGGTATTCTAAAACCAGGGTCTTGAGGTGGAGGGTTGAGATTGAATCACGGTTTCCAAGAAACGATCTTAACGGCTCTCCGAATCCTATAAATACCCCCCCCATGTCTTGAGCAAAACCCACTTGATTTCTTGAAATTTCTCTAAGTTGAAACCATTGTTTCATACCTGAGAATACTTGAGAAATCAAAGCTTTCGGGGACCCTTTGTAAGTATTCCTTCGTTCTTTTATTGCTTTTCGAGTCCGAAAGTCAAACTTTGTTTGAATTTCTGCATTGACCAGTTTATGGTCAATGCGAAGTTCGTTTGAACTTCACAACGTGATTGTAATCACGATGGTTATAGTCCCTTGTGACACGCCTACAGATTACCACGTTGTCTAGGGTCGTAAGGGTAAGCGATCTAATAAATCGCTTATACCTTCGAACCCGACCCATTTGGTCGATCATTAGGATCCGACCAAGCACATTAGGTGACCATAGTATATAGGGAATAACCTTCCGAGGTTATACCTTATGGTCGCTTCGTTAAGTAGTTGTATGATAGGTAGTTTATATGCCTTATGTAAATTACCAAAATACCCTTTTCATGTGTAATTGGTAATTAAGCATATGTAACCTAAACTTTCGTCACTTAACTGATTATATAACATAATTAAACATGTTAGGCATATAATACTTGTCATAGGACTAGTTAGGCGAACGCGTTTCACGCGAACGACGCGTTAAAGTAGCATAAGCTACCTAAACGGGTCGTAATGGGTCGTAAGCACTTAGGTTAGGTTTCATTTTAGCATGTAGGCTTTGTTAGACCACATTACATGAGTCTCCATACTCATTTGGTTTACGAGCCCTCATTCTATCCGATCTTCCAATTTAGGTCCGGTATATTAACATAGTTACCTATATTAGGTGCCGTTTGATATCCGTGATCTCTAGCATTGTTTGGTTGTTACCCAAGGACTACTAAGCAATCTCAAGTGAGTACATAGACCCCCTCTTTTACTGTTTTCCAAACATTTTGGGGTGGAACACATGTGCCTACTTGTTACTTTCATGTTTTCTTGTTTTCACATCATATACTTGCTATGTTTATTAGTACATTTATAGTACATGATTTACATTACATTTCATGCTACGTATGTCCATTGTGTGCATACTTAGTACGTTGTTTTACATTACATTTCATGCTATGTATGTCCATTGTGTGCATACTTAGTACATTGTTTTACATTACATTTCTGCTATGTATGTTGACTGATAGCATGCCAGCACATTGATTTACATGACTTTTCTGCTTTGTATGTTAACTTAGCATACTTAGTACCTTGTTTTCATATGACATGTATACAATTTCTATAACATTTGGTTTGCACAAACGAGACTTATATACGTCATTAACATTAGCTACGCCGCTCGGTAGTAAGTAATGGTACCATAGGACTTGACAAATCCCATTCCTGACATCTCGGGTTTGTTTGGATGTAAGGAATGACTGAATTCGAAAACATTTCTTTTGATAACCTTGACTGAAAGGGTTATCCGACTGTCTCAAGGCTTGAACGTATGCGTTAACTTACCACATAAATGTTTGTATCAATGTAACATGCATTTACTTTGCAAAACATAACTTTTTGATATATTCAAAATACTTTGTTTTGTACATTTCTACATTTGGATTATGTGACAATACTTTACTTACAATACATAACATTTGTTACACATTACTTGACTACATTTGGACTTTTTAACATTTGACATGGTTGATACAAGGACTTTTTGACAATTGGTTTAAACATGGACTTTATACATTGGTGGTTTGTTTAAGTGACTAAGTAACGAGACGTGTGTAATATGATACAAGCATGGTGGATACGCCGCTGGTACTTCCTATATATAAGTGCTTGTATGGTATTACATATCGTAGCGTTATTTGAATCATTTCAATTTAGACACATAACATTTTATACAAATAACATATCTTTCACAAGACATTGCTTTACAAACAACTTATTTTATACAACTCATTTTACTTGGTTATTCATTTAACCCTACATTATTCTCTTACTTATACATATCATCTGATCTTATTGCTTTTCAAATGATTTACAAAACAAAGCAAACTACAAGGTTCATGACTAAACATTTTCTTAAACATAAGTCATGAATCCTATTTTCACAAAACCTATGTATCTCACAGGCATTTTTATGCTGACGTACCTATTTTCACATGTGTTTCAGGATATGATGCATAGGATTTATCAAGATACACTTAGGCGGACTTGGGCCTTAGTGACAATAAAAGATGCAAGACTAGTTATTTATGTTATGTTTCTTTGATTGTCAAGACATTGTAACTCTTTTATTTAATAAAACAATATTTCAATTCCCATGTGTTATGAAACAATGATTCTGTTACAACACTCCCCGACGTTTCCGCCACGTTTTGTTGTTTTACGTGGTCGGGGTGTGACAGAAAAGTTGGTATCAGAGCTCATGGTTATAGGGAATTAGGTTATTAGTAATGCTTTGACCTAGTCTATAACCTTCCTAGGACCTTAACGTGAGTTCACTTGCGTTTAGTCATAAAACAATACTGTCACCTATCCTTAGGCGATGACCACAACAAGAACATAAAATTCAAAACCGCTTTGAAAACTAATCATCTGTTCTAAGATGATTGATTACTAGGTTTTAAACCCTCTATTGTAAGGTTTTGAACCCTCTAGGTTTTTCAAATATAGTCAAAGTTTGGGTCTTATGATGTGAACATGTGCAAACTGGAAGAGTGAATGCCTGTACCCTGAGTTTTCTGTCGAAGGCTGGAGTGTTCATACAAATCCGCAGTATCGAACCAGTCACTCTTACCTGGGAACTCTTGGGGTGAGTGTTCACTTATAGGCGAGCATGTCTTCAATGATACATTAATATGATCCGTTTACTTTGATTTGTCACCGTGTCATTTGTTTGCCTTAGGTAACAAACAAATGATCGCAAATTCTTATGCATTGCCATTCTGTATTGTTTATCCGATGACGTTTCACTTGTTTCTTCCCATGTCTTTCATTTTCTTCTAGAATGTCTCTTCTTCACAACAACGGCCAAATGTCCGAGCAAACAGCCAAATTTGCCCAGCAAATAGGCGAAGTGATTCTGAAGACTGTGGATTTAGGCATTGCCATGTCTCGTCTCAACAATGAAGCCACTCAAGAGTCACCGAAGGAAGCAGAAGTCAAGCCTGCACCAAAATCAAGGAAGCGCAAGGCTTCAAGGAAACCCGCAACAGGAGCACCTAATCAAGCGGGACCTAGCCAGGTAGCGACGCCACCAGCTAGGAAGCCGTACATAGGAACTGCCCCTTGGTGCAAACGATGCAACCGTCATCATTCAAACCTCATACCCTGCTCCAAATGTACCTACTGTGGACGAAGGGGACATTTGGTCAACATATGCCGCTTTGCTATCCAAAACAAAGCTGCTACAAACCTTGCTGCTACCCAACTCCAAGTCAACCCTACTCAAGCTCGTTTTCCGTCTGGTACTTGCTACAACTGTGGCGAGACGAGCCATTTCAGGAACAACTGCTCGAAGATTGTCAGTGCAAATCCAACCCTTGGACGAGCATCTGGCTGAGCAAAAGATGTTGCTGTCTTATGCCTTTGTTTCTTTTGTTTTCTTATATTGTGAAACAATCTGTCTCGTTCATAAATAAAAGTTGTTGTTCGCAATTGTGATATACGAGTGTAGTTACATGTGTGTATGACTTTTCCTATGATACCTACATTAAGGAACTATGTTCCTTACAAACTGCTCTTGCGAAATTCCCATTCTTGCGTTTGCTCATGATTCCCTTAGAAAATTCTAAGTACTCGTTTCATTCTAAGAAACGAAGTACATGAAATAAAGCGACATTATGAGTAATCATGCTTTTGCACATCTGTGCCTTTGAATCCTTGGTTAGATAACCAAGGATATTTTCAAATCTCATATCCATTACATTCTGATTTCTTCAACATGCATAACATAAGTTTTCAAAACAACCCTCATGATTTCAAAATATTTCATATAGTTTGAAAACAATTTTAAGTAATATATCAAGTGCACGATTTCAAAAGCATCATTCATGTTTTCAAAAACCTTATACATAATTTCAAAATTCATCTCGCATGATTTTAAAACATTTTTATAAATATACTTACCTAGTACACCTACTTTATGATTTCAAAAGTATTATGCATAAGGTTTCAAAAACATTAAACACATTTTTTTAAGAACCACATGCATAGTTTTCAAAAATATTTTTTTCATACATTGACTTAACTTTCAAATTTCGCTTCATATGTCGCCTTGGCATATCTGGCATCTCAACTTCATAAGCATTTTACTTCATGTTTTGACCTAAGCACATCAAGTACAAGGTTTCAAAACATCTTCAACTTCTAAAATCCATATGGGATCTTTTTATCTTCACATTTAGACCCTTGTGGATGATTATCATTCAAATCAGAGTCCTTGATTGGATTCCTTATGTACCTAAATTCGAACATTTCGGTTCCTTATAATCGAAATCGAATTTTTCTTTTAAAAATCTTTCTATCTTTATAGTTAGATTCTTGATAATGTTTAAAGTACCAAATGAAATCCATGGAATGGATTCCTAGTGTGCTTTAAATACATGTACACAATCAACAAAACAAATTAACAAACAAACAATCTTTGTGGTTATATGACTATGTGTTTATGCATCTTGTGTTTTCTTCTATGCATTTTGTGTTTTTGTATACTCTGGGTATTCGATATCCAAATCCTCGTAGAATCTTTCATATCTTCATGTGAAGGATTCATAGTAGGATATTCAAAAGGTACTACCTTAAATCCTTAATGGGCTTCTATGTAATAATTAAGACCCTTGGATTATATAGTACTATTCCATGATTCATAAGAGACCCTTTTAGTGGTCTAGTAAAAAAGATTGATTTAAAAATCTGGTTAAGAATGACATGTGATGATATAAGCTGAAAAGACTCCTTGGTTGTCTATTAAAATCATTTATTGATTTAATAAAAGGGACCCTATGGTGGTCTAATCACAATCGTCACAGGTTAGTTCATTTGGTTTTCCCCTACACATTATAAAATGGACTGTGTGAACTATGCAAGGAATTATCTAATTATGGACGCGTACATAATTATGGAATTCAGTGCACAGAAATCCAGTAAGATTTATTATGTGTAAGAACCGATAGTGACAACAATAACAAAATGTGAACGATGTAATGGAGGTACGGTGGACGCACCAATAACGCTTAAATAGACTTATATATAAGTGTCCCTCCTACATTGTAAGCATGATGTTATTTAAAGTTACTAGAAGTTCAAGAACTCTGACCAGTGTTGTTCGATCTTTTCAACTTCATGTTTTAAGCTCTCACAAGTTTCCTCTAAATAAATTTCGGGACGAAATTTCTTAAAGTAGGGGAGACTGTGACACCTGGGTCACTGCGACCATAAAACAAATACCAAACCAATGAAATATTGTATTTCATACTTGGGATTTGTATAAATATGTGTATCCTTTGCACATATCAATTCTTGTTCGATTTCAAGCTTTAAATCGCTTTCTGGAAGGTTATACGTGCACTGATGCGTAAATATAACCCGTTTAATGCAACGAACCCTCCGGAATAGTGAACTAGGCTTAAAATACCATAAGAAACCTTTACATAACTTAGAAATAAGTTTTGAAGGCTTTGGTATGGCAAAATCAAGTTAAATCGCTTACAGGGACTAAATTTGACAAACTGCGAAAGTATGCCAATTTGAACTGTAACAGACATTCTGGATGATGGACATAAGTTAAACATACCATAAATATCCTTTACATAGCTTAGAAATAGGCTTTGAGGGGTTCGGTGTGCTAAAATAAACTTTTGGGTCATTCAGGGACTAAAAGTGCCAAAAAGTGCATAAGTTTGCACTTTCGAGCATAACTCACGTTCTGAATACATCCGGACATCCAAAAAATTATGTAAGCACTAAAATATTTTATTTTAGTGTTTGGCATATGAAAAATCCATTCGTCGCTTAATTTGGATTGTTTTTGCGTTCGTTACGACTCCCGTCGTAATTAACCGAACAACGCAACCGTACGGCCAAACGAACCGACATCCGAGATATTTTTGAGCACATTTTAAGTTCCCTATACTTTAACTTCATTTTATAGCTTTGAAATGGGGTTAACGGGCCTTAAACATGTCGGAAATGACTTAAATGCATGACAGGGACTAAAATTGTAATTCTGCCAAAGTTGAAGGCTTGCGCACCGTAAGCCATCTCCTTACGGTGCGTAAGGACTCCGCAGACAGCAGAATTTCAGAAACATTGCATCTGGTCCATTCCACTTGTGCACATGGTTTTGGGGCAATACAATGGGCTCAAATGGTATTCTAAAACCAGGGTCTTGAGGTGGAGGGTTGAGATTGAATCACGGTTTCCAAGAAACGATCTTAACGGCTCTCCGAATCCTATAAATACCCCCCCCCATGTCTTGAGCAAAATCCACTTGATTTCTTGAAATTTCTCTAAGTTGAAACCATTGTTTCATACCTGAGAATACTTGAGAAATCAAAGCTTTCGGGGACCCTTTGTAAGTATTCCTTCGTTCTTTTATTGCTTTTCGAGTCCGAAAGTCAAACTTTGTTTGAATTTCTGCATTGACCAGTTTATGGTCAATGCGAAGTTCGTTTGAACTTCGCAACGTGATTGTAATCACGATGGTTATAGTCCCTTGTGACTATGCCTACTGATTACCACGTTGTCTAGGGTCGTAAGGGTAAGCGATCTAATAAATCGCTTATACCTTCGAACCCGACCCATTTGGTCGATCATTAGGATCCGACCAAGCACATTAGGTGACCATAGTATATAGGGAATAACCTTCCGAGGTTATACCTTATGGTCGCTTCGTTAAGTAGTTGTATGATAGGTAGTTTATATGCCTTATGTAAATTACCAAAATACCCTTTTCATGTGTAATTGGTAATTAAGCATATGTAACCTAAACTTTCGTCACTTAACTGATTATATAACATAATTAAACATGTTAGGCATATAATACTTGTCATAGGACTAGTTAGGCGAACGCGTTTCACGCGAACGACGCGTTAAAGTAGCATAAGCTACCTAAACGGGTCGTAAGCACTTAGGTTAGGTTTCATTTTAGCATGTAGGCTTTGTTAGACCACATTACATGAGTCTCCATACTCATTTGGTTTACGAGCCCTCATTCTATCCGATCTTCCAATTTAGGTCCGGTATATTAACATAGTTACCTATATTAGGTGCCGTTTGATATCCGTGATCTCTAGCATTGTTTGGTTGTTACTCAAGGACTACTAAGCAATCTCAAGTGAGTACATAGACCCCCTCTTTTACTGTTTTCCAAACATTTTGGGGTGGAACACATGTGCCTACTTGTTACTTTCATGCTTTCTTGTTTTCACATCATATACTTGCTATGTTTATTAGAACATTTATAGTACATGATTTACATTACATTTCATGCTACGTATGTCCATTGTGTGCATACTTAGTACGTTGTTTTACATTACATTTCATGCTATGTATGTCCATTGTGTGCATACTTAGTACATTGTTTTACATTACATTTCTGCTATGTATCTTGACTGATAGCATGCCAGCACATTGATTTACATGACTTTTCTGCTTTGTATGTTAACTTAGCATACTTAGTACCTTGTTTTCATATGACATGTATACAATTGCTATAACATTTGGTTTGCACAAACGAGACTTATATACGTTCATTAACATTAGCTACGCCGCTCGGTAGTAAGTAATGGTACCATAGGACTTGACAAATCCCATTCCTGACATCTCGGGTTTGTTTGGATGTAAGGAATGACTGAATCCGAAAACATTTCTTTTGATAACCTTGACTGAAAGGGTTATCCGACTGTCTCAAGGCTTGAATGTATGCGTTAACTTACCACATAAATGTTTGTATCAATGTAACATGCATTTACTTTGCAAAACATAACTTTTTGATATATTCAAAATACTTTGTTTTGTACATTTCTACATTTGGATTATGTGACAATACTTTACTTACAATACATAACATTTGTTACACATTACTTGACTACATTTGGACTTTTTAACATTTGACATGGTTGATACAAGGACTTTTTGACAATTGGTTTAAACATGGACTTTATACATTGGTGGTTTGTTTAAGTGATTAAGTAACGAGACGTGTGTAATATGATACAAGCATGGTGGATACGCCGCTAGTACATCCTATATATAAGTGCTTGTATGGTATTACATATCGTAGCGTTATTTGAATCATTTCAATTTAGACACATAACATTTTATACAAATAACATATCTTTCACAAGACATTGCTTTACAAACAACTTATTTTATACAACTCATTTTACTTGGTTATTCATTTATCCCTACATTATTCTCTTACTTATACATATCATCTGATCTTATTGCTTTTCAAATGATTTACAAAACAAAGCAAACTACAAGGTTCATGACTAAACATTTTCTTAAACATAAGTCATGAATCCTATTTTCTCAAAACCTATGTATCTCACAGGCATTTTTATGCTGACGTACCTATTTTCACATGTGTTTCAGGATATGATGCATAGGATTTATCAAGATACACTTAGGCGGACTTGGGCCTTAGTGACAATAAAAGATGCAAGACTAGTTATTTATGTTATGTTTCTTTGATTGTCAAGACATTGTAACTCTTTTATTTAATAAAACAATATTTCAATTCCCATGTGTTATGAAAGAATGATTCTGTTACAACACTCCCCGACGTTTCCGCCACGTTTTGTTGTTTTACGTGGTCGGGGTGTGACAGAAAAGTTGGTATCAGAGCTCATGGTTATAGGGAATTAGGTTATTAGTAATGCTTTGACCTAGTCTATAACCTTCCTAGGACCTTAACGTGAGTTCACTTGCGTTTAGTCATAAAACAATACTGTCACCTATCCTTAGGCGATGACCACAACAAGAACATAAAATTTAAAACCGCTTTGAAAACTAATCATCTGTTCTAAGATGATTGATTACTAGGTTTTGAACCCTCTATTGTAAGGTTTTGAACCCTCTAGGTTTTTCAAATATAGTCAAAGTTTGGGTCTTATGATGTGAACACGTGCAAACTGGAAGAGTGAATGCCTATACCCTGAGTTTTCTGTCGAAGGCTAGAGTGTTCGTACAAATCCGCAGTATCGGACCAGTCACTCTTACCTGGGAACTCTTGGGGTGAGTGTTCACTTATAGGCGAGCATGTCTTTAGTGATACATTAATATGATCCGTTTACTTTGATTTGTCACCGTCTCATTTGTTTGCCTTAGGTAACAAACAAATGATCGCAAATTCTTATGCATTGCCATTCTGTATTGTTTATCCGATGACGTTTCACTTGTTTCTTCCCATGTCTTTCATTTTCTTCTAGAATGTCTCTTCTTCACAACAACGGCCAAATGTCCGAGCAAACAGCCAAATTTGCCCAGCAAATAGGCGAAGTGATTCTGAAGACTGTGGATTTAGGCATTGCCATGTCTCGTCTCAACAATGAAGCCACTCAAGAGTCACCGAAGGAAGCAGAAGTCAAGCCTGCACCAAAATCAAGGAAGCGCAAGGCTTCAAGGAAACCCGCAGCAGGAGCACCTAATCAAGCGGGACCTAGCCAGGTAGCGACGCCACCAGCTAGGAAGCTGTACATAGGAACTGCCCCTTGGTGCAAACGATGCAACCGTCATCATTCAAACCTCATACCCTACTCCAAATGTACCTACTGTGGACGGAGGGGACATTTGGTCAACATATGCCGCTTTGCTATCCAAAACAAAGCTGCTACAAACCTTGCTGCTACCCAACTCCAAGTCAACCCTACTCAAGCTCGTTTTCCGTCTGGTACTTGCTACAACTGTGGCGAGACGAGCCATTTCAGGAACAACTGCCCGAAGATTGTCAGTGCAAATCCAACCCTTGGACGAGCATCTGGCTGAGCAAAAGATGTTGCTGTCTTATGCCTTTGTTTCTTTTGTTTTCTTATATTGTGAAACAATCTGTCTCGTTCATAAATAAAAGTTGTTGTTCGCAATTGTGATATACGAGTGTAGTTACATGTGTGTATGACTTTTCCTATGATACCTACATTAAGGAACTATGTTCCTTACAAACTGCTCTTGCGAAATTCCCATTCTTGCGTTTGCTCATGATTCCCTTAGAAAATTCTAAGTACTCGTTTCATTCTAAGAAACGAAGTACATGAAATAAAGCGACATTATGAGTAATCATGCTTTTGCACATCTGTGCCTTTGAATCCTTGGTTAGATAACCAAGGATATTTTCAAATCTCATATCCATTACATTCTGATTTCTTCAACATGCATAACATAAGTTTTCAAAACAACCCTCATGATTTCAAAATATTTCATATAGTTTGAAAACAATTTTAAGTAATATATCAAGTGCACGATTTCAAAAGCATCATTCATGTTTTCAAAAACCTTATACATAATTTCAAAATTCATCTCGCATGATTTTAAAACATTTTTATAAATATACTTACCTAGTACACCTACTTTATGATTTCAAAAGTATTATGCATAAGGTTTCAAAAACATTAAACACATTTTTTTAAGAACCACATGCATAGTTTTCAAAAATATTTTTTTCATACATTGACTTAACTTTCAAATTTCGCTTCATATGTCGCCTTGGCATATCTGGCATCTCAACTTCATAAGCATTTTACTTCATGTTTTGACCTAAGCACATCAAGTACAAGGTTTCAAAACATCTTCAACTTCTAAAATCCATATGGGATCTTTTTATCTTCACATTTAGACCCTTGTGGATGATTATCATTCAAATCAGAGTCCTTGATTGGATTCCTTATGTACCTAAATTCGAACATTTCGGTTCCTTATAATCGAAATCGAATTTTTCTTTTAAAAATCTTTCTATCTTTATAGTTAGATTCTTGATAATGTTTAAAGTACCAAATGAAATCCATGGAATGGATTCCTAGTGTGCTTTAAATACATGTACACAATCAACAAAACAAATTAACAAACAAACAATCTTTGTGGTTATATGACTATGTGTTTATGCATCTTGTGTTTTCTTCTATGCATTTTGTGTTTTTGTATACTCTGGGTATTCGATATCCAAATCCTCGTAGAATCTTTCATATCTTCATGTGAAGGATTCGTAGTAGGATATTCAAAAGGTACTACCTTAAATCCTTAATGGGCTTCTATGTAATAATTAAGACCCTTGGATTATATTGTACTATTCCATGATTCATAAGAGACCCTTTTAGTGGTCTAGTAAAAAAGATTGATTTAAAAATCTGGTTAAGAATGACATGTGATGATATAAGCTGAAAAGACTCCTTGGTTGTCTATTAAAATCATTTATTGATTTAATAAAAGGGACCCTATGGTGGTCTAGTCACAATCGTCACAGGTTAGTTCATTTGGTTTTCCCCTACACATTATAAAATGGACTGTGTGAACTATGCAAGGAATTATCTAATTATGGACGCGTACATAATTATGGAATTCAGTGCACAGAAATCCAGTAAGATTTATTATGTGTAAGAACCGATAGTGACAACAATAACAAAATGTGAACGATGTAATGGAGGTACGGTGGACGCACCAATAATGCTTAAATAGACTTATATATAAGTGTCCCTCCTACATTGTAAGCATGATGTTATTTAAAGTTACTAGAAGTTCAAGAACTCTGACCAGTGTTGTTCGATCTTTTCAACTTCATGTTTTAAGCTCTCACAAGTTTCCTCTAAATAAATTTCGTGACGAAATTTCCTAAAGTAGGGGAGACTGTGACACCTGGGTCACTGCGACCATCAAAAAAATACCAAACCAATGAAATATTGTATTTCATACTTGGGATTTGTATAAATATGTGTATCCTTTGCACATATAAATTCTTGTTCGATTTCAAGCTTTAAATCGCTTTCTGGAAGGTTATACGTGCACTGATGCGTAAATATAACCCGTTTTATGCAACAAACCCTCCAGAATAGTGAAATAGGCTTAACATACCTTAATCAACCTTTACATAACTTAGAAATAAGTTTTGAAGGCTTTGGTATGGCAAAATCAAGTTAAATCGCTTACAGGGACTAAATTTGACAAACTGCGAAAGTATGCCAATTTGAACTGTAACAGACATTCCGGATCATGGAAATCAGTTAAACATACCATAAATATCCTTTACATAGCTTAGAAATAGGCTTTGAGGGGTTCGGTGTGCTAAAATAAACTTTTGGGTCATTCAGGGACTAAAAGTGCCAAAAAAGTGCATAAGTTTGCACTTTCGCGCATAACTCACGTTCTGAATACATCCGGACATCCAAAAATTTATGTAAGCACTAAAATATTTTATTTTAGTGTTTGGCATATGAAAAATCCATTCGTCGCTTAATTTGGATCGTTTTTGCGTTCGTTACGACTCCCGTCGTAATTAACCGAACAACGCAACCGTACGGCCAAACGAACCGACATCCGAGATATTTTTGAGCACATTTTAAGTTCCCTATACTTTAACTTCATTTTATAGCTTTGAAATGGGGTTAACGGGCCTTAAACGTGTCGGAAATGACTTAAATGCATGACAGGGACTAAAATTGTAATTCTGCCAAAGTTGAAGGCTTGCGCACCGTAAGCCATCTCCTTACGGTGCGCAAGGACTCCCCAGACAGTAGAATTATAGAAACATTGCATCTGGTCCATTCCACTTGTGCACATGGTTTTGGGGCAATACAATGGGCTCAAATGGTATTCTAAAACCAGGGTCTTGAGGTGGAGGGTTGAGATTGAATCACGGTTTCCAAGAAACGATCTTAACAGCTCTTCGAATCCTATAAATAACCCCCCCATGTCTTGAGCAAAACCCACTTGATTTCTTGAAATTTCTCTAAGTTGAAACCATTGTTTCATACCTGAGAATACTTGAGAAATCAAAGCTTTCGGGGACCCTTTGTAAGTATTCCTTCGTTCTTTTATTGCTTTTCGAGTCCGAAAGTCAAACTTTGTTTGACTTTCTGCATTGACCAGTTTATGGTCAATGCGAAGTTCGTTTGAACTTCACAACATGATTGTAATCACGATGGTTATAGTCCCTTGTGACTATGCCTACTGATTACCACGTTGTCTAGGGTCGTAAGGGTAAGCGATCTAATAAATCGCTTATACCTTCGAACCCGACCCATTTGGTCGATCATTAGGATCCGACCAAGCACATTAGGTGACCATAGTATATAGGGAATAACCTTTCGAGGTTATACCTTATGGTCGCTTCGTTAAGTAGTTGTATGATATGTAGTTTATATGCCTTATGTAAATTACCAAAATACCCTTTTCATGTGTAATTGGTAATTAAGCATATGTAACCTAAACTTTCGTCACTTAACTGATTATATAACACAATTAAACATGTTAGGCATATAATACTTGTCATAGGGCTAGTTAGGCGAACGCGTTTCATGCGAACGACGCGTTAAAGTAGCATAAGCTACCTAAACGGGTCGTAATGGGTCGTAAGCACTTAGGTTAGGTTTCATTTTAGCATGTAGGCTTTGTTAGACCACATTACATGAGTCTCCATACTCATTTGGTTTACGAGCCCTCATTCTATCCGATCTTCCGATTTAGGTCCGGTATATTAACATAGTTACCTATATTAGGTGCCGTTTGATATCCGTGATCTGTAGCATTGTTTGGTTGTTACTCAAGGACTACTAAGCAATCTCAAGTGAGTACATAGACCCCCTCTTTTACTGTTTTCCAAACATTTTGGGGTGGAACACATGTGCCTACTTGTTACTTTCATGCTTTCTTGTTTTCACATCATATACTTGCTATGTTTATTAGTACAATTATAGTACATGATTTACATTACATTTCATGCTACGTATGTCCATTGTGTGCATACTTAGTACGTTGTTTTACATTACATTTCATGCTATGTATGTCCATTGTGTGCATACTTAGTACATTGTTTTACATTACATTTCTGCTATGTATGTTGACTGATAGCATGCCAACACATTGATTTACATGACTTTTCTGCTTTTTAACTTAGCATACATAGTACCTTGTTTTCATATGACATGTATACAATTGCTATAACATTTGGTTTGCACAAACGAGACTTATATACATTCATTAACATTAGCTATGCCGCTCGGTAGTAAGTAATGGTACCATAGGACTTGACAAATCCCATTCCTGACATCTCGGGTTTGTTTGGATGTAAGGAATGACTGAATCCGAAAACATTTCTTTTGATAACCTTGACTGAAAGGGTTATCCGACTGTCTCAAGGCTTGAATGTATGCGTTAACTTACCACATAAATGTTTGTATCAATGTAACATGCATTTACTTTGCAAAACATAACTTTTTGATATATTCAAAATACTTTGTTTTGTACATTTCTACATTTGGATTATGTGACAATACTTTACTTACAATACATAACATTTGTTACACATTACTTGACTACATTTGGACTTTTTAACATTTGACATGGTTGATACAAGGACTTTTTGACAATTGGTTTAAACATGGACTTTATACATTGGTGGTTTGTTTAAGTGATTAAGTAACGAGACGTGTATAATGTGATACAAGCATGGTGGATACGCCGCTGGTACTTCCTATATATAAGTGCTTGTATGGTATTACATATCGTAGCGTTATTTGAATCATTTCAATTTAGACACATAACATTTTATACAAATAACATATCTTTCACAAGACATTGCTTTACAAACAACTTATTTTATACAACTCATTTTACTTGGTTATTCATTTAACCATACATTATTCTCTTACTTATACATATCATCTGATCTTATTGCTTTTCAAATGATTTACAAAACAAAGCAAACTACAAGGTTCATGACTAAACATTTTCTTAAACATAAGTCATGAATCCTATTTTCACAAAACCTATGTATCTCACAGGCATTTTTATGCTGACGTACCTATTTTCACATGTGTTTCAGGATATGATGCATAGGATTTATCAAGATACACTTAGGTGGACTTGGGCCTTAGTGACAATAAAAGATGCAAGACTAGTTATTTATGTTATGTTTCTTTGATTGTCAAGACATTGTAACTCTTTTATTTAATAAAACAATATTTCAATTCCCATGTGTTATGAAACAATGATTCTGTTACAACACTCCCCGACGTTTCCGCCACGTTTTGTTGTTTTACGTGGTCGGGGTGTGATAAAATCTTTCTTGAGTTGTTCCTGGTCAGAAAGCAAAGCAGTAAGTTCTTCTATCTCTTTATCTCTAAGAGCAAGAGTGGCGCACGCTTGTACCTCTCGTTGTTCGCTTCGCTCCCTTTGAGAACGCGCCTCATCTCGCGCAGCTTCAGCGTCAGCTTTTTCTTGCTTCAACTTTTTGATCTCCGCATCTTGTTTCTTCAATTTCTCAACTTCAGCCTTGAGATTATTGATAACATTGCGGAGACCCATCTTTTCGGCGTTATCTTTCTCACATATCTTCTTCCAGTTTTTGCGCTCCTCGGAAAGAAGGGCAGCTTCAGCTTCCGCCTTTCTCTTCCAATCCGCAACTGACCATTCTTCAGTTTTTCGATCAGCCTCAAATTTGGCTTGATCAGCTTCCAATTTAGCCCTCAGCTGGGCAACACGGTTCTCATCATCAGCAACTTTCTTCTTGAATACCTTGAAGGCAGCCCACTCCTTATGCATACTGTGCCACTCACGCACTATGTGATGCGTAGTGGATGTATAAGAAGCAACCTCCTCAAGGTAGGCATGGTAAGTTTGATCATGAAGACGGCCCTCTTGGAACTTAATTTCTCCAGGCGGAAAAATTCCCTGCAACCAGTCCCAGCATACGCGCCAATCTGAGAAAGTGTCACCTTTCTTCAGATTCCAGACAGGGACATAAATTTTGGAAGCATCCTTTTCCGAATAAGTTCTATAATAATAATCCCCCAGAGTTTCATCTGGGCGGATTGGGGAATTCTTGCCAACGTCAGAGAACGAGCCTTGGTCCTCAACGGTAACCTTCTCAACGTTCTCAGGCATAGAACCAGAAGCCTTGGAAGGAGAAGTGATAACAGGGATCTCCTCAGCTGTCTTCCCTTTCTCCGAAACATGAGCTGCAAGATCAGGGGTTTGGGAATTACCAGCACCATCCGCAATCTTTGGGCTAGTAATTTTCTCCGCGTCCATAGCAATACCAACAGGCTTTTCAGCCTCAAGATTCTCAACCCCAGCAGCCTTCTCTGACCCACATTCAGGAACTTCAGTGTTCCTTAACTGATCTGCAACAGAGGCGCGTGGGGGAGAGGGCAGAAGTTCTTCATTAACCACAGGCGATGGTTCAGTAGGAATAGGGGAATTCAGTTTTTCTGTAAAAAACAAGTACATGAATAGCGCTTATTTAAGGAAGTAAAAAGAAGAGAGCAAAAGATAAAACTTACCAGGAACAGATTCTGAAATAAAGGCATCCAGGTTGCCTCTCCTAGTAATTTTCTTTCGCTGAATCTTCATCACAGGCTGACCCCCAGCTACAACATCAGGTTGTTTCCTTTTCACTGTTTTCTTCCTCACTAAGCGCTCAAGACTTGATTCCAAATCAATGGGATCATCAGGATTGGATAGAGGAATGTCCGCAGTATCTCTTGGCTCTGGCTTTGGTCTTCTTATAACTGCAGGCGCAAGACCCTCCAAAGAATCAGATACCACCACATAATCACACCAGGAGTCAGAGGAATAGCGCATACCTTTCTTCTCTCCTCCCACATTTTTTGCCTTAGAAGTTTGAGCCTTTTCAGCATCATTCTTCTTTGGCGCGGCGCTAGTCGTGGGCACACGATTCATCTTCTCAGGTGTGACAACCATGATGAAACCAGGTACACCCTACACGGTCCAAAACCGTAAAGCCACTTAACACTTTAATTGTGCGAAAACCCTAAAAACATGTGTGACTTATATACTTGATTAAATGATATCTGTTATGTCTCAGAGGAATCCGAGAACACGTTATGACTGACATGACATTAATAAGGGCCAACAGTGCGAAGTTGGTGTCCTTAGACTTTAAACACGTGTTAAACCGGAGCTTTCCGTTTAACAGCGCACTAAACCGTTGACTTTAATTATTAGGTTATCGTAGCATTATTTAAGATTTCGAGTTCCAGGAACATCTTAATTTTGTACCATATACTGTGACATAAGGTTTGAATCCAATCTGAGATTGGGCACGCAAAACGAAGTAGCTTCCCGGTTAGGGAAACGCTCTCGTTTCAGGAATAACATAAGGCACTAAAATGTGCAAGGAACGATCGATCAAGCTTAAAAACACTTAAACCATCCTAATACGAGTCTTTTATGATTAAAATGTAACTGGGTTCGGATTTCAAGACGGTTACTCATGATTTTTAAAACCGAGTCTTTTGACACTAATTACGCGCAAAACGGAGTCCGTCACGCAAATCAAGAACGCGCCCGGGACCCGTAAACGAACCTAAACACTCACCGAAGGATATACATTATCTTTTGGCTAGTTTTTCAAGGCATGAGGTGGCCTAGGGGGGGCCACCCCAAACCGCCACCACCCCCTCAATTTATATATATTTTCTTTTCAATTCTTCCTTCATTCTCACACATAAAATCCTTCAAATTCTCTGCACCTTTTTACTAAAAACCAGTTGAGTTATCAAGAACAATTCAGAATTCAAAGGTAGCAACCTTATTTTTATGGTTTTAAGCCTAGTTACTTGATTAAACATAGTTTAGACCATGAAAACTCTTTTTAATCCATGAAATTTTGAGTTTTAAACAAGTTTATGGGCTGAATAAGAAAACCATGAGAGTTCCCTGGTGTTATATGGCAGCCATGGTTATAAATCTTTGGGTTTTGATACCCTAATCAACACTTATTCGACAAAAATCGCCTAACTATTCGATTAACCGAAAAACAATGAATCAAAGCTTGATTGATCTGAGTTCTAGCATATTTGGATTGTACTTGATGTGTAGGTACTGAATATAGTCCATACATACTTCTGGACTCAAGAAAAACACTCGGACTCGAAGAAATCGCTAGGTATATCGTCCGAAACTCGAAACTAGCATAGGCAGAATATTGTTTAGACTATAACTTGGTCCGTGGGTGTTGGATTGAGCTGAAATTTGGTATGATGATGAAGGGTAGTTTCAGGAAGGTCCACGTAAAATTTTAGAACTTTTGGAAGTTTCTATGATTTTTGGTGAATTTGTGACTGTTTTACAAAAAGAATTCTGAAAAAAATACCAAACGGATTCAATAAATCACCAAAATTTACAGAGACACTAAAGAACATATGAGGAATGTTCTGGAAATTTCAGAGTCCATTGATTGAGTTTTGGTTTGGGTTAAAAATCCGCGTTTTTGTGAAGTTTCGGTAGCCGGGAACACACTGAAACGAAATCGGAAAAATATTAAAATTTTTGGAGAGGTTTCTGGAAACATAAGAGATGTCCAGGATTTTTTTTGGAATTTTTGGAGCACTGAGGGTATTTAAGGTTAATTATGTGGTTTAATATGATTTTATAAATAAATTATTTAGACAAGTAAAATGCCAAAATAAATCCCTAGAAATTTTTCCCATAATCTACTGATTTTTACAAAGTTATATAAAATTTACAAATTTTTATTCAAATTCTAAGTTAAATGGGAATTTTTGGGATTAAAAATGGATTATTTTAAATCAATTTTGGCGGTTTACCGCATAACGAACTGGCCGGAACTGGGAACCGACCCAACCCGACAAATATTATGATTAAACACGGGGAGTATTCCGGGAGATTCCAGGGCGGATTGGACACTCGGGGTGTGTCCAATACCAGTTCGGGAAATCCCCGACAGTAGAAACGGAAACTCAAATTTGGGCAACCTGGACTCCCCAAACACCCAAACTCCCTCAATGAAAAGTTAATCATTTTTAAATAACAACGTGTTGGCATTATTGGTATTCCCGTACCATTATCCGAACACCTTAAACTACTGACATTGGCTGGCACGCGAACCGGTGCCCGGAAGCCAAACTGAAAACTAATACTACCCTGACTTCCATCACCATACCAGTATCGTATAGGCTCAATCTGGAGTGAAAACTCCTGACAAAATCCAAGTTATAACTGTTACCGACTTAGATACTGACGTAAGTCCATATTTGCATATATGATTATAGAAGTTGACCCGATTGCTTGTTTACATCCTGTATGAAACTACTGCATACACTGTGAGTTTTACTTCCCCATTTTCAAACTGTTTTCTGTTTTACATGGGGTGAAATACATGTTACATACGTTTATACGTGCACACATATATACATGATATAACGTGTGTTATCTGAGTAAACCCTAGTACATGAAAAGTCCCCACAGACCCAAGGGATTAACCGTAGGCCGATGAATGTGTAAATAGTGCTATTGGTCCGACAAACCCAATTGCGATGGCCAGGAACGCCATATGATACATACGCAATTGTACATGTTTGAGCATAGGCTATGGGGTACTAGCCATAGCTACACAGGGGCAGTGCCGTGGTGGTTGACCAAGGGGTTGAGGTGATAGTCAAGGCTTCACTTGTGGGCTCGGTATATATATATATATATATATATATATATATATACATACATGCTATCAGATGTGCCAACTTGAACTATAATTACATCTGTTTAATACAAACTAAAACAATGAAACTCACTAAGCTATGTTTAGCTTATTTTTCCAAATTGTAACATGTTTTTCAGGTAAAGCAAAGGAGGAATAGGCTTGTAGGAGTTACAAGTTTTGAAAGGAGGAATAGGCTTGTAGGAGTTACAAGTTTTGAAAATGGATAGTACGTGAATAGATGCATAGCTACAAGCACAAGACTACTTGTGGGAAAACTTAGTTGTCACTTACGTGTCGATGTGTTAATAAATAATGTAAATGAAAAACGTTGGTAATGTATAATATAACATCTTTATGAGCAATGTGTCTGTTCCATGAGTCTGTTGTCCCCCACGTGCGCTTCCGCTGCGAGTCGGGGTGTGACAGAAGATGGTATCAGAGCCATTGGTTATAGAGAATTAGGTATCCTTAGTGAACCTAGACTATAATCATAAGCTCATCTTCCTACAAATAAAAACATGTAACAACTAAAACATAGTGGCTATTATCAGGATGGTCTTGTCAGGCAAGTAAGTTATTATGGTCCGGAACATAATAACATATTTGCTTGTACTTGGGATTTCTGAGAACGTCACTAAGAGAGGACAAGAAATGAACATATACACAAGTGGATACATACAATTATTATTTCGTGTCAACATGTGCATACGTGTATATATTCTGTGTACATTGTATCCACATTAATTGGTAATTAGCAATTGTAGTTATAAATTGTTTCCTTACAGGTACGATGTCGACTGAACCTAGTCAGAGTTACGAAGAGGATCCATCAATGGATCTGAATGCTGAGGCTAAAGAGACGGAGTCGGAGCAGGAGGACACTTTCGTCCCACTTGAGCTATCCAGTGATGCGGCCGATCAGTCCGGATATCGCTGTGATAGTTACCCCCCGAGACGTCCTACACGACAGGGGATTGAGATCACGAGTTCATATCATTCTCCGCCGCATGACCAGCCCGCTACGGTGGAATATAGTCATACCTCAGATCCATATTACTACCCAGGCATGGCCAGGAGGAGCCCAACCCCTATTATTATTCGACGCTCTCCCACTCCTATTCCCAGGGTCAGTAGGTCCCATAATTCCGATACTCCAGTGGCTCGTATTTCACCTGCCCTATCAGATACACCCATTCCCCCTGCTATTAGACTTAGACAGACGGCACGTAGGAGGGTGCCGATGCCAGGACCAGTTTTTACTCCTCCCACTTCATCATTTGCCCCTCCCTCAGCAGGATTACGACCGACAGTCACCGCTAGGTTCATTGATCCGATGCACGGATCCACACTTTCCTCACCCTATCATACCTATGAGCCGGGTGGGCCTTCAAATCCCGTAGAGGATTCCACTCCGCCAGTTTGGGATATCCCAGTACCTCAAGCGGAGCACCCTAAGTCACTGAGGAGTAGGAGTTGGATGGGATATGTGGTTGAGTAGCTGGTAGCACTCACTGTGGCAGTGACAGCGGAAGTACATCATCGTAGCGCTTTGTATGATCACATTGTTGGACTCTGTATGCCCAAGACACATATTAAATTGATGTGGCTAGTACGTTATGATCCAAGTCGAGTCATACCCAATAACAAGCTAGACAAACACTTACAATATTATTTATTTGTGATATGATCAAACAAATAAATATTAACACTTAGAGTATTTAGAAATTGGTTTTCTAAATAATTGCACTTGACAAACCAATAAATTATATGGATAATTTATTTTGAGAGAGTACTTTATTTTGTTATTTAATGGGTTAAATAACTTAATAAAAGTTTCATAAAGTCTTGTGAACATATGATGTTATATTTTATAAAAGTTATAAAATACAAGACTTATATTATTTAAAAGAAAAAATGATTTTTTTAATAAAAAGACAAGGCCGCCACCCCCCCCATGGGGTCTTCCCAAAATTGTTGGTCCAATCACACTACATGCATGTCTTACAAGTTAGATGGGTTGTGATTGGGTGATCTTCCCAAGCAATTTTGTCCAATAACATTACATGCAAATGCATGTGTAAGTGGCCACATGATTGGTCAAGATGGGTGGCAATTCTCTCTCATGGTTCTATAAATACCAAGATGTCAAATACAAGAAGGTGGAACACTTGAATGAACTTTAAAGACTTAGAGAACTCTCTCTAAAAATCGGCCAAGATAAGATCCAAATGAGGAGATAATTTCAAGTGAAGAACTTGTAATACTATCTCTAATTTTCAGCCATGGTGTGGTTGATCAAGAAGGGTCTTTCAAGTTGATATATCAAGTGCAAGAACTCCAAAACTTCCCTTGATAATTTTCGGCCAAGAGTTGGTTCCAAGAGGGATTTTTCTAGTGAGTTCATAAGTGTAGAAATCCTAGCTAAACATAAGGTGTTTGTTGGAAGGCTTGGGGTATACGAGTTTAAGGTCTTCTACACTTGAAGGCAACCGTTCAAGAAGCATCATCATCTTCATATTCTTTACTCCTTGGAAGGTAGTATTCTAAACACTCTATGGTTGTGTTTCATTTTGATAGCATGCATGTTCGTATATGGATCCGAGATTGGGTTTTACATATAAAATGGTTTTTATATCTTGTAAGTAACATGTTTTAAATTATAATTTTCCGCTGCATTTTTATTTTATATGGATAAAATACTTTGATAAACATGTGAAAAACCCAACAGTGGTATCAGAGCCGCTTATATGAATGCATGCTTCATAGGATATGAATTTTTTGGGTTTCGGGTTTGGTTAAAACCCTATGGCCAAAAATTTTATATATGGTTATCCTTTTGTTTTTCAAGATTATTTTAATACATGCATAAAAGTATCTTGAAAAATTATGTCATTTGGATGATTCGTTTGTTTGGACAAAAACCCACTTTTTCGGTTTTTTCATTCTTGACCGAAAAGTAGGTTGTAAAAAGGAAACCATTTTGCTTCTTGAATTTTATATATTTGGATATATATATTTTTTGGTGTTCATAACCTAGCCATGACCTTGTGTGAATATTGTTGAATATTTGTGTTTGTGATTTATATTTAATTATTTCAAAAGGGTTGTAATAATTAATTATCTTTGTTCTTCCATTTGTGAAATATGTAATTTATTTATTTTCATTTGGTATGTAAAATAAATAGATTAGGTGCATTTTATTTTACTAGAAAAAATGTATTAGGATATATTTTGTAAAAGAAGATGCATACAAAAATGCGGTTTTGGTTTGGACCATAATATTCGGTCCAAAGAACTTCATCGTTCTCAACGGGATTTTAACCCGATAACCAAAATACATTTTTGAAGTCCAAAAGAGTTTGGAGCTGAATATAAAAGACTTTTGGAAGCTCAAAGAAGGTGGAGAAATCACAACACAAGAAGGAGTCTTGAAGCATTTGGATGTAGGATCAAGTGGGAGTTAATCAACACATTACTTGTGTCATTTTTCACCCCTTAGGAATGACCTTTTGGCACACTTGTTTCAGCTAACAAGTGTTGTCAAAATAGTTGGCTATGGTTATGCACCTAATGATATATGTGTTGTGCTTGTGTGGTTGTTTATTTATGTTGTTTGGATGATATGTTGATATGCATGCTTAACAAACTAATAATCAACAACAAGCTTAAAATTGGTTCTTTAAAAGATCATTAAAAAATGGTTAATAAAAGGTTATTAAAAATTAATGATTTTATAATAAAATGGGTTTTATTAAAAAGAACTTTGAAAATTTGTTTTCACAAAAGTACCAAGGATTTGAATGCATGCAAATGTATGGTACACAAAGTTTTCTAAACTAGAATTTTGAAAACTCAAAATCCCTTTTCTAAAAACAAGTCAAACACCATCCTTTTATACAACACTCGAAACACTTGGGAACTCTTTTGTGGGATAAAGGTCACCTAACCACATTTGAGGGAACTTGTATGTTTGAGGTGGGTTTACCATGTTTGTGGGATAAAGGTCACCTAACCACTTATGTGTATAAACTCACACGTGTGTGTAAGTTGGACGACTTGATTTGGAAACCATGAACTTAGGGTCACCGAAGCATGGGGAACAAAGGTGTTGATGGGATTAAACATGCCAACTAAACATAAAGATGTTTAACCGATCCCATATGGCTAGAAGTTGCAAAGAGTTGCAATTGTCAAACGTTGACTACCTTGTTAATTTAAATAGAGGGATAAAGGTCACCTAACCAATATTTAAATGTAACGTTGGATTCTAGATTTTAATTATTAATTGTCTATGAGACATAGAAGGGTATTAATGATTAAAATATAATAATATCGAAAATACTAAAATTGAACCTTGTTAAATTTTGTAGATGGCCGCTAACAATATTACCCAAACCGTCCGTAACCTATCACCAAAAACGATCCTAATCCCGATGAACATCTTATGGAAGATAAGGATGCCTATAACGATTGGATTAAGTATATCAAGGATACTACGCAAACCTCTTGCCTCATGTTAGGAATTATGATTCCCGATATTCAAAAGGTTTTGAACATCATGAGCATACGACATGATTACCCAATTGTAGGAAATGTTCCTAAGGGTAGAACGCTTCGAAACGGTTCGAACGCTTCATGCATGTCGAATGGAGGAAACCCAATTGGACTCATCTTATGTATTTAAGATGAAAAGCCACATTGATCACCTCGAAAGGCTCGATATGGATAAAAGGGTTTTTATCCATTCTAACGATCAATGAGGGTGGCAACTAGAAAGGGCATCACCCCGACACCAAAGCAAATGTTGAAAATGGAAACGGGTAATTTAAAGGGAAATGATTAGAAAGACTAAAGCGAAACCACCAAAACCAAAAGAGAAGAAGGCAAATGTTGCCACGAATGATCCATACTTTGAGTATGGTGAGATAGGACATTTAAATAGGAATTGTCCAACCTATCTCAAAGAGTTGAAAAACAAGAGAGATGCTAGGCAAACCTCAGGTACAATCTTTATAAAACATATTGACCTTAATGTTATTTCTTCTAACACATGGGTACTAGATACCGGATGTGGAACTCATATTTGCAATCCATTGCAAGAGTTCAAAAGAAATAAGCATTACAAGAAAGGAGACTATGTTTTGAAACTTCCAAATGGTTTGGAAATTGTTTTAAAAATATATATTGTGTGCTCCTAGTTTGACTAGGAACATTATTCAAGTTTCCCTTATAAGACAATATGATTTTGACTTGAAGTTTGCAAACATTGACATTTATATCGATGAATGACATGTTTTACTTTAAACCTATGCCTTCAAATGGTATTTATGAATCGGTTCATAATAATACATCATTTGATAGTTTAATGTACCAAGCAATCACCAAGAAACTCAAAATGGATTTGAGTAAGACCTATCCTTGGCATTATCGCCTTGGTCATATAAACAGATGTCGCATGTAAACACTTCGAAGGAATTGTCTTTTGGAAACAAATGAAATTGGTTCATTTGATACATGCGAATCTTATTTACAAGGTAAAATGACCAAGTAATCCCTTAGTGGGAAAGGGCAAAAGATTTATTAGGTATCATACGTTCGAATGTATTTGATCCTTTTAAGCCAATGACTAGGAATGGTGAAAGATACTTCATTACTTTTACCGACAACTATAGTAGTTATGGTTATGTGTACTTGACACAAAGAAGAAGTTTTGAAACGTTCAGAATCTCCAAAAAGTGAAGTACAAAATCAACTCTTTTAAAGTTCTTCATTTCGATAGAGGAGGAGTCGAACTCTATTAGATATGGTTCAATCTATGATGGCTAGGAGCGCATTATCTCTATCACTTTGGGGTTACGCTTTGCTCTCCGTGGCCCGTATGGTCCAACCAAGAAAGTGGATAAGACACCTTTTGAAATATGGCATGGAAGGGTTCCATCATTATCCTATTTAAAGGTATGGGTTGTGAAGCTTCTGTGAAGCAATACACCCCAAATAAAAGTACAATCCACTAAGTGTATCTTTGTAGGATATCCTAAAGATGGTATAGGATATTATTTCTACGATCCAACATAGCAAAAGGTATTTGTTGCTCAAAAGGCTGAGTTCTTGGAAGCTAAGTTCCTTGTGGAAGGAATTATTAGAACAAGTGGAACTTGATAAGGATCAAGAACCACAAGCCGATACACGTTTGGTTAAAACTAGCACTCAACAAAAGGTTGTTGAAAAACGATCAAGTGGTGGATCAACACACATAAAGCGTTCGCAGATCTGGTAGAATTAGTAGTCCACCTGAAAGATATGGATTTTTCATAGATGGATGCTACGTGGTAGATTCAGATGAATCAACCACATACCATGATGCAATGTCAAAATCCGATTGCGACAAATGGCTTGAGGCTATGAACGTAGAGATGCAATCCATGTATGACAACCAAGTTTGGGAATTGGTTGTGCCACCTCTTAACTCCAAAGTAGTTGGAAGTAAGTGGGTTTTCATGAAGAAAACATATATGCATGGAAACTTGGATACTTGTACAGCGAGACTTGTAGCAAAAGGTTTCATTCAAACTCAAGGTGTTGATTATGATGAGACCTTCTCGCCCGTCGCGATGCTAAAGTTAATAAGAATATTATTTGCCATACCTGCATAATATGATTATGAGATTTGGCAAATGGATGTTAAAACGGCTTTCCTAAATGGATATCTTGAGGAAGATGTCTATATGGTTCAGCCTGAAGGTTTTGTGGATCCAAAACATCCTAACAAAGTATGCAAGTTAAAGAAATCAATCTGTGTATTGAAACAAGCATCGAGAAGTTGGAATCACCGTTTTGATGAAGAAATTAGGAATTTTGATTCATCAAGAACGTCGATGAAGCTTGTGTGTATAAGAAGGCTAGTGGGAGCATAATCACTTTCTTAGCATTGTATGTCGATAACATTCTACTATTTGGAAATAACATTCCAAACCTTGGAAGGTGTAAATGCCTGGCTTGGAAGTTGTTTTTCCATTAAGGATCTTGGAGAAGTCGCCTATATTTAGGAATAAAGATCTATAAGGATAGGTCAAGGCGCTAGATAGGTTTAAACAAAAGTGCATACATTGACAAAGTCTTGAAAAGGTTCAAGATAGAAAACTCTATGAAAGGTTTGGTACCTATTCAAAGAGGGGACAATATTGAGTGAAGCTCAAAGGATGAGCAAGAAAGAATGAAAGGAATCCCATATACGTCAGCTATAGGATTCAATATGTATGTAATGATATGCACTAGACCGGACAAGTTATGCGCTTTAAGCATAACAAGAAGATACCAGCAAGTAACGGTCATCGGGTGACTGTTAAAAATATATTGAAATACCTTAGAAGGACTAAGGATATATTTCTAATATATGGATCTGGTGAAGAAGAACTCGTTATAAAGGGTTATAGGGATGCGAGTTTCGGAATTCGTTGTAAAGGGTTACATGGATACGAGTTTCCAAACTAATCGAGATGGTTCTCGATCACAATTAGGGTAGCGTTGTCCACTACAGAATCAGAATACATCGCCGCTTCATTGATCGAGATGATTCATGTGGATCTGCCACTTGAATTATTGCCAATCTAGGGGTAGTCCCTACCATTCAGGACCCTAGAGATCTTTGTGATAACGATGGTGTGATTACTCAAATCAAGGAACCTCGTGTACATCAAAAGACTAGACACATTGAGCGGAATTTCAACTACATAAGGGATGAAGTTGAGAAGGGAAAGATATGTATTCGCAAAGTTCACACTGATCAAAATATTGCAGATCCACTCACGAAGCTCCTTGAATGGGCAAAGCATGAAAGTGTCATACTTGTGCCTTGGGACTTTGATATTCTAGTGATTGGATTTGATCTATTTTGTATTTTAATATTGGAACAATTGTTAATATAACTCTTTATGGTATTTTGAAGTTATGTTCCATTTTAGCATGTTTAAATCCGTGAATAAGTTAATTATTCTAAATGTCCATAGTCGATCATAATTGTGGGAACAAATATGAATGTAAGACTATTATGAATTTGGATTGGTGGATATTCATTAGATATGAATATAGAGCAAAGTGTTGCTGCCAAAGTTCATAGATATTTGTGGGAGACAAATATTGGACTGACTCGCTCTCAAATATTACTGCATGGAATCATCTGTGATTGATCATAAGTAAATTTGAGTAAAGGAGAATATCATAGTATCCTCAGACCTGAGATACATATTGGGTCTTGATATTCACCAAATATTGTACCTTGACTTATTTCTTCGCTGTCAGTAATATGACAGTACATAAGGCTAAGCTCAGGTGTGGTACAAGGTGATTGTGAGAGACGTATGTAGTCAAGATGGGATTTGTTCCTCTTATTCGTTGAGAGTAAGATGTCTAAGGCCTACTAAAGTTAAATCAACAGAGAGTGATCACTCTATGTCTCTGGATTTGACATGACATCTGTAACGAAAGGATAAATGATAGATTCACCTAAATCATTTTCAAGTAAGGGACTTGAAGGGGATGATATGATTGAATGGGACATATAATCATACGTATTAGGGGTAGTAAACCGTAGTTAGGCGTCATTTACTACTTGCATCAATCTTCTATGTATCTTGTGCAAGTGGGAGATTGTTGGACTCTGTATGCCCAAGACACATATTAAATTGATGTGGCTAGTACGTTATGATCCAAGTCGAGTCATACCCAATAACAAGCTAGACAAACATTTACAATATTATTTATTTGTGATATGATCAAACAAATAAATATTAACACTTAGAGTATTTAGAAATTGGTTTTCTAAATAATTGCACTTGACAAACCAATAAATTATATGGATAATTTATTTTGAGAGAGTACTTTATTTTGTTATTTAATGGGTTAAATAACTTAATAAAAGTTTCATAAATTCTTGTGAACATATGATGTTATATTTTATAAAAGTTATAAAATACAAGACTTATATTATTTAAAAGAAAAATTGATTTTTTTAATAAAAAGACTAGGCCGCCACCCCCCCTCCATGGGGTCTTCCCAAAATTGTTGGTCCAATCACACTACATGCATGTCTTACAAGTTAGATGGGTTGTGATTGGGTGATCTTCCCAAGCAATTTCGTCCAATAACATTACATGCAAATGCATGTGTAAGTGGCCACATGATTGGTCAAGATGGGTGGCAATTCTCTCTCATGGTTCTATAAATACCAAGATGTCAAATACAAGAAGGTGGAACACTTGAATGAACTTGAAAGACTTAGAGAACTCTCTCTAAAAATCGGCCAAGATAAGAGCCAAATGAGGAGATAATTTCAAGTGAAGAACTTGTAATACTATCTCTAATTTTCGGCCATGGTGTGGTTGATCAAGAAGGGTCTTTCAAGTTGATATATCAAGTGCAAGAACTCCATAACTTCCCTTGATAATTTTCGGCCAAGAGTTGGTTCCAAGAGGGATTTTTCTAGTGAGTTCATAAGTGTAGAAATCCTAGCTAAACATAAGGTGTTTGTTGGAAGGCTTGGGGTATACAAGCTTGAGGTCTTCTACACTTGAAGGCAACCGTTCAAGAAGCATCATCATCTTCATATCCTTTACTCCTTGGAAGGTAGTATTCTAAACACTCTATGGTTGTGTTTCATTTTGATAGCATGCATGTTCGTATATGGATCCGAGATTGGGTTTTACATATAAAATGGTTTTTATATCTTGTAAGTAACATGTTTTAAATTATAATTTTCCGCTGCGTTTTTATTTTATATGGATAAAATACTTTGATAAACATGTGAAAAACCCAACACACATTATAGTTGTCCAGCAGGCGATGATGAGGGTCTAGGACAGACAGACATATACGGAGTTCCGTCAAGGACGTGATCAGGCATTATTATGGTTTTATGGAGGAGCTATCGCACTGTTGGCGATAGGGTTTGTGTGGTTAGCTTTCTGGAGACGCGTGTAGAGACACGGTTACTTTTGTATATATATATATATATCTTTTGTACTCACAACAAGCACTGGGCAGTTGCAGGCCTATGTCGAGATGGTGATGCGTGACGTTGTTTGTTTCTTGTACTAGATGTTGTTACTGTGTGTATGTATCTGTAGTGACAAATTTTGACTTGCATGTTACACGCACTGATCCTTAGTGGGTTCAGTCTGTATGCCAATTTTGATTAACGTACAGCGGCGTTTATATGTATAATAGTGACTGTTGTTTATACATGTGTGTGTGTTTATGGTTTTTTTTAACAGTTGTGATACAATACAATTTGATAATTGATATACATACCAATATATATGCATTTTTATGTTATAGAATGGCCCCAAAACGAGCAAATAACCTCACCGAGGCAGACATCACACGATTAATAACCCACCAATTACAGGCGGTAATCCCAACTATCGTAGCACAAGTTACCGCCGGTGTGGCTGCAACCTTACCTAATCGCCAACCTGATCCTAATGTTATTTTGGTTGCCCCGAATAGCGTACGACAGGGATGCAGTTACAAACAGTTCATGGAGGGTAAACCGATGGAATTTAAGGGCATTGAAGGACCGATTGGAATTGTACGTTGGATAGAGAAAACACAAGTTGTCATCAATGTCACACCCTGGCTTTTGCGGAAGCGTGGATTATTTGGTGTGACTTCTTAATACCATAGCAACAATCATAACAATGCTATATGATAAAAATACAAGACACACATCCATTCATTAAGTTTTAAAATACTACAACATCAGTTTTTAGAAAAGTCGATACTTAAAATAATTTTTACAAACCATACTTGGCTAAAACGTGTTCATAAGACACAACAAAAGACTTTTAGTAAAACGAGATTTGAGACATGTAACCCGTCCAGGTAAGGGTTTCACCTCCTAAACCTACCGCCCTGGATGACGTCTTATTCAACGCAGCTTGACTTATGCATACTTCGCCAGATCCGCCAAATCCCTGAAATACATGTAGTTTGAAAAATCAACATAAAGTTGAATGAGTTCATGTGTAAGTGAGTATGTATAAACCTTTGTAATATGTTTGTATTTATGAAAATCCCTGGTATGTAGCAAATAAGGAAAAAGAGATCACCATTGGGTTGCAAAGCCAATGATATGTGTGAAGTGCTGTAGGAAGACTCATACCTAGCAGATTTATGCGTCGGGCTCATAGTCACCCCGAGGTCCGTACAGTGGGCCTGGAGTTGGGCTCGCTACACCCAGAAAGATCTACCGCTAATGACCCTCAGTCCTACAATGAGGATTAATGGCCTCAGTTTCCGCCTACCCACTCACATGATCTAAGTTGTAAACCCTCCTTAGGCTAACCATACCATGTATAAAAGTATCCGTAATTACTGTAACATGTATTCCACCCCCGAAGTATAAAATCTGAAAACAGTTAAGAGAAAAGGGGGACATGAACTCACAGTAGTGCGTATCCAGAAACATCAATCTCCAACTCTATCTGCTGCGTGACGACTTACACGTACTAATTCCTATTAGACGGATGGCCGTGCCTTGGTTTGGGGTTTAATGTTTTGTTGGAGAAATAGTTAGGTAACTATTCCGTAATCACACTTCTTATTTATTTTGTAAGTGTATTCCTTCCCAAGGATGGGGGTTTTAATACATGTTTGCTTTATAATTCCAAAAATATATTTTTAAGTCTCACTTGAAAAATATATTTTAAATCACTTGTCCAAAATATTCTAACTCCAAAATATACATATTTTTCCCAAAAATATTATATTTTACTTCATACCATTTTCAAAATAATACTTTATCAAAATACACATTTAAGAGTATTTTCCGAAAATACATAAGTTACAATTTTAAAGTTCGCGTTGTAATAATAATACCGGTGTAACTTAAATATTAATTTGTGATAGCGTTGGTATTACTTTGGAGTCGTGATTTCATAGTATTCCCAGGTTATATTATTTTTACCCTAAAAATATTATATCTAGTTCACAAAATAATCACATAATCACACAAACGTTTTATTATGAAATATATATTCTAAATATATATTTAACAAGTTTTATTTACGAAAATCCACCTCCGACACTTTGTAATTTTTGAAATAAAAATCATGGCGAAGTTTATTTTGAAAACCAAGTTAAAAACACATTTATAAACATTTGTTACAAAAATATTTCTAAGTTTTATATTTTTGGAAAAATTTCGCCAGAGTTTCCTCTGTAACCGGAGGTTTCCACGCTTACAAGCGTATCATTTTCTTTTCAAAACTCAATCAAACAATTTAACAATCATCAATCAACAATATTTAAGCATCAAACTTGACAAAAATAACCCTAATTCATAAACTCATGAACTTGAAGGTTTTGTAAAAATATGTAGTAACCTTCCAACATATTTAGTAGATCTTGTTATCTTTAAAAATAAATTTAGTTTCTTGAAAACTTTATTTTTAAAGAACTTGAAGTTTCACAACTTCTAGTCAAGATTTTCAAAAATACTTCTTTGTTAAATTTCTTGTTACACAAGTGTTCATACACTTGTTTATTTACCAAGTTTGCTTCTAGTTTCTAAAATAACCGGGTTTTAACAAAACTAGTATTTTCCGCTTGGTTCTTCCGAAAAACCACTTGTAGATCTTTAGATCTACATGTTTAGAATCTTATTTTGCAAGAAGAATTATATTTACTCAAGTTCATGTTTCTTGGATGGAAAGTCTCTTCATCTTTCATAACTTTAACACTAACATACTACTAGTTCATGTTCTCAAACATGGACTAGTATGTCTAGATGATGATCCATCCCACTTTTAGTAACAACAACATCAAATAATAACAATCATACAAGATCTACATGATTTACACACATATTCTTTCTTTATCCACCTTTTTCTTCTTATGTTCAAGACTTTATGTTATGTTCTTTAGAGTTCTTAATTTTTAACCATTAAATCACCTATTAACCACCGTAAACAAGATCAAGATGAAGATTAGAAACACTTACTACTAGCTCAAGGCTAGGGAAGAAACAAGGTATAAATGTGGTGGATAAAAGAAATCTAGAGAGGTTCTTGCACTTCCAAAAGCACCCGACTTGTTTGTAGGACTCCTTGCTTCTATGTATGTGTGAGAAATGGTTGAACAATGTTTGAAAGTGGTGGTGGTGTGGTGGAAGGGTGGCGGCCGTGAGGTGGTTATGGAGGAAGAGAGGATGTTGGTGTTTAGTGGGTGTTGAAGTGAGAGATGGGTTAACTCTCATGTATTCTTATAGACCTAGTTCATGCTTTACCCATCATGCAAAGTGTCCCCTATATAATCAACAAACTCATTTAAATAATCAAGGAAAACACAAGGGTGTGTCCCACCCTTGTGACCGTAAAAAATGGGGGGGGGGGGGGGTTAAGGGTTGGGGTGTTATGATATAGTTAAGGTTAAGTTGAAGTCAAAAGGGTTTAGTTAGGATACTTGTGTGTTATAAAATATATAGGGTGTTAGGGTGTTCGGGGACCCTAACTTGCTCAGAAAAGTATAAACAATGTCCTTGGCAATATTTTTATGTTCCAGGTAAAGTCCGGTTGTTCGGTTGGATATTGATCCGTTAAAGTGTCACATAAGCTTTAAAGTGTCTTTAATATTATTTTTAGTGACACAATAAATTACCAACACTTTGGAAAGTGTCTAGGGCTATTTTACCAAGTTTTTGCACTTTACTAGTTATGTTAAATGCTGAATTTTGATTACTAGTGCAGAATTCTGCACTTGAAGTAGGTTTTAGGCACTTCCGGGCACTATAACTATCACCTAGTGACGCAGTTTAATGATCCTCACATCCCTACACTCCCTACCAGTGTAGTACTTTATTCCCGACTTATACTGGCCTCAATATAGTGTCTGTCTAGGTGCTGGCAATGTCAGCATGTTTACTGGGTTATCCGTTTAGTGTGCTAACTGTGCTTTTGTGCATCAAGGTTGTCACTAATGTTTGTGTGTAGATAATAGAGTGACAGTATAAAATGTGATGCATGAGTATGTATGTATCAGAAAACAGGAAGCAGTTTAATCACAGTTATAATTAAGCACAGTCATTAAGCACGAATTAAATATTAATTAATTGTACGGATACCTGTAATTGTGAGGGTTGTCACATTCTCCCCCCGTTAAGAAAATTTCGTCCTCGAAATTTGTACTACCTTAACCCCTTATAGTTTCATCACATGTGTATGTATATAATAGTACCGAGGTAGATAATTATCAAACCGAATCATACCTTACTCACATTCGGCGAGTCCAAGAATATATAACAACCTGAATCCTAGGGTTAAAAGGTGTGTGCTTTTAGCATTGGTTGTCAAAGGTACAAGACGTACTTGACGTATAGTCTAGTGTAATCCAGCTAGCAGGGGGGTTTCCACAAAAGAGGGGTTTTGACTAATAAGATTCTCATACGATCGATCGCAATATGCAAACGAGTTTTCACGAACCCTAGCATCCGTTATAAAAATTCAAAATCAACTACTCAAATGAAATAGTAAAATGATCTGTCAACTCCCGAGTAGATGAATGGTAAGATTTAGTGTGTTGAAAATTTTTGAATTGTGAGAATATGCCGAGTGATTACAAGCGAATCTGGTGTATCCTTGCCTTGATTTGTAGTTGCATCAGAAATGTTTAAATGGCAAGTCAACAAAAGTATGTGTAGTTTTGCGTGAAATGGTTGACCATGATTAGCACAAGTTACAAATTTGTAATGACACCACAAGGTGTCGTACTGACATAATTCAAGTATAGTGGTGACTGAACAAGTTCACCGTGTTGGAAGTCAAATGAACATGTATCGAAACAATCCAGGAGATTTGATTTGCACGATGTCATATAGTTTTCAGTTGAATACGGAACATCAAAGAGTCACTGTTTTTTATCAAAGGATGAAAAAGTATTAAGTACCGTAAGGCATTCGATTGTCAATGAAAGAATCGTTAGGAGGTACATCGTGCTTATGAAATGAATATATGTACCATTGCCTTAACACACAATTGTGTTGAGACTGCTTGATCGTGAATATCAAAATGGATTGCTAACAAATAAATAGGCAATTAAATCCGTGTGTGAAGTGAGTAACCCAATTAGCACAAGCTTCAATTTTGTGAAAATATCACCGCAAGGTATCGAAACATATCAAAAGATTTAGTGGAGTCGTAGACCAACTAATCCTGATATGACTTGAAATGAAAGGATCTTTTGCAAAAATGTTTGAATATGATGCTCCCAATACATCATATGACGTCTGAAACTAAATATGCGAAGTGGATAAGTTCAAGCAATCGAACTTAATTTCAGTGTATCCCGACAATGAACGTATCTATCAAGAAAGAGAATATCGGCATGGTAACAAGATAACCATGAATGTAATTTGTAATAGAAGAAGTTTCAAGAGAGTGTGTTGACTTGATAGCAAAAGAGCCAACAATTTCAATAACGTAGGTCATTCGAATTACAACCCAGTAATTAGATTTAGCAACATAATATTTGGACTTTAATGAAGCGTTTATTTGAAATGAAATCGCATGCGTAGCAAAAGTGCATGGGTTATATATAAGTTTTCAAGTAAAGAAGCGGTGCGTAACTGCTAAAATGGAGAAGTGACCAAGCATACGAAGCAAACGTGTGTTCGCTCTTAGCGAAGAGAATCAACGTGATGCAACTACTTTGAGGGGAGTTGAGATGCAAACATCTACTTGCTAGAAGTAAAAGTGAAGATTTCAACGAAAGAAAATGACAAGTTGTCAGGTTAATGATGGTTGATTGAGTTGACAGATATGGTTCCTAAGTAGAAACCCTTGCGAGTTTGGACCTGGGTTCCCAATGGTCCTAAATGTCTGTTTTCTAAATCCTCCAGATTTCGTGTCTCGTGTAGATCTGGTTTGTGCATTGTGTAGGAAGCATTATTTTGGTGTTCGTCTAAGAACAGGTCATTGTCCCACAATTTTCCCGGTATACTTTCTTCCCGAATTCACCGCTAACGACGCTCGATCGTCGACCAGTCGTGTAATAGTAGTTGGGTCCTCACAGTCAGTTATGTAGGAAATTCGTTAATCCTCAGCAAGAGTCACCGACTCTCGTTGGTTAGCTCGTTCGGCTCCTGGTAGTTGGTACTCCTTTGAAAATCATCGTCCTTCTTTTGACGAGCAGAGTTGGGGTTACCCAAAAGGGAATTTTGGTCTGTTACCTTCCTTCTCTATCAACCACTGAGGTTGCACTATCATCCTTGCATCTCAAAAAATGTAAGTCACTACGATGCATCGACTACAGGTGCGGTGCCTGGAATTAAATCGATGCGAGATTCGACTAATCGTTGAGGAGATTGTTCCGGCAAGTCTTCGAGGAAGACTTCAGGATATCCTCTGATCACGGGGGTATCTTCGGGTTTTAGTCCTTCGGCTCCCTTGTCCCCGACATGAGCCAAGAAAACAACACATTCTTTACGCAATATCCTTCGTGCCTTCAAGCAATTTGTAATTTGCAGAGGCGTATCCCGCTTCATGAGTCAAAATCGCTTCTTTGTTCGCCATCGTGGTGCGGATATCAATCTTCTATTGATCATTTGTCAACCCATCCCTCCAACCACCTTGTTGAAGTCTCCCAATTCACTGACAGTAGATCAAGCATAAACTTACGCTTTCCGGGTTCTATCTTGCCGATTCCAAATACTTCGTTGGCTTCCACTAACTTCCCGTTAGCTAGTACTACCGTGTGCGGATTATCTAACCTACTTATTACTAAACCAAGTATACTCTCAACTCTAGAAATGCGATGCTAAAATTTGCAACAATATTTAGTAGCACAGATGCATAACGTTGAGTAGTATGGACGTACCGATATCCATGCTCGAACTCCTGGCGTGCCTCCCTGGCTCCGGTGTTAGACTTTCTCCCCACGATTTTGTTTGATCTTCCTTGGGCAGTCTTTCCTAAAGTGCCCCATATCACCGCAGTTATAACATCCCTTACCTTTCTTTCCATATTTCGTCTCATGCCAACACGTTTCCCTGCTGTGCCTCACTTTGCCACAATTGTCACACTTCTCCTTTTTACATCGCCCGGTATGATGACGTCGACACATGTCGCATTGAGGTAATTTACCCATGTACTCTTTTCCCTTTTTGACCTCGTCCTTGTTATTTGCCCGATCACCTCCTTGAAATTCACTGAGCTTTCTTTTCTTCTTCTCAGATGTCTCCACTGGAGTTTCCTTCTTCTCGTCCAGGATTGAAAGTCTTCCCAATCTAAGTGCTTCCTTAGCGAGCTCCAGACTTATCATATGTGCAATCGTAGTTGTTGGTGGCGTTGATACTATCATCAAGCTCAAAGCTTGAGGCGCCAGTTCCCATATAGATTGCTCCATTTCCTTCAACTCGGGTTCCACCAGGTACGGAACGATTCGCGACAAATCATAAAGTCTTTGCACGTGCTCCACCACTTTTGGACCTTCCATCTTTAGTTTCCAGAATTCTAATTCCAGCCTTTGGATCTCCATCTGAGAACAATACTCCCTACGCATCATTTCCTTCAGCTCACTCCATGTTAACGCATATGCTACAGCCTCGCCCATTTCTCGAACCTTAAGGTCCCACCATAACAGAGCCCCATCTTGTAGCAATCCGGAAATGTATGGGACTTGTTGCTCTAGCGTACAACCACTCGTTCGCACAACGGCATCCACATTCTCAGCCCATTTTACAAAAGCTATGGCACCTCCAGTGCCACCGAAGTTCAGGGGTTTGTATTCTAGAAAATGTTTGTAGGTACAACCTGTACTCAAGAAATCATCACAGTAAGTATTAGCAAGGCACTTTGGGGATTTCCCAAACGTGTTGTAATGTGTCTTGGATGACTTAAACATTACCGTTAGGTAGGTCACTCCTTGAGGTACCTTCGCTGTATTTGTAGCGAAGAACCTCGTGCCGAGCTATGACTCGTGACGCGTGCGCTTGCCATTCTGCCTCGGTCAGTCAAGTGATCTCTTGATGAGACATCTTCTAGGAAGAAGTTCAGGTTAGTTTGGTCTCTTATATTCAGGGAATGTAAATAGTTGTTTGGAAATCATATGTATTTGCATGTATTTAATCCTCATATTACGCATCACGCAACAGCACAAGCAAGTAATTGGTATCATGTTTAATGAAAGTATAACGAACAAACACGTGTATCTCAACCATAGCACATTCCTGTTATATCGGTAGCACGTATTACGATTAGGTTTTCATTAAACAGGTAAGCACATTGCATCATAATCATAGCATAAGCACGTAATTTGGGAATTATGTTTAATGAGAGCATAGCAAGTAAGCACGCAATATTACAATTATAGCACGCACAAATAGAGTAATAACGTGCTTGAAGAAGATATAGCGACAGAGCTCTCGTTGGTCACTGATCACAAGGTATTGTCGCATACTTAATGATGATTGACTTCTCATTATTCTCTGGCCACAATTGCATTGTCCTATAAAACGTATCACATTAACAGGGACACAGGGTCACCCTACCCTGGCCCATTAAATATTTTAGTGTATCAAAATTACGTAGTCAGATGTGGTCTTCAAAAATCTCCACAATCTTGGTGTCTCTACCCAACCGTAATGCAATCCGCGTAATCCAGACACCAACTATACTGGTGACTGAGGTGGAGGAGGAAAGAAAAGTAAACTGTTGATGCGCGTGAATCCCTCCTCGAGCTTGTATATACGTCGAAGTAACTAATTGATTTGTTGCTTGACAGAAAAAGAAAACGAGCCTTAATAACCAAGAGGGCGTATTAGCAGTAGGTGAGTGTGCTAAAGGGGACTGTGATGAATGTGGGGGAACAAAGTATACTGGTACGGACAGGGTGGAGGACGGGGTGTCTTACATAAACTTTTTAGACAATATGCTGTCTTATGATGTAGACACTTAAATCATGTTTTCGGTTATGTAATGTTTTGCATTTGAAGTTGCCCATTGTGGTGTCAGCTCAAGCTCCAACATTCTGTGACTCATATCCTCAAACTGTAGTTGATGTTACAGGAGCAACTCATCTCGTGTGTGGCCTCCATAACGTGAGGGATGGCAAGGGTCTAACGTCAGCATAGTGTATTGTAGGAACCCTCGAAATGGCTTGTCCGGCGTTGTAGAGGTGAATGTAGCAAACGGTGTGGCCTGTAAGGTCGTAGAAAATGTCGTTGTAGCAAAAGGGTCGTTACGCAGGTGCTGACCTGGGGTACCTTCCCGGGGTGTGGGTATATTTCGAAAGGAAGTTATAGGCACGTTGGCACAATGGACGTTGGTCTCCACAAGAGCAACATCAGTGGGTGAAGATGCAGGTATAAGCGTCTTAACTGATAGGAAGATCATTAGGTACAGGTGCTGGGTTGGGTATAAGGGATGCATAGTCTGGTAAGTCAAAAGAAACAGGGTCATGATCAAGTAATGGTGTCACACCCCCCAAAATCCACCTGCGGAGTATCACCACTTGGAGGCGTGACTGACCAGGATCAAGCCACCAATCATATTGAACAATCATAAGTAAACATAGAATCCAACACAATATAATTGGTGTCCAAAACAAAAATATAGTTTAAGTTGCAAGCGGAAGCATAATGTCTAACCAAGGCATAACTTAATAATGTTTAAGTTCCTCATGAACACTCAATGTCCATGTTCCACAACGACTCTTCCCCATGCAAGCTCCTGCTAAACCTATTGACCTGCAAAGCATGTAGTAACGAGTCAACAATAATGTTGAGCGAGTTCACAATTGGGTGTTTATTTTAAGTTGTTTCAAAAACGGTTTCCTTTAACTGGCATCCCTGCCATGGGGGTTACCCCATAGTTGAAAACGTGATTTGTTTATCCCATTTACTCTGGCAATCCAGCCGTGGGGGCTACCCCATGTTTAATTATCTGGCTCTCTGGCCGTGGGGGCTACCCCATGTATATACTACTAGACTCGTTACCATATCGACTGCTGACTGTAGTCATGTTTATGTGCCCTGAACTGTCAATGTCTATCATCATTGACGTGCCCAGATCCATTAGTTCACGCCCGTCCTCTGCGGCACGGTGTGAGGCTTGTCAAACCTAAATAGCGCTATCTAACTAATGACCCGCTCGCCATTGGCCCGGCGATTAAGTCGATATAAAAATGAGGGACTTCGTGATAGAGTTTTGGTCTAGTAAAAGTTAACTGTCCCTAAGGACGAGGAATTATATTCCTGAACCCGTACTGTCCTACCCAAGAAGGACGAGGAATCCATATTCCTTAACCCATTCCCAACCCCTGGGAATCCCATGCTTTGTAGAAAGTGTGAACTCACCTTAGGTTAGCTCGGCAGATAAACGAAAGGTCAATCGAGCTGCTAGAGGTCAACCACGTCCTAACATGGTTACCATACAAGTCAGGTCTAGGTTCAAATAGTGCACGTATGTTTAGCAAGTTACGAACGCAGATTGATCATGGCAACACATTAACAATCAAGTACATAACATATTCAAGCTTGTGCGATTTAATAGTTTGGGCCGAACCATTTGCGGGGTTCACTAACATAACCCAACTAAACACCCCAACCCAACATGTTGTGCGGTCAGCACAGCATTGTGCGACCCACATCATGTTGTGCGATCCATTACTCACCCGACCCAGTCTATGAATAAGCCCAATAGTACCCGGCCCGATAACTAGAAACCCAAACAATTCTATAAGCATATACACGGCCCAGTTTAATAAACAGATAATCTATCTTGTGCGATTCATGCCATTTATATAATCTTGTGCGATCAGTGTCATTTGTGCAATTGGTCCTTGGGCTGTGCAATTGGTATGTGCGGCCCAATCATAACACTCGGCCCAGACAGCTTTGGCCCAATAGCGCGATCCGCCAATAGTGAGCCTTGTGCGACCGGGCTGCACTTGTGCGACTGGAACTGATTTGTGCGATTGCACTTCCTTGTGCGATTCCAATACTGTTGTGCGATCGGTTTACCAAATCTCAAAGTTTAAGGAAATCAGTTATATTGTTTCCATTTATGCGATTCAATCAAACAATTTAACAGTTTCAAATCTTGCATTATTCGATCAATTTAAACATTCACCAATTAATGAGTTAATTCATATGAACCCTGATTATTCTCAATCATAAACAATCAACAACCACATGTCAATCATCATCGGCTATATCAGATTCACAGCAATTCAACTCGATCCATTCATCATCACCACTTTACATTTTAAACAATCCCACACATATAGTCATATATGCCCAATCAAACCATAAAGTTACCCATAATTTATAATCCAGTCCATGTGTTTACTGATCAAGATAATATTAACTATGAAAACAATTAAACTCTATTACCTCTAATCACTTGATCATGTGACAGTTAATTATTTACGTCCCTAAATCCAAATCATACCCACTATCATGTATAAACAATACAAACCATTTGCATATATTAATCATAGCATCTAGTCAAGTTTTAATGAATCCAAATAATAAATCATGCAACTCATACTTTAGACCAAATCATTACATCACCGATTAAATCTTATCAACATACACACATTCCCATAGGCACATGTGATGGCAGACTAGTCAGATCACAAACAACCCCACTTTCATAAACTAACCTTTGCTCATAATTCATATTCAAAGTACCTCATGATACATCAACAGTAGGTTAATATTGAGCAAATAATAAATCAAAATCACATAACTACATAACCATCGATCACATATCACAGCACATATTTCCATCTCAATATTTCCATTTGTTCACCAAATCAAAACATCATCATCGAACAGTCTTGAGGTCAAGATTTTGTATCGTTTACACCTTATTGTCACATTGCTCAATCACAGTTTCAATATGTAATAATATCCAATATTCAAAGTCATATGCCACTAATCTATACACAACCGAGAGGAGTCAGATCATATTAAGTTTGTTCATTACATCACCTAACTATCTTTCAGTTTCTTAATAGATTAATAACTCATAATTACATCATAAAATTCTGTAATCATTAACAGATTGTGTATGAATACATAATGTCAAGCCACACATATTGCCTAACATCACAACAAAATATGCACACACTTAGGTCTCACGAAATTCGCATATATTTCCTAGAGTCATGCTTCGATCTAACACATCAACACATGTTTACATTTACTCAAAACGATCAACAAGATAGGCAAACAAAACAGAATACTAACCGGCACTGGTGATCTCGACTGGGGGGTTTTGCTACTGCCGTACGTAAAAGGTGAAATAAGGTAGGGTTTGTTGTGAAATAGGGTTTGTTGTTGTTGTGATATGTGCCTTAACACCGTGTTTACGTTCATGAGTTTATAAGGACCACAACTCATTAAAGTGGGCTACCATCTAATTAAAGTGGGCCGATTACAAGCTACTCACAATGGGCCGAACTAACCCAAACACACACACAAAGAACATTCACGGCACATATATAACACATAGCATGATAAACGTAACATTCTGTTGATACCAAGTACATTAACTAGTCACGTATGTTCAAATAAGTTACATCAAAGCATAGCAAGGAGGTTCTAAAATGCGAGTTGTCACATTATCCCCAAGTCGAAAGAAATTTCATCCCGAAATTTGGTACGTACTCACTGAGGAAGCTAGTTAAGTTGCATGGTTTTCCTGGTTTTCCTGGGGTGTCACATCCTCCCCCCGTTGATCTGGAATTTCGTCCTGAAATTCCGTGGTAGCTTCAGCCTCAGTAGTGGTTGTATTGTTTGCGAACAAGTGGGGATACTTTTGTTTCATTTGATCTTCGCGTTCCCAGGTGAACTCTGGGCCACGACATGAGTTCCAACGAACTCGAACGAGAGGTATTCTAGTGCGCTTGAGGACCTTAACGTCCCGGTCCATGATTTCAACTGGTTCCTCGACGAATCGTAACTGTTCATCGATAGTGAGCTCCTTCAAAGGAACTATGAGGGTCTCATCTGATAGACACTTCTTCATATTTGACATGTGGAAAACGTCGTGAACTGCACTGAGTTCTGCGGGTAGTATTAGTCTGTAGGCCACCTTGCCTATTTTCTCAATGATTTCGAATGGTCCAACGTATCGTGGATTAAGTTTGCCTCGTTTGCCAAAACGAACCACACCCTTCCAGGGTGAAACTTTGAGTAGCACTCGCTCCCCAACCTGGAGCTCGAGTGGTTTCCTGCCCTTATCGGCGTAGCTTTTCTAACGGTCACGAGCTGCCGCCATGCGTTGTTGTATTTGAGCAATTCGTTCTGTTGTGTCTACCATAAGTTCTGGGCCATTGATCTGACTATCCCCCACATCTGCCCAACAAAGAGGTGATCGGCATTTACGCCCGTACAATGCCTCAAATGGAGCAGCCCGAATGCTGGTGTGGTAACTGTTATTATAAGAGAATTCTACTAGTGGCAGATGTTTTTCCCAACCGTTGCCAAAATCAATCACACATGCCCTAAGCATGTCTTCAAGGGTCTGGATGGTGCGTTCAGACTGCCCATCCGTTTGCGGGTGATAAGCCGTGCTCATATCTAAACGTGAGCCAAAGGATTTGCGCATTGCTTGCCACAGTTCAGAAGTAAAACGTGCATCACGATCAGAGATAATAGACGTGGGCACCCCGTGCCTCGAGACAACTTCCTTATGGTATACTTCTGCTAGAGTGGAGAACTTATCCGTTTCCTTGATAGCCAAGAAGTGTGCAGACTTTGTGAGTCGATCCACGATCACCCAAATGGTATCGTTTCCAGGCTGAGATCTAGGCAGGCCAGTGATAAAATCCATGGAAATTTGCTCCCATTTCCATTGTGGTATCTCTGGTTGCTGGAGTAGGCCTGTGTCACACCCCGACCACGTAGAAGATACAAAACGTGGCGGAAACGTCGGGGAGTGTTGTAACAGAATTAATTGTTTCAAATCCATGGCAATTGAAGTTTCGTTTTATTGATTAAAAGTGTTACAATGTCATAACAAACAAAGAAATACAACATAATTAACTAGTCTTGCATCTTTTATTGTCACTAAAGCCCAAGTCTGCCTATGTGTATCTTGATCATCTTATGCAACAGCTCCTGAAAAACACATGTGAAAATAGGTACGTCAGCATAAAAATGCCTGTGAGATACATAGGTTTTGTGAAAATAGAATTCATGACTTATGTTTGAGAAAATGTTTAGTCATGAACCTTGTTATTTGCTTTGTTTTGTAAATCATTTGAAAATCGATAAGATCTGATGATATGTATAAATAAGAGAATAATGTATGGTTAAATGAATAACCATTGTAAACTGTGTTTGTATTAGATAAATTGTTTGTAAATCAATGTCTTGTGAAAAATATGTTATTTGTATAAAATGTTCTATGTATCAAACTGAAATGATTCAAATAACGCTATGATATGTAATACCATACAAACACTTATATATAGGAAGTACCAGCGGCGTATCCACCATGCTTGTATCATATTACATACGCATCGTTACTTAATCACTTAATCAAACCAAACCAAACAATGTAAGATGTCTATGTTTAAACCAATTGCCAAATGTATTGAATAATATGTCAAAATGTTTATGTCAAGATGTAAATCATGTAATGTGTAACCAAAATGATATGTATGGCTAGTGAAATGTATCAGCTAAACCATATGCACAAGAACATAGTATTGAAGTAAAACTTGGTTTAAATCAAAGTTATGTTTTGTGTAGTAACTGCATGATCAATGTAAATCATGTAATATGCGTCCAAAATGTAAGTATGTGATGAATAACAAATGTACTAAGTATGAAGAACAATGCAACGATTGAACATACATAGCATGTGAACTGTACTAAGTATGCAACAACAGACATACGTAGCATGCGACCTGTACTAAGTATGCAACAATAGACATACGTAGCATGTGATGTAATGTAAAACAATGTACTAAGTAATGCACACAATGGCACACCTAGTATGAAATGTAAATGAAATCATGTACTATAATGTACTAATGAACATAACAAGTATATGATGTGAAAACAGGAAAGCTTGAAAGTAACAAGTAGGCACATGTGTTCCACCCCAAAACGTTTGGAAAACAGTAAAAGAGGGGTCTATGTACTCACTTGAGATTGCTCAGATGTCTTAGGATAATCACCAAGCAATGCTAGAGATCACGGAATCAAACGGCACCTAATATAGGTATCTATGTTAATAAACCGGACCTATATCGGAAGACTGGGTAGCATTAGGGTTTGTAAACCAAATGAGTGTAGGAACTCATGTGCTATGGTTTAACAAAGCCTACATGCTAAATGAAACTTAACCTAAGTCTTATCGACCCATTACGATCCGTTTAGGTAGCTTATGCTATTTTAACGCATCGTGCGCGTGAAACGCGTTCGGACCGCCTAACTAGTCCTATGACAAGTGTTATATGCCTAAACATGTTACATTATCAGTTATGTGATGAAAGTTTAGGTTACATATGCTTAATTACCAATTATACATGAAAAGGGTATTCTGGTAATTTACCTAAGGCATATAAACTACCTATCATACAACTACTTAAACGATGTGACCATAGGGTATAACCTCGGAAGGTTATTCCCTACCTACTATGGTCACCTAATGTGTTTGGTCGGATCCTAATGATCGACCAAACTGGGTCGGGTTCGAGGTATAAGCGATTTATTAGATCGCTTACCCTACGACCCTAGACAACGTGGTAATCAGTAGGCATAGTCCCAAGGGACTATAACCAACGTGATTACACTCACGTTGCGAAGTTCAAACGAACTTCGCATTGACCATAACTGGTCAATGTAGAAAGTCAAACAAAGTTTGACTTTCAGACTCGAAAGACTCGAAAAGCAATAAAAGACGAAAGAATACTTACCCAGGGTCCCCGAATGCTAATCCCGATTCAAGACTCTCAGGTATGAAACAATGGTTTCAACTTAGAGGTTCTCAAATCAGAATTCTAGTGATTTTAGCAATGGGGGGTATGGGGTATATATAGTTTTCGGTCCACCGTTAGGATCGTTTCATGGAAAACGTGCCTTAATCCCACCCGTACAAGTGTCGGGACCTTATGGTGACTAAAATTCCATCCTTATCAGCTGACTAGACTAATGGGATTGTGTGGTGGAGGATTAAACAGCTGCAATCTGCTGTTAAATTCATTTAATCTGGTCAGAAGGTGCCTCGCGGGCCGCCTAAGGATGCTCAGGAACTGAGGCGGGCCGCCTAGCAGTCACAGATCAGAACAAAGTTTCAGAAATGACAGTTTCAGTCCCTGCACGTGTTTAAGGCCATTTCCGACACTTCTAAGGCCCGTAAAGCCAACTTTAAGGCCCTAAAATGTTGCCTAAACATTGTGGACATGAAACATGCTCAAAAATATGCCGGGTGTTGGTTCGTTTGGTCGTACGAACGCGATGTTCGCTCAATTACGACGGAATGCGCATAAGCGCGAAAAACGATCCAAAATGCGCGACGAATGGATTTTTCTTATGCCAAACACTAAAATAAAATGTTTTAGTGCTTACATAAATTTTTGGATGTCCAGATGTATTCAGAACGTAAGTTATGCGCGAAAATGCAAACTTGTGCACTTTTTGACGCTTTTAGTCCCTGAATGACACAAAAGTTTATTTTAGCACACCGAACCCCTCAAAGCCTATTTCTAAGCTATGTAAAGGATATTTATGGTATGTTTAACTTATGGTCATGTTCCGGAAGGTCTGTTACAGTTCAAATTGGCATACTTTCGCAGTTTGTCAACTTTAGTCCCTGTAGACGAATAACTTTGATTTCACCACACCAAACCTTCCAAAACTTATATCTAAGTTAAGTAAAGGTTATTTAAGGTATGTTAAGCCTATTTCACTATTCCGGAGTGTTCGTTGGATTAAACTGGTTATATTTACGCATCAGTGCGTGTATAACCTTCCAGAAAGCGATTTAGAGCTTGAAATCGAACAAGAGTCGATATGTGCAAACGATACACATATTTTTTACAAATCCCAATTATGAAATACAATATTTCATTGGTTTGGCATTTGATTGATGGTTGGAGTGACACAGGTGTCACAGTCTCCCCTACTTTAGGAAATTTCGTCCCGAAATTAATTCGTAGGAGTCTATTTGTGACTTTGTGTGAATTAACCATCAAAGATAAGCAAGGCATAATCCTGTTATTTCTCTTTAACGGGCATTTTTCAGAAAGGAAAAATGAACGGAGTTATTTTCAACAGGCATTATTCAGAAAATGGAACATGAAGGAATAAACAAGGATATTCATTTCCCTCGATGGATATTCTTCAGCAATGAAAATGAACGGAAACGAAAATGAACAGAATGTGTCATTTTCCACAACATCTTCAGAAACAAAAATGAACGGAAAAGTCATTTTAACATCTTCAGAAACAAAAATGAACGGAAAAGTCATTTTAACATCTTTAGAAACAAAAATGAACGGAAAAGTCATTTTAACATCTTCAGAAACAAAAATGAACGGAAAAGTCATTTTAACATCTTCAGAAACAAAAATGAATGGAAAAGTCATTTTAACATCTTCAGAAACAAAAATGAACGGAAATATCATTTTAACATCTTCAGAAACAAAAATGAACGGAAAAGTCATTTTAATATCTTCAGAAACAAAAATGAACGGAAAAGTCATTTTAACATCTTCAGGCGTGGTGTCCTTTCGACTGAGGGCGTCAGCCACAACATTGGCTTTGCCTGGATGGTACTTGATCGCGCATTCGTAATCGTTTAATAACTCGACCCATCAACGTTGACGCATGTTTAACTCCTTTTGCTTGAAGATATGCTCGAGACTCCTGTGATCGGTGTAAATGGTGCACCTGGTACCGTACAAGTAATGTCTCCATATCTTGAGTACGAAAACAACAGCTCCCAGCTCCAAGTCATGTGTAGTGTAGTTTCTTTCGTGAATCTTAAGTTGACGTGATGCGTAAGCAATGACCTTATCACGTTGCATCAACACGCAACCAAGTCCCTGAATGGATGCGTCGCAATAAACCACAAAATCGTATGTGCCTTCAGGCAATGAGAGGATAGGGGCGTTACAAAGTCTATCCTTTAAGTGTTGAAACGCAGTTTCCTGTGCATCACCCCAACGATAGGTGACACCTTTCTGAGTTAGTGAGGTGAGAGGTTGCGCAATCTTGGATAAATCCTTGATAAACCTTCTGTAGTAACCTGCCAAGCCCAAGAATTGGCGGATTTCTGTTGGTGCACGTGGTGCAGGCCAGTTCTTGATCGAGTCGACTTTTGATGGATCAATGTGAATCCCAAAAGTATATCATGCATTGGTGTGGCAAGCATAAGAAAGAGTAGTCTCATTCGGTGGGTAAACGTTTAAGAATCCACTGTAAGGGTTTACTCGATATAGAATATACAGCTGGCTGCACGCCAGTTGGGTATAGTTAAGATAAAGTATGTCGTTGACTACATATTGTTGTCACGGGGTTAAATCAATCAGAACAAGAACTTAACATAGCAGCATGGTTATCGTACAATCGCGTAGCGTTAAGTTTCACTGTGACTCCCACTAGGAGCCGTTGGATTCGCCCCCATGTGAAGGAGGGACAATTTACCTAAATTCATGAACTTAGGTGTGTGTTTCATCAAGGAAGCAACCAAGTCCGGGGGTTTCCTTAAGTCGTGCAATTGAGTCCAATGTACGTCTGCGTATTCATGAGGCTCCAAGGAAAGACGTGTAAACGCATTCAAGAAAGTATAATCGTATCAACATTACACCACCATTCTCAAGGTTTCGTGGAGTAATCACCAGTGATCAGGAGTCTAGCCTTCTAGATCCTCTAAGCTAGAGAGTGGTTCGTTTCAGAGGCTCGTCATGGAGGAGCGAGAATGTAACGTTGCGGTGGTACGGGTGTGATAGTTTGCTCTAAGCCAGTGGTAGGAAGCCGGCATACTAGCCATCAGTAATCATGAGTCGGTGCAAGAGTTAGTGCAGAGAATTTGTATGTGCAAGAAAACTATCATAAAATGGAGTACGTCTCTTGTAGTGTAAGGTGGGTCATGCAAACGTATAATTTATCGTGCTTGCTGGTAGGTTGACTGATCCATAACTCTGTCCCTAAATGTCTTGAAGACTATTTCATCAATAATGGCATCCATTCGCTAAGTTAGGTATACGATAGAGTTAGTCAAATAGAATAAAATGAACCATCCAACAAGGTAGTAAGGTAGTCTTGTGAAAGTCGTGGTATGGTTGTTGGCGTCTCATTAAATTGGTTGTCAATCGAAACAACAGAGAGTTACTAAGGTTCATACGAAGAATCGAGTGTAAACAGGGTCCATCGATTACCGAAGATTTCAACAAGTTAACCTGCTGTCTAGAAACAATTTCCAATAGGGGTACATGGCGGCATGGCACAAAAAGGGAAGTTCGTTGCATCACGGTCACAAGGGTATATCACTTGTCCAAAACAGAATTTGGTTGGCAGAGTTGCTAGTTTGTAAAACGAAGTACGCGTGTAATTGTGGCTGCTTCGTTTTTGGTATAGACGACCAGTGGAGATGATAAGGTTCGTCAACAGGATGTGTGGGTGTAGTTCTCCTAAACCCAAGTTCATTTGAGCCGGTTCTAGTCTATGTGGTTGTTGGCGTACAAGCCGGATGTACGGAGGGTCATGTGGCGACGTCATGTCGAGATAAGTGTACAAATAGATAGAATGCATAAACGGTCGTAGCAGGGTGACGAGCAATCAGAAAGGGGTTTGACCACCTCTTGTCAAATAGTTAAACGTTTGTGTGCCACATGGGGCGCAGTAGGAATAACAGGAAACATGCTACTGTTCTAATAATTATACCACAGACACATCATGCAAAAGTTCCCTAGCAGGTAGGCAATATCAACTTAAATCACATTACCTAGAGTATTGAGTCTTGCACGTGGAGCGAAGCGTCGTTGTGGATCGTTGAGCACTGTACAGGTTATAGTCTGGTTTTAACAAAAACTTTTTCCCTTATTAAAACCAAGTTCACTATAACCAATGGCTCTGATACCAATCTGTCACACCCCCAAAATCCACCTGCGGAGTATCACCGCTTGGAGGCGTGACTGACCAGGATCAAGCCACCAATCATATTGAACAATCATAAGTAAACATAGAATCCAACACAATATAATTGGTGTCCAAAACAAAAATATAGTTTAAGTTGCAAGCGGAAGCATAATGTCTAACCAAGGCATAAGTTAATAATGTTTAAGTTCCTCATGAACACTCAATGTCCATGTTCCACAACGACTCTTCCCCATGCAAGCTCCTGCTAAACCTATTGACCTGCAAAGAATGTAGTAACGAGTCAACAATAATGTTGAGCGAGTTCACAGTTGGGTGTTTGTTTTAAGTTGTTTTGAAAACGGTTTCCTTTAACTGGCATCCCTGCCGTGGGGATTACCCCATAGTTGAAAACGTGATTTGTTTATCCCATTTACTCTAGCAATCCAGCCGTGGGGGCTACCCCATGTTTAATTATCTGGCTCTCTGGCCGTGGGGGCTACCCCATGTATATACTACTAGACTCGTTACCATATCGACTGCTGACTGTAGTCATGTTTATGTGCCCTGAACTGTCAATGTCTATCATCATTGACGTGCCCAGATCCATTAGTTCACGCCCGTCCTCTGCGGCACGGTGTGAGGCTTGTCAAACCTAAATAGCGCTATCTAACTAATGACCCGCTCGCCATTGGCCCGACGATTAAGTCGATATAAAAATGAGGGACTTCGTGATAGAGTTTTGGTCTAGTAAAAGTTAACTGTCCCTGAGGACGAGGAATTATATTCCTGAACCCGTACTATCCTACCCAAGAAGGACGAGGAATCCATATTCCTTAACCCATTCCCAACCCCTGGGAATCCCATGCTTTGTAGAAAGTGTGAACTCACCTTAGGTTAGCTCGGCAGATAAACGAAAGGTCAATCGAGCTGCTAGAGGTCAACCACGTCCTAACATGGTTACCATACAAGTCAGGTCTAGGTTCAAATAGTGCACGTATGTTTAGCAAGTTACGAACGCAGATTGATCATGGCAACACATTAACAGTCAAGTACATAACATATTCAAGCTTGTGCGATTTAATAGTTTGGACCGAACCATTTGCGGGGTTCACTAACATAACCCAACTAAACACCCCGGCCCAACATGTTGTACGGTCAGCACAGCCTTGTGCGACCCACATCATGTTGTGCGATCCATTACTCACCCGGCCCAGTCTATGAATAAGCCCAATAGTACCCGGCCCGATAACTAGAAACCCAAACAATTCTATAAGCATATACACGGCCCAATTTAATAAACAGATAATCTATAATCTTGTGCGATCAGTGTCATTTGTGCAATTGGTCCTTGGGCTGTGCAATTGGTATGTGCGGCCCAATCATAACACTCGGCCCAGACAGGTTTGGCCCAATAGCGCGATCCGCCAATAGTGAGCCTTGTGCGACCGGGCTGCACTTGTGCGACTGGAACTGATTTGTGCGATTGCACTTCCTTGTGCGATTCCAATACTGTTGTGCGATCGGTTTACCAAATCTCAAAGTTTAAGGAAATCAGTTATATTGTTTCCATTTATGCGATTCAATCAAACAATTTAACAGTTTCAAATCTTGCATTATTCGATCAATTTAAACATTCACCAATTAATGAGTTAATTCATATGAACCCTGATTATTCTCAATCATAAACAATCAACAACCACATGTCAATCATCATCGGCTATATCAGATTCACAGCAATTCAACTCGATCCATTCATCATCACCACTTTACATTTTAAACAATCCCACACATATAGTCATATATGCCCAATCAAACCATAAAGTTACCCATAATTTATAATCCAATCCATGTGTTTACTGATCAAGATAATATTAACTATGAAAACAATTAAACTCTATTACCTCTAATCACTTGATCATGTGACAGTTAATTATTTACGTCCCTAAATCCAAATCATACCCACTATCATGTATAAACAATACAAACCATTTGCATATATTAATCATAGCATCTAGTCAAGTTTTAATGAATCCAAATAATAAATCATGCAACTCATACTTTAGACCAAATCATTACATCACCGATTAAATCTTATCAACATACACACATTCCCATAGGCACATGTGATGGCAGACTAGTCAGATCACAAACAACCCCACTTTCATAAACTAACCTTTGCTCATAATTCATATTCAAAGTACCTCATGATACATCAACAGTAGGTTAATATTGAGCAAATAATAAATCAAAATCACATAACTACATAACCATCGATCACATATCACAGCACATATTTCCATCTCAATATTTCCATTTGTTCACCAAATCAAAACATCATCATCGAACAGTCTTGAGGTCAAGATTTTGTATCGTTTACACCTTATTGTCACATTGCTCAATCACAGTTTCAATATGTAATAATATCCAATATTCAAAGTCATATGCCACTAATCTATACACAACCGAGAGGAGTCAGATCATATTAAGTTTGTTCATTACATCACCTAACTATCTTTCAGTTTCTTAATAGATTAATAACTCATAATTACATCATAAAATTCTGTAATCATTAACAGATTGTGTATGAATACATAATGTCAAGCCACACATATTGCCTAACATCACAACAAAATATGCACACACTTAGGTCTCACGAAATTCGCATATATTTCCTAGAGTCATGCTTCGATCTAACATATCAACACATGTTTACATTTACTCAAAACGATCAACAAGATAGGCAAACAAAACAGAATACTAACCGGCACTGGTGATCTCGACTGGGGGGTTTTGCTACTGCCGTACGTAAAAGGTGAAATAAGGTAGGGTTTGTTGTGAAATAGGGTTTGTTGTTGTTGTGATATGTGCCTTAACACCGTGTTTACGTTCATGAGTTTATAAGGACCACAACTCATTAAAGTGGGCTACCATCTAATTAAAGTGGGCCGATTACAAGCTACTCACAATGGGCCGAACTAACCCAAACACACACACACAAAGAACATTCACGGCACATATATAACACATAGCATGATAAACGTAACATTCTGTTGATACCAAGTACATTAACTAGTCACGTATGTTCAATAAGTTACATCAAAGCATAGCAAGGAGGTTCTAAAATGCGAGTTGTCACAAATGGTGCAAGATCAGCAGGTACAACATCAGGCTGACCCAGAAGGAACCGGAGCTGGCTCAGAAGCTGGTTCTGGGTTGTGTAACGGTGTGGCGTCTCGATCGGGTGATAGTGCAGCAGTCATGTCGTCGTTGTCTGCTTCAGTAGTGGAAAGCTGTAATCTGGTTGTCTGAAGGCTACGGATGTCACAGACTCAAAGGAGTCTGAATTCGAATGTATGCTAGAATCAGAGGATAGCTTGATAACAGGGGTCTCGAGAAATGAAATTAGTAATGCGTTCTCGTCTAACTTTCCTTCATCATGGGTGTCAGCAGGAGGACCATCAATAAACATGTCTACGTTATCATCAATTGCTCGTCGAGTAGCCAACCTTCGGAAGGAGTGTCCACAGGAGGCGCGTCGTCGAGGATCGGAGCCATGGTGTGCTCATCATCGGGATGACCAGTGACGAAGTGGTCATGGACTGAAATATGAGTGACAGAAGAATTATCATCAGAGAAACCACCCGCAAAGGTAAAGTATCACCAAAATCTGGTAGCGCGGACTGTTGGAAGTCGTCCTCGTCCTTGGTCAGCATATATGGATCACTCTCATGTTCTGACGTAAATGTCTCTGGCGCAGATGCAGTCTCATCATTTGTGACAGCGGCTGTAGGGTTATCAATGTCTGATAACTCGCCTTCTAAGTAGTGTGACGTGTGTGCCGGTTCATAATAGTCATAGCATGTATATCCATAGTAATTATTAATAATTGGTGTATGCAAATATTCACCACATATGCACGTATATCAATAATCAGCAATTAAGCGTGTAAGTAATAACAATGTAAGAATGTAATCATCCTAGTCTTCCCCAGACTATCCTACCCAGTCTCTCCGACTAAAACTCCCTAGTCTCTCAGACTAACTCCCTGGTCTCTAAGGCCAACTCCCTGGTCTCTAAGACCAATTTCCCAGCCTCTAAGACTAAATCCCTGATCTCTAAGACCGTCCTCCCAGTCTCTAAGACTAAATTCTTGGTCTCTAAGACCATCCTCCCAGTCTCTAAGACCAATCCTCCCTGGCCTCTAAGACCAATCCTCCCAGTCTCTAAGACTAAATCCTCCCTCAGCCTCTAAGGCTGATCCTCCCTCAGCCTCTAAGGCTGATCCTCCCTCAGCCTCTAAGGCTGATCCTCCCTCGGTCTCTAAGACTGATCCTCCCTCAATCTCTAAGACTGAAATATAAACATAAATTCAGAAATGTGTATTTATGCCTTTTTGTTTGTAAAAATGTTTGTTCCCTGGATCTGGACGTTTTGTGTATGCAATGAAAACATGTTGTGAAAACATTTTCGTGAGAGCCCTAATGATCGTAGTCTAGACTCAAGAAAGAATCCTAGTTCGCTACGACCGAAGCTCTGATACCAAGCTGTCACACCCTGGCTTTTGCGGAAGCGTGGATTATTTGGTGTGACTTCTTAATACCATAGCAACAATCATAACAATGCTATATGATAAAAATACAAGACATACATCCATTCATTAAGTTTTAAAATACTACAACATCAGTTTTTAGAAAAGTCGATACTTAAAATAATTTTTACAAACCATACTTGGCTAAAACGTGTTCATAAGACACAACAAAAGACTTTTAGTAAAACGAGATTTAAGACATGTAACCCGTCCAGGTAAGGGTTTCACCTCCTAAACCTACTGCCCTGGATGACGTCTTATTCAACGCAGCTTGACTTATGCATACTTCGCCAGATCCGCCAAATCCCTGAAATACATGTAGTTTGAAAAATCAACATAAAGTTGAGCGAGTTCATGTGTAAGTGAGTATGTATAAACCTTTGTAATATGTTTGTATGTATGAAAATCCCTGGTATGTAGCAAATAAGGAAAAAGAGATCACCATTGGGTTGCAAAGCCAATGATATGTGTCAAGTGCTGTAGGAAGACTCAAACCTAGCAGATTTATGCGTCGGGCTCAAAGTCACCCCGAGGTCCGTACAGTGGGCCTGGAGTTGGGCTCGCTACACCTAGATAGATCTACCGCTAATGACCCTCGGTCCTACAATGAGGATTAATGGCCTCAGTTTCCGCCTACCCACTCACATGATCTAAGTAGTAAACCCTCCTTAGGATAATCATACCATGTATAAAAGTATCCGTAATTACTGTAACATGTATTCCACCCCCGTATAAAATCTGAAAACAGTTAAGAGAAAAGGGGGACATGAACTCATAGTAGTGCGTATCCAGAAACGTCAATATCCAACTATATCTGCTGCGTGACGACCTACACGTACTAATTCCTATTAGACGGATGGTCGTGCCTTGGTTTGGGGTTTAACGTTTTGTTGGAGAAATAGTTAGGTAACTATTCCGTAATCACACTTCTTATTTATTTTGTAAGTGTATTCCTTCCCAAGGATGTGGGTTTTAATACATGTTTGCTTTATAATTCCAAAAATATATTTTTAAGTCTCACTTGAAAAATATATTTTAAATCACTTGTCCAAAATATTCTAACTCCAAAATATACATATTTTTCCCAAAAATATTATATTTTACTTCATACCATTTCCAAAATAATACTTTATCAAAATACACATTTAAGAGTATTTTCCGAAAATACATAAGTTACAATTTTAAAGTTCGCGTTGTAATAATAATACCGGTGTAACTTAAATATTAATTTGTGATAGTGTTGGTATTACTTTGGAGTCGTGATTTCCTAGTATTCCCAGGTTACATTATTTTTATCCTAAAAATATTATATCTAGTTCACAAAATAATCACATAATCACACAAGCGTTTTATTATGAAATATATATTCTAAATATATATTTAACAAGTTTTATTTACGAAAATCCACCTCCGACACTTTGTAATTTTTGAAATAAAAATCATGGCGAAGTTTATTTTGAAAACCAAGTTAAAAACACATTTATAAACATTTGTTACAAAAATATTTCTAAGTGTTATATTTCTGGAAAAATTTTGCCAGAGTTTTCTCTGTAACCGGAGGTGTCCACGCTTACAAGCGTATCATTTTCTTTTCAAAACTCAATCAAACAATTTAACAATCATCAATCAACAATATTTAAGCATCAAACTTGACAAAAATAACCCTAATTCATAAACTCATGAACTTGAAGGTTTTGTAAAAATATGTAGTAACCTTCCAACATATTTAGTAGATCTTGTTATCTTTAAAAATAAATTTAGTTTCTTGAAAACTTTATTTTTAAAGAACTTGAAGTTTCACAACTTCTAGTCAAGATTTTCAAAAATACTTCTTTGTTAAATTTCTTGTTACACAAGTGTTCATACATTTGTTTATTTACCAAGTTTGCTTCTAGTTTCTAAAATATCCGGGTTTTAACAAAACTAGTATTTTCCGCTTGGTTCTTCCGAAAAACCACTTGTAGATCTTTAGATCTACATGTTTAGAATCTTATTTTGCAAGAAGAATTATATTTACTCAAGTTCATGTTTCATGGATGGAAAGTCTCATCATCTTTCATAACTTTAACACTAACATACTACTAGTTCATGTTCTCAAACATGGACTAGTATGTCTAGATGATGATCCATCCCACTTTTAGTAACAACAACATCAAATAATAACAATCATACAAGATCTACATGATTTACACACATATTCTTTCTTTATCCACCTTTTTCTTCTTAAGTTCAAGACTTTATGTTATGTTCTTTAGAGTTCTTAATTTTTAACCATTAAATCACCTATTAACAACCATAAACAAGATCAAGATGAAGATTAGAAACACTTACTACTAGCTCAAGGCTAGGGAAGAAACAAGGTATAAATGTGGTAGATAAAAGAAATCTAGAGAGGTTCTTGCACTTCCGAAAGCACCCGGCTTGTTTGTAGGACTCCTTGCTTCTATGTATGTATGAGAAATGGTTGAACAATGTTTGAAAGTGGTGGTGGTGTGGTGGAAGGGTGGTGGCCATGAGGTGGTTATGGAGGAAGAGAGGATGTTGGTGTTTAGTGGGTGTTGAAGTGAGAGATGGGTTAACTCTCATGTATTCTTATAGACCTAGTTCATGCTTTACCCATCATGCAAAGTGTCCCCTATATAATCAACAAACTCATTTAAATAATCAAGGAAAACACAAGGGTGTGTCCCACCCTTGTGACCGTCAAAAATTGGGGGGGGGGGGTAAGGGTTGGGGTGTAATGATATAGTTAAGGTTAAGTTGAAATCAAAAGGGTTTAGTTAGGATACTTGTGTGTTATAAAATATATAGGGTGTTCGGGTGTTCGGGGACCCTAACTGTAACACCTGTGCCTTCACGGCCATCAAACAAATACCAAACCAATGAAATATTATATTTCATACTTGGGATTTGTAAAAATATGTGTATAGTTTACACATATCAACTCTTGTTCAATTTCAAGCTTTAAATCGCTTTCTGGAAGGCTATACGCGCACTGATGCGTAAATATAACCAGTTTAATCCAACAAACACTCCGGAATAGTGAAATAGGCTTAACATACCTTAAATAACCTTTACATAACTTAGATATAAGTTTTGGAAGGTTTGGTGTGGTGAAATCAAAGTTTAATCGCTTACAGGGACTAAAGTTGACAAACTGCGAAAGTATGCCAATTTGAACTGTAACAGACCTTCCGAAACATGACCATAAGTTAAACATACCATAAATATCCTTTACATAGCTTAGAAATAGGCTTTGAGGTGTTCGGTATGCTAAAATAAACTTTTGTGGCATTCAGGGACTAAAAGCGTCAAAAAGTGCACAAGTTTGCATTTTTACGCGTAACTTACGTTCTGAATACATCCGGACATCCAAAAATTTATGTAAGCACTAAAATATTTTATTTTAGTGTTCGGCATAAGAAAAATCCATTCGTCGCGTCATTTGGATCGTTTTTCGCGCTTGTGCGCATCCCGTCGTAATTAAGCGAACATCGCGTTCGTACGGCTAAACGAACCGACATCCGAGATATTTTTGAGCACATTTTAAGTTCCCTATACTTTAACTTCATTTTAGAGCTTTGAAATGGGGTTAACGGGCCTTAAACGTGTCGAAAATGGGCTGAATACATGACAGGGACCAAAAGTGTAAATCTGCCAAACTTAAGCCTAGCGGTGCGCTACACTTTTAGCGTAGCGGTGCGCTAGGGGTCTGCTGACCAGATTCAGAGTTTTTAAATAGCAGGCTGCAGCTGTTTGATCCTCCACCACATGTTCCCAATTGCCTAGTCATGATGATAAGAACCATTTTAAGCTTCCATAAGGTTCCGACAAGTGTACGGGTTGGATCATGGCACGTTTTCCATGAAACGATCCTAACGGTTCGGGTATTCCTATAAATACCCAACCCACACAACCTCATTTTGCACAAGAATTCTGATTTGAGAGCTCTAAGTTGAAACCATTGTTTCATACCTGAGTTCTTGGATCGGGATTAGCATTCGGGGACCCTTCGTAAGTATTCTTTCGTTCTTTTCCTTATTTTATTGCTTTTCGAGTCAGAAAGTCAAACTTTGTTTGACTTTCAGCATTGACCAGTAATGGTCAATGCGAAGTTCGTTTGAACTTCGCAACGTGAGTGTAATCACGTTGGTTATAGTCCCTTGGGACTATGCCTACTGATTACCACGTTGTCTAGGGTCGTAGGGTAAGCGATCTAATAAATCGCTTATACCTTCGAACCCGACCCAGTTTGGTCGATCATTAGGATCCGACCAAATACATTAGGTGACCATAGTGTAGGGAATAACCTTCCGAGGTTATACCCTATGGTCACATCGTTTAAGTAGTTGTATGATAGGTAGTTTATATGCCTTAGGTAAATTACCAGAATACCCTTTTCATGTATAATTGGTAATTAAGCATATGTAACCTAAACTTTTGTCACATAACTGATTTTGTAACATGTTTAGGCATATAACACTTGTCATAGGACTAGTTAGGCGATCTGAACGCGTTTCACGCGAACGACGCGTTAAAGTAGCATAAGCTACCTAAACGGGTCGTAATGGGTCGTAAGCAGTTAGGTTAAGTTTCATTTAGTATGTAGGCTTTGTTAAACCATATCACACGAGTCTCCACACTCGTTTGGTTTACAAACCCTAATGCTACCCAGTCTTCCGATTTAGGTCCGGTTATTTAACATAGTTACCTATATTAGGTGCCGTTTGATTCCGAGATCTCTAGCACTGTTTGGTGGTTATCTTTAGACAACTGAGCAATCTCAAGTGAGTACATAGAACCCCCTCTTTTAAATGTTTTCAAGGTGTTTATGTGAGTACATAGACCCCTCTTTTACTGTTTTCCAAACTGTTTTGGGGTGGAACACATGTGCCTACTTGTTACTTTCATGCTTTCCTGTTTTCACATCATATACCGACTATGTTTGTTAGTACATTATAGTACATGATTTCATTACTTTTCTGCTATGTATGTTGACTGATAACATGCTAAGCACATTGATTTACATGACTTTTCTGCTATGTATGTTGACTGATAACATGCTAAGCACATTGATTTGCATGACTTTTCTGCTTTGTATGTTAACTTAGCATACTTAGTACATCATTTTACATTGCATCTCTGTTGCATATGTTCCAGTAACATATGGACACATTGTTTTACAACTCTACCTTGTATGTTTACTCTAGCATACAAGGTACATTATCTACATCTCATGCTTACATTTTGGTATGACATTTGGTTTGTTTAACGGGTCTATATAACATTCATTAACATTTGCTACGCCGCTCGGTAGTAAGTAGTGGTACCATAGGACTTGACAAATCCCATTCCTGACATCCCGGGTTTGTTTGGATGTAAGGAATGACTGAATCCGAATACAATTCTTTTGATAACCTTGACTGAAAGGGTTATCCGACTGTCTCAAGGCTTGAATGTTTGCGTTTAACATACTGCATAAGTGTTTGTATCAGTAAAGCATGCATTATTCTACAAAACATAACTTTGATTTAAACCAAGTTTTACTTCAATACTTTGTTTTGTACATTTTTACTTATGGTTTAAGTAGTCTTAATTTTACTTACCATACATATCATTTTGGTTATACATTACTTGACTACTTTTAGATTATAAACATTTGACATGGATATTTGACATAGACATTTGACATGGATATTTGACATAGACATTTTGACATGATTTACATCTTGACATGAACACTTTGATAGTTTGGTTTGGTTTGGTTTGATTAAGTGATTAAGTAACAATGCGTGTGTAATATGATACAAGCATGGTGGATACGCCGCTGGTACTTCCTATATATAAGTGTTTGTATGGTATTACATGTCGTAACGTTATTTGAATCATTTCAGTTTGAGACATAGAACATTTCATACAAATAACATACTTTTCACAAGACATTGATTTATAAACAACTTATCTTATACAAACACATTTTACTTGGTTATTCATTTAACCTTACATTTATTTATACTTATCATCTGATCTTATCGTTTTTCAAATGATTTAAAAGACAAAGCAAATAACAAGGTTCATGACTAAACATTTTCTCAAACATAAGTCATGAATCTTATTTTCACAAAACCTATGTATCTCACAGGCATTTTTATGCTGACGTACCTATTTTCACATGTGTTTTTCAGGAGCTGTTGCATAAGATGATCAAGATACACATAGGCAGACTTGGTCTTTAGTGACAATAAAAGATGCAAGACTAGTTAATTATGTTGAAATTCCTTGTTTGTTAAGACATTGTAACACTTTTAATCAATAAAACGAAACTTCAATTGCCATGGATTTGAAACAATTAATTCTGTTACAACACTCCCCGATGTTTCCGCCACGTTTTGTATGTTCTACGTGGTCGGGGTGTGACAGAAAAGATGGTATCAGAGCCAATGGTTATAGGGAATTAGGTTATTAGTAATGCTTTGACCTAGTCTATAACCTTCTTAGGACCCTAACGCGAGTTTACTTGCGTTTAGTCATAAAACAATACCGTCACCTATCCTTAGGCGACGATCACAACAAGAATATAAATTTCAAAACCGCTTTGAAAACTAATCATCTGTTCTAGGATGATTGATTACTAGGTTTTGAACCCTCTATTGTAAGGTTTTGAACTCTCTATTATATGGTTTTGAACCCTTTGAGTTTTCAAAATCTTGTCAAGGTTTTGGGTTTTTAATAATGTGAACACGTGCAAACTGGAAGGGTGAATGCCTGTATTCTGGGTTTTCTGGCTAGGCAAGCACTTCGTATACATCTCATCAGACGCGAGACCAGTTGTGCTTACCTGGGAATTCTTGGGATGAGTGTTCACTTATAGGCGAGCATGTCTTCGCGATACATTATTTTTGACCCATTTACTTTGATCAGTCACCGTCTCATTTGTTTGCCTTAGGTAACAAACAAATGATCGCAATCTTCATGCGTTATCATTCTGTTTTGATTGTCCAATAATCTTTCACCTGTTTCTCCCTATGCCTTTCTTTTTCTTCAAGAATGTCTCTTCATCACGATGACGCCCAGATATCTGAGCAAGCAGCCAAATTCGCTCAGCGAATAGGCGAAGTAGTCCTGAAGACTGTGGAATTAGCTACTGCCATGTATCGTCTCCTGGATGAAGCCACTCAAGAGTCACCAAGACAGGCAGGACCTAGTCAGGTGACAACACCATCAGCCAATAAACCAATCGAGGAATCAAAGACCATGGATGAACAACCCCCTAAGAAGTCAAAGAAGCGAAAGGCTTCTCAGAACTTCGCCATTGTCGCTCACAATGGTCAAGCCTTCCCCAACCAACCAGCTCAACCCCCTGCTAGGAAGTCATACAATGGAACTGCACTCTTGTGCAACCAATGTAACCTTCATCATCACCCTTGTGTGAAGTGCCGCAAATGTCAGATTTGTGGACTAATAGGTCATACAGCAAGGGTTTGCCCAACTACAGCTGTACCAAATCAAGCTGGCGACACTCCTGCTCAAGCTCGTTTCTCACGAGGGCTTTGCTATAACTGTGGCGAGATGGGCCATTTCCTAAGGGATTGCCCAAAGCTTGCTAAGGCAAATCTGACCCACGGATGAGCAGTTGGCCGAGTAGAAGATGTTGCTATCTTATGCTTTTGTTTCTTTCGTTTTCTTGATTGTCACAGATTCTGATGTACAATTGTAGTTACATATGTGTAGGATTTTCCTATGATACCTACATCAAGGAACTATGTTCCTTACAAACTACTCTTGTGATTCTCTCTTTCAAATGATCGCTCGTGATTCCCTCGAACATTTTAAGTACTCGTTTCATTCTAAGAAACAAAGTACAGAAGATAAAGTGACATTATGAGTGATCATGCTTCTGCACATCAGTGCCTTTGAATCCTTGGTTAGATAACTAAGGGTGTTTTCAAATCTCATACCCATTACGTTTTAATTTTTCAACATACACAGTACCAGTATTTCAAAACAATCTTCATGATCTCAAAACATTTCATATAGTTTGAAAACAATTTTTCTAGATGCATTGTCTATGTTATTTCAAAAACATTGGCCATGTTATCAAAACCAACCTTTCTAATTTCAAAATATTTCATATAGTCTGAAGACAATATTAACACAATACATTTTCTGATCAAGTGCATGATTTCGAAAAGCATCATTCATGTCTTTCAAAAACCTTATACATAATTTCAAAATTCATCTCGCATGATTTTAAAACATTTTTGTAAATATATCTACCTAATACACCTACTTTATGATTTCAAAAAGTATTATATATAAGGTTTCAAAAACGTTAAACACATTTTTCTTAAAAGAACCCCATGCATAGTTTTCAAAAATATTTTCCTCATACATTGACTTAACCTTCAAAATTCTGCTTCATATGTCGCCTTGACATATCAAGCATCTCAACTTCTTAAGCATTTTACATCATGTTTTGACCTAAGCACGTCCAGTGCAAGGTTTCAAAACATCTCCAACTTTTAAATCCATATGGGATCTTTTTATCCTCACAATTAGATCCTTGTGGATGATTATTATTCAAATCAGAGTCCTTAATTGGATTCCTTATGTACCTTAATTCGAACACTTCGGTTCCTAATAATCGAAATCGAATTTTCTTTTTGAATCTTTCTATCTTTATAGTTGGATTCTTGATAAACGTTTAAAGTACCAAATGAAATCCACGGAATGGATTCCTAGTGTGCTTTAAATGCATGTACGCAATTTACAAGACAAATTAACAAACAATTTTGTGGTTATGTGACTATGTGTTTACTCATCTTATGTTTTCTTTTATGCATTTTTGGTGTTTTTACTACTCTGGATATTCTTTATCCAAATCCTTGCAGGATCTTTCATATCTTCATATGAGGGATTCGTAGCAGGATATTCAAAAGGTACTACCTTTAATCCTTAAATGGGCTTCTATGTAATAGTTAAGACCCTTGGATTATATAGTACCACTCCAAGATTCATAAGAGACCCTTTAGTGGTCTAGTAAAAAAGATTGATTCACAATTTGGTTAAAAAAAATGACATCTAGTGATGTAGCTGAACAGACTCCTTGATAGTCTATTTAAATCATTTATTGATTTAGTCTAAAGGACTCTATGGCGGTCTAAGTCACGCTCATCACAGGATTGTTCATTTGGTTTTACCCTACACATTATAAAATAGACTGTGTGAACTGTGCAAGGAATTCTCTAATTATGGATGCGCACATAATTATGAAATTTAGTGCACAGAAATCCAGTAAGATTTATTATGTGAAGGAACCGATAGCGACAACAATAACAAAATGAGGACGATGTAATGGAGGTACGGTGGACGCACCAATGACGCTTTATATACTTGTATATATAGGTATCCCTCTTACGTTGCAATCATGATGATTATTAAAGTTACTAGAAGTTCAGAAATCTAGCCAATATTGTTCGATCTTTTCAACTTCATGTTTTAAACTCTTACAAGTTTCCTCTAAATAAATTTCGGGACGAAATTTCCTAAAGTAGGGGAGACTGTAACACCTGTGCCTTCACGGCCATCAAACAAATACCAAACCAATGAAATATTATATTTCATACTTGGGATTTGTAAAAATATGTGTATAGTTTACACATATCAACTCTTGTTCAATTTCAAGCTTTAAATCGCTTTCTGGAAGGCTATACGCGCACTGATGCGTAAATATAACCAGTTTAATCCAACAAACACTCCGGAATAGTGAAATAGGCTTAACATACCTTAAATAACCTTTACATAACTTATATATAAGTTTTGGAAGGTTTGGTGTGGTGAAATCAAAGTTTAATCGCTTACAGGGACTAAAGTTGACAAACTGCGAAAGTATGCCAATTTGAACTGTAACAGACCTTCCGAAACATGACCATAAGTTAAACATACCATAAATATCCTTTACATAGCTTAGAAATAGGCTTTGAGGTGTTCGGTATGCTAAAATAAACTTTTGTGGCATTCAGGGACTAAAAGCGTCAAAAAGTGCACAAGTTTGCATTTTTACGCGTAACTTACGTTCTGAATACATCCGGACATCCAAAAATTTATGTAAGCACTAAAATATTTTATTTTAGTGTTCGGCATAAGAAAAATCCATTCGTCGCGTCATTTGGATCGTTTTTCGCGCTTGTGCGCATTCCGTCGTAATTAAGCGAACATCGCGTTCGTACGGCTAAACGAACCGAAATCCGAGATATTTTTGAGCACATTTTAAGTTCCCTATACTTTAACTTCATTTTAGAGCTTTGAAATGGGGTTAACGGGCCTTAAACGTGTCGAAAATGGGCTGAATACATGACAGGGACCAAAAGTGTAAATCTGCCAAACTTAAGCCTAGCGGTGCGCTACACTTTTAGCGTAGCGGTGCGCTAGGGGTCTGCTGACCAGATTCAGAGTTTTTAAACAGCAGGCTGCAGCTGTTTGATCCTCCACCACATGTTCCCAATTGCCTAGTCATGATGATAAGAACCATTTTAAGCTTCCATAAGGTTCCGACAAGTGTACGGGTTGGATCATGGCACGTTTTCCATGAAACGATCCTAACGGTTCGGGTATTCCTATAAATACCCAACCCACACAACCTCATTTTGCACAAGAATTCTGATTTGAGAGCTCTAAGTTGAAACCATTGTTTCATACCTGAGTTCTTGGATCGGGATTAGCATTCGGGGACCCTTCGTAAGTATTCTTTCGTTCTTTTCCTTATTTTATTGCTTTTCGAGTCAGAAAGTCAAACTTTGTTTGACTTTCAGCATTGACCAGTAATGGTCAATGCGAAGTTCGTTTGAACTTCGCAACGTGAGTGTAATCACGTTGGTTATAGTCCCTTGGGACTATGCCTACTGATTACCACGTTGTCTAGGGTCGTAGGGTAAGCGATCTAATAAATCGCTTATACCTTCGAACCCGACCCAGTTTGGTCGATCATTAGGATCCGACCAAATACATTAGGTGACCATAGTGTAGGGAATAACCTTCCGAGGTTATACCCTATGGTCACATCGTTTAAGTAGTTGTATGATAGGTAGTTTATATGCCTTAGGTAAATTACCAGAATACCCTTTTCATGTATAATTGGTAATTAAGCATATGTAACCTAAACTTTTGTCACATAACTGATTTTGTAACATGTTTAGGCATATAACACTTGTCATAGGACTAGTTAGGCGATCTGAACGCGTTTCACGCGAACGACGCGTTAAAGTAGCATAAGCTACCTAAACGGGTCGTAATGGGTCGTAAGCAGTTAGGTTAAGTTTCATTTAGTATGTAGGCTTTGTTAAACCATATCACACGAGTCTCCACACTCGTTTGGTTTACAAACCCTAATGCTACCCAGTCTTCCGATTTAGGTCCGGTTATTTAACATAGTTACCTATATTAGGTGCCGTTTGATTCCGAGATCTCTAGCACTGTTTGGTGGTTATCTTTAGACAACTGAGCAATCTCAAGTGAGTACATAGAACCCCCTCTTTTAAATGTTTTCAAGGTGTTTATGTGAGTACATAGACCCCTCTTTTACTGTTTTCCAAACTGTTTTGGGGTGGAACACATGTGCCTACTTGTTACTTTCATGCTTTCCTGTTTTCACATCATATACCGACTATGTTTGTTAGTACATTATAGTACATGATTTCATTACTTTTCTGCTATGTATGTTGACTGATAACATGCTAAGCACATTGATTTACATGACTTTTCTGCTATGTATGTTGACTGATAACATGCTAAGCACATTGATTTGCATGACTTTTCTGCTTTGTATGTTAACTTAGCATACTTAGTACATCATTTTACATTGCATCTCTGTTGCATATGTTCCAGTAACATATGGACACATTGTTTTACAACTCTACCTTGTATGTTTACTCTAGCATACAAGGTACATTATCTACATCTCATGCTTACATTTTGGTATGACATTTGGTTTGTTTAACGGGTCTATATAACATTCATTAACATTTGCTACGCCGCTCGGTAGTAAGTAGTGGTACCATAGGACTTGACAAATCCCATTCCTGACATCCCGGGTTTGTTTGGATGTAAGGAATGACTGAATCCGAATACAATTCTTTTGATAACCTTGACTGAAAGGGTTATCCGACTGTCTCAAGGCTTGAATGTTTGCGTTTAACATACTGCATAAGTGTTTGTATCAGTAAAGCATGCATTATTCTACAAAACATAACTTTGATGTAAACCAAGTTTTACTTCAATACTTTGTTTTGTACATTTTTACTTATGGTTTAAGTAGTCTTAATTTTACTTACCATACATATCATTTTGGTTATACATTACTTGACTACTTTTAGATTATAAACATTTGACATGGATATTTGACATAGACATTTGACATGGATATTTGACATAGACATTTTGACATGATTTACATCTTGACATGAACACTTTGATAGTTTGGTTTGGTTTGGTTTGATTAAGTGATTAAGTAACAATGCGTGTGTAATATGATACAAGCATGGTGGATACGCCGCTGGTACTTCCTATATATAAGTGTTTGTATGGTATTACATGTCGTAACGTTATTTGAATCATTTCAGTTTGAGACATAGAACATTTCATACAAATAACATACTTTTCACAAGACATTGATTTATAAACAACTTATCTTATACAAACACATTTTACTTGGTTATTCATTTAACCTTACATTTATTTATACTTATCATCTGATCTTATCGTTTTTCAAATGATTTAAAAGACAAAGCAAATAACAAGGTTCATGACTAAACATTTTCTCAAACATAAGTCATGAATCTTATTTTCACAAAACCTATGTATCTCACAGGCATTTTTATGCTGACGTACCTATTTTCACATGTGTTTTTCAGGAGCTGTTGCATAAGATGATCAAGATACACATAGGCAGACTTGGTCTTTAGTGACAATAAAAGATGCAAGACTAGTTAATTATGTTGAAATTCCTTGTTTGTTAAGACATTGTAACACTTTTAATCAATAAAACGAAACTTCAATTGCCATGGATTTGAAACAATTAATTCTGTTACAACACTCCCCGATGTTTCCGCCACGTTTTGTATGTTCTACGTGGTCGGGGTGTGACAGTAACTAGCTCAAAAAAGTATAAACAATGTCTTTGGCAATATTTTTATGTTTCGGGTAAAGTCCGGTTGTTCGGTTGGATATTGATCCATTAAAGTGTCACATAAGCTTTAAAGTGTCTTTAATATTATTTTTAGTGACACAATAAATTACCAACACTTTGGAAAGTGTCTAGGGCTATTTTACCAAGTTTTTGCACTTTACTAGTTATGTTAAATGCTGAATTTTGATTACTAGTGCAGAATTCTGCACTTTAAGTAGGTTTTAGGCACTTCCGGGCACTATAACTATCACCTAGTGACGCAGTTTAATGACCCTCACATCCCTACACTCCCTACCAGTGTAGTACTTTATTCCCGGCTCAACTGGCCTCAATATAGTGTCTGTCTAGGTGCTGGCAATATCAGCATGTTTACTGGGTTATCCGTTTAGTGTGCTAACTGTGCTTTTGTGCATCAAGGTTGTCACTAATGTTTGTGTGTAGATAATAGAGTGACAGTATAAAATGTGATGCATGAGTATGTATGTATCAGAAAACAGGAAGCAGTTTAATCACAGTTGTAATTAAGCACAGTCATTAAGCACGAATTAAATATTAATTAATTGTACGGATACCTGTAATTGTGAGGGTTCTCACAATCAATATCAGTAATTGTCCGGCGGACTCTATTGTCAAGTACGCGACATCAACCTTTGTGGATGAAGCTTTAAACTGGTGGAATACAATAGTCCAAACATGTGGGCAGGAAGCAATTGATCACCTGACATGGGACGAACTTAAGACGATGCTTATGGACCACTACTGCCCGAAGAACGAAATCCAGAAGTTGGAACACGAATTCTAGAATTTACAAATGCAAGGGGCAGACCACGTGGGTTACACCAACCATTTCAACACTCTTGCTCGATTACTACCTGATATAGTTTGACCTGAGCCTAAACGTATTGAGCGATACATATGGGGTTTAGCCCCAGAGGTCCGCAGTATTATAAACTCCGTGGAACATCTCACAATGGAAAGTGTTGTGTCCAGGTCTGGCACAATCACGTTTGACATGGTTAGAAGGAAGATTCTGAAAATGCCTGGAGAAACATCTGGTACGAAAATAACCGAATATGATTGGAAAACCCAAGGAACCTAACAAAATAAACGCAACCGAGTGACAACTCAAGCCTATGCCATGACTACTAAAGATGCAAGAGCAGATAATTATAAAGGAACTTTACCAAAGTGCCAGAAATATAGATTTCACCATTCGGGTGAATGCCAAACCGTGGTCTGTAATAAATGTCAGAAGACGGGGCATTATGCAAGAAGTTGTAGAGCCTTTACTAATACCTCAACTCGTTCTTACCAACCCACTCGTTTTCAACCGCCAAGATCTCAACCAACCCAACAAAAACAATTACAACAACCGCAGAAACCGCAGTTGACCTACCCCCGTACTTGTTTCGAATGTGGTAGTACGGAACACTTCAAAATAAATTATCCTAAACTCAACCAAGGTCAGACTGGAAAAATGAACCAGGGACAAGCTTCTACGTCAAACCAAGCCAGAGGACGCGTTTTTGTGATCGGGTCGGATGATGCACGCCAAGATCCGAATGTGGTGACAGGTACCTTTCTCATTTCCGATCAGTATGCTTCGGTACTATTTGATACGGGTGCAGATAGGAGCTATGTTTCCATTAATTTCTTACCTCTCGTAAATATGCCGGCTATGGAATTAACAAGTCCTTATTCCATAGAACTTGCTAACGGTACACCTATAACTAGTCACCAAATCATTCGTGATTGTCCTTTAGTTCTTAACGACCACCAATTCCTTATTGACCTACTACCGGTAGAACTCGGAAGTTTCGATATAGTAGTGGGAATGGACTGGCTGTCCAAGTATAAGGCGGAGATTATTTGTGAGCAAAAGATTGTTAGGATCCCTTTTCCTAATGATGAAGTTTTTATGGTACAGGGAGAGAAGTCTGGTACCATATTAAACCTTATATCCCACCTTAAAGTGTTGAAATGTATACGTCAAGGATGTGATGTGTTCTTAGCAAGTGTAATGGCGACCGAACCAGAAGAACAACGTATTAAAGATATTCCAGTAGTCTGTGATTACCCAGACGTGTTTCCCGATGAATTGCCTGGATTGCCACCCAATCGGCAAGTCGAGTTCCGAATCGACTTAATACCAGGAGCAGCTCCAATTGCCAAAGCTCCTTACCGTTTAGCACCTTCAGAGATGCAAGAACTATCATCTCAGTTACAAGAACTGCTAGACCGAGGTTTTATCCGTCCCAGTTATTCACCTTGGGGAGCACCAGTGTTATTCGTGAAGAAAAAGGATGGAAGCTTTCGGATGTGTATCGAATACCGGGAGCTGAATAAGGTTACCATAAAGAATCAATATCCTCTTCCGCGTATCGATGATTTATTTGATTAGTTACAAGGAGCCTGTTACTTTTCCAAAATCGATCTTAGATCCAGTTATCATTAAGTGAAAGTTCAAGAAGAAGATATCCCTAAAACAGCCTTTCGAACTCGGTACGGTCACTATGAGTTCCTGGTTATGCCCTTTGGGTTAACCAACGCACCTGCGGTATTTATGGACCTCATGAACCGAGTTTGTAAACCATATCTAGATAAATTCGTCATAGTCTTTATTGACGATATTTTGATCTATTCCAAAAGTAAAGAAGAACACGAGCACCATCTACGAGCCATACTAGAGATATTGAGGAAAGAGAAGTTGTACGCCAAGCTCTTTCCAAGTGTGATTTCTGGTTACAAGCGGTGCAATTTTTAGGACATGTGGTAGATCAACAAGGGATTCATGTTGACCCTAGTAAGATCAAAGCTATTAAGAATTGGCAAGCGCCTAAGTCTCCAAAAGAGATATGCCAATTCTTGGGATTGGCGGGATATTACCGTCGCTTTATTGAAAACTTTTCCTGCATTGCTCAATCCTTAACTGCCTTGACACAGAAAGATCAAAAGTTTGAATGGGGCGAAGAACAAGAAACAGCTTTTCAGCTGTTAAAACAGAAGTTATGTGAGGCGCCAATTTTGACTTTGCCAGAGGGCAATGATGACTTTGTAGTGTATTGCTACGCATCTCGATGTGGTCTAGGATGCGTATTGATGCAGAGAAACATGGTTATTGGATATGCTTCCAGACAATTGAAAGTACATGAAAAGAACCATACAACGCATGATTTAGAGCTGGGCGCAGTGATTTTTGCACTTAAAATCTGGAGGCATTACTTGTACGGTACGAAGTGTATAATTTATACAGATCACAAGAGCCTTCAAATATATTCGATCAAAAGGAACTGAATATGAGACAACGCAGATGGGTGGAGCTATTGAACGATTACGACTGTGAAATAAAATACCATCCAGGTAAGGCTAACGTAGTAGCCGATGCCTTCAGTAGAAAAGACAGAGTAAAGCCACTCAGAGTGCGAGCTCTTGGGATGATTGTGCAAACCAGTCTTAAAGAGCAGATCCGCAAGGCTCAAATGGAAGCGTTGGAGGAAGGCCAACTAAATAACGAGAACTTACACGGAAATGAAGGGAATTTTGTGAGGAAACTGGATGAAGTGTTGTATTACAAAAATAGGGTATGGATTCCTACTCTCCATGACCTACGACAATTGGTTATAGATGAGGCTCATAAATCTAAGTACTCTATTCACCCCGGTACAGACAAGATGTACCATGATCTTAAGGAATTTTACTGGTGGCCATGTATGAAAAAGGACGTAGCCGAGTACGTGAGCAAATGCTTGACTTGTGCCCGGGTAAAGGCAGAATACCAGAAACCCTCGGGAATGTTACAGCAACCCGAAATACCTCAATGGAAATGGGAACAAATCACGATGGATTTCGTGACCCACCTTCCAAAAACACCCCGAGGTCATGATGCGATTTGGGTAGTAGTGGATAGACTAACCAAATCGGCGCACTTTATTCCAATTCGTACTACCTACAATACCGAGAAATTGGCCGAGATCTACACGAACGAAATTGTGGCAAGACACGGAGTACCAGTTGCCATCATTTCAGACCGTGATAGTCATTTCACTTCACACTATTGGCAACAGTTACAAGAAGCTTTGGGGTCTAGAATAGACCTGAGTACGGCTTACCATCCCCAAACCGACGACCAATCAGAACGAACTATACAGACATTGGAGGATCTGCTTCGTGCTTGCACCCTAGACTTTGGAGAAAGTTGGGAAAAGCACCTTCCCCTCATCGAATTCTCCTACAATAACAGCTATCATAGTAGCATACAAGCTGCACCGTACGAAGCACTATATGGCCGGAAGTGTAGATCGCCACTTTGTTGGGCTGAAGTTGGCGATACTCAACTCACGGGGTCTGAACTAATTCAAGAAACAACCGACAAGGTGCATAAGATCCGAAGTAGACTGAAAGCGGCATGAGATCGGCAGAAAAGTTATGCCGATGTCTGCAGGAAACCGTTGTCATTTGAAGTAGGTGACAAAGTAATGTTAAAAGTGTCACCGTGGAAAGGAGTGATCAGATTTGGAAAGGCAGGAAAATTGGCTCTGAGATACATTGGGTCGTATGAAATTATTTCCAAAGTTGGACCTGTAGCGTACCGACTGAAATTACCAGAGGAACTGAGCACAATTCACGATGTCTTCCACGTATCCAACTTAAAGAAATGTCTCGCGGATGAAGCAACGATTATGCCATTAGAAGATGTGCACATTGATGACAAACTCCACTTTGTGGAGGAACCGGTAGAAATAGTAGACGGGAAGACCAAACAACTACGTCATAACAAAATTTCGCTGGTGAAAGTCCGGTGGAACTCGAAGCAAGGACCTGAGTATACCTGGGAATGGAAGGATGAGTTCCGTAGAAAATACCCACATCTCTTCCCTAGCAAGACAAAGTGAATTTCGGGGACGAAATTTCTAAACCAGGGGAGAATGTGACAACCATGATGAAACCAGGTACACCCTACACGGTCCAAAACCGTAAAGCCACTTAACACTTTAATTGTGCGAAAACCCTAAAAACATATGTGACTTATATGCTTGATTAAATGATATATGTTATGTCTCGGAGGAATCCGAGAACACGTTATGACTGACATGACATTAATAAGGGCCAACAGTGCGAAGTTGGTGTCCTTAGACTTTAAACACGTGTTAAACCGGAGCTTTCCGTTTAACAGCGCACTAAACCATTGACTTTGATTATTAGGTTATCGGTAGCATTATTTAAGCCTTATTTTTATGGTTTTAAGCCTAGTTACTTGATTAAACATAGTTTAGACCCTGAAAACTCTTTTTAATCCATGAAATTTTGAGTTTTAAACAAGTTTATGGGCTGAATAAGAACACCATGAGAGTTCCCAGGTGTTATATGGCAGCCATGGTTATAAATCTTTGGGTTTTGATACCCTAATCAACACCTATTCGACAAAAATCGTCTAACTATTCGATTACCCGAAAAACAATGAATCAAAGCTTGATTGATCTAAGTTCTAGAATATTTGGATTGTACTTGATGTGTAGGTACTGAATATAGTCCATACATACTTCTGTACTCAAGAAAAACACTCGGACTCGAAGAAATCGCTAGGTATATCGTCCGAAACTCGAAACTAGCATAGGCAGAATATTGTTTAGACTATAACTTTGTCTGTGGGTGTTGGATTGAGCTGAAATTTGGTATGGTGATGAAGGGTAGTGTCAGGAAGGTCCACGTAAAATTTTAAAATTTTTGGATTTTTCTATGATTTTTGGTGAATTTGTGACTGTTTTACAAAAAGAATTCTGGAAAAAATACCAAACGGATTCAATAAATCACAAAATTCTTCAAAGACACTAAGGAACATATGTGGAATGTTCTGGGAAAATTAGGAGTCCATTGATTGAGTTTTGGTTTGGGTTAAAAATCCGCGTTTTTGCGAAGTTTTGGTAGCCGGGAACGCACTGAAACCAAATCGGAAAAATCTTAAAATTTTTGGAGAGGTTTCTGGAAACATAAGGGATGTCTAGGAAGTTTTTGGAATTTTTGGAGCACTGAGGGTATTTAAGGTTAATTATGTGGTTAAATATGATTTTATAAATAAATTATTTAGAGAAGTAAAATGCCAAAATAAATCCCCAGAAATTTTTCCCATAATCTACTGATTTTTAATAAGTTATATAAAAATTTATAGATTTTATTCAAATTCTAAGTTAAATGGGAATTTTTGGGATTAAAAATGGATTATTTTAAATCAATTTCGGCGGTTTACCGTATAACGAACCGGCCGGAACTGGGAACCGACCCAACCCGAAAAATACAATAATTAAAACATGGGGAGTATTCCGGGAGATTCCAGGGCAGATTGGATACTCGGGGTGTGTCCAATACCAGTTCGGGAAATCCCCGACGGTAGAAACGGAAACTCAAATTTGGGCAACCTGGACTCCCCAAACACCCAAACTCCCTCAATGAAAAGTTAATCATTTTTAAATAACAATGTGTTGGCATTATTGGTATTCCCGTACCATTATCCGAACATGTTAAACTACTGACATTGGCTGGCACGCGAACCGGTGCCCGGAAGCCAAACTGAAAACTAATACTACCCTGACCTCCATCACCATACCAGTATCGTATAGGCTCAATCTGGAGTGAAAACTCCTGACAAAATCCAAGTTATAACTGTTACCGACTTAGATACTGATGTAAGTCCTTATTTGCATATATGATTATAGAAGTTGACCCGGTTGCTTGTTTACATCCTGTGTGAAACAACTGCATACACTGTGAGTTTTACTTCCCCATTTTCAAACTGTTTTCTGTTGTACATGGGGTGAAATACATGTTACATACATTTATACGTGCACATATATATACATGATATAACGTGAGTTATCTGAGTAAACCCTAGTACATGAAAAGTCCCACAGACCCAAGTGATTAACCGTAGGCCGGTGAATGTGTAAATAGTACTATTGGTCCGACAAACCCAATTGCGATGGCCAGGAACGCCATGTGATACATACGCAATTGTACATGTTTGAGCATAGGCTATGGGGTACTAGCCATAGCTACACAGGGGCAGTGCCGTGGTGGTTGACCACGGGGTTGAGGTGACAGTCAAGACTTCACTTGTGGGCTCAGTATATATATATACATGCTATCAGATGTGCCAACTTGAACTATAATTACATCTGTTTAATACAAACTAAAACAGTGAAACTCACTAAGCTATGTTTAGCTGATTTTTCCAAATTGTAACATGTTTTTCAGGTAAAGCAAAGGAGGAATAGGCTTGTAGGAGTTACAAGTTTTGAAAATGGATAGTACGTGAATAGATGCATAGCTACTAGCACAAGACTACTTGTGGGAAAACTTAGTTGTCACTTACGTGTCGATGTGTTAATAAATAATGTAAACGAAAAACATTGGTAATGTATAATATAACATCTTTATGAGCAATGTGTCTGTTCCATGAGTCTGTTGCCCCCCACGTGCGCTTCCGCTGCAAGTCGGGGTGTGACACAGGGCCTATGCCCAAGTTAGACAATTCGCCTACAACAAAGCGCAGAGTTAAAACGCGCAGAGAAAAAAACAACAACAACAACACACACTGTGATAAAAACTTACCAGCACCAGCAGCAGGTTGCGCAGACAGATCAGCATCCCACGGAAGAACAAAGTTCTTCACAATACGGTGATACCAGAGCTCTTCCTCAGGCTTTTTAGCAATAGTAGCCATCTTCCCACCTTCCCTCTCAAACACAACAACATACAAGGAAACAACTGCAAAAGAAGAGGAGCAAGGTCAAAAAAAAAGAGAGGAAAGGAGAGAGGAACAAACAGGGCAAACCCTAAAATCTTACCTCCATCTTCCCACCTTCCATCTCAAACGCAACAACATACAAGGAAACAACTGCAAAAGAAGAGGAGCAAGGTCAAAAAAAAAAGAGAGGAAAGGAGAGAGGAACAAACAGGGCAAACCCTAAAATCTTACCTTTGTCATCCTCCATATACACCGGCTTGTCTTCCCGGTTCATCCTCCAATTCAGACTCATACTAGCACCAATAAGGGCTTTCTCTGGCAAAGCAATCGATGGAACGTCTTTCAGATCCTGGTACCAATTTTCGTCAACAGGGGTTTGAATGGTCTCAGTGGGGACATCCTCTTTTCCCCTAAAAGACATCCTCATCGGAATGACCCCCACCTTGATAAAGAAGCATTTTTTGCTTCCAGTCATGAAATGATTTTGGGGGATTCAGCAAAATCTTCTTCGCCGATGCTCTTTGTACAAAATAATAGAACCCCTGAGAACAATGCATCTGGTGGAAACATGGAATCGGGGAACCGTCGGTTCAATATTCATCGTCCGGCATACAAATTCAAAATGGCGAACCCTAACCATACCGATAGGATGCAACTGAGAGATATGGAACTTGTAATACTAAAGAATTTCAAGAAAAAATTTAGTTACAGGCAGACGGAAGTTGCCTACACAAAAGAAATCCCAAAATAGGGTCACATACCCAGCCGGAGCATCCGTCGCCGTCTGACCCTCTTCAGGGTATCGGGCACCCCAGTTTTCTGGAAACCAGAGATTCCGAATCAAACCATCAAAAGTTGCCCTAGACCACTTTAATGGTGGAAGTTCGGCAGACATTTCTTCAGTGGAGTCTTCGTGATGATCTCCGGTTGACATAAGAGGAAGAAATTGCAAAATTTTTTCTAGAAACGAATAAAGAAGATGAAGAAGAAAAGAGGGATTTTCAACAAAGTAATGATTACTGAAAATAGGAAACCCAAAACACTTATATACCCACCGCCATAAATAGCCTAGGTAACTGCAACAACACCTTTTTCGGGATAGCACAGTTACCCAAGCGACAGGGGGCGAGAAGGGAATAACACAAACGCGAGTTCACGCGCGCGTGCAGAACACGGTCAGTAGTGTGCATCTGACAATGACAGTCTGTCACACAGTCTTTACTGTACTTTTCATACCCAAAGTCAAAGATTTTCAAAAATCAACATAATAAGCAAAGTGTATCTTCTCATAGAAGATCCTCCACTTTCGCGCCAAAAAGCCCTATAGCAAGAAACATTTCTCTCATATAGTCCAGTGCTCCAGTTATTTGCAAAAGAACAACACTAGACTGGGGGGACTTGAAGGGGTAAGGTCCCAAAAACCTCGTGATAAGTACTTGGGACCATACCACAACCTCGCCTTTTAAACCTCTTTAGACCTTGCGCGACCGCGCACTGGTCCAACAAAGAGAGCTTAAGAGAAAGACAGCAGATAATACCCGCGTGCCAAAAGGAAGTTAATAAATCCTTGCGCCTTTCTCCATAACAAACAGGGATAAAAATCCCAGTTAAAACTTCCGCTTAAAATAATACCCAGACTTGGATTTTATTTACTACACTGATACCACACGATAAGGAGTCACACCGGATTATGGCAATAATCTTCTAGAAGACTCAATCGTGCACCACCAGACGGTTATAACCGTCTGGGCCACGTGTCATCACCCTGTGCTCTCTTGAAGTCACGACAATGGCATGGAATTAGAGAGAAATCTCCACTTTCCACGTGGCAACACCCCAGCCGTTGATCTAGATCGCGATCCGTGTGCTCTCACAATCCGATCAAGAGAATTAACGGAGGAAAAATAACCGCTTACGGAGTTAGCATCTTCCGTTAACATTTCAACGACGAGTTTTCCTGCCCAAACTCCCGGCTATAAATAGAAGAGTAATGCAGGTATAATTTCCAAGTTACATTCACTTCACTTACACTTTTCTTCTTCATATACCGATACTTATTCTCACGCTGGAGGGTGGTCACGGAGAGAACCCCCATTCTCCCCGTGACAAGGCTGACGGTGTTCTGTTTTGCAGCTATCGCGAAGAAGAAGAGGTTCGTCCGTTTGAACCAAACGAGAGAGAACCAACCCTTTTTATGCAGAACCTAACCCCCTGGATAATTTGATTCCGGTCATTTATCCAGTGTTCCTTCACAGATGGATAAGGAAGATGCAAAAAGAGAAGCTGAAATCATGAAACAGGCTATCAAGAATCAGATCCTGTATGGCTTGGATGATGCCTCATTAAAGCTTCAAGCTCAACTTGCTGAAATAGTTCAAAGGCTGACAAGCAGACCTCCATCTCCAAACTCATCACAAATAAAACCTCTCCCTAGAAACCCATTGGACTCAAAAATACTAAAGTGGAAGTCTGTCACACCCCCAAAATCCACATGCGGAGTATCACCACTTGGAGGCGTGACTGACCAGGATCCAGCCACCAATCATATTGAACAAGCATGCAAGTAATTATAAAATCCAGCCAATACAATTGGTGTCCAAACAAAACATAGTTTAAGTTGCAAGCGGAAGCATAACGATTAAAACCAAAACAAGATATAAGTTCAAACGTTTCAATGTTTAAGATGGCACACAATTGTCCATGTCCCACAACGACTCTTCCCCATGCAAGCTCCAGCTAAGTACCTATTGACCTGCAAAGCATGTAGTAACGAGTCAACAACAAAGTTGAGCGAGTTCACAGTTGGGTGTTGGTTTAAGTTATTCCAAAAACATAGTTTCCTTTATCTGGCATCCTTGCCGTGGGGGTTACCCCATAGTTGAAAACGTGTTTTGTTTAATCCCGTTTACTCTGGCAATGCAGCCGTGGGGGCTACCCCATGTTTAATTATCTGGCTCTCCGGCCATGGGGGCTACCCCATGTATATACTACTAGACTCGTTACCATATCGACCACTGACTTTAGTTATGTTTATGTGCCCTTAGCGTCAATGTCTATCATCATTGACGTGCCCAGATCCATTAGTTCACGCCCGTCCTCTGCGGCACGGTGTGAAGCTTGTCAGACCTAAATAGCGCTATCTAACTAATGACCCGCTCGCCATTGGCCCGGCGATTAAGTCGATATAAAAAGGAGGGACTTCGTGATAGAGTTTTGGTCTAGTGAGATTTAAACTGTCCAAGAGGACGATGAATTATATTTCTGAACCCGTACTGTCCTACCCAAGAAGGACGAGGAATCCATATTCCTTAACCCATTCCCAACCCCTGGGAATCCCATGCTTTGTAGAAAGTGTGAACTCACCTTAGGTTAGCTTGGTAGATAAACGAAAGGTCAATCGAGCTGCTAGGGTCAACCACGTCCTAACATGGTTACCATACAAGTCAGGTCTAGGTTCAAGTAGTGCACATAAGTTTACACGTAAGCTAATAGGTTACGAACACGTATTGATCATGGCAAACACGTAAATCACTCAAACAGTCAAGTCCACATAATACCCAACTTGTGCGACTCAGAAGGTTGGGCTCGCACAAGTTCACTAGCCCAATAGTCTTGTGCGATTCCCTAAATGAAGCCCAATGGAATAACCCGGCCCAAACAATAATACATGTTGATCTTGTGCGGTCAGGATGTCTTGTGTGATCCGGACGACTTGTGCGATTCGAAACATCTTGTGCGACTGAGATTTGGGCTTTGAGGCCCAACAGTGTAATAGTTCAGATAGTTTGTGTGTGGCCCAAGCCTTGTGCGATCAGCACTATCTTGTGCGATCCACAAGGTCTTGTGCGATCATGTAAAAGCTATCTTGTACGGTGTGTTTAATCAGTTGCACTCTATGGCTTGTGCGACTGTGTTGTGCGACCAGTCTTGTGTGATCAGATCAGATTCTATGTGATCTGATCTTGTGCGACTGAAGAGAAACTTGTGTGATTTGTTTTAACATCCGAAAATTATGCCATTTAGTTATATTGTTTCCATTATGATTCAGTCAACCGTCAAATCGTTACATATTGATTTTACAAATCGATTCTAACAGTTACCATACTTATAATTAACAATCAACACAATCAACAATTTCTAACTATCCATTAATCGATCAAAACAAGGTTTAATCAGTTGATTCATATGAACCCTAATCCGTTCAAGCATGAACAAAACACAAGCAACAATCCTTACACTTAGGCATATTAACAGGAATCACGATTTCGATCTCTAGCATGCATAATTACATAATCAATTCATCAAACCATCTATATATATTTATCCAACATGCAATCGGTTCTAGGTCAAAATCATATATTTAAACAGGTTTAGATTAATCCTAGAGAGACATCAAACAATTACTCATCATCTAATCATACACAACATTAACAACAATAAACACTAACCGGATTAGAGGATAAACAAAAGTTAATCCGAACAAGAAAGCTTCTAGGGGTGGGGATATGTGGTCGCCGGCTTCAAGAGGAGAGAAGGAGAGAATAGGATTTTGTAAACTTTATGAGATTAGGTAAAGTGTGGTATTTATACCAACACCCTATGTGTTATTCGAACTAAGGGGAGTGGGCCGAACCCTTCATGGGCTGCTCTTATGGTTCGAGTACAAGAATGTGGCCCGAATGGGCTTGTGCGATTTGGTTATTGTTGTGCGATGGGGTTATTGTTCGTTTTGTATACATACAATCATTACACATAAACACATAACATAACATTCAATTAATACCTCATATAACGTAATCACATATTGTTCAAACAAGTAACATCGAAGTACAAAGAAGGTTCTAAAATACGAGTTGTCACATTATCCCCATGTTGAAAGAAATTTTGTCCCGAAATTTGGTACGTACTCACTGAGGAAGCTAGTTAAGTTGCATGGTTTTCCTGGGGTGTCACATCCTCCCACCGTTGATCTGGAATTTCATCCCGAAATTCCGCAGTAGCTTCAGCCTCAGTAGTGGTTGTACTGTTTGCGAACAATTGGGGATACTTTTGTTTCATTTGATCTTCGCGTTCCCAGGTGAACTCTGGGCACGACGGGAGTTCCAACGAACTCGAACAAGAGGTATTCTAGTGCGCTTGAGGACCTTAACATCCCGGTCCGTGATTTCAACTGGTTCCTCGACGAATCGCAACTGATCGTCTATAGTGAGCTTCTTCAAAGGAACTATGAGGGTCTCATCTGACAGACACTTCTTCAGATTTGACACGTGGAATACGTTGTGAACTCCACTGAGTTCTGCTGGTAGGTTCAGTTTGTAGGCCACCTTGCCTATTTTCTCTATGATGTCGAATGGTCCAACGTATCGTGGGTTAAGTTTGCCTCGTTTATCAAAACAACAACACCTTTCCAAGGTGAGACTTTGAGTAGCACTCGATCCCAAACTTGGAACTCGAGTGGTTTCCTGCGTTTATTAGCATATGCTTTCTGACGGTCGTGAGCTGCCGCCATGCGTTGTCGTATCTGAGCAATCCTTTCTGTTGTGTCTACTACAAGTTCTGGGCCCGTGATCTGACTATCACCCACCTCTGCCCAAAAAAAAGGTGATCGGCATTTACGCCCGTACAATGCCTCAAACGGAGCGGCTTGGATGCTGGTGTGGTAACTGTTATTGTACGAAAACTCCACCAATGGGAGGTGTTTCTCCCAGCCATTGCCAAAATCAATTACACACGCCCGAAGCATGTCTTCTAAAGTTTGAATAGTGCGCTCAGACTGCCCATCCGTCTGAGGGTGATAAGCTGTAATCATATCTAATCGAGAACCAAAAGACTTGTGCATTGCCTGCCACAATTCAGAAGTAAAACGCGCATCACGATCAGAGATAATAGAGGTGGGCACCCCGTGCCTCGAGACAACTTCCTTAAGATATACGTCTGCTAGAGTGGAGAACTTATCCGTTTCCTTGATAGCCAAGAAGTGTGCAGACTTTGTGAGTCGATCTACGATCACCCAAATAGTATCATTTCCACGTTGAGATCTAGGCAGGCCAGTAATGAAATCCATGGAAATTTGCTCCCATTTCCACTATGGTATCTCTGGTTGTTGGAGTAGGCCTGATGGTTTCTGATATTCGAATTTGACTCTCGCACAAGTCAAACATTTACTAACATAGGTTGCTATGTGAGCTTTCATGCTAGGCCACCAATACGTAGATTTCAAGTCGTGGTACATCTTATCCGAACCAGGATGTACTGAGTAACGAGACTTGTGTGCCTCATCCATCATAAGCTCTCGTAAGTTGCCATAGAGTGGGACCCAGATGCGTCCTGTTACGTAGTATGCACCGTCTTCCTTTTGTTCTAACCGTTGCCTTGAGCCACGTAGGGCTTCAGCCCTGACGTTTTCTTGTTTCAATGCTTCCACCTGAGCATCTCGTATTTGTGCAAGAAGACTAGACTGAATGGTAAGTTGTAATGCCCGAACGCGTCTAGGTGTAGTATCTTTTCGACTGAGGGCGTCAGCCACAACACTGGCTTTGCCTGGATGGTACTTGATCGCGCATTCGTAATCATTCAATAGCTCTACCCATCGACGTTGGCGCATGTTTAACTCCTTCTGTTTGAAGATATGCTCGAGACTCCTGTGATCGGTGTAAATGGTGCACCGGGTACCGTACAGGTAATGTCTCCATATCTTAAGAGCAAAAACCACTGCTCCCAATTCCAAGTCATGCGTAGTGTAGTTCCTTTCATGAACTTTAAGTTGGCGTGACGCATAAGCAATAACCTTGTCACGTTGCATCAGTATACATCCAAGTCCTTGAATGGATGCGTCGCAATAAACCACGAAATCGTCTGTGCCTTCAGGCAATGAGAGAATGGGTGCGCTGCAGAGCCTATCCTTTAAGTGTTGAAACGCAGTTTCCTGTGCATCACCCCAACGATAGGTGACAACTTTCTGTGTTAGTGAGGTGAGAGGTTGCGCGATCTTGGAGAAATCCTTGATAAACCTTCTGTAGTAACCCGCCAAACCCAAAAATTGGCGGATTTCTGTTGGTGTACGGGGCGCAGGCCAGTTCTTGATTGAGTCTACCTTGGATGGATCAACGTGAATCCCATCCTTGTTTACCACGTGGCCTAGTAAATGTACTTCACGAAGCCAGAAGTCGCATTTCGAGAACTTTGCATAAAGCTGTTCTATTCGAAGGAGTTCCAAAATAAGTCGTAGATGCTGCTCGTGTTCTTCCTGACTCTTAGAATAGATCAGGATGTCGTCGATGAAAACTATAACGAACTTATCTAGGTAAGGCTTGCACACTCGGTTCATAAGGTCCATGAAAACCGCAGGTGCGTTTGTCAGCCCAAAAGGCATGACCAAAAACTCGTAGTGTCCATATCGAGTTCTAAAGGCTATCTTGGAGACGTCCTCTTCTCGGACTCTCAGCTGGTGATATCCCGATCTCAAATCAATCTTTGAATAGAAGCTCGACCCTTGCAGCTGGTCGAATAAGTCATCAATACGTGGAAGAGGATAACGATTCTTCACCGTCACCTTGTTGAGTTCTCGATAGTCGATACACATCCTGAAGGTACCGTCTTTCTTCTTCACGAATAGCACTGGAGCTCCCCAGGGCGAAGAGCTAGGACGAATAAAACCCTTATTCAAAAGCTCTTGTAGTTGCGTGGACAATTCTTCCAATTCTGATGGGGCTAAACGATAAGGTGCTTGAGCTATGGGCGCTGCTCCAGGAGCTAGCTCGGATTGAAACTCGACTTGGCGATGAGGCGGAAGGCCAGGTAATTCCTCAGGAAAGTCACGTACGATCGGAAATTCTTCTATCTTCTTCTCTTTCTTCGTGGTGTCCGTAACGAGAGCCAAAATAGCAGTGTGGCCCTTTCGTAAACACTTTTGGGCCTTAAGGAAAGAGATGATGCTCACAACAGCACCACTCTTGTCGCCACGAATCATAAGAGGTTCATCCCTTGGACGAGGAATACGGACAATCTTCTCGTTACAAAGAATCTCTGCTTGGTGTTGGGATAACCAGTCCATCCCAATGACAACGTCGAAACTACCCAAAACGATAGGAATGAGGTCGATGAGAAGGTCTGATTAGCAAGGACAAGATTACAACCCTTGACTACATGTGTGGCCTCTAAACTCTTACCATTAGCTAGCTCTACAGTGTGCTTGGTGTTCAAAAGTGTTGGGGTACGCTTAAGCATTTGACTAACTTTTAAGGACACGTAGCTAGTATCGGCACCCGAATCAAATAAAACAGTAACATAAAAGTCGTCCAATAGAAACTTACCCGTCACAACGTTGGAATCGTTCCTTGCATCACCTTGGCCAATAACGAACACACAACCCCTTACACCATTGTCGTTGTTACCTCCGTTGTTTCCATTCCCCTGGTTGTTATTATTGTTGTTGTTGTTCTGGTTCCGGTTCAATTGGGGACAATCTCTCTTGAAGTGGCCTTCAGCTCCACACTGAAAGCACCCTTTGTTGATGCCTTGCTGCTGCTGCCGCTGGCGTTGATTTTGTGGGGCTTGTTGTTGCTGACGATTCTGGTTTGCGGGGTATAAACTTCTGCAATCCTTTACGGCGTTACCGGCTTGTTGCACCGATGACAGTTACTCCTGGTGCATGGCCCGCTGTGGTGTAGGTTACAGCGATTGCATTTGGGGTGAATTCCCCTGTACCCTCCTTGACTTTGGCTGCCAGATGATTGCTGACTAGGGCTCTTGTAGTCATCAGTCCTTCTCTGTTGTGACTGAGACTGAACAGAAGTTGAACCTTTGCTAGAAGTTCCATCCCACTTACGCTAGTTGTCGCTGGGAGTATCAGAAGTAGTAGCACTAATACGCTTTGGTAACCTGTTCTGATCCACCGCCTGATCCGTGAGACGATGTGCCAACTTGATGATCTGCTGAATGGTGGCAAGATTTGCTGAGGTCACGTGACTTTGAATCTCTGGCACTAAACCCTTGAGATACAGTTCGATACGTTTGATGGGAGGGTCTACCATAGTAGGACATAGAATAGCCAACTCGTTTGATCTTTTAGTGTACGCTTCAATTTCTGACCCCGTCATCTTCAAGTTGAAAAACTCTACCTCAAACTTGTGAATGTCATCACGACTGCAGTATTCTTCCTTGATCAATTCCTTGAAATCGTTCCATGGGGTGGCGTTAGCAGCAACCAACCCTAGCATTTGGACCTGAGCGTTCCACCACGTGAGCGCTATCCCCTCAAGGGTACCAGTAGCATATTTCACCCTGCGAGCCTCAGGGCATTCACACATCTCGAAGATAGATTCGAGTTTCTTGAACCAGTGGAGGAGGCCTACAGCTCCTTCAGTGCCGCTGAAAGTTGTAGGTCGGCAGTCCATAAAAGTTTTGAAGGTACACACAGGTGGCTGAGCATGTTGACCTGTTGTGGGTGTAAGAAGGGACAAGGTTAAGCACAAGTGTTGGTTTACGAGAGTAGGACCTAAAGATCCTAGAGTGAGTTTAGACTGCAGGGTATACCTCCTGCTTGTGCGGCTGCAAGTGCCGCAGCAACTTGTTGGTTAATCAAAGCCATCAACTGGGCTTGAGTCATGTTAACGCGTCCACTCATGATCTTCATATCAAAGGAAAACATGAGTGAGAGAGGTTCGTAAAAGTGCAATGACAGAAGAGAGTAAGCACACATGTGTTTTCAAACTATAGTTGCTACGTTTATCTAAGCATACCATAAGCAAAGTTCTATGTATTCTAGAAAGTAGGCAATGTAAACATAAATCATATCACCTAGAATGTCAAGTCTTGCACGTGGAGCGAAGCGTCGTTGTGGATCGTTGAGCATTGTTCAGGTTATAGTCTGGTTTTAACAAAAACTTTTTCCCCTTATTAAAACCAAGTTCACTATAACCAATGGCTCTGATACCAATCTGTCACACCCCCAAAATCCACATGCGGAGTATCACCGCTTGGAGGCGTGACTGACCAGGATCCAGCCACCAATCATATTGAACAAGCATGTAAGTAATTATAAAATCCAACCAATACAATTGGTGTCCAAACAAAACATAGTTTAAGTTGCAAGCGGAAGCATAACGATTAAAACCAAAACAAGATATAAGTTCAAACGTTTCAATGTTTAACATGGCACACAATTGTCCATGTCCCACAATGACTCTTCCCCATGCAAGCTCCAGCTCAGTACCTATTGACCTGCAAAGCATGTAGTAACGAGTCAACAACAAAGTTGAGCGAGTTCACAGTTGGGTGTTGGTTTAAGTTATTCCAAAAACATAGTTTCCTTTATCTGGCATCCTTGCCTGTCCAAACAAAACATAGTTTAAGTTGCAAGCGGAAGCATAACGATTAAAACCAAAACAAGATATAAGTTCAAACGTTTCAATGTTTAACATGGCACACAATTGTCCATGTCCCACAACGACTCTTCCCCATGCAAGCTCCAGCTAAGCACCTATTAACCTGCAAAGCATGTAGTAACGAGTCAACAACAAAGTTGAGCGAGTTCACAGTTGGGTGTTGGTTTAAGTTATTCTAAAAACATAGTTTCCTTTATCTGGAATCCTTGCCGTGGGGGTTACCCCATAGTTGAAAACGTGTTTTGTTTAATCCCGTTTACTCTGGCAATGCAGCCGTGGGGGCTACCCCATGTTTAATTATCTGGCTCTCCGGCCGTGGGGGCTACCCCATGTATATACTACTAGACTTGTTACCATATCGACCACTGACTTTAGTCATGTTTATGTGCCCTTAGCGTCAATGTCTATCATCATTAACGTGCCCAGATCCATTAGTTCACGCCCGTCCTCTGCGGCACGGTGTGAGGCTTGTCAGGCCTAAATAGCGCTATCTAACTACTGACCTGCTCGCCATTGGCCCGGTGATTAAGTCGATATAAAAAGGAGGGACTTCGTGATATAGTTTTGGTCTAGTGAGATTTAAACTGTCCAAGAGGACGAGGAATTATTTCCTGAACCCATACTGTCCTACCCAAGAAGGACGAGGAATCCATATTCCTTAACCCATTCCCAACCCCTGGGAATCCCATGCTTTGTAGAAAGTGTGAACTCACCTTAGGTTAGATCGGCAGATAAACGAAAGGTCAATCGAGCTGCTAGGGTCAACCACGTCCTAACACGGTTACCATACAAGTCAGGTCTAGGTTCAAGTAGTGCACATAAGTTTACACGTAATCTAACAGGTTACGAACACGTATTGATCATGGTAAACACGTAAATCACTCAAACAGTCAAGTCCACATAATACCCAACTTGTGTGACTCAGAAGGTTGGGCTCGCACAAGTTCATTAGCCCAATAGTCTTGTGCGATTCCCTAAATGAAGCCCAATAGAATAACCCGGCCCAAACAATAATACATGTTGATCTTGTGCGGTCCGAATGTCTTGTGCGATCCGGACGACTTTTGCGATTCGAAACATCTTGTGCGACTGGGATTTGGGCTTTGAGGCCCAACAGTGTAATAGTTCAGATAGTTTGTGTGTGGCCCAAGCCTTGTGCGATCAGCACTATCTTGTGCGATCCACAAGGTCTTGTGCGATCATGCAAAAGCTGTGTTGTACGCTGTGTTTAATCAGTTGCACTCTATGGCTTGTGCGACTGTGTTGTGCGACCAGTCTTGTGCGATCAGATCAGATTCTATGTGATCTGATCTTGTGCGACTGAAGAGAAACTTGTGTGATTTGTTTTAACATCCGAAAATTATGCCATTTAGTTATATTGTTTCCATTATGATTCAGTCAACCGTCAAATCGTTACATATTGATTTTACAAATCGATTCTAACAGTTACCATACTTGTAATTAACAATCAACATAATCAACAATTTCTAACCATCCATTAATCGATCAAAACAAGGTTTAATCAGTTGATTCATATGAACCCTAATCCGTTCAAGCATGAACAAAACACAAGCAACAATCCTTACACTTAGGCATATTAACAGGAATCACGATTTCGATCTCTAGCATGCATAATTACATAATCAATTCATCAAACCATCCATATATATTTGTCCAACATGCAATCAGTTCTAGGTTAAAATCATATATTTAAACAGGTTTAGATTAATCCTAGAGAGACATCAAACAATTACTCATCATCTAATCATACACAACATTAACAACAATAAACACTAACCGGATTAGAGGATAAACAAAAGTTGATCCGAACAAGAAAGCTTCTAGGGGTGGGGATGTGTGGTCGCCGGCTTCGAGAGGAGAGAAGGAGAGAATAGGATTTTGTAAACTTTATGAGATTAGGTAAAGTGTGGTATTTATACCAACACCCTATGTGTTATTCGAACTAAGGGGAGTGGGCCGAACCCTTCATGGGTTGCTCTTATGGTTCGAGTACAAGAATGTGGCCCGAATGGGCTTGTACGATTGGGTTATTGTTGTGCAATCTGTTCGTTTTGTATACATACAATCATTACACATAAAAACATAACATAACATTCAATTAATACCTCATATAACGTAATCACATATTGTTCAAACAAGTAACATTGAAGTACAAAGAAGGTTCTAAAATACGAGTTGTCACAAAGTCTGACAAAAAGACCCATGTATTAACTTTGCTCAAGTCCAATGGTAGAATTGAACCCATTTTAAGGGAGGATGCATTAGGTCTGGATGTAGCTGATCTCCTAGATCTTTTTAAACTTCAACTTCACAGGGATGAGGATGATGAAGATTCCCTTAACTTTGAGCTCCAATTCAAAGGGCAAGTTAGGGAAACACTGATGAGAGAATAAAGATTAAGAATAAGGAAGTGTTTTGGCATCATCTGTTCTCGGGGGAGATCGTTGGCCCATGTAATCAAACCCAGAAGAACAGATGATACCGAAAGCCAAAACTGGTTCTCAATAGTTGATCCACAAGAAGCAAATGCATGTTTCTAAGTTCCCTCCAATGACAGTGCTTCTATCAGTTAATTAATCTAAGTTCTGATCCTCTCAACAACTGCTCAACAAAGAACTGCTGATTATAAAGACTGAAGACCTAACAAGTGCTGATTGTCAAAGACCTGATGAAGACTAAGCACTGCTGATTCAAAGGCCCGATCAACCATTGAAGAAAGCACTGATTTGCAACATCAGGCATCAACAGCGGATAGGTGTATCAGTGTTTTACTCATCAGTTGTTTAATGTAACCGTGCTTACTTGTATCAGTGTTTAGACGTTGTTAGTCTGTTAGATGTCACTGTCTAGGTGACATCAGCATTAGATGTTCAGTGGTTAGGATTGTACTATAAATAGAACAGTACTTGTACTGTTCTATTATCTCTCTTTCACCATTCATCTTGTACGAACTAACTGTGAGCTCAGGCTGAGGGGGAGTTTAGTAGTGCATGCATGCATAGTTGAATCGTTGTAATTCATACAATTATTCGATTAATGAAATCATGTTTGCTAAAAGCTATTTTTCTTTGATTGTGTTATAAAATTTACCTTCTATTTCTGCTGCAATTCATCTCTGTTTTACCTTCTTACATTAAAATTCATATTTCTTTAAATTCACATTCTACATATTCATACATGCTAATACGTTCGAATTCATTGTACATCAAATCCTTATTCGTAATTCATACGTATATGATACTTATTTACGATACATGTCCATGCTTGCCCTTAAATTGTTGATACTTAAAACCCCTAATAATATGCTTATTTACACAACGATTAATCATCTAATATGTGACATATACTTGTCACTTACAAACATATTACATACTTGTACATCACACTTTTTACCTAGTTAAATCATGTTTTATTCCATGTTATACCTTATTACGAGTTAAGGAAAACATTGCTATATATTATTGCATAACTTAAACAACAAAATGGCACATTATAATGTTTAATATATATATATATATATATATATATATGGCAGCCCCTATTAGCGCAAATCAGCCCTTATTGGGTTGGTTTTGTGGGCTTGTTTCAAGGTTTAACCCCTTCTAAACACTTCCAAAGCCCAACCCATTGAAACCCTAATCCCTTCCCTATATAATAAGCACTTACCCACTCCTTATTCCACTTTTACAACCCTCCAAACACTTCAAAAAACCTCCCAAACTCAGCTGAGTTTCAGCCACATTTTTGAAAGTTCCAGCCATAAAAAGTGAGTTTTAACTCACTTGCACTTCAATTTTCTTTTTGTTTCTTCTTCTAAAACACTTGGATAACCTCTAGGAAGGTTCTCACAAGTTTTATTGGGCAAAATAAGGTTAAACCTTACCATTTTTGAGGTCCAAAGTGCACCTAAATTCTGCTCATTTTTGTCTTCATGTTTTGGAAGAAAACTCATTTTTCTTCATACATTCCTATGTCCTTATGCCACTAATCAAGATTATGATTATGTTTGCTTAAAAACACGGTTGTAACATGTAAATCTAGAGGTTTACTCCTCAAAACTTTCTGTTTTAATAAGGTTTTAACCTACAAGTGATGAACAAGTTCTACACTTGAAGTTGTGTGATTATTTGAATAGCTTGGGCTATCCTACCTACAAATCCACACATCACTTGATGTTTTCTTAGTTAGATAGCATGTATTTCAATTCCTTAATGTAATTTCATGACCATCCTTGTTGTCTTATGACAACTTGTGTGTTGGTGAAACACAAGAGGTTCCTAAATGGAAGATTTATCTTCCTACGTCATGCATGACTTCTATGACGTTCTTGTATGATAATGGACTAGAACTTATAAATATATACTATATAGAATATATAATACTTATAGTAACCAAACTTTTGATGATAACCTAATGGTTACTTGTCGTAATGATAGGTTACACCATCTAAGAACATAGTACTCATTACGATTCTAATGGGTACTTTAACCCATGAAAACATTCAAACCCACATGGGTTTCATAGTGTCAAAAACGAGTGTTTTGTGCTAGATGGTTATTTTCTCATAAAATTACTTTCCATATACTTTTAAATTCCGAATTCCAACTCTACACATACCTTGAACTCCAAACCGTATACATTCAACCTCCTAAACTCATTCACTCGTCAACACTTGGATAATCAGAAAAATTAGCAATTTTGTGAGTATACTTGAACCCCCTCTTCATTTACCACATTTTTGGGGTGTAACATGTTTATCTATAAAACTTACACTTAAACTTGATTCTTAAATGCACAAACATTCCTTATACATGCATGCGTACTTGATTACTTGATACTTTAAACTTGGGGTTATACGTTTTGTGTTAGACTTATCATTAACTTCGTACGAGCCTATCCTTGACATATATAGCTATAGGAGTAACGCACCGCCTGTAAACTTTGACTTATGTTAAGAGCTTATTGCGTTTCATCGTTGGTTTGATTAGTTAAACACATGTCGATTTTATTGTTTATCTTGTTTCAATAGCTTGCCATGTGGAATTGTTTAAAGCTTATCTTTTTATGCTATGTATGAAAACCTGTATACTCGCCAATAAATATTTGTGTTGAACCATACTTTTTAACATGTTACAGGTTGATGATGACGATGCTATGAAACTAAAGTAGTGATGATGCCTACATACACATATAGACGTTTTAGGCTTTAATATGTTGTATAAATTTTTGTACTTGTTTGTTGTATTGTTTTTCTTGTACTGCATATGTTATATTTCAAGTTCCATGTATTGTAACATTTTGTTATGAATGAATGAAATCTATTTTTAATTCTATTGTCACAATTAGCGTTATGTGTGATGAGCAATCTTTCTTCGTCTCACTCCGATGTTTCCACCATCGGTTGGGGTGTGACAGTGATCCTAAAAATAACACCTCCCGTGCTCTCTTTCCCGTGAACGGTAACCAACTTAAACTGCAACATACTTGCAATATACAAGTGAATAAATGAAAACTAAAGTTGGTTTTTCTCTTAATTACACATCTAATCTAATCTAATCTAATCTAACTTATAATAAAAGACTCCAAATAATGTCACATGTCAATCTCTCCTTCATCCTCATAAATTTTATTTATATTTGTTTAATATATTTTCTTTTAATATTAATAACTTTTTTTTGAACGGCTAATTTTTTTAATTCCCTGTCGTCTGTGGAACTTGAACCAAAGACCTTCCCCTTCCCAACCTAGGTGTTTTAAAGGCTTTGCCTTTTTGAATGGACCACCACACCATTGGTATTAATATTAATAACTAATATATATGTCACACCCCGACCGCGTAAAATAACAAACCGCGGCGGAAACGCCGGGAAGTGGAGCGACAGAATTATTGTTTCACAACCATGGTATTTAAAGATTTGGTTTTATTAATTAAAGTGTTTACATTGTCTTGGAATCAAACTGAAACATAACATAACATAAATTAAACTGTCTTTCATAGTTTTAAGTCACTAAGGCCTGAGTCCGCCTAAGTGTAGCATGTTCAATCTCAAACATTAGCTCCTGAAATACATGTGAAAATAAGTACGTCAGCATAAAAATGCCTGTGAGATACATAGGTTTTGTTGATGAAGGGTTCATGACTTGTAGTTAAAAGAAATGTTTAACAAAAGTAGTCATGAACCTTATAAAAATGTTTTCTTTTGTAAAATCAAATGAAAACCGAAGTGAAAATCAGATGATATAAACGAATAATGCATGGTTAAATAAATAACCAAGTAAAAATGAGTTTGTATAAATATGTCGTTTGTAAAACAATGTCTTGTGAAAATATGTCATTTGTAGAAAATGTGTCATGTCTATGTCGAAGTGGTTTAGATAACGCTATGATATGTAATATCATAAAAGCACTTATATATAGGAAGTACCAACGGCATATCCACCATGCTTTTATCATATTACACACGTTTCATTATTTAAATCACTTACCAATAACCACCAAAATGTCTTGTTTAAACAAATGTCAAAATGTTAAGTGTAAACAATATCCACTGTCAAATGTAAACCATTTCTTATATAATCAAATGTTATGTATGGCAAGTAAAAAGTATTTACTCAAACCATATGTATAATGTCAATGTATAACCAAATGTCATGTATGGTGAATAAAAAAGTATTTACTCAAACCCTGTGTAAAATGTACAAAACAACGTCTTTGAATAAACCTAAGTTTAAATCAAAAGTTATGTTTTGCAAAAACCAATGCTTTATGATTACAAACATTTATGTAGTAATGTTTATCGCATACATTCAAGCCTTGAGACTGTCGGATAAACCCTTAACAAGTTAAAGGTTTATCAAAAAAATGTTTTCGGATTTTGTCATTCCCTACTTCCAAACAAACCTAGGAAGTGAGGAACGGGATTTGTCAAGTCCTATGGTACCATTACATACTACCGAGCGGCGTGATCAATGTTAATGAATGTATTTTTGTCCCGTTAAACATACCAAATGTCATAAGCAATGCAAGCATGTCATGTAAAAACCATGTACTAAGTATGCTAAGTAAACATACAAAGTAGAAATGTTCATGAAATCAATGTGCCCATATGCTGAGTAAACATATGCAGCAGAAATGTAATGTAAATCAATGTGCCCATATGTTGAGTAAACATATGCAGCAAAAGTGTTTATGAAATCAATGTGCTAGCATGCTCAGTCAACATACATAGCAAAACATAATTTAAATCATGTACTATATATGTACTAGGTGAACATAGCAAGCATATGTCATAAAAGCATGAAAGTAACAAGTAGGCACATATGTATCACCCCAAAATATTTGAAAGCTATAAAAGAGGGGAACTATGTACTCACTTGGGATTGCTTAATAGTCTTGGAATTAAGACCAATTAAAGCTTGAAGGATCACGGAATCAAACGACACCTAGTATAGGTAACTATGTTAATAATCGGATCCTAAACCGGAGGATAGGATAGTGTTGGTGCATGCGTCTGTCGACTTCGTCTTGCATCGAGTCTTACATTACAATTGTTAGATCAGGGCGCGTTATACGAGAAATAGGGTTGGTTTTATGAGTATTTGATGTAATTTCGTTTGAGCATGACATGTGACACCTTCAAACGAAATTAACATGTGTAATTTCGTTTGAAGTGACACATGCCACTTTCAAACGAAATAGCAACCCCTATAAATACTAGATGTCTTGATTTCATTTGTAACTTTCCGGTCAGTGTAACGAAGTGCTGCCGAAGTGTTGTCAGGTTGTAAATTGTTATCAAATCAATCATACAACAGTTAAAAGTGTAAATCTAGCTGAATTGAACTCTACACGTCTGTTTCCGCCTTTCGTGTTGAGTAAAACTCTTCTGATCGACTCGTTCGGGTCTGAAAACGATCCTACAAGTGGTATCAGAGCTCAGGAGGAAGACTTCATACCAATTCAGCTTCATTTTTGTGACTTCTACACCTTCTTTCACAATTGAACAAATTTTCACGGTTAAAATCGGCTAAAATTTTCACATCTTGTGCGAAATGTTGTTTTAACAAACCCTAGAAAGTTTCAGAACTAAAATCCGCTTAAAACTTGATCAATTGGACAAAATTTGAACCGAAATGATGATGTCATGCTGATTCCGTTTGAGATTGTTTGCTGATTTCGTTTGAAAGTGTCCAATCTGCATGATTTCGTTTAAAGAGACTTGTTGATTTCGTTTGAGTTTGCATCATTTGATTGATTCCGTTTGAAATTCATGAGTGATTCCATTTGAATTCGGGATTCCGTTTGAGAGAATTAGGTGATCTCATTTGAAACAAGTTATCTCGTTTGAGGATCGTATTCCGTTTGAGGGTTTCGTTTGAACTAGGCAATTTCGTTTCAAGATTGCAATCTCGTTTGAAAGTTGTCTACTGCATATCACGTGATTAAAGTTAGACAGTTCAATCAAAGTGTTTGTCGGTCTTTTATATTCATGAGAACAAAATCAATTTGAATTGAATAGGATTACGGCCCAATAGAATTGATTAACATTTGAAGTTTATCAAGAATTGCGTGTGAGGATTTATTGTTTCAAGGTTATTGGCCCAATCAATTTAAAGTGATCATAAAAAATTGTCAGTCATTAATGTCTTTGCATGTGATAATAAACATACTTGTCGGTTTACATGAGATGTATTAAAAGATTTACAGTTGTCAGTGTGCACATTTGATATTGTCGACATAGTGGTTTTTAGGTCCAATCAATTTGTAGATGTAATCGGCCCAGTTTTTCGAAATTGCTACAGCCCATGTGATATATTCTCGGCCCAAGTTCAAAGTTTTTTAATCAAGCTCAAAGCATAACAGTTCACAAGAGGTGGTTCAGTCCGTTTGAATTCAAACTCGTTCCAGGTCGTGCGTTTTAGCTAGGTCATTGAAAAAGGTCATTTGAATTTGATCCGGGTCATAGCAGTCCACACAGTGTGTCAACCTTCAGTCCGCACAGAATATTCACCAGTTCGAGTACCAGTCTTATTCTGTTAATTGATAAGTCTTTAAACTGATTGTGATTTGTTTGTTTGTTTGTCAGGTGATACAGGTGTTTTACGAGGTGAACCAGTTCGTTTGAAAGCTTGTTTGAGAAATTCTTCGATATCGAATCATGAGTGAAGAGTTTTACAACGCATTTGCAACATCCCCGACTAGTCCAGCTGCCATTACTCAAAACATGAACATGGAAAATGAAACCGGAACCTTACAAAAACCCCCGAAGCTAATGAGCATTGAAGAATATTATGGTTGGAAAGATCGGTTTGAAAACTGGGTACAAGCAAACCATTTGAGGGCTTGGGAGTGTATTTTGAAGAAGTATGTTCTACCACGTACTGAACTGCGAGTTGAGAAAGAAATCTCTAAATTCAATGATAAAGAATGAGACATGTACAGAGCTGAAAAGATGATGATTAGTCTACTTCAGCAAGCTATTAAAGAAGACATTTTTGTATTGCTTCAACATGACAAAACTTCAAAATCAATTTGGGATGCACTTAAAATCAAGTTTGAGGGAAGTGAGAAGATGATTAAGAGTAAAAAGGAACTACTTAAGAAAGAATTTGATCTTTTCACAAGTTTGCCGGGAGAAGATACAAAAAAATTGATCAAAAGATATTGCCATTTAGTGCGTTCTATGTCGTTGTTAAGCATAACCAAAACTCAAGATGAATGGGTCGACAAGTTAGCTGATGCTTTACCTCAGAAAGAGTGGGGTACATTTTTGATGATCTTAAAGAACACTGGAGAATATGACAACTTGACGATTTCTCAGTTCATCGAGAAGATTGAGGGACAAGATCTTGAACAACAATAGATTGCAAGGATGAGTAATCCGAGTGGTCAACAAGATGTAAGGATGTATTATAAAGGCAATGTTTAAGAGGTTGAAAAGAGTCCAAAGATTCAAACTGCTTTTAGTGCTGGAGATTTATCTGGAAATGTTGAACAAAGTTCAAATAGCAGTAGTGGTTTTTCTTCATATCCGAGTGTTAATCCAAAAAGTTCAACATCAAGCTTTCATTCTCACAGTTCAAAAAGTGGAAATGGGTGTGTGATACAGTGCAACATTGCATTGAATCTTCCAGATGGTTAAAGTTTTTCTGAAGAAATTGCAAAAGATCACATGGCTTTACTTGCAACTGTGCTACAATCTTATGAAGGTTTGGTTGCAGGGAGGATCGGAAATCCTATGCTGACAAAAGAGGATTACGATCAGATAGACGCTGAAGAGATGGAGCTCATGGACATTAAATGGTGTCTAGCTAGTGTTTTGAGAAGAGCGGAAAAGTTTAAAATGATCACAGGGAGAAATGATTTTCTGGATGCACATGTGTCTACTTTAGGTTTTGATAAATCTAAAGTTACTTGTTTTCGATGCAGGGAGAAAGGTCATTTTAAGAGAGAATGCAAAAATCAATAGGCTAGTGGAGCAAAGAATCCTTTTGGAAAAGATGATTACTATCGAAAAGCCATATATCAACAAGTGGCTCATCAACCATATCAACAAAAGGAAACGCAAACTGCTCATGGGAAGATGATTGAAGATGCTAATAAGAAAGCTTATTCTGGCATTATTAATCAAGATGATGAGAAAGTGGCTCCAGGTTTCAATTGGAACAAATATATATCAGCTGACAGTAAAGCATGTTTGATAAACCAAGATGATGAAAAATTACCTGAAGGGTTCAGCTGGGATCAGTTTGCAGATGAGCATGGGAATTTTAAAGCTTTCATTGCAAAGATAGTTCAAGAACCTGAGTTGTTTACAGAATGGATGAAAGCTATTGGTGTTCATGAGAAGAATCAAGAAGAAGAATTTGTTTCATCCGATGAAAGTTCAGAACAAGCAACTGATGTTGATCAAACATCATCTGATTCTGGTTCTTTAGATGATGGTTCTGAAAAGATATTAGATTTTGATCAAACAACTTCTTATTCTAGTTCTTCAGATGATAGTTCTGAAAAAGAGATAGTTTTTGATCAATCACCAACTGATGACAGTGGTGATGATGAGGAAGAAAGACATATTAATGTTGCAAAAGCTCATCTATCTCTTGAAAGTTTTCATTTCTATTTTGCAGATCGCTTGGAGAAGCTGAAGGAGAGACGTGCAGCAAAAGATCAAAAAAAATGAATAGTGAAAGTGTTGCTAAAGAAGAAGAAACTGTTCAAAAAGAAGAAGTTAAAGCTGAGAAGGTGACTAAAATTGAACTAGAAATAGAGGTTGAGAAGGTCATCGAAATTGAAAAGATTATGGAAGTCATCAAACCATGCTTGAAGTGTTTAGAAACTTGCAAGCAATGTGCAGAAAAGGATGAGAAACTGAGTGAGCTTGAAAAGATGAAAGAACAACTATTGTTCAATCTCAACTACATGAAAGAATCTTACGATGTGCTAAACAGAACAGTAACTGGCCTTCAAAAGACAAATTCTGAAAGAGAAGATGCATTGACTATGATGAATTCTGTGATGATAACAAAGCAGAAGGCAATTAATCATTACATCGAAGAATGTGCAAAGTTGCAGCGAGAGTTGGAGACAGAAAAAATTGAGAATGAGTGAATCAGACGTTTACTGCAAAGTTATTCTAGTTCTGATTATCTTATTGATCGAATTTATCCAACTGTTGCAGGTTTCGAAGCATTTAAAGATGAGAAGCCAAAGAAGAAAGATACTGGTAAGAAACCGAGTGTTAGTTATAACAAGTGTCCGCCTCCAATTTGGGAAGGGTATTCGCCTAGAAAACTGAATGAGGAGTAAGTCGAAAAAGCAGTCAATATAAAGTTAAAGTCCGACATAACCGATGAATTACCAGAAAACATTGATGTCGTTTTTACATCGTCTGACACTGATCATGAGTCCGAGTTAATAAAAAAGGTGGTCGATCAGGTGTTGGATATAGATGAGGAGTCGGAGTTAAAGTCTGAGTCAAAGTCCGAGTCTGGGTGTTCAAGTTCGTCCGTCAAAAGTCCGAGTTCGTCGATCAACAGTTCAAAGTCGTCGGTTAAACGGGTTTACAATAAAGAATTCCTGTTATCAAAATCTAATTTGAATGACGAAACAATCAAAGTGGCATATACATTGATTGATTCAGACAAATTATATTCTGATGAGGAATTTCCAATAAGAAGTGTTAATTTTGAAAATATCAAAAAGGTTTTCAAAATGACAGAAATTAATATTTCTGAAATAAAATATGTAAATCTTACTGAAAAACCTAAAAAATACACTTCAAGAGTTCAACAAAGATTAAACAAGAAAAAGGGTTACGGTTTTGGTTCTGGTTTTCAAAAGAAACCAAACTATAACGGTAATTTCAAAAAGAAAGGACTTGGTTTTATTCCATCAGAAAATTATAAAAATGAAAAATATGTCCAAGATTTTAAATAAAAAATGACATTTGTTTCAGGAGGAAATGCTGAGGAAGAACAGAAGAAACCTTTCTTGAGACAGTCAAACCAGGAGTTTCTTGCTGAGAAGAAGAGTAGGAACTGGAGTTTTTCATAGAAAGGATACTCGAACCTGTTTTAGATGCAATGAAGCTGGTCACATTGCATGGAATTGTCCGTTGGATACAAAGACAAAACAGGGAGTTTCTGAAAAACTTAAAGGAAAAGTTGTTGAGAAAAATGAACCACCAACTGAAAAATTTAAAATTTTTGAAAACTCAACATATGAAGTTGGTGAATGCTCAAAGGCTCATTTTTATCAAAAGAGAGCTAAACATGACAACCAAGTGTGGGTTGTTAAGAAGTTTTATGAGAAACTTGGCGATGAATCTGATTCCACAAAGTCGGATGAGCCACAAGTTGAGGTTAAAGAAGAAAACTCAGTACCTCCAATGGATGATGTTCATTTTCCACCATTGAGGGCTGAAAATTTTAAATCAAAAGTTGGGAAAGTTGAGATCTCGAATCAGTTCTATTCTGAGAAGAAAGAATTTGATGTCGAGAAAGCATTTAATGGGAATGTTAAAAAGATTTTTGGGAAAATGATCGAGGGTAAAGTCAAAGGGGTAAAGGATTTTTTATGAAACAAAGAAAGCAACATTTTACCCAAGTGCAGGTGAGGAAGAAACATCCAAGTTTGGTGAAGCTTGGATGTCTGTTTTTCATAAGTAAAAATCTGGACTTGCCGGAGCTCCCAGGTTTGTAAGCGTGGAGCAGGAATCGGCATCTTTCTTGACTGATAATCTTACAAGTGGTACAGTTGGTAAAGATACATGTGGTATTTTCTTAAACTGTTATATTTTTCAAGTGGGTGATGAATGAATTTACAAGTGGTTGAAGAAATTTTCAACTGCAAGTGGTAAATCAGGGTCATTAAGTTGAACTTGATTTGACCATACTTACAAATGATTTAGAAACAAGATGATGAACCCCTAACCTACAAGTGGTAAAATCAACAAAACTTATTTTCCGGAAAAATCATTCTGGTTAAAACAAACTTAAGTGTTTTGAAATCATAATGAGAAAATAGTTTGTTGAAAGGGGGAGTTCTGATTGTTTATGCCAAGTGGATGGCGATTTGAAGCGATTCGATATCGGTTGTCATTTAAAAAAAACAAACAAACTGTACAAGAAGAGTATCAAAATGGTTTTATAGTTTGTTTTCAAATTTCTTTAAATGTGTTTGCATTTTAGGGGGAGTAAAAATTTCAGAAAATCCAAAAACATTTGAAATTTTGAAAAAGACAAAAACATGATAAAATCAAAAATGAGTTTTTGTGTCAAAGAAGAGGAAATGATAGTACATCAGTAGACAGTTACAGTATGCTAAAGAATTGTATTGTTTAAATAGCGTTAAACGGTCTCACTGATGATATGCCGATAGGTTTTTATACATTTAGTAAGCTTTTTCGGGATATAAACTTAAATTCAAACTTGCTTATTTCGTGGGGAACACTAATTGGATATATAGATAACCCCTGAAATCTCGTTTGAAAGGTCCCTTTTTCTAAGATACTAGGTCTTTATGCTCAGTGATATCTGGGGTATTATCCCGAGACTTCTGATAATGCGGAAGCAATGGCCTAGTCCCTGGAGAATACTTTAATGCTTGCTTGAAAAATAGCACCGCCCTCAGCATAAATGATGAGACAATAAAATTGCTAATTAATGCTGTTGTAAAAAAAGATCCTCTAAAGAGGACCCACCCAAGTCGAGCCGTCATCTCTCTTCTGAACGGAAGTTCTGACCTGAGCTCTCATGGTTTCGCATCTAACCCCTTACAGATATCATCTGTGGTATACTCACCTGTAAGACTGAATATTGGGATCTGGATACGGGAGTATATTCAAGAGGTGGGACACATGAATGAGTTTAAGTTCTTAAAACACCTAACTCATATCCTGAATCAGTTGAAATTTGTGTGAAAATTTAAGTGGATCAGTATATCGGTAATCTAAGTGAATTGTTTAATTCTTAATGTGTAACTAAGCTCAACGGTACTTGTGACTTGTCAAAAAAACTGATATGATCCTCTTGCACAAACTCACAAAAAAATAATGTCTGTAGATATTTCTTTATTGCATTTCATTTCATTCAAAAATCCAAAAAGATTTTAGTGTGTTTTAGCATAATTTTTGAAAAATCCAAAAAGATTTTCGACAACTGATATTGGAGAGCTAATTTTCAAAATTCCAAGTGCTAGACATGATGAACAAATGGTTTGGGAGAATGTGTTTTGAAAAGAAAAATGATTAATTTTTGCAAATGGTTCATCAGAATTTATCATTGATAAATCATTCTGGTTTAATTTGAGAGAGAGTCTGTATTGATAAATTTGTCAAATTATTAAATTTGTGAAATTTACTTCTGGGTTAAGAATGTGCAGGTGTAGCCAGGTTTAGATCTTGAACCTGAAGATAGAGTGCCAGGTTAGGATACCTGAGGACTATGTGATTTCAACAAGCCAGACTGCGATCCCAGCATAACGATGGGGGAGTCTGAAGACTCCTGTGGAAAGAACTAAGAGCTAGGTTGTGTTTCTGGAAGAAAGAGATAAAGTTTGAGGATGCTTACACGTTCAGACTGATAAAGACTGAAGACGTTGAAGACTCGACACTTAAGACTCGTCAACATTCGAGGGGGAGTCTGTTGGTGCATGCGTCTGTCGACTTCGTCTTGTATCGAGTCTTACATTACAATTGTTAGATCAGGGCGCGTTATACGAGAAATAGGGTAGGTTTTATGAGTATTTGATGTAATTTCGTTTGAACATGACATGTGACACCTTCAAACGAAATTAACATGTGTAATTTCGTTTGAAGTGACACATGCCACTTTCAAACGAAATAGCAACCCCTATAAATACTAGATGTCTTGATTTCATTTGTAACTTTCCGGCCAGTGTAACGAAGTGCTGCCGAAGTGTTATCAGGTTGTAAATTGTTATCAAATCAATCATACAACAGGTAAAAGTGTAAATCTAGCTTAATTGAACTCTACACGTCTGTTTCCGCCTTTCGTGTTGAGTAAAACTCTTCTGATCGACTTGTTCGGGTCTGAAAATGATCCTACATATAGAATGTAGTTCTATAAATCAAATGAATATTGGAACTCATATGGCATGATTTAATAGACCTAACATTCTAATTAGAAACTTATCCTAAGTGCTTTTGATCCGTTTTGACCCGTTAAGGTAGTTTAAGCTACTTAACATGTCGTTTGCGTAATATAAGGTCGGATGGTTATTTATGTCATATGTTAAGTCTTACATGCCCAATTATGTTTAAGAATGTTATTAAATCAGTTTAGATTTCAAAAAATTGATTACATATGTTAAAAATGAATTTATGCTTGAAAAGGGCTTTTTGGTCATTTTTAATGGGCATATAAACGACTTAGCGAATAACTAACCAAACAGGGTGACCATAAGGTATAACCTCAGTAGGTTATTCCCTATATAACTATGGCCATAAAATATGTTTGGTCGGATCCTAATGATCGTCCAAACGGGTCGGGTTTGAAAGTCTAAGCGGTTGTTTAGACCGCTCGACTTACGACCATAAACAAGCACTAAACTAGCAGTGACGAGTTAAACATGTTAAAACATGTTTAACTAAGTTAGAAAACTGATTTTGGTATCAAAACAAAGTGTTTTGATACCCGAAAATAGTTCCGTCGTAAAATACACATAAATGCGTCTTTTGAACGAAGATTTGACTCGTCATTACGACTAGTCAACATGGTAATCAGTAGGTATAATCGCTAGGGATTATAACCATCGTGATTACGATCATGTTGCAAAGTTCAATTGAACTTTGTCTTGACCAATTAATGGTCAAAGCTGAAAGTCAAACGCTGTTTGACTTTTAGCTTAAAATAGCTAAAAATAAATGAACAAGCCATGAAAGAACACTTACAAAATGCTCTAAGCCTGGAAAATGACTAGAAGAACTCAGGTAGGTGGCTTCCAAAGATGGTAGCCTCCACTTAGAGTCCAAGAGATGAAGAAAAGATGGAATAAGCAATGAATGAGGTGAATGGAAGGGGTATTTATAGTGTTTGAGGAATCACAAGATCTTGACAAGTGTGTTATGTATTGCCCAAGGAATAATCTTGACCATACAAGTGTTAGGACCAGCTTGCAAGCCTTGGAGAACACTTAAAATGCCCACAAGATTGAGAAAACTAAGTTGGAAAACAAGGTGCAACAGCTGGGAAGCTGCTGTGATGATTCTGTCACCGGCACTCTCTCGTGCCCCGCGAGAGAATCAGCTTAGGCTCTCGCGCCCCGCCAGAGAGTTCAGACAGAACTTTCATTTTTGGCAGAAACAGTCCCTGCATGCTCCAAACTTGTTTTTCGACGCGTTTAACCCCCGTTAACCCATTTTCAAGGCTCTATAAGGATGTTAAAGCATAGGGGACTTGGAATATGCTTGGAAATATCACGGATGTCGGTTCATTTGGTCGTAAGATCGCGTTTTTCGGTTAATTACGACGAAACTCGAACGGACGTGAAAACGACTCAAATTAAGCGACGAATTATATTTTTGCATTCCTATCACTCAAATAAAATATTTTAGCGACTACAAAAATTTTTGGATGTCCGGATGTGGTCAGAACGTAAGATATGCGCGTAAATGCAAACTTACGCAGTTTTTGACGCTTTTAGTCTCTGTGATCAAATAAGCGCATTTTCGCACACCGAACCCCTCAAAGCTTACTTATAAGCTATGTTAATGTTATTTATGGTATGTTTAGCTTATGATCATGTTTCGGATTGTATGTTGCTATACGAAACGACAGACTTTTTCAGTTTGACGCAAATAGTCCTTGTGATCGAATAAACTAGTTTTTGCCATACCAAACCCTTTATAACTTATTTCTAAGTTATGTAAAGGTTATTTAAGGTATGTTAAGCTTATGTTGCTATTCCGGGGTGTTTGTCGCGTTAAACTGATTACGTTTGCGCATCAGTTTGCGTATAACTTTCCAGAAAGCGATTTAGAGTTTAAAATCGAGCAAAATCTGTTGGTGCACTACTGTCTGTTAACTTCGTCTTAATCGAGTCTTATGTCTAGATAGGATAAACTAGCACACAACAGGATCAGAATTAGGGTTTGTTTGTGTTAAAGTAGGTAATTTCGTTTGAAGGTGACAGTGACCAGTTCAAACGAAATTAACCAAGTTAATTCCGTTTGAAATGGTCCATGCCACTTTCAAACGGAATCACTCACTCTATAAATAGGTGTGTGCTGAGTTCATTTAAAACAGAATTAAGTCATTGTATCTGAGCCGAGGTGCTGCCGAATTGTTATCAGAATTGTAAAAAGCTCAGAATCAATCAATAAGAATATAATTAGAAAGGAACAAGCTGTTTTACATCAATTACATTGATCCCGCCTTTGTTTTTGATGATGAACTCATCAGATTGACTCGTTAGGGTCACACGATGATCCAACAAGTGGTATCAGAGCTAAGGACGAGGAGTTCATACCAATTCAGCTTGATTTCATCGGATTCTATCACTTCTACTCTTTCTTTTCTGATTTGAACAAAATTTAACGGATGAAATGGCTTAAAACTCACACATATCACGCGAAACATAGTTTTAACTAATCTGTGAAAGATTTGGACCTTAATTCGAACAAATTTTGATAAAAACGTGTAATTCCACTTGAACAACTGATCGAATTGCTGATGTCATCGTAATTCCGCTTGAACTTACACGTGTGATTTCAAACAAAATTAGCGATTTTGGTTAATTCCGTTTGAAACTGCTGTTGATTTCATACGAAATCACATATTCCGTTTGAAAGTTCTATCTAATTCCGCTTGAAGACTAATTCCGTTTGAGTGGGTATCTCGTTTGAGCAGCAATTTCGCTTGAAAAGCTGATTTCGCTTCAGCTAATTCCGTTTGAATCTGCCTTTATCAAAAGTCAAAATTTTTCTAAGTGTTTGTTAATTGTTTCAGATACTTGAAGATGGATGAGTTCATGAATCCGTTCTGTGACGTTTTTGCCTTTGCTAGAAATGGTGGAGATGATATTTCAAACAACACGTCAAACAACACAAATGAGAATGTTCCTAGTGCGAGAAAGACTCTTTCGGATGCATTAAGTGTTGAGAGTGCTTATGGGACGTACAAAAAACCTCCCAAGTTGATGGCGATAGAAGATTACAATAAATGGGCGAAAAAGTTTGAAGAATGGCTCAAACCATTTGCATATCCAAGTTGGAAGATGTTGAAGAATGGTTTTGTTATGGGAAGATCAGATTTTGAGAATTTGACAGAAAATGACGAAATAGACAGATATGTTGCTGAACAGAAGTGATTGCCTTAATTCATCAGTCTGTGAGAGATGACATCATAGCATTGATTGAATACACAAATTCAACAGATCTTTGGGAGAAATTAAGAGTTAAATGTGTGGGTAGTGCAGAAATAGTCAAAAACAAAAAGATATTGTTAAGAAAAGAGTTTGATCTTTTTGGCTGTTTGAAAAATGAGTCTGTTTCTAAGATGATTGAAAGATTCGGACATTTGAAAATGGAGCTGGCGAGACATGGAATCATTTATTCTCGAGAAGAACTTGTTGATAAGCTGTTTGACTCATTGTCGGATGACAATGACTGGCAATACTTTGCATTGATGCTGAAGAATACAATCGAGTCGGAGAAACTGACGGTTGATTTGTTGATTGAAAGACTAGAAAGCCATGAGTTGGAGATCAAGAAATCTTTCAAAGTCAATCATTCTTCATATCAACAGAATGTTGGTTTATATTACAGAGGAGATGGAATTCCGAAGAATGTGTCTCCGAAAACAGCTTTCTCAGCTGAAGGTTCTTACAGGTCAAATCAAGAAAGTCTGAACAGTGGTTTTCATAGTGGTTCTTCATCAACAACTCCAAGCCAATCTGTTCCAAAGAATCTATTCCAGTGTAATATTGCTGTAGATCTGAAGAATGCACAAAATTTCAGTGAGGAATCAGCAAAACAACAAATGGTGTTTTTAGCGTCTGTTCTAGAGTCGTATGAGAGCCTGGTTGCGAGTAATATTGGAAACACAAACCTCACCAAGGAGGATTATGACCAGATCGACCCAGAAGAGATGGAGTTGATCGACATCAGGTGGTGTATGGCTAGTGCGGTTAGACGAGCCCAAAGGTTCATGGAGATTACGGGCAGATATTCAATTGGCGGACCTTCCACAAAGCTTGGATTTGATAAATCAAAGGTCACGTGCTTCAGATGTAAACAAAAGGGACATTTTAAACGCGAATGTCGAAATGCACCTGGTGATGATACTGCAAATCCGTTCAGAGAGGATTATTACAAGAGAGCTATCTACCATCAAAACAAATCTGAACCTCCCAGAATGAAGCAGCTTGAAGATACCCCCAAAGAAAAATCAAGAGCTCTTGCTGTTATTCATGATGACGAGGGATATGATTGGAGCGATGTGTTACCAGAGGAGGATGCAGTAGGCTATGCGTTTGTCGTAAAACCTGTTCCTTTCAGAGATAGCAGAAATGAAAAAGAGAAATACATCAACAGGAAGGCGAAAGCTGTAGACAGGATGGTGAGAATGTCTCGTATATACAATGAAGCAAAGAGAGCGAAAAGATGGGATGCTGATAGAGGATGTTACCTAGATCCCGATGGTAACATAGCTGTTGATTCAAAGACTATTGATCTTGAAACTGTCATCAAACAAGTTGCTGAAGAAGAAGAATCCTTACAGAGAGAGTGGTGGGGAGGAGGAGAAGCTGAAAAAGTTGAAGAAAAAGAAAAAGAAAAGGAGAAAGAGCAGCAGTCAAAGAAAATTGATAATGGGATTATTGATACGACACAAGAGTTTACTGCTGAGAATCTGAAGAAAATGGCTGACAAAGTGTTCGCTGCGAAAGAACTAGAGGTAGTTTCTGGTTCTGGCACTGAGTCCAAAAACAAGGGCAGTCAGAATGATTCTATCAATGAGTCAGGTAAGAAAGCTAAAACCGAGAGCGATTGCAAAAATTGCATGAAAAACTGCAAGGTTTGTAGTACAATTACTTACCACAGCGGTAAAAATATTGAGGATCTGACAAAAAGAGTCAGAGATGTGGAGGATCAGATCTTAAACCGTGATAAAATGTTAAAAGCTTCAAATGATCGCATAAAAGAGCTAACTGAGAAAATTGAAAATGATAAAATTCAAGTAGAAATAGTTAGGAAAGAAAACGAAAAGTTGATTCATGAAAATCGTCAACTTTCAGAAAATTTTGAGAAGCTAAAACGAACAGTGAAAGATTCTGATGAAAGAAATGGTAAGACATGTACAGAAAATGTGCAATTAAAAGGAGTTCTTAGGGTTAAAGAAGAGTTAATCAACCAACAACTGGATGAAATTGCTAAGTTGAAGCTTCAGTTTCAAGAAGCTAAAATTGAAAATGAACGCATCCAGTTGAAACTGAACAGTTACAGCTCCGCAAGTTTTGTTCTTCAACATATTGTTCCTAAACCGATTGGGAAGAACAAAGCAGGCGAAGATGTATACGCTGATGGAACCGGGGTGGGGTATCATCAGGTTCCACCACCTGTTCTAAACAATTATTCAAAGAAAAATTCAGGGTTGGTTAATGATGAAGATGAAAATGAAGTGAAACTTCCAGACACAATTGATGTTACATTCACTACATCATCTTCATCATCCGATGAAGGAAGTGTCCAATCTAAAGTTGTTAAAAGTGTGGTTGAAAGTGTTTTGAAATCTGGTAGTGACACTACTGAGGATGATGAATGCTTTTTGGACAAATATATTCCAAAATCAAAGTCCAAAAACAACTTACATGAAGAACCACATCTTGTGATGTACAAGATGGCAGGATCGGATAAGTTGTATTCGGATCTTGATTTTCCTTTGGAGAATGTGAATGTAGGGAAACTGAGAAATGTGTTCAAGTTGATTGAGATTGATGTGTCTGAAATAGAAGGTTTGAGAAATGCAAAAAGACAACTAAACTTTGAAAAAGATAAAGCTTACTACAAAAAGCCTGTTGTACCGCCGCGTTTTTATAACAACAATCAAAACAGATGGTCGGGTGGTTATCAGGGTGGTAAGAAATATCAGAGAAAGAATTTTCAAAACAAGAAGTTTGCTGAGAAAAAGGTGTTTATAAAAAGCTCGAGTTCTCATTCCGAGCAAGAGTCTGAGATTTTTTCAAAATCAAATGAAGAGTTCTTTGAGGAGAAGGCCTCACAGCCTCAGACTGAGGGCACAAGTCGAGTTGTTGATACTCGTACATGCTTCAAATGTAACAAAGTTGGGCATATTGCATGAAAATGCATCAACTTTAAGCCTAAGTCTGAAGTTGTTGAGAATCAGAAAAGGAACGTTGATGCAAAAGGCAAAGCTCCAATGGTTGTTGAGAAAATTTTGAAAAATGAGAACACAAAATTCAAAACTGAACCTGTTAAGAAGTTGGAAACTAAAATTGATAAATTTTACAAACGGGTTGCTTCATCTCAACAAACATGGAAGCCAAAAACTGTTGACAAGAAAGAAAGTTCATTTAAACCAAAGGTTTCAGAGTCAGAAAAACAATCGTCTTCTACCACACCGGTAAAGATGAATGTTCCTTTGGATCATTATGAACAATTGGAGAAACAATCTTCTACTCCACCAGAGAAGAAGAATGTTCAAAAGAAAGATCAACCAACCAGTCAACCTAAGAAAGATGAGTTTTTCTTGTACAAAAAGGTTGAGGTTGGATCAGAAGAAAGTTTGAAAATGAATGATAAAAATTTTCCGCCATTATACACTGCAACAACTCACATAAATGCGAAGTTACCCGAGTCAAAAGAGGCTTGGGTGGCATCAAAATCTCATTAAATGTTTGTGATATGTGCAGGAGCTTCCAAGATCCGTTTCACACTGGATTATGGATAGTGGAGCTTCTCAGCACATGACGGGGAAGAAGACCCTATTGTATGATGTTAGAGGGTTTAATGGAGGTTATGTGGGATTCGCAGGAAATCAAGGAGGTCGAATAATTGGTGAAGGAACTCTATCTAATGGCATTGTTACGTTTGAAAGAGTGAACTACATCCCCGAGCTTGAAAACAATCTTCTGAGCATTTCGCAAATCTGTGATCGCATGTACACAACGCACTTTACAGACAAAGAATGTTTGATCTTGAAACCAGGATTTGTTGTTCCCGAAGAATGGATTATTATGAGAGCACCTAGAGTGAATGATCTGTACGTGTTGGACATGAGCATAGCAACTACTACTACGGGTCAAGCTCACTGTTTTGTGTCAAGAGCAACAGAAAAAGAGTCAAAGTTATGGCATCGAAAGATGGGCCATATTCACTTACGAAAAATGAATCACCTGGTGCATAACGATTTAGTTACTGGTGTTCATGTGAAAGGTTTTCATCTGGAAGGAGAGTGTATTAGTTGCGTCAAAGGCAAGCAAAAGAAGAAATCCCATCCTCAAAAGAAAGTCAACTCAGTCTCAAGACCGTTAGAGAGACTTCATATGGAGCTTTTTGGTCCAATGAATGTCAAAAGTATAACTGGTGATCTCTACTGTCTAGTAGTAACAGATGATTACTCGAGATTTTCATGGGCATCTTTTCTGAAGACAAAGGATGAGACATTTGAAAGCTTGATGGCGTTGTTCAGAAAAATTGAAAACTTGTACCAAACCCGAATTAGAAGAATCAGGTGTGATAATGATACTGAGTTTAAGAACAACAGGATGGAAGAATATTGTGATGAGAGAGGTATATTGCAAGAATTTAGTGCTCCTTACACTCCGCAGCAAAATGGAGTAGCCGAAAGAAAGAACGGGACACCAATTGAAACGGCCAGGACGATGCTTGCTGATTAAAAGCTACCAGTCAATTTTTGGGCAGAAGCAGTGTCAGCCGCTTGCTATACACTCAACCGGGTTCTCACTGTAAAGAAATTCAACAAGACATGTTTCGAACTGATCAACAACCGCAAATCGAACCTGAAGTATTTAGAACCGTTTGGGTCTCCTTGCATCGTTCTAGAGCCTTTTGGAAAGTTTGGTGAAAAGAGCATTGAAGGATTTTTTGTGGGTTATGCTAGTCCACTTAAACGAGTCTTTGTTCCAAGCTTGAAGCGGATCATCGAAGCACAACATGTTGAGTGTCAGGGGTATACTATGCCGCCTCAGAATCCCGGTGACTCATGGCGTTTTAATTACGATACCTTATGGGATTCGTTTGACATTGAAGAAGAACCAGATTTCTTTGACGAGTTGGATATTTTGAGAGAGTATGAAGAATCAAAGGAAAGATTCCCAGCAGAAACTTTCAGTCGTCAACGACAAGCTTCGAATGATGATGAAGCAGGTCCAAGTAATGCTGGTGAACATGATGATATTCAACAATCTCTTGACAATCAGTCGGCAGTCAATGATATTCAAAAATCTGATAATGGACTAGTATTTGATCATGGTGATTCAGATTCTGAGGGGGAGCAAATCCAGATCTCAAGTCAAACAAACCCAGTCAGTGAACAAGGTGCAAATCAGAATGTCACAAATTTGGAAGGCGAGGTAGATGTTCCAGGCGAGGTGATGCCGAGAACTCTTTCATACCATCCAGAGGATTTGATCATTGGAGAATTACAATCAGGCGTTCGCACTAGACGACAAATTGACCAAGGCCTTACTTGTTTTTATTCTACAGTTGCTCCTTTACAAACTAAGTTTTCACTTAGTTGTTTTATTTCGCAGATCAAACCGCGAACATACAAAGAGGCGCTAACTGAAGATTCTTGGGTCAATGCCATGCAAGAAGAATTGAGTCAGTTTGAGAAGTTAGGTGTGTGGAAATTGGTAGACTTGCTTGATGGTCAGAGGAAGATAAACACCAAGTGGGTGTTCAAGTGCAAGAGAGACGATAGAGGGGTTATTATTCGTAACAAAGCTCGACTCGTAGTCCAGGGCTTTGGTCAGCAGGAGGGTATAGATTTCACTAAAGTATATGCTCCAGTTGCTAGACTTGAAGTAATCAGAATCTTCCTAGCATTTGCATCTTGGAAAAATTTCAAAGTATATCAGCTAGATGTTAAATCGGCGTTTCTCTATGGGAAGGTAAAAGAGGAGGTATATGTCGGACAGCTACCGGGCTTCACCGACCCAATCAACAAAGACAAAGTCTATTTACTGGATAAGGCGCTGTATGGTTTACACCAGGCCCCGAGAGCTTGGTACGAGACATTTTCTCAACACCTGCTAGCCAACAGCTTCATCCGAGGAAAAGTGGATGCCACTCTCTTCACCAAAGAGGTCGACAGACATCTTCTGATAGTTCAAATATACGTGGACGACATCATATTTAGGTCAAAAAATGAAAATTTGTGCAAAGATTTTGAACGAGTTATGAAGCAGAAATTTGAAATGTCATCGATGGGTGAGATGAAATTTTTTTTGGGATTGCAGGTTGATCAACTACCCAAAGGAATTTTCATACATCAAACGAAGTACGTTCATGATATCTTAGAGAAATTTGGGATGTCAGGATCTACTCCAGCTTCCACCCCATTAGCGACGAACCATGGGATAAATCCTGATCTCACCGGAGAGAAGGTAGATGAAACGATGTATCGTTCCATGATCGGATCGCTGATGTACTTGACAGCTTCAAGACCCGATATTATGTATCCAACCTGCCTCGCAGCAAGATTTCAATCTAACCCAAGAGCTTCGCATATGGTGATTGTGAAACGGATATTACGCTACCTAAAAGGAACTCCATCACTGGGGTTGTGGTATCCAAGAGAAGGCGACTTCACACTCGAAGGGTATTCTTATTCGGATTTCGGATGCTGCAAAGTTAACGCTAAATCAACAATAGCGGGGTGCCAGTTTTTCGGACCACGATTGGTCACCTGGCAATGCAAGAAGCAGACCTCTGTAGCTTTATCCACATGTGAAGCTGAATATGTATCTGCTAGCAGTTGCTGCTTTCAGATCTTGTGGATCCAGCAACAGATGCGCGACTACGGTTTGCAATTTCTTAACACCCTTATCTTTGTTGATAATGAGGCAGCAATTAACATTACTAAAAATCCAGTACATCATGCTAAAACGAAACACATCAAAATTCGTCATCACTTCATCCGAGATTGTTTCGAGAAGAAGTTGATACGAATTGAGAAAATCCACACTAACGAGCAAAAAGCTGATTTACATACCAAAGCATTTGATAAAAATCGTTTTCAATACTTGTTAAAATTGAATGGTATGAAGCTTTTATCGGTGTTGGAAGAGATTCTTGGCGTTGATGAAGGAGACATTGTAGATGATGTTGAGAAGCAATCTGCAATGGTTTGTCGATTTTTTACCTGTTTTGGTATTTAGGGGGAGAGTATAGGGTAATATTTTCAGAAAAATACAAAAATAGTAAAAAAAATTTCAAAAATCCAAAAACATGAGATATTTTCAAAATCCAAAAACAATAGAAAACCAGAAAAAAAGCTTGTGTAAAAAGGGAAAATGATAGTGCATCGGCTTGACAGTTACGGTATGCTAAAGATATGAAAAGTTTAAAAAGTTTTAAACAGTCTCGCTGATGATGCGCCGATAGGTTTTTACACATTTAGTAGGTTTGTTCGGGATATAAACCTAAATCTTTAATTACTTATTTCGTGGGGAACACTACTTGGATATATAGGTAACCCCTGAAATCTTGTTTGAAAGATGCCTCTATCTAAGATACTAGGTCTTTATACTCAGTGATATCTGGGGTATTATCCCGGGACTTCTGATTTTGCGAAAGCAATGGCCTAGTCCCTGGAGAATACTTTACTGCTTGCTTAAAATATAGCACCCCCCTCAGCATAAAAATGATGAAACATTGAAAAAATATGTAAATCATGTGCTGTTGTAAAAAAGATCCTCTAAAGGGGACACACCTAAAGTCGAACCGTCATCTTTCTGCTGAACGAAAGTTCTGACCTGAGCTCTCACGGTTTCGCAATTAACCCTTTTACAGATATCATCTGTGGTATACTCACCTGTAAGACTGAATATTGGGATCTGGATACGGGAGTATATTCAAGAGGTGGGACACATGAATGAGTTTAAGTCTCTAAAACACTAAATCCGTATCCTGAACAGATTGAAAATTGTGTGAGAATTTAAGTGGATCAGCATATCGACAATCTAAGCGAATTGTTTAATTCTGAGTATGTAATCAAAGCTTAACGGTACTTGTGACTTGTCGAACAGCTGATATGATTCCCTAACACGCTCACCAAAAATATGTCTGTAAATAGTTTACATTTACTGCATTTTATTACTGTATTTCATTTCTAGTCTAGAAACTTTATTAAAAGTCCAAAAAGATTTTACACTTCTGCTTTATTTTCCGACAAACCAAAGTGGGGAGTTGATCTTCAGATTCACAATTTGGAGCAGATGCAGGAAGTTTCTGAACTGGAGGATAAGTTGTGAGCTTAACATGATAAGTTTGTGAAAATTGAAAACGCAAGTTCATTAATTTGGGACTTGTAAATTTCAGAAAATTGTTTTGTACAAAATGTCAGTGTGCTTTATCTCAGGTTAACCAAGGTCATTAAGTTGGACTTGGTAAACAAATTGAGTAATTAGGGTCATTAATTTGGACCTGAATACTTAAGTGGACTTCTATACACTAATAAAACCATTAAATGAGGTTGAAAAGTAAGTTTGGATTGAAACTGTTATTGTCATATATCTTATATTTGGGTAGAGATTGTGCAGGAAACAGGAGTCAAGTTCTCCATGGCAAAGAAAATGTCAAAGTTTGAATTAGAATTCGAGCCCTAGCCTATCATGAGGGGGAGTCTTCGAAAGGGGGAGTCAAAATTCTGGATCAACATTCAAAGGGGAATTTGAAGATAAAGATTGAAGGAAGCTTTTTCAATGTCAAGACAATTTGGAAAGAGACAAAGACTAAAGACTCGACGCCGAAGACTTCGTCAACATCCAAGGGGGAGTTTGTTGGTGCACTAGTGTCTGTTAACTTCGTCTTAATCGAGTCTTATGTCTAGATAGGATAAACTAGCACACAATAGGATCAGAATTAGGGTTTGTATGTGTTAAAGTAGGTAATTTCGTTTGAAGGTGACAGTGACCAGTTCAAACGAAATTAACCAAGTTAATTCCGTTTGAAATGGTCCATGCCACTTTCAAACGGAATCACTCACTCTATAAATAGGTGTGTGCTGAGTTCATTTAAAACGGAATTAAGTCATTATATCTGAGCCGAGGTGCTGCCGAATTGTTATCAGAATTGTAAAAAGCTCAGAATCAATCAATAAGAAGATAATTAGAAAGGAACAAGCTGTTTTACATCAATTACATTGATTCCGCCTTTGTTTTTGATGATGAACTCATCAGATTGACTCGTTAGGGTCACACGACGATCCAACAAAATCAAAATGTGCGAATTTCAAACATAAATAAACAAATATTGGGATCAAAACACCTTGTTTTATTGATTTTTGAATTGTTTGGAGTTATACAACGATTACACAAGCACATATGTCACAGTCTCCCCTACTTTAGGAAATTTCGTCCCGAAATTTATTTAGAGGAAACTTGTGAGAATAGATATGGATATTTCGCTCTCATTTGATCTTCACGTTCCCAAGTAAATTATGGGCCATGTTTAGATTCCCATCGAACTTTAACAATTGGTAAGCGCTTGCGTTTTAGCTTCTTGACTTCACAGTCCAAAATTTCCACAGGTTTCTCAACGAAGTGCATCGTGTCATCAACACGAATTTCATCAAGTGGTATGTGGAGATTTTCATCAGCTAAACACTTTTTAAGATTAGACACGTGGAAAGTTGGATGAACATTTCCAAGTTCAGGAGGCAGCTCTTATCTGTAGGCCACTTTTCTGATTCTTTCAACGATCTTGAATGGTCCAACATATCATAGTGCAAGTTTTCCTTTCTTTCCAAATCTAATCACGCCTTTCCAAGGGGATACCTTGAGTAGGATGTGATCACCAACTTGAAATTCTAAGGGCTTGCGTCGTCTATCCGCGTAACTCTTTTGACGGCTTCTAGCTGTCTAAAGGTTATTGCGAATTTTCTTGACTTTGTCTGTAGTCTCTAGAATGAGTTCAGGTCCTGTAAGCTGAGCTTCACCTATCTCATTCTAGCAGACTAGTGAACGACATTTTCGACCGTATAAAGCTTCGAAAGGAGCCATGTTGATGGTAGAGTGATAACTATTGTTGTAGGAGAATTCGATCAACGATAGATGCGAATCCCAACTACCACCAAAATCGATCACACAAGCTCTAAGCATATCCTCCAGTGTCTGGATTGTTCTTTCAGATTGACCATTCGTTTGCGGATGATAAGCTGCGCTCAAATTAAGTTGGGTGATCCCAAGGGAGATTGCATGGTTCTCCAAAATTGAGACGATAATCGATCATCTCTATCAGATATAATGTTCAAAGGAACACCATGTCGGGATACAATCTCATCCACATAGATTTTTAGCAAGTTTGTCAGTAGATAGATTTTCACGGATCGGCAAGAAATGTGTTGACTTTGTAGGACGATCAACAACTACCCAAATGGTGTCATGACCTCTTTTAGTGCGTGGCAGTTTGGTAATGAGATCTATAGCAATGTTTTCCCATTTCCAAACTGGTATCTCTAGTTGCTCCAATAATCCAGAGGGATGTTGATGTTCTGCCTTAACCTTGAGACAAGTAACGCATTTTGATACATATAAGGCAATGTCTTTCTTCATACGGGGCCACCAATACTGGGTTCGAAGATCCTTATACATTTTGTCTGCACCAGGATGGATAGAATAACGAGACTTATGAGCTTCGTCCATTAACAAGGTGCGAAGATTGTCTTACTATGGAACCCACAAACGGTCCATGAAATAATATAGCCCATTGTCTTTCAGTTCAAGATCAGGCTTAATATGATATGGTAATTCCTTGCCCATCAAGTCTTGTGTAACACAAGTATGTTGAGCCTGAGAAATGCGAATTTGAATATCGGATCGAACTTGAACACAGTGAAGCTTGACACGTTCTTTACGACTTAACACATCAGCCACGACATTCGCCTTACCAGGATGGTAGCGAATTTCGCAATCGTAGTCGTTTAGAAGTTCAACCCAATGTCGTTGCCTCATGTTTAGTTCTTTCTGATTGAAAATATGTTGGAGACTTTTGTGGTCAGTGAACACTACACACTTTGTACCGTTCAGGTAGTGTCTCCAGATTTTGAGAGCAAAAACGACTGCACCTAACTCAAGATCATGAGTCGTGTAGTTTTTCTTGTGTACCTTTAACTGTCTTGATTCATAGGCTATGACTTTGTTTCTTTGCATCAGAACACAGCCAAGGCCCAAGTTAGACGCATCACAGTATACGACAAAATTGTCGTTGCCCTCAGGTAAAGATAAGATAGGTGCATTGCAGAGTTTCTGTTTCAAGGTCTGAAAAACTTTTTCCTGTTTGGATCCCCACTCAAAAGGCTTATTCTTTTGAGTTAAAGCAGTGAAAGGAACCGCAATCTTGGAGAAGTTTTCAATAAAGCGGCGGTAATAACCTGCGAGACCAAGAAATGAACGAACCTCGGTAGGAGTAGTAGGTGTATCCCAATCCTTAATCGCACTTATTTTGGCGGGATCTACATGTATACCTTGTTCGTTGACGATGTGTCCCAAAAACTGAACTTCCTTAAGCCAGAATTCGCACTTGGAGAATTTGGCGAAAAGCTGTTCTTTCTTTAGGAGTTCTATTGTAAGACGGAAATGTTGTTCATGACTGGCTCACGTCTTTGAATAGATCAAAATATCATCAATGAAAACAATAATGAACTTGTCCAAATAAGGCTTACAAACCCTATTCATCAAGTCCATGAAAACAGCAGGAGCGTTCGTTAGACAAAAGGGCATAACAGTAAAATCATAGTGACCATATCTTGTACGAAAAGTTGTCTTAGGAATATCTTCTTTCAAGTACACGAAGCTGATGATACCCAGAACGTAGATCAATCTTGAAAAGGAAGTAACACCCTATAACTGGTCAAAGAGATCATCAATGCGAGGTTGGGGATATCGATTCTTGACGGTGAGCTTGTTGAGCTCATGATAATCGATACACATACGAAAAGATCCATCTTTCTTTTTCACGAATAGAACGGGAGCGCCCCAAGGTGAAAAGCTTGGACGAATGAATCCTTTGTTAGAAAGTTCCTGAAGTTGTTTAGGTAATTCTTGCATCTCAGACGGTGCAAGACGATATGGAGATTTAGCAACAGGATTTGCACCAGGTACAAGATCAATGCGAAACTTAACTTGGCGTGCTGGGGGTAAACCAGGTAATTCTTCAGGAAATACCTCAGGATAATCCCGAACAACAGGGATATCTTGAATAGACTTACCCTTGCCTTTCTCCTCTACGACATGTGACAAGAATGCCACATAGTTCTTTCGTAGGTATTTTTGAGCTTGGGTACAAGTCATGAGTTTAAGACTACTAACGGGTTTCTCACCACGAACTTCCAAGATCTCACCAGTCGAAAGTGGTATACGAGCAATTTTCTCAAAACAAACCACCTCAGCGTGGTACTTGGCTAACCAATCCATTCCTACTATAACATCGAAGCTCCCAAGTTGCATTGGCGTGAGGTCGATAGGAAAAAGATGGTTATTAAGGTTCAACTGACAATTTTGAAGAACAAAATCAAGTACAACGGGTTCACCACTAGCTACTTCTACTGTCAAGGGCTTTACTAGTTTTGTTCTAGTCATGGAAAGCAAAGGCTTAAAAGCTAAGGACACAAAACTCTTATCGGCACCCGAATAAAAAAGAACAGAAGCAGGTTGGCTGTTAACAAAGAACGTACCGTTCACCACCTCATTGTCTGCACGTGCCTCGTTGGCATTCAAATTAAAAGCTCAACCACGAGCCCGTGCCTGACTCACATTTGCCAACTTCGGGCAGTTGTTCCTGTAGTGGGTCAAATCCCCACAATTATAACAAGAACCAGGCGGATAGTGAGGTCATGCAGGCTGTTGAGGAGGGTTTTGAGCTGCCTAATTCTTGGTAGGAGCAAAGCGGCAGGTATTGGCAAGATGACCCAATTTCCCACAGTTAGTGCAGATGCGGCACTATATATGTGGTTGATTGTGGCTGTTACATCTGTTGCACAAGGGTGCATTGCCAGCATACTTGTCACACCCTGACTTTTTGCGGAAGCGTATGATGTGTGACTTGCTTAGTATCATTGCATTCAATTATGACAAACAACTATATGATTAAAACCATGATGTTTATCCATTAATACGATCCAAAATGATACAACCAAATTGTTTAGTACCAACCAAAGACTTCAAGTTTAACATATAACCAACCAAAAGTTTTAAGTTCCATAAAGGACTTTAACAAAAGACACATAAAACCAAGGCTTTGACTCGTATGTCTTATCTAAGATAAAACATCCAAGTCAAACCCTTCAAAAGTTCGGATGACATCATTTCTTGTAACACTTCTTGAAACCTTTGAACGCCCGCCCGATCCATATCAATTTCCTGAAATACATGTAATTTGAAAACATCAACAAAAGTTGAGCGAGTTCATCTGTTTTGTATGTGAACTCGTAATAACTTGTAAACATTTGCGGGAATTCCTTTGATAACCGGTATGAAAGCGTCTATGAACAGATCATTAATGTTTTGCAAGGACATTAATATGTGTGAACATTAATATGTGTGGTGCGTAGGAAGTGCTCAAACCTAGCGGATTTCCTCCGGTCCATCTGGCGGGAACGACATAGTACAAGGACCCATGGGTGGGGCTCGCTACACCTAGATAGATCTACCACTCATGCCCCTCAGTCTTAAACTAGATTAATGGCAATTAAAAGAGATACTACATCATCAACGTGATCTAACAGTTCATTCCTTAGCTAAACCATACCATTGAAACATTTGAACATTTGAAACATGTATCTCACCCCCGAAGTTATAAAACCGAAAACAGTTAAAAGAAAAGGGGGACATGAACTCACAATCTTGCGTCTTGTTGTCTGGTGTAACTCAAAGGCCAAGTCTTGGTGTCATGCAACTACCTACACACGTGCTATGTTTTATTAGACGGCTAGGTCGTGTAACGACTCTTACTCTTTGGTATAATGACTTAACATTCTTTGACTTATGTCTTTGATGTACTTTGTATTATTTCAAAGTATATAATTATTAGTTAAAATAATAAGAGTTTAACTTAAATTATATTTCACAATTATTTGGAATATTAGTTAAAATAATATATTTTAACTTGGTATATTATGCATTTATACATATGTATTCTCCCAAGTATAGGTGTACTTGTACTTGTGTATTTTTAGACTTGTGTATTTTGCCAAGTATTGGTGGCGTATTCCGGTGTGTATTTGTACGTTCGAGAATACGTATTTTCTTGTATTTATTAAGAATTTTTATACTTAATTTTTGTATTAAACTTTCCAGAATATTTTAATCAACTAAAATCACCAATTTGTATTCTTAAAATATATGTATTTTAAGAAAACTTTTATAGAAAAATATCCATAAATCTTCCTTGGTAAAAATAATTATACTTTCATATAAACCTCAAAAATAATATATTTTCAAGATTAGCTTAGAAACTATTTATAATTCCATTTTCAACCCAAAATAATATATTTTTACTTTGTTTTAGAAAATATATATTTTCTCCAAAAATAATATGTCTTCTAATTGTTCAAGAAAATATATATATTTTCTCCACTCAAAAATAATATATTTTTTTTACTTGGTAAAATATGATATATCTTGTAATACTTGTAAAAATCATATTTTCCGTTTCTTTGGTTTCCAAAATATCGTTTAACTCATTTGTCAAAATATATATGAGTTTAATTCCGGAATATATATATATATATATATACATACAGTCTATAGTCCTTGTTCGGTTTGTCCAATATTCGGGTATAAATTATATATTTGTTTTCTTGGAATTTTTGGTGATATTTTGTATTAATATTTTGGGTATCTTGATGAGTTATTTTCAAGTTCCTAAATTAATATAACTAATACACATAATATACAAGTAACACACAAATTGTGACATCTAAATATATATTTTCCTAAATATATACTTAGTCACTTTTATTTATCAAAAATCAACCGCCAATATTTGTAATTTTTGTAACAAAAATTATGGCAAATTTTTATATGAAAACCATGATTAAAATTTACTTGTAAACACTTGTTTTTTTTTTTTTTTTTTTTTTTTTTGAATAATCTACGATTGATATAACCAGAAAACTTGTTAAGTTACATCAAAACAGAAGGTAGACGGGCAACAAGCTGCGCCGCCAACCCTTTCTGAATTGCAAACCCCAACCTCCCGAACACAAACCCCTGCCCCCTTGGGGTCGAACAATTGCTGTGGATAACCCGTTGAACCCTCGTCAAGAAGTTGATGGCTTCTGGCGCTAGGGAGCCAAAAGTATCAAAGGCAAAAGGGATAAAGACATGTTGGTTCTCTCCGCAAGCTTTAGCGTGCTTATCCACTTTCTTTGATTCTGCCTTTCTTGCTGCTAGTCCAGCTACAAACCCGTTTTCCCTTAAACCAACCAAAGGGGAAACCCCCGTGAGGTCTACACAAGCATGTTTAAAAATAAATTTCTAAGTGTTTAATTTCTAAAAAAATTTTGCCATAGTTTCCCCTTAAAAATGGAGGTTTCCATGATTTAAAAAGCATATCATTTTCTTTTAAAATCATCATGAATCATCAACAATTCAATCAAGACTTACCATGAGCCAAAATCATGCAATTTACACTACATCATGAACTTGAAATCTTGTAAAAGTTTGTAGTAACTCATGTTGTTAAGTAAGTTTAGTTACCCCTAAAAACATGGTTATTTGTTTATAAATCTCATTCTTGTAAAATTTAGTCTTTTACAACTTACATGAAGATTTTCTAAAAACAATTCTTCTTGTATTCTTCTGGTTAACAACATGTTTCTAGCTTTGATTTAACACTTAAAACATGATTAGTTTCTTTAAAAATCATGATTATGTAACTCTTGTAACTAACTTTGGTTTCTTGAGAAAACTATTTTTGTAATCATCCATTTACAAGACTTATAACATGTATCAATCATCATCATACACAAAAACAACTTCATTTTCAAGTTCATGTTCCACATAAAGGATGGTCATTTTGATTTTCACAAGATTCATCCTCTCACTTGCTAGATCATGTGTTTAATCACAATCTAGCAAGCTTCTTATGATGATCAACATCATAATCACAAGAAATCAACAGTCAACTATCATACATACACTAATTCAACATAGATTCTTATGTTATTAAGCTTTATGTGAAAGTTCATCTTCTTGTTTCTTTATGATTCTTATGATTAGCAACTTACATAATGTTTTAACCACTAAAATGAGAAGTAAAATCAAGTTGTAGAGAGTTTACTACTAGCACAATGGCTAGGGAAGAATCAAAGATGAAGAAAATGATGAACAAGGTAGATAAAAGCCCTATGTGAAGGTCCTTCAATCTCCAATGCTTCCTAGCTTCTTAACCTTGCTTCTTGCACCTTAGGACCTACTTGGATTATATGATAATGAAGTGAAAATGGTGGGGATGTGGTGGTGGGTGGCAGCCGTGAGTAAGGAAGGAAGATAGGAGAGGTGAAGCTTTGTTGAGTGTTGAATGAAAGATGGTAAGTGTCTTATGGTCATTTAAAACAAGCTCCCAACATCACTTAGTCTAATGGTTTATGTGTTTCAAAAGCATCCAACAAATCTAATAAACAAATACAAGAAAATCAAAGGGGTGGGTCCCATGGGGAACTGTCGAAATGGGGGGGGGGTATATGGTTGGGTTTTAAAGATAAGTTAAGTAAGTTAGTTGATTTCTAAGTATGATGTTTAGTGTTATAAGTGTTTAGTGATTATAGGATGCATTATGATGTTCGGTAACCATAACTAGCTCGAAAATGTTAAAACAATGCTTCAAGTGAAAATTTGGTGTTTTGGTAGTGTCCGGTTGTTCGGTTGGTTACTGGTTCGTTAAGGTGCTAAATTACGCAGTTTAGTGTGCTTTATGTTCCCTTTTATGACAGTTTTGATTCCCGACACTTAGGAAGGTATTCTGGACCATTAAACCATAATTCTGCATTATATTTTAGTGTTAGAATGCTGATTTTTGCTGAAATATGCAGAATTCTGTAGTTTTTGTGAGTTTTAGGCACTTTTCGGCACTTAAACTATCACTAGGAAGGCAGTTTGATGATCCTCACTTTCTTACACACTATACTAGTGTAACTCTTGGTTTCGGTCTTAAACTATCACTAGGAAGGCAGTTTTATGATCCTCACTTTCCTACACACTATACTAGTTTTATGATCCTCACTTTCCGGCACTTAAACTATCACTAGGAAGGCAGTTTTATGCCCAACACAACGGTGAGCGGCACTTACGGCCATAAAGAGCTTCGAACGGTGTGGCTTGAATGCTCGTATGGTAGCTGTTATTATAGGAAAACTCAACTAGCGGTAGATGAGTATCCCAACTGCCACCTAAATCCATCACACATGCACGAAGCATGTCTTCCAGTGTTTGTATAGTTCGTTCGCTCTGACCGTCTGTTTGCGGGTGGATGGCCGTACTCAGATTTAACTGAGATCCAAAGGCCTCTTGAAAGGATTGCCAAATCCTTGATACGAATCGTCCATCTCTATCTGAAATTATCGAGATAGGCACTCCATGACGTGCTACTATCTCTCTGAGGTAAAGCTCAGCTAGCTTTCCCGTGCTATCCTTCTCTCGAATAGGTAGGAAGTGTGCAGATTTTGTCAAGTGGTCCACTATTACCCATATCATATCATGTCCTCTAGGAGTCCTAGGTAATTTTGTTATGAAGTCCATAGAAATTTGCTCCCACTTCCACATGGGTATTTCTGGTTGCTGCAGAAGGTCGGAAGGTTTCTGATACTCGGCCTTAACCTTAGCACAGGTTAGGCACTTTCCAACATAAATGGCAACGTCACTCTTGAGCTTTGGCCACCTATAATAATCCTTCAGGTCTTGGTACATCTTGTCCGATCCTGGATGGATCGAGTACCTTAACTTATGAGCTTCGTCGAAGATAAATTCCTGGATACCGCCATAGAGCGGAACCCAAATGCGTCCCATGAAGTATAAGGTTCCTTCCTCATTTGTCACTAACTTCTTCTCCATTCCTTGGAGATATTCAGCCTTAAGGTTTTCCTTCTTAAGAGCTTCTTGTTGTGCGTTACGTATGCGTGAAGTGAGATTCGTCTTAATAGTCATTTCTAAAGCTCAAACCCTTATGGGCTTAACCCTTTCCTTTCGACTTAAAGCGTCTGCTACCACATTTGCCTTTCCAGGATGATACTTGATCTCACAGTCGTAATCATTCAGCAACTCAACCCATCGTCGCTGTTGCATATTAAGTTCCTTTTGAACAAATATGTGTTGCAGACTCTTGTGATCTGTGAAGATAGTACATCGAGTACCATACAAATAGTATTGCCAAATCTTCAAGGAAAATACCACTGCGCCTAGCTCCAGATAATGAGTGGTATAATTCTTCTCATGTACTTTCAGTTGGCATGAAGCATAAGCGATGACTTTTTGATGTTGCATTAGCACGCAACCCAATCCCTGACGCGAGGCGTCGCAATATACCACGAAGTCTTCTGTGCCTTCAGGTAGGGATAGTATCGGTGCATCACATAGCTTGTTCTTGAGTAGTTGAAAGGCTTCTTCTTGCTTGTCTCCCCAGTCATACTTCTTGTCCTTCTGAGTAAGGGTAGTTAACGTGGTTGAGCTATTTTGGAGAAATTCTCGATGAACCTGAGGTTATAGCCCGCTAATCCCAAAAACTGTCAAATCTCAGTCGGTGTCTTGGGAGTTTCCCAGTTCTTTATTGCTTCAATCTTTGTGGGATCCACATGAATACCATTCTTGTTTACCACATGACCAAGGAATTGTACCTCGCGAATCCAAAATTTGCACTTTGAGAACTTTGCGTAGAGCTTTTCCTTCTTTAGTAGTTCTAGAATGGCTCTGAGATGCTACTCGTGCTCTTCCTTCATTCGAGAATAAATCAGGATATCGTCGATAAATACAATCACAAATTTATCGAGATATGGCTTGCATACACGGTTCATCAAATCCATAAACACTGCTGGCACGTTGGTCAATCCGAACGGCATCACGAGGAACTCGTAGTATCCATAACGAGTCCTGAACGCAGTCTTTGGTATACTCTCCTCTTGAATCCGCAACTGATGATAGCCCAATCGAAGGTCAATCTTGGAGTAATAGCTTGATCCTTGCAGTTGATCGAATAAATCATCAATCCTTGGTAATGGATACTGATTCTTGATTGTTAACTTGTTCAGCTCCGGGTAGTCGATACACATTAAAAAGCTACCATCCTTCTTCTTAACGAACAACACTGGAGCTCCCCAAGGTGAGAAGCTCGACCTTATAAATCCTTTATCCACCAATTCCTGAAGCTGCGTGGATAATTCTTGCATCTCGGATAGCGCAAGTCGATAAGGTGCCTTGGCTACAGGCGCGGCACCTAGAACCAAGTCAATGTGGAATTCAACTTGTCTTTAAGGAGGTAATCCTTGCAAGTCTTCGGGGAAGACCTCAGGATAATCCCTCACCACTGGGATGTCTTCAATCTTCGGCTCTTCAGCTTCCTTATCCACTACATGAGCTAGGAAGGCAACACATCCTTTTTTCAGACACTTCTGTGCTTTCATACAATTGATGATCCGCAAGGGCGTATCATGCTTCCCTCCATGAATCACGATCATCTCCTCATTCGCCATCGGAATGCGAATGATATTCTCATGCCAAACTATCTCTGCGTGGTTGTTAGACAACCAATCCATCCTGACCACGACATCAAAGCTTCCCAAATCGACTGGTAGAAGATCTATAGAAAACTCGCGCTCTCCAAGCTCCATAATATAACCTCTAATCACCTCATTTGCCTCTACTAACTTCCCGTTAGCCAGTTCTATCGAATATGGGACATCTAGCTTACTCGCAACTAAACCAAGTATATTCTTAAAGTCTAGGGATACGAAGCTAAAATCGACACCAGTATCAAACAGCACAGATGCATAACATTGATTAATAGGGAACGTACCAGTAACCACGTTTGGATCCTGGCGTGCTTCCCTAGCGCCAAGGTAAACACCCTTCCACGAGCTTGATTGTTTTTAGGGCAGTCTTTCTTGAAGTGCCCCAAGTCACCGCAACCATAACATCCCTGACCGCATCTGTTTCCATTACCGCCCTGGTTGTTGTTATTGTTTCCTCCATGGTTTCCATTACCCGTCTGGTTTTCGTTTCCATTCCTGTTCCCATTACCTCCTTGATTGTTATTTCCTCCCTGGTTTCTGTTTCCATATCCATTCCCACCACGGTTACCATTACCGTTACCATTACCACCCTGATTTCCATTTACGCGCCCTACGCCATACCAACACGTATCCTTAGAGTGTCCAATCTTTCCAAAATTCTCGTACTTATGGGTCCTGCACGGACCAGTATGATGGTACTGACATCTATCACACTTGGGTAAGAATCCTGCATACCCTTTTCCCCTATTTTCAGCATTCGTAGCACCAGTTTGTGCCTCAGCTGGCTGATTAGTGTCTCTATGCTTGTTGGCATTGTTGTTGTTGTTGTTCGCTCGGGTGCTCTTCTTGAAATTTGTAAACTTCCTTTTGTTATCACCCGATGACTCCACATGAGTCTCCTTCTTCTTAGTCTCAGAGATCGAAAACTTTCCCAACCGAACTGCCTCCTCGGTAAGCGCCACACTTAGGTTAATAGCCTCAGAAATAGTCGGAGGCTTGGAAGCTGTCACCATACTTAGAATCTGAGGTGCCAATCCCCAGATAAAACGCTTAATCCTTTTAAACTCTAGCTCCACCAGATAAGGAACAACCCTTGATAAATCATGGAAGCGCTGAATATACTCGGCTAATTTCGGACCATCTATCTTTAAGTTCCAGAATTCTGTCCCAAGCTTCTGAATCTCCGCCTGTGAGCAGTACTTTTTGCGCATTAACTCCTTCAGTTCATCCCATGTTAATGCGTATGCAGCAGCTTCACCAAGTGTCTGAACTTGGAGGTTCCACCACGAAAGCGTTCTGTCCAGAAATATACGTAACTCTTTGTTCTGGAGCATACTTGTTCATTCTCAATACAAAGTCAGTTTTCTCCACCCAACGTACGAAAGTGACAGCACCCCCAGTGCCATCGAAATTAAGGGGCTTGTAGTCCAAGAATTATTTGTAGGTACAACCTGTAACACAAGCAATTCAATTCACAGTAAGCATTGGCAAAGCACAATTGGAAATATCCAAATGAGTTATGTGTCTTAGGTGACTAAACATTACCGATTGGGGGGTTATTTCCAGAGGTACCACCGCTATGTTCGGAGCGGTTGGCCTCGTGCTGAGCAATAGCTTGTGAGATGCGTTCTTGCAGCTCCGCTTCAGTCCTTGGCAGTACATTGTCGTTATTGGTGTTTCTTTGAGGTGTCATTGTTCTTCTAATAAGAAGATCGGACAGGTTAGGCCTTATTCATTAAATAATTGTCTAGGAGGCGTACGTATATATATATATATATATATATATATATATACATAGGAGAAGGATCCGTTAGGAACCACCCTTTATTGCGAGAACCGCGAGAACCAATGTGAACACAACCAAAAATACCTAAAAATAGCTAAAAAACACATAATTTTTTTTTAATCTTTTTTATAAAAAAAACCGCTACTTTTAGTAGCCAAAAAAAAAAATTTTTAATTTTTTTTGGCTACTAAAATTAATGATTTTAATGTAAAAATATTAAAAAAAATGTGTGTTTTTTTTATTTTTTTAGGTTTTTTTGGGGTTTAATTTTTAGCATTTTAGCTTGGGGGGGGGGAGGGGGTTTAGGTTTTTGGGTGGTGGGGGAGAGGGAGGGGGTTTAGGTTATTTTGGGGGGGGGGGTTAGTTTTTAGCATTTAGCTTGGGGTGGGGGTAGGTTTTTTTTTTTTTTTTGGGGGGGGGGGGGTTAGGTTTTTTTAGGGTTTTTTTGGCTATTTTAGGTTATGTTCACATTGGTTCTAGCTGTTCTCGCAATAAAGGTGGTTCTCGCATGAACCTTACCCTATATATATATATATATATATATATCTCACATAAGCAATCATCACAATAAACACTCGCACAATAACATAAACATCACATAAACAGATAAGTCAACATTGTATTTAATGAGAGCACGACTATTGAGCTTCATTAATACCCAACCACCAGTTACATTGTTTCCAAATTGTAGCATATCAAAAAGACATGGGGTCACACTACCCCTGTCAAATAAGTTTGTCAATATACAAAGGCAATAATAAAAAATGGTCTTTATGTCTTTGTAATCTTGGCTCAATTGTAGTGTTCTCACCAAAAGTAGGGCACCTGTGTAAAACCAAAAACCTACGATGCTGATGGCGGAGGAGGAGGAGGAGGGAAAAAGAGCAAACAGCGAACATGGGCGAGCTCCTCCTCGAGCTCATGAACTCGGCGAATCAAAAAGTTAATCTTCTGCTCAACGGTGAGAAAACGGGCATCAAAACCCGGAATAGATGTGGGAGCAGCAGGTGAAGGTACAAAAGGAGCTGATGATGAGGGTGGAGGGACAGAAGTAGGATGAAAGGGAAATGGTGACCGTCTGGCACCCTCATCGAACTCCAGCTCGAGAACTCTGCGACTCAAAATCTTGAACTGTAACTGTAGTGACAAAAGTAACTCATCATGAGTGTAGCCGACGTGATGTGAGGGATGATAGGGGTCAAAAATAGGCATCGAGTAGGGTGGAAACCACCTGAAAGGCTCATCCAATGAAGCTGGTGTAAACGGTGTGAAGTGAGCGATAGGAGGAAAGTCAGCTGAAGCGAACAGATCGAAGCTCGGGGGCTGTCCTGAGGTGCCTTCCCCTAGTCGGGGAGCTGGGATCTCCTTTAGAAATACGATCGGAAGATCAGTACGATGAGCATCGGACATAAAAGGAGGTGGGGGAACAACGTCAGCAGGTGGAGGCGGTGGAATAAATGGACCAGCAGGTGGAAGATCAAGTGGTGCAGGAACAGGCTCAGGTATGGGTGGTGCAATATCATGTAAACTAAATGGAACAGGGTCTAGATCAAGAATATGCTCTGGGACGTGAGGGGGTGTAGGGACTCGAGCAGGCGATGATGGAGCAGCCGACATCGCATCATCATCATCTAGATCAGTAGCGTAGAGCTGAATTCCTGCAACATGCATGGCCGACGAAGTCACAGACTCAAAGGAGTCTGCAATGGAATGCAAGCTAGAGTCTGAAGATATCTCAATAACAGGTACAACAGGGGGGGTACATCCAGCACAACAACATCGTCAACCTCCCCATCACCCTGGACATCTACTAGGGGATCGCCCAAAAACAAATCAACATCATTATCAAAAAGATCGTCGAAGGGCCAATCCTCTGGGGGAATGACCACTAAAGGGACAGCATCAAAGATGGGGGCAACAATATGCTCACAATCAGGGTGACCGATGAAGAGATGGTCCTAAATAGGAGCAGGAAACGCAAAAGCGTCATCAATGGGAATGCCATCAGCAATAGGTGCATCATCTCCAAAGTCTAGTAAAGCGAAAGGCTAAAAATCATCCTATTCATCGGACAACATCTCTGGATCACTCTCTGTATCTGACGTGAAGACCTCCGGCTCTGGCGCGATCTCATCGTCTGAAACGATGGCCATAGGATCATGAGCGTCCGAGAATCCGCTCTCAGAGGACGACATAGGTACCTGTAACATAATAATCATGACGTGTGCACATATGTTAACCACTATCACTCGGTGTATGTAAACAAAGATAGGCATCACTTAATCATGTTTTCACGTCATTCCTACGTGAGACTTTTCTAACTTAACAAGTCTACCCCATGCAAACCAAACCATTGGCTTGTGGTCCTTGCTCGTGTTTCTTGTTTTTCTTTGTAAAATGTTCGTTCCATGGATCTTGGCGTTTTGTAAATGCAATGAAAAGTATTTTGTAAAAGAATTTTCGTGAGAGAGCCCTAATGATTATAGTCTAGACTCGAGAAGGAATCATAGTTCATTACAATCGAAGCTCTGATACCAAATTGTTGCACCCTGACTTTTTGCGGAAGCGTATGATGTGTGACTTGCTTAATATCAATGCATTCAATTATAACAAACAACTATATGATTAAAACCATGATGTTCATCCATTAATACGATCCAAAATGATACAACCACATTGTTTAGTACCAACCAAAGACTTCAAGTTTAACATACAACCAACCAAAAGTTTTAAGTTCCATAAAGGACTTTAACAAAAGACACATAAAACCAAGGCTTTGACTCGTATGTCTTATCTAAGATAAAGCATCCAAGTTAAACCCTTCAAAAGTTCGGATGACATCATTTCTTGTAACACTTCTTGAAACCTTTGAACGCCCGCCAGATCCATATCAATTTCCTGAAATACATGTAATTTGAAAACATCAACAAAAGTTGAGCGAGTTCATGTGTTTTGTATGTGAGCTCGTAATAACTTGTAAACATTTGCGGGAATTCCTTTGATAACCGGTATGAAAGCGTCTATGAATAGATCATTAATGTTTTGCAAGGACATTAATATGTGTGGTGCGTAGGAAGTGCTCAAACCTAGCAGATTTCCTCCGGTCCATCCGGTGGGAACGACATAGTCACCACATGCGGCCACACAAGGACCCATGGGTGGGGCTCGCTACACCCAGATAGATCTACCACTCATGCCCTTCAGTCTTAAACTAGATTAATGGCACTTAAGAGGGATACTACATCATCCACGTGATCTAACAGTTTATTCCTAGCTAAACCATACCATTGAAACATTTGAACATTTGAAACATTTGAAACATGTATCTCACCCCCGAAGTTATAAAACCGAAAACAATTAAAAGAAAAGGGGGACATGAACTCACAATCCCGCGTCTTGCTGTCCGGTGTAACTCAAAGGCCTTGTCTTGGTGTCGTGCAACTACTTACACACGTGCTATGTTTTATTAGACGGCTAGGTCGTGTAACGACTCTTAGTCTTTGGTATAATGACTTAACATTCTTTGAGTTACGTCTTTGATGTACTTTGTATTATTCCAAACTATATAATTATTAGTTAAAATAATAAGATTTTAACTTAAATTATATTTCACAATTATTTGGAATATTAGTTAAAATAATATATTTTAACTTGGTATATTATGTATTTATATATATGTATTCTCCCAAGTATGGGTGTACTTGTACTTGTGTATTTTTAAACTTGTGTATTTTGCCAAGTATTGGTTGCGTATTCCGGTGTGTATTTGTACGTTTGAGAATACGTATTTTCTTGTATTTATTATGTATTTTTATACTTGATTTTTGTATTAAATTTTCCAAAATATTTTAATCAACTAAAATCACCAATTTGTATTCTTAAAATATATGTATTTTAAAAAAAACTTTTGTAGAAAAATATCCATAAATCTTCCTTGGTAAAAATAATTATACTTTCATATAAACCTCAAAAATAATATATTTTCAAGATTAGCTTACAAAATATTTATAATTCCATTTTCACCCAAAATAATATATTTTTACTTTGTTTAGGAAAATATATATTTTCTCCAAAAATAATATGTCTTCTAATTGTTCAAGAAAATATATATATTTTCTCCACTCAAAAATAATATATTTTTTTTTACTTTGTAAAATATGATATATCTTGTAATACTTGTAAAAATCATATTTTCTATTTCTTTGGTTTCCAAAATATCGTTTAACTCATTTGTCAAAATATATATGAGTTTAATTCCAGAATATATATATAGTCCATAGTCCTTGTTCGGTTTGTCCAATATTCAGGTATAAATTATATATTTGTTTTCATGGAATTTTTGGTGATATTTTGTATTAGTATTTTGGGTATCTTGATGAGTTATATTATTTTCAAGTTCATAAAATAATATAACTAATACACATAATATACAAGTAACACACAAATTGTGACATCTAAATATATATTTTCCTAAATATATACTTTGTCACTTTTATTTATCAAAAATCAACCTACAATATTTGTATTTTTTGTAACAAAAATTATGGCAAATTTTTATATGAAAACCATGATTAAAATTTACTTGTAAACACATGTTTAAAAATATTTTTCTAAGTGTTTAATTTCTACAAAAATTTTGCCATAGTTTCCCCTTAAAAATGGAGGTTTCCATGCTATAAAAAGCATATCATTTTCTTTTAAAATCATCATGAATCATCAACAATTCAATCAAGACTTACCATGAGCCAAAATCATGCAATTTACACTACATCATGAACTTGAAATCTTGTAAAAGTTTATAGTAACTTAATATGTTATTAAGTAAGTTTAGTTACCCCTAAAAACATGGTTATTTGTTTATAAATATCATTCTTGTAAAATTTAGTCTTTTACAACTTACATGAAGATTTTCTAAAAACAATTCTTCTTGTATTCTTCTTGTTAACAACATGTTTCTAGCTTTGATTTAACACTTAAAACATGATTAGTTTCTTTAAAAATCATGATTACAAAACTCTTGTAACTAACTTTGGTTTCTTGAGAAAACTACTTTTGTAACCATCCATTTACAAGACTTATAACATGTATCAATCATCATCATACACAAAAACAACTTCATTTTCAAGTTCATGTTCCACATAAAGGATGATCATTTTGATTTTCACAAGATTCATCCTCTCACTTGCTAGATCATGTGTTTAATCACAATCTAGCAAGCTTCTTATGATGATCAACATCATAATCACAAGAAATCAACAATCAAGTATCATACATACACTAATTCAACATAGATTCTTATGTTATTAAGCTTTATGTGAAAGTTCATCTTCTTGTTTCTTTATGATTCTTATGATTAGCAACTTACATAATCTTTTAACCACTAAAATGAGAAGTAAAATCAAGTTGTAGAGAGCTTACTACTAGCACAAAGGCTAGGGAAGAATCAAAGATGAAGAAGATGATGAACAAGGTGGATAAAAGCCCTATGTGAAGGTCATTCAATCTCCAATGCTTCCTAGCTTCTTAACCTTGCTTCTTGCACCTTAGGACCTCCTTGGATTGTATGATAATGAATGAAAATGGTGGGGATGTGGTGGTGGGTGGCGGCCGTGAGCAAGGAAAGAGGAGAGGAGAGGTGAAACTTTGTTGAGTGTTGAATGAAAGATGGTAAGTGTCTTATGGTTATTTAAAACAAGCTCCCAACATCACTTAGTCTAATGGTTTATGTGTTTCAAAATCATCCAATAAATCTAATAAACAAATACAAGAAAATCATGGGGATGGGTCCCATGGGGAACTGTCGAAATGGGGGGGGTGTATATGGTTGGGTTTCATAGATAAGTTAAGTTAGTTGATTTCTAAGTATAATGTTTAGTGTTATAAGGGTTTAGTGATTATAGGATGCATTATGATGTTCGGTGACTATAACTAGCTCGGAAATGTTAAAACAATGCTTCAAGTGAAAATTTGGTGTTTCGAGTAGTGTCCGGTTGTTCGGTTGGTTACTGGTTCGTTAAGGTGCTAAATTACGCAGTTTAGTGTGCTTTATGTTCCCCTTTTATGACAGTTTTGATTCCCGACACTTAGGAAGGTATTCTGGACCATTAAACCATAATTCTGCATTATATTTTAGTGTTAGAATGCCAATTTTTGCTGAAATATGCAGAATTCTGCAGTTTTTGTGAGTTTTAGGCACTTTCCGGCACTTAAACTATCACTAGGAAGGCAGTTTTAGGATCCTCACTTTCCTACACACTATACTAGTGTAACTCTTGGTTTTGGGCTTATTCTGTGTCTTAACATCATGTCTGTTTGAGTATTGAACTCCCGTCAGTACTTCTAGTTTCTCTGATAACTGTGCTAACTCTGTTTCGTGCACTAATTTAATTCATAATGTGTTGCATGAAATAATAATAAGAAGAAATCATGCAACATGTATTGCACTTGTATGTATATGACAGTAAGCAGAAAATCATTCATGTCATTAATTCAAATCAAGCACAGTCATTAAGATACAAATTACTGTTTAATTATTGTACGGATACACGGAAAATTGACGGTTGTCACAATACTGCCTTTTGGCTGGTGGTTGTGCGGGCTGATTAGGAGCTGCCTGATTAGCCTATGCTGTAATAGCGAAGTTCTTGGAAGCCTTACGCTTCTTAGACCTCCTTGAAGACTCAGCCTTTTTACCCTTTTGCTCCTTGGTTTTGTCAGTCTGTTTCTTATCACCCTTTCTGTGGAGTTTACCCTTTTTTGACTTGAGAGTCAGTTAGGGTTGCAGCTAGCTCAATGGCCTGTCAGACCGTAGTTGGGTTACTGCTAGTGACGATATCCTGAACAAGATCTGGCAAACCGTCTATGTATTTCTTAATCGCCTAGTCCAAAGGCGTGACCATTGTCGGACAGAGCAAGCTTAACTCCTCGTATCTGTCAGTGTAAGCTCGGTGTTCACCACTGTCTTGCTTCAGATCATGGAACTCATCCTCTAGTGCCCTCTGCTCGTAACACTACGCCAAAATAGGGATACAGCCACACAAAAAAAGTGTGACTATATGTCTTTGGCCTCACATATTTTTTTCAAGTCAAGTGTGACCAAAGCTCGAGTCATCGTAGGTATCATACGGCCACACACACTTTTTGATGGCCGTAGAACTTAAAAATGTGGCTAAAGGGTACCAACATTTTTTGTTAAAATCTTACATTTTCTCCATTAAGTGTGGCTAAAGGATAGCAACGGCCACATGTATTTACTTTAAATGTGACCGTTACTACTATATAGTCACATAAATTACCATTTTTTTTTTGTTTTAGCCACATCAATTAAAAAAAGTGTGGCAAAAAGGGTTGTTGTAATCAAACAATTTTCCCATTAAGTGTGGCTAAAGGGTAGCAACAACCAAATAAATTATTGTAAGTGTGGCTGTTTCTATTATATAGTCACATGAACTTATTGTAAGTGTGGTTGTTTCTGTTATACAGACACACAAACAAAAAACAAAGTGACTATGGTGTGGCTAACGGTTATTTGTAGCCACACAAACTCTTATAATTTTAAGTGTGGCTATTGTCTAATCTTTAGTCATACATATTTTTTTCTTATGGCGATTTCTATCATTCTGTCACACATACAAGAAACAAAGTGATTATGGTGTGGCTATTGTCTAACATTTGGTCACACATATTTGTTTTTCCCATGACATTTGCTATAATTTCGTCACATAAACAAAAAATAATGTGATGAATTGTGGCCGGTTCTATCATATAGTTACATGAATTTATTGTGGCAGTGGCTAAAAACGTTTACTAGACACACAACATTTTTGTTCTGTTAAGTGACTATTGTGTAACCTTTTGTCACACATATTTGTATTTCCCATTACTTTTGCTATAATTTAGTTACACAAATAAAAAACAATGTCACGAAAGTGTGGCTAATGGTTATGTATAGCCACATGAAATTTTGTAATTTTAAGTGTGTCTATTATTTAACATTTGGTCACACATAATTTGTTTTTCGGTGACATTTGTTACGGTTCCGCCACATAAAAGAAACAAATTGATAAAAGTGTGGCTAAGAATTATGTATAGCCACGTGAAATTTTATAATTTAAGTGTGGCTATTGTCTAATATTTGGTCACACGTATTTATTGTGATTTAATGTGGCCATTTTTATATAATTAGCCATTTTCTTTTTAAATTATTATAAAATTAAAGCAACAGTAACCATGAGAATACCTAAAACCCAAATGATATTAACAATAATAAACCAAAATCCATACATAAGTTTTCAATTTACATACTAATTAAAAACATAAACTTCTAATCAAAACCTATCTACAAAAGTTGCAAAGCGAATGCCTCTACACATAAACTAAGAACTAATTCTAGGTTGTCTTTAAATCCATATACTCCCTGCTTTTAGACTTCAAAGTTTTGCAAACTTATATCCAGTTGTTTTGCCTTTGTGTTATGCTCCAAGATGTCATTGCAAAATCAATGACTAGCCACCAGTTTCAAGTTGTGAACGGTTAAATCAATGACCAGCCACCCGACATCATAGGGATCCAAGCTTGAGCTTTCTTAACTGCCCCATCTCTATAAAAGCATGCCGAATACATGCTCGCCAATGAAAATAACAAATGGAAAAATGTGTAATAGGTTTTGCTTCCACTTCTTTCTTTCTTGTGTTTTCCTGATTCCAGTTCCTCCAATTATAGAAATGGTGATTGCTCGCTTGTTGTGAAAAGTGAACTAAAATGTTAGTTTTATGAATCTAACATGGAAAAAAATGTAATTTTTATAATCAAAATACAACTATTATATGCTCTTGGAGAAGATGGAGGGGATATGAATGTTGTCGAAGAACCAGCATGTAGAGCTGAATAAAAAACAATTATAAGCATGCCAAGAATCAGTGTACCTGTGGTGACGGATACGAAACTGTTTAAACCATTTTAGGCGTAACACAACTCCAAGGGCATTGTTGGGCGAAGCCGTGTGCTTTCTCATGCCCCATTAGTTAGGAGTCGAAGGTGACCATGTTCTTCAAATGTTTCCTTGGGTCTTAATTAAACCCGAAATCTCGAGGCTTGTTGTGGCACATATATCTCTTGCATGTGATTCTGATTAACAATAAAACAGTCAAGCAGTTATACAACTTTAATCCAAGTTGGTTACACGGTTTATGAACAAAACAACTTACGCGGATCACATTAGCTCTTTAAGACGATGACTCGTTTGGGTGCTTCTTTTTACAAAACACATCCCATAACTGTACAGTAGGAGACTCCTGGTGAGCTTTTAAGACAACTCCTGAAAATTAAAATAACATAGAATGATAAGATGTCATCCTCATGTTGTAACAAACTTTCCAGAATTGTACATTTGGTCAACGAAAGTCACTAAAACAAGTAATCAAAATCGTTACTTGAAAACTCTGAATGCAAGTAAGTGTGGGTTAGAAAATTATCTCCAACACTCAGCATGTAATGGTATTTAGAAAACGCACTTAAAAAGGTAAAAAAACATACAATATCAATAGGGTTCATTCACAGTTATCAAAGCATGTAGTACATCACAATGATCACAGAGTCAAATTGATCACACACTATCACATTGATATATGCAAGCATGTGGAAAAGTCTATGCGAAAACTTGAATAGCTGATTGCAGAAGCTGTAACTAATTACATAACATGTTGTGGTACTTTGGTCAATCAAATAGCCAGCATACAGTGAGAATAATGCAAAATCCTAGTAAATTTGAACCATATAAAGTCACATAACTACAAGAAAAACAATGTCATAAGAATATGGGACCTCTTAAGGAGGTACTGGAGGGGTAAAAGTGTTCATACCATAATATTGATGATAAAGATAAGAAAAAATATACAAGTCATAAAAAAAGAACAACCTTTACGATATTGCCAGCATACTTCATTAACCATGACAGTAGAAGACCAGTGGAACCTATCTTTATATAATACCACCAGCCATGTTGTGATGGTGTAGCCATTGAAAAGGTGGTCCCACCACGGCCCATTCTCAAACCCTCCTCTAAAATCATCTTGAAAAAGCCGCCCGATGTTAAATATTTCCTCAAACTTGAAATAAACATGTAGCATGCAACCGTATAACTTCATAATCACATTTTTCTACTACAAAAGAAAAAGAAAATGATAAAGAATAACAAAACCTGCGTATACAGCTGGACATTCTGCTAATATAATGTGTCATTATTCTTCTTCATCAAGAATTATGTATAAACCCCAGCCAACGCGGAAAGACAAGCAGACACAACGCCCAACATGTACCCCTGGATTGGTAATGAGACTATGTAGTCACAGGATGCTCCTACACATCCTTTAACCTGTATCATAATAACCTATAACTCAATGAGGTACAATCTCACTAGCAGATTTTACAGGCAGTTACATCACTGATTGGTATAAAAATACAAGACATGTGAATCAAGAATTACATCAAATGAGTCCCAAACTGTCTGTACAGCTGACTCATAAATAGAATAATTTTTTGTAGGATTCAGCTAGTAAGTCCTATTTTACATATTTTCAATAAAATCTTCTCATCTACATCAGCTAAAAGTTTATGCACAATAGAAATTACCAAGGGGAAGACATATGACTGGTACAAAAGGTGCAAAAACAAATGTGGATTCTGGTAATAGCACCTGACTTGTAGCCAACAAAACTATTGCCATCCACTGCAAATTGGAGAGCTTCCTAGGGATGAGCAAATGGTACCGAGTACCGGTACCAGTACCGAATTTACCGAACCGGGTACATTTTTGGTACCGATTCACTTTTGACATTTTTCAGTACCGGTTTTTACCCTCAAATACCGGTACCGAACCGTACCGAGTATATTCGCTTCCCGTACCCACTTTTGGGGATTTTCAGTACCGGTACCAATTGGTACTGAGCTCATCCCTCGAGCTTCCTCTTCAAGAACAGCCTAAAGCATTAAAAATATTAACTTCCCACCCAATAAAAAAACTATGTTCTATTTACCATCAACTCAATGATAAAGTCACCCCATTTGAAATAGGCCAAACGATACAAACAAGGCATCATAAAATGCACCTTCATGATTTTTAGACCATTTAACAAAGCATCCCCTTCTGGTCCACACACTTCTTCAGTATCCCTTATAGTTTAGAAAAGCAACATGGTTAACCCAAGTTGGTGCACCTACTCACCTAAGTTACAATGTGATCTGTTTTCATGAATGCTTGTTTCTTAATTCTACTACTCCAACATCAGTATTAGCCTCATGATCTTCTTTAACATAAATAGCTTACCACTCATGTGGAAGTATTTTTAGTTTAGTAATTAATTTAACTCTATTTTTTATATAAAAATAAGCTTATGTTTTTGATGATGTGCTCGTTTTCAGTGTAGCATATAGTTATCTCCTACTGGAGTTTTGTCACGATGGCTAAGCATTGTGATAAAATTAATGGTGATTTTCTGATCTCATATCTAATATTTGAATCTTCAAAAAGTAACACAAAAAAAAATTTAATCAAAACCTTTAACGAAATCTTGATTATTTTACTTAAGAAAATGTATAGGTAACTAAATTTTAGTGTTCAACAAACGACTTTAGGCCTTGTAATTTTATAAGTTTGAGACAGACCTGAACAACGCTGTCGAATATGAATTGCGTTGTCTGAACCCTAACCCCTTTTTCCTTGATTTGAAATCAACTCTCCTGTTTAAAATTTGATAGCAAAAGATTCAGATAGAATTATCGTAACATTGATTACAAAACACATCATCATTCATCTATAAACCCTAACCCCTATCGAGGCTTTTCCTTATTCGCTATTGCAGCGTCACTGTTTGTCAAAAACGAAATTAAAAACATTTTTACCTTCTGATTGGGGAATCATAAACAGTTGAGTAGTTTGAGTTCTGGGATTTTGAGTTAGGGTTTCTTTAATGGTGCCGCACACGAACCCGTAGACAAAGATTTACCGGTGAGATACGTCACTATCGGCGACGTGACGTATGCGAGCATACATCGTAGAGTTTGCTACGACGGCGTTGATGATGAATTCGATTAATAGGTCTTTGGTGTAGAGTTCGATGAGTTTTTGGATTTGTTATGGTGAAGTGTCATCGTCGACTGAATAGGATGAGTTTGATTTGCGGGTATGTTTGAGACTGACGGTTTTTGTGATGATTTAAATTTGTCAAGGTGAAGAGTTGATTTAGGTTAAGAGGAAGGAGGAGATGAGCGGGGGAATTTGGGTTTTCGAGGAAGAGGGAAAAGTTGGGCGGGGAACAAAAATAATTTGAAGTAATTATATTTTTACATTGAGATGGTATTATATTATTACTAGGTTATAACCCCGTGTATTACACGGGTCGAATAAATAAATTTTATATACTAAATAATAATAAATATATATCCTTAAAAAACCCCGTGTATTGTACGAATTGAATAAATCTAATTTTATATATCAAATAATAAAAAAAGTTATATCTTAAAAATATTAGTTAATTTTATTTTAAGTTTCGTAAAATCTATTTGATACCAAACTAAACAAAACGTTCAAATATATAGTTAATATCAAGAGTAAATTACGATTTTGGCCCCTGTGATGATATCACTTTTACCCTTTTAGCCAAAAAACGAATCTTTGAACATCTGAGCCCACAACGTCTTTTTTTCTAGCCCTTTTAACCCCTACCAAAAGGGTTAAAAAAAAGATGTTGGGATCCAAAAGGGTTAGAAAAAAAAGACGTTGAGGGCTCAGATGTTAAAAAATTTCTTTTTAGGCTAAAAGTGATATAACCACACGGGGAAAAATCGTAATTTAATCTAATATCAAATTAGATAACTAAGTTTGAATTTGAAGTAAATAGATAAATATAAAAGTAATAATTAGATATCAAATTAGATAACTAAGTTTGAATTTGAAGTAAATAGATAAATATAAAAGTAATAATTAGATATCAAATTAGATAACTAAGTTTGAATTTGAAGTAAATAGATAAATATAAAAGTAATAATTAAACTAAATAATATTTAGTAGAAGGATTATCTATAATTAATTAGAAGTGATTAAACTAAAATAATAATTATCTATAAGAGATGGCCTAATATGATGACAAGTGTCCTCAAAGTGGTTTCTTTTATTATATGTATAGATTAGATGACGTTAGGGTGCGAACAAACTGAGCTAAAACAAGTTTGAACCTAAAAATAAGCTCGTTTTAAACTCGAGCCTACTACTTATATTTAAATAATAATAATAATAACTATCTAAATAAATTATGAAAAAATAATTAAATTATATATAAGATAATAATTATAATTAATCTATAGCAAATGAGTAGAGATCGAGCTCGAAAAACCAACTACGAGCAGAGCTCGAGCTTTATAATCAAAGCTGGAACCAAACCTAGTCAACCTCAGGCTAGGCTTGGCTCGACTCGACTCCACTCGTTCATCGCGCGTTCTAGTAGAAAGTACGGATTATTAAGACATATGTGATCTACTGTTGCCCATTGTGTACCTTTAAAGCCCAATGGGGTCCATTAAGACATATGTGATCTACTGTTACCCATTGTGATCCATTAAGGCCCAATATGGTCCATTAAGGCATGTATAATCTACAGTAGTCCTTTGTGATTCATTAAGGCCTAATAGGGTCCATTAAGACATATATGATCTACTATTGTCAATAACGATCTATTAAGGCCCAATATGGTCCCTTAATAGTTATATATGACCGATTATTGTCTGTTATGATCCATTAAGTGCCAATATGGTCCACTAAAACATATATGATATACTATCGTCCGTTGTGATCCATAAAGTCGTAACACGGTCATTAAGACTAATATGATATGCTATTGACCAACGTGATCCATTAAAGCTCAATACGGTTCATTAAGACATGTATGATTTACTATTGTCCATTTTGACCCATTACAGCCCAATATGGTCCATTAAGACATGTATGATCCATTAAGACCGAGTATGGTCTAGTAACACATGTATGATCTACATTTGTCCATTTTTATCCATTAAGGCCCAATATGGTCAATTAATACATGTATAATTGTTCTTTGTGATTCATCAAGGCCCAATAAGGTCCATTAAGACATTTATGATCTACTATTGTCCATCATAATCCATTAAGACACATATGATCTACTATAGTCCATCGTGATACATAAAGGGCCATATCACAAAGGCCTAATAAGGTCCATTAAGATATATATGATATACTGTAATCCATCATGATCCATTAAGGCCCAATATGTTCCTTTAAGACATATATGATCTACAGTTGTCCATTTCGAACCATTAAGGCCCAATATGATCCATTAAGACACTATTGTCAATTGTGGCCCATTAAGGCATGTATTATCAACAGTAGTCCTTTGTGGTTCACTAAAACATATACGACTTTTTGTAGTAAGATTTTTTGTATATGTTGCTCTTAAGCTAACCCGTTCCGGAGCTAATTGGCACTTGAGTTAACCAGTTTTATTGTCAGCGTGTCACCAGAAGTCAACAGCCGCGGCTGCTGCGTTTATGTTCTACGTTAAGCCATGATACCCAACCTAACACATTTGTATAAATATTTGGTGCCAAAGACTGTTTTTAATGACAATCCACCAACACTCACCAACTCTTTGTTAAACCAATTCTTTGTTAATGAGAAAAACGTATTTTACTACAACGGTTGCTCTGTGTGATGCTCATTTATATGTCAAACTTGATGATGATGTACATGTTAATATATGTAATATATTTTTAATAAATATATAACAATGAGACCATTACATATATGTAAACCATTCGTCATTTTTCAAAAAATAAATTGTTAAATGCAGGTACACAGTCAAATATCTCAGCAAAATTTGACCCATCAAATTTACTTCTTGTTTTAGCCATTACAAATCCCAACTGACACGTACCGTTTCGATCCGAACCGTTTCGAATCGAACTGTTTCGACGCGAACCGTTACGACGTGAACTGTTTCGACGCGTACCATTTCGACGCGAACCGTTATGACGTGAATCGTTTCGACCCGTTTGAGTAGCAGCAGCAAATCCCAACTGACCTGTACCGTTTCGACCTGAACCGTTTCGACGCGAACCGTTATGACATGAACTGTTTCGACGCGTGCCATTTCGACGCGAACCGTTACGACGCGAACCGTTACGACGCGAACCGTTACGACGTGAACCGTTTCGACCCGTTTGAGTAGCAGCAGCATATCAATTTTGTATTTGAATTAGAATTATGATTTATGTAAGAAGCAACAGATTTTCGTTTGGTCATTTTGGCTTAACATTTTTTATTTAAGTTGTAGTCTTCAATGTAGGGCCCCAAAAATAGTTTGTAACATAAATGGGAATTGGGTGTTACAACTGACGTGCCAATAGAGACAATAGTAAGGATATTATATTTCTATCATGCATTTTTAGTCTTCAATGTAGTGATTAGGTTTCAAAATATAAAAACTCGTAGAGACAATAGTAAGGATATTATATTTCTATCTTTTGGATGTGAATATGGTTAGATGTAAAGAGTGTTTCAAGTGACACCAGTGGATGTATGTTTTCTATTTCAACGCGAACCGTTTCGACCCATGTTATTTTGACGGAACCGTTTAGAACCGAACTGCTTTGACGGGAATCTTTTCGACCCGAATTGTTTCGACGCAAACCGTTTCAACCCGTATTGTTCCCACCCGAACTGCTTTAACAGGTCAAAATAAAGCAAACTTAACACGTCAAAATACAACAAACAGAAGGCACAAAACACAAGTCTGAATAGATTTGAGATAGAACACACACACAACTGAGAGAGTTTACAGAGAGACATTTGTAAACAGTGCATTGTAACCGTTCAGAGTATTAATACATTGCGTGTTAATCCTTGAATCTTTGTGTCTTGCGTGTTCTAACTTGGTTAACTTACCCGTTTGGATTCCGCACTCTCGGGTTCGTCGGAAAACAGGAAATAGAGGTTGACTCGATCCTCCGGGTGGACCTACATTAAGCCCTGCCAAAGAAATTGGTAGTAAAAAAATTAACATAAAAGATTAAAGACAACTTATAAAGAATCTTGGTTTTAACTACGTGATACCTCTATCAACCCAACGCTAGTCTCATATTTCTCAATATCATCAAACGGGATTTTCAAATCGTTTAGAGTATTCAGAATCTAGGATGGGGTTACGATCAAGTCATCTGTCAAAATAGACAGTCCAGACTGTTTTAGTAGTCCATTGCCTATCCTCGGATCTTTTGATCAATATGAGGTTTAAGTAACATATCCTTGATATCTTGCGACTTAAGGTGTCTTCTTCCTACACTCATGTTTGAAACGCTTTTGAAAATATTATCAATGCAAGTTACAGAAGAAGCCCCTTTCAGCAGTTCCCCAATTACCGTTCCTAAAGTAATTGACAAAACACTGAAAAGAAAGTCAACGAAATCTTCTTCGGCTTCTGCAAATAAGAGCTTTCCAGTTGACTTTTGCATAGATACTTCCAGAAGCATCTTTGGAGTTGCCAGTTCCTCTTTTTTCATATCAGTTTGATGAAGTATACTGCTTTGGCTAGTAACAACTCTATTGAAAACTAAATAAGCGAACACAGCATCGAGTGATAGTGCCACCTTTAAAAGATTAAGAATCTGAAGAGAAAAAAAAAGCAAATTAATAATTTTAAAGTTAGAATTATGTCATTACATACTGCATAAGAACAAAATGCCTCTGTATCAGAATTTTTAGTGATGTTGGTAATTTTTTAATTAAAAAGTATATAAACTAGATTTACCTTTTTTTTAAATGAGATGTTCTCCTTAAACAAATGTCACAAAAGATCAAAACCTACTGCTCACACTTTGTTATCACTATGGATAGTTAAAAAAAACTTAACACTCATACCAAAGAGTTTTAAATTTTTGCAGCGTTTACGGGTGTCACTAAATGATATCTTTCTTGTAGTGTAAAACATTTGAATATAGGTATATAATATCAGTGACCAACTTTTACCTGTTCACGGCCCATATCTAACATAAGATCCTCTAAACAGCTCTTGTCAATAATTCCAAGACCAGTCAGCAACCGAATGCTGTTTGCAGAAGTAAAAGGCATCACACAAAGATCATCGGTTACAATAAAAGTTGCCCTTTCAGAAACAAAGACACCACCACCACCAACGCACACTTTGGGTTTCTTGTATCCAACTTCCTAATTCACCAACTTGCCACAATTTCCACATTTCGCTTTTGTACAAGTGCTATACATTGATTGATAGAAATAGCCCAACGCACATGCCGCACATTTAAAGTATTTTAAGGACTCTGTATCGTCTATTTGCAATTTAAGATTTCTACAATGATCATATGACAGTCTTCTAGGGTTAAGAAGCATATGTTTGCATTCTTCTGTTGATAGGTAACACTCAGGAAAATTCTCCCGACTCTGGTACAGATTTTACAAGTTCCCAAGAGCCTCAAACTTTTTATCATCGTGTTTCCCCAATGTTCTGGCAATTGTTCCCAATGGCAGTGTTATGAAGCTGAATAGAATGCCAACAAAAGTGTGGTCAGCTTCAACGTACACCACTCTCCTATTCACTCTGTCTATTATTACTTTTACCGAGATTTTAGCTTCCTTTGCTTTCGTGTCAGCCATAATACTAGCTAGATAGAACCCTTAACGAAGATTTAATTGAACACTAAACTGGGGTTGGGGAAGTCTTTCCGATGAATGGTACTAAATCCATGTTTTACAAATATAAACACATAAATGAATCATACCTTCAAGTTCATCGGTTAACAAAAAAACCCAAGTTATCACAGATTGATAATACTGTTTGCGCCAAATTAACAGAATTAACAGTTTTTTTACAAGGAGATTCACAAACTGACAGAAATCACGAATACATATACATTAAGTTCATAATTAACACACTAATAGAGTACAATAGTATTGCAAACATACTAATTTAATGGAAAATCATGAATACACAATACATTAAGTTTATAATTAACACATTAACAGAATACAATAGTATTGCAAACTTACTAAATTAACTGAAATTATGAATACACAATGTAATATGTTCATAATCAACACATTCGTAGAATAAAATCGCAAAGAAAACTTACTAAATTAGCAGAAATTATGGCTTCACATTGATATAAGTCCACAACAAACAGAATGCATAACAAATTAAGTTCAAAATTAACAGACAAACAAAATACACAACATATGAAGTTCATACTTAACACACTAACACAAAATAGTTTGTACATGATTAACAGTTTCTACAAAACATGATTTCTGAACTTCAACCTTTAACAAAAGTAGATTCATCAAATCACAAAAATCAACAGCTATAGTTTTTATATACGTACTTAAACTCTAATTAACAAAAATCGACATGAATGCACGATGTGTAAACCTAATTAACAGAATGCAAGCATCAAATCGAAGAACATGTTCAGTATAAGAAATTAACCGGAAAAAATAACTACCTAATTAGTGAGAAGAGGCGATGAAATCGAACAGTTGCTTCGAAATTGCACAGGAGTTTAACTTGTTCGATTTTGTTATTCACATCGATTTTTCGAATTTTGTTCTTCAGTTGACGTGAGGAAGAAGCTATACCCCACCTCTGAAAGGGCAGTGGGGGCGCAACATGGTGGCATCATCACCGCCATTTCTCATAGAATAAATGGCTTAATTATGTTGAATTTTGGGTGAAACTGGGATTTGGGGATTAGGGTTTTTGGTGAAAGAGAGACTGAGTAGGTTTATTGAAGCAGATAACATGGTTTGGGATGGAAGAAATGGAGGGGATAAGGAGTGAAAAGGTTAGTCAATTAAAGTGTGAATGTGTGATATAACGTATAGCCACATTTTTTTATGGTCAGAGTTAATAATTTTTAGTCACACATAAAAACTTATAAGTGACTAAATAAACAATACTCTTTGGTTTGAAAGTGGTTTTATATAAATCATCTTTTAGCCACATCATTAAAAATCTACTATGACGGTTAATAATATTTGGCCACACTTTTCTACCGTGACTAGTGATTGCCATATTTTTTTTATTGAAAGTGTGACTAAAAGTTTCAAAAAAATGTGATTCCGTCACAATAATTAAAAAAATCAAACAAATATCGTGGCGATATGTTATATTTGGCCACACTTTCTAAGCCGTGGCTAGACATGCTAGTAAATGTCACATTTTTTCTGAAAAGTGTGGCGAAAGGTTTCGAACTGGTATACAATGGTCACATTAATAATAAATTGTGTGGCTAAAAGTATTTTAAAATATTATAAATGACCTTTAGACACACATTTTTACAGATGTGTGGCAGGGCGATTTTGGAAAAAATGTGGCTAAAGGCCAGTTTTGACGTAGTGTAACGAGGGCAGAATTCTCTCATCATAAGAGCCCTGAGTTCCTCCCATGTCTGACCCAAAGCAACATCAGCCCCTCTATCTCTCATTAACCCATTCCACCACGTGAAACCCTCTTTTGGAATACGCTAGAAGCAAACTCGACCTTACGATTGTTAGGACACTAAACATGGCGAAAGGTACTCTCAAGACTCTCAAACCACTGTAGGAGTCTGGTTGCTCCTTCAGAACCACTAAACTTGAGCGGTTTAGCCGAGTTAAACTGTTTAAAGTTGCACGGAGCAGGTGCATTAACATTGTTATTGTTGGCTTGGTTAATTTGAGTAATGAGATTTGGTAGCATAGCAGCCATCTGCTTTGCTATGATTGTTTCCAGTTCGGCATCGGGTTGTTGTACGTTTCGTCGAGGAGGCATTCTAAAAGAGGAAACATGATAGAAAACGACTGAGATGATATGATGAAAAATGATATGTCATAAATATCGACAAAAAGTAAGGATGGTGGTCATTTGTTTGTTACCTCATAACAAACAAACAACACACAGTGACTAATCAAAGTAAATGGGTCATAATAGTGTATCGCGAAGACATGCTTTAGCCTATAAGTGGACACTCACCCCAAGAGTTCCCAGGTAAGAGTGACTGGTCCGATACTGCGGATTTGTACGAACACTCTAGCCTTAGACAGAAAACTCAGGGTACAGGCACCCACCCTTCCAGATTGCACGTGTTCACATTATTTAGACCCAAACTTTGACGAGATTTTTGAAAACTTGGAAGGCTTAAAGCTAAAAAGAAATCATCTAAGAATGGATGATTGATTTCAAAATCGTTTTGGAATTTTGTGTTCTTGTTTTTGGTAATCACCTAAGGATAGGTGATGCGTATTGTTTTAAGATCTAAACACAAGATAACTTGTGTTAGGGTCCTAGAAAGATTATAGTCTAGGTCAAAGCATTACTAATAACCTAATTCCCTATAACCATGAGCTCTGATACCAACTCTTCTGTCACACCCCGACCGCGTAAAACAACAAACCGCGGCGGAAACGTCGGGGAGTGGAGCGACAGAATTATTGTTTCACAACCATGGTATTTAAAGATTTGGTTTTATTAATTAAAGTGTTTACATTGTCATGGAATCAAACTGAAACATAACATAAATTAAACTGTCTTTCATAGTTTTAAGTCACTAAGGCCCGAGTCCACCTAAGTGTAGCATGATCAATCTCAAACATTAGCTCCTGAAACACATGTGAAAATAAGTACGTCCGCATAAAAATGCCTGTGAGATACATAGGTTTTGTTGATGAAGGGTTCATGACTTGTAGTTAAAAGAAATGTTTAACAAAAGTAGTCATGAACCTTAGAAAAGTGTTTTCTTTTTTAAAATCATATGAAAATCGAAGTGAAAATCAGATTATATAAAAGAATAATGCATGGTTAAATAAATAACCAAGTAAAAATGAGTTTGTATAAATATGTCGTTTGTAAAACAACGTCTTGTGAAAATATGTCATTTGTAGAAAATGTGTCATATCTATGTCGAAGTGGTTTAGATAACGCTACGATACATAATATCATAAAAGCACTTATATATAGGAAGTACCAGCGGCGTATCCACCATGCTTTTATCATATTACACACGTTTCATTATTTAAATCACTTACCAATAACCACCAAAATGTCTTGTTTAAACAAATGTCAAAATGTTATGTGTAAACAATGTCCAATGTCAAATGTAAACCATGTCTTGTATAATCAAATGTTATGTATGGCAAGTAAAAAGTATTTACTCAAACCATATGTATAATGTCAATGTGTAACCAAATGTCATGTATGGTGAATAAAAAAGTATTTACTCAAACCCTATGTAAAATGTACAAAACAATGTCTTTGAATAAACCTAAGTTTAAATCAAAATTTATGTTTTGCAAAAACCAATGCTTTATGATTACGAACATTTATGTAGTAATGTTTATCGCATACATTCAAGCCTTAAGACTGTCGGATAAACCCTTAACAAGTGAAAGGTTTATTAGAAAAATGTTTTCGGATTCTGTCATTCCCTACTTCCAAACAAACCTAGGAAGTGAGGAACGGGATTTGTCAAGTCCTATGGTACCATTACATACTACCGAGCGGTGTGATCAATGTTAATAAATGTATTTTTGTCCCATTAAACATACCAAATGTCATAAGCAATGCAAGCATGTCATGTAAAAGCCATGTACTAAGTATGCTAAGTAAACATACGAAGTAGAAATGTTCATGAAATCAATGTGCCCGTATGCTGAGTAAACATATGCAGCAGAAATGTAATGTAAATCAATGTGCCCATATGTTGCGTAAACATATGTAGCAAAAGTGTTTATGAAATCAATGTGCTAGCATGCTCAGTCAACATACATAGCAAAACATAATTTAAATCATGTACTATATATGTACTAGGTGAACATAGCAAGCATATGTCATAAAAGTATGTAAAGCATGAAAGTAACAAGTAGGCACATGTGTATCACCCCAAAATATTTGAAAGATGTAAAAGAGGGGAACTATGTACTCACTTGGGATTGCTTAATAGTCTTGGAATTAAAACCAATTAAAGGTTGAAGGATCACGGAATCAAACGACACCTAGTATAGGTAACTATATTAATAATCGGATCCTAAACCGGAGGATAGGATAGAATGTAGTTCTATAAATCAAATGAGTATTGCAACTCATATGGCATGATTTAATAGACCTAACATTCTGATTAGAAACTTATCCTAAGTGCTTTTGACCCGTTTCGACCCGTTAAGGTAGTTTAAGCTACTTTAACGCGTCGTTTATGTAATATAAGGTCGGATGGTTATTTATGTCATATGTTAAGTCTTACATGCCCAATTATGTTTAAGAATGTTATTAAATCAGTTTAGATGTCAAAAACTTGATTACATATGTTAAAAATGAATTTATGCTTGAAAAGGGTATTTTGGTCATTTTTAATGGGCATATAAACGACTTAGCGAATAACTAACCAAACGGGGTGACCATAAGGTATAACCTCAGTAGGTTATTCCCTATATAACTATGGCCACAAAATATGTTTGGTCGGATCCTAATGATCGACCAAACGGGTCGGGTTTGAAAGTCTAAGCGGTTGTTTAGACCGCTTGACTTACGACCCTAAACAAGCACTAAACAAGTAGTGACGAGTTAAACATGTTAAAACATGTTTAACTAAGTTAGAAAACTGATTTGGTATCAAAACAAAGTGTTTTGATACCCGAAAATAGTTCCGTCGTAATATGCACATAAATGCGCCTTTTGACCGAAACTGTGACTCGTCACTACGACTAGTCAATGTGGTAATCAATAGGTATAATTGCTAGGGATTATAACCATCGTGATTACCATCACGTTGCAAAGTTCAATTGAACTTTGTCTTGACCAATTAATGGTCAAAGCTGAAAGTCAAACACTATTTGACTTTTAGCTTAAAATAGCTAAAAATAAATGAACAAGCCATAAAAGAACACTTACAAAATGCTCTAAGGCTGGAAAATGACTAGAAGAACTCAGGTAGGTGGATTCCAAAGATGGTAGCTTCCAATTAGAGTCCAAGAGATAAAGAAAAAATAGAATGAGCAATGAATGAGGTGAATGGAAGGGGTATTTATAGTGTTTGAGGAATCACAAGATCTTGACAAGTGTGTTATGTATTGCCCAAGGAATAATCTTGACCATACAAGTGTTAGGACCAGCTTGCAAGCCTTGGAGAACACTTAAAATGCCCATAAGATTGAGAAAACTAAATTGGAAAACAAGGTGCAACAGTTGGGAAGCTGCTGTGATGTTTCTGTCACTGGCACTCTCTTGCACCCCGCGAGAGAATCAGCTTAGGCTCTCGTGCCCCGCCAGAGAGTTCAGACAGAACTTTCATTTTTGGCAGAAACAGTCCCTGCATGCTCCAAACTTGTTTTTCGACGTGTTTAACCCCCGTTAACCCATTTTCAAGGCTCTATAAGGATGTTAAAGCATAGGGGACTTGGAATATGCTTGAAAATATCACGGATGTCAGTTCGTTTGGTCGTACGATCGCGTTTTTTGGTTAATTACGACGAAACTCAAACGGATGCGAAAATGACCCAAATTAAGCGACGAAATGTATTTTTGCATTCTTATCACTAAAATAAAATATTTTAGTGACTACAAAAATTTTTGGATGTCCGGATGTGGTCAGGCGTAAGATATGCGCGTAAATGCAAACTTACGCAGTTTTTGACGCTTTTAGTCCCTGTGATCAAATAAGCGTGTTTTCGCACACCGAACCCCTCAAAGCTTACTTCTAAGCTATTTTAAGGTTATTTATGGTATTTTTAGCTTATGATCACGTTCTAGATTGTACGTTGCTATACGAAACGGCAGACTTTTTCAGTTTGACGCAAATAGTCCTTGTGATCGAATAAACTTGTTTTTGCCATACCAAACCCTTTATAACTTATTTCTAAGTTATGTAAAGGTTATTTAAGATATGTTAAGCTTATATTGCTATTCCGGAGTGTTTGTCGCGTTAAACTGATTACGTTTGCGCATCAGTTTGCGTATAACTTTCCAGAAAGCGATTTAGAGTTTAAAATTGAGCAAAATCAAAATGTGCAAATGTCAAACATAAATAAACAAATATTGGGATCAAAACACCTTGTTTTATTGATTTTTGAATTGTTTGGAGTTATACAATGATTGCACAAGCACAGATGTCACAATATAGATATCACTTATCTTTATCTTTATCTAAAATTAATAAATAACTTCAAATAATGCTACATGACATTTTCTCTGTTAATAATATTATTAATAATATCTAAATCTAATATATAATAAATTATTAATATCTTTTGAACTAATATGAAAAGAATTAATTCATAAATATTAAATTAATCAGAGAATATATTAATAAATAAATTTAAACCATATTGTGTCTTATGCAAATAATAAATAAGTATTTAACTATTAACTAGAGTTTACTCTATTAGTATATAATATATAATATTTTATTAAGTTAATTTCTAACTTTTTTTTGTAATATATGGTTTTATATCTCATGTATAGGTTTTTTTTCATTTCTAACCCTAAACTTTTTTTCTTTTGCAATTTAGACCCTTTGTTTTTTTAACCCAAAGTTTTTCAGTTTTTGCAATTTAACTCAAACTCTTTTTTATTTTCAATTTTGGTCCACCATACTTTTCATTTTTCCCAAGTTTTTCGTTCCGTTCTAAATTTTGTGAGTTAACCCACCACAACGTGCGTGTGGGGTTCAACATTTTTCCGTATATTTTCCCCGTTTGACTGGCCCTTCGCAACACATCTATTTTTCCCCGTTTGACAAGTTCGTCGCAATGCGTGGTTCATGTATTGACTTAGTTATTTTTTTCGATTTTTACATTTCGGTTTAATTTTTCTGCAAAGAACATGCGTGATTGAAAGATTTTACGTCTGTTTTTCGCTCGGTGTTATTTTTCCTTTTTTATTTATTTTGTTTTTACAAGTTTTTCCTATGTTAGTGGTCGCTGAAAATGGTATAGCATTGCTACTAGTTGACACAGTTTTACGACAACCGCTGCAACGCAGGGTTTTAATAATAGTTTGATAGAAAATAATGAATTTGTTAAGGATATAATTATATTTCATAATGTCGGTATATTAATTATGTAACTGACTTACGTTATCAGATAATATAGAAGAACCAAAATCATTAACTTAATAAAAAGATATGAAACTACAGTTGTGAGGGGCATGGTTGGGTCATCAATCGCCAAGTAGAACCATTAATGGATTGCTACGCCATCCCCTTGTCCCAACCACCATCTCCTTTCCTTATTCAATACTCCTTTCCTTTTCACAAAAATAAATTAAAATAAGATAATAGTGGTTTGAGTCATCACCACAAACTTAGGGTAATGGTTTTGGATGATAGATTAAAAGTAGGTGACATGACACTGATGTGAAGGGTCATGGTGATCATGAGGGTCATGACCACGCCCTATAGCCACTGGATTAAAACTCCAATAATTTCTTTAATAATATAATAACTAAGGGGCTGTTTGTTTGTGTCTGAATGGTTCATTAAGAGACAAACCTCTGAATCGGACAGACATACATGCGTTTGGTTCACCAAAACACCACATCTGAATGGAACCATTCAGATCTTAATGGTTCAGCACTTTTTTAGATATGAATGAAACTTTGGACGCGTATGCCCTTGCCCTAGCTCACATCTCTTCAGTTCTTCTCCACAGCAGCTCCTTCTCCACAGCCACTCCTCCTCCACAGCCGTTCCTCCTCCTCCGCCGCCTCCTCCTCCACAGCCGCTCCTCCACACCGAAGCCTCCACATCCGGATCCTCCACACCGCCTCTTCCACGGCCGGCCTCCTCCTCCACATCGCCTCCTCCACAGCGCCTATTCCCACCGTTCCGCCGTCGCAGACGGTGCTAGCACCGCCGCTGCACCTTCATGACCACAGGTTCTTCTTGATGCTAATTTGATGTGCCTTGAGTTTGTTCTGGTTTATTGTTGTTTATTTGGGTTGTTGATTCTTGATTTTATGCTTTTGTTTACTGTGTTTCATTGGTGAGTGTATTTGTAGAGTTATTTGCCGTCAATAACTATGAGATTGCTGCTACAATTCTTGTCTCTTTTCTTGTGTTGACTTTGGAAGATTGTAATCTGTATTGAGAGTTATGTTGATGAATTTTTGGTGTTGCTACAGTTGGTATTTAGTTTTGTTCAGAGGGGTAAAAATGTCATTTTACACAGCCATTCAGAGGTGCAACCAAACAGCACTTTACTGGTTCAGCACTTACTGGTTCAGATCCTCTTACTCATTCAGACCTCTTATTCAATCAGCACTTATTAGTTCAGATGTTGCCAAACAGCTCCTAAAAGTACAAATATTTTGATCAATAAATCTTTTATTTAAGTATGTAATTAAAAAGTTTAAATTTTGTTATGACGTTTTTACCTAATTTCAACGGGAAATTGAAAACAAATAAATGGTAACTTAAAGATATATGTTCAAAATTGGTAAATGCAATATCCTGCAAATTTATAAAATATAACGTTACACAAAAAAATATTATTATTAGATATGCATATTCAAATGTTGTAATATGACATTTAACCATTTATTAAAATACAATTCTATACCATAATTATAATTTCTTATTTTCCTTGCATCGGACGTATATCACAACTACATAATGAGGATATATGTAATTAGTGTTTATAAACTTAACAAAGATGATATTCTATATGCATATTCAAAATGTTGTAATATGACATTTAACCATTTTATTAAAATATAATTCTATACCATAATTATAATTTCTTATTTTCCTTGCATCGGACGTATATAAATATCACAATTACATAATGAGGATATATGTAATTAGTTTTTTATAAACTTAACAAAGATGATATTCTATATGCATATTCAAAATGTTGTAATATGACATTTAACCATTTTATTAAAATACAATTCTATACCATAATTATAATTTCTTATTTTCCTTGCATCGGACGTATATAAATATCACAATTACATAATGAAGATATTTGTAACTAGTTTTTATAAACTTAACAAAGATGATATTATTTGTAGTTAGTTTTTATAAACTTAACAAAGATGAAATTCTATACGTTTCAAATATTTATGTTTGTTCTAATGATATCAAGATGCTAAATAAGGCAGGGGTGTAAATTCTATTGGTGATAAAAATTTAAGCTATTAAAAAAATAACTATATGTGTGGTAGGGAAACTACATGGGTGGTAGGGGCGGGTTTGGTGAAGTTGTGCGGGGAGGAGTTCACCGCGCGGGCACGGTGCCGCCGGCACCTTGCTTGTTTGGTAAGTTGTTTCAACGATGACTACTCATCGATGAGAGAGGGGAGAGAGAGGGGGTTAATGATGTGTGTCACTCTATTCTAAGTAATCATATATTTTTTTAAAGAAAAAATTATTTGGGCGAAACACCCCTAGTGATTACGTGCAAAATGGGAAATGAAGAAACGAATTGACGTGAAATAAGGTAATTGGTTAGGTAAAGAGTTTACTATTCCCTATGTGTTTGAGCATCCATTCCACCCTATGCATGTTTGCCTAATCAAGACTTAAAAAGGTGATTTGGTTGTTCCAAATAGTTAGACTATGGGGTATGGGGCAGGGGTTGGGACGTGGGTTGGGTGAAAACGCCCAAGTCACCACCCCGAGTGGGCTTGGGTTTGGGCGTGGCCCCTTGGGCGGGAGTTTAAGGCCGAGCGTGGGGCATGCTAGCGATCCTATGTGGCCGACTCATATTGACTTTAATAAAATTTTGGGCTTTTTTTTTTAAATGTTTCTGTGTATTTTTTAATTTTCGACTTTTTTTTATTTTAATACACATGGCCAAGCCACGCCGGGCTAGCCACGCCCCGCCATACCCTACGGACACGTCACTCACCAGCGGAGGGGCTCGAACTCCACGTGTCAACCTTATGCCTCAAACCCCTGCCTCACCATACCTCATGGTCTTAAAACAAGATTACTCTACTTACATTTTCAGTAACCAATGCTGAGCAGTTAATTTGAACTCAATTTAAAATTGAAGTTAAAATATTTTTATATTTAAAGTATTACAACATTCAATGATTAACCACTTTATCATTTTCCATATATATAATTAGGTGGGTGTATAAAAGTACCCGTCCTTCCTTCCTTCCATGACAGATACATTAACCGCGAAACCATGAAGCCTGATTTCAACTTCCCCTTTCTTCTCCAATTTTCAGTTTTGTTTGTTCAGTTGTATGGCGGTGCTTCAAGCTATGGTGAAGCGTTGTCGAAATCGATCATGTTTTTCGAAGGCCAGCGATCTGGGTTCCTCCCAAAGGACCAGCGGTTGAACTGGCGTGGGAATTCGGGACTCGGAGACGGTTCCGCTGACAATGTGGACCTCACCGGCGGTTACTATGACGCCGGAGACAATGTTAAGTTCGGTTTTCCAATGGCCTTTACAACCACGATGCTAGCGTGGAGTGTGATAGAGTTCGGAGAGATGATGCCACCGGCAGAGTTGAGGAATGCGTTGGTGGCGATACGCTGGGGAACGGATTATTTGCTGAAAACGGTGGCGGAACCTGATCGGATTTATGTGCAGGTACGTACGGTTCTTAATTCTTGTATTGTTCCGCTTAGGATATTGGTGTATTACTAGAATAGAATAGAAACGAGACTGGTATATCAAAATGGTTTTAAAAACTTATTGTCAATATTAGATACTTCATCGTGTTTAGCAGAATTTTGTGTTTAGCAGTATAGGGGCGCAACTTGTTGCTTATCTACCTTCTTCTGTAACTTATAGTACTCACACAAATAATATTATCTAATTCAAAAAAAAAAAAAAAAAATTTTTCATTACCCTTCCGGCGAGTTTGTTCATTCATTCATTCGGTTTGGTTTGGTGACAAACAGAGTCTTGCTGAAAACTGGTTATTTGATGAAAAACGCTTCGTTTGCGAAAGGCGAACTTGCCGAGTTCCCTCCTAATAGGGGCACAAAAAGTTTTTTTTTTTTTTTTTAGTTTTTTTAAAGGAAATCCAAAAGTACCACTCTTGTTAGTTGTCTTTGAAAAGAAAAAAAATGGTATTAATGAGGGTAATTTGGTGATAAATAAATATTGGTTGTTTTGGACCCTAGGGAAAGTAAGCTGGTGATGGCCCACTAATTTCTTCTGTACTAGGAATGCTTGAATATAAATAAATGTAGGTTGGTGATCCTGTAAAAGACCATAACTGTTGGGAGATGCCAGAAGACATGGACACGGATCGGACCGGACGGTGTACAGAGTGGATGCACCAAACCCGGCGTCAGATGTGGCAGGAGAGACTGCGGCGGCTCTAGCAGCCGCATCCATGGCATTCCGCTCTTCTGATCCTGGCTACTCACACACCATCCTAACAACTGCCATCAAAGTCTTCGAGTTTGCTGATACTTATAGAGGGGCTTATAGCGATGACACCGATATTAGAAACGGTGCTTGCCCCTTTTACTGTGATTATGATGGATATCAGGCAAGTGTATCATCATATCCATACAGAACAAGTTTTAAGCAGAGAACGAATGTATAAATCTTATATATATATAATATATATATATATATATATATATATATGATTTTGTAGGATGAATTGTTATGGGGAGCGGCATGGTTAACAAAGGCTTCTGATGATGTAAAGTATATGAGTTACATAGAAAACAATGCTAAACCACTTGGTGCTGATGAGAATATTAATGAGTTTGGATGGGACACAACAAGCATGCCGGTCTTAATGTTCTTGTTTCCAAGGTAAACTTAACGCTTAATTCAAATATCATTTTGTGGTCGAGTTTGAAATTTAGATTAGTCAATACAAACTTACCAAGTCAAGTTTTGTCATTTAGATATTGAAATTGAAAACTTGATGAGATGTTGGAATTCACCTTTGGAGGTATGATGTTGCTAGTTAAGATACTGACTTTAGGTAATGCCGTTAGTGATTCAACACTAATACCTTGAACACGCATTTGATTTGGTCCGTTTTAGTGACCAACCCATTTTTCAAACTTAGCAAAAAATAACTCACTTGTCATCATCACATTTCAAAACAACCCGGTTCTTCATATACTATTTGATTTTCGGTTAATAACCATTTGACCACTTAAAAATGCAGCAAGTGTTGGAAGGGAATGTGAACGCGTTGGAGTTGGAGTCGTACAAAGCGTCGGCCGAAAGCTTTATGTGCACATTATTACCAGACTCATCTTCATCGCACATTGAATATTCCCCAGGGGGTCTAATCTACCGTCCAGGTGGAAGCAATTTACAACATTCAACCGCCATCACATTCCTCATGCTAGTTTATGCAAACTACTTAGAGCGATCCTCAAGCTCAGTGAATTGCGGTAACATAAGTGTGGGACCCGGCTACCTTCGCGGATTGGCTAAGCAGCAAGTGGATTATATCCTAGGGGAAAACCCTAAGGGAATGTCTTATATGGTAGGGTATGGCAACAGGTACCCGCAACGGATTCATCATCGAGGCTCCTCTCTACCATCGGTCTGGAACCATCCCAAACCCATTCAATGTAAAGAGGGAACTATTTATTTTAACTCATCCGACCCTAATCCAAATGTTTTGATTGGTGCCATTGTTGGTGGGCCCCAGGAGGATGACGAGTATGGCGATGATCGAGCTGATTTCAGAAAATCCGAGCCTACAACCTACATTAATGCACCATTTGTTGGCGTCTTAGCATTCTTCACGGCCAACCCTAGTCCTAATCCAAGTTAGTACACCAAAATAATAGAAAGGGTCGATCAACCAAGCATATGCTAGCTAGCTAGCTAGGGAATTGAAGTCTCTCGTCTTGTTCTAGAGATAGATAGCTTTGTGTCTTTTTTTATTTTTATTTATTATCATTATTTAAGGTATGATGATGATGATGATTTATTATCATTATTATTATGTTACTCAATTTTAATGATGTTTAAGGTACGCATAATGACGTTTCGGTTAACAAATATTTGCAGTTCGGTAATAAATGTTTTTTACGGTTCCTTGCATCGATTTAGTTACTTATTCACTCTTTTTTTACATGAATCCGTAAACATTTCTCTTTATTATTATTATTTTTTACTTGGTAATAGAATAATCTAATGATTCATTCATTTTTAGTTTTTATATATTATAGCTTCCTTAGATAATAAATTGATATAAAAATATTAAGATAATAGGAAATGTATTTGTGAATCTCAATTGTAAAATTTTAACAAACTAGCATATACCTGATACATGATGGGTATTGGGTTAAGTAGGAAATATTGTTTTACAATCACATATAAAACTAAGATTAACCCGTCTCTCTCCTTAAAGGCTAGATCCAAATCCATTTCTGTCACACCCTAACTTTTGAGGAAGCGTGATTATGTTGTGACTTTCTTAATATCATTGCATTTAATCATAACAACAACTATATGATAATACCATAGTTTGTCATCCATTAAATAAGTCTTAAAAACATAATAACAACATTGTTTTAAAACATAGAAGTCAAACTCGAGTACAAACCATGCAACTTGTTTAAGAGTTCACAAAGACTCGACAAAAGACATTAAATAAAACCAGGATTTGGGAGACGTGTCTCGTCTAGGATAAGACACACTGACCAAACCCTAAGACCATGGATGACATCTTTTATTCTTAAACCACACTTGAAACTTCCGAATGCCCGCCAGATCCACATCTAATTCCCTGAAATACACGTAGTTTAAAAACATCAACAAAAGTTGAGCGAGTTCATGTGTTTGTTTGTGTGTACGAATAACCTATGTAAATACTGAAAGTATGTATGTAAGTTTGTAGACACATGGTATGAAAGCAACAAGGAAAAACAAATCACCAATGGTTTGCAAGGCCATTGATATGTGTGAAGTGATGCAGGAAAACTCAAACCTAGCAGATTTGTCTCCGGGAATAAGACATAGTCACCACATGGGCCACCATGTCCGCATGGGTGTGGGCTCACTACACCCAAATAGATCTATCACTCATGTCCCTCGGTCCTACAACGAGGATTAATGGCCTTAAGTGTTATAGCCACCACTCACATGATCAAGTAGTACCCTTCCTTAGCTAACCATACCACAAAAATGTTTGTAAACAGTTTGTAACATGTATTTCACCCCCGAAGTTATAAAACCAAAAACAGTTAAGAGAAAAGGGGGTCATGAACTCACAGTATTGCGTCTTCAATCACCGTAACTCAAGCTCTTCGAATAAACACGACTACCTACAACGTACTAATGTCTATTAGACGAACGGGCCGTGCCTTGACTTAGTATTATTGTCTTTGAGTTACGATTCTTTTGTGTCTTCGATATTATCCCAAGTTATGTAATTATTTGTTAAAATAATTATTATTTTAACTTAAATTATATTTATAATTTTTGGAATAATTGTTAAAACAATATATATTAACTTAATACTTCCCAAGTGTTTATAATTGTATTTCCTTCCCAAGAATGGGGGTATCTTTCACTTGTATATTCTTGTCTTGTATCGGGGTCGTATTCCGGTGTGTATTTATACGTGCGAGAATACGTATTTTTACGGTATTCATTAAGCATCCTTTATACTTAATTTTCATATTAATTATTCCGGAATATTATCTATACTATTATAAAAAGGAGAAGTAATGTACAAGATAGTAATTTTATTTGCGTATAAATTTTGAAGCATTATGTACAATAGAGAGAAGCCATTTTAAAGGGACTAAAGTTGCACCTTTTCCAAAATTTTAAGACAACTTAAGGGTGTTTTAGGGATTTCAATCTATAGAATAACCCTACAATTAACTCCAGGGCAATTGAATCGTTGTTTTCCTCCTGCAATTGAACCATCTAGCCCCAAAACTCAAAACCCTTGATAGTAACCGGATCAAAAAACGTACACCACACACAATGGCGACTACAGCGGCTGCCGTCCGATCAATTTTTCGGTCATCATCCCTCCGTAGCGCGGCGGCGCGTGCATCCTCTCAAGCCACAGCCGCTCTCTCTCCTTTTCGTATCGGTAGCCAGAACTCTCTCTCTAATCGCATCTTTAGGTAACCACCGTTTGATTGTTTTTTACCCATGTTTAGTGTATATTCGGAAGCAATTCGGTATTTTGATGTTGTTTGTGATTCAATACTTGGATTATTTTTTAAAATGACGGTGGTAACAGGTTTAGGGTAATTGTCTGGCTCATTGAGGTTTTTTATTGGGATTTTTAAAATGATGATGCGTACCAACCGCTGTTCTTGCGTGCATTTAATGGAATATGGAAAATGGTTCCTCAGGTAGATACCCTATTCAAGATTTTCATCGATTTCAAATTTTTCCATCAACAAATCAGTTGTTTATAAGAAGATTAATCAGGTAATTTTTCCAATTTTTTTTCTTAAATGGAGTTGTTATTGTTGTTTGATTGAATAAACCTGTGCACTTAGGGCTTTAACAGCTTCAGTTGTTTGTGATTAAGAACCAATACCAATATCTATATGTTGATATATAACCATTAGATCAATTTCATTCTAATTCTGTTCTCTTCGTATTTGTAATTGTATTTAAAAATACAGATACATATATAAAAGAAAGTCACAATGATGTCGATGAACAGAGGAGTGTCGCCACCGCCCTACGCCGCCGCCCACGTCGCCGGAGTACGTTTCAGGTACGATCTTACTCTCAAAGTATGCTGATTTGGGTAGTTTTTTTAAGAATTGTTTGACTCTAGCTTGTGGGTTTTGTTTTCTTTTACATCATCTGTAGCTATAGGTAATTTGCATATATATAATGATACCCAGATGAAGTTATGTTGATTTGAGTAGTTTTTTCTGATGAATTGTTAACGTATGAGGGTTTTGTTTTCTACAACGCACGAACGAACAGATGGCATAAAGCACACGATATGCATAGGAAACGACATTGTTTTGGATCGTGTGTGATTAATAACTGTCTTTACGTGGCGGGTGGAGAATGTGAAGGGGCCCACCGGGCTTTACGGTCAGCTGAAGTTTACGAATTTCATGTCTGATTAACTCGCACTGTTGAAATTACCGGCCCTTTTGTGTCAGTTGCACTTAACAGTGACTTGAGGTTATTGATAATTGAAATTTTGATTTTGATTTTGTTTTTAGGTAAGTTTGACTCGTACGGTTGTGGATTTATTTGACTTGCTTTTAATCACATACTAAACTCAAGTGATTAGGTTTTGAACAGCAAGTGTAAAATTAGGGTTATCAGGTGCATTTAACGTACCAATGCTTTTCACGGGCCACTCACTTGGTCGAGATAAGTTGGAACAACTTTTGAGACATGGAAGATTAACAAAAGATGAAATTAATGCTACTTACAAAATCATACGTAGGATACAGGCTGAAGGATCAAGTCTTGATTCTTCTGAGGTGGTTATAACTAGCACCCGACAGGAATTTGATAAATAGAGGCGGTTGTATGTCGGTTTTGACCCAGTTTTAGAGAAAAAACTTCGGACTAGGATCAGGCGCAATGTGAGCTGTTATGGCAGGTTCGTGCCTCTTGGTTGTAAGTTCCAGAAATGCTATTATGCTCTGTTTCTGCTCTTCAAGTCTCAAATGTGTCAAAATGAGTAGACATTTGTATGGGTCCAAATGGGCTGGGTCAGGCTGACGTAAACCCATTTTATTCACATTTTTTTTGTAACAAGTAATTAGTGTCTCAAATGCAATTTAAAAATTTATATTAGTTCAGTTATAATCTATTTCTTTTTAATAAAATGTTTTGGAAGGTTTTATTCATTAAAAATACACTTCGGACGACCTTTGATCTGTTTCACCCGCCCCTCGGCCCTTCCCATCTAGCTTTCTTGATTATACCCGTTTGACCTTTCAGATATAAAACATAACCGGAATCAACCCGTTGGGCAGGAAATTGCGCGCTAAATCATGGATCCTTTGATCAATATGGAAGAAATACTGATGAGCAAGGGCGAGGGTCACCCAAATCTATTACACTACTTGTAATATTAATACTTTAGTATTCTCTGACGCTTACTTTTATCTTTCATGGAGGTCCTTATAAAAGACTGAACTTTATTTTCTTCTTTTTAATGCTTTTTTTATTACAAGTTAGCCCCAGTTAGATTTTGCATGTTTATGTTTGTTGGTTATGTTTTTGGGGCATTCTCTTTGTTTATTTGGATTTGATTAGTTTTTTTTTTATACAATTCAGTTTTAAATGAGAATCGTGACATACATTATCCGGTTGTTAAAATGTGGAGTAGATTTAATGTAAACAGTATATGTTGGAATAACTATGTTGGATTTGATTAGTTTTTTTTTTTAATACAATTCCCTTATTTTCAAGATACTATTCGCTTAATATGAATCCACTGTTTGTTTCATATGAAAAAATAAAAATATTTCAGGTATTATGCCCCGGCTTTGGGCTTCTTAATGTTCGCAGTCGGGTTAAATTCAAGCGAAAAAGATTTTATCGAAGTGTTTAACAGACCGAAAGCTATTATTGCCGGTTATGTCGGCCAATTTGTTATTAAACCGTTTCTCGGTTATTTGTTTGGCACAATGGCCATGACATAGTTCGGCCTTCCAACTCCCTTTGGTAATATTATTTTTTTTCTTTTATTCTTGATATTCTTGTTTTAGTATATGTATGCTTTAACTCCAAAGTACGCCACTTTTCTAACGGACCCCACGATGGCCCCACTAACCATCGTTATGACATCAATATCTACTGCTACTGTTGTTTTCGTGACCCCACTATTGTCTCTATTGCTCATCGGAAAGAGGCTGCCTTTTGACGTGAAAGGAATGGTTTCCAATATTTTGCAGATTGTTGTTTCGCCTGTTGCCGCTGGCTTGCTTCTTAATCGGTAAGTATGTACTTGACAAGTAAGAAGTTTGACTTTAAAAGTCAAGCTCAGCTTTTTTTAAAATTTTTCTCTTACGGGTGTTTTCTTTTTGTATATACAGATTTTTGCCAAGAATATCAGGTGCTATCAAACCCTTTTTGCCGCCATTATCAGTTTTAGTGACTTCTCTATGTGTCGGGGCTCCTCTTGCAATTAACATAAATTCAGTTTTATCGCCCTTTGGGCTATCAGTTTTGTTGCTTGTTACCTCATTTCATTTATCAGCGTCTATACTTGGATATGCATTTACTGGCGTTGCTCTTCGCAATGAACCAGAAGTCAAACCTCTTCAAAGAACACTTTCTTACGAAACAGGTTCACCATTTCCTCCTTCATATGTCTCTAAAATGGCCAAAACTAATATTTTCGTTACGCTATTTAAATATGTGACACCCTTAAAATAAAACTTTATTTTATATAGGTATGCAGAGTAGCTTGTTGGCCCTTGCGCTAGCGAATAAATTCTTTCAAGATCCACTCGTTGGCGTACCTCCTGCAATATCAGTAAGTTTGTTTTTCAACTGTTAACTAACTTGAAATAATATAAATTACTTTCTTTTGTGGGACCCATCTTATTTCCTTGTACATAAAGTGACTGAGGCTCGCGTTAACTGTTTCGTTTCTTGCTGTTTGTGCAGGTTGTAATCATGTCACTAATGGGGTTCTCTTGTGATGATTTGGGCCAAGAAGAAAGTATGAGTTTCATGAATCCAGAACCGATCAGTCGATATTTCATGTGCTCCTGTTTTCTAAACCAAGTTTTTTTAATTTTTAAAAATTCATTGACAATTTGTATAATCGAAATCTTGTATGGTATGAGAATGGGCCATTTCATAGTGCTAAATCGGGATATATCGTTTGTTATGTTTTTGGTGAACATCAAAATAGACCGTTAGCACGGGTCATGAGGCCGAAGCCTTGAGGACACCCTATGACACTCAAACCAGCATATTGGTTACTGCTGAGCGCCCAAATTTTTACCCAATCACCCAATGTTCCTGTAGTATTACTTGCCCTTTTGTATTGTACACACAGAGGTCGAAATTTCAATTCTATTTATGACTGGGTTGATTATGGTTGTCTTTTATCCCTTAACTGGTTAAATCTTTTATCTATATATAGAACTTATATTAAATTTATGTTCCCACCCCGTCTTGTCGACTCCGCCGCAACGCGCGGGTTTCCCACTAGTCTTTAATAAAGATTCAATATATATTTCCAAAATATATATTTTAAGGATTATTACTTAGAAAAATTATTTATAATTTTTCTTTGCAAAAAATATTTGTATTTTCTCATAAGTTTAAAAAAAATATATTTTCAAGTCCAACTTGGAAAATATATTTAAACTCATTTTCTTCCAAAAATGATATGTTTCATATTTATTTGAGAAATTATATATTTCTCCCACAAATATTGTATTTCATGTTTGTGTAAGAAAATATATATTTTCTAAAAATAATATATCTTCTAAAACTTTCAAGAAAAATATATATTTCATACTTGCCAAAAATAATATATTTTTCCTTGTCAAAAATATGATATATTCTTGTAGTAATGGTAAAATCATATTTTTACTTCCTTGGTGTCCAAAATATTATTTACCAAAATATTCTTTGTGAATAATTTTTCCGGAATATTTTTGCAAGTCTTATTCCATAGTTCGGTTTCACCAATATTTTGTGTAAATGTGTATATTTATTTGTTGGAGTTTTGGTAATATTTTGGATTGTAATCCTTGGTATTTTGATGTGTTATATTATTTCAAGTACTAAAATAATATAACTAATACACAAAGTATACAAATAATCACACACATGTGACTTCTAAATACATATTTCCCTAAATACATATTTAGTCATTTTTATTTATGAAAACCAACCTTCAATATTTATATTTTTGTGACAAAATTTATGGCAAAGTTTATGTAGGAAACTCATGGTTTAAAATACACTTGTGAATATCTGTTTAAAATATTTTTCAAAGTGTTTATATTTTTAGAAAATTTTGCCATAGTTTCCCTTAAAAATGGAGGTTTCCATGCTTTCAAGCATATCATTTTCTTTTGTAAAAATCAACACAATCAATTCACAATCATCAACAAACAACCTTTACTTACCAATTTGCAAAAAACAAGTAATAATCTACTACTTCATGAACTTGAATGTTTGTAAAAATTTGTAGTAACTTACTAGTGTTCTTAGTAGGTCTTATTACCTTTTAAAATGTGATTAGTTCTTTAAAAACTTCATTTTTTAAGAAGTTAGATGTTTACAACTTCTTGTCACATTTTCTAAAAATGTTTCTTGATGAAATTTTCTTATTTCACAAGTGTTTCTACACTTGTTTAACCACTAAAAATAGGGTTTGTTTTTGTAAGAACCAAGATTTAATAAAACTTATATTTTTAACTTGGTTTCTTTGAAATACCATTCATAAATCTTTAGATCTACAAGTGTTACTACTCACTTTGATCACTATTTTTCATGAAAACCATTTAGTCATTCAAGTTCATGATTCATGTGTGGATGATCCATCATCCTACTATATTTCTACTTTCTCATCTTGCTAGATTATGTTTTTAATCATGATCTAGCAAGATCTTATGATGATCAACATCATTTCTACAAACAATCAATGATCAACAAGCATAACAACTCATATTCATCAAGATTACTTCATTAAACATGCATATGTTCAAGTTTCATTCTTATGATCTTTAGTGTTCTTGATGATTAACATTATGTTTCTACTTTAACCACTTAAAATAGAAGTAATATAGTAAGATCAAGACTCTTACCACTAGCACAAGGCTAGGGATGATTAAGAGGGGTTATGAGATGGATAAAAGCAAATAAGAGAGGTCCTTCCACTTCCACTTCCACAAGCTCCTAGCTTCTTTGTATGGTCTCTAACACCATTGTGTATGCTTGGAATATATGAGAAAGATTGAATGAAGGTGACTGTGGGTGTGGGTGATCCCGGCCGAGAGCTCCAAGGGGGAAGGGAGTGAAAGTGTTTGAAGTGGTGAAGATAGAAATGAAGTTATGAACTTAGGTGTTAACTTATAAACCAATCTCAAGACTTCATCCATTGTGTAATGTGTTCTAATCAAGGAAACATGATCCGATTTTTAATTGAAATAAAATCAACATGGTGGGGGCCATGTTGGCCGTGAACTAGGGTGGGGGGGGGGGGTCTAGCATGGGTTTTAACTAGATTAGTTAATGATTAGTTGAAATCCAAGTGTAATTACATGTTTTAGTTATTAGATATTTTTAGGAGGTGTTATGATGTTCGGGGACCATAACTAGCTTGGTAATGTTAAAACAATGCTTCTACTATAAATTTGGTGTTTCGGGTAGTGTCCGGTTGTTCGGTTGGTTACTGGTTCGTTAAAGTGCTAAACATTGCAGTTTAGTGTGCTTTATGTATCTTTTTGTGACACTTTTGATTCCCGACACTTAGGAAAGCATTCAGGACCATTTAACCATTTTTTGCATGATTTCAGATAGTTTAAATGCTGATTTTTGCTGAATTCAGCACTTTGGGTGAGTTTTAGGCACTTTACGACACTTAAACTATCACTAAAAAGGCAGTTTTGTGATCCTTACTTTCCTATACACTATACTAGTGTAATACTTAGTTTCTGGCTCATTCTGTATCTAAATGCACTGTCTGTCTATGTGCTGAGTTCTGTCACATTATCCTGATTTATCAGATAACTGTGCTAACTGTACTTAATGCATCATTTGAGGCAATATAGCTTTCATGCAATATCGGTATGAGATTAAAAAATGTATGATGCACATGTATGAAAATGGCAGTAATCAGGAAGCAGTTAATTCCAAATTTAGCACAGTCATTAAGCACTAATCATGGTTAATTAATTGTACGGATACCTGGATTTTTGACAGTTGTCACATTCTCCCCTGTTAAAAAAAATTTTGTCCCGAAATTTTAAGCTCTACTACTAGCAGCAGGGGTGTTAGGGAACAAGTGCGGGTATTTGGCTTTCATGCGGTCCTCACGCTCCGAAGTAAACTCTGGGCCGTGACGCGCATTCCATCTAACCTTGACAAGCTTAACACTACTCCTCCGAGTCTTGTTAGCTTTCCAATCAGTAACCTCAACGGGTTCTTCGGTAAAGTGGAGTGTGTCGTCAATGTGAACTTCGTCAGCAGGAATGACCACCGTTTTCTGTGTTGGACTCTTCTTCAGATTGGATACATGAAATGTATCATGAACACCATTAAGTTCTGCAGGTAGTTCCAACTTGTAAGCTACAAGACCAATCCTTTCCAGGATTTTGAACGGTCCGATAAATCATGGGTTTAACTTTCCTCGCTTTCCAAAGCGTGCCACACCTTTCCAAGGTGAGACTTTTAACAAAACCATATCTCCCACTTCAAATTCCAAAGGTTTCCTTCTTTGGTCCGCATAGCTCTTTTGTCGATCGCGAGCCGCCTTGATGCGTTCTCGGATCTGCATGATTTTATCTGTAGTTTCTTGGACCAATTCGGGACCAACAAGTTGTCAATCGCCTGCATCTGCCCAGTATAACGGCGATCGACACTTACGTCCGTAGAGAGCTTCGAACGGTGCAGCTTAAATGCTTGTATGGTAGCTGTTATTATAGGAGAACTCAACCAAAGGCAGGTGAGTGTCCCAACTGCCACCCATGTCCATTACACAAGCTCGTAACATGTCTTCCAGTGTCTGAGTCGTTCTCTCACTTTGACCGTTCGTCTGTGGATGAAAAGCCGTACTCAGATTCAACTGAGAACCAAACGCTTCTTGAAAAGATTGCCAAATTCTTGACACAAATCGTCCGTCTCTATCTGAAATGTTTGAGATAGGCACTCCATGACGTGCGACTATCTCCCTCAGGTACAGCTCAGCTAGCTTACCTGTGTTATCCTTTTCCCTGGTTGGCAAAAAGTGCGCAGATTTTCAGACAGTCTATGATTACCCAAATCGTATCATGACCTCCGGGTGTCTTTGGCAGCTTGGTTATGAAGTCCATTGAGATCTGCTCCCACTTCCACATGGGTATCTCAGGTTGCTGCAGAAGACCTGAAGGCTTCTGATACTCGGCCTTTACTTTGGCACAAGTTAAGCACTTTCCAACATAAGTTGCAACATCACCCTTCAATCTTGGCCACCAGTAATAATCCTTCAAATCTTGGTACATCTTGTCCGATCCTAGGTTACCTCGATTTATATGCTTCATAAAAAATAACGTCTCCATGACCACCAAAAAGCAGAACCCAAATTCGTCCCATAAAACACAAGGTTCCTTCCTTGTTGGGTATCAACTTCTTCTCCATCCCACGGAGATATTCATCCTTCAAGTTTTCCTTCTTGAGGGCTTCTCTCTGCGCAGCACGAATGCGCAACGAGAGGTATGTTTGAATGATCATCTCCAAAGCCCTAACCCTTATGGGCTTAATCCTCTCTTTCCGACTCAAGGCATCTGCCACCACGTTCACCTTTCCTGGGTGATATTTGATTTCACAATCATAATCGTTTAGCAACTCAACCCATTGTCGCTGTCTCATATTAAGCTCTTTCTGAAAGAATATGTGCTGTAGACTCTTGTGATCTGTAAAGATCGTGCATCGGGTACCATAAATGTAATACCGCCAAATCTTTAAAGCAAACACCACGGCGCCTAATTCCAAATCATGCGTGGTGTAGTTCTTCTCATGAACCTTTAACTGGCGCGAAGCATAAGCGATAACCTTCTGTCGCTGCATCAGAACACAACCTAATCCCTGACGCGAGGCGTCACAGTATACCACGAAGTCATCGGTGCCTTCGGGTAGGGATAATATAGGTGCATCGCAAAGCTTGTTCTTTAGCAACTGAAAAGCTTCTTCTTATTTATCTCCCCATTCATACTTCTTGTCCTTTTGAGTAAGGGAAAGTCAGCGGTTGAGCGATTTTAGAAAAATCCTCAATGAATCTGCGATAATACCCAGCTAAACTAGAAACTAACGGATCTCGGTTGGCGTCTTCGGAGTTTCCCAATTCTTAATCGCCTCGATCTTGGTAGGGTCCACGTGAATCCCATCTTCGTTCACTACATGACCGGGGAATTGTAGCTCACGCAACCAGAACTCGCACTTCGAGAACTTAGCATACAGTTTCTGCTTCTTGAGCAGTTCTAAAATGGCTCTAAGGTGTTGCTCGTTTTCTTCCTTCATCCTTGAATAAATCAAAATATCATCGATAAACACAATCACGAATTTATCGAGATATGGCTTTCAAACTCGGTTCATCAAATCCATAAATACTGCCGGTCCATTCGTCAACCCAAACGGCATCACTAGAAACTCATAATGTCCATAATAAGTCCTGAAGGCAGTCTTTGGTATACTCTCTTCTTGAATCCGCAGCTGGTGATAACCGGATCGAAGATCGATCTTAGAGTAGTAACTCGAACCCTGAAGTTGATCGAAGAGATCATCAATCCTCGGCAAAGGATACAGATTCTTGATGGTTAACTTGTTCAGTTCTCGGTAGTCAATACACATGCCAAAACTACCGTCCTTCTTCACAAACAGAACTGGAGCTCCCCAAGGCGAGAAGCTTGGTCTAATAAATCCCTTGTCCAAAAGCTCCTGGAGTTGCGTCGACAACTCTTGCATCTCGAAAGGTGCAAGTCGATAAGGTGCCTTGGCTACAGGCGCGGCGCCTGGAACCAAGTCAATGTGGAACTCGACTTGTCGTTGTGGCGGTAATCCTGGCAAGTCTTCGGGGAAGACTTCAGGATATTCCCTTACCACAGGGATATCTTCCAACTTCGGCTCTACCACCTCCTTATCAACAACGTGAGCCAAGAAGGCAACACATCCTTTCTGCAAAAACTTTCGGGCCTTCATACAACTGATAATCCTTAGAGGCGCATCATGCTTCTCTCCATGCACTACAATCGTCTCTCCATTTGCCATCGGGATGCGAATGATCTTCTTGCGGCATACGATCTCAGCTCGGTTGCTCGACAACCAATCCATTCCAACTACCACGTCAAAGCTTCCCAACTCGACTGGTAGAAGATCAAGCGTAAACTTACGCTCTCCAAGCTCTATTGCACAACCTCTAATTACTTCGTTCGCTTCTACTAGCTTTCCATTAGCTAGTTCTATTGAATACGGAATATCTAACTTACTGGCAACTAACCCAAGTATATTCTTAAATTCTAAGGATACAAAGCTATAATCGGCACCAGTATCAAATAGTACAGATGCAAAGTGTTGGTTGATAGAGAACGTACCCGTAACTACGTTCGGATCCTGGAGAGCTTCCCTAGCTCCAATGTTGAAGACTCTTCCTTGGGCTTGATTGTTCTTCGGGCAATCACGCTTGAAATGCCCAACTTCACCACAGCTAAAGCATCCTTGCTTGTTTCCAGTACCACCCTGATTGTTGTTTTGGTTGCGGTTTCCATTACCGGCTTGGTTTCCATAACCACCATGATTACCATTACTTCCCTGGTTACGGTTCCCAGTCTGATTCCCATTACCGTTTCCACCACGGTTTCCACTGCCATTACCATTACCACTACCTCTCTGACCACCGTTTCCACGACCAGTACCAGCCCAACATGTTTCCTTCGAATGACCATTCTTTCCACAGTTTCACACTTCCTAAACCTACACTGGCCGGCATGATGGAACTGGCACACATCACACTTAGGCAAAGTGCCCATATAACCTTTTCCCTTATTCTCCGAACTCGCAGCACCAGTCCTGACCTCTGCTGGTGGGTTTGCATCTCTTTTCTTGTTACCACTGCTGTTTCCTTGGGTACCATTTTTGAAATTTGAGAACTTCCTCTTGTTCTCTCCTGATGACTCAACGTGAGTCTCCTTCTTCTTCCCTTCAGAGTTTGAAAACTTCTTCAGCCTAATCACTTCTTCTGTCAATGCCACACTCAAATTAATGGCCTCAGTGATCATTGGAGGCTTGGATGTCGTCACCATGCTCATGATTTGGGGTGCCAATCCCTAAATGAATCGTTCAGTTCGCTTGAACTCTGGTTCTACCATGTAGGGGACAACGCTAGACAGGTCATGGAATCTTTGCACATACTCAGCAATCTTCGGACCATCCATCTTTAGATTCCAGAACTCGGTTTCCAGCTTCTGAATCTTAGCTCTCGAGCAGTACTTCTTGCGCATCAGCTCTTTCATCTCATCCCAAGTCATAGCATATGCAACCTCTTCTCCCAGAGTCTGAACCTAAAGGTTCCACCATGATAGAGCTCCGTCTAGGAAAAGTCCAGAAATGTAGGTGACCTGGTGCTCTGGCGCACACTTGCTCATCCGCAGCACAAAATCGGTTTTCTCAGCCCATCTAACGAAAGCTACAGCACCTCCAGTGCCGTCAAAATTCAGAGGCTTGCAATCAAGGAACTGCTTGTAAGTACAGCCTCTGCAGGCAACATCATTCACAGTAAGCATTAGCAAACGCACATGGAATGTCCAAACGTATCGTAATGTGTCTTTAATCACTTAAACATTACCGTGAGGTGGGTTATTTCTCGAGGTACCTCCGCTGTGTTCAGAGCGCAAGGCCTCATGTTGTGCGATTACTTGTGAAATCCGTTCTTGCAATTCAGCCTCTGTTGTGGGCAACTGATTGTTCCTTCAAGGAGGCATCTTCTAAAAGAAGAATGTATAGGTCAGGTCTTATGTATATAATAAGTAATACGTATATAATAGCATTTGTCCTATCAAATAAGCATATAATCATCACAATCATAGCATAAGCAAGTAAGTTAACAACATATTTAATGAGAACATTACGATTGAGCTTTCATTAATCATCAACCACAACTACAGTTACATGTTTTACAAATGTATTGTATCAAAAGGGAACACAGGGTCACACTACCCTTGTCCGGAATGTCTACCAATCTATCATAAGTCATACAGTCAAAAGGTGGTCTCCAAAAGGCTTCACTAGCTAGACTCAATAGCGATGCTCTCAACCAAAGCAAGCAACCTACATAAACCAAAAACCATCTATGCTGATGGTGGTGGAGGAGGAGGTGGAGTAACAAAAAGCAAGCTGCGCACATGCGCAAGCTCTTCCTCAAGCTGATATACATGACACAACAGATAGCTGATCTGCTGTTGGTAAGAAAGCGAGTGTCAAACTCGGGAAATGGAGTAAGCGGTGCAGGAGGATGTGAAAACAGGGACGGTGATGATCGAGGGGGAACAAAAGATGGCTGACACGGACATGGCAAAGGTCGTGGTGTCATCTCAAGCTCTAGGATCCTACGACTCATGATCTCGAACTAAAGCTGCAAGGATAGGAGCAACACATCCCGTGTATAACCAGTAAAATGTGAGGGATGGTAGGGATCAGAAATAGGCATGGTGTAAGGTGGGAACCATCTGAATGGCTCATCAAGTGGTGAAGAAGTAAAATGAGCAAAAGGTGCAGACGGAGGTATGCGAAGGAAAGCTGCTGACACATGTGGGTCATGGCTAGGCTGCTGGCTAGATGTGCCTTCCCCTGGACGAGGTGCGGGTATATCCTGCAAGAAAGTGATAGGCAGGTCAACATGGTGTACATCTGACTCAATTGGTTGAAAAGGAGCAACATCAACAGGTGCAGGTGCAAGTAGGGGTGTAACTGGCTCAATAACCGGAGGGTCAGCGGGTGCAGGAACTGGATCTTGTATAAGTGGTGCAATGTCAAGTACGCCAAATGGGATAGGATCAAGATCAGGCAAAGGCTCAGGAGCTGGCATCGGCTCGGGAGCTTATACCTGCTCAGGATCAGCGGGTGCATCAACAGGCTAATCGTCAGGGATAAAATCAGGCTCAAGTCCAGGCTCAATGTCATGTGGGGGAATCGGTGCAGCTGACATAGCTGTATCGTCATCGGAATCAGTGGCGTAACGTCGCAACCCAATTGCCTGTAAGGCAGATGAAGACACAGACTCAAAGGAATCGGGGACAGAATATAAGCTAGAATCAGAAGAAATCTCGATAACAGGAATCCCCAGAAGTGGAATAGCAACAACGTCCTCATCGAGCTCTCCATCACCATGAGCATCATCGGGAGGACCATCGACAAACAAGTCAAAATCATCGTCAAAAAGATCATTAAAAGGCCAATCCTCAGGAGGAATGACCATGAGAGGAACGGGAGCGAGGATCGGTACCACGACATGCTCACCATCGGGGTGACCGATGATAAGATGATCGTGAACTGGAATAGGAATAACAAAAGGATCCTCGTCTGGGATACCATCAGCAATCGGTAAATCAACTCCAAAATCGGACAGCGCAAAGGGCTGAAAGTCGTCGTCGTCATCGGACATCATCTCCGGGTCACTTTCGGTGTCAAAAGTAAAGATCTCTGGCTCAGGTGCAATCTCATCATCTGAGACTATAGCCATGGGTCATCGGTATCGGACAAACCACTCTCGGATGATTACATAGTGTCATTATTATTATGTTACTCAATTTTAATGATGTTTAAGGTACACATAATGACGTTTCGGTTAACAAATATTTGCAGTTCGGTAATAAATGTTTTTTACGGTTCCTTGCATCAATTTAGTTACTTATTCACTCTTTTTTTTACATGAATCCGTAAACATTTCTCTTTATTTTTATTTTTTTTACTTGGTAATAGAATAATCTAATGATTCATTCATTTTTAGTTTTTATATATTATAGCTTCCTTAGATAATAAATTGATATAAAAATATTAAGATAATAGGAAATGTATTTGTGAATCTCAATTGTAAAATTTTAACAAACTAGCATATACCTGATACATGATGGGTATTGGGTTAAGTAGGAAATATTGTTTTACAATCACATATAAAACTAAGATTAACCCATCTCTTTCCTAAAAGGCTAGATCCAAATCCATTTCTGTCACACCCTGACTTTTGCGGAAGCGTGATTATGGTGTGACTTTCTTAATATCATTGCATTCAATCATAACAACAACTATATGATAATACCATAGTTTGTCATCCATTAAATAAGTCTTAAAAACATAATAACAACATTGTTTTAAAACAATGAAGTTAAACTCGAGTACAAACCATGCAACTTGTTTAAGAGTTCACAAAGACTCGACAAAAGACATTAAACTAAGTTAAACTCGAGTACAAACCTCGAAACTAAGTGTTTATCTTTTTAGAAATTTTTGCCATAGTTTCCCTTAAAAATGAAGGTTTCCATGAATTCAAGCATATCATTTTCTTTTGTAAAAATCAGCACAATCAATTCACAATCATCAACAAACAACCTTTACTTACCAATTTGCCAAAAACAAGTAATAATCTACTACTTCATGAACTCAAATGTTTGTAAAAATTTGTAGTAACTTACTAGTGTTCTTAGTAGGTCTTGTTACCTTTTAAAATGTGATTAGTTCTTTAAAAACTTCATTTTTAAAGAAGTTAGGCGATTACAACTTCTTGTCACATTTTCTAAAAATGTTTCTTTTTGAATTTTTTTTTGTTTCACAAGTGTTTCTACACTTGTTTAACCACTAAAAATAGGGTTTGTTTTTGTAAGAACCAAGATTTAATAAAACTTATATTTTTAACTTGGTTTCTTTGAAAGACCATTCATAAATCTTTAGATCTACATGTGTTACTACTCACTTTGATCTCTATTTTTCAAGAAAACCATTTAGTCATTCAAATTCATGATTCATGTGTGGATGATCCATCATCCTACTATATTTCTACTTTCTCATCTTGCCAGATTATGTTTTTAATCATGATCTAGCAAGATCTTATGATGATCAACATCGTTTCTACAAACAATCAATGATCAAGAGGGGTTATGAGATGGATAAAAGCAAATAAGAGAGGTCCTTCCACTTCCACAAGCTCCTAGCTTCTTTGTTTGGTCTCTAACACCCTTGTGTATGCTTGGAATATATGAGAAAGATTGAATGAAGGTAAGTGTGGGTGTGGGTGATCTCGGCCGAGAGCTCCAAGGGGGAAGGGAGTGAAAGTGTTTGAAGTGGTGAAGATAGAAACAAAGTTATGAACTTAGGTGTTAACTTATAAACCAATCTCAAGACTTCATCCATTGTGTAATGTGTTCTAATCAAGGAAACATGATCCAATTTTTAATTGAAATAAAATCAACATGGTGGGGGCCATGTTGGCCGTGAACTAGGTGGGGGGGGGGGGTCTAGCATAGGTTTTAACTAGATTGGTTAATGATTAGTTGAAATCCAAGTGTAAGTTACATGTTTTAGTTATTAGATATTTTTAGGAGGTGTTATGATATTCGGGGACCATAACTAGCTTGGTAATGTTAAAACAATGCTTCTATTGTAAATTTGGTGTTTCGGGTAGTGTCTGGTTGTTCGGTTGGTTACTGGTTTGTTAAACTGCTAAACATTGCAGTTTAGTGTGCTTTATGTATCTTTTTGTGACACTTTTGATTCCCGACACTTAGGAAAGCATTCAAGACCATTTAACCATTTTTCTGCATGATTTCAGATAGTTTAAATGCTGATTTTTGCTGAATTCAGCACTTTGGGTGAGTTTTAGGCACTTTCCGGCACTTAAACTATCACTAAAAAGACAGTTTTGTGATCCTTACTTTCCTATACACTATACTAGTGTAATACTTAGTTTCTGGCTCATTCTGTATCTCAATGCACTGTCTGTCTATGTGCTGAGTTCTGTCACATTATCCTGATTTATCATATAACTGTGCTAACTGTACTTAATGCATCATTTGAGGCAATATAGCTTTCATGCAATATCGGTATGACATTAAACAATGTATGATGCACATGTATGAAAATGGCAGTAATCAAGAAGCAGTTAATTCCAAATTTAGCACAATCATTAAGCACTAATCATGGTTAATTAATTGTACGGATACCTGGATATTTGACAGTTGTCACAATTTTAATTAGTACACATGCAACAACAATCGATGGTGATAGAGGGGTGGTGCAGTGGTGAATCTTGAAAATTTCCACTGGGGGGTCGGAAAGTAACGGACCTAAAAAAGAAATTATATCGCGTAGTTTCGAGGTGTATGTTCGGGTCAGACGTCGATGATTCGATTCGGGTCGGGTCAAGTCAAACATTATTATCAAATAAAAAACGTTCTCAAACATTAAAACGTAAACATTGTTTAACAAACAAACGAACAAAGACACCAAAACATTAAAAAGGAGAGAGGAAGGTGGGTACCCGATTCAACAAGTTTAGGGCAAAAATTCGGACCAATTTCACCCCTAATTTCAACCTAAATCACATAAATTGCAGCCCTAAATTAAACCTAAAGATAAAAAACACATACCTCACATACCTTAACCTTATGAAGATTGAAGAAGTCGAACAAGAGTACAAGACCACAACAACGAGCAGCGTTTTGGGGTCTGTTCTCGAACAAGAAGCTGAAGTCGAACAGTTCTCGAACCTGCGTTCCCCCTCCCCCCTCTGCAGTTATGGCTTGTGGCTTCTGTTCTTCTGGTCGATGTCCCAAAGTAAATGAATTCGAGTTTTTTTTTATGGGGTGGGCTTTTAAGTTGGGTTATTTAATGATTTGATTTGGGTTATATAATATGCATTCTTGTATTCTACCAAATATAATGATTTGGGCTATAATATTTGGGCTAATTAAATATTTTATTTGGGCTATATAAATAAAAAAATTAAAACCAGGGGGTCGAAAACGTATATACCTAATTTTTTTTATAAAACCGATGGGTCAAAAACGTATATACCTACAAAATCCTATACGAAACGTACATATATAACACTACTGGCTAAAAAGTTCAGGGGGTCGGGTGCCCCTCCCCGCCCCTTAAATCCTACGCCCCTGGGGTGGTGTATGGTTGTTGTTCCTTCTACATATGGCGATATTTTGGTGGTTTTCGGCACAAAATTGTGTAACTTTCGTGTTTTGAAAATTTATTAAATACGAGTGCGTGAATTTGTTGGATCTGAGAGTGTGTTGTTAGGGGTCAATTTTACACAATCGGGATCTTGACGTCTTGAACATACTCCGGTATCCTAACATGACTAAGGATCCTGAGTCCTGGTATTACTAATATTTAATTTGTCCCTTCCAGGTAATCTTCGCAGGAATATTCAAGACAACAAATAGGAGATGAAGAATTCCTGATATATCACAAAACAAGTTGAAGAAAACGAGTGGAAAAGCATAAGGAAGCTTGCAACGGTCACTTACCCAGTCTTCTAAGGATCCCGGAAAAATCATACACTTAGTTAGGATATTATTTGACTTCTGTACTATAAATAGCCTGATGTGATCGACTTAGGACTCATTTTTTCACACACTCAAACACACATTACACTCGCAATACGCTCTGTAATACTTAGCATTCAATCGATTGATCAAGCTTAACAATTGTAATTGCTTTCAAATTATCAATACACCGGAGCTAGATAGTTTCCAGCTCCCGGGTTTTTGTCCCGGCGATCATCTCTCGTATATCAAGCACTTTTACTATAACAAATCGGTCATGCTCATCTTTATTCATTGCATTTGTGCTTAATTCATTTCATTGTTATCGAATCAACTTTGTTCATTATTGATAAAATAGTTTTCTAAACTAATGATCCTAATAGTTATCATAGGATCCTCAACCTAAAACTTATCATTTTGGAGAGCACGCTACCTCACTTTCTCAATTTGGTTACTTAATTGATCTCTTCATTTTTTGACCAAAATATATGGCACCCACCGTAGGGCAAATAGTGCTTTTCATCATTAAATCTTTCTTGAAATTTCTGTTAAACCAATTTCTCTCGAAGTTATTCTCAAAAATGGCTTCTCAATCCAAATCAACCTCAACCTCATCCGTTGTAACCTATGGAACTAACCCCTCCCGCTCCTCATCCGATGAGTCAAAGGAAGATTACTTATTTTGGGATCACTACTTCTGGATCCAGGATACCTGCTAGGGGACCAGTTCTAGCTTCTAATGATGGTATCATGATAATGTTTGCTTAGGTTAAACAGCAAATGAAAAACCAACAGGAGACTAATAATTGCTGTTCAGTGAACTTGAAAAGCTAAAGGAGTCTAGAAGACCGATGGAGACAACGACACCATTGTAGCCACGTGTCTTGAATTTTGATAGTGAAGGATCCTCAGCAGTCTATCAGGGAGACTTCCTACTTATGCGAACAATAGTTGGCCCAATTTCATTTAACAGGAACTCAACAAGAAGGGATCTTGGAATCACCTCAGGATCATTCTCTCAGAATCCCAACATTGGTAACACTAATACTAATTATTATATGAATACTAACGATTTTATGCAAGATTCAGGTGTTAGCCTAGAAATGGCTAGGGAGTTAAAGAAGCTAAGAGAGATGATATCCAACGTACCATATGTGGTACAATCCATACCAGAGGTATCCCCAAGTAGGCATAGGATCTGCAAATTCACACATCCTATCTGTGATGTAAAGATCCTTAAGCAATTCTAGACACCTAACATGAAGCTCTATAATGGAACCGTTGATCCCGAAGAACATGTTGCTCAGTATAAGGAAAGGATAGAGATCAATATCATTCTAGCAGATCTAAAGGAAGCATGTCTATGCAAAGCATTTGGTTTAACCTTGACAGGATCAACCTTAAAATGGATGCTGAATGTTCCTCCTTACTCTATTACATGATTTGCTCACTTAGTTAACTTATTTAATAACTAGTTTTCATGTAGCGGGACCTTTGAAAGATTAATCAGTGATCTTTATAGGGTCACCCAAGGTGTCGACGAGTCCCTTAGGGACTACGTGAGCAAGTTTTGCTGAGAATCCTTGGAGATCCCCAACCTTAACATTGTTGCACTAGCTCAAGCTTATCAAAAGGGGTCTACAAAAGGATTCCCCATTCTATGAACACTTGGTAATGAATCCATGCAGGAACCTGGATGAAGTAAGGAATCGAGCATTGTGGTTCCTAAGGCTTGAAGATTGTAACACCCCGACAGTGTGAAACAACAAACCGTGACGGAAACGTCGGGGAGTCATGTCACAGAACTATTGTTTCACAACACATGGTACATAAAGTTTTGTATTATTGAATTTAATTGTTTACATTGTCTTGGGAAAATAAAATAAAAAACATAACAATTGTCTTGCAAATTTTAAAGTCACTAAGGCCCAAGTCCGCCCTATGTGAAGCATGCTCAGAGTCAAACGTTAGCTCCTGAAACATATGGGAAAATAAAACGTGAGCATAAAAATGCCTGTGAGTAACATAGGTTTTGTGATGAAGATTCATGGCTTTTGATGTTAAAAGAAATGTTTAACTATTATGAAAGTAGCCATGAACCTTTAACAAAATGTTTCTTTTATGAAATCAAATGATTTAAAAGAAATGATGCATGGTTAACTTAATAACCGAAATATGTCATTTCTTGTATAAAATATGTGATGTCTTGTATAAAATATGTCATGTCTTGTATAAAATATGTCATGTCTTGTCTTTGGTTGAAGTGGTTTAGATAATGCTACGATATGTAATATAATAAAAGCACTTATATATAAGAAGTACCATCGGCGTATCCACCATGCTTTTATTATATTACACACGTCTCGTTATCTAAATCACTTACCATAAACCATTCATTAGCTTTGGCCGAGCCGACCAGTAGTATGTTATGGTCCCATAGGATCTGACAAATCACGTTATCGGACTATCCCCATGGATTTGGTGGGTAATGTGGGTAACGACATAATCTGTTATTTTACCAAACCCTTTGGTGGTTTGTTAGTCGATTTAAAGATACCCTTTGGTGGTATAGTTGAGTCACACAGGTTTGAATGTATTAAAAAAGAACGACCAAAAGTTAGTTTTCACAATTAAAGCACGGACGATTGAACAATTGTTTATAACACGGACGATTGAATGATGGTTTATAACACGAACGAATTGAACGATTTGGACGATCGGTTTTTATAACACGGACGATTGATAACACGTACAATTGAACGATTGGCTTATGGTAAGTTATTAGATAACGGTACGGGTGTAATGTGATAAAAGCATGGTGGATACGCCGCTGGTACTTCCTATATATTAGTGTTTTTATCATATTATATTCTGTGGTATTATTTAGTTCACTTGGGGGAATGATTTCAAATGATGTCACGCAACGATGTTTACTAAATGATATAAACCATACTAGTTTTCTCACGAGACGATTTACAATTTGGTTTACAAAAGCAAATGTTTTGGCCAAGATTCATGGCAACGAGGTTTATAAACTTTAACCAACTTGTTTTAGTTGGTTAATTATATTGCAATACCAAACATTTTTTGATACATGGTTTTCAATTATCGACTCTAGTAGTCGTACGAGGTATTGCAATATGTATACAAGCCATGAATTTGACACACTCGCAAAACCTATGTACTCGCCGACAATTTTATGCTGACTTTCTTTTTACATATGTTCCAGGTGCAGTTATTTGATCATTATGATGCATGCTTCACGTAGGAATGGACGAGGGCCTTAGTGTCACACCCTGACTTTTGCGGAAGCGTGATTATTGGTGTGACTTCTTAATACCATTGCATACGATCATAACAACACTATATGATAAAACCAGTAGATGTACATCCATTAATTTAAGTTTAAAAGTCGTACAACATAATTGTCTGAAATGTCGATACCAAATTCAAGTTACAAACCATAACATATTTTAATGAGTTCAGAAAGACTCGACAAAAGATTTTAAAACAAACCCGAGTTTAGGACCACGTATCTCGTCCAGGATTAAGATACGTCTCCTAAGCCCTAATGACTTGGATGACATCTTTATTCACAATGCAGCTTAAAAACTCCAACGCCCACCAGATCCATTTACTAATTCCCTGAAATACACGTAGTTTGAAAAATCAACAAAAGTTGAGCGAGTTCATGTGTTTAGTATGTATGCACGTGTCGTTCTTGAAAACTTTTGTAAGTATGTATGTATGTCTGTGTAAACTGGTATGAAGCAATAAGGAAAAATAGATCAATTAATGTGTAGCTAATACATTAAAAAGTGACATGGCATAGGAAGTACTCAAACCTGTATGCGTATTTCGTACCGGCCCCTCCGGCGGAACGATATAGTCACCACATGCGGACACTCGCAGGCCCATGGGTGGGGCTCGCAACACCCAATAGATCTATCACTCATGCCCCTCGGTCCTTATACAAGGATTAATGGTCTTAAGCTAATGGCCTACCCATTCACGTGATCTAGCAGTAACTTTCCTTAGCTAATCATACCATGGTAATTGTTTGTAAGCAGTATGTAACATGTATTTCACCCCCGAAGTATAAAACTGAAAACAGTTAAGAGAAAAGGGGGACATGAACTCACTGTATTGCGTCTTCAGTATCGTAACTCAAATCCCTTCAGCAAGCACGACTACCTACAATGTGCTAATGTCTATTAGACGAACGGGTCGTGCCTTGTCTTAGTATTGATTAGTGCCTTATGTTTTAAAGTGTATTCAATATTTTTGTAATAATATTTCTCATGTGTTGTTATTCGTATTTCCTTCCCAAGGATGGGAGTATCTCATACTTGTGGATTCGTATTCTTGTATTGGTATATCTTGCCCTAGATATCATAACTAGTTCACAAATCAACAAACATTCACACAAGCGTTTTAGTAATAAATATATATTCTAAATATATATTTATCCGCTTTTGTCTACGAAAACCCACCTCCGACACTTTGTATTTTGTTACAAAAATTATGGCGAGGTTTGTATTTGAAAAGCATAGTCTAAAATACACTTGTAAACCCTTATATAGAAAATATTTTCTAAGTGCTAGGATTTTCAGAAAATTTCGCCATAGTCTCCTTTGTAAATGGAGGTGTCCATGCTAAATAGCATATCATTTTCTTTAACATATAACACGTTAGATTGCTTTCGAATAACCAACCCGACATTTAGGTATGCAAAATACTACTTATATCGTTTCAGTTTTAATATACAAAACTGGGCCATTTTCAGGTATTTTAATAAAATAGTTATCTTATTCCAAAAATTTCCAAATTTTTAAAGGATGTCTTGTACGATCCATATATTATTCTGTAAAAATATTGGGATCCAAATCATCCCCAATATTTTATAGAAAATAATTTTCCCGACTGAAATCAGATATATATTTTTCTGACTGCAGTCCGCTGAATAATTTATTTAAAATTCATCGAGAGTCCGATTTACGAAATTCCAGTGAGAGAATTACAAATACATCGATGGTCATCTGCAATACAAATTTCATGACCTAATCCTACACAAATTTCAAGTTATGACGAAAAACATAACACCTATTTTCAGCAGTAAAAATGCAGCTTTAGTTGCTGTTAGAAAACGACCCTTTAAAAATAGCAAACGAAGTCCAAAAATTATGATTCCAGTGCCATTAGAATTGTATTTCATAATAACACGTTATAGACTCAAGAAAATCAGTTTTTCGTTAAGTTATGATCTGGTTACAGCCAGTTGAAGTTGGCTGAAAATGCAAATCAGCATGCTTTTTATAATATAAGTGCCACTAAAATGTACACATACGATTACCATTTATTCTAATAACGATTTATCTCATAACATAAGTTATTTACAGCAGATTATTGTTTGTATTACTTAGATTTATCGTGATTACTTCATCATTTTAACAATACTTCATCACTAGACTAGTTTATGTTCAAGACTTGATTATGTTCTTTAATGTTCTTGATGTTCTTCACATTTACCATTATGATTCATACTTTAACCACCTTCATAGGATGTAAAATGAGTAGATCTAAGAGACTTACCACTAGCTCAAAGCTAGGAGAGTTCAAGAGTATAAAAGTGGTGGTTAAAAGAAAATGAGAGCGGTCCTTGAACTTCCGAACATACCAAGCTTCCTAATTCACCTTTGTGCACCTTATGATGGCCTTGGATTGAATGATCTTGCGACAAAATGGTGTGTGTGTGTGGGCAAGGGGGCGGCCGAAGGTAGGGAGGGAGAGAGAGATGAAATTGTTGGTGTTGTGATGATAAGAAGATGAAGGTGTATGTTGTTTCTTATAATCTCATTCCTTAATACTCAATGGTTAAAGTGTTTCCCAAAGGACATGCACATTTCAACAAATCCAATAAGATATTATGAAAAGATTATGTAAGATTTAGAGATCCTTGAGGGTGGGGGCCACATGAGGCCGGTTCTAATAAGGGGGGGGGGGTAGAGTGTAAAGTTTGGTGATAAGTGGGTTAATTAGTGGAAGGTTATAGGTAAAAGTCTAGTGTTTATGTGATACATGCTTTATGTAAATGGTTTAAGTGTTAGGGAACCATAACTAGTTCGGAAAAGTAAAGACAATACTTTTTGCAATTTTTTTTAGTGTTCCGGGTAATGTCCGGTTGTTCGGTTGGGTATCGTTCCGTTAAAGTGCTTAATTGTTCCGTAAAGTGTCCTTTATAATGCTTTTTGTGTCACAATTAATTCCCGACACTTAGGAAAGCATACAGGACCATTTTGTCAAGTTTTTGCACATTACTAGCATAATTAAATGCTGAATTTTGTTATTAAGTGCAGAATTCTGCATTTAGAGTGTGTTTTAGGCACTTCCCGGCACTATAACTATCACCTAGTGACGCAATTTTATGGTCCTCACTTCCCTACACTCCCTACTAGTGTAGTGTCCTGTCTCTGGCTCATACTAGCCTCATAAACATTGTCTGTCTTTGTGCTGGCAATGTCAGCATGTTTACTGGGTTATCCGCTCACTGTGCTAACTGTGCTTTGTGCATCAAGTTTGTCACTAAAGTTTGTGTGTAATAAATGGAGTGACAGTATGAATGTGATGCATGTGCATGTATGTATCAGAAATCAGAAAGCAGTTTAATCAACAGTTGTAATTAAGCACAGTCATTAAGCATAAATCAATATTAATTAAGCGTACGGATGCATGCAAATTTGACAGTTGTCACATTCTCCCCCCGTTAAGAAAATTTCGTCCTCGAAATCTGTACTACCTTAACTCCTTATGGTTTCGTCACACGTGTATGTATATGAATAATACTGAGGTAAGTAACCCAAAACAGAATCAAAACTTATTCAAATCAGGCGAATCCAAGGATATCTATGATCAGAACCCAGCAGTTAAATAGTGTGTGTTTTAGGATTTGCTGTCAAAGATCCAAGACGTATCGACGTATAGTCTAGTGTAATCTAGTTACAGGGGTTCCACAAAAGTTGAGTTTTGACCAATAGGATCCTCAGACGACCGATTACAATATGCACACGAGTTTTCACAAACCATAGCATCCGCTACATGAGTTCAGAATCACCAACTTGGAAATGAAAAGGACCTGTCAACTTTCGAATAAATAAACGGTGAGGTTTAGCGTGTTGACATTCATGATTTGCGAAAATACACCGAATGAAGTACAAGCAAGTCTGGTGTATCAATGTCTTGATTCGTAGTTGCATCAGGAATGTTTAAATGACAAGTCAAACAAAAGTATATGTAGTTTGGTGTGAAACGGTTGACCATGGTTAGCACAAGCTGCAAGTTTGTAATGACATAATTCAATAATAGTGGTGACTGAACAAGTTCACCGTGTTTGGAGTCAAACGAAGAGGTACCGAGACAAGCCTGAAATTTTGATTTACACAATGTTGTAGAGTTTTCAATTGAATACGGAACATCAAGGTATTACAGTCTCTGTTTGAAAGTGGAACACTATAAATACTGCAAGGTATTTAATTTGTAACGAAAGAACCGTTTAGGTGGTACACCGTGCTATGAAATGAATTTATGTACCATTGCCTTAACACACAACTGTGCAGAGACTGCTTTAATTGAAATAAACAAGACGGATTTAGAGCAGATTAGCAAATAATTTAAATCCGTGCATGAAGTGAGTAACCAAATAAGCGCAAGCTTCAATTTTGTGAAAGTATCCTCACAAGGTGTCGTAACCAACAAATGATTTAGTGAAGTCGTAGACCAAACAAGTCTACTACGACTCAAAACAAAAGAATCTTTGCCAATGATTTGAATATGATGCTCTCAATACATCATATGACGTCTTAAACTGAATATGCGAAGTGAATAAGTTCAAGCAATTGAACTTGGTTCTGGCGTAATTTGATAATAAACGTATACATCCACTAGGGAATCCCAGCGTGGTTACGATGATGAACTATGAACGTAACTTGAAAGAAAGCAGTTTCAAGAAAGTGTGTTGACTTGGTAACAAGAGCCGAAAATAACAATAATGTAGGTCATTCGAATCATGAATCAGTAATTAGGTTTAGCAAACAAATATTTAAATTTTGATGAAGTGTTTGTTCGAAACGAAACCACACGCGTAGCAAATGATGCATGTATGTTAGATAAGTTTCCAAGAAAAGGAATAATGAGTATCTGCTAAAATGAAGAAATAACCAGATATCGAAGCAAATGTGTGTTCGCTCTCAGCGAGAAAATTATCGTGATGCAACTACCATTAAGGGGAGTAGAGATGCAAACATCTACTCGCTAGAAGTAAAAGAAATTCAAGTATTCTCTGTTTGGTCAACGAAACTGGCATATACGTCAGGTTAATGGTGTCTGCTTGAGTTAACAGATGTGGTTCCTAGGTAACAATCTTTGTGAATTTGGACCTGGGTTCCGATGGTCCTAAGTACATGTTTCCTAGATTCTTAGAGCTTCGTATTTGGTGTAGAATCGTTCTGTGCATCGTGTAGGAAACACCATTCTTGTGTACGTTTAAAAACAAATTATTGTCCCACAATTTCCCCGGTACACTCTCTTCCTGAATTTACCGCCAATGACACTCGATCGTCGATCAGCCGTGTAATAGTAGTCGGATCCTCACAGTTAGTCAAATAAGTAATTCGTCAATCCTTAGCAAGAGCCACCGACTCTGGTTGGCCAGCTCGTCCGACTCCTGGTCATTTGAAAGTCATCGTCCTTTCTTTTGACGAGCAGAACTGGGGTTACCCAAAATGGAAATTTTGGTCTGTTATCTTCCTTCTCTATTCACCACTGAAATTACACTGACAATCCTTGCGTTTTCGAAGGTGTAATCCGTTAGGGTGCGTTGGTTGCAGGCGCAACGCCTGGAATCAAATTGATGCGAAATTCGACTTGTCGTCAAGGAGATAATTCTGGCAAGTCTTTGGGAAAGACCTCAGGATATTTCCCTATCACGGAAATATCTTCGAGTTTTGGGTTCTTCGGCTCCCTTGTCCATGACATGAGCCAAGAAAACAACACATCCTATACGCAACAATTTTTGTGCCTTCAAGTAATTAGTAATCTGTAGAGGCGTATCCTGCTTCGTGAGTCACGATCATTCCTTCGTTCGCCATCGGGATGCGGATATCAATCTCCGCTCGATTTCTTGACAACTGGTCCATCCCAGTTACCATGCCAAGACTTCTCCTTAACTAGTTCTTATCAAGTACTGGATATCTATCTTACGTACTGCTAAAGCAAGTATATTCTGAAGCTAAAATTCGACAACAATGTCAAATAGCACAGACGCATAACATTGACTACTATGAGATGTACCGATGGCCACGTTTGGATCCTGGCGTGCTTCCCTAGCTCCGGTGTTAGACATTCTTCCCACGACTGTGTTTAATCTCCCTTGGGCAATCTTTCCTAAAGTGCCCCATATCACCGCAGTTATAACATCCCTTACCTTTCTTTCCACGTTTCGTCTCATGCCAACACGTTTCCCTGCTGTGCCCCACCTTGCCACAGTTGTCACACTTCCCATTTTTACATCGCCCGGTATGATGTCGTCGACACTTGTCGCATTGAGGTAATTTACCCATGTACTCTTTTCCCTTTTTGGCCTTGTTGTCACTATTTGTCTGAGTACCCTATTTGAAATTTGCGAACTTTCTCTTGTTGTCTCCAGATGACTCTACATGAGTCTCCTTCTTCTCCTCGGAGGTTGAAAATTTGTTCAACCTGATTGCCTCTTCAGTCAAGGTCACACTTAGGTCAATGGCCTCAGCGATCGTCGCAGGCTTTGATGTCGTCACCATGCTCATGATTTGGGGTGCCAATCCCCAAATGAAACGCTCAATCTTCTTAAACTCTGGATCTACCATGTAGGGAACAATACGCGATAGAACATGGAATTTCTCCACGTATTCAGCTATTTTTGGTCCTTCCATCTTCAAGTTCCAGAACTCTGTTTCCACCTTCTGGCTTTCTGTTCTTGAACAGTATTTCCTGTGCATTAGTTCCTTCAGTTGATCCCATGTCAAAGCATACGCAACAGCCTCGCCCATTGTCTGAACCTGGAGTTTCCACCACGACAGAGCCCCATCTTGAAATAGTCCGGAAGCGTACGTAACCTGATGCTCTGGGGCGCATTTGCTCACACGTAAAACAGAATCCGTCTTCTCAACCCAGCGTACGAAAGCTACGACACCCCCCAGTGCCATCGAAAATCAGGGGCTTGCAGCCCAAAAACTGCTTGTAGGTGCAGCCGTTGGGCGGGTTATTTCCTGAGGCACTTCCGCTGCGCTCAGAGCGAAGGGCCTCGTACTGTGCGATGACCTGTAAGATGCGTTCTTGAAATTCCGCCTTTGTTGTCAGCAGAGGGTTGTTGGTATTGGTGTTTCCTTGAGTCGACATCTTCCTAGAAGAAGATCGGTTAGGTCAGGTCATATTAAGGACACGAGCACACAAGCCTTTACTTAACGAATAAGACCTCAGAGGTGTATTATATAATTGTAGCACAACTTGTAAATAGGAACGTAGCAAGTAAGCATGTAGCATTATTATTATAGCACAAATATGCAGATCAACAACGTGCTTAGTGAGAACATAGCGACTGAGTTTTTTTTATTAGTCATTAGTCATAAGTATTGTCACATGTTTAAGGATGATTGGGCTTTCATTATCCTCCAGCCACAATCACTTTGTCTTACAAAATGTATCACATCAGAAGGGACACAGAGTCACCCTACCCTTGTCTAACAAGTATATTAGTGTATAAAAAATTACGTGGTCAGAAGTGGTCTTCATAAGTCTCCACAATCCCGGCTTATCATTAGTGTCTTTACCCAAGTGTAATGCAATCCGCATAAATCCAGAAACCAGTTAAGAGAAAAGGGGGACATGAACTCACTGTATTGCGTCTTCAGTATCGTAACTCAAATCCCTTCAGCAAGCACGACTACCTACAATGTGCTAATGTCTATTAGACGAACGGGTCGTGCCTTGTCTTAGTATTGATTAGTGCCTTATGTTTTAAAGTGTCTTCAATATTTTTGTAATAATATTTCTCATGTGTTGTTATTCGTATTTCCTTCCCAAGGATGGGAGTATCTCATACTTGTGGATTCATATTCTTGTATTGGTATATCTTGCCCTAGATATCATAACTAGTTCACAAATCAACAAACATTCACACAAGCGTTTTAGTAATAAATATATATTCTAAATATATATTTATCCGCTTTTGTCTACGAAAACCCACCTCCGACACTTTGTATTTTGTTACAAAAATTATGGCGAGGTTTGTATTTGAAAAGCATAGTCTAAAATACACTTGTAAACCCTTATATAGAAAATATTTTCTAAGTGCTAGGATTTTCAGAAAATTTTGCCATAGTCTCCTTTGTAAATGGAGGTGTCCATGCTAAATAGCATATCATTTTCTTTAACATATAACACGTTAGATTGCTTTCGAATAACCAACCCGACATTTAGGTATGCAAAATACTACTTATATCGTTTCAGTTTTAATATACAAAACTGGGCCGTTTTCGGGTATTTTAATAAAATAGTTATCTTATTCCAAAATTTCCCAAATTTTTACAGGATGTCTTATACGATCCAAATATTATTGTGTAAAAATATCAGGGTCCAAATCATCCTCAATATTTTATAGAAAATCATTTTCCAGACTGAAATCAGATTTATCTTTTTCTGACTGCAGTCCGCGGAATAATTTATTTAAAATTAATCGAGAGTCCGATTTACGAAATTCCAGTGAGAGAATTACAAATACATCGGTGGTCATCTACAGTACAAATTTCATGACCTAATCCTACAAAGATTTCAAGTTATGACGAAAAGTATAACACCTATTTTCAGCAGTAAAAATGCAGCTTTAGTTGCTGTTAGAAAACGACCCTTTAAAAATAGCAAACGAAGTCCAAAAATTATGATTCCAGTGCCATTAGAACCGTATTTCATAATAACACGTTATAGACTCAAGAAAATCAGTTTTTCGTTAAGTTATGATCTGGTTACAGCCATTTGAAGTTGGCTGAAAATGCAAATCAGCATGCTTTTTATAATATAAGTGCCACTAAAATGTACACATACGATTACCATTTATTCTAATAACGATTTATCTCATAACATAAGTTATTTACAGCAGATTATTGTTTGTATTACTCAGATTTATCATGATTACTTCATCATTTTAACAATACTTCATCACTAGACTTGTTTATGTTCAAGACTTGATTATGTTCTTTAATGTTCTTGATGTTCTTCACATTTACCATTATGATTCATACTTTAACCACCTTCATAGGATGTAAAATGAGTAGATCTAAGAGACTTACCACTAGCTCAAAGCTAGGAGAGTTCAAGAGTATAAAAGTGGTGGTTAAAAGAAAATGAGAGCGGTCCTTGAACTTCCGAACATACCAAGCTTCCTAATTCACCTTTGTGCACCTTATGATGGCCTTGGATTGAATGATCTTGCAACAAAATGGTGTGTGTGTGTGGGCAAGGGGGCGGCCGAAGGTAGGGAGGGAGAGAGAGATGAAATTGTTGGTGTTGTGATGATAAGAAGATGAAGGTGTATGTTGTTTCTTATAATCTCATTCCTTAATACTCAATGGTTAAAGTGTTTCCCAAAGGACATGCACATCTCAACAAATCCAATAAGATATTATGGAAAGATTATGTAAGATTTAGAGATTATGTAAGTTCGTTGGGGTTCTGTCTCGTGACATAGGGATAAGGTTGAATTAGGGGTACTATACTTAACACAAGTGCATTATATATTTTTAAAATAGCTCAGAAGTTATACCCAATATTCTACCAGGAGACTTTCTAGTTGAACCCTAAAGTTACAAAGTGGTCCATTCTCTTTTCTCACTATTTTATTCCCTTTTTCTTTGTAATATAATTATATTCAAAAATGTCCCAAATTGATCCGTAAGTAAAAACCCGGACCCCTGAAACCCAAATCCATATCAAAATTTAAGAAATCAAGGTTTGTGGTCTTCTCGCGGGCCGCGTAAAGAAAAGGCAGAAGGTCACGCGGGCCGCGACAGCAAGGCAGATCTCCGAATATGCATGAAGGCCACGTGTCGTCACACGTGTCGCGACCACCGGTGACTCAGCAACCTCCGATCTGATTCACGCTTCCACGCGGGCCGCGTAAGGTTTGGCCGGAGGCTTACGCGGGCCGCGAGAGAACCCAATTTCAGCTACAAATAGCTTGGCTCCTGAGCAGTTCGATGGTGTCGATGAAACTTTCAAACTCTTTATAATTCTGTTCGAATATTACTCTCAAATTAGTGAGGCGCTGCTACGATACAGGGTATTAACTCAATCGCTGCTACGATTCAATATCCGATCGATTGAAACTATCCGACAGGATGTTTAAATGCTATACTTTGTCATTAGTCGTGAATCCGACAAGATGTTTGAGTGCCACCCAAACTCGGGGTAGACTCTGTCATTCGTTGCGAATCCGATAGATGTTTAAGTATTACACTTTGTAATTCGTCGTGAGGGTTTTTAATCTCGTGAGCTTATCGTTAAATTTGTATTCAGTTACTAACCTAGTTTTCGTATACATTATTATTTGAATTAGGTTACAAGGCTAAATCAATAGGCTAAACTCTGCCCGTATAAATCTGCAATGTGAGTCATTCTCTTTTTATCAAATTAGATTTCAAAATCATGTTTACTTTCAAAGTTATAATTACAGGGATTAAGTCTTTGTAGTCACCAAATTACAACCGGTATGTGGGGTTTGTATACAATACTTGATAACCGTCACCATTGGACAACGGGTTAGCCAAGGGGTGATATGACCATAATCACAGACACCATTGGACAACGAGATAGCCAATAGGTGGTCGAGTGATAAATACCGTGGGTAGATGGTAGATATATATGAACATTGTAATCGCTCTTAATACTGTAAACACTGCTTTCTAGTTATACTTTGCAGTGATTAAGTCTTTGCCAATCTTAAAGAAGCAAATGTAAAAACTCTTAATGCTGTGAATTATAAAAAATATGTTTTATAAAAAATGAATGAACTCACCAGTATTTCCTGCTGACAAAACCTTTTTAAAATGCGTTTCAGGTAATTACAGTAGACCGGAATAAGAGATGGATACGACACCAAAAAGGCTTACAGAAGTGGCTTAATTTTTATCAATTAAATTAAATTAAGGAAAGTTATTTTATGTATTCGGGTTATCCCATATCAAAGCTACCTTTGTAAAAACATGGGTTTTATCCCATCTATTTAATAAATAAAATCCGGTGTTTCTAAACTCTGATATTTTTCCTAACTCACGGTCCTGATGAAATTTCCGCTGCAATGTTTTTAAATAACCACCGGTACCACTTGGCTGCTCGCGGCTCCCGATTTCGTCCAGGGTGGGGTCGGGGGTCGTGACAGAAGGTGGTATCAGAGCCACTGATTTAAGCCTATAGGTGTTGTGATAATCATACCTAAGCTTATATAAAAGAGTTAGGAAATTACTATTAACTGGTATCACACATGATAGCATTTAGACTTGAACTTAAGAAAAGATGACTTAGTATAAGCTAAGCTAAATACTTGTGTAAATAAAGTGTGATAGGTTTTGGTATGCCTTGAGAATAATAACTAAAAAGTTGCAAGTATAAGTTGTGGTACTACTTATTTTTTTATTTATTAGTACTACTTTGTTCTAGAATATGATCTGTCATGTGAAAACTAATTTGCTTAGTCTTTGTTGAAAGTCATAATGCACTTTCCAAATTATGAATTAAGAAAAAATTACTATTTATGGGAAATATAAAATTCTTCTCCGACAAGACTAGGTATGGTGTAGCAGACTCTCCAGCTTGTCCGGATATAATAAGGGTTACCACTCCGGCGAGAACCGGATAAGACGGGGTATATGATATGTCAAACAAGTGACAAGATTTCCCTAAATAGTATCATGACCTGATATTTGACTTGTTTCTGGAAATATGAATCTGTTAAATACATTAACCTTATGAAGGGTATGTATATTACAGCATGTGAAATATATGATTATATAGATATGTATATCTATAAGAAATTCCAAAAATCAATTAAGAATAAAGCACAAGCAGATGTATCAATAATAAATCTAGATTTCTTTATTAAGAATCTCTTGCATATATCTATAATTCCGATATCAAACATTATTTCATTTAATCATCTACCTCGCAACTCGTGCGACAATATAAACAATGGAACCCTTTAAGTTAGTACGTCATCAAAAGTATAAGAATTTCCAATACGCAAGTACGAAGCAAGTAAAGTTGTGCTAGTGCACAAGAAAACACATGAAACTTAAAATTATATGACCATAGACGTCAAAGTATATCACACACGACTTTCAAGGCAAGACCTTTGAAAAATATGATTGGGCACGACAACAACAATGCTAATCCCGGCAGTAGGAGAATTAAAAAAAACATTATATAAATTTAAATTGATTATATATATGGAAACTTACATAAGTAATTACCTAATTTACAATATAGTATTACTATATTTAAAAAAAATCTTGTTAAACCATTGAGGTGAAGAATTTATATTTTTATATATATGTATAAAATTATGTTTGAGGTATACTCTCATTTAAATTTATGTTTAGTTATTTATTATTGGTATTAGTTTTATTATTAGTAATAATATATTAATAGTAGTAGTGTTAGTATTATTTTTAGATACTAGGGTTATTGTCAGGGGCAGGTATTGGGTAGCCTAGCCTTAGTTAGGTATGGACTGATCACCCATACTTAAACAAGGCAGCACTAACCAATATCCAACCATGATAATGACTAATTAATGTATATAAATTAAGTCATCATTTAGTAAATTTTAATTATATGTAAAAATATTTTTTATATATACTTTGTACTGTAAGGAGAAGACATATTTTCATAAAACAATACAAGAATTAAAGGGACGAATAAAATTATCTAAATAACTGTCTAAGTATTCATGGACAAGACATTTTATATTTATAAGTAATTGTTCATCTTGTTTAATATTCCACAACTATTAAAAACTTATAAAAGTATTATGTATCAAGATCGACAAAAGAGTTATGCAGATCAGAGACGTAAACCCCTAGAGTTTTTATTAAAAGCTTTCAGTTGATTACACGGTGAATTTGTTCGATCTCCATAATTATTGAACTATTTCAATCATTACGACACCTTGCGATATCGGTATAAACTTATAGCTTGGGCTAATCACAATCATTTGAATCATTCAAAACCACATCTGTCTTTCAACTCATCATAAAAAAATCGTCATAATGCAATTATGTATTAAGACAATAATACACTAACTCTATTGTCTTTTCGTGCATCCTTGCAATTCACTCATCTCAGCACATTGATTTTCTCATATCATAATTCAATATTTGACAAATCATTTTCATGCTTTTATTTCATTTTGAACCTGTCGATTCTAAGTCTTCCTCAGTTGCCAATCAAAGTAAGCTTTCTTTTGACAAAGAATTTTATTAATTCTAAAAGTCCTTCACATTCATTTTAAATATCTATTGATCATATATCTTTTGGCTCGAACCTAGTCACCTTGGAAATTATATCATTTCATCTCATTCGTTTGTCATCGATTTCTTGAACTAATTCAGTTGAACCATTGAATCCTACTTATGGTACAACTCGTATTCACCAAATTTGATATTTTGATTCTATATCATCTACCTTAATATTGTTTTTATTGACTAAGACGTGACACAACTCTAAGAAATATCATAGCCCAAATCTTGAGGACGAGATTTAAAACAAGGTGGGGAGAATGTAACATTCCCATTTTTATCATATAAAGATTTATAGTTTTGTTTAAATTTATTAACCACTAGCAACTAGTTTTATTTTTAATATAATTATTCGACCCAAATAGTTTTAACAACTATTTTATATATAGTTGGTTGAAATATTATAATTAATTGGCCTGTATACGGGTGACCTTTCTAAATAAAATAAATATATATAAAAACTTATATTGTTAGATAGGTAGATTACGGGTAAGCTGACCGTTAGAAAAATAAAGTACCTAGGCGGACCCAGGAACCGTTTATTAATTAAATTATAAAAATACATTATATTTGAACCTACTCGGTTTTTAATGAAACTTGGTTCAAAATGTAGACAAAAATATTCTCGTTTCAATGACATATTCATTGTCTTATAAAACACCATATTTTAGAAGTTATAAGTGCCAAATGAGTGAAGCAAGTGAATTAATTATAATAATAATATATTAATAAAGTCTAAACTTTTTATCATTTAAAAATCTCATGCACACGTTGCATGAATATGAGGGGTTGCACTAAAAATTTGACATATGTGGAATGCACGTGTATTAGTGGACATTTCCATTTCCAGATGTCCATTTCTCATACCCTTCATAAACTTTGAACCTCATATAAGTAGAGAAGGGGATACCCTTTCAACATTACTAGTCGCCCTTCCCTCTCAAATTCTATACTCTTAATTTTTATTTTTATTTTTATTTTTTTTACCCCATAATAATAATAATGCCCTGCCTCATTTTAAGTGTTTTAACTCCCGATCACCGCTACCCTTTTCGATTGATCTGAGCCCCATAACACATGTCAAGGCTCTGCCTGACTAAGTTCATTGGGGTTCTGTCTCGTGACATAGGGATAAGGTTGAATTAGGGGTACTATACTTAACACAAGTGCATTATATATTTTTAAAATAGCTCAGAAGTTATACCCAATATTCTACCAGGAGACTTTCTAGTTTAACCCTAAAGTTACAAAGTGGGTCCATTCTCTTTTCTCACTATTTTATTCCCTTTTTCTTTGTAATATAATTATATTAAAAAATGTCCCAAATTGATCCGTAAGTAAAAACCCGGACCCCTGAAACCCCAATCCATATCAAAAATTAAGAAATCAAGGTTTGTGGTCTTCTCGCGGGCCGCGTAAAGAAAAGGCGAAAGGTCACGCGGGCCGCGACAGCAAGGCAGATCTCCGGATATGCATGAAGGCCACGTGTCGTCACACGTGTCGCGACCACCGGTGACTCAGCAACCTCCGATCTGATCCACACTTCCACGCGGGCTGCGTAAGGTTTGGCCGGAGGCTTACGCGGGCCGTGAGAGAACCCAATTTCAGCTATAAATAGCTTGGCTCCTGAGCAGTTCGATGGTGTCGACGAAACTTTCAAACTCTTTATAATTTTGTTCGAATATTACTCTCAAATTAGTGAGGCGCTGCTACGATACAGTGTATTAACTCGATCGCTGCTACGATTCAATATCCGATCGATTGAAACTATCCGACAGGATGTTTAAATGCTATACTTTGTCATTAGTCGTGAATCCGACAAGATGTTTGAGTGCCACCCAAACTCGGGGTAGACTCTGTCATTCATTGCGAATCCGATAGATGTTTAAGTATTGCACTTTGTAATTCGTCGTGAGGGTTTTTAATCTCGTGAGCTTATCGTAAAAGTTGTATTCAGTTACTAACCTAGTTTTCGTATACGTTATTATTTGAATTAGGTTACAAGGCTAAATCAATAGGCTAAACTCTGCCCGTATAAATCTGCAATGTGAGTCATTCTCTTTTTATCAAATTAGATTTCAAAATCATGTTTACTTTCAAAGTTATAATTACAGGGATTAAGTCTTTGTAGTCACCAAATTACAGCCGGTATGTGGGGTTTGTATACAATACTTGATAATCGTCACCATTGGACAACGGGTTAGCCAAGGGGTGATATGACCATAATCACAGACACCATTGGACAACGAGATAGCCAATAGGTGGTCGAGTGATAAATACCGTGGGTAGATGGTAGATATATATAAACATTGTAATCGCTCTTAATACTGTAAACATTGTTTTCTAGTTATACTTTGCAGTGATTAAGTCTTTGCCAATCTTAAAGAAGCAAATGTAAAAACTCTTAATGCTGTGAATTATAACAAATATGTTTTATCAAAAATGAATGAACTCACCAGTATTTCTTGCTGACAAAACCTTTTTAAAACGCGTTTCAGGTAATTACAGTAGATCAGAATAAGAGATGGATACGGCACCAAAAAGGCTTACAGAAGTGGCTTAATTTTTATCAATTAAATTAAATTAAGAAAAGTTATTTTATGTATTCGGGTTATCCCATATCAAAGCTACCTTTGTAAAAACATGGGTTTTATCCCATCTATTTAATAAATAAAATCCGGTGTTTCTAAACTCTGATATTTTTCCTAACTCACGGTCCTGATGAAATTTCCGCTGCAATGTTTTTAAATAACCACCGGTACCACTTGGCTGCTCGCGGCTCCCGATTTCGTCCAGGGTGGGGTCGGGGGTCGTGACACTCAACTTAGTGGTCTTAGTGCTGCTTGGATTGTAGTTGCCTTCTCCTATTTGTGCCCATGTAGCCTGGCGTTGGTTTTCTGGTATTTCACGTAAACCTCCGTTGTTTTGTTCATCACCCGCATCTTCCTCCGTATATAACCCAACTATTGACCCAAACTGTGCCATCGAGATTGAGTACATAGTCCCCCCACATCGGAATTCTACCCCATCATTATCAAATTGGTCGGCTCTTGATTTGAACGCGAATGTGCTGTAGAATTCCAGATTATATTCGTGGACTGAACGAAGTCGAGTGCACAGAGCGGCTCTTAGTGGGCCGGTGACTAGGTTGTTAAATTGGTCAAGCTGGTTCACTGCTCCTAGAAGATCCATGCATACTGTTCGTGGGTATTCCTCTGGCCTGGTTCGAAGCACGTCGCATCTTGCTTTAGCATCCAACTTATTTGCATTGAACCGCGTGAATTTCTTGGACATCTGAAAGGAAACACCAAACAATTAGCATGAAACAATGAGATTTTTGGAGAAAAACTGAAAACAGTCAGCTGAACACGGTCCCGTGTTTAGCGGACACGCCCCATGTTGGCCTGAAATTGGCTGGACACGCCCCCGTGCTCAGCGAGCACGACCCCGTGTACAGACGTCTGTTTCCCAAAAATCCCATTTTTCGACCCGGTCCCAAAAACTTGAAAATTTTTGGTTCAGTAGGGACGGTTTTCCCCGAAAATGAAACCCCAAATGCCGTTTTTCCCAAAACAAACCGTTTACCCCTTCAATTTTATCTTTTTCGGTTCAAAAACAAGGGTTTGGGGTTTTTGTGAGAAATCGGGCAAATCTATGAACAATACAAGTTGATTTAGTTCCTATAACATGCATCTATACTAATGCTAACAGATCTAAGCAAAAATTTGGGGTTCGATCTGGATGAAGTTCAAGAACCCTAGATTTTTCCCCAAATTTTTGATGTTAAACTACATGCAAATGCTTAATCTAACTACTAATAATGATAGAATCATACCTTGATGTTGTTAGAAGTAGAGGAGACGTTGAAATTGTCACACCCCGACCACGTAGAACATACAAAACGTGGCGGAAACGTCGGGGAGCGTTGTAACAGAATTATTGTTTCACAACCATGGCATACAAAGTTATATTTTATAAGAGTGTTACATTGTCTTAAACAGAAAACAAAGAGTTCATAACATAATTAAACTAGTCTATCTTCATTTTTTTATTCTCTAAGGCACAGGTCCGCCCTAGTGTCACGATCATCATCCTACGCAAAAGCTCCTGAAAACACATGTGAAAATAGGTACGCCAGCATAAAAATGTCTGTGAGATACATAGGATTTGTGAAAATAGGATTCATGACTTATAAGTTTAGAAAAAGTTGTTTAACAAAAGTCAGTTATGAACCTTGTAAGTTGTTTTGTTTTATAAATCCTTCAAAAAGCAATGATATGTATAATAAGAGAATAATGTAAGGTTAAATGAATAACCAAGAAAAATGATTTTGTATAAGATAAGTTGTTTTGTAAATCAATGTCTTGTGAAAATAAGTTGTTTATGTAAAACGTAATATGTCAAATATTGAAATGATTTAAGTAACGCTACGACATGTAATATCATACAAACACTTATATATAGGAAGTACCAGCGGCGTATCCACCATGCTTGTATCATATTACACACGCCTCGTTACTCAAACCACTTACTCAAACCAACCACCAATGTAAATTGTTTATGTATAAATGAATTGTCATGTGTTAATGTGTAAACCATATCGAAATGTCTATGTCCAATGTAAACCACTAAATGTATGTCAATGTCGAAATGTTTATGTTTAATGTAGATCATGTAATGTGTACCCAAAAATATCATGTATGGTAGTGAAATATATCAACTAAACCATATGTGAAATGCACAAAAACAAGGTATTGAAGTAAAACATGGTTTAAATCAAAGTTATGTTTTGTGGAACAGATGCATGCTATACTGATACAAACATTTATGCGGTATTGTGAAAATGCATACATCCAAGCCTTGAGACTGTGGCGATAAACCCTTAAACAAATTAAAGGTTTATCTAAGTTATGTGTATCGAATTCGGTCATTCCTTTCATCCAAACCTACCTAGGATGTCCGGAACGGGAGTTGTCAATTCCTATGGTACCACTACCTACTAACGAACGGCGTAGCTAATGTTAATGAATGTATTGTTCCATTTTAAACAAATCAAATGTCATACCAAAATGTAAGCATGTGATGAAAACAACTGTACTAAGTATGTAACAAGTGGACATACATAGTATATGACGTGAAACAAATGTACTAAGTATGCACATAATGGGCATACATAGCATGAAATGTAATGTGAAACAATGTACTAAGTATGCACACAATGGACATACATAGCATGAAATGTAATGTAAAACAATGTACTAAGTATGCACACAATGGACATACATAGCATGAACACAATGAAATCATGTACTATAAGTGTACTAATGAACATAACAAGCATATGATATGAAAACATGGAAAGCATGAAAGTAACAAGTAGGCACATGTGTTTCACCCCAAAACAGTTTGAAGACAGTAAAGAGGGGTCTATGTACTCACTTGAGATTGCTTAGTAGTCCTTGAGTAACAACCAAACAATGCTAGAGATCACGGATATCAAACGGCACCTAATATAGGTAACTATGTTAACAAACCGGACCTAAATCGGAGGATCGGATAGAATGAAGGTTCGTAAACCAAACGAGTATGGAGACTCGTGTAATATGGTTTAACAAAGCCTACATACTAAATGAAACCTAACATAAGTGCTTACGACCCATTACGACCCGTTTAGGTAGCTTATGCTACGTTAACGCGTCGTTCGCGTGAAACGCGTTCGGACCGCCTAACTAGTCCCGTGACAAGTAGAATATGCCTTAACATGCCTAATATTGTCGCCAAATCAGTTTAGATGTCAAAAGTTGTGTCACATATGTTTATAATGAATTTTGGCATCAAAGGGGTATTTTGGTAATTTACCTAAGGCATATAAACTACCTATCATACAACTACTTAAACGTTGTGACCATAAGGTATAACCTTGGAAGGTTATTCCCTACCTACTATGGTCACCTAATGTATTTGGTCGGATCCTAATGATCGACCAAATGGGTCGGGTTCGAAGGTATAAGCGATTTATAAGATCGCTTACCCTTACGACCCCAGACAACGTGGTAATCAGTAGACATAGTCACAAGGGACTATAACCATCGTGATTACAATCACGTTGCGAAGTTCAAATGAACTTCGCATTGACCATAAACTGGTCAATGCAGAAAGTCAAACAAAGTTTGACTTTCGGACTCGAAAAGCAATAAAAGAACGAAGGAGTACCTACAAAGGGTCCCCGAAAGCTTTGATTTCTCAAGTATTCTCAGGTATGAAACAATGGTTTCAACTTAGAGAAATTTCAAGAAATCAAGTTGGTTTTGAAGTTGGGGGATGTGGGTATTTATAGATTTCGGTTCACCGTTAGGATCGTTTCTTGGATAACGTGCCTTGATCTCACCCGTACACTTGTCGGAATGTTATGGTAACTCATTTTGCCCCCACCACAAGAGTTTGACACATGGAATTGGCCTTTGGGGTGTCTAAGGGCTGTTAACAGCTGAAAAAAATGAATTTTTCTGATCAGAAGGGGCCTCGCGTGACGCCAAGGGGGCTAGGTGTCACGCTAAGGTCCTCCTGATCAGCAAACACTTTCAAATGTTCCCCTTTCAGTCCCCGTTGTGTATTAAGGCCATTTCCGACACGTTTAAGGCTCATTAAAGCATTTTCAAGGCTCCACAAGGATGCCTAAACATTGTGTACATGAAACATGCTCAAAAATATGCCGGATGTTGGTTCGTTTGGTCGTACGATTGCGATGTTCGCTTAATTACGACGGAATGCGCATAAGCTCGAAAAATGATCCAAATGGCGTGACGAATGGATTTTTCTTATGCCAAACACTAAAATAAAATATTTTAGTGCTTACATAAATTTTTGGATGTCCGGATGTATTCAGAACGTAAGTTATGCGCGAAAGTGCAAACTTATGCACTTTTTGACGCTTTTAGTCCCTGAATGACCCAAAAGTTTATTTTAGCACACCGAACCCCTCAAAGCCTATTTCTAAGCTATATAAAGGATATTTAAGGTGTGTTTAACTTATGGTCATGTTTCGGAATGTTTGTTACAGTTCAAATTGGCATACTTTCGCAGTTTGTCAAGTTTAGTCCCTGTAAGCGAATTAACTTGTTTTTGCCATACCAAAGCCTTCAAAACTTATTTCTAAGTTATGTACGGGTTATTTAAGGTATGTTAAGTATATGTTGATGTTCCGGAGTATTTGTCGCATTAAACTGATTACGTTTACGCATCAGTTTGCGTATGACTCTCCAGAAAGTGAAAAATGTAAAACATAACCAAACAAACATTGGGATCAAATAACATTGTTTTATTGATAATTGAACTGTTCACAATGATTACAAGCACAGATGTTACAGTCTCCCCTACTTGTGGAAATTTCGTCCCGAAATTTATTTAGAGGAAACTCGTGGGAAAAGATGCGGATACTTCGCCTTCATTTGGTCTTCGCGTTCCCAAGTAAACTCGGGTCCACGTTTAGCTTCCCAGCGAACTTTGACCAAAGGAATGCGCTTGCGTTTAAGCCACTTGACTTCACGTTCCATGATTTCCACTGGCTTCTCAACAAATTTCAGTGTTTTATCAACACGAATTTCGTCAAGTGGTATGTGGAGGTTCTCATCAGCTAAACACCTCTTGAGATTGGACACGTGAAAGGTTGGATGAACATTTCCAAGTTCAGGAGGTAACTTAAGTCTGTAGGCTACCTTAACGATTCTTTCGACGATCTTGAATGGTCCAACGTATCTAGGTGCAAGTTTTCCTTTCTTTCTAAATCTGATCACACCTTTCCAAGGTGAGACCTTAAGTAATACTCGATCACCGACTTGAAATTCCAAGGGCTTGCGTTTTGGGTCCGCGTAACTCTTTTGACGGCTTCTAGATGTCTGAAGGTTATCACGAACTTTCTTAACCTTATCAGTTGTCTCTAAAATGAGGGCAGGTCCAGTAAGCTGAGCCTCGCCGATCTCATTCCAGCAGACTGGTGAACGACATTTTCGACCATAGAGAGCCTCGAAAGGAGCCATGTTGATGCTGGTGTGATAACTGTTGTTGTAGGAGAATTCAATCAATGGAAGATGTGAATCCCAACTACCACCAAAATCGATCACACAAGCTCTAAGCATATCCTCCAGAGTCTGGATTGTTCTTTCAGACTGCTCATCCGTTTGCGGATGATAAGCTGTGCTCAGATTAAGTTGGGTCCCCATAGCAGATTGCATGGTTCTCTAAAAATGAGAAGTGAAACGAGCATCTCTGTCAGAAATGATGTTCAAAGGAACACCATGTCGAGCTACAATTTCATCCACATAGATTTTAGCAAGTTTGTCAGCAGAAAAATCCTCACGGATTGGAAAGAAATGCGCTGATTTACTAAGACGATCAACAACTACCCAGATGGCATCATGACCTTTCTTTGTGTGCGGAAGTTTGGTAATGAAATCCATAGTAATGTTTTCCCATTTCCAAACTGGGATCTCTGGTTACTCCAATAAACCAGAAGGACGTTGATGTTCAGCCTTAACTTCAAGACAAGTAAGGCATTTTGATACATATAAGGCAATGTCTTTCTTCATACTAGGCCACCAATACTGAATACGAAGGTCCTTATACATCTTATCTGAGCCAGGATGAACAGAATAACGAGACTTATGGGCTTCATCCATAAGCAAGGTGCGAAGATTATCTTGGCTTGGGACCCACAAACGGTCCATGAAGTAATACGATCCATTGTCCTTCAGTTCAAGAGCAGGTGTTATGTGATAGGGAAATTCCTTATCCATCAAACCTTGTGAAACACAAGATTGTTGAGCCTGAGAAATGCGGGCTTGGATATCGGATCGAGCTTGAATAACAGATTGAACACGAACACAATGAAGCTTAGTATGTTCCTTACGACTCAAAGCATCGGCTATGACATTCGCCTTACCAGGATGGTAGCGAATTTCGCAGTCATAGTCGTTTAGGAGCTCAACCCAACGTCGTTGCCTCATGTTGAGTTCTTTCTGATTGAAGATATGCTGAAGACTTTTGTGGTCCGTGAAAACCACACATTTTGTACCATATAAATAGTGTCTCCAGATCTTGAGAGCGAAGATAACTGCACCCAACTCAAGATCATGAGTGGTGTAGTTCTTCTCATGTATCTTCAATTGTCTTGATGCGTAGGCTATGACTTTGTTCCTTTGCATCAGAACACAGCCAAGACCCAATTTAGATGCATCGCAATACACGACAAAATCATCATCACCCTCAGGTAATGATAGAACAGGCGCATCACAAAGCTTCTGCTTCAAGTTTTGAAAAGCTTCCTCTTACTTGAATCCCCAATCAAAGGGTTTGTTCTTTTGAGTTAGAGCAGTTAGAGGAACTGCAATCTTCGAGAAGTTCTCAATGAAGCGGCGATAATAACCCGCCAGACCAAGAAAAGAACGAACTTCAGTAGGAGTAGTAGGCGTATCCCAATCCTCAATCGCACTGATCTTGGAGGGATCTACATGAATACCTCGTTCGTTGACAATATGCCCCAAAAATTGAACTTCTTTAAGCCAGAATTCGCACTTGGAGAATTTGGCGAAAAGTTGCTCTTTCTTTAGGAGTTCCAGAGTAAGACGAAGATGTTGCTCATGATCAGCTCGCGTCTTAGAGTATATCAAGATGTCATCAATAAAAATAATGACAAACTGATCCAAATAAGGCTTGCAGACCCTATTCATTAAGTCCATGAGAACAGCAGGAGCATTAGTCAAACCGAATGGCATGACTGTGAACTTATAATGCCCATAACGAGTGCGGAACGCTGTCTTGGGAATGTCTTCTTCATGCACACGAAGTTGGTGATATCCAGATCGCAGATCAATCTTTGAAAAATAAGAAGCGCCTTGTAACTAATCAAAGAGATCATCAATGCGAGGTAGGGGATATTGATTCTTGATGGTAAGCTTGTTAAGCTCACGATAATCGATACACATCCTAAAGGATCCATCCTTCTTCTTGACAAAAAGAACGGGAGCACCCCAAGGTGAAAAGCTAGGAAGGATAAAACCTTTGTCAGAGAGCTCCTGAAGCTGCTTAGACAACTCTTGCATCTCAGACGGTGCAAGACGATATGGAGCTCTGGCAATGGGATTTGCACCAGGTACGAGATCAATGCGGAACTCGACTTGGCGTGCTGGAGGTAGACCAGGTAACTCTTTAGGGAAAACTTTAGAATAATCCCGAACGACAGGAATATCTGAAATAGACTTACCCTTGCCTTTATCTGCTGTAACATGTGCCAAGAAGGCCACATAGTTCTTTCGCAGATACTTCCGAGCTTTAAAACAAGACATGAGCTTGAGACCACCGGTAGGCTTCTCACCATGCACCTGTAGGATCTCGCCTGTCGAAAGCGGCACATGAACAATCTTCTCGAAACAAACTACCTCTGCGTGATGCTTGGATAACCAATCCATACCCACTATAACGTCGAAGCTTCCAAGTTGCATAGGCGTGAGGTCGATAGGAAAAAGATGGTCGTTAAGGTTCAACTGGCAGTTGCAAAGAACAGAATCAAGAACAATGGGTTCACCATTAGCAACTTCTACTGTCAAAGGTTTACCTAGTTTCGTTCTAGACACGCGAAGGAATGGCTCAAAAGATAATGACACAAAACTCTTGTCGGCACCAGAATCGAAAAGAACAGATGCAGGCTGATTATTAATAAAGAACATACCGTTCACCACATTATCGTCCGCCTGCGCCTCTTGGGCATTCATGTTGAAGACTCGACCTCGAGCCGGAGCCTGAGCTGGATTCGCATTCACCAATCTTGGACATTGATTACGGTAGTGGCTCAGATCCCCACAGTTATAACAAGCACCTGGTGGGTAGTGTGGTCGTGCAGCTTGACCCTGTTGCTGAGCAGGAAGCTGAGCAACTTGTTGAGCCAGGTTCTGAACTGCCCGATTCTGAGCAAACCGACAAACATTGGCAAGATGACCTGACTTCCCACAGTTAGTACAGAAACGGCACGGATGTTGCGGCTGATGGTGACTGTTGCATCTATTGCACAAAGGTGCATTCCCTGAATAGGGTTTCTTCGCTGGAGGCTGTGCGGGTTGGTTGAGAGCTGCCTGATTAGCTTGGGCAGTGACAACAAAATTTTGGGAAGCCTTACGCTTCCTTGACCTCTTCGATGAACCAGAATCCTTTCCATTCTTGTTTTGACCTTTCTTGCTATCTTCTTTGTCAGACGCCTGCTTCTTACCCTTGTCACCCTTCCTGTGTAACTTATTCTTCCGAATCTGCGACTCAGTCAATGTCGCTGCTAACTCGATCACCTGACGGAGTGTGGTAGGGTTGCTACCAGTAATGATATCTTGCACTGAGTCAGGTAGACCATCGATGTACCTTTTGATAGCCTTCTCGAGTGGGGTAACCATTGTTGGGCAAAGCAGACTCAACTCCTCAAACCTATCAGTATACGCCCTGTGCTCGCCACTATCTTGTTTCAAGTCATCAAACTCTCTCTCCAAAGCTCGCAGTTCATGACGAGGACAAAACTCCCTCATCATAAGAGCTCTAAGTTCAGCCCATGTCTGTGCTAGAGCAACTTCTGCACCATGATCTCTCATAACCCCGTTCCACCATGTGAGAGCCCTCTTCTGAAACACACTCGAAGAAAACTCGACCTTGCGATTTCAGGACACTGAACATGATGGAAAGTATTCTCAATGCTCTCGAACCATTGAAGAAGCCCAGTCGCTCCCTCAGAACCACTAAACTTGAGTGGTTTAGCCGAGTTAAAATCCTTGAATTTGCATGGAGCATTGTTGTTGTTGTTGGCTTGGTTCCATTGAGCAAAGAGGTTTGGGAATTGAGCAGCCATTTGCTGCGCAATGATTTCTGCCAGTTCGGCAGTTGCTATCTGGTTTTCGTGTCGAGGAGGCATTCTAAAAGAGGAAACATGAAAGGAAACGAGTGAGATGATTGGATGAAGAGAATGAGATGAAACAAAATCAACAAAAGCAAAGATGGTGGTCATTCGTCCGTATCACAAAGCAAACAAACGACACACAGTGACTAATCAAAGTAAATGGGTCAAAAATAATGTTTCGCGAAGACATGCTCGCCTATAAGTGAACACTCACCCCAAGAGTTCCCAGGTAAGAGTGACTGGTCCGATTATGTGGATTTGTACGAACACTCTAGCCTTAGACAAAAAACCCAGGGTACAGGCATTCACCCTTCCAGTTTGCACGTGTTCACACTATTTAAGACCCAAAACTTTGACGAGATTTTTGAAAATTCAAAGGGGTTCAAAACCACATAACAGAGGGTTCAAAACCTTGTAATAAATCATTTAAAAACAGATGATTGATTTTCAAAAATCGTTTCGGAAAATTGGGTTCTTGTTTTGATAATCACCAAAGGATAGGTGATGTGCATGTTTTAAGATCTAAACACAAGACAACTTGTGTTAGGGTCCTAGAAAGGTTATAGTCTAGGTCAAAGCATTACTAATAACCTAATTCCCTATAACCATTGGCTCTGATACCAACTCTTCTGTCACACCCCGACCGCGTATAACATGCAACCGCGGCGGAAACGTCGGGGAGCGTTGTAACAGAATTATTGTTTCACAACCATGGCATACAAAGTTATATTTTATAAGAGTGTTACATTGTCTTAAACAGAAAACAAAGATTTTATAACATAATTAAACTAGTCTATCTTCATTTTTTTATTCTCTAAGGCACAGGTCCGCCCTAGTGTCACGATCATCATCCTACGCAAAAGCTCTTGAAAACACATGTGAAAATAGGTACGCCAGCATAAAAATGCCTGTGAGATACATAGGATTTGTGAAAATAGGATTCATGACTTATAAGTTTAGAAAAAGTTGTTTAACAAAAGTCAGTCATGAACCTTGTAAGTTATTTTGTTTTATAAATCCTTCAAAAAGAAATGATATGTATAATAAGAGAATAATGTAAGGTTAAATGAATAACCAAGAAAAATGATTTTGTATAAGATAAGTTGTTTTGTAAATCAATGTCTTGTGAAAATAAGCTGTTTATGTAAAACGTAATATGTCAAATATTGAAATGATTTAAGTAACGCTACGACATGTAATATCATACAAACACTTATATATAGGAAGTACCAGCGGCGTATCCACCATGCTTGTATCATATTACACACGCCTCGTTACTCAAATCACTTACTCAAACCAACCACCAATGTAAATTGTTTATGTATAAATGAATTGTCATGTGTTAATGTGTAAACCATATCGAAATGTCTATGTCCAATGTAAACCACTAAATGTATGTCAATGTCGAAATGTTTATGTTTAATGTAGATCATGTAATGTGTACCCAAAAATATCATGTATGGTAGTGAAATATATCAACTAAACCATATGTGAAATGCACAAAAACAAGGTATTGAAGTAAAACATGGTTTAAATCAAAGTTATGTTTTGTGGAACAGATGCATGCTATACTGATACAAACATTTATGCGGTATTGTGAAAATGCATACATCCAAGCCTTGAGACTGTGGCGATAAACCCTTAAACAAATTAAAGGTTTATCTAAGTTATGTGTATCGAATTCGGTCATTCCTTTCATCCAAACCTACCTAGGATGTCCGGAACGGGAGTTGTCAATTCCTATGGTACCACTACCTACTAACGAACGGCGTAGCTAATGTTAATGAATGTAATGTTCCATTTTAAACAAATCAAATGTCATACCAAAATGTAAGCATGTGATGAAAACAACTGTACTAAGTATGTAACAAGTGGACATACATAGTATATGACGTGAAACAAATGTACTAAGTATGCACACAATGGGCATACATAGCATGAAATGTAATGTGAAACAATGTACTAAGTATGCACACAATGGACATACATAGCATGAAATGTAATGTAAAACAATGTACTAAGTATGCACACAATGGACATACATAGAATGAACACAATGAAATCATGTACTATAAGTGTACTAATGAACATAACAAGCATATGATATGAAAACATGGAAAGCATGAAAGTAACAAGTAGGCACATGTGTTTCACCCCAAAACAGTTTGAAGACAGTAAAGATGGGTCTATGTACTCACTTGAGATTGCTTAGTAGTCCTTGAGTAACAAGCAAACAATGCTAGAGATCACGGATATCAAACGGCACCTAATATAGGTAACTATGTTAACAAACCGGACCTAAATCGGAGGATCGGATAGAATGAAGGTTCGTAAACCAAACGAGTATGGAGACTCGTGTAATATGGTTTAACAAAGCTTACATACTAAATGAAACCTAACATAAGTGCTTACGACCCATTACGACCCGTTTAGGTAGCTTATGCTACGTTAACGCGTCGTTCGCGTGAAACGCGTTCGGACCGCCTAACTAGTCCCGTGACAAGTAGAATATGCCTTAACATGCCTAATATTGTCGCCAAATCAGTTTAGATGTCAAAAGTTGTGTCACATATGTTTATAATGAATTTTGGCATCAAAGGGGTATTTTGGTAATTTACCTAAGGCATATAAACTACCTATCATACAACTACTTAAACGTCGTGACCATAAGGTATAACCTCGGAAGGTTATTCCCTACCTACTATGGTCACCTAATGTATTTGGTCGGATCCTAATGATCGACCAAATGGGTCGGGTTCGAAGGTATAAGCGATTTATTAGATCGCTTACCCTTACGACCCCAGACAACGTGGTAATCAGTAGACATAGTCACAAGGGACTATAACCATCGTGATTACAATCACGTTGCGAAGTTCAAATGAACTTCGCATTGACCATAAACTGGTTAATGCAGAAAGTCAAACAAAGTTTGACTTTCAGACTCGAAAAGCAATAAAAGAACGAAGGAATACTTACAAAGGGTCCCCGAAAGCTTTGATTTCTCAAGTATTCTCAGGTATGAAACAATGGTTTCAACTTAGAGAAATTTCAAGAAATCAAGTGGGTTTTGAAGTTGGGGGATGTGGGTATTTATAGATTTCGGTTCACCGTTAGGATCGTTTCTTGGATAACGTGCCTTGATCTCACCCGTACACTTGTCGGAATGTTATGGTAACTCATTTTGCCCCCACCACAAGAGTTTGACACATGGCATTGGCCTTTGGGGTGTCTAAGGGCTGTTAACAGCTGAAAAAAATGACTTTTGCTGATCAGAAGGGGCCTCGCGTGACGCCAAGGGGGCTAGGTGTCACGCTAAGGTCCTCCTGATCACCAAACACTTTCAAATGTTCCCCTTTCAGTCCCCGTTGTGTATTAAGGCCATTTCCGACACGTTTAAGGATCGTTAAATCATTTTAAAGGCTCCACAAGGATGCCTAAACATTGTGGACATGAAACATGCTCAAAAATATGCCGGATGTTGGTTCGTTTGGTCGTACGATTGCGATGTTCGCTTAATTACGAAGGAATGCGCATAAGCGCGAAAAACGATCCAAATGGCGTGACGAATGGATTTTTCTTATGCCAAACACTAAAACAAAATATTTTAGTGCTTACATAAATTTTTGGATGTCCGGATGTATTCAGAACGTAAGTTATGCGCGAAAGTGCCAACTTATGCACTTTTTGACGCTTTTAGTCCCTGAATGACCCAAAAGTTTATTTTAGCACATCGAACCCCTCAAAGCCTATTTCTAAGCTATATAAAGGATATTTAAGGTGTGTTTAACTTATGGTCATGTTCCGGAATGTTTGTTACAGTTCAAATTGGCATACTTTCGTAGTTTGTCAAGTTTAGTCCCTGTAAGCGAATTAAATTGTTTTTGCCATACCAAAGCCTTCAAAACTTATTTCTAAGTTATGTAAGGGTTATTTAAGGTATTTTAAGTATATGTTGATGTTCCGGAGTATTTGTCGCATTAAACTGATTACGTTTACGCATCAGTTTGCGTATAACTCTCCAGAAAGTGATATAGAGTTTGAAATTGGACAAAAGTCAAAACATGAAAAATGTAAAACATAACCAAACAAACATTGGGATCAAATAACATTGTTTTATTGATAATTAAACTGTTCACAATGATTACAAGCACATATGTTACAGAAATCTTGCAGAAAATCACCTGAACCAGAGAGTTTTCGGGGAAAAGGGGCGTGTGGAATGAAGAAACTGTTATGAAAAAGGGGTTTTATCCCGACAGTTGCGCGGACACGGACTTGTGGGTGGGCAAGTTTTTTAATTTTTTTAAGTGCTCGTGTGAGTGCCCTGTTTCCTGAAAACTTGGTTAGAAGACTTACCGATTTAGATGTCACCCTGCTTGCTCGTAACTTACCAGGTATGATGTTGATGCTTTCATTCTTCGACCATTTGAAACGAGATTTCTTCCTCCTCATCCTCAATGAATCCTTGATAAAGCTTCAGCCGTTGGCCATTGACTTTGAATGGATTTCCATTTCGAGATTTAATTTTTACTGCACCGTGTGGGAAAATATGGGTGATGGAAAAAAGGTCCTGACCATCTAGACTTTAATTTACCAGGAAATAGCCGAAGTCATGAATTAAACAATAGAACTTGATCTCCTACTCAAAATTCATTAGGTTTAATGTGTTTATCATGCAAAATTTTCATTCTTTCCTTATAAATTTCGGAGTTAGAGTATGCATAATTCCTAAGTTCGTCCAATTCATTTAATTGACAAAATCGGTTTTTACCGGCAAATTCTAAATCTAAATTTACATTTTTAATTGCCCAGTAGGCTTTGTGTGCAATTTCTACTGGCAAATGACAACTTTTTCCATAGACGAGCTTATATGGGGTTGTACCTATTGTTGTTTTATAAGTAATTCGAAAAGCCCATAAAGCATCATCTAATTTATCGGCCCATTTGTCACGGCCCCCGACCCGGTTTAACCCGATTCAGGAGCCGCGGGACAGAAAATTCCTTGGTAATTTATTTAATTGAGTTGACAGCGGAAGATTTTATCAGGATCTTTTTAAAGCTGAAATTTCCCGATTATTTTATTTCACAATTCGGGATAAATCCCGGTAGTTTACAATCATATGATTTCACTGAGAAATCTTTATTTTACAAAACATGTTTCTTTATTTAAATTGAGCCACTTCCTTAAGCTTGTTAGTGCTTCACGACACTTTTCCTGGATCACAACAGATCACCTGAAACATGTTTGAAAAAGGTTTTGTCAGCGGGAAATACTGGTGAATCATTCTTTTTACTAAAAATGACGCGCTTGTTATAATTTATAGTATTAAGAGCGATTACAATGTTTATATATATCAACCATCTACCCACGGTATTTATCACTCGACCACCTATTGGCTATCTCGTTGTCCAATGGTGTCTGTGATTATGGTCATATCACCCCTTGGCTAACCCGTTGTCCAATGGTGACGGTTATCAAGTATTGTATACAAACCCCACATACCGGCTGTAATTTGGTGACTACAAAGACTTAATCCCTGTAATAATAACTTTGAAAGTAAACATGATTTTGGAATCAAATTTGATAAAAAGAGAATGACTCACATTGTAGATTTATATGGGCAGAGCTTAGCGTACTGATTAGCCTTTTAACCTAAATTTAAACAACATGCACACGAACTCGGTCAGTAACTAATACAGCATTTATGATAACTCACGAGATTAAACACTCACAACGAATGACAAAGTGCAATACTTAAACATCCATCGAATTTACGACGAGTGACAAAGCATAAACCCTAATGTGGGCAGCACTTAAACATCCATTGGATAGTTTCAATCGATCGGATATTGAATCGTAGTAGCGATCGAGTTAATACCCAGTATCAGAGCATAATACTTTCGTTTTTGAAAGTTTTCGTCGACACAGAATGAAAGCCCCTGAGCTAAGCTATTTATAGGTGAAAAATAAGGTTCACGCGGCCCGCGTGGCCGCCTAGTCTATGTGTAGGTCTGATTGGTCACAAGTAGGTTCAACAGCTGGTCAATACGTGGATCCGGAATACTTATCCGGTCAACTTAACATTGACGCGGCCCGCTTAAACTTCCCTTAAGGTTTACGCGGCCCGCGAGAGGACCAAGATTCTGAATTTCTTGATTTTTAATATGGATTAGGGTTTCAGGGGTCCGGGTTTTTACTTACGAGTAAAATTGGGACATTTTTTAGAGTCCTTACATCCTCCCCACCTTATTTAAAATCTCGTCCTCGAGATTCATTGGAATAAGTGAGGATACTTTCGCTTCATCTCCGATTCCAGCTCCCAAGTGTATTCGGGTCCTCTCTTTGAATCCCACTTGACTTTAACTAGCACCAATCTTTTGTGTTTGAGAAATTTGATCTTTCGATCTTCGATTTGAAGAGGTTTCTAAACAAATTTTAATTTCTCATTTACCTCTATATCTTGGAGAGGTACTACCAAAGATTCGTCTGATAGGCATTTCTTGAGGTTGGATACATGGAATACATCATGTACTCCTGCCAATTCTTTTGGTAGTTGTAAACGATAAGAAACTGTTCCTATACGTTGGATCACTGAGAATGGTGATACGTATCTTGGACTTAGCTTTCCTTTCTTACCAAATCGAACTACTCCTTTCCAAGGTGAAACTTTCAATAGTACTTTGTCTCCAACTTGAAACTCGAGTGGCTTGCGTCGATTATCGGCATAACTTTTCTGGCGATCTTGAGCCGTCTTCAGTCTTTCTTTGATCTGTGTGATTTTGTCAGTAGTTTCTTGCACTATCTCGGGACCTGATAATTGACTTTCTCCTATCTCTGCCCAACAAACTGGAGTTCTGCACTTTCGTCCGTATAATGCTTCAAATGGGGCAGCTTCAATGCTTGAATGATAACTATTGTTATAGGAGAATTCGATCAAAGTTAAGTGATAGTCCCAGTTTCCACCAAAATCTATTACACATGCTCGGAGCATGTCTTCTAGAGTTTGGATCGTCCGTTCACTTTGTCCGTCTGTCTGAGGATGATATGCAGTGCTTAGATTTAGTCAAGTTCCCATTGCTTCTTGAAAACTTGTCCAGAAATGGGAAGTGAAACGACTATCCCTATCTGATACAATGGAGAGTGGAACTCCATGTAAGGATACTACTTCATCTACATACAACTTTGCCAACCTTTCCATGCTAAAAGTTTCTTTCATAGGTAGAAAGTGAGCTGATTTGGTTAATCGATCCACAATTACCCAAATCACGTCATTACCTTTTCTGGTTTTTGGGTAACTTAGTAACAAAATCCATTGTTACGAGTTCCCATTTCCATACAGGCATTTCTAGTTGTTGTAGTAGACCTGAGGGTTTCTGGTGTTCTGCCTTAACTTGTGAACAAGTAAGACACTTAGAAACATATCGAGCTATGTCCTTTTTCATTCCTATCCACCAAAAGTTCTTTCTTAAATCTTGGTACATTTTATTGTTTCCAGGGTGCATGGTATACCTAGATTTATGGGCTTCTTCTAAAATCTTATTTCTTAATTCTCCCTGCTTAGGTACCCAAATCCTTCCTTTGTGGAATCTTCAAATTCCATCAGCTCCTTGTTCTAATTCTTTTATTCATCATTTCATTCCTTCATCATCATCCTTGATTGCTATTTCTTGAAAATGCTTTAGTTGTTCCATTAAATCTAACTGTAGATTTAATCTAAGAGCACAAACCCGTCGTTGTTTTTCATGGTACTTACGACTTAAGGCATCTGCAACTACATTTGCCTTTCCTTCGTGATACTGAATATCACAGTCGTAGTCACTTAGGATTTCCATCCATCTCCTTTGCCTCATGTTTAATTCTTTTTGCCCAAATATATATCTTAAACTTTTATGATCTGTATAGACAGTAAATTTACTTCCGTACAGATAATGTCTCCAAATCTTAAGGGAAAAAATTATGGCTCCTAATTCTAAGTCATGAGTCGTATAGTTTTCTTCGTGCTTTTTCAATTGCCTTGAAGCATACGCAATTACCTTCTTGCGTTGCATTAGCACACATCCTAATCCTAGTTTTGAAGCATCACAGTAAACTTCAAAATCTTAAGTCCCTTCTGGTAAAGCTAGGATTGGGGCATTTGTTAACTTTTGCTTTAGAATCCTAAAAGCTTATTCTTGCTTAGGTCCCCATTCAAACTTAACTGCTTTACAGGTTAGCTTAGTTAATGGTACAGCTATTTTGGAAAAATCCTTCATAAACCGTCTATAATATCCGGCTAAACCTATAAAACTTCTAATTTCCATTGTGGATTGCTGAACCTTCCATTTGGTGATCGCTTCTATTTTAGCAGGATCTACGTGAATGCCGTCGTGATTCACCATGTGTCCTAGGAATTGCACTTCTTGCAGCCAAAATTCACACTTCGAGAATTTGGCGTAAAATTTTTCTTTTCTTAACAAAGTTAAGAGTACATGCAGGTGCTCACAATGTTCCTCCTGACTTTTGGAATAAATAAGTATATCGTCGATGAAAACAATTACAAATTTATCCAAATACGGTTTACAGATTCTATTCATTATGTCCATGAATGTGGCAGGTGCATTTGTTAGTCCGAAGGGCATGACTGTAAACTCGTAATGACCATACCTAGTTCTGAAAGCAGTTTTAGGTATGTCTTCTTCTTGTACTTTCAATTGATGATATCCGGAGCGCAAGTCGATCTTAGAAAAAAATATCTAGCTCCTTGAAGTTGATCGAAAAGATCATCAATCCTAGGTAATGGGTATCGATTCTTAATTGTAACCTTATTCAATTCTCTATAATCAATACACATTCTCATCGAACCATCCTTTTTCTTTACAAACAACACTGGTGCTCCCCAAGGGGATGAACTAGGTTGTATGAAACCTTTACTTAGTAATTCATCTAATTGCTTTTTCAGTTCTAACATTTCTGTGGGTGCTAACCGATAAGGTGCCTTGGCTATCAGTGTAGTTCCGGGAATTAGATGAATTCTAAATTCGACTTCCCTATCAGGTGGTAATCCAGGTAGTTCTTCTGGGAATACATCCGAGTATTCTGATACTACTGGAATGTCCTTAAGTTCCTTATTTTTAGTGTTAATGATTACTGAGATCATATACACCATTTCTTGTTTTCTTGAGTAACTAGCCAATTTCATTACTGAAATGAATTTCAGTGGCTTTCGTGGCTTATCTCCTGTAATCACCACTAATTCTCCTGTGGGTGTATGAATTTCTATAAAAATTTTATCACAAAGGATTCGAGCATGGTTGGCTACTAACCAATCCATTCCTAATACGACATCGAATCCAGTTAAATTCATTGGCAATAGGTTTGCATAAAATTTATGACCTGAAAGTTCTATATTTTCTTTTTGCAAAACCTTATCTATGTTAATAGAATTTCCGTCTGCCGTTTCGACTGTAAAAATATGCCTAAGGTTGGTTAAGGGTAAGTTAAGAGCTTGGCAAAATGAAGTATTTATAAAACTTTGGTTTGCACCAGAGTCAAATAATACTTTTGCGTAAACGTTGTGAACTAGGAACGTACCAGCTATCATATCTGGAATGAGTTCTGCCTCATGAGTAGTTAATTGGAATGCTCGAACATTCTTCTTGGTAGCTCCGTCGGTTGGTTTAACTTTATTGTTTGCTGGTTTAACCAACATAGGGCATTCTGGTTTAAAATGTCCTGCTTCTCCACAGTTATAGCAGACCCTTGTTTTCTTTCTGCAGTCTTCTTCGCGATGTCCTACGACTTTGCAGAAGTTGCAGGTTATATTACATCTTCCATAATGTTTCTTTCTGCAATTCCTGCAGAATGGTGGAGTTGCAGATTGCCCTGTTCCTCTTTTCTTGAAATTGCTAGTATTACCCACACGAAATCCTTGGGTAATTTTCTGAGCCAGTTCCTTTTTCCTATTTTCATCTCTTGTGCGTACCAGCTCGTCAGTAAGGGTGTTAGCTAATTCTACCGCATCGTCAATAGTGCGAGGTCTCGCAGCTTTAACGATATTACGGATTTCGCCAATTAATCCCCAAATATAGCGAGAAATAAGTACCGGTTCTGGCGAAGCCAGTGTTGGAACTACTCTAGCATATTCAAAGAATGTCGAAGTGTACCCTCGACAGTTTACATCCACCATCCAATGTGTCAGGAACTTATTCGCCATTTGTTCCTTTTCATATTCAGGACAGAATTTTCTTTCTACAAGACTCTTAAATTCTTCCCAGTTCATAGCATACGCCATCATCCTTCCTTTTGCTTGTAACACCGTGTTCCACCATTCTAGCGCCCCTTCTTTAAAAAGATTCGACGCATACATGACCTGGTCTTTTTCAGCACATTTACTTATGGAAATTACTGCCTCGATTTTCTCTAACCAACGCAGTGCCATAGTCGCCCCTTCATTGCCTACAAATTCAGCTGGTTTACAAGCAAGAAATTCTTTGTAAGTGCAACCAGGCGTTGCAGCTTTCATTTTCTTAGGGAGCGGAGCCTGCTGTGGATCATTATCGTGATTAGTATGATTACCGCCTCTGTTTACGCTATTACTAAAGTTATCTTCAGAAGTACGTTTGCTAGTAACGATTTGTAGAGGTTCAACAGGTTTCTGGGCAGCAGCAAGGATTGCTGGAATAGCATTGGCTATTCCTTGAGCAACAATATTTTCTATATCTTGCTTAGTCATAAAGTGATCCTCCTGGTGTTGCTCAGATTGGTTAACCTCATTAACTGGTTCATTATTAGTGTTTTCCATCTGATAATATATATAATTTATTAGTATAACAATTATACAAAACAATTATACAAATTTCACCACACACACATATATATATCCAAAATTATCGATTTCTCGATTCCCATTATATATATATATATATATATATTATGCATCATTACACACTGTTATCTTACAGAGGTTTTATTTTAGGTTATTTTACATAGTTATATTTTACTATTTATTATACAACCACAGTTTCACATTCTCACACCACACTATTTCTCGTCAATTATTTTTTTAGAAACGATGCTCCCTCTCATCATATTTCCAGGAGATTTGTCCTCATATTTCCCGGATTCTATTCCCTGCATCCATCAATTCTTCACCAAAGTGGCGAAGTTCAGCTAAATTCTCATTGCTCATTGGTGGGTTTGGTATTGGTTCTGGGTCGAACTGAGGGAGAAAGGTATAAGGATTGTTGAGTAGGTTTTGAAACTGCCAGTCATTAGTCCACCACTCGTCCATTCCTAGAGGTTGGGTGTGGATCAGAGGGTCTGGAATGGCTGGTTCTAAGTTTATTGGAAGTTGGGTTTCAGCAGGATAAGGGTAGAGATTATTATTAACAGGCCTAACGATATCACAGCTCGCCAATGCACGATCCAATTCCTCCTGAAATGGTAACTCCTCGACTTGTCTAGAGCTTTCCCTAATTTCCATCTTTGTATGCCTAGAACCTTCCCCAATCTCTATTTCTGTCTGCCTAGAACCTTCCCCGACTTCAATCCCCTTTCCTTTATCTATGGGGTTTTCTATTTTGGGAATCTTCCTAGTTGCGGGTTTCCTCCTGCGCACACACCTCCATCCCACAAATCTTCTCCTTTTCTTAGACTTGGGTTTTCCGGAGGTGGAGCGTTGAATTCCATAGGTTCTTCTATATCGGGTATGTAACCAGTAAAATCTCTGGAAACTTCTATTTTCACCGGATAGAGATTGAGATTCTGAAGGGCTTCAGATAACTCATTCATGCTGTTTAGCATATATGCAAAAATACACACAAAATGCTAAGTTAAAATTTTATAACAAAATTTTATAGATAACCTTTAAATATTATTGCATACCGTGTAACTAATTTAATACAAAGGACAACTAACAATTAAAACATATTAGGGTTTATTGTAAACTTATTTATTTACTGGGTAAAGTTTTTGGCTTGTAAGTGATATGGGTGCTAGAACTTGAGTCAGAGTATTTAAAGATTTGCATTTACTGCTACAGTGGCTAGCATAGAGAGATCTGCCCATTTTTCATCTAACTTGTCTTCCCATGGTTGGTTACTGTCTAGTTCTTGGGTTTTCTGATTAACTCTCTTTTCTTTTGGTTGTGATTTCTTTATTTTCTCCTGACTCTTCCTAATAATCAAACTTCTTTTATTAGGAGAAAGTGGTTCCTCATATTGTGCCTTTCGAACAAATATTCCTTCCTCAGTATCTGTTGAGTATTTTGAGGATGAAGTTCCTTTTTCTTTTGGTGAAATATCTAATTTATAATAGATATCCAAAAGTCTTTGCTTACCCATACTGTTAACAAATATTCAAACAATAAAACACATAATCACAAAAATAGAAATCAGTAAAATTAAGTATTTTCTAAATACTTAATTGGCTTAAATCAGTGGCTCTGATACCGCCTTTTTCTGTCACGGCCCCCGACCCGGTTTAACCTGATTCAGGAGCCGTGGGACAGAAAATTCCATGGTAATTTATTTAATTGAGTTGACAGCGGAAGATTTTATCAGGATCTTTTTAAAGCTGAAATTTCCCGATTATTTTATTTCACAATTCGGGATAAATCCCGGTAGTTTACAATCATATGATTTCACTGAGAAATCTTTATTTTACAAAACAGGTTTCTTTATTTATATTGAGCCACTTCCTTAAGCTTGTTAGTGCTTCACGGCACTTTTCCTGGATCACAACAGATCACCTGAAACATGTTTGAAAAAGGTTTTGTCAGCGGGAAATACTGGTGAATCATTCTTTTTACTAAAAATGACGCGCTTGTTATAATTTACAATATTAAGAGCGATTACAATGTTTATATATATCAACCATCTACCCACTGTATTTATCACTCGACCACCTATTGGCTATCTCGTTGTCCAATGGTGTCTGTGATTATATTCATATCACCCCTTGGCTAACCCGTTGTCCAATGGTGACGGTTATCAAGTATTGTATACAAACCCCACATACCAGCTGTAATTTGGTGACTACAAAGACTTAATCCCTGTAATTATAACTTTGAAAGTAAACATGATTTTGGAATCAAATTTGATAAAAAGAGAATGACTCACATTGTAGATTTATATGGGCAGAGCTTAGCCTACTGATTAGCCTTTTAACCTAAATTTAAACAACATGCACACGAACTCGGTCAGTAACTAATACAGCATTTACGATAACTCACGAGATTAAACACTCACAACGAATGACAAAGTGCGATACTTAAACATCCATCGAATTTACGACGAATGATAAAGCATAAACCCTAATGTGGGCAGCACTTAAACATCCATTGGATAGTTTCAATCGATCGGATATTGAATCGTAGCAGCGATCGAGTTAATACCCGGTATCGGAGCAGCACCCTATTAATTTTGGAAGTAATTTCGACTTCAGAGCATAATACTTTCGTTTTTGAAAGTTTTCGTCGACATAGAATGAAAGCCCCTGAGCTAAGCTATTTATAGCTGAAAAATAAGGTTCATGCGGTCCGCGTGAAAAATAAGGTTCACGCGGACCTTGGCTTAACATTTACGCGGCCCGCGTGGCCGCCTAGTCTACGCGTAGGTCTGATTGGTCACGAGTAGGTTCAACAGCTGGTCAATACGCGGATCCGGAATACTTATCCGGTCAATTTAACATTGACGCGGCCCGCGTAAACTTCCCTTAAGGTTTACGCAGCCCGCGAGAGGACCAAGATTCTGAATTTCTTGATTTTTAATATGGATTAGGGTTTCAAGGGTCCGGGTTTTTACTTACGAGTAAAATTGGGACATTTTTTAGAGTCCTTACACCATTCTTTCTTATTTAACCCTACGGTTTTTTTTCAAGTATTCGTTTTAAACCTCTATTAGTCACTTTGTCTTGTCCGTTTGTTTGAGGGTGATATGTCGTTGAAACCCTATGATAGACCCCATACCTTGTTAGGATTTTTTCAAGTTGATGATTACAAAAATGGGTACCTCTATCACTTATTAAAGCTTTTGGTGTTCCAAAATGAGAGAATAATCTTTTCAGAAATCTTACCATGACTCTTCCATCGTTGGTTGGAAGTGCCTCGGCCTCGGCCCATTTAGACAAGTAATCGACTGCCACAAGTATATATTTGTTTCCTTTTGATTGTGGGAAAGGTCCCATAAAGTCGAGTCCCCATGTGACACCTGTGTCACTTCAACCATCAAACAGATTCCAAACCATGAAATAATGTGTTTCATATTTGGGATTTGTATAAATATGTGTATCATTTGCACATATCAATTCTTGTTCAATTTCGGGCTCTAAATCGCTTTCTGGAAGGTTATACGCACACTGATGCGTAAATATAACCAGTTTAATGCAACAAACACTCTGGAATAGTAACATAGGCTTAACATACCTTAAATAACCTTTACATAACTTATAAATAAGTTTTGGAAGGTTTGGTGTGCCGAAATCAAGTTTATTCGCTTACAGGGACTAAATTCGACAAACTGCGAAAGTATGCCGATTCGTACTGTAACGGACATTCCAAAACATGACCATAAGTTAAACATACCCTAAAAATCCTTTACATAGATTAGAAAAAGGCTTTGAGGGGTTCGGTGTGCTAAAATAAACTTTTTGGTCATTCAGGGACTAAAAGCGTCAAAAAGTGCATAAGTTTGCATTTTCGCGCATATCTTACGTTCTGAATAGATCCGGACATCCAAAACTTTATGTAATCATTAAAATATTTTATTTTAGTGATTGGCATGATAAAATTCCATTCGTCGCGTAGTTTGGATCGTTTTTCGCATTCATTAGTGTTTCGTCGTAATTAACCGAACAACGCAACCGTACGACCAAACGAACCGACATCCGAGATATTTTTGAGCATGTTTCATGTTCCCTATACTTTAAATTCATTTTAGAGCATTGAAATGGGATTAACGGGGCTTAAACGTGTAAAAAATGCAGCAAAAACCATGTTTTGCACATTCAGGGACCAAAATTGACAATCTGCCATAGTTATCTTAGGAGGGACCAAAGTTGAAAATCTGATTTCCAGCTTGTTCCAGCTGTTCCCCTCATTTTCACATGGTTTTAATGAAACTAGGGGCTTGTTTTGGGGTACCCATGGTATTCTAAAACCATGGGCACACAAGTAAGGTCCAGATCGAAGCTCGGTTTTCGATGAACGATCCTAACGGTCTTGGTTTTCCTATAAATACCGCCACCCTCTTGCTTCAAAACTCACACTTTGATCTGATTTGGCTCTCTAAGTTGAAGTTATACACTTCATACCTGAGAGTAATCGGATCAAAACTCCGTAGCTTGGACCCGTTGTAAGTCCTCTTTCGTTCTTTTAGCCGTTTTAGCGTGAAAGTCAAACATTGTTTGGCTTTCAGCTTTGACCAGTTTATGGTCAACACGAAGTTTGATTGAACTTCGTAACGTGAGCATAATCACGATGGTTCTAGTCCCTTTTGACTATACCTACTGATTACCACGTTATTTAGGCATAGTGGCGAGTCGTAGTTTCGGCCAAAATGCGTATTCTTGCGTATTTTGTAACCAAACTACTTTTAGGTATCAAGACCATTTTTTATACCAAACCTGTTTTCTAAATTCGTTAAACATGTTTTAACATGTTTAGCTCGTCACTTTAGGTTTAGTGCTTATATAGGGTCGTAAGGTAAGCGATCTAAACAATCGCTTAGACTTTCGAACCCGACCCGTTTGGTCGATCATTAGGATCCGACCAAACACATTAGGTGACCATAGTTGTATAGGGAATAACCTTCCGAGGTTATACCTTATGGTCACGTCGTTTAGTTAGTTGTATGATAGGTAGTTTATATGCCTTAGGAAAATTACCAAAATGCCCTTTTTACGCCAAAATTCATTTTAAGCATATGTAACATAATTTTTTATATCTAAACTGATTTGGCAACAATATTAGACATGATAAGGCATATTTTACTTGTCATAGGACTAGTTAGGCGGTCCGAACGCATTTTACGCGAACGACGCGTTAAAGTAGCATAAGCTACCTAAACGAGTCGTAATGGGTCGTAAGCACTTAGGATAGGTTCCGTTTTAGAATGTGAGCTTTGTTAAACCATATTACATGAGTTCTTACACTCATTTGGTTTACGAAACCACATTTTATCCGATCCTCTGATTTAGGTCCGTTTATTTACATAGTTACCTATATTAGGTGCCGTTTGATTTCGTGATCCCTCTAGCTTTGCTTGGTTGTTGTTCAAGACTTCTAAGCACCCTCAAGTGAGTACATAGACCCCTACTGTTTTTCAAATGTTTTGGGGGTGAAACACATGTGCCTACTTGTTACTTTCGTGCTTTCCTTGTTTTTCATATCATATACTTGCTATGTTCATTAGTACACTAGTAGTACATGATTTCATTATGTTTTTGCTATGTATGTCCATTTAGTGCATACTTAGTACATTGTTTTACATTACGTTTTATGCTATGTATGTCCATTTAGTGCATACTTAGTACATTGTTTTACATTTCATTTTATGCTATGTATGTCCATGTAGTGCATACTTAGTACATTGTTTTACATTTCATTTCATGCTATATATGTCCATTTAGTGCATACTTAGTACATTATTTTACATTTCATTTCATGCTATGTATGTCCATTTGTTGCATACTTAGTACATTATTTTCATAAAACATGCTTACATTTTGGTATGACATTTGGTTTGTTTAAATAGCTCAAAAATACATTCATTAACATTAGCTACGCCGTTCGTTAGTAGGTAGTTGTACCATAGGAATTGACAACTCCCGTTCCTGACATCCTAGGTATGTTTAGATGGAAGGAATGACCGAATTTGATAAACATAACTCAGATAAATCTTTAATTCGTTTAAGGGTTTATCGCCACAGTCTCAAGGCTTGAATGTATGCATTTTCACAATACCACATAGATGTTTGTATCAGTAAAGCATGCATTATTTTACAAAACATAAATTTTGATTATAATTTATCAAATGCATTGTTTTGTACATTCTTTTCTTATAGGGTCGAGTAAATGCTTTTAATCAATAATGACTTTTTATTCACTCTACATCACATTTGTTTACTCAATAACATTTCAACATTTGTCTAAACATTACATTTAGTTATACATGAACATTTTTACATTGATGGTTTGTTTGGGTAAGTGATTTAAGTAACGAGACGTGTGTAATATGATAAAATCATGGTGGATACGCCGCTGGTACTTCCTATATATAAGTGCTTTTATGATATTACATATCGTAGCGTTATTTAAACCATTTCAATTTTGATGTGACACCTGGGTCACTGCGACCATCAAACAAATACCAAACCAATGAAATATTGTATTTCATACTTGGAATTTCTACAAATATGTGTATCATTTGCACATATCAATTCTTGTTCGATTTCGGGCTCTAAATCGCTTTCTGGAAGGTTATACGCGCACTGATGCGTAAATATAACCAGTTTAATGCAACGAACACTCCGGAATAGTGAAATAGGCTTCACATACCTTAAATAACTTTTACATAACTTAGAAATAAGTTTTGAAGGCTTTGGTCTGACAAAATCAAGTTTAATCGCTTACAGGGACTAAATTCGACAAACTGCGAAAGTATGCCGATTCGTACTGTAACGAACATTCCGGAACATGACCATAAGTTAAAAACAACCTAAATATCCTTTACATAGCTTAGAAATAGGCTTTGAGGGGTTCGGTGTGCTAAAATAAACTTTATAGTCATTCAGGGACTAAAAGCGTCAAAAAGTACATAAGTTTGCATTTTCGCGCATAACTTACGTTCTGAATACATCCGGACATCCAAAAATTTATGTAAGCACTAAAATATTTTATTTTAGTGTTTGGCATAAAAAAAATCCATTCGTCGCGCAATTTGGACCGTTTTTGCGTCCGTTACGACTTCCGTCGTAATTAACCGAACAACGCAATCGTACGGCCAAACGAACCGACATCCGACATATTTCTGGGCATATTTCATGTTCCCCATGCTTTAACATCCTTATGGAGCTTAAAAATGGGTTTGACAGGTGTTAGAAGTGCCAAAACACGACGATACATGCACAGGGACCAAAACTGAGATTTTGCAAAGTTGCTGATCTGCAGATAGCTTACGGACCGTAAGCCATACTCCATACGGTCCGTAAGGCTGTGCCAGAACATCAGAAACTTCTTTATAGCCTGTTAACAGCTGTTATGCACTCCCAACTCACACCCACATGTCATTTCCTGATGCAAGGGGGGCCATTTGATGCACATGAGTTTATAAACAAGTGTAGGGATGAGATTGAATCACGTTTTACGATAAACGATCTTAACGATTCAAGAAATCCTATAAATACCCCCAAGTTCCCAACTCAAAACCCACTTGATTTCTGAAAGTTTCTCTAAGTTGAGGTGTAAAAACGCTTCATACCTGAGAAATGTTTGGAAATCAAAGCTTGCGGGGACCCGTTATAAGTGTTCCTTCGTTCTTTTTATGCGTTTTAGCGTTAAAGTCAAACCGTGTTTGACTTTCTGCATTGACCAGTTTATGGTCAATGCGAAGTTCGTTTGAACTTCATAACGTTAGCGTAATCACGATGGTTATAGTCCCTAGTGACTATACCTACTGATTACCACGTTATCTAGGCTCCGTGACGAGTCGTAGTTTCGGCCAAAATGCGTATTCCTGCTTTGTATGTTTACTTAGCATACTTAGTACATTGTTTTACTTTACATTTCTGCTATGTATGTTGACTGAGCATGCTAGCACATTGATTTACATGACTCTTCCTGCTTTGTATGTTTACGTAGCATACTTAGTACATTGTTTTACATTACATCTAGTTGCATATGCTCATCCAGCATATGGACACATTGTTTTACATTACATCCTATTGCATATGCTCATCCAGCATATGAACACATTATATTACATTTTGAGCCGTTTGTAACTATTTGACTATGTAAACCGTTGTAACCATTTGACTATGTGAATCGTTGTAACCATTTGATTATGTGAACCGTTTGTAACTGTTGAACCGTGTGAACCGTATTTGACCATACATAAACATCTCTACAATTGTTAAACTTTACATTTTGGTGGTTGTTTGGGTAAATGATTTAAGTAACGAGGCGACGTGTAATACGAAAAAATCATGGTGGATACGCCGCTGGTACTTCCTATATATAAGTGCTTTTATGGTGTTACATATCGTAGCGTTATTTAAACCATTTCAGTTTCGACATATTACATCTACAATACAATTTTCACATAAACATCGTTTTACAAATAACTTAACTTATACAAACTCATTTCACATGGTTACTCATTTAACCATGCTTTATTCTTTTATACATATATATATCATTTGATTTATTTATCACTTTTCAAATGATTTATGAAAGGAATCACTCAACAAGATTCATGGCTACTTTTTAAATAGTTTCTTTAAACACAAGTCATGAATCCTATTTTCATAAAACCTATGTATCTCACAGGCATTTTTATGCTGACGTACCTATTTTCACATGTGTTTTCAGGAGCTGTTGCATAAGATGATCGAGACACACTTAGGCGGACCTGTGCCTTAGTGACTTAAAACGAAGCAAGAACTAGTTAATTTATGTTATGTACCCTTTGTTTCTTGTTTAAGACAATGTAACTCTCTTGATTGATAAATAAAAATATAACTTTAATTGCCATGGTTATGAAACAATTAATTCTGTTACAACACTCCCCGACGTTTCCGCCACGTTTTGTTGTTCTACGTGGTCGGGGTGTGACAGAAAAGTTGGTATCAGAGCCAATGGTTATAGGGAATTAGGTTATTAGTAATGCTTTGACCTAGACTATAACCTTTCTAGGACCCTAACACAAGTTACCTTGTGTTTAGATCTTAAAACATGCACTTCACCTATCCTTAGGTGATAACCACAACGGGAACATCAATTCTGAATCCGATTTGAAAATTAATCATCTGTTCTTGGATGATTGATTACTAGGTTTTGAACCCTCTGTTACAAGGTTTTGAACCCCTTTGGGTTTTCAAAATCTCGTCAAAAGTTTTTGGGTCCAAAATAGTGTGAACACGTGCAAACTGGAAGAGTGAATGCCTGTACCCTGGGTTTTCTGTCTAAGGCTAGAGTGTTCGTACAAATCCACATAATCGGACCAGTCACTCTTACCTGGGAACTCTTGGGGTGAGTGTCCACTTATAGGCGAGCATGTCTTCGTGATACATTATGAGGACCTACTTGCTTTGATTCAGCCTTTGTGTGTCGTTTGTTTGCTTCGTGGTTCAAACAAATGACCATCACCTATGATTTTGGTAGGTAGTTATAACATCCTATTCTTACCCAATGCCATTTCATTTGTTTTCTCTCTTATTTCCCCTTTTTAGAATGCCTCATCAACGCGACAATCAGATAGCGAATGCCGAACTGGCAGAAATCATTGCGCAGCAAATGGCTGCTGCTTTCCCAAATCTCATTGCTCAATGGAACCAAGCCAACAACAACAATCATACTCCATGCAATTTCAAGAGTTTCAATTCGGCTAAGCCACTCAAGTTTAGTGGTTCGGAAGGAGCAACTGGGCTCCTACAGTGGTTCGAGAGCACTGAGAGTACGTTTCGTCACGTTCAGTGTCCTGATAATCGCAAGGTCGAGTTTGCTTCCAGTGTATTTCAGAAGAGGGCTCTTACATGGTGGAACGGGGTGATGAGAGACCGTGGTGCTGAGGTTGCTTTAGCACAGACTTGGGCCTAGCTTAGGGCTCTTATGATGAAGGAATTCTGTCCTCGTCATGAGCTAAGGGCTCTAGAAAGGGAATTTGATGATTTGAAGCAAGATAGCGGTGAGCATCGAGCCTACACGGACCTTTATGAGGAGTTAAGTCTGTTATGCCCAAACATGGTCACGCCTTTGGATAAGGCAATCGAAAAGTACATTGATGGCCTCCCTGACTCAATACAAGACATTGTGACTGGTAGCAACCCTACTACAGTTAGACAGGCCATTGAGCTATCTGCAACCTTGACTAAATCTCAGATCAGGAAAGGTAAACTTTTTCGAAAAAGTGACAAGAAACCAATCGAGGAATCAAAGACCATGGATGAACAGACTGGATCTCCTAAGAAGTCAAAGAAGCGAAAGGCTTATCAGAACTTCGCCGTGGTCGCTCACAATGATCAAGCCGTCCCCAACCAACCAGCTCAATCCCTTGCTCGGAAGCCCTACAACGGAACTGCACCCTTGTGCAATCAATGTAGCCTACATCATCATGCTGGTGTGAAGTGCCGCACATGCCAAGTTTATGGACTTGTAGGTCACACAGCGAGGGTTTGCCCAATAGCAGCTACACCAAATCAAGTTAACAACAATCCTGCTCAAGATCGTTTTCCACCAGGTTCTTGTTTCAACTGTGGCGAGATGGGCCATTTCCGAAGAAACTGCCCAAAGCTTGCTAATGCAAATCCAGTGCAGGGATGAGCATCGGACCAACTAGAAGACAATGTTGTTTAGAGATAATCAAGCCTTATGTATTATTTTTTTTGTTGCCAAGGTCCATGAAACAGTTGTTGTTGTTTATAAATAAATCTTTTTATTTTACATTGCAATGTACAAATGTGATGGCATGTATAAACAACGTATCCCCTAAAATACCGACAATCAAGGAACCGTATTCCTTGAAGAACAGACTACCCCCAAACTTTCTTCCACTTTATGATCTCTTGCGTTTTCCACAAAAATCCTAAGTACCCGTTTCTTCCAAGGAAAACGAAGTACAAGACGCAAGTTACAACTCTGGACGAATACCCACTCCTTAATGGGGTACCTAAGGATATTTCCGTAAGTCCTTAATTGTTGTATACCTTAATTCAAATATGGTGATTTCTTGTAATCAAAAATCGAATTTTTGGAAGATCATTCTATCTTCTCAGATAGATGCTTGAGGACGTTGAAGTCCATCAACTGGGTTTCTGGTATGCCTTGAATACCCATGTTCAAATCGACGCCAAGTTAATAGCAATCAATAACAAGATAATAGCAATTATTAACCAAGAAAACAATTATGTGATTATGTGCTTACGTGTTCCCTTTTTTGTTTTTGTGTGATCCAAATTATGTTATCCAAATCCTCGTAGAATCTTCCATATCTTCGTATAAGGGATTCATAGAAGGATACCCAAAGGTACTACCAAAAATCCTTAATGGACTTCTACGTTGTAGTCAAGTCCCTTAGATTATGAAGTACTACTCCATAATTAGACCCCTTGAGTGGTCTAGATAAACAGATTGATCCAAAAATCTGGTTAGGAATATCATGTGATGATGTAGCTGAAATGACTCCTTGGTGGTCTAAATAAAAAGATCATCTGTCGATCTAATTAAAAGGACCCTAAGGTAGTCTAGTCACCCTCATCATCAGGTTTGATTTTCTTCCACTAAACATTACAAAACAAACTATGCGGACTGTGCAAGGAATTACGTAATTATGGATGCATACATAATTATGGAATTTAGTGCACAGAAATCACAGCAAGTTCTATCATGTATCTAGAGTTAACCCTATTCATTTCCATTTCTGATGAAGCATCCGTTGAGGAAAAATGAACTAGCTATTCATTTTTCACTTCTGAAGAATATCCGTTGAGGAAATAAATATCCGTTTATCCTTCATTTCCAATTCTAAAGAATACCCGTTGAGGAAAATGACTCCGTTTGTTCATTTTCGTTCTGAAGAGTATCCGTCGAGGGAAATGAATATCCGTTTGTTTAATCCTTCATTTCCGTTTCTGAGGAATCAACCATTGAAAATGACTCCATCCGCTCATTTTCGTTTCTAAAGATTATCCGTTGAGGAAATGAATACCCGTTGTTTATCCTTCATTTCCAACTCTGATGAAGCAACCATTGAAAATGACTCCATTTGTTCATTTTCGTTCTGAAGAATATCCGTTGAGGGAAATGAATATCCGTTTGTTTAAATCCTTCATTTCCAATTCTGAAGAACCCGTTGAGTAAAATGATTCCGTTCGTTCATTTTCACTTCTGAAGAATATCCGTTGAGGGAAATGAATATCCGTTTAGTTAAATCCTTCATTTTCCATTTCCGAAGAACTCGTTGGGGAAAATGACTCCGTTCGTTCATTTTCGCTTCTGAAAAATATCCGTTGAGGAAAATAACAAGATTATGCCTTACATATCTTTGATGATTATTTGACTCAAAGTCACAGACAAACTCCTACGAATAAATTTCGGGACGAAATTTTCTAAAGTAGGGGAGACTGTGACACCTGGGTCACTGCGACCATCAAACAAATACCAAACCAATAAAATATTGTATTTCATACTTGGGATTTGTACAAATATGTGTATCATTTGCACATATCAATTCTTGTTCGATTTCGGGCTCTAAATCGCTTTCTGGAAGGTTATACGCGCACTGATGCGTAAATATAACCAGTTTAATGCAACGAACACTCCGGAATAGTGAAATAGGCTTCACATACCTTAAATAACCTTTACATAACTTAGAAATAAGTTTTGAAGGCTTTGGTATGACAAAATCAAGTTTAATCGCTTACAGGGACTAAATTCGACAAACTACGAAAGTATGCCGATTCGTACTGTAACGAACATTCCGGAACATGATCATAAGTTAAACACACCCTAAGTATCCTTTACATAGCTTAGAAATAGGCTTTGAGGGGTTCGGTGTGCTAAAATAAACTTTATAGTCATTCAGGGACTAAAAGCGTCAAAAAGTACATAAGTTTGCATTTTCGCGCATAACTTACGTTCTGAATACATCCGGACATCCAAAAATTTATGTAAGCACTAAAATATTTTATTTTAGTGTTTGGCATAAAAAAAATCCATTCGTCGCGCAATTTGGACCGTTTTTGCGTCCGTTACGACTTCCGTCGTAATTAACCGAACAACGCAATCGTACGGCCAAACGAACCGACATCCGACATATTTCTGGGCATATTTCATGTTCCCCATGCTTTAACATCCTTATGGAGCTTAAAAATGGGTTTGACGGGTGTTAGAAGTGCCAAAACACGACGATACATGCACAGGGACCAAAACTGTCATTTTGCAAAGTTGCTGATCTGCAGATAGCTTACGGACCGTAAGCCATACTCCATACGGTCCGTAAGGCTGTGCCAGAACATCAGAAACTTCTTTATAGCCTGTTAACAGCTGTTATGCACTCCCAACTCACACCCACATGTCATTTCCTGATGCAAGGGGGGCCATTTGATGCACATGAGTTTATAAACAAGTGTAGGGATGAGATTGAATCACGTTTTACGATAAACGATCTTAACGGTTCAAGAAATCCTATAAATACCCCCAAGTTCCCAACTCAAAACCCACTTGATTTCTGAAAGTTTCTCTAAGTTGAGGTGTAAAAACGCTTCATACCTGAGAAATATTTGGAAATCAAAGCTTGCGGGGACCCGTTGTAAGTGTTCCTTCGTTCTTTTTATGCGTTTTAGCGTTAAAGTCAAACTGTGTTTGACTTTCTGCATTGACCAGTTTATGGTCAATGCGAAGTTCGTTTGAACTTCATAACGTGAGCGTAATCACGATGGTTATAGTCCCTAGTGACTATACCTACTGATTACCACGTTATCTAGGCTCCGTGACGAGTCGTAGTTTCGGCCAAAATGCGTATTCTTGCGTATTTTGTAACCAAACTACTTTTGGGTATCAAAACCGTTTGTTTTGATACCAAACCTGTTTTCTAAAGTCGTTAAGTATGTTTTAACATGCTTAGCTCGTCACTTTTAGTTTTGTGCTTTTATAGGGTCGTAAAGGTAAGCGATCTAAGCAATCGCTTACACTTTCGAACCCGACCCGTTTGGTCGATCATTAGGATCCGACCAAACACATTAAGTGACCAGAGTATATAGGGAATAACCTTTCGAGGTTATACCTTATGGTCGCTTCATTTAAGTAGTTGTATGATAGGTAGTTTATATGCCTTAGGTAAATTACCAAAATGCCCTTTTTACGCCAAAATTCATTATAAGCATATGTAACATAAATTTTGGTATCTAAACTGATTTGACAACAATATTAAACATGTTAAGGCATATTTTACCTATCATATGAGTAGTTAGGCGTTCCGAACGTTTTACGCGAACGACGCGTTAAAGTAGCATAGGCTACCTGAACGGGTCGTAATGGGTAGTAAGCACTTAGGTTAGGTTTCATTGTAGTATGTAGGCTTTGTTAAACCATATTACATGAGATCCCATACTCATTTGGTTTACGAGCCCTCATTCTATCCGATCCTCCGGTATAGGTCCGGTTTATTAACATAGTTACCTATATTAGGTGTCGTTTGATTTCCGTGATCTCTAACATTGCTTGGTGGTTATCCTAGGACTTCTAAGCAATCTCAAGTGAGTACATAGACCCCTCTTTTACTGTTTTCAAACTATTTTGGGGTGAAACACATGTGCCTACTTGTTACTTTCGTGCTTTCCTGTTTTCACATCATATACTTGCTATGTTCATTAGTACATTTATAGTACATGATTTACATTACATTGTTTTGCTATGTGTGTTTACTAAGCATACTTAGTACATTGTTTTACTTTACATTTCTGCTATGTATGTGTTGGACTCTGTATGCCCAAGACACATATTAAATTGATGTGGCTAGTACGTTATGATCCAAGTCGAGTCATACCCAATAACAAGCTACACAAACACTTATATTATTTATTTGTGATATGATCAAACAAATAAATATTAACACTTACAATATTTAGAAATTGGTTTTCTAAATACTTACACTTGACAAACTAATAAATTATATGGATAATTTATTTTGAGAGAATATTTTATTTTGTTATTTAATGGTTTAAATAACATTTTAAAAGGTTGTATAAAGTCTTGCATTTATGTAGTGTTATATTTATAAAAGTTATAAATATATAAACCAAGACTTGAATTTTATAAAAAAGAAATCTTTTTTTTATAAATAAGTGGGCCGCCCCCCCCCCCTTTTGTCTTACCAAGATGAGATCTTGATCCAATTACAATTCATGCTTTTGCATGTGTTAGAGAAGATGTGATTGGGTGGTCTAACCAAGACTTTTGGTCCAATGGGGTTTCATGCACTTGCATGTGTAAGTTGGCACATGATTGGTCATGGTGGGTGGCAATTCTCTCTCATGGCTCTATAAATACTTGTATGACAAAAATGCTAGAGATGAACTTGTAAGAACTAGAGAAATAGCTCTCTAATTTTCGGTCATCATAAGTATCATTCAAGTGTTCGGTTTTGAATTTTAGTGTTGAAATCCTAGCTACAATCGTAGTGTTTGTTGGAAGCTTGGGGTATACAAGCTTGAGGCCTTCTACTCTTGAAGGCAACCGTTCAAGAAACATCATCCATTTCATCATCCTATTACTCCAAGAAGGTAGTATTCTAAACACCCTATGGTTGTGTTTGATAGTATGCATTTTCATATATGGATCCGGGTTTTGGGATTTTGCATATAAATGGTTTTATATCTTATAAAAGTAACATGTTTTAAACATTATTTCCGCTGTGTTTTTATTTCATATGGATGAAACTACTTTGATAAACATGTTAAAATCCCATCAATGGCATCTAGAGCCGCTTATATGAGTGCATGCTTCAATAGATTAAAAATTTCGGGTTTCGGGTTTGAATAAAACCCTATGGCCGAAAATTTTAACATGGTTATCCCTTGGTTTTTCAAGATTATTTTCTTACATGCATAAGAGAATCTTGAAAAATTATTTCATATGGATGATTTGTTTATTTGGACAAAACTTACCTTTTCGGTTTTTTAGTACATAGCCGAAAATGGTCATAAAAGGGAACCATTTTTTTATGCTTCTTGAAATTAATATATATATATTTGGATATATATTTTGGTGCATATGACCTAGCCATGACCTTGTGTTGAATGATTGTGTTGTTATTTATTATTTCAATGGGTTGTAATAATTATTATTTTGTTCTTCCATTAGAAGATATGTAATTTATTTATTTTCATTTGGTATGTAAAATAAATAGATTAGGTGCATTTTATTTTACTAGAAAAAATGTATTAGGATATATTTTGTAAAAGAAGATGCACACAAAAATGCGGTTTTGGTTTGGACCATAATATTCGGTCCAAAGAACTTCATCGTTCTTAACGGGATTTTAACCCGATAACCAAAATACATTTTTGAAGTCCAAAAGAGTTTGGAGCTGAATATAAAAGACTTTTGGAAGCTCAAAGAAGGTGGAGAAATCACAACAAAAGAAGGAGACTTGAAGCATTTGGATGCGGGATCAAGTGGGAGTTAATCAACACATTACTTGTGTCATTTTTCACCCCTTAGGAAGGACCTTTTGGCACACTTGTTTCGGCTAACAAGTGTTGTCAAAATAGTTGGCTATGGTTATGCACCTATTGTTATGAATGATGTGCTTGTTTGGTTGTTTATTTTGTTGTTTAGATGATATGTAGATATGCATGACTTAACAAACTAATAATCAACAACAAGCGTAAAATTGGTTCTTAACAAAATCATTAAAATGTTTAATAAAGGTTTTATTAAAAATTAATGGTTTTATAATAAAATGGGTTTTATTAAAAAGAACCTTGAAAATTTGTTTTCGCTAAAGTACCATTGATTTGAATGCATGCAAATGTATGGTACATAATATTTTCTAAACTAGAATTTTGAAATATCGAAAACCCTTTTATAAAACAAGTCAAACACCATCCTTTTATACAACACTCGAAACACTTGGGAACTCTTATTGTGGGATAAAGGTCACCTAACCACATTTGAGGGAACTTGTATGTTCGAGGTGGGTTTACCATGTTTGTGGGATAAAGGTCACCTAACCACTTATGTGTATAAAGTCACACGTGTGTGTAAGTTGGACGACTTGATTTGGAAACCATGAACTTAGGGTCACCAAAGCATGGGAAACAAAGGTGTTGATGAGATTAAACATGCCAACTAAACATAAAGATGTTTAACCGATCCCATATGGCTAGAAATTGCAAAGAGTTGCAATTGTCAAACGTTGACTACCTTGTTAATTTAAATAGAGGGATAAAGGTCACCTAACCAATATTTAAATGTAACGTTGGATTCTAGATTTTAATTATTAATTGTCTTTAAGACACAAAAGGGTATTAATGATTAAAATATAATAATATCGAAAATACTAAAATTGAACTTGTTAAATTTTGTAGATGGCCGCTAACAATGCAAACCCGACTAACCAAATCGTCTGAAACCTGTCACTAAGAACCATCCTTGAAAAGGATCATCTCAACCATAGCAACTTCATGGATTGGTTTCGAAACTTGAGAATCGTTCTCAAGCAAGAGAAGATATCCTATGTGTTGGACGATCCTATTCCCGATGAACCTAACGTGGAAGATGTGGAAGCCTACAACGATTGGATTAAGTATACCGAGGACTCCATGCAAGCCTCATGCCTCATGTTGGGAACTATGATTCCCGAAATTCAAAAGGATTTTGAACATCACGGGGCATACGACATGATTACCCAGTTAAAGGAAATGTTCCTACAACAAGCAAGGGTAGAACGCTTCGAAACTGTTCGGGCGCTTCATGCATGTCGAATAGAGGAAACCCAATCGGTATCATCTTATGTCCTTAAGATGAAAAGCCACATTGATCGCCTCGAAAGGCTAAATTGTCCCGTCTCTAAAGAGTTGGCTACGGATTTGATCCTCAACTCTTTAACAAAGAAATTTGAAAGCTTTGTAATGAATTACAACATGAATGGATGGGACAAGAGCATTGGTGAACTTCATGCAATGCTCAAGACGGCCGAAGCAAGTATGGGCAAAAAGGCTTTACCCGTCCTAGCGATTAATGAAGGAGGCAACAAGAAGAGGCCCCACCCAGACTCTAAAGCAAACTATGCTAAAAGAAAGGGACACGTCAAGGGAAAGGGAAAAGGAAAAGGAAAAGGAAAAGCAAAAGCAAAAGCAGAACCCGCCAAACCAAAAGAGAAGAAGCAAAAGGTTGCTACGAATGACCCATGTTTTGAATGTGGTGAGATAGGACATTGGAAGAGAAATTGTCCGGCCTATCTCAAAGAGTTGAAAAACAAGAGGGATGCAGGGCAAACCTCAGGTACTATCTTTATGATACATGTTGAGCTTAATGTTATTTCTTCTAACACATGGGTACTAGATACCGGATGTGGAACTCATATTTGCAATTCGTTGCAGGGGTTCAAAAGAAATAGACATTACAAGAAGGGAGACGCTAGTCTCTTCATGGGCAACGGAGCAAAGGTTGATGTCGAAGCTCAAGGAGACTACGTTTTAGAGCTTCCAAGTGGTTTGGAAGTTATTTTGAAGAACGTTTTGTATGCTCCTAGTTTAACTAGGAACATAATTTCTGTTTCCCTTTTAAGACAATGTGGTTTTAATTTCGAATTTGTTAACCAAGACATTTATGTTTCTATGAATGATGTGTTCTATTTTAAAGCAATGTCTTTAAATGGTATTTATGAATTAGATCATGATAACGCATCATATGATAGCTCAATGTACCAAGTAACCAACAAGAAACTCAAAATGGATTTGAGTGATTCCTATCTTTGGCATTGTCGCCTTGGACATATAAGCAAGAATCGCATGCATACACTTCAGAAAAGTGGTCTTTTGAATACAAATGAAGATAATTCATTTGATGTATGCGAATCTTGTTTACAAGGCAAAATGACCAAGACACCCTTTAGTGGAACTTTTGAAAGGGCTAAGGATTTACTAGGTATCATACATTCAGATGTATGTGGTCCTTTTAAGCCGATGACTAGGAATGGTGAAAGATACTTCATTACCTTTACCGACGACTATAGTCGTTATGGTTATGTGTATTTACTAAGACACAAGGATGAAGCATTTGAAATATTCAAAGACTTCAAAAGTGAAGTAGAAAATCAACTCAAGAAAACAATCAAAGTCCTTCATACTGATAGAGGAGGTGAATACCTTAGTGGTGCCTTTCAAGATCATCTTAGAAGTTGTGGGATTATCTCACAACTTACTCCACCTGGAACACCACAACACAATGGTGTGTCCGAAAGGAGAAATCGAACTCTATTAGATATGGTTCGATCTATGATGGCTAGAAGCACATTACCTTTATCATTTTGGGGTTACGCTTTGCTCTCTGCAGTTCGCATACTAAATATGGCCCCAACCAAGAAAGTGGAAAAGACACCTTTTGAAATATGGCATGGAAACCCTCCATCATTATCATTCTTAAGGGTTTGGGGTTGTGAAGCTTATGTTAAGCAATACACCCCAAATAAATTGGAAGTCCGATCCACTAAGTGTATCTTTGTAGGATATCCTAAAGATGATATAGGATATTATTTCTACGATCCAACCGAGCAAAAAGTATTTGTTGCTCGAAAGGGTAAGTTCTTAGAAGCTAAGTTCCTTATGGAAGGAACTAGTGGTAGAACAGTGGAACTTGAGGAGGATCAAGAACCACAAGACGATACACGTTTGGTTGATACTAGCACTCAACAAGAGGTTGTTGAAAACGATCAAGAGGTTGTTGATCAGAACACACAAAATGTTCGCAGATCTGGTAGAATTAGTAATCCACCTGAAAGATATGGATTTTTCATGGATGGATGCTACGTGGTAGATTCAGATGAACCAACCACATACCATGAAGCAATGTTAAAATCCGATTGTGACAAATGGCTTGAAGCCATGAACATAGAGATGCAATCCATGTATGACAACCAAGTTTGGGAATTGGTTGTGCCACCACTTAACTCCAAAGTAGTTGGAAGTAAGTGGGTTTTCAAGAAGAAAACTGATATGCATGGTAACTTAGATACTTATAAAGCAAGACTTGTAGCAAAAGGTTTCACTCAAACTCAGGGGATTGATTATGATGAGACTTTCTCGCCTGTGGCGATGCTAAAGTCAATCAGGATATTATTTGCCATAGCTGCATATTATGACTATGAGATCTGGCAATTGGATGTCAAAACGGCTTTTCTTAATGGATATCTTGATGAAGATGTCTATATGGTTCAGCCTGAAGGTTTTATCGATCTAAAACATCCTGACAAAGTATGCAAGTTAAAGAAATCAATCTATGGATTGAAACAAGCATCTAGAAGTTGGAATCACCGTTTTGATGAAGAAATTAAGAATTTTGGATTCATCAAGAACGGTGATGAAGCTTGTGTGTATAAGAAAGCTAGTGGGAGCATCATCACTTTCTTAGTACTGTATGTCGATGACATTCTACTATTTGGGAATGACATTCCAACCATGGAAGGTGTAAAAGCTTGGCTTGGAAGTTGTTTTTCCATTAAGGATCTTGGTGAAGTAGCCTACATTCTGGGATTAAAGGTCTATAGGGATAGATCAAGGCGCTTGATAGGTTTAAACCAAAGTGCATACATTGACAAAGTCTTGAATAGGTTCCAAATGGAGAACTCTAAGAGAGGTTTTGTACCTATTCAAAAGGGGACAATATTGAATACATCTCAATGTCCAAGCTCAAAGGATGAGCAAGAGAAAATGAAAAAATCCCATATGCGTCAGCTATAGGATCCATCATGTATGCAATGATATGCACCAGACCGGACGTCTCATGCGCCTTGAGGATGACGAGCAGATACCAGCAAAATCCTGGTAACAGTCATTGGATGGCTGTTAAAAGCATATTGAAATATCTTAGGAGGACTAAGGATATGTTCTTAATATATGGATCTGGTGAGGAGGAACTCGTTGTAAAGGGTTACACGGACGCGAGTTTCCAAAATGATCGAAGTGATTCTCGATCACAATCGGGGTATGTCTTCATTTTAAATGGTGGAGCAGTCTCTTGGAAGAGCTCAAAACAAGACGTGGTAGCATTGTCCACTACAGAATTAGAATACATCGCCGCTTCATTGGCAGCCCAGGAAGCTGCATGGTTTAAGAAATTTATAGCCGACCTAGGGGTGGTCCCTACCATTCAAGACCCCCTAGAAATCTTTTGTGACAACGAGGGTGAGATTGCTCAAATCAAAGAACCTCGTGCGCACCAAAAGACTAGACACATTGAGCGGAGATTCAACTACATAAGGGATGAAGTTGAAAAAGGAAAGATATGTATCCGCCAAGTTCATACCAATCAAAACATTGAGGATCCACTCACGAAGCTCCTTGACAGGGCAAAACATGAGGGTCATACATGTGCCTTAGGACTTCGATATTCTAGTGATTGGATTTGATCTATTTTGTATTTGGATATTGAAATAATTGTTATTTTAACTCTTTTATGGTATTTTGAGTTACGTTTCATATTAGCATGTTTAAATCCGTGAATAAGTTAATTATTCTAAATGTCCGTAGTCGATCATAATTGTAGGAACAAATATGAATGTAAGACTATTATGAACTTGGATTGGTGGATATGAATATAGAGCAAAGTGTTGCTACCAAAGTTCATAGATATTTGTGGGATACAAATTTTGGACTGACTCGCTCTCAAATATTACTGCATGGAATCATTTGTGATTGATCATAAGTAAATTTTGAGTAAAGGCGAATATCATAGTATCCTCTGACCTGAGATACATATTGGGTCTTGATATTCACCAAGTATTATACCTTGACCTAGTTCTTAGTTGTCTATAGCAAGGCAGTACATAAGGCTAAACTCAGGTGTGGTACAAGGTGATTGTGAGAGACGTATGTAGTCAAGAAGGGATTTGTTCCTCTTATTCGTTGAGAGTAAGATGTCCAAGGCCTGCTAAAGTTAAATCAACAGAGAGTGATCACTCTATGTCTCTGGATTTAACATGACATCTGTAACGAAAGGATAAATGATAGATTCACCTAAATCATGTTCAAGTAAGGGACTTGAAAGGGATGATGTTATTGAATGGAAAATATAGTCATACGTATTGGGGGTAGTAAACCGTAGTTAGGCGTCATTTACTACTTGCATCAATCTTCTATATATCTTGTGCAAGTGGGAGATTGTTGGACTCTGTATGCCCAAGACACATATTAAATTGATGTGGCTAGTACGTTATGATCCAAGTCGAGTCATACCCAATAACAAGCTAGACAAACACTTATATTATTTATTTGTGATATGATCAAACAAATAAATATTAACACTTACAATATTTAGAAATTGGTTTTCTAAATACTTACACTTGACAAACTAATAAATTATATGGATAATTTATTTTGAGAGAATATTTTATTTTGTTATTTAATGGGTTAAATAACATTTTAAAAGGTTGTATAAAGTCTTGCATTTATGTAGTGTTATATTTATAAAAGTTATAAATATATAAACCAAGACTTGAATTTTATAAAAAAGAAATCTTTTTTTTATAAATAAGTGCCCCCCCCCCCTTTGTCTTACCAAGATGAGATCTTGATCCAATCACAATTCATGCTTTTGCATGTGTTAGAGAAGATGTGATTGGGTGGTCTAACCAAGACTTTTGGTCCAATGGGGTTTCATGCACTTGCATGTGTAAGTTGGCACATGATTGGTCATGGTGGGTGGCAATTCTCTCTCATGGCTCTATAAATACTTGTATGACAAAAATGCAAGAGATGAACTTGTAAGAACTAGAGAAATAGCTCTCTAATTTTCGGTCATCATAAGTATCATTCAAGTGTTCGGTTTTGAATTTTAGTGTTGAAATCCTAGCTACAATCGTAGTGTTTGTTGGAAGCTTGGGGTATACAAGCTTGAGGCCTTCTACTCTTGAAGGCAACCGTTCAAGAAACATCATTCGTTTCATCATCCTATTACTCCAAGAAGGTAGTATTCTAAACACCCTATGGTTGTGTTTGATAGTATGCATTTTCATATATGGATCCGGGTTTTGGGATTTTGCATATAAATGGTTTTATATCTTATAAAAGTAACATGTTTTAAACATTATTTCCGTTGCGTTTTTATTTCATATGGATGAAATTACTTTGATAAACATGTTAAAATCCCATCAGTATGTTGACTGAGCATGCTAGCACATTGATTTACATGACTTTTCCTGCTTTGTATGTTTACTTAGCATACTTAGTACATTGTTTTACTTTACATTTCTGCTATGTATGTTGACTGAGCATGCTAGCACATTGATTTACATGACTTTTCCTGCTTTGTATGTTTACTTAGCATACATAGTACATTGTTTTACTTTACATTTCTGCTATGTATGTTGACTGAGCATGCTAGCACATTGATTTACATGACTCTTCCTGCTTTGTATGTTTACGTAGCATACTTAGTACCTTGTTTTACATTACATCTAGTTGCATATGCTCATCCAGCATATGGACACATTGTTTTACATTACATCCTATTGCATATGCTCATCCAGCATATGAACACATTATATTACATTTTGAGCCGTTTGTAACTATTTGACTATGTAAACCGTTGTAACCATTTGACTATGTGAACCGTTGTAACCATTTGATTATGTGAACCGTTTGTAACTGTTGAACCGTGTGAACCGTATTTGACCATACATAAACATCTCTACAATTGTTAAACTTTACATTTTGGTGGTTGTTTGGGTAAATGATTTAAGTAACGAGGCGACGTGTAATACAAAAAAATCATGGTGGATACGCCGCTGGTACTTCCTATATATAAGTGCTTTTATGGTGTTACATATCGTAGCGTTATTTAAACCATTTCAGTTTCGACATATTACATCTACAATACAATTTTCACATAAACATCGTTTTACAAATAACTTAACTTATACAAACTCATTTCACATGGTTACTCATTTAACCATGCATTATTCTTTTATACATATATATATTATTTGATTTATTTATCACTTTTCAAATGATTTATGAAAGGAATCACTCAACAAGATTCATGGCTGCTTTTTAAATAGTTTCTTTAAACACAAGTCATGAATCCTATTTTCATAAAACCTATGTATCTCACAGGCATTTTTATGCTGACGTACCTATTTTCACATGTGTTTTCAGGAGCTGTTGCATAAGATGATCGAGACACACTTAGGCGGACCTGTGCCTTAGTGACTTAAAACGAAGCAAGAACTAGTTAATTTATGTTATGTACCCTTTGTTTCTTGTTTAAGACAATTTAACTCTCTTGATTGATAAATAAAAATATAACTTTAATTGCCATGGTTATGAAACAATTAATTATGTTACAACACTCCCCGACGTTTTCGCCACGTTTTGTTGTTCTACGTGGTCGGGGTGTGACATTTGACATATTACATTTTACACAATTAACATATCTTTACAAAACATTGCCTTACAAATAACACATTTTATGCAAATTCATTTTACTTGGTTGTTTATTTAACCATACATATTTCTTTCATATCATCTATTTCCTTATCGATTTTTATATGATTTATAAAACAAAAACATTTTTCAAGGTTCATGACTACTTTTGATAAACATTTTCTTTAAACTTACAAGTCATGAATCCTAAATCAATAAAACCTATGTATCTCACAGGCATTTTTATGCTGACGTACCTATTTTCACATGTGTTTCCGGAAATGATGCATAGGATTGATCAAGATACACTTAGGCGTACTTGGGCCTTTGTGACATTAAAAGACGCAAGACGAGTTAATTATGTTATGCTTCCTTGTTGTTAAGACATTGTAACTATTTTAATCAATAAAACAAAATTTCAAATTTCCATCTGTTATGAAACAATGATTCTGTTACAACACTCCCCGACGTTTCCGCCACGATTTGTTGTTTTACGTGGTCGGGGTGTGACAGAAAAGTTGGTATCAGAGCTCATGGTTATAGGGAATTAGGTTATTAGTAATGCTTTAACCTAGTCTATAACCTTCCTAGGACCCTAACGCGAGTTTACTTACGTTAATCATAAAACAATGCCGTTACCTATCCTTAGGCGACAACCACAACAAGAACACAAATTTCAAAACCGCTTTGAAAAGCAATCATCTGTTCTAGGATGATTGATTACTAGGTTTTGAACCCTCTAAGTTTTCAAAACGATTTTTTGGAAATAATCACCCACCCTTTAGGATGATTTGTTTTTGGCTTAGTGCCATCCGAATTTTTCAAAATCCCGTCAAAGTTTGGTCTTATAGTGTGAACACGTGCAATCTGGAAGAGTGGATGCCTGTACTCTGAGTTTTCTGTCTAAGGCTAGAGTGTTCGTACAAATCCACATAATCGGACCAGTCACTCTTACCTGGGAACTCTTGGGGTGAGTGTCCACTTATAGGCTAAAGCATGTCTTCGCGATACATTATTATGACACGCTTACTTTGATTAGTCACCATCTTATTTGTTTGCCTTAGGTAACAAACAAATGATCGCAATTTTTATGCATTGCCATTCTGTTTTGTTTATCCGATGACATTTCACTTGTTTCCTCCTGTGCCTTTCACTTCCTCCAGAATGTCTCTTCATCGCAGCAACACTCAAATGTCTGAGCAAGCTGCCAAGTTTGTCCAGCAAATAGGCGAAATAATCCTAAAGTCTGTGGATTTAGCTATCGCCATGTCTCGTCTCAATAATAGAGCCACTCAAGAAGCATCGAAGGAAGTAAAAGCCAAGCCTTCGAAAAGGTCAAGGAAGCGTAAAGCTTCAAAGAATTCTCCAGTCATTGCACCAAATCAGACCAGACCTAGCCAGGTGGCAGCACCACCAGCTAAAAAGCAATACAAAGGAACAACATCGTTATGCAACAAATGTAACGGGCATCACCAAGCTCACCTACAGTGTCGTGTGTGTGTATCATGTGGGCGAATTGGTCACCTGGCAAGTGCTTGTCGAACTAACCCAACCCAAGGTGGTCCAAATCAACCACAAGCCAACCCTATCCAAGCTCATTTTCCACCTGGATCGTGCTACAACTGTGGCGAGACGAGCCATTTCAGGAACAAATGCCCAGAGATTGTCAATGCAAATCCAACCCACAAATGAGCATTTGGCCGATCAGAAGAAGCTGCTTTAAATAATCTGAACTTTCATGCTTTGTATCTTTTGTTGAACCCTGAAACAATTTGTTTTAAATAAATGGTTGTTCACAATTCTGATGTACAAGCGTAGTTACATATGTGTATGGCATTTCCCTATGATACCTACATCAAGGAACTATGTTTAAACAAACTACTCTTATGATTCCCCCTTTCATGTGATCACTCATGATTTCCTCGAAAATTTTAAGTACTCGTTTCATTCTAAGAAACGAAGTACAGAAAATAAGTGACATTATGAGTAATCGTGCATTTTGCACATCTGTGCCTTTAAATCCTTGGTTAGATAACTAAGGGTAATTTTTCGATCTCATGCCCATTGCATTCTGATTTTCATAACAACATGCATAGCATAAGTTTTCAAAACAACCTTCATGATTTCAAAATGTTTCATATAGTCTGAAAACAATATTAACACAGTATACTTTCTTAATATATCGAGTGCATGATTTCAAAAAGCATTATTCATATTTTCAAAAACCTTATACATAATTTCAAAATCTCATCTTGCATGATTTTAAAACATTTTATAAATATACTTACTTAATACACCTACTTTATGATTTCAAAAGTATTATATATAAGGTTTCAAAAACATTAAACACATTTCAAAAAGAAAGCCCATGCATAGTTTTCAAAAACATTTTCCCCATACACTGACTTAACCTTCAAACTCTGCTTCATATGTCGCCTTGGCATATCTAGCGCCTCAACTTCATGAGCATTTTACCTCAAGTTTTGACATAAGCACGTCTAGTGCAAGGTTTTGAAACGCCTCCCGCTTTCCAAATCCCAAAATTCATATGGGATCTTCTTACCTTCACAATTAGATCCTTGTAGATGATTATCATGCAAAATCAGAGTCCTTCATTGGATTCCTTGTATGCCTTAATTCGAACATTTCGATTCCTTATAATCGAAATCGAATTTTCTTTTTGAGATCTTCCTATCTTTATAGTTAGATTCTTGGAAATATTTAAAGTGCCAATCAAAATCCACGGATTGGATACCTGGTGTGCTTTGAATACATATGCATAATTAACAAAACAAATTAACAAAATGATAACAAATTAAAGATCAAGATAAAAAATTTTGTGGTTATGTAATTATGTGTTATGTATTTTCTTTTGTGTTTTTTTGTTTTCGTTATCCAAATCCTCGTAGAATCTTCCATACCTTCATATTAGGGATTCATAGTGGGATATCTAAAGGTACTACCCTAAGTCCTTAATGGGCTTCTACGTAATCGTTAAGACCCTTGGATTATATAGTACCATTCCATGATTCAAAAAGAGACCCTTTGAGTGGTCTAAGCCAGAAGATTGATTCAAAATCTGGTTAAGAATGGCATGTGATGATATGGCTGAAAAGACTCCTTGGTGGTCCACTTAAGAAGATCATTCATTGATTTAATTAAAAGGACCCGATGGTGGTCTAGTCACGCTCATCGCAGGTTTGTTCATTTGGTTTTTCCCTACACATTATAAAATGCACTATGTGGACTATGCAAGGAATTACATAACTATGGACACGTACATAATTATGAAATTCAGTGCACAGGAACCCCAGTAAGATTTATCATGTGTAAGAACCTATAGTGGCAACAATAACGAAACGTGAACAATGTAATGAAGGTACGATGGATGCACCAATAATGCTTTATATACTTGTATATAAGTGTCCCTCTCACATTGCAAGCATGATGTTATTTAAAGTTACTAGAAGTTCAGGACTCTAACCAGTGTTGTTTGATCTTTTCAACTTCATGTTTCAAGCTCTCACAAGTTTCCTCTAGATAAATTTCGGGACGAAATTTCCTGAAGTAGGGGAGACGGTGACACCTGTGTCACTTAAACCATTAAACAGATGCCAAACCATGAAGTAATGTGTTTCATATTTGGGATTTGTATAAATATGTGTATCATTTGCACATATCAATTCTTATTCAATTTCGGGCTCTAAATCGCTTTCTGGAAGGTTATACGCGCACTGATGCGTAAATATAATCAGTTTAATGCAAAAAACACTCTGGAACAGTGACATAGGCTTAACATACCTTAAATAACCTTCACATAACTTAGAAATAAGTTTTGGAAGTTTGGTGTGCCGAAATCAAGTTTATTCGCTTACAGGGACTAAATTCGACAAACTACGAAAGTATGCCAATTCGTACTGTAACGGACATTCCAGAACATGACCATAAGTTAAACATACCCTAAATAACCTTTACATAGCTTAGAAATAGGCTTTGAGGGGTTCAGTGTGCTAAAATAAACTTTTTGGTCATTCAGGGACTAAAAGCGTCAAAAAGTGCATAAGTTTGCATTTTCGAGCATATCTTACGTTCTGAATAGATCCGGACATCCAAATCTTTATGTAATCATTAAAATATTTTATCTTAGTGATTGGCATGATAAAATTCCATTCGTCGCGTAATTTGGATCGTTTTTCGCATTTGTTCGTGTTTCGTCGTAATTAACCGAACAACGCAACCTTACGACCAAACGAACCGACATCTGAGATATTTTTGAGCATGTTTCATGTTCCCTATACTTTAACTTCATTTTAGAGCCTTGAAATGGGATTAACGGGGCTTAAACGTGTCAAAAATGCATCAAAACCATGTTTTGCACATTCAGGGACCAAAATTGACAATCTGCCATAGTTAACTTAGGAAGGGACCAAAGTTGAAAATCTGATTTCCAGCTGTTCCCCTCATTTGCACATGGTTTTAATGAAACTAGGGGCTTGTTTTGGGGTACCCATGGTATTCTAAAACCATGGGCACACATGTAAGGTCCAGATCGAAGCTCGGTTTTCGATGAACGATCCTAACGGTCTTGGTTTTCCTATAAATACCCCCACCCTCTTGCTTCAAAACTCACACTTTGATCTCATTTAGCTCTCTAAGTTGAAGTTATACACTTCATACCTGAGAGTAATCGGATCAAAACTCCATAGCTTGGACCCGTTGTAAGTCCTCTTTCGTTCTTTTACGCGTTTTAGCGTGAAAGTCAAACATTGTTTGGCTTTCAGCTTTAACCAGTTTATGGTCAACACGAAGTTCATTTGAACTTCGTAACGTGAGCGTAATCACGATGGTTCTAGTCCCTTGTGACTATACCTACTGATTACCACGTTATTTAGGCATAGTGGCGAGTCGTAGTTTCGGCCAAAATGCGTATTCTTGCGTATTTTGTAACCAAACTACTTTTAGGTATCAAGACCGTTTGTTTTGATACCAAACCTATTTTCTAAATTCGTTAAACATGTTTTAACATGTTTAGCTCGTCACTTTAGGTTTAGTGCTTATATAGGGTCGTAAGGTAAGCGATCTAAACAATCGCTTAGACTTTCGAACCTGACCCGTTTGGTCGATCATTAGGATCCGACCAAACACATTAGGTGACCATAGTTGTATAGGGAATAACCTTTCGAGGTTATACCTTATGGTCACGTCGTTTAGTTAGTTGTATGATAGGTAGTTTATATGCCTTAGGAAAATTACCAAAATGCCCTTTTTACGCCAAAATTCATTTTAAGCATATGTAACATAATTTTTTATATCTAAACTGATTTGGCAACAATATTAGACATGATAAGGCATATTTTACTTGTCATAGGACTAGTTAGGTGGTCCGAACGCATTTTACGCGAACGACGCGTTAAAGTAGCATAAGCTACCTAAACGAGTCGTAATGGGTCGTAAGCACTTAGGATAGGTTCCGTTTTAGAATGTGAGCTTTGTTAAACCATATTACATGAGTTCTTACACTCATTTGGATGTTGACCTATCCAACCTAATACAAGACTCGATACAAGACGAAGTCGACAGACATATGCACCAACAGACTCCCCCTTGGATGTTGACGAAGTCTTCAGTGTCGAGTCTTCGGTATGTCACATCTTCAGTCTTTATCAGTCTTCACGCTCTCTCCAAAGTATTCTCCATTGTAAGCATCCTCAATCAATCTTCTATTTCTCTCTTCCAAAATCTCAACCTGTTTCTAGTCTTCTCTTGATCAGATCTATTGATCCCTTAAGATCTTCAGCATCAGCAGGTTGCGTGGATAGCAGGATTCAAACCTGGCTCTTTCCCATTCAAACTCCCCCTTGAATGTTGATCCAGAATCAGAAACTGACTCTTGCATCTTCAGACTCCCCCTTTCGATAAGCTGGGATCGCAGTCTGGAATAGCTCTTGTTCCAAGATCATGACCTGGCTCAAATTCTGCTCACGCTTTGCAGCTTTCACAGGTTCAGGAACGTTTTCTGGCTCTCTTCATGCTGAAAGTTCATAGGAATCGGAATCTGGCTTTCGCATATCTTTCAGGAGTCGAAACCTGGCTGCTTCTGCCTGCATAATATCTACCTCACAATAAATTTCATAAATTTAACAATTTGACAAATTTATAAATCACTTGCAGGTATCGTTTAATCATCAACAACTTATTTTTGGGTAGATTTATATATAACAATTTTCATTTCAAAAACAATTCTCCCAACTCACTGTTCATCATGTTTAGCACTCTGGAATTTTGAAAATCAGCTTTTCAACATCAGTTGTCGAAAATTTTTTTGGATTTTTCCAAAACTTTATACTAAAACACAATCTTTTTGGGTTGTTGTTTTAATGGAAAACAGTAAAGAAATATTTACAAACAATATTTTTGTGAGTTTGTGTAAGAGGATCATATCAGTTTTTTAGACAAATCACTAACACCGTTAAGCTTTACACACTTTAAGTTTTAAACGATTCACTTAGATTGTCAGTGTACTGATCCACTTAAATTTTCACACAAAGTTCAACTGTTTCGAGATACGAGAATTAGTGTTTTAAGCACTTAACTTATTCGCGTGTCCCACCTCAAAATATACTACCGTATCCAGACTCCTATATTCAGTCTTACAGGTGAATGTACACTAATGATATCTGTAAGGGGTTAAATGCGAGACCATGAGAGCTCAGGCTATTGCTTCCGCAAAATCAGAGAGATGATGGTTCGACTTTTGGTGTGTTCCCTTTAGAGAATCTTTTCTTCAACAGCACATGATTAGCATTTTTCAATGTTTCATCATCTTTTATGCTGAGGGTGGGCTTTAAGAATAAAGCTATGCAAAGTATTATACGAGGACTAGGCTATTGCTCCCGCAAAATCAGAAGTCCTGATATAATACCCCAGATATCACCACGCACAAAGACCTTGTATGTCAGAAATAGAAAGCCCTTCAAACTAGATTTTAGGGGTTACCTATATATCCGAGAGATGTTCCCCATGAAATAAGCAAGTTTGATATTTAGGTTTATATCTCGAACACAATCTACTAAGCGTACAAAAACCTACTGGCATATCATCAGTGAGACCGTTTATCACATTTTAACTTTCCAATTCTTTAGCATGTTGTGATTGTCCACTGATGTACTATCATTTCCTCTTTTTCTCAACAAAACTCATTTTCATTTTTTCATGTTTTTGGATTTATAGATTTTATCATGTTTTTGGCTTTTTCAAATTTTTGAAATTTCTAAATTTTTACTCCCCCTAAAATCAAAAATATGTTTCAATTTTTGATTTTCAAGGAAAATTTGAAAACAAACTGTACAAATAAAGTGACAACTGATTATGAATTGCTTCAAATCGCCATCCACTCGGCATAAACAATCAGAACTCCCCCTGACAACAAACTATTTTTCCATTATGATTTCAAAACACTTAAGTTTGTTTTAATTAAAATGGTTTTGCCGGAAAATTAGTTTTGTTGATTTCACCACTTGCAGAATTGGGGATATATTCATCACTTTGTTTTCTCAACCATTTGTATGAAGGTTAAATCAAGTTCAACTTAATGACCTTGATTAACCACTTGTAGGTGAAAACCTCTTTTTCTACCACTTGTAGGTACACTAATCAACCATACCACTTGTAAAATGAAATATGACAATTTTTGAGATATTTGAGAAAGATGCCGACTGCTCCACGATTACCAACTTGGGAGCTCCGGCAAGTCTAGAGTTTAATCATGATAGGTTCTATCCCAGTTACTAACCTGGGATGACCCATCTTCATCTGGTTTCTTCGTTTTCAATTCATAAAATTCCTTTACCCCTTTGACCTTTCCGTCAATCATTTTTCCAAAAATATTTTTAACTGTGGGGTTAAAGGCTTTTTCAACATCAAATTTTTTCTTTTCAGAAAAAAATTGATTTGAAATTTCAACTTTTCCAATTTTTGATTTTAAATTTTCAGCCCGCAATGGTGGAAAATTAGCATCATCCAATGGCGGAACTGAATTTTCATCTTTTATTGGCTCCTCTGACTTTGACGAGTCAGATTCATCGCCAGAACTAGCATCTGAATTCTTAACAACCCACTTTTGGTTATTAAGCTTCACTTTTCTTCTGTAAAAACTCTTTGAACATTCACCAACCTCAAATTTTGAATTTTTGAAAACTTTAAATTGTTTGGTTGGTGGTTCATTTTCAACCATCTTTCCTTTCAGTTTTTCAGAAACTCCCTGTTTTGTTTGGATTGCCTTTGGACAATTCCTGGCAATATAACCAACTGTTTTGCATTGAAAACAAGTTCTTGTCTCCTTCTTCTGAGCAACATCCTTCTTCATTCCCTCTTGCTTTTTAGCAAGGAATTCTTTGTTTGTCTGCTTCCTGAACAATTGCTCTTTTTCTTCTTCTGATGATGTTCCTGAAACAAATACAGTTTTTGGTTTATAAATTCTCTCATTTTTATGATTTTTCGGTGGAATAAAACCTAATCCTTTCTTTTTGAAATTACCGTTATGGTTTGGTTTCTTTCGAAAATCCGAACCAGAACTGTAACCCTTTTTCTTGTTTAACCTTATGTAAATCACAAATAAGCTGTTGGGGCTCTTTGAATAAAAGCTGTTGCTCTTGTTAACTCTTGAGGTGTAAGGTCTAGGTTTTTCAGCAAGATTTTCATCTTTTATTTCAGAAATATTAATTTCTGTTAGTTTGAAAACCTTTTTAATCATTTCAGTTTTAACACCTCTTATTGGAAATTCTTCATCAGAATATAATTTGTCAGAATCATTCAACGTATATGCTACTTTGAATGTTTCATCATTCAAATTATTTTGTGATAACAGAAAATCTTTATTGTAAACCCGTTTGCCCTTTTTGACTGTTGGACTTGAAGTGTCGGACTCAGATTTTGACTCTGACTTTGACTCCTCCGTTTCATCTTTATCCAACACCTGATCGACCACTTTCTTTACTAACTCTGACTCATGATCAGTGTCGGATGATGTGAAAGTGACATCAATGTTGTCTGGCAAGTTATCTGAAGGCTCAGATTCCCACTGTAAGTTGGTTGCCTTTTTTACTCTTTCTGAATTTGGATTTCGTGGAGAATATCCATTTTCAAGCGGGGGTGGACACTTGTTATAGCCAAAACTTTGTTTCTTACCAGAAATCTTCACTTCAGTATCCTCTTTTGTTTCGAAATTCTTCTCTTCAGATTTTTCTTCTTCAAATGCCTTCATGCCTTCAACTTTGGGGTAAATCATGTCAATCACATAAGAAGAACATGAGTAACTTTTCAACAACTTGTTTACTCTTTCAGTTTCTATCCTCTGAGTTTCTAATTTCTGTTCAAGCTCAGCACACATATCAATGTAATAATTAACCATTTCTTGCTTTATCATGTATGCTCCATTGAGTGTCTTCATGGCTGTAGCTTGTTCACTGCTTGACTCATTATATTGATTCATGGCTTTGTTTAAAACATCATACGATTCTTTCAGCCTGTTCATGTTATGAATCAACTCGTTGTTGTGCTTCTTCATCGTCTTACAGTTTTCACAATCTTCAGACACCTTTTCTGCATCAGCTTTCTTTTTAATCTCGAAAGCTGGAATTTCTTTGACTTTTATCACTCGGACCTCTTCATCATCATTCTTATTTTTCATTCTTTCTTTATCCCTCTCGGCTAGAAATTTTAACTGCTCTTTCATTTTATCTGCCCAATAATCATCTTCACTATCATCTTGTTTTTTAACCTTCTGCTTTGCCACTCGAGCATTTTCAGCATCTCTTTCAGCTAGATATTTTAAGTGCTCTTTCATACTATCTGCCCAATACGAATTATCATCAGCACTATCTTCAACAATTTGAGCAACAAAAGCTTTAGCCTTTAAGATCTCTTCATCCGGACAATATTTGTCCCAGCTAAAACCTTCTGGCAATCTTTCATCCTCTTGATTAACTAGATAAGCTTTCTTTGGTTCTTCAATCTCCTTCCTTGCATGTGAAGTTTGTGGCGATTGTTGATACGGCTATTGAGAAACTTGATGATAAATCGCTTTCCGATAATAGTCATTGTTTCCGAAAGGATTTTGAGCTCCACTTGCTTCGCGGTTTGTGCATTCTCGCTTGAAATGCCCTTTTTCCCTGCAATGAAAACAAGTAACTTTAGATTTATCAAATCCTAAAGTAGAAACATTTTCATCACGAAAATAATCTCTTCCCGTAATTTGTTTAAACTTTTCAGCTCTTCTCAACACACTAGCCAAACACCACTTTATATCCATTAACTCCATCTCCTCAGCATCAATCTGATCGTAATCCTCTTTTGTCAACATTGGATTTCCGATCCTTCCTGCAACTAAACTCCCATAAGACTCTAACACAGTCACCAATAAAGACATGTGACTTTTGGCTACTTCTTCAGAGTAATTTTGATTATTTTCAAGATTTAGCGCAATGTTGCATTGTAGAACTTTGCCACTCTTTGTTGCTGAAAATTTGGATCGAACGATGGATATGAAGAAAATCCAGTTTTACTACTTAATCCTTGAGATGAACCTCCAGAAGAATTTTTTGCATTGAAAGCGGTTTCAATCTTTGGTGCAATATTGGTCTTATCACTAGCACCTCCTTTGTAATACAGACCAATGTCTTGTTCACCATCATAGTTCTTCATTATCGCTATCTTTCGTTGTTCCATCTCTTGAGCTACGAGTTGTTCAATAAATCCACTCAGCGTTAGATTGTCAAATTTAGGTTTATTTTTCAACATCAGAAGATACGTGCCCCAAACATCTTGTGGCAACGCATCGGCCAACTTTTCAATCAATTATTCTTTATCTTTATTGATGTTCAATCTTTTCATATTCATCACCAAATTGCAATATCTTTCTATAATCTGCTTGGTGTTTTCAGTTCTTAATCCACGGAATAGATCAAATTCTTTCTTCAAAAGCGATATTTTGCTCTTGATCATCTCTTTTCTTCCAACAAACTTTGATTTTAATTCTTTCCATATCGAATGTGCACTTCCGTTGTGTTGAAGTAAAATCAAGATTTCTTCCTTAATAGCTTGCTGCAAGAGACTAACCATCATCTTTTCATTTTTGTATTTCTTTTTCTCATCAACATCTAGATCTTTAATATCAACCTTCTTTTCGTCGTCCTTAACCAGTCTAATATATCTAAATTCATTATATTCCCATGCATCTAAGTAATATGCTTGAACCCAATTCTCAAAACGTTCTGCCCATCCACTATACTCCTCAATACTCATAAGCTTAGGCGGTTTTTACGTTGTGCCCGTTTCATTTTCTAACATCGTACTCTGAGTCACAGTCATCGGAGTTGCAAAGGCGTTGTAGAACTCATTCTCCATGATTTGGTTTCAAAAATTTACAAAATCAGTCTTTCAAACAAAATGAAGATGTTTCAAGTGAAATGGTCACTTGTTCAAACGAAATAACAATTTTACCCACTTCGTGCGAAATGGAATGTATGATTCACACGAAATGAACTTTTCAAGCGAAATGACACTTCCAAGCGAAATGGGGACACTCTCACACGAAATGGATTCTTTCAAGCGAAATTGTCACAATTCAAACGAAATGGAACCTTTTACCCACTTCGTGCGAAATGGAATTCTGTTTCAAGCGAAATGGATCCTTTCCTCCCAATTCGTGCGAAATGGTGTTATGAATTACCAATTCGTGCGAAATGAAGATCTGGTGTACTGTTTTAAGCGAATTGACATTTGATGCGAAATGGAAGCAATTTCAAACGATCTGGTATCCAATTCGTGCGAAATGGAGCTGACGTCACATTTTTGGACAGTTTTTCAACAAATTGATTAAGTTTTACTTTGATTTAAGGTCTGATTCTTTCAAGGATTTGTTAAAACAGAGTTTCGCATGTTATATGTGAAAATCAAGCCATTTTATCCGTAAATTCTTGTTTAATTTTGAAAAATGTGAAGAAAGTGAGTAGAAATCAGAAATTTTCAGCTGAAATGGTAAGAACTCTTCCTCCTGAGCTCTGATATCACTTGTAGGATCGTTTGCACGACCAAACGAGTCGTTCAAAAGAGATCTTGTCCAATACGAAAGGCGAAAACAGACGTATCGGAGTTATTTCAGCTGAATTGCACTTAGATTCACTTAAACTGTCTCTTGTATTGATATCAGATCGTTTTACAATGCTAGAGACACTTCGGCAGAGCTTCGCTACCGGAAACCAAACGTTACAAATGAAAGACTCAAGGCTACTATATATAGGCTCTCCATTTCGTACGAGATGGACTCAAACGGAATGGCCAGTGCCATTTCGTGCGAAATGACCAATCCCATTTTGTACGAAATGGACAAGTTCCATTTCGTACGAAATGGCTAACTCCTATATTTTCTCAATTTTCTCGTACAACATGCCCTGACCTATCCAACCTAATACAAGACTCGATACAAGACGAAGTTGACAGACATATGCACCAACATGCTTTTAATCAATAAACGCTTTTTATTCACTCTACATCACATTTGTTTACTCAATAACATTTCAACATTTTTTAAACATTACATTTAGTTATACATGAACATTTTTACATTGGTGGTTTGTTTGGGTAAGTGATTTAAGTAACGAGACGTGTGTAATATGATAAAAGCATGGTGGATACGCCGCTGGTACTTCCTATATATAAGTGCTTTTATGATATTACATATCGTAGCGTTATTTAAACCATTTCATTTTTCACATATTATATTCTACACAATTAACATATCTTTACAAAACATTGTTTTACAAATAACACATTTTATGCAAATTCATTTTACTTGGTTGTTTATTTAACCATACATATTTCTTTTATATCATCTATTTCCTTATCGATTTTTATATGATTTATAAAACAAAAACATTTTTCAAGGTTCATGACTACTTTTGATAAACATTTTCTTTAAACTTACAAGTCATGAATCCTAAATCAATAAAACCTATGTATCTCACAGGCATTTTTATGCTGACGTACCTATTTTCACATGTGTTTCAGGAAATGATGCATAAGATTGATCAAGATACACTTAGGCGGACTTGGGCCTTAGTGACATTAAAAGACGCAAGACTAGTTAATTATGTTATGCTTCCTTGTTGTTAAGACATTGTAACTCTTTTAGTCAATAAAACAAAATTTCAAATTTCCATGTGTTATGAAACAATGATTCTGTTACAACACTCCCCGACGTTTCCGCCATGATTTGTTGTTTTACGTGGTCAGGGTGTGACACCCCACACATCAAAAATTTCACAAACAAGAATGCCATTTTGTGGCATTTCGTTTTTGGAAGAAATATTACCTGTTCTTTGGCAAGCGTCACATGTTTTGACAAGACTTTGGGCGTCTTTGTAAATGGTTGGCCAGTAAAATCCTGAATCGAATACCTTTCATGTGGTACTAGCGGCACCATGATGTCCTCCGTATGGACCTTCATGACAATGGCAGAGAATCCTCCTTGCTTCACTACCATGTACGCATCGTCGGATGAGCTGATCGGCACACATTTTGAAAAGATAAGGATCTTCCCAAAAATAATGCTTCACATCGGCAAAGAATTTTTTTCTTTGATGATGTGGCCATCCTTTGGCGACTATACCGCTAGCTAAGTAGTTAGCATAGTCGGCGTACCATGGTTCTTCTCTGTATTCCACCATTTCCAAGGACTCCGTTGGAAATTTTTCATTAATTTGTTCATCCCTGGTTGCCTCCAAAGGCGCAAAAGATGATCTGCTGTGGTGTTTTCTGCCCCTCTTTTGTCTTTGATTTCGATATCAAATTCTTGGAGGAGTAGAATCCACCGAATCAAACGTGGTTTAGCATCCTGCTTCTTGAAGAGATATTGAATGGCTGCATGATCTGTATAGACTATTGTTTTAGAAAGAACAAGACAAGAACGAAATTTATCAAAAGCAAATACCACAGCTAATAACTCTTTTTCTGTTGTTGTGTAATTTTGTTGTGCATTGTTAAGTGTTTTACTAGCATAATAAATTGGGTGAAAATGCTTTTCTTTTCTTTGTCCCAAGACGGCTACAACTGCAAAGTCACTTGCATCACACATGATCTCGAAAGGTAATTTCCAATCAGGCGCTATCATGATAGGTGCATTGACTAGCATTTCCTTAAGGGATAGAAATGCTTGATTGCAATCCTTGTCAAAGATGAAAGGAGCATCTTTTTCAAGTAATTTTGTTAGAGGTCTTGAAATTTTAGAAAAGTCTTTGATAAATTGCCTATAGAATCCGGCATGCCCTAGGAAACTTCTGATTGCTCTAACGGAGGATGGGGGCGGTAATCGAGAAATAGTGTCTATTTTGGCTCGATCAACCTCCATTCCTTCGCTCGAGATCTTATGACCGAGTACTATTCCTTCTGTTACCATGAAATGGCATTTTTCCCAGTTAAGGGCGAGGTTAGTTTCCTCACATCGGGATAGCATTCGCTCAAGGTTATCGAGGCATTGGTCGTATGAATCTCCAAAGATAGAAAAGTCGTCCATGAAGACTTCCATTGTCTTTTCTATCATGTCATGGAAGATGGCCACCATGCAACGTTGAAAGGTTGCAGGGGCATTACATAGACCAAAGGGCATGCGTCGATAAGCAAAAGTTCCATAGGGACATGTGAAAGTTGTCTTTTCTTGGTCTCCAGGTGCTATCTGGATTTGAAAGTAACCTGAAAAACCATCCAAGAAACAGTAAAATTTATGACCGGATAATCTTTCTAATATTTGATCAATGAAGGGTAAAGGGAAATGATCTTTCCTTGTTACTTCATTTTACCGCCTATAATCTATACATACCCTCCATCCTGTGACAGTTCTCGTTGGTATTAATTCATTCTTTTCATTAGTTATTACCGTCATACCTCCTTTCTTTGGAACTACTTGGACGGGACTTGTCACACCCCGACCACGTAGAACATCAAATCGTGGCGGAAACGTCGGGGAGTGTTGTAACAGAATTAATTGTTTCACAACCATGGCATACAAAGTTATATTTTATTTATCAAACAAGCGAGTTACATTGTCTCAAAACAGGAAATAAAGAGTTCAGAACATAATTAAACTAGTTCTATCTTTATTTTAAGTCTCTAAGGCACAGGTCCGCCCTAGTGTCGCGATCATCATCCTAAGCAACAGCTCCTGAAAACACATGTGAAAATAGGTACGTCAGCATAAAAATGCCTGTGAGATACATAGGTTTGTGAAAATAGGATTCATGACTTAAGTTTAAGAAAATGTTTAATAAAATTTAGTCATGAACCTTGTAAGTTGTTTTGTTTTGTAATTCATTTAAAAAGCGATAAGATCAGATGATATGTATACATAAAAGAATAATACATGGTTAAATGAATAACCAAGTAAAATGAGTTGTATAAAATAAGTTGTTTGTAAAGCAATGTCTTGTGAAAGATATGTTATTTGTATAAAATGTTATATGTCTAAATTGAAATGATTCAAATAACGCTACGATATGTAATACCATACAAGCACTTATATATAGGAAGTACCAGTGGTGTATCCACCATGCTTGTATCATATTACACACGTCTCGTTACTTAAATCACTTAAACAAACCACCAATGTATAAAGTCCATGTTTAAACCAATTGTCAAAAAGTCCTTGTATAAGCCATGTCAAATGTTAAAAAGTCCAAATGTGGTCAAGTAATGTGTAACAAATGTTATGTATTGTAAGTAAAGTATTGTCACATAAACCAAATGTAGAAATGTACAAAACAAAGTATTTTGAATATATCAAAAAGTTATGTTTTGCAAAGTAAATGCATGTTTTATTGATACTAACATTTATGTGGTAAGTTAACGCATACATTCAAGCCTTGAGACAGTCGGATAACCCTTTTAGTCAAGGTTATCAAAAGAAATGTTTTCGGATTCAGTCATTCCTTACATCCAAACAAACCCGGGATGTCAGGAATGGGATTTGTCAAGTCCTATGGTACCACTACTTACTACCGAGCGGCGTAGCTAATGTTAATGAACGTATATAAGTCCCATTTATGCAAACCAAATGTTATAGCAAATGTAAACATGTTATATGAAAACAATGTACTAAGTATGCTAAGTTAACATACAAAGCAGAAAAGTCATGTAAATCAATGTGCTAGCATGCTATCAGTCAACATACATAGCAGAAATGTAAAGTAAAACAATGTAATGTAAATCATGAACTATAAATGTACTAACGAACATAGCAAGTATAAGATGTGAAAACAGGAAAGCATGAAAGTAACAAGTAGGCACATGTGTTTCACCCCAAAACAGTTTGGAAAACAGTAAAAGAGGGGTCTATGTACTCACTTGAGATTGCTCAGAAGTCCTAAGATAACCACCAAGCAATGCTAGAGATCACGGAATCAAACGGCACCTAATATAGGTAACTATGTTAATAAACCGGACCTATATCGGAGGATTGGATAGAATGAGGACTCGTAAACCAAATGAGTATGGGAACTCATGTAGTATGGTTTAACTAAGCCTACATACTAAATGAAACCTAACCTAAGTGCTTACGACCCATTACGACCCGTTTAGGTAGCTTATGCTACTTTAACGCGTCGTTCGCGTAAAACGCGTTCGGAACGCCTAAATAGCCCTATGATAATTAAAATATGCCTTAACATGTCTAATATTGTTGCCAAATCAGGTTAGATACCAAAACTTATGTTACATATGCTTAAAATGAATTTTTGCATAAAAAGGGCATTTTGGTAATTTACCTAAGGCATATATACTACCTATCATACAACTACTCAAACGATGTGACCATAAGGTATAACCTCGGAAGGTTATTCCCTATACAACCATGGTCACCTAATGTGTTTGGTCGGATCCTAATGATCGACCAAACGGGTCGGGTTCGAAAGTATAAGCGATTGTTTATATCGCTTACCTTACGACCCTATATAAGCACTAAACTAAAAGTGACGAGCTAAGCATGTTTTAACATGCTTAACTAAGTTTAGAAAATAGGTTTCATATCAAAACAAACGGTTTTGATACCTAAGAGTAGTTTGGTTACAAAATACGCAAGAATACGTATTTTGGCCGAAACTACGGCTCGTCATTGAGCCTAGATAACGTGGTAATCAGTAGGTATAGTCACTAGGGACTATAACCATCGTGATCATGCTCACGTTATGAAGTTTAAACGAACTTTGCATTGACCATAAACTGGTCAATGCAGAAAGTCAAACAAAGTTTGACTTTAACGCTAAAACGAGTAAAAAGAACGAAGGAACACTTACAAAGGGTCCCCGCTAGTAAATCTTGATCAAATAGCTCAGGTATGAAGCAATGGCTTCAACTTAGAGCTTTTAGATCAGATTGGTGGGTTTTTGTAAATGAAAGGGTTGGGTATTTATAGGAAATGGACCACCGTTAGGATCGTTCCTCGAATACCGTGCTTTGATCTTGTCCCTACACTTGTTGGTAACCCCATGTGCATCATATTGGCCCCCCAACATCAGGGATTAACATGTGGCATTGGCCTTTGGAGTGTTTAGCAGCTGTTAACAACTGATTAAACAACTTTGGCTGATCTGAAAGGGCCTCGTGTGACGCCTAGGGGGCTAGGTGTCACGCCTAGGTCCTTCTGATCAGCAAACAGTTTCCAAAGTTTCCATTTCAGTCCCCGTTGTGTATTAAGGCCATTTTCGACATGTTTAAGGCTTGTTAAATCATTTTCAAGGCTCCATAAGGATTCCTAAACATTGTGGACATGAAACATGCTCAAAAATATGCCGGATGCTGGTTCGTTTGGTCGTACGATCGTGATGTTCGCTTAATTACGACGGAATGCGCATAAGCGCGAAAAACGATCCAAATTGCGCGACGAATGGATTTTTCTTATGTCAAACACTAAAATAAAATATTTTAGTGCTTACATAAATTTTTGGATGTCCGGATGTATTCAGAACGTAAGTTATGCGCGAAAGTGCAAACTTATGCACTTTTTGACACTTTTAGTCCCTGAATGACCCAAAAGTTTATTTTAGCACACCGAACCCCTCAAAGCCTATTTCTAAGCTATGTAAAGGATATTTAAGGTGTGTTTAACTTATGGTCATGTTCCAAAATGTCTGTTCCAGTACGAATCGTCATACTTTCGCAGTTTGTCGAATTTAGTCCCTGTAGGCGATTTAACTTGTTTTTGCCATACCAAAGCCTTTAAAACTTATTTCTAAGTTATGTAAAGGTTATTTAAGGTATGTTAAGTATATGTTGATGTTCCGGAGTATTTGTCGCATTAAACTGATTACGTTTACGCACCAGTTTGCGTATAACTCTCCAGAAAGCGATATAGAGTTTGAAATTGAATAAAAGTCAAAACATGAAAAATGTAAAACATAACCAAACAAACATTGGGATCAAATAACATTGTTTTATTGATAATTGAACTGTTCACAATGATTACAAGCACAGATGTTACAGGACTTACCCACGGACTATCGAAGATAGGGTAAATAAGTCCAGCGTCAAGCAATTGGATGACTTCATTTTTAACCACTTCTTGGACATTTGGATTTACTCTATGTTGTGGTTGTATTACCAATTTGTAGTCATCATTCATTAAAATTTTGTGCATGCACATGGAAGGACTTATGCCTTTAATATCTACAAGCTTCCAAGCGATCGCATTTTTGTGTTTTTTCAAAAGTGTAATTAATTTTTCTTTTTCTAAGCTAGTTAATTTAGATGAAATAATTACAGGTGATTTACCATCTTTGTCGAGAAAAGCATATTCCAAACCTTTTGGGAGTTCTTTGAGCTCAAGAGGTGGGTCTTTAGGAGACTCCTTATTTGGTTGCTCATTTCGATTAAGAACTACAAAAGTTTGCTCTATGGCGACCTCTTCTTCAACAAAGTGGTCAATTTCTTCTCTTGTATTGGGTGGTTCATCTTCATCTTCAATTAGGGGGTCATTATTGCCGAATGGATATTTCATTGAACGCTCAAGATCGACACTCTTTTTAAATGCCCCTAATTGAATAGATAGATGGTTGCGCTTCCAGTTTTTCAAAGCTTCGTGGGTTTTTACAAAAGGTCGTCCCAACACTAGAGGAGCGTCATCAAGGATGACAAAGTCTGTTGGGATTACCATTTGATTTGTTTGAACCAAGACATCCTCAACTACACCGATTGATTTTATTACTTTCCGATTGGATAGAAAAATGGGTATTTGAAGTGGAGAAAAATCACCAATACTTAATTTTTCGAAAATGTAGTTTGGCATTATGTTAACACAAAGATCTTTATCGATTGTGATATTACTAATAAACGAATTTTGAAAAAAAACATGGAACCGGAGTAATGTTAATTTCAAATAGGTCTTCTTTTATTAGCGAAGTTTGATCATTAGTTAACTTAATGCTCATCGTTTCGTCAATTTTAGTGTTAGTGTTTAACTCTTTTAAAAACTTAGCATGAGTGGGAACTAAACAATGATTTTCGAAAGAAGGTGACAAGAGATTAATTTCTTCAAAATTAGACTCTTCTTGAATTTTAACGTTATCATACTCACCCTTTTCGTTGTTTAACTCATGTGTCGGTTTTTCACTTATTTGTTCTTCCATTTTTACATTTTCAACTATCTCTTTTTTATTTATTTCTTCTCTTGCGCGGGACTCCTCTTCCCTTGCGCGAGATTCTAATATGCAACGTTCGATAGTTTTAATTTTTTCTATTATCCTATCGGCTATGTCGGTGATAGAGTAAGGATCGGGATCCTCAAAGCTCGAATCCGGTTGTTCGATCCTTTGTTCCTCATAATACTCATAGGAAGTAGATGGTTCACACCATTGTCCTTCATTGTAAGCATATGATGGATAAGGGTTGTAATTTTGTTCTTCATAATGCTCATATGAGGTGGGTTGTTCACGCCATGGTTCCTCATAATAAGCATATGAAGGTGGTGGCTCATATTGTGGTTCCTCAAAGTATGAGTATGAAGGCTCATACCTTGGTTCTTCAAAATATGAGTATGAGGGAGGAGGTTCATACCTTGGGTCTTCATAGGATGTGTATGAAGTTGATGGCTCGTACCTGGGCTCCTCATAGTAGGTGTATGAAGTGGATGGTTGAAATAAGTCACAATATTGAACCGAGTGCGGGTCACCACAATTGGTGCAATAGTCTTCCCTATAATCATCCTCCTCATAGGTGTAGTTGTAACCTCCTGAGTATTGATCCATAAGAATCACTCAGCAGACCACAACAAAGTCTCGAGACCAGAAAACAAAAATAAAAACAGAAACAGAGGCTGGACACGGCCCCGTGTTCAGTGAGCACGGCCCTGTGTACAGAATATGTATCTGGGCGTTTTAATTAAAGTTACTGATTTCGTTGAGCGCTGGTGTGACAACCGGTAATTTACGCCCTTAATTACGTGATTAACAGGCGATTAACGCAATAATAAATAGTGATTAAGACGAAGATTGACTTAATTAGGCCCTTGGAGTGCCCAAGAACGTTTGTTCAGCTATACAGTGCGCGTGTGGTGATTTACGGAAAATCTGCTGAATATTACGCAACAACGGACTGATACCGTACAAAATACTGATGACACCGACAAATATGGATGTTACACGAATATTTTATGCTTATGGAGTTTGGGTCGCGAAATCGGGTCTCGTAGGAATTACGGGCCACTTACACATGAGATGGGCTTGTGGGCCCTGGGCCCAAGCCTAAACCTGCACATAATATATTAGAATCCTAACAAGATCCCACGAGATCTTTACAAATCCTACAAGATCTTACTAAATCCTAATAAATCTTACAAAATCTCTATAAAATCCTTATAAAATCTATAACAATATCTTGCAAGATCTCTATTGATCTCAATATATCTATAAAAACTCTTACCCCCTCTACACTTACACATAAACACAACACTGCTCACCATCTCATTTCCCCTCTCTCTCTCTCTTCGGTTATACATCCAGGCAACACAAACACACAAGAAGGTTTCACCTTCTATACAAACCTCAGACTAACACAAACAATACATACCTAGTCAAGCACCCCCTGTCTCCTCTCCATAACCGGTGACCACCGTCAACAGGGAGACCCCCCCCCCCCCCCTCTTCGAGCAGCAAGACGGACCACCACCACTGTTGGGTGGTGGTGAGCGGCGGATCAATCAGAGAAGAATGATAGGGAGGAGAGAGAGCGACGGGGCGGTGGAGGGTGACAGGCGACCGGAGCCGGTGGCACACCGCGGCTCGACGACGCAGAAAGAGAGAAAGAGAAGCACCGAGAAGAGAGAGAGACGGATCGAGAAGAGGGAGAGAAAGAACCAGTGGTCGGAGCCACAGACCGGCGGTCGGGGCCTCGGACCAATGGTCCTTGTCTTTGTCCGGCGAGTTTCTTCGGTAAGTCCTTCCCTTCAACTGTTTCTTGCTACCAGATGATGATGATTTAAAGATTTAGAAGGTGTAATGATCTGCAGTTGTTGATGATGTTTGGTTCGGTCAACAAGTCAGCGGACTTCTTTTCTCAGATTCAGTTTTGGGCTTAATCCGAGTCAGATTTAAGCTCGGCTCGGTCAACATTAGTCACCCCCGTGGAAACAAGGGTCAAAACCAGTAAAAGAAGGTCAAAGACGGTCAACAGCAGTGCGGTTCGGGTTTAGTGTTTGGGTCAGATTTCGGGCCTGGTTGACTCGATCAAACCGAGTCAACTCAGTCAACAGATAAGTGCGGGTCAACTCGGTGTTCGGGTCAGCGGGTCAGGTCAACAGTTTGGTTCGAGACAGCCGGTTTGGGTCCGATAATGAAGCGGCTCGGGTCGACTCGGTCAAGCCGAGTCAACTTGGTCAGGCTCGGTCAACCTAGCTTTTCGACACGAGATATGGGTAAAATTTAATGGCACGATTGTTTTTGTCGTTTTATAATTTAAAATTTGATTACGTGAAAACGAGCTCGAACCAATCGACTGGAATATAGTTAAATTTTGACACATTTGGCGAAAGTTAGATAGTTTGATTTATTAATTGTTGAATTAATATTGATCATTGTTTGAATTTCGAGAAATAACGACACTTTAGTTGTCGGGCCGTCCAAAAACAGAGGAAACTCTGCCCGTTTTTCGAGAAAATCCGTAAATAAAACGCGTGTTATTATAAAACAACTTTCGGATTAAAATGATATTTTGGAAATACAAGTATATAATTACTTTCGACAACACTTCACGACATACAAAAAGGACAATTCTTTTATAAAATAAATATATTTTGTATATTTATTCAAGCGCCAAACAACTCGTATTCGTTGTACAAAATAAATATAGTTTACATATTTATTTCGAATACCATACAACGTGAATTCTTTTATAAAATAAATATATTTTATATATTTATTTCAAGCGCCAAGCAACTCATATTCTTTTATGAAATAAATATAACTATCGTATTTATTTCAAACGACATCAACACGAAAACGCTATTAAATAAATATAAGTTGTTATATTTATTTCAAAACGCCTAAACGACACATAGTTTAGTTACCGTCGTTCATTTACCGTCATAACTTACAGTCGGATCATTCAATTAGCGATTCGGTAAAGCTCGATGACACGTAGTTAATTACTGCGTTTATTGGAAACTTATAAGATATTCCGTGTTAGGAATATTGTAGAATGCACACTAGTGAGTCTTATCTTGGAAGCGACATCACGAAGTCGTTTTTAGCGAGCTTTGCACAGAAATATTCAGGTGAGTTCATAACCCCACCTTTTTACGGATTTACATTTTTCTAAATGTTTTCGGGGTGGAAAGACATGCACTTTTTGCAAAGCATACAAGAATTACATATTTCTAAACCATTTTACAAACAAGTTTTAACTGACACAAATGGTTTACGAAAAGCTTATGTTTTATACCAGTTTTTCAAACAAGCATATTTTTCGAAATATGCATACACATGAATTCTAGTTTTCTAAACTACGGGAAAATACAAGTACAAAGAGATACAAGAATTGAGAAATGATACAAGAATTGAGGAATGATACGAGAAATCGTGCCACGAATAGGGTAACATAAGCACCATTAATCGTGTACATACTAAGACCGCAGAACAAAAAGGTTAGATCTAAGGGGTGTCAGGGCAGCCCCACTCTTGGTGACAACTAGTACCGAGTAGTGTTTTTGTGTCTCAGTCGTGAATCGACTACTAGAAAAATGCCTATGGTTTGGTGACTTCCTATGTCGTGTCACATGTTAATGGCCTTGCAACCCATTAACACATGATACATATAAGAATACTTGATTTATACAAGAAAACATGATACATACAAGAATACTTGATTTATACAAGAATACATGATACATACAAGAATACTTGATTTATACAAGATACATACCATGTTTTCATACAAAGTTTCCATATAGCTTGACAAGAAAATGATTTTAAATTCGTTTTCTCAACAATACATCAAAAACCGGTTATTCAAAATATTTATTTTAAATCTTTTACAAACAAACTATGAACTCGCTCAACTTTATGTTGACTTTTTCGCATGTTTCTTTCTCAGGTTGCATTTCTAAGACAAAGCACGGTTGGAATAGGAGAACCATGAAGAATCGAGTACTTAGTGGGCGTTCATTTTCTAGAAGTCTTAGCTATAATTGCTTCCGCTGTGCAATGAAGATACCAGTCCAGTCACGCCAACGCTCTGATATTCGAGGTGTGACAACTGGGCATGTTCAGTGAGCACGGCCCCGTGTTCAGGCTACTGTAAATGCAAAATCTAACTAAAATGCAGAAAAAATGTGCGCGTTTTAAAAAGGTTTTGAAAAACGGATTAGGCCATCGATTTTAAGCTTTCTTAAAATCCTTGTGTCCCTGGCAACAGCGCCAAAAACTTGATGTACGTTAGGTGTGATAGGTTTTTAATGTATATTTTAAGCCCTTTAACACTTTTTGCCAAGTTTTAAATTTATAAAACACGATATTTACTAACACTAAACACACATATGGGTAAGTGCACCCATCGTGAGCGTAGTATAGTGTTGGTAAGATACCGAGGTCGTCCAAGGACACAAGAGCTTTTAATACCGGTTTATCCTAAACGTCTAATCAAATCAAAAGTTTAGAAAAAGGTTTTTAAATAAGAAAAAATAAAACTAACTAAAATGCTGAAAAATAAAAATAAAAACAGATAGACAAGATGAATCACTTGGATCCGACTCGTGTTTAGTGTAACCTTTGATTATTTCCGCACTTTTGCACTTTTTAAGAGATTATCTTAGTTATTGTAGTAGGCCCCTCTTCTGAAGGTGACGTTACCCTCAACCCAGTAGTTTGAGTCAGCAAGGATACAATCCTAAAGGGTTGGATTATTGAAAGATAATTAATTAAGTTATTAATGCATATTGTGGTAGGCCCCTCTTCTGGAGGTGACGTTACTCTCGGCTAAGTAGTCTGAGTCAGCAGGGATACAGTCCTAAGTAGCCGGGTTAAAGTATTAATAGTAGTTTACATATGAGGGGATCAAGGAGTTCGGACCCCCGCCATCCAATACCAGTGGGTATTGAAGGAGGTCCTACTAAAGTTGACCCAGGTCCTTGCAGGATCTATACACTGAACAAGGCAAGACTCTTACCAAACCGTTCCCTTAACCCCTGACCAGGTAGCCAACATACCTCCATATAGACCGTGGAGATATGAATGGTGAAAATCTTTTATTTTATATAGACAGTAAAATAATGCCAAGACACCACGGACAAACGATAAGGAAGACTCACCTTCAACATAAGAAACTAGATATTAAAGTCATTAATACAGAACCAAATAAAAAGTGCGAAAAGATTAAAAATAAAAAGTATTACACTAGACACTTGTCTTCACCAAGTGATGGAAGAGACTTAGGCAAACATGGCCTTTGATTGTCAAGAACTCTTACGATCAATCTTGGATCCTGAGACTACTCACACACTCTATGATGGATGATGGATGATGGTGGTGGATGATGGTGTGTGGTGGTGGTGGAGTGTGGGTGAAGTGTGAGAGATGTGGTTTGCCAAGGGATGGTTTGCAAATGAGCCAAGCACCCCTATTTATAGCCTGCACAGAAGCCCGGACACGGCCCCGTGTCCACCCATCTTCTCTTTCTTCATTAATTGCAGTTTGTCTGCATTAGTTGAGCACGCCCCCGTGTCCGCTGAGCACGACCGCGTGTGCAGAAGCGTATCTATACTATCAAGATTTTCCTAGATTCTGCGAATCTTAGAGTTGACCACGGCCCCGTGTCCACTGGGCATGCCCCCTTGCTCAGTGAGCACGGGGCGTGTTCAGCCTTCTGTCCTCTTATTGTTGCTTTAGAGGATGATGTCGAGGGGTCGGACATGCCATGTTTATTCCTTTTCTTGTATTTATACTGGATATGGCTGTATTTTTGCTTCTTTTGTTCATTTAAGCTCTTTTAACCCTGAAAATACAAAAGGAAGACAAAAGCACACTTGTTCCAACATTAGTACTAAAAAAGGGTTAGTTTTATGCCTCATTTGATGTAATTTATATGTTGCATTTTGCACACATCACCAGGCCATCGTGGTCTTGGGATTTCTTGAAGCATCAAAATAAGACACTTCTTTCAAACACAAGTCCCCTTTCATTTCAAGGATTGGAGACGTTGCTGCTTTGGATTTGGGTTTCCAAATCTGTTTCGGTTTAACAAACATGTTTGTTGCCTTCGGTTGAGCAACTTTAGCTGTTTCAGGTTTATTGGTTTTAGAAACATGTTTTTGTTCCTGAAAAGCCTTACGTTTGTTTTTAGCAGCATTCCAATCCCCATCAGAAGGTTTAACCTTGGGATTCACATTCTTCATTTCCTTAGGTGATGATACCTTCATCGGCTTGGAATGGTAGTTATCCTTTGGTGTAACCCTCTAATTTTGTATATAATAGGGTATATAGGGACACCGTGTGTAGTTTCTAGCAATATGACCCGCAATGCCACAATTGTAGCAAGTTTGTCTTTTCATCGGAAAGACATTTTGAGCAGCTTGATGCTCTTGCAGATCCTGAAGGACAAAACAGTCCTCTTCGTGTTGGATGCGCCTGCACATTACTTTCAGACGAAGACGAATTTGGGTGCTTGTATTTGCTGTTTGTAGAAGTCTTGTTGCTATGAGCACCGTTCTTCGTCTTTTCTCCCTGATTGGAGCTTTCAATCACCTTGTCACGAGCCTTATGAGATCATGATTGTCCTTGATGAGCAGACTTTTTATATTCTCGACTTTGATCTGCTCGTTTTGGCTCCTTTTGCGTGTTGTGAACCGGCTCACAAACACCAGCACAAGAGTGAATATTAGCATTTTGTTGGACGTTTGGACGATGAACACAATTTCTAGTAGTGTGTCCAGGAATTCCACAGTTGAAACATGTATGTCGTTTCAATGTATGGAGATTCTGAGAGCTAGCAGCATTAGCTAATATGATGGGTTTAGATGAACGAGCTTTCTTTGATTGCTTTGCTTGTGTTCCATGTGCCTTTTCTGAGTTCTTCTGTACCTATTGATCAGAACTAGCACATGTATGAGATTTAGACTTTTGATGTTTATCTTCTTTTGTATCATTTTCTAATTTAACTTTTGAAGAAGATTCATCTTTGACATTTGATTCAGAAAAATCATTTTGTGGCTCTTTTTCTGATGTAACCACCTTTTCTTTTTCAAATTCAGATTCAGGTTTAGATTCACATGATTCAGATGTTTTGAAAACCGGTTCACTTGTAACTTCATTTTTCAAAGATGTTTCCTGATCATCTTGTGAAGGTGTTTCAAAGGTCCCACAAGATACATCATCAGGGACATTTGCAGAAACAGTTTCAAAATAATGATCAGAACAGTTTTGATCAACACTTTCCCTTTCATTTGTTTGTTCAGCTTCAGTTGCTGTTGAACAAGAAACATCACAATTATTATCAACTGAAAAAGAACCAAATATCGACTTTAAAAAGTTTGGTCCAAAAACATGTTCAGAAGCAGTTTCATTTATTGAGTTTTCAAAAAAATCAGATTTTGAATCTGGTTCATCCCCAAGTACATCTTCATGAGTTACTGCAGTTACTTCATCAACACAAGAAGACTGTAACACCCCAAAAACGGGTTTGGTAATCAAACCACGTTAATATTAATGACGGGTAAAATACCATTAGTGGGGAAAATTTACCCGGTAAATATTAGGATTTAAGTAAATAAACCTAATATTAATTAAAAGGAGAATAAATGCTTTGAGAAAAGTAAGTTTATAAGAAACCCAAGTTAACGGGACTTAAAATAAAACGGGTTATAACTCTCGGAACCCACTAAGTAACTAGGAATATCAACCTAGTTAATTATGTGCCTTGAAAACAATAAAGAAAACTTGGTTTATAATCCTTTTGGTAACTTTAAAAACTTGAGGGACTAAATGGGTTAAATGAGAAAATAGTTTTAATTTAATAAAAATCAAAACACCAAAACACACACTCATGTGTGTGTTCTGGTCGTGATTTACACAGGAGCCAAGAAAGGGTTCTTCTTTTGAACCCTAAATCACCAAAAATCAACCAAACTCATGGGGCAAATCAAGTCTAAATGGAAAACCAAGCTGAAATTAGTGATCACCAAGCCTAGGGGATCACAAGGTATGTCAAAATTCATTGCTTGATTCCATTTAAAATTCTGGATGAACAATTATGATTCGAAATTTGTGTTGCATGGATGTTGTATTGATGGAATAGGAACAATATTATGTCTAGGAGTAAACCCTAGACAAGTATATATTGAAATCATGCTTAGTTCAAGTAAATTCAGATGTTGTTGATGCTAAATTCATGTATGAGATGTTTTTAGGGTTTTGATTGCAAAGAAAATAGTGTTATGATGTCAAGAACATGCTTTAATTGAAAGCTGAATTCAAATAGCTCCTGATCAAAATTTACAGCCGACTTGTATTGGCTGTAACATAGAAAAATGTGACAAAAACATGTGTTTCTTAAACCCCACTGGAATCGCATTTTTCGACGAAAATTGAGCGTTTTATGAATTTTTCCGTATCAAAGGTTCAAGCTGCGTTTTCTGGCAGAATTTGCAGCCCATTACGAATGTCATAACTCAATTTAGGGATTGAGTTATGATCTCAAATTCTTACTGTAGAAAGTTTTAAGTGATTAACAGAATCGCCAATTGGAATTTCGTCAATCGGATAAACGAGGAATTTTTAATGAATTTTTCCGTAAGCTGCAGTCAGAAGTGATGAATCTGATTGTAGCTTAGTAAATGAATTTTTATGAATTTTTGGTAAAGATCTAGATCTTGAAATTTTAACATAAGGTATAACCCTCCGAGAGGTACGCCACATAAAAAAATCATAATTTTTGAAGACTTGTAAACAGGTTAAACAGGTCACCAAAAACAGCCTATTTTCAGTGATACGAAACTTGATTGTTGATGTTATAAATTATGCCCACAATGTTCATATGTTGAAATTATGAATCAAATGCGTAATTTCCTAGTTCGACCGATTACGTGTGATGTGGAGTAATACAAATTTTAATTATGAAGTCGATTTAGCTTATATGCACATATCATATAATTAAGGGTAGTTAACTTTTGAAAAGTTAAACTAACCATGGACGGAGTCGAATAGTAGTTTTGACATAGAAAATACGTAAGGTGGAATAGTCGTGGTTATAATGACTAATCTAACCACCTTGTGAATTATGATGATAGTTTGACTCTTGACAAGCTAGATGGAGGCTTGGGAATGAAGTGGGTCAAACGGAGCAAGTACGAAAAGGAAAGCGTAATTTGGATGCGAGGTAAGTAAAAGCTTACACCCTTTTTAGTATACATCAGTTGTGTGTATTGAAAATGAATAAGGAAAATTTAGTAATAGAGTTATAATGTTCCGATGCAAATAATATGAGTCGGAACTAGTGCAATGGTGAGAAATCATAAACAATGGCAAAAAGGGTAAATTGGTAAGTTAGTCATGTGACGATGAACTAATAAGAAATTTTGAAACATTACGTTATGGTGTAAACCGGAATGGGTAAAAGGGCGAGATGGTAACTAGATATCATCTCATAATGGAAAATGGTCATTCGGACTAAACGGGTCAAATGACATTGGCAAGATCATTTGACAATATTAATTGATGACCGCTTGTTGAGTTTTGTGATTACAGGAAATATCATACGGTTCGCGTTGGTATTAATTAGAAATTAATAGTGAAAGATATTTAAACGGGTCAATCCTATGACTCGAGCCAGGTACGCATATTTAGAATTATTGTTAAAAGCGATATTTTTGGTCAAATATTAGCGAAAGTCCTTCGTCGTAAAATGAAGGACTAAAATTAACCAAAAAGCCCTTAATGGGTGAATTGGGCAAACGACCCATATGGGTTGTTTAGGAATTCTTATTAAGATTACGAAGAATAGGTAGATACCTTAATGTAGTAAAATGATGAGTGAAATTTAAAGTTAATGGTAAATCCCTCCAACGGGTCAAAATGAAGTTTTGCGCTTAACTCAACCTTTAGTTGCATAATGTATGAAAGTCTTGAACTCACGAGTTGATGGTTTTGAGATAATGAATACCTCAAAATTTTGTAATGATTTAAACAAAAGTGGTTTAATGAATCATGAAACGGGTCAAAAGTGTTAAAAAGGAATTTCAAGCCGAGAGCTCGAAATCTGAATTTTTGAAGTAGTTGAATATCAGGTTTTAACTCCATAATATGGAGAATTAAATTTCAAACGCGTAGGAAAAAGAATCACGTAAAACGGACTTCTAGATCAAAAGTTATGGCCTTTGAAAGTTTGATTTTTGATAAATAAACATAGCTGGAAGAAATGCAGGTCCTAGATGCGGACCTGTTGGAAAATGATCTCCCCCGCGACACGCGAAGGAGAACCGGGCACCGGGCGCGACAAGCGGGTGCTGTCGCGGCACGCGAAGGAAAAGAAGGAGCCTCTCGCGTGGCGCGAGAGGCAAAATTTCAAAATTTTATTTTTATTTTATTTGCTTGTTTATACATGTTTATAAGTTATTAAAACTAACTTTTAAGTTGGTTTTGATCATAGGTGATATCAAGTGTACCCGGATGGAGATCAGGCGATGGCAAAGGACCGAACACACGAAAAATGAAGCTTCCGCAAGTTGTTTCGTCGTTATTCTAAAACGATGAATTAAATCACATCATGTTGTATTACTTTAAATTGTAAAAGTTTTAATAAACCCGTATTTTTCATTGTAATTGTAACCGTAATTACATAATTATGGACTTAAATTATACGAAAATCGTTAAATAATAGCAAGGGTGTTACAAAGACGAAGCACTAGTATCAATTACACCTTTAGAAACAAACTTGATCGGATGAGTCACTCGTTTTTCAACAGGTCTGCTGTTAGTTGATGACTTATCAGTTTTTGGACCGTAAGTCATCTTGTCCTCGTTCACCAATTCCTCCTCAGTAAAGGGTAAGTAGGTGTAGTTATTATTGTATGGAGGAGGAACTTGATTAAAACCCAAACCACACCCTTTCTTTCTCTTATACTCTAGTTGGAGGTCACATAGATCTTTGACCAATTTACTCGAAGACTCATAGTTTTTAATGTTGATTTCATTAATTTGATATTTTTCTTTAATCTCTTCCAGTTCCTTGGTCAAAACACATACTTTTTGTTTGACCTCCAAGTAGTGGGTTGTCTTTACACTTAGATCATCCATAAGTTGAATGATGTCCTTTCGCTGAGCTTAGATTTTTTCTTTATAAAGCCTTTCATTTTTTGTTAAAGAAAAATTATGTCTTTTAATATCATTATAATCTTGAATCAGCTCAGCGTTGTGCAAATGATAATATGCTACTCTACCCCTACATTCAGGAGTACAGAAAACATAATTTATAACTTCAGTAGTAATTCCTTGAGACTGAGCCAAGGGTTTGTTAAACATGAATGCCATAATGTCAGATTGGGTTGACACTTTTGTTCTTTCCCTCAAGACACAAACCAAAACGAGAACCCGTGTACTCGCTCACTCAAATACTTTGCACGCGATCGAACGAACCCGCTTTTTGAACCACACTTTAGAAATCTTTCAAAACCGTTATCACGAAACAAACAAACCCCTCCTTTTTTATAATATATATATATATATATATATAACCTTTTTTTAATAAAAGAAATACTATATTATTATTAATATTATTATAATTATAATTATTATTATTAAAACCTAATTGAGAAAAACCAAAGAGAAATAGAGATAAACTGAATTATATTCTTCATTCTATTCAACATTACAATATATATATAAACATAACTATAAACCCTCAGACATTTAGAATTATACACAGTTTAACAACATACTTCAGGATGATGTTAAATAGGTACTTCAGGACCTGAATAAATAAACTGATACTACTGGATCAGTTGTACTGCCTCATTAAAAACCTTACTAAGAAAACCCATTGGGATAAAACTTAGTTAAGGGAAAAAGAGTACAGTGTGTATAATTATTCCCCTGAATTCAACAAACATCTTTCAATCTGCGGAGACCGATCTTGTGTGATAGTTGCTCGAAACTGCTTCTTGGTAAAGATTTTGTGAACAGGTCAGCTAAATTTTCACTTGACTTGATCTGGCGAACATCAATTTCCCCTTCTTTCTGCAAGTCATATGTTGAGAAGAACTTTGGTGAGATGTGCTTTGTTCGATCACCCTTGATGTAACCTTCTCTGATCTGAGCTATGCAAGCAACATTGTCTTCATAAATAATTGTCTGCTCCTTCTTGATCTGTTCTAATCCGCATGCTTCTTGTATGTGATTAATCATTAATCTCAACCACACACATTCTCGACCAGCATCATATAGTGCTATCAATTCAGCATGATTTGATGATGTTGCTGTAAGTGTTTGCTTAGTTGACTTCCAAGAAATTGTTGTCCCACCGTATGTGAATACATAACCTGTCTGAGATTTTGCTTTGTGGGGATCTGATAGATATCCCGCATCCGCATACCAACAAGCTGGGACTTTTGATCTTTCTGATAGAAAAGACCTAAGTCTTATGTCCTGCAAATATACCGGAATATATGTTTTACGCCATTCCAGTGTCTACATGTTGGATTCGAACCGTATCTCGCTAGTACATGTACTGCAAATGCAATGTCAGGTCTTGTGTTATTTGCGAGATACATAAGGGCACTGATCGCGCTTAAGTACGGTACTTCTGGACCAAGTACTACTTCGCCTTCTTCTTAAGGGCGGTAAGGATCCTTATGTAGATCTAGCGGTCGGACAACCATGGGTATGCTAAACGGATGTGCTTTATCCATATTGAAACGTATTAACATCTTCTGGATGTAGTTTGATTGATGGACAAATGTGCCATTGCACAGATACTCAAATTGTAGTCCGATGCATAATTTCTTCGTACCAAGATCTTTCATTTCAAATTCCTTCTTTAACAATTGAGCAGCTTTCTCTATCTCTTCAGGAGATCCAATGATGTTGATATCATCAACATAAACTGCTATTATAGTGAAATTTGAGAGTGTTCTTTTAATAAAAACACATGGACTGATTACATCAGACTTGTATCCTTCTTTTTCGAGATATTCACTAAGTCGATTGTACCACATACGACCAGATTGTTTGAGACCATATAAAGATCTCTGGAGCTTTATAGAACACATATCTCGAGGTGTTGAATTTAATGCTTCGGGCAATTTTAATCCTTTAGGGATTTTCATGTAGATATCATTTTCAAGTGTCCCGTATAAGTATGCGGTGACGACATCCATTAGTCTCATATGAAGTCCTTCAGAGATTGTGAGGCCGATTAGGAACCTAAGGGTTATCGCATCCACTACAGGGGAATACGTTTCTTCATAATCAACTCCTGGGATTTGGGAAAACCCTTGTGCTATAAGTCGAGCCTTATATCGTACAATCTCATTCTTTTCATTTCTCTTTATTGCAAACACCCATTTATAACCTACTGGTTTGACGTCTATGGGCGTTCGGACTACAGGTCCGAAAACATGTCGCTTTTCGAGCAAATTCAATTCGGCGTTTATGGCTTCTTGCCATATTGGCCAATCATTTCTGTGCATGCACTCTTCTAGAGTTTTTGGTACGTAAGCATTTTCATTGATTACATCCGTTGTTATAGCATATGTGAATATATCATCAACACGTGTTTTATTCCGGTTCCACATTGTACTATCTTGTACATATGTTGGTGCATATGTCTATCGACTTCGTCTTGTATCGAGTCTTGTAATAGGTTTGATAGATCAGGACACGTAGTACGAGAAAAATGAGAAACAGATTGAATCCAGCCACTTCGCACAAACTGGAATATCCAGTTCGTACGGACTGATCACTTTGCATGAAGTGGACATGTGTGGTTCATGCTTTCTGGTTCTCCTATAAATAGGTGTCTTGTGATTTCATTTGTAGAACTTTTGGATTCCAGCAGCGAAGCTCTGCCGAAGTGTCTCCAGCTCGTGTATCTTTGTCAAATCAATACATTAGACATTTAAAGTGATTCTTAGTGCATATCAAGCTGATTCAACATCAATACGTCTAATTCCGCCTCTCGTATTGATTGAAAACTCTTCTAAACGACTCGTTTAGGTCGAATCTCGATCCTACAAGTGGTATCAGAGCTTGTCTCGGCCAAACATCTGATTAATGTCAGCCCAAGTGACATCATACCTTGTCTCGGCCCTATCATTTTATTAAAGTCCATAATAGCAGCCCAATAGAATTGAAGATTAGATTAAAATTGTCGGTTATTATTAAATTGCATGTGATCTGATAATTACGAAACATTGAAAATTGTTTCAATTTGAGAGGTCAAATTAGAATTTGTTTCAATTAAAAGTTGTCGGTCACTTTTAAAATTAGTAAATCATTGTTAATTGCATGTGAAACAAATCATCGGCCCATGTGATTGAGATCATTGACTAATTTGTAGGTCCAATCATATTCAAGCTCATTAACATTTGTTTACATAAAGTTGATCTGTCGCACGGTTTGACATCAGTTCAGGTCGCACGAGTTGACTCACTTCAGGTCGCACAAGTTTGAAAGGTTGTCCAATTCGCACGAGTGTATCAGGTCGTTTGGGGATATTACCAGGTCATTTGGAATTAATCAGTTCGTTTGAATAATCAGTCATTGTGAATTTTCGATACCGAAACATGGACAACGAATTTTATAATGCATTTGCTACTGCCCCGGGTACTCCTGTTACCGTTGCTCAGAGTGTAACTATGGAAAATGAAACGGGAACATTGCAGAAACCTCCAAAGCTGATGAGCATTGAAGATTATTACAGTTGGCAAGAACGGTTTGAAAATTGGGTTCAAGCAAATCATTTAAGGTCTTGGGAGTGATTGAAACTAAGTATGTTCGACCTCGTAATAATATGGGAGTTGTAAAGAATATTTCTGAATTTACAGAAAAAGTGAGAGAAATGTACAAGGCAGAAAAGATGATGATCAGTTTACTTCAACAAGCTGTGAAAGAAGACATTTTCATATTACTTCAACATGATGTTAGTGCACGTTCGATTTGGGAAGCACTTCGTACAAAATTCAAAGGAAGTACGGAGATGATCAAGAATAAGAAGTCACTATTAAAGAAAGAATTTGAATTGTTCTCAGGTTTGCCGGGTGAAACTACAAAGACTCTTATTGAGAGATATTGTCATTTAGTACGTTCAATGAGCCGGTTGGATATCACTTAAGATCGTGAGGAATGGGTTGAGAAATTAGCCGATGCTTTACCTCAAAAAGAATGGGGTACATATCTTATGATTTTGAAGAATACCGGAGAGTATGATAGATTGACAATTGCTCAATTCATTGAAAAACTTGAAGGACAAGATCTTGAACAATAAAAAATCGCTAGAATGAACAATTCAAGTGGTCAACAAGATATCAAGATGTATTTCAAACGAAATGTTCAAAATGTTGAAGCAAGTCCGAAGATCTAAACCGCTTCCAGCACAGAAAACTCATCCGGATCACTCAATCAAAGCTCAATCAACAACAGTGGATTTTCTTCATACCTGAGTGTTAATCCTAATGTTTCAACTTCAAACTATCAGTCCCAAAGCTCAAACAATGGTAATGGTCATGTGCTACAATGCAACATCGTGTTGAATCTTCAGAACGGTCAGAATTTCTCTGAAGAAGTCGCTAAAGGTCATATGGCATTACTAGTTACCGTGTTAGAATCATATGAGAGTTTGGTTGCAAGAAGAATTGGAAATCCTATGTTAACAAAAGAAGATTACGATCAGATTGATGTTGAGGAAATGAGCTAATGGATATTAAGTGGTGTTTAGCGAGTGTGTTGAGAGCTGAGAAATTTAAGCAGATTATCAGAAGAGATGACTTTCGTGATGCTAATGTTTCTAATTTAGGTTTTGATAAGTCTAAAGTTACTTGTTTTCGGTGCAGGGAAAAAGGACATTTCAAGAGGGAATGTACCAACCGAGAAGCAGGTGGAGCTCAAAATCCGTTCAGGAACAATGATTATCATCGGAAAGCAATATATCATCAGGTAGCTCAACAACCGTCGATTGAAGATGGAAAGAAGAAAGCTTGTATTACTATTCCAGATCAAGAAGATGAAAGATTGCCAAAGGGATTTAGCTGGGATAAATACATTCCGGCTGAAAGTAACTCAAAGTTTAGAGCATTTATTGCACAGATCATTCAAGAGCCAGAGTTGATGAAAGAATGGATGGATGTGTTTGCAGATGATGAGAAAAGCCAAGATGAAGAGTCTGTTTCTTCAGAAGATAGTTCAGAAAAGACACCAGTCTTTGATCAATCATCAATTGATAGTGATGATGAAGAAATTAATCAAATAAACATTGGTAAAACTCATTTATCTCCTGAAAGTTTCAAATTTTATTTTGCAGATAAATTGGAGAAGCTAAAGGAGAGAAGAGCAGCAAAAGAAAAGAAAGAGGTAAAATGTGAAAATATTGCTCAGGAAGAGAAGGATGAACAGAGTAAAGAAGCTAAAGTGATTGAAAAGATTGTAGAGGTCATAAAACCTTGTCTGAAATGTTTGGAACCATGCAAACATTGTGAAGAGAAGGATAAGAAGTATAGTGAGCTCGACAAGATGAAAGAAAAATTATTGTTCGATGTTAAGTACGTGAAAGAATCTTATGATGTGTTGAACAGAACAGTCAATCAGTTGGAAAAGACAAACTCGGAAAGGGAAGATGCTTTGACAATGATGAATGCAACAATGATGTCTAAGCAGAAGGCCATCAATCATTATATTGAAGAGTGTGCAAAGTTGAAGCAGGAATTGGAGACTGAAAAGATTAAGAATGAAAGAATCAGACGATTGCTAATGAGTTATTCAAGTTCTGATTACTTGATTGATAGAATTTATCCAACTGTTGCAGGTTTTGAAGCTTTTCAAGATAACAAGTCGGAAAATACGGATACTGGTAAGAAACAAAGTGCAAATTATAAAAAGTGTCCGCCTCCGATCTGGGAAAGTTATTCTCCCAGAAAACCTAATTCGGAACAAGTCAAAAAGGCAGTCAATATAAAGTTAAAGTCTGAAACAACTGATGAGTTACCAGACAACATTGACGTCATATTCACATCGTCTGACACTGATCATGAGTCTGAGTTAATAAAGAAAGTGGTCGATCAGGTGTTGGATAAGGATGAGGAGTCAGAGTCAAAGTCTGAATCTGAGAGTTCAAGTTTATCAGTCAACAGTTCGAATTCATCGGTCAAAAGGGTTTACAATAAAGAATTTCTGTTATCAAAAAATAATTTGAATGGTGAACCAATCAAAGTGGCATATACTTTGAATGATTCAGACAAATTATATTCTGATGAGGAATTTCCAATTAAAAATATGAAAATTGAAAATATTAAAACAGTTTTTAAATTGATAAAAATAAAGTTTTCAGAAATAAAAGATAAAATGGGATTTTCAAAACCTAAATATACTTCTAGAGTTCAACAACATTTAAACAAGAAGAAAGGTTTTGGTCCAGGTCATCAAAAGAAACCGAATCATAAAAGCAATTTCAAAAAGAAGGGTTTGGGTTTTGATGTTGAAGATAATCAAAATATTAAATATTTTAAATCAAAAACTGTATTTGTTTCAGGTGCAAGTTCTGAAGAAGAGAAAAATAGCTCATTCTGGAAACAATCGAACAAAGCGTTTCTTGCAGAAAAACAGAAACATGAGAAGAATGAAGCTAATCAGAAAAAGGAGACAAAACCTGTTACCGATGCCAAGAAGTTGGTCACATCGCCTGGAACTGTCCAAAGGCAACCAACACACAACAGGGAGTGTCTTCCAAACTGAAAGAAAAAGTTGTTGATAAAACTGAACCACCAACTGAAAAATTTTAAGTGTTTAAAAATTCAACATATGAAGTTGGTGAATGTTCCAAAAGGTTTTACAAAAGAAGAGTAAATCTTAACAACCAAACGTGGGTTGTTAAGAAATCAGATGTTAAATCTGGCGATGAATCTGATTCATCAAAGTCAGAGGAGCCACCAGTTGAACTAAAAAGAGAAAATTCAGTTCCACCAATGGATGATGTCAACTTTCCACCATTGCGGACTGAAAATTTTAAACAAAAAGTTGGAAAAGTAGAGATTTCGAATCAATTCTATTCTGAAAAGAAAGAATTTGATATCGAAAAAGCGTTTAATGGCAAAGTTAAACATATTTTTGGTAAGATGGTCGATGGGAAGGAAAAAGGGGTAAAAGATTTTTATGAATCAAAAAGGAGAAGTTACCCACTGAGTGAAAAGAACTTGGGAACACCCAAAGCTGGTCAGGCTTGGGTGTCTGTATTCCATGCTTAAAAATCCTGACTTGCCGGAACTCCCAGGTTGGTAATTGGGGAGTAGGAATCGGCATCCTTGTTGAGAAATTCACATCTGTGAAATTTCGACTTAAAAGTGGTATTGTTGATAAGAATCTTCAATTGTCATATTTCTTGAAAAATGTTTTTTTTTTTGTGAAAAACCAACAAATGTTAGATTTTTACAAGTGGTTAAAAGTTAAAGAAAAAAAGGGGTTTCATTCACAAGCGGTTAATCAAGGTCATTAAGTTGAACTTGATTTAATTTTCATACAAAGTGGTTGAAAGAACAAAATGATGAGTTAATCCCCATGATGTATGAAATCAACAAAACTAATTTTCCAAAAAAACCATTTTGATTAAAATAAACTTAAGTGTTTTGAAATCATAATGGGAATGGATGTCTGATCAAAAGACCCATGTATTGACACTGATCAGATCCAATGGAGAAGTAAAGGACATATCAAGGGAACAAGCACTGGGCCTGAGTGTTGAAGATCTACAAGATCTCCTTGAGCTTTTACTGTGTAGGGATGAGGATGATACAAGTTGTGACAACTCGTATTTCCAAACCGATCTTCGTACTTTAATGTAACGTATGTGTACGATATGTGACTGTTATGAAAGTGAATACTTATGCTAATGTTATGTTATTACGTGCTTTGTGTAATGTATGTTTGTATATAAATAGCCCAACCGCACAACATGAACCAACCGCGCAACACTCATCCGATCGCACAAGTCTTTTGGGCCACACTCTTGCAATCGGACCATAAGGGCGGCCCATATGAAACCCGAGTGAGGGGCTCGGCCCACTCCTCTTATACGTACACCCAACCACCACTAGGGAGTTGTTTCTCATTTGTTACTAAACACCCACCCACACAAACCCTAGCTCTTCTCTCTCTCTCACGAACTTGAAGGCAGCCGCACACATCATCGAAGTTCATAGTGTTTGGATCAATTCTCGTTCCTTCCCTATTCGGTTAGTATGATTAACTATATGTTTGATGGTATTATGATATGCGTCACATATGCTTGATATGATTGATGATGATTTGTTATGATTGCTTCGAATCCGAAGAGTTGATTTTAGTGTTCATGAAATCGGCTTATGTGTATTATAGAATATTCATGATAAATCAGGTTTCATGTTATTGTTCTAAGAATCGAATGTTTGATAATAAGGTCTCATGATGTTTACGTGTATGATAACATTAATTGGCTGCCATGATGTGTACGTGTATGATGATGTATATGACATACTAATTATTGAGTAATGGTTCTCATGTTAGGTCCAATAGAAATAAGATTAGGGGCATGGTGGTAGGCTACTTTAGATAAACCTTTTGACTATATTGATATATGCATGTGCAGCCAAACAATGTAGAAAATCATGATAGATTGCATATGGGTGTCAGTGCCATGTGTTATTGTTATGGGTGGAATGATGATTTTTAATTGATGATAATGATTGAAAACCGAATACATGTTACATCGGCCGTAACATGTTTAGAATGATTATTATATTGTTATAGTTATGAACATTGTAAATCGAGATTTTGATACATGTTAATTGGTGTTATGATCATTGTCATGAATTGATTATGTTACTCATTAGGGTTCTTATGAAATTAGATGATAGTTACTTGGTTTGATCGAGTAAGGGATTAGTTAGAATCCATGATTTTTGATAAAGGACAAATTTGGAAACTACTTAATGTTGTAACAGAAATGCATGATATCCGGAATATAAAACTAGTCGCACAAGATCACACGTACAAGACATCTTGGTCAGTCGCACAAGATGTCTTCTATCGCACAAGATGGTTATCTATTATAATTGTTGGGCCGTAGACCTGGGCTGGGTATTAGAGTTAATCGCACAAGTTGGGTCAAGTCGCACAAGTTGTTTATTTGATTAAATTGTTGGGCCGGTTACATGTTGAACTAAAATATGCTTATTTGGGTTTTCTTTATTACTTGGGCCGGGTATCATATGGAATCGCACAAGATGCATAAATCATACAAGTTGAACTACAAGTTCAGTGTTGGGCCGAGACATGTGTGGGCTTCAATTGTATGTTAAACTGATATCATTTAACACATTCTATGTGTGTACTATGTTGCCATGATCGATACGTGTTAGCTATATGTTAAACTATGTGTAATCATACGTGCTTTAATTGAACCTAAACCTGACATGTGTGATAACCATGTTAGGACGTGGTTGACCACTAGCTTTTAGACGTGACCTTTCTGTGTAATCTGCCGAGCAAACCAAGGTGAGTTCACACTCCGTTACAAAGCATGGGGTTCCCAGGGGTTGGGAATGGGTTAAGGAATAGGGATTCCTCGTCCTGTTGAGACGTAACCAGGAACATAGATTCCTCGTCCTGTTGAGACGTAACCAGGAACATAGATTCCTCGTCCGGTTGAGACGTATTAAACTATACTAGACTAGAACTCTATCAACGAAGTCCCTCCATTTTATATCGACTTAATCGCCGAGGCCAATGGCGAACGGGTCATTAGTTAAATAGCGCTATTAGGTTTAACAAACCTCACACCGTGCCGCAGAGGACGGGCGTGGACTAATGGACTATGGCACGTCAGTGATGATAGACACAGACGTTAGGGCACTTAAACATGACGAACGTTAGTAGTCGATATGGTAACGAGTCTGGTGAATTAAACATGGGGTAGCCCCCACGGCCATAGAGCCGGGCTGGAATAGCCAACGTAAGAACGGGTAACTAATAAACGTTTTTCGAACTATGGGGTAACCCCCACGGCTGGATAGCTGGTAAAGAACAAACAGTGTTTTCGGAATAACTATAAACTGGACAACCAAACGTGAACTCACTCAACTAGTTGTTGACTCGTTACTACATGCTTTGCAGGTCTATAGGTACTTAGCTGGAGCTTGCACAAGGAAGAGTCGTTGTGGGACATGGACAGCTGTGTGCCATGTTAAACCTTTGAATATCTAAACTTATGATTTGGTTTTAAAACATTATGCTTCCGCTCATAACTTAACTATGTTTGCTTTGGACACTAATCGTGTTGGTTGGACTTTTACACTTAATTATTTACTTGTTCAATATGATTAGTGGTTTGATCCTGGTCAGTCACGCCTCCAAGCGGTGGTACTCCGCATGTGGATTTTGGGGGTGTGACAGATTGGTATCAGAGCCATTGGTTATAGAGAACTTGGTTTTAATAAAGGAAAACGTTTTTGTTAAAACCAGACTATAACCTGTACAGTGCTCTACGATCCACAACGACGCTTCACTCCACGTGCAAGACTCGACATTCTAGGTGATATGGTTTATGTTTATATTGCCTACTTGCTAGATTGCATAGAACTTTGCTCATGGTATGCTTAGATAAACGTAGCAACTATAGTTTGAAAACACATTTGTGCTTGCTCCCTACTGTCACTACACACTTACACACATTCGCGAAACCTTTCCTACTTGTGTTTCCTTCGATGTGAGATCATGAGGGAACGTGTGAACCTAACTCAAGCCAGCTGACGGCTCTTATTAACGAACCAGTTACGGCAGCACTCGCGGCCGCTCAGGCAGGAGGTACAACCTGCTATTACGAACCTACTCTAGGATGATAGATCCTACTCTCATGACCCAACTCTCGCGCTTAATCCAGTCTTTTCTTCCTCGCGCAACAAGGTCAGAACGCTCAGCCGCCTGTAGGCACATTCAGGACGTTCATGGACTGTCGTCCTAGTACTTTCCGTGGCACTAAAGGAGCTGTTGGACTCCTACATTGATTTAAAAACCTCGAGACTGTCTTAGAGACGTGTGAATGCCCTGAGGCTCATAGGGTGAAGTACGCCACTGGTACTCTCGAAGGCACTAAGCTAACTTGGTGGAACTCGCAAGTTCAGATGCTGGGGCTGGCGGCTGCTAATGCCACCCCATAGGAGGATTTTGAGGAACTGATCAAACGTGAATACTGTAGTCGTGATGACATCCCCAAACTGGAAGTGGAGTTCTTAAACCTGAAGATGACAAGGTCAGAGATAGAAGCGTACACGAAACGATCCAACGAACTGGCAGTGTTATGTCCAACTATGGTGGATCCTCCCACCAAGCGCATTGGGTTGTACCCCAAAGGCCTAGTACCAAAGATTCAAAGTCATGTGACTTCTGCTAACCTTGCTACTATCCAGGATATTACTCGTCTTGCTCAACGTCTCTTAGATCAGGAGGTAGGACAGATTAAACTGCCGAAACGTATTAATGCTGCTACAACTACTTCGGGTGCTCCCAGTGACAACAAACGCAAGTGGGATGGAATTTTAAGCAAGGGTTTCACTTCGGTTCAATCTTAGTCGAGTACAGGAGCCCCAGTCAGCAGTCTCTTGGTAATCGAAGTTAGGGTGGATACGAGGGAAACCACCCTAAGTGCAATCAATGTAATATGCACCACAACGGGCAGTGCAACAAGGATCGTCGTTAGAGATGCAACAAGCTTGGTCGTGGAGCCAAGGGTTGTAGAAGCTCACGTCTTGCAAACCAGAACCGACAACAGCAGCCACAAGCTCCACAGAATCAGCAGCAACAGCAGGGTAACAAGGGATGTTATCAGTGTGGTGCTAAAGGTCACTTCATGAGACACTGCCCACAGTTGAACCAGAACCAAAATCAGAACCACAATCAAGGAAACAGGAACAATAATGGAGACAACAACGGGGGTAATAACAACGGCAATGGTGCCAGGGGTCGAGTGCTCGTGATTGGTCAGGGTGATGCTAGGAATGACCCCCCACGTTGTGATGGTTTTGGCATCGTTATTGGTATGGATTGACTACCTCAACATCGAACAGAAATTCTTTGCAAAGAAAAGATCGTCCGCATTCCTCGTGCTGGTGAAGAATCTTTGGTGATTCGTGGCGACAAGAGTGGTGCCGTTGTGAGCATCATTTCTTCCCTAAAGGCCCAAAAGTGTTTGTGTAAGGGCCACACTGCTTTTCTGGCTCTTGTTACTGACACCTCGAAGAAAGAAAGAAAGATAGAAGATTTTCCGATTGTACGCAACTATCCTGAGGTATTTCCTGAGGAACTACCTGGCCTTCCGCCTCATCGTCAAATCGAGTTTCAAATCGAGCTAGCTCCTGGAGCGGCACCCATAGCCCGTGCACCGTATCGTTTAGCTCCATCAGAGTTGAAAGAGCTATCTACGCAATTACAAGAACTCTTAGATAAGGGTTTTATTCGTCCTAGTTCTTCGCCCTGGGGAGCTCCAGTGCTATTTGTGAAGAAGAAAGATGGTACGTTCAGAATGTGCATCGACTACCGTGAATTGAACAAGGTGACTGTGAAGAATCACTATCCTCTTCCACGCATTGACGACTTGTTCGACCAGCTGCAAGGGTCGAGCTACTATTCAAAGATTGATTTGAGATCAGGATATCACCAGCTGAGAGTCCGAGAGGAGGACGTCTCCAAAACAGCCTTTAGAACCCGTTATGGACACTACGAGTTTTTGGTCATGCCTTTTGGGCTGACAAACGCACCTGCGGTCTTCATGGACTTGATGAATCGAGTGTGCAAGCCTTACTTAGACAAATTCGTTATTGTCCTCATCGATGACATCCTGATCTATTCGAAGGGTCAAGAGGAACACGAGCAACATTTACGACTTATTTTAGAACTACTTCGAACGGAACAGCTGTACGCCAAGTTTTCCAAATGCGACTTCTGGCTTCGTGAAGTCTATTTCTTAGGCCATGTGGTGAATAGGGATGGGATTCACGTTGATTCATCCAAGGTAGACTCAATTAAGAACTGGCCTGCACCCCGTACACCAACGGAAATTCGCCAATTCTTGGGATTGGCAGGTTACTACAGGAGATTTATCAAGGATTTTCCAAGATTGCTCAGCCTCTTACTTCACTAACGCAGAAGGGCGTTGTTTATCGTTGGGGAAACGCACAGGAGTTAGCGTTTCAGCACTTAAAGGATAGACTTTGTAGTGCACCTATCCTTTCATTGCCAGAGGGTACAGACGACTTCGTGGTCTACTGCGATGCATCTATTCAGGGTCTTGGTTGTGTTTTGATGCAGCGGGATAAAGTTATAGCCTACGCCTCACGTTAACTCAAGGTTCATGAAAAGAACTACACTACACACGATCTGGAGCTGGGAGCAGTTGTTTTTGCACTTAAGATATGGAGACACTACCTATATGGTACCAAATGCGCTATCTACACTGATCACAGGAGCCTCGAGCATATCTTTAAACAGAAGGAACTCAATATGAGACAACGACGATGGGTCGAACTGCTGAACGATTACGAATGCTCGATCAGGTACCACCCAGGCAAGGCCAATGTCGTGGTCGACGCCCTCAGTCGAAAGAACACTACGCCTAAGCGCGTACGAGCTTTACAACTTACTATACAGTCTAGCCTTCCTTCTCAAATACGAAATGCTCAGGTAGAAGCATTGAAACCAGAGAACGTCAGGGCTGAAGCCCTACGCGGCTCAAGGCAACGCTTAGAACAGAAGGAAGACGGGGCTTACTACGTCACGGGACGCATTTGGGTCCCACTTTATAGCAACCTACGAGAGCTTGTGATGGATGAGGCACACAAGTCTCGCTACTCAGTGCACCCTGGTTCGGACAAAATGTACCACGACATCAAAACCACATATTGGTGGCCTAGCGTGAAGGCCCACATAGCAACATACGTTAGCAAGTGCTTAACTTGTGCGAGAGTCAAGACGGAATACCAGAAACCTTCAGGCCGACTTCAACAACCAGAGATACCACAATGGAAATGGGAGCAAATTTCCATGGATTTTGTTACTGGCCTGCCTAGATCACAACGTGGTAACGATACTATTTGGGTGATCGTGGATCGACTCACAAAGTCTGCTCACTTCCTAGCTATCAAAGAAACGGATAAGTTCTCCACCCTAGCAGAAGTATATCTCAAGGAAGTTGTTTCAAGGCACGGAGTGCCCACCTCTATTATCTCGGATCGAGATGCACGTTTTACATCAGAACTGTGGCAAGCAATGCACAAGTCTTTTGGCTCACGATTAGATATGAGCACAGCTTATCACCCACAAACGGATGGGCAGTCGGAACGTACCATCCAGACTCTCGAAGACATGCTTAGGGCATGTGTAATTGACTTTGGCAACGGCGGGGAAAAGCATCTGCCACTCGTGGAATTCTCATACAATAACAGCTACCACACCAGCATTAAAGCTGCTCCGTTTGAGGCATTGTACGGGCGTAAATGCCGGTCACCTCTTGGTTGGGCAGAGGTGGGGGATAGTCAGATTACTGGTCCAGAACATGTGGTTGACACAACAGAGAAAATTGCTAACATACGACAGCGAATGGCGGCAGCTCGTGACTGTCAGAAAGTCTACGCCGATCAGGGCAGAAAACCATTAAAGCTCCAGGTTGGGGAGCGGGTACTACTCAAAGTTTCACCCTGGAAGGGTGTGGTTCGTTTTGGTAAACGGGGCAACCTTAACCCACGATACGTTGGACCTTTCGAAGTCATTAAGAAAATAGGCTAGGTGGCCTATAGACTGAACTTACCAGCGGAACTCAGTGCAGTTCACGATGTTTTCCACGTGTCGAATCTGAAGAAATGTCTGTCAGATGAGACCCACGTAGTTCCTTTGAAGGAGCTCACGATCGACAACCAGTTACGATTCGTCGAGGAACCTGTTGAAATCACGGACCGGGATGTTAAGGTCCTCAAGCGTACTAGAATACCTCTCGTTCGAGTTCGTTGGAACTCACGTCGCGACCCAGAGTTCACCTGGGAACGCGAAGATCAGATGAAACAAAAGTATCCCCAACTGTTCGCAAACGGTACAACCACTACTGAGACTGAAGCTACGGAATTTCGGGACGAAATTCCAGATCAACGGGGGGAGGATGTGACACCCCAGGAAAAACCAGGAAAACCATGCAACTAAACTAGCTTCCTCAGTGAGTACGTGCTAAATTTCGGGACGAAATTTCTTTCAACTTGGGGATAATGTGACAACTCGTATTTCCAAACCGATCTTCGTACTTTAATGTAACGTATGTGTACGATATGTGACTGTTATGAAAGTGAATACTTATGCTAATGTTATGTTATTACGTGCTTTGTGTAATGTATGTTTGTATATAAATAGCCCAACCGCACAACATGAACCAACCGCGCAACACTCATCCGATCGCACAAGTCTTTTGGGCCACACTCTTGCAATCGGACCATAAGGGCGGCCCATATGAAACCCGAGTGAGGGGCTCGGCCCACTCCTCTTATACGTACACCCAACCACCACTAGGGAGTTGTTTCTCATTTGTTACTAAACACCCACCCACACAAACCCTAGCTCTTCTCTCTCTCTCACGAACTTGAAGGCAGCCGCACACATCATCGAAGTTCATAGTGTTTGGATCAATTCTCGTTCCTTCCCTATTCGGTTAGTATGATTAACTATATGTTTGATGGTATTATGATATGCGTCACATATGCTTGATATGATTGATGATGATTTGTTATGATTGCTTCGAATCCGAAGAGTTGATTTTAGTGTTCATGAAATCGGCTTATGTGTATTATAGAATATTCATGATAAATCAGGTTTCATGTTATTGTTCTAAGAATCGAATGTTTGATAATAAGGTCTCATGATGTTTACGTGTATGATAACATTAATTGGCTGCCATGATGTGTACGTGTATGATGATGTATATGACATACTAATTGTTGAGTAATGGTTCTCATGTTAGGTCCAATAGAAATAAGATTAGGGGCATGGTGGTAGGCTACTTTAGATAAACCTTTTGACTATATTGATATATGCATGTGCAGCCAAACAATGTAGAAAATCATGATAGATTGCATATGGGTGTCAGTGCCATGTGTTATTGTTATGGGTGGAATGATGATTTTTAATTGATGATAATGATTGAAAACCGAATACATGTTACATCGGCCGTAACATGTTTAGAATGATTATTATATTGTTATAGTTATGAACATTGTAAATCGAGATTTTGATACATGTTAATTGGTGTTATGATCATTGTCATGAATTGATTATGTTACTCATTAGGGTTCTTATGAAATTAGATGATAGTTACTTGGTTTGATCGAGTAAGGGATTAGTTAGAATCCATGATTTTTGATAAAGGACAAATTTGGAAACTACTTAATGTTGTAACAGAAATGCATGATATCCGGAATATAAAACTAGTCGCACAAGATCACACGTACAAGACATCTTGGTCAGTCGCACAAGATGTCTTCTATCGCACAAGATGGTTATCTATTATAATTGTTGGGCCGTAGACCTGGGCTGGGTATTAGAGTTAATCGCACAAGTTGGGTCAAGTCGCACAAGTTGTTTATTTGATTAAATTGTTGGGCCGGTTACATGTTGAACTAAAATATGCTTATTTGGGTTTTCTTTATTACTTGGGCCGGGTATCATATGGAATCGCACAAGATGCATAAATCGTACAAGTTGAACTACAAGTTCAGTGTTGGGCCGAGACATGTGTGGGCTTCAATTGTATGTTAAACTGATATCATTTAACACATTCTATGTGTGTACTATGTTGCCATGATCGATACGTGTTAGCTATATGTTAAACTATGTGTAATCATACGTGCTTTAATTGAACCTAAACCTGACATGTGTGATAACCATGTTAGGACGTGGTTGACCACTAGCTTTTAGACGTGACCTTTCTGTGTAATCTGCCGAGCAAACCAAGGTGAGTTCACACTCCGTTACAAAGCATGGGGTTCCCAGGGGTTGGGAATGGGTTAAGGAATAGGGATTCCTCGTCCTGTTGAGACGTAACCAGGAACATAGATTCCTCGTCCTGTTGAGACGTAACCAGGAACATAGATTCCTCGTCCGGTTGAGACGTATTAAACTATACTAGACTAGAACTCTATCAACGAAGTCCCTCCATTTTATATCGACTTAATCGCCGAGGCCAATGGCGAACGGGTCATTAGTTAAATAGCGCTATTAGGTTTAACAAACCTCACACCGTGCCGCAGAGGACGGGCGTGGACTAATGGACTATGGCACGTCAGTGATGATAGACACAGACGTTAGGGCACTTAAACATGACGAACGTTAGTAGTCGATATGGTAACGAGTCTGGTGAATTAAACATGGGGTAGCCCCCACGGCCATAGAGCCGGGCTGGAATAGCCAACGTAAGAACGGGTAACTAATAAACGTTTTTCGAACTATGGGGTAACCCCCACGGCTGGATAGCTGGTAAAGAACAAACAGTGTTTTCGGAATAACTATAAACTGGACAACCAAACGTGAACTCACTCAACTAGTTGTTGACTCGATACTACATGCTTTGCAGGTCTATAGGTACTTAGCTGGAGCTTGCACAAGGAAGAGTCGTTGTGGGACATGGACAGCTGTGTGCCATGTTAAACCTTTGAATATCTAAACTTATGATTTGGTTTTAAAACATTATGCTTCCGCTCATAACTTAACTATGTTTGCTTTGGACACTAATCGTGTTGGTTGGACTTTTACACTTAATTATTTACTTGTTCAATATGATTAGTGGTTTGATCCTGGTCAGTCACGCCTCCAAGCGATGGTACTCCGCATGTGGATTTTGGGGGTGTGACACAAGTTCCATGGATTTTGAGTTGCAATTTAAAGGACAAGTTAGGGAACTTCTAATGAGACAATAAAGATCCAAAATAATGAAGAGTTTTGGCATTATCTGTTCCAGGGGGAGATTGTTGGGATTGAACCCTATCAGAGGAACAGATAATAAAAGCCAAAACTAGTTCACAACAGTTGATTCATCATAAGCAGTAGTTTACACCAGGCTTTCCCCTTGAAAGTTTTTATAACATCTGATGTCCTCTATCCACTGTCCGTATACAACAGCTGTTGTCCTTCAAACTGCTGATGAAGCCCTGGAGACTGTTAAGAATTAAACACTGTTGGTTCAATCTACTGATGCTATCTAAGTACTGTTGTTGACTAAAGGACTGCCCACTCAAGGACTGATCAACTTTGAGGAAAGCACTGATAGTCAAGCATCAGTGCTGATGGAAGGAGAAAGCAGTAGTTTAGTGTGTCACTTGTATTGTATAGAATCAGTGATTAAGTTAGCAGTGTTTGTATAAGAACAGTGGTTAAAGGTTGTTAGGTTGTTAGATGTCACTTTCATGGTGACATCAGCTTAGATGCTTCAGTGGTTTGATTTTCCTATAAATGGAACAGTACCATGTACTGTTACATTTGATTGACTGAGTGAGTTCTTCTCCTCCAATCCTTTCATCTTGAGCAATCAACCAGTGAGCATCATGCTGAGGGGGAGCTTTAGTATGTAAGCATGTCTGTAATCATTTCTATATTGTAATCATTCGACTCAATGATAAGGATGTGTTTACTAAAAACTATTTCTCTTTGATTGTGTTTACAAAGTTTGTTTTCAATTCCGCTGCATTAGATCTTTGTTTAAAATTCTTTTATTGTTCAAATATTACAAACAAACACAATCATGAGGGCCTCAGATCCTAACAAGCTTGAAATCGAACCAGAATCAAAATGTGAAATTGTAAAACACAAATAAACAAATTTTGAGACCAAAATACGTTGTTTCTTTGATAAAAGATAATGTCCTATATCATGTTGTGTTTACGGAGCACTAGTGTCACAGTCTCCCCTACTTTAGGAAATTTCTGTGACACCTGGGTCACTGCGACCATCAAACAAATGCCAAACCAATGAAATATTGTATTTCATACTTGGGATTTGTAAAAATATGTGTATCATTTGCACATATCAACTCTTGTTCGATTTTAAGCTCTAAATCGTTTTCTGGAAGGTTATACGCGCACCGATGCGTAAATATAACCAGTTTAATGCAACGAACACTCCGGAATAGTGACATATACTTAACATACCTTAAATAACCTTTACATAACTTAGAAATAAGTTTTGAAGGCTTTGGTATTGCAAAATCAAGTTAAATCGCTTACAGGGACTAAATTTGACAAACTGCGAAAGTATGCCAATTTGAACTGTAACAGACATTCCGGAACATGACCATAAGTTAAACACACCATAAATATCCTTTACATAGCTTAGAAATAGGCTTTGAGGGGTTCGGTGTGCTAAAATAAACTTTGGGTCATTCAGGGACTAAAAGCGTCAAAAAGTGCACAAGTTTGCATTTTCGCGCATAACTTACGTTCTGAATACATCCGGACATCCAAAAATTTATGTAAGCACTAAAACATTTTATTTTAGTGTTCGGCATAAGAAAAATCCATTCGTCGTGTCATTTGGATCGTTTTTCGCGCTTATCCGCATTCCGTCGTAATTAACCGAACATCGCAACCGTACGGCTAAACGAACCGACATCCGAGATATTTTTGAGCACATTTTAAGTTCCCTATGCTTTAACTTCATTTTAGAGCTTTGAAATGGGGTTAACGGGCCTTAAACGTGTCGAAAATGGGCTGATTGCACTGTAGGGACCAAAACTGTAAATCTGCCAAAGTTGTTAGCTTACGGACCTCAACATTGGCAGCTTTGAGGTCCGCAAGGCAACCTGCAGAACAGATCAGACTAAACAGTCAGCAGTTTCCAGCTGTTGTAACCTCACCCACACACTTACAACTTGCATATTCAGCTGATAAGGATTGTTTTTAGGCACCACAACTTTCCGACACTTGTACGGATACGATTAAGGCACGATATTCGACAAACGATCTTAACGGTTCGGGTATTCCTATAAATACCCAACTCACTTAACTTCAAAAATCACTAGAATCTGATCTAAGTGACTCTAAGTTGGAACCATTGTTTCATACCTGAGTTATTGTGATCTAGATTAGCATTCGGGGACCCTTCGTAAGTATTCTTTCGTTCTTTTATTGCTTTTCGAGTCTGAAAGTCAAACTTTGTTTGACTTTCTGCGTTGACCAGTAATGGTCAATGCGAAGATCGTTTGAACTTCGCAACGTGAGTGTAATCACGTTGGTTATAGTCCCTTGGGACTATGCCTACTGATTACCACGTTGTCTAGGGTCGTAGGGTAAGCGATCTGATAAATCGCTTATACCTTCGAACCCGACCCATTTGGTCGATCATTAGGATCCGACCAAACACATTAGGTGACCATAGTATATAGGGAATAACCTTCCGAGGTTATACCTTATGGTCACGACGTTTAAGTAGTTGTATGATAGGTAGTTTATATGCCTTAGGTAAATTACCATAATACCCTTTTTATGTATAATTGGTAATTAAGCATATGTAACCTAAACTTTTGTCACATAACTGATTATGTAACATGTTTAGGCATATAACACTTGTCATAGGACTAGTTAGGCGGTCCGAACGCGTTTCACGCAAACGACGCGTTAAAGTAGCATAAGCTATCTAAACGGGTCGTAATGGGTCGTAAGCTATTAGATTAAGGTTTCATTTAGTATGTAGGCTTTGATAAACCATATGACACGAGTCTCTATACTCGTTTGGTTTACAAACCCTCATTCTATCCAATCATCCGATTTAGGTCCGGCTTATTAACATAGTTACCTATATTAGGTGCCGTTTGATATCCGCGATCTCTAGCATTGTTTGGTTGTTACTCAAGGACTACTGAGCAATCTCAAGTGAGTACATAGAACCCCTCTTTTACTATTTTCCAAACTATTTTGGGGTGAAACACATGTGCCTACTTGTTACTTTCATGCTTTCCATGTTTTCACATCATATACCTGCTATGTTCGTTAGTACATTATAGTACATGATTTCATTACATTTCATGCTAGGTGTGCCCATTGTGTGCATTACTTAGTACATCGTTTTACATTACATTTCTGTTGCATATGCTCATTCAGCATGAGAACACATTATACTGCATTTTGAACCGTTGTAATCATTTGACTATGTGAACCGTTTGTATCTGTGAACCGTTTGTATCTGTGAACCGTTTGTATCTGTTAACCGTTTGTATCTGTGAACCGTTTGTATCTGTGAACCATTTGTATCTGTGAACCGTTTGTATCTGTGAACCGTGTGAACCGTATTTGACCATACATAAACATTTCTACAATTGTTAAACATTACTTTGGTGGTTTGGTTTGATTAAGTGATTAAGTAACGATGCGTGTGTAATATGATACAAGCATGGTGGATACGCCGCTGGTACTTCCTATATATAAGTGTTTGTATGATATTACATATTGTAGCGTTATTTGAATCATTTCAGTTTGAGACATAGAACATTTTATACAAGTAACATACTTTTTACAAGACATTGTTTTACAAACAACTTATCTTATACAAACACAATTTTACATGGTTATTCATTTAACCTCACATTTATTTATACATATCATCTGATCTTATTGTTTTTCAAATGATTTACAAGACAAAGCAAATTACAAGGTTCATGACTAAACATTTTCTCAAATATAAGTCATGAAACCTATTTTCATAAAACCTATGTATCTCACAGGCATTTTTATGCTGACGTACCTATTTTCACATGTGTTTTTCAGGAGCTGTTGCATAAGATGATCAAGATACACATAGGCAGACTTGGGCTTTAGTGACAATAAAAGATGCAAGACTAGTTAATTATGTTGTATTTCTTTGTTTGTTAAGACATTGTAACACTTTTAATTAATAAAACGAAACTTCAATTGCCATGGATTTGAAACAAATAATTCTGTTACAACACTCCCCGATGTTTCCGCCACGTTTTGTATGTTCTACGTGGTCGGGGTGTGACAATTTCGTCCCGAAATTTATTCGAAGGAGACCGTAGAGTACAATTGAAACAACTGATGGATAAGCAGATTGCTAGATCCCAAAGATACCGAGCATCATTTGGTGTTGGAAATTTTAGGGGATTCAAAAAGTGATTCGGGATATTCAAAGTATCTCAAGGTATTTAATCCTTTGAAACTTGTGAATTTAAGGAAAAAGGTAACCAGTGTTCAAAAATTGTTTGGGTATGGCACTATGTTATACTAAGCTCTTAGTGTAATTCCTAGCAAACAGAGGAGTGTATATTCAAGCCCTACACGTACACGGTTTCTAACGTCCCATGAGGTACATCTAATGCACCATGAGCATCTCATGCATAGGAGACGGGTCAACATACCTATGGCATCAAGATCGTCACCTTTAACACCATAATATACTCCCGGTCGGCTCGATTTGAGTTAATGAATGGACTCGTTGTCGTCTATAAAAAATAACCACATAAATAACAATTAAGCACATAATCACATAATGGTCCAAGATAACATAAAATCACCAAGTGATCTCAGCAACGTTCTGAAGAATAACACAATAAGAACACTTATATATAGGAAGTACCATCGGCGTATCCACCATATTCTTATCGCATCATACTCCTCCCATTACCTTAATCACTCTAGATCTTATGCCACCATACTTAACAAGGCTTACTATGATTCTCATGCGTCGAAACTCATAATTAAGTGTGCACCCATAATTACTCGTTTCGTCACATGGTCCACATAGCTCCTCTTGTTAAGCAAGGGTAAACAAATAATAAGGTCGAACTATCATCTAAATCAAATAAACATTGTTACAACATAACATCTGTCAAATCGAATTGTATTTAATACTCGCAATGATAACACTACTTATTTTGCATACAACAAATTTAGTAGTAGGTATTTTATTCTAGTATGAATATTTATATATGTTTCATACTTAACCAAACAGGTAGAATGCAACATATACAAATCATACATTGTCATCATAATATAAGCATATCAAGGGAAATGTTTTCAAATCATGTGCTAGGTACGCTAAGTTAACACACTAAGTACGTTAAATCAACATACGAAGAAAATTGTATTTATCATCATGTACTATACATATTAGATAAACAAATCATGCATGTAATGTTATGATCATAAAACAGTATTAACTTGTTCATAGTATTCGTATCGATCGTGTTACCAAGTTCGTACGAATACACCAGAGTGCAGTCATATTATGCTAAATTATAAGATTTAGTTCCTAAAGAACGGAATCCTCAAAGCCAGCATGTAGTTGTAATCACACATAGTGTAATCACATTAGAGTTTGTAATTGGAAAAATGAATAACAAGGATAAAGATAAACTTCTTGAAATTTATATTGTCATTACAAACATAGTTAAAATATGTACATTGTTTTCGAAAATAAACAGGAAATTTAGAGGTTCAAATGATCATAAGTGCTTGATCATTAGCTTGAGCCTCATTGACGTTGATCACTCGTCCATTAGCATTGGTAAGCTTGGGGCAGTTTCGCTTGAAATGATTTAAATCACCACAATTGAAACATGCTCTAGGGCGAGTCTAAGTAGGGGTTGCTCGGTTTTGGATACGACAGGTCACAGCTAGATGTCCAAATAAATCACAGATAGTATACTGGAGACAAGGAGAATTTGACGGGTGATGATAGTTGCAATGATTGCACTGAGGTTGCTTTCCATGATAAAATCCCTTAAAGGGTACCGAATTTAGTGGAACATGTGCAGGAATTGCAAAATTCTTTGAAGTCTTGCGCTTCCTAGAATTCTTAGAAGATTCGGCCGTTGTTCGTTTTGAATTCTCATTAGTAGTTTTGGTGTTTCGTTTCTTGTATTTTAGAAAACATAGTGTTATCTTTGACTTAGTAAAATCTTGTTCATAAGTCTCGTTCTTGTATTTAGAAAATTTAGTGTTGTAGTTTTTGTTTTTGGAATAGGAATTGTTTGAGAAATAATCTTGTGTAGTATTTTTGGATGAGAGAATACAAACCAAGTTAATGGTTTAAAAGTTCCTTTATTTTTTAAAAATTTATTGTTTTTAAGATAAAATGTTTTAAATTTTAAAATTTTAAAATAAAGAAACTTTGTGTCTGAAATTTTTAAAAAAATTCTCATCCAAATGATAAAAATTTGAAATTTTGAAAAACAAAGGTAACGTTTTGAAAATGAAATAGGATCTCATAGTGTCGTGAAATAAAATGAAATTCATTTCAATTGCCTCGAATCAAACATATCACCGAAGGTAATATGATGAATTAGTATTATGAAAGGAAAGTTGCTTCAATTGTCGTGAAGAGCAAACATATTACCGAGGGTAATATGAATGAGTAGTGTTACAAAGGTCGTTTAGAAATCGTTCGGTATAGTCAAGATGGATAGGTTTTAATAATGCTTCACGAAGACATGCTTTAGCCTATAAGTGGACACTCACCCTAAGAGTTCCCAAGTAAGAGTGACTGGTCCGAAAATGCGGATTTGTACGAACACTCTAGCCTTAGACAGAAAACTCGGGGTACAGGCATCCATCCTTCCAGATTGCATGTGTTCACATTATTAAAACCCAAGATTTCGATGAAAAACGTTTGAGAAAAACATTTGAGAAATCTTTTGATAAAAATCGTTTGAGGTAAAATATGTTGTGAAATATTTTGATAAAAACGTTTAAGAAAACATTTTGAGAAAAATTTCAATGAAAACGTTTTGAGAAAAACATTTTGAGGAATACCTTAAGGCACAAAGCCTAAGGGTTTTAGGATAAATCATCTAAGGTTAGATGATTCGTAAATCATAGAGTGGTTGTGGCACGAATAAGGATGAGGATTAGGATAGAAGTCCTAAGTCTACTCATGTTTGGGTCTTAGGAAGGTTATAGACTAGGTTTAAGGCATGTTAATAACCTAATTCCCTATAACCAGTGCTCTGATACCAATCTGTAACACCCCAATCATGTAATACAACAACACTCGGCGGAAATATCGGGGAGTCACGTTACAAATTGCTCACAACTACTGGTACTAAATTTGTTTCAACATTATTAACATTGTTTTACAAACAAATAATACATGTAATTGTCTTTTGATTTAGAAGTCTAAGGCCCGAATGCAATCCTATGCGTAGCATGCTTGAATAGTTGATACCTGAAACATATGTGAAAATAAAGTCAGCATAAAAATGCCGACGAATACATAAGATTTATTAGCCAATTATTTGGCAAAACATTTGGTAGTGCAATACTTTAACAGCTACGAGAGCTGTCAATTGAAAATAAATCTTGAAGCCAAAGAATGGCAAAAGTTTAGTATTGCAATACATAATTTTGATTGTGAAAACTCGTGACAACTAGTTTTGTATATGGCAATATGATTATTACTAAGTCATTTTTATGCCTTACATCGTAATCTCGTTAAAACCATCGTGAAATTCGTTAATATGTTATTAGAAATCCAATCAAGGATTAATAATAACTGTTTTGAAATAAATCAAAACTTGTGTAAGTATTATATAAATCAAATCATTGATTCATGATAATACTTTAAATATCCTCCTAAGAATCTTGCATATAAAGGTATGGGAGATTCTACGAAGATTTCAATAATCGAATATTGAAACAATTGTACACACATCTAAAGTGATTCGGATGACACTACAAGAATAATAAAATAAGAAACTTATATATAGGAAGTACCAGTGGCGTATCCACCATGTTCTTATTTTATTACACCTGTTTCGTTATCTAAATCACAACTACCACATAAACACATAATCGTCAACTTGTTCCATCTCATAAACACGCATTAAAGTACACAATGAATCCAAACAGGGGCTCCAATATTAGTACTCTAAACATCCCATATATGTCTAGCTACGAAGATAGATAGATACTACAGGGATCAGGTTCTCGTTACATCGCCTAGTTAAACACGCATTAAAGTACATAATGAATCCAAACATGGACTTCAATATTAGTACTCTAAACATCCTACAAGTATGTCTAGCTATGAAGATAGATAGATACTTCAAGAATCAGGTTCTCGTTACATCGCCTAGTCAAACACGCATTAAAGTACATAATGAATCCAAACATGGACTTCAATATTAGTACTCTAAACATCCTAAAAGTATGTCTAGCTATGAAGATTGATAGATACTTCAGGGATTAGGTTCTCGTTACATCGCCTAGTCAAACACGCATTAAAGTACATAATGATTCCAAACATGGACTTCAATATTAGTACTTTAAACATCCTACAAGTATGTCTAGCTATGAAGATAGATAGATACTTCAGGGATTAGGTTCTCGTTACATCGCCTAGTCAAACACGCATTAAAGTACATAATGAATCCAAACATGGACTTCAATATTAGTACTCTAAACATCCTACAAGTATGTCTAGCTATGAAGATAGATAGATACTTCAGGGATTAGGTTCTCGTTACATCGCCTAGTCAAACACACATTAAAGTACATAATGATTCCAAACATGGACTTCAATATTAGTACTCTAAACATCCTACAAGTATGTCTAGCTATGAAGATAGATAGATACTTTAGGGATCAGGTTCTCGTTACATCGCCTAGTCAAACACGCATTAAAGTACATAATGAATTCAAACATGGACTTCAATATTAGTACTCTAAACATCCTACAAGTATGTCTAGCTATGAAGATAGATAGATACTTCAGGGATCAGGTTCTCGTCACATCGAATCATTGTATCACAACATCCTAAATCCTAATGGTGATTCGGGATAATGCCACGAAGGGTAATACAATAAGCACACTTATATATAGGAAGTACCAGCGGCGTATCCACCATGTGCTTATTGTATTATCTAGTTTCCTTATCTAAATCACCAACAATCTACACACAACCAACCATCGAGTCGTAAAGTACTTCTTAAAAACCTTACTATGAAGATAGGAAGATTCTAAGTCTGTACTTCAAATATCCTATAAGAATCTACCTATGAAAATAGGTAGATCTTTTAGGAATTCGGATAAACATCGCATTTGCATAATTGGAATAGTACACATAAAAGCACTTAGTGAACATGTATATGCCATACATTTCAAAAACAAATCGATTACACATATGAATCACCCCAAAACATTTGAAAACGGTAAAAGAGGGGAACTATGTACTCGCCTGGGATTGCGTATAGTTCTTGCTCAAAAGGTATAACAAAGCTCAAAGGACCAAAAGTTCAAGTGTCGAAGCGGTTCCTAGTGTAACGGATACTATGTTAGTGAATCGACACCTAAATCGGAAGATCGGGTAGAATGAGGTCTTGTAAGCCAAATGAGTATTAGAACTCATGTGATATGGTTTAACAAAGCCTACATTTTAAGTCGGAACCTAATCTAAGTGCTTTCGACCCATTACGACCCGTTAAGGTAGCTTACGCCACTTTAACGCGTCGTTCGCGCGAATGCGCGTTTGAGACGCCTAACTAGTCCTATGACAAGTACTATATGCCTTAACATATCTAATTATGTTTTATAATCAGTTTAGATGTCAAAACATGTGTTACATATGCTTAAAATGAAATTATGCGCAAAAGGGTATTATGGTCATTTTCCTAAGGCATATAAACTACTTGTCATACAACCAACTAAACGAAGTGACCATAAGGTATAACCTCGGAAGGTTATTCCATATACAAATATGGTCACAAAATATGTTTGGTTGGATCCTAATGATCGACCAAACGGGTCAAGTTCGAAAGTCTAAACGGTTGTTTAGACCGCTTATCTTACGACCCTATATAAGCACTAAACTAAGAGTGACGAGTTAAACATGTTAAAACATGTTTAACTAAGTTAGAAAACAGGTTTTGATATCAAAACAAAGTGTTTTGATACCTGAAGATAGTTTCGTTGCAAAATACGCATAAGCGCGTATTTTGACCGAAACTATGACTCGTCACTACGCCTAATCAACGTGGTAATCAATAGGTATAGTCACAAGGGACTATAACCATCGTGATTACGCTCACGTTGCAAAGTTCAAATAAACTTTGTGTTGACCAAATACTGGTCAAAGCAGAAAGTCAAACACTATTTGACTTTCGTGCTTGAAATGCATGAAAAGTACGAAAGAAACTTACAAAAGGTCCAAGCCTTGAAGATTTGAACTCAAATTGCTCAGGTATGAAGCTTGAGAGCTTCAACTTAGAGCAGAAATGAGAACAAATGTGAGTTGGAATGAAATGAAATGGTGGGTATTTATAAAATTCCAAGAACCATTAGGATCATTTCTCGTAGTTCGTGCTTAATCTAGACCTTACATGTGTGCCCACTTATTTACAATACTTGGGGACTTAAAAACCATCAAATGGTATTGCAAAACAAGGATCAAAACCATCAAATTCAGCCAAAATGTCCAAATTAAATGTTTCTGACCGATAGTCTGTCACGAGCCGCGTAGACCCAGGCATGGTCTTACGCGCCCCTCCTAGCATACTTTGGCAAATTGTCAGTTTTAGTCCCTGCAAACCCAAAACTTGGTTTTTGATGCATTTTTGACACGTTTAAGCCCCGTTAACCCCATTTCAAAGCTCTAAAATGAAGTTAAAGTATAGGGAACTTAAAATATGCTCAAAAACATCTCGGATGTCGGTTCGTTTGGTCGTACGGTTGCGTTAATCGGTTAATTACGACGGGAGTCGTAACGGACGCAAAATCGATCCAAATTACGCGACGAATGAAATTTTTGCATTCCAATCACTAAAATATAATATTTTAATGATTACAAAAATTTTTGGATATCCGGATATGTTCAGAACGTAAGATATGCACGAAAATACAAACTTATGCACTTTTTGACGCTTTTAGTCCCTATTGAACAAATAAGCATATTTTCGCATAACGAACCCCTCAAAGCCTATTTCTAAGCTATGTAAAGGATATTTAGGGTACGTTTAGCTTATGATCAAGTTCCAGAATGTTCCTTACCATGCGAATCAGCAGACTTTCACAGTTTGACGCAAATAGTCCCTAAGAGTGAATATACTTGTTTTTTTTGACACAAAAGCCTTCAAAACTTATTTCTAAGTTATATAAAAGTTATTTAAGGTATGTTAAACCTGTGTCACTGTTCCGGAGTTTTTTCACATTAAACTGATTACGTTTACGCATCAGTTCGCGTTTAACTTTCCAGAAAGCGATTTAAAGCTTGAAATCGAACCAGAATCAAAACGTGAAATTGTAAAACACAAATAAACAAATTTTGAGATCAAAACACATTGTTTCTTTGATGAAAGATAGTGTCCTATATCGTGTGGTGTTTATGGAGCACAAGTGTCACACTAGCAACTTAATCCCTCTGTAATTCCCACAACATTGGGCGTCCCCTTTGTTCTTATACACATGTACTACTTCACTATTCCTCCATTTATTTGGCATTTTCCCAGATTTAAAAATAAGATTGAATAAAATAGTTAGCCAATGTACTCCTTCTTCTCCCAAGCATTTCCATACCTCAATCGGTATGTTATCTGGCCTAACTGCCTTAGCCCTTTCCATCTTTCTAAGGGTTGTTCTCACCTCATCCAGTGTGATACGTCGACAGTAGCCATTATTCCGTAGTCGCCTTTGAGTAGGTGAATCATCATTTTCTTGTTGGTAATCCCTCTCGCCATTAAAAGGATTGTAGAAGTACGCTTGCCATCTCATCTTAATGTCGTGTTCTTTGACCAGAATGCATCCATCCTCTCCCTTTAAAAACTAAACTGCTCCTAAGTCCTGCCTTCTACACTCTCTAGATTTTGCAATATTGAACATGCCATGCTCCCCCTCCTTTGTTTCCAATCGATCATACATTTGCTTGTAAGCTGCGTTCTTCGGCTCTGACACAGCCTTCTTCGCCTCTCTTTTGGCCTCCTTATATCTCTTCCTTAAAACCAATTGCTCCTCCTTGACTGTACACCTCAAAAGATCCCTAAATATAACAACCCTCCTAGAACCCTTAACGTGACCCTAAAACGTTCCTAATATACCCCGTATGCGAGAAACAGACCTAGAATACCCTTATACTTATAAAAATCAAGAAAAACAAAATATATAGGGTTGTCGCGGGCCGCGACCCAGACCCCCTTGTCTCTCACGGGGCGCGATCCCTGGTTACTTGCCGGACACACATGCCGCCACGTGTCGACACGTGGCAAGGCTAGGTTCGCCGGCTAGCCGAGCCTAAGACCTAGTCTACTCTCTCGCGGGCCGTGAGAGAGTTAGTGATGTGCTTCGCGGGTCGCGAGCCGCCATACTCCGGGCCTATAAATAGGGTCGATCGGCTCATTTGTTTAACATATAAAAATTCTGAATTCTCTCAACTTTCTGTAGGCAATTATTATACTCGGGTATTATACCCCTATAAAGCGAAGCTCTGCCTCGTTGTAAGTATTATAACCCTGCAGTTACCCTACACGATCGATCTAGGGCTCCGTAACGCATGTCAAGGCTCTGCCTGACTTAGTCGTTGGAGTTCTGTCTCGTGTTACACCCGATTGATCTAGGACTCCGTAATGCATGTCAAGGCTCTGCCTGACTCAATCATTGGAGTTCTGTCTCGATTTGTACGGTTATGTGTTTTGGGTTATTTTACTAACACGTGTGCATTGTTTAATTTTAATAGATAATAACCAGGAGAATCACCAGGAAGCTATAGCAGTATCACCTAAGTTAACAATGTGAGTACATTCTTCTTTTATAAATACTTTTCGTGAGTCAAAATGTTTTACCAAAACCTCAAATGTTTTCAAATACAATTACAGTGATTAAGTCTTTGTAATTCTACAATTGTTGCCAGTATATGGGGTTTGTATACAGTACTTGATAACCTTCACAATTGGGCACGGGTATCCAACGTGTGATATGACCATAGTCACAGATCCGTCGAGTCACGCGTACTGAACGAGTAATTGTATAGATATAAACATTGTAATCGCCCTTAATACTGTAATGTGTAACAACTGGTGCTTTACAAAATGGAATGTACTTGCCAGTATTTCTTACTGGTAAAATGTTTTTAAAACGCGTTTCAGGTAACAAAATATGAAAGCCAATAGAAGCCAGCTGGAGAGCACTGAAGGCTTGGAAAAGTGGCTATAAAAGTTACCTAAATAAAAAGGAGTTTTTGTTTTCAATAATTAGGGTTCATCCCTATAAATGTATTGTTAAAAATGAACTTGGGTTTTACCCTAATGATTTATTTTTGGTGTTTAACTCTGATAAAAATATTTCCTAACTACGGTCCAGATGTATTCCGCTGCCAAATTAATAAACACCGATACCACTGATCTGGATCTCGCGGCACCCGCTCCCGGGCAGGGGTCGGGGGTTGCGACAGAGAGTGGTATCAGAGCTACAGCCACTGATTTAAGCCAAAGAAGTGTTCTGTTGATACTTAAGTTCTGTGCTAGGAAATAACTTATGTGATTACATGTAAATATTGTTTTGTGTTATTTAACTATTTGTTAGTTTACAGTATGAGTGAGCAAGGTACTTCGGACGCTTATCATCATATAGCTAGTTCACCAAAAGATGAAGGAACATCATCTCAGCCAAATCCCTCAAGATACTCAGCTGATACTGAGGAAGGGATATTTATTTTTAAGGCACAGTCTGAGGAACTCTTTACTTCTAAAAACGAGGTTGGTTTAATAGAAGAGCACATAAGAGAAGAAAGAGAATGAAGAAATTACAACAACAGAGAGCGATAGTCGGAGCTAATAGGGAAGCTAATGCACAAACTCGGGAAACAGTCAATAGGCCACCTTGGGAAGAAGAACTAGATAGACAGTTGGTAGATTTCCATATGTTAGCCACTACAGCAGTAGACGTTAACCTAAACCAAATAGCTGAACCGCCACTGTTACCTTTATTCCCAGACCAACAAATGCTAGAACCCGACCAGGAAGACCAGTTTCCAATTCCAGATGTAGATCCCTATGAGATTCCCAGAATTCCCCCACCAAACCCCATAGCTCAGTACACTGACCTTAACCCTCTAAACCCCTTTTGGAATAGCGCCTGGTGGAAGCAGAGTGTGATACACAATCCATACCCTTATGGACACCCTATTCCTCGAAACCCTGATCCAATACCAGCACTCATGCCACCTATGAGCCAGGAAAATTTGTAAGAACTTCGCTCATATGGTGACGAATTAGTAGAAGAAGGAGATAGAAATCGTCAAATAGGAGAGAAGCTTATGTGGAAACATGTCGAGCGCGATATACATGATTGGATACATGATACTTAGAAAATGCCTAGATATATGTGTAATTTTGTATTTTGATAATATATATATATATATATACACTAGATAGACTAAAATAGATACGGATGCATAACTACTAGTATATTTTATTTTCAGCTGTAGTATGTAACCGATGCATATATATATATATATAAAGAGTAAAAGTCACAATTATCGACGTTTTTGATCAATTTGTTTGTGTGATTGTGTATAAATATTTGTATTAAATTTTATTCTGTGATAATTAATATCTGATAAAATGTTCACAATTCAGATGGACAACGAAGTAAATCAGGAAAATCAGAATAATGAGAATAACGGAAACCAAATAGATAACAGTGTCATCCAACATATAGTAGCACAAGGAATTATAGATGCTATGCCTTATATTATCAAGACTGTTAAAGAAGCAGAAAATAATAAATCTGCAAATGGAAGTAAACACCAACACACTGAGCCAAGTCACAGTGTGAACGATAATAACGGACCTATAATCCAAGCTCCAATTCCTAAAAGAAGAAGAACCGTCTCTTACGGTTGTTCCTATAAAGAATTTTTGGCCTGCAAACCAATTGAATTCTCAGGCAATGAAGGAGCCATTGCAGCCTTACGTTGGATAGAAAAGACAAAAGCAGTCATAAAAATAAGTAAATGTGCAGACGAAGATAAGGTTATGTTTGCTTCTAATCTTTTCAGAAATGCAGCCTTAGAATGGTGGAATACTATTCTCCAGTCTAGGGGAAGTGACAGAGTTTATAATATGGAATGGACCAACTTTAAGGAAATGGTTGAAAGAAAATTATGTCCTCCTAATGAAAAGGAACAAATCGCCAATAAGTTCCTAAATCTTAGAATGACTGGTATAGACTACAAAGGTTACAGTACCATATTCTTCGAATATGTTAGGATAGTACCAACCTTAGCCTCACCTGAACCAGTGTTAATCTCCCGTTACGTTTGGGGATTAATTAGTGAGATTAGACACGTAGTCAAGGCAGCTAGACCATAAACCATAGAAGAAGCAGTAGAACTAGCCAATACCCTGACTGATGAATTGGTACGCACCCAAGAGAAAAACCAGAGAAAGAACATAGCTCAAAAGCTTACCCATGAATTTCATTTTGGTAATTCCAACCATGGAAAAGGAACAGGTTCTTCTGCACCCTACTGCAAGTTTTGTAAAAAGAATCACTCAGGAAAGTGTGTTGTGTCCTGCATCTTTTGCAAGTACCCAGAACATAAGGAAGAAGATTGTAAGAGAAAGGCTAGTGCCAGAATATGCTACAATTGTGGAGAGGCTGGTCATATCAAACCGAACTGTCCGAAACTAGCTCTAGCAGTAACTAACAAAGCTAAGACAACTGAAGGACCTAAGAAAAATGCCAGAGCGTTTGTTCTGATAGCTGAGGAAGCCAAGATGATTCCGGATGTGATTGCCGGTACGTTCTTAGTTAATAATATATTTGCCAAAGTATTATTTGACTCTGGTGCAAACCAAAGTTTTATCAATACTTCTTTCTACAAACTTCTCGACCAACCCTTAGCCAAACTTCAACAAGATTGTCTGGTAGAGACAGCAAACGGAGAATCCATTAAGATAACTGAAATCTTGCAGGGAGCAAGAATAGAAATTTTAAACCATAACTTTTCAGCTAACCTTTATCCAATGAATCTAACCGGATTCGATGTTGTATTAGGAATGGATTGGTTGGTAGCCAATCGTGCCAGTATTTTATATGATCAAAATTCAGTACAAGTAAGTACACCAAAAGGAGAAAAGATCACAATCAAAGGAGAAAAGCCAACAAGGTTGACAAAATTAATCTCTATGATGAAAGCCGCAAGTTTTGAAAGGAAATGAGGAGTAGTATATATGATTTCTATAATCATCAATATTAAGGGAAAAGAATTAAAAGATATTCCTGTAATATCTAACTTCTCAGACGTCTTTCCAGAAGAGTTACCTGGACTACCACCTGATAGAGAGGTTGAATTTAGAATTCACCTAATACCAGGAACGGCACCGATTGCCAAAGCACCATATCGATTAGCACCAATAGAGATGCAGGAACTGAAGAAACAATTGGACGAACTTCTTGACAAAGTTTTTATACAACCAAGTTCATCACCGTGGGGAGCACCGGTGTTGTTTGTTAAGAAGAAAGACGGATCGATACGTATGTGCATTGATTACCGAGAATTGAACAAGGTTACGATTAAGAATCGGTACTCACTACCGAGAATCGATGATCTGTTCGATCAACTTCAAGGAGCTTGATTCTTTTCTAAGATCGATTTACGCTCAGGATATCATCAACTGAAAGTACAGGAAGAGGACATTCCTAAAACTGCTTTCAGAACAAGGTACGGTCATTATGAATTTACCGTCATGTCATTCGGTTTAACCAATGCCCCAGCCACATTTATGGACATGATGAACAGGATATGTAAACCATGCCTGGATAAATTCATAATTGTTTTTATAGATGATATTCTAATTTACTCTAAGAGTAAAGAGGAACACGCAGCGCATCTGCATACACTTCTGACATTATTGAGAAAAGAGAAGCTTTATGCTAAATTCTCAAAATGTGAATTTTGGTTACAAGAAGTGCAATTCCTTAGACATCTGGTTAGTCATGAAGGAATTCATGTGGATCCCACAAAGATCGAGGCGATTACGAAGTGGAAAGTCCCTGAGTCGCCAACAGAAGTAAGAAGTTTTCTTGGACTAGCAGGATATTATAGACGGTTTATCCGAGATTTCTCTAGAATAGCCATTCCATTAACCAAACTGACCTGCAAATCAGTTAAGTTTGAATGGGGACCAAAACAGGAAGAAGCTTTTAAGATTCTTAAGCAAAGGTTAACCAACACACCCATACTCACATTACTAGAAGGAACTGAAGACTTTATAGTCTATTGTGATGCGTCTAAGTTAGGATATGGATGTGTCTTAATGCAACATCAAAATGTTGTAGCTTATGCCTCTAGACAACTTAAGAAACATGAAGAGAATTATACAACCCATGATCTAGAGTTAGGAGCCATAGTTTTTCCCCTTACGATTTGGAGACACTATTTATATGGAAATAAATTTGTTGTCTTCACCGATCATAAGAGTTTAAGGTATGTTTTGGGGAAAAAAGAATTAAATATGAGACAGAGAAACTGGATGGAAATTCTTAGTGATTATGATTGTGATATCCAGTACCATGCTGGGAAAGCTAATATAGTAGCTGATGCTTTAAGTCGAAAGTATCACGAAAAGTCGAAACGAGTACGTTCTCTCAGATTAAATCTATAAGTAGATTTAAATGATCAAATTAGAGAGGTACAGGAAACAGCATTCAAGGACGATGCTGAAGGTTTAAAAGGAATAATTAAAGAATTAGAACAATGAACAGATGGAATTTGGAAGTTCCATAAGAAAAGGATGTGGATACCTAAACAAGGAAACCTATGCCACAGAATTCTAGAAGAAGCTCATAAGTCTAAGTATACGATACATCCCGGAAGTGATAAGATGTATCAAGATCTAAGAAAGAATTTCTGGTGGATAGGAATGTAAAAGGATGTAGCAAACTATGTTGCTAAAGGTTTAACCTGTTCACAAGTTAAAGCTAAACATCAGAAATCCTCAGGATTATTACAACAATTAGAGATGCCAATATGGAAATGAGAATTGATAACAATGGACTTTGTTACCAAATTCACCAAGACAAGAAAAGGAAATGATACAATCTGGGTGATTGTAGACAGATTGACCAAATCTGCTCATTTCTTACAATGAAGGAAACTTTCAGTATGGAACAGTTAGCCAAGTTATATGTAAATGAAATAGTTTCATTACATGGAATTCCTTTATCTATCGTATCTGATAGAGATAGCCGTTTTACTTCTCATTTTTTGACAAGTTTCCAAAAAGCAATGGGAACCAGGTTAAACCTAAGCACAACTTATCATCCTCAAATGGACGGACAAAGCAGAAGGACAATACAAACAATGGAAGATATGCTTAGAGCCTGTGTAATTGATTTCGGAGGAAATTGGGACGATCATTTACCATTAATAGAATTTTCCTACAATAACAACTATCATACTAGCATTAATGCTGCACCATTTAAAGCATTTTATGGACGAAAGTGCCGAACTCCAGTCTGTTGGGCAGAAATTGGAGAAAAACAATTATCTGGACCAGAGATAGTGCAAGAAACAATGGACAAGATAATTAAACTCAAGGAAAGACTAAAAGTAGCACGAGATCATCAAAAGAGTTATACAGATAACAGACGAAAACCTTTAGAATTTCAAGAAGGAGATAAGGTATTGTTAAAAGTTTCTCCATGGAATGGAGTAGTCAGATTCGTTAAAAGATGAAAGCTAAGCCCCAGGTATGTTGGACCTTTTGAGTTTATTAAAAATAAGTAGGACCCGTAGCCTATCAGCTACAACTGCCAGAGGAAATGGTAGGAATGCATGATGTGTTTCATGTTTGCAATCTCAAAAAGTGCTTAGCAGACGAATCATTAGTGATACCTCTTAAGGACATAGAAGTAAATGAGAAACTTAAGTTTATCGAGAAACGCATTCAGATTGAAGATAGAAAGATCAAGAATCTCAAACACAAAAGATTAGTTCTGGTCAAAGTGAAATGGGATTCCAAGAGAGGACCAGAATACACTTGGGAACTCGAATCAGAGATGCAAAAGAAATACCCACATCTGTTCCAGTAGATCTCGAGGATGAGATCTAAAGAAAGTTGGGGAGGATATAACAACCCTCGTAGAACCCTTAACATGACCCTAAAACATCCCTAATATACCCTGTATGCGAGAAACAGACCCAGAATACCCTTATACTTATAAAAATCAAGAAAAACAAAATATATAGGGTTGTCGCAGGCCGCGACCCAGACCCCCTTGGTCTCTCGCAGGGCGCGAGCCCTGGTTACTTGCCGGACACCCATGCCGCCACGTGTCGACACGTGGCAAGGCTAGGTTCACTGACTAGCCGAGCCTAAGACCTAGTTTACTCTCTCGCGGGCCGCGAGAGAGTTAGTGATGTGCTTCGCGGGTCGCGAGCCGCCATAATTCAGGCCTATAAATAGGATTGATCGGCTCATTTGTTCAACGTTCAAAAATTCCGAATTCTCTCAACTTTCTGTAGGTAATTATTATACTCGGGTATTATACCCCTATAAAGCGAAGCTCTGCCTCGTTATAAGTATTATAACCCTATTGTTACCCTACACGATCGATCTAGGGCTCCGTAACGCATGTCAAGGCTCTGCCTGACTCAGTCGTTGGAGTTCTGTCTCGTGTTACATCCGATTGATCTAGGACTCCATAATGCATGTCAAGGTTCTGCCTGACTCTGTCATTGGAGCTCTGTCTCGAGTTGTACGGTTAATGTGTTTTGGGTTATTTTACTAACACGTGTGCATTGGTTAATTTTAATAGATAATAACCAGGAGAATCACCAAGAAGCTATAGTAGTATCACCTAAGTTAACAATGTGAGTACATTCTTCTTTTATAAATACTTTTCGTGAGTCAAAATGTTTTACCAAAACCTCAAATGTTTTCAAATACAATTACAATGATTAAGTCTTTGTAATTCTACAATTGCTGCCAGTATTATGGGGTTTCTATACAGTACTTGATAACCTTCACAATTGGGCACGGGTATCCAATGTGTGATATGACCATAGTCACAGATCGGTCAAGTGACACGTACTGAACGAGTAATTGTGTAGATATAAACATTGTAATCACCCTTAATACTGTAATGTGTAACAACTGGTGCTTTACAAAATGGAATGTACTTGCCAGTATTTCTTACTGATAAAATGTTTTTAAAACGCGTTTCAGGTAACAAAATGTGAAAGCCAATAGAAGCCAGTTGGAGAGCACTGAAGGCTTGGAAAAGTGGCTATAAAATTTACCTAAATAAAAAGGAGTTTTTGTTTTCAATAATTAGGGTTCATCCCTACAAATGTATTGTCAAATGAACTTGGGTTTTACCCCAATGATTTATTTTTGGTGTTTAACTCTGATAAAAATATTTCCTAACTACGGTCCTGCTGTATTCCGCGGCCAAATTAATAAACACCGATACCACTGATCTGGATCTCGCGGCACCCGCTCCTGGGCAGGGGTCGGGGGTTGCGACACTAAAGCACCCTTGTTTAATCCTTATTTTAGTATGCACATCCTTATTCCACCACCATGACCCCTTAGGGCCACACCTCTTTCCTGTTATGACCCCTAGCGTTTCCTTCGCCACATTAGTAATGGTGTTTGCCATGTCCTCCCATATTTGGTTTGCGTCCCCATCTACTCTAGGCGATGTCATTAAGAGGACCTTATCTCTAAACATTTCAATTAGTAATGGTGTTTGCCATGTCCTCCCATATTTGGTCGCATTACCCTCTCTCCTTTGGTCAGCTTTCCTCTCATGACTATATCCACCACCAATAAATGGTGTTGAGCCACTGCTGTTTCCCCTGGTATAACCTTGCAGTCCCTCCACCCACCTTCGATCTCCTAGCCTCATCAAAATATAATCAATCTGAGTGTTACGTCCATAACTACTAAAAGTAATCAACCATGATTCTTTCTTTTTGAAGAAAGAATTCAAAATACCTAGGTTGTGAACCACCGCAAACTCTAACAAATCCCTACTAGGGTTGTTCCTATCACCAAAACCAAAACCCCCGTGACCATCACTAAAACCATCACTATGCCTACCAATATGGCCATTAAAATCGCCTCCTATGAAAATTCTTTCTTCCCTAGGTATGGCCCTCACAACTCCGTCTAGGCAGTCCCAAAAATCTCTCTTCTCTTGATCCCCTAATCGCACTTGTGGAGCATATGCGCAAACAACTTTCACTACTTCCTCTCCTAGTACTAATCTCAACACCATGATCCTATCATTGTGTCGTATCACCTCTACCACATTTTTGTACAAGTTTATAGCCACTAGAAATCCTACCCCATCATACCCTGAATATAAAACTTGTACCCATTGTGCTCATCTCCCTTATGTCCCTTCCACCTAGTCTCCTCAAGGCACGCTAGCTCTACCCTACGTCTTTTAATTGTATCTATGATCTCCAACAACTTACTACTAGGGGTTCCTACATTCCACGAAGCCACACACAACCTATACCCCTTTTCTTTTCCCCTCCTTTCACCCCTCGTCCTGGAACACGATCTCAATGAAAAATCATGATATCTACCATCTATGATTGCTACAAATCACCCGATAAACCAAAAAGAGCACACGCGTAACAAATAAATTGATACCGCAAAATGTTTATAGAATACGTATAGTGGGTAACATAAAACACACAGTGAGCAACAACATACAATGGGTAGACAGTGTCAATGGGTGATCACAAAACATACACTAATCAATAAGTTGCGTATAAATTCAATAATTAATGATCAAATAGAGAGCTATAATTAAGCTCACACAATAAGCTATGTATTACAGTAATGTATTATAACAAAAACCTTTTAGTTTACTAAAATAAAAGTACTAAACAATAACAAGAGATCAACCGATTAACAAGCAATCACAAATACGATCAAGAACAATGCAACAAGTAAGACTCAATCACACCGGTCCATCTAGCCAGTCAACAAGTATGCCTAGACTCAACTTGCAAATGAATGTGACAGCAATTTAAAGGCCAGAAAAAGAGCGATCTCACCCGAGTATGCAACTCCAAGCAGACTGGTCTTGAAGACGGTCGGACTTCAGTCGGCGGCCGGACTTCAGACGACGTGAGCAAGTCCGGTGAGGTGAAAAACAGTGACTGATGTCGATGAGGGGCCAAGAAACGATGATGAAGTTTTATTGACCAGTGAAAGAACAGAAAGCAATTGTGTAAATGTTGAAAGCTTTTAGTTTTTATCTAATTCTAACTTATAATTAAAAAAACGGTAAATGATGTATAATTTTAAAAGCTATAATTTGGATATTCTTTAAATGGATAAGATGATAAAAGATTCCAGTTAATGTCACATGACATTCTTTTCTTTAATTCATTAATAAATATTATATTTATTAATTAAATATCTAACTATAACTTATAATTAAAAAAAAAATCATAAATGATGCATAATTTGAAGGGATGTTCTATTGGCACACCAGTCATTCTATCTATACACTTTGACAATTCAATACGGATCGTATAGGCCTATACGATCCGTATTGGATAAACTTAAGACATGACAGACTGACATGTGGAGAGGATGTCTGGCGGCTAGCTTATACGTATCATAAGGGCTATACGATCGGTATTAAGGCCCTGATTTTTTGAGGTTTGAATTTTGGTGTGTTGTGTTTGGTTTTTGTGTTTTGGGTTTGGTTATTGGTGTTTATTATTGGTTATTTTTGTTTTAATGAGTTAAAATTTTTTTTATCTTTACGTATCATATTATAGCGTATCGTGGCGTATCGTATCGTGTTTTTAACTTTTTAATATTTCATCATGGCGTGTCATATGATATCGTATCATCCTTGTACCATATCGTGTCGTATTGTAGTTGTATTTTTGTATTATTTTTTATGTTGACGTATTCACGATGTGTGATATTATACATTATACGTAACCAAGCAAACCAATCTAAATAGTCAAAATAAACAATCACAAATACAAATAAAATGAAACTGCAAATTTAATTACATAATAAGTTTGTATATATACATGACATCATCCAAAATACATAAACAGTCAAAATACAAAAAAGAGTACAACAATCCTAAACCGTCGGATCCGCGTCCTGACCCTCCTGGGTCGTGCCTGAGGGCCCCACTCCCTGAGTAGCGTCTGACGACCCCGAATCCTGTCCAGGGCGAGGTGGCAACGTCGGTATCGCTAATGGGGTCTTACCATAGTCGATAGCCTCCTGTATATCGCCCTGGATCGCTCGCATGAGAAGGGCCTCAGTACAGGTATGATGGGCGTTTATCTGCGCCTGCAGCCGGCCCTTCATCTGCTGTAACACAAGCGCCACAGCTGGTGGGAGCTAGTCATACAGAACGTGCTTGGGGTACTCAGGGGGTTATATCGTTTAGCCCTTCAATACGCATCGTATAGGCCTATACGATGTGTATTAACCCCCTGTCTTTTTTTTTGAAAATTCACGGGGGTAATACGCATCGTGAAGGCCTATACGATGTGTATTACCTCCTGAATTTTCAAATGACCCCCTGCTTTTTTGAGAAATCATGGGGTAATACGCATCGTTTATGCCTATACGATGCATATTAATCTGCAATACGACAAAGTTTAGGCCTATATGATCGTAGTGGCCATAATACCAAACTTTGTTTTTATCATGTTTTCCTCGGTTTGACGCGTATACATGTCGTATTTTGACGAATTTTACGTATTTTGTCATTTTATGAACTATACATTCAATATGCGTCATTTCGGTGACGTTCGATTGCGTGTGATTATCGTATTCTATGATTACCAACAATTTTTTTTGGAATCCACTTGTATTGTAAAGTGTCGTGTTATATGTATGTGCGTCTTAGAATAACATTGCATGCGTATTTTGATGTATTTTAGCGTATTTTGACGTATTTAGCGTATTTTGATGTATTTTTGCGTATTTTGACATATTTTAGCGTATTTTAGTGTATTTTGACGTATTTCTTCCAGTCTCTGCATGGGATTCATTTTTTTATCGAACTTTGTGGCCCTAATATTTTGGCGAGCGTTGTGTATGTCCTTTGGAACACATTTGTTTTCAGGGTTCTGTTTGGTTACGACTTTCCAGATTATATGGGGCTGTATGTCTTGATCTGTAATTTCTTGCACCAATCTAGACTCATTAGGAGTAAGTCTCTTGGCATACACGTAACCCTCCAGATGTTCAGCAGGGCCGTGGTTATGCTGCTCGTTAAAATTTTTGTGTAGATAATCTATCTGCCAAGCTCGACGACTTTGGTCGAGATCACCTATCACCATAAAAGGGCATGCGCATTTTTTGCTATCGGTTTTCCTAACCACGGCCTTACTCTTATGCTCGCCACAATGACAACATTGGAGCCATGTCCAGTGATCCTTGGACCGTCTAGTAACAATAATGTATCCGTTGGCTAAACCCCTTCTTTTTACCCAACCTTCGAACTCATTACGGAATATAAAATCCTAAGTGAAAAATATATATAACATTTATAATAATTTTTTAACAAAAAAATATAACATTTATAATACATTTTAAAAAATATATAACATTTATAATAATTTTTAACAGAAAAATATAACATTTATAATACATTTTTTAAAATATATATCATTCGTACTTGATTAGTTTTGTACGAAACTTCAGGGCAAGAGAGTTGCTCGTCACCCAATCACTCTTGTGCGTAAGAAGGCTCACCGACGTCTTGCTGTACGCCTGAGGCATCGCTAACGAAAAAGTTATTGCCATATTCTTCTTGTCCGTACGAGGCACCGTAACCGGCTTCATAATCCGGACACCCATTACCATTACCATGATCATCGCTAGGCACAATAACCTGATAAAAACCTACAGTTAAATGATAACGACACATCTAAAAGCCTTCTTAATAATAAGTAAATATATTTTTACCTCGTTCAGATTTGGCAACAACAGTTGGCGGGGCTCAACAAACTAAAAAAACCAACGAGTAAAAGGTAATGATAAATTTAATGCCGAATAGAAAAAAGTAAATAAATAGTTACCTCGTTGAGGTCTGGCAACAAGGATTCATTATGATGGGAACGAAAGCCAGACACGACCTCCTCCGCATGATCATCATTTCCTCGTAAGAATCAGGGACAACAGGCCTCTCCTAATACAAACGCTGTGCTAAGTATTTCATAAATAAAAAAAACAAAACAAGTTAAAAAAAATGCTATACCACACTGCTTTCTGGAATAAACGTGCTCGTGTTTGTGTCGGACGATTCGCCGAAAATGTAATTAAGGTTGAACCAAGACAAGGTGGAATCGAATATAAAGAAAAAACGAAGAGAATGTGAATCGTCTTCATCTTCCTCGTTTATAAAGGCCAAGTAGAATGCAAATTCACATATCAATACGGGTCGTATAGGCCTATACGACCTGTATAGGGCTGATGCAATGTTCCTTTCAATCACTTTATGTCATTGTTGACTGACAGAAAGTAACCTCGTACTTGATACAGATCGTATAGGCCTATACGATCCATATAGGGTTTGCATGTGAACCCTATCTGTCAGAGATGATCGACAACATTTTACTAATACGCATCGTATAGGCCTATACGACCCATATTAGAGTATATTCAATTTCCAAGGTCAGTTAAAGGCTCACATTATCTTTACATGGTGTGGATAAGGGGCTGTTTGGTAGCCTCTTGATGACCATTCAGATGCTACCTCTTAATGGTTTAAAACCTCTGAATGAATAAGAGGTAACCTCAAGTCAGAATGGTTAAGAGGTAACCTCTGAATGGTAAATCATCACATGTCACATTCTTCTACCTTCTCATTGGTAAAATTCTTAATGGTTCCACTAAGAGGCAGTCTCTTAATAACCGTTTAGAGGCTATCAAACAACAGCTCCTTAATTTTGCAAAGTGTGTTTGAATATGGATAAGATAAAGTAACAAAACCATTAAAGATGGGCTGGGCCTATTTTCTAAAGTCCACACGGAACAAAACCCAGCCGGTGCCTCATCTATAGTTTCTCCTCCAGAATCAATCCGATTAAAGAAAGGGTTTTTTGTTCTCCAAGTTTCTCCAGAATCCATCTTGCTTGGTAACATGTTTTTCCCCTAAATTTATTTTATTCTGATTCTTCATAATCTAGATGTGAATTGTGTGAACAGCAGCTGTAATTCGATTGATATTAAGAAATCGATCACCTTTTATGGTTAACGAAGCATAATATTGTGTTGCTCTGATCGCAGATTCTGTTCTTCAGAAATTCGCCTGCTTGTTTCTTCAATCAGACGAGTAAACATGGTATCTTTCTTCTTTATCTATTATGTATGTTGGTTCTGATTCTGATTAGTATTATTTATATTGTTGTTGTTGTGTTATGTAATTCAAAACATTGGAATTGGGGGGGGGGGGGGGGGGGGGGGGGGGGGGATATTTTCAATTTTGATTGTAATTCGATATGACTTGTTTAGTACTTGGTTGGTGGTATTAACTTTCTGATTAGTCGCATACTTGTCTGCCATACAATATGAAATAGCACCGCTTTGATTTTGAAGGCTTCTAACTCTTACAAGTACTAAAGATAGATAGATAGCTATTTTCTTATGGGACGAGCGAGGTTTGTATTAAAAAGTACAATTGTTCCCTCTCCTTGCTTCTCCACCCAGGTTCAAATAGTGTTATAAGCATCTTAGTTTTTAATGTTACAAACAAGTGTGGATCTTTTTTTGATTTAATATAAGTTTTCGGTTTGGAGGACGTCAATAGGTGTTATGTGTGTATAGAGGATCGTTCAATACATAAATGAATTTTAAGTAGAGAACTGCAACAAAACCATAAACATCCGGATCTATTGCTATAACTATGATGATAACGCCGTTATGTAACTGCAGGCAACACTACCTACGAGTGCTTATGTGGTCTTGTACTTTGTGTGTGTGTCATTGCTTGGGTTTTACTTTTACAAATGTAGATAATAGTTAGCAATGTTTTCTTGCTAATAAGTTGTGTAGTATCATTTTCTTATTTCTTATCATCTTGGATTAAATTATCTTAATTTAGTGTTTTCTTTGTGATTGCAGTATTTTGATGGTTATGGCTATCATGGAACATCCTTTGAGCAAACATATCGATGCTACCCTGCATCTTTTATTGATAAGGTTGGGAACTTTATTTTTGCTATTTATCTCTTATTCATTTGCAAAGATGATCTGTACCACTGTAGGGTGGGAAGCGTTATTTAGAAAGTTTGATCCCATCTTCCAAAATGTCTCTTCTCCCCAACTTAGGAGTTCAAATGGTCGATTGGTAAAAGTGAGATCCCGATTATTTACGAAAGTAATGATTTTAATCAGATAGCTGGACAGTTGTTTAGGAATGAAGAGAATATGCATATCTCTTTTCATTATACAAAATTTGCTTATTTTCTTGATTCTGTTTGCAATAATATGGTTATATTGTATATTTTTTTCTTTAAGCCATGTATGGCTTAATATAGTATTATTCTAATTCTAAGTTTTGTTTTGTTTCCTTTGTCGCAGCCCCAGTTAGAGAATGGTGATAAAAGTGAGTAGCATCCTACTATTTTTGCGTTTGCTCTATTAAGTTACTTGCTGACAGATGTTTTTCCTACAGTTATAATGCCACCTTCAGCCCTTGATCGCCTTGGTTAGTTTATAATTCTTTCTAAAAGCATACTTTAATATAATTATAACCTTTATATGATATGATGGTGACAACTAAACTTGTTTACAATAGCTTCTCTTCAAATTGATTACCCAATGTTGTTTGAGATACGGAATTCTGCTACCGAGCGAGTTTCACATTGTGGGGTTTTGGAGTTCATTGCAGAAGAAGGCATGATTTATATGCCTTATTGGGTACGCGTGCTTGCTTTTCTTTTCTTTTTTTTTTCTTTTTTGTTAAAAGTTTGATCATTATTACTAAACAAATTCATCTAAATTTCCATATAGATGATGGAAAATTTGCTTTTGCAAGAAGGAGACATTGTGCGAGTGAAAAATGTGACACTCCCAAAGGGTACTTATGTTAAGTTACAGCCACACACAAAGGACTTTTTGGATATCTCCAACCCAAAAGCAATGTAAGTTTGGTCCATTCAATTGAGATAATAATATAAAATAAGTTGTGTAATTATATAATGTGGTGTTGTGGGCATGGCATGCAGCCTAGAGACAACGTTGAGGAACTTCTCTTGCTTGACTACTGGAGATAGCATAATGGTGGCATATAACAAGAAGAAATATTACATAGATATAATTGAATCGAAACCTTCACACGCAATAAGTATAATCGAAACTGACTGTGAGGTGGACTTCGCTCCTCCTCTAGATTATAAGGAGCCTGAGAGAGTTGTCCCTTCAAGCAAGGCACCAGTGCAAGGTACGTTTGTTACTTTATTGTATTATATCATACCAATATACGATGACATTTGTTATGATAGGTGAGGAGGCTGCCCCAGTCGAGGAGCCAAAGTTCAACCCATTCACGGGATCAGGGAGAAGATTGGATGGTAAGCCTTTGAAGTACGAGCCACCACCTAAAGAAAAGAAACCTGCTGCTGCTGCTGCTGCTGGTGAGTCATCATCTACTTCACAAACAACATCTCGTCAATTACAAGGAAAGCTTGTGTTTGGTTCTGGTTCAAACCCCCAAAAGCAAAAGGTACAACTCCTCTACAGCTTATATAAGTTCGATTTTGTTGTTGGTGAAACACCATACAAGGTAATCAGCATATGATCTTGAGTTTGTGAATTTAAAACAGGCCATATGCCATGGGCAAAGATTACTGAAATTTTACAAGGACTTGACATAATTAAAACTATGACCATCAACTTGGATGTGTGTACTGTGGTTTGTTCATGACAAGTATGATTCTGTGAGATCTGCTTGGATGATCCGTCATACATTTCATTCTTCAGCTTAGAAAACTCCCAACTCTCCTGTCAAATGTTAGGTAAAGCAGTGTGGCTCATTTTTCTCGATATCGTACGGAAACACCATGTTTCTTTTTCAGAGTGTGAGATTTCCACCAGATAGCTATGTTTCGTTTTTCTTTAGCTTTTGGGCTCATACATGGCATATCTCTATCCAACTTGAGTTGGAACCTCATAAACGATCCAAGGAATAGAATAACTGCCCATTACCAAGATATACACAAAATGACCCAAAGAAAGATTAGTGTAATGAATATTTAACTTATCAACTGGCTTACTAACCCATGTGTACATGACGTCCTTAGGCCTTGGGAGTATCATCAATAAAAGACAATTTATTTAAAACCTCCAACAGTAATAATACGTCAACAAACATTAGGGTGCAAAAGGTGAGCTAGAGCGATATTTACTAGACAACAATGATGTGTTAGTTATAGCATCTAAAAATGTCTACCCATTTGACAATACTCATAGTTCAAGGTAGGCGCATTAAGAACGTTCGAAAGATTAAGAGTTACACATCACATGCCTCCTATGAAACATGGTGTACTCGTATTGTACAATGGGTCAAAAATCATAATGGGATAGCACACTAACAGCCATACAAGCAAATATAGCAAGTGAGACTGCTCTTGACCCCAACCAAACCATATTAACATGTTTTTTATAGGTGCCCCTCTTGGCCTGATACCCATTACACAACCTGACACTCATACGCATAACCGAGTCCAAACAGAAACTTTTTGATGTTTAGTTTTTACTATAAACATGGCCTAAGTTGATACATATTTTGCAGGAAGCTGCAGCTGGAAAAGAGAAGAAACAAGAGGAGGCCCCGAAGAAAGAAGAGAGCAAGTTCCAAGCCTTCACAGGGAAGAAATACTCACTCAAGGGTTGAACTTTCTACTTGTTTTTATGTCCTTTGTACCTTTACATTTCTAAAACTTTAAAAGTTGGCTGCTTTCTTATTTATTATGCAACTATTTAGTCTTTTTATATGTAAACTTGTGTTTATACATGTCTTATTATACTTTTGACGTTTTCTAGGAGTTCAACCATGAGTTGACCACATGTGCACGCTTTATATTTTTTTAAGTGTTTTATTGTAAAACTATCAAAATCTATTTATATTTAATGGATTAGGATCAAATACAAAGGATCCTAATCGTAAGAAGTGTAAGAAGGATTTATAGAGTGACAAGTGTCCAATAACCTAAAAAAACCCACTACACAAAAAAACCCACTAAAAAAAAAAAAAAAAAAACTTAAACATCCACCACCACCAAAAACCCCCACCCCCACCCCCCACATCACCCACCCAAAAAAAAAAAAAATAATAATAAAATAAATTTTTTTTTTTTGCCGAGGGGGTGGGGGTTTAGGTTTTTGGGTGGTGGTGGGGGTGGGTGTTTAGTTTTTTTTATATTTTTTTTTTAGGTTTTTTTTGTGGGGGGGGGGGGGGGGTTAGGTTTTTTGGGGGTTTTTTTTGGTGAGGTATAGTTTTTTTTTTTTTTTTTTTTTTTTTTTTGCGGGGGGGGGGGGGGGGGGGGGGGGTTTAGGTTTTTTGGTGGTGGTGGGTGGGGGTGGGTGTTTAGGTTTTTGGTGGTGATGTAGTGGGTTTAGTTTTAGGTTATTGGACACTTGTTACTCTATAAATCCTTTTTACACTTCTTACAATTAGAAGCCTTTGTAGAATAACTTGACCCTATATTTAATAAACATTATTTGTTGATATGATTTGTACATGTATGATCGTATGAAGTAGAAAAAATTATGCTAAGTTGTACGGCATCGCTATTTTTTAAGTTGCTTTCATCCAACGGTTTTATGTATTGTTTATACTTTATACGTCTCTTTGAATTTCTTAACCTTGAATCGATCACTTATATATTTCTTTGGATCTTTTTATTATGTACTATATTGCAGTTATTGATTGCAAATAGGATAATCATGATTTCAAACCACCCTTGATTTCGAACATTCCATCGATCTTGCTCGATGGCATTGACCACTGTTGAACCATGCAGTTACAAGATATATCACTTTGCATTTCTCTTATCTCTTATCTCTTATCTTAACAGAAGGTATTGCAATGAGTTATTTAAGGTACGTCTTAGCAATCAATGAGGCTGGTGATGGCTACATTATAATCCTAATACAATTCAAGGCTTTTGAAGGGGTATAGTTCAAAATGACGCCCATCACCATGCGCGTACAGGATCAAACCCGCAGTTCATTAGCAAACACTTAGCTAATCCAGAGCTTCCTGTATGGAGAAGTGAGTGTTTGTGGGTGATTTTGATGGAGAAGATGATGTAGAAGTGATTGGCGGTAATGGTTGTACAAGATTTGAGGAGAAATAATTACGTAATAGCCTTGAATCGTGAGCAAGAGTGACTGAGAGTGACTTGAGTGCGTGTGGTCGGATGGAGATGTCAAATCAGTGAAAGGAGGTGTACGGGTACTATTTATAGGGTGAGAGGGGAGTTAAGTCAGTGCGCGAATTGGCAGTGGTCGGATGGCCATCCGGTCGGATGGTCATCCGAGCGGATGTCCATTCAATCGGTTGTCCATTCGATCAGCCGAGTTGTGCGAGTTAGTTTTCCAACTTTCGTTTCGTGTGTTAAGCGTTGCGTTGCATTTAATCGAGTTGCGAGTGTGCGTTGAGCGTATAAGCGTTGCGTTGAGATAACCACATAACATTAAACAAGTAATCACATAATTAACATACATAATAACTAAGATGCATAAAAGTAAATCCGCGTTTCAAGTTTGCGTTGCGATAGCGTTTAGTCTAAACAAGCGATGTAATATGCGATAAAATGCGTTTAAGTAGTAAGCGTTGTAAATAGCATTAAATGCGATAACTGCGTTTGAAATAGGTGTTGTAATAAGCGTTTGAAAACATAGTTTAAAAGAGTTAACCCATAGCGATAATTGAGATCTCGGGAGTACAAGCGATACAAATGAAATGACGGTGACAAGTAATGACCCGAAAAGTCGGGTTGTTACATCGGAGTACCCCCAAATAGGTAATATTTTTGTATTAGTTTTTTGTATAATATTTTTTGTTCTATTTTTTTATTAATTATTTGTTTATTTTTTTTTAGCAAACAACCAAAGTAAAATCATCTTTTGGAACCGAATCCGAGAACTTTTTTCGGGCTCATGGGTAGGGGAGAGGAATACGGGCCGGCGAATTCAATATCGGGCAAGTGGACCGATATTAACAAGAAGTGTACAAATTTTCAATCCATTTACCAACGGGTAAAAGCCGGATGGAAAAGTGGCCACAAGGACGAGGACATCACACAAGCGGCCTTAACCGAGTATCAAGCTAGTCAAGGTAATTTCCCGTACTTAAAGTGTTGGCAAATTATTTGGAATAGCCCCAAATGGGCCGACGTCCCTACGAATACCGGTCGGTCGGCAAATAAAAGGTCGTCAAAGAGATCGAAAACCAACAAGTCGGGTTGAAACGCCAACCTCTGACGCTCGAAACACTGACGTAAACGATGATATTCCGGAGGAAGAGTCGGCGGAAGAGCTACCACGACCAGCCGGAAGAAGAAGCGGTGCAAGATCGAAAAGGCCTGAGTCATCGTCGATGGGATCCAAAATGACTCAAGCATTTTCGGAGATAAACCGACGCCTTCAAGACATACACAAACTAGAGACTAAACGTATGGAAGAGAACCGTGAAATGACCGAGATTATACGTGATAGACAATGGGCTCATGAGTTTGAATTCTACTCGAAAACGCACGACCACCTAACCGGAAAAGCGTTGAAGATGGCTTTGGCACAAAAAGAGCGAATCGTAAAAAAATATAATCTTTGAGTTTTTTTATTTTATTTTAATGTTTTTTTTATTTTATTGTAATGTTTTTTTTTTTATTTTAGTGTAATGTTTTTTAATTTAATGAAACGGTTTTTAGTTTTATAAAGTTAGAAATTAATTATAAAAAATTGAAAATTAATAATTGAGTAATGATGAGGTAAAGACTTTATGACTAAACGCTCTAGTGATATAACGCCTCATAAAGCCCCTCTATGATGTGTGTTTACGTTTTAAGTTCTTGGACACTTGTCTGTTGTCACTCTATAAAGCCTTCTTACAATTTTTACAATTAGAAACATTTGTAAAATAACTTAACCTAGGGGTGAGCAAAAGGAAAAACCTGACCATTACCCGACCCGAGGACCGATCAAACATAAAATGCAGAACTGATTCACTACCCTAAATATAGGGTTGGCTCCGGTCCATAGGTCTAAGTCGGGTTTCACCATGAAAAGAACCGAGAACCGACTCGACCCGACCCTATTTTATATGAAAAATTGGAACCGATCTAAATACCTAGGTACTTGGGTTCGGGTCGGGTTGGGTATATTTTCAGTTCGGTTTTCGGTTATTTTTTGGCCGGACCTAAACTTGCTCACCCCTAAGTTAACCCACATATGACTTTAGGGGGTGTTTAGGATTGCTTCTAAAAAATGACTTGTTAACTTATATAAAAGTAATAAATAAGTAATAAGTTATGAATCGGGAGGACATTATTATTCTCTAGGGTTTAAGCGGCGGCGATGGCAATGTTGATGCAGCGATGGGGGACGACGGCGAAACGACTGCTGGTCCTGACGGCTGAGCAGCGGTGTGGTTTCTCATCATCATCGGCGCCTGTGTTGTGCGGGAGGGGGGATAAGAAGACGAAGAGGGGGAAGATATTCAAAGGAAGCTACGGAAACTCCAGGCCCAAAAAGGAGAAGAAGATTCAACGAATCAAGGACAAGCTCGAGCTCCCCAGGTCTACTCCATGGCCTCTTCCTTTTAAACTTATTTGATCTCTTCCTCTTTTCTTTCTTGCTTCTTTCTTTCTTTGTCAAAAAAAAATACTAATTAATTAATTAATGTGCTTGCTTGCTACTTAATAATCCTTCCTTTATCCAGCTATGCTTTCGATTTCTCTTTTATATTCAATCAGTCTCTTATTATAATTATTGTTGTTATGAACATAATTTACTTTGATTGACATCTAAAATTCAATCAGAAAATGCCAAACATTTTGGTTATTATCGGACCTAGCCGTTAACTCAAATATGTTCAACCGAAAATTGCTTAGGCATTTCAATAGCCAAAACATTCTATTTGGTTTTAAAAAGCAAGAAGCGAGGTCTAAAACCGAGGCGCGAAGTGCAAAGCACAAACGCGTATGAATTTTTTTACTTATCTTATAGGTTTTTAGCATCCTTTATCCAAGGAATAACTATAAATAATGTTTATATTTGATTTTATCTACATGTGCAATCCAAAAAACCTATCGTACAACAGTTTGATGCATATAAACACCCAAATTACAAGAGGCAATTGCCTCAGCCTCAAAATTTCCCAAAAAAGGGTGGTTTTTCTTGCGCTACGCGTGCCTCGGCCTACACAAGGTTTGGTTGTGAGGTAGAACTGGACTGAACTATACCCTGCACAACCCTATCATGCTGTTTGTTTATGTTGTATGGTTTGAATATAGAGGAAGAACCAAGAAATATGTTGAGATTTGCAAATTGTGACAAGTGCATAACATTAAAAAGGAAGGCCAAGTAAATATATAATATATATGGTGGTGGTTATCTATTTTGAGAGATATTTTGTGGAGTTATGTTGATGTGTCTTCTTGTAGAAAAGGCAAGCGAAATATGGGTAGAACTTAAGTCATTTTTGTTTGGAACAGTCTAGTTTTTTCTTGGTGAAGCTTGATTTTGAAACCTGACTGGTAGGACTGTTTACATCTTTGTTTGGATATAGGACAATAGTAGGATCTAAGAGCAGTTGACTGTGAATGCTTGTAGGCGTTTTCATTTTCTTTTTTCAAAACCATGGTTGCAAGTCTGCAACTTAAACCGGTGGATATTTTGGGTGGATATTCATAGTAGGATCTAAGAGCAGTTTGCTTTGTTATTTATTTATTTTTATATCTTTTATTCTAATTGGAAGATTAATGTTTATGTTTCACAACATAACCTAGAGGTGTACAACCGAACCGGATCTAGATTCGAAACCAATCAGAAACTGGTTTGGGTAAAACCAAACCGAACTGGGCCAAAACCAACGGAATAATTTTATTTCCAAAAACTGGTTTCTAATTCGAACCGGTTGTGACCTCTATTTTTAAAAATCAATCTGATTTGGCCCAAGAATCGGTTTTGTGCACCAACAGAAGAACAAAACGTAAGGATGAGAAGTGAACATTATTTTTCCTAAACTCAACAGGCGGAAAGGCTGAGTAGCTCACATAGTCATTGCGTAATTGTACACAAGGCATGTAGAGCCAAATAAGGGTGAGCTTGCTCGTTTGACATCATCTTGTCATTTGATGTAACATTACATCCTATGACTTATTATTAGACCGAACAAACACAGATGTTGTTGCGACATTGTTGCGATAATCACCTTCTCGTATAGTAGTAAAGAATAATGTAATAAGGGTCCTCATTCTGAACATTTTAGTGGAATAATTTAACTTACAAACTTTATAGCATGTGAAACTTTATTCACAAAAGATTTACCAGGTTATGAGTTGCAAGTTTATATCACAAACATGGCATAGAAGAAGCCACACCACCACCCTTGGTGCACAAGACTCATGTCCTGCTGCACGTCTTTTTCATTGTATTCCTAGTTTTCTTGTTGGATAGTTTTCGTTGTGGCTATAAAATTGTTTTGATTATGAATGAAATGTTGAATTAAGTCTCTAAATTCTCTTTTCTTTTGGCCAACGATCATCAAATTAACAAACAATACAAGCTTGGTTTAGTTTCACATACATAATTAGCAATGCTAAGTGAACCCATATAGCTTACCCCTAAAGTGAAACGAAAAAAACATTTCAAAATCAGTTTTTAATGTTATAGACGAATTAACATAGGATCACCGTAAGACTACAATACCTTGTTAAGAGAAACATTGTAGGGCATGCAAAAACTAACCAAAGTGTCATAGCCCTACGAGATACCAACCTTCTAATTTCAGTGTTCATAGACTATATGATACCAACCTTCTAATTTCATTGTAACAATATAGTCGAGCGATATGAAATGTTTAAAGATTTGTAAGAAACTTGAAGGCACAGTTTACCGAAAGACAAAAACCATAAGTTTATCTTTTAAGTTTACCCAAAAGTTAAGTAAACCATTATATATCTTTGTGTTCATGTGGCAATCTCTCTTTCATTAAACTCCTTGCTTATGTTCTATCATCTCACAACTTCTTAAAAACCAATATTTTGTTAACAAAACTTTTTTTTTTTTTTTTTGAAAATAGTGATCAACAAATTAAAAATAACTTATCCACCACCTTTTTTTTTTTTTTTTTTTTTGTTTTGAAAATCTACAAATTAAAAATAACTTATCCACCCACTCAAAAAATAAAATAATCTTCTCTAAACTCAGCATGTTATCCATGTACGCCAACCTCTTCCAAATGAGGGTTTCCCTGGTGGCTGGTTATTTGATATTGATATTTATCCATTAAAAATTATTTAACATGTTAATTCATACAGTAGTTGTACTCTATGTTTAGGGAGATTAAAAAAAATATATATATAATTATACTTTTAACCTAAAACTATTTTGATTTTTTACTTTTAACCCCAAAGCTTTTTATCTTTGTCAATTTAACCTAAGAACTTTTTTACTTTCGACTTTGGTATCCTATACTTTTCATATTTCGCAAAAATTTGTTCTACGTTTTGTTCTAAATTTTGCGAGTTAACACGACGCAACGTTCATGTGTGGTTCAACATTTTTATGTTTTGTTTTACGCTTCGTTCTAAATTTTGCGAGTTAGCATTACGCAACGTGCGTGTGTGGTTTAACGTTTTTATGGTCGTCTATCTTTTCCCGTTTGATTGGTTCATCGTGACGCACATGTCCTAAATCGACTTAGTTATTATTTTCTATGTTTTATGTTTCGGTTTAAGTTCTTCGCATTAACACGTCGCAACTTCAATGTTAGTGGTCGCTAGCGGTGTTATGGCCTTGGTGCTATTTGTCATGATTTTACTCCCCCACCGCAACGCGGGGTATTATTAATTTAGGTTTAGGTTTAGGTTTTGTTTATGCTTGGCAAAACGTCCAAACTAACTTAAAACACTTAACGTTGGGTTATTATGGGTGTTTACATTAAACATTTTGGTCATTCTGGATCATGAGTAATTTTTAAGGGTCAACCTACATAGAACTGAAAACAAGTAATTTGAGAACTGTCAGAATTATTAAGAGTTTATGTGAAAAATTGCTTTCTTCAATATGCATCTGATGCTTCTCATCTAAGATCATCATAGGAACACCATTTCATCTTGCATATTTCTTCACTAAAACATCATCATCCTTAAGCCACGTTAACGCCACGTCTCCATTTTTCCACCTCATTCTTTTCATCTCCAAACCAACCCGCACCATTTCAAATCATTTTTTTTTTCCAAACCATTTTTTTAAATAATAAATAAAAGAGTTAATTGCCCGGATGGTCCCTGTGGTTTCACATTTTTTCACGTTTAGTCCCCACCTTTTGAAAATAGCAGGTATGCTCCCTATGGTTTGTCATTTTGTTACTCGGATAGTCCCCAAAGTAAATGTTGGGGGACTATCCGAGTAACAAAATGACAAACCATAGGGAGCATACATGCTATTTTCAAAAGGTGGGGACTAAACGTGAAACCACAGGGACCATCCGGACAATTAACTCTAAATAAAATAAATAATAAGAGAAGAGAGAGAGAGAGAGTGGGGATGATCATGAATGTCATCTCGATTCCAGATGGATTTCTTCGGTATCCAACAAGGCTGGGCGGTGTTCCCCTATGCACCGCACTGCCACCTCATCATCTCATCCCTATTGAATGCATACCGCCTATAACCTAACGGGCCACTGGAAGCTTCCCCTTCTTCATCGAAAACAAGGTTCCTTTTGATTACTTGGTTAAGAGTTTCTTAAATTGAGTGTTAAAATGTCGATTTTACATGAAACCGCGTTTCCTTCCTTTGATTCCATTCCATTAAATTTGATGCAGGAAGAGGAAGAATATGCAAGTCGGTTGATACCATTTTGCCACAAATTATTCCAGATTATATATGCAATAAGTTAAAATGCACACATTATACATTATACATTTGATTCAATGGATGATGCTGATGAATAATCTAAGAAAAGCTAACATGGACTCCTTTTATTCACTGAAGAGGTCAAAACCTATTCAAACCCGAACCAAATTGACCAACTTTATAAAGACCTACCTATTCAAACCCGAACCAAATTGACCAACTCTATAAAGACCTGTTCGGACCGTACCAATTTTTGTAAAACATGTTCTGACCCAAACTAAAATGACCACTTCTTAAACTACCCGTTACCCAGCCGTTTTGCCAATTATAGTTTTGCTCATGGCATGCGACATATTTGCACTTCATATTATTGTGTTCATGCATTGTAAACTGTGTGTTTATGATCATGTGGAGGTGCTGAACTGGTGATGATGGTACAGAGTATAATTGGAGATGCCCAACGGCATGCAAAATTCTAATCGTACAAAGCTGTAATCGAAATCTTTCATGATAATAAGTATACACATCAAATGTCAAACTTTAAAAAAAAAAAAAAAACAAGTTTTGAAAAGAATAAGCATGGAACCATCACCACCACCTTGTCTAAGGAATTATTTACACATCGTCACTGGTCAGGAGCAGCTACTCGCTCAGTTAATGCTCGACCTGCACATGTGTAACAACTTTTTCATTAAACCGAGGAACATAATAATAACCAAACTAAAGAAAAAACAAGAACAAGATAGTGAGTGCAAATTCGAGTAATCTTAGCTTAGCCAAGAAGGAATATTGATTAGCAAGCCATTACAATATAAGGAAACTAAAGACTCAAAATACTCATCATAAGTTGATAACAAAAACCTTTGACCCTAACATAGTAGTCGAAGGCACCAGTGACCAGACGCAAAGGGTGAGCATGTCGCCTAGGTGCAGGGCACACAATACTAACATGAATTTTAGCAGTTTTAGACTGCTTCTAGGTCCTTTTTAGATGTTTCAGGCAGGTTTTTTGGCTGGAATTTGCGCACGTGTTATGCGCCTTTGATTGCTATGGACCCTAGCATCCTATTGATATTAGAAGACTTCCTAGACCCCACATAAACCCTTTGCTTAGCCAATTGGTAATCTTGATTAGCAAACTAATTAATATTACTAAGCCCCTTACCCCCTTGAATTTAGCGCCAGATCGTATGAAATAGGGGCCATTCTTCAAACACGGGTGTAAAAGAAAATTGCATGTGGGTCAACACAAATTAGAAAGCTTGTAAATTTGACTCAAATTATACACTAGCCCTGCCCGTTTTGCCAGGCTTACTATCAAATCAAACACCTAATAGATTGTATTAAATGTTCCAAATACCACCTGTATGATCATCAGATACAACCTAAAAGAAGTGTGATGGCAGATAAGGATGCAACAAGTCCATATGGTTTTAAGGTAAAAAAAATGATCACTAGAAACAAAGAGCAAAATACATACACCATACACATATATGCATTCTTTCTAAATTAATAAAGAATGAGAACTCACCAGGGGAGAGAAACAAGAAAGCTACTTCACGTAGATGATGTCATCATCGTCCTCGTCATCCCAGTCTTCATTTGGATCAGATGGATTTTCCACCGTCTCCTTCTCACTCTTAATCTTATCTAATATAGCAATCACCTAAATATACAAATCAATTAGCATGTTGGCCTCACAAAGGAATGTTAAACAAAAAAAAACTCCTGATTTTAAACAATAAAATGTCAAATGAGAAGCACTAAAATGTTTTTATTCCGCCTTAAGAATTCCACAAATATTAGTGGTTTTGTAAATGGTTAGTAGTATAGAAATCAATGAATAATAAAAGTGTATCATGAGAGAGAGAGATATGTTTTGCTGCATAATAAGTGAAATTTGTGTTGAAAATGAAAAAAGATGTTGTTAGTTACCCTGCTTCCTCTCTCTAAAAATTCATCTTGGATAAAGCGTATCTCAGGAGTGAGGCGTAATTTCATACGCTTGCCTAGTTGGCCACGCACATATTTGGCTTTCGACTTCAGCCCAGAAATGGCTACCTCCTTTCCTCTTTCATCACCAAAAACAGATACATATACCTTAACCACCTACAAACAAACAAACCATTATATCTAATAATAATTTGAAATTAACCTAAACCTTGTTACCCTACCTGTAAATCGGAGGAGACTTCAACATCGCTGATGGTGGTAACAGAGGAGAGATAGCGGTCAGCACCAAGGGCAGCCTCGGGCAGGATAGCGTACTGTAGAACCTGGTCGGTGAGCAGCATATCAGAAAGCTCTCTCTGTATCTGCTTTGCCACCATTTTCACCCTCCTCTCCTTCGCCATACAAATTACATTATTTCTCACACCCATACCTAATTTCACCCCAGTCGACCTCGACCATCTTACGCTGGTTCTCGGCCAACTACAGTAGCAGTAGTGATTGATAGTGGTCAGGGTCGTCGTCATTTTCTCCGGGAGAGAGAGTGAGAGGATAGGAGGAACCAAAGGAAAGGAGAACCAAAATCTCTTGGTTGGGCCCAAAGTTGTATAATTCTTTCAACTCTTGGTTGGCGACTCGGTTCGATTCATTACACTTTATCAACACTAGCCGAAAGATAAAACTCAAAAAAGCTAGTCATCATATGATCAAAACAATATCAACACATGTTTTATATTAGTTGAAACTTATAATAGTACCGATATCGTTACCGATGTTCCGTCGAAATCAACAATCGATGTTGCTAGACGGTATAGTGACACTCTCTATAGCTTAAGATATATAAACCATACGCTATACTGCTACCGGATTTGTTCGAACGATATTGGTTCGGTTCATAAAGGTAAAAACAAAAACAAAATCATTGTTTTAGATAGATATCGACACGTTGCAACGTAATACTTGAAATTTTATAAAGTATTGTATCTCAAGAGATATAATAGAAAAAAAAATATATGTTTAAAATTAGAGTAAACTGTCATTTTGGTCCCTGTGGTTTGGGCACTTTTGCCACTTTAGTCCAAATCTCAAACTTTTTAAATCTGGGTCCCCGTGGTTTCACTTTTATTGCCATTTTGGTCCAAATCTCAAATCAGGTCAGATTTAAAAAAAAAACCCTGGTTTTTGTCCTTTTTCCCAGGGGCATTTTGGTCATTTTAAACAATATATATATAATAAAAATAACCCCAAACCCTCAAATCATCATCTTCCCCAAATCATTTCCCAGAACATCATCTTCTCCAAACCCAAACCCAAACCCAAACCCTCCTAACCGGATCTGCAGCGCCACCACCACCACTCCTCCACTCGCCACACACCTCCTCCCCCTTCTCACCACCGCCACCATCACTTCAACAAACAAAAGAAGATCAGAATTGACAGAGATCTTATTTTCTTAACCAGTTTGATACAAACATATAACAACAATCAATGAATATGCTTACAGTGAAACCAAACTGAATAGGACCAAACGCAACGATGAGAACACAGGCAAGAACAGAAACAGAACGCTAGATTGTCTAGAACCCATACGGTACCAACTGCCGGTGTGGAGAAATGGTTTTTTGAGGTAACTGTCGGTTCTTCCATTTTCGTTTTCGTCTCTGAAACTCATTGGTGTTAAGTGTTTGTATGTATGATTGTACTGCAGGCACATTGAGTGAGTGTTTAAGTAGTAGAAGCAACGATTATGGTGAGCACAGGTTGACGGTGGAGTTTGTGATTGTGAAGTGGTGACTGGTGACAGACAGCCGACTTTAGGAATGTAGAGGGTTTGGGTTTGGGAGGGTTTGGGGAAGATGATGTTCTGGGAAATGATTTGGGAAAGATGATGTTTTAGGGTTTATTATTTTTAATTAGTTGTGACTTATAATAATTTTAAAATGACCAAAATGCCCCTGAGAATAAATACAAAATAGAAGGTTTTAAGTTTGGGAATCAGGCCAAATTTGAAATTTGGACTAAAATGGCAACAAAAGTGAAACCACAAGGACCCAGATTTAAAAAGTTTGAGATTTGGACTAAAATGGCAAAAGTGTCCAAACCACAGGGACCAAAATGGCAGTTTACTCTTAAAATTAACTAATATAATAAAGTAAAAAAAACAATAACTAGAAAAGTTATAACAATACATAAGTATTGGATTAGGATCAAATACAAAGGAAAAATAAATAAGAAGGGTAATAAGGATTTTGGTCTATTGATCTAAGATTTGGAGGGTTGAGATTAGTTTTAAAGAAAATAAGATAATGGAAGGGTATAAAAGGAATCCTACATTTATTTAATTTCTCTCTCCACATGCAAAGCAAATGTCAATTCCCCCCATCTATTTAAAACGTACATAACTTTTTCATATGACATTTTTTTAAAAAAAAAGTTCACCATAATAACAAACGTTTTTTATCTTTAATATGAGTATGATATTGCTATATAAAAATAAAATAAAAATTTTCATTTTTACTGGGTTTTTTTTTGCATTGTGTTAAAGGTTCAGATCATTGTGTCTTTTAATTGGGTCTTGTTCATGATGTTTTTACTAGGACTTTCTATATACTGTGTTATTATCAAAACTTATAACACAACGTTAATTTTGGCTCAGGCCACTACGTTTTTATCAAAACTTATAACACAATTTATGACACAATAAAGATTTTTTATATTTGGGTACTCTATATATTGTGTTATAGGTTCTGGTCATTATGTTTATTCTGCTATCCATTGTGTTTTAATCTGTTGTTCATTGTGTATTAATCTGTTGTCTATTATGTTTTAGTTTGTTGTCCATTGTGTCTTTTATTTGATCTCACTTATTGTGTCTTTTATCTATCGTCATTAATTGTGTTTTTAGTCTACTTTCCATTGTGTTTTTAGTTTGATACCCATTGTGTTTTAGTTTGTTGTCTATTGTGTCTTTTATTTGATCTCACTTATTGTGTCTTTTATCGGTTGTCATCAATTGAGTTTTTAGTCTACTTTCCATTGTATTTTACGTTATGTCCATTGTGCCTTATATCTGTTGTCATCAGTTGTGTTTTTTGTCTACTTTCCATTGTGTTTTTAGTTTGATACTCATTTTGTTTTATGTTATGTCCATTGTGTAATACGTAACTGGGTTTTCTCATTGTGTTTTACGTTATGTCTATTGTGTAATACGCAATTGGGTTTTCGATTTTTTTTTCTAAATATAACAATGTGGTACTCATATTAAAGATAAAAATACGCTCGCTTTTATGATATATTTTTTTAAAAAACAAATGACGTAAAAAAAGTTATAGACGTTTAAAAAATAAGGGGGAAATAACATGTGACTTGCATGTGCATCATCTTTTTATTCTCTTTGACAAAATTACCCTTACCACTTGATTTCTTTTGGGACACTTGTCACTCTGTAGTGGTTTCTTACAATTCTTATTTTTATACTCCTTTGCAGAATAACTCAACCCAGACAATATTAAGTTAGACATTTTAATAATTGATCATGGTTAGTAATGTTAGATGGAAATGACATAATTAAAGATTAAAAAAATGTAGAGTAAATTACGTTTTTGGCCCCTCTGCTTATATCACTTTTACTATATTAGCCCAAAATAAGAATTTTTAACATATCTGCCCCCATGGTTAGTTATAGAGACCATAGGGGCTAAAGTAGTTAGACTTAGGGGCCAAAATGGTTAGTTATAGAAACCATGGGGGCAGATATGTTAAAAATTCTTATTTTGAGCTAATATAGTAAAAGTGATATAACCACAGGGGCCAAAAATGTAATTTACTCAAAAATGTAAAAGAAAACCCAAGATTAGTCCTTATTTTGGTGATGCACCATCTTTGTTTACCATGGTAAACATTTGGTGATAATTAGTGTTATGACGCTTTGAGCGATTTATTTTCGTCTCACTCCGATGTTTCCGCCATCGGTTGGGGTGTGACACCAGATTATGAAGAGATAATGGAAAATGGCGTCATGATGACAGTGGTTCAGACAATGAAGATGAATAGATGAAGGGGTTTGTGTATATAAGAAGTAAAAGGTTAATCAAGATAGAAATGAACAGGAAGGTTCACAAAAGAAAAAGAGAAAGAGAGCGAAAAAGAAGGTTGTCAAAGAAGAAGAAGAAAAAGAGGTGGTTGTATCTGTTACGACAGAGAAAGATAAGTCAGACAATGAAAAGACGAAAAGCGATGACGATGTTTTAACTATTCGTGGTCCACATCCACTGAGTGGTAAGATTGCTTAGGAGAAAAAGAAACTAATTGAAGAACAGGATGAAACGTACAAGCCTGAAGAAGAAGTACCCAAGAAAACCAAGAAATACATGGGCCGGAAAAAGAGTATAGTTAGTGAAAGCAGTGTAAAGAATACTGGATCTCCATAAGTAAAGAAATAGAATAAGAAATCTGGCTTGCAGTTAAGAGATGAAGAAGATGTTACTACTGAGAATGTTGGGGTTGCTGATCTAGTAGGTTAAGGATTAGAAAAAGTGAATGAACTAGCAGTTGCTGAGCCAATGGAAGTCAAAACTGAAGATGTTCAGATAAAGAAAGGTTCTCAACCTATTGAAGAAGAAACGGTTTATTTAGAGGCGACGATAAAAATTCACATCAAGACACCTACTTCAATGCCTACGCAAACACCATCACCATCACCATCAGAATCAAAGAAACCTGATCAAGCAGGTCCATCATCATCAAGGCAAGAATTTCCTACACCTGTTCTTGAGTCATTGTGAGATGTGGGTTATGATTACTTTGAAGAACCTAATAATGAAAAGATCTTGGAGTTGCAAGACAAAGTAGCCAACCTGACAGTGATTGTAGAAAGTCTGGCGATAGAGAATCTATGGAACCAGAATGAAGAACAATAAGTCAAAATAAATGAACATGAAAAGCGTCATCGTGTACAATCGAGCAAGATGTTAAAATATAGAGATTACTTCAGAGTGTTGGAAGAAAAGATGGGTATTAATTTTGACAATGAAGTAAAAGTGATGAAAGGTCAACCAACCGAAGTAGAGATTATTCTAGAAAAAGACGCTGTTGATGTTGTTGTTGATAAAACTCAAGGGAAGAAACCAGTTGATGGTATTCTGAAACCACAACTGAAACTGAAGCTGAAAAACCATTTGAGCCTAAGCCGACGACTCAATATAAGGAAATTACGGACGCTTTGTATGGTCCAAAGAACAAAGATGATGACGAGGAGGATAAAGAAAATGAAAAACAACTTGATTACGGTGATTCAGATAATGGTGATGATGATCAAAATAATGATGATAATCAAGGTGGAGGTGCAGGTATGTTAGTTATTGAAAATAAAAAACAAGATGCTAAAGTTGAAGTCAGTCATCGAGAAACAACTCCAATAGATAAAGAAACAGAAAATGTTGAATGACAAGGGGAGTCTGTAGAAGAAACTGAAGTTCAGAATGCTTTAATCATTGTAGATGTTGTGCCAGTTACATCCATTTCTGCAAGTGATATAGTTGAACAGTTTAAAGATGTTGAGTATGTCATAGAAGAAGGTGAGTTTGTCCACAACTACTCAAAAGAAGAACTTGCAAAGTTGTGTGGTATTACTGAAGGTGAAGTAGTTTTTGATTTTGAACAAGATATGAATGATGAAGACGTTAACGATGATAAGCAATAATTTGTCAACATTCCTGAAGCTAATGATTATGATAGAGTTAAAGTTGAGGATGATTTTGATGAGGTAGAAGTGCGTTATCCTAACAATGTTCATGAAGAATTTCCTACATTCACATAAATATTTGATGAAGAGATCAAAGAATTGTTAAAACGACACGTAGAAGAAAAAGACAAAGAAAACGCACCAATTGTGAATGAAGCTGAAATAGATGAAGATAAAAAGAAATGGTTCAAGGACTTGAAGCCGGAAAGGAAGTTTCTAAGGCTGTTAAAGTATTATCAACAACGCAGAGACATTTCAATGGGTGATATTATCAGCATAACTTACTTACCCAAGATTAGGAAAGTGGCGATTAGGAGAGAATACGAAGTGCAATATTTTCAAAGGATTAATGACTTGAAGACACTGTCATGGTTTGATGTTAACGAGCTTTGTTGAATGAAGATGATAAATCATTTGTTTGGATGTTCATCAAACAACGTCCAAGAACAGGATTCAAACTTTGGACGCCACAAGAACCGCAATACATATTATCAAAAACAAAAATTGATCAAGAAACGGGAACATATGTTGTGATGCTGAAATACAAAAGGGCGAAGGTGGTGAAGAATATACCATTCCACAAATGGAACAAAACTTTCATAAATTTTTCAAGTGGTGGTACTATGATGAGAAGACGGATGAAGTTGTGATAGTGTTACATGAAGGTGGAAAGAACTGGAGATTGATCAGAGTTTATGATCCAATATGGTTAGTGAATCTATCTGAAAAGGATGTTGATGTGCTGTTCTAGAATCAAATATTATTTGATGCACGTGATATAGTTCAAGCTCTACAATTTCAACGTATGATTCAAATATGCTTTATCTACAATATCCATTCTGGTCGTATGTGGAAGATTGAGAAAAGAGAAAGCAGGAGAGAGGAATAGAAAGAGGAGAAAGTGGAGGATAGACAAAAGAAAGCATCTATCTCGAGGTTTAAGTATAATAAGCCACCTGTGACAGATCAGTCTACATGAAGAAGTTTTGATGAGCACAGGAAGGAATATCGGAGGCAAATATTCGGGCCGGATTATCGAAGGTTTTAAAGACCAAGAAGACAAGACTACGGCAATATCCAAGGGGGAGTTTGTTGATGCATATGTCTAATGCCTACGTCTAAGTCATGTGTCTGTTTAGTTTATAGGGCAGTGTAATAGTGTGCTTGATTTTGGTTTTTGATGTATAGCACTCATATGCCCGTAGGAGTCCTATGTGCGTAAGAGTCACACAACATATGAGTCCTGCGCCCCTAGAGTCATCCTGTGACAACCGTCAAATTTGCATGTATCCGTACAATTAATTAATACTGATTTGTGCTTAATGACTGTGCTTGATTACAACTGATGATATAAACTGCTTTATGATTTCTGTATCATACATACATGTGCATCACATTTCATACTGTCATACCATTCATTACATACAAACTTTAGTGACATACTTGATGCACAAAGCACAGTTAGCACAGTTAGCGGATAACTCAGAAATATGCTGACAGTGCCAGTACATAGAAAGACAGTGTTTTGAGGCCCAGTATGAGCCAGAGACAAGGTACTACACTAGTATGGAGTGCAGGGAAGTAAGGACCATAAAACTGCGTCACTAGGTGATAGTATAAGTGCCGGAAAGTGCCTAAAACCCACTCAAAGTGCAGAATTCTGCATTAATCATCAAAATTCAGCATTTTAACATGCTAGTAATGTGCAAAAATATGGCAAAATGGTCCTGTATGCTTTCCTAAGTGTCGGGAATTAAAAGTGTCACAAAAAGTTACATAAAAGACACTATACGGTATAACTTGACACTTTAACGGATCGGTATCTAACCGGACAATCGGACATTACCCGGAACACAAAAATATTGTTAAAAGCATTGTTTCACTTTTTCTGAGCTAGTTATGGTTCCCGAACGCTTAAACCTTCTACATAAAGCATCCTACACTAAAAACTAGACTTTTACCACTTAACCCCCACTAATTCACCTACTTATCATCTAAATTACAATTACCCCCCCCCCCATGCTAAACTTACGGCTCACATAGAGTGGCCCCACCCCAAAGATTTTATAATCTTTCCTAAATCTCATGTAATCTTCTCAAAGATTTGATAGATGTTGTGTGTACTTGAGGGAACACCAAACCCAATGGATAAAGCTTAGAACTTGATTATAAGAACCTTCATCTTCTCAACATCACAACACCAACACACTCTCTCTTCTTCTCCTCCATAAGTCTCGGCCGAACACCCCCTCTACACCACCAAAATTTTCGATTTTCATTCATCCAGTCCAAGCTTCACTCAAGGTGCTACAAGGTGATTAAGAAGGTGTGGAACACTCGGATCTTGAAGGACCTCTCTTGTGTGCTATTATCCACTTGATTTTCAACATTGTTCTTCCCTAGCTTTAAGCTAGTTGTAAGATTCTTGTTAACTCTTGTTTACTTCATATTTTTGGTGGTTAAAAGATATATCTTGTTGAAATCATATGAACACTAAAAGACTTGAACTTGAATCTTGAAACATAAGCTTGAAATATGATGAAGTATTGTTAAAATGATGTTGTTTTGTATATGTTGAAGATTGCTTGTCGATTTCTTGGTAATATGATGATTGATCATCATATGGAACTTGTTAGATTATGATTAAAAACATGATTTAACAAGTTAGGAGATGATTATGGGTTTACATAAAATGATCATCTTCTTATTTAGACATGAACTTGATAATGAAATGATTTCTTGAAAAGTAATAAACAAAGTAAGTTAATAATCTTGTAAATCCAAGACTTGTGAAGGATTTTTCTAAAGGAACCAAGTTAAAGGGGTGATTTTTGAAAGATCATGGTTTTTATTAAACCTACACTATTTTTAGTGACAAAATAAGTGTAGAAATACTCTTGAAACAAGAAGATCGAATAAAGAAATATTTTCGTAAAATATGTTTACAAGTTGTAAACGTAAAAAATCCTCAAGAATGAAGTTTACCAAGTAGTAAATATATTTTGGAGGGTAAGTAAACCCACTAAACACTTTACCAAGTTACTACACATTTTTGTGAAAAATCAAGTTCATGATATTATGTAAAATATATAGTTTTTGCACTTGGTAAGTATAATATTGTTTAGTGATTTGTTGTTGATTGTTTGGATGATTTTTGAAAAGAAAATGATATGCTAAATAGCATGGACATCTCCATTTGCAAAGGAAACTATGGCGAAATTTTCTAAAAATTTCAACACTTAGAAAATATTTTCTAACAAGTATTTACTAGTATGTTTTTAACTTTGTTTTTCAAAATAAACTTCGCCATAAGTTTTGTTACAAAAATACAAAGTATTGGAGGCTGGTTTTTGTAAATAAAAATGGTTAAATATATATTTAGAATATATATTTTATATTAAGACACTTGTGTGGATATTTGTTTATTTTGTGGAGTAGTTATATTACTTTAGGGTAAAATAATATAACTCAACAAAATACCATGACATTTACAATTCCAAAATAATACCAAAAATCACAAGGAATGAAATATAAGTTACACACTTAATATTGTAAAGCCAAACGATAAAACGTAACTTATGAAATATTCCGAAAAATACTCTTATAAATATATTTTTGGCAAGTATTATTTTGGAAACGAAAGGAGTGAAAATATGATTTTCGTACATATTACCAAGTATATCATATTTTCGACAAAGAGAAAATATATTATTTTTTGGGAGTTAAAAATATATCTTCCTAAGTATATTTAGAAAATATATGATTTTTGGGAAAAATATATATTTTCTTGGAATACATTATTTTTGACAAATAAGTTATATATATTTTCTAAGTGAGACTTGAAAATATATTATTTTAGAAATATATATTGGGAATATATTGGTATATTTTTAATTGGAATAATACACCGGAATACGACGCCAATACATGGCTAAAGACACACATACAAATACATAAGAAGTATTACTACAAGAATATTGTTTAACAAATTATTCCAAAAATTCAAGCTAAAATCTTTATTATTTTAACAACTAATGATATAACTTGGAATAATGATGAAGACACTTGGAAACGTAACTCAACGGCACTAATTAATACTAAGTCAAGGCACGACCCGCTTGTCTAATAAGACCATAGTACATTTTAGGTAGTCGTGTACACCAGAGGACACTTTGAGTTACAGACAGATTCGAAGAACGCAAAACCGTGAGTTCATGCTCCCCCTTTTCTTTTAACTGTTTTCAGTTTTACAACTTCGGGGGTGAAATACATGTTACATACTGATTACAAACGTTTTATACATGGTATGATTAGCTAAGGAATGTACTGCTTGATCACGTGAATGGGTAGGCTATTGTCTTAAGACCATTAATTCTTGTATAAGGACCGAGGGGCATGAGTGATATATCTATTGGGTGTTGCGAGCCCCACCCATGGGCCTGCGAGTGGCTGCATGTGGTGACTATGTCGTTCCGCCGGAGGGGCCGGTACGAAATACGCATACAGGTTTGAGTGCTTCCTAGGCCATGTCACTTATTAATGTATTAGCTACACATTAATTGATCTGTTTTTCCTTATTGCTACATACCAGGGACATACATATATACAGACATACTTTAAAGGCTTATTCATACACATACACATGAACTCACTCAACTTTTGTTGATGTTTTCAAACTACATGTATTTCAGGAAATTAAGTATGGATCTGGCGGGCGTTGGAGTTTCAAGTCATGTTAAGTATAAAGATGTCATCCATGGTCTTTGGGTTTGGTCAGTGCGTCTTATTCCTGGATGAGACACGACTTCCAAACCTTGATTACAACTAATACCTTTTGACGAGTCCTTAGAGAACTTTTACACAATTCATATGGTTTGTAAAACTTGAATTTGAAGTCTACGTTTTAGACAATGTTGTTATGTTTTAAACTCATTTTATGGATGACAAATCTTTAGTTTTATCATATAGTTGTTTGATATGGTTGAATTCAATGATAACAAGAAAGTCACACCATAATCACGCTTCCGCAAAAGTCAGGGTGTGATAGCTTGGTATCAGAGCTTCGATCGTAGCGAACTAGGATTCTTTCTCGAGTCTAGACTACGATCATTAGGGCTCTCATGAAAACGTTTTACGACATGTTTTTATTGCATACACAAAACGTCCAGATCGAGGGAACAAACATTTTTACAAACAAAAGGCACAAAAACACATTTCAAAGTTTATGTTCATAATTCAGTCTTAGAGACTGAGGGAGGTTCACTCTTAGAGACTGAGGGAGGCTCAGTCTTAGAGACTGGGAAAATTGAGTCTTAGAGACTGGGAAAATTGAGTCTTAGAGACTGGGAAAATTGAGTCTTAGAGACTAGGAAAATTGAGTCTTAGAGACTGGGGAAATTGAGTCTTAGAGACTGGGGAGGTTTAGTCTGAGAGACTGGGTGTTTTATCTGAGAGACTGGGTGTTTAGTCTGGGAGACTAGGTGGGTTAGTCTGGGAGACTAGGGAGGATAGAAAATTTCATGAGGAATAATGTGAATACATGACTGCATGATAAATTACTTTTATTTGCATACGCTAATTGTTAGTGATTACTATGAATATACACGCTATGACTATTATGTATCGGCACACATGTCACCTTGATTAGAAAGCGAGTTGTCAGACGTCGATGACCCTATGGCCGTCGCCACAATTAATGAGAATTGCACCTGCGCCGAAGATGTGTACGTCAGACACTGAGAGTGACCCTGACATGCTGACCAAGGGTGAGGACGACTTGCAACCGTTCGCGCTACCAGACTCTGGTGATGACTTACCCTTGTTGATGGCTTCTTTGACGAAGATCCCTCTGTGTGTTCGGAAGCTCAAGGACCACTATTTTTTTCAAACTTCTTCAATCATTCCAAGGGCATCCAAAGGTGAAGGTGATCATACAGGTAAGCTTGGTGTGTTCGGAAGCTCAAGGACCACTCTAGTTTTCTTTTATCCACCACTTTTACGCCTTGTTTCTCCCCTAACCTTGTGCTAGTAGTAAGTGTTCTAAAACTTCATGTTGTTCTTGTAGTTAGTGGTTAATAGATGATAGAATGATGAAATGTTAAGAAACACTAATGAACATAATCCAAGTCTTGAACATAAAGGGATAAAGAGTGGATAAAGAGAAGATACATGGTTAAATCATGTAGATCTTGTATTGTTATGATTATTGCATGTTGTTTGTTAGTAGAAGCAAGATGGATCATCATCTAGACATACTAGTTCATGTTTAAGAACATAAACTAGTAAGATGTAAATGTTAGAAATATGAAAGATGAGGAATCCATCCATACATGAACCTTGAACTTGAATAAATATAATTTTTCATGAATAATAAGATTCTAAACTTGTAGATCTAAAGATCTACAAGTGGTTTTTCGGAAGAACCAAGTGAAAGATGCTAGTCTTGTTAAAACCCGGATCTTGTGTGAACTAAAAACATTTTTAGAAGGTAAACAAGTGTATGAACACTTGTGTAACAAGAAAACTTTACAAAGAAATAATTTGTAAATCATGACTAGAAGTTGTTAAACTCCAAATTCTTTAAAAAAATAAAGTTTTTAAGAAACTAATCTTATTTTTAAAGATAACAAGACCTACTAAGCATGATAGTAACTTACTACATATTTTTACACACTTTCATGTTCATGAGTTTATGATTTAGGCTTATTTATGTCAAGATTAGTGATTTAAAATTTTATGTTGTTGATTGTTAAATTGTTTGAATGATTTCTCAAGAGAAAATGATACGCTAGTAAGCGTGGACACCTCCATTTACAGAGGAAACTCTGGCGAAATTTTTCTAGAATTTTAACACTTAGAAATATTTTTCTAACAAATGTTTACAAATATATTTTTAACTTGGTTTTCAAAATAAACTTCGCCATGATTTTTATTACAAAATTACCAAGTATCGGAGGTGGATTTTCGTAAATAAAACTTGATAAATATATATTTAGAATATATATTTTATAATAAAACGCTTGTGTGACTGTTTGTTATTTTGTGAATTAAATATATTAGTTTTAGGGTAAAAATAATATAACTGGAAAATATTATGAAATTACGACTCCAAAATAATACCAACGCTCTCACAAATAAATGTTTAAGTTACATCGGTATTGTTATTACAACGCGAACTCTAAAATGTAACCTACGAATTTTTGGGAAAATACTCTTATAGGTATATTTTGATAAAGTATTATTTTGGAAAAAGGATAAAGTAAAATATAATATTTCTGGGAAAAATAGGTATATTTTGGAATTAAAATATTTTTGGCTAATGATTAAAAATATATTTTTCAAGTGAGACTTAAAAATATATTTTCGGAATTATAAAGCATACATGTATCAAAAACCCCCATCCTTGGGAAGGAAATATAAAATAAAGAAGAAGTGTGAATACGAAATAGTTCCCTAACTATTTCTCCAAAAATGTTAAACCCTAAGCAAAGACACGGTCATCCGTCTAATAGGCATTAGTACGTGTAGGTCGTCACGCAGCAGATAGAGTTGGAGATTGACGTTTCTGGATACGCACTTCAGTGAGTTCATGTCCCCCTTTTCTCTTTAATGTTTTCAGTTTTATACTTCGGGGGTGAAATACATGCGACAATTATTACAGACTTTTATATACATGGTATGGTTAGCTTAAGGAGGGTTTACTACTTAGATCATGTGAGTGGGTAGATATTACTTGGGGCCATTAATCCGCATTGTAGGACCGAGGGTCATGAGCGATAGATCTATTTAGGTGTAGCGAGCCTAACTCCTGAGTCCAACTGTGCGGACCATGGGGTGACTTTGAGCCCGACGCAAAAATCTGCTAGGTTTGAGTCTTCCTGCATCACTTCACACATATCATAGGCTTTGCAACCCAATGGTGATCTCTTTTTCCTTAATTGCTACATACCAGGGATTTTCATACATACGGACATATTACAAAAGTTTATACATACTCACTTACACATGAACTCGCTCAACTTTATGTTGATTTTTCAAACTACATGTATTTCAGGAAATTAGTAAATGGATCTGGCGGGCGTTGGAGTTTTTAAGCTGCGTTGTGAATAAAGATGTCATCCAAGTCATTAGGGCTTAGGAGACGTATCTTAATCCTGGACGAGATACGTGGTCCTAAACTCGGGTTTGTTTTAAAATCTTTTGTTGAGTCTTTTTGAATTCCTTAAAATATGTTACAGTTTGTAACTTGAATTTGGAATCAACATTTCAGGAAATTATGTTGTACTACTTTTAAACTTAAATTAATGGATGTACATCTACTGGTTTTATCATATAGTGTTGTTATGATTGTATGCAATGGTATTAAGAAGTCACACCAATAGTCACGCTTCCACAAAAGTCAGGGTGTGATAGCTTGGTATCAGAGCTTCGGTCGTAGCGAACTAGGATTCTTTCTTGAGTCTAGACTACGATCATTAGGGCTCTCACGAAAATGTTTTCACAACATGTTTTCATTGCATACACAAAACGTCCAGATCCAGGGAACAAACATTTTTACAAACAAAAAGGCACAAATACACATTTCAAAATTTATATTTATAAATCAGTCTTAGAGGCTGAGGGAGGATCAGTCTTAGAGGCTGAGGGAGGATCAGTCTTAGAGGCTGAGGGAGGATCAGTCTTAAAGACTGAGGGAGGATCAGTCTTAGAGGCTGAGGGAGGATCAGTCTTAGAGACTGAGGGAGGATTGGTCTTAGAGACCAGGGATTTAGTCTTAGAGACTGGGAGGATGGTCTTAGAGACCAGGGATTTAGTCTTAGAGACTGGGAGGATGGTCTTAGAGACCAGGGATTTAGTCTTAGAGATTGGGAGGATGGTCTTAGAGACCAAGGATTTAGTCTTAGAGACTGGGAGGATGGTCTTAGAGACCAGGGATTTAGTCTTAGAGACTGGGAGGATGGTCTTAGAAACCAGGGATTTAGTCTTAGAGACTGGGAGGATGGTCTTAGAAACTAGGGAGTCAGTCTAAGAGACTAGGGAGTTTAGTCTGAGAGACTGGGTGGGATAGTCTGGGAAGACTAGGATAAATATGTGGATACATGATTGCATTATGAATTGTCTTTATTTGCAATATACAAAGTGTTAAAGATTTCTGTAAATGACCATCCTTCCTCAGGGAACGAATTGTCAGATGATAACGACCCTACGGCCGCCGCCACGGATAAGGAGACTGCATCTGCGCCAGAGATATTTACGGCGGACACTGAGAGTGATCCTGATATGCTGACCAAGGACGAGGACGACTTCCAACAGTCCGCGCTACCAGATTCTGGTGATACTTTACCCTTGCTGATGGCTTCTCCGACAAGAATCCTTCTGTCACTCTTGTTTTGGTCCATTACCACTTCATCAATGGTCATCCCGATGGTGAGGACACTATGGCTCCGATCCTCGATGATGCGCCTCCTGTGGACACTCCTTCTGAAGGTTGGCTACTCGACGAGCAATTGATGATAACATAGACATGTTTATTGATGGTCCCCTGCTGACACCCATGATGATGGAAAGCTAGGCGAGAACGCGTTACTAATGTCATTTCTCGAGACCCCTGTTATTAAGCTATCCTCTGATTTCGGTATACGCTCGATTTCAGACTCCTTTGAGTCTACGACACCTGCAGCCTTACAGACGGCCGGATTACATCTTTCTACTACTGACACAGACGACGACGCCGTTATGACTACTGCACTAACACCTGCTCAAGGCACCACACCGTTACACGACCCAGAGCCTACTCCTGAGCTAGTTTCTGCATCTTTTGGGGCAGCTGGATGTCGCACCTGCTGAACCTACACCCTTACTTGATCATAAACCTGTTTCCTTGGATTACCAGACATTGCACCCCTTATACCCGACCCAGTACCTGCACCTAATGATCTTCCTATCAGTTGAGACATTTGTTCCTGCACCTTCACCCGCTGATGTTGCTCTTGTGAAGACCGACGTCCATTGCGCCAACATGCCTATCGCTTTCTTTCAAGACATACCTACACCCCGAGAAGGTACTCCAGGTCAGTACCCACGTAACGATCCCTTTGCTACAACAGCATTTTCTATGGCCTCACAGGCCGCACCATTTACTGCTTTCACCACTACATCGCTGAACGAGCTGATTTGATGGTTCCTATAATACACTATGCTAATTTTAGACCCTTACCATCCCTCACATCATGGAGGCCACACACGAGATGAGTTGCTCCTGTAACATCAACTACAGTTTGAGGATATGAGTCGCAGAATGTTGGAGCTAGAGCTGACACCACAATTGGCAACTTCAAATGCAAAGATTACATAACCGAAAACATGATTTAAGTGTCTACATCACAAGACAACATATTGTCTGAAAAGTTTATGTAAGACACCACGTCCTCCGCCCTGTCTGTTACCAGTGTACTTTGGTCCATCACATCTATCAAAGATTCTCTTGGCACTCTCCCCTGCTACTATTACACTTTTCCCAGGGTTTGATGCTCGTTTCTTTACTGCCAAGCGACAGATCAGCTAATTGCTTCGACGTATATACAAGCCCGAGGAGGATTTCACGCAGGATAACAGTTTACTTTTCTTTCCTGCTCCACCTCAGTCACCAGTATAGTTGGTTCTGGACTATGCGGATTGCATTACATTTGGGTAAAGACACTAATGATGAGCCGAGATTGTGAAGACTTTTGAAGACCACGTCTGACTATGCAATTTTGATATGCTGATATACTTGTTGGGCAAGGGTAGGGTGACCCTGTGTCCCTTTTGATATGATACACTTTGTAAGACAATGCAATTGCGGTCGGAGAATAACAAGAGCCAATCATCATTAAACATACGACAACACTTTGTGGCCAATAACCAATGAAAACTCAGTCGCTATGTCTTCATTAAGCGCGTTATTGATCTATATGTGTGTACCATAATTATAATGCTACGTGCTTACTTGCTATGCTCTCATTAAACATAATTCCCAAATTACGTGCTTATGCTATGATTATGATGCAATGTGCTTACCTGTTTAATGAAAACCTAATCGTAATACGTGCTACCAATATAATAGGAATGTGCTATGATTGAGATACACGTGTTTGTTTGTTATACTTTCAGTAAACATGATTCCAATTACTTGCTTGTGCTGTTGCGTGATGTGTGATATGATGATTTAAATACGTGCAAATACATATGATTTCCAAACAACTATTTACATTCCCCGAATAGACGAGACCTAACTAACCTGAACTTCTTCCTAGAAGATGTCTCATCAAGAGATCACTCGACTGACCGAGGTAGAGTGGCAAGCGCACGCCTCATGAGTCATAGCTCAGCACGAGGTTTTTCGCTACAAACACAGCGAAGGTACCTCAAGGAGTGACCCACCTAACGGTAATGTTTAAGTCATCCAAGACACATTACAACACGTTTGGAAAAAAAAATCCCCAATGTGCTTTGTTAATACTTACCGTGATGATGATTGCTTGGGTACAGGTTGTACCTACAAACATTTTCTAGAATGCAAACCCCTGAACTTCGGTGGCACTGGAGGTGCCATAGCTTTTGTAAAATGGGCTGAGAATGTGGATGCCGTTGTGCGAACGAGTGGTTGTACGCTAGAGCAACAAGTCCCATACGTTTCCGGATTGCTACAAGATGGGGCTCTGTTATGGTAGGACCTTAAGGTTCGAGAAATGGGCGAGGCTGTAGCATATGCGTTAACATGGAGTGAGCTGAAGGAAATGATGCGTAGGGAGTATTGTTCTCAGATGGAGATCCAAAAGCTGGAATTAGAATTCTGGGAACTAAAGATGGAAGGTCCAAAAGTGGTGGAGCACGTGCAAAAGCTTTATGATTTGTCGCGAATCGTTCCGTACCTGGTGGAACCTGAGTTGAAGAGAATGGAGCAATCCATTTGGGAACTGGCGCCTCAAGCCTTGAGCTTGATGATAGCATCAACGCCACCAACAACTATGATTGCATATATGATAAGTTTGGAGCTCACTAAGGAAGCACTTAGATTGGGAAGACTTTCAATCTCGGACGAGAAGAAGGAAACTCCAGTAGAGACATCTGAGAAGAACAAAAGAAAGCTCAGTGAATTTCAAGGAGGTGATCGGGCAAATAACAAGAACAAGGTCAAAAAGGGAAAAGAGTACATAGGTAAATTACCTTAATGCGACAAGTGTCAACGACATCATACCGGGCGATGTAAAAATGGGAAGTGTGACAATTGTGACAAAGTGGGGCACAGCAGGGAAACGTGTTGGCATGAGATGAAACGTGGAAAGAAAGGTAAGGGATGTTATAACTGCGGTGATATGGGGCACTTTAGGAAAGATTTCCCAAGGGAGATTAAACAAAATCGTGGGGAGAATGTCTAACACCGGAACTAGGGAAGCATGCCAGTATCCAAACATGGTCATCAGTATGCCTCATAATAGTCAATGTTATGTGTCTGTGCTATTTGATATTGTTGTCAAATTTTAGCTTTAGGATATACTTGTTTTAGTAGTAAGTGAGATAGATATCCAGTACTTGATAAGAACTAGTTAAGGAGAAGTCTTGACGTGGTAACTGGAATGGACCAGCTGTCAAGTAATCGAGCGGAGATTGATATCCACATCCCGATGGCGAACGAAGGAATGATCGTGACTCATGAAGCAGGATACGCCTCTACAAATTACTAATTACTTGACGGCACAAAATTGCTGCGTAAAGGATGTGTTGTTTTCTTGGCTCATGTCGTGGACAAAGGAGCCGAAGAACCAAAACTCGAAGATATTCCCGTGATAGGGAAATATCCTGAAGTCTCTCCCGAAGACTTGCCAGAATTATTTCCTCAACGACAAGTCGAATTTTGCATAGATTTGATTTCAGGCGTCACGCCTACAGTCAATGCACCTTAGTGACCTACACCTTCAGAGATGCAAGGATTGTCAGTGCAACCTCGGTGGTTGATAGAGAATGAAGATAACAGACCAAGGTTCCCTTTTGGGTACCTCCAATTCTGCTCATCAAGATGAAGGACATGATTTTCAAATAAGCATCAATGACCAGAGCCGAACGAACTAGCCAACCCGGGGTTGGTGACTCCCGCTAAGGATTGACGACTCACTTATTTAACTAACTGCGAGGGTCCAACCAGTATTTCCCGACTGATCGATGATCAAGTAGCTGTAAATTCAGGAAGAAAGTATACCGGGGGAAAATTATGGGACAATAACTTGCTTTAAACATACACAAGGGTGGCGTTCCCTACACGATGCACAGAACGATTCTACACCAAATACGAAACTCTGAAAATCTAGGAAACATGTACTTAGGACCATCAGGAACCTAGGTCCAAATTCACAAAGGTTGTTACCTAGGAACCACATCTGTTAACTCAAGCAGATACCATTAACCTGACATATATGCCCGTTCCGTTGACCAAACAGGGAGTACTTGAATTTCTTTCACTTCTAGCGAGTAGATGTTTGCATCTCTACTCCCCTTAATGGTAGTTGCCTCACGTTAATTATTCCACGCTGAGAGTGAACACACATTTGCTTCGATACTTGGTCATTTCTTCATTTTAGCAGATACTCATTATTCCTTTTCTTGGAAACTTACCTGACATACATGCATCATTTGCTACGCATGTGGTTTCGTTTCGAACAAACACTTCATTGGAATTTACATATTATTTTGTTAAACCTAATTACTGATTCCTGATTCGAGTGACCTACATTATTGTTATTGTTGGCTCTTTTGTTACCAAGTCAACACACTTTCTTGAAACCGCTTTCTTTCAAGTTACATTCATGGTTTATTTTTGCTACCATGCCAAGATTCCCTTGTTGACACGTACATTTATTGTCGGATTACGCTGAAACTAAGTTCAATTGCTTGAACTTATCCAGTTCACATGTTTGATTTGAGACGCCATGTGATGTATTGAGAGCATCATATTCTAATACTTTGGCAAAGGTTCTTTCGTTCTGAGTCGTAGTAAACTTGTTTGGTCTACAACCCCACCAAATCATTTGTTGATTTCGATACCTTACGGTGATACTTTCACCAAATTGGAGCTTGCGCTAATTTGGTTACTCACTTCATGCACGGATTTAAATTATTTGCTAATCTGCTCGAAATCCGTCTTGTTTATTTCAATCAAAGCAGCCTCCACACAGTTGTGTGTTAAGGAAATGGTGCATAAATTCATTTCATAGCACGGTGTACCACCTAAATGGTTCTTTCGTTACAAATTAAATACCTTGTAGTATTTATAGTGTTCCACTGTCAAACAGAGACAGTAATACCTTGATGTTCCGAATTTAGTTGAAAACTCTATAACATTGTGTAAATCTAAATTTCAGGCTTGTCTCGGTACCTCTTCGTTTGACTTCAAACACGGTGAATTTGTTTGGTCACCACTATACTTGAGTTATGTCACTACGACACCTTGTGGTGTCATTACAAACTTGTAGCTTGAGCTAAAAAGGGTCAACCGTTTCACACAAAACTGCATATATTTTCGTTTGACTTGTCATTTAAACATTCTGATGCAACTACGAATCAAGACAATGATACATCAGATTCGCTTACATTTCATTCGGTGCACTTTCGCAATTCAAAAATGTCAACACACTAAACCTCACCATTATTCGAGGGTTGACATGTCATTTTACTAGTACGTTTGAGTCGTTGATTTTGAATTCATGTAGCAGATGCTATGGTTTGTAGAAACTCGTCTGCATATTGCGATCGATCGTTTGAGGATCTTATCAGTCAAATCTCCCCTTTTGAAGAACCCCTGTTAACAGGATACCCTAGACTATACATCAAATACGTCTTGTACATTTGACATCTAATGCTAAAAGCACATACCTTTTAACCCTAGGATTCGGGTTGTTATATATTCTTGGACTCACTAAATGTGAGTAAGGTTTGATGATTATCTACCTCGATATTATTCATATACATATACGTGTGACGAAACCATAAGGGGTTAAGGTAGTACAAATTTCGAGGACGAAATTTTCTTAACGGGGGGAGAATGTGACAACCCTAAAAAAATTACAGGTATCCATACAATTAATTTATATTTAATTTGTGCTTAATGATTGTGCTGATTACAACTGTTGATTTAACTGCTTACTGATTTCTGTTACATACATACACATGCATCACCTTCATACTGTCACTCCATTTATTATATACAAACATTAGTGACAAACTCGATGCACAAAGCACAGTTAGCACAGTGAGCGGATAACCTAAAAAAACATGCTGACAATGCCAGCACCTAGACAGACAATGTTTATGAGGCCAGTATGAGCCAGAGACAGGACACTACACTAGTAGGGAGTGTAGGGAGGTGGGGACCATAAAACTGCGTCACTAGGTGATAGTTATAGTGCCGGGAAGTACCAAAACATACTTTAAGTGCAGAATTCTGCACTAAATAGCAAAAAATTCAGCATTTAGGGATGCTTGTAAAGTGCAAAAACTTAGTAAAATAGTCCTAGATACTTCCCAAAGTGTTGGAATTTATTGGTGTCACTAAAAGTAACAAAAAAAGACACTTTAAATGTTAATTTAGCACTTTAACGGACAACACCAAACCGAACAACCGGACTCTACCCGGAACATAAAAATATTGCCAAACACATTGTTTTTATTTTTCTGAGCTAGTTAGGGTCCCCAAACACCCTAACACACTTTATAAATAACAACACACCTTAACACGCAAACTTTAACCCTTTAATCCTAACTAGACTTCTAACCCACAATTGAAATCCAACAAGATACCCCCCCCCCCTTTTGACGGTTACATGGGGACTTTCCCCATGAATTCTTTTCATTATTTAAATGGTGGATGCTATTAGATTAGGAAACATGTGAACCAAAGGTTATAAGAATTCTATAAAACCCACTAGTTAACAATTATCTTTCATCATTCACCAACAACAAACTCCATTTCTTTCCTCCTTCCCCTACCTTCGGCCGAACACAAGCACACACACCACCACTATTTTTTCAAACTTCTTCAATCATTCCAAGAGCATCCAAAGGTGAAGGTGATCATACAGGTAAGCTCGGTGTGTTCGGAAGCTCAAGGACCACTCTAGTTTTCTTTTATCCACCACTTTTACGCCTTGTTTCTCCCCTAGCCTTGTGCTAGTAGTAAGTGTTCTAAAACGTCATGTTGTTCTTGTAGTTAGTGGTTATAGATGATAGAATGATGAAATGTTAAGAAACACTAATGAACATAATCCAAGTCTTGAACATAAAGGGATAAAGAGTGGATAAAGAGAAGATACCTGGTTAAATCATGTAGATCTTGTATTGTTATGATTATTCCATGTTGTTTGTTACTGTATAATGCGTGGTTGTTAGAAATATGAAAGATGAGGAATCCATCCATACATGAACCTTGAACTTGAATAAATATAATTTTTCTTGAATAATAAGATCTAAAGATCTACAAGTGGTTTTTCGGAAGAACCAAGTGAAAGATGCTAGTCTTGTTAAAACCCGGATCTTGTATGAACTAAAAGCATTTTTAGAAGGTAAACAAGTGTATGAACACTTGTGTAACAAGAAAATTTTACAAAGAAATAATTTGTAAATCATGACTAGAAGTTGTTAAACTCCAAATTCTTTAAAAAATAAAGTTTTTAAGAAACTAATCTTATTTTTAAAGATAACAAGACCTACTAAGCATGATAGTAACTTACTACATATTTTTACACACTTTCAAGTTCATGAGTTTATGATTTAGGCTTATTTATGTCAAGATTAGTGATTTAAAATTTTATGTTGTTGATTGTTAAATTGTTTGAATGATTTCTCAAGAGAAAATGATACGCTAGTAAGCGTGGACACCTCCATTTACAGAGGAAACTCTGGCGAAAATTTTCTAGAATTTTAACACTTAGAAATATTTTTCTAACAAATGTTTACAAATATATTTTTAACTTGGTTTTCAAAATAAACTTCGCCATGATTTTTATTACAAAATTACCAAGTATCGGAGGTGGATTTTCGTAAATAAAACTTGATAAATATATATTTAGAATATATATTTTATAATAAAACGCTTGTGTGACTGTTTGTTATTTTGTGAATTAAATATATTATTTTTAGGGTAAAAATAATATAACTGGAAAATATTATGAAATTACGACTCCAAAATAATACCAACACTCTCACAAATAAATGTTTAAGTTACACCGGTATTGTTATTACAACGCGAACTCTAAAATGTAACTTACGTATTTTCGGGAAAATACTCTTATAGGTATATTTTGATAAAGTATTATTTTGGAAAAAGGATAAAGTAAAATATAATATTTCTGGGAAAAATAGGTATATTTTGGAATTAAAATATTTTTGGCTAATGATTAAAAATATATTTTTCAAGTGAGACTTAAAAATATATTTTCGGAATTATAAAGCATACATGTATCAAAAACCCCTATCCTTGGGAAGGAAATATAAAATAAAGAAGAAGTGTGAATACGAAATAGTTCCCTAACTATTTCTCCAAAAATGTTAAACCCTAAGCCAAGGCACGGCCATCCGTCTAATAGGCATTAGTACGTGTAGGTCGTCACGTAGCAGATAGAGTTGGAGATTGACGTTTCTGGATACGCACTTCAGTGAGTTCATGTCCCCCTTTTCTCTTTACTGTTTTCAGTTTTATACTTCGATGGTGAAATACATGCGACAATTATTACAGACTTTTATATACATGGTATGGTTAGCTTAAGGAGGGTTTACTACTTAGATCATGTGAGTGGGTAGGTATTACTTGGGGCCATTAATCCTCATTGTAGGACCGAGGGTCATGAGCGATAGATCTATTTGGGTGTAGCGAGCCTAACTCCTGAGTCCAACTGTGCGGACCATGGGGTGACTTTGAGCCCGACGCAAAAATCTGCTAGGTTTGAGTCTTCCTGCATCACTTCACACATATCATTGGCTTTGCAACCCAATGGTGATATCTTTTTCCTTAATTGCTACATACCAGGGATTTTCATACATACGGACATATTACAAAAGTTTATACATACTCACTTACACATGAACTCGCTCAACTTTATGTTGATTTTTCAAACTACATGTATTTCAGGAAATTAGTAAATGGATCTGGCGAGCGTTGGAGTTTTTAAGCTGCGTTGTGAATAAAGATGTCATCCAAGTCATTAGGGCTTAGGAGACGTATCTTAATCCTGGACGAGATACGTGGTCCTAAACTCGGGTTTGTTTTAAAATCTTTTGTTGAGTTTTTTTTAACTCCTTAAAATATGTTATGGTTTGTAACTTGAATTTGGAATCAACATTTCAGGAAATTATGTTGTACTACTTTTAAACTTAAATTAATGGATGTACATCTACTGGTTTTATCATATAGTGTTGATATGATCGTATGCAATGGTATTAAGAAGTCACACCAATAATCACGCTTCCGCAAAAGTCAGGGTGTGACAGCGGAGACTTTTTAAAGACTACTTTTGACCACGTGATTTTGATACACTGACAGACTTATTGGGCAAGGGTAGGGTGACCCTGTGTCCCATTTGATGTGATGCACATCGTAGACAATGTGATTGTGGTTGGTAAATAATGAAAGCTCGGTCGCCATATTCTCACTAGACACGTTATTGATTTGCATGATTGTACAGTAATTGTAATGCTACGTGCTTGCTTGCTGTGTTCTCATTAAATGTGTTCCTACCTACAAGTTGTACTATAATGATGCCATTATATGATTGCTTATATACGTATGTAAATACACCTCTGAAGTCTTATTCGTTAAGTAGAGGCTTGTGTGCTCGTGTCCTTAAGAAGATCTGACCTAACCGACCTTCTTCTAGGAAGATGTCGACTCAAGGGAACACTGATACCAACAACCCTCTGCCGAAGACAGAGGCGGAATTTCAAGAACGCATCTTACAGGTCATCGCACAGTACGAGGCCCTTCGCTTCGAGCGCAGCGGAGGTACCTCAGGAAATAACCCACCCAACGGTAATGTTTAGTCCCTTAAAACACATTACAAAACGTTTGGACATTTCCACGAGTGCTTTGCTAATACCTTACGTGAATAATGTTGCTTATATCGCAGGCTGCACCTACAAGCAGTTCTTGGGCTGCCAGCCCCTGCATTTCGATGGCACTGGGGGTGCCGTAGCCTTCGTGCGCTGGGTTGAGAAGACGGATTCTGTTTTGCGTGTGAGCAAATGCGCCCCAGAGCATCATGTCACGTACATTTCCGGACTGTTCCAAGATGGGGCTCTGTCATGGTGGAATCTCCAGGTTCAGACGATGGGCGAGGCTGCTGCGTATGCTTTGACATGGGATCAACTGAAAGAACTAATGCATAAGAAATACTGTTCGAGAGCAGAAAGCCAGAAGATGGAAAATGAGTTCTGGAACTTGAAGATGGAAGGACCAAAAATAGCTGAATACGTCGAGAAATTCCATGTTCTATCGTGTATTGTCCCCTACATGGTAGAACCAGAATTTAAAAAGATTGGCACCCCAAATCATGAGCGTGGTGGCGACATCAAAGCCTGCAACGATCGCTGAGGCCATTGATCTAAGTGTGACCTTGACTGAAGAGGCAATCAGGTTGAACAAATTTTCAACCTCTGAGGAGAAAAAGGAGACTCATGTAGAGTCATCTGGAGACAACAAGAGAAAGTTCGCAAACTTCAAGCAGGGTACTCAGACGAATAGCAACAACAAGGCCAAAAAGGGAAAATAGTACATGGGTAAACTACCTCAATGCGACAAGTGTCGACGACATCATACCGGGTGATGTAAAAATGGAAAGTGTGACAACTGTGGCAAAGTGGGGCACAGCAGGGAAACGTGTTGGCATGAGATGAAACGTGGAAAGAAAGCTAAGGGATGTTATAACTGCGGTGATATGGGGCACTTTAGGAAAGATTGCCCAAGGGAGGTTAAACAAAATCGTGGGAAGAATGTCTAACACCGGAGCTAGGGAAGCACGCCAGGATCCAAACATGGCTATCGGTACGCCTCATAGTAGTCAATGTTATGCGTCTGTGCTATTTGATAATGTTGTCAAATTTTAGCTTCAGAGTATACTTGTTTTAATAGTAAGCAAGATAGATATCCAGTATTCGGTAGAACTAACTTAAGGGAAGCTTCGATGTGATAATTGGGATGGACTGGCTGTCAAGCAATCAAACGAAGATTGTTATCCGCATTTCGATGACGAACGGAGAAACGATCATAATTCATAGAGCAGGATACGCCCCTACGGATTATTAGACATTGAAGACACGAAAGTTTTGCGCAAAATAATGCAACGCCTTCTTGGCTCATGTCGTGACAGGGAGCCGAAGAACCAAAACTTGAAGATATCTCTGTGATGAGGGGATAACCTGAAGTCTTCCCCGATGACTTGCCAGAATTATTTCCTTAACGACAAGTCAAATTTTGCATCGATTTGATTCCGGGTGCCGCGCCTGTTGTTAATGCACCTTAACGACATACACCTTCGAAGGTGCAAGGATTGACAGTGTAGCTTCAGTAGCTGATAGAGAAGGAAGATAACAGACCAAGTTCCCGCTTTGGGTAACCCCAGTTTGCTCGTCAAGATGAAGGATGATAGCTTTTGTACGAACATCAAACCACCAGGAGCCGAACGATCTAACCAACGAGAGTCGGTGACTCTTGCTAAGGATTAACGAATTGCTTATTTAACTAACTATGAGGATTCAATTACCATTTCATGACCGATCGATGATCGAGTATCATTAGCTGAGAATTTAGGAAGAAAGTATACCGGGGAAGTTGTGGGACAATAACTTGTTTTCAACGAGCACAAAAATGGTGTTTCCTGCACGATGCACAAAATAGTTTTACACGGGATACGGACTTGAGAACCTAGAAAACATGTGCTTAATCATTGGGGACCTAGGTCAAAACTCGTAAAGGTTGTCAGTTAGGAACCACACCTGTTAACTCAAGCAAACCCCATTATTCCGACATATTTGCTATTTCAGTTAACCAAACAGAAAGTACTTAAATTTCTTTCATTGAAATCCTCACTTTTGCTTCTAACGAGTAGATGTTTGCATCTCTACTCCCCTTAATGGTAGTTGCATCGCGTTAATTCTCTTCGCTAGGAGCGAACACACATTTGCTTCAATACTGGGTCATTTCTTCATACTCATTGTTTCATGACTTGAAAACTTATATGTTACGCAAACACCATTTACCACGCATGAGGTTTCATTTCGAATAAACATTTCATTGAAGTACAAATATTATGTTGCTAAGTCTAATTACTGATTGGTGATTCGAATGACCTACATTATTGTAATTGTTGGCTCTTTTGCTATCAAGTCAACACACTTTCTTGAAGCTCCTTTTAATTCAAGTGCACTCATGGTCTATCTTCGTGGCCATGCTGAGATTCCCTTGTTGATACCTATGTTTATTGTCGGGCTATGCTAAAACCAAGTTCAATTGCTCGAACTTGTCCATGTCACATATTCAATTTAAAACGCCATATGATGTATTGAGAGCATCATATTCGAATTTATTCTTGCAAAGATTCTCTTGTTTCAAGTCGTAGTAGGTTTGTTTGGTCTACGACTCCACTAAATCGTTGTTGGTTTTGACGCCTTGCGGTGATACCTTCACAAAAATTAAAGCTTGCGCTGATCTGGTTACGCCTTTCATACACGGATTTAGTTGCTTATTTATTGACTTGCTCTAAATCAATTTTGTTTATCACAATTAAAGCAGTCTCAACACAGTTGCGTGTTAAGACAATGGTACCTATATTCATTTCATGACACGGTGTACCCCCTAACGATACTTTCCTTGTTGACTGAATGCCTTGTGGTACTCATTACCTTTTCATTTCCGATCGGGAACAGTGGTTCTTTGATATTCCACATTCAATTGAAAACTCTGTGACATTGTGTAAATCAAATCTTCAGATTGTTTTAGTGCACTTTCATTTGATTTCAAACACGGTGAACTTGTTCGGTCACCGCTATTATTGGAATATGTCAATTACGACACCTTGTGGTGTCATTACAAATTTGTAGCTTGTGTTAATCATAGTCAACCGTTTCACACAAAACTACATATACTTTTGATTTGCTTGTCATTCAAACATTCCGAATGCAACTACGAACTAGGACAAAAATACACCAGATTCACTTACATTTCATTCGGTGTATCTTCGAAATTCAAGAATGTCAACACACTAATCATTACCAGATATTTATTCGAAAGTTGACAAAACATTTTCATATTCAAGTTGTTGATTTTGAGTTCATATAGCGGATGATATGGTTTGTGAAAACTCTTTTGCATATTGTGACCGATTGTTTGAGAATCCTATTGGTCAAAACTCCTTTGTTGCTCCCCTGTTAATTAAGTTACGCTAGACTATACATCTATACATCTCGTGTCCTTTGGCGACAAAAGCTAGAACACATACCTTTTAACCATTGAGTTATTGCAGTGGAAATACATCCTTGGATTCACCTGATGTGAATAAGATTTGATTCGGTTTTGGTAGTTATCTACCTCGGTACTATTCATATACATACACGCATGATGTAACCATAAGGAGTTAAGGTAACACAAATTTCAAGGACGAAATTTTCTTAACAGAGGGAGAATGTGACAACCGTCAAATTTGCATGTATCCGTACAATTAATACTGATTTGTGCTTAATGACGTGTGCTTGATTACAACTGATGATATAAACTGCTTTATGATTTCTGTATCATGCATACATGTGCATCACATTTCATACTGTCACACCATTCAATACATACAAACTTTAGTGACATACTTGATGCACAAAGCACAGTTAGCGGATAACTCAGAAATATACTGACAGTGCCAGTACATAGACAGACAGTGTTTTGAGGCCCAGTATGAGCCAGAGACAAGGTACTACACTAGTATGGAGTGCAGGGAAGTAAGGACCATAAAACTGCGTCACTAGGTGATAGTATAAGTGCCGGAAAGTGCCTAAAACCCACTCAAAGTGCAGAATTCTGCTTTAGTCATCAAAATTCAGCATTTTAACCAGTGGCGAAGCTTGAAAAAAAAGTTCGGGGGGTCGGAAGGTAACGGACCTAAAAAAAATTTTATCGCGTAGTTTCGAGGTGTATGTTCGGGTCGGACGTCGATGATTCGATTCGGGTCGGGTCGGGTCAAACATTAATATCAAATAAAAAATGTTCTCAAACATTAAAAAAGAAGTTATCATTTTATTCTTCCCTATAGCATAATCTAATAACAAAACAAGTTAACAAATCATCCTAAATTTCAAACTCTAATTTCTATCTAAATCAAATCAGAATAAGATTAAACAAATAAAATTAGACATAGTTACAGAAAGATTCAACAAGTTTAGGGCAAAAATTCGGACCAATTTCACCCCTAATTTCAACCTAAATCACATAAATTGCAGCACTAAATTAAACCTAAAGATAAAAAAATACATACCATTAACCTTATGAAGATTGAAGAAGTCGAACAAGAGTACAAGACCACAACAACGAGTAGCGTTTTGGCTTCTGTTTTCGAACAAGAAGCTGAAGTCGAACAGTTCTGGAACCTGTGTTTTCCCCCCTTTTGCAGTTCTGGTTTGTGGCTTCTGTTCTTCTGGTCGATGTCCCAAAGTAAACGAATTTGGGTTTATTTTTTATAGGGTGGACTTTTAAGTTAGGCTATATAATGATTTGATTTGGGTTATATAATATACATTCTAGTATTCTACCAAATATAATGGCTATAATATTTGGGCTAATTAAATATTTTATTTGGGCTATATAAATAAAAAAAATTAAAACCGGGGGGTCGAAAACGTATATACCTACAAAATCATATACGAAACGTATATATATAACACTACTGACCGAAAAGTTCGGGGGGTCGGGCGCCCCTCCCCGCCCCTTAAATCCTGCGCCCCTGATTTTAACATGCTAGTAATGTGCAAAAATATGGTAAAATGGTCCTGTATGCTTTCCTAAGTGTCGGGAATTAAAAGTGTCACAAAAAGTTACATAAAAGACACTATACGGTATAGCTTGACACTTTAACGGATCGGTATCTAACCGGACAACCGGACATTACCCGGAACACAAAAATATTGTTAAAAGCATTGTTTCACTTTTTCTGAGCTAGTTATGGTTCCCGAATGCTTAAACCTTCTACATAAAGCATCCTACACTAAAACACTAGACTTTTACCACTTAACCCCACCAATTCACCTACTTATCATCTAAATTACAATTAACCCCCTCCCATGCTAAACTTACGGCTCACATAGAGTGGCCCCACCCCAAAGATTTTATAATCTTTCCTAAATCTCCATGTAATCTTCTCAAAGATTTGATAGATGTTGTGTGTACTTGAGGGAACACCAAACCCAATGGATAAAGCTTAGAACTTGATTATAAGAACCTTCATCTTCTCAACATCACAACACCAACACACTCTCTCTTCTTCTCCTCCATAAGTCTTGGCCGAACACCCCCTCTACACCACCAAAATTTTCGATTTTCATTCATCCAGTCCAAGCTTCACTCAAGGTGCTACAAGGTGATTAAGAAGGTGTGGAACACTAGGATCTTGAAGGACCTCTCTTGTGTGCTATTATCCACTTGATTTTCAACATTGTTCTTCCCTAGCTTTAAGCTAGTTGTAAGATTCTTGTTAACTCTTGTTTACTTCATATTTTTTGTGGTTAAAAGATATATCTTGTTGAAATCATATGAACACTAAAAGACTTGAACTTGAATCTTGAAACATAAGCTTGAAATATGATGAAGTATTGTTAAAATGATGTTGTTTTGTATATGTTGAAGATTGCTTGTCGATTTCTTGGTAATATGATGATTGATCATCATATGGAACTTGTTAGATTATGATTAAAAACATGATTTAACAAGTTAGGAGATGATTATGGGTTTACATAAAATAATCATCTTCTTATTTAGACATGAACTTGATAATGAAATGATTTCTTGAAAAGTAATAAACAAAGGGGCTGTTTGGTAGCCTTTGAATGGTCATTAAGAGGCTCCCTCTTAATGGAACCATTAAGAATTTTACCAATGAGAAGGTAGAAGAATGTGACATATGATGATTTACCATTCAGAGGTTACTTCTTAACCATTCAGACTTGAGGTTACCTCTTATTCATTCAGAGGTTTTAAACCATTAAGAGGTAGTATCTGAATGGTCATTAAGAGGCTACCAAACAGCCCCAAAGTAAGTTAATAATCTTGTAAATCCAAGACTTGTGAAGGATTTTTCTAAAGGAACCAAGTTAAAGGGGTGATTTTTGAAAGATCATGGTTTTTATTAAACCTACACTATTTTTAGTGACAAAATAAGTGTAGAAATACTCTTGAAACAAGAAGATCTAATAAAGAAATATTTTCGTAAAATATGTTTACAAGTTGTAAACGTAAAAAATCCTCAAGAATGAAGTTTACCAAGTAGTAAATATATTTTGGAGGGTAACTAAACCCGCTAAACACTTTACCAAGTTACTACACATTTTTGTGAAAAATCAAGTTCATGATATTATGTAAAATATATAGTTTTTGCACTTGGTAAGTATAATATTGTTTAGTGATTTGTTGTTGATTGTTTGGATGATTTTTGAAAAGAAAATGATATGCTAAATACCCGGACATCTCCATTTGCAAAGGAAACTATGGCGAAATTTTCTAAAAATTTCAACACTTAGAAAATATTTTCTAACAAGTATTTACTAGTATGTTTTTAACTTTGTTTTTCAAAATAAACTTCGCCATAGGTTTTGTTACAAAAATTCAAAGTATTGGAGGTTGGTTTTTGTAAATAAAAATGGTTAAATATATATTTAGAATATATATTTTATATTAAGACACTTGTGTGGATATTTGTTTATTTTGTGGAGTAGTTATATTACTTTAGGGTAAAATAATATAACTCAACAAAATACCATGACATTTACAACTCCAAAATAATACCAAAAATCACAAGGAATGAAATATAAGTTACACACTTAATATTGTAAAGCCGAACGATAAAACGTAACTTATGAAATATTCCGGAAAATACTCTTATAAATATATTTTTGGCAAGTATTATTTTGGAAACCAAAGGAGTGAAAATATGATTTTCGTACATATTACCAAGTATATCATATTTTCGACAAAGAGAAAATATATTATTTTTGGGGAGTTAAAAATATATTTTCCTAAGTATATTTAGAAAATATATGATTTTTGGGAAAAATATATATTTTCTTGGAATACATTATTTTTGACAAATAAGTTATATATATTTTCTAAGTGAGACTTGAAAATATATTGTTTTGGAAATATATATTGGGAATATATTGGTATATTTTTAATTGGAATAATACACCGGAATATGACGCCAATACATGGATAAAGATACACATACAAATACATGAGAAGTATTACTACAAGAATATTGTTTAACAAATTATTCCAAAAATTCAAGCTAAAATCTTTATTATTTTAACCATGGTTGCAAAAGTCGCTAGGCGCTCCCTAGTCGGATTCGGGAGTACTCGGGAAGTACTCGGCTTAGGCGGAGATTACTCGGGGAGTAATTGGCCTGGGAGACCAGTACTCGTGCCTCGGCAGTCTACCTTGTAGCGAGTACTCGGGGAATACTCGGAGCCTAGGCGGGACTTTTACAACCATGATTTTAACAACTAATTATATAACTTGGAATAATGATGAAGACACTTGGAAACGTAACTCAAAGGCACTAATTAATACTAAGTCAAGGCACGACCCGCTCGTCTAATAAGACCATAGTACATTGTAGGTAGTCGTGTACACCAGAGGACACTTTGAGTTACAGACAGATTCGAAGAACGCAAAACCGTGAGTTCATGCTCCCCCTTTTCTTTTAACTGTTTTCAGTTTTACAACTTCGGGGGTGAAATACATGTTACATACTGATTACAAACGTTTTATACATGGTATGATTAGCTAAGGAATGTACTACTAGATCACGTGAATGGGTAGGCTATTGTCTTAAGACCATTAATCCTTGTATAAGGACCGAGGGGCATGAGTGATAGATCTATTGGGTGTTGCGAGCCCCACCCATGGGTCTACGAGTGGCTGCATGTGGTGAGTACGTCGTTCCGTCGGAGGGGCCGGTACGAAATATGGATACAGGTTTGAGTGCTTCTTAGGCCATGTCACTTATTAATGTATTAGCTACACATTAATTGATCTGTTTTTCCTTATTGCTACATAACAGGGACATACATATATACAGACATACTTTAAAGGCTTATTCATACACATACACATGAACTCACTCAACTTTTGTTTATGTTTTTAAACTACATGTATTTCAGGAAATTAAGTATGGATATGGCGGGCGTTGGAGTTTCAAGTCATGTTAAGTATAAAGATGTCATCCATGGTTTTTGGGTTTGGTCAGTGTGTCTTATTCCTGGACGAGACACGACTTCCAAACCTTGATTACAACTAATACCTTTTGACGAGTCCTTAGAAAACTTTTACACAATTCATATGGTTTGTAAAACTTGAATTTGAAGTCTACGTTTTAGACAATGTTGTTATGTTTTAAACTCATTTTATGGATGACAAATCTTTAGTTTTATCATATAGTTGTTTGATACGGTTGAATGCAATGATAACAAGAAAGTCACACCATAATCACGCTTCCGCAAAAGTCAGGGTGTGACACATGCGTGGTCTATATATATGTGCAAGGGGCGCATGACTTCATAACTTTACTTTTGGGACTTGGATTGCTTTTTATCTAACTTTGTATGTCCTACTGTTATGCTGCCGAAAATCAATACAAGATATATATATATATTATGAAATCTTATGTGTTCTTATGCTTTATGATGGATTCCGCACATCTCTTAGTCATTTAGATATCATTACGTGTTTTACAAGGCACCAAACCGATCCTACAATTAGGTTCACTTGAAAAACAAAATATTTTGGACCTTTAGTCCGGACACCCATAGACATCACAACACCAACACACTCTCTCTTCTTCTCCTCCAAATTCTAGGAGTTGATTATGAGGAAATGTATTCCCCTATAGTGGATGCGGTAACCCTTAGATTTCTAATTGGCTTTGCAATCTCACAAGGACTTCAAATGAGACTCATGGATGTCGTCACTGCATACTTGTACGGGACACTTGAAAATGACATCTACAAGAAAATCCCTAAAGGATTAAAAATGCCTGAAGCATTAAAATCAATACCCCAAGATATGTGTGCTACAAAGCTAAAAAGATCTTTATATGGTCTTAAACAAGGGTGATTGTACAAAGCACATCTTGTCACACCCCGACCACGTTAAACAACGAAACATGGCGGAAACATCAGGGAGTGTCGTAACAGAATCATTGTTTCACAACCATGGATTATAAAATTTCGTTTTATTGAATTATTGAACTCATTGTTTTATTACAAATCATATAAATACAAATATTATCTTTCAAGTTTTAAAGTCACTAAGGCACGAGTCCATCCTATGTATAGCATGTATCAACAATCATCACTTAGCAGCACCTGAAACATGTGTAAAAATAGGTACGTCAGCATAAAAATGCCTGTGAGATACATAGGTTTTATTAATGCATGATTAATGACTTTGTAAGTTTAAAAGAATGTTTTAACAAAATAGTCATGAACTTTAAAAATATTTTCTTTATAAATCATGCGAAATTTTACAAGAAATTTGATGATATAAAAGAATGATGCATAAATAAATATGTAAGTGAAATGAGTTTGTAAAACAATGTTTTGATTAAAAGGTTTGTAGTATATATAAAAATATACTTTGATTTTAAGAAAGTCGAATAAGTAATATATTAAAATATATTTCAGTTCCAAAATCGTTAAACAAATAGTATATTAAATATACTTTAGTTGTCAAAATAATCGTTTTCGGTAGTATATCAAAAGTATACTTTGGTTTTAATAATAACATATTAAACTATGCTTTGGTTTATAACTAACATATCAAACTATGTTTTAGTAATTAACAAAATATATGTTGTTTTTGTACAATATCATATATGAGAGCATATCAAACTATACTTTTGGGAGTATAATAAAATATACAATAAAAATGTGATTTAAGAATTCATTCAGACCTTAGTGCATCAAACTACACCAATTGAGACTATAGAAATACCACAAAGGCAATCTCTATTTGGATAAAAATATCGGTTTCTGACATTCCATGACAACAGGAATGGGGTGTCTAATCCTATAGCGCTATATCATACTACCAATCGGTCTGGTGAACATAAAATAAGTACAATTCAACAATTAATTTTATAATCTTTGAAAAATCAGTGTTTAAACCATAAATAATCATTCAGTTTGTCAAAAGATAAGTACTAATATGTATAATCAATTATACTTTGAAATCATGAACATAACAAATAGGTAGGGGTGTGCATGGGTCGGTTTGGTTCGGTTTTTACTATTAACCATAACCATAACCGCTAGTTCGGTTATGGAGTTTTGGTAACCATAACCATAACCAAACTTCGGTTATGGTTAATCGGTTATGAAGTTGGTTATGGTTCGGTTTTGGTTAATTTCGGTTAAGTAACCAAGCAAGGTTTTAAATAAATAGGGTTGTGCATGATTTGAACTTAGCTTGAGCCTATTTTATAAGATAACGGAGACTAAACTTTTTGGTTAAACTACCGATTTAGGGTTCTTTTTAATAAGGTGGTTCTCAAACAAAAAAAAAATTATGGACATAACACATTAGTTCTTTATCAAAATAAATGGCATTTACATCAATATCATTTTGTTACTAACATACTTTTATCTTAGTAAAAATCCTCTATATGGTTTTGTAAAACACAAATCCATTATATAAAGTTAACATTACAAGTTTGGTTCGGTTTCAGTTATATCGGTTAACCAAATCTTCATAACCATAACCATAACCGATTGAGCGGTTATACAAAGTTTCATAACCATAACCATTGGTTATATTGGTTATTGGTTATTAGTGGTTCGGTTATGTCGGTTATGGTTCGGTTATCGGTTATGGTGGTTAATTTGCTCACCCCTACGAATAGGTACACATGCTTCACCCCAAAACATTGAAAACAGTAAAAGAGGGGACTATGTACTCACTTGAGATTGCTTAGAAGTCTTGAATAACAACCAAGCAAGGCTAGAGGGATCACGGAATCAAACGGCACCTAATATGGGTAACTAAGTAAATAAACCGGACCTAAATCGGAAGATCGGATAGAATGAGGTCTTGTAAACCAAATGAGTATTGGAACTCATGTAATATGGTTTAACAAAGCCTACATTCTAGGTCAGAACCTATCCTAAGTGCTTTCGACCCGTTACGACCCGTTAAGGTAGCTTACGCCACTTTAACGTGTCGTTCACGCAAACGCGCTTTCGAGACGTCTAACTAGTCCTATGACAAGTATTTATATGCCATAACATGTTTAAATATGTTGCATAATCAGTTAAGTGATAAAAGTTTAAGTTACATATGCTTAAAATCCAATTATGCATGAAAAGGACATTTTGGTCATTTACCTAAGGCATATAAACTACCTATCATACAACTACTTAAACTATGTGACCATAAGGTATAACCTCGGAAGGTTATTCCCTATGCAACTATGGTCACTAAACATGCTTGGTCGGATCCTAATGATCGACCAAACGGGTCGAGTTCGAAAGTCTAAGCGGTGGTTTAGACCGCTTGACTTACGACTCTAAACAAGCACTAAACTAAAAGTGATGAGCTAAGCATGTTAAAACATGCTTAACTAAGTTAGAAAATAGGTTTTGATATCAAAACAAAGTGTTTTGATATCCTAAAGTAGTTTGGTTGCAAAATACGCATAAATGCGCATTTTGACCGAAACTACGACTCGTCACTACGCCTAGTCAACGTGGTAATCAGTAGGTATAGTCACTAGGGACTATAACCATCGTGATTACGCTCACGTTGCGAAGTTCAAATGAACTTCGTGTTGAACAAAGACTGGTCAAAGCAGAAAGTCAAACACTGTTTGACTTTCACGCTAGGAAAGCGATAAAAGAACGTAGGAAGCTTACAAAGGGTCCTTGCTAGAACTTGATCTTATAATTCTGAGGTATGAAGTTATAAAACCTCAACTTAGAGAATTTAGATCAAGGGTGAAGGAAAATGAATGAAAGGCATGGCTATTTACTTGTTGTGGATTAACAAGTTCAATCCATGTGTTTGTGTGGCCAACAAGCATAAGATCATAGCCCTACATGTGTTAGGAATTGATTTGTGAACTTGGAGAACACTTAAACTTGGCCTCCACACAAGAAAATTGCAAGAAAAGTCCCTGAAATTGCAACAGATTGCTGAAAACTGATTTTTGGTCACTGGGGACTTTTACGCGGGGCGCGTAGGAGTAGGGTCAGGGCTTACGCGGCCCGCCTACTTCCTGCAGTTCAGCAACAGTTTCAAGTTTGACAGTTTAGGTCCCTGCACTTGATTAAGCCCATTTCTAGCACTTTTAACCCCTGTTAAGACATTTTCAAGGCTCTACAAGGTCACTAAAGTTTAGAGGACTCAAAATATGCTCAGAAAACTCTCGGATGTCGGCTCGTTTGGTCGTACGGTCGCGTTATTCGTCTAATTACGACGAAACTCGAACGGACGGGAAAACGATCCAAATTAAGCGACGAATAGTATTTTTGCATGCTGATCACTAAAATAAAAATATTTTAGTGTGTACAAAAATTTTGGATGTCCAGATGTGGTCAGAACGTAAGATATGCGCAAAAATGCAAACTTACGTCGTTTTTTACACTTTTAGTCCCTGTAAGATCAAATAAGCATATTTTCGCACACCGAACCACTCATAGCTTATTTCTAAGCTATGTTTAGGTTATTTATGGTATGTTTAGCTTATGATCATGTTCCGGACTGTACGTTGCCTTACGAAACGGCAGACTTTTGCAAGTTGACGCAATTAGCCCCTGTGAGCGAATAAACTTGTTTTTGCCATACCAAACCCTTCAAAACTTATTTCTAAGTTATGTAAAGGTTATTTAAGGTATGTTAAGCCTATTTCACTATTCCAAAGTGTTTGTTGAATTAAACTGGTTATATTTACGCATTAGTTCGCGTATAACCTTCCAGAAAGCGATTTAAAGCTCGAAATCGAACAAGAATTGATATGTGCAAATGATACACATATTTATACAAATCCCAAGTATGAAATACAATATTTCATTGGTTTGGTATTCGTATGATGGTTGAAGTGACACAGGTGTCACACATCTCACCAAAGTTCTTCTCAACACATGACTTGCAAAAAGAAGGGGTAATTGATGTTCGCCAGATCAAGTCAAATGAAAATTTAGCTGACTTATTCACAAAATCTATCCCTAGAAGTAGTTCGAGCAGTTATCACACAAGATCGGTCTCCGTAGATTGAAAGATGTTTGTTGAACTCGGGGGAGGGGGGGATTATACACGTGTACTCTTTTTCCCTAAACTAAGTTTTGTCCCACTAGGTTTTCTTAGTAAGGTTTTTAATGAGGTAGCATAACTGATCCAATAGTATCGGTGTATTATATCGGTCGTAAAATACCTATTTAACATCATCTTAAAATATGTTGTTAGCAGTGTGTAATAAGTAGTAATATATATCTTAGGGAGTGTGCTATGAATATAGATAATATATCCTGGATTTTCCCTCTTCTAATGTATTTTCCTGTCATTTTTTTGAACGACTAAACTTATTTTCCTCGTACTATACTAAATTATACCAAGGATTGAACCTTGGTATCCACACAAGAGGTAATTCCTCTTGACCACTAGGCCAAAACTAGGGTTGTCTAAAAAGCTCGCGGCTCGCTCTGATTTAGCTCGGAAAAAGCTCACTCGATGTGGCTCGGTTTGAAAGTGAGCCGTGTCACACCCCCAAAATACCACTAGGAAATGTCCCTGTTAGGCGTGTGACGTACCAGGATACAAGCCACCAATCATGTTGAACTCATAACAATTATTCCAAATAAAACTTTCATTTATTATTGAGAGAAGTGTTACAAAACATTATTTAACGTTCAGCGGAAGCATAATACATTAATTAAGAAATTCATAAACCAAGTGTGTGAAAACCATTAAGTTCATCTCGCGTTTCCATGTATCTCGACCCATGACCACTCTAGCCTCCCAGACAGCAAGTTCCAATTAATATGCACCTAAAGGCCTGCAAGGCATGTAACAACGAATCAACAACAAAGTTGAGCGAGTTCATAGTTGAGCGTTCGTTTTAAAGTTGTTCTAAAACCATGAGTTTGTTTGTAAACCATAAGTTAACCAGTTTCCCAAACCATATCCATAACCAGTGGGGGCTTCCCCATGTGAACCACTAGACCGTTACCATATCGACAACTAATGAAAGTAAGTTGTGCCCTAAGTCAATGTCTATCATCATTGACTGAGTGCCCAGTTCCATTAGCACACGCCCGTCCTACCGGCACGGTGTGAGGCTTGTCAACCCTAATAGCGCTATTAACTAATGACCCGCTTGCCATTGGCCCGGCGATTAAGTCGATATAAAAATGCGGGACTTCATGATAGAGTTTTGTCTAGTAAGTTTAAGGTTGTTGTCCTCCCCAAGGAGGACGAACGTACGTATTCTACCCAAGGAGAATACGCATGATTAATATTGGCATCCTACCCATGGAGGATGGAGGTACATATCCTACCCAAGGAGGATATGTAGGTTTCGTTTTTAATTCTTTAACCCATTCCCAACCACCGGGAATCCCATGCCTTAGAAAGTGTGTGAACTCACCTCAGTTTGCTCGGTATGCTCAACTACTTATGCACAAACAATTCAGTCAAAGCCTATAGTATGCACGTATACACCATCAGTTTATGTTCGTAATGATTCTCATGTAATCTAACATCTTAAGGTGTGCTTGGGCAATTATTATCAAGTAACACATAAACAGTTAATCAATCCATACAAGATTCCAACTTTACATGTATGTTCCAAAACCACGTTTATCAGTTAAGTGTACTGGGTGCAAAACTAAATCATGTTGTTCGATCAAATGTAAACATCTATAACAGTGACTGACAAAATAATCAATCTCTAACATGCAAGCAGTATACATAAACATATTGACCTACTGTTCCTTATAAGCTTCACAACGAAAACCTGAGATTTCGTCGACATAGGGTTGCGACGAAAAGGCCACGACTAACACTTGAGATTTCGTCGACATGGGATTTCGTCGAAGGAGAGTTCGTCGGGCAAGGGTCTTCGTCGGCACAGGGTTTTCGTCGACAATAACATTGTTATGGGTGAAATTCTGAGCCCATATCCTGACTTTGTATCTTGATTTTCTATTAGTTGTATATGATCAGGATACCAGATCAGGATACCGGACCAGGATATTGGTAACATCCTGAGGCAGTATCCTGACTATTACTAACAATTTGCTTGTAAACGTTGGCTACAAGGGACTAACATTCATGAAGACCAAGTTATCCTGAAGACCCGCTCAAATTGGTTAGGATAAGGACGTTGATGGCGGAAAAATAGCTCTTGTAACGGTCATCATTGAAGATTGGCGTGTTTTATGGAAAGTTACGAAGATTGGTCAAAGATATTAATGTTGTAACGGCTATGGAAGCTTAAATCCCGGACTTATAGTTAGTAAGCGCGTGGAAAACGAGTGGAAACAGCCTGGCAACGTTCAGAAAGGAAATAATCTCAGTATCCCAGATTTTTAGCATAATATCCCAGATTTTTAGCACAATTAGTTAATTCTTGTAACTATATAAAGGAGATGCCAGATCCATAGGTCACGACTCGAATTCACCTACTCATTCACTCTCTTTTCTAGCAGCAATCACGCACTAACAATCATCACTTACAATCATTGTACCACTTAGTAGCGATCTAAGCATTATCCTGCACTGTATCCTGGTTATTCAATCAATAAGAAGAACAAGGCAGCCGACGATTGTCAGCTCCCGAGGTTTTATGCCGGAGATCTAGATTGATCAAGGGCTTTCCTCGTACATCACGTGTCAGCCTTTACATTTTTGCTCATTGTTTGATTATAGATACAGCTCGATATCCTGAGCCGTATCCTGTTAACTGTTTTTGCAAACTAACAAACCAATATATTTTTCACAAAGTATTACTAGCACACTACCTCACAAAACTAATTTGATCACTTAATTGCTTAGGTAATTTTTGACCAAAACAATTTGGCGCCCACCGTGGGGCAAGTGGTGCTATTTCTACTAAAAGCTTTTATAAAATCGTTAATCGGTTTTCTATTTTCAAAACTTTTTGCCACATTATTTTCAATGGCCTCGAGATCAAACATGAGCTCTTCCACCGTGTCTGCTACAGCCTCTACAACAATTGGTTCGATGCTTCCACCACCTCCTCCGAGAACGCAAGCCTCTTCACAAGGAACCGAAATTCATGTGGCTCGGGATGTTATTCCCACTCAGAATATTCAGGGATCTGGTCCTGTTTTGGCCTCTAATGAAGAAATTCTAACTTTATTTGGTAGTGTACAGGAACAAATGAGGCAGCAGCAGGAGACCAACTGAATGATTTTAAGAGAAATACAACTCTTGAAATCCAGCTCAAGTAGATCCGCTGAGGATACTGTCACTCCCTTGCAACCAAGAGCTTTAAACTTCAGTTCTGCAGTATATGCTGAGGATAACAGGGGGAATATTGTGCCAAGCCATTCCCGGAGTCATATTCCTGAGATACCTTCTTCGAACAGGATGTCGATCGTGAGAGATCCAGGATATGCTCCAGGATGCGCCCCAGGATATAGCCAGAATCACCAAGCTGGTAACTTGTCTGTTAACACCAGTATCCCTGTTACTAATAATCTTGGATCATTGCAGGATGCAGGTGTGACATCAATGATAACCAGAGAGCTTCAAAAGTTGAAGGATATGATATCAAGTGTGCCTAGGATAGTGCCGCCTATACCGGAAGTATCCCGGGATAGTCACAACATATCCCGCTTTGCTCACCCCATTTGTGATGCAGAAATCCCAAAGAGATTCCAAACTCCTAACATGAAGCTGTATGATGGGACGACGGATCCTGTAGAGCATATTGCCCAGTATAGGGAGAGGATGGAGATTAACCCTATCCCGCCAGAACTTAAGGAAGCATGCTTGTGCAAGGGCTTCGGCTCTACTCTAACAGGATCAGCCTTGAAATGGCTTCTAAATGTTCCACCTTATTCAATTACATCATTTGCTCGTTTAGTTAATTTGTTTAATAGTCAGTTTTCTTGTAGTAGAAGCTTTGAAAAACTAACAAGTGACCTCTACAGGATAACACAGGGGCCTCAAGAATCCCTAAGGGATTATGTGAACAAATTCAGCAGGGAATCCTTTGATATCCCACACCTTGATGTTGCTACAGTAGTCCAAGCATTCAAGATGGGACTACAAAAGGATTCCCAGTTTTATCAGGATCTCGTGATGAATCCTTGCAGGAACTTGGACGAAGCTCGAAACAGGGCCTTGAGATATATCAGGCTGGAAGATGATAAGAAAATGCAAGAGAGGATGAATGCATCCTCAACATATGAACCAACTAACAGGAAGTCAGAATCCTCATACAAACCATATCGTTCTAAGCCATATGACAGGAATGATAGCAAAAAAGTGAACGCTGTTGAAAATGAGGATCCCGAGGAGTATCCTGAATTGTCAGAATATTGTTTTTCTGTTAATATACCTAAACTAATGTATGCTATGCAGGGTTTGGGAGATAAAGCCAGGTGGCCTCGGAAGAATCAACAAAAAGCTGATTGGAAGGATAAGTCCAAATGGTGTGCCTTCCATGAGGATTTCGGGCATGTTACTGAGGATTGCATTGCCCTGAGGAAAGAAATAAGCTACCTACTAAGCAAAGGATATCTGAAGGATCTTCTGGGTAGAAAGAAGAATAAGGGTCAGGATATTGAGAAGGATCCTGAACGAGCAGCATCACCTCCTGCCGATGCCAAGATAATTAACTTTATCTCAGGAGGGTCCGATATATGCGGAACTTCTTATTCTGCAGCCAAAAGACATGCAAAGGAGGCTAAGGCCGAAAGGGGGAATAAGCCAACCAGGATATCGACCCTCACGGCTGATAAAATGATCACGTTCGGTAGTGATGACAGGGATACTGTCCAGGATCCTCATCATGATGCTCTGGTAATAACTTTATACGTTGCTAATCACTTTGTACGCAGGATACTGGTGGATAATGGCAGCTCAGTCAACATCATCCAATTGGAAACCTTGAAGAGAATGAACATCCCCGAGATAGAGATTACCTCAAAGTCCACTGTGCTTGTAGGGTTTAGTGGAGAAGCAAAGAATACCGTAGGGGAGATAAAGTTGCCCGTGTATGTTGAAGGGGTCAACTCAATACAACACTTCTGCGTCATGGACTCCTTATCCTGCTACAATATCATATTAGGTAGGCCGTGGATCCATGATATGAAAGCTGTGCCATCAACCTATCATCAGTGTATCAAGATCCCTACTCCTTGGGGAGTTGTCAAGGTGGAAAGTGATCAACAGGAGGCAAAAGAATGTTACTCATCCTCGATGAAATCCTCAACCAAGCCTAATGCAGCATAGCAATTAAAGATGCGGGCCCAGGATATCGTGGAGGCTTCAGAGCAGGATGTAAAGAAAATTATCCTGGATCAGGATAATCCAGATATCTCGGTGCTCGTTGGAGCCAATATCCCTCAGGATATTGAAAATCAGTTAATTAACTTTTTGAAATGCAGGATGTCAACATTCGCATGGAAGCATGAGGATATGACAGGTATTTCTAAGGATATTATAACTCACAAGCTTGGAATTGACAGATCTTTCAAGCCTATCCAGCAAAAGAGAAGGAAGTTTGCTCCAGAACGAAACGTAATTATTCAAGAAGAGGTTGAAAGACTATTAAAGTCCAAGATATCTGAAGGATCTTCAGGTAGGTTCAGCTTGTAGGCCACCTTGCTTATTTTCTCTGTGATTTCGAGAGGTCCAACATATCGCGTGTTGAGTTTACCTCGTTTACCAAAACGAACTACACCTTTCCAATGGTGCGACTTTAAGTAGTACCCGATCCCCAACCTGGGACTCGAGTGGTTTCCCGCGCTTATCAGCATAACTTTTCTGGCGGTCACGAGTGCCGCCATTCATTGTCTTATCTGAGCAATCTTCTCTGTTGTGTCTATAACGGGTTATAGGCCGGTGATTTGGCCGTTTCCAACTTCTGCCCAATAAAGAGGTGATCAGCACTTCCGTCCGTACAATGCCTCGAACGGAGCAGCCTGGATGCTGGTGGGGTAACTGTTGGTATACGAAAGCTCCACTAAAGGTAGATGCTGCTCCCAGCCGTTACTAAAAGTCAATTACACATGCTCAAAGCATATCTTCAAGAGTTTGGGTGATGCGTTCAGTCTGCCCATCCGTCTGTGGATGATATGCTATGCTCATGCCTAGTCGTAAGCCAAAGGATTTGTGCACCGCTTGCCACAAATCAGATGCAAACCGTGGGTCGCGACTAGGGGTAATGGAGGTTGGCACCCCGTGCCTAGCAACCGCTCCTTTCAGATAGATGACTGCAAGTGTAGAAAACTTATCCGTTTCTTTGATAGCTAGAAAGTGTGCTGGTTACACAAGACAATCAACGACCATCCAGGTGATAATGTTTCCGTTTCGAGTTGTAAGTAGACTATCGACCAAATCCATGGCAGTCTGTTTTTATTTCCATGTGAGTGTTGCTGGTTGCTGACACTACACCTTGACTTTCCACAAGTCGATCCATCATTCACATACCTAACTAGGTGAGCCTTCATGTCCGATTACCAGTACAAGGTTTATAAATCCTAATGTCTCTCATCAAAACCCAGACGGCTAGAATGTCGAAACTGGTGTGCTTGCTCAACGCAAGTTCCCTACAGTTGCCGTGTAATGAGACCCGCATTCATTCCATGAAGTAATGAGTATCATATGACCGGTCAAAGGTTGCTTCTCCACGCCCCGCATGGGTTCAACTTGAAAATTCCTCTTCCTTCAGTTCTCCAGTTTGAACATAGTGAGTCTGATCTAGTAAGTTAGAGTCGATAGCGAGCTGCAGAGCTCGTGTACGTTTAGGTTTCGCAGTCGTATTCATCCAGAAGTTCCATCCAGCGATGTCATTGTATGCTTTAGCTCTTTCGAACATCGGTACATGGGAGGCCCGTGTGATCGGTCTAAATAACGCATCTGGTACCGTCCAAGTGATGCTTCCATCCCAAAATCCCAAAGCCATGGTTTTCACCGCCAGTCGTGTGTGTCGCACAGTTCCTCTTTGTAACCCCATCACGTATGTCATCACTCTCTCGTGTTGCGTCGATGTGCAGCTGGGACTCTGATTCGGACCATAAGGATATACCACTGAATCAGCCGCACCCTCAGGTAAAAACGATGCTCAGTGCATTGCAAAGTCGGGATTCAAAAGCTGAAAAGACGTCCTCCTGTTCTGTCTTTCACGAACACAGCACCCTGCTGTGCTAGAGAGATTTAAGCTGCGCGACCTTCGAAAATCCTGTGATTTATCTGCAATAGTATCAAGTGAGACCAAGACATTGCTATATCCATGAAGGACTCTTTGGTGTCGATCAGTTTCCAACCAAGACGGATCTTAGCGAGATCCAAGTGCATTCCCACTTCACTGATTATATGTCCAAAAGGTACCTCTCGAACCCTGAAATTACATTTGACAAGACTTCGCACGTAGTGGCTCCTCCCACAGAAGCACTGAGATAGGATACATATGCCACCCGTGGTGTTCCTTTCTCCTGGTCATGATTCAGAACCTTGTCCATAAATACGGTCGATTCATTCGATCCCTGAAGCTGCTGGTATGTTGGTCCACTCAATGATCATGATGTACAAAGTTAAAATGGCTGCATTGCGTTCGACATGCTGTTATAAGAGCATGCTCCTCTTGGAGTTCCATCTGATGATAGTTCGTTCACTAGCCAATCCTCGAATGGAAGCTTGTTCCTCGCAACTGGTTAACAGGGTGTTACTACATGGTCGTAGCGAACGGTTCTTGACTGTCACATTGTTGAGTTCTCGATAATCAGTACACATATCCAACGATACAATCCATCTTCCTGGATATAACTGGGACTCCCCTAAGCAAAAACTAGGTCTGACCAAGCTCTTGTCCAACAGTCCCTGTTGTTGATTTTACAACTCTCGCAACCCTCTTGGTGCAAGACGGTAAGAGATACGAAGAATCAGGGCTGCCTCTAGCGTGAGATCAAACTGAGAGTCTGTCTAATAGTTGTGGAAGTGAACCTGATAGTTCTTCCCGTAGCATGCTGAGTGGAATCACGAACAATTGGTGGATCCTCGATCCTCTTTTCCTTATCCTTGACATCAGTAACGAGTGCTATCATAGCGGGAAAATCCTTCCATGGACACTTCTGGCCTTTACTGCTGAATTGATGCTAACCTCTGCACCACTCTGACATGTTAGAACAGATAACAATCCTCTACTAGGAGAGGGATACGTAGAATCTTCTCTTCACATGGTACATCTATCAAGAACAACAGAAGAAAGGTCGATGTCGAACACTTGTCCCACAAGGTCTAGTTTGCATCCCAACGATCATATGAGGTTTCCATTGTCTTGCCGTCAGCCGATTCCACAACAGGTTTGGTTTCAAGATGCATCAGGGTTAAGTAAAACGGTGGCAAAGTGATCAGTTACCAAGAACACGTAGGCCATCATGTCGTTATAATCCCGGCGTCGCCCACACCAATCCCTAATGTCCCTCCATGAGCATCATTTCCCGTGTTGTTGTACTCGTTGCGAGGATTTCCCATACGGCTGTTGTTTCCTTGATTGTTGTTGTTTGAAACGGAGCTCTACGATCTTTAATCGACAGGGTCCATCTTTTCATATTCCGTGCCACGTCCTAAGGCGCTACCCCTTGTGCTGGCAGTTTCACGTTCCATACCATGGTCGATTGTCATCACTTATGCCTCGATTGATTCGTAAGAGTTGACTCCCACAATTCGCTGACTATAGTTACGGACTCGATTGAAATCAATCCGCTGACGTTCGTTGCCGGTAATCAGGGTCGTCAAAGCACTGGGCTTGGTAAGGTACTACGCTCAACCTCCTACCCATCGATGTTGCAAGCGGTTCGAGTAGTGATCGCACTTCGGAATCTAAGGCGTCAATACGTTAAGTTCCAGCAAGCGAAGAAAGGTGAGAAAGATATCGATCAATCATTCGACGCTGCGACATCCAACACATGGACGTTCGTATAAGCACCTAACATTCGACGCGGTTCACTGAGTTCAGATGGGTGTTCAGGTAACACTCAATAGCATTGAGATTCGAAGGGATCCAAAGATGAATGAAAATTTCACGTTTGAGTAGGGGACAATTACTGCTATGACCCCTATAGGTTTGTTATGTTTCACATCGATCAAATGAAGGAACGGAACCCCTTTTCCACTTGTTAAGCCTCACTGGGACTCACATGCACCCCACATTATTATTATGTGTGCACCCACAATAATATTGTGATTTGCATGCTCATCTCAGTTCCTCTTAACTCATGTCAAATGGTTCCTCAAACTCGAGTAGCAAACAAAGAGTATCACGAAGCGTAAGTCATGAAGGTTTAGGGAAATACCACCCTATCAGTCACATAACACATGCAAGTATACATGAATTCATACTGTTGTGCTAAACGTGCAATCACATGCAATATCATATGTAGGTGTTCACTAGTTATGCAGTACAATGAGTATACGAGAGACGAACCTTGCAATCTGGAGCTGAGTGTCATGATCGTATTCACGTCTTCAGAACTGTTCGGTTATAGTCTGGTTTTACAAAAACGTTTTCCCCTTTTTAAAACCAAGTTCACTATAACCAATGGCTCTGATACCAATCTGTCACACCCCTAAAATACCACCTAGGAAATGTCCCTGTTAGGCGTGTGACGTACCAGGATCCAAGCCACCAATCATGTTGAACTCATAACAGTTATTCCAAATAAAACTTTCATTTATTATTGAGAGAAGTGTTACAAAACATTATTTAACATTCAGCGGAAGCATAATACATTAATTAAGAAATTCATAAACCAAGTGTGTGAAAACCATTAAGTTCGTCTCGCCTTTCCATGTATCTCGACCCATGACCACTCCATCCTCCAAGACAGCAAGTTCCAATTAATATGCACCTAAAGGCCTGCAAGGCACGTAACAACGAATCAACAACAAAGTTGAGCGAGTTCACAGTTGAGCGTTCGTTTTAAAGTTGTTCTAAAAACCATGAGTTTGTTTGTAAACCATAAGTTAACCAGTTTCCCAAGCCATATCCATAACCAGTGGGGGCTTCCCCATGTGAACCACTAGACCGTTACCATATCGACAACTGACGAAAGTAAGTTGTGCCCTAAGTCAATGTCTATCATCATTGACTGAGTGCCCAGGTCCATTAGTACACGCCCGTCCTACCAGCACGGTGTGAGGCTTGTCAACCCTAATAGCGCTATTGACTAATGACCCGCTCGCCATTGGCCAGGCGATTAAGTCGATATAAAAATGAGGGACTTCATGATAGAGTTTTATCTAGTAAGTTTAAGGTTATTGTCCTACCCAAGGAGGACGAACGTACGTATTCTACCCAAGGAGAATACGCATGATTAATATTGGCATCCTACCCATGGAGGATGGAGGTACATATCCTACCCAATGAGGATATGTAGGTTCTGTTTTTAATTCTTTAACCCATTCCCAACCACCGGGAATCCCATGCCTTAGAAAGTGTGTGAACTCACCTCGGTTTGCTCGGTATGCTCATCTACTTGTGCACAAACAATTCAGTCAAAGCCTATAGTATGCACGTATACACCATCAGTTTATGTTGTAATGATTCTCATGCAATCTAACATCTTAAGGTGTGCTTGGGCAATTATTATCAAGTAACACATAAACAGTTAATCAATCCATACAAGATTCCAAGTTTACATGTATGTTCCAAAACCACGTTTATCAGTTAAGTGTACTGGGTGCAAAACTAAATCATGTTGTTCGATCAAATGTAAACATCTATAACAGTGACTGACAAAATAATCAATCCAGTGACTGACAAAATAATCAATCTCTAACATGCAAGCAGTATACATAAACATATTGACCTACTGTTCCTTATAAGCTTCACGACGAAAACCTGAGATTTCATCGACATAGGGTTGCGACGAAAAGGCCACGACTAACACTTGAGATTTCGTCGACATGGGATTTCGTCGAAGGAGAGTTCGTCGGGCAAGGGTCTTCGTCGGCACAGGGTTTTCGTCGACAATAACATAGTCTGCAACCCTACTGTTTCATCGCATCAATCTCATTTGTATCAGACTAAATCAAAAGCAAGCAATCGGTTATCAATTTATGATGAGAGCCTAATTCCCATTTCGAGAGCACTAGTTGTCATCATATCAAAACTTAGATATACATGCAAAACATCAATTAGTGGCACACATAGTAACCATCACATGTCCTCTGAAAATTCCTATGCCAACATGATCTTTATTCAGTTTGGTTGCATTTTCAAGACAATTCACATGCAAACCTTAGATCACAATCATGTGCAATTTTATGAAATCATGTGCAATCAGTATTTACAATCATTATGCCTAGAATTTATACAACTTACAACAATTCCTAGGATCATGCGTTTAGTCTAAACACAGCAACATTTATTCATAAATCATAACATTCACTAACCTGATTGTGAACTACAAGAATGCCGATGTCGAGGGGGTAGGGTTTCGATATGAAGAGACTGCCGTCCAATGATAGAGGGTTGAGAAAAGAGTAGGGTTTGCAAGAAGGGTTGTGACATCTAATACATAATGCACGTAAATAATAGGCAGGGGGCTGGGCTCGGTTTGGACCTGAGATAATACAAGGAGCCACAAACAACTTATTATGAGTGCACACAATGGTCGGCCCAAATCTCTTATTTCCATTAAGGTAGAGTACGGGTGTAAGTTCTGGTTGGGTCTCAATACATAGGTCTAGGGTGGCATAAGTTGGGTGTGGCCTCCGGCCCAAAGTGTGCGTGTTAAGTGAGTTTTGCGGCCCACTTGTGTAAACTAGTTCGCGGCCCAACCAATTTGGTTCTCTAAATTAATTGGACGACACACAAAAGCGTTTAACAATTTCATGTATAGTTAATCAGATAAACACACGCAATCATATAGTGGTGCACGAGATAGGCAGATAAGCATAGAGATACACACTAAAAGTTGTGGGATTTCAAGCAATGCTAACCTTAATTATCCGGGTTGTCACATCATCCCCAACTTGAAAGAAATTTCGTCCCGAAATTTAGCACGTAGTTACTGAGGAAGCTAGTTAGGTTGCATAGTTTTCCTGGGGTGTCACAAGCCGAGCCGACTCAGCTCGGTTAAAAAGTGAGTCTAGCTCGGCTCGGCTCGGCTCCTAACGAGCCGGATTGGCTCGATTTGGCTTGCATACCAGCTCGGCTCGGCTTAGCTCGGATTATTTTTTACTTTTAATATATTTTATTTTTATATACATTATAATATATCACAAAAATTGATTATTAGTTACATGTGATTAGGAGTGTAATTTGATATCTATACCACATTTAAATGTTGACTACCATGTTAATCTATACTATATAATAAAAGAAATCATTTGTGAGACACTTGTCATCATATTAGGCCATGTCTTATGGATAATTATTATTTTAGTTTAATCTCTTCTAATTAATTATTGATAACCCTCATTCTAAATATTATTTAGTTTAATATTTTATAAATAATTATTATTTAAATCTCTTCTAATTAATTATAGATAACTCTCCTACTAAATATTATTTTGTTTAATCTTTTCTACATAACTATAGATAATTATTATTTAGTTTAAATTTAATGTATACTTCTCATTTATAATATTATTTATTTGAGTTTCTATATCATATGAGAAACACCTACTTTTTATTTATAATATACAAATTTACTCTTATTCTTTTCGATGATATAATTATCTCTAATAAATTTTAAACTTTTATCATAGTATATATACAAAGACATAAAATCAAAAAACATTTTGGATGACATCAATAATTTAAGACATAATATAATTATATGTATAATATGCATTTTTTAATAAAACAATACCAAACAAAATTACAAATATAAAATCATTGATTTTACTAATAATAACAAAGTTTTAATTTTTTAAATTAGTTTTATTACGGGTTTTTTAAATATAATATATATTGTATCACTCAAATGGCTGCTTATTTACTTTTTGAATAACATGTTTGACCACTGTATCTTCTTTTCAATAATCATCTCCGCAGTCACCATACCTATCGCTTACCAAGTATATCCATTAGTTTTTTTTAAATATATTTTTTTGGTATTTGGTATATAAAATCATATTTATTCAAGCCATATAATACACGCGGGTTTTTAAAGATATAACTTTTTTTATTATTTGGTAAACAATATTATATTTATTCAACCCGTGTAATACACGTGGTTTTAAAGATATAACTTTTTTTTATTTGGTATATAAAATTACATTTATTCAACCCGTGCAATATGGTTCCTATAGATATAACTTTTTTTTATTTAATATATAAAATTACATTTATTCAACCCGTGCAATAACGGAGGTTTTTAAAAATATACTGTTTTATTATTTAGTATATAAAATTCATTTATTCAACCCGTGTAATACACGGGGTTATAACCTAGTGAACTTATATTGTATTTCGTTGAAATTAAGAACGTATTTTGTGCTGTTAAACTTGATTTTGGCTTGTAAGTTGTAATGTATTAGGCTAAGCCATATATTAAATTGTCTTTTCAAAATCTAGCCAAACCAAGCCGAGCTGAGCCAGCTCGGTTTAAAACCAAACTGAGCCTGAGCTTTGATTTCCAGCTCGGTTTTAAATCCGAGCCGGGCCTGAGTTTTGCCATAGCTAGGCTTTGTTTGTGAACAGCCCTAGCCAAAACCCAAGTGGCTCATCTTAACTACATGTACACTTCTTTATATATATAAAAGGAGAAGTAGAGCTGATATAAGCAAAGCTTATGTGTCGAGTTCTCAGCTATGCCAACTAGGATTTTCTTATGTCAAGATTACATCATAAATATAACTTCATTTATTTAAAATACATAAATTATTTAACCATCTTTATTTGAATTTCAAAATAAAGAAAGGGGGTTTTGAGTAGGGGGCTCAATTAATGGTTTTATAGACATTTCAAATTTCAAACATATCTCTACTTTCTTTCTCTCTCTCTCTTTTGGTTTTACATTAGTACAGTAGAAGCTTCGTTTAGGTCAAAATCGTGCGATCATGAGTTAAATGTGTGTTTTCCTGTGAGATTTGATATTACAGTGCTTTCCTCTTGAAGAAGCAGATGAAGATGGGTCACTCATCAAATCACAAGATATTGACTCTGAATCTGCAGTCAATGATCAAGATGAAGGATTGGTCCGATTGTGAATCCGAATCAGAACGGACGAGGACAGTAGCGGCGGCGGTGTCGCCGTTTCCTCCGCCACGTCTCACTATTCTATTTCAGGTACTGTGGCTCTTGCCTTCTTGGCTCTTGCGATGTTTAGGTATTGATTATATCCTCAAATCATTTAGGGTTTTTTGTTTCCATATTTGATTTGGGGTTTTTTCGTAAGTTGGGTTTCTGTTTATGTATTGATTACACCCTGAATCATTTAGGGTTAACTGTGATGGTGAATAAAAATGAATGCAAAGTGCATTTTTCTTGTCCTTTCAAGATGAGGCTTTGATGATTTTGTTGATCTGAGTAAAAATTGAATGAAGATAGCAGCATGGCATGACAAGGTTATAGGATGGCAGTTGTTCATGCAACCTCTCTTGCAGCCATGGTGTTGTCATCTTTATGCACAATCTGAACCTAGCATTCTGACAATGCGAATGTTTTACCGATGGTGTGTTGGTGATTAAGGTTTTGAAAAGGGATCGTGTATAATCGTTATCACATCTATACAAGAAAATGGAGTTTGGTTGGTCAGCGATGCCTATTTAGCCGTATGTAATGACGCCGATAAGTTTTCCAATTTTTCGTTTGTAGATCGGCTTCGGAATGGTAAGATCTTACCTAAAGGCTAAAACCTTGGTTGCTTTGTATCTGCAGTAGTGAATTTGTTGTTTCGATTGAATGTGACTTATTTTTATGTTGATCAGAATTATATATTAGGGGCTTTCAGCCCGTCTTGTAACATCTCGATCACGCTTAATGATGGAAAAACTCGCACGTAGGTACGCATTTGTTATTCTACACAGATGAGCTGTGTACAAATCTTAAATTGTCATATGTGTTGGTTCTTCTGTTTGATCATTATGTTTTAAGTTACACGTTAACAGACTGTGATGTTAATTCTTGATAGGTGATTAGGATTTTACAAATCATACAAGGGAATACTAGGGTTGTGGTTTGAAGACTCAAGACTACAGAGATTTCGTTTCATTACAAGGTAATGAATCCATATCCCAGTTGAGTAATCATCATATATCATGATCCTTTTAGATGACTCAAATCATTATTGTTTACTTTTGTATCAATTTAAATCTAACTTTCAATATTATAAACTGATTGTCATTAGATGAATCTTTAAAACAATTTTGACATTTAAAGCTCAAGATTAGAAAGATATGTATACTTCTCAACCATAACTTTTAATTTCAATACAGTTTCATAACCGGAATTTTGGTTGTTTTGTATTAATTATTATTGTAATAATTATTTGAGTTTCCGGTCATCGCAGCGGCGGTCAGCAGTCGCAACCCAAGTGGTTGCTAGCGTTTTGGTTATCGTTTCTGGGTACAACAGCAGAACTCGACTGTGACGGCAGTTTAGGGTGAAGAGGATGGCTTCAAGGAGCTCCAGCGAAACTCCTATGGTTCTGGACATATGTCCGGAAGGGTTAAAGCTTGCTTTTCTGATTATTAAGGTAAAACCTATCTACTTTCCGATTATACAACTCAGAAATCCGCCATATTTGTGATTAGGGGTGTGCATGAGTCGGTTTGGGTCGGTTTTGACCAAAAACCACAACCATAACCGCGATGTCGGTTATTGGATAACCATAACCGATCGGTTATGGTGGTTATGGTTATTCGGTTTTGATGGTTATAGCGGGTCGGTTATGGGTAGTTAGCCATGTATTTAGCCTAGCTAAAAATAGCTTATTTTTTTTTAACATGGAATAAATTGTTATTGCATATTTGTATGTGTATTACATAGTATTAAAAATACATATAATCTATAATATTAATACCAATTATTATCGAATACTCAAATAAGTGATATGATACATTCCATAAATTCAAATAAACGTTCAACCAAAACCACAAAATGATATGAAAAACCCATAAGTAGTAAACATATTTAGTCAAAAACATCAAATATTAAAAATATGGTGAAAAGTTCTAAATCCTACAAAGATTTATTACATGTCGGTTCGATTATGGTGGGTATGGAAAAAATGATAACCATAACCGACCCGCTACTTTCGATTTTCAAAAAACCCATTAACCGACCCACCGGTTTTTTATTTGGTTCGGTTTTTTCAGTTCGGTTTTGTCGGTTAATTCGGTTATGGTTCGGTTAATTCGGTTTTTTGCACACCCCTATTTGTGATATATAATGTCTTGCTTTACAGCCTTTTAGCGCTATATCGATTGTGAAACGGTATCCTTTAGTGTTGTTTTCGCTAAAGTTTGAAACGGTATTGTTTAGTGTTACTCTACCTTCAAGGAAAGTCCAAGGAGCATGTATAATTATAAATTTTGCCTTCAAATTCGTTCTAACAAAACAATAGAAACGTTGTCGATTAAGTGATTTTTTTTTTCATTTTTTGTAGCTATGAGAAGGTTTAAAGCTATTGAATGGCTTGAAAGTGTAGTTAGGCAATTGGGGATACCAAAACAACCATCAAACTTTTTGATAGGTTAAAGCTTCATGTTTCCACCAACTAATGGTTGTTCTATCGTAAAGACTTCTGGTATGGATCTTAACCATAAACTGTGATTTGAAATTAGATATGGTTTTTGAAACCAAATATTGTGAACCGAACCGATAAACCTGGTTTTTGAAACCAAATACTGTGAACCGAACCGAATAACTCTCAAACCAGTCGAATCAACTGATTTGCTTCGGTTCTGGCGGTTTCAAACAGTTTATGAACACCAGTAGATCAAAGTATTTCATAACTTGTAGGTTAAAGCCTTTCATAACTACCAGTGTTTTGTTTATCTTCTCAATCTCATGCACATTTCAACACTATAATAAAGACTAAAACTCCACAATTTACTCAACTCTGGTAGTTTTGTAATCACAGGTTTCATCAAATTCCTTATTGATTGGCTTTAAAATTCTCTAAAAACTGCTGCATATATGGGGAGTTTGCTACAGCTTCAACATCAACTATCTTCTGAGTGACTATTGAACTTCATATATTTCGACCCGTCTGATCTAAATGGATCAACGGTTCGGTTTTATTCACTATCTATGTCCGAAACAGCAGACTTTCTTTGGTTTGGGTGGTTATTTCGGTTGGTTTATGAACAACCCTACTACCAATTTATGTAATAGACTAAGATTAATGCTATCAGGAAGTTCAAGTAATTATATTGTATCATTTAAGAGATATTAAGATAATCCAATATATAGAGCAGAATTGTTCTTTGAATTGTGTTCATCAAGTGTTTGATGAAATGCCTAATTAAGTTTTGATTCTGCAGGTGTTTATCAATGTGCCTTTTCTGTACTTGGCTTTCTATAAGATCATCAATCTGTCCTTCACACAAAGGACCAAGAGCAAGTTTGTGTTTGCTAGACCTTCAAAGACTGCTGAAACCCTCTTCAAGTGAGTAACTCATCATCTCTTTTGTTCGATTTGGTTTCTTATGATAATTTCATCTGGTTATACTTGAATTGTTTGATTGAATATTAGGTACATAGCACCAGAGCTGGTTCCAGGTCAATATGGTGGACTTAGCTGGGAAGGCGAATTTGCCTCTACTGACTCGATCATAGAAAAGATCATCAAGCCTTCAACCAAACACACCATTGAGATCCCTGCTCTTGAGGTACTATTCAATGATTTTTTTGATCATATCTAGGTTATTTCATATGAGAATTTCGTTAGATAACATACAAGATATGATTTTTGATCGATTTATGGCTTTTTCTTATAAAAAATTTTTGATGTGGTTGTGAAAACTAATTTTTGGATGAATTTTCTTGAATGACATACAAGTTATGATTTTTGTTAAATGATTTCGATTATATCTTGGTTTTTTCATGTGAGAATTTCATTTGAAGTTAAATATACAATTTTTTTATTGATTTATGTAATCTTTTAATCAAATTATCAATTTTTTTTATTGATTTATGTAATCTTTTAAATGTAGGCTTACATTCAATGTTTACGATGTACCCGCGTCCATCGGACGGGTGTCCACCTAGTGAATATAAGAGAACAAATAAAATACACTTGTCATTTTTGAAATTAATTAATTTTTGAGGGATTTAAACAGTAACAAATAATTCTCTAAATATTTAATTTAATGGTAATTCGTAACCCACTTCTCCCTTTCACCCACGCACGTCACCCCTCTTTCTCCACTCCCGCTGTATTCAAGCCTACCTCAACCAACCACCCACCCTCATTCATCATTTTCTAACCAACTGTTTAATTGTTTAAACAAACCACCTAACCCCTTTCTTTATATACCTCACTTCACTCACTTAATTTTACCTCCAGTAGATATGTTTGATCTCATGTTTGGGTGGAGAAAAGCCTCCCAATGGTAATATTAATTAATTACTTTCTGTTTTTTAACACTCTTTTTTCATTCATTTATGTTATATCCAGCAAGAAGCTGATGAAGAAGCTTAGGTGTCGTTTGAGTCTGCTCAAGAACAAGAGATGCTGTATTGTAAAACAGTTACGAAATGATGTCGCACAACTCATCAAACACGGTCATCATCAGACTGCCTTCCACAGAGTAATGTTTTTTTTTTTTTTTTTTTTTTTTTTAACTTTTGGTGATTCCTAATTTAATTTTATATATGTATAGACGAAAATGTAATTAAATCTTCTTCATCGATCAGGTGGATGAAATCTACAAGGACGAATGCATCATCGCAGTATACGACCTTTTGGCTCATTTTTGTGAATTTTTATCTCATCAACTTCCCTACATTCGTCGTAGCAGGTATGAAAAATCTTAAATCTACATAAGGAAACGCCATAATTATATTAATAATAAATATTAACTGTACCAGGGATTGCCCTAATGACATCAATGAAGCAATATCGAGCATTATTTTCGCATCAGCAAGATGTGGAGAGCTGCCAGAGCTTCTGCGCATACGTAAACTCTTTAGCGAGCGCTATGGGGAGCGCTTTGAGGCCAGGGCACTCGATTTACTTCCAGGAAATCTAGTCAATTTTCAGGTGATTGATATATAATTCAATGTAAAATCTTATAATTTACTTGTCATTTTAATATACGGAATACAGATTAGAGAAAATTTAAGCATGATCAGTAAGGTGCCAAATCAAGTGAAGTACAAACTGGTGGAAGAGATAACGACAACTGTGGGACCATTGGCTTTAGAAAAGGTATGCATGCATCCATTGTTTTTCATAAGGGTCATGCTATTTACACACGCTCCTCATTATTTTCACACCCCAAAGCGTCCTGCTATGGCCAAAATGGGGCGTTTTGGTGTAAAGTCAACAGACAAGGACTGAACCTGTCAGACCTTGTCTGTTGCTTTACATCAAAGCGCCCCGCTATGGCCAAAGCTCGGCGCTTTGGTTTTTTTTTTTTTTTTTTTACATTTTGGGGCAAAGCGCCCCTCTTAGGTCAAAGCGCTTAGGGCCTTTTTTAAATTTTTTAAAATTGTTTTTAATTCACAAACGCGTCGATAATAGTCTAAATTTTACGCTTTTTCCATTATACATAATTTTTTGTATATATGGACTATACTGCAAGTTCCGGATCAAATCGGTTACGTGTGATGTCGTATTCCATTATATCGTATCATTTTGGTTTGAAAGCACAAGTACTCCTATGAGTAGTTTTATGTGTATTAGCCGCCTACCGTACATGTACATGACGTATTTTTTCATTAATTGTAGTATTATGATATATATTGTCATTTTGGGTCGTATAAGTGGGTATTGAATCTGATTGGGTCGTGTCGGTGACATTCAGTTTTTAACGTGATGTAACGCATATATTGTTTTTCGTTGATGTTGCTCTACACCTTCATATTCTCTGTAACTGCTTCGAATATCCGTATGGATGTTATTTTTCATCGATTGGACTATGAATTTGATTATTTCTCCAATGAAGGAGTGTACTCTCTCATACAAGAAAAAATACGAGTTTTTAAAGTAACTAAAAAATAATAAGAGAAATTGGTTTTTACCCTTCTGGTGACAGCTAAGAGAAAGAGGTGTCTAGTGATGTATGAGGTAGGTAACAAGCACTCTACCATAGGCTTTGACTCTTACATTAATTTAGTTCTTTTTTTTTTTTTTTTCAAATGGTAACTCTAAAATGTTAAATTGTAATGCAAGGTTAAAATTATAATTAGTTTATTTTATTAGTTAGAAATATATTATCTTATGTTGTATAGTTTTGTGATTTAATTTGATTAATAAAGTTTAATATAATATATATATATATATAAATATACATATTCCGGTTCTTAAATCCGGTCTAACCGGTTCGACCGGTCTGACCATTGAACCCATAAGGAGACCGGTTCGCTTTCCGGTCCGGTTATGAAAACATTGCTTCTCTCCATCACTGGAATACATAGACTCACACAGCTACATTTATATAGACACACACAAGACTATATAAATATAAAAATATCAAAAAATAATCTTCTGATTATAATATATGAGGAAATGAGAAGTTCAAACACCCCAAATCTTATTTTGTGAACGTACAAAAAATAATAATAATAAGCTTCCTAGCTAGCTAGAATAATAGGTAATGATTATACAGAGCTGATGAGACATTTGGGCTGCGGGTCATCACTTCATCTTGTATTCTTATTGTTGAGATCTAACTTGAAATAGTTTTTTCTTCAACGCCATCTAACTTGAAATAGTAATTTTCTAACTTTATCTAGTTACTCATAAAATATATACAGGACTCTCTTTTAAGTTTTTAGCAGTTTAAATGAAAAGTACTTGTAATTTAATTAAAAGTAATAAACTATTAAGATAAAAAGAAAAACGATAAACATAAAGGTAAGAAAGTGTTACAATTTTCAAAGAATTTTCATGTTTGGTTCACATTAGAAATTTCTAGTGGGTTTATCAACGGGTTGTAGGGTGTTCAGAATTCGTTTCGAATTCGAAAAATTCGAAATTCGATTCGATTATCAAGAATTCGTTTCGATTATAAAAATTCGAATTCGATTCAATTCGAGTAAAGTAAATCGAATACGAATCGAATACGAATTTATAATTTCAAATTCGATTCGAAATTCGAATAAAAATTATATTTTTTATTTATTATTTTATATATAATACAAATATAACTTTTATTGGGCTATAATATAAATTATTTCATAAATTATTCCATGCATTAAAATTACCGATCATCAAACCCACTACATGACCTATGGCTATAACTAAAACCTAACAAATCTATCAAAAGATTTCGAACCTTAAAAATATTAACTTATAATGTGGAGTGGTAATTCCCAACTTCTCATTTTGAATCTTAGACTTAAGGTACTTTAGCTGCTTTAAAATTTATGTTTCATTTTGATAGTTTTTTAAATGTTTTAAAAGAATCCGGATCAAATCGAATTTATTCGAATTCGATTCGAATTAGAATTTTTAATCGAATACGAATTGGGTTTTTTATTCGAATACGAATTCGAATCGAATTGGGTAGATTTTAATCGAATTCGAATCGAATACGAATTGAAGGAAAAATAAAAATTATTCGAATAATTCGATTCGAATAATTCGAAAATTCGATATTCGATTCGATGAACACCCCTAATTGTGATAATGTACAAACCATGAAAATATTGATTTAATAGTACAAACATTGTGTTACAAACATTGTATTATCCAATGCCTCCCCCAAACCTACTCTGGACAGCGAACAGAACAGAGCGCGCAGCAGCCTGGCATACATTATACAGGGATCGGATTAACGCGTACGAAATGCTTACGTATCGTCCCCCTAACCTTAATGTAACCCCATATGTTCAAGATGTATGTTAAATGTGTTTAATAATAATCACGTTAATTCTTTTACAATCCAAGAGTACGTTTGTGTTTGTTCAATATATGCGTTACATCACGTTAAAAACCGAATGTCACCGACACGACCCAATCAGATTCAATACGCACTTGTACGACCCAAAATGACAATATACATCATAATACTACAATTAATGAAAAAATACGTCATGTACATGTACGGTAGGCGGCTGATACACATAAAACTACTCATAGGAGTACTTGTGCTTTCAAACCAAAATGATACGATATAATGGAATACGACATCACACGTAACCGATTTGATCCGGAACTTGCAGTATAGTCCATATATATTAAAAAATGATGTATAATGGAAAAAGCGTAAAATTTAGACTATTATCGACGCGTCTGTGAATTAAAAACAATTTTAAAAAATTTAAAAAAGGCCCTAAGCGCTGCGCTTTGACCTAAGAGGGGCTCTTTGCCCCAAAATGTAAAAAAAAAAAACCAAAGCGCCGAGCTTTGGCCATAGCGGGGCGCTTTGATGTAAAGCAACAGACAAGGTCTGACCGGTTCAGTCCTTGTCTGTTGACTTTACACCAAAGCGCCCCACTTTGGCCATAGCGGGGCGCTTTGGGGTGTTTAAATAGACTAAGGGCGTGTGCGAATAGACCAGGCCTTTTCATAATTCATGCATGCATGCCAATAACTTTATATTTTCAGGGTCAACTGAATGGCAATGGAAAAGACATTTACTTGTCACCAAATCAATCTGACTTTGACCATCGGACTGACATTGAAGAGTTTCAGGCTCCATTGAAGGAGGACGGTGAAGATCAAAGGGTTTTCATGTTCACCGCCAGTGTAGGAAGCCATAAAAGCATAAGCTTACTGATTTCGATCATCGATTGGTTGGTTAGAACAGGATCAAAGAAAAGATCATCAGACTCCCATCCTCCCGCTGGCGAAAAGCACAACGGCTGCATTGTTAAGCCAACTGGAGAAGTGAGGGCACCTTGTGATCGTTGGAAGAAAGGTGTGGATGAAGAAGCTGACGGTGTAATGAGGCCCTATTCGTTGCCTCATGTGCATCCGAAACTCCCAGACTATGATGAGCTAGCGGCAAAGTTCATAGCACTCAAGAAAGAAAAAGTTTCTGAATATTTAGAATCCAAGGTTTAGAACAAAATTTTGTGGCTATTTTTATTTTTTAGGAAACAAATTTATAAGTTGTTTGTATATAATTTAAAAGTATTAACCGGGAATATTTACTTTTCATTATAATTATAATATTAAAATTAATTAAAATCACAAGAAGTTTAGTGACATCACCACCAATCCAGGGGCGGACCTAATAGGTAGTTAAGGGGTGGCGTCCGCTACCCCTTGGTCGGAAAAAATTTGGAAAAATTAGTGTAAATTTTGGAAAAATTTGACGTTTTTTTCGATTTCGTTACCGCTTATTTATAAAACGTTACCGCTTGGTCGGAATCCTAGATCCGCCACTGCACCAATCCCTTGCTACTTCCTTCCGCCCACACCTATCATTGATAATGTATCAAGACCATAAATGCGGATTGTTTATACTAATGTAATTCTTTTCGCATTCCACTCAGTTTCAAACCAAACACTCCCTCAATGACTTTCCTGCAATAAATCTGATTGAATAAATCAGCTTTTCCAATTAACAAAAAGAAGATGGATAATATTAGTCAAATGAACCATGGATTTAGTGTCAGTTTACATCACCCAAAAGTAGTGCTCAACCTCCTAATGTACAAGCATAACAATCATTTTTGTTATTACAAGCCAGTAATGTACAAGCTAGCTGCAAAAACGATATCCCGTTTGATTGCATTTGAAGCGACTTCCATTTTTTTGTATAATGCCGAGTTACCCATGATTGCTGCGGCGTTTCTGAATTCACGACATGTTTCATCCAGCCGTACGATTGTCCTTACTATAAGCCCTTCCGGGACATCTGTCAGTTCACATATGTCTGCGAATGGCGTTCCCTGCGTACCACCCCAAACCAAAACATGAATCTGAATATATCTAAGTTTTTTTTTTTTTTTTGTTGGGCTAAAATCACAGAATAGTAAACAAGTTTCAATATTGTTCGAATAAAGTCACACAAACGATTTCTAACTATAAAACCACTCAAGCTTTAGTCTAGTTTCATTGTTGTGAAAGTTTTCAGAATGGCTTAAAGTTGAGTGACCAAAACAAAATGATAATGATGATTATTTAGTAACTTTTATTCTTCACAATTACATCACATTACATTACATTACACTTGAAAAAATAAATCATTAAATAGTAACCAAGTTTCATAAGAACAATAAACAGTATTAAAACTTGAATGGATTTAAGTTATAATAAAGATTTGAGTGGAACACTGAAAACTTGGTTACTATTAGACACTTTCCTTTGTGTTTGTGTGTGTGTGTGTGTGTGAGAGAGAGAGAGAGAACCTTTGCCCACTCATAAACGACCTCGACAAGTCCAAACTTGAGATTCTCTTGAGCATACTCCTCAGGCTCGATTTGTATTTTGAAATGTGCTTGAAGCTGCCCAAGTTTGATGGCGGTGTCGTACAACCTACTTCACATTCAAATTTTAACATCGGAGAAATAAATACATAACAAAGGAACAAAAATATAAAAGTTGACCTTTGTTTGGCTTGTGCAAGTCTGGGGGTAAGTGAAGGTTCAGAAGCGTTTCTCTGCTGAAAGACAAAAGCTGACATCAAGGCCACAGCTTCTTCTGGTTCCAAGTCATCCAATTGATTCTCAAATAAGCATTCTGTGCATATCAATTCTTCTCCTGAATTCATCTCACAAGCAACTCTTCCTTTAATCTCAACCACAAGATCGCTATCTATGCACCCAATCCCCTTCAACACATCAATCTGCACTCCAACATATAACTAAACAATGCATACATAATAACCAAAAGTAAAAGAAATAAAAACGAGACTTACACGACCCTGAAAATCGGGCATCTGTTGAAGTGCTTCATCCGACATTTGAAATTTGAGTGTATTAACTTCGTCCTTATAATTTTTAATCTCTCTAGCTACTTTGATGTGTTCCTCCAACTTAATACAATTATGGCACTTGTTTTGTGACATTTTTTGCAATAAATTGTTCCATTTGTGGTAAGCGTCCACTAAATTCATATCTTTTAGCTTCAAATCTGGCATACCCAAAAAATCAGTTGAAGTTTCGTATTTATGACTTTGTAGGATGAGAAATATACCTACCTTTAACTGGATCAAGGGCTGGAGGGTACTTATTTCCATCAACTTTTTTATTTAATAGACTAACAACAGTCTTAGAATAAGCTGCAGTGCTGTCATCTTCCAGAAGCCCAACTGGATCGATCTTTATTTTGGCATTGCAAATAGACAAGAATTCTTTGGTATCGATTTCTCTGACTTCATAACTAGCCCCAGCAGCAGTACCACGATGGGGCAGTTTAATTTTAACAGCGCCTGATCCCTTACGTGAAGTGGCAGAAGAAGAAGAAGAGTAGTAATAATCATCATCCATGCCACGTTTTGATTTTGGCATCAGTATCTGAAGACCAGCATTTGTGTTCTTTTGTGGGTCATCACTAATTGATGGTAAAGATGGGGTAAGCACCATAACAATATATTGTTTATTAACAGCCTTTAAGATGACACCGAGTAAGTGGTCCTGGCCAGATTGGGATTTGACAACGACGACTCTTCCTGGCGAAAGAAAAGGCTGAGATACTTTAGACTGCAAGACCGCCTCGGTAATGTGGTTTCTATACATCTCAGCCTCCAAATACCACTCATAATATTCCTCAATAGCTGGCTCACCTTTTATGCACCTACCCATAAAACAATTACGCTTAATACCTCAATTCATAAACTTAAAAACTATTAATCACCAGTTCACCACAACCCTACCAGCAGGCGGTAATTATGATTCATTTACTTGCGTAAGGTTATATTTTTAACTTTGCTTAACCTGTAAAATAAAAAATAGCTAGAAAGGAAATGAACCCAAAGTGTATTTTAAGCATGAAACCTCCTAAATCATTATGTTTGAAAACTAGATTACTACTAATAATATTTGACACTCAAATTATTTCGTTTTTTGGAGACCCCATAATAAAAGAAAGCAAAATGCATGCATAGAGAATTATATGAACATGAAGAATAAAGTTACTCGATAGTTTTTGTAGGCTGAGCTAGTTTCCGCATGAGCAATTGCTGTTGCTCTGGTAGTTTTTTCTGAGCATGAAATTCAGCAAAACTTCTTTTCAGCATGTCCTCCACCTGCCCAAATATTAGATAATGAACTTTTATGATCACAAAATTAATAAAGTCCATTCAGCAGCCATGTACACCAATAGTCAAATTTGGATTCTTCAGTGATTTTAGTAACTATTTTTGAAGTCCAGTTAGCAATGAAGTGAAAGTACCTTACTAATTGTTATTTGACCTAAATTATACAGCTCACATTCTCTAAAATTCCTCTACTTGGTTATACGCGACTGCTGATGCTACTCATATTATCTAATTATTGTGAATTGAATTCGCAATAATTAGTTTTTGAAGTTTGCATACATGATATGGTTTCTGATTAATTAATGGCAGATTATCTCATGCCTAGGAGGGTAACTTCACAGATCCATCCGTGTATAACCTTATTAAAAGAAAAAAAGATAACTCATAATTCACAAAACATCTGTCACATAGATGTCGTTTTTGGTAATTATCAAATGGTAGTGTATCTATTTAACTAACTAAAGCAAGAAACTTTGTTGGTTAAGGAAGTGATGGTGTGTGTACCTTTAATTCTTCAACACGAAGGAGATGCATAATCATGATATAGGTCAAGCGGAACTGAGATTCAAGCCTGGTTGCACTCCCGGTAATAAGATTCTTCAAATCAGACTCGTCTGGAATATCATCACGACACATGACAAGAACGCTGCCAATCTTATCAAGCCCTCTCCTACCAGCACGCCCTGCCATCTGTGTGTACTCTCCAGCTAACAATTCTCTATATTCTTTCCCATCAAATTTCCTTACACTATCAAATACAACCTGCCAGCCAACAAAACAAACCTACCTTTCAATGCTCAACCCTTCCTTGACTAATAATAAACAAACAATTACTATTACTATTACTAATTTACTATTACCGTTCTAGCTGGGGCGTTAACCCCCATTGCAAATGTCTCGGTTGAAAATAAAACCTTAATAACGCCACGACAGAAAAGCATTTCAACTACTTCCTTGACTATTGGGAGTAGACCAGCATGATGTACACCGATCCCTCTTTGAAGAAGACCTTGGACTCTCACAATCTAACATATATATAAATACACCCTTTAATTCTACAAAATCTCATGTACCCAAAACTTGCAACGAATTCGAACAGTTTGGTTTCATTTTCAAACTCTTCTTATTGTGAATAAACGACAATATTGTTTTTTTTGTTTAATTTGAAGCCAAAACAGTGCATTTAAAGTTCAGAAAATTAAAATAAACAGTTTTGAACAAGAGAATGGATTGTTTAATAACTGTTGAACTCAGAAGCAAACCGAACATAGCCGGTCTAGGTTCAGTTCTGGTCAACCCTACCTGCGGAAGGTTCCTATCAGATCCCTTGAGCCGAGAAAATGCTTTGTCACAGAAAATACGAATCTCGCTTTTTTCAGATCGACTTGTGAGATCAGTTTCACGCAAATTATCGGCCGATTTGTCACACCGATTCTTTGAGAAACAAAATATCACCACCTATAAACACAAGATAAATTGTAATTCACAAGTATTCGTTTGGTTAACAAAAATGAAAGTTTATCACATACAGGTAAAAGAGATGTCTTGGACAACTTATTAATAAGAGACAACCAGACAGATTTTTCAGAAACTCTGGAGCCCCAATTGTTATTTCCTTGGTAGGCTCGACCGATACCAACAAAGTTCTGGGGAGCGGTTTGTTTGTTTGGTTTGCCTCTTGCGAAACTAGTGTTGGGTTTTTGAGTATGAAGAGGTGCAGGTGGTGTGGTCAACGTTTTTCTCTTATGGGCATCTTTAGCAGCTCTCAGACCCTGTGATATAAATTTCTCCTGTTCACAGATTTTGTACACTTCTCCAGAATAAAAAAGACAGTGCTCTAGTGGGACAGGCCTTTTTATAGTCCTGTCAAATAAATAAATAAATAAATAAATTATCTGATATACATGGGTGTGCATGACTAGAAGAATTCTTATAAAAACTTACCCAGTAACACGGATTTGCTTTTGTTTCGTCCTACCAATCCAATCGGCAAATTCAATTGTATTAGGTACCTGCAAATACAATAACAAAGATTAATAATGTCTCCCAACTGAAAAGTTTCTACTTCTTAATGAGATATTCAAAATTACATATGTATATGTAGAAGGAAGAAAGAATTACCGTGGCAGAGAGGAGAACAAAATTGATATGCCTTGGGAGCATTATGATCACCTCTTCCCAAACAACACCTCTTTCAACATCATTTACATAATGCACTTCATCAAATATAACCTACAATTCATACAAAAATTAACACCCATTCACCAAAAGCCGCTGATAAGAATGAGTTTATTACCCATTCAATATCACGAATGATGTCAGCGCCTCTGTAAAGCATCGATCTTAATATCTCAGTAGTCATAATGAGGCATGAAGCCTCGGGCCTCAAGCTAACATCCCCTGTGAGAAGCCCAACATCAAATTTTCCAGAAAAATCTCTGTACTTTTGGTTGCTGATTGTTTTTATGGGAGCGGTATATACTGCTCTTGTGCAGTGCTGCATTCATTATTAACACTTAATCAATCATCCATTAATATTACCCCTCAGCGCACAGCACAAAAGAATCTTTAGCCAATCTACAATAGATTTTAGTTAGTTCTGGTTGATAAACAGAGAGATATCTTACTTTAGATGCTAGTGCAAATGCATACTCTGCAACAACTGTCTTTCCTGCTGATGTATGAGCGGCCACAAACACCGATTCCCCCTTCTCAAGATAATATATAGCCTGTAATCATACCCCTTTTCTTTTAAGATGGTTACTATATTTATAAAAAAAAATAGGCATGTCGATCATAGTACCTCCTTTTGGAATGCATCTAGTTGAAAAGGGAAATCCAATGCCATGTCAGGAACAAGTTCATCAAAATGATCTGCAATTCCATCACTACCTCCCGTAACAGCCCAGACCTGCACAATACATACAAAACTAACCATTAAGCCAAAACCTCAATAAAAAAAACTATTTCAAAGCATTCGAATATACTTTTGCCTCCTTTGACTTTTCTTCACCACTATCACCCGACTCTTTAGTCAATCCTCCAGATCCAGATGTTGTCAAAATCTGATCTATTACAGATGATTCAGAGTCAAGTGGAAAAACTGATTTGTCTTCAGCTTCTACTGGAATGGATCTTGGGGAACCCGCCTCAATTAAATTAATTTCTAGATCTGATGCTGATGCATCCCCTACATAACACAATAATGTTATTAACCTCCCAAACATACAAACTTGTAATACAGGAGGAAAAAGATGAGTGATTTGGTTGAAATCACCACATCTCTTTATCCAAAAGATAAGTATTCTGATTTCTGAAAGTTTAAAGTAAAAAAAAAAAAAAGTTGAATTAGGCATACCATCAATGGGTAGTTCCGTAACATCATCTTCCCAAGCTCTTTTAAATAAATCATCAAACTGAACAGATAAAGTACTCTGCAGAGGTAACAGCATACAAACTTGAAAGATAATACGATTTAATATCACTCCATCCACCCTAAAAAGGAGTTTGTAATCAGATTTAAAAATCAGACGTTTTTTGTTACTACTACTTTGTTTAATCATATCATATAATGGTAATTGGATGTTCCTGAAAGTAACTCACTAGAGACTCAATTTCCATCACCTGAAAACAAGAATCATGAGAAGCATTACCTCAGGTGTTGTCTGGGGCAAGCTTTGATCTTCTTCACATACGTTCCAAGAACATGGATGGCCCTTCAAATTAAGTCTTTTTAGTAAAATGATGAGTAAAGGAGTGATGTTAAAAAGTAAAAAACCTTGAGGTGGTCTCCAAGATTGATTCCTTGTTTAAAGGTAGGAGGGATGAGTTGAGGGGGAGCACCAATGAGAAGTTCGTGTACCCATTCGCCATTTGAAGCACCATCGGGAAAAGTCCTTCCCATGGATTGAGAATCGTCCAAACCACCTGGACGAAATGGGCGGTTGTTAAGGCTTCCCTTCACAAAATCCTTTGGAGGTCCACTAATCCGCACACCAATTGAAGTATCTGCTTCTACCATTAGTTCAGACACATCAACCTAAAAGTCATCTCAATCGTTTCAATTCCTTTTCCAGAAACAAGAAGATTATTTAAGCAGTTGATAACAACAACATTAGTTACCTGCACAGATGCAGGTTCCCAATTGTTGGGGTCTGATGAACGTCGTCTGAAAGGTAATTCCCATGCAGGTACCACAACAGAGCGTGGCATGGTTGGCTCTAAGTCAACTTTTGCTTGGTCAAACCAGTCAAACTCCCATTGCCTTCCACTTTTTTCTGCACAAAATTCATCATCATCCAATCTTGGGAGGAGATATCTATCTTCAACAAACTGTTTGATCGATTCTGGTGTTTCCTTAGGAAATGCAGGAGGCTGGAAACATATTCATACATACATAAACAGTTAGTTAGTTAGTTAGTTATACACCATAAGTCCTAACACATCAACATATGGCCGGCCAATCTTTGGTTAAGTCTTCTAGTTGCATTTTTTTCAATCAATCATAGCTGTGTACACAGACAGTGAATTCACCCACCAAGTATAATAAACATTGTATAAGTAACTTGAAAAAAGACAAAGAAATGTAAATATCCTATTTAGATACCAAAACATATCCATCCAAAATGAAAACTATAATCAATTTACAAAGCATTCTTATGAAAACCACAAACGATAGAAACTAACAAGAATGAAGTCCGGTAGCGGGTTAAGAGTGGTGGAAGGCAACGGGTCGATTCGAATATGGCCGCTGTGACCGGTGAATCCCACACGGAACGGCAATTCTCTCACGGTCTCAATCCGATCCATCCGACTGATTTTCGAATTCACTGGACTTTCTTAGAACAAACAAGGGTTTGGTCGATTTTAGTAAACTTTTTATGTTTAACAAGGGCTACATATATACCTGACGACAAAAGGGGAACTATTTACAATTACCTCACTAGGGAAAGGTTCATTGGGGAACACTAAAAAAGTGGGGAACAGCGGGAAACCGACTCAAACGAACTCCGATTGGACTCATTCCAGCGGCGTTAGAACCGGCTCGTCGAACCCTAACATAGATCTCTTAACCCTAAATCCTAACTCCTAAACTCTAAACCATAAATCTAAAAAATAAAGCTAAAACCAAAGCTAAACCGTAAAATCTAAACTATAAACCCTAAAAGCTAAACCCTAAAGGCTAAACCTAAAGCTAAACCCTAAACCCTAAAGCTAAACCCTAAACCTAAACCCTAAGGCTAAACCCTAAAGCTAAACCCTAAAAGTCAAACGCTAATATATTTAGGGTTTAGGGGTTATGATTTAGGGTTTAGGGTTAAGAGATCCTAGTTAGGGTTCGACGAGCTGGTTCCAACGCCGCTGGAATGAGTCCAATCGGAGTTCGTTTGAGTTGGTTCCCCACTTTTTTAGTGTTCCCTAATGAACCTCACACTACCTCACTATACTTTAGCCCTTATTTCTTTACCCACATACAGAGTTAAATAAATGTCTGGTTCTTCCTTGTGGTTTTCAATTATTACAGAGTTAATCCCCATACTACTTCAGTAATTACATAAGTTATCGCATTGGTTGCAATTTTTAAACTCGAGTTCAAGTGACCCTCATCACTAACCTATATTAAATTTCTCAATTAAGTATATGTAAAATGTTCTATAATGATAAGGATCAACAGAGTTTAAAAATTGCAACTTGTGAAATTACCTATGTAATTATTGAAGTCTAAGAACCAACTCTGCTAAAATTACAAATCACAATGACTAACTAGGAGGCATTTAACTCCAACAAACATGAGAATGGAAATTTCAAAATATAAGTATATCATTCATCACTTTGATACCAAAGGTAAAAACGCCTTTGGGTCTCAAAGATTATAGGCCTATAACTCTTATTGGGATGATTAGTAAGGTCAAGTCTAAAATTCTTGCTAATCGTCTTAAGAAGGTTTTGGGCAGTATCATTTCCGAGTCGCAGTCGGCCTTTTTATCGGATCGTTTTATTCTTGACGGCCCTCTTGTGGTTAACGAGTTGATGGAATGGTTAAAAAAGAAAAAAACGAAAGACTTTTCTGTTAAAAATAGATTTTGAAAAAGCATACGACAATGTGAATTGGCATTTTTTGGTGTCTATCATGGCTCAGATGGGTTTCCCCTCGAAGTGGTGTGATTGGATTAAGGGGATTTTATTGTCCTCTAGGTCCGCGGTTCTTGTTAATGGTTCTCCTACTTTTGAATTTAATTGTGAGAAGGGTCTTCGCCAAGGCGATCCTCTTTCTCTTTTTTTTATTCTTGATAGTTATGGAAGCTTTGTCTTGGATGTTGAAGAAAGCTAAAGAGAGTGGAGCTCTTGGAGGTATCAACTTTACAGATCATGAAGCCGACATTACGCATTTATTCTATGCAGACGACGCTCTCATTATGGGCGAATGGTCTCGCGAAAACCTCCAGAACACGGCTCGATATTGAGGGTTTTTTATTTGTGCTCGAGTCTCCGTATTAATATTCACAAATCTAATTTGTTTGGGGTTGGGACCGATGATATTGAAGTCGATAACATGATGGAGGTGTTGGGTTATAAAAGAGGGTCCTTTCCGTTTGTGTATCTTGGGATCCAAGTATGTGCAAGCATGTCCCGGATAAGCAATTGGAACACGGTGATTGACGTTATAAAGAGGCGCATGGAGTCTTGGAAGGCTAGGACCTTATCTATAGGGGGCCGATTGGTTCTCATTAAATCGGTTCTTGAAAATCTTCCGATTTATTATCTATCTCTTTATCAAGCCCCTGTGGCGGTGATTCAAAGTATTGAAGCTATTATGAGGCGATTTTTGTGGGGCAGGTTCAAGTGAAGAAAGAAAGATCCCATGGGTTGCTTGGGAAGTGGTTGCTAGTCCAAAAGACGCAGGTGGTTTGGGCATCAATAGATTGCAAGATATAAATGACGCTCTCCTTCTTAAATGGACATGGCGTTTCAAAAAAGAAGGGAGTTGCTTATGGAAAAAGGTTATAGTAGGGTGTCATGGGTTGAGTTGAGCTTGGACTACGCTTCCATGTAGTTCCTTGGCTAGTGGGTGTTGGAAACGGATAGTGAAATTGGCCTAAAAAAGCTTGTTAATGGGAGAGAGTTAAATAGCTACTTTATTGGTAAGGTTGGAGATGGGTTGTCTATAAATCTCTGGATGGATACTTGGCTGAGGGAAGAACCGTTACGTTTCGTATACCCGAATATGTTCCAGCTTGAAAAAAATAAGTGGGTTTCAGTTTCTAATCGGGTGAAGAGGGGTCAAGGCGCAACAGACCTTTCATGGGAGTGGCGGCCGGCTCCAGCTACTTTTGAGGAGGTGAATGAGTTGTTCCATCTTCTGTCCGGCATTCATGATCATCAATGGTGTGACACCTGTATTTGTAATCATTGTAAACAGTTCAGTTATCAATGAAACAATGTTATTTGATCCCAATGTTTGTTTGTTTATGTTTGACATTTTGCATGTTTTGATTTTTGTTCAATTTCGAACTCTATATCACTTTCTGGAGAGTTATACGCAAACCGATGCGTAAACGTAATCAGTTTAACGCGAAAAACACTCCAGAACATCAATATATTCTTAACATACCTTAAATAACCTTTACATAACTTAGAAATAAGTTTTGAAGGCTTTGGTATGGCAAAATCAAGTTTATTCGCTTACAGGGACTAATTTCGACAAATTGTGAAAGTATGCCGATTCGTACTGTAACGAACATTCTGGAACTTGATCATAAGTTAAAAATACCCCAAATATCCTTTACATAGCTTAGAAATAGGCTTTGAGGGGTTTGGTGTGCTAAAATAAACTTTTTGGCCATTCAGGGACTAAAAGCGTCAAAAAGTGCATAAGTTTGCATTTTCGCGCATAACTTACGTTCTGAATACATCCGGACATCCAAAAATTTATGTAATCATTAAAATATTTTATTTTAGTGATTGACATGATAAAATTCCATTTGTCGCGTAATTTGGATCGTTTTTCACGTCCGTTCGTGTTTCGTCGTAATTAACCGAATAACGTGAACAAACGACCAAACGAACCGACATTCGGCATATTTTTTAGCATATTTCATGTCCACTATGTTTAGGCATCATTGTAGAGCCTTGAATATGGCTTAAGGGGCTTTAGAAGCATCATAAATGGCATTCAACACTTGCGGGGACCAAAACAACAACATTTGAAACTTGTTGCTGAACTGTACATCGCAGGCGGGCCGCGTAAGCAGCCTTGGCTTCTACGCGGGGCGCGAGCGACCCCCAGTTCAGCAAAACAACTTTTAATAAACAACAGCTGGGTTTCTTTGGTTTGCAAACGGTTTTTAAGTAATCTATGGGTTATTTTGGGGTGCCCATGGTATTCCAAAACCATAGGTGCATGTGTACGACTCAGATCGAAGCTTGGTTTTCGATGAACGATCTTAACGGTTACCCAAAATCTATAAATACCCCAAGTTTTTTCCATCCAAGCTCACTTTGATCTGCTCAAATTCTCTAAGTTGGAGTTAAAACACTTCATACCTGAGAATTTTAAGATCAAATCTCCATCGCTTGGACCTCTTGTAAGCTTCTTTCGTTCTTTTATGCGTTTTTAAGCGTGAAAGTCAAACAGTGTTTGACTTTCTGCTTTGACCAGTCAATGGTCAACACGAAGTTTGTTTGAACTTCGTAACGTGAGCGTAATCACGATGGTCATAGTCCTTTGTGACTATACCTACTGATTACCACGTTATTTAGGCATAGCGACGAGTCATAGTTTTGGTCAAAATGCGCATTCTCGCGTATTTTGCAACCAAACTATTATTGGGTATCAAAACCCTTTGTTTTGATATCAAACTTGTTTTCAAACTTCGTTAACATGTTTAACTCGTCACTTTAGGTTTAGTGCTTATATAGGGTCGTAAGGTAAGCGGTCTAAACAACCGCTTAGACTTTCGAACCCGACCCGTTTGGTCAATCATTAGGATTCGACCAAATACATTTTGTGACCATAGTTGTATAGGGAATAACCTTCCGAGGTTATACCTTATGGTCACTTAGTCTACTTAGCTGTATGATAGGTAATTATATGCCTTAGGAAAAATGACCAAAATGCCCTTTTTACGCCAAAATTCATTTTAAGCATATGTAACGTAAATTTTGACATCTAAACTAATTAGGCAGCATTATTAGACATGTTAAGGCATATTTTACTTGTCATAGGACTAGTTAGGCGGTCCAAACACGTTTTACGCGAACGACGCGTTAAAGTAGCGTAAGCTACCTAAACGAGTCGTGATGGGTCGTAAGCACTTAGGATAGGTTCCGTTTTAGAATGTAGGCTTTGTTAAACCATATTACATGAGTTCTTACACTTATTTGGTTTACGAAACCTCATTCTATCCGATCCTCCGATTTAGGTCCGTTTATTAACATAGTTACCTATATTAGGTGCCGTTTGATTCCGTGATCTTTCTTGCTTTGCTTGATTGTTTTCCAAAGACTATTGAGCAATCTCAAGTGAGTACATAGTCCCCTCTTTTACTGTTTTCAAACATTTTGGGGTGAAACACATGTGCCTACTTGTTACTTTCGTGCTTTTTATGCTTTTATATCATATGCTTATTATGTTCATTAGTACGCATGTAGTACATGATTTCATTATGTTTTGCTATGTATGTTCACTTAGCATGCTAGCGCATTGTTTTACATTGCATTTCTGTTGCATATGTTCACTCAGCATATGGACACATTGTTTTACATCTCTACTTTGTATGTTCACTTAGCATACTAGGTACATTGTTTTCATAAAACATGCTTACATTTGGTATGACATTTGGTTTGTTTAACGAACTAAAATACGTTCATTAACATTAGCTACGCCGCTCGGTAGTAAGTAGTGGTACCATAGGACTTGACAACTCCCATTCCTGAAATCCTAGGTTTGTTTGGATATAAGGAATGACTGAATCCGAAAACATTTTTGATAACCTCTGATTTGTTCTAAGGTTATCCTACAGTCTCAAGGCTTGAATGTATATGTTTAACGTTACCACATAAGTGTTTGTATCAGTATAGCATGGGTTTTTACAAAACATATCTTTGGTTTAAACTGTGTTTTATATCAATTACATTGTTTTGTACATTTTACTTATAGGGTTGAGTAAATACTTTTATTCACTATACATTACATTTGTTTACACATAAAACATTTCAACATCTGTTTGAACATTACATTTTGGTGGTTTGTTTGGGTAAGTGATTTACATAACGAGGCAACGTGTAATATGATAAAAGCATGGTGGATACGCTGCTTGTACTTCCTATATATAAGTGCTTTTATGATATTACATATCGTAGCGTTATTTAAACCATTTCAATTTAGACATATTACATTTTACACAATTAACATACTTTCACATAAACATTGTTTTACGAGCAACTTATTTAATACAAACTCATTTTACTTGGTAACTTATTTAACTATACATCTTTCCTTGATATATCATCTGATTTCCTTATCACTTTTTAAATGATTGTAAAAGTAAAACACTTAACAAGATTCATAACTAACTTTTTATCAAACATTTCTTTAAACTTAAGTCATGAACCCTATTTTAACAAAACCTATGTATCTCACAGGCATTTTTATGCTGACGTACCTATTTTTACATGTGTTTTCAGGAGCTTCTGCATAGGATGATCAAGATACACTTAGGCAGACCTGTGCCTTAGTGACTTAAAACGAAGCTAGAAATAGTTTAATTATGTTATGTACTCTTGCTTCTTTTGTTTAAAGACAATGTAATCCTTTTTGTTTATAATTAAAACATAACTTTAATTACCATGGTTGTGAAACAATAATTATGTTACAACACTCCCCGACGTTTCCGTCGCGGTTTCGTTGTTTTACGCGGTCGGGGTGTGACAGAAGAGTTGGTATCAGAGCCAATGGTTATAGGGAATTAGGTTATTAAAAATGCTTTGACCTAGACTATAACTTTTCTAGGACCCTAACACAAGTTAGCTTGTGTTTAGATCTTAAAACACTACCGTCACCTATCTTTAGGTGATTACCAAAACTAGAACACAATTTTCTGAAACGGTTTTTGAAAATCAATCATCTGTTTTTAAATAATTTGTTATAAGGTTTTGAACCCTTCAATTTTTTTTTCAGAATGATTTTGAAAATTTATTCATCCGTTTTTGAATGATTCTTTTGGCCTTGTGCCTTCTAAGTTTTCAAAATCTCGTCAAAGTTTTGGGTCTAAATAGTGTGAACACGTGCAAACTGGAAGGGTGAATGCCTGTACCCTGAGTTTTCTGTCTAAGGTTAGAGTGTTCGTACAAATCCACATAATCGGACCAGTCACTCTTACCTGGGAACTCTTGGGGTGAGTGTTCACGTATAGGCGAGCATGTCTTCGTGATACATTATTTTTGACCCATTTACTTTGATTAGTCACTGTGTGTCGTTTGTTTGCTTTATGGTACGGACGAATGACCACCATCTTTGCCTTTGTTGATTTTTGTATCATCCCATTCTTTTCATCTAATCATCTCACTCATTTTCTCTCATGTTTCCTCTTTCAGAATGCCTCCTCGAAGCGAAAATCCGCTACCTAATGCCGAAATGGCAGCTATCATTGCGCAGCAAATGGCTGCTGTATTCCCAGACATTATTGCTCAAGTTAACCAAGCCAACAATAACCAAAATGCTCCATGCAACTTCAAGAGTTTCAATTTGGCTAACCCACTCAAGTTCAGTGGTTCTGAAGGAGCAACTGGGCTCCTACAGTGGTTCGAGAGCATTGAGAGTACCTTTCGTCATGTTTAGTGTCCTGATAATCGCAAAGTCGAGTTTGCATCTAGTGTGTTTCAAAAGAGGGCTCTTACTTGGTGGAATGGAGTTATGAGAGACCGTGGTGTTTGTTATGGGTCATTTTCTGAACATATATCCTGGCTAATATTCTGCTTTTGATTGTTTACTTATGATCAGGATACCAGATCAGGATATTGGTAGCATCCTGGTGCGATATCCTGGTGTTAACTAAATTAACCACGTGCAGGTTAGAAGCTATGGGTCACTAACGGTCAGATGGACTTCTTCTCCTTAAGAATCGGGCAAACCAGTTGCATAAGAGACATTGAACCCGAAAGACCAGGTCTACAACGTTCGAATAAGGAATATCCGCCGGATCCCGATTTAATAGGATAGTTTGTTGAACTTCTTTTACTATAAATAGATGGGGCAGATCAGATTAAGGCACGAACTTTCACTCACTTTCTCTTTCGCACACTTCATTTTCTAGTTTCTAGCAAACACTATACACAAACACTTGTACTTGAATTACCTTGTATCACCTAGTTGATCCGCATCACATCCTGCACTGTATCCTGATATTTGAAGTAATAGAAGAACAAGGCAGCTGCGATTGTCAGCTCCCGAGGTTTTGTGCCGGCGATCTAGATTGATCAAGGGCTTTCCTCGTACATCTCGTGTCACCCTTTATATTTTAGCTCATTGTTTGATCATAGATACAGCTCTATATCCTGAGCCGTATCCTGAAACTGTTTTTGCAATTAATTTGATTAACATACTTTCAATACTCATTTTTAGCACACTACCTCACTTAACTAATTTGATCACTTAATTGCTTCAGTAATTTTTGACCAAAACAGTGTTGAGGTTGCTTTAGCACAGACTTGGGCCGAGCTTAGGGCGCTTATGATGAGGGAATTCTGTCCTCGTCATGAACAGAGGGCGTTGGAAAGAGAGTTTGATGACTTGAAGCAGGATAGTGGAGAACACCGTGCGTACACAGCTTACTTTGTCCTACAATGGTTACCCACTCGAGAAAGCTATCGAAAGGTATGTCAATGGTTTACCTGACCCCGTTCAAGACATCTTCACTGGTAGTAACCCTACCGCAGTTCGTTAGGCAATCGAGTTAGCTGCGACTTTGACTGAGTCGCAGATCAGAAAAGGGTAAGCTACACAGGAAAGGTGACAAGGATAAGAAACAAACGTCTGATAAGGGTGAGAACAAGAAGGGAAAGAAAGCTGGGTCTACTAAGAAGTCTAGGAAGCGCAAGGCTTCCCAAAACTTCGCCGTTACTGCACAGGCCAATCAAGCTGCTCCAAATCAGCCTGCGCAACCACCTGCCAAGAAACCATACCTTGGCAATGTACCTCTGTGCAACAGGTGTAACAGTCATCATCAGCCACACATCCAGTTTCGTTATTGTACCAATTGTGGAAGATCTGGTCATCTTGTCGCCACATGTCGCCTTCCTGCTAATTAGAATCGAGCAGCTCAGAACCCAGCTCAGCAGGCTGCTCAACCGCCTACTCAACAGCAAGCACAAGCTGCATGACCTCACTTTCCTCCTGGTTCATGCTATAATTATGGGGACCTGACTCATTATCGAAACCAGTGTCCAAGGCTTTCCAACACAAATCAGAATTAGGCTCAGGCTCAGGCTCGAGGTCGAGTCTTCAACATGAATGCTAATGAGGCACATGCAGACAATTAGGTGGTCAACGGTACGTTCTTTATTAACAATCAGTCTGCTTCTGTTCTTTTTTATTCGGGTGCCGATAAGAGTTTTGTGTCATTATCTTTTGAGCCTTTGCTTCGCATGTCTAGAACGAAACTAGGAAAACCCTTGACAGTAGATGTTGCTAGTGGTGATCTCATTGTTCTCAAATCTGTTCTTCGTAACTGCCAATTGAACCTTAACAACCATCTTTTTCCTATCGACCTCACACCAATGCAACTTGGAAGTTTCGACATCATAGTGGGCATGGATTGGTTAGCCAAGCATCACGCAGAGGTAGTTTGTTTTGAGAAGCTTGTTCGTGTTCCGCTTTCGACAGGTAAGATATTAGAGGTTCGTGGTGAGAAACCTGCTAGTAGCCTCAAACTCATGTCTTGTACTCAAGCTCAGAAGTATCTGCGAAAGAACTATATGGCCTTCTTGGCACATGTTGTAGCAGATAAAGGCAAGGGTAAGTCTATTCAAGATATCCCTATTGTTCGGGATTATCCTGAAGTGTTTCCTGAAGAGTTACCTGGTTTACCCCCAGCACGCCAAGTCGAGTTCCGTATTGATCTTGTACCTGGTGCAAATCCTATTGCCAGATCTCCATATCGTCTTGCACCGTCTGAGATGTAAGAGTTGTCTAAGCAGCTCCATGAGCTTTCTGGCAAAGGTTTTATTCGTCCTAGCTTTTCACCTTGGGGTGCTCCCGTTCTTTTTGTCAAGAAGAAGGATGGATCTTATTACCAAACTTCCGCGCACTAAGAGAGGTCATGATGCCATCTGGGTAGTTGTTGATCGTCTTACAAAGTCAGCACATTTCTTCCGATCCGTGAGGATCAATCTGCTGACAAGCTTGCTAAAATCTATGTGGATGAAATTGTATCTAAACATGGTGTTCCTTTTAACATTATTTCTGACAGAGATGCTCGATTCTCGTCTCGTTTTTGGAGAACCATGCAATCTGCTATGGGGACCCAACTTAATTTGAGCACAGCTTATCATCCGCAATCAGATGGCCAAACTGAAAGAACAATCCATACTTTGGAGGATATGCTTAGAGCTTGTGTGATCTATTTTGGTGGTAGTTGGGATTCGTATCTTCCGTTGGTTGAATTCTCCTACAACAATAGTTATCACTCCAGCATCAACATGGCTCCTTTCGAGGCTCTCTATGGTTGAAAATGTCGTTCACCAGTCTGCTGGAATGAGATCGGTGAGGCTCAGCTTACTGGACCTGACCTTATTCTAGAGACAACAGATAAGGTTAAGAAAGTTCGTGATAACCTTCAGACAGCTAGAACCCGTCAAAAAAGTTACGCGGACCGACGACGCAAGCCCTTGGAATTTCAAGTCGGTGATCGCGTATTACTTAAGGTCTCACCTTGGAAAGGTGTGATCAGATTTGGAAAGATAGGAAAACTTGCACCTAGATATGTTGGACCATTCAAGATCGTCGAAAGAATCTGAAAGGTAGCTTACAGACTTGAGTTACCTCCTGAACTTGGAAACATTCATCCACCCTTTCACGTGTCCAATCTCAAGAAGTGTTTAGCTGATGAGAACCTCCACATACCACTCGACGAAATTCGTGTTGATAACACGATGCATTTTGTTGAAAAGCCTATGGAAATCATGGATCGTGAAGTCAAATGGCTTAAACGCAAGCGCATTCCATTGGTCAAAGTGCGCTGGGAATCTAAATGTGGACCAGAATTTACTTGGGAACGTGAAGATCAAATGAAGGCGAAATATCCACATCTTTCTCACAAGTTTCCTATAAATAAATTTCGGGACGAAATTTCCACAAGTAGGGGAGACTGTGACACCTGTTTTTGTAATCATTGTAAACAGTTCAGTTATCAATGAAACAGTGTTATTTGATCCTAATGTTTGTTTGTTTATGTTTGACATTTTGCATGTTTTGATTTTTGTTCAATTTCGAACTCTATATCACTTTTTTGAGAGTTATACGCAAACCGATGCGTAAACGTAATTAGTTTAACACGACAAACACTCTGGAACATCAATATATGCTTAAAATACCTTAAATAACCTTTACATAACTTAGAAATAAGTTTTGAAGGCTTTGGTATGGCAAAATCAAGTTTATTTGCTTACAGGGACTAATTTTGACAAACTGTAAAAGTATGCCGATTCGTACTGTAACGAACATTCCGGAAGTTGATCAAAAGTTAAACATACCCCAAATATCCTTTACATAGCTTAGAAATAGGCTTTGAGGGGTTCGGTGTGCTAAAATAAACTTTTTGGTCATTCAGGGACTAAAAGCGTCAAAAAGTGCATAAGTTTGCATTTTCGCGCATAACTTACGTTCTGAATACATCCGGACATCCAAAAATTTATGTAATCATTAAAATATTATATTTTAGTGATTGGCATGATAAAATTCCATTCGTCGCGTAATTTGGATCGTTTTTCACGTCCGTTCGTGTTTCGTCGTAATTAACCGAATAACGTGATCAAACGACCAAACGAACCGACATCCGACATATTTTTGAGCATGTTTCATGTCCACTATGTTTAGGCATAATTGTAGAGCCTTGAAGATGGCTTAACGGGCTTTAGAAGCATCAAAAATGGCATTTAACACTTGCGGGGACCAAAACAGCAACATTTGAAACTTGTTGCTGAACTGTACATCGCAGGCGGGCCGCGTAAGCCAGCCTTGGCTTCTACGTGGGGCGCAAGTAACCCCAGTTCAGCAAAACAGCTTTTAACAAACAGCAGCTGGGTTTCTTTGGTTTGCAAACGATTTTTAAGTAATCTATGCGCTATTTTGGAGTGCCTATGGTATTCCAAAACCATGGGTGCATGTGTACGGTTCAGATCGAAGCTCGGTTTTCGATGAACGATCTTAACGGTTACCCAAACTCTATAAATACCCCAAGTTTTTCCATCCAAGCTCACTTTGATCTGCTCAAATTCTCTAAGTTGGAGTTAAAACACTTCATACCTGAGAATTTTAAGATCAAATCTCCATCGCTTGGACCTCTTGTAAGCTTCTTTCGTTCCTTTATGCGTTTTTAAGCGTGAAAGTCAAACAGTGTCTGACTTTCTGCTTTGACCAGTCAATGGTCAACACAAAGTTCGTTTGAACTTCGTAACGTGAGAGTAATCACGATGGTCATTGTCCTTTGTGACTATACCTACTGATTACCACATTATTTAGGCGTAGTGACGAGTCATAGTTTCGGTCAAAATGCGCATTCTCGCGTATTTTGTAACCAAACTATTCTTGGGTATCAAAACCCATTGTTTTGATATCAAACTTGTTTTCAAACTTCGTTAAACATGTTTTAACATGTTTAACTCGTCACTTTAGGTTTAGTGCTTATATAGGGTCGTAAGGTAAGCGGTTTAAACAACCGCTTAGACTTTCGAACCCGACCCGCTTGGTCGATCATTAGGATTCGACCAAACACATTTTGTGACCATAGTTGTATAGGGAATAACCTTCCGAGGTTATACCTTATGGTCACTTAGTCTACTTAGTTGTATGATAGGTAATTATATGCCTTAGGAAAAATGACCAAAATGCCCTTTTTACGCCAAAATTCATTTTAAGCATATATAACGTAAATTTTGACATCTAAACTAATTAGGAAACATTATTAGACATGTTAAGGAATATTTTACTTGTCATAGGACTAGTTAGGCGGTCCAAACGCGTTTTACGCGAACAACGCGTTGAAGTGGCGTAAGCTACCTAAACGAGTCGTGATGGATCGTAAGCACTTAGGATAGGTTCCGTTTTAGAATGTAGGCTTTGTTAAACCATATTACATGAGTTCTTACACTCATTTGGTTTACAAAACCTCATTCTACCCGATTCTCCGATTTAGGTCCGTTTATTAACATAGTTACCTATATTAGGTGCCATTTGATTCCGTGATCTTTCTTGCTTTGCTTGATTGTTTTCCAAAGACTATTGAGCAATGTCAAGTGAGTACATAGTCCCCTCTTTTACTGTTTTCAAATATTTTGGGGTGAAACACATGTGCCTACTTGTTACTTTCGTGTTTTTCATGCTTTTATATCATATGCTTGTTATGTTCATTAGTACGCATGTAGTACATGATTTCATTATGTTTTGCTATGTATGTTCACTTAGCATGCTAGCGCATTGTTTTACATTGCATTTCTGTTGCATATGTTCACTCTGCATATAGACACATTGTTTTACATATCTACTTTGTATGTTCACTTAGCATACTAGGTACATTGTTTTCATAAAACATGCTTACATTTGGTATGACATTTGGTTTGTTTAATGAACTAAAATACGCTCATTAACATTAGCTACGCCGCTTGGTAGTAAGTAGTGGTACCATAGGACTTGACAACTCCCATTCCTGAAATCCTAGGTTTGTTTGGATATAAGGAATGACTGAATCCGAAAACATTTTTGATAACCTTTGATTTATTCTAAGGTCATCCTACAATCTCAAGGCTTGAATGTATACGTTTAACATTACCACATAAGTGTTTGTATCAGTATAGCATGGGTTTTTACAAAACATATCTTTAGTTTAAACTGTGTTTTATATCAATTACATTGTTTTGTACATTTTACTTATAGGGTTGAGTAAATACTTTTATTCACTATACATTACATTTGTTAACACATAAAACATTTCAACATCTGTTTGAACATTACATTTTGGTGGTTTGTTTGGGTAAGTGATTTACATAACGAGGCAACGTGTAATATGATAAAAGCATGGTGGATACGCCGCTGGTACTTCCTATATATAAGTGCTTTTATGATATTACATATCGTAGTGTTATTTAAACCATTTCAATTTAGACATATTACATTTTACACAAATAACATACTTTCACATAAACATTGTTTTACGAGCAACTTATTTAATACAAACTCATTTTAATTGGTAACTTATTTAACTATACATCTTTCCTTGATATATCATCTGATTTCCTTATCACTTTTTAAATGATTGTAAAAGTAAAACACTTAACAAGATTCATGACTAAGTTTTTATCAAACATTTTTTTAAACTTAAGTCATGAACCCTATTTTAACAAAACCTATGTATCTAACAGGCATTTTTATGCTGACGTACGTATTTTTACATGTGTTTTCAGGAGCTGTTGCATAGGATGATCAAGATACACTTAGGCAGACCTGTGCCTTAGTGACTTAAAACAAAGCTAGAACTAGTTTAATTATGTTATGTACTTTTGCTTCTTTTGTTTAAAGACAATGTAATCCTTTTTGTTTATAAATAAAAAATAACTTTAATTACCATGGTTGTGAAATAATAATTCTGTTACAACACTCCCCGACGTTTCCGCCGTGGTTTCGTTGTTTTACGCGGTCGGGGTGTGACAAATGGCATAATGGTCATGATCGTTGGACATGGACGGGCGACAAGAATGGCTTTTATAGTGTTCACATGGCAAAAAAATTGATTTCTGCTAAAGCGACGGCCTCAATTGACTCGAACATGAAGTGGAAAGGGTGGACGCCGCTGAAATGTAAAATTATGGTTTGGCAACCTAACCTTGATCGGCTATCTACAAGAGTAGATTTAATCAAACGCGTTGTCGACATATAAGATGTTTCGTGTGTTCTTTGTAATGCGAATCCGGAGACGACAACTGTGACACCTGTGCTTGTAATCATTGTAAACAGTTCAGTTATCAATGAAATAATGTTATTTGTGTCACACCCTGACTTTTGCGGAAGCGTGGGTTATTGGTGTGACTTCTTAATACCATAGCAATCAATCATAACCATGCTATATGATAAAAACATGAGATGTTCATCCATTAATAAGGTTTAGAAAAAGAATACCATATTATACTTGTCTTAAAACATCAATCCCAAAATAAGTTACAAACCTTGACTTGTTTAAATGAGTTCATAAAAACTTGCAAAGACCTTAAACAAAACTAGGTTTAGAGATATGTGACCCGTCCAGGTAGAGGTTACACCTTCTAAACCCTACAACCCTGGATGACTTCTTTATTCAAACGCAGCTTGAAAAACATGCATACCGTGCCAGATCCATTAGTTTCCTGAAATACATGTAGTTTGAAAAATCAACAAAAGTTGAGCGAGTTCATGTGTAAGTGAGTATGTATAAACCTTTGTAATTATTGTATGTATGAAAATCCCTGGTATGTAGCAATTAAGGAAAAAGAGATCACCATTGGGTTGCAAAGCCAATGATATGTGTGAAGTGATACAGGAAGACTCAAACCTAGCAAATTTGTGCGTCGGGCTCATAGTCACTGCCTGGCCCACTAAGCGGACTCAGGAGTGGGGCTCGCTACACCCAAATAGATCTATCACTCATGACCCTCGGTCCTACAACGAGGATTAATGGCCTCAAGTTCCACCTACCCACTCATATGATCTAAGTAGTAAACCCTCCTTAAGCTAACCATACCATGTATAAAAGTGTCCGTAAATATTGTAACATGTATTCCACCCCCGAAGTATAAAAACTGAAAACAGTTAAGAGAAAAGGGGGACATGAACTCACTATATTGCGTCTTCGGTATGTGTAACCCAAATCTCCGCGGCAAACACGACTACCTACAATGGTCTAACGTCTATTAGACGAACGGGTCGTGCATTGTCTTAGTATTTATGTTTTTGAGTTACGATTTCTTGATATTATTCCAAGTTATGATCACTAGTTAATGTTTGGATTAATTGCTAAACAATATTTCATACTCCTACTTCTCAAGTGTTTTAACTTCGTATTTTCCTTCCCAAGGATGGGGGTATCTCATACATGTATTTTCGTATTTTGTATTTGTATATCTTGCCAAGTAATGGCGTCGTATTTCGGTGTATTGTTCCAAATAAAAATATGTTAATATATTCCCAATATATATATTTCCAAAACCATATATTTCAAGTCTCACTTAAATATATATAAGCTTATTTCGTTAAATCATGTATTGTCCCAGAAAATATATATTTTTCTCAAAAATTACATATCTTCTAAATATACTAAGAAAATATATTTTTATCACCCACTTGGAAAAATATATTCAACACATTTGTCCAAAAATAACGTACTTCCAAAATATATGTATTTTTCCCAAAAATAATATATTTTATTTCTACAGTTTCCAAAATAATATTTTACCAAAATATGTGCAAGAGTATTTTCTGGAAAATTACATAAGTTACGTCTTAGCGCGTCGTATTGCAATAATAATTACGTAACTTCAATATTTATTTCGTGAGAGTTTTGATATTATTTTGGAGTCGTAATTTCCATGGTATTTTGTAAGTTATATTATTTTACCCTAAAATAATATAACTAGTTCACAAAATATACAATTAATCACACAAGTGTCTTAGTATAAAATATATATTCTAAATATATATTTATCCATTTTTATTTGCGAAAACCTACCTCCAATACTTGGTATTTTTGTAATAAAAATCATGGCGAAGTTTATTTTGAAAACCAAGTTAAAAATATATTTGTAAACATTTGTTAGAAAAATATTTCTAAGTGTTGTAATTCTAGAAAAAATTCGCCAGAGTTTCCTCTGTAAATGGAGGTGTCCATGCTTTTTAGCATATCATTTTCTTTTGTAAAATCATTCAAGCAATTAACAATCAACAATATACAATTTTTGATTACTAACTTTGACAAAAATAAACATGAACCATAAACTTATGAACTTGAAAGTTTGTAAAAATATGTAGTAAGTCACTAGCATACTTAGTAGGTCTTGTTATCTTTAAAAGTATGATTAGTTTCTTAAAATCTTTATTTTTAAAGGATATGTATTTTCACAACTTCTAGTCATGATTTCCAAAAACATTTCTTTGTTAAATTTTCCTTCTACACAAGTGTTCCTACACTTGTTTACCCCCTAAAAATGTGTTTATTTCATGTAATATCCAAGTTTTAACAAAACTCGTTCCTTTCACTTGGTTCTTCCGAAAACCCACTCATAGATCTTTAGATCTACAAGTTTACAACTTTATTTTTCAAGAAAACTTATATTTATTCAAGTTCAAAGTTCATGTATGGATGGTTTCATCATCCTTCATATCTTTAATCTTTACACCTTGCTAGTTCATGTTCTTAAACATGATCTAGCAAGTCTAGGTGATGAACCATCTTACTTCTACTAACCAACAACATGTATTAAGCATAACAACACAAGATCAACATGATTTCAACATCATTTAACACTACTTCATCTCTTTATCCATTCTTCATCCTTTATGTTCAAGATTAGTTTAAGTTCTTTAGAGTTTCTTAACATTTTATCATTCTATCAACTATTAACCACCAAAAACAAGAACAAGATGAAGATTTGAAGCACTTACTACTAGCACAAGGCTAGGGGAGAAACAAAGCGTAAAAGTTGTGGATAAAAGAAAACTAGAGCGGTCATTGAGCTTCCGAGTGCACCAAGCTTACTTGTTGGACCTCTTGAACCTTTGTATATGTATGAATGGCTCAAAAAAGACTTGATGGTGGTGGTATGGTGGTGTGATTGGTGGCGGCCGAAAGTAGGGAAAGAGAAGAGAGAAGATGGGAGCTTGTGTTGTTTGTGAAATGAAAGTGTTAACCCATGTATCTATTTATAATCCAATTCTTATGTTTATCCATCATGTAACATGTTTCATGGTCCAACAACACTTGAATAAAATATTGAAAAGAATGGTGGGGGTGTCCCACCATCTTACAACCGTCAAAAAGGGGGGGGGGGGTAAGGGGGTTGGGTTGTAATGATCTAGTTACTTATTTAGTTAAGTTTCAAGTGTTAAGTTAGTGTACTAGTGTGTGTTATATAATATAAGGTGTGTTAGGGTGTTCGGGGACCCTAACTAGCTCAGAAAAGTAAAAACAATGTGTTTGACAAAATTTTTATGTTCCAGGTAAAGTCCGGTTGTTCGGTTGGATGTTGATCCGTTAAAGTGCTAAATAAATCTTTAAAGTGTCTTTTATATTATTTTTAGTGACACAATTAATTCCCAACATTTTGGAAAGTGTCTAGGACTATTTTGCCAAGTTTTTGCACTTTACTAGCATTGTTAAATGCTGAATTTTGGTTATTTAGTGCATAATTCTGCACTTGAAGTATGTTTTAGGCACTTCCGGGCACTATAACTATCACCTAGTGACGTAGTTTTATGGTCCTCACTTCCCTACACTCCCTACCAGTGTAGTACTTTATTCCCGTCTCATACTGGGCCTCAATAATATTGTCTGTCTAGGTGCTGGCATTGTCAGCATGTTTCCTGGGTTACCCGTTTAGTGTGCTAACTGTGCTTTGTGCATCAAGTTTGTCAGTAAAGTTTGTATGTAATAAATAGAGTGACAGTATAAAATGTGATGCATGTGTATGTATGTAACGGAAAACAGAAAGCAGTCTAATCACAGTTGGAATTTAGCACAGTCATTAATCACAAGTTAATTATTAATTAAGTGTACGGATACCCGTAATGTGAGGGTTGTCACATTCTCCCCCCCGTTAAGAAAATTTCGTCCTCGAAATTTGTACTACCTTAACTCCTTATGGTTACGTTACGCGTGTATATATATGAATAATACTGAGGTAGATGATCACCAACCCGAATCAAACCTTACTCACATCAGGTGAGTCCCAGAATATGTAACAACCAGAACCCTATGGTTAAAAGGTATGTGCTTTTAGCATTTGTTTTCAAAGGTACAAGACGTACTTGACGTATAGTCTAGTGTAATCCAGCCGCTGGTACTTCCTATATATAAGTGCTTTTATGATATTACATATCGTAGCATTATTTAAACCATTTCAATTTAGACATATTACATTTTACAATAATAACATATTTTCACAAGACATTGTTTTACAAACAGTTTAATTTGTACAAACTCATTTTACTTGGTTATTTATTTAACCATACATCTTTCTTTTATATAATATGATTTCTTATCAAGTTTTCGTATGATTTATAAAAGAAAACACTTAACAAAGATTCATAACTAAATTTTATTAAACATTTCTTTAAACATCAGTCATGAATCCTATTTTAACAAAAAACCTATGTATCTCACAGGCATTTTTATGCTGACGTACCTATTTTCACATGTGTTTTCAGGAGCTGTTGCATAGGATGTTCAAGATACACTTAGGCGGACCTGTGCCTTAGTGACATAAAACGAAGCTAGAACTAGTTTAATTATGTTATGTACTCTTGTTTTCTTTGTTCAAGACAATGTATCCCTCCTTGTTTATAAATAAAACATAACTTTAAATACCATGGTTATGAAACAATGATTCTGTTACAACACTCCCTGTCGTTTCCGCCGCAGTTTCGTTGTTTTACGCGGTCGGGGTGTGAAAGAAGAGTTGGTATCAGAGCCAATGGTTATAGGGAATTAGGTTATTAGCAATGCTTTGACCTAGACTATAACTTTTCTAGGACCCTAACACAAGTTGTCTTGTGTTTAGATCTTAAAACATACATTTCACCTATCCTTAGGTGATTACCAAAACAAGAACACAATTTTCCAAAACGCTTTTTGAAAATCAATCATCTGTTTTTAAATGATTTATTATAAGGTTTTGAACCTTTCAATTTTTCATAATGATTTTGAAAATTTAATCATCCATTTTTGAATGATTCTTTTGGCCTTGTGCCTTCCAAGTTTTCAAAATCTCGTCAAAGTTTGGGTCTAAATAGTGTGAACACGTGCAAACTGGAAGGATGAATGCCTGTACCATGAGTTTTCTGTCTAAGGCTAGAGTGTTCATACAAATCCACATAATCGGACCAGTCACTCTTACCTGGGAACTCTTGGGGTGAGTGTTCACTTATAGGCGAGCATGTCTTCGCAATACATTATTTTTGACCCATTTACTTTGATTAGTCACTGTGTGTCATTTGTTTGCTTTGTGGTACGAACGAATGACCACCATCTTTGCTTTTGTCGATTTTTGTATCATCTCATTCTTTTCATCTAATCATCTCACTCGTTTTCTCTCATGTTTCCTCTTTTAGAATGCCTCATCGACTCGAAAATCCGCTACCTAATGCCGAAATGGCAGCTATCATGGCGAAGCATATGGCTGCTGTACTCCCAGACATTATTGCTCAAGTTAACCAAACCAACAATAACCAGAATGCTCCATGCAACTTCAAGAGTTTCAACTCGGCTAAACCACTCAAGTTTAGTGGTTCTGAAGGAGCAACTGGGCTCCTATAGTGGTTCGAGAGCATTGAGAGTACGTTTCGTCATGTTCAGTGTCCTGACAATCGCAAGGTCGAGTTTACTTCCAGTGTGTTTTAGAAGAGGGCTCTTACATGGTGGAACGGGGTTATGAGAGACCGTGGTGCTGAGGTTGCTTTAGCACAGACCTAGGCAGAGCTTAGGGCCCTTATGATGAGGGAATTTTGTCCTCGTTATGAACTGAGGGCTTTAGAAACAGAGTTTGATGATTTGAAGCAGGATAGTGGTGAGCACCGGGCTTACACTAATAGGTATGAATAGTTGAGTTTGCTATGCCCTACCATGGTTACCCCACTCGAGAAAGCTATCGAGAGGTATATTGATGGCTTACCTGACTCCGTACAAGACATCGTCACTGGTAGTAACCCTACCACAGTTCATCAGGCAATCGAGTTAGCTACGACATTGACTGAGTCGCAGGTCTGAAAAGGTAAGCTACATAGGAAGGGTGACAAGGGTAAGAAACAGTCGTCTGATAAGGGTGAAAGCAAGAAGGGTAAGAACAAGAAGGGTAAGGAATCTGGTTCTTCGAAAGGGTCTAGGAAGTGCAAGGCTTCCCAGAATTTCGCTATCACTGCCCAAGTCAATCAGGCAGCTCCCAACCAACCTGCACAACCACCAGTAAAGAAATGGTATGTGGGGAATGAACCGTTGTGCAACAGATGCAATAGCCACCATCAACCGCAAGTTCAGTGTCGTTTCTGTACAAACTGTGGGAAGTCGGGTCATCTTGCTGATATTTATCGCTTTGCTCCCAATCAAGCTGCTCATAACCTAGCTCAGCAGGCTGCTCAACTGCCTGCTCAATAGCAAGCACAAGTTGCACGACCTCATTTTCCTCCTGGTTCATGCTACAATTGTGGGGACCTGACTCATTATCGAAACCAGTGTCCAAGGCTGGCCAACGCAAATCAGAATCAGGCTCAGGCTCGAGGTCGAGTCTTCAACATGAATGCTAACGAGGCACGTGCAGAAAACGAGGTGGTCAACGGTACGTTCTTTGTTAACAATCAGTCTGCTTCTGTTCTTTTTGATTCGGGTGCCGATAAGAGTTTTGTATCATTGTCTTTTGAGCCATTGCTGTGCATGTCTAGAACGAAACTAGGAAAACCTTTGACTGTAGAAGTTGCTAGTGGTGATCCCGTTGTTCTCGATTCTGTTCTTCGTCATTGCCAGTTGAACCTTAATAACCATCTTTTTCCTATCGACCTCAAACCAATGCAACTTGGAAGCTTCGACATTATAGTGGGCATGGATTGGTTAGCCAAGCATCACGCAGAGGTAGTTTGTTTCAAGAAGATTGTTCGTGTTCCACTCTCGACAGGTGAGATCCTAGAGGTTCGTGGTGAGAAACCTGCTAGTAGTCTCAAGCTCATGTCTTGTACTCAGGCTCAGAAGTATCTGCGAAAGAACTATGTGGCCTTCTTGGCACATGTTGTAGCAGATAAAGGCAAAGGTAAGTCTATTCAAGATATCCCTGTTGTTCGGGATTATCCTGAGTTGTTTCCTGAAGAGTTACCTGGTTTACCCCCAGCGCGCCAAGTCGAGTTCCGTATTGACCTTGTACCTGGTACAAATCCTATTGCCAGATCTCCATATCGTCTTGCACCGTCTGAGATGCAAGAGTTGTCTAAGCAGCTTCAGGAGCTTTCTGACAAATGTTTTATCCGTCCCAGCTTTTCACCTTGGGGTGCTCCCGTTCTTTTTGTCAAGAAGAAGGATGGATCTTTCAGGATGTGTATCGATTACCGTGAGCTTAACAAGCTTACCATCAAGAATCGATATCCCCTACCTTGCATTGATGATCTCTTTGATCAGTTACAGGGTGCTACTTGTTTCTCAAAGATTGATCTACGTTCTGGGTATCATCAACTTCGTGTGCATGAAGAAGATATTCCCAAGACTGCTTTCCGCACTCGATATGGGCATTATGAATTCACAATTATGCCATTCGGTTTGACTAATGCTCCCGCTGTTTTCATGGACTTAATGAATAGGGTCTGGAAACCTTATTTAGACAAGTTCAAAATCGTTTTCATTGATGACATTTTGATTTATTCTAAGACGCGAGCTGATCATGAGCAACATCTTCGTCTTACTCTGGAACTCCTGAAGAAAGAGCAACTTTTTGCCAAATTCTCTAAATGCGAATTTTGGCTTAAGGAAGTTCAATTTTTGGGGCATATCGTCAACGAACAAGGTATTCATGTAGCTCCCTCCAAGTTCAGTGTGATTAAGGATTGGGATACGCCTACTACACCCACCGAAGTTCGTTCATTTCTTGGTCTTGCGGGTTATTACCGCCGCTTCATCAAAAACTTCTCAAAGATTGCAGTTCCTCTAACTCTGAAGAACAAACCCTTCGAATGGGGATCTAAGCAAGAAGAAGCATTTCAGAGCTTGAAGCAGAAGCTTTGTGATGCACCTATTCTATCTTTGCCTGAGGGCAATGATGATTTTGTTATGTATTGTGATGCATCAAACTTGGGTCTTGGCTGTGTTCTCATGCAAAGGAACAAAGTCATAGCATATGCATCGAGGCAGTTGAAGATACACGAGAAGAACTACACCACTCATGATCTTGAGTTAGATGCAGTTGTGTTCGCTCTCAAAATATGGAGACACTATTTGTATGGTACAAAATGTGTGGTTTTCACTGACCACAAAAGTCTTCAGCACATCTTCAACCAGAAAGAACTCAACATGAGACAACGACGTTGGGTTGAGCTTCTAAACGACTATGACTGCGAAATTCGCTACCATCCTGGTAAGGCAAATGTCGTAGCTGATGCATTGAGTCGTAAGGAACGTGTCAAGCTTCACTGTGTCAAAGTTCGATCTGATATTCAAGCCCGCATCTCTCAGGCTCAACATACTTGTGTTTCACAAGGTTTGATGGGTAAGGAATTACCCTATCACATTAAGCCTGATCTTGAACTGAAGAACAATGGATTGTATTATTTCATGGACCGTTTGTGGGTCCCAAGTCAAGACAATCTTCGCACCTTGCTTATGGATGAAGCTCATAAGTCTCGTTATTCTGTTCATCCTGGCGCAGACAAAATGTATAAGGATCTTCGTGCTTAGTATTGGTGGCCTGGTATGAAGAAAGACATTGCCTTATACGTATCAAAATGCCTTACTTGTCTTAAGGTTAAGGCTGAACATCAACATCCCTCTGGTTTATTGGAGCAACCAGAGATTCCAATTTGGAAATGGGAAAACATTGCTATAGATCTTATTACCAAACTTCCGCGCACTAAAGAGGTCATGATGCCATATGGGTAGTTGTTGATCGTCTTACAAAGTCAGCGCATTTCTTGCCGATCCGTGAGGATCTATCTGCTGACAAGCTTGCTAAAATCTATGTGGATGAAATTGTATCTAGACATGGTGTTCCTTTGAACATTATTTCTGACAGAGATGCTCGATTCTCGTCTCGTTTTTGGAGAACCATGCAATCTGCTATGGGGACCCAACTTAATTTGAGCATAACTTATCATCCACAATCAGATGGCCAAACTAAAAGAACAATCGAGACTTTGGAGGATATGCTTAGAGCTTGTGTGATCGATTTTGGTGGTAGTTGGGATTCGTATCTTCCGTTGATTAAATTCTCCTACAACAATAGTTATCACTCCAGCATCAACATGGCTCCTTTCGAGGCTCTCTATGGTCGAAAATGTCGTTCACCAGTCTGCTGGAATGAGATCGGTGAGGCTCAGCTTACTGGACGTGACCTCATTATAGAGACAACAGATAAGGTTAAGAAAGTTCGCGATAACCTTCAGACAGCTAGAAGCCGTCAAAAGAGTTACGCGGACCGACGACGCAAGCCCTTGGAATTTCAAGTCGGTGATCATGTATTACTTAAGGTCTCACCTTGGAAAGGTGTGATCAGATTTGGAAAGACAGGAAAACTTGCACCTAGATATGTTGGACCATTCAAGATCGTCGAAAGAATCGGTAAGGTAGCCTACAGACTTGAGTTACCTCCTGAACTTGGAAATGTTCATCCAACTTTTCACTTATCCAATCTCAAGAAGTGTTTAGCTGATGAGAACCTCTACATACCACTTGATGAAATTCGTGTTGATAACACGATGCATTTTGTTGAGAAACCTGTGGAAATCATGGATCGTGAAGTCAAATGGCTCAAGCGCAAGCGCATTCCTTTGGTCAAAGTTCGCTGGGAATCTAAACATGGACCAGAATTTACTTGGAAACGTGAAGATCAAATGAAGGCGAAATATCCACATCTATTCTCACAAGTTTCCTCTAAATAAATTTTGGGACGAAATTTCCACAAGTAGGGGATACTGTGACACCTGTGCTTGTAATCATTGTAAACAGTTCAGTTATCAATGAAATAATGTTATTTGATCCCAATGTTTGTTATTTTATGTTTGACATTTTTGCATGTTTTGATTTTTGTTCAATTTCAAACTCTATATCGCTTTCTGGAGAGTTATACGCAAATCGATGCGTAAACATAATCAGTTTAATGCAAAAAACACTCCGGAACATCAACATATGCTAAACATACCTTAAATAACCTTTACATAACTTAGAAATAAGTTTTGAAGGCTTTGGTAAGGCAAAATCAAGTTTATTCGCTTACAGGGACTAATTTTGACAAACTGCGAAAGTATGCCGATTCATACTGTAACGAACATTCCGGAACATGATCATAAGTTAAACATATCCTAAATATCCTTCACATAGCTTATAAATAGGCTTTGAGGGGTTCGGTGTACTAAAATAAACTTTTTGGTCATTCAGGGACTAAAAGCGTCAAAAAGTGCATAAGTTTGCATTTTCGCGCATAACTTACATTCTGAATACATCCGGTCATCCAAAAATTTATGTAATCATTAAAATATTTTATTTTAGTGATTGGCATGGTAAAATTCCATTCGTCGCTTAATTTGGATCGTTTTTGCGTTCGTTACGACTTCCGTCGTAATTAACCGAATAACACAACCGTACGACCAAACGAACCGACATCCAAGATATTTTTGAGCATATTTTAAGTTCCCTATACTTTAACTTCATTTTAGAGCCTTGAAATGGGGTTAACGGGGGTTAAATGCATCAAAAATCAAGTTTTAAGCATGCAGGGGCCTGTTTTGCCAAATTTGAAAGTTCTGATCTGAGGGTATGGCGGGGCGCGACAGCCTAGGCTAAATTCTGTCAGGGGTGGCCAAAACCCTATCTGGGTAGAAACATTGAATCTGGTCCAAACAGCTGAATTTGATGGTTTTGTTGCTTGTTTTTCAATACCATTTGATGGTTTTCATGCTCACATTGTATTTTAAAACCTTGGGCCCAAGTGTAAGGTCATGATCGAAGCACGGTTTACGAGGAACGATCCTAACAGTTATGGGTTTTCTATAAATACCCAACACCCTCATTCTCATTCCTCACAATTTGATTCAAATAGCTCTAAGTTGGGGTTTAGCACTTCATACCTGAGCAACTTGGATCAAGATTTCCTTGCTTGGACCCTTTGTAAGTATTCCTTCGTGCTTTTATGCGTTTTAGTGTTTGACTTTCTACTTTGACCAGTCTTTGGGCAACACGAAGTTCGTTTGAACTTCGCAACGTGAGCGTAATCACGATGGTCATAGTCCTTTGTGACTATACCTACTGATTACCATGTTATTTAGGCGTAGTGACGAGTCATAGTTTCGGTTAAAATGCGCATTCTTGCGTATTTTGCAACCAAACTATTCTTGGGTATCAAAACCCTTTGTTTTGATACCAAATCTGTTTTCAAACCTCGTTTAACATGTTTTAACATGTTTAACTCGTCACTTTATATTTAGTGCTTATATAGGGTCGTAAGATAAGCGGTCTAAACAACCGCTTAGACTTTCGAACCCGACCCGTTTGGTCAATCATTAGGATTCAACCAAACACATTTTGTGACCATAGTTGTATAGGGAATAACCTTCCGAGGTTATACCTTATGGTCACTTAGACTACTTAGTTGCATGATAGGTAATTATATGCCTTAGGAAAAATGACCAAAATGCCCTTTTTACGCCAAAATTCATTTTAAGCATATGTAACATAAATTTTGACATCTAAACTGATTAGGCAACATTATTAGACATGTTAAGGCATATTTACTTGTCATAGGACTAGTTAGGCGGTCCGAACGCGTTTTACGCAAACAACGCGTTAAAGTAGCGTAAGCTACCTAAACGGGTCGTAATGGGTCGTAAGCACTTAGGATAGGTTTCGTTTTAGAATGTAGGCTTTGTTAAACCATATTACATGAGTTCTTACACTCATTTGGTTTACGAAACCACATTTTATCCGATCCTCCGATTTAGGTCCGTTATTAACGTAGTTACCTATATTAGGTGCCGTTTGATTCCGTGACTTTTCTTGCTTTGCTTGGTTGTTAACCAAAGACTATTGAGCAACCTCAAGTGAGTACATAGTCCCCTCTTTTACTGTTTTTCAAACATTTTGGGGTGAAACACATGTGCCTACTTGTTACTTTCTTGCTTTCCATGTTTTCATATCATACTTGCTATGTTCATTAGTACACGTATAGTACATGATTTTATCCATGTTTTTGCTATGTATGTTCATTTGTTGCATACTTAGTACATTGTTTTACATCACATGCTATGTATGTTCATTTGTTGCATACTTAGTACATTATTTTACGTCACATGCTATGTATGTTCATTTATTGCATACTTAGTACATTGTTTTTCATCACATGCTATGTATGTTCATTTATTGCATACTTAGTATATTTTTTTACATCACATGCTATGTATGTTCATTTATTGCATACTTAGTACATTTTTTACATCACATGCTATGTATGTTCATTTATTGCATACTTAGTACATTGTTTTACATAACATGCTTACATTTTGGTATGACATTTGGTTTGTTTAAATGGGACAAAAATACATTCATTAACATTAGCTACGCCGCTTGGTAGTAAGTAATGGTACCATAGGAATTGACAACTCCCGTTCCTGAAATCCTAGGTTTGTTTGGGTGGAAGGAATGACTGAATCCAATATACATAATTCAGATAAACCTTTAATTTGTTTAAGGGTTTATCGCCACAGTCGCAAGGCTTGAATGCATGCATTTTAACAATACCGCATAGATGTTTGTATCAGTAGAGCATGCAGTTATTTTACAAAACATAACTTTAATTTATTTCAATACCTTGTTTTGTGCATTTTACCTATGGCATTAGTTGACATATTTCACTTGCCATACATGACATTTGTTTACACATTACATGATTTACATTTGACAATAGATATTGTTTACACATGAACATCTTGACATTGGATTATACATAAACATTACTACATTGGTTTAGACAATACATGTTAGTGGTTCGTTTAAGTGATTTAAATAACGAGGCGTGTGTAATGTGATAAAAGCATGGTGGATACGCTGCTGGTACTTCCTATATATAAGTGCTTTTATGATATTACATATCGTAGCGTTATTTAAACCATTTCAATTTAGACATATTACATTTTACAATAATAACATATTTTCACAAGACACTGTTTTACAAACAGTTTATTTTGTACAAACTCATTTTACTTGGTTATTTATTTAACCATACATCTTTCTTTTATATAATCTGATTTCTTATCAAGTTTTCGTATGATTTATAAAAGAAAACACTTAACAAAGATTCATGACTAAATTTTATTAAACATTTCTTTAAACATCAGTCATGAATCCTATTTTAACAAAAAACCTATGTATCTCACAGGCATTTTTATGTTGACATACCTATTTTCACATGTGTTTTCAGGAGCTGTTGCATAGGATGTTCAAGATACACTTAGGCGGACCTGTGCCTTAGTGACATAAAATGAAGCTAGAACTAGTTTAATTATGGTATGTACTCTTGTTTTCTTTGTTCAAGACAATGTATCCCTCCTTGTTTATAAATAAAACATAACTTTAAATACCATGGTTGTGAAACAATAATTTTGTTACAACACTCCCCGATGTTTCCTCCGCGGTTTTGTTGTTTTACGCGGTCGGGGTGTGACAACAACCCATTTGTTTACCGGATGCTTATTCTCTTCGGAAGTTTGGGTTCGGGTCGGGTCGGGTCGTGGTGTAAATTAAGCCCTATTTTTGCTTTTGATGTGAAAGATCTTTTGACGTTGGCGGAGACTCAAACGAAGAATAAACAGGAAAGGTACATTCTAAGAGGCATCATATTTACCACAATGTGGGTTATTTGGAACGAGCGGAATTCTAGAGTTTTTAATGGAAAGTCCCGGAGCTATCGAAGTTATGCAAACTATAAAGTCCACGTCATTCTTTTGGCTTAGGTATAGATCTAGATTGAAAGGTAGCGATTGGAACGGTTGTTGTAATTTCCCTTTAACTTGATGTAAGCTCGTTTGGCCCGGTGGTCCCCATTTTGAGGGCCTTTTGTGGCGTTTGTGTTTGAATGAAATTTATCTTTAAAAAAAAAAACTAACTACATTATATATATATATATATATATATATATATATATTTATAGGGGACCGCTAAAATGAAAACCACCTCCAGTTGTAAGAACCGCGAGAACCAGTTCCTAACCATTAGATCTTCAAGATCAATGGATGAGATTAAAAGTAGTTAATATTAATATTAAATAGTTTTTGTATTATTATCTCTTTAATATTTTAATCCAAAAGGGTAATTTAGTAAAATTATTTTTTTTGTCTTTTAGTCTTTATTATTTTTTATTACTTTTTTGTTTTATTATATTATTTTTTATTTTTTAAACATAATTTTTTTATTAAAAACCATTTTTAAATTCAGATTTTTTAACAAAACAATTTATTTTGCGCGCCTGTTTTTACACGCCGTTTTTACGCCCGGTTTTTTTACACACCGTTTTTAACGCGTTGTTTTTCACACAGTTTTTTAAGCTCGGCTTTTTCAAGCGGCGTTTTTTTAAAAGCGTCGTTTTTTACATCCCGTTTTAACGCGGCGTTAAAATTTTTAAGTTTTGCGCTAAACTTTTTAAACTTTTTAAGTTTTATGTTTTACTTTTTACGTTTTACGTAAAACTTTTTACGTTTTACGAAAAACTTTTTACGTTTTACGTTTTACGTAAAACTTTTTACGTTTTACGTTTTTTCGTTTTACGTTTTTACGTTTTATGTTTTTACGTTAAAAAAATTTACGTTTTTACGTTTTACGTTAAAAAGTTTACGGTTTAACATTTTTTTTACAAAAACTTTTTTACGCAACACGAACGCACCCAGAAAACGCAAACACGGTAGGTGTCTCAGATAGATTGTTATCGTCATCGACTAGGGAAAAAAATAAAAAACCAACAACATCAAAACAAAGTGTATCTCGAAAAAAAACGGGGTTTGGCTCAGATTTTCCGATAATCAAAAAGGCTGCAAAGTGGGGTTGCAGGTTCAAAAACCTACCCTCCACCATTGTTGCCGCGCCATCGTCATCAAAATCTAGTTTTTTTTCATCATCGACACCCAAATCCAACCGATCAAAACCCACATAGTTCACTTATCAAAATCACCGGCAAACATCAAAAATCATCGGCAAACATCAAAAAATCACCGGCAAACATCAAAATCACCGGCAAAAATCACCTTTTTTTGTATCATCAGCCGTAAACATCAAAAACACCGGCAAACAAACAGGGACACAAATATCAGAACCAAAAACAGGGACACAAGCAAAAAACAGGGACAGAAGATCAGAACCAAAAGACATCAAAATCACCAGCAAAAAACAAGCAAAAACCTTACCACCACCATATCCGTCAATCCTCACCACCACCACTGTCACCGTCAAAAACCCACCACCACCACCACCGTCTCCGTCAATCCTCCATACCACCACCGTCGTCGTCCCCTTTCTTTCCACCACTGCCACAGTCGCCGTCGGAGTTGCAGGTGGGGTTTGTACCCACCGACGTCTTCCGTTGCAGGTGGGGTGTGTGGGGGGCCGGAGTTGCAGGTGGGGTTTGTACCCACCACCGTCTTTTGAACTGCCAAACACCACTCACACACACCAACCCACTGTCTTTTAAAACTGCCATCGCTTAAACCCCCTCCACCCCTACCTCACTTGAACCCCCTTCACCCCAAACACCAGTCACAAACACCACCGTCGTCATCGGGTTTAGTAATGAAGATCGCCGTCCATCTGTTTTGGTTTAGAAGGATCTAGAACAGACCCAAATCTTCAATCGGAAGTTTATAAATGAGAGATGGGTTTTTAAAAGGGTGGAGAGAGAAGAGATAAAATCTCCCTGTATGGCGGCGGCATACACCAGAGACGGAGAAGGAGGGAACCGGAGATGGAGAAGGAGGGGTCGCCGGCGGTGCTTCTGGGGGAAACAAAGTTTTTCTGATCATAGGTAGGTGTGGTGTGTGTGGGTTCACCGGAACAAGAACGGCCGGCACCAACACCAGACGGTAGGTGTGGTGTGGTGTGTGTGGGTTCACCAACAACAACCACCTTCACACTCATTATCGTTCATCATTATATGTGTGCATTGTGTTTTAAGAAAAGAGAAAGTTGATTCAAAATTGGGTGTGGGTGAATTAACGAAGAAGAAGAAACAAGATGAGAGAGGAAGAATGTGACTACTCTGACTTTTGTAAGAGAAGAGAGAGAGAGAGATTGGCATTAACTGAAAAAGACAGGTTATCAGTTTGGGTAATTTACCAAAATGCCTAATGAGGTGGCCACCTCTAATTGGTTAATATCAGTTCTTGCGGTTCTTACAACTGGAGGTGGTTCCTATTTTAGCGGCTCCCTATATATATATATATATAAAGAAAAAACACCGAATAAAGCTTAAAAGAAAACAAAAGTAGGTGTTGAAAATTTTTGCCATTTGTCGACCACTGTCTGTGTATAATTGAGATTCAAAACGTCATTGCTCACGTCATAATTTTTGTCTTCGGTCTTGTGTCGTCACTGCTTACGATTTCTTCTAGAAATCTCTGTGTGTACTGTCTATGGATTGTGGACTAGAGCAATCGTCCAAATTATTGCCCTCTTCATCTTCTAAGTTGATGATGTGCTGTAACTGTAGGTGATCTCCTTCCCCTGCAAAGGGTAGAAGCATTGTCCAAACTGGTTTTGTGTAGACTTGTATGTAATGACCTTCACCTACCAAATGATAATTCCTCCATGGATAATAATCAGGAAGTTCTGGGGTTTCCTGATGATCTTTGATAAACTGTGTAAAACTGTCTGGAATTTTTTCATCTGAATGACTTAACCAAGGTAGAGTTGAAAACTCTATATCAGTTTTTGTCATTGATGTCTGTAGATATATATATATATATAGGGTCAGGATTTAGAGAGAACGGTGAAATGCGTGAGAACGGTGAGAACAATTTTGGAGTTGACATGTGGCATTGACGCTAAATTACACTAAAGGGTAATATTGTCAAAAAACCCACACACATGAACTGGGTGTTCAAATAAAACGCCATAAAAACATCAAATTAAGAAAAAACGCCATGAAAATACCCAGTTAAAACGCCATAAAACACTCAGTTTAGAAAAAACGCCATGAAAAACTCAGTTTAAAACGCCATAAAACCTCAGTTCAGAAAAACGCCATGAAAAACACCTAGTTAAAACGCCATAAAAACACATAGTTTAGAAAAATGCCATAAAAATAACTAGTCTAAAACGCCATAAAACACCCAGTTCAGAAAAACGCCATAAAACCCATTTCATTTTTTTCGAAAAGTATATCAATAGTATACTCGTTGGAAAGATAAAAAAAAAACGCTGGGTTTTATGTTGTAATTTTTTTAGAAAAATAATCACGTATAAAAAAAGTTATTGGCGTTTAAATATGATGGGGGAAAATGGCATGTGATTAGCATGTGCACCTTTGTTTGGATCTTCCAATTTTACCCCTCCTGGTACTTATAAGGTTCCCATTATTTACAAAAATGTCACCGCATCATCTTAGCCACAAATCATAAAGATCCTATGGCTGAAAATCGTTCTCACTGTTCTCACACTTCAAATCGTTCTCTCCTGATCCCATTCCTATATATATATATATATAGGGGATGAATCATGAGTAAACTAGTTTAAATGAGAAAACAAAAAAACTAACTAAAAAAGCCTAAAAAACATACCAATTTTTTTTTATAAATTTTTATAAAAATATCGCTAGTTTTTATACATGGAAAAAAATTTTCAAAAAAAAAAAAAATTTGTTGTATTACACATGTGCACTATTACCGATATAGTACACATATAATGCACATGTGCAGTACAACAAATTTTTTTTTTGAAAATTTTTTTCCATGCATAAAAACTAGCGATTTTTTTATAAAAAGTTGTAAAAAAAATTTGGTATGTTTTTTAGCTTTTTTTATGCTTTTTTAGTTAGTTTTCTAGTTTTCTGATTTAGATGTAGTTTTCTTATGATCCTCTCCCTATGTATATAGTGTGAGGTTCATTGGGGAACACTAAAAAAGTGGGGAACAGTGGGGAATCGACTCAAACAACTCCGATTGGAGTCATTCCAGCGGCGTTGGAACCGGCTCGTCGAACCCTAACTAGGATCTCTTAACCCTAAACCCTAAATCATAACCCCTAAACCCTAAATATATTAGGGTTTGGCTTTTAGGGTTTAACTTTAGGGTTTTTCTTTAGGGTTTAGCTTTAGTGTTTAGGGTTTAGCTTTAGGGTTTAGATTTAGGTTTAGCCTTTAGGGTTTAGCCTTTAGGGTTTAGCCTTTAGGGTTTATAGTTTAGATTTTATGGTTTAGCTTAGGTTTTAGCCTTATTTTTTTAGTTTTAGGGTTTAGAGTTTAGGAGTTAGGATTTAGGGTTTAGGGTTAAGAGATCCTAGTTAGGGTTCGACGAGCCGGTTCCAACGCCGCTGGAATGAGTCCAATCGGAGTTCATTTGAGTCGGTTCCCCGCTGTTCCCCACTTTTTTAGTGTTCCCCAATGAACCTTCCCCTATATACATACATACATACATATACATATATATATATATATATATACATATACATATATATATATATAAACATTTTAGGTTTTTTTTTAAAAAAGCGTCTTTTTTACCTTTTGTTACCCCTTGTTCAATCCGCTGTGCATAAATCTGAAGGTTTGCTCGAGCTTCTGCCTTCACATTCAGGAGCCATTTTCTTGTAACTCACTGTAAGAAATCTTTTATTACCCCCTTATTTACTTTTTACTGTAATATTTTTACTTTTTACTATTTTTTCTTTTTAATATTTCTGATATAATTTAAAATTTTAGCATATATATTTCTGTTAATAAATTTATATTTCTGTTTATATTTCTGTTAATAAATAAATTTTAAAAATTAGCATATACCCCCTCTGATATGGTATCAGAGCAAAGGCTTTCCTAAAATCTAAAAGACTGAGACAAGCTCCATATTTTTACTGGCTATGAATGCCCAAAGCCTTTTGTGGGGAACTCTCTCAGGTGAAGATTATGGGAAATGTTTATTGCTTTGGTAACAAATTGGATGTGGTTCTGTAGTTTTGTATAATAATTATCAGATTAGATTTATATTAATCTTAAAAACTGGAATATAAGAATATCTAACAAGAAACAAAAGGGTAGGAATTAAAGCTAAGGAGTCGGAATTTATTAAACCATAGAGCACTCTCAACCATCTTCGCCATTCAAAAAAATTGAATTCTTGAATTTAGAATTTACTGAAAACCCAGCCTTAAAAATACTAATACAGAAAATTATAGTTTTATTTGCAGAATTAATGATAATTGTAAGCATAATCTACATACAGACAACCCACATCTAAACGCTTTAACAGATCTAGTAATAAATCTCGGTTGTAATCTACAGAAAGATTCAATGATTAATAAACAGTTACTTGAAAAGATTTCAGCATATACAAAAGAATTTAAAAAATATTCCCAAAATTAGATTATATAAAAGAGCAAAACAACCAAATAATTAAAGAACTAAAGAAAATTTGTTTAGAAAAACAAACAGAAAATATACAAAATAATAATATACAAATAGAAGTAGATAAAATCACAGACGCTATAAATAAACTTAACATCGAAGATATAAAAATTATTAAAAAACCAACACCATATAAACATTAGCAACCTCGAAAATGAACAACCATTTTTCAGGAAGAAGTAGGACTATACAAGAAGCTAGAAATTCAACAAATAGTATACAAGATATAATTACATCTGAAACATTTTTAAATCGAATACTTAGACGAGGATCAGGGTCTTACAGTAATAGACAAATAGTGCAAATAGAAGAAGAAATAGATGTAGACAGAAATATGGATTTGTACAATCAGCACCAATTAGACATATTAAACCCAAGAATATTATATCAAACTGGTATATTTAATGTAAATACAACATTAATAAGAAGCACTAGAGAAGAAAGTCTCAGAGTTCTAGATAAAACAGTAACTATAGATTTATTATCACCGGAAACTATACAAAGAATTAGACACTCTGGTAAACACTTTGTGCATACATGATTAATTGTCATAGGCATTAAAGGTTTAGGACGAAAGAATTTAGGAACTAAACTTTTAGCGCTAATATTAGATAAAAGTTGGAAAACAGAAATGAAAAAAGCAATAATATCAGGAATGGAAGTTGACTTAAGTCAAAATACAGCTTTATTCTATTGCACACCAGGAATATTAAAAGACATAAGAGATTTGCAAAATATAAAAATAGCTTTACAAACAAAATGGTACGAAAATTACGATGGAAACAACTTAGTTATAAGTATAGGAGTACTAGGAAGGGCTAGTAACAGTTCAGGAATGAAATACAAGTTAAACATAGATGGGATAGTTAAAACAGTAGCATCAAAATCTATACAAATGATAGAACCAATTAAAATAGATCCCGAACAATTAACAGGTTTAGAATGGAATATAAACGACCTACAAGAAAAATGAAAAAAACAGTTCTAGTTCCAAAGAGGAGTTTTATATATGAAGGATCAGATGGTAGACAGAGTTTAAGATTTACAGATTTTAAAGAAACTACAAACGAGGAAAATAATGAAAATACTATGGAATATAGTTTTATGAATATAGAACAACTAGAGGAGGATGAAATAGACCCAATATATGATACAGAAAATGAAGACGAAATAAATACATATTTCCTAAAATTTAAAGAAGAATATATGGATTACACTCTAATAGACTATGAAGATGAGGAGTTAACAAGTTTTAAAACAGAGGAAACTAACAAAACAATAGAAAAAATAATATATAGAAAATTTACAGAATTAAATATACAAGAAGAAGTAGATAATATGATAATAGAATGTATAACAGACCTAGGAATGACCTATGAAGAAAGCTATAAAAAATTACAAGAATTCTATAATTTACCATTAGTAGAAAGTATTTTACAGGGAAAAACAATGCTAGTAGATTTTTATAAACGCGAACAAGCCTTTATGAAAGAAGAATTAAAAAGTCCTAGAATGGAATGGAGTGGAGATTCTAGTAACGGAACTTCACATGAAACCCTAGGAAGAGAACCCTGGACACAACCATCAATAAATTACAGTCAATAATCAACATTAAGAGGAAGAGGTAATAGGTTACCAATAGGACAAACATACAGTGGAGTATGTTGTTATTAGAATAGCAAAAACCCCAACTATGGATAGATGAAGTATTAACATGGGAACAAACAATAGTTAGAATGTGGGAAACAAATAAAAAAGATAGTATGGACATGTTTTCCTATATAAAAACTACACTAGGACCAATAGCCCTAGGAATCTGACAAAGTAAAAAAGCACAAGATTCAACAGAAATTAATAATTTAAAAGCTTTAGGAGACAATCCTTACAATTTCACATCACAAATCAGAACACTTATATTAAGAGTTGATCCAGCAAAAAATAATAGCCTAATACAAGATACAGCTATTAGAAATCTAGAACAATTAAGTATAGCTGATATGAAATACATAAATGAATTTACATTAGATTTTACAAGATTGCTATCACAAACAGGAAAACAATGGATGATAATTTATGTGATAAATATTTTATAAAACTACCAAGAGATTTAGGAAAAAATATACATGAGTCATGGAAGACAATATATGGAGAACACCACAATCTTGGAATAGGACCTAAAATAACTTATACATTTGGAATCTTAGAAGATAAATGTAAGGAAATAGCTTTACAAGAACAATTAAAAAGAAATGCATATGCATTCTTTAAAACAACAATCTACACACCCCAAGCCTATGGTTTTTATGATAGAAAGAAAAATATAAGAAAAAGCACTACTTATAACAAAAATTACAAAGCAAGTTATAACAAAAACAAATATGTTAGAAAGCCTCAAACAAGAAGATGTAAATGTTTCATATGTGGAGAAGAACAACATTTAGCTAACAAATGTCCTAATAAAAACAAGAACATGGAAAGGGCTAGCTTAGTAGAACAGCTACACGATTATGAAATAGAAGCTATTAAAACGATGAATAAGATAATGAGTCAGTCTATAACATATACAGTGAAGATGAAAAGCCAATAACTAAAGTCACTTAGACATACATGAATATAGAAGAATGTCAACATATTTGGGTACATCAAAGAGGTAATAATTATATAAAATGCTATAATTTTGGATATTATCCTAGTATAGAAAAAAGGTCACAATGTAATATATGTTTTCAGGAAATATGTTGTGTTGGTCCCAGTTTGGACTTAAAAACTTCTTTTCACGTAATATGGTAAGTGATTTCAGTAGATGTGAAAAAGATGTGCGGAAATGGAAATCAGACTTTCAAGAAACAAGACCTACAGAATTATCAAGTTTATATCACTTTGAAACAAAATAGTTTACAAGGTGATTGTAAGATTATTATCTAATACAAATGAATCTTGAATTCTGTGGGTGAGAGGGCAATGGAGTTTTGTAGTATGTATGAATGCTAAGCTTAACTCTTCGTCTTCTGCTTGGTGAGCCTTCTATTTATAGAAGGCTGGGTACATGAATAAACAATTGTTTATTCATGCAATAAGTCCTGCATAAAGTAGCAATTTGACATATTCATTGAATCCAACGTTCAAGTTGCCTTTGTAATCATGATATCCAATAATGTCAAGTGCTTCGGTCATTGTGGCAGGATAGAGCTGATTTTTATTTTTAGACAAGTGGGGTATTCATCAGAATTTCTGATAAACCACTTCATCAGAAATTCTGGTGAACAAATCATCAGAAAATCTGATGATATTTCATTAGAAATATCATCAGATCCATCAGAAATGACCTTCTCTGATAATCTTCTCCAGCTCTTGATCAACTTGTGATTCTTTGAAGTAGATGCTGTTCATTTTAGTTGTCCTATCCGATCTTCTTCTTCTTCTTCTTCTTCTTCTTCTTCTTGTTGTGATCTTCAGGACTGTTGTCTTCTTCATTGATCAAGTTGATTATGATTTTCTTCAATACTTACAAATGAAGTTTCCTAACAGTTTCCCCCTAAGTATTGTAAGAAAATGAACTATCTCTATATCTAGCATAAACAACTTTCAACAAATTCTTGAAAAGAAAGTTCAAACAACTAAGTTCAGAAACATAAAACATAATCAAACCAACCATTGTTCAAAAACAGATAAAAATAAAATATTGTTCTCAAAAAGAGAATTTTAATCTCATCAATTCATTAATTGATCTTCACTCCACTTCTGTATTTGTCTCCTGGTTTCAGCCTTTTCTTGTGATCAATTGCCTTTTGAGTTTCCTTGTAAAGTTCCTTATACCATCCTCTAGATTCCATCCATTTTTTAATGCAATCTTCAATTGTTTTTCTCAGCTGTTCATTGTTCTTTCCCTTCTTTTTGAGCTGCTCTTGTTTCTCATTCATGCAGTTCCTTATATATTTTAGAGTTTGATTTGAATACCTGCATATTTCACTGATTCTGAACAGAGCTTTCTCATCATGAGCATCTTTGAAGACTACACACATTTCTGGTTTGTCAAAGATTGCTCCAGTTCTCACTAGTTTAGAAGGAATTTTAGATGGAATTGTGTTGTTAGGAGGAGGTAACAGCACTTTGTTGCTATACTCAAAATTAATACACAGATCAAAGTCTGCTAGTGCAGCCCTTTTATATAACTTTGCTCCTGCACTTTTGAAGCTGTCATGGGCTCTTCTGATCACAACTGAACTACTTTTCTCTCTATCAATGATATTCTTCATTTTGACTATGCCCATTGGGTGAATATCATCAGCCAGATTCCCATTAGTAACCTTTTGTTCACTGTTATCTTTTCTGATCAAGGTATACTTGTTCTGTCCTTCATTACCTAAGATACCTCCTCCAGTGGTTAAAGTATCGATTCTTTCAATAGATACTATAGGATTGGTCATTTGTTTGTGCAGAATTTCCCAGTTTCCATTATTTCTGATTTCAACAATATTCTTGCTTATTGGAGAGAGTGGCCTTGCTGGGTTGTCTTCTTTACCTTTCCAATAGTAATGCTTCAGGTGTTCTTCAGGGTACATAGTTGTGTGTAAATCACCTTTTAGCACTTCTATTTCTTTGATGTTTCCATCTGAAACTTCTCTCATCACTTTTCTTGGCATTTTTGAGGAGGTCACTTCATGTTCCATTCTTCTCTTCTCTGTTGTATCCATTTTTATGCTGAACTCTGTTTCTCCTGTGAGAGCTGTGGAAGAAGACTGAACTGGAACATGTTCTTTCTGTTGGAATCTTGAAGTATCTGGCTTTGGGACGTTTTGTGGAGGACCCATGAGTAACTTTGGCTTACTAGGAGGGGGACCCATGGGCTGCTTCTGTTTTTGAGCTGTTGGAGTTTCTGTTTGTTTGGTTTGATCTTGTTGAATTGTTTCTGGTTGTTGTTGTTGAGGAGTTTCTGACTCTCCTGTTTGTTTTTCTTGTGGAATTGGGGCTTTCAATTCATGAAGATTAACTTTTGCCAGTCTGGCAACATTATACTGCAACCTCTTTACTAGCAAATGAACATTAGCAAGAGTTTGAGTATTTGTTTCTTCTTGTTTCTTCATTCTCTGAAACTCCAGGTTTTCTTGATTTTTCTGTGCAGTCAATTCCACCATCAGCTTCTCAAAAGCCTCAGCCATGCTGCTGTTGTTGGCTCTGAGGAACTGTATTTCTTTAAGAATTCTTCCTGAACTTGAGCTTTCCCCTGCAGTTGCAACCTCAGCCATCTGTTTCTTGATATCTTGCAGTTCTTTGAGAGCTTTCTTGAATTCTGATGAGCTCTCTCTGTTTTTTGATGACTCTTGCAGTTTGTTGAGGGCTGCAGTGTTGTCTTCTATTTGCTTCTGCACAGCTTTGACAGTTTCTGATAAAACTTTGATATCTGACTTTTGATTTCTGATTTCTTTCAGTATTAGATCAAGTTTTCCTTCTGTGGCTGTTTTCTCAGTACAAACAGCAGTTGTGTCTTCAAGTTCTTTGTGATGTTGTTCAGTGGACATAGATTGATGTCCTTGGTAAATAGGAGGAACAACAGATGTTCCACCTCTAACACCAGCAGAAAACACATTCTCTGCTATTTTGAGGATAAGAGGATTGAAATATTCCATATTCTCTGTACCCTCACCAGAAAATTAAAACACATTCAAGTTCTGGTTTTCCTCATATCCTTGAACCTTTTCAGGTTCTCCATGAGTTGTTGAGAAACTCTTAGTTTTCTCATCCAGGTTTCCTTGATCAGTAGACTGATCTCCACCTGTTGCCACCTCATTTTCCTCCTCAGAATCTGATTCAGAAAAAAGGTCTTTGGTTCCAATCTCACGTTGTCTTACAGAAACAGTGCCCATTTTTGAAATTTCATAATTTCCTTGAATTGAATCATCAGAATCACTCCCAGAATTATGTATAATATCAAGTTTAGAGTGTTGTGCACCTATTTCTCCCATGTGTGACACCTGTGTCACTGCGACCATCAAACAAATTCCAAACCAATGAAATATTGTATTTCATACTTGGGATTTGTAAAAATACGTGTATCGTTTGCACATATCAACTCTTGTTCGATTTCAAGCTCTAAATCGCCTTCTGGAAGGTTATACGCGCACTGATGCGTAAATATAACCAGTTTAATGCAACGAACACTCTGGAATAGTGAAATAGGATTAACATACCTTAAATAACCTTTACATAACTTAGAAATAAGTTTTGAAGGCTTTGGTATGGCAAAATCAAGTTAAATCGCTTACAGGGACTAAAGTTGACAAACTGCGAAAGTATGCCAATTTAAACTGTAACAGACATTCCGGAACATGACCATAAGTTAAACATACCACAAATATCCTTTACATAGCTTAGAAATAGGCTTTGAGGGGTTCGGTGTGCTAAAATATACTTTTGGGACATTCAGGGACTAAAAGCGTCAAAAAGTGCACAAGTTTGCACTTTCGCGCATAACTTACGTTCTGAATACATCCGGACATCCAAAAATTTATGTAAGTACTAAAATATTTTATTTTAGTGTTAGGCATAAGAAAAATCCATTCGTTGCGTCATTTGGATCGTTTTTCGCGCTTGTGCGCATTCCGTCGTAATTAAGCGAACATCGCGTTCGTACGACCAAACGAACCAACATCCGACATATTTTTGAGCATGTTTCATGTCCACAATGTTTAGTCATCATTTTAGGGCCTTAAAGTTGGCTTAACGGGCCTTAAACATGCCGGAAATGGCTTAAACACACAACAGGGACCAAAACTGTCATTTCTGAAGGATGTTTGCAGATACATCGAATCTGGTCCGTTCAACTTGTTGCACATGGTTTTGGGGAATCTATGGGCTGGTTTTGATGTGCACATGGTTTTGGGCAATACCATGGGCTCACATGGTTTTGTAAAACCATTGTCTTGAGGTGTATGGCCAAGATCAAAGCACGGTTTCCAAGAAACGATCTTAACGGTTCGGGAAATCCTATAAATACCCCACCCCCATTTGCTTCTAAACCCACTAGAATCTAATTTGAGGAGCTCTAAGTTGAAACCTTTGTTTCATACCTGAGCTACTTGAATCACGATTAGCATTCGGGGACCCTTCGTAAGTATTCTTTCGTTCTTTTATTGCTTTTCGAGTCCGAAAGTCAAACTTTGTTTGACTTTCTGCGTTGACCAGTTTATGGTCAATGCGAAGTTCGTTTGAACTTCACAACGTGATTGTAATCACGATGGTTATAGTCCTTTGGGACTATGCCTACTGATTACCACGTTGTCTAGGGTCGTAAGGGTAAGCGATCTAATAAATCGCTTATACCTTCGAACCCGACCCATTTGGTCGATCATTAGGATCCGACCAAACGCATTAGGTGACCATAGTATATAGGGAATAACCCTCCGAGGTTATACCTTATGGTCGCTTCGTTTAAGTAGTTGTATGATAGGTAGTTTATATGCCTTAGGTAAATTACCAAAATGCCCTTTTTACGCCAAAATTCATTCTAAGCATATGTAACATAACTTTTGGTATCTAAACTGATTCGGCAACAATATTAGACATGTTAAGGCATATTTTACTTGTCATAGGACTAGTTAGGCGGTCCGAACGCGTTTTATGCGAACGACGCGTTAAAGTAGCATAAGCTACCTAAACGGGTCGTAAGCACTTATGTTAGGTTTCATTTAGTATGTAGGCTTTGTTAAACCATATTACACGAGTTTCTATACTTGTTTGGTTTACGAACCCTCATTCTATCCGATCCTCCGATTTAGGTCCGGTTTATTAACATAGTTACCTATATTAGGTACCGTTTGATTCCGAGATCTCTAGCATTGTTTGGTTGTCACTCTAGGACTTCTGAGCAATCTCAAGTGAGTACATAGACCCCTCTTTTACTGTTTTCCAAACTGTTTTGGGGGTGGAACACATGTGCCTACTTGTTACTTTCATGCTTTCCTGTTTTCACATCATATACCTGTTATGTTCGTTAGTACATTATAGTACATGATTTCATTACAATTCATGCTATGTATGCCCATTGTGTGCGTACTTAGTACATCGTTTTACATTACATGCTATGTATGCCCATTGTGTGCATACTTAGTACATCGTTCTACATTACATTTCATGCTAGGTATGTCCATTGTGTGCATACTTAGTACATTGTTTTACATTGCATATTGTTGCATATGCTCATCCAGCATATGAACACATTATACTACATTTTGAACCGTTGTAACCATTTGACTATGTAAACCATCGTAACCATCTGATTTTATAAACCGTTTGTAATTGTTAAACCGTGTGAACCATTTGTATCTGTTGACATGATTTACATTTGACAATAGACATTTGACTATACATAAACATTTCTACAATCGTTAAACATTACATCTTGGTGGTTTGGTTGGAGTAAGTGATTTAAGTAACGAGGCGTGTGTAATATGATACAAGCATGGTGGATACGCCGCTGGTACGTCCTATATATAAGTGTTTGTATGGTATCACATATTGTAGCGTTATTTGAATCATTTCAATTTAGACATATAACATTTTATACAAATAACATACTTTTCACAAGACTTTGTTTTACAAACAACTTATCTTATACAAACCCATTTTTCATGGTTATTCATTTAACCATACATTATTCTCTTATTTACACATATCATCTGATCTTATCGTTTTTTTTCAAATGATTTACAAGACAAAGCAAATTACAAGGTTCATGACTAAACATCTTTCTCAAACATAAGTCATGAATTCCGTTTTCACAAAACCTATGTATCTCACAGGCATTTTTATGCTGACGTACCTATTTTCACATGTGTTTTCAGGAGATGAAGCATAGGACTTATCAAGACATACTTAGGCGGACCTGTGCCTTAGTGACTTAAAACGAGACAAGAACTAGTTAATTTTTGTTATGTACTCTTTATTTTTTTTGTTAAAGACAATGTAAACTCTCATGTTTGATTAATAAAACGAAACTTCTATTGCCATGGATTTGAAACGATTAAAGCAAGTTACAACACTCCCCGACGTTTCCGCCACGTCTTGTTGTTCTACGTGGTCGGGGTGTGACGCCATATGTGAGATTTCAGCATGATGTTCTTCTGCCACATGACTCATGTTCACATCTTCATCAGCTGGATGAGGATCTGATTCACCCTGCTGCTCCATTCTTGGTGTGCTTGACTCCTGTGCATCATGCTCCATGGGGGACACACTTTCAAAAACTTCTTTGTTTTCTGGCTTTTTGCTTAACATCTTTAGGTATGCTGCTCTGTATGGCGAATCTTCTGGTATCAGATACATCATTCTTTCTGACAGAACATGCACATCATAATCTGACTTCCAAGACCCTACAGCAGTCCAAGGTCTCATAATTTCTATACTCCACATATTTTTGATGCTGGAATTTCTAGGTTCCTTTCAGAAAATGCATCAGAAATTATGATTGACAGAAATCTTGGAAAAGGTAGATGTGAATCTATCCTTCCAGTGTGAGTCAGAATTGATCTTCTGATCAGATTAAATATTTATGTTCCAAAATCAATGTTCAACCCATTAATGAGACTGAACATGATTGTTAGAATATTCATATTTATCTGATCTGTACCTCCAATTTTTGATGATAAACACTTGTTCAGAATTTCCATTACCACTTGCCAGAAGGCAGGTAACTTGTTCCTCTTGAATTCATTGATTTTTGAAATCTTTGTCTTGTACCCCATTACAGCATCAAGTTGTGAAAACATATCTTCTTTTTCTGATCCTTCTACATAGCTTTGGTTTAAGGGTAGTTCCAAACATTCCCTTATTTTCTCTGGTGAGATTGTAATGAAAATATCTCCCCACACATGTGCTGTTAGCTCAATCTGATTTGAGACTTTGAGAGTTTTTACAACTTGTTGTAAGAGTTTTTCTGGTACCTCTCTGGTCTTTGTGAAAGCTTGAGCTATCGGGCATCTGATAAGAAATTCAATGAGAATTTGACACTTTATATCATATTCTTCAATGTTATAGTACATTGCTTCATTGTTTCTCTTTAATGGAAGAAATTCAGCTTTGGTGATGAAAGGAACAGAGTGTTCGATTGGTGGTATGTTGATGTTGATAGCAGCCATTGAGAATTTGGGTTTTTGTTTCGAAAAAGGGTTTTTAGGGTTTTGAGTTTGAAGTTGGAAGTCTCTGTTTTTGAATGAGGTATTTATAGTGTATCGAGACAGAGATCTTTGAGTGTTTTTCGTGGGTTGTTTGTATTCAAGGTGGTTAATGACACCTTAATGATGTTTTAATCCTTTAAGGAAACAACCGTTTTTGAAAAACCTTTGGTTTATCTCTAATTTAATGTAAATCCTTTTAATGAAAATCAGAGATTCCAAGGATTTTAGCAGATAAACACTAATGTCCAACTTGCACCTTTTTTCCATGTGGGACCCCTTTTGTTTTAAAAAGGTCAAATAGAAACCTTTTATGAGATAGTGTATCTTCCCAAGTTTTCCTTTTGATGATATATATCAGAAAATCTTTGAATAAAACTTTTGAGAGTTGGATTTTCTTCATATATCATCAGAATGCATTTGATTCATTTACAGAGATTGAATTAGCATTTTTTTTAGATGAGTGGGAATAAGTAGAGTTTTGAGATTTTTACTTACATTGCAGTTCTGAACTCCACACGTTTGTTCTGACTTTCAGGAAGTGTTTGTCATACAGCTTGTTCCAGTCCTCAGAAAAAAATATTTTGAAAGAAACTCATTTCAAAAATTTAGATGGTTATAAGTTTCTTTGAAACTGGTTAAAGGCAATGTTTTCTGATGTTTCTTTTTGTTGTTTTGTCAGACGTCCTAGTTGTCAAGAGATTTTTCTGATAAAAATTTGATTTTCTGATATATTATCAGATTTTCTGGTTATTTTGAGAATTTTCTGGTGTATGAACAGATTCTGATGACTTAATGATTTTTCTGAAAAATTACCAGATTTTCTGATTGATCATCAGATTTTCTGAGTTTCACTAAATCTACCAGACTTCATTTGAGTTTTACCAGATTTTCATTGTTTTTATCAGACATGTTGTTTTAGTTTCCCCTAAATCTATTGTCATGTTTTTGTGTTTTTTTTGTTAAAAGAAAAAGTAAAGCAAACTAAATATATAAAGATAAGAAAATATCATTAAACACACACACAAAAAAAAAAAAAAACAAATAAAACAAGTAAACAACAACTACTCCTCCTCTAACACGTTGTACATGCACTTCACATATAACCAGAGACTGGTTATTCGACCAGTGTGATTCGTTGATGGGACCAGGGTAGGATCACTTATGTTTTCTTGAAGTTCTAGCTCGGCCCTTGGATACCAGCTTCTCACTCCTTCGAAGTCCAGCTGACTGTTAATCACCTTGGTTACGAATCGAGGGTAGATCAGAAAAGGTTGATGGTCGTGAATGTTTGCTTCTAGGTCTCTCATGAGAAACTTAGAAAAGTTGTAAGGTTTTTCCTGTACAACAACATGAATCACCTCAATCATCCTATGGGACAACTCGTTGAAGTGTCCAATCTTCTTAGAGAAGTAGACACTGAGCTGCGTCACCAAATACTGGAAAGGTGGTATAAAACCAGATTTGCTAACCTGCCTTGACACGTTGTTTGTATGATAGCCCATTTCTGTCAAGGTCTGTTGCACATCTGCCTTATCTAGGAAGGTGTTTTCTTGATCATTACCCAGCCGGAGGACATCTCTGAGAGTCTCCTCTTTTATGGTAATTTTGACCCCCATAACCTTACTCTCAATCCACATGGAAGTGCCACTGAAAATGATTTCAGAATTCCACCAGAATTCTTGAAGAAGTTCTGGATATATGGTGACATGTGCAGATACAGCGAAGCCCAAGGGACTTTGCATGATCATATTATACACACACCTGCAGTCCTCCCATGCAGGTCCTTCCAAGTTAGACTTAAGTCTAAGATTATGATGTATGTGAAAAGGGAGAGGGAATTGTGTTACTCTCATCATTTTTGGGCGACCCATTCTAAAATAAGAAATTTCTGATGAGGAGCTTTTGAAGAGAAGATTTTGGTGTGAAGAAAGTCTTTTTCAGGTTGTTAATATTTATAGATGAAAGTGATAGGTGTATCATAAATGTTATAAACAACCAAAGATTTTCATTTTCAATCTCTTCATTTAAGAAGATATCTGATGCAGAGAGAATATGACAGTCTACTAAGCCCCATGTGTGAGTAAGCATTGAATAGCTAGGCGGCTACTTTTATAGCTCCTAATCATTTTAGTGCCTACGTGTCTCTTAAACTTCTTATGAAAAAATGACGTTGCATGCATTGGTAGTGTAAGAAAAATTCAATTTTCTGCAAAAATTTTCTTGTGACGGTTGATTTTCTATGCTGTATTGAATTTTATCTTAATGCATGTTACTTTTCCCTTTTTTTTGTTTTTTTTATTTAAATAAAAGTCAGAGAAAAAAATACAAAAACATACTATACACAGTTATGAATTTATACATATGTAGGATATGCATGAAGATGGAAGTGTATGATGATCAATGATCATTCCGATGTTTCAACAAAGTTTCTGATTTTATATCAGAATTTCTGGTGATTTCACCAGATTTTTTTTGATATTTCTTCAGATTTTCTGATAAATCATCATTCATTGATGATTTATCAGATCTTCTGATGTTCCATCAGATTGATGGATTTCTTTGTCAGAAACCTGTTGTATTTTTCTTTAATTATCAGAATTCTGATGTTCATCAATTTGGTTTTCAATTTGTGTCCTTTTGGTTTCTGAAAATCTTCATCTTTTATATTAATCATGCCAAGTTTGTTGATTAAAAAAATGTGTCTCTTCTCATCAAGAGGTTTTGTAAAGATATCAGCAATTTGGTTTTCAGTTGGAACAAAATACATTTCTATGTTACCTTTCTCCACATGATCTTTTATGAAGTGATATCGACACCTGTGCCTCTGTAGCCATCAAACAAATGCCTAACCAATGAAATATTGTGTTTCATACCTGGGATTTGTTTAAATATGTGTATCATTTGCACATATCAATTCTTGTTCGATTTCGAGCTCTAAATCGCTTTCTGGAAAGTTGTACGCAAACTGATGCGTAAACGTAATCAGTTTAACGCGACAAACACTCTGGGATAGTGACATAGGCTCAAAATACCTTAAATAACCTTTACATAACTTAGAAATAAGTTTTGGATGGTTTGGTGTGTCGAAATCAAGTTTGTTCGATTGTAGGGACTATTTGCGTCAAACTGTGAAACTATACCGATTTGTATAGTAACGAACATTCCAGAACTTGATCATAAGTTAAACATGCCCTAAATATACTTTACATAGCTTAGAAATAGGCTTTGAGGTGTTTTGGTGCGCAAAAATAAACTTATTGATCAACAGGGACTAAAAGCGTCAAAAAGTGCCCAAATGACCAGATTCATTGTATCTAGACCAATTTTGATGTTTTGATGGTTTTTAACCCCAAGTTTTGCATTCTATGGGCTAAAATTTGATGGTATTTCATGTCCCCTTGTATTGCAATACCATGTTCCCACATGGAGGTTCAAGATCAAGGCACGAAATACGAGAAACGATCCTAACGGTTCTCCGAAATCTATAAATACCCAAGCTCTCATTCCATTTTCCTCACACCTTGATCTAATTTTATGCTCTAAGTTGAAGCTTTATGCTTCATACCTGAGTATTTAGATCAAGTTCTTCCTAGCTTGGACCCTTTGTAAGTTTCTTTCATGCTTTTATGCGTTTTTAAGCACGAAAGTCAAACTGTGTTTGACTTTCTGCTTTGACCAGGTTATGGTCAACACAAAGTTCATTTGAACTTTGCAACGTGAGCGTAATCACGATGGCTATAGTCCCTTGTGACTATACCTACTGATTACCACGTTGATTAGGTGTAGTGACGAGTCATAGTTTCGGTTAAAATGCGTATTCATGCGTATTTTGCAACCAAACTATTCTTAGGTATCAAAACCTTTTGTTTTGATATCAAACTTGTTTTCTAACTTCGTTAAACATGTTTTAACATGTTTAACTCGTCACTTTTAGTTTAGTGCTTATATAGGGACGTAAGATAAGCGATCTAAACAACCGCTTAGACTTTCGAACCCGACCCGTTTGGTCGATCATTAGGATCCGACCAAGCATTTATTGTGACCATAGTTGTATAGGGAATAACCTTCCGAGGTTATACCTTATGGTCACTTCGTTTAGTTAGTTGTATGATAGGTAGTTTATATGCCTTTGGAAAATGACCAAAATGCCCTTTTTATGCATAAATTCATTTTAAGCATATGTAACATAAATTTTGGCATCTAAACTGATTTGGCAACATTATTAAACATGTTAAGGCATATAATACTTGTCATAGGACTAGTTAGGCGGTCCGAACGCGTTTTACGCGAACGACGCGTTAAAGTGGCGTAAACTACCTTAACGAGTCGTAATGGGTCGTAAGTAGTTAGGTTTGGTTTCGTTTTAGAATGTAGGCTTTGTTAAACCATATTACATGAGTCCCTACACTCATTTGGTTTACGAAACCTCATTTTATCCGATCCTCCGATTTAGGTCCGTTTATTAACGTAGTTACCTATATTAGGTGCCGTTTGATTTCCGTGATCCCTCTAGCTTTGCTTGGTTGTTAGTCAAGACTTCTAAGCATCCTCAAGTGAGTACATAGTCCCCTCTTTTACTGTTTTTCAAACTGTTTTGGGGTGATACACATGTGCCTACTTGTTACTTTCGTGTTTTTCATGATTTTATATCATATGCTTGTTATGTTCATTAGTACATATATAGTATATGATTTCATTATGTTTTGCTATGTATGTTCACTTAACATGCTAGCACATTGATTTTTGTATATTATATTTTGTTGCATATGTTCACTCAGCATATGGACACATTGTTTTACATTTTGAACCGTTGGAACTGTTTGATTATGTGAACCGTTTGTAACTGTTTGATTATGTGAACTGTTTGTAGCTGTTTGATTATGTGAACCGTTTGTAACTGTTTGATTATGTGAACCGTTTCTAACTGTTTGATTATGTGAACCGTTTGTAACTGCTTGATTATGTGAACCGTTTGGTATTGTTTGAACCGTTGGGTTAGGGAAGTGATTAGGTAACGGGGCGGGTGTAATGTGTTAAAAGCATGGTGGATACGCCGCTGGTACTTCCTATATATAAGTGCTTTTAATACATTATATATCGTTGTGTTATCTAGATCACTTGGGCAAGTTTATCAAAACAAAGTTATATTACAAGGTTTTTCTAACAATATAAAACATTTGAGTTTTATTTCAAAAACGATTTATAATTTGGGTTTATATAAACAAATGTTTTGGAGTTAAGATTCATGGTATCGAGGTTTTATAAAACAAATCTGTTTTGACTTAGTTATTTCAATTTACATTACAAACATTTTACAAAACTTGGTTTTCTAATTATCAATTTACAAAGGTGTTTAAGTTATATTTTCAAAACATAAACAAGCCATGAATCTGACACTCTCATAAAATCCTATGTACTCGCCGACATTTTATGCTGACCTATTTTCACATGTGTTTCAGGTACCATAGTTAGTGATATTTGATGATGATATTGATGCATGCTCACATAGGAACGAACGAGGCCTTAGTGACTTAATAACAATGAAAGTCTATTTGTTCATGTTTTGTTTCTAATTTCAATGTAATGTAATACATTTAATTTAATAAAACAGAACTTCAATCCATGTGTTATGAAACAATGATTCTGTTACAACACTCCCCGACGTTTCTGCCATGATTTGTTGTTTTTCGTGGTCGGGGTGTGACAGAAAAGTTGGTATCAGAGCTCATGGTTATAGGGAATTAGGTTATTAGTAATGCTTTGACCTAGTCTATAACCTTCCTAGGACCCTAACGCGAGTTTACTTGCGTTTAGTCATAATACAATGCCGTCGCCTATCTTTAGGTGACAACCACAATGAGAACATAAATTTCGAATCCGCTTTGAAAACTAGTCATCTGTTCTAGGATGATTTATTATAAGGTTTTGAACCTTCAAAGTTTTCAAAATCTCATCAAAGTTTGGGTCTAAATAATGTGAACACGTGCAAACTGGAAGGGTGGGTGCCTGTACCCTGAGTCTTCTGTCTAAGGCTCTAGTGTTCGTACAAATCCGCAGTATCGGACCAGTCACTCTTACCTGGGAACTCTTGGGGTGAGTGTCCACTTATAGGAGAGCATGTCTTCGCGATACCTTATGAGGACCTATTTACTTTGATTCAGCTTTTGTGTGTCATTTGTTTGCTTCGTGGTTCGAACAAATGACCATCACCCATGCCTTTTGGTTGGAAATTGTAACATCCTTACCCAATGCCATTTCATTTGTTTTCTCTCTTGTTTCCCCTTTTAGAATGACTCCACGATGCGACAATCAGGTACCCAATGAAGAACTGACAGCTATCATTATGCAGCAGATGGCTGCTGCAATCCCAAACATCATTGCTCAATGTAACCTAGCCCTCAACAACAATAATGCCCCATGCAACTTCAAGACATTCAACTCTGCCAAGCCATCAAAGTTTTCTGGGTCTCAAGGAGCGACTGCACTTCTGCAACGGTTCGAGAGTCTAGAGAGCACCTTCAGACATGTTCAGTGTCCAAACAAGCGAAAGGTAGAGTTCGCATCTAGCGTCTTTGAGAAATGAGCTTTGACATGGTGGAATGGTGTGATGAGGGATAGGGGTGCCGACGTAGAACTGGCTCAAACATGGGAAGAGCTTCGAGCTCTAATGATGAGGGAATTCTTTCCTCGTCATGAGATTAGGGCATTGGAAAGGGAATTTGACGATCTTAAGCAAGATAGTGGTGAGCATCGAGCCTTCACTGACCGTTATGAGGAGTTAAGTCTGTTATGCCTGAACATGGTTACGCCATTGGATAAGGCAATCGAACCCTGACTCAGTTCAAGATATTGTTACTGGTAGTAATCCCACTATAGTTAGACAGGCCATTGAGCTATCCGCTACCTTGACTGAATATCAGATCTGGAAAGGTAAACTTTTCTGAAAAGGCGACAAGAAACCGATCGAAGAATCAAAACCAAAGGATGAACAGACTGGATCCCCTAAGAAGTCAAAGAAGCGAAAGGCTTCTCAGAACTTCACCGTGGTCGCTCAAAGTGATCAAACTGTACCCAACCAACCAGCTCAACCCCTGCTAGGAAGCCATACAATGGAACTGCACCCTTGTGCAACCAATGTAGCCTTCATCATCATGCTAGTGTGAAGTGCCGCAAATGCCAAATTTGTGGACTTATTGGTCATACAGCAAGAGTTTGACCAACTGTAGCTGCACTAAATCAAGCTGGCAATAATCCTGCTCAAGCTCGTTTTCTACCAGGATCTTGCTTCAACTATGGCGAGATGGGCCATTTCCGAAGAAATTGCCCAAAGCTTGCTAATGCGAATCCAGCGCAGGGATGAGCATCTGACCGACTGAAAGACAACACTGTTTAGAAATAATCAAGCTTTATGTATTATTTTCTTTTGTTGTCAAGGTCTATGAAACAGTTGTTTTTGTTGTTTATAAATAAATCTTTTATTTACATTGCAATGCATTTATGAGGTTGTATGTATAAACAACATATCCCCCACAATACCGACAATCAAGGAATCGTATTCCTTGAAGAACAGACTACCCCCAAAATTCTTCCATTTAATGATCTCTTGCGTTTTCCACGAAAATCCTAAGTACCCGTTTCCTCCAAGGGAACGAAGTACAAGACGCAAGTTATAACTCTGGATGAATACCCAATCCTTAATAGGGTACCTAAGGGTATTTCCGTAAGTCCGTAATTGTTGTGTACCTTAATTCGAATGTTATGATTCCTTGTAATCAAAAATCAAATTTTTGGAAGATCATCCTATCTTCATAGATAGATTCTTGAAAATGATTAAAGTGCCAAATGAAATCCACGGATTGGATTCCTGGTGTGCTTTAAATATCCGTGTCCAAAGATAACAAATTAAAGGTCAAGTTAAACAATTATGTGCTTATGTGTTCTCTTTTATGTTTTTGTGTGATCCGAATTTTTTTTCTTTATCCAAATCCTCGTAAGAATCTTCTATATCTTCGTAGAAGGGATTCATAGTAGGATATCCAAAGGTACTACCTCGAATCCTTAATGGGCTTCTACGTAATAGTTAAGACCCTTGGATTATAAGGTACTATTCCATAATTAGACCCCTTGAGTGGTCTAGTTAAACAGATTGATCCAAAAAAATCTGGTTAGGAATGTTATATGATGATATAGCTGAAAAGACTCCTTGGTGGTCTATTTAAAGAGATCATTTGTCGATCTAATTAAAAGGACCCTATGGTAGTCTAGTCACACTCATCACAGTTTTGATTTTTCTTCCCCTACACATTATGAAATGCACTGTGTGGACTGTGCAAGAAATTACGTAATTATGGATGCATACATAATTATGAAATTAAGTGCACAGAAACCACAGCAAGTTTTGTCATGTGTCTAGAGTTAACTCTATTCGTTTCCATTTCCGATGAAGCACCTGTTGAAAATGACTCCGTCCGTTCATTTTCGTTTCTAAAGAATGTCCGTTGAGGGAAATGAATATCCTTTTGAGTTAATTCTATTCATTTCCGTTTCTGATGAAGCACCCGTTTAAAATGACTCCGTCCGTTCATTTTCGTTTCTGAAGAATGTCCGTTGAGGAAATGAATATCCTTTTGATTATTCCTTCATTTCCATTTCTGAGGAAGCACCCGTTTAAAATGACTACGTCCGTTCATTTTCATTTATGAAGAATGTCCGTTGAGGAAATGAATATCCTTTTGATTATTCCTTCATTTCCATTTCTGAGGAAGCACCCGTTTAAAATGACTCCATCCGTTCATTTTCATTTATGAAGAATGTCCGTTGAGGAAATGACAGGATTATGCCTTGCATATTTTTTGTGGTTATTTAACACAAAGTCACAGACAGGCTCCTACGAATAAATTTCGGGACGAAATTTCCTAAAGTAGGGGAGACTGTGACACCTGTGCCTCTGCGGCCATCAAACAAATGCCTAACCAATGAAATATTGTGTTTCATACTTGGGATTTGTTTAAATTTGTGTATCATTTGCACATATCAATTCTTGTTCGATTTCGAGCTCTAAATCGCTTTCTGGAAAGTTAATGCGTAAACGTAATTAGTTTAACACAACAAACACTCCAGGATAGTGACATAGGCTCAACATACCTTAAATAACCTTTACATAACTTGGAAATAAGTTTTGGATGGTTTGGTGTGTAGAAATCAGGTTTGTTCGATTGCAGGGACTATTTGCGTCAAACTGCGAAACTATACCGATTTGTATAGTAACGAACGTTCCAGAACTTGATCATAAGTTAAACATGCCCTAAATATACTTTACATAGCTTAGAAATAGGCTTTGAGGTGTTTTGGTGCGCAAAAATAAACTTATTGATCAACAGGGACTAAAAGCGTCAAAAAGTGCCAAAATGATCAGATTAATTGTATCTAGACCAATTTTGATGTTTTGATGGTTTTTAACCCCAAGTTGTGCATTCTATGGTGTCACACCCTGACCGCATAAAACAAAAAATCACGGCGGAATCGTCGGGGAGTGTTGTAACAGAATCATTGTTTCAAAACACACGGAAATTTGAAGTTTCGTTTTATTAAACATTAAATATTAACATCGTCTGCAAATCTAAATAAACAATTTAAACACATTCTATCATTGTTATTAAGTCACTAAGGCCTCGTCCAGTCCTATGTGAACATGCATCCTAGCAATCAACATATTAAACAACACCTGAAACATATGTGAAAACAAAGTCAGCAAAGAAATGCTGGCGAGTACATAGGTTTTTGAGAATGTCGGATTCATGGCTAGTTTACATGTTGCAATACTTAATTAAAAACCTTGTTTTGAAAAGTATTGTATTGCGACATAATTAACCAACTCAAATCAAGTTGGTTATAATTTATAAAATCTCGTAGCCATGATTCTTAACCCAAAACATTTATTTAATAAAATTAATTAATAAAACTCGTTAATAATTCTCGTTAATAAGACACGTATGGTTTATATCATTTCGAAAACCTCGTTTGTGTGACATCGTTTCAAAATCGTTTACCCAAGTGAACTAAATAACGCCACGGTATGTAATACGATGAAAATATATATATATAGGAAGTACCAGCGGGGTATCCACCATGCTTTCATCACATTACACCCGTCCCGTTATCTAAACACTAACCAAAAACTAATCGTTTACCCAAATCGTTTAATTTGTTAAAAATCGCTTTAGTCATTTAAATCATTCTCGTTTTAAATCGTGAAAACTACTTTTGATTGTCTCGCTAATAACATCCATACCTTCGCAACTCGCCTATCGCTTCTCGCATTAATAAACCACCAAAGGGTAAATTAACAATCACAGATTCAGTCGTTACCCACCTAACCCACACATAACCATGGGTGCAGTCTGATAACGGGATTTGTCAGATCCTATGGTACCATAACCTAATACTGGTCGCTTCGGCCAAAATTAATGAATATTATTCGTTATGTAACTACAACCAACAAGTTCGTTCACATTATCGAAATCGTTATTAGTTTAGTATAAACCATCTTAATCGTTTTTGAAATCATCGTTATAATATCGAAAATCGTTTTGATACATATGAATCACCCCAAAACAATTGAAAACAATAAAATAGGGGAACTATGTACTCATCTGATAAGGCTTAGAGGTCTTGAACAACAACCAAGCAAAGCTAGAGGGAGCACGGAATCAATCGGCAACCTAATAACTATATAAATAAACCGGACCTAAGTCGGAAGATCGGATAGGATGAGGTTTTGTAAACCAAATGAGTATTGGAACTCATATGACATGGTTTAACAAAGTCTACATTCTAAATCGAAACCTAACCTAAGTGCTTTCTACCCATTGTGACCCATTAAGGTAGCTTACGCTACTTTAACGTGTCGTTTGCGCAAAAGCGCGTTCGAGACGTCTAACTAGTCCTATGACAAGTATTATATGCCTAAACATGATTAAATGTGTTGCATAGTCAATTAAGTGACAAAAGTTTGTGTTACATATGCTTAATTACAAATTATGCATGAAAAGGGCATTTTGGTCATTTACCTAAGGCATATAAACTACCTATCATACAACTAATTAAACCTAAGTGACCATAAGGTATAACCTCGGAAGGTTATTCCCTATGCAACTATGGTCACTAAACATGTTTGGTTGGATCCTAATGATCGACCAAACAGGTCGTGTTCGAAAGTCTAAGCGGGTGTTTAGTCCGCTTGACTTACGACTCTACACAAGCACTAATCTAAAAAGTGACGAGTTAAACATGTTTAACGAATTTAGAAAATAGATTTGGTATCAAAACAAACGGTTTTGATACCAAAAAGTAGTTTGGTTACAAAATACGCGGGAATGCGCATTTTGGCCGAAACTACGACTCGTCACTGAGCCTAGATAACATGGTAATCAGTAGGTATAGTCACTAAGGACTATAACCATCGTGATTACGCTCACGTTATGAAGTTCAAACGAACTTCGCATTGACCATAAACTGCTCAATGCAGAAATTCAAACGCAGTTTGACTTTTAAGCTAAAAACGAAAGAAAAGAACGAAGGAATACTTACAAAGGGTCCCCGCAAGTTTGATTTCCCAAGTATTTCTCAGGTATGAAGTGGTTAACACTTCAACTTAGAGAAAATCTCAGAAAATCAAGTGGGTTTTGAACTAAAGAGGTGGGGGTATTTATAGATATGGCACAACCGTTAGGATCGTTCATCGTAAAACGTGCTTTGATCTGTATCGTACACCTCGTGCCCATAGATTTGCAATACAAGGGGTGCCTCAAAACAAGCCAACGGTATTGAAAATGTTACAAAATAGACCCCCAAGTTCGACCTCATTGCTGAAAAATGTAGAAAATCAACTTCCTGTCTAGATCAGGTGCTGGTGCTATGCCACGGGATAGGCAGAAGCTGGTGGTGTAGCGCCACCAGGTAACAGCTCCAAACTTTTTGCCAAAATGGCAGAAATGGTCCCTGCACATGTTTAAGGCCTTTTTCGATGCGTTTAAACCCCGTTAACCCCATTTCAAGGCTCTAAAATGAAGTTAAAGTATAGGGAACTCAAAACATGCTCAAAAATATCTCGGATGTCAGCTCGTTTGGTCGTACGGTTGCGTTGTTCGGTTAATTACGACGGAAGTCGTAATGAACGCAAAAACGATCCAAATTAAGCGACGAATGGAATTTTATCAAGACAATAACTAAAATAAAATATTTTAATGATTACATAAATTTTTGGGTGTCCAGATATATTCAGAACATAACATATGTGCGAAAATGCAAACTTGTGCACTTTTTGACGCTTTTAGTCCCTGAATGATCAATAAAGTTTATTTTAGCATACCGAACCACTCAAAGCCTATTTCTAAGCTATGTAAAGGATATTTAGGGTATGTTTAACTTATGATCAAGTTCCGAAATGTTTGTTACAGTACGAATCGGCATACTTTCACAGTTTGTCAAAACTAGTCCCTGTAAGCGAATAAACTTGATTTCGGCATACCAAACCATCCAAAACTTATTTATAAGTTATGTAAAGGTTATTTAAGGTATGTTAAGCCTATGTCACTATTCCGGAGTGTTCGTCGCATTAAACTGATTATGTTTACGCACCAGTTCGCGTATAACTTTCCAGAAAGCGATTTAGAGCTCGAAATCGAACAAGAATTGATATGTGCAAATGATACACATATTTATACAAATCCCAAGTATGAAACACAACATTTCATTGATCTGGTATTTGTTCGATGGCCGTGGAGGCACAGATGTCACAGTCTCCCCTACTTCAGGAAATTTCGTCCCGAAATTTAATTAGAGGAAACTTGTGAGAGCTCGAAACATGAAGTCGAAAAGATAAAAAAACATTGGTTAGGGTTCTAAACTTCTAGTAACTTTAAATAACATTATGCTTGCAATGTAAGAGGGACACTTATATACAAGTATATGAAGTGCCATTGGTGCGTCCACCGTACCTACATTACATTGTTCACGTTTCGTTATTGTTGTCACTATTGGTTCTTACACATGATAAATATTACTGTGGTTTCCGTGCACTGAATTTTTATAATTATATACGCGTCCATAATTACGTAATTCCTTGCATAGTCCACATAGTGCATTTGATAATGTGTAGGGGAAAACCAAATGAATGAACCTGTGATGAGTGTGACTGGACCACCATAGGGTCATTTTAGCTGTATCATCACATGCCATTCTTAACCAGATTCTAAATCAATCTTTTAACTAGACCACTCAAGGGATCTCTTTCGAATCATGGAATGGTACTATATAACCCAAGGGTCTTAACTACCACGTAGAAGCCCATTAAGGATTTAAGGTAGTACCTTTTGAATATCCTACTATGAACCCCTCCTATGAAGATATGGAAGATTCTATGAGGATTTCGATAATGAAAATCGGATCACACAAAAACATAAAGGAGAACACATAAACACATAATCACATAATCGCATAATTGTTTAATTTGACCTTTAATTTGTTATCTTTGGACATGGGTGTTTAAAGCACACCAGGAATCTAATCCGTGGATTTCATTTGGCACTTTAAACATTTTCAAGAATCTAACTATGAAGATAGGAAGATCTTAAAAGGAATTCGGTTTTGTCCTATTGAATCGTAATGTACGTATTAAAGCATACAATGAATTCAATTAAGGACTCCGATTTGAGCGATAGTCATCCACAAGGATCCTTAAAATAGGGCAACCCATCACCTTTCGTTTTGAGTTTAAGCTCGAGTTGATGTGGTAGCTCATATTTCAATAAGCCTTCGTTTACACAAGATCGTTGTTCTTGAAGGACACGAGATTGAATATCTGATAGAGTTTGAACAGAATGAAGCTTGACTCGCTCCTTTCGAATAAGCGTATCGGCTACGATATTCGCCTTACCAGGAAGGTAGCGAATCATGCAATCGTAATCGTTCAAGAGCTCAACCCATTGTCGTTGCCTCATGTTCAGCTCCTTTTGATTAAGAATGTGCTGGAGACTTTTGCGGTTTTGTGAAAACCACACACTTCGTTCCATAGAGGTAGTGTCTCCATATTTTGAGAGCAAATACCACAACACCTAACTCAAGATCATGAGTTGTGTAGTTCTTTTCGTGAGCTTTCAACTGTCTTGACGTATATGCTATGACTTTACCTCATTGCATAAGAACATAACCAAGGCCTAGATTCGACGCGTCATAAAAGACAACGAAATCATCGTTTCCATCGGGAAGAGATAGAACGGGAGCATCACACAGCTTCTGCTTCAGCGTTTGAAATGCTTCTTCTTGCCTAGGTCCCCACTCAAAAGGCTTATTGTTCTCAGTCAAAGCAGTGAGTGGAACCGCAATCTTCGAGAAATTTGAAATGAAACATCGATAATAACTAGCAAGACCAAGAAAAGATCGAATTTCTGTAGGTGTCGTCGGTGTATTCCAGTCCTTAATAGCAGCAATCTTGGATGGATCCACGTGAATACCCTGCTTATTGACTATATGACCCAAGAATTGAACTTCTTCAAGCCAAAATTCACACTTGGAGAATTTAGCAAAAAGTTGTTCCTTCTTCAGGAGTTCCATTGTTAAGCGAAGGTATTGCTTGTGCTCGGCTCGAGACTTCGAATAAATGAGAATATCGTCGATGAACACAATAATGAACTTGTCTAAATAAGGTTTGCAGACCCTATTTATTAAGGGGTTGTTTGTTTGCATCTGACTGGGTCAGTTAAGAGGTGGGTATCTGATTCGGTCAGACCTCAGCCTGTTTGGTTCACATCTGAATGGAGCAAAAATAGACAAAATGAGTCTGACTCAGTCAGACTTCAACACAAATCTGACCGGGTAAGAGGTCCAGTCAGACCTGCTCTGATCGAACCAAACAGCCCCTAAGTCTAGAAAGATAGCTGGGGCATTTGTCAAACCAAAAGGCATGACTGTAAACTCGTAATGCCCATATCTCGTGCGGAAAGCAGTTTTGGGAATATCTTCTTCGAGAACACGAAGTTGATGGTACCCAGAACGCAGATCAATTTTGGAAAAGCATGAAGCACCCTGCAGCTGGTCGAAGAGATCATCAATTCGAGGTAGGGGATATCGATTCTTGATGGTAGGCTTATTAAGCTCACGATAATCGATACACATTTGAAAAGATCCATCTTTCTTTTTCACAAAGATGACATGAGTGCCCCATGGTGAAAAGCTCGGATGGATGAATCCTCTATCAGACAATTCTTGAAGCTGTTTTGATAACTCTTGCATCTCTGACGGTGCAAGATGATAAGGTGCTTTCGCAATCGGGTTGGCATTGGGTACAAGGTCAATATGAAACTCAACTTGACGAACTGGAGGCAAATCAGGCAGTTCATTAGGAAACACCTCTGGATAGTCCCGAACAATCGGAATATCCTGAATACTCTTACTCTTGCCTTTCTCCTCAGTGACATGTGCCAGGAAAGCAACATATCCTTTTCGCAAATAACTTTGGGCCTTCGTACACGACATAAGCTTCAATCCACCAGATGGTTTCTCGCCACGAACTTCCGGAACATCGCCAGACGGAAGAGGAATACGAACAATCTTATCGAAACAAACCACCTCAGCATGATGTTTGGTCAACCAATCCATCCCTATGATAATGTCGAAACTCCCAAGTTGCATCGGTGTGAGGTCAATAGGAAAAAGGTGATTATCAAAGTTAAATTGACAGTCGCAAATAACAGAATTGAGTACAAGAGGTTTACCAAGAGCAACTTCAACAAATAAGGGTTTCCTTAGTTATCTAACCAAGGAATTAAAGTGATTACTCAAATTGTCACTTCGTTTCTTAGAATGAAGCGAGCACTTAGAATTTTCGAGGAATTCATGAGCGATCATATGAATGAGAGAACTACAAATACGGTTCTTTGGTGTAGGTATCGTAGGGGTATGCCATACACACATGCAACTATATTTGTACATCAGAATTGCAAATAAAGATTTATTTATAAACAAAATCGATTATTTCCGAGTTCAAAGGAAAATACTAGAAACATAAACATAAGATTCAGATTATTCAAAACAGCAGCTTCTTCTAATCGGAAAAATGCTCATCTGCGGGTCAGATTTGAATTAAAAACCTTTGGGTATCTGTCCCTGACATAACCCGTCTCGCCATAGGTGTAGCAAGTACCAGGAGGAAAATGAGCCTGTGCTGGATCTGCTTGAAATTGAGCGGGGTTCTGAAAAGCTTGGTTTAGCACAGTGACTGAACGACAGTCTCGTGCCAAATGACGAATGAGTCCACAGTTGAAACATTTCCGACATTTGACACTGGCATAGTGGTGGAGGTTACACTGATTGCACAAAGGAGCAGTTCCTAAGTATGGCTTCTTGGCTGGTGGTGCTGCCACCTGGCTAGGTTTTGCTTGATTTGGTGTAACGGCTACGGGATCCTTTGGAACTTTACGCTTCTTTGACTTTTTCGAAGGCTCGGCTTCTGCTTCTTTCGATGCTTCTTGGGCGGCTTCATTATTGAGACGAGACATTGTCACACCCCGACCGCGTAAAACAACAAATCGCGGCGGAAACATCGGGGCGTGTTGCAACAGAATTAATGTTTCATAACCATGGATACCAAAAAGTGTTTCGTTTTATTTAAACATTGAATAATTACATCGTTTGGAAATCTAAATACACAATTTAAACATAATCTATCATTGTTATTTAGTCACTAAGGCCTTGTCCAGTCCTATGTGAGCATGCATCTTATCAATCGATATCATTCAACAATACCTGAAACATATGTGAAAACGAGGTCAGCAAAGAAATGCTGGCGAGTACATAGGTTTTGTGAAAATAAGATTCATGACTTCTGTTTTAAGAAAATGTTTAGTCATGAACCTTGTAATTTGCTTTGTCTTTGTAAATCATTTGAAAAATAATAAGTTCAGGTGATATGTATAATAAGAGAATAATGCATGATTAAATGAATAACCATGTAAAATGAGTTTGTATAAGATAAGTTGTTTGTAAATAAATGTCTTGTGAAAAGTATGTTACTTGTATAAAATGTTCTATGTCTCAAACTGAAATGATTCAAATAACGCTACAATATGTAATACCATACAAACACTTATATATAGGAAGTACCAGCGGCGTATCCACCATGCATGTATCATATTACACACGCACCGTTACTCAAATCACTTACCCAAACCAAACCACCAAAGTAATGTTCATGCCCAATGTAAATCATGTAATATGTAACCAAAACCCAATCGTATATCGCTTTGAAGCCAATCGTTTACCCAATCGTTAAAACATCGTGTGAAAACCAATCGTTTACCCAATCGTTAAAACATCGTGTGAAAACCAATCGTTTACCCAATTGTTAAAACATCGTGTGAAAACCAATCGTTTAATTCGTTTTAGGTCGTGAAACTACTTAAATGGTCGTCTCGCTAATAACATTCAAACCTTCTTGACTTTCGTCGCTTCTCGTTTTCGTCGCTTCTCGTTTTCGTCGCTTCTTGTTTTCGTATTAACAAACCTCCATAGGGTAAGTTAACAATTACAGATTCAGTCGCTACCTACCATACCCACACATAACCACGGGTGTAGTAAATAACGGGATTTGTCAGATCCTATGGTACCATAACCTAATACTGGTCGGCTTGATCATTGCTAATGAATGTCATTTGTTATGTAAATACAACCAACAAGTTTGTTCACTTTTTGAAATCGTTATTAGTTTTGTATAAATCGTCTTAATTGTTTTTGAAACTATCGTTATAACATCGAAAAACATTTAGCACATATGAGTCACCCCAAAACAATTGAAAACAGTAAAATAGGGGAAGAATGTACTCGCCTGATAATGCTTGGAGGTCTTGAACAACAACCAAACAAAGCTAGAGGGAGCACGGAATCAGTCGGCAATCTAAGACTATATAAATAAACCGGACTTAAATCGGGAGATCGGACAGGATGAGGCTTGGTAAACCAAATGAGTGTTGGAACTCATATGATATGGTTTAACAAGGCCTACATACTACAATGAAACCAAACCTAAGTGCTTTCGACCCATCGCGACCCATTAAGGTAACTTATGCTACTTTAACGCGTCGTGCGCGTGAAACGCGTTCAGACCGTCTAACTAGTCCTATGACAAGTGTTATATGCCTAAACGTGTTACATAATCAGTTATGTGATAAAAGTTTAGGTTACATATGCTTAATTACCAATTATACATGAAAAGGGTATTCTGGTAATTTACCTAAGGCATATAAACTACCTATCATACAACTACTTAAACGAAGCGACCATATGGTATAACCTCGGAAGGTTATTCCCTACCTACTATGGTCACCTAAAGTGTTTGGTCGAATCCTAATGATCGACCAAACTGGGTCGGGTTCGAAGGTATAGGCGATTTATTAGATCGCCTACCCTACGACCCTAGACAACGTGGTAATCAGTGGGCATAGTCCCAAGGGACTATGACCAACGTGATTACACTCACGTTGCGAAGTTCAAACGAACTTCGCATTGACCATAACTGGTCAATGTAGAAAGTCAAACAAAGTTTGACTTTCAGACTCGAAAGACTCGAAAAGCAATAAAAGAACGAAAGAATACTTACCCAGGGTCCCCGAATGCTAATCCCGATTCAAGAATCTCAGGTATGAAACAATGGTTTCAACTTAGAGCTCCTCAAATCAGAATTCTAGTGGTTTAAGCAATGGGGGTGTTGGGGTATTTATAGTTTTCGGTCCACCGTTAGGATCGTTTCATGGAAAACGTGCCTTAATCCCACCCGTACAAGTGTCGGGACCTTATGGTGACTAAAATTCCATCCTTATCAGCTGACTAGATAATTAGGAATGTGTGGTGGAGGATTAAACAGCTGCAACTTGTGGTTAAATGCATTTAATCTGGTCAGAAGGACTGACGCGGGCCGCCTAAGATTTAAGCTTGGCTGAGGCGGGCCGCCTAGCTCTTCAGATCAGAAAACAAGTTTCAGAAATGACAGTTTCAGCCCCTGCACGTGTTTAAGCCCATTTCCGGCACTTCTAAGGCCCGTAAAGCCAACTTTAAGGCCCTAAAATGTTGCCTAAACATTGAGGACATGAAACATGCTCAAAAATATGCCGGGTGTTGGTTCGTTTGGTCGTACGAACGCGATGTTCGCTTAATTACGACGGAATGCGCATAAGCGCGAAAAACGATCCAAATGACGAAACGAATGGATTTTTGGCAAGCCAAACACTAAAGCATAATATATTCATGCTTACATAAATTTTTGGATGTCCGGATGTATTCAGAACGTAAGTTATGCGCGAAAATGCAAACTTGTGCACTTTTTGACACTTTTAGTCCCTGAATGACACAAAAGTTTATTTTAGCATACCGAACACCTCAAAGCCTATTTCTAAGCTATGTGAAGGATATTTATGGTATGTTTAACTTTTGGTCATGTTCCAGAATGTCTGTTACAGTTCAAATTGGCATACTTTCGCAGTTTGTCAACTTTAGTCCCTGTAAGCGAATAAACTTGTTTTTGCCATACCAAAGCCTTCAAAATTTATTTCTAAGTTATGTAAAGGTTATTTAAGGTATGTTAAGCCAATGTCACTATTCCGGAGTATTTTTTTGCATTAAACTGGTTATATTTACGCATCAGTGCGCGTATAACCTTCCAGAAAGCGATTTAGAGTTTGAAATTGAACAAGAATTGATATGTGCAAATGATACACATATTTTTACAAATCCCAAGTATGAAATATAATATTTCATTGGTTTGGTATTTGTTTGATGGCCGTGGAGGCACAGGTGTTACAGTCTCCCCTACTTTAGGAAATTTCGTCCCGAAATTTATTTAGAGGAAACTTGTGAGAGCTTGAAAACATGAAGTTGAAAAGATCGAACAATATTGATTAGGGTTCTGAACTTCTAGTAACCTTTAATAACATCATGATTGCAATGTAAGAGGGATACTTATATACAAGTATATGAAGCGTCATTGGTGCGTCCACCGTACCTCTATTACATCGTTCTCATTTCGTTATTGTTGTCACTATCGGCTCTTACACATAATAAATCTTACTGGGTTTCTGTGCACTAAATTTCATAATTATGTACGCGTGCATAATCAGAAAATTCCTTGCACAGTTCACACAGTCTATTTTATAGTGTGTAGGGGAAAACCAAATGAACAAACCGGTGATGAGCGTGACTAGACCGCCATAGAGTCCTTTAAATTAAATCAATAAATGATCTAAATAGACTAACAAGGAGTCTGTTCAGCTACATCACTAGATGTCGTTCTTTAACCAAATTGTGAATCAATCTTTTAGACTAGACCACTAAAAGGATCTCTTATGAAACATGGAGCGGTACTTATATAATCCAAGGGTCTTAACTATTACATAGAAGCCCATTAAGGATTGAAGGTAGTACCTTTTGAATATCCTGCTACGAATCCCTCATATGAAGATATGAAAGATTCTGCGAGGATTTGGATAACGAATATCCAGAGTATTAAAAACACAAAAATGCATAAAAGAAAACATAAGATGAATAAACACATAGTCACATAACCACAAAATTGTTTAACTAGAAGTTTGTTCTGCTAACAGAGTACATGTATTTAAAGCACACTAGGAATCCATCTCGTGGATTTCATTTGGCACTTTAAACATTATCAAGAATCTAACTATAAAGATAGAAAGATTCAAAAAGAAAATTCGATTTCGATTACTAGAACCCGAAATGTTCGAATTAAGGTACAAAAGGAATCCAATTAAGGACTCTGATTTGAATGATAATCATCCACAAGGATCTAATTGTGAAGATAAAAAGATCCCATATGAATTTTAGAAGTTGAAGATGTTTTGAAACCTTGCACTGGATGTGCTTAGGTCAAAACATGATGTAAGAATGCTTATGAAGTTGAGATGCTTGATATGTCAAGGCGACATATGAAGCAGAATTTGAAGGTTAAGTCAATGTACGAGGAAAATATTTTTGAAAACTGTGCATGGGGTTCTTTTAAGAAAAATGTGTTTAACGTTTTTGAAACCTTATTTATAATACTTTTTGAAATCATAAAGTAGGTGTATTAGGTAGATATATTTACAAAAATGTTTTAAAATCATGCGAGATGGATTTTGAAATTATGTATAAGGTTTTTGAAAGACATGAATGATGCTTTTCGAAATCATGCACTTGATCAGAAAATGTATTGTGTTAATATTGTCTTCAGACTATATGAAATATTTTGAAATTAGAAAGGTTGGTTTTGATAACATGGCCAATGTTTTTGAAATAACATAGACAATGCATCTAGAAAAATTGTTTTCAAACTATATGAAATGTTTTGAGATCATGAAGATTGTTTTGAAATACTGGTACTGTGTATGTTGAAAAATCAAAACGTAATGGGTATGAGATTTGAAAATACCCTTAGTTATCTAACCAAGGATTTAAAGGCACAGATGTGCGAAAAGCACGATTACTCATAATGTCACTTAATTTTCTGTACTTTGTTTCTTAGAGTGAAACGAGTACTTAAAATTTTCGAGGGAATCATGAGCAATCATTTGAAAGAGAGAAATCACAAGAGTAGTTTGTAAGGTACATAGTTCCTTGATGTAGGTATCATAGGAAAAGCCATACACACCTAGCAGGGGGTTGAGCTGGTTGGTTGGGGACTGCTTTACCATTGTGAGCGACCATGGCGAAGTTCTGAGAAGCCTTTCACTTCTTTGACTTCTTAGGGGATCGTTCATCCATGGTCTTTGATTCCTCGATTGGTTTATTGGCTGATGGTGTTGTCGCCTGACTAGGTCCTGCCTGTCTTGGTGACTCATGAGTGGCTTTATCCTGGAGACGATACATGGCAGTAGCTAATTCAACAGTCTTCAGGACTACTTCGCCTATTCGCTGAGCGAATTTGGCTGCTTGTTCAGATATCTGGGCGTCATCGTGATGAAGAGACATTCTTGAAGAAAAAAGAAAGGCATAGGGAGAAACAGGTGAAAGATTATTGGACATTCAAAACAGGATGATAACGCATGAAAATTGCGATCATTTGTTTGTTACCTAAGGCAAACAAATGAGACGGTGACTAATCAAAGTAAATGGGTCAAAAATAATGTATCGCGAAGACATGCTCGCCTATAAGTGAACACTCATCCCAAGAATTCCCAGGTAAGCACAACTGGTCTCGCGTCTGATGAGATGTATACGAAGTGCTTGCCTAGACAGAAAACCCAGAATACAGGCATTCACCCTTCCAGTTTGCACGTGTTCACATTATTTAAAACCCAAAACCTTGTCGAGATTTTGAAAATTTAAAAGGGGTTCAAAACCATATAACAGAGGGTTCAAAAACTTACAATAGAGGGTTCAAAACCTTGTAATCAATCATCCTAGAACAGATGATTAGTTTTCAAAGCGGTTTTGAATTTTATGTTCTTGTTGTGATCGTCGCCTAAGGATAGGTGACGGTATTGTTTTATGACTAAACGCAAGTAAACTCGCGTTAGGGTCCTAAGAAGGTTATAGACTAGGTCAAAGCATTACTAATTACTAATAACCTAATTCCCTATAACCATTGGCTCTGATACCATCTTTTCTGTCACACCCCGACCGCGTAAAACAACAAATCGCGGCGGAAACATCGGGGCGTGTTGCAACAGAATTAATGTTTCATAACCATGGATACCAAAAAGTGTTTCGTTTTATTTAAACATTGAATAATTACATCGTTTGGAAATCTAAATACACAATTTAAACATAATCTATCATTGTTATTTAGTCACTAAGGCCTTGTCCAGTCCTATGTGAGCATGCATCTTATCAATCGATATCATTCAACAATACCTGAAACATATGTGAAAACGAGGTCAGCAAAGAAATGCTGGCGAGTACATAGGTTTTGTGAAAATAAGATTCATGACTTCTGTTTTAAGAAAATGTTTAGTCATGAACCTTGTAATTTGCTTTGTCTTTGTAAATCATTTGAAAAATAATAAGTTCAGGTGATATGTATAATAAGAGAATAATGCATGATTAAATGAATAACCATGTAAAATGAGTTTGTATAAGATAAGTTGTTTGTAAATAAATGTCTTGTGAAAAGTATGTTACTTGTATAAAATGTTCTATGTCTCAAACTGAAATGATTCAAATAACGCTACAATATGTAATACCATACAAACACTTATATATAGGAAGTACCAGCGGCGTATCCACCATGCTTGTATCATATTACACACGCACCGTTACTCAAATCACTTACCCAAACCAAACCACCAAAGTAATGTTCATGCCCAATGTAAATCATGTAATATGTAACCAAAACCCAATCGTATATCGCTTTGAAGCCAATCGTTTACCCAATCGTTAAAACATCGTGTGAAAACCAATCGTTTACCCAATCGTTAAAACATCGTGTGAAAACCAATCGTTTACCCAATCGTTAAAACATCGTGTGAAAACCAATCGTTTAATTCGTTTTAGGTCGTGAAACTACTTAAATGGTCGTCTCGCTAATAACATTCAAACCTTCTTGACTTTCGTCGCTTCTCGTTTTCGTCGCTTCTCGTTTTCGTCGCTTCTTGTTTTCGTATTAACAAACCTCCATAGGGTAAGTTAACAATTACAGATTCAGTCGCTACCTACCATACCCACACATAACCACGGGTGTAGTAAATAACGGGATTTGTCAGATCCTATGGTACCATAACCTAATACTGGTCGGCTTGATCATTGCTAATGAATGTCATTTGTTATGTAAATACAACCAACAAGTTTGTTCACTTTTTGAAATCGTTATTAGTTTTGTATAAATCGTCTTAATTGTTTTTGAAACTATCGTTATAACATCGAAAAACATTTAGCACATATGAGTCACCCCAAAACAATTGAAAACAGTAAAATAGGGGAAGAATGTACTCGCCTGATAATGCTTGGAGGTCTTGAACAACAACCAAACAAAGCTAGAGGGAGCACGGAATCAGTCGGCAATCTAAGACTATATAAATAAACCGGACTTAAATCGGGAGATCGGATAGGATGAGGCTTGGTAAACCAAATGAGTGTTGGAACTCATATGATATGGTTTAACAAGGCCTACATACTACAATGAAACCAAACCTAAGTGCTTTCGACCCATCGCGACCCATTAAGGTAACTTATGCTACTTTAACGCGTCGTGCGCGTGAAACGCGTTCAGACCGTCTAACTAGTCCTATGACAAGTGTTATATGCCTAAACGTGTTACATAATCAGTTATGTGACAAAATTTTAGGTTACATATGCTTAATTACCAATTATACATGAAAAGGGTATTCTGGTAATTTACCTAAGGCATATAAACTACCTATCATACAACTACTTAAACGAAGCGACCATAGGGTATAACCTCGGAAGGTTATTCCCTACCTACTATGGTCACCTAAAGTGTTTGGTCGAATCCTAATGATCGACCAAACTGGGTCGGGTTCGAAGGTATAGGCGATTTATTAGATCGCCTACCCTACGACCCTAGACAACGTGGTAATCAGTGGGCATAGTCCCAAGGGACTATGACCAACGTGATTACACTCACGTTGCGAAGTTCAAACGAACTTCGCATTGACCATAACTGGTCAATGTAGAAAGTCAAACAAAGTTTGACTTTCAGACTCGAAAGACTCGAAAAGCAATAAAAGAACGAAAGAATACTTACCCAGGGTCCCCGAATGCTAATCCCGATTCAAGAATCTCAGGTATGAAACAATGGTTTCAACTTAGAGCTCCTCAAATCAGAATTCTAGTGGTTTAAGCAATGGGGCTGTTGGGGTATTTATAGTTTTCGGTCCACCGTTAGGATCGTTTCATGGAAAACGTGCCTTAATCCCACCCGTACAAGTGTCGGGACCTTATGGTGACTAAAATTCCATCCTTATCAGCTGACTAGATAATTAGGAATGTGTGGTGGAGGATTAAACAGCTGCAACTTGTGGTTAAATGCATTTAATCTGGTCAGAAGGACTGACGCGGGCCGCCTAAGATTTAAGCTTGGCTGAGGCGGGCCGCCTAGCTCTTCAGATCAGAAAACAAGTTTCAGAAATGACAGTTTCAGCCCCTGCACGTGTTTAAGCCCATTTCCGGCACTTCTAAGGCCCGTAAAGCCAACTTTAAGGCCCTAAAATGTTGCCTAAACATTGAGGACATGAAACATGCTCAAAAATATGCCGGGTGTTGGTTCGTTTGGTCGTACGAACGCGATGTTCGCTTAATTACGACGGAATGCGCATAAGCGCGAAAAACGATCCAAATGACGAAACGAATGGATTTTTGGAAAGCCAAACACTAAAGCATAATATATTAATGCTTACATAAATTTTTGGATGTCCGGATGTATTCAGAACGTAAGTTATGCGCGAAAATGCAAACTTGTGCACTTTTTGACACTTTTAGTCCCTGAATGACACAAAAGTTTATTTTAGCATACCGAACACCTCAAAGCCTATTTCTAAGCTATGTGAAGGATATTTATGGTATGTTTAACTTATGTTCATGTTCCAGAATGTCTGTTACAGTTCAAATTGGCATACTTTCGCAGTTTGTCAACTTTAGTCCCTGTAAGCGAATAAACTTGTTTTTGCCATACCAAAGCCTTCAAAACTTATTTCTAAGTTATGTAAAGGTTATTTAAGGTATGTTAAGCCAATGTCACTATTCCGGAGTGTTTTTTTGCATTAAACTGGTTATATTTACGCATCAGTGCGCGTATAACCTTCCAGAAAGCGATTTAGAGTTTGAAATTGAACAAGAATTGATATGTGCAAATGATACACATATTTTTACAAATCCCAAGTATGAAATATAATATTTCATTGGTTTGGTATTTGTTTGATGGCCGTGGAGGCACAGGTGTTACAGACATGGCGATACCTAAATCCACAGTCTTCAGGATTACTTCGCCTATTCGCTGGGCAAATTTGGAAGTTTGCTCGGACATTTGAATGTCGTTGCGATGAAGAGACATTCTAGAGGAAATGAAAGACATAGGAGAAAACAAGTGAAATGTTATCGGATAATTAAAACAGAACAACAACGCATAGAAATTGCGATTATTTGTTTGTTACCTAAGGCAAACAAATGTGACGGTGATTAATCAAAGTAAACGGGTCATATTAATGTATCACTGAAGACATTCTCGCCTATAAGTGAACACTCACCCCAAGAGTTCCCAGGTAAGAGTGACTGGTCCGATACTGCGGATTTGTACGAACACTCTAGCCTTAGACAGAAAATGTGACAACCCTCAAATTTACATGTAACCGTACAATCTATTAATGTTAATTAAAGTACTTGATGACTGTGCTGAATCATTTAACTACTCTCTGATTACTGTGTTATGCTTACATGTATTTGTTAACATACTAGTAGTGTACAGAAAAGTCATTAAACAGTCCTGTGTGTTTTCCTAAGTGTTAGAAATCAAAAGTGTTACAAAAATATATAAAAGACACTTTTCGGATTAATTAAGCACTTTAACGAAATAGTGTCAAACCGAACAACCGGATTTTACCCGGAACATGAAAATATTGCCAGACACATTGTTCTTATTTTTCTGAGCTAGTTAGGGTCCCCGAACACCCTAACACACCTTATATTAAATAACACACTAAAGCACTAACTAAACACCTTTAGATCCTAACTAAACAAGTAACTAGATCATCACAACCCAACCCTATACCCCCCACCTTACGGTTATGGAAGTAGGGGACACACCCACACTTCTTTTGAATATTTAATTTGCTATTGTTGGACAAGAAGGAACACATTACATGAAGGTTAAAGGAACATGGTCTATTTAAATGCACAAAGGTCTTGAACATTTCATTTTCAACTCAACACCAACAACACCCTTCTTCCTCTCCCTTCTTCTTAGCTCACGGCAGCCACCACCCACCACCCTACAACCACCATCAACTTCCATTCAATTCATTTTACATACACCCAAAGGTGCTACGGGTCATACAACGAAGCTCGGTGCTCTCGGAAGTGGAAGGACCTTCTCCATTCGCTATTAACCACCACTTTTCTTCACTCGAACTCCCCTAGTCTTGAACTAGTGGTAAGAACTTAGATCCGTTCATTCTTCATGTTATTTAAGTGGTTAATAGTTGTTTGATGATGAAAATCCATGAACACTAAAGAACCATGAACAAAGTCTTGCATATAAACTAACTTGTAATGAAATATTGATGAAACATAATGAAGTAATGATAAACTGAAGTTGTCTTGATTATGTTACTGATTTACTTGCTGATCTACTTGTAATATTGATGTTTGATGTTGTTGTGATCACTAAACATGTTAACGGAATCAATCGAACACAAGTTAAAAAGATAAAAGCTGAAACAGAAAGCTGGTTGGTTTTTACAGCCAACTTCAGTTGGCTGTAACCAGACCATAACTTAACGAAAAATGTATTTTCTGAAGCCTAGATTTATGTATTATGAAATACGGTTCTTGTTGTGGGCTAATTTCTGAGCTCATATCCTGAGAAATATCTTGGCTTATATCTTGATTAAATAATATCTGTTCATATCCGGGGTGCAGATTCAGGGTACTGGTAACATCCTGAATGGTATCCTCAGGATCACTAACGGATTATGTGCAGGTACGTGGGCTGGAAGCTAGCAACGTTCACAAAGACTTCTTCCACGGAAGACTCGGTCCAAACCGTTCAAAGAAAGACGTTGAAGCCTTATTACTCGGTCTACAACGTTCGTGGTGGAATATTCGGAGCATCCCATATTTATAGGGATATTTGTTTGTATTTCGTTACTATAAATAGGAGGAACACCAGATCGAATAGGACACTACAATTTTCACTACAATCACACTCGCTACACTCTAACACTTGTTCTCTCACAATTTGTACTCTCACATTGTAACACTTAGCGATCTGGTTGATATCCTGCACTGTATCCTGAAGTTTGAAGCAATAAGAAGAACAAGGCAGCTGCGATTGTCAGCTCCCGAGGTTTTATGCCGGCGATCTAGATTGATCAAGGGCTTTCCTCGTACATCTCGTGTCGTTTACTTTACTTTTGCTCATAGTTTGATCATAGATACAGCTCAATATCCTGAGCCGTATCCTGAATACTGATTTTCCAAATAACTTAACAAGTATATTTTCAATACACTTTCAAGCACACTACCTCACTTTACTAATTTGATCACTTAATTGCTTCGATAATTTTTGACCAAAACAATTTGGCGCCCACCGTGGGGCAAGTGGTGCTCTCTTTGCTAAAATTTTTTGTGAAATCGCTAATTGGCTTTCTATTTTCAAAACTTTTTGCCACATTGTCCATAATGGCCTCAAGATCAAACATGAGCTCCTCCACTGTGTCTGCTATGACTTCTGCTACTACCGGTTCGGTGCTTCCACCACCTCCTCCAAGGATGCCAGCCTCTTCACGACCTCAGGATATTATCCCTACCCACAGTGTTCAGGAATCTGCTCCCATTTTAGCTTCTAATGATGAAATTTTAACCTTATTTGGAAGTGTGCAGGAACAAATGAGGCAGCAACAGGAAATAAACCAAATGTTGTTGAGGGAAATACAACTCTTGAAGTCCAGTTCAAGCAGATCTGCTGAGGATATCGTCACTCCACTACAACCCAGAACTTTGAACTTCAGTTCGGCTGTGTATACTGAGGATACTAGGGGGAATATTGTGCCCAGCCATCCTCAGAACCATACTCCTGAAATACCCTCCTCGGTCAGGATGTCAACTGTGAGGAGCTCAGGATATGCTTCAGGATATGGGCAGAATCATCAGACTGGTAACATGTCAAACAATAATAATACTCATGCTGCTAACAATAGTGGATCTTTGCAGGATACATGTGTAACATCAGCATTTACTAGGGAGCTTCAGAAGTTAAAGGACATGATATCCAGTGTGCCTGGAGTGGTCCAGCCAATCCCGAAAGTGTCCCAAGACAGCCATAGGATATCTCGCTTTGCATATCCTATCTGTGATGCTGAGATTCCAAAGAGATTTCAAACTCCCAACATGAAGCTTTATGATGGAACCACGGATCCTGAAGAGCATATTGCTCAGTATAGGGAAAGGATGGAGATTAACCCTATCCCTCCAGAGCTCAAGGAAGCATGCTTGTGCAAGGGTTTTGGTTCTACCTTAACAGGATCAGCCTTGAAATGGCTCTTGAATGTTCCTCCGCATTCGATTACATCTTTTTCTCATTTAGTAAATTTATTTAATAGTCAGTTTTCTTGTAGTAGAAGCTTTGAGAAACTAACAAGTGACCTCTACAGGATAACACAGGGGCCTCAGGAATCCCTAAGGGATTATGTGAACAAGTTCAGCCGGGAATCCCTAGACATTCCACATCTTGATGTTGCAACAGCTGTGCAAGCTTTCAAGATGGGGCTGCAAAAAGATTCCCAATTTTATCAAGACCTTGTGATGAACCCGTGCAGGAACTTGGATGAAGCCCGGAACAGAGCTCTAAGATATATTCGGTTAGAGGATGACAGAAAGATGCAAGAAAGGATAAACTCATCCAACACTTATGAGTCAACTAACAGGAAGTCAGAATCCTCATTCAAGCCATATCGCTCTAAGCCGTATGGTAGAAATGAGAACAAGAAAGTGAATGCTATTGAAGACGAGGATCCTGAAGAATATCCTGAACTATCTGAGTATTGCTTTTCTGTTAACATTCCTGAATTAATGTATGCCATGCAGGGTTTAGGAGACAAGGCTAGGTGGCCTCAAAAGAATCAACAAAAGGCCGATTGGAAAGATAAATCAAAATGGTGTGCTTTCCACGAAGATTTCGGACATGTAACTGAGGATTGCATTGCTCTAAGGAAAGAGATAAGCTATCTTCTAAGCAAGGGATATCTGAAAGATCTCTTAGGAAGGAAGAAGAATAAGGGTCAGGATACTGAGAAGGATCCTGAGCGAGCAGCATCACCTCCTGCCGATGCCAAGATAATCAACTTCATTTCAGGAGGATCCGACATTTGTGGGACTTCGTATTCAGCGGCAAAGAGACATGCAAAAGAAGCTAAGGCCGAAAGGGGAGACAGACCTGTCAGGATGACTACGCTCACGACTGACAAAGTGATCACGTTTGATGCTGATGACAGGGATACTGTCCAGGATCCTCACCATGATGCTCTGGTAATAACATTATATGTGGCTAACCATTTTGTACGCAGGATATTGGTGGATAATGGCAGCTCCGTCAACATAATCCAGCTCGAGACTCTGAAGAGAATGAATGTATCTCCAATGGATATCACTTCAAAGTCCACCGTGCTCGTTGAGTTTAGTGGAGAGGCTAGAAACACAGTGGGAGAGATAAAATTACCCGTATACGTTGAAGGAGTCAACTCGATACAACGTTTCTGTGTGATGGATTCTCTATCCTGCTATAACATCATACTGGGAAGACCATGGATTCACGATATGAAGGCTGTGCCATCAACATATCACCAATGCATCAAGATCCCTACCCCTTGGGGAGTTGTCAAAGTTGATAGTGATCAGCAGGAGGCGAAAGAATGCTACTCATCCTCGATGAAATCCTCAACCAAGCCCAGTACAACATAGCAATTAAAGATGCGGGCCCAGGATATCGTGGAGGATTCGGAGCAGGATGTGAAGAAAATTATCCTGGATCAGGATAATCCTGATATCTCGGTGCTCGTAGGAACCAATATCCCTCAGGATATTGAAGAACAATTAACTAACTTTTTAAAGTGCAGGATGTCGACGTTTGCATGGAAGCATGAGGATATGACAGGCATATCCAAAGACATTATCACTCACAAGCTTGGAATTGACAAATCATTTAAACCTGTCCACCAAAAGAGAAGAAAATTTGCTCCTGAGAGGAATACAATTATCCAAGAAGAAGTTGAAAGATTATTGAAGTCCAGGATGATAAGAGAAGTTAAATTTCCAAGGTGGCTAGCGAACGTAGTTGTGGTACAGAAGAAAAATGGGAAGTGGAGAGTCTTTGTGGACTACACAGACCTGAACAAGGCTTGTCCTAAAGACCCATTTCCTCTTCCTCACATAGATGCGATGGTGGATGCCACTGCTGGGCATGAAATGCTGACCTTCATGGATGCATCCTCAGGATTTCAGTAGATTCAAATGGAGCCTTCTGACCAGGAGGATACTGCCTTCATGACACCAACAGGTATATATTGTTATACTGCTATGCCTTTCAGTTTGAAAAATGAGGTGCAACATACCAAAGATTGGTAAACATGATGTTCAAAGACAAACTGGGGGACACCATGGAGGTGTACATCGACGATATGGTGGTAAAATCAAAGAAAGCTCAGGATCACCTCCAGGATATTAAAGGAGCGTTTGATATCCTGGATCAGTATAACATGAAGCTGAATCCTGCTAAGTGCCATTTTGGAGTGGGGGCAGGAAAGTTTCTAGGATATATGGTGACCAAAAGAGGAATAGAGGCGAGCCCGGAGCAGATTAAAGCCATCTTGGATATCAAATCGCCTTCGAATATGAAGGATGTTCAACGATTAACAGGGCGAGTGGCAGCATTGAACAGATTTATTTCAAGATCCTTGGAGAAATGTAAAGAGTTTTATGATATCCTGAAGAAGAACAGGAAGTTCAAATGGGGTGAGAAGCATGAAGCAGCCCTGCAGGATTTGAAGCAATATCTTTCGACCGCACCTCTACTAATGAAGCCGGAGAATGGTGAACCACTATCCCTATACCTCGCAGTATCAGGAAATGCTGTAAGTGCCGTCCTTGTAAAGGACCATGAAGGTCAGCAATATCCTGTCTACTATGTTAGTAAAAGCTTGTTAAATGCTGAAACTAGATATTCTCATTTAGAAAAATTGATACTAGCATTAGTCATGGCATCAACGAAACTTAGACATTACTTTGAGACACATAGGATTCATGTTAAAACAAATTATCTTGTCAAAAATGTGCTTAGGAAACCAGAAATGTCAGGCAGGATGGCTAAGTGGTCGGTAAAATTAAGTGCCTATGATTTAGTATATGAACCTAGAAATGCCATAAAGTCTCAGGCTTTAGCTGACTTTGTGGCTGATTTCAGTAGTGACATTCAGGACGAGGTAGACCTAGAAGTCCAACAATTAGGAGAATCCTCAGGATCCTGGACATTATATACTGACGGTGCATCTAATATTAGAGGAGTAGGATTGGGAATACTACTAAAATCGCCACAGGGGGACATATTACCCCAGGCTATTAGGTGTGAGTTCCCTGCTACTAATAATGAAGCAGAATATGAGGCTTTAATTGCAGGATTAGAGTTGGCTAAGAGTATGAGTATTAAAAATTTGCGAGTATATGTTGACTCCCTGTTAATTACTAACCATTTTAATGGATCCTATGCAGTTAAGGGTGAGAAATTAATCGAATACCTCGATATTCTCAAAAAATTAGCAGGATATTTCGATGTTTTTACATTTTAACAGGTACCAAGGGAGGATAATGCTGAAGCAGATGCCTTAGCAAATCTGGGATCATCGATCAGGATACCACAAGGGACCCAGATACCAATATTACATATCTTGTATCCTGCAACGGATCCTCAGGATAAGGAAGTGGCAGGTATTCAGGATCCTGGAGCAGAGGATCCTGAACCAGATCCTATATCCTGGACGGCTCCAATCATGAGATATCTCAAGGAAGGACATATCCCCGGAGACGAAAATCCTAAGGCATTTAGGATGAAGGTATCACGATTCACTATTATAAATAATGTTTTATATAAGAAATCTCTTGCAGGACCGTATTTGAGGTGCTTGGAGGATCCTGAAGCAAAAGAAGTACTTCAGGATATACATGAAGGGGATTGTGGTAACCACACTGGGGGCAGGTCGTTGTTCTCCAAAGTATTAAGGACAGGATATTATTGGCCAATGATGAGAAGAGATGCTGCATAATATGCTCGAAGGTGTGATGCATGTCAAAGGCATAGTAACATACTACATCAACCAGCTGAACTGCTATATCCTGTAGTGTCCCCTTGGCCGTTCATGAAATGGGGGATGGATATAGTAGGGAAACTGCCAAAAGCTCCGGGAGGAAAAGTCTTTATGCTAGCAATGACGGATTATTTTTCTTAGTGGGTTGAAGCTGAAGCATTTGTCCAAGTTAGAGACCAAGAAGTAGTATCCTTCATAAAGAGGAATATCCTGACCAGGTTTGGGGTACCAGCTGAAATCATTTGTGATAATGGGTCCCAGTTTATAAGCAAGAGGACTACTGACTTTTGCAAGAGTTGGGGAATCAAAATGATCACGTCTACTCCGATACATCCTCAAGCAAATGGACAAGCAGAATCCTCAAACAAGATAATTGTTAATAACTTAAAGAAAAGGCTTGGAGCCAAAAAAGGAAGATGGGCAGAAGAATTACCCTTTGTTTTGTGGGCTGATAGGACAATGGTAAAGAATGCAACAGGCCAAACCCCATTTTCCTTGGTATTTGGAGCAGAAGCAGTGATTCCGACGGAAATGGCGATACCTACTGCAAGATCTATCCTACAGGATCCTGAACAGAATCCTGAAGCCTTATGTCAGGATTTGGACACTTTAGATGAAAAAAGAGATGCGGCAAGACTAAGAATGGCAGCATATCAACAAAGAATATCCAGAGTATATAATAAGAACATATGAACTAGAAGATTTCGAGTTGGTGATTGGGTGCTAAGAAAAGCTTTTCAGAATACTACTAATCCTGCCGATGGCAAGCTAGCTCCAAAATGGGAAGGACCATATGAAGTTGAGTCAGAAGCAGGGAAAGGAGCATATAGACTCAGGAATATGGAAGGGGATATGCTACCAAGATCCTGGAATGCAATACACTTAAAGCTCTATTTCAAGTAAGGATAGAATTTAGGTTATATCTCAGAATGGTATGTGTTCTATCTCTTTTAAATATATTTGTTTTTTATCTTGAACCCAATACTGACTTAAGCATCGGAGGGGTGTTAGCCAAGCTAACACCCACCTTAGTTTTCAGTTGTTTTGCAGCATATGTTTCAGGATATAGCTCCAGGATATATACTCAGGATAAGTCGAAAGATTAGAGGATTGGCCCCCTCTCTCACGTTTAAGGGATCCTGATCCCTTCAAAGGTTTAAAGGTATTCACCTTTCTTTCGAATTGGGTTTAAACACCTCGCCTGGAGCGCAAGTTATCTAGGTATAGTTCAAGGTAGCGGGACCGGTTCATGTAAAAGTGGCTGACAATTTCGTTACTGTTGGCTATATCCTGGATCCTAAAGGTATATGAGGATTGATCACCCTCTCTCACGAAAGAGTATTTTCATACTCTCTAAGGTTTAAAGGTTTTCACCTTTCTAAGATTCGGAGTTTATACACTCTCGCCTGTAGCGCATGAAACTTAGGGTGTATCCCCAGGATATCAGGGTTTATCCCAGGATATTAGGGTTTATCCCCAGGATGTTAAGGGTTTATCCCCGGTATACTAAGGATTCATTCCAGGATATCAAGGGTTTTGCCTCGGGGTATTTGGAATTTATTCAAGCCAAAGTATGAATACATTTGTATTTCTGTGTCATACACAGGGGACATACATTATACTATTCTAAGGATGGATCCAAGTTTATAAGTATGCACTGGGGACAAACTTATAATGGAGGATTGAAATTGATTCTCTAAGGATCTCTGGTATGATCTTTCCTTTTCATTTGGATAATTTATAAATTGTGTTTCAGTATCCTGAGAAGGATATCTTTCAGGATATACTTACAATGCGTTCCCATAATATTCTTAAAAATATTCAAACATAACAATTTTCATAAATAAAATTCATACACCAACAATAAAGTCAAGAGAGAGGTTATATTATTAACATACCAAAATATGCGCTCTTAGTTTCACCTCAAAACAAGGCCCATCCACTAAGAGCACTAATAGTTTCTTACCATATTTACCCAACAGTTGAAGGTTTCGTCTCAAACCGAGACCCATCCACCTCCCACTGTTGTATTGTTCAAAAAAGCATGCAGGAAATTTAAATTGTTCAGGTGCAGAAAAGTAAATTGTTTGGGACTACAAACCAACATTCAAATTCAAAAAGGTGGGCTCTGGCCTTGGCACGTATATCCGTCATCGCCCACCTAAATGCCCTCACTTAGCGGCGTCTTCTCCAACCTTCTCTGCCTTCCCAGCTTCAGCATCCTTGGTAGCATCCTCTCCAGCATCTTCACCAGCATCCATCCCAGTGTCCTCTCCAGCATCCTTCTTGTCTCCAGCCTGGATCACCACCTCTGCTGACTTAGAAGACTCACCAGCTTCAACAGGAAGTGACACAGCTTTGCCTCCGAGCTCCTTTAGTTTGGCCACCCAGGATTCAACTGGCCAAGATGGACAAACAAGGCCCGTCTCCTTGGCCTCGTAGGCCATCTTGATGCGTGCTTGTAACAGGGAGACGATAGCAGAAGCCTTGATTCCCTCCCGGAAATTGACCAGGGCTTGATCATGATCCATTTGAACGGTGGCAAGTTTGAGCTCAGCGTCTTGGGTGACCTTCTTCAGCAGGCTTTCATAGTGCCGGGTCTTCGCTTCGGCAATGGCACCTTGGTCGGCAACGGTGCTTTCCAGCTGTTTGATCCTGGCTTTATGGAGAGCGGCAGTACCACAAGCATCATTGTACAAGTGGAGCAGATGCTGGAGGCCCTGCATATTGAATTCAGGTATGAGTTGGAATATGTTAACCAGGATATCCTGTCAGGATATCCTATTAGGATATATATGCAGGATATGTATGCAGGATATGTATCAGGATATTACCTTGTTGAGGAAGGATGTCATTGGCTCCAAGGAATCAGAAAAGCTAAGTTCCTCATAGGAGAACCCTTCTGGACCTGGAGTACTGGCTTCAGGAGCTTTCCTCTTCTTTGCCGTGGATGCACGAGTTCTTGGGTTAGTCTTGGGAGCTGGGAGTGGCTTGGAGCTGGTAGCAGCAGGGGTCTCTTTCTTGACTATAGCTGGAGTTGGATAGCTATCGAGTTCGTCGAGGTCCAGATAGATTGGAACCTTGCTGGAGTCTGCACACAGGGAGTAAAGTTCTAAATTTATCCTAAGAATATCAAATGAAAACATGTATGTACAGGATATTTTGCAGGATCCTTACCAGACATGTTAGCACTTGAAATAGGACTTGGAGTAGGTGGAGATGGGTTGAAACTTCTTTCAGCCTCTGGAAGGAGTCTGATGGCGTCTATCCTTCTTTGAGAATCAGCGAGAGGAGGTGCAATCTTCCTGAAATCAGCTGCATACACGACATGAAAAAGAAGATAAGTTAGTTCAGGATATGGAACAGGATAAGCGACAGGATCATTCTTAAACCCTATATCCTACCCTTTTTCAACCATTGTACCGGATATTCCGTCCCACCAGGGATTGAGTCCCTTTTTACAAAGAAAAACTTGGATTGCCAACCATCCTCGTTCCTGGTGGCACGAAGTATCAATGGGTCACCGGAAGTAGAATAAAACAGAAATCTACATGATCCGTGGCATCTAAGCTTGTAAGCCAGGGGGAGATCATGGATGGAAAGATCAGGAATGTGGTTTCTCTTGATCTGGTCAAGAACAGATAAAACACGCCAGAGCATTGGCATTGTCTGGCTAAAAGAGATTTTTGTGATATTAAAGAATTCGGTGATGAAGTCCGGAAAGGGGAATTGTAGCCCTAGGGTAAAAGGGAAAGCACTGAAGCATATCCACTCGTTGGAAACCATATCTGACCGGATTTCCCGGTCAAACGGTCTAAATACGGTTCCTTCCGGGAAGATACCGGAGGATTTTAAGGCCGACAGGTGGGCACTATCAAAGGTACATGCTTCCTTCTCCGGTTCTTAGAGAAGGTTTTGTTGGAAGAACGTAGGGGACGAGTCACCTGAACTAGATCTTGTTTGGCGCGGCATTTGATCGCCTGAATTTTTCGCCGGAGAAAAAAGATGAAGATAAGTATGAAAGATAGAGAGAAAATTTACCTTTTCCTTGTCGATTATGATTAAAAAAGGGATGAGGATGAGAAGATATAGGGCATGAAGAGTAGATATAGGCTGGGTAGTTGCAAACGGTCATGTCACAGGTCTTATCTCTTAATTGCCTCGGTTTGCGTAAAAAATGTAACCGTTAGTAATGAGGATACTAAACGGTAACATTTTTGGGGACAATTGTTGTGGGCTAATTTCTGAGCTCATATCCTGAGAAATATCTTGGCTTATATCTTGATTAAATAATATCTGTTCATATCCGGGGTGCAGATTCAGGGTACTGGTAACATCCTGAATGGTATCCTCAGGATCACTAACGGATTATGTGCAGGTACGTGGGCTGGAAGCTAGCAACGTTCACAAAGACTTCTTCCGCGGAAGACTCGGTCCAAACCGTTCAAAGAAAGACGTTGAAGCCTTATTACTCGGTCTACAACGTTCGTGGTGGAATATTCGGAGCATCCCATATTTATAGGGATATTTGTTTGTATTTCGTTACTATAAATATGAGGAACACCAGATCGAATAGGACACTACAATTTTCACTGCAATCACACTCGCTACACTCTAACACTTGTTCTCTCACAATTTGTACTCTCACATTGTAACACTTAGCGATCTGGTTGATATCCTGCACTGTATCCTGAAGTTTGAAGCAATAAGAAGAACAAGGCAGCTGCGATTGTCAGCTCCCGAGGTTTTATGCCAGCGATCTAGATTGATCAAGGGCTTTCCTCGTACATCTCGTGTCGTTTACTTTACTTTTGCTCATAGTTTGATCATAGATACAGCTCAATATCCTGAGCCGTATCCTGAATACTGATTTTCCAAATAACTTAACAAGTATATTTTCAATACACTTTCAAGCACACTACCTCACTTTACTAATTTGATCACTTAATTGCTTCGGTAATTTTTGACCAAAACAGTTCTAATGGCACCGGAATCGTAATTTTTGACTTCGTTTACTATTTTTAAAGTGTCACTTTGTAACAGCAGCTAGAGCTGCATTTTTACGGCTGAAAATATGCATTTTGTTTTCTGTCATAACTTGAGTTCTGTGTAGAGTTGGATCATGAAATTAATACTGTAGACGGACACTGATGTCATAGTAATTGTCCCACTAGAATTTCGTCAATCCGACTTGCAATGAATTTTTAATGAATTATTCCGTGGGCTGTGGTCAGAAAAAGATAAATCTGAGTTCAGTCCGAAAAATGATTTTTTTATAAAATATTGGTAATGAATTGAACCCCGATATTTTTACACAATAATTTGGATCGTTTATGACATTCTGTAAAAATTTGGGAATTTTTGGAATAAGTTAACTATTTTATTAAAATGTCTGAAAACAGCCTGGTTTTGAATATTTATGCTGAAACGACATAAGTCGTAATTTGCGTGTCTGAATGTCGAATATGCTATCTGTGAATGATCCAACATGATTATGTGTCAATAAAAGTGTTAGGTGCATTATCGTATGTTTGTTTATGAGTGGGGAATGGATGGGAAGTTTATATGGGCATGAACCGTTAAAGTGATGCATGTTATGTGATAGATACGTGTAGGAACTTTGTGCTCTATTTGAAAACCACTAAATGACTAACTGGTAATCATATTAGGACGTGATTGACCGACCTTGACTGTTAGCTATTTTTGAGAGTCAAACCGAGCAACCGAGGTGAGTTCACACTTTCTACAAGGCATGGGATTCCCGGTGGTTTGGGAATGGGTTAAATAATTAAAACTAAATCTACATATCCCTTTGGAGAGATATGTACGGCCATCCTCCCGATGGGTAGGATGCCATTATTAATCCTACGAATTCTCCTGGTGCAGAATACGTACGTTCGTCCTCCTGGTGCAGGACAATAACCTTAAAACTAGCTAGACAAAACTCTATCAATAAGTCCCTCTTCATTATATCGACTTAATCGCCGAGGCCAATGGCGAGCGGGTCATTAGTTAATAGCGTTATTAGGTTTAACAAACCTCACACCGTGCCAGTCAGACGGGCATGTACTAATTGACTATGGCAGATTGTCAGTGATGATAGACACTGATATAGGGCACAACTTATTTGTGTAGTAGTCGATATCATACCGTCTAGTAGTTCACACGGGGAAAGCCCCCACTGATTATGAATATGGTTTGGGTAAAGAAAAAGGAACTGGTTAAACATACTTTCAACTTCGGGGTAACCCACACGGCAAGTAAGCCAACGAAAGTCAAACCACGTTTTTCAGAAACAACTTAAAACTAAACAACCAAACGTAAACTCACTCAACTTTGTTGTTGACTCGTTGTTACATGCCTTACAGGTCGCTAAATGCTTGGAGCTTGCACGAGGAAGGAGTCGTTGTGGTGTACGGACTGTTATGTTCCGTGCTTAATATTTAAATCCTTATGAACCTATTAAACTTGCGTTTTGAACTTTAACTTATAAACTAAGGACTTATGTTTTGGTTTCACGTTTTATGCTTCCGCTGTTTAAACTGAACATGGTTAACTAGCTTTGGTCACCAATCGTATTGTGGTTGGTCTTATTTACTTATTTACGTTGTTCAATATGATTGGTGGCTCGATCCTGGTCATGTCACGCATCCAAGCGGTGATACTCCGCGTGGTGGATTTTGGGGGTGTGACAGATTGGTATCAGAGCCATTGGTTATAGCGAACTTGGTTTTAAAAAGGGGAAATGCTTTTTGATAAAACTAGACTATAACCTGTACAGTGCCCAACGATCCACAACGACGCTTCGCTCCACGTGCAAGACTCAACATTCTAGGTGATATGATTTATGTTTATATATTACCTACTTGTTAGTTACATGGTACATTGTTCATGAGATGCATTAGTTAATGTGATAATTGCTATTTGAACCTTGTGTGCTTACTCTCTTCGGTCACTCCACACTTACGCACTTTTCGACACCTTTCTTACGTGAGTTCCTTCGACGTGAAGATCATGAGTGGACGTCTCGACATGACCCAGGGTCAGCTGACGACCTTGATTAATGAACGGATTGCTGAAGCCTTAGCAACCCAATCAGGGAGTCAACCCATGCACTCTCAAACACGCATGGGCACCTTCAGGGCGTTCCTGGAATGCAAACCTCCCACTTTCGACGGCACTGAAGGGGCAATCGGCCTTCTGCACTGGATCCAAAGAATCGAATATGCATTCGAAGAGAGTGAAAGCCCTGCCAGCAAACGAGTAGAGTATGCTACCAGCATGTTACAAGGGAAAGTGTATTCTTGGTGAAACACACAAGTCCTGATGCTCGGATTGGCAGACGCGAATGCCACCCTTTGGAGCGACTTCAAGGATTTGATTAAGGAAGAATTCTGCCACCTGGATGACATCCTGGAACTTGAAACAGAGTATTATGGTTTGAAGATGGAAGGATCAGAAATTGAGGCGTACACAAAGAGGTCCAACGACTTGGCTGACTTATGTCCTAACTTGTCACGACCCATATCTAGACGGATCAAGCTATACCTCAGAGGCTTAGTCCCGAAAATCCAAGGGTCTGTAATGGAGGCCAACCTTTCCACAATCAAGCAAATCATCAAGTTGGCCCATCGACTCACTGACCAGGCGGTGGAGCAAAACAGGCTGCCCAAACGTATCAGTGCCACAACTACTTCTGATGCACCTACCGACAACAAGAGAAAATGGGATGGGAACTCCAGTAAGGGTTCTGCTTCAGTTCAGTCTCAACAGTGAAAGACTGATGACCACCAGAGTCCTGGTCAGCAATCTTTCGGTAATCAAGGACAGGGTGGATACCGAGGAAACCACCCCAAGTGCAACCGGTGCAACAAGCATCACAGCGGGTAGTGCAACAAAGGTCGATGTCTGAGATGTCATAAGCTGGCCCATGAAGCTAGGGATTGCAGGAGCCCGCATCCTGCAAATCAGAATCGCCAACAACAACAACAAGCTCCATAGAATCACCAGCAGCAGCAACAGCAGGGCAATAAAGGATGCTTTCAGTGTGGCGCTGAAGGCCACTTTAAGAGGAACTGCCCCCAACTGAACCAGAATCAGAACAACAACAATCAAGGAAACGGGAACAACAATGGAGGCAACAATGGAGGCAATAACGGGGGTAACAACAATGGTAATGGAGCAAAGGGACGTGTGTTCGTGATTGGTCAAGGTGATGCAAGGAACGATCCCAACGTTGTGATGGGTAAGTTTCTTCTGGATGACTTCTTTGTTACTGCTTTATTCGATTCGGGTGCCGATACTAGTTATGTGTCCTTAAAAGTTAGCCAAATGCTTAAGCGCACTCCAACACTTCTAAACACCAAACACACGATAGAGCTAGCAAATGGTAAAAGTCTTGAATCCACACACGTAGTTAAAGGTTGTGACCTCGTCTTAGCTGGACAGACTTTCTCTATCGATCTTATTCCTATCACACTTGGTAGTTTCGACGTCGTTATTGGGATTGGTTGGCTATCTCATCATCAAGCGGAGATTATTTGCAAGGAGAAAATCGTCCGCATTCCTCATTCTGGTGAAGAACCTCTCATGATTCATGGCGACAAGATTGGTGCTGTCGAAGGCATTATCTCTTTCTTTAAGGCCCAGAAGTGTTTGCAAAAGGGCCACACTGCCATTCTAGCACTCGTTACTGACACATCAACGGAAGAAAAGAAAATTGAAGATATTCCTATTATGCGCGATTTTCCTGAGGTATTTCCTGAGGAATTGCCTGGTCTTCCGCCTCATCGCCAAGTTGAGTTTCAAATCGAGCTAGCTCCTGGAGCAGCGCCCATAGCTCGAGCACCTTATCGTCTAGCTCCATCAGAACTTGAAGAACTATCCACGCAATTACAAGAACTCTTGGAAAAGGGTTTTATACATCCTAGCTCTTCGCCCTGGGGAGCTCCAGTGTTATTCATGAAGAAGAAGGACGGTACTTTCAGAATGTGCATTGACTATCGCGAACTTAACAAAGTGACCGTGAAGAATCGTTATCCTCTTCCACGTATTGACGACTTGTTCGACCAGCTGTAAGGGTCGAGCTATTACTCTAAGATTGATTTGAGATCGGGATACCATCAGCTGAGAGTCCAAGAGGAGGACGTCTCTAAAACAGCATTCAGAACTTGTTACGGCCATTACGAGTTTCTGGTCATGCCTTTCGGATTGACGAATGCACCAGCGGTCTTCATGGATCTCATGAACCGAGTGTGCAAGCCTTACCTGGATAAGTTCGTTATTGTTTTCATTGATGATATCCTGATCTATTCGAAGAGTCAGGAGGAACACGAGCAGCATCTACGACTTATGTTGGAACTCCTTCGAGCAGAGCAGCTGTATGCTAAATTTTCAAAATGTGACTTCTGGCTTCGTGAAGTCCACTTTCTAGGCCACGTGGTAAACAAGGATGGAATTCATGTGGATCCATCCAGGTTGAATCGATCAAGAACTGGCCTGCACCCCGTACACCAACAGAAATCCGCCAATTCTTGGGTTTGGCGGGATATTACAGAAGATTTATCAAAGACTTCTCCAAGATTGCGCAACCTCTCACCTCACTGACTCAGAAGGGTGTCATCTATCGTTGGGGTGATGCACAGGAGTCCGCATTTCAGCACTTGAAGGACAGACTTTGTAGCGCGCCTATCCTCTCATTGCCTGAAGGCACAGATGCTTTTGTGGTTTACTGCGATGCTTCCATCCAAGGACTTGGTTGCGTGTTGATGCAACGTGATAAGGTCATTGCCTACGCATCACGCCAACTTAAGGTTCATGAAAGGAACTACACTACACATGACTTGGAATTGGGAGCAGTTGTTTTCGCGCTTAATATATGGAGACATTCCTGTACGGTACCAAGTGCACCATTTACACCAATCACAGGAGCCTCGAGCATATCTTTAAGCAAAAGGAGTTAAACATGCGACAACGCCGATGGGTGGAACTCTTGAATGATTATGAATGCGCGATCAAGTACCATCCGGGCAAAGCCAATGTTGTGGCCGACGCCCTCAGTCGAATGGATACTATACCTAAGCGTGTACGTGCGTTACATCTTACCATCCAATCCAACCTTCCCACTCAGATACGAGACGCTCAGGTTGAAGCATTGAAAGCAGAAAACATCAGGGCTGAGTCCCTACGAGGATCGAGGCAACGACTGGAACAAAAGGAAGACGGCGCCTACTATGTTAACGGACGCATCTGGGTTCCACTTTATGGAGACCTACGCGAGCTTGTGATGGATGAAGCACACAAGTCTCGTTATTCGGTACATCCTGGTTCGGATAAAATGTACCACGACCTCAAGACTACGTATTGGTGGCCTGGCATGAAAGCTCACATAGCAACCTACATCAGTAAGTGCTTGACTTGTGCGAGAGTCAAGACTGAGTATCAGAAACCATCAGGCCTACTTCAACAACCAGAGATACCTAAATGGAAATGGGAGCAAATTTCCATGGATTTTGTTACTGGCCTGCCCAGATCCCAACGCGGAAACGATACCATTTAGGTGATCGTGGATCGACTAACCAAGTCTGCACATTTCCTGGCAATCAAGGAAACGGATAAGTTTTCTACTTTAGCAGACATCTACCTAAAGGAAGTAGTATCAAGGCACGGAGTGCCAACCTCCATCATTTCTGATCGTGACGCCCGTTTTACTTCTGAACTATGGCAAGCAATACACAAGTCTTTTGGCTCACGATTAGATATGAGCACCGCTTACCACCCATAGACGGATGGGCAATCTGAACGCACCATCCAAACCCTTGAAGACATGCTTAGGGCATGTGTAATCGACTTCGGCAATGGCTGGGAAAAACACCTCCCGCTAGTGGAGTTTTCATATAACAACAGCTACCACACCAGCATCCAAGCCGCTCCATTCGAGGCATTGTACAGACGCAAATGCCGATCACCTCTCTGTTGGGCAGAAGTTGGTGACAGCCAAATCACTTGCCCAGAACTTGTGGTAGATACCACCGAGAGAATTGCTCAGATACGACAGCGAATGGCGGCAGCCTGTGACCGTCAGAAAAGCTATGCTGATAAGGGAAGAAAACCACTCGAGTTCCAGGTTGGGGATCGAGTGTTACTCAAAGTCTCGCCTTGGAAAGGTGTAGTCCGTTTTGGCAAACGAGGCAAGCTCAATCCGTGTTATGTCGGACCTTTCGAAATCACCGAGAAAATTGGCAAAGTCGCCTACAGGTTGAATCTACCTGAAGAACTCAGCGGAGTTCACAATGTTTTCCATGTGTCGAATCTGAAGAAGTGTCTGTCAGATGAGACCCTCATAGTTCCTTTAAAGGAGCTCACTATCGACGACCAGCTGCGATTCATCGAGGAACCAGTAGAGATCACCGATCGAGATGTTAAGATTCTCAAGCGCACCAGAATACCTCTCGTCCGAGTTCGTTGGGATTCCCGTCGTGGCCCATAGTATACCTGGGAACGAGAAGACCAAATGAAACTCAAGTATCCCCAGCTGTTTAAGAAAAACGCAACCACTACTGAGGCTGAAGCTACTGCAGAATTTCGGGACAAAATTCCAAATCAACGGGGGAATGATGTGACACCCGAGGAAAATCAGGAAAACAACGCAACTTAACTAGCTTCCTCAGTAACCACGCGCTAAATTTCGGGACGAAATTCTCTTAACAGGGGGAGAATGTGACAACCCTCAAATTTACATGTAACCGTACAATCTATTAATGTTAATTAAAGTACTTGATGACTGTGCTGAATCATTTAACTGCTCTCTGATTACTGTGTTATGCTTACATGTATTTGTTAACATACTAGTAGTGTATAGAAAAGTCATTAAACAGTCCTGCGTCTTTTCCTAAGTGTTAGAAATCAAAAGTGTTACAAAAATATATAAAAGACACTTTTCGGATTAATTAAGCACTTTAACGAAACAGTGTCAAACCGAACAACCGGATTTTACCCGGAACATGAAAATATTGCCAGACACATTGTTCTTATTTTTCTGAGCTAGTTAGGGTCCCCGAACACCCTAACACACCTTATATTAAATAACACACTAAAGCACTAACTAAACACCTTTAGATCCTAACTAAACAAGTAACTAGATCATCACAACCCAACCCTATACCCCCCCACCTTATGGTTAAGGAAGTAGGGGACACACCCACACTTCTTTTGAATATTTAATTTGCTATTGTTGGACAAGAAGGAACACATTACATGAAGGTTAAATGAACATAGTCTATTTAGATGCACAAAGGTCTTGAACATTTCATTTTCAACTCAACACCAACAACACCCTTCTTCCTCTCCCTTCTTCTTAGCTCACGGCAGCCACCACCCACCACCCTACAACCACCATCAACTTCCATTCAAGTCATTTTACATACACCCAAAGGTGCTACGGGTCATACAACGAAGCTCGGTGCTCTCGGAAGTGGAAGGACCTTCTCCATTCGCTATTAACCACCTCTTTTCTTCACTCGAACTCCCCTAGTCTTGAACTAGTGGTAAGAACTTAGATCCGTTCATTCTTCATGTTATTTAAGTGGTTAATAGTTGTTTGATGATGAAAATCCATGAACACTAAAGAACCATGAACAAAGTCTTGCATATAAACTAACTTGTAATGAAATATTGATGAAACATAATGAAGTAATGATAAACTGAAGTTGTCTTGATTATGTTACTGATTTACTTGCTGATCTACTTGTAATATTGATGTTTGATGTTGTTGTGATCACTAAACATGTTAACGGAATCAATCGAACACAAGTTAAAAAGATAAAAGCTGAAACAGAAAGCTGGTTGGTTTTTACAGCCAACTTCAGTTGGCTGTAACTAGACCATAACTTAACGAAAAATATATTTTCTGAAGCCTAGATTTATGTATTATGAAATACGGTTCTAATGGCACCGGAATCGTAATTTTTGGACTTCGTTTACTATTTTTAAAGTGTCATTTTGTAACAGCAGCTAGAGCTGCATTTTTACGGATGAAAATATGCATTTTGTTTTCTGTCATAACTTGAGTTCTGTGTAGAGTTGGATCATGAAATTGGTACTGTAGACAGACACTGATGTCATAGTAATTGTCCCACTGGAATTTTGTCAATCCGACTTGCAATGAATTTTTAATGAATTATTCCGTGGGATGTGGTCAGAAAAAGATAAATCTGAGTTCAGTCCGGAAAATGAATTTTTATAAAATATTGGTAATGAACTGAACCCCGGTATTTTTACACAACAATATTTGGATCGTTTTTGACATTCTATAAAATTTGGGAATTTTTGGAATAAGTTAACTATTTTATTAAAATGTCCGAAAACAGCCTGGTTTTGAATATTTATGCTGAAACGACATAAGTCGTAATTTGCGTGTCTAAATGTCGAATATGCTATCTGTGAATGATCCAACATGATTATTTGTCAATAAAAGTGTTAGGTGCATTATCGTATGTTTGTTTATGAGTGGGGAATGGATGGGAAGTTTATATGGGCATGAACCGTTAAAGTGATGCATGTTATGTGATAGATAAGTGTAGGAACTTTGTGCTCTATTTGAAAACCACTAAATGACTAACTGGTAATCATATTAGGACGTGATTGACCGACCTTGACTGTTAGCTATTTTTGAGAGTCAAACCGAGCAACCTAGGTGAGTTCACACTTTCTACAAGGCATGGGATTCCCGGTGGTTTGGGAATGGGTTAAAGAATTAAAACTAAATCTACATATCCCTTTGGAGAGATATGTACGGCCATCCTCCCTATGGGTAGGATGCCATTATTAATCCTACGAATTCTCCTGGTGCAGAATACATACGTTCGTCCTCCTGGTGCAGGACAACAACCTTAAAACTAGCTAGACAAAACTCTATCAATAAGTCCCTCTTCATTATATCGACTTAATCGCCGAGGCCAATGGCGAGCGGGTCATTAGTTAATAGCGCTATTAGGTTTAACAAACCTCACACCGTGGCAGTCGGACGAGCGTGTACTAATGGACTATGGCAGATTGTCAGTGATGATAGACACTGATATAGGGCACAACTTATTTGTGTAGTAGTCGATATCATACCGTCTAGTAGTTCACACGGGGAAAGCCCCCACTGATTATGAATATGGTTTGGGTACAGAAAAAGGAACTGGTTAAACATACTTTCAACTTCGGGGTAACCCCCACGGCAAATAAGCCAACGAAAGTCAAACCATGTTTTTCAGAAACAACTTAAAACTAAACAACCAAACGTGAACTCACTCAACTTTGTTGTTGACTCGTTGTTACATGCCTTACAGGTCGCTAAATGCTTGGAGCTTGCACGAGGAAGGAGTCGTTGTGGTGTAAGGACTGTTATGTTCCGTGCTTAATATTTAAATCCTTATGAACCTATTAAACATGCGTTTTGAACTTTAACTTATAAACTAAGGACTTATGTTTTGGTTTCACGTTTTATGCTTCCGCTGTTTAAACTGAACATGGTTAACTAGCTTTGGTCATCAATCGTATTGTGGTTGGTCTTATTTACTTATTTACGTTGTTCAATATGATTGGTGGCTCGATCCTGGTCATGTCACGCCTCCAAGCGGTGATACTCCGCGTGGTGGATTTTGGGGGTGTGACAGAAAACTCACGTTACAGGCATTCACCCTTCCAGTTTGCACGTGTTCACATTATAAGACCCAAACTTTGACGAGATTTTGAAAACTTAGAGGGTTCAAAACCTAGTAATCAATCATCCTAGAACAGATGATTGGTTTTCGAAGCGGATTTAAAATTTGGGTTCTTGTTGTGGTTGTCATCTAAGGATAGGTGACGGTATTGTTTTAAGATCTAAACACAAGGATCTTGTGTTAGGGTCCTAGAAAGGTTATAGACTAGGTCAAAGCATTACTAATAACCTAATTCCCTATAACCATGAGCTCTGATACCAACTTTTCTGTCACACCCCGACCGCGTAAAACAACAAATCGCGGCGGAATCGTCGGGGAGTGTTGTAACAGAATCATTGTTTCAAAACACACGGAAATTTGAAGTTTCGTTTTAATAAACATTAAATATTTACATCGTCTGGAAATCTAAATAAACAATTTAAATATAGTCTATCATTGTTATTAAGTCACTAAGGCCTCGTCCAGTCCTATGTGAGCATGCATCCTAGCAATCAACATCATTCAACAACACCTGAAACATATGTGAAAACAAAGTCAGCAAAGAAATGCTGGCGAGTACATAGGATTTTGAGAGTGTCGGATTCATGGCTAGTTTACATGTTGCAAAACTTAATTAAAAACCTTGTTTTGAAAAGTATTGTATTGCGACATAATTAACCAACTCAAATCAAGTTGGTTATAATTTATAAAATCTCGTAGCCATGATTCTTAACCCAAAACGTTTATTTAATAAAATTCATTAACAAAACTCGTTAATAATTCTTGTTAATAAGACTCGTATGGTTTATATCATTTCGAAAACCTCGTTTGTGTGACATCGTTTCAAAATCGTTTACCCAAGTGAACTAAATAACGCCACGGTATGTAATACGATGAAAACATATATATATCACTTTCATCACATTACACCCATCCCGTTATCTAAACACTAACCAAAAACCAATCGTTTACCCAAATCGTTTAATTCGTTAAAAATCGCTTTAGTCGTTTAAATTATTCTCGTTTTAAATCGTGAAAACTACTTTTGATTGTCTCGCTAATAACATCCAAACCTTCGCAACTCGCCTATCGCTTCTCGCATTAATAAACCACCAAAGGGTAAATTAATAATCACAGATTCAGTCGTTACCCACCTAACCCACACATAACCATGGGTGCAGTCTGATAACGGGATTTGTCAGATCCTATGGTACCATAACCTAATACTGGTCGGTTCGGCCAAAATTAATGAATATTATTCGTTATGTAACTACAACCAACAAGTTCATTCACATTATCGAAATCGTTATTAGTTTAGTATAAACCATCTTAATCATTTTTATACATATGAATCACGCCAAAACAATTGAAAACAGTAAAATAGGGGAACTATGTACTCATCTGAGAATGCTTAGAGGTCTTGAACAACAACCAAGCAAAGCTAGAGGGAGCACGGAATCAATCGGCAACCTAATAACTATATAAATAAACCGGACCTAAGTCGGAAGATCGGATAGGATGAGGTTTTGTAAACCAAATGAGTATTGGAACTCATATGACATGGTTTAACAAAGTCTAAATTCTAAATCGAAACCTAACCTAAGTGCTTTCGACCCATTGTGACCCATTAAGGTAGCTTACGCTACTTTAACGTGTCGTTTGCGCAAAAGCGCGTTCGAGACGTCTAACTAGTCCTATGACAAGTATTATATGCCTAAACATGATTAAATGTGTTGCATAATCAATTAAGTGACAAAAGTTTGTGTTACATATGCTTAATTACCAATTATGCATGAAAAGGGCATTTTGGTCATTTACCTAAGGCATATAAACTACCTATCATACAACTAATTAAACCTAAGTGACCATAAGGTATAACCTCGGAAGGTTATTCCCTATGCAACTATGGTTACTAAACATGTTTGGTCGGATCCTAATGATCGACCAAACGGGCCGTGATCGAAAGTCTAAGCGGGTGTTTAGTCCGCTTGACTTACGACTCAACACAAGCACTAATCTAAAAAGTGACGAGTTAAACATGTTAAAACATGTTTAACGAATTTAGAAAATAGATTTGGTATCAAAACAAACGGTTTTGATACCCAAAAGTAGTTTGGTTACAAAATACGCGGGAATGCGCATTTTGGCCGAAACTACGACTCGTCACTGAGCCTAGATAACATGGTAATCAGTAGGTATAGTCACTAGGGACGATAACCATCGTGATTACGCTCACGTTATGAAGTTCAAACGAACTTCGCATTGACCATAAACTGGTCAATGCAGAAAGTCAAACGCAGTTTGACTTTTAAGCTAAAAACGAAAGAAAAGAACGAAGGAATACTTACAAAGGGTCCCCGCAAGTTTGATTTCCCAAGTATTTCTCTGGTATGAAGTGGTTAACACTTCAACTTAGAGAAAATCTCGGAAAATCAAGTGGGTTTTGAACTAAAGAGGTGGGGGTATTTATAGATATGGCACAACCGTTAGGATCGTTCATCGTAAAACGTGCTTTGATCTGGATCGTACACCTCGTGCCCATAGATTTGCAATACAAGGGGTGCCTCAAAACAAGCCAACGGTATTGAAAATGTTACAAAATAGACCCCCAAGTTCGACCTCATTGCTGAAAAATGCAGAAAATCAACTTTCTGTCCAGATCAGGTGCTGGTGCTACGCCACGGGATAGACAGAAGCTGGTGGTGTAGCGCCACCAGGTAACAGCTCCAAACTTTTTGCCAAAATGGCAGAAATGGTCCCTGCACATGTTTAAGGCATTTTTCGATGCATTTGAACCCCGTTAACCCCATTTCAAGGCTCTAAAATGAAGTTAAAGTATAGGGAACTCAAAACATGCTCAAAAATATCTTGGATGTCAGCTCGTTTGGTCGTACGGTTGCGTTGTTCGGTTAATTACGACGGAAGTCGTAATGAACGCAAAAACGATCCAAATTAAGCGACGAATGGAATTTTATCAAGCCAATCACTAAAATAAAATATTTTAATGATTACATAAATTTTTGGGTGTCCGGATATATTCAGAACGTAAGATATGCGCGAAAATGCAAACTTGTGCACTTTTTGACGCTTTTAGTCCCTGAATGATCAATAAAGTTTATTTTAGCATACCGAACCCCTCAAAGCCTATTTCTAAGCTATGTAAAGGATATTTAGGGTATGTTTAACTTATGATCAAGTTCCGGAATGTTCGTTACAGTACGAATGAGCATACTTTCACAGTTTGTCGAAACTAGTCCCTGTAAGCGAATAAACTTGATTTCGGCATACCAAACCATCCAAAACTTATTTATAAGTTATGTAAAGGTTATTTAAGGTATGTTAAGCCTATGTCACTATTCCGGAGTGTTCGTCGCATTAAACTGATTACGTTTACGCACCAGTTCACGTATAACTTTCCAGAAAGCGATTTAGAGCTCGAAATCGAACAAGAATTGATATTGCAAACGATACACATATTTATACAAATCCCAAGTATGAAACACAACATTTCATTGATCTGGTATTTGTTCGATTTCCGTGGAGGCACAGATGTCACATATGGGCTAAAATTTGATGGTATTTCATGTCCCCTTGTATTGCAATACCATGTGCCCACATGGAAGGTCAAGGTCAAGGCACGAAATGCGAGAAACGATCCTAACGGTTCTCCAAAATCTATAAATACCCAAGCTCTCATTCCATTTTCCTCACACCTTGATCTAATTTTATGCTCTAAGTTGAATCTTTATGCTTCATACCTGAGTATTTAGATCAAGTTCTTCCTAGCTTGGACCCTTTGTAAGTTTCTTTCCTGCTTTTATGCGTTTTTAAGCACGAAAGTCAAACTGTGTTTGACTTTCTGCTTTGACCAGGTTATGGTCAACACAAAGTTCGTTTGAACTTTGCAACGTGAGCGTAATCACGATGGCTATAGTCCCTTGTGACTATACCTACTGATTGCCACGTTGATTAGGTATAGTGACGAGTCATAGTTTCGGTCAAAATGCGTATTCATGCGTATTTTGCAACCAAACTATTCTTAGGTATCAAAACCTTTTGTTTTGATATCAAACTTGTTTTCTAACTTTGTTAAACATGTTTTAACATGTTTAACTCGTCACTTTTAGTTTAGTGCTTATATAGGGACGTAAGATAAGCGGTCTAAACAACCGCTTAGACTTTCAAACCAGACCCGTTTGGTCGATCATTAGGATCCGACCAAGCATTTATTGTGACCATAGTTGTATAGGGAATAACCTTCCGAGGTTATACCTTATGGTCACTTCGTTTAGTTAGTTGTATGATAGGTAGTTTATATGCCTTAGGAAAATGACCAAAATGCCCTTTTTACGCATAAATTCATTTTAAGCATATGTAACATAAATTTTGGCATCTAAACTGATTGGGCAACATTATTAAACATGTTAAGGCATATAATACTTGTCATAGGACTAGTTAGGCGGTCCGAACTTTTTTTACGCGAACGACGCGTTAAGTGGCGTAAGCTACCTTAACGAGTCGTAATGGGTCGTAAGCACTTAGGTTAGGTTTCGTTTTAGAATGTAGGCTTTGTTAAACCATACTACATGAGTCCCTACACTCATTTGGTTTACGAAACCTCATTTTATCCGATCCTCCGATTTAGGTCTGTTTATTAACGTAGTTACCTATATTAGGTGCCGTTTGATTTCCGTGATCCCTCTAGCTTTGCTTGGTTGTTAGTCAAGACTTCTAAGCATCCTCAAGTGAGTACATAGTCCCCTCTTTTACTGTTTTTCAAACTGTTTTGGGGTGATACACATGTGCCTACTTGTTACTTTCGTGTTTTCATGATTTTATATCATATGCTTGTTATGTTCATTAGTACATATATAGTACATGATTTCATTATGTTTTGCTATGTATGTTCACTTAACATGCTAGCACATTGATTTTTGTATATTATATTTTGTTGCATATGTTCACTCAGCATATAGACACATTGTTTTACATTTTGAACCGTTGGAACTGTTTGATTATGTGAACCGTTTGTAACTGTTTGATTATGTGAACCGTTTGTAACTGTTTGATTATGTGAACCATTTGTAACTGTTTGATTATGTGAACCATTTGGTATTGTTTGAACCGTTGGGTTAGGGAAGTGAATAGGTAACGGGGCGGGTGTAATGTGTTAAAAGCATGGTGGATACGCCGCTGGTACTTCCTATATATAAGTGCTTTTAATACATTATATATCGTTGCGTTATCTAGATCACTTGGGCAAGTTTATCAAAACAAAGTTATATTACAAGGTTTTTCTAACAATATAAAACATTTGAGTTTTATTTCAAAAACGATTTACAATTTGGGTTTATATAAACAAATGTTTTGGAGTTAAGATTCATGGTATCGAGGTTTTATAAAACAAATCTGTTTTGACTTAGTTATTTCAATTTACATTACAAACATTTTACAAAACTTGGTTTTCTAATTATCAATTTACAAAGGTGTTTAAGTTATATTTTCAAAACATAAACAAGCCATGAACCTGACACTCTCATAAAATCCTATGTACTCTCCGGCATTTTATGCTGACGTATTTTCATATGTGTTTCAGGTACCATAGTTGGTGATATTTGATGATGATATTGATGCATGCTCACATAGGAACGGACGAGGCCTTAGTGACTTAATAACAATGAAAGTCAATTTGTTCATGTTTTGTTTCTAATTTCAATGTAATGTAATACATTTAATTTAATAAAACAGAACTTCAATCCATGTGTTATGAAACAATGATTCTGTTACAACACTCCCCGACGTTTCCGCCACGATTTGTTGTTTTTCGTGGTCGGGGTGTGACATATCTGACATCTATGTGTTTTGTTCTTGAGTGATGAACTGGATTTTCTGTTATTGCAATTGCACTCTTTGAATCACATAGGATTGGTATGTTTGTCAGATTTACTCCATAATCTTTCAGTTGAGTTTGCATCCACAGCACTTGTGAATAGCAACTTACTGCTGCTACATATTCTGATCCTGCTGTTGATGTGGCAACACAGTTTTGTTTCTTGCTTGCCCAACATACCAATTTTTCTCCCAAGATCTGACAGGCACCAGATGTGCTTTTTCTGTCAATCTTGCACCCTGCATAATCTGCATCTGTATATGCAATTAGTTCAAGGTTTGTATCCTTAGGATACTAGAGACCAAGTTCTGATGTGCCTTTTAGATATTTGAAAACCCTTTTTACAGCTTTTAGGTGGGATTCTTTAGGATCACATTGATATCTGGCCAGAAAGCATGTTGCAAACATAATATCTGGTCTGCTTGCAGTTAAATATAGCAATGATCCTATCATCCCCCTATAGGTTTTAATATCTACACTTATTCCATCTTTATCAGAATCTAATTTGTTCCCTGTTGCCATGGGAGTTTTTGAAACAGAGCAATTTTCAAGTGAGTATTTTTGTAGAATTGTTTTCACATATTTTGACTGACTCAAAAATATTCCATCAATTCTTTGTTTTACTTGTAACCCCAAGAAAAAGGTTAACTCACCCATCATACTCATTTCAAAGTGGTTGGTCATTAACTTTTGAAACTTTTTACAGAATTTTTCATTTGTTGATCCAAATATAATGTCATCAACATATATCTGGATCAACAAAGTATGACCTTTGTGTGTTTTGAGGAAAAGTGTTGTGTCAATAGTACCTTTAGTAAACCCAGAATTGAGTAAGAAGTTTGATAGTGTTTCATACCAGGCTCTAGGAGCTTGCTTCAAACCATATAAGGCTTTGTTTAATCTATAAACATGATTTTGAAATTTTGGATCAACAAAGCCTTCTGGTTGCTACACATAAACTTCTTCCTCAATTTTACCATTCAGGAAAGCTGATTTTACATCCATTTGATAAACTTTGAAATCTTTGGATGCAGCATAAGCAAGAAAAATTCTTACAGCTTCTAATCTAGCTACTGGTGCAAAAGTTTCATCATAATCAATACCTTCTTGTTGATAATAACCTTTGACCACTAACCTTGCTTTGTTCCTGGTGATTATGCCATTTTCATCAGATTTATTCCTGAATACCCATTTTGAGCCTATGACAGATTTGTCATTTGGCTTGGGTACCAGATCCCATACCTTGCTCTTTTCAAACTGATCAAGCTCTTCTTGCATAGCTTGAATCCAGTCTGAGTCATTCAGAGCTTCTTTGACAGACTTGGGTTCTATCTTGCTTAAGAACCCAACAAATGCACACTCATGTGCAGTTGCAGATCTTGTTCTCACACCATCTGCTGGATTGCCAATGATGTCAGAATGAACATGTCCTTTGATCCATCTTAACTTGTTGTGAAAAGTTGTTGGTTCTGATGGATTTGAAGTTTCCCCCTGAATAGTTGCCTCAGTTGTGTGTAGTGTATCAGAATTTTGATTTTCTGATGTACTACTCACTTGTTCTGCAGGGTTAGTACATGAAATATCTATTGATTTATTTTTGAAAGATTTATCATGTTCTAAGAAATCTTCTGTTATCATTTCAAAGAGATGTTCATAATTTTCTTGTTTGTCAGAAAAATTATTTCTTTCATGTATTCATCAGAAACCTCTGTTTCTGATGAGTCAACAAATGAAACATACAGACTTTCTCTGATTGTCCTTGTGTTAAGAATAAAAATTCTATATGCTTTTGAGGACAAAGAATAACCAAGAAAAATACCTTTTTCTACTTTTTTGTCAAATTTTTCAAGGCTTTCAACAACATTGAAAACAAAACATCTACAACCAAATGTATGTAAAAATTTTACACTTGGAATCCTTCCATTGATAATGTTGTATGGTGTTTTGTTTTGCCTTTTGTTGATTAGGGTTCTGTTTTGGGTAAAACAAGCATTTGCTATTGCTTCTGCCCAAAAATGAGTGGGCATTTTAGCATAAGCAAGCATTGTTCTGGCAGCTTCTACTAAGGTTCTATTTTTTCTTTCAACTACCCCATTCTGTTGAGGTGTTCTGGGAGCAGAAAAATCATGAGAGATTCCTTTACTTACAAGAAAGCTCTCAATTTTTGAATTCTTAAACTCTGTCCCATTGTCTGATCTGATCCTTCTGACTGTTAGTTTTAACAGATTTTCAATTTTCTTGATAAAATTAATGATTAGATCAGGAGTTTCACTTTTCTTCCTTAAAAATTCAACCCATGTGTATCTGGAAAAATCATCTACTATTACTAGTATGTATTTCTTTCCAGAAAAACTTTCTGTACTTATGGGTCCACACAAATCTATGTGTAAAAGTTCCAAATTTTGTGTGATAGAGGACTCAGAAATTGATTTGTGTGAGCTTCTTTTTGATTTTCCCATCTCACAAGCTTCACAAATTTTATCCTTCTTTGAGGATATAAAATGAAATCCTTTTACCAGACCCTAGCTTGCTAATTTGCTTAGGTTTTTGAAATTTAAGTGGGCTAACCTCTTATACCTCAACCAACTACTTCCCTTGTTGATTTTTGAAAACAAACATAATTTTGGATGTTTATTTTCTTCTTTGAAATCAAAATAGTATATTGATTGTCTTATTCTTTTTCCACTTAAATAGATTTTATTATCATCCATACCTATTAGCAAGCATTTTTCTGGTAAAAAGGTTACCTAAAAACCTTTGTCATAGAATTGACCACAACTTAGCAGATTGTATTTTAAGCCTTCAACATAGGCTACTTTCTCTATGGTCAAACATCCATACCTTATGCATCCATATCCCATGATCCTTCATTTCACTCCATTTCCAAAATTTACCATTTTACCCAGCTTTGAAACAAAGTTGCTGAGTAAGCTCCTGTCCCCAGTCATGTGCTTGGAGCTTCCTGAATCGCAGTACCAGATCTGCTGCACATGATGGTCCTGAAATGGAAGAATTAGAGGGTTTTTGGTACCCAGGCTTGCTTGGGTACTCTTTCTGATGAGATTTTAAACAGATTATTTACTCTTGTTGGCCTTTCATCAGAAATTCTATTATATGCTGAGCCATAAACATATTTTACATTTTTCTTTTGCAGATGGTGTTGAACAAGCTTTAGTATGTCAATACACATACAAGATTTATCAAAATTTTCTGATATTCTTTCTTGTGATGGAATGAGTGGATAATTTTGAAAAGATGAGTGAACTGCTTCTGGAGTCTTTAAAGATTCTTGTTTGCATTCACTTCTGTTTGGTTTAAAGTTGAGTTTTTCAAAAGAGTATTCAGAACAGGTTGACTTGCAAGATTCAGAATCAGATTCTGATGAAAATTTATCAGAAATCTGATGGTTTGCTTTTACAAAGACAGTGGGTTTACTTTCTTTTGTTTTCACATATCCTAAACCCTCTCCTTTGTTCTTTGGTGTGGACTCAATGAAGTTTATGAATTCTTTGGCTTGTTGAAAACCTCTTACATTAATTTCTTTATCATTGATTTTCTTGTAAAGATATTTTCTTTCATTTTCATAGAACTCAATTTTTGCTCTTTGATCTAAACTTTTTTCTATTAGTAATTGATTTTCAAGAATGATTTTATTCATGGTCCTTTGCAACTCATCAGATTTTTTTACTATCTGATTTTTGCTTATCTTGCAGTTTTAGAAAATCTAACATGAGCTTATTTAGCTTGTGTTCAAGATCAAGATTGTCTAAATTTACCTGTTGTCCTGAAGTTTCTGGTATGTCATCAGAAAGTGCCATGAGGCAGAAGTTAGCCATTTCTTCTTCTTCTTCTTCATCAGAAGAATCATCAGATAGCCATGTATCTGTCCCTGCAATTAGACTGACTTACTGCTGCTTCTTAGCTTCTTCCAGCTTCTTCTCATAATAAGCAACATCTTTCAGCTTCTTGGTCTTGTATTCTGATGCATAGTGACCTCTTTGCTTGTACTTGTAACACACAACTTCAGCCTTCCCCTTATCCTTAGATCTACCTTCTTCCTTAGATCTTCCATCCATCCTCCCTCTGTCACTTCTCTGGTATCTCTGGCCTCCTCCCCTCAACCTTTGCTCAAATGTTTTGGTGAGCAATGCTATTGCTTCAGCAAAAGCTGAAAAATCTGATGATGTATCAGAAATTTCAAGATTTTGGCTGTTTGATGGTTGTGGATCATTGGTAGGTGGTGTTCTTTGTGAATTTGAGATAAGAGCTAAAGATCCCCCTCTTTGAAGGGTTTCTTCAAATATTTCTTCCTCTCTTGGGATCAAGATGCTGTATAAGTCATGAAGACTCATATTTCCTAGTTCTAAGGTTGAGGACAAAGTCATGGTTAGACTTCTCCATTCTCTAGGTAAAGCATCTAGAAATTTTATGTTTCTTTCATCATTTGATTTAGTTATACCAAATTTCTTTAGCTCGTTCAAAAGTTTTGTAAATCTTTGATATGTATCATTTAATCTTTCATTGGGTAAACTTTTGAACCTCTCATATGAGGAAACATTGTTTGTTCTCTTGTTTCTTCTCATCCTTTCTCCTCCTTCACAAAGATTTACTGATCCCATATTTCCTTAGCTGATGCACATGCATCAACTTGTGAAAATATGTCATTGAGGATGGCCATTATAAAAAGTGACTTTGCCCTTTCATCCCCAGCCACCAGTTCCTTGTCTTCCGCGCTCCAGTTTATTTCACTTTTGGGAGAACGGGAGGCAGGGATTGCAGGTGATTGGTTAGAAGCTGGAATAGCTGGTATTTCAGTCATTGGTATATGTGGACCCCTTTCAATGGATTGAAACAGAGCTTGGTCATGACCATTTAGGAAATTGACCATCCTGATTTTCCAATGGGGGTATTCCTCTCTGACCAGAGTCGGAGGTTTAGACATAGAACCAATGTTAAAAGCGTTATTCCAGGATTGAAAGCTGGCCATATTTAGAGAAAAGAAGATGAGCGATTGATCGTTTGAAAATAGTTTATTCAATCAGCTCTGATACCAATTGTTGGTCCCAGTTTGGACTTAAAAACTTCTTTTCACGTAATATGGTAAGTTGTCACGACCCCCGACCTCCCCTGGACGGAATCGGAAGTCGCGAACAGTCCAGCGGTACCGGTGATTATTTTTAAAAATGTTGCAGCGGAAATTTCATCAGGACCGTGAGTTAGGAAAAATATCAGTGTTTAGAAACACCGGATTTTATTTAGTAAATAGATGGAATGAGTCCATGTTTTACAAAGATAGATTTAATAAAGATAGATTTGATTATATAAACCAATATTTCTTAATTTGATTTAATTAATAAAATAAGCCACTTCTTGAAGCCTTTCAGTGCCGTATCCAACTCTTACTCCAATCTACTGTAATTACCTGAAATATGTTTGAAAAAAGGTTTTGTCAGCGAAATACTGAGTGAATTCATTCCTATTTTATAAAATATATATTGTTATACTTTACAGTATTAAAGTTCTTATTTCTATTCACCCAACTCAATCAGTATTTGATCATATGATAGCAGTTCTGATATGACAATGGTCATATTATTTATTAACTCATCCAATATTGAATTTTATCAATTTATAGATATATAATATATCTTATTATTATATTGGTCACCAGGCGATTCCTGTGACAGTATCAATTTACTATTGATTATTCTTTCAATTAGGGCCTCCGGTCATATTACTGTTGATCATTCTCTCAACTAGTAATTGTAATTATATCACTATTGATCATTCTTTCAACTAGTGATTCTGGTTATAACACTGTTGATTATTCTCTCAACTAGTGTTGTTGGACATATCATAGTTGATCATTCTTTCAACTAATATTCTGGACTTAGTATTATCCCGTGACATTACTTTGTCAAATATATTACTTGTGGCACAAAACCACTTAACCCAGATAATAACATATATAACTTATCAAATATAATATTTTAATTAGATAATTGAAATATTATTATTAACGTGACTGAAACTAAAAATACAATTGTAGGATATATTGTATTTGATTATTTTATCATGATATACACCTTTTAGATATATTTCAAACATATATCAAATTTATTAATGATTTAATATTAAAATAATATTATTTATAATCTATGGCTTCTGGGTATAATTCCCACTGTAATTGTGGTCATGCTAGTATTGATTAACTTTTTGGCAAATAGTAACAAGGATCAAATAATGTATAAAACCTTCCATACCGGCAATTATTATTATAGAATATAAAAATTTAATCACTATAAGTATAACTGGTAAACCATTAAGATTTTAGAAAACCTTTTTAAATATAATTGTATCACAAAAAGGTGATAAAACTGTGAGAAAAGAGAATAGACTCACAAACGGTGAGAAAAGATAAATGAACTCACTTTGCAGATTTGATTTGAGCAGAATCTAGTCTACTGAATAGCCTTGATATTGCAAATTGATACAAGCAGAGCTTAATTTATTGAGTAATCTTGTAACCTAAATTAATAATAAGCACACAATTCGGTTAATAACTTAATACAACATTTACGATAATTCACGAGATCAAAACCCTCACAACAAATGACAAAGTGCGATACGTAAACATCAATCGGATTCACAATGAAGGACAGAGTATAGTCCGATTTCGGACATCACTCAACATCCCGTCGAAATCACGACTAATGACAAAGCATAACCCAAGTTTGAGCAACACTTAAACATCCATTGGATAGTTTCTATCAATCGGACAATGAATCATAATAGCAATCGAGTTATTACCCTGTATTGCAGCACCCCGCTATACTAATTAGTGATTCGTGTGTGTTTTGAGAGTAATTGGACGATATCTCAGCGTGTATTTTGAGTTTCTTCGTTGTTTTTGCGCCCAGAATCAAGTCCCAAGGCCTGCTATTTATAGCTGAATTTTGACCCTTACGCGGCCTGTGTAAGATATATGTTAATCTTTACGCGGCCCGCGAGAGACATACTTTTGTGCATAGGGTTGCCACGTGTGGGACTAGGCCTGCTGAGTCGACGATTCGATTAAATTCGATTTTTATAATAACTTAAAAAGATAATCGTTGAGTAGGGAATGCCCCCCCTGAGTTTTAGGGGCCCTGATCCTGATTCTGATTATTCTGAAATTTGTAGGATTTGTGCAGAATCATTTGGGTGTCTCAATTAGGGTTTCCTAATGAATAAAATAATAAAATAATAAAATAATAAAATAAATAGGACTTTTAATGAGGGTTGTTACATTCTCCCCACCTTAATAAAAATCTCGTCCTCGAGATTTGAGTTAGGATATTTCTTTTAAGTTATGTTACATTTTGTCAATAAGAACAGATACAGAATCAAAACATCAAATTTTGTGAATATGAGTTGTACAATAAATAGGACTTTATGGTTCAACCAAATTATTTCAAGAAATCGATGTCAAACGAATGAGATGAAATGATATAATTTCCAACGTGACTAGGTTCAAACCAAAAAGATATATGATCAATGGATGTACAAGTTTTGTGAATGATTTTTAGAAACAATAGAATTTACTGTCAACAGAAAATTTATTTTGATTGTCAACTGGTGAAGATTCAGAATCAACAAGCTTTGAATAAAATAGAAATATAAAAAAAAATGATTTGTCAACTATTTGAATTATAACAAAAGAAAATGAGTGTGTTGACGTTTATTGAATGGCAAAGATACACCGAATTACAATAGAGTTTAGTGTATCATTGTCTTAACACATAGTTGTATCAAGACCATTTTCAAGAATGAGTTAAGTAAAAGAAATAAATGATTTCGAATGATTGTGATTAGCCCAAGCTACAAGTTTATATTGACGCCACAAGGTGTCAAAATAATTGGAATAGTTTCAATAATTACGGTGATCGAACAAATTCACCGTGTAATCAACTAAAAATTTTAATAAAGAAATTTTGGAATATTCAATTCGAATAGAATTTTCAATTGATAATGATAAGATCAAATGAATATCATAGAAATTTTTAATCAATGATGAAAGAAACTTTAGAAGTACACGGAATATGATATGAATTTGTGTACTCTTATCTTAACACATAATTGTATTAAGACTGTTTAAGATAATGAACTAATTAAATAAATCCGTTTATTAGGTACGAAAAGAAAATTAGCTCAAGTTTCCAACTAAAGAAAACGCCACCACAAGGTGTCGTAGAAATCGAAATAATAATAGCGGTGAATGAAATAAGTTTCACCATGCTTTAAATCAAATGAAGGTTTTAACGAAGCAAGTCCGAAAACAATTCTAGTAGGATTTTCAATTGAAATTGAAACAATTGAATAATGTTTTTCAATTGAAGATGATAAACAATAAAGATTATGAAACGCTCAATTGATGATGTAAGAATCAATAAGAGATACACTGAAATATGAAATGAATTTGTGTATCATGATCTTAGCACACGATTGTGTTAAGATTGATTTTATAGAATAATTCAACAAAACGGATTCAATATGAATAAATAAATAATTAAATCCGTATATGAGATTTGCAAATGAAATTAACACAATCTTCAATTTTGTGAGAACGTCACCACAAGGTGATCGTGATAAAAAACAGAATTAAATGAAAGTGAAGACCAAACAAGTCTGTTATGGCTTTGAATAGATGAAGTACTTGACAAAATGAATTTATTGAATAACTTTGATTTATGCTAGGGTTAAATAATAACTTAACTTAGATGTTACATATCAACGATTACGTCTGGAATCATTTCTGCTTCTTGCGTAGTAAGTACGAATGCTCGCGCGTTCTTCTTAGCTCTGTCTATTGTTCTGGCTTTGTTGTCAGGTGCTTTGGTTAGTTTCGGGCAATATGGTTTGATATGTCCTGTTTCTCCGCAATTGAAACAAACATTAGCTTTCCTTCTACACTCTTCCTCTATATACCCGGTCATCTTGCAGAAGTCACAGTAGGGTGTTTTCCTAAAACGACATTTTCCTGAATGCTTTTTGTTACAGTTTCTGCAGATAGGTTGCTACAATGACGATTCAGTTCCTGTCATTTTGAATTCTTGGAAAATTTTCTGGGCTAACTCTTTCTTTTTATTTTCTTCTCTGGTGCGGATTAGTCCATCTGTCAACATGTTAGCTAGTTCGACTGCTTCTTCAATAGTCTGTGGTCTAGTGGCCTTAACTATGTCTCGGATTTCACTAACTAATCCCCAAATATAACGAGAAATTAGTACGGGTTCTGGCGAAGCCAGAGTAGGTACCATTCTTGCATATTCGAAGAATGTTGTCGTATATTCACGACAATTCACATTTATCATTTTATGATTTAGGAACTTGTTAGCCATTCGCTCCTTTTCATAAGGAGGACAAAATTTCCTTTCTGCCATTTCTTTGAATTTTTCCCAGTTCATGGCATAAGCCATGTTACTTCCTTTTGCCTGAAGAATTGTATTCCACCATTCTAAGGCTTCTTCTTTGAAAAGATTGGATGCATACATCACCTTATCTTCTTCGGCACATTTGCTGATTGTAAGAACAGCTTCCGTCTTTTCCAACCATCGTAGAGCAGCCGTGGCACCTTCACTGCCTGCGAACTCTGTTGGTTTACAAGCTAGAAATTCCTTGTAGGTACACCCGAGAGTCATCGCCTTCTTTTTCTTGGGAAATGGGGTTCTGATAATATCATCATTACCTCCATTGACACTATGGCTAAAACTGTCGTCACGAGTATGCTTGCTACTCACAACTTTGGTTGGTTCTACGGGGTTTTTAACAGCTTTAATTATTAAAGGTAAAGCATTAGCTATTCCTTGGGCTATTAAATTTTCTATAGCATTTTTATCCAAAGGAATTTCATTATTAGTATGAACTTCTGGATTATGTGGCACTTCATTCGACATCTGAATTGCAAACATTTTCACTTATTAATATTAATATCACAGAATAATTAAAACAAAACAATACTTCCAGGATATTATATGTGCATATTGACATATATATATATATATTCATATATAACACATATGTTAATTTATATCAGTTTCCTAACTTTTAAGTTTAGGTATTAAAAGAACACCTAAATAGCCTTAAGCAAGTGGCTCTGATACCACTTTCTGTCACGACCCCCGACCTCCCCTGGACGGAATCGGAAGTCGCGAACAGTCCAGCGGTACCGGTGATTATTTTTAAAAATGTTGCAGCGGAAATTTCATCAGGACCGTGAGTTAGGAAAAATACCAGTGTTTAGAAACACCGGATTTTATTTAGTAAATAGATGGAATGAGTCCATGTTTTACAAAGATAGATTTAATAAAGATAGATTTGATTATATAAACCAATATTTCTTAATTTGATTTAATTAATAAAATAAGCCACTTCTTGAAGCCTTTCAGTGCCGTATCCAACTCTTACTCCAATCTACTGTAATTACCTGAAATATGTTTGAAAAAAGGTTTTGTCAGCGATATACTGAGTGAATTCATTCCTATTTTATAAAATATATATTGTTATACTTTACAGTATTAAAGTTCTTATATCTATTCACCCAACTCAATCAGTATTTGATCATAAGATAACAGTTCTGATATGACAATGGTCATATTATTTATTAACTCATCCAATATTGAATTTTATCAATTTATAGATATATAATATATCTTATTATTATATTGGTCACCAGGCGATTCCTGTGACAGTATCAATTTACTATTGATTATTCTTTCAATTAGGGCCTCCGGTCATATTACTGTTGATCATTCTCTCAACTAGTAATTGTAATTATATCACTATTGATCATTCTTTCAACTAGTGATTCTGGTTATAACACTGTTGATTATTCTCTCAACTAGTGCTGTTGGACATATCATAGTTGATCATTCTTTCAACTAATATTCTGGACTTAGTATTATCCCGTGACATTACTTTGTCAAATATATTACTTGTGGCACAAAACCACTTAACCCAGATAATAACATATATAACTTATCAAATATAATATTTTAATTAGATAATTGAAATATTATTATTAACGTGACTGAAACTAAAAATACAATTGTAGGATATATTGTATTTGATTATTTTATCATGATATACACCTTTTAGATATATTTCAAACATATATCAAATTTATTAATGATTTAATATTAAAATAATATTATTTATAATCTATGGCTTCTGGGTATAATTCCCACTGTAATTGTGGTCATGCTAGTATTGATTAACTTTTTGGCAAATAGTAACAAGGATCAAATAATGTATAAAACCTTCCATACCGGCAATTATTATTATAGAATATAAAAATTTAATCACTGTAAGTATAACTGGTAAACCATTAAGATTTTAGAAAACCTTTTTAAATATAATTGTATCACAAAAAGGTGATAAAACTGTGAGAAAAGAGAATAGACTCACAAACGGTGAGAAAAGAGAAATGAACTCACTTTGCAGATTTGATTTGAGCAGAATCTAGTCTACTGAATAGCCTTGATATTGCAAATTGATACAAGCAGAGCTTAATTTATTGAGTAATCTTGTAACCTAAATTAATAATAAGCACACAATTCGGTTAATAACTTAATACAGCATTTACGATAATTCACGAGATCAAAACCCTCACAACAAATGACAAAGTGCGATATTTAAACATCAATCGGATTCACAATGAAGGACAGAGTATAGTTCGATTTCGGACAGCACTCAACATCCCGTCGAAATCACGACTAATGACAAAGCATAACCCAAGTTTGAGCAGCACTTAAACATCCATTGGATAGTTTCTATCAATCGGACAATGAATCGTAATAGCGATCGAGTTATTACCCTGTATTGCAGCACCCCGCTATACTAATTAGTGATTCGTGTGTGTTTTGAGAGTAATTGGATGATATCTCAGCGTGTATTTTGAGTTTCTTCGTCGTTTTTGCGCCCAGAATCAAGTCCCAAGGCCTGCTATTTATAGCTGAATTTTGACCCTTACGCGGCCCGCGTAAGATATATGTTAATCTTTACGCGGCCCGCGAGAGACATACTTTTGTGCATAGGGTTACCACGTGTGGGACTAGGCCTGCTGAGTCGACGATTCGATTAAATTCGATTTTTATAATAACTTATAAAGATAATCGTTGAGTAGGGAATGCCCCCCCCCCCTGAGTTTTAGGGGCCCTGATCCTGATTCTGATTATTCTGAAATTTGTAGGATTTGTGCAGAATCACTTGGGTGTCTCAATTAGGGTTTCCTAATGAATAAAATAATAAAATAATAAAATAAATAGGACTTTTAATGAGGGTTGTTACATAAGTGATTTCAGTTGATGTGAAAAAGATGTGCGGAAATGGAAATCAGACTTTCAAGAAACAAGACCTACAGAATTATCAAGTTTATATCACTTTGAAACAAAATAGTTTACAAGGTGATTGTAAGATTATTATCTAATACAAATGAATCTTGAATTCTGTGGGTGAGAGGGCAACAGAGTTTTGTAGTATGTATGAATGCTAAGCTTAACTCATCGTCTTCTGCTTGGTGAGCCTTCTATTTATAGAAGGCTGGGTACATGAATACACAATTGTTTATTCATGCAATAAGTCCTGCATAAAGTAGCAATTTGACATATTCATTGAATCCAACGTTCAAGTTGCCTTTGTAATCATGATATCCAATAATGTCAAGTGCTTCGGTCATTGTGGCAGGATAGAGCTGATTTTTAGACAAGTGGGGTATTCATCAGAATTTCTGATAAACCACTTCATCAGAATTTCTGGTGAACAAATCATCAGAAAATTCTGATGATCAGAATCGTCAGAAACTGATGATATTTCATCAGAAATATCATCAGATCCATCAGAAATGACCTTCTCTGATAATCTTCTTCAGCTCTTGATCAACTTGTGATTCTTTGAAGTAGATGCTGTTCATTTTAGTTGTCCTATCCGATCTTCTTCTTCTTGTTGTGATCTTCAGGACTGTTGTCTTCTTCATTGATCAAGTTGATTATGATTTTCTTCAATACTTACAAATGAAGTTTCCTAACATGTTGCATTTGTATAAAGAAATTACATAACATAGATATAGGTACTACATCAAAAACTATAGATACAAGTACTAGCATAAATATAGAAAGATTAAACAAGCTAGAATTAGCAAGTGAATTACACAGTCTAAAGTTAAAAGATATAGACAATAGAATTATAGAAATAGAAAAGAGGATAGGTGTCACACCCCCAAAATCCACATGCGGAGTATCACCGCTTGGAGGCGTGACTGACCAGGATCAAACCACTAATCATATCGAACAAGTATATAATTAATCGTAAAAGTCCAACCAGCATGATTAGTGTCCAAAAACAAACATAGTTAAGTTATGAGCGGAAGCATAATGTTTAAAACCAAATCAAGAGTTCAGATATCCAGATGTTTAACATGGCACACTGCTGTCCATGTCCCACAACGACTCTCCCCTGTGCAAGCTCCAGCTAAGTACCTATAGACCTGCAAAGCATGTAGTAACGAGTCAACAACTAGTTGAGTGAGTTCACGTTTGGTTGTCCAGTTTATAGTTATTCCGAAAACGCAGTTTGTTCTTTACCAGCTATCCAGCCGTGGGGGTTACCCCATAGTTCAAAAAAACGTTTATTAGTTACCCGTTCTTACGTTGGCTATTCCAGCCCGGCCCTATGGCCGTGGGGGCTACCCCATGTTTAATTCACCAGACTCGTTACCATATCGACTACTAACGTTCGTCATGTTTAAGTGCCCTAACGTCTGTGTCTATCATCACTGACGTGCCATAGTCCATTAGTCCACGCCCGTCCTCTGCGGCACGGTGTGAGGTTTGTTAAACCTAATAGCGCTATTTAACTAATGACCCGTTCGCCATTGGCCTCGGCGATTAAGTCGATATAAAATGGAGGGACTTCGTTGATAGAGTTCTAGTCTAGTATAGTTTAATACGTCTCAACCGGACGAGGAATCTGTGTTCCTGGATACGTCACAACAGGACGAGGAATCCCTATTCCTTAACCCATTCCCAACCCCTGGGAATCCCATGCTTTGTAACGGAGTGTGAACTCACCTTGGTTTGCTCGGCAGATTACACAGAAAGGTCACGTCTAAATGCTAGTGGTCAACCACGTCCTAACATGGTTATCACACATGTCAGGTTTAGGTTCAATTAAAGCACGTATAATTACACATAGATAGCAAATAATAAACGCACACGGATCATGGCAACATACATCAATACGTTCAACAATTAATAGCGTATTCAAGGTTGGGCTCGCACAAGCTTTGTGGCCTTGTGCGAGTCATCCGCTGGAACCCAATACTACCCGGCCCATAAACCAAAAGCCCAAATACATCTACGTGCATATACACGGCCCAACATATCAATCAATAATCCATCTTGTGCGATTCATACTTCTTGTACGATCGGCCTTGTTTCCCAGCCCACTACATATAAACATACGGCCCAACAACAAACAAACAACAAAACAATCTTGTGCGATCCAGTAAGACTTGTGCGACCGAAGACATCTTGTGCGACCAAGATGTCTTGTGCGATTAGTTAGAATATCCGGATATTATGGAAATCAGTTACCTAACTTTTATCTTTCAATCAATTACAAAATTTCCATTTATTTGACCGATCAACAACTTAACCGTTTCACACTTAACCAATATTCGATCAAACAAACAATCATCATCACTAACAGATATGCGTTTCCCCAACATCCTAAAATAATTCTAACAGTTATATCGATCACATCACATAATCATTCAATCGTCAATAGTTATCAGCAATCGTTATGAAATCATGGTTATATTCCGAATATCATTGCACCTCATTAATGTTTCTTATAATCATTATGTCCCTCATGCAAACTGAATCATCATTCTATTCACAACATCACATGATCCTGACACCCTCATGCAAGTAATAATCCTAGTAGTCTATCATGATTCCTATTTGTTTGGCTGCACATTATATAGTCAAGAAAGGTTTATAAAGTGGCAGACAACCATGCATGATATTTATCCAAAATTGGCAGCACTATCAAGGCAAATCACATGCTTATTAATTATCCATGAACCTCATAAAGCAACATTCAATTTCACAAGTCAATCCATCACACATAGTCGTTTCATCATATTTATATATACGGAACTCGAACTTCATGATCACAATTTATCAATTATTATACCTAAGTAATCATATAAGATCGTGTCGAACATCAAGTTAATATACGGCTGAAAATAATTAAAGAACACCAACCGAAATCAAGCTAGAGACTAACCAGAATTGTAAGTGTGTGATCGAGACGAGAGAAGGGCGCTGGAATCCGGGTAGCTTCGGTGGTTATGGGGGCTGCCGTCGAGCTCTAGGGTTTGAGTGTTTATAATTGTAGTATGTGAGAACAAAAACCCCTAAGGGTATAGGTGTATGCGTATCTAAAAGGTGGCCGAACCCATTCTTGGGCTGCCTTGGGTTACGATTGCAAGGTAGGCAACATTGGGCTTGTAATATGTGAGAGTTTATGGGCAAGTATGCGGCCCAATGTGTTTGTGCGATTGGATTACTATCGTGTGACTAGGTTTGTGTTGTGCGATTTAGACATATACATTTACATTACGTTTCATAACACATACATAATAAAAGCACAACGTTTCATCACAACATTCACACAGTTAATCACATAACATAACAACCATTCCATTTTTGGAATCACATAACATATAACCACATATTGTTAAACCAAGTTATATCGAGGTGTAATGAAGGGTTTGAAATACGAGTTGTCACATTATCCCCAAGTTGAAAGAAATTTCGTCCCGAAATTTAGCACGTACTCACTGAGGAAGCTAGTTAAGTTGCATGGTTTTTCCTGGTTTTCCTGGGGTGTCACATCCTCCCCCCGTTGATCTGGAATTTCGTCCCGAAATTCCGTAGCTTCAGCCTCAGCAGTGGTTGTACCGGTTGCGAACAGTTGGGGATACTTTTGTTTCATTTGATCTTCGCGTTCCCAGGTGAACTCTGGGCAGCGACGCGAGTTCCAACGAACTCGAACGAGAGGTATTCTAGTACGCTTGAGGACCTTAACATCCCGGTCCGTGATTTCAACAGGTTCCTCGATGAATCATAACTGCTCGTCGATCGTGAGCTCCTTCAAAGGAACTACGTGGGTCTCATCTGACAGACATTTCTTCAGATTCGACACGTGGAAAACATTGTGAACTGCACTGAGTTCCGCTGGTAAGTTCAATCTGTAGGCCACCTTGCCTATTTTCTCAATGACTTCGAAGGGTCCAACGTATCGTGGGTTAAGTTTGCCGTGTTTGCCAAAACGAATCACACCCTTCCAGGGTGAAACTTTGAGTAGCGCTCGATCCCCAACCTGGAATTCGAGTAGTTTCCTATCTTTATCGGCGTAGACTTTCTGACGTTCACGAGCTGCCACCATTCGTTGTCGTATCTGAGCAATTTTCTCTGTTGTGTCCACCACATGTTCTGGACCAGAAATCTGACTATCCCCCACCTCTGCCCAACAAAGAGGTGACCGGCATTTACGCCCGTACAATGCCTCAAACGGAGCAGCTTTAATGCTGGTATGGTAGCTATTGCTGTACAAAAATTCCACAAGTGGCAGATGCTTTTCCCAGCCGTTGCCAAAGTCAATCACACATGCCCTAAGCATGTCTTCTAGAGTCTGGATGGTACGTTCCGACTGCCCATCCGTTTGCGGATGATAGGCTGTGCTCATATCTAAACTTGAGCCAAAGGACTTGTGCATTGCTTGCCACAATTCTGATGTAAAACGTGCATCTCGATCCGAGATGGTAGAGGTGGGCACCCCGTGCCTCGAGACAACTTCCTTGAGATATACTTCTGCTAGGGTGGAGAACTTATCTGTTTCTTTGATGGCCAAGAAGTGAGCAGACTTTGTGAGTCGATCCACGATCACCCAAATAGTATCGTTACCCCGTTGAGATCTAGGCAGGCCAGTAACAAAATCCATGGAAATTTGCTCCCATTTCCATTGTGGTATCTCTGGTTGTTGAAGTAGGCCTGAAGGTTTCTGGTATTCCGCCTTGACTCTCGCACAAGTCAAGCACTTGCTATCGTAAGTTGCTATGTGGGCTTTCATGCTAGGCCACCAATATGTAGTTTTGATACCGTGGTACATCTTATCTGAACCAGGATGTACTGAGTAGCGAGACTTGTGTGCCTCATCCATCACAAGCTCTCGTAGGTTGCCATAAAGTGGGACCCAGATGCGTCCTGTAACGTAGTAAGCACCGTCTTCCTTCTGTTCTAAGCGTGGCCTTGAGCCGCGTAGGGCTTCAGCCCTGACGTTTTCTGGTTTTCAAAGCTTCTACCTGAGCATCTCGTATCTGAGAAGGAGGACTAGACTGTATAGTGAGTTGTAAAGTTCGTACGCGCTTAGGCGTAGTGTCCTTTCGACTGAGGGCGTCAGCCACAACATTGGCTTTGCCCGGGTGATACCTGATTGAGCATTCGTAATCGTTCAGCAGTTCGACCCATCGTCGTTGTCGCATATTGAGTTCTTTCTGTTTAAAGATGTGCTCGAGACTTCTGTGATCAGTGTAGATAGCACACTTGGTGCCATACAAGTAGTGTCGCCATATCTTAAGTGCAAAAACAACCGCTCCCAGCTCTAGATCGTGTGTAGTGTAGTTCTTCTCATGAACCTTGAGTTGGCGTGAAGCGTATGCTATAACTTTATCCCGCTGCATCAAAACACAACCAAGACCCTGAATAGATGCGTCACAGTAAACCACGAAGTCATCTGTGCCCTCTGGCAATGAAAGGATAGGTGCACTACAAAGTCTGTCCTTTAAGTGCTGAAACGCTATCTCCTGTGCGTTTCCCCAACGATAAACCACGCCCTTCTGCGTTAGTGAAGTAAGAGGCTGAGCAATCTTAGAAAAATCCTTGATAAATCTCCTGTAGTAACCTGCCAATCCCAAGAATTGGCGAATTTCCGTTGGTGCACGAGGTGCAGGCCAGCTCTTGATTGACTCCACCTTGGATGGATCAACGTGAATCCCATCCTTGTTCACCACGTGGCCTAAGAAATGGACTTCACGAAGCCAGAAGTCACATTTGGAAAACTTGGCATACAGCTGTTCTTTTCGAAGGAGTTCCAAAATAAGTCGTAAATGTTGCTCGTGTTCCTCTTGACTCTTAGAATAGATCAGGATGTCATCAATGAAGACAATAACGAACTTGTCTAGGTACGGCTTGCACACTCGATTCATCAAGTCCATGAAGACCGCCGGTGCGTTTGTCATCCCAAAAGGCATGACCAAAAACTCATAGTGGCCATAACGAGTTCTGAAGGCTGTTTTGGAGACGTCCTCTTCTCGGACTCTCAACTGGTGATATCCTAATCTCAAATCAACCTTTGAATAGTAGCTCGACCCTTGCAACTGGTCGAACAAGTCGTCCATGCGTGGAAAAGGGTCGCGATTCTTCCCAGTCACCTTGTTCAGTTCACGGTAGTCGATGCACATTCTGAACGTACCGTCTTTCTTCTTCACAAATAGCACTGGAGCTCCCCAGGGCGAAGAGCTAGGACGAATAAAACCCTTATCTAAGAGTTCTTGTAGTTGCGTAGATAGCTCTTTCAACTCTGATGGAGCTAAACGATGCGGTGCACGAGCTGTAGGTGCCGCTCCAGGGGCTAACTCGATTTGAAACTCAACCTGAGGAAATACTTCAGGGAAGTCACATACGATTGGAAAATCTTCTATCCTCTGCTCTTTCTTCGAGGTGTCAGTAACGAGAGCCAGAATAGCGATGTGGCCCTTTCTCAAACACTTCTGAGCTTTAAGGAAAGAGATGATGCTCACAACAGCACCACTCTTGTCGCCACGAATCATGAGAGGTTCATCACCTGGGCGAGGAATACGGACAATCTTTTCGTTACAAAGAATCTCTGTGCGATGTTGAGGTAACCAATTCATACCAATAACGATGTCGAAACCATTACAACGTTGGGGTTATTCCTAGCATTACCCTGACCAATCACTAACACTCGACCCCTGGCACCATTGCCGTCGTCATTACTCCCGTTGTTGCCTCCATTATTATTCCCGTTTCCTTGGTTGTGGTTCTGATTCTGATTCTGGTTCAGCTGTGGGCAGTGTCTCTTGAATTGACCTTAAACATCACCCTGATAGCATCCCTTGTTACCCTGTTATTACTGCTGATTCTGTGGAGCTTGTGGCTGCTGTTGACGGTTTTGATTTGCAGGACGTGAGATTCTAAAATCTTTGGCTCCATGACCAAGCTTGTTGCATTTCTGACAACGATCTCTGTTGCATTGCCCGCTGTGGTGCAAATTACATCGATTGCACTTAGGGTGATTTCCCCTGTATCCACCTTGACTTCGATTACCAAAAGACTGCTGACTGTGGCTCCTGTGCTGCGACTGAGACTGAACCGAAGTGGGACCCTTGCTCGAATTTCCATTCCACTTGCGTTTGTTGTCACTGGGAGCATTCGAAGTAGTGGTAGCAGCCTTAATACGCTTCGGCAGTTTGTTCTGTCCTATCGCCTGATCTGAGAGACGTTGAGCAAGACGAGTAATATCCTGAATAGTTGCAAGGTTGGCCTATGTCACATGACTTTGAATCTTTGGTACTAAGCCTTTGAGGTACAGCTCAATGCGCTTGATGAGAGGATCCACCATTGTTGGACATAACACTGTTAATTCGTTGGATCGTTTCGTGTACGCTTCTATCTCAGACCTTGTCATCTTCAGGTTTAAGAACTCCACTTCCAGTTTGCGGATGTCATCTCGACTATGGCATTCACGTTTGGATCAGTTCCTTAAGAATCATTCCATGGGGTGGCATTAGCAGCCGCCAGCCCCAGCATCTGAACTTGCGCGTTCCGCCAAGTTAGCGTAGTGCCTTCGAGAGTACCAGTGGCGTAATTCACCCTATGAGCCTCAGGGCATTCACACGTCTCTAAGTCGAACTCGAGCTTTTCAAACCAATGGAGGAGTCTAACAGCTCCTTTAGGGCCACTGAAAGTACTAGGACGACGGTCCATAAACATCTTAAATGTGCATACAGGCAGCCGAGCGTTCTGACCTTGTTGCGCGAGGAAGAAACGACAGGGTTAAGTGCGAGAGTTGGGTCATGTGAGTAGGATCTATCATCCTAGGTTAGGTTCGGAATGGCAGGTTATACCTCCTGCCTGAGCGGCTGCGAGTGCTGCCGTTACTTGTTCGTTGATAAGAGCCGTCAGCTGGCTTGAGTTAGGTTCCCACGTTCCCTCATGATCTCACATCGAAGGATACACAAGTAGGAAAAGTGTCGCAAATGTGTGTAAGTGTGGAGTGACAGTAGGAAGCAAGCACACGTGTGTTTTCGAACTATAGTTTCTACGTTTATCTAAGCATACCATGAGCATCGTTCTATGCAATCTAGCAAGTAGGCAATATAAACATAATTCATACCACCTAGAATGTCGAGTCTTGCACGTGGAGTGAAGCGTCGTTGTGGATCGTAGAGCACTGTACAGGTTATAGTCTGGTTTTAACAAAAACGTTTTCCTTTATTAAAACCAAGTTCTCTATAACCAATGGCTCTGATACCAATCTGTCACACCCCCAAAATCCACATGCGGAGTATCACCGCTTGGAGGCGTGACTGACCAGGATCAAACCACTAATCATATCGAACAAGTATATAATTAATCGTAAAAGTCCAACCAGCATGATTAGTGTCCAAAAACAAACATAGTTAAGTTATGAGCGGAAGCATAATGTTTAAAACCAAATCAAGAGTTCAGATATCCAGATGTTTAACATGGCACACTGCTGTCCATGTCCCACAACGACTCTCCCCTGTGCAAGCTCCAGCTAAGTACCTATAGACCTGCAAAGCATGTAGTAACGAGTCAACAACTAGTTGAGTGAGTTCACGTTTGGTTGTCCAGTTTATAGTTATTCCGAAAACGCAGTTTGTTCTTTACCAGCTATCCAGCCGTGGGGGTTACCCCATAGTTCAAAAAAAACGTTTATTAGTTACCCGTTCTTACGTTGGCTATTCCAGCCCGGCCCTATGGCCGTGGGGGCTACCCCATGTTTAATTCACCAGACTCGTTACCATATCGACTACTAACGTTCGTCATGTTTAAGTGCCCTAACGTCTGTGTCTATCATCACTGACGTGCCATAGTCCATTAGTCCACGCCCGTCCTCTGCGGCACGGTGTGAGGTTTGTTAAACCTAATAGCGCTATTTAACTAATGACCCGTTCGCCATTGGCCTCGGCGATTAAGTCGATATAAAATGGAGGGACTTCGTTGATAGAGTTCTAGTCTAGTATAGTTTAATACGTCTCAACCGGACGAGGAATCTGTGTTCCTGGATACGTCACAACAGGACGAGGAATCTATGTTCCTGGTTACGTCTCAACAGGACGAGGAATCCCTATTCCTTAACCCATTCCCAACCCCTGGGAATCCCATGCTTTGTAACGGAGTGTGAACTCACCTTGGTTTGCTCGGCAGATTACACAGAAAGGTCACGTCTAAATGCTAGTGGTCAACCACGTCCTAACATGGTTATCACACATGTCAGGTTTAGGTTCAATTAAAGCACGTATAATTACACATAGATAGCAAATAATAAACGCACACGGATCATGGCAACATACATCAATACGTTCAACAATTAATAGCGTATTCAAGGTTGGGCTCGCACAAGCTTTGTGGCCTTGTGCGAGTCATCCCCTGGAACCCAATACTACCCGGCCCATAAACCAAAAGCCCAAATACATCTACGTGCATATACACGGCCCAACATATCAATCAATAATCCATCTTGTGCGATTCATACTTCTTGTACGATCGGCCTTGTTTCCCAGCCCACTACATATAAACATACGGCCCAACAACAAACAAACAACAAAACAATCTTGTGCGATCCAGTAAGACTTGTGCGACCGAAGACATCTTGTGCGACCAAGATGTCTTGTGCGATTAGTTAGAATATCCGGATATTATGGAAATCAGTTACCTAACTTTTATCTTTCAATCAATTACAAAATTTCCATTTATTTGACCGATCAACAACTTAACCGTTTCACACTTAACCAATATTCGATCAAACAAACAATCATCATCACTAACAGATATGCGTTTCCCCAACATCCTAAAATAATTCTAACAGTTATATCGATCACATCACATAATCATTCAATCGTCAATAGTTATCAGCAATCGTTATGAAATCATGGTTATATTCCGAATATCATTGCACCTCATTAATGTTTCTTATAATCATTATGTCCCTCATGCAAACTGAATCATCATTCTATTCACAACATCACATGATCCTGACACCCTCATGCAAGTAATAATCCTAGTAGTCTATCATGATTCCTATTTGTTTGGCTGCACATTATATAGTCAAGAAAGGTTTATAAAGTGGCAGACAACCATGCATGATATTTATCCAAAATTGGCAGCACTATCAAGGCAAATCACATGCTTATTAATTATCCATGAACCTCATAAAGCAACATTCAATTTCACAAGTCAATCCATCACACATAGTCGTTTCATCATATTTATATATACGGAACTCGAACTTCATGATCACAATTTATCAATTATTATACCTAAGTAATCATATAAGATCGTGTCGAACATCAAGTTAATATACGGCTGAAAATAATTAAAGAACACCAACCGAAATCAAGCTAGAGACTAACCAGAATTGTAAGTGTGTGATCGAGACGAGAGAAGGGCGCTGGAATCCGGGTAGCTTCGGTGGTTATGGGGGCTGCCGTCGAGCTCTAGGGTTTGAGTGTTTATAATTGTAGTATTTGAGAACAAAAACCCCTAAGGGTATAGGTGTATGCGTATCTAAAAGGTGGCCGAACCCATTCTTGGGCTGCCTTGGGTTACGATTGCAAGGTAGGCAACATTGGGCTTGTAATATGTGAGAGTTTATGGGCAAGTATGCGGCCCAATGTGTTTGTGCGATTGGATTACTATCGTGTGACTAGGTTTGTGTTGTGCGATTTAGACATATACATTTACATTACGTTTCATAACACATACATAATAAAAGCACAACGTTTCATCACAACATTCACACAGTTAATCACATAACATAACAACCATTCCATTTTTGGAATCACATAACATATAACCACATATTGTTAAACCAAGTTATATCGAGGTGTAATGAAGGGTTTGAAATACGAGTTGTCACAATAGGATCCAAAATAATGGAAGAGCTAAGTCAAATGTCTACAGAAGCACCTGAAGAATAAGTGTTTATACAAACTCAAGGGTCTCTGAATATGGTTAATATATAATGTCGCTTATGGCTTGACAATAATAGATTTTTAGACTTAACGGCATTAGTTGATACATGAGCTACTAAAAGTTTAATATCACACATTTTAGCACCAAAACAATACCACAAAGAACTAAAATATAAAATAGTAAGTAAAACAATTGAAGATAGATTAGTTGAAATAACACATTACCTAGAACCTGTAGGAATACAGTTTTTAGATTTTTCAAATAATTATAGCATGAAGTATGACATACCACAAGTAAATATAAACCCAACATATATACAGTCAAAAGACTTTGTGCTAGGATTAAATTTTATATTTGCTCTAAACGGTTCTGTTACAGTAAATAGAAATTTTATTACACTCAGTAAACAAATCTATACAATCCCAACAACAAGGTATAATAATATATCAAAAATTGCACAGAAGCGTGGTGGTCAAGGAAGTTTAGAATTTTTAAGAGAACAAAAAAGAAGTAATCCAATAGAAAATGAAACTATAAAATTGTTAACAGACTTTTTAAGTCATGAAGTAGAAAAAGGAAAAGATATTTCAAAAAGTATAAATCACCCTATGATCTTACACTTAGAAAAAATTGGTCTTATAGGTGAAGATATCACAAAATCACATATAGAATACATATGTAAATTTAAACTAAAAAATCCGGATATTACTATAAGAACTGCTAATGTAGAATCTAGTCCCTTAGACAAAGAAGAGTTTAAAAAAAATACCTGAAATCATTAGCCAGGGCTTAATTAAAAAATCAGAAAGTCCTCACAGATTAGCGGTCTTTATAGTAAGAAACCATAGTGAAATAAAAAGAGGTAAAGCAAGAATAGTATACAATTATAAAAGACTAAACGATAATACAGTAGATGATGGATATAATATTCCCAATAAAGACACTTTATTAAATCTTATACAGAAAAAGAAAGTTTTTTCAAAATTTGATTTAAAGTCAGGATATAATCAGTTAAAACTCGAAGAAAATTTTAAACCATGGACAGCTTTTACATGCTCAGAAGGACAATTTGAATGGAATGTTCTTAGCTTTGGGCTAAAAAACGCTCCTTCAATATTCCAAAGGTTATGGACAGTATTTTCTTAAAATATGACTTTTGTTTAGTATATATTGATGATATACTCGTAGCAAGACAAACAGTACAAGAACATGAAAAACATTTACAACAGGTGTTTGAAGAAATAAAAAAGCATGGAATAGTAGTTTCCAAACGGGAAATAGAATTATTTAAAAGAAAAATATCTTTCCTAGGATTAGAAATAGGTAACGGAAAAATAGAATTACAATCACATATCTCTACAAAGATACTTGATTTCCCAGAAAAATTTGAAAACTTAAAACAAATACAAGCCTTTCTGGGACTGGTCAATTATGCTAGGAAATTTGTTCCAAATTTATCAAAGTTAGTAGGGCCTTTATATAGTAAAACAACAAAAAACGGCCAAAGGTACTTTAAATTAGAAGATATAAAACTAGTTAAGGAAACTAAAATGGCAATTAAAAATATTAAACCACTAGAATTACCACTTGTTACAGATAACATAATTATTGAGACAGATGGATGCAAAGAAGGATGGGGAGTAGTTCTTCTCTGCAAACCAAATAAATATAGTCCTAAGCAAGAAGAGAAAATTTGTGCTTATGCAAGCGGTAATTTTCAAAACAAAACAAGTTGGACTAGTATCGATTTTGAAATATAGGCATTGATATATGCATTAGAAAAATTCAAACTTTTTCTTCACAAAGAATTTACAGTAAGAATTGATTGTGAAGCTATTGTAAAATATATAAAAAATGATCAAAGCAAAAAGATAAATAGGACCCGATGGGTTAATTTACAAAATATTATCCAAGGAAGTGGATATCACATAAATTTTGAACATATTAAAGGAAAAAATAATGGGATAGCCGATATGTTATCCTGAAATATTAACAGATTGTTGCGTTTAGATGGACAGGAAAAAAGATAAAGGAAAGGCAATAGTTGTACATCCTACACAACCTACAAAATCCTCTCCGATGAATACATCATCAGAAGAAGAGAAAACAGAGAAACTCATGAGCCAGTCAATACAAGCGGCAAGAACACAGAATTTTAGACAACCGCCTGCAACATTAACAGATCTCAACAGTATTACACAGTTTTACAACCCAAGTCAATCAAAGGCTACAAATGTTCGTCCTCCGAAAACTAGACATTTTACACAAAGGGCAAGCTCTCAATCACAGAATACACAAACCGCGGTCATTACTTTTGGAAATTATGCATTGCAAAAATGTGATGATCCCAATACAAAGTTTCGTCCAATTATTGGGATGAAATTAACAGAAAAGCAACAGTGTTTACTAGATAACCTTTGGCATATTCAAACTTTGCCTCAGGCCTTAACCTTTAAAGTCAAGGTGTTAAATGCATTAAGCATTTATTTTTATGAACAAAGCAGTAAAACACCTGAAAAACAACAGAAGCCTAAGTTTACCCATTATGTCATATTTCGAGGTACTAAAATTGGTATTTTTGATAAATGGGAAACTGTGGCTAAACATATACAATGCCCCAATCCAATTTATAAAGGCTTTACAGATTTTCAAAAAGCTATAGAAACAGCAAGAGAACATTTTGGGGTAAGTGGTTTTTACATAGAACTTGAAGAGGTTCAAACATTTGCGGACATGGCAAAAATTAAGCCAGAACAAATAATTAAAAATCAAGAAGAGCTGATCACTGAGTTACAAGATCAGCTTGTACAACAAGGAAAAAAATACACATTCTATACAAGAAAAGTTTGAAAATAATTTGTTAAAACAAAAAATTAGTATTCTCGAAACAAAATATAAACATGTGTTATAGAGACTTCAGAAAAAAGAAACAAATACAGTTTTAAACAGAAACTATTATTCCTTCAAAGCAAGAATGATTGATACACCATGGTGGAAGTGTATTCAACCAGTTACAGACAAGTTTCCAGAATTCAAAACCTTGGTTTCATAGAAAGTTTGTGCAGAATTTCCAATAATTCTGTGCGAATTGCAAAAACAGCTAGTAGATATGGCATTTACACAAGATGCTGACAAACTAGGTTTCAAAATTGTTGAAAGAACAGATCAAGAAGGTAGAGCGACTGGATTGCTGCTGATTCAAATCTACTCACCTACAAAATTAACAGATGATCAAATTATTCAATTTTACCATAATGGCATGATTGATTATATGGATATAAAGACAGATGTTAGAACAACAAATCTTTTAAACAAAATGGGAGAAAAAATGGTAATCATAGCAGGCAATATTGCTATTAGGGCATTGTGTCCTACAATTTCCTGCAAAATGTTTTCTTCTCTCCCATATACAGATGCTTATACATACAGGCCAGCTAGGAAGAGGATTTTTATCACAGATACTCCTTATAAATTCTCTTTAAAAGACAGATTCATAAACCACAATATAGACTTTGGTAAATTATCATGGCTAGAGGTTGAAAATAAACAAACTACAGAAGCCCTGAATAGTTTTATCAAAATACATAAAAAAACCCCAGAACTTCCTAAGTGTTTGCACTGGGTAGACTTCAAATTATCAGGCGAAGGACATTATGTTCAGATTTGCACACCCTCCAAATGGAGTATGTTACTACTATTTGTGGGAGAAGGAGAATCCCTCGAAATTGATCACATAATCAATTTGAACGGTTCAGATACCGAAGATCCAGACTCAGACCCTGGAAGCCCACAGTCCATAGATTAAACACACAGAGATTTCTAAAAAGAAATGATGAAAGCATTGACCTTAAGAGATAGGTGTACACAACATTTCTAGACAAATGGTGGCCAGACACATGCAGCTGACAAAGAATATATTATTGTAGATAATGCCTATTGTCTTTTTATTTCTTTTATTTTCATTCGTTTATCTTTCTGACATTAAGGCAGTATGTACAGTGTTTCATTTGTAAGATAGCTTTTCTTTTTGCCTATATAAGGCATAGAATGTACTTGTAAAAAATCATCCCAGAATTCAATAAAAATTTTCTTGCATTCTCAATCATCCTTATGGCACACTAAAATTCTCTCCGTCACTCCTTAGCCTAACCTCCTAGCTCCTTAGTTTCGTTCATTGTTCTTCAGATTATATTAAAAAAGAGTCTTTTTTACCTTTTGTTACCCCTTGTTCAATCCGCTGTGCATAAATCTCAAGGTTTGTTCGAGCTTCTGCCTTCACATTCAGGAGCCATTTTCTTGTAACCCACTATAAGAAATTTTTTATTACCCCCTTATTTACTTTTTACTGTAATATTTTTACTTTTTACTGTTTTTTCTTTTTAATATTATATATATATATATAGGGGAGCGCTAAAATGAAAACCACCCCCAGTTGTAAGAACCGATAGAACCACTTTCTAGCCACTAGATCAACAAGATGGATGGACAAGATTAAAAGTATTTAAAAATAATATTAAGTATTTTTTGTCTTATTATGTCTTTAATATTTTAATCCAAAAGGGTAGTTTAGTAAATTATTCTTTTTTGACTTTTTGTCTTTATTTTTTATTACTTTTCTGTATTATTATATTAGTTTTTATTTTTTAAACATAATTTTTTTTATTAAAAAGCATTTTTAAATTCAGATTTTTTGTTAAACTTTTTACGTTTTACGTTTTTACGTTAAACTTTATACGTTTAACGTTTTTACGTTTTATGTTAAACTTTTTATGCTTTACGTTTTACATTAAACTTTTTACGTTTTTACGTTTTACGTTAAAAAGTTTACGGTTTAACTTTTTTTTTTTACAAAAACGTTTTTACACAAAACGAACGCACCCAGAAATCGCAAACTCGGTAGGTGTCTTAGATAGATTGTTATCATCATCGACTAGGGGAAAAAATAAAAAAAACCAACAACATCAAAACAATGTGTATCTCGAAAAAAAACGGGGGTTGGCTCAGATTTCCCGAACCCAAAACAAGAATCGCACCAGATCTGACAGTTAACCAGCTGTTGACCAAACCGAAAACATTGACCTGAGCTCGAAACTGAACCAAACTTCGAACCAGCTAATCCACTACATCCAAAGTTTTCCCTGAACCAAGCTGAGCGAGACCTAAACTGTGCCAAAATGGACCGAACCAACCACCACCGTTACCTTCAACACCATTATCAATCATCTTCTACAACAGCAGATCATCATCACTCATCGACAGCCGGAACCGGCGACAATAACCACCACTGTCGTCTGAAACGAAGATGAAACAAAACAAAAGAAGTTTTTAGAAGTAGAAGAGATCTACTGATCTGAAAAAGGGAGAGAAGTGTGGGTGCACTTACCGGAGGAACACCACCGTCCAAATCCCCAACCGCCGCTAAACCGACGCCGGTCCGCCGTTCCCACTCCCTTGCGTTCCTCTCTCTCCTTCTGTCTCTCTCTCTCTCTCGTCGATTTCTTAGACCAGCCGTCGCTCACCACCACCACCCGACGATGGTGGTGGTGCTCCATTCATCCATCGAAAGAGGGGGGTGTGACCGGAATACCGGCTCCGGCAGTCGGCCGGTGCGGCTGTCAGACAGAAGACGAGGGAGAGGAGACAAGGAATTGAGAAATGAAGTGTGAGATGTTTCTTTGTGTTTATTTGGAGAAGATGAGAGATGGATTTGAGAGATTGAGAGATTGAGAGATGAGAGATGAAGATGATAATAGATCTGAGAGATGAGAGGTGATAGATATGTAAATGAGAGATGAGAGAGGTTTATAAAAAGTCAGTGACTTTAAATGCAGAGAGAGTGAAGATTTGACATTTGGGGTAAATGACTAAAATACCCCTTTTTCTGATTGGTTGAGAGTGGTTCTCGCGGTTCTTACAACTGGAGGTGGTTTTCATTTTAGCGCTCCCCTATATATATATATATATATATATATATATATATAGTAAACTGCCAAAATGGTCTCTCAGGTTTGGTCACTTTTGACACTTTAGTCCAAAACTCAAACATTTTGAATCTGGGTTCACGTGGTTTCAATTTTGTTGTCATTTTCATCTAAAAGCAAAATCTGTCCAGATTTTTCAGTTAACATACAGGGAGGGTTCAAGAGAAAACTCCTAAAAATACACACTATTTTTTTTTATTTTTTTAAACTTTTTTGACTATAAATCTAGCATTTTAAGATTAAAAAAAGTTTTAAAAATAGTATTACACATGTACAACACTACGAAAAACATAAATCAGCCAACCCCTCACCCCCAAAAACCTAACCTCCCCCCTCACCCGAAACCTAACCCCCCATAAACCTAATCCTAAAAGCTAAACTAAACTAAATCCCAAAACCTAACCATAAAAATATAACACATCAATTTTTTTATGTCGAAAAAATATGCTCGAATACACTCAAACAAAATAAAAAAATGTGATCTTATGGCTAAGGAGTATGGAGGCATGGGATGGGTCATGGATTGCCACCTAGGATGGTGGATGATGTGCTACACCACCCCCTTAGGGAACCACCATGGTTCTCATGAATTAAACCATGCAACCATGCACCTCCATTTCCTTAATTAGTTAAATATATTTTACACAAAATAATTTTTTAAAAAATGAAGATGGTGGTTTGGGTCATAACCACACCATATAGGATGGTGGATTTGGGATGAGAGTGGGGTGACATGTCGCTGACATGGAGGGTGATGGTAGTCTTCAGGGTCATGACTATACCCTATAGCCTAATAACAAAGAAGGGGAAGGTTCATTTGAGAAGAAAATTTTATTGAGAAGAAAAAGAATAAAAGGGTATAATTGTAATACATTAAATAGTTTTTTTCTCATCTCATTTATTATTATGTTTGACTAATTAATTAGTCATTAAGACTATAATCCTCCACACTAAATATTTTTGCCTACACACATCAAAAGTTATCATATACATTTCGAAATTTATCCTACACATATTGAAATTTATCCTACACAACTCGTAATTTATCCTACATGCCTCGTATTTATCCTACACTTTAAATGAATTTTTATTTTTATTTTTTGTGAAAAATATATATTTTAAAAATAAGTTACAAATTTAATATAGTTAGTTATTAAAGATGAAACTACCAATTAATGATGTATGTAAGTTTACTAATATACCCTTATAGTTACATTAACTACAAATATTAAATGAAGTCTAATGAAACATTCCTATTGGTTGAAATTTCTTCTTTTTTCTTCTTACAAAGAATTTCTTCTCATTTGAACCCTCCACTAACAAAGAATATAGAAATGTTTAAAAAGTTATATATTTTTTCCAATGTTACCCCTCCTTCATTAAAAGTCACATTCCCCCATTAATGAGGAGTTTTCAAGTTTTCTCTCTAACTATGAGTTTTAATTCAACCATCCTCTATATGTATGTACACACACACATACATATAGGTGAAGTATAGGAAGAAAACTCAGTTGAGTTGAAAAAACTCAAGAAGACCCTATGTAACATACATATATTTAAACATTTTTTATAAAAAAAAAATTGTAAAAAACACCGACTAGTTTTTTTTTTAAAATGTTCAAATTTGTATGTTACATTTTTTTGGACATATATATTATGTAACATGGGATTTTTAACATTTAAAAAAAACCTAATCGGCGCTTTTTTGTTTTTTATAAATATTTAAATATATGTATGTTACATTCCCTACTTTTTAGAAAAATAAAAATAAAAATCTTTCATAGGGTTCTTACAAGGGTTTCTTGAGTTTTTTTAACTCACGTGGTTTTCATTTTATCATTCCCATATATATATAGGATCAAGATCACGGGAAAACCACTCTAAGTTACGAATACTTAGAGAACTCGGCATTCCCGTGTGAGTTTTGCCCCATTTTTTACACCCCTATATTAAAATGTTCAGAAAGACTGCCATAAAAAATAAAATAAAAAAGAAATTCGAAATGGTGTTTTTCGGCCCCTTACATCAATTGTAAAAAGGTGATGACATAAGCATGATATCAGTTTTTGCAGCATTTACGGCTGCCGTAAATGAAAAAATAGTTTTTTTTTTGAAAAGTTGATTTTTGTAGGATTTTTGGTAAAAAAAATTGAAAAAACCTTTCGTAGGACCGAGTTCTCTAAGTTATATCAACTCATATAATTTTTCATTTTACTCTAACCCTATATATACATTTATATAAATCTTCATTATTTCTACTTTGTTCTCTTCTAACCTTTGTTTAACAAAGAGTTTCTAGCCATCCCTTCTTTGAGCACCAATTGATATGTCATGACACGTGTCTTTCATGACAATCTTCTGTCACACCCCCAAAATCCACCACGCGGAGTATCACCACTTGGAGGCGTGACATGACCAGGATCGAGCCACCAATCATATTGAACAACACAATTAAGTAAATAAAATCAACCACAATACGATAGGTGAACAAAATAAAGTGACCGACTTTAGTTAACAGCGGAAGCATAAAACGTAAGTCCAAAACATAAGTTCGTAGTTCATAAGTTAAAAACCCAAATCATAAGTTCCATAAGTTTATAAGGTTTAATTATTAAGTACGGGACATAACAGTCCGCGTCCCACAACGACCACCTCCTCGTGCAAGCTCCATAAGCATCTAGCGACCTGTAAGGCATGTAACAACGAGTCAACAACAAAGTTGAGTGAGTTCACGGTTGGTTGATTAGTTTTAAGTTGTTTCTGAAAACGTGGTTTGACTTTCGTTGGCTTATTTGCCGTGGGGGTTACCCATAGTTGAAAGTATGTTTAACCAGTTCCATTTTGTTACCCAAACCATATCCATAATCAGTGGGGGGTTTCCCCATGTGAACCACTAGACCATACATATCGACAACTGACTAACATTAAAGTGCCCTACATCAGTGTCTATCATCACTGACAGTTTTCCATAGTCCATTAGTACACGCCCGTCTGACCGACACGGTGTGAGGTTTGTTAAACCTAATAGCGCTATTAACTAATGACCCGCTCGCCATTGGCCTAGGCGATTAAGTCGATATAATTATGAGGGACTGAATGATAGAGTTTTGTCTAGTAAGTTTTAAGGTTGTTGTCCTACCCAAGGAGGACGAACGTACGTATTCTAACCAAGGAGAATACGCAGGATTAATATTGGCATCCTACCTATAGAGTATGGCCGTACATATCCACCCAAGGGGGATATGTAGATTTAGTTTTAACTCTTTAACCCATTCCCAAACCACCGGGAATCCCATGCCTTGTAGAAAGTGTGAACTCACCTTTGGTTGCTCGGTTTGACTCTCAAAAATAGCTAACAGTCAAGGTCGGTCAATCACGTCCTAGTATGATTACCACTTAGTTTATTAGCGACTTCAAATAAGCATGAAGTTTCTACACGCATCTACCACATAGCATGCACTCACTTTAACGATTTATGTCCATATAAAAATTCCCAACTTTTTACAAAATGTCTTAAACGATCCAAATATTATTGTGTAAAAATCTCGGGATCCAATTCATCAACAATATTTTATAAAAATCATTTTCCGGACTGCAATCAGATTCATCTTTTTCTGACTGCAGTCCACGGAATAATTTATTTATAATCCATCGTAAGTCCGATTTACGAAATTCCAGTGGGAGGATTACAAATACATCAGTGGTCATTTATAGTACAATTTTCATGACCTAGTTCTACTCAGGTTTCAAGTTATGATGAAGAATATAAGACATATTTTCAGCAGCAAAAATGCAGCTTTTGCTGCTGTTACAAAACGACCCTTTAAAAATAGCAAACGAAGTCCAAAAATTATGATTCCAGAGCCATTAGAACCGTATTTCATAATAACACGTTATAGACTCAGGAAAATAAGTTTTTCGTAAAGTTATAATCTGGCTGTAACCACCAACCAGCTTCCTGTTTTCAGCTCTTAACTTTCTAACGCGTGTTCGATTAATTCTGTTAACATGTTTAGCGAACAACAACGACATTTAACATCAATATTAACAAGTAGATCATCAAGTATTCAACAACATAATCAAAACAACATCCTATTACAACATTTCATCTTCATGTTTCATCCATATGTAAACTTTATGTAGCTTCATGTTTATGTTTTTAGTTCTTGCTCTTTTAGTGTTTTGAACATTCACATCATCTTACAACTTTAACCATAAAAACAAATGTACAAGAGTTTGACAAGAACTTACTACTAGCTCAATGGCTAGGGTAGATTCTAGTGAAGAAGATGATGAGAAATGATGACGAAAAAGCAAGAACAAGGTCCTTTTGAAGCTCCACAAGTTGCAAGCTTCCTTGTATCACCTTAAGGTCTTGAATGAAGCTTGAATAATGGATGAAGATGGTGGTTTAGTGGTGGTGATGGTGGCGGTTAAGGGTGGCCAAGAGAGGGAGAGATAGATGAGAGTGAGAGAGTGATCTTTGTGAAGTGATGGAATGATATGGAAGCCATGCTTATAAATCTCCATATCTAATATTTTGTCTAAACCTACAAGTAACAATCTTAATATAAAATAGAACAAATCTAGGTAGTAAGATATGGAGTAAGGTGGTGATATTTGGTGGGTCCCTTGGGGATCCGAACTCGGTTAGGGGGGGGGGGGATTAATGTAAAATTTTGCAACTAAATGGTAAATATAAGTTAGAATCCAAGTAACATGATTATATATATATTAGCTATTTGATATTTAGTGGGTGTTATGGTAAACGGGGACCATAACTAGCCAAGAAATAATAACACAATGTGTTTGACAAATATTTGGTGTCCCGGGTAATGTCCGGTTGTTCGGTCGGATACTGTTCCGTTAAAGTGTTTAATTATTCTGTAAAGTGTCTTATATATATATATATATATGTATATATATTTTTGTAACACTTTTAATTCCTAACACTTAGGAAAACATTCAGGACCATTTAGTCAATTTTTTGCACATGACTAGTATGTTAACAAGCACATGTAAGTATGACACAGAAATCAGGAAACAGTTAAGTAATTCAACACAGTCTCTAAGCACTTTAATTATCATTAAATAATCGTACGGATACATGTAATTACGAGGGTTGTCACATTCTCCCCCTGTTAAGAAAATTTCGTCCTGAAATTTAGTGCGTGGTTACTAAGGAAGCTAGTTAAGTTGTGGTGTTTACTGGCTTTTCCTGGGGTGTCACATCATCCCCCCGTTGATTTGGAATTTCGTCCCGAAATTCTGCAGTAGCTTCAGCCTCAGTAGTGGTTGCACTTTTCTTAAATAACTGGGGATACTTGAGTTTCATTTGGTCTTCTCGTTCCCAGGTATACTCTGGGCCACGACGGGAATTCCAACGAACTCAAACAAGAGGTATTCTGGTGTGCTTAAGAATCTTAACATCTCGATCAGTAATCTCTACTGGTTCCTCGACGAATCGCAACTGGTCGTCGATAGTGAAATCCTTTAAGGGAACTATGAGGGTCTCATCTGACAGACACTTCTTCAGATTCGACACATGGAATACGTTGTGAACTCTGCTGAGTTCGGCCGGTAGGTTCAGCTTGTAAGCGACTTTGCCAATTTTGTCAATGATTTCGAATGGTCCGACGTAACGCGGATTGAGTTTTCCTCGTTTGCCAAAACGAACTACACATTTCCATGGTGAGACTTTAAGTAGCACTCGATCCCCAACCTGGAACTCGAGTGGTTTCCTGCGCTTATCAGCATAGCTTTTCTGACGGTCACGTGCTGCCGCCATTCGCTGTCGTATCTGAGCAATCCTTTCGGTTGTATCTACCACAAGTTCTGGGCCAGTGATTTGGCTGTCACCAACTTCTGCCCAACAAAGAGGTGATCGGTATTTACGTCCGTACAATGCCTCAAATGGAGCGGCCTGAATACTGGTGTGGTAGCTGTTATTGTACGAAAACTCCACCAAAGGGAGGTGCTTTTCCCAACCATTACCAAAGTCGATTACGCATGCCCTAAGCATATCTTCAAGGGTTTGGATGGTGCGTTCAGATTGCCCATCCGTCTGTGGATGATATGCCGTGCTCATGTCTAATCGAGAGCCAAAGGACTTGTGCATAGCTTGCCACAATTCAGATGTAAAACGTGAGTCACGATCAGAGATGATGGAGGTCGGCACTCCGTGCCTTGATACCACTTCCTTTAGGTAGATGTCTGCTAGAGTAGAAAACTTATCCATTTCCTTGATAGCCAGAAAATGTGCAGACTTGGTCAGTCGATCCACGATCACCTAAATGGTATCATTTCCGCGTTGAGATCTAGGCAGGCCAGAAACGAAATCCATGGAAATTTGCTCCCATTTCCATGTCGGGATCTCTGGTTGTTGGAGTAGGCCTGATGGTTTCTGGTACTCAGTCTTGACTCTCGCACAAGTCAAACATTTGCTAATGTAGGTTGCTATGTTGGCTTTCATACCAGGCCACCAATACATAGTCTTGAGATCGTGGTACATCTTATCCGAACCAGGATGTACCGAATAACGAGACTTGTGCGCTTCATCCATCACAAGCTCGCGTAAGTTTCCGTAAAGTGGAACCCAGATGCCCCCTGTTACGTAGTAAGCGCCGTCTTCCTTTTGTTCTAGCCACTGCCTCGATCCTCGTAAGGACTCAGCCCTGATGTTCTCTGTTTTCAACGCTTCGACCTGAGCATCTCGTATCTGGGTAGGGAGACTAGATTGGATGGTAAGTTGTAATGCACGTACACGCTTAGGTATAGTATCCTTTCGACTGAGGGCGTCGGCCACAACATTGGCTTTGCCCGGATGATATTTAATAGCACATTCATAATCATTCAAGAGTTCGACCCATCGACATTGTCGCATGTTTAACTCCTTTTGTTTGAAGATATGCTCGAGACTCCTGTGATCGGTGTAAATGGTGCACTTGGTACCGTACAGGTAATGTCTCCATATCTTAAGTGCGAAAACAACTGCTCCAAATTCCAAGTCGTGCGTCGTGTAGTTCCTTTCGTGAACCTTAAGTTGGCGCGATGCGTAGGCAATGACCTTGTCACGTTGCATCAACACGCAACCAAGTCCTTGAATGGAAGGGTCGCAATAAACCACAAAATCATCTGTGCCCTCAGGCAATGAGAGGATAGGCGCGCTACAAAGTCTATCTTTTAAGTGCTAAAAGGCAGATTCCTGTGCATCACCCCAATGATAGGTGACACCCTTCTGAGTCAGTGAAGTGAGAGGTTGTGCAATCCTTGAGAAATCCTTGATGAATCTTCTGTAATATCCTGCCAAACCCAAGAATTGGCGGATTTCTGTTGGTGTACGAGGTGCAGGCCAGTTCTTGATCGAGTCGACCTTGGATGGATCAACATGAATCCCATCCTTGTTTACCACATGGCCTAGAAAGTGGACTTCGGGAAGCCAGAAGTCACACTTTGAAAATTTAGCATACAGTTGCTCTGCTCGAAGAAGTTCCAGCATAAGTCGTAGATGCTGCTCGTGTTCCTCCTGACTCTTAGAATAGATCAGGATGTTGTCGATGAAAACAATAACGAACTTATCCAGGTAAGGTTTGCACACTCGGTTCATGAGATCCATGAAGACCGCAGGTGCATTCGTCAATCCGAAAGGCATAACCATAAACTCGTAATGGCCGTAACGAGTTCTAAATGCTGTTTTGGAGACGTCATCATCTCGGATTCTCAGCTGATGGTATCCCGACCTCAGGTCAATCTTGGAGTAGAAACTCGACCCTTGCAACTGGTCGAACAAGTCGTAAATGCTTGGAAGAGGATAACGATTCTTCACGGTCACTTTGTTGAGCTCGCGGTAGTCAATACACATCCTGAAGGTACCGTCTTTCTTCTTCACGAATAGCACTGGAGCTCCCCAAGGCGAAGAGCTAGGACGTATGAAACCCTTATCCAAGAGCTCTTGTAGTTGCGTGGACAGTTCTTCAAGTTCTGATGGAGCTAGTCGATAAGGTGCACGAGCTATTGGCGCTGCTCCAGGAGCTAGCTCGATTTGAAACTCGACTTGACGATGAGCCAGAAGACCAGGTAATTCCTCAGGAAATACCTCAGGAAAATTACGTACAATAGGTATGTCTTCTATCTTCCTTTCTTCCGAGGATGTAACAGAAACGAGGGCTAGGATAGCAGTGTGGCCTTTTCGCAAACACTTCTGGGCCTTAAGGAAAGAGATGATGCCCACAACAGCACCACTCTTGTCGCCATGAATCATGAGAGGTTCTTCACCAGAACGAGGAATACGGACAATCTTCTCATTGCAAAGAATTTCCGCTTGCTGATGAGATAGCCAATCCATCCCAATAACAACGTCGAAACTACCCAGAATGATAGGAATAAGATCGATAGAGAAGGTCTGACCAGCTAAGACGAGGCTACAACCCTTAACTATGTGTATGGCTTCAAGACTCTTACCGTTTGCTAGTTCTACCGTGTGTTTGGTGGTCAAAAGTGTTGGAGTGCGTTTAAGCGTTTGACTAACTTTTAAGGACACATAACTAGTATCGGCATCCGAATCAAATAAAACAATAACAAAGAATTCGTCTAGAAGAAACTTACCCATCACCACGTTGGGATCGTTTCTTGCATCACCCTAACCTAGCACAAAAACACGTCCCCTGGCTCCATTGCCATTATTGTTACCCCCGTTGTTGCCTCCATTGTTACCTCCATTGTTGTTCCCGTTTCCTTGGTTGTTGTTGTTCTGATTCTGGTTTAGTTGAGGGCAGTTCTTCTTAAAGTGGCCCTCAGCGCCACACTGAAAGCATCCTTTATTGCCCTGCTGTTGCTGCTGCTGGTGGTGCTGTGGAGCTTGTTGTTGCTACTGACGGTTCTGATTCGCAGGACGTAGGCTCCTGCAATCCTTGGCTTCATGACCCAGCTTGTTACATCTCAGGCAGCAGCCCTTGTGGCACTGCCCGCTATGATGCTTGTTGCACCGGTTGCACTTGGGGTGGTTCCCTCGGTATCCACCCTGTCCTTGACTACCAGATGATTGCTGACCAGGACTCTGGTGGTCATCAGTCTTTCGCTGTTGAGACTGAACTGAAGTAGAACCCTTGCCTGAATTTCCATCCCACTTGCGCTTGTTATCACTGGGAGTATTAGTAGTAGTAGCGCTAATACGCTTGGGCAGCCTGTTCTGCTCAACTGCCTGATCAGTGAGACGATGGGCCAGCTTAATGATTTGCTGAATGGTACCCAAGTTGGCTGAAGTCACGTGACTCTGAATCTCTGGTACAAGACCCTTGAGGTACAGCTCAATACGTTTGATATGAGGGTCCACCATAGTAGGACACAAGATGGCCAGCTCGTTTGACCTCTTCGTATACGCCTCAATCTCAGACCCTGTCATCTTCAGATTGAAAAATTCCACCTCTAGCTTGTGGATGTCATCACGACTACAATACTCTTCCTTGATCAATTCCTTGAAATCGTTCCATGGGGTGGCATTAGCAGCAACCAACCCCAGCATCTGAACCTGAGCGTTCCACCACGTGAGCACTATACCTTCAAGAGTACCAGTAGCATACTTCACTCTACGAGCCTCGGGGCATTCGCACATCTCAAAAACAGACTCGAGCTTCTCAAACCAGTGGAGGAGGCCTACAGCTCCTTCAGTGCCACTGAAAGTAGTAGGTCGGCAGTCCATAAAAGTTTTGAAAGTACTCGCAGGAGGCTGAGCAGGTTGACCTCCTGCCTGAGCGACTGCGAGCGCTGCAGCAACTTGCTCATTGATTAAAGCCGTCAGCTGGGCTTGAGTTAGGTTGATACGTCCACTCATGATCTTCACATCGAGGGAAAACTCATGTAAGAAAGGTGTCACAACTTGCGTAAGTGTGGAGTGACAGGAGAGGGTAAGCACACAAGGTTCAAATAGCAGTCATCACGTTAACTAATGCACAGTGTGAACTATCTAACAGACAATATAAACATAGATCATACCACCTATTGTGTCGAGTCTTGCACGTGGAGTGAAGCGTCGTTGCGGATCGTTGAGTACTGTACAAGTTATAGTCTGGTTTTGTCAAAAAGCTTATCCCCTTTTTAAAACCAAGTTCACTATAACCAATGGCTCTGATACCAATCTGTCACACCCCCAAAATCCACCACGCGGAGTATCACCGCTTGGAGGCGTGACATGACCAGGATCGAGCCACCAATCATATTGAACAACGCAATTAAGTAAATAAAACCAACCACAATACGATTGGTGACCAAAATAAAGTGACCGACTTTAGTTAACAGTGGAAGCATAAAACGTAAGTCCAAAACATAAGTTCGTAGTTCATAAGTTTAAAGACCCAAATCATAAGTTCCATAAGTTTATAAGGTTTAATTATTAAGTACGGGACATAACAGTCTGCGTCCCACAACGACCACCTCCTCGTACAAGCTCCATAAGATCTACCGACCTGTAAGTCATGTAACAACGAGTCAACAACAAAGTTGAGTGAGTTCACGGTTGGTTGATTAGTTTTAAGTTATTTCTGAAAACGTGGTTTGACTTTCGTTGGCTTATTTGCCGTGGGGGTTACCCATAGTTGAAAGTATGTTTAACCAGTTCCTTTTTGTTACCCAAACCATATCCATAATCAGTGGGGGGTTTCCCCATGTGAACCACTAGACCATACATATCGACAACTGACGAACATTAAAGTGCCCTACATCAGTGTCTATCATCACTGACAGTTTGCCATAGTCCATTAGTACACGCCCGTCCGACCGGCACGGTGTGAGGTTTGTTAAACCTAATAGCGCTATTAACTAATGACCCGCTCGCCATTGGCCTCGGCGATTAAGTCGATATAATTATGAGGGACTAAATGATAGAGTTTTGTCTAGTAAGTTTTAAGGTTGTTGTCCTACCCAAGGAGGACGAACGTCGTATTCTAACCAAGGAGAATACGCAGGATTAATATTGGCATCCTACCTATAGAGGATAGCCGTACATATCCACCCAAGGGGGATATGTAGATTTAGTTTTAATTCTTTAACCCATTCCCAAACCACCGGAATCCCATGCTTTGTAGAAAGTGTGAACTCACCTTTGGTTGCTCGGTTTGACTCTCAAAAATAGCTAACAGTCAAGGTCGGTCAATCACGTCCTAGTATGATTACCACTTAGTTTATTAGTGACTTCAAATAAGCACGAAGTTTCTACACGCATCTACCACATAACATGCACTCACTTTAACGGTTTATGTCCATATAAACATTCCACTTATAGCAACTCAAGAGCAAGCATACGATATTGCACATAACACTTTTATTGACATATAACATGTTAGATCATTCTCAGATAACCTACCCGACATTTAGACACGCAAATTACTACTTATGTCGTTTCAGCTTTTATATTCAAAACTGGGCTGTTTTCGGGGATTTTAATAAAATAGTTAACTTGTTCCAAAAATTCCCAACTTTTTACAGAATGTCTTAAACGATCCAAATATTATTGTGTAAAAATATCGGGATCCAATTCAACAACAATATTTTATAAAAAATCATTTTCCGGACTACAATCAGATTCATCTTTTTCTGACTGCAGTCCACGGAATAATTTATTTAAAATTCATCATAAGTCCGATTTACGAAATTCCAGTGGGAGGATTACAAATACATCAGTGGTCATTTACAGTACAATTTTCATGACCTAGTTCTACTCAGGTTTCAAGTTATGATGAAGAATATAACACAAATTTTCAGCAGCAAAAATGCAGCTTTTGCTGCTGTTACAAAACGACCCTTTAAAAATAGCAAACGAAGTCAAAAAATTATGATTCCAGTGCCATTAGAACCGTATTTCATAATAACACGTTATAGACTCGGGAAAATCAGTTTTTCGTTAAGTTATAATCTAGTTACAGCCAACTGAAGTTGGATGTAAACACCAACCAGCTTCCTGTTTTCAGCTCTTAACTTTCTAACGCGTGTTCGATTAATTCCGTTAACATGTTTAGCGAACAAAAACGACATTTAACATCAATATTAACAAGTAGATCATCAAGTATGCAACAACATAATCAAAACAACATCCTATTACAACATTTCATCTTCATGTTTCATCCATATGTAAACTTTATGTAGCTTCATGTTTATGTTTTTAGTTCTTGCTCTTTTAGTGTTTTGAACATTCACATCATCTTACAACTTTAACCATAAAAACAAATGTACGAGAGTTTGACAAGAACTTACTACTAGCACAATGGCTAGGGTAGATTCTAGTGAAGAAGATGATGAGAAATGATGATGAAAAAGCAAGAACAAGGTCCTTTTGAAGCTCCACAAGTTGCAAGCTTCCTTGTATCACCTTAAGGTCTTGAATGAAGATTGAATAATGGATGAAGATGGTGGTTTAGTGGTGGTGATGGTGGCGGTTAAGGGTGGCCGAGAGAGGGAGAGAGAGATGAGAGTGAGAGAGTGATCTTTGTGAAGTGATGGAATGATATGGAAGCCATGCTTATAAATCTCCATATCTAATATTTTGTCTAAACCTACAAGCAACAATCTTAATATAAAATAGAACAAATCTAGGTGGTAAGATATGGAGTAAGGTGGTGATATTTGGTGGGTCCCTTGGGGAACCGATCTCGGTTAGGGGGGGGGGTTAATGTAAAATTTTGCAACTAAATGGTAAATATAAGTTAGAATCCAAGTAACATGATTATATATATATTAGCTATTTGATATTTAGTGGGTGTTATGGTAAACGGGGACCATAACTAGCCAAGAAATAATAACACAATGTGTTTGACAAATATTTGGTGTCCCGGGTACTGTCCGGTTGTTCGGTCTGATACTGTTCCGTTAAAGTGTTTAATTATTCCGTAAAGTGTCTTATATATATATTTTTGTAACACTTTTAATTCCTAACACTTAGGAAAACATTCAGTACCATTTAGTCAATTTTCTGCACATGACTAGTATGTTAACAAGCACATGTAAGTATGACACAGAAATCAGGAAACAATTAAGTAATTCAACACAGTCACTAAGCACTTTAATTATCATTAAATAATCGTATGGATACATGTAATTACGAGGGTTGTCACATCTTCCTTGTTTCGGGATCAATATGAGGCACTTCATCTTCTTTCTACTTAAAAAACATCATTAATTTTCATTTGAAAAACCCTTGAGCCTCTTCTAAGTCTTACCAGACCGTCTAGTAACCTAATGCACATCAAAGGAAAATATTTGCATGTGTAATTCGGGTTTTACTCAATGTGTGGACAAAAACATGACTATATACAATTCCGAACAACAATATATATATATATATATATACCTTATATAATATGCATATAGGAGGAGCAACTTTGGTCATTTGTCACTTTTTAAGAGGTGCAAGCCGTATAGCTTGAGGTACAACCATACCATGCATAAGTAAAAATAACTCCCACTCATAGGTGGGAAACAAATACTTAGATCTCAATTCAAAATTCAAACCTAACTTTCTTTTACTTATTTCTCACACACTCTCTCTCTCACACAAAGATTATAGACCTTTCTATCTCAATCGATTTCTCAATTCTAGACTCCCAATTTGTCTCTCTCGGACGATTTCTTAATTCCATGACCCATAACTCTTTTAATATCTCAACACAACAGACAATTTAAGAACAAATCAACGATTTCAATCAGAAGCGATGATTTAAGAAGCAAAGCGGGAGGCATTTAAGATTTCTCATTGGATTTTTCTCTCTAAGTGATTTTTGAGCAAAAACAACTCACCCATGTCCCACTGGCGTCCCGAATCCCCAAACCCCACTTCCGATTACGCTGAATAAGAGCAAGGAAATGAAACGTGTTCCCAAGATTCCGGAGGATAACAAAGTGGCTGAAAACATAGGGTTTGAAGGAACAGTATGGAAGAACAATGTTTGCTTTTTGGATAAATTTGGTACTGGCACTTTTGACACGGGACCGTATCTACGATACACGGGGCTTTGCAAAGTGTCTGTTTTCCAAAAATTTTGTTATTTTGTTATTATAGCCTAATAACAAAGAATATAGAAATGTTTAAAAAGTTATATATTTTTTCCAATGTTACCCCTCCTTCATTAAAAGTCACATTCCCCTATTAATGAGGAGTTTTCAAGTTTTCTCTCTAACTATGAGTTTTAATTGAACCATCCTTTATATGTATGTACACACACATACATATAGGTGAAGTATAGGAAGAAAACTCAGTTGAGTTGAAAAAACTCAAGAAGACCCTATGTAACATACATATATTTAAACATTTTTATAAAAAAATTGTAAAAAACACCGACTAGTTTTTTTTTTTTTAAATGTTCAAAATTTGTAAGTTACATTTTTTGGACATATATATTATGTAACATGGGATTTTTAACATTTAAAAAAAAACTAATCAGCGCTTTTTTTGTTTTTTATAATATTTAAATATATGTATGTTACATTCCCTACTTTTTAGAAAAAAAATTCTTACATAGGGTTTTTACAAGGGTTTCTTGAGTTTTTTTCAACTCACGTGGTTTTCATTTTATCATTCCCATATATATATATATATAGGATCAAGTTCACGGGAAAACCACTCCAAGTTACGAGTACTTAGAGAACTCGGCATTCCCGTGCGAGTTTTGCCCCATTTTTTACACCGCTATATTAAAATGTTCAGAAAGACTGCCATAAAAAATAAAATAAAAAAGAAAATCAAAATGGTGTTTTTCGGCCCCTTACATCATTTGTAAAAAGGTGATGACATAAGCATGATATCAGTTTTTGTAGCATTTACGGCTGCCGTAAATGAAAAAAAAAATAGTTTTTTTTTGAAAAGCTGATTTTTGTAGGAATTTTGGTAAAAAAAATTTGAAAAAACCGTTCGTAGGACCGAGTTCTCTAAGTTCTCTCAACTCGTATAATTTTTCATTTTACTCTAACCCTATCTATATATACATACATGATAAAAACTTAAGACACGAGATTTACATATATTTTAGTCCAAAATTAACCCAACATCAGGGGCGGATCCAAGGGGGTTTTGGGGGTTCCCGGAACTCCCCCCCCTCCTTTGAAAAAATAGTAAGAATCTAGCAAAACAAATCCAGTAAAAAAATTATTGAATCCACCATTGGCCAACATGCATAAAACATAACTCAACTAACCTAAGCTTATTACACTATATTCATTGTATCTTTTATATAATTACAAAGGCCGATGGACGCCCTTAAATCTATGAGATTTCATTGTGAAAGACCACAACTATATCATCTAAACTGAGCCAACTTTCTTATATAAATCTTCTTTATTTCTACTTTGTTCTCTTCTAACCTTTGTTTAACAAAAAGTTTCTAGCCATCCCTTCTTTGAGCACCAATTGATATGTCATGACGCGTGTCTTTCATGACAATCTTCCTTGTTTTCGGGATCAATATGAGGCACTTCATCTTCTTTCTACTTAAAAAACATAATTAATTTTCATTTGAAAAACCCTTGAGCCTCTTCTAAGTCTTACCAGACCGTCTAGTAACCTAATGCACATCAAATGTAATTCGGGTTTTACTCAATGTGTGGACAACAACATGACTATCACCTCTTAAAAAGTGACAAATGACCAAAGTTGCTCCTCCTATATGCATATTATATAAGGTATATATATATATACCTTATATAATATGCATATAGGAGGAGCAACTTTGGTCATTTGTCACTTTTTAAGAGGTGCAAGCCGTATAGCTTGAGGTACAACCATACCATGCATAAGTAAAAATAACTCCCACTCATAGGTGGGAAACAAATACTTAGATCTGAATTCAAAATTCAAACCTAACTTTCTCTTACTTATTTCTCACACACTCTCTCTCACACACAAAGATTCTAGACCTTTCTATCTCAATCGATTTCTCAATTCTAGACTCCCAATTTGTCTCTCTCGGACGATTTCTTAATTCCATGACCCATAACTCTTTTAATATCTCAACACAACAGACAATTTAAGAACAAATCAACGATTTCAATCAGAAGTGATGATTTAAGAAGCAAAGCGGGAGGCATTTAAGGTTTCTCATTGGATTTTTCTCTCTAAGTGATTTTTGAGCAAAAACAACTCACCCATGTCCCACTGGCGCCCCGAATCCCCAAACCGCACTTCGGATTATGCTGAATAAGAGCAAGGAAATGAAACATGTTCCCAAGATTCTGGAGAATAACAAAGTGGCTGAAAACATAGGATTTGAAGGAACAGTATGGAAGAACAATGTTTGCTTTCCGGATAAATTTGGTACTGGCACTTTTGACACGGGGCCGTATCTACCGTACACGGGGTTTGCCAAGTGTCTGCTTTCCAAAAATTTTGTTATTTTTATCACACATCTTACACATTTAATCAATCTAACCTATTTTAGACACATTGAGTACAATGTGTAATTTAAGTGAGGGAGGGGGAACTTAATAACTTGAAAATTGTTTGTCCTAAACACAAGCCTTACACAAAACTCTACTTGGAACCGCTAAAACACCCCAAATCTTTGTCAAAACTTTCTTTTTTATTTTATTTTGTCTTGTCTATAATGTTAAGTTAAGAAACCAAGTTCTTAAAAAGTTCAAGTTTTTTTATAATTGTTTACAACCGATAGTGCCGTGATAAAAAAAGAACCATAAAGAAAAATTTATAAAAAGGGCATGACAAATTTTTTAAATTTGATTGTATATATACTGTGACAACCCGCACAAAACCAGGTATCCGTACAACTTAATTAATGATTGATTATTACTTGATTACTGTGCTTGATTGAAACTAGCTGATAAACTGCTACCTGCATACTGATACATGCACTTACTTGCATCATACTTTATTTGCTGTCACTACACTATCTACATACTGAACCCTGGTGACAAACATGATGCACAAAAAGCACAGTAACACTAAACGGATACACAGTGAACATGCTGATATAACCAGCATCAGGCAAATACTGCCTCTAAGGCCTGTTAAGAGCCTCATATATTTTGGCTACACTGGTAGTGAGTGTAGGATATAAGGGTTGTGTTACCGCGTCTCTAGGGGATAAGATACACTGATTCGGATGTGCCAGAACGTACTTTAAGTACCAAAACACAGCACTTTAATAATTTAACCAGCTTCTAGCTGACTAGTAAAGTGCCAAAAATGAGAAAATATCACTAGACACTTTCTAAAGTGTCGGGAAAACAAATTGTGTCACTAAAATGCAATAACGACACTTTAAAGTCTTTTGTAACACTTTAACGGATTACTATCCAACCGGACACCCGGACTTTACCCGGAACATGAAAACAATGCTATTTTTATTATTACTCTTTTTTTTCTGAGCCAGTTAGGGTCCCTGGTTACCCTAACACCCGTCATAACACGCTGCTTATAACTAACGGAGTTTAAAACCTAAACTAACTTACTTAACATAAACTAGCTCCTAACCATCTACTTAAAATCGAACCATGGACCCCCCCCCCCAAACCGATTCGGTTGCCTAGGGGGCAACACCTTGTACCTTGTAATCTTGGATGATCATGTTGTCTAGTATCTAGTGAACATAGTGACCAATGGACAATAGCACACTAATCTCTCCTATATATACACACTAATCACTTAGAGATTTATCACTTAACAATCAACAAACTCACACTACTCTCTCTCCCTTACCCACTCTCGGCCGAACACCCTACACACCACCATCATACTTTTCGATCTTGCACTCATCATCCCAAGATCATTCACGCATTAAGGATCACGTATAAGGAGCTTTGGTGCACTCGGAACACGAAGGACCTCTCTCGTTATCTTTTATCCACGCGTTTTTCGTCAAAGATCTTCCCTAGCCTTGAGCTAGAGGTATAACCTTTAAAACTTGTTTTTACACCCATCTAAAGTGGTTAAAAGAACTTTCGTCGGTTAAATATCGTAAACACGCGTTTTGAATCTTTAAAGTCTAGTAAAATCACAAAAATGGTGGTTAATAGCGTATAACTTGTGTAAAAGTCGTAGGACTTGAAATTTGTGCTTATTGTGACCCGATCTATAATGTGGTAGCTCGAAACTTCGTTTAACCCGACTTTGTAAAATCATGTATCTTCACATAAGCTTGTTCTTGAAAGATACAAGGGTTAAAAATGAAACACTACCACATTTTAGAGACATGAACTTGTGTGAAATATTATACTTGTGTAAAAGTGATTTAACCGGTAAAATGGTGTTTAAAACTAGCGGATCTACGCATCCGCAAGTGGTATTTTTGAAAGACCACACTTTAAAGAAATCATGTTTTAAAGAAACGGATCTTACAATGTTAAGAATGATATTTAGAACACACGAGTGTGTAAACACTTGTGTAACGCACATTTCGACAAAATGACTATTTTTGGGAAAAATAACTAGAAGTTGTAAAGTCGGACTTCTCTAAAAACGAGGTTTTTACAAGATTAAAGCTACTTTATATAAAGATCTACGTATATAAATGGGATTTATAATATAGATTCGGAAAAACTACAAGTTCATGCGATTATGCAAATATACATACTTGTTGACTAGTTTGATGTGTCGGAAATTGTTTGATTGAATAAAGAAGTTGATTGAGTCGATTTGTTAAAAGAAAATGATACGCTTGAAAGCGTGGCCACCTCCAGTTACAGAGGAAACTCTGGCGAAATTTTCTAAAAACCTAACACTTAGACTTTTTACACAACAAGTGTTAGAACTATTTTTGGACATACTTTCGAAACATAAATTTCGCCAGCACTATATTTTACTAAACATTCGGAGGTGAGATTTTCACAAAGATTAACGTGATAAATATATTTGTCACAACACTGTTTATGATTATTTTGTGAAAACACATAAATATTATTTTAGGGTAAAAATAATATTTACAAGCGTTAATGATTCCAAAACTTTGCGAACGTTTCCACAACATATAAGTTACACCGGTAATTACATTACCACAAGAATGATAAAACGTAACTTACGCACATGTATTGTATCCCCCATCCTTGGGAAGGAGAAATAACTATCAAGCATATACAAAATGTAACACGAAATAGTTGTCTAACTATTTCCCGCAAACATAAACTGTAAAGCTAAGGCACGGCCGTCCGTCTAATAGAACTAGCACTTGTAGGTCGTTGCACAGCTTACTGCTTCAGAGACGCTTGATAGAGTTTACGCATCCACTATGAGTTCATGTCCCCCTTTTCTCTAACTGTTTTCAGTTTTCTTAACTGCGGGGGTGAAATACATGTTACTTTGTTTACAAGTACTTTATACACGGTATGAATAACGTAAGGAGGTTTAGATCATGTGAATGGGTAGTTAGAACCCCGAGGGACTCGAGCGGTAGATCTATTTGGGTGTAGCGAGCCCAGCTCCCGGTCCAACAGAACAGGCCTCTCGGAGGACTAACAGAACGGATCCGGAGTGACTTGGTACCCAACGCAAAATCGGCTAGGGTTGTGTCTTACTTACTTGCATTTCACAACATGCTAATGGCCTTGCAAACCATTGGTGATCACAAGTCCTCTTACACTGCTACATACCAGGAAACTTTATACTTACAAGTGTTTTACATACGCACTTACACATGAACTCGCTCAACATTATTGTTAATTTTTCAACTCACATGTATTTAAGGAAATTAACGGATTCTGGCACGGTATGAACGTTTTCCGCTGCAATCTTCATGAAGTCATCAAGGATTAGGGGTTGTGTTCTCTTACCTGGACAAGACACAATCCTTAACCCTCATTTATGTTTTGTTACTAGATGTAATGTTACTGAACATGGATTATGGTCGTATGTTTAAAACAATGGTATTGTACGTTGATCTCTAAACTTAATGATGACTTGCATGGTTTTTAAATTCATATAGCTTTGTTATGATTAAGCTATGGTATTAAGAAGTCACACCAAAACTAACCACGCTTCCGCAAAGCCAGGGTGTGACAGCTTGGTATCAGAGCTCTGATCATAGCGAACTAGGATTCATTCTTGAGTCTAGACTATGATCACTAGGGCTCTCACGAAAACATTTTTACTGCATACCACTTAAGTCCAGAATCCAAAACTTTTTACAAACAAATGTTGAGCACATTTTATTCATTATTTTAGGCCCAGTCGGGAGGCTGAGGCTTGGTCTAGTGGGACTAGGAGTGTTGGTCTAGTGGGACTAGGAGTGTTGACTAGTGGGACTAGGAGTGTTGATCTAGTGGGACTAGAAGTGTTGACTAGTGGGACTAGGAGTGTTGGCTAGTGGGACTAGAAGTGTTGACTAGTGGGACTAGGAGTGTTGGCTAGTGGGACTAGAAGTGTTAACTAGTGGGACTAGGAGTGTTGGCTAGTGGGACTAGAAGTGTTGACTAGTGGGACTAGGAATGTTGGCTAGTGGGACTAGGAGGATAATTTGAATGCTTACTTGGTGATTTACGTGATTATCTGACTATATGATTGACCGTTTTGTGCATACTTATGGTTGTGTTACAGGTACATGGACTCGTCAGATTCAGGTGGTTCAGGCACCACCGGACCCAGACCCATAGTGTCAGATGATTTAGAGTCCTCGGAGCATGAGGTGTACACGTCAGACTTTACCAGTACAGACGATGACGACTTCCAGCCATTCGCCCTACCTGATGGCGACGATGAGCTCCCTGTTGATATTCCGGCCGGGGATTTGCCACTAGCGGTGATCCCTGCTCCCATACCCCTCGCTTCTTACCCTGTTCAGGAGTTACCATTCGACGACGACGAGGACGACGTCGACTTGTTTGAGGTGGAGCCTATGGAGGACGTTCAGGGCGAGGCCCTACCCGCTGTTGCCCCTCTACTGGTTGCAGATGCTCCGGCTGCGGAGGCACCTGCACATTCCCCAGCCCAGGACTCCTCTGAGTCTGTGGCTTCTGCACCGACACATACCCTTAGTGCGCAGCACTTTTTGCACGAGTCCGATTCTGACCGGGCTCTTTCTGTTACTCCAGTGCCTGGACTTGGTTATGCTCTTGACGATGAGGGGGATTCTGACCCTGTGTTTCCCCCAGGCTTTGATCCTGACCGCGATTTGGAGTTTGTCCCTATGGACGAGATGATGGAGGATCCTGCTGATCCTATTGATCCTTTCGACCCGATCGATCCTGATTTTGACTTTGATATGGCATTCGATGACTTGGAGCCTGCCCTTGCCCCTGAGCAGGCAGCTGCTCTTGATGTGTTACCGGAGCATGACCCTATGCATGCTGATATACCCCTTGAGCCCATTGCTGTTGATCCCATCGATCCTCTACCCATAGTTGCTGTACCTGTTGACCCACCATTTGAGCACTTGGCACCCGTTGACCCTGTTGTAGCCCCTTTACTTGATCCCATAGAGCCCGGACATGCACCGTTCGCGGCACAGATGGATCCACCGGACGAGGCCGCACAGCACGGGTGGATCCCGGCTGATGAGGACGTCCCACCGTTACCCCCACAGATTCCAGATGCTAGACGCGCTGACTTTTCGTTTCAGGTTCCCACGTACATACCTCCAGCGGGGCCTGGAGAGGGCTCTTCAGCCCACCCATCAGGGCATGTACCGATGCCCATGCCTTTCTTACCACAGATGCCTTTTGTTCCACCTACTACTACTCCTTTTGGTGTAGCACCATTTGACCCCACACGAGAGCCACTGCTTTGGTCTCCGTTTTCCCCTATGCCACCCACTGATCCATACCACAGGTTCCATGTGGGCCACACCATTGAGGATGTACTGATGTCTTTTGTTTACCAGCATGAGTCGCACGAGCAGCGACTACAGGAGCTCGAGAGAGCTCGGCCATGTCAGTGCCATGGTCAGGCACCCTCTCCGTTACAGCCGTTTCGATCATTACCCCCTGACTATGCTGCTCGTCTTGCTACTTTGGAGCAGCAGATTGCCTCCGTTATTCGCACGCAGCAGGCGATGGAGGCAGATTGGTTAGAGATGCGCCGTTTGTTTTATACCCGTTTTCCCCCTCCTCCACCACCATCTGCTTGAGCTCATCAGTGCCACAGGGTAGGCGAGGTGAGAAGACAGCGATTGCTTTTACTTGCACAGCATTTTGGAGAGACTACATTATGATTTGACTTTTGTTATGTACTTAATGTTGTATTGATACTGATGTAGCTTTTGACAGGGGTGATGTAGCCCCAGTGATTCATGATTGTATGTATACACTTACGATGTGGTCTCATTATTATGGCAATCGCAGTTTTCTCACCATATTTTGGATTCGCTTGATTACTTGTTTATATTTCATGGCATGGGATGTGGTGTGATTGATATTTGTGATGTGTGATAACATGAGATGTTATGTGATTATACTATTATTATTACTATATACGTACACTGTACTCTGTCCTGACCAACGTGAACACATCTTTTAGAAAGATGCCACCAAGACGACAACAGCAGCCTATGCCTACCACTCAGGAAGAGCTACAACAAGTCATTGCTGCTGCCATAGCGCAGTACGCAGCTTCTCAGCCAGGAGGGAGCGGAAGTGTTAATCAAGGCAATAACAATCCACCTCACGGTAATACCACGCCATTCGAACCTACCATGAACTAGTTGGAGATTTTAGCGGTGATGCTAATGCCAAACACATGTTTAAACATACGTGCAGGATGCACCTACAAGCAGTTCTTAGACTGCAAACCAGTTAACTTCAATGGCACAGGAGGTGCAGTTGCCTTTACCCGCTGGGCTGAGAAAACCGATTCCGTCTTACGCATGAGCAAATGTGCTGAGGATCAACAAGTCACATACATTTCAGGGCTATTTCTCGACGGAGCCCTATCTTGGTGGAACTTACAAGTCCAAACCTTAGGCGAAGCTGCCGCCTACGCCCTGACTTGGGCCGAATTGAAAGAACTGATGCGCCGAAAGTACTGTTCACGCGCAGAGATTCAAAGGTTGGAGACTGAATTTTGGCACTTAAAGATGGATGGGCCAAAGATTGCGGAATACGTCCAGAGGTTTCACGACTTATCTCAAGTGGTTCCTTACATGGTTACGCCGGAATACAAGCGTATTGAGCGCTTCATTTGGGGTTTGGCTCCCCAAATCATTAGCATGGTAACCTCCTCCAAACCAGCAACTATCACAGAAGCCATTGATTTGAGCGTGGCTCTAACAGAAGAGGCGATTCGTCTGAACAAGTTTGGTGATGTCAAGGCAAAGGAGAAAGAGACTCATGTTGAGTCGTCAGGAAGTAACAAAAGAAAGTTTTCGAACTTCAAACAAAGTGTTAGCGGTGATGGTAAGAGAGGAGCACCAAGCACGCCAACTCAGGGTGCAGCTGGCAGTGGAAGGAAAGGAAGAGGATATATGGGCACCCATCCCAGGTGTAATGCCTGCCAGCGTCACCATTCTGGTCATTGTGGGCTAAAAGTATGTGAAGCATGTGGGAAACGTGGTCACTCTAAGGACACCTGTTGGGTTGGCACTGGCCGGGGAGGCCAGGGAGGATATGGAAATAGAAATAACAACCGTGGTGGTTCTGGTAGTCACCAACAGGGGAATAATCGAGGCTGCAATGCCAATCAAGCCGGAAATGCTAACCAGAACAACCCGCCAGTTATGGATGGTGCGGGAAGTGGTAAAAGACTTGGATGTTTCAATTGCGGTGACGTTGGGCACTTCAAAAAGGATTGCCCGGATTTGAACCAAGCCCGTGGAAGGGTATTTCAGATTGGAGCGAAGGAAGCACGCCAGGATCCCAATGTTGTTACCGGTACGTTCCCTATCAATCAACGCTATGCATCTGTTCTGTTTGATACTGGTGCCGACTATAGCTTCGTATCACTAGAATTTAAGAATATGCTTGGGTTAGCTGCTAATAAGTTAGACATACCCTACTCGATCGAATTAGCTGATGGAAAGTTAGTTGGAGCCGACGAAGTAATCAGAGGTTGTGTGATTGAGTTGGGAGAACGTGAGTTCTCTTTGGATCTACTACCAGTCCAATTGGGGAGTTTCGACGTGGTAGTAGGAATGGATTGGTTATCTGGCAACAAAGCGGAGATAGTTTGCCACGAAAAGGTGATTCGTATTCCGTCTGATGATGGTGAGACCATTGTTGTACATGGAGAGAAGCGTGACACGCCGCTAAGATTTATCAGCTGCTTGAAGGCAAGGAAGTGTTTACAGAAGGGATGTGTTGCTTTTCTGGCACACATCGTAGATAAGAAGGCTGCTGAGCCAACAATCGAAGACATCCCTGTCGTAAGGGAGTATCCAGAAGTCTTTCCAGAAGACTTACCCGGACTGCCACCTCAGAGGCAAGTGGAGTTTCACATCGACTTAGTCCCAGGCGCCGCGCCTGTAGCTAAGGCACCTTACAGGCTTGCTCCATCTGAGATGCAGGAATTGTCAACACAGCTCCAGGAGCTGTTAGATAAGGGTTTTATCCGACCAAGCTTCTCGCCTTGGGGAGCTCCGGTCTTGTTTGTCAAGAAGAAAGACGGAAGTTTCCGCATGTGTATTGACTACAGAGAATTGAACAAGCTGACGATCAAGAACAGGTATCCACTGCCAAGAATCGACGATCTGTTCGATCAACTTCAAGGCTCAAGCTGTTACTCTAAGATCGATCTTCGATCTGGATACCATCAATTAAGGATACAGGAGGAGAGTATCCCGAAAACAGCCTTCCGAACTCGTTATGGACACTACGAGTTCCTCGTGATGCCATTTGGTTTAACAAACGCGCCTGCAGTATTCATGGATCTAATGAATAGAGTTTGCAAGCCATACTTAGACAAGTTCGTGATTGTATTCATCGACGACATCCTGATTTACTCAAAGACGAAGGCTGAACACGAACAACATCTTAGAACCATTTTGGAGCTGCTAAAGAAGGAACAACTGTACGCCAAATTCTCCAAGTGCGAGTTTTGGCTACGCGAAGTCCAGTTTCTTGGACATGTGGTTAATGGGGATGGAATTCATGTTGATCCCACAAAAATCGAGGCAATCAAGAATTGGGAGACGCCTACAACGCCAACCGAGATTCGACAATTCTTGGGTTTGACTGGCTACTATCGAAGGTTCATCGAGGATTTTTCGAAAATCGCTCAACCTTTGACACTCCTGACCCAGAAGGATAAGACGTTTGATTGGGGAATCAAACAGGACGAAGCATTTCAGGTATTGAAAGATAAGCTCTGCAACGCGCCAATCTTAGCTCTACCGGAAGGTACCGACGATTTTGTGGTATACTGCGACGCATCGCGTCAAGGATTGGGTTGTGTGTTGATGCAACGCCAAAAGGTCATTGCTTACGCATCACGCCAACTGAAGGTGCACGAGAAAAATTATACCACACACGATTTAGAGCTTGGCGCAGTGGTTTTCGCTTTAAAGATCTGGAGACACTACCTGTATGGTACGAAATGCACAATCTTCACAGATCACAAGAGCTTGCAACACATATTCAACCAGAAAGAGCTGAATATGAGACAGAGACGATGGGTTGAATTGCTAAACGATTACGACTGGGAGGTCAAGTATCACCCGGGGAAGGCGAATGTAGTTGCCGATGCCCTAAGTCGTAAGGAAAGAATCAAGCCCATAAGGGTTAGGGCTCTAGAAATGATCATACGAACCGATCTTCCCTCGCGCATTCGTGCTGCACAAAAGGAAGCTCTCAAGGAGGGAAATCTTGAGGAAGAATATCTCCGTGGAATGGAGAAGCTTTTGGTACCAAACGAGGAAGGAACGTTATGTTTTGAGAAAAGGATTTGGGTTCCTCTGTTTGGTGGATTAAGGGAAGTTATTTTCGACGAAGCGCACAAGTCACGGTACTCTATCCACCCTGGATCGGATAAGATGTACCAGGATCTTAAAGATTACTATTGGTGGCCTAGGATGAAAGGCGACGTTGCTGTCTACGTAAGCAAATGTTTAACATGCGCTAAAGTTAAAGCTGAATACCAGAGGCCTTCGGGACTTCTGCAACAACCGGAGATTCCCAAATGGAAGTGGGAACAAATCTCCATGGATTTTGTTACAAAGCTGCCAAGAACGCCAAGAGGCCACGACACTATCTGGGTGATAGTGGATCGATTAACAAAAACAGCACACTTCTTACCTATCAGAGAAAAGGATAACACGAGCAAATTAGCTGAAATATACATGAGAGAAATCGTAGCACGTCATGGAGTGCCCCTCTCAATCATCTCTGATAGAGACGGAAGGTTTGTGTCAAGAATATGGCAATCCTTCCAAGAAGCTTTTGGCTCACAATTGAATCTGAGCACTGCATTTCATCCGCAAACTGATGGCCAGAGCGAGCGAACGATACAAACCTTGGAAGACATGCTGAGAGCATGCGTTATGGATTTGGGCGGTAGCTGGGATAAACACTTACCCTTGGTCGAATTTTCTTACAACAACAGCTACCACACCAGTATTGGTGTCGCGCCTTTTGAAGCCCTATACGGACGCAAGTGCCGATCACCACTATGTTGGGCTGACGCAGGTGATAGGCAACTTGCCGGTCCCGAAATCGTCCAAGAGACGACGGACAAGATTGCGCAGATTCTTAAAAACATCGAAGCCGCTCGCCACAGACAAAAGGCCTACGCGGATCCAAACCGTAAACATGTGGATTTTCAGGTTGGAGAGATGGTGTTATTAAAGGTATCACCCTGGAAAGGGGTAGCACGCTTTGGGAAGCGTGGAAAGCTAAATCCGCGCTACATTGGTCCTTTAGAATTCTGGAAAGAATTGGGACGGTAGCATACAAGTTGGACCTACCCGCTGAACTAAATGGTGTTCACGATACATTTCATGTATCCAATTTAAAGAAAAGTCCAACTCAAATTGACGTTGCCATTCCTATCGACGAGATTCATATTGACGACACGCTCCACTTCGTTGAAGAACCTGTTGAGGTCACGGATTGGAAAGTTAACAAGACCCGCCGGAGCAGTGTCAAACTCGTCAAGGTACGTTGGAATGCCAGACATGGTCCTGAATTTACCTGGGAGCGTGAGGACCGGATGAAAGAGAATTACCCCCACCTATTTCCTAAGAACCCTGCTTCTACAAGCAGAACTTAAATTTCGGGACGAAATTTATTTAACGGGGGGAGTATGTGACAACCCGCACAAAACCAGGTATCCGTACAACTTAATTAATGATTGATTATTACTTGATTACTGTGCTTGATTGAAACTAGCTGATAAACTGCTACCTGCATACTGATACATGCACTTACTTGCATCATACTTTATTTGCTGTCACTACACTATCTACATACTGAACCCTGGTGACAAACATGATGCACAAAAAGCACAGTAACACTAAACGGATACACAGTGAACATGCTGATATAACCAGCATCAGGCAAATACTGCCTCTAAGGCCTGTTAAGAGCCTCATATATTTTGGCTACACTGGTAGTGAGTGTAGGATATAAGGGTTGTGTTACCGCGTCTCTAGGGGATAAGATACACTGATTCGGATGTGCCAGAACGTACTTTAAGTACCAAAACACAGCACTTTAATAATTTAACCAGCTTCTAGCTGACTAGTAAAGTGCCAAAAATGAGAAAATATCACTAGACACTTTCTAAAGTGTCGGGAAAACAAATTGTGTCACTAAAATGCAATAACGACACTTTAAAGTCTTTTGTAACACTTTAACGGATTACTATCCAACCGGACACCCGGACTTTACCCGGAACATGAAAACAATGCTATTTTTATTATTACTCTTTTTTTTCTAAGCCAGTTAGGGTCCCTGGTTACCCTAACACCCGTCATAACACGCTGCTTATAACTAACGGAGTTTAAAACCTAAACTAACTTACTTAACATAAACTAGCTCCTAACCATCTACTTAAAATCGAACCATGGACCCCCCCCCCAAACCGATTCGGTTGCCTAGGGGGCAACACCTTGTACCTTGTAATCTTGGATGATCATGTTGTCTAGTATCTAGTGAACATAGTGACCAATGGACAATAGCACACTAATCTCTCCTATATATACACACTAATCACTTAGAGATTTATCACTTAACAATCAACAAACTCACACTACTCTCTCTCCCTTACCCACTCTCGGCCGAACACCCTACACACCACCATCATACTTTTCGATCTTGCACTCATCATCCCAAGATCATTCACGCATTAAGGATCACGTATAAGGAGCTTTGGTGCACTCGGAACACGAAGGACCTCTCTCGTTATCTTTTATCCACGCGTTTTTCGTCAAAGATCTTCCCTAGCCTTGAGCTAGAGGTATAACCTTTAAAACTTGTTTTTACACCCATCTAAAGTGGTTAAAAGAACTTTCGTCGGTTAAATATCGTAAACACGCGTTTTGAATCTTTAAAGTCTAGTAAAATCACAAAAATGGTGGTTAATAGCGTATAACTTGTGTAAAAGTCGTAGGACTTGAAATTTGTGCTTATTGTGACCCGATCTATAATGTGGTAGCTCGAAACTTCGTTTAACCCGACTTTGTAAAATCATGTATCTTCACATAAGCTTGTTCTTGAAAGATACAAGGGTTAAAAATGAAACACTACCACATTTTAGAGACATGAACTTGTGTGAAATATTATACTTGTGTAAAAGTGATTTAACCGGTAAAATGGTGTTTAAAACTAGCGGATCTACGCATCCGCAAGTGGTATTTTTGAAAGACCACACTTTAAAGAAATCATGTTTTAAAGAAACGGATCTTACAATGTTAAGAATGATATTTAGAACACACGAGTGTGTAAACACTTGTGTAACGCACATTTCGACAAAATGACTATTTTTGGGAAAAATAACTAGAAGTTGTAAAGTCGGACTTCTCTAAAAACGAGGTTTTTACAAGATTAAAGCTACTTTATATAAAGATCTACGTATATAAATGGGATTTATAATATAGATTCGGAAAAACTACAAGTTCATGCGATTATGCAAATATACATACTTGTTGACTAGTTTGATGTGTCGGAAATTGTTTGATTGAATAAAGAAGTTGATTGAGTCGATTTGTTAAAAGAAAATGATACGCTTGAAAGCGTGGCCACCTCCAGTTACAGAGGAAACTCTGGCGAAATTTTCTAAAAACCTAACACTTAGACTTTTTACACAACAAGTGTTAGAACTATTTTTGGACATACTTTCGAAACATAAATTTCGCCAGCACTATATTTTACTAAACATTCGGAGGTGAGATTTTCACAAAGATTAACGTGATAAATATATTTGTCACAACACTGTTTATGATTATTTTGTGAAAACACATAAATATTATTTTAGGGTAAAAATAATATTTACAAGCGTTAATGATTCCAAAACTTTGCGAACGTTTCCACAACATATAAGTTACACCGGTAATTACATTACCACAAGAATGATAAAACGTAACTTACGCACATGTATTGTATCCCCCATCCTTGGGAAGGAGAAATAACTATCAAGCATATACAAAATGTAACACGAAATAGTTGTCTAACTATTTCCCGCAAACATAAACTGTAAAGCTAAGGCACGGCCGTCCGTCTAATAGAACTAGCACTTGTAGGTCGTTGCACAGCTTACTGCTTCAGAGACGCTTGATAGAGTTTACGCATCCACTATGAGTTCATGTCCCCCTTTTCTCTAACTGTTTTCAGTTTTCTTAACTGCGGGGGTGAAATACATGTTACTTTGTTTACAAGTACTTTATACACGGTATGAATAACGTAAGGAGGTTTAGATCATGTGAATGGGTAGTTAGAACCCCGAGGGACTCGAGCGGTAGATCTATTTGGGTGTAGCGAGCCCAGCTCCCGGTCCAACAGAACAGGCCTCTCGGAGGACTAACAGAACGGATCCGGAGTGACTTGGTACCCAACGCAAAATCGGCTAGGGTTGTGTCTTACTTACTTGCATTTCACAACATGCTAATGGCCTTGCAAACCATTGGTGATCACAAGTCCTCTTACACTGCTACATACCAGGAAACTTTATACTTACAAGTGTTTTACATACGCACTTACACATGAACTCGCTCAACATTATTGTTGATTTTTCAACTCACATGTATTTCAGGAAATTAACGGATTCTGGCACGGTATGAACGTTTTCCGCTGCAATCTTCATGAAGTCATCAAGGATTAGGGGTTGTGTTCTCTTACCTGGACAAGACACAATCCTTAACCCTCATTTATGTTTTGTTACTAGATGTAATGTTACTGAACATGGATTATGGTCGTATGTTTAAAACAATGGTATTGTACGTTGATCTCTAAACTTAATGATGACTTGCATGGTTTTTAAATTCATATAGCTTTGTTATGATTAAGCTATGGTATTAAGAAGTCACACCAAAACTAACCACGCTTCCGCAAAGCCAGGGTGTGACATATACTTTCACATTTTTACCCTTTCCCACAAACTTGTGAGTTTTGAGCCTTTAACGAGCATCCACTATCACATCTATACTGAATGCTCATTCTTCATTTCTTCTGTGAATAGACCGTACGGTTCCTACAAATCTAGAACTTGACAAGACAATACATTCCCGGTCCTTACCGACTAAATCCAAGTAAGTATATCATTGAGGCATTAGAATTTTAAACCCCTTTTTCATTTCAACCTTATTTTATTTTACTATATACAACTCACAGGCTCATGTGGGCATATTGTCATTGTCATACGAGGACATTGACGGTTACACAAGTTATATAAACACAAAACTTTACAAATACAATGTTTTACAAACATAACACTTTACATATACAAAGTTTATCAAATACAAAGTTTTCATATAACATGCCTAGGAAAATGATTTTTATTTCTTTTTCTCAACAATATTTTAAAAACCAGTTATCCAAAAAGATTTATATCAATCTTTTCCAATAAACTATGAACTCGCCAACTTTATATTGATTTTTCGCATTTTCTTTCTCAGGTTACTTTTTCAAATTAATGTACGGCTGGAATAGGAGAACCATGGGGATTCGAGTACTTAGTGAGCATTCACCTTCTAGAAGTCTTAGCATAAAATGCTTCCGCTGTGCAATGAAGATACCAGTCAGATCACGCCAACTCTGATTTTAGCGGGTGTGACATAAATTGTGTGGAAAAAATATACAAGAGCGATTGGACGAATTATAAAAGAAGGCGGTGGCCAATTTATTATCGGTATTTGTAAGGAGGCTATGGCTGAGAAAAAGGGAGCTGATATTATATTCGTTAGGAGGGGAGGTGGCAGGAGAAAGAAGAAGAAGGCGATTAGTTAAAGGGTTCAAGTTGTCACACCCCAACCGATGGCGGAAACATCGGGGTGAGGCACTGAGCGAAACAGATTGTCCAAGAGAAATCCATAACAACTAATTTTACCAAATATTTAAAGTTACATCCCATACCATAACATACTTAGCAATTTAGTTAATACAGACATAATATCCCAAAGACAATAAATTGTTTCGACAACTCATGGCATAAATTGTTTGTTTGTTTGTTTCTAAACCCATCCTATCTTGATTCCACAAAAGATAGCAAGCAAGCACAACATCCTAAACACCTGCCACATACGTTAAAATAGAGGTCAATACACATAGTGTAAAGGTGAGCATATAAGTTTAATAGTATAATAGACAGCGAAATCGTTTTACACATAACCAGCATGTAACATGCATCAAAGTGAAGCTAGTAGGTTATCGACAATGAAATATGCACAAACATGACTGTGAGTTGTAGAATGCGCAACACATATCCCCACTGGGACACATGAAGTAAAGCCCTTAACAACCCCTGTCCACGACAGGTGCTGAGCCCACACTATAGTACTATCGTTGCTAAGGTGTCAGGAAACAATCACTGTGTAAACATAACATATAATCTTTCATCGAATAACATGTAGCATGTAATAACGGTCAGCATATAAAAGTGTTTACGTTGTGTGTCGATTGCGATTTGAATAAGTAACGTATGTAACACCCACAAGTGAATAAAGCAAAAAGGGTTCGAGTATACTCACAGATCGTGTTAAATGAATAACACAGTCTTGGATTGGATTGAAGGGAGCGCTGGAAAGTTAGCCTGATTACAGAACGATAGCATAAGCGATGAACGGCGCGTTAAATGGTGAAGAGCGAACCAAGTGACGAATGGTCATCCAATCGGATGACAATTCGAATGGATGGTCATTCGATCGGATGTAAATCCGTTTGGATGGTCATCCGGTCAGATGGCTATTCGGTTGGATTGACATTCGTTTGAGATGGATGTGTTTGTGTATGATGGCTTTGAAGTTTTCGTTGTAGCATTTTAAAATCAGAGAAGTATCTCTACCCTTCTGGTCGTTCGATCAAACGTTCGATCGGATGGTCATTCGATCGGATAGCGATCCGATCAGCGAGACACTTCAGTGAGAACAAGTTCACCGCAGGATGGTCATTCGATCGGATGGTCTTCCGATCGGATGGCAATCCGTTAGAACTGATTATCTTTGAAAATTATGAAAATGTTTAAGTGTTGAAGTCCAAGTGCAATCCGATCGGACGCCAATCCGTTCGACACCTGATCCTTTTGAAATTTGAAATGTTTTGCTAAGTTTGAAAAGTTTACGGTTTGATCGAGATGGTATGACAACGTGTTTGAACAACAGGAACCCCATCAAGTCCAAGTTGTCACACCCCGACCACGTAAAACAACAAATCATGGCAGAAACGTCGGGGAGTGTTGTAACAGAATCATTGTTTCACAACCATGGATTAAATTGTTTCGTTTTATTGAATTACTGAACTCATTGTTTTATTACAATTCAGATAAATACAAATATTGTCTTTCAAGTTTTAAAGTCACTAAGGCACGAGTTCATCCTATATATAGCATGCATCAACAATCATCTCATAGCATCACCTGAAACATATATGAAAATAGGTACATCAGCATAAAAATGCCTGTGAGTAACATAGGTTTTGTTGATTTAGGCTCATGGCTTTAGTTAACATGAGAAAATGGTTTTATGTTTTACCAAAAATAGCCATGAATCCTTGTAAAAAGTTTTGTTTCTAAAAATGCATTGTTTTGATAAAAGGTTTGTAGTATATAAAATATACTTTGGTTTGGAAATAGTTATACGTATAGTATATCAAAATATACTTTTGTTACTGAAATAATAGAATTGGTAGTATATCACCAATATACTTTGGTTTTGTAAATAGCATTTCAAGCAATACTTTGGTTTTGAGATTAACATATCAACTATGCTTTGGTTTTGATAAAAACATATTAATTATGTTTTGATTTTGAAAATAACAAAGTAGTATGTTAAAACATATGTTGGATTTTGTACATAGTATATCAAAATATACTTTGGATAATAATATCACATTTGAGAGTACATCAAACTGTACCTTGGTAGTACATCAAAATATACAAGAAAACGTGATTTAGTATTCATTCAAACCTTAGTGTATCAAACTACACCTTGGAGACTATAGAAATACCACAAAGGCAATTTCTATTTGGTTAAAATTTGGTTTCTGACATTCCATACAACAGGATTGGGGTGTCTAGTCCTATAGCGCTATATCATACTACAAATCGGCTTGGTGAATGTATTAAAATGAGTACAATCCAACAATTAGTTTTACACGTTTTGAAAATCAGTGTTTAAACCATAGATAATCGTTTAATTCGTCAAAAGAATAAGTACTAAGCATGTGTAATCATATAGTTTAAAATCATGAAAATAACAAATAGTCACATATCTTTCACCCCTAAACATTTGAAAGCAGTAAAAGAGGGGACTATGTACTCACTTGAGATTGCAAGTATCCTTGATTAAGTGTCCTAACGAAGCTCGGGAAATCAAGGAATCAAGTGGCACCTAGTATGGAATCACTATATTAAACAATCGACTCCTAAGTTGGAAGATTGGGTAGAATGAGGTCTCGTAAACCAAATGAGCATTGGAACTCATGTGATATGGTTTAACGAAGTCTACATTCTAAAACGGAACCTATCCTAGGTGCTTACGACCCGTTACGACTCGTTAATGTAGCTTATGCTACTTTAACGCGTCGTTCGCGCAAACGCGCGTTCAAGACGTCTGACTAGTCCTATGACAAGTATTATATGCCTATACATGTTTAAATATGTTGCATAATCAGTTAAGTGGCAAATGTTTATGTTACATATGCTTAAATACCAATTATGCATGAAAAGGGCATTTTGGTCATTTACCTAAGGCATATAAACTACCTATCATATAACTACTTAAACTATGTGACCATAAGGTATAACCTCGGAAGGTTATTCCCTATACAACTATGGTCACTAAACATGCTTGGTCGGATCCTAGTGATCGACCAAACGGGTCGAGTTCGAAAGTCAAAGCGGTGGTTTAGACCACTTGACTTACAACTCTAAACAAGCACTAAACTAAAAGTGACGAGCTAAGCATGTTAAAACATGCTTAACTAAGTTAGAAAACAGGTTTTTGATATCAAAACAAAGTGTTTTGATACCAAGAGTAGTTTGGTTGAAAAATACGCTTAAATGCGCATTTTGACCGAAACTACGACTCGTCACTACGCCTAGTCAACGTGGTAATCAGTAGGTATAGTCACTAGGGACTATAACCATCGTGATTACGCTCACGTTGCGAAGTTCAAATGAACTTCGTTGTAACAACTGTGCTTGTAATCACTATGAACAGTTCTGTTATCAATAAAACAATGTTATTTGATCCCAATGTTTGTTTTGTTATGTTTTACATTTTTCATGTTTTGACTTTTATCCAATTCCAAACTCTATATCACTTTCTGGAGAGTTATACGCAAACTGGTGCGAAAACGTACTCAGTTTAACGCGACAAATACTCCGGAACATCAACATATACTCAACATACCTTAAATAACCCTTACATAACTTAGAAATAAGTTTTTGAAGGCTTTGGTATGGCAAAAACAAGTTAATTCGCTTACAGGGTCTAAAATTGACAAACTATGAAAGTATGCCAATCTGAACTGTAACGAACATTCCGGAACATGACCATAAGTTAAACACACCTTAAATATCCTTTACATAGCTTAGAAATAGGCTTTGAGGGGTTTGGTGTGCTAAAATAAACTTTTGGGTCATTCAGGGACTAAAAGTGTCAAAAAGTGCACAAGTTTGCATTTTCGCGCATAATTTACGTTCTGAATACATCCGGACATCCAAAAATTTATGTAAGCATGACTACATTATATTTTAGTGTTCGCCATAAGAAAAATCCATTCGTCGCGTCATTTGGATCGTTTTTCGCGCTTGTGCGCATTCCGTCGTAATTAACCGAACATCGCGACCGTACGGCCAAACGAACCGACATCCGAGATATTTTTGAACACATTTTAAGTTCCCTATACTTTAACTTCATTTTAGAGCTTTGAAATGGGGTTAACGGGCCTTAAACGTGTCGAAAATGGGCTGAATGCATGACAGGGACCAAAAGTGTAAATCTGCCAAACTTAAGCCTAGCGGTGCGCTACACTTTTAGCGTAGCGGTGCGCTAGCCTTGTCCAGAACAGATAATAACAAACAGTCAGCAGATTATCAGCTGATTAATCCTCAACCACAAGTTCTAACTTGCCCTTTCAGCTATTAATAGGCCATATTCAGTAACCATAACATTGTGACAAATGTACGGGCTAGATCTTTTCCCCTTTTCCAAGAAACGATCTCAACGGTTCACCGAAAACTATATATACCCCATGCCTTTCATTGTTTTAAAGCACTAGAATCTGATTGATTGTGTTCTAAGTTGAAACCTTGTTTCATACCTGAACTATATTGATCTAGATTAGCATTCGGGGACCCTTCGTAAGTATTCTTTCGTTCTTTTCCTTATTTTTACTGCTTTTCGAGTCAGAAAGTCAAACTTTGTTTGACTTTCAGCGTTGACCAGTAATGGTCAATGCGAAGTTCGATTGAACTTCGCAACGTGATTGTGATCACGATGGTCATAGTCCCTTGGGACTATGCCTACTGATTACCACGTTGTCTAGGGTCGTAGGGTAAGCGATATGATCAATCGCTTATACCTTCGAACCCGACCCAGTTTGGTCGATCATTAGGATCCGACCAAATACATTAGGTGACCATAGTGTAGGGAATAACCTTCCGAGGTTATACCTTATGGTCACGACGTTTAAGTAGTTGTATGATAGGTAGTTTATATGCCTTAGGTAAATTACCAGAATACCCTTTTCATACATAATTGGTAATTTAGCATATGTAACCTAAACTTTTGTCACGTAACTGATTATGTAACATGTTTAGGCATATAATACTTGTCATAGGACTAGTTAGGCGGTCCGAACGCGTTTCACGCGCACGATGCGTTAAAGTAGCGTAAGCTACCTAAACGGATCATAATGGGTCAATAAGACTTAGGTTAAGTTTCATTTAGCATGTAGGCTTTGTTAAACCATATCACGTGAGTTCCTACACTCATTTGGTTTACAAACCCTAATGCTACCCAATCTTCCGAGATAGGTCCGGTTTATTAACATAGTTACCTATACTAGGTGCCGTTTGATTCCGAGATCTCTAGCATTACTTGGTGATTATCTTTAGACATCTGAGCAATCACAAGTGAGTACATAGACCCCTCTTTTACTGTTTTCCAAACTGTTTTGGGGTGGAACACATGTGCCTACTTGTTACTTTCAAGCTTTCCTGTTTTCACATCATATACATGCTATGTTCGTTAGTACATAATAGTACATGATTTCATTTCATCTTATGCTAGGTGTGCCCATTGTGTGCATTACTTAGTACATTGTTTTACATGACATTTCATGCTAGGTGTGCCCATTGTGTGCATTACTTAGTACATTGTTTTACATTACATTTCATGCTAGGTGTGCCCATTGTGTGCATTACTTAGTACATTGTTTTACATTACATTTCATGCTAGGTGTGCCCATTGTGTGCATTACTTAGTACATCGTTTTACATGACTTTTCACGCTACGTATGTTCATTTGATTACATACTTAGTGCATCGTTTTCACATGCTTACATTTTGTTATGACATTTGGTTTGTTTACATGGGACAATACATTCATTAACATTAGCTACGCCGTTCGTTAGTAGGTAGTGGTACCATAGGAATTGACAACTCCCGTTCCGGACATCCCAGGGAAAGGGGACATAAAGGAATGACCGAATTCGATGATATAAGACAGATAGACCTTTAATTTGTTTAAAGGGTTTATCACCACAGTCACAAGGCTTGGATGTATGCATTTTCACAATACCGCATAAATGTTCATATTAAATAGTTGCATGCATTTACACAAAACATAGCGTTGATTTAAACCAAGTTTTACTTCAATACTTTGTTTTTGTGCATATGGTTTAGTTGAGACATTTCACTTGCCATACATGACATATTTGACATAGACATTTGACATGGATATTTGACATAGACATTTGACATGGATATTTGACATAGACATTTTGACATGATTTACATCTTGACATAAACACTTTGACATATTATTCAATACATTTGACAATTTGTTTAAACATAGACTTCTTACATTGATTGGTTTGGTCTGATTAAGTGATTAAGTAACGATGCGTGTGTAATATGATACAAGCATGGTGGATACGCCGCTGGTACTTCCTATATATAAGTGTTTGTATGGTATTACATGTCGTAACGTTATTTGAATCATTTCTATATTGAGACATAGAACATTTTATACAAATAACATACTTTTCACAAGACATTGATTTACAAAACAACTTATCTTATACAAACACATCTTTTTACATGGTCATTTATTTAACTGACATTTACTTATACATATCATCTAATCTTATTGTTTTCAAATGATTTACAAGACAAAGCAAATTACAAGGTTCATGACTAAACATTTTTCTTAAACATAAGTCATGAATCCTATTTTCAAAAACCTATGTATCTCACAGGCATTTTTATGCTGACGTACCTATTTTCACATGTGTTTTCAGGTGCTTTTCCATAGGATGTTGATCATGATACTAGGGCGGACCTGTGCCTTAGAGACTTTAAAAGATGATAGACTATGTTTAATTATGTTATAAACTCTTTTGTTTACCGTTCAAGACAATGTAACACCTTTGTTAAATAAATAAAATACACTTTGTGTGCCATGGTTATGAAACAATTAAATTCTGTCGCAACACGCCCCGATGTTTCCGCCGCGATTTGTTGTTTTACGCGGTCGGGGTGTGACAGAAGAGTTGGTATCAGAGCCAATGGTTATAGGGAATTAGGTTATTAGTAATGCTTTGACCTAGACTATAACTTTTCTAGGAACCTAACACAAGTTATCTTGTGTTTAGATCTTAAAACATGTACATCACCTATCCTTAGGTGATTAACAAAACAAGGAACCAAAATTTTTCCGAAACGATTTTTGAAAAACAATCATCTGTTTTTGAATAAATTTTTACAAGGTTTTGAACCCTCAATTGTAAGGTTTTGAACCCTCTGTTATATGGTTTTGAACCCTTTTTCAGTATTAATTTTTGGCCTTGTGCCTTCAAAATTTTCAAAAATCTCGTCAAAAGTTTTGGGTTTTAAATAATGTGAACATGTGCAAACTGGAAGGGTGAACGGTACGTTCTTTATTAATAATCAGCCTGCATCTGTTCTTTTCGATTCTGGTGCCGATAAGAGTTTCGTGTCATTATCTTTTGAGCAAATGCTTCGCGTGTCTAGAACGAAACTAGGCAAATCTTTGACAGTAGAAGTTGCTAATGGTGAACCCATTATTCTTGATTCTGTTCTTCACAACTGCCAGTTGAATCTTAACGACCATCTTTTTCCTATTGACCTCGCGCCTATGCAACTTGGAAGCTTCGACGTTATTGTGGGAATGGATTGGTTATCCAAGCATCACGCAGAGATAGTTTGTTCTGAGAAGATTGTTCGTGTGCCGCTTTCGACAGGCGAGATTCTGCAGGTTCAAGGTGAGAAGCCTATTGGTGGTCTCAAACTCATGTCTTGTTTTAAAGCTCGGAAGTATTTGCGGAAGAACTATGTGGCTTTCTTAGCACATGTTACAGAAGATAAAGGCAAGGGTAAGTCTATTTCAGATATTCCTGTCGTTCGGGATTATTCTGAAGTGTTCCCTGAAGATTTACCTGGTCTACCTCCAGCACGCCAAGTCGAGTTCCGCATTGATCTCGTACCTGGTGCAAACCCCATTGCCAGAGCTCCATATCGTCTTGCACCATCTGAGATGCAAGAGTTGTCTAAACAGCTTCAGGAGCTCTCTGACAAAGGTTTTATCCGTCCCAGCTTTTCACCTTGGGGTGCTCCAGTTCTTTTTGTCAAGAAGAAGGATGGATCCTTTAGGATGTGTATCGATTATCGTGAGCTTAACAAGCTTACCATCAAGAATCGATATCCCCTACCTCGCATCGACGACCTCTTTGATCAGTTACAAGGCGCTTCTTATTTTTCGAAGATTGATCTGCGATCTGGATATCATCAACTTCGGGTGCAAGAAGAAGACATTCCGAAGACAGCATTCCGTACTCGTTATGGACATTACGAGTTCACAGTCATGCCATTCGGTTTGACTAATGCTCCTGCTGTTTTCATGGACTTAATGAATAGGGTCTGTAAACCTTATTTGGATCAGTTCGTCATTGTTTTTATCGATGACATCTTGATTTACTCTAAGACGCGAGCTGATCACAAGCAGCATCTTCGTCTTACTCTGGAACTCCTGAAGAAAGAGCAACTTTTCGCCAAATTCTCCAAATGCGAATTTTGGCTTAAAGAAGTTCAATTTTTGGGACACATTATCAACGAATGAGGTGTTCATGTAGATCCCTCCAAGATCAGTGCGATTAAGGATTGGGATACGCCTACTACTCCTACTGAAGTTCGTTCATTTCTTGGTCTAGCGGGTTATTATCGCCGCTTCATTTAAAACTTCTCTAAGATTGCAGTTCCTCTAACTGCTCTAACTCAGAAGAAAATGCCCTTTTTCTGGGGATTCAAACAAGAGGAAGCTTTTCAACACTTGAAGCAGAAGCTTTGCGATGCGCCTGTACTATCATTGCCTGAGGGTGATGATGATTTTGTCGTGTATTGTGATGCATCTAAATTGGGTCTTGGCTGTGTTCTTATGCAAAGAAACAAAGTCATAGCCTATGCATCGAGGCAGTTGAAGATACATGAGAAGAACTACACCACTCATGATCTTGAGTTGGGTGCAGTTGTCTTTGCTCTCAAGATCTGGAGACACTATTTGTACGGTACAAAATGTGTGGTTTTCATTGACCACAAAAGTCTTCAGCATATCTTCAACCAGAAAGAACTCAACATGAGACAGCGACGTTGGGTTGAGCTTTTAAACGACTACGACTGCGAAATTCGCTACCATCCTGGTAAGGCGAATGTCGTAGCTGATGCATTGAGTCGCAAGGAACGTACTAAGCTTCATTATGTACGTGTTCAATCTGTTATTCAAGCTCGATCTGATATTCAAGCCCGCATTTCTCAAGCTCAACAATCTTGTGTTTCACAGGGTTTGATGGATAAGGAATTTCCCTATCACATATCACCTGCTCTTGAACTGAAGGACAATGGATCATATTACTTCATGGACCGTTTGTGGGTCCCAAGCCAGGATGATCTTCGTACCTTGCTTATGGATGAAGCCCATAAGTCTCGTTATTCTATTCATCCGGGCTCAGATAAGATGTATAAGGATCTTCGTATTCACTATTGGTGGCCTGGTATGAAGAAAGACATTGCCTTATACGTATCAAAATGCCTTACTTGTCTTAAGGTTAAGGCTGAACATCAGCGTCCTTCTGGTTTATTGGAGCAACCAGAGATCCCAGTTTGGAAATGGGAAAACATTACTATGGATCTTGTTACCAAACTTCCACGCACCAAGAAAGGTCATGATGCCATCTGGGTAGTCGTTGATTGTCTCACAAAGTCAGCGCATTTCTTGCCAATCCGCGAGGATTTTCCTACTGACAGACTTGCTCAAATCTATGTGGATGAAATTGTAGCTCGACATGGTGTTCCTTTGAACATCATTTCTGACAGAGATGCTCGTTTCACTTCTCACTTTTGGAGAACCATGCAATCTGCTATGGGGACCCAACTTAATCTGAGCACAGCTTATCATCCGCAAACGGATGGTCAATCTGAGAGAACAATCCAGACTCTGGAGGATATGCTAAGAGCTTGTGTGATCGATTTTGGTGGTAGCTGGGATTCACATCTTAAATTGATTGAATTCTCCTACAACAACAGTTATCACACTAGCATCAAAATGGCTCCTTTCGAAGCTCTCTATGGTCGAAAATGTCATTCACCAGTCTGCTGGAATGAGATTGGCGAGGCTCAACTTACTGGACCTGCCCTCATTTTAGAGACAACAGATAAGGTCAAGAAAGTTCGCGATAACCTTCAGGCAGCTCAGAGCCGTCAGAAGATTTACGCGGATCCAAAACGCAAACCCTTGGAATTTCAAGTCGGTGATCGAGTATTACTTAAGGTCTCACCTTGGAAAGGTGTCATCAGATTTGGAAAGAAAGGAAAACTTGCACCTAGATACGTTGGACCATTCAAGATCGTCGAAAGAATCGGAAAGGTAGCCTACAGACTTGAGTTACCTCCTGAACTGGGAAATGTTCACCCAACTTTTCACGTATCCAACCTCAAGAAGTGTACAGCTGATGAGAATTTCTCCATACCGCTTGACGAAATTCGTGTTGGCACAACACTGAAATTTGTTGAGAAACCAGTGGAAATCATGGAACGTGAAGTCAAGTGGCTTAAACGCAAGCGCATTCCTTTGGTCAAAGTTCGCTGGGAAGCTAAACGTGGACCCGAGTTTACTTGGGAACGCGAAGATCAAATGAAAGCGAAATATCCGCATCTTTTTCCACGAGTTTCCTCTAAATAAATTTCGGGACGAAATTTCCACAAGTAGGGGAGACTGTAACAACTGTGCTTGTAATCACTATGAACAGTTCTATTATCAATAAAACAATGTTATTTGATCCCAATGTTTGTTTTGTTATGTTTTACATTTTTCATGTTTTGACTTTTATCCAATTCCAAACTCTATATCACTTTCTGGAGAGTTATACGCAAACTGGTGCGAAAACGTACTCAGTTTAACGCGACAAATACTCCGGAACATCAACATATACTCAACATACCTTAAATAACCCTTACATAACTTAGAAATAAGTTTTTGAAGGCTTTGGTATGGCAAAAACAAGTTAATTCGCTTACAGGGTCTAAAATTGACAAACTATGAAAGTATGCCAATCTGAACTGTAACGAACATTCCGGAACATGACCATAAGTTAAACACACCTTAAATATCCTTTACATAGCTTAGAAATAGGCTTTGAGGGGTTTGGTGTGCTAAAATAAACTTTTGGGTCATTCAGGGACTAAAAGTGTCAAAAAGTGCACAAGTTTGCATTTTCGCGCATAATTTACGTTCTGAATACATCCGGACATCCAAAAATTTATGTAAGCATGACTACATTATATTTTAGTGTTCTCCATAAGAAAAATCCATTCGTCGCGTCATTTGGATCGTTTTTCGCGCTTGTGCGCATTCCGTCGTAATTAACCGAACATCGCGACCGTACGGCCAAACGAACCGACATCCGAGATATTTTTTAACACATTTTAAGTTCCCTATACTTTAACTTCATTTTAGAGCTTTGAAATGGGGTTAACGGGCCTTAAACGTGTCGAAAATGGGCTGAATGCATGACAGGGACCAAAAGTGTAAATCTTCCAAACTTAAGCCTAGCGGTGCGCTACACTTTTAGCGTAGCGGTGCGCTAGCCTTGTCCAGAACAGATAATAACAAACAGTCAGCAGATTATCAGCTGATTAATCCTCAACCACAAGTTCTAACTTGCCCTTTCAGCTATTAATAGGCCATATTCAGTAACCATAACATTGTGACAAATGTACGGGCTAGATCTTTTCCCCTTTTCCAAGAAACGATCTCAACGGTTCACCGAAAACTATATATACCCCATGCCTTTCATTGTTTTAAAGCACTAGAATCTGATTGATTGTGTTCTAAGTTGAAACCTTGTTTCATACCTGAACTATATTGATCTAGATTAGCATTCGGGGACCCTTCGTAAGTATTCTTTCGTTCTTTTCCTTATTTTTACTGCTTTTCGAGTCAGAAAGTCAAACTTTGTTTGACTTTCAGCGTTGACCAGTAATGGTCAATGCGAAGTTCGATTGAACTTCGCAACGTGATTGTGATCACGATGGTCATAGTCCCTTGGGACTATGCCTACTGATTACCACGTTGTCTAGGGTCGTAGGGTAAGCGATATGATCAATCGCTTATACCTTCGAACCCGACCCAGTTTGGTCGATCATTAGGATCCGACCAAATACATTAGGTGACCATAGTGTAGGGAATAACCTTCCGAGGTTATACCTTATGGTCACGACGTTTAAGTAGTTGTATGATAGGTAGTTTATATGCCTTAGGTAAATTACCAGAATACCCTTTTCATACATAATTGGTAATTTAGCATATGTAACCTAAACTTTTGTCACGTAACTGATTATGTAACATGTTTAGGCATATAATACTTGTCATAGGACTAGTTAGGCGGTCCGAACGCGTTTCACGCGCACGATGCGTTAAAGTAGCGTAAGCTACCTAAACGGATCATAATGGGTCAATAAGACTTAGGTTAAGTTTCATTTAGCATGTAGGCTTTGTTAAACCATATCACGTGAGTTCCTACACTCATTTGGTTTACAAACCCTAATGCTACCCAATCTTCCGAGATAGGTCCGGTTTATTAACATAGTTACCTATACTAGGTGCCGTTTGATTCCGAGATCTCTAGCATTACTTGGTGATTATCTTTAGACATCTGAGCAATCACAAGTGAGTACATAGACCCCTCTTTTACTGTTTTCCAAACTGTTTTGGGGTGGAACACATGTGCCTACTTGTTACTTTCAAGCTTTCCTGTTTTCACATCATATACATGCTATGTTCGTTAGTACATAATAGTACATGATTTCATTTCATCTTATGCTAGGTGTGCCCATTGTGTGCATTACTTAGTACATTGTTTTACATGACATTTCATGCTAGGTGTGCCCATTGTGTGCATTACTTAGTACATTGTTTTACATTACATTTCATGCTAGGTGTGCCCATTGTGTGCATTACTTAGTACATTGTTTTACATTACATTTCATGCTAGGTGTGCCCATTGTGTGCATTACTTAGTACATCGTTTTACATGACTTTTCACGCTACGTATGTTCATTTGATTACATACTTAGTGCATCGTTTTCACATGCTTACATTTTGTTATGACATTTGGTTTGTTTACATGGGACAATACATTCATTAACATTAGCTACGCCGTTCGTTAGTAGGTAGTGGTACCATAGGAATTGACAACTCCCGTTCCGGACATCCCAGGGAAAGGGGACATAAAGGAATGACCGAATTCGATGATATAAGACAGATAGACCTTTAATTTGTTTAAAGGGTTTATCACCACAGTCACAAGGCTTGGATGTATGCATTTTCACAATACCGCATAAATGTTCATATTAAATAGTTGCATGCATTTACACAAAACATAGCGTTGATTTAAACCAAGTTTTACTTCAATACTTTGTTTTTGTGCATATGGTTTAGTTGAGACATTTCACTTGCCATACATGACATATTTGACATAGACATTTGACATGGATATTTGACATAGACATTTGACATGGATATTTGACATAGACATTTTGACATGATTTACATCTTGACATAAACACTTTGACATATTATTCAATACATTTGACAATTTGTTTAAACATAGACTTCTTACATTGATTGGTTTGGTTTGATTAAGTGATTAAGTAACGATGCGTGTGTAATATGATACAAGCATGGTGGATACGCCGCTGGTACTTCCTATATATAAGTGTTTGTATGGTATTACATGTCGTAACGTTATTTGAATCATTTCTATATTGAGACATAGAACATTTTATACAAATAACATACTTTTCACAAGACATTGATTTACAAAACAACTTATCTTATACAAACACATCTTTTTACATGGTCATTTATTTAACTGACATTTACTTATACATATCATCTAATCTTATTGTTTTCAAATGATTTACAAGACAAAGCAAATTACAAGGTTCATGACTAAACATTTTTCTTAAACATAAGTCATGAATCCTATTTTCAAAAACCTATGTATCTCACAGGCATTTTTTATGCTGACGTACCTATTTTCACATGTGTTTTCAGGTGCTTTTCCATAGGATGTTGATCATGATACTAGGGCGGACCTGTGCCTTAGAGACTTTAAAAGATGATAGACTATGTTTAATTATGTTATAAACTCTTTTGTTTACCGTTCAAGACAATGTAACACCTTTGTTAAATAAATAAAATACACTTTGTGTGCCATGGTTATGAAACAATTAAATTCTGTCGCAACACGCCCCGATGTTTCCGCCGCGATTTGTTGTTTTACGCGGTCGGGGTGTGACATTCGTGTTGACCAAAGACTGGTCAAAACTGAAAGTCAAACACTTTTTGACTTTTACGCTAGGAAAGTGATAAAAGAACGAAGGAAGCTTACAAAGGGTCCTTGCTAGGGAGAACTTGATCCACTAATCTCAGGTATGAAGTAAATGACTTCAACTTAGAGAAAATCAGATCAAGGGTGAGTTGAAATGAATGAATGGCTTGGCTATTTATAGTTGTGGTGAAGAAACAAGATCAAGACAAGTGTTTGTGTGACCAAGAAGCAAGAAATCCTAGCCATACATGTGTTAAGAGCAGATTAGAAGCCTTGGAGAGGTGTTAACTTGGTCCCCAAACAAGAAAAAATGCAGAAAAGGGCCTGGTTTGCAAAACAGGAGCTGAATTGGAAGTTTCTAAAATCTGTGTTGCTGGCACTAGCTTATGGACCATAAGCCAAGGTCCATACGGTCCGTAAGGACCCTGCAGATCAGCAACTTTCAAAGTTTAACAGTTTCTGCCCCTGAGCTTGTTTCGTCGCGTTTCGGCACTTCTAACACCCGTCAAACCCATTTTTAAGCTCCATAGTGATGTTAAAGTATAGGGAACTTAAAATATTCTCAAAAACATCTCGGACGTTGGCTCGTTTGGTCGTACGATTGCGTTGTTCGGTTAATTACGACGGAAGTCGTAGCGAACGAAAAAACGATCCAAATTAAGCGACGAATGGAATTTTATTATGCCAATCACTAAAATAAAATATTTTAATGATTACATTAATTTTTGGAGGCCCGGATATATTCAGAACGTAAGATATGCGCGAAAATGCAAACTTATGCACTTTTTGACGCTTTTAGTCCCTATTGATCAATAAAGTTTATTTTAGCATACCGAACCCCTCAAAGCCTATTTCTAAGCTATGTAAAGGATATTTAGGGTATGTTTAACTTATAATCAAGTTCTGGAATGTTTGTTACTATACAAATTGGCATAGTTTTGCAGTTTGACACATATAGTCCCTGCGATCGAACAAACTTGATTTTGACACACCAAACCCTCCAAAACTTATTTTCTAAGTTATGTAAAGGTTGTTTAAGGTATGTTGAGCCTATGTCACTGTTCCGGAGTGTTTGTTGCATTAAACTGATCGTGTTTACGCATTAGTTCGCATATAACTTTCCAGAAAGCGATTTAATGCTCGAAATCGAACAAGAATTGATATGTGCAAATGATACACATAATTATACAAATTCCAAGTATGAAACACAATATTTCATTGGTTTGGTATTTGTTTGATGGTCGTAGTGACACAGGTGTCACAATCTCCCCTACTTTAGGAAATTTCGTCCTGAAATTTAATTTTAGAGGAAACCTGTGAAGACAACTGTGATTATTTCGCTTTCGAATGAGTCCTTCGTTTCCCAAGTAAAACTCTAGGTCAAGTTTGGATTCTTAGCGAATTTGTTAATTTCCAAAATGTTGTCGTTGTTGTAACAAAAGCATGGAGCTTTGAACAATGGATTAGGAGAATGTTTCCTATAAAGACTATTATAGGAAACTTGTGTGTGCTCGAGATCAGAATTGGAGACTGCAAAATAAAATAACACTAGTCAAGGTCCAGGACTTCTAGTAACTTAAATAACGTTAGGCTCGTAATGTAATAAGGAACACTTATATATAGGAAGTACCAGCGGCGTATCCACCATGCCCTTTTTACATTGTTCCCGTCTCGTTATTCTTATCACTACATGTCTTAACACATGACAAAACTTGTTGTGGTTTCTGTGCACTGAATTCCATAATTATGTATGCATCCATAATTACGTAATTCCTTGCACAGTCCGCACAGTTCATTTTGTAACGTGTAGGGAAAAATCAATAGGACATACATGAAATGACTTGACTAGACCACCAGAGGATCTTTTTAACTAGATCAACGAACGATCTTTTTAAATAGATCAACACATGATCTCCTTAACTAGATCGTCGTATGATCTCTTTAAATAGACCACTTAAGGGATCTTTATAACTCAGAACCAAACAGTCGTTTTGAAACAGTACTTTGAATCCAAGGGTCTGACTATTTGCATAGATAGCCCCTTAAGGATTTAAGATAGTACTTTGAGTATCCTTCAGAGAATCTAACATATGAAAATACGGAAGATTCTATTAGGACTTAGATAGCGAGCTTTAGAATTACACATAAACACATAATCACATAATCGTGTATTCGTTAATTTAGTTATTAGCTCGTTTGTTAATTTGAATTAATGCATTTAAAGTACACCAGAAATCCAATCACGGACTTTAATTGGTACTTTAAGTATCCTCAAGAATCTAACTATGAAGATAAGAAGGTCTTATAAGGATACACGAAGCAAAAATGCACTTGATAATCGTGTACATAGTCATATAACATGGGTCCAGTTAAGGACTTGTGAAAGTACCTTTTAGATATCAAGTCAAGAATTTGAAATGGTACTTCAAATATTTGTTTGAGAATTTGTAATTTGTATCTTGTACTTTGTTCCTTTAAAAGAAACGACTACTTAGGATTTTAGGGAAGATCACGAGTAATCACAAAATGAAAGAACCACAAGAGTAGTTTGTTCTGCAAGGAATGTGGTTCCTTGGTGTCGGTATCATAGGGGTATGTCAAACAGACACACAACCATATCAGTTTTGCAAAATAAAATTGGAACACCAATTTTATTTATGTAACAGCTGAATTTTTTCAAACGATAACAACAAGGAAAATACAAGGTCTAATTGTTCACTGCTGCATTGTCGTTTACTTTTGCCTCGTTTATGTTAAACACTCGTCCATGTGCTGGATTTGTGTTAACAAGTCTTGGGAAATTGTTCCGGTAGTGAGTAAGATCACCACAGTTATAGCACGATCCAGGTGGAAACTGTGCTTGAACAACAGCAGGATTTGCAGCATTTTGGTTTTGGGTAGCATGACGGCATGTATTGACCAAATGTCCCAATCATCCACAGTGGGTACATTTGTGACACGGTGTCTGATTCACATGATGACGGTTGCATTTGTTGCACAAGGGTGCAATACCAATATAGTTTTTCCTAGCACGAGGCTGTGCTGGTTGATTTGGTGCAACCTGATCATTCTGAGCAACTACTGTGAAGTTTTGTGAAGCCTTACGCTTCTTTGACTTCTTAGGGGACTGGGTCTGTTTATCCTTTGATTTTTCTTGTGCAGGCTCGTCAGATGGTTTTGGGTCGCCCTTTCGAAAAAGCTTACCCTTCCTGATCTGGGATTCAGTCAAGGTAGCAGACAATTCGATGGCCTGTCTGACGGTAGTAGGGTTGCTACCAGTAACAATATCCTGAACTAGGTCAGGGAGACCATCAATGTACTTTTCGATCGCTTTCTCCAAAGGCATAACCATGGTAGGACATAACAGACTTAACTCCTCATAACGATCAGTGTAGGCTCGATGTTCACCGCTGTCTTGTTTAAGATCGTCAAATTCCCGTTCTAAAGCCCTGAGCTCATGACGAGGACATAATTCCTTCATCATTAGAGCCCGAAGATCTTCCCAGGTTTGTGCCATTGCCACTTCGGTACCCCTATCACGCATCACACCGTTCCACCATGTAAGAGCATGCTTCTCGAATGCACTAGATGCAAACTCAACCTTGTGCTCATTCGGACATTGCACATGTCTGAATGTGCTTTCCAAAATTTTTTCAAACCATTGCAGGAGCGCGGTTGCTCCTTGAGACCCAGAAAACTTCAAAGGTTTAGCAGAATTGAAGGTTTTGAAACTACATTGTGCGTTATTGTTGTTATTATTGTTGTATAACTCATGGATCTGGGTTACTACGCTAGGAAGTACTGCAGCCATTTGCTGAGCAACAAGGGCTGCGACTTCTTCAGCAGTAAAAGGTTGAGCATCACGTAGAGGAGGCATTGTCTAAGAAGAACAAGGAAACATGTGAACGAGTGAGGTCGACAATTGAAAAAACAAAAGAGGTATTGAAAACATCGACAAAACACAAGGAGTGTGATCATTTGCTCATTACCTCGAACAAACAAACGACACGTAGTGACTATCACACCCCCAAAATCCACATGCGAAGTACCACCGCTTAGGGGCATGACTGACCAGGATCCAGCCACCAATTACACTGAGCATTGGTTAATAGTAAGAATGTTCACCAACCATAATAGTTAGTAAACATCATAGTTTGAAGTTTTAAAAGTTTAAGATCAAATAACAGTTTAAGTAAACAGCGGAAACATAGACCAAACAGTTGCAAACAAAGTTCAAGGTTATTTAAAACCCAACACATGGGTTAGACGACCACTACACATTCCCAAGCTGCAAGCTCCTGAGTCACTGGGTACCTACAAAGCATGCAGTAGGGTATCAACAAAAATGTTGGCGAGTTCACGAGTTGTCCAGTTTTTAATTACCAAAAACTTGTTTCACTAGTTAATTTATCCGTTTACACATGCGATGGGGAGCTACCCCATAAGTAAGCGACTAAACTGTTTTTCCAATACCGAATACTTACTTAACCGTACGTTTCCGCAGTGCCCCGTTTGTCAATGTTCTATCATCATTGACGGTTTACCAGAGTTCATTAGTTCACTCCCGTTCCCAGTAACAAGGGTCGGTGTAAGGCTGGTTACACCTAAATAGCGCTATTAACTAATAACCCGTTCGCCAGGCCCCGGCGACTAATCGGTATTAAATGGTAGGGACTTAAGTGATAGAGTTTCGTTTAGTGTTGCTTGTTGCATTACCGTATAAACAATAATTAACTAAGAGTCCCATTTAAGGGGAAGAAAGTAGGTTCGTATCCCTTACGCGGGGATAGCGTTGTTTAAGTTTCCGTTTCCCAAAACCACCGGGAACGCATGCTTTAATAGTTGTGAACTCACCTTGGGTTGCTCGGTAGTTTAGTTTACTTGGTTATGGATGCCGGTCACCACATCCTAATATGGTTACCCGTATAGGTCAGGTTTGGATACAAGTAATCACGTATATCCTACACGTATCTAACACATAGTCCACATACAGTTCTGAGTTATCGGGCCTGCTTTAATAATGGTATAGTCAAACAGTAATAATTAACACGTAGTCCAGTCAAACAGTAATCATGCATGAACAGTCCATACACTTTGGCCCAATAACGGAGACCAGTAGCCCACTCGAGACAAGGTGGTCTCGAGTCGAGACCGAGAGGTCTCGAGTCGCAACCAAGTGGTCTCGGGTTGTAGCGGGGTGGTCTCGAGTCATGCAGGTACGAGTCGCAACCTCAGATGTCTCGGGTTTCAGTCTCGAGTCGAGATCATGAGATCTCGAGTCGAGACCTTGCTGATTTCGAGTCTTGAAGCTTATCTCAAGTTGTTACTTGGTGGTCTCGAGTCCAATCACTTCGGTCTCGAGTTAAAGTTCGATGGTCTCGAGACGAGATCGAAGGTTTCGACTCCAATATTTGTTGTTTCCAGAATGTCTGCACAGTTTGTACTATCCAATAGAATTTCCATTTCATGATCCTATGTACTTATCCAATGAAATTGCACAAACATGTTTTATTGTCTAATTCTATTTCAACATGGATCAAACACAGCATATTCAAATATTCATAACATGTTCATAATACATTCAAACAGTTCATCATTTTTAGGGTTTTCATATTAAATCAAACATGTTCATCCTATAAACCTATGTTCATTCAATCCAACCTAACCCCAAATCGGGTCATAATTTAATCATCAACATTGGCCCTATATCTAACACATAGCCACCTGTTCATCCTTAGATTTAAGTATATTTATGCATTTGTCAAAGAATCTTGCACACCATTTTTAACAACATCCTTATTCAGTTTAACGTATAACCAAGCATGTGGATCATTTACAACCAAGAACATATAATCATTCAACATCTTTAACCATTCATCTACATTATTTACTCATACAAATTATTCATGGAAAACATTTAAACAAAGCATGCATATCATTTATCAACTAAGCATCACAAACTCTATAAGTGTGAAATGCTAACCGAATGGTGTTTGGTGTGAGAGTAGTATGGAATCCGCCGAAAAGAGGACCTTCGAGCTTAGAACAAGAGCTTGATCTTTGCTACACTTGATCCGAGAGTCTTAGTGCTTCCGGTTTGAATCCGAGAGAGAGATGAGAGGAGGTTTGTGGTGGTGTTCTAGGGTTTTAGTGAGAGAGAGAGTGTGTGTGGGTTGCCCAAAAATGGCAAGGTTGGCTATCAACAAAGGTTATATACTCGTTCCAAGCTGGTGCACCCTAATGGGCTTTCGGGTGGACTAAAGGAGGTCCATGTCCCAACCGGCCCACTGTTTACTGTTTACTCGAGACCGAGTGGTCTCGAGTCGTGGTCTTGGTGGTATCGGCTCACCAATACTCTTATTTATATATATATATATATACACAACTTATACATTATACGTACACATTATCGACACATAGCACCTCAAGATAAATCACAACTTTCATTTAATATTATGTACACGCCAATTCAATACAAGATGGTTGCTCGGGAAAACCCAGAGTGTCACATTATCCCCAAGTTTTAAGAACTTTTGTCCTGAAAGTTAAGGCAGTCACTGTCAAGCTAGTATAAGTGAGAACGTTTCAACGGGGTGTCACATCATCCCCTCGTTAGTTTGGAATTTCGTCCTGAAATTCGGTTGTAGCTTCAGTGCTGGGAGTTTCATTAGGGAACAACTGGGGATACTTGTGCTTCATCTGGTCCTCCCGCTCCCAGGTAAACTCTGGGCCACGTCGCGAGTTCCAACGAACTCGCATGAGGGGTATCTGGCTACGTTTGAGGGTTTTGATCTCTCGATCTGTGATCTCAATCGGTTCCTCAGTAAAGTGTAGTTGTTCGTCAATAGTAAGTTCCTTGAAAGGAATGATGAGTGTTTCATCTGACAGACACTTCTTCAGATTAGACACGTGAAAGACGTTGTGCACAGCACTCAGTTCTTCAGGCAGATTCAATCTGTAAGCGACCTTACCGATCTTTTCGGTAATTTCGAATGGTCCGACATATCGCCGATTAAGCTTGCCCCGTTTTCCAAAATGAACCACACCCTTCCAGGGTGAGACTTTAAGTAGAGCCCGGTCACCGACCTGGAACTCTAGTGGTTTCCTATCCTTATCAGCGTAACTCTTCTGACGGTCACGAGCTGCCGCCATGCGTTGTCTGATCTGGGCGATCTTTTCCGTAGTGTCTACCACAAGTTCTGGACCTGTGATTTGGCTGTCACCAACTTCCGCCAAGCAAAGAGGCGATCGGCATTTACGATCGTACAATGCCTCAAAGGGTGCTGCCTGAATGCTGGTGTGGTAGCTGTTGTTGTAGGAGAATTCCACTAACGGTAGGTGCTTTTCCCAACCCTTGCCAAAATCGATCACACATGCCCTAAGCATGTCTTCCAGGGTTTGGATGGTGCGTTCAGATTGCCCATCCGTTTGTGGGTGATAAGCGGTGCTCATGTCCAAGCGTGAGCCAAATGATTTGTGCATAGCTTGCCACAACTCGGAAGTAAAACGCGCGTCTCGATCGGAAATAATAGAGGTTGGCACCCCGTGCTTCGAAACCACTTCTTTAAAGTATACCTCTGCTAAGGTGGAGAACTTGTCTGTTTCTTTAATAGCCAAAAAGTGTGCAGACTTAGTTAATCAGTCCACTATCACCCAAATGGTGTCATTTTCGCGTTGAGACCTAGGCAGGCTAGTAACAAAATCCATGGAAATTTGCTCCCATTTCCATTGCGGGATTTCTGGCTGTTGGAGTAGGCCTGATGGTTTCTGATACTCAGCCTTGACTCTTGCACAAGTCAAACATTTTTTGACATAGGTTGCTATGTGGGCTTTCATGTTAGGCCACCAGTATGTAGTCCTTAAGTCGTGGTACATCTTATCCGAACCAAGATGTACTGAGTAACGGGACTTATGGGCTTCATCCATTACATGTTCGCGCAAATTCCCATAAAGTGGGACCGATATACGCCCGTTTACGTAGTAAGCACCACCTTCTTTTTGTTCTAGCCATTTCCTTGATCCTCGCAGGGACTCAGCCCTGACGTTCTCGACTTTCAATGCTTCGACCTGAGCGTTTCGGATTTGTTTAGGGAGGTTCGAGTGGATGGTGAGCTGTAAGGCACGAACACGCTTAGGTTTGGTTTCCTTCCTGCTGAGGGCATCTGCCACCACATTAGCCTTGTCTGGATGATATTTAATTGCACACTTGTATTCATTTAGAAGTTCGACCCATCGGCGTTGCCGCAAATTCAACTCCTTTTGTTCCATTATGTGCTGTAGACTCTTGTGATCGGTGTAAATCGTGCACTTAGTACCGTACAAGTAATGTCTCCAAATCTTGAGTGCGAAAACCACAGCTCCGAATTCTAAGTCATGTGTCGTGTAGTTCCGTTCGTGGACCTTGAGTTGTCGCGAAGCGTAGGCAATAACTTTCTCGCGTTGCATTAGCACGCAACCAAGTCCTTGAATAGAAGCGTCGTAGTAAACAACAAAGTCGTCGGTACCTTCAGGTAAGGAAAGAATAGGAGCACTACAGAGGTTCTCCTTTAGTTCCTGAAAGGCAGATTCCTGAGCATCACTCCATTTGTAAGCAACACCCTTCTGAGTGAGGGTCGTAAGTGGTTGAGCGATCTTAGAAAATCCCTTGATAAATCTTCGATAGTATCCTGCCAATCCCAAGAATTGGCGAACTTCGGTCGGAGTCTTAGGTATAGGCCAATTCTTAATGGATTCGATCTTAGTGGGGTCGACGTGAATCCCATCCTGGTTGACTATGTGCCCAAGGAAATGGACTTCTCTAAGCCAGAAATCACATTTCGAGAATTTGGCGTACAGTTGCTCATTGCGAAGGAGTTCGAGAATAAGACGCAGGTGTTGTTCATGCTCCTCTTGACTCTTCGAGTAAATTAGGATGTCGTCAATAAACACAATTATGAACTTGTCGAGGTAGGGTTTGCAAACTCGGTTCATGAGATCCATGAAGATCGCAGGTGCGTTGGTCATTCCGAAAGGCATAACAAGGAATTCATAGTGACCATAGCGGGTTCTGAAAGCAGTCTTAGAGACGTCCTCATCGCGGACTCTCAGCTGGTGATAACCCGATCGCAGATCAATCTTGGAATAGTAGCGCGACCCTTGTAGCTGGTCGAACAGATCGTCGATACGGGGAAGTGGATAACGATTCTTGATGGTAACCTTGTTCAGTTCGCGGTAATCAATGCACATTCGGAATGTGCCATCCTTCTTTTTGACAAAGAGCACTGGGGCTCCCCAGGGTGATGAGCTAGGACGGATAAAACCTTTGTCCAAAAGTTCTTGTAGTTGAGTAGAAAGTTCCTTTAGTTCAGCGGGGGCTAGTCGATAAGGTGCACGAGCTATATGTGCTGCTCCGGGAGCTAGCTCGATTTGAAATTCGACCTGACGGTGAGGAGGGAGTCCAGGTAGTTCTTCAGGAAATACCTCAGGATAGTCGCGTACAACTGGAAAATCTTCAATCCTGTTTTCCTTTTTCTGCGTGTCGGCAACAAGTGCTAAGATAGCGGTGTGCCCCTTTCGTAAACACTTCTGGGCTTTGAAGAATGAAATGATGCCTGTGACTTCTCCGCCTTTGTCCCCTTGAACGATAAGGGGTTTGCCAGGAGGACGGAGAATACGAACAGCTTTCTCTTGGCAGAGGATTTCAGCTCGATGCTTGGATAACCAATCCATACCAATGACGACGTCGAAGCTTCCGAGAATGATGGCGAAGAGATCGATACGGAAGGTCTGACCAGACAATTCTAGTTTGCAGTTACGAATAACGTGTGAGGCCTCGAGGTTCCTACCATTAGCTATTTTAACGATGTGCTTAGAGCTTAACGGCGTAAGAGGGGACTTAAGCTTCTTACTAATACGAAGGGATACATAACTAGCATCCGCTCCAGAATCAAATAACACGGAAACATAACGATCATTAAGTAGGAACTTACCCGCCACCACGTTGGGGTCGTTCCTTGCTTCAGCAGCCCCAATCACGAAGGCCCTTGCATTGTTTCCAGCTCCCTGGTTGTTGTCGTTGTTTCCAGCACCCCGATTATTGTTGTTGCGATTCTGGTTCAGCTGGGGGCAATCCTTTCGCATGTGCCCTATTGCCCCACATTTGTAGCATTCACGGTTGTTTCCTTACTGCTGCTGTTGCTGTGGTTGATGCTGATTCTGCCTAACTGGGAACTGACTCCTGCAGTCTTTGGCTTCATGCCCCATCTTGTTGCATCGTTGACACTGACCTTTGCCACATGGCCCACTGTGGTGTCGGTTACATTTGTTACACTTGGGGTGGTTTCCTTGATAGCCACCCTGTTGCTGAGAGCCTTTGTTGTTTTCAGTTTTCCTTTGTTGAGTCGGGGTCTAGGTGGGGTTAGCATCCTTACCCTGATTTCCATCCCACTTTCGTTTGTTATCGCTAGAGGTTCCGGCAGTAGCACTGATCCTTTTGGGCAGCTTGCCCTCCTCCACAGCCTGATCAGTGAGTTTGTGAGCAAGACGGACCACTGGCTGAATGGTATTGAGGTTGGCTGAGGTCACATGGCTCCGGATTTCTGGGTCCAAGCCTTTGATGTACAATTCGATCCTTCGATACATAGGTCGGGACATGTTTGGGCAAAGAGCAGTGTAGTCGTTGGACTGCTTGGTGTAGGTCTCGATCTCTGATCTAACCATCTTGAGCTCAAAGTATTCGTTTTCGAGCTTATGAATGTCATCCCTGTGACAGTATTCTTCCTTGATCATGTCCTTGAAATCTTCCCATGCAGTAGCATTTGCAGTTTCCAGACCAAGCATCTGAATCTGCGCCTTCCACCATGATAGCGCGTTTCCTTCAAGCATACCAGTCGCAAACTTTACCCAGTTAGCAGGGGGACACTCGCAGACAGCAAAGACAGCTTCAGCCTTTTCAATCCAGTGTAAAAGGCCGATGGCACCCTCAGTGCCGTTGAAAGGGAGAGGCTTGCAATCCATGAAAGTTTTGAAAGTACAAACACGTGGTTGCGCAGGCGCTTGCTGACCTGTTATGAGAAGCGAAGCGAATAGGCTTAGAGGTGAAAAGACGATGCGGGGGTAGGATCTAAACATCCTAAAGTAACGAGTTTACCTCCAGGGTGAGCTGCGAAAGCTGCAACCACCATGTTGAGCAAGTTAGTGAACTGAGCCTGGGTCATGTTAACGTTTCCTCTTCCGCTTCCACTCATTGTCTTCATAACCAGAAAACACAGTATGAGTGTGATGTCGTAATGTAGCGAGAATGAGATAGAAGAGGGATGCGTATCTATCTAATTTAGGCACACTAGTACGTATAGTAGAACAACAATATGAAGTAAACAAGCAAGTAAACACAAGTCCGAGCTATGAGGTCTATTAGGCTGAGTCTTGCCCTTGGAGTGTAGTGTCGTCATGAGTCACGGGTTATAGTCTGGTTTTTCTCAAAAAGACTTTCTTTTTAAAACCGAGTTCACTATAACCAATGGCTCTGATACCAATCTGTCACACCCCCAAAATCCACATGCGGAGTACCACCGCTTAGGGGCGTGACTGACCAGGATCCAACCACCAATTACACTGAGCATTTGTTAATAGTAAGAATGTTCACCAACCACAATAGTTAGTAAACATCATAGTTTGAAGTTTTAAAAGTTTAAGATCAAATAACAGTTTAAGTAAACAACGGAAACATAGACCAAACAGTTGCAAACAAAGTTCAAGGTTATTTAAAACCCAACACATGGGTTAGACGACCACTACACATTCCCAAGCTGCAAACTCCTGAGTCATTGGGTACCTGCAAAGCATGCAGTAGGGTATCAACAAAAATGTTGGCGAGTTCACGAGTTGTCCAGTTTTTAATTACCAAAAACTTGTTTCACCAGTTAATTTATCCGTTTATACATGCGATGGGGAGCTACCCCATAAGTAAGCGACTAAACTGTTTTTCCAATACCGAATACTTACTTAACCGTACGTTTCCGCAGTGCCCCGTTTGTCAATGTTCTATCATCATTGACGGTTTGCTAGAGTTCATTAGTTCACTCCCGTTCCCAGTAACAAGGGTCGGTGTGAGGCTGGTTACACCTAAATAGCGCTATTAACTAATAACCCGTTCGCCAGGCCCCAGCGACTAATCGGTATTAAATGGTAGGGACTTAAGTGATAGAGTTTCGTTTAGTGTTGCTTGTTGCATTACCGTATAAACAATAATTAACTAAGAGTCCCATTTAAGGGGAAGAAAGTAGGTTCATATCCCTTACGCGGGGATAGCGTTGTTTAAGTTTCCGTTTCCCAAAACCACCGGGAACGCATGCTTTAATAGTTGTGAACTCACCTTGGGTTGCTCGGTAGTTTAGTTTACTTGGTTATGGATGCCGGTCACCACGTCCTAATATGGTTACCAGTATAGGTCAGGTTTGGATACAAGTAATCACGTATATCCTACACGTATCTAACACATAGTCCACATACAGTTCTGAGTTATCGGGCCTGCTTTAATAATGGTACAGTCAAACAGTAACAATAAACACATAGTCCAGTCAAACAGTAATCATGCATGAACAGTTCATACACTTTGGCCCAATAACGGAGACCAGTAGCCCACTCGAGACAAGGTGGTCTCGAGTCGAGACCGAGAGGTCTCGAGTCGCAACCAAGTGGTCTCGGGTTGTAGCGGGGTGGTCTCGATTCATGCAGGTACGAGTCGCAATCTCAGATGTCTCGGGTTTCAGTCTCGAGTCGAGATCATGAGATCTCGAGTCGAGACCTTGCTGATTTCGAGTCTTGAAGCTTATCTCAAGTTGTTACTTGGTGGTCTCGAGTCCAATCACTTCAGTCTCGAGTTAAAGTTCGATGGTCTCGAGTCGAGACCGAAGGTTTCGACTCCAACATTTGTTGTTTCCAGAATGTCTGCACAGTTTGTACTATCCAATAGAATTTCCATTTCATGATCCTATGTACTTATCCAATGAAATTGCACAAACATGTTTTATTGTCTAATTCTATTTCAACATGGATCAAACACAGCATATTCAAATATTCATAACATGTTCATAATACATTCAAATAATTCATCATTTTTAGGGTTTTCATATTAAATCAAACATGTTCATCCTATAAACCTATGTTCATTCAATCCAACCTAACCCCAAATCGGGTCATAATTTAATCATCAACATTGGCCCTATATCTAACACATAGCCACCTGTTCATCCTTAGATTTAAGTATATTTATGCATTTGTCAAAGAATCTTGCACACCATTTTTAACAACATCCTTATTCAGTTTAACGTATAACCAAGCATGTGGATCATTTACAACCAAGAACATATAATCATTCAACATCTTTAACCGTTCATCTACATTATTTACTCATACAAATTATTCATGGAAAACATTTAAACAAAGCATGCATATCATTTATCAACTAAGCATCACAAACTCTATAAGTGTGAAATGCTAACCGAATGGTGTTTGGTGTGAGAGTAGTATGGAATCCGCCGAAAAGAGGACCTTCGAGCTTAGAACAAGAGCTTGATCTTTGCTACACTTGATCCGAGAGTCTTAGTGCTTCCGGTTTAAATCCGAGAGAGAGATGAGAGGAGGTTTGTGGTGGTGTTCTAGGGTTTTAGTGAGAGAGAGAGAGTGTGTGTGGGTTGCCCAAAAATGGCAAGGTTGGCTATCAACAAGGGTTATATACTCGTTCCAAGCTGGTGCACCCTAATGGGCTTTCGGGTGGACTAAAGGAGGTCCATGTCCCAACCGGCCCACTGTTTACTGTTTACTCAAGACCGAGTGGTCTCGAGTCGTGGTCTTGGTGGTCTCGGCTCACCAATACTCTTATTTATATATATATATATACGCAACTTATACATTATACGTACACATTATCGACACATATCACCTCAAGATAAATCACAACTTTCATTTAATATTATGTACACGCCAATTCAATACAAGATGGTTGGTCGGGACAACCCAGAGTGTCACATTATCCCCAAGTTTTAAGAACTTTCATCCCGAAAGTTAAGGCAGTCACTGTCAAGCTAGTATAAGTGAGAACTTTTCAACGGGGTGTCACAGTGACTAATCAAAGTAAATGGGTCAATATAATGTGTCACTGAAGACATGCTCGCCTATAAGTGAACACTCACCCCAAGCGTTCCCAGGTAAGAGTGACTGGTCCGATACTGCGGATTTGTACGAACACTCTAGCCTTAGACAGAAAACTCAGGGTACAGGCATTCACCCTTCCAGTTTGCACGTGTTCACATTATTTAGACCCAAACTTTGACGAGATTTTGAAAATACCAAAGGCTTAAAAGCCTAAAAACAAATCATCTAAGGATAGATGACTTCTTGTTATATTTTGAAAATTTTTGACTTGAGAGAATGAATTGTGTTTTGTTTTTGTTAATCACCTAAGGATAGGTGAAGTGTATTGTTTTAAGACTAAACACAAGATAACTTGTGTTAGGGTCCTAGGAAGGTTATAGTCTAGGTCAAAGCATTACCAATAACCTAATTCCCTATAACCATTGGCTCTGATACCAACTTTTCTGTCACACCCCAACCACGTAAAACAACAAATCGTGGCGGAAACGTCGGGGAGTGTTGTAACATAATCATTGTTTCACAACCATGGATTAAATTGTTTCGTTTTATTGAATTATTGAACTCATTATTTTATTACAATTCAGATAAATACAAATATTGTCTTTCGAGTTTTAAAGTCACTAAGGCACGAGTCCATCCTATATATAGCATGCATCAACAATCATCTCATAGCATCACCTGAAACATATATGAAAATAGGTACGTCAGCATAAAAATTCCTGTGAGTAACATAGGTTTTGTTGATTTAGGTTCATGGCTTTAGTTAACATGAGAAAATTGTTTTATGTTTTACCAAAAATAGCCATGAATCCTTGTAAAAAGTTTTGTTTCTAAAAATGCATTGTTTTGATAAAAGGTTTGTAGTATATAAAATATACTTTGGTTTGGAAATAGTTATACGTATAGTATATCAAAATATACTTTTGTTACTGAAATAATAGAATTGGTCGTATATCACCAATATACTTTGGTTTTGTAAATAACATTTCAAACAATACATTGGTTTTGAGATTAACATATCAACTATGCTTTGGTTTTGATAAAAACATATCAATTATGTTTTGATTTTGAAAATAACAAAGTAGTATGTTAAAACATATGTTGGATTTTGTACATAGTATATCAAAATATACTTTGGATAATAATATTGTAAGGACCTTCAAAAATGTCCCAAAACGACCCGTAAGTGAGAACCCGGACCCCTGAAACCCTACTGTGCATGAAAAACCAAGAAAAACAGATTTTTGGTCTTCACGCGGGCCGCGTAAGGGTAAGCCTAGGCTTACGCAGGCCGCGACAACACATCAAAACTCCGGATTAGCTAACAGGCCATGTGTCGTCCACCTGGCAAACCTACTCGTGACACTGTAGCCTTAATCTACGAATAGATGGCCCTCGCGGGCCGCGTAAGAATCAAGAGGGGGCTTACGCGGGCCGTGTAAACCCCATATTTTAGCTATAAATAGCTTGGGTCATGAGCAGTTCACTGGTGTCGAAAGTTTAGTTACTGACCTAGTTCGTATGCATTGTTATTTAAATTTGGTTACAAGGCTAATTAGTAGGCTAAACTCTGCCCGTTTAAATCTGCAATGCGAGTCATTCTCTTTTTATCAATAATGTTTTACAATACTCCAAACATTTTCAAAAGTTATAATTACAGGGATTAAGTCGTGGTTATCTTGAATCACTGGCTAGTGTGGTATTGTGCACATTACTAATTTCTCACGGTTAGGCTAATAAATCCTAACAGTGATAATCAACACTACTTGGGTGAAAAGATCCAATAGTGGTATGACCATCGTCACCAAGAGGTGACACGGCGCCAGATAAAAATAAGATAGGAGCCACTGTAATCGCTCTTATGCTGTAATTTATAACTATGTGTCGTTTTATCAAATTTGAGTGACTCGCCAGTATTTCCCCGCTGATAAAATATTTTTAAAACATGTTTCAGGTGACTACTGTGAACCAAGGAAAAGTGCTACGGAGCACTAATAAAGCTTGAAGTAGTGGCTCAGTTAAACAAATAAACATGTTTTGCAAATCAGGGAATTCCCTTGTGAAATTCCTCTATTGTAAATTACGGGGTTTATCCCGATTTATGAAATAAAATAATTGGGCATTTCAAGTTTTAAAGATCCTGTTAAAATCTTCCGCTATCAACTCAATTAATAAATACCACGGGTTTCTGTCCCACGGCTCCTGGACCGGGTAAAACCGGGACGGGGGCCGTGACAGAAAAAGGTGGTATCAGAGCCACTGATTTAAGCCAATTAAGTATTTAGAAATACTTAATTTTTCTGATTGCCATCCTGTGATTATGTGTTTTTAACTGACTATTTGTTAGTTACAGTATGGGTAAGCAAAAAATTTCGGACATCTATCGTCAATTAGATAGTTCACCAAAAGATAAGGGAACTTCATTTCAATCAAATTCCTCAAGAAACTCAGCAGATACCGAGGAAGGAATATTTGTTCGTAAAGCACAGTTTGAAAAACCACTTACCATTAAGAAAAGAAGTTGGATTATTAGAAAAAGTCAAGAGAAAATAAAGAAGACACAACCAAAAGGAGTGATGAGTAATAAGGAAACTCAGGAAATAGGCGATAATCCACCAGAGGGCAAATCTCTATATGTTAGCCACTACAACAACAAATGCTAACTTTTAATTAAGTTAAACTGTCAACACCCTGACCCAGTATTAGCACCCATATTATCCATAAGCTAGAAACTTTGCCTATTAGATGAACAACTTAGTAATAGAAGATAAAATAAAGGCATGTTAAACATAATATTCCAAAATAGATTAAAATAAATTATGAATGCACAACCCTAGTATATTTTAAATTTCAGTTGTACTTTGTAACAAATATATATAAAAGTCGCAATGTTTGCCATTTTTCTGTGTGAAAAATGATACTTGAATGGTTGTACTAAATATTAGTCTGGGAAAATTTAACTTACAAAGTTGTGTGTTTCTTCATGGATACTAACAACATGAATGAGTTATCTGAAGCTCTTCAGAATCTCAATCTCTATTTTGTGAATGTGGAAGTCTCCAGAGATTTTACCGGTTATTGTGCCGACATCGAGGAACCTATGGAATTTCAAGCCCAACCTCCGGAGAAACCAAAGCCAAAGAAGAAAAGAAGATTCGTGGGCTGGAGGCGCGTACGCAGGAAGAAACCAACAACTAAGAAAGTTGCTAAGACGGAAGATCCCATGGATAAAGGAAAAGAAATAGAGATCGGGGAAAGCTCCAAGCAAGCCGAGGAAATACCAATGTGGGAAGAGTTGGATCGCATGCTGGCAGACTGTGATATCCTTAAGCCTGTCAATGAAAACCTTTTTACTTATCCTGCTGAAACTCAACTCCCAATAAATTTGGAACCTGCCATCCAAGATCCCCTTGTCAATACCCGACCTTTAGGAGAAATAGAAGAATGGTGGACCAATGACTGGCAGTTCCAGAACCTCTTAAATAACCCTTATACCTTTCTCCCTTAGTTTAACCCAGAGCCTGCACCAAACCCACCGATGGGCAATGAGAATTTGGCTGAACGCCGCCGTTTTGGTGAGGAGCTGGTGGACGCAGGGAATCAAATCCGGGAGGTGGGAGAACAGATTTCCTGGAAGTACGACGAGAGGGAACGTCGTTACTGAAAATGCCAGCTGATGGGATAGTATGTGGTGGAGGAAGCATGTGTTTAATAAAAATATAATTATGTGAAATAACCTAAAAATAAAACTTTTGTAAGATAACAGGTGTGTACGGAAGCCTATTATAATATATAAAAATGGAAGTCGAGAAATCGACCATTTTGGTTATACGCGTTGATGTGATTATGTGCGATTGTTTTGTTATGTTGATTATTAATTATTTTCTGCTAATCACTTATATATATTAATTACCAGATGGAATACGCTGGTAATGAACCCGTTAACGAAGTTAATCAATCTGAACAAAACCATGAAGATCAATTTCTGAATAGGCAAGATATCGAGAATATCGTTGCTCAGGGAATAGCCAATGCTATTCCAGCAATCCTTGCTGCTGCCCGAAATCCAGTTGAACCTCAACAAATTATTCCTAGCAAACGTACACACGGCAACAATTTCAGTAATAGTGTAAACGGAGGCGGCAACCATACTAATAACGACAACGATGGGATGCAAGCCCCACTCCTTAAGAAAATGAAAGTTGCAACGCCTGGTTGCACTTACAAGGAGTTTCTTGCCTGTAAACCGGTTGAATTTGCAGGCAACAAAGGGGCGACTGCTGCACTGCGTTGGTTTGAGAAAACCGAGGCGGTGATTAAAATAAGTAAATGTGCCGGGGAAGACAAGGTAATGTACACGTCGCATCTATTTAAAGAAGGGGCACTAGAATGGTGGAATACGGTACTTCAAGCCAAGGGAAGCGATGTAGCCTATGCCATAAGTTGGGAAGAATATAAGCGACTGGTGGAAAGAAAATTCTGTCCCAAGTGTGAAAAGGAACAAATGGCAAATAAATTCTTGAACCACCGGATGGTGGGTGTAGACTATCGAGGGTATACTTCGACATTCTTCGAGTACGCTAGAGTAGTACCAACCCTGGCTTCGCCAGAGCTGGTGCTTATTTCCCGCTATATCTGGGGTTTAATTGGCGAAATCCGTGATATCATTAAAGCTGCGAGACCTCACACTATTGACGATGCTGTGGAATTAGCTAACACCCTAACTAACGGACTGGTACGTACAAGAGAAGAAAATTGGAAAAAGGAGGTGGCCCAAAAGATTACCCAAGGATTCCGTATGGGTAACCGTAGTAATTTCAAGAAAAAGGGAACTGGGCAATCTTCCAATGTTCCATTTTGCAATACCTGTAAAAGAAAACATTTTGGTAGATGCAAGGGGTATTGCAATTTCTGCAAAATTCCGGGGCATCAAGAGGAAGATTGCGGGAAGAAGAAAGCAACAGTCTGCTACAACTGTGGAGAAGCTGGGCATTTTAGGCCAGACTGCCCAAAATTGGTCAAACCAGCTGATAACAAAGCCAAACCTGCCGAAGGAACTACCAAGAAAACGTAAGAGCCTTCCAGTTGACTACTCAGGAAGCAGAACTAATTCCTGACGTAATAGCTGGTACGTTCCTAGTTCACGACGTTTATGCAAAAGTATTATTTGAATCTGGTGCAAACCAAAGTTTTATAAATACTTCATTCTGCCAAGCTCTTAATTTACCCCTAACCAACCTTAGGCAGATTTTTACAGTCGAAACAGCAGATGGGAATTCTGTTAAAATAGATAAGGTTTTTGCGAGAAGGAAAGATAGAACTCTTAGGTCATAAATTTTCTGCAAACCTGTTACCTATGAAATTAGCCGAATTCGATATTGTGTTAGGAATGGATTGGTTAGTAGCCAACCATGCTCGAATCCTATGTGATAAAAACTCCATAGAAATCCATACACCCACAGGAGAATTAGTGGTGATTACAGGAGATAAGCCACGAAAGCCACTGAAATTCATTTCCGTAATGAAGTTGGCCAGTTATTCAAGAAAACAAGAAATAGTGTATATGATCTCAGCTATCATTAACACTAAAAATAAGGAACTTATGGAAATTCCAGTAGTATCAGAATACCTGGATGTATTCCCAGAAGAATTACCTGGATTACCACCAAATAGGGAAGTAGAATTTAGGATTCATCTAATTCCTGGAACTACACCGATAGCTAAGGCACCTTATCGGTTAGCACCCACCGAAATGCTAGAATTGAAAAAGCAGCTAGATGAATTATTAAGTAAAGGATTTATACAACCTAGTTCATCCCCGTGGGGAGCTCCAGTGTTGTTTGTGAAAAAGAAAGATGGGTCAATGAGAATGTGTATCGATTATAGGGAATTGAATAAGGTTACAATTAAGAATCGATATGCATTACCTAGGATTGATGATCTTTTCGACCAACTTCAAGGAGCTAGATACTTTTCTAAGATAAATTTGCGCTCCGGATACCATCAATTGAAGGTACAAGAAGAAGACATACCTAAAACTGCTTTCAGAATTAGGTACGGTCATTACGAGTTTACAGTCATGCCCTTCGGACTAACAAATGCTCCAGCAGCATTTATGGACATGATGAATAGAATCTGTAAACCGTATTTGGATAAATTTGTAATTGTCTTCATCGATGATATACTTATTTATTCCAAAAGCCAGGATGAACACTGTCAGCACTTGCATGCACTCTTAACTTTGTTAAGAAATGAGAAGCTTTACGCCAAATTCTCGAAGTGTGAATTTTGGCTGCAAGAGGTACAATTTTTAGGACACATGGTGAATCACGAAGGCATTCACGTAGATCCCTCCAAAATAGAAGCAATCACCAAATGGAAAGTCGCACAAACAGCTATAGAAATTAGAAGTTTTCTAGGGTTAGCTGGTTACTATAGACGCTTTATTAAGGATTTTTCCAAAATAGCTGTACCATTAACTAAGCTAACCTGTAAATCAGTTAAGTTTGAATGGGGACCCAGACAGGAAGAGGCCTTTAGGATTTTGAAGCAAAAGTTAACAATCGCCCCAATTCTTGCCTTACCAGAAGGAACGGAAGATTTTGAAGTTTATTGTGATGCTTCTAAGCTAGGATTAGGATGTGTGTGCTAATGCAACACAAGAAGGTAATTGCGTACGCTTCAAGGCAATTGAAAAAGCACGAAGAAAATTATACGACACATGACTTAGAATTAGGAGCCATAATTTTTACCCTTAAAATTTGGAGACATTATCTGTATGGAAGTAAGTTTACTATCTTTACATATCATAAGAGCTTAAGATACATATTTGGGCAAAAAGAATTAAACATGAGGCAACGAAGGTGGATGGAAATCTTAAGTGACTACGACTGTGATATTCAATATCACGAAGGAAAAGCAAACGTAGTTGCAGATGCCTTAAGTCGTAAGTATCATGAAAAGCAAAAGCGAGTTCGTGCCCTTAGATTAAATCTACAGTTAGATTTAATGGAACAACTGAAAAATATTCAGGAAACAGGAATCGAGGATGATGCTGAAGGAATGAAGGGACGAATAAAAGAATTAGAGCAAGGAAGTGATGGAATTTGGAGATTCCACAAGAAATGAATATGGGTACCTAAGCAAGGAGAATTAAGGAATAAGATTTTAGAAGAAGCCCATAAATCTAGGTATACCATGCACCCCGGAAACAATAAGATATACCAAGATTTAAGAAATAATTTCTGGTGGATAGGAATGAAAAAGGACATAGCAAGATATGTTTCTAAATGTCTTACTTGTTCACAAGTTAAGGCAGAACACCAGAAACCTTCAGGTCTACTACAACAATTAGAAATGCCTGTATGGAAATGGGAACTTATAACTATGGACTTTGTTACTAAGTTGCCCAAAACCAGATAGGGTAATGATGCGATTTGGGTAATTGTGGATCGATTAACCAAATCAGCTCATTTTCTACCCATGAAAGAAACCTTTAGCATGGAAAGGTTGGCCAAGTTGTATGTAGATGAAGTAGTATCATTACATGGAGTCCCACTCTCCATTGTATCGGATAGGGATAGTCGTTTCACTTCCCATTTCTGGACAAGCTTCCAAGAAGCAATGGGAACCCGACTAAATTTAAGCACTGCATATCATCCTCAAACAGACGGACAAAGTGAAAGGACAATCCAAACCCTGGAAGACATGCTTAGGGCATGTGTGATAGATTTTGGTGGAAATTAGGATGACCACCTACCCTTAATTGAATTCTCCTATAACAATAGTTATCATTCAAGCATCAAAGCTGCCCCATTCGAAGCACTGTATGGACGAAAGTGCAGAACTCCAGTTTGTTGGACAGAAATAGGAGAAAGTCAACTATCAGGTCCTGAAATTGTGCAGGAAACCACCGACAAGATCACTCAAATCAAGGAAAGACTGAAAACGGCTAGAGATCGCCAGAAGAGTTATGCAGAAAATCGACGCAAGCCACTAGAATTTCAAATCGGAGATAAGGTACTCTTAAAAGTTTCTCCTTGGAAAGGAGTAATTCGGTTCAGTAAGAAAGGGAAGCTGAGTCCAAGATACGTAGGACCATTCCCAGTAATACAGCGAGTAGGGCCAGTCGCCTATCACTTACAACTACCAGAAGAATTAGCTGGAGTACATGAAATATTTCATGTATCCAACCTCAAGAAGTGTTTATCTGACGAATCTTTGGTAGTACCCCTTCAAGATGTAGAGGTAAATGAGAAGTTAAAATTTGTTGAGAAGCCACTGCAAATAGAAGACAGAAAGATTAAGTTTCTCAAGCACAAAAGACTGGTATTGGTCAAAGTTAAATGGGATTCAAAAAAGAGGACCCGAGTACACTTGGGAGTTGGAATCGGAGATAAAGCGAAAGTACCCTCACTTATTCCAGTAAATCTCGAGGACGAGATTTTAAATAAGGTGGGGAGGATGTAAGGACCTTCAAAAATCTCCCAAAACGACCCGTAAGTGAGAACCCGGACCCCTGAAACCCTACTGTGCATGAAAAACCAAGAAAAACAGATTTTTGGTCTTCACACGGGCCGCGTAAGGGTAAGCCTAGGCTTATGCGGGCCACGACAACACATCAAAACTCCAGATCAGCTAACAGGCCACGTGTCGTCCACCTGGCAAACCTACTCGTGACACTGTAGCCCTAATCTACGAATAGATGGCCCTCGCGGGCCGCGTAAGAATCAAGAGGGGGCTTACGCGGGCCGCGTAAACCCCATATTTTAGCTATAAATAGCTTGGGTCATGAGCAGTTCACTGGTGTTGAAAGTTTTAATCAAAACAAAGTTCTACTGCTCGAAAATCATATTTACAATAGGGAGGCGCTGCTACGATACAGGGTATTAACTCGATCGATGCTACGATTCAATGTCCAATCGATTGAAACTATCCAAAGGATGTGTAAGTGCTGCCCAAATTAGGGCTATACTTTGTCATTCGTCGTGAATACGATGGATGTTTAAGTATTGCACTTTGTCATTCATTGTGAGGGTTTTAATCTCGTGAGTTATCGTAAATGCTGTATTAGTTACTAACCTAGTTCGTATGCATTGTTATTTAAATTAGGTTACAAGGCTAATCAGTAGGCTAAACTCTGCCCGTTTAAATCTGCAATGCAAGTCATTCTCTTTTTATCAATAATGTTTTACAATACTCCAAACATTTTCAAAAGTTATAATTACAGGGATTAAGTCGTGGTTATCTTGAATCACTGGCTAGTGGGGTATTGTGCATATTACTAATTTCTCACGGTTAGGCTAATAAATCCTAACAGTGATAATCAACACTACTTGGGTGAAAAGATCCAATAGTGGTATGACCATCGTCACCAAGAGGTGACACGGCGCCAGATAAAAATAAGATAGGAGCCACTGTAATCGCTCTTATGCTGTAATTTATAACTTTGTGTCGTTTTATCAAATTTGAGTGACTCGCCAGTATTTCCCCGCTGATAAAATATTTTTAAAACATGTTTCAGGTGACTACTGTGAACCAAGAAAAAGTGCTACGGAGCACTAACAAAGCTTGAAGTAGTAGCTCAGTTAAACAAATAAACATGTTTTGCAAATCAGGGAATTCCCTTGTGAAATTCCTCTATTGTAAATTACGGGGTTTATCCCGATTTATGAAATAAAATAATCGGGCATTTCAAGTTTTAAAGATCCTGTTAAAATCTTCCGCTGTCAACTCAATTAATAAATACCACGGGTTTTTGTCCCGCGGCTCCTGGACCGGGTAAAACCGGGACGGGGGCCGTGACAAATATCACATTTGAGAGTACATCAAACTGTACCTTGGTAGGACAACAAAATATACAAGAAAACATGATTTAGTATTCATTCAAACCTTAGTGTATCAAACTACACCTTGGAGTCTATAGAAATACCACAAAGGCAATTTCTATTTGGTTAAAATTTGGTTTCTGACATTCCATACAACAGGAATGGGGTGTCTGGTCCTATAGTGCTATATCATACTACCAATCGGCTTGGTGAATGTATTAAAATGAGTACAATCCAACAATTAGTTTTACAAGTTTTGAAAATCAGTGTTTAAACCATAGATAATCGTTTAATTCGTCAAAAGAATAAGTACTAAGCATGTGTAATCATATAGTTTAAAATCTTGAAAATAACAAATAGGCACATATGTTTCACCCCTAAACAATTGAGAGCAGTAAAAGAGGGGACTATGTACTCACTTGAGATTGCAAGTATCATTGATTAAGTGTCCTAACGAAGCTCAGGAAATCAAGGAATCAAGTGGCACCTAGTATGGAATCACTATATTAAACAATCGACTCCTAAGTCGGAAGATTTGGTAGAATGATGTCTCGTAAACCAAATGAGCATTGGAACTCATGTGATATGGTTTAACGAAGTCTACATTCTAAAACGGAACCTATCCTAAGTGCTTACGACCCGTTACGACCCGTTAAGGTAGCTTATGCTACGTTAACGCGTCGTTCGCGCAAACGCGCGTTCAAGACGTCTAACTAGTCCTATGACAAGTATTATATGCCTATACATGTTTAAATATGTTGCATAATCAGTTAAGTGGCAAATGTTTATATTACATATGCTTAAATACCAATTATGCATGAAAAGGGAATTTTGGTCATTTACCTAAGGCATATAAACTACCTATCATACAACTACTTAAACTATGTGACCATAAGGTATAACCTCGGAAGGTTATTCCCTATACAGCTATGGTCAGTAAACATGCTTGCTCGGATCCTAGTAATCGACCAAACGGGTCGAGTTCGAAAGTCTAAGCGGTGGTTTAGACCGCATGACTTACGACTCTAAACAAGCACTAAAATAAAAGTGACGAGCTAAGCATGTTAAAACATGGTTAACTAAGTTAGAAAACAGGTTTTTGATATCAAAACAAAGTGTTTTGATACCAAGAGTAGTTTGGTTGCAAAATACGCTTAAATGCGCATTTTGACCGAAACTACAACTCGTCACTACGCCTAGTCAACGTGGTAATCTGTAGGTATAGTCACTAGGGACTATAACCATCATGATTACGCTCACGTTGCGAAGTTCAAACGAACTTTCGTGTTGACCAAAGACTGGTCAAAACTGAAAGTCAAACACTGTTTGACTTTTACACTAGGAAAGCGATAAAAGAACGAAGGAAGCTTACAAAGGGTCCTTTCTAGGGAGAACTTGATCCACTAATCTCAGGTATGAAGTAAATGACTTCAACTTAGAGAAAATCAGATCAAGGGTGAGTTGAAATGAATGAATGGCTTGGCTATTTATAGTTGTGGTGAAGAAACAAGATCAAGAAAAGGGTTTGTGTGGCCAAGAAGCAAGAAATCCTAGCGATACATGTGTTAAGAGCAGATTAGAAGCCTTGGAGATGTGTTAACTTGGTCCCCAAACAAGAAAAATTGCAGAAAAGGGCCTGGTTTGCAAAACAGGAGCTGAATTGGACGTTTCTGAAATCTGGGTTGCTGGCACTAGCTTACGGACCGTAAGCCAAGGTCCATACGGTCCGTAAGGACCCTGCAGATCAGCAACTTTCAAAGTTTGACAGTTTCAGCCCCTGAGCTTGTTTCATCGCGTTTCGGCACTTCTAACACCCGCCAAACCCATTTTCAAGCTCCATAATGATGTTAAAGTATAGGGAACTTAAAATATGCTCAAAAAGATCTCGGATGTCAGCTCGTTTGGTCGTACGATTGCGTTGTTCGGTTAATTACGACGGAAGTCGTAACGAACGCAAAAACGATCCAAATTAAGCGACGAATGGAATTTTATTATGCCAATCACTAAAATAAAATATTTTAATGATTACATAAACTTATGTAAAGGATATGCGCGACAATGTAAACTTATGCACTTTTTGACGCTTTTAGTCCCTATTGATCAATAAAGTTTATTTTAGCATACCGAACCCCTCAAAGCCTATTTCTAAGCTATGTAAAGGATATTTAGGGTATGTTTAACTTATAATCAAGTTCCAGAATGTTCATTACTATAAAAATCGGTATAGTTTCGCAGTTTGACACATATAGTCCCGGGGATCGAACAAACTTGATTTTGACACACCAAACCCTCCAAAACTTATTTTCTAAGTTATGTAAAGGTTGTTTAAGGTATGTTGAGCCTATGTCACTGTTCCGGAGTGTTTGTTGCATTAAACTGATCGTGTTTACGCATTAGTTCGCGTATAACTTTCCAGAAAGCTATTTAATGCTCGAAATCGTACAAGAATTGATATGTGCAAATGATACACATAATTATACAAATTCTAAGTATGAAACACAATATTTCATTGGTTTGGTATTTGTTTGATAGTCGTAGTGACACAGGTGTCACACAAGTTATATGATCGGATGGGAATCACCCCGTTTGACCAGTTAACTGTTCTTGATGGTTGTTCATGTTTAACCCGAAATCGGTTGTCTCCTTGATAGGAATCAGATCTCAGATCGACACTTCACTAGAAAATGAGTAGAAAACCTGAATAAGCTCTGATTCTATCGGTTTTGAGTTCATGAGTGTAAAAGAGTTGAAAGAAAGTTGTGAAACCATCTTTCAATCCTTCTAACCATGAAAATGTTTAGATCTATGCGAAAACAGCATTTAATCATGTGGAAATCATGTAGATCAGAGTTGTTCTTGGTGGATTGAGGCCAAATCTTGAAGTTCATAAGAACCCCATGATGACATCACCTTAGAACACCCCAAATCGGACAGATTTCATGGTTAAAAGTAAAAATTCAAAGGTGAGAATGATGGAGAAGTGTGTGTAGATGATAAATGTACAAGATTTGAGTTGAAAACTTACAAGATTTGAGAGCTGGAACATGCTGGTCGGAGGAGAGGGCTGTCACATCACTGTTCTTGATGTGACAGGGGGTATTTATAGGTTACTAAAAGAGTAAAGGTGTGCACAAGTGTCGGATCAGATGGCAAACTGATCGGATGTCCATCCAATCGGATGGTCATCCGTACGGATGACCATTCGATCGAATGGTCATTCGATCGAAGTGATCCGGTGAGTTAGGTTTTGATGTTTCGTTTCGTGCGTTGAGCGTGGCGATGCGTTTAAGCGAGTGTTGATTAAGCGATGCGATAGATTAATAATAGTCACAAAAAAATATAACTAATAAACCACAACCTTGCATTTAGCATTTGCGATTAGATTGCGTTGCGATAGAGTTGCGGTTACGTTTCAATTAATCACCACCAAACATAAAGTAAACATGCACAAGTAACACATAAATAGCACACACACATAAAATAATATACAGAACCTATCAATCAAGTTGCGAATGCGATTGCAATGGGATTAGCGATAAAACAGATTAGCGATTAAACATGCGATTAAACCTTGATTATTATAGATACTCCACATAATACAACTAAAGTACATAATTAAAAGGAATCGATTACAAGTCAAAGATGTACAATCAATAGTTAAGCAAGGAGTGACAGATCGCAATTAGCAATCTTTTCTTCCTTTGACTTTGACTTGTACTTTGACTTTCAGAACACGGGTTGTTATAGCCTCCCCCTATTAAGGGAATTTCGTCCTGAAATTTAGGCCGTAGGCGTAACAAACAGCTGCGGATACTTCGCCTTCATGTTACTTTCGAGTTCCCAGGTGAACTCTGTGCCTCGTTTGCCTTCCCAGCAAACTTTCACAATGGGAATGCATGAGCGTCTGAGCTTCTGGGTTTCTCGATCCATGATCTCGACAGGCTTTTCCATGAAGTGTAATGTTTCATCCACTTGTAGATCCTCAAGGGGAACTTGTAAATTCTGCTCAGCCAGGCACTTTCTGAGGTTCGAAACATGGAAACTCGGGTGAACGTTGTTAATTTTCTTCCGATAGTTCGAGTCTGTAGGCCACCTTCTCAATCCTTTCTAGAATTTTAAAGGGTCCAACATATCGAGGCGCGAGTTTCCCTTTCTTGCCGAATCTGATCATCCCCTTCCAAGGTGAAACCTTTAGGAGGACGTGATCACCAACGTCAAATTCAAGGGGCTTGCGACGTCTATCGGCGTAACTTTTCTGACGACTCCGAGCTTTCAGCAGATTGTCTCGAATTTGGAGGATCTTGTCAGTCGTTTCTTGTAGCAGCTCCGGGCCGGTTATTTGCGCATCTCCGATCTCATGCCACACAATCGGCGATCTACATTTTCTTCCGTATAATGCCTCAAATGGTGCCATTTGAATGCTAGAATGATAACTGTTATTGTATGAGAATTCGACTAGAGGTAAGTGCGCGTCCCAATTACCACCAAAATCTATGACACACGAGCGAAGCATGTCTTCAAGGGTACGAATCGTTCTTTCAGTATGATCGTCGGTTTGGGGATGAAAAACGGTACTTAGATTTAGCATAGTGCCGAGAGCAGATTGAAACGTTTCCCGAAGACGCGAGGTAAACCGACCATCACGGTCAGAGATGATGTCACGAGGCGTCCCGTGTCGACAGATGATTTCATCGGTGTAGATCCGTGCTAATCGTTCTACCTTGTAGTCTTCTCGTATCGGCAGAAAATGAGCAGATTTAGTCAAACGGTCAACGATAACCCAGATGCTATCGTGACATGAAGGTGTACGCGGAAGTTTCGTTATAAAGTCCATGGCTATGCTTTCCCATTTCCACATAGGGATCTCGGGTTGCACAAGCAAGCCAGAGGGTCTTTGTTGTTCGGCCTTGACTTTCGAACAAGTTAGGCACTTCGAAACGTAGATTGCGATATCCTTCTTCATTCCAGGCCACCAATAACGTAGACGAAGGTCATGGTACATCTTGTCGGCACCAGGATGATTGGAATATTGAGACTTGTGCGCTTCAGTCAACAATATATCTCGAAGGTTATTGCGACTTGGAATCCAGATGCGATCTAGATAGTAGAGGATACCGTTCGATTTGGTGACAAAGTGTGAATCAACTCCACACTTTTTCATTTCCTCTCATATGGTATCTTCAACGAAGCAGGCGTGCTGAACATCACGAATCAAGGCTTCGAGGTCGTGTTGGGCGTGAGTATTATGAACGCTATGCAAATAGCTTCGTCTGCTTAGAGCATCGACCACAACATTTGCTTTGCAAGGGTGATAACGAATTTCACTGTCGTAATCGTTGAGAAGTTCAACCCATCGGCGTTGACGCATATTCAGTTCCTTTTGGTTGAGGATGTGTTGTAGGCTTTTATGGTCGGTGAAGACCATACACTTGGTACCATAAAGGTAGTGTCACCAAATCTTCAACACAAAAACAACTGCGCCTAGCTCGAGGTCGTGGGTTGTATAGTTCTTCTCATGGATTTTGAGCTGACGAGAGGCGTAAGCGATAATCTTGTCCCATTGCATGAGAACACAACCGAGACCAAGGTTCAAGGCATCACAATAGACAATGAAGTCATTGTTTCCGTCGGGTAGAGCGAGGATAGGAGCATTGCAGAGCATATGCTTGAGAGTTTGAAAGGCAGTATGTTATTCGGTTCCCCAAACAAAAGGCTTGTCTTTATGCATCAAAGAAGTAAGCGGGACAACAATTTTAGAAAAGTCAGCGATGAATCGACGGTAATAGCCCGCCAATCCGAGGAACTAACGAACATGAGATGGTGATTTTGGAGTAACCCAACTCTTAACAGCTTCGATCTTCGCGGGATCGACGTGAATACCTTGACTATTGACTATATGACCGAGGAATTGAACCTCCTCTAGCCAGAATTCGCACTTGGAGAACTTGGAATAGAGTCGATTCCCTTGGAGTAGTTCGAGAACCAAACGTAGATGTTGCACGTGTTCGGTTTTCGACTTCGAATAGATAAGGATATCGTCGATGAATACGATGACGAAACGGTCAAGAAATGGTTTACACACGCTATTCATCAAATCCATGAAAACCGCGGGTGCGTCGGTTAAACCAAAGGGCATTACGATGAATTCATAATGGCCGTATCGGGTTCGGAAAGCGGTTTTCGGTATATCTTCCTCCTGGATTCGTAACTGTTGATAGCCTGAGCGTAAATCGATCTTCGAGAAACACGTAGCACCTTGCAATTGATAAAAAATCATCGATTTGGGGCTGGGGATAACGATTCTTGATAGTCAGCTTATTCAACTCCCTGTAGTCGATGCATATCCGGAACGACCCGTCCTTCTTTTTGACGAAAAGAACTGGCGCCCCCCAAGGAGAGGTGCTAGGGCGAATGAAGCCTTTGTCAAGTAATTCCTGGAGTTGACTCGAGAGTTTGCGCATTTCGGATGGAGCGAGGCGATAAGGAGATTTAGCAACAGGATTGGCTCGAGGAATGAGGTCAATACGAAAATCAATATCACGACTCGGGGGTAAACCAGGTAAATCATCAGGAAAGACTTTAGGAAAATCATGAACCACAGGCACCTTATCAATTGCCTTCTTTTCCTTTTCCTCCGCTACTATGATGTGTGCTAAGAAAGCTTTGTATTCCTTGCGGAGATACTTGCTTGCTTGGACACACGACATGAGCCTGAGATTCTTCGATGCGACTTCACCATAGACACAAAGTTGATCACCATTAGCGAGCGAGAAACGAATCTTTTTATCAAAGCAAACAATTTCAGCACAATTTTCACAAAGAAAATCCATACCTACTATGATATCGAAACTACCAAGCTGCATCAGGATAAGATCGATAGGAAAGATGTGATTGTTGAGTTCAAGAGTAAAATCACGAAAAACAGAACGAAGAGTAACGGTTCTTCCAGTGGCAATTTCAACATTGAACGTCGTGGGGAGATGGGTGTGTTTACTATTAAGGAGCTTTTCGAATTCTAACGACACAAAACAGTTATCGGCTCCATTATCAAATAAACACAAAGCATATATACCATTAATGAGGAACATACCATTAACCACATTGTTATCTGCTTGAGCCTGGCATGCGTTGATGTTAAAGGCACGTCCGTGGGCTGTTGGCTGCTGCTGCTGAGGTTGCTGCTGTTGAGGCTGCTGCTGCTGTGGCTCTTGCTTCAGCACTCTATTGGGGCACATGTTTGCAAAGTGGTTGGGATCACCACATGCAAAGCAAGCTCTAGCATGGATCGCGGGTGCAGGAGCTGCTTGTTGGCCTTGAGGAGCAGGAAGTAGAGCTTGTGGTGCAGGAGTTTGACCTTGAGCTGGAGCTGGAGCTTGACGTGGACCAGTACGACAATTAGCAGTAAAGTGGCCGTACATGTTGTAGTGAACACAGAATCTATAAGCAATCCCCATGGGATAATGATAAGTACAGGTAGGGCAAGCCGGGTGAGGACCAGTATACGCACACTTGGCCAGCGGTGCGTTGGTGACCGGTGCCGCTACTTGGCGGTTTTGGGGTTGTGGTTGAGCAGGTACAACTTGAAGCGGAGCGGCGGCAGTGACAGCACAATTCTTGCTACTGTTGTTGTTGTTGTTGTTCTTTCTCTTGCGGCGGGAGGGCTTTGAAGCTTGCGGTGCGGCGGTTTCAACGGTGGGAGCGGCGGTTGCTTGATGAAGACTTTTCGGAGTGTTCTTGAAGTACCTAGTGAGAACTCGCTTATCGTTAATCTCAGCAGCGAGTAGGTAGGTTTCTTCAATTGTTGTTGTCTTCGCGGCTTGCACGAAGTCAGCAACACAATCCGGTAGAGCACGGATGTACTTCTTGATCGTCATGTCAGGTGTTGCCACCTGGCCTAGACAGATGATAATCAGCTGTTTGAAGTGCGCAGTAAGACCAGCGTTATCGCCACCGTCTTACTTGATATGCCAAAACTCATTCTCCAACTTTTGAAGCTCATGAGGTGGGCAGAATTCCTTCATCATGAGGTCTTTTAACTCCTCCCAAGTGAGCCCAAAGGCTGCATCATTCCCACATTTGTTCCTTTCGGCCGTCCACCACTCCAGAGCCCTGGACTGGAAGACACCGGTAGCGTTGACAGTTTGTAGGTGTTCCAGACATCCGTTCTAACGGAGCGTGACTTCGATAGAATCGAACCATTTAAACATCGCGGTAGGTCCGTCTTCTCCCGTAAAGTCTTTCGGGACGCAGGCCTTAAACTGCTTAAAGCTGAATGTGCCCTTAGGTGAGTCAGTCCTTGATCCCTCAGAGGACTTGCTGGTGTTTTCATTCAGTTCACTGACGATCTGAGGGATGACTTTCGCTATTTGCTTAGCGACGAGGGCAGCGATGCATTTGTCCTCATGATTGCGGAGTGTAGCGCAAGAGTGGCGGTATCCAAATGACGACATTGTCTGCAACAAACATCGCCATAGGACTCAAACACTATATAATCAAATCTCACCTCACACGCACTACCACTAAATAAAGCCTAGGAATACGTCTAGTCACATCAACACATAGTCACGTAGGCACATAAACCACAGAAACACATAAGCACGTAGAGCACAGAAGCACATAATCCACAGAAACCACACTATATTTTGCACGTATTCACCTACATATATTGCACGTATTCACCTATCATTCAAGGTTCACGCGTTCGAGAATAGTGATTGCGATTAGCGAGTACACAACGAGTAGCATAGCGAGTCGTATAGCATGCGATTTGTTAACGTTTTGAGATAGATGTGCAGTGCGAGTTATGCGTGTTGATCAAATTGAACAGCGAAAAGCGTATAAAACACCAAAATCGGAACACGTAAACATGTAAAACCACATAAAACATATAAAAGTTCACGTAAAAGTTATAAATCATAGCAAATCATGGAGTCAGCGGTTGCAGGCTCAGAATCAAAGCCCATAAAATCAGCGATTGCGAGCTTGAAATCGAAAATATATTGTCTTCGGCTGATAGACGTCGACTACCCAAAGTGGTTCGACTATTCTCAAAGTGTTCGAGTACACATTTTGTCCTACTAGACTGTGCTCTATCACCGGCATACGGTGAATGGCACGGATCCTTTCGGTTATTCACGCGACTCGAGTTATTGGAATTCATCGAGACTTTGGTGTGAGTTTTTAAAACTAAAATAGAGAATTTGGAACTGGCCATTAAGATGCGGGTTTCACCCCTAACTTAACGACTTTGTTCCTGTAAGTGTGGTAAAAGATAGAGGTGAGGATGTTCCGCTCTCTATTGTCGAAGAATTTCGTCGAAGTGTGGATTTCACTCCTGATTCAATGCAATTCTCTTGTTTATAGTAAAAAGGCGCATTGAACCAGCGATCCAATCGAGAGTTTACGGTTTTCACACCTAGTCTCGATCTAATCACTCGTTCATCATTTTTTTTTGAAAATAGTGCAGTGCTAGCCTTAGGAAAGGCTATGTGATAGAGTATAGCATGATTGCAAGGTGATCGAAAAACAGAAATAGGCTCGTGCGAAACCCCTACCGGGTTCGCACAAGGCGGTCTGTTGGTACTTAGACTATAGACTAGGTCGTTTCTAAGACATCGACCCGGACTAGGTCGAGTCTTGCCTAATTCCCTATAGTTATGGCTCTGATACCAATCTGTCACACCCCAACCGATGGCGGAAACATCGGGGTGAGGCACTGAGCGAAATAGATTGTCCAAGAGAAATCCATAACAACTAATTTTACCAAATATTTAAAGTTACGTCCCATACCATAACATACTTAGCAATTCAGTTAATACATACATAATATCCCAAAGACAATAAATTGTTTCGATAACTCATGACATAAATTGTTTGTTTGTTTCTAGACCCATCCTATCTTAATTCCACAAAAGATAGCAAGCAAGCACATCATCCTAAACACCTGCCACATATGTTAAAATAGAGGTCAATACACATAGTGTAAAGGTGAGCATACAAGTTTAATAGTATAATAGACAGCGAAACCGTTTTATGCATACCAGCATGTAACATGTAGCAAAGTGAAGCTAGTAGGTTATCGACAATGAAATATGCACAGACGTGACTGCGAGTTGTAGAATGCGCAACACATATCCCCACTGGACACGTGAAGTAAAGCCCTTAACAACCCTTGTCCATGACAGGTGCTGAGCCCAAACTATAGTACTATCGTTGCTAAGGTGTCAGGCAACAATCACTGTGTAAACATAACTGTTATGGGTGATTTTCTGCTCATATAACCCGACTAATATTCTGACTTTGTTTGTTTTATTGTGACCAGGATACTGAATCAGGATATTGGTAACATCCTGGTATGATATCCTGGTAGTAACTAATTAACCCACGTGCAGATTAAAAGGTGCAAGTCTCTAACGTTCAAGTGGACTTCTTCTCCTCAAGACTCGGGCAAATCAGTTAGATTATGGACGTTGAAGCCGGAAGACGTGGACTACAACGTTCACATATGGAATATTCGCTGAATCCCGGAATAATAGGATAGTTAGTTAGTTTCTTTTACTATAAAAAGGATTGATCGGATCAGATTAGGGCACACAATCTCTCGTACACTCTTTTTCTCTAGCTGCAAACACTCACAATACACTTACACTTGTATCGAATTCACATTGTAACACTTAGTCGATCCGCATCATATCCTGCACTGTATCCTGACATTTGAAGTAATAAGAAGAACAAGGCGGCTACGATTGTCAGCTCCCGAGGTTTTGTGCCGGCGATCTAGATTGATCAAGGGCTTTCCTCGTATATCCCATGTCACCCTTTACATTTTCGCTCATTGTTTGATCGTAGATACAGCTCAATATCCTGAGCCGTATCCTGAAAACTGTTTTCAAATAACTTAATTAACATATTTTAACATATTTTCTTAGCACACCACCTCACTTAGCTAATTTGATCACTTAATTGCTTCGGTAATTTTTGACCAAAACAATTTGGCGCCCACTGTGGGGCGAGTGGTGTTATTTCTACTAAAAGCTTTCACAAAATCATTACTTGGTTTTCTATTTTCAAAACTTTTTGCTACACTATTTTCAATGGCCTCAAGATCAAATATGAGCTCTTACACCATGTCTGCTACCACCTCTGCAACAATTGGTTCGGTGCTTCCAACACCTCCTCTGAGAACGCAAGCCTCTTCACAAAGAACAAAAATTCATGTGGCTCGGGATGTTATCCCCGCTCGCAATATTCAGGGATCTGGTCCTGTTTTGGCCTCTAATGAAGAAATTCTAAATTTGTTTGGTAGTGTACAGGAACAGATGAGGCAGCAGCAGCAGCAGGAGACCAACCAGATGCTGATGAGAGAGATACAACTCTTGAAATCCAGCTCAAGCAGGCCCGCTGAGGATACTGTCACTCCCTTGCAACCCAGAGCTCTGAACTACAGTTCTGCAGTATATACTGAGGATAACAGGGGGAATATTGTGCCCAGCCATTCTCAGAATCATACTCCTGAGATACCCTTTTTGGTTAGGGTGTCAACTGTGAGAAGCTCAGGATATGCTTCAGGATATTGCCAGAATCCTCAGACTGGTAACGTATCTAATAATAATACTTTTGCTACTAATGGTGTTGGATCTTTGCAAGATGCAAGTATGACATCAGCATTTTCTAGGAAGCTTCGGAAATTAAAGGACATGATATCCAGTGTACCTGGAGTGGTCCAGCCAATTCCAGAAGTATCCCAAGACAGCCACAGGATATCCCAGTTTGCCTATCATATTTGTGATGTTGAAATCCCAAAAAGATTTTAGACCCCCAACATGAAGCTCTATGACGGAACTACGGATCCTGAGGAGCATATTGCCCAGTATAGGGAGAGGATGGAAATCAATCCTATCCCTCCGAATCTCAAGGAAGCGTGCCTATGCAAGGGTTTTGGTTCTACCTTAACAGGATCAGCCTTAAAATGGCTCTTAAACGTTCCTCCTCACTCAATTACATCATTTGCTCATTTAGTGAATTTGTTTAATAGTCAATTTTCTAGCAGTCGAAGTTTTGAGAAACTAACCAGTGATCTTTACAGGATAACCCAAGGACCTCAGGAATCCTTGATGGATTATGTGAACAAGTTTAGTCGGGAATCCTTAGATATCCCACATCTTGATGTTGCAACATCTGTGCAGGCTTTCAAGATGGGGTTGCAGAAAGATTCTCAATTTTACCAGGATCTTGTAATGAATCCCTGCAGGAATCTGGATGAAGCTCGGAACAGGTCTTTAAGATATATTTGGCTGGAGGATGACAAAAAGATGCAAGAGAGGATGAATTCATCCACGACCTATGAGTCAACCAACAGAAAATCAGAATCCTCGTATAAACCATATCGATCTAAGCCATATGGCAGAAATGACAGCAAAAAAGTGAATGTTGTTGAAGACGAGGATCCTGAGGAGTATCCTGAGTTGTCTGAATATTGTTTTTCTGTTAATATACCTGAACTGATGTATGCTATGCAGGGTTTAGGAGACAAAGCAAGATGGCCCTGGAAGAATCAACAAAAAGCTGATTGGAAGGATAAGTCCAAATGGTGTGCCTTCCACGAGGATTTCAGACATGTTAATGAGGATTGCATTGCTCTAAGGAAAGAAATAAGCTATCTCTTGAGTAAGGGATATCTGAAGGATCTCCTAGGAAGAAAGAAGAATAAGGGTCAGGATACTGAGAAGGATCCTGAACGAGCAGCATCACCTCCTGCGGATGCCAAAATAATTAATTTCATTTCAGGAGGATCCGACATTTGCGGGACATCATATTCTGCGGTAAAAAGGCATGCGAAGGAAGCCAAGGCAGAAAGGGGAGATAAGCCAACCAGGATGTCAACCCTCACAACTGATAAAGTGATCACGTTCGATAGCGATGACAGGGATACTATCCAGGATCCTCATCACAATGCTTTGGTAATAACGTTATATGTTGCTAACCATTTTGTACGCAGGATACTGGTGGATAATGGCAGCTCCGTCAACATAATTCAGCTGGAAACGTTGAAGAGGATGAATGTATCCCTGATGGATATTACTTCGAAGTCGACTGTGCTTGTTGGTTTCAGTGGAGAAGCCAGGAATACCGTAGGGGAGATAAAGTTGCTCGTGTATGTTGAAGGGGTCAACTCAATGCAGCGCTTTTGTGTCATGGACTCCTTATCCTGCTATAATATTATATTAGGTAGGCCTTGGATCCATGATATGAAAGCTGTGTCGTCAACCTATCATCAATGCATCAAGATCCCTACCCCTTGGGGAGTAGTCAATGTGGAAAGTGATCAGCATGAAGCAAAGGAGTGTTATCCTTCTTCGATGAAATCCTCAACAAAGCCTAGTGCAACATAGCAATTAAAGATGCGAGGCCAGGATATCATGTAGGCTTCAGAACAGGATGTAAAGAAAGTTATCCTGGATCAGTATAATCTGGATATCTCGGTGCTCGTAGGAACCAATATCCCTCGGGATATTGGAAACCAATTGATTAACTTTTTGAAATGCAGGATGTCAACATTCGCGTGGAAACACGAGGATATGACAGGTATTTCCAAGGATATTATAACTCACAAGCTCGGAATTGATAGGTCCTTCAAGCCTGTCCAACAAAAACGAAGGAAATTTGCTCCGGAACGGAACACAATCACTCAGGAGGAAGTTGAAAGATTATTAAAGAGCAAGATGATTAGGGAAGTGAAATTTCCTAAATGGCTGGCAAATGTAGTTGTGGTGCAAAAGAAAAACGGGAAATGGAGAGTCTGTGTAGATTACACAGACTTGAACAAAGCTTGTCCCAAAGACCCATTTCCTCTACCTCATATTGATTCAATGGTGGATGCTACTGCTGGCCACGAGATGTTAACCTTCATGGATGCCTCCTCAGGATTCCAACAAATCCAAATGGAACCCTCGGATTAGGAGGATACTGCTTTCATGACACCGACTGGTACTTATTGTTATACTGCTATGCCTTTTGGTTTAAAAAATGCTGGTGCAACATACCAAAGATTGGTGAACATGATGTTTAAAGACAAACTGGGGGACACCATGGAGGTGTACATCGATAACATGGTAGTAAAATCTAAAAAGGCTGAGGATCACCTCCAGGATATTAAGGGAGCGTTCGATATCCTGGACCAATACAACATGACACTAAATCCTTCCAAATGCCATTTTGGAGTGGGAGCAGGAAGGTTTCTAGGATACATGGTGACGAAAAGGGGGATAGAAGCTAGCCCGGAGCAGATTAAAGCTATCTTGGATATCAAGTCACCTTCAAATATGAAAGATGTTCAAAGTTAACAGGGCGAGTAGCAGCATTAAACATATTTATCTCAAGATCCTCGGAAAAATGCAAAGAATTCTATGTATCCTAAAGAAGAATAAGAAATTCGAATGGGGAGAAAAGCATGAAGCAGCCTTGCAGGATTTGAAGCAGTATCTTTCAACCGCACCTCTATTGATGAAGCCTGAGGATGGTGAACCATTATCCCTGTATCTTGCAGTATCAGGGAACGCAGTAAGTGCTGTCCTTGTAAAGGATCATGAAGGTCAGCAATATCCTGTCTATTATGTTAGTAAAAGCTTATTAGATGCTGAAACTAGATATTCTCATTTAGAGAAATTAATATTAGCCCTAGTTATGGCGTTAACAAAACTTAGGCATTATTTTGAGACACACAGGATTCATGTAAAAACCAACTATCCTTTTAAAAATGTGCTTAGGAAGCCCGAGATGTCAGGTAGGATAGCTAAGTGCTCAGTAAAATTAAGTGCCTATGATTTGATATATGAACCTAGAAATGCCATAAAGTCTCAGGCCCTAGCTGACTTTGTAGCTGATTTCAGTAGTGATATTCAAAATGAAGTAGACCTAGAAGTGCAACAACTAGGAGAAAATATAGAATCTTGGACGTTATATACTGATGGTGCATCTAATGTAAGAGGTGTAGGTTTGGGTATACTAGTAAAATCACCACAGGGGGGACATATTACCCCAGGCTATTAGATGTGAGTTTCCTGCCACTAATAATGAAACAGAATATGAAGCTTTAATTGCGGAATTAGAATTGGCTAAGAGCATGAACATCAAGGGTTTACAAATATTTATTGATTCCTTGTTAATTACTAATCCTTTTAATGGGACCTATGCAGTTAAAGGTGAGAAGTTGATCGAGTATCCCGAAATTCTCAAAAAATTAGCAGGATATTTTGATATTTTTACACTTGAACAGGTACCAAGAGAGGATAATGCTGAAGCTGATGCCTTGGCAAATCTAGGATCATCAGTCAGGATACCGGAGGGACCCAAATACCGATATTACATATCATGTATCCTACGACGGATCATCAGGATAAGGACGTAGTAAGTGTTCAGGATCCTGATGATGAGTATCCCGAGGAGGATCCTAAGTCCTGGATGGCTCCAATCATGAGATATCTCAAGGAAGGACACATCCCAAAGGATGAAAATTCTAAGGCCTTTAGAATGAAGGTATCACGATTCACTATTATAAATAATGTTTTGTATAAGAAATCTCTTGCAGGACCATATCTGAGGTGCTTGGAGGATCCCGAAACCAAAGAAGTGCTTCAGGATATACACGAAGGGGATTGTGGTAACCATACTAGAGGCAGGTCGTTATTCTCAAAGGTATTAAGAACAGGATACTATTGGCCGACGATGAGAAAAGATGCTGCAGAATATGCACGAAGATGTGATGCATGTCAACGACACAGTAATATATTACTTTAAGCTGCTGAGCCACTTTATCCTATCGCTTCCCCTTGGCCATTCATGAAGTGGGGAATGGATATTGTAGGAAAATTGCCAAAGGCTCCAGGAGGAAAAGTCTTCATGCTGGCAATGACTGATTATTTCTCTAAGTGGGTTGAAGCCGAAGCATTTGTTCAAGTTAGAGACCAAGAAGTAGTATTCTTCATAAAAAGGAATATCCTGACTAGGTTTGGAGTACCAGCTGAGATATTTTGTGACAATGGTTCTCAGTTTATAAGTTATAGGACTACTGACTTTTGCAAGAATTGGGGAATTAAAATGATCACATCCACACCGGTACATCCTCAAGCAAATGGACAAGCAGAATCCTCAAACAAGATAATTGTCAACAATTTGAAGAAAAGGCTTGGAGCTAAGAAGGGAAGATGGGCAGAAGAATTACCCTTTGTTTTATGGGCTGATAGAACGACGGTGAATAGTGCAACTGGCCAAACCCCATTTTCCTTAGTATTTGGAGCAGAAGCGGTGATCCCAACAGAAATGGTGATACCTACGGCGAGATCCTACCTCCGGGATCGTGAGCAGAATCCTGAAGCCCTTTGCCAGGAATTGGATACTATTGATGAGGCAAGAGATGCGGCAAAGCTAAGGTTGGCAGCATATCAACAGAGGATATCCAGAGCATACAACAAGAATATAAGGACTAGAATGTTTCAGGTTGGAGATTGGGTATTAAGAAAGGCTTTTCAAAATACTACTAATCCTGCTGATGGAAAGTTGGCTCCAAAGTGGGAAGGACCCTATGAGATTGAATCAGAATCAGGAAAAGGAGCATACCGACTCAAGAATATAGAGGGAGATATGCTACCAAGATCCTGGAATGCTATACACCTAAAGTTCGATTTCAAGTGAGTTTAGAATTTAATTTCTAACTCAGGATGGTATGAATTCTATCTCTTTTAATATGTTTGATATTGTTTATTCTTTTGAACCCAATACTGACTTAAGCATCGGAGGGGTGTTAGCCAGGCTAACACCCACCTTAGTTTATGATTGTTTTGCAGTATATGCTTCGGGATATAGCTCCGGGATACAGACTCAGGATATTTCGAAAGATTAGAGGATTGGCCCCCTCTCTCACGTTTAAGGGATCCTGATCCCTTCACAGGTTTAAAGGTATTCAGCTTTCTCTCGAATTGGGTTTAAACACCCCGCTTGGAGTGCAAGTTATCCAGGGATAGTTCAAGACGGCGGGACCAGTCCATGTAAAAGTGGCTGACAATTTTGTTATTATTGGCTATATCCTGGATCCTAAAGGTATATGAGGATTGATCATCCTCTCTCACGGAAGGGTATTTTAATACTCTCTAAGGTTTAAAGGTTATCACATTTCTAAGTCTTGGAGTTTATACACTCCCGCCTGTAGCGCATGAAAATTTGGGATTTTCCCTAGAATACTTATGGGTTTATCCCCTGTATACTAAGGATTTATCTCCAGTACATTTTAGGGTTTACCCCCTGTAACACAAGAACTGTTCAAACAGTTGGAACTAATGTTTAGAAAATTTCTAAGTGTTCAAAGACATTATGCGCAGGGGACATTCCTACTGAGGCAATTGTGTAAAGCTCAAAGGATCAAACTTGGACCTAGTGCACTAAGTATCTCGGACTGTGGACATCTTCGTGGAAAAAATTGCAAAAGGATTGAAGCTCGAAAATAGGGTTACACTCTATTCCTGGTATGATCTTTCCTTTGTAAACCTTATATAAATCATTTGAATTTTTGAAACTATGTTTGAAAAAAGCTTAAATATCCTGACCAGGATATATTCTCAGGATATATTCTCAAAATATATTTTTGGAATATGTTTCAGGATATTTGGTTGGAATATTTGGGATTTAATGCTTGGGTTAAAAACTAAAACTGTATTCTAGTTAAACAAGTGTTGTCAAAACAAACATTGTAAAATAAAAGTGAACTGTCCTTTTTCTTTAAAAACTTTATGAATTGTTTGAATTTTAAAAACCCTATTTGACGAGAGTCTTTATAAGATATTTGCGAATATACTGATCAAGATACTTTCATAATATTTGGATAAGACATTTGAAATAATTGCACTAATTTTGGAACGTTGAAATCTAAACTAAGCAAAGTATAATGAAAATTAAAAGACAACAGTGAATAAGTCAAAAAGAGGTTATATTGTTCAAAATAAACGATATTGATGACCGAGGGCTTCATCCTGAAACCTAGGACCCGTCCACCTTTGGCCATCATATTGTTTTAGTGCAGGAAATTTAAATTGTTTAAAGGACAAGAAATAAAATTGTTCAAACAAACACAACCATCAAATTTAAAAAATGGGCTCAGGCTTGAACATCCATCACTGCCCGCTTCGCTGCTTTTAAGGGGAAGCACCTTCTTCATTCATCTAGTCTTCACCAGCATCAGCTTCAGGATTAGCTTGATAATCCTTCTCAGCCTCACCACCAGCACCAGTTAGTTTTTCAATCGCTTTTGAAGACCCCTTAGCTGCAGGTTTAACAGGATGCTCCACAGGATTACCGTCAAGACCCCTTAGCTTTGTCTCCCAAGCGTCGACGTTCCAAGAAGGGCATTCGAAGCCCAGGGTCTTGGCTTCGTAAGCCATTTTTAGCCTAGCCTGAAGAAGAGATATGACAATGGAGCTTTTAAGGCCTTCCCGGTAAGTGGCCATATCCTGTTCATGTTGGGCTTGGGCGGCGTCAAGATGGGCCTGGGCTTCATGAGTGGCTTTTTTGAGGGCAGCCTGATGCTCCTGGGTCATGGCCTTGAACTTGTCCTTGTAATGTCGAGATTTAGCCGCAACAATCATACCTTGGTCAGAAATGGTAACCTCGGCTTTCTTTAATTTGGATTCAAGCATTTTGTTGAGCCCACAGGATTCTTCGTACAGATGAACCAGACGTTCGAGGCCCTACACCGGAAAATGCAGGTATTGTTGTATAATAACCAAGATATTGGTTTGATATATATGTGCAGGATATGGAATGAGGATCTATACCTGGTTAAGAAAGGAAGTCATGAACCCGCTTGCCTCGATAAACCCGTGATTCTCATAGGGAAACGTCTCGGGAGTCGCAGGTGAATCAGTCTCTTTCCTCTTATGAGAACTTGAGCTCCGGGGCTTAGTAGCTGGCAAGGGCTTGGGAATGATGATAGCTTTGGAGCTGCTGGGCTTGGATGAGGTAATAGCTTTGGGACTTGGCTCCTTCTTGACCTGGACAGGATCGAAGTAATTGTCCAACTCCTCAAGGTCGAAAACTTCTGGGATTTTGGTTGGTGCTGCATAAAGGGGAAGTTCTAAATCCTTATTACTCTTTCATTATATTACGCTAATCAATCATTTACAAAATGACTCTTACCAGACATATCAGATGATGAATATTGACTGGAACTTGGGAGGTGTGTAGAAAAGCTCCAATCACTTTCCGGTAACCAGTAAATTGCTTCGATTCTCTTTTTAGATTCTCCAGTAGGAGGGGCAACTTCTTTGAAGTTCACTGCATAAAGGCCAAATAAGAAAGTATTAGCGCATGATATTGGCCTGGGAGTATTTGGGGATATTCTGGAAGCCCTAAACCCTACCAGTGGTTAACCACTCCACCGGGAGGCTAGCACCCTCATAGATGGAGTCTCTCTTAACGAAGAAGAATTTTCGTTTCCATCCATCCTCATTCTTGGTGGCTTTGAGAATGAGGGGTTTACTGGAAGTCGAAAAGAGTAAAAACTGACTGGAACCGTGTGATCGGATGCGGTAGGCGATTGGAATATCCTCGATGCAGAGGTCAGGACAGTGAAGGTTTTTGATTTGTTTAAGTACGATCAGTACCCTCCAAACCATGGGCATTGTTTGGGCAAAGGAAATACCAGTGGTTCGGAAAAACTGCATCATGAATTCAGGAAAAGGATACCGAAGACCTAGCGAGAAAGGATATGCCGGAAAGCAGACCCAATCGGCAGAAGAAACATCCGATCGAATTGATCGGTCAAATGGTCTAATAACCACGCTATCTGGGAAAGCGCCGGAGGCTCTCAACACTGCGATGTCTGCGTTATCAAAGGCACAGATCTCCTTCTCGGGGTTCTTGAGAAGGTTTTGCTGGACGAAGGTCTCCGTCGATTCGCCGGTTTGAGAACAGGTTCTAGTAGCCAGTAGAAGAAAAATGAAAGAATTAACAGGGAAGTAAAGAAGAACGAATAATTACCTGGTGATTCTGTTGATGATATTTTGTTTTCAAACAGAAGGAGAGAAGATATAGGGGCATGGTAGATATCCATCGAGTGAAAACCGCGTTGGAAGTTGTACAATGCTATCTTAACCGTTGTTTCAATTTAATAACCTCGATTTAAGAGATAAGCTTTAAAATATATCCATTGGAATTGGTATACCAACAGATATATTTTGGGGACAATTGTTATGGGTGATTTTCTGCTCTTATATCCCGACTAATATTCTGACTTTGTTTCTTTTATTGTGACCAGGATACTGAATCAGGATATCGGTAACATCCTGGTATGATATCCTGGTAGTAACTAATTAACCCACGTGCAGATTAAAAGGTGCAAGTCTTTAACATTCAAGTGGACTTCTTCTCCTCAAGACTCTGACAAATCAGTTAGATTATGGACGTTGAAGCCGGAAGACATGGACTACAACGTTCACATATGGAATATTCACTGAATCCCGGAATAATAGGATAGTTAGTTAGTTAAGATGGCCCCGGAAGAATCAACAAAAAGCTGATTGGAAGGATAAGTCCAAATGGTGTGCCTTCCACGAGGATTTCGGACATGTTAATGAGGATTGCATTGCTCTAAGGAAAGAAATAAGCTATCTCTTGAGTAAGGGATATCTGAAGGATCTCCTAGGAAGAAAGAAGAATAAGGGTCAGGATACTGAGAAGGATCCTAAACGAGCAGCATCACCTCCTACGGATGCCAAGATAATTAATTTCATTTCAGGAGGATCCGACATTTGCGGGACATCATATTCTGCGGCAAAAAGGCACGCGAAGGAAGCCAAGGCAGAAAGGGGAGATAAGCCAACCAGGATGTCAACCCTCTCAACTGATAAAGTGATCACGTTCGATAGCGATGACAGGGATACTGTCCAGGATCCTCATCACAATGCTTTGGTAATAACGTTATATGTTGCTAACCATTTTGTGCGCAGGATTCTGGTGGATAATGGCAGCTCCGTCAACATAATTCAGTCGGAAACGTTGAAGAGGATGAATGTATCCCCGATGGATATTACTTCGAAGTCGACTGTGCTTGTTGGTTTCAGTGGAGAAGCCAGGAATACCGTAGGGGAGATAAAGTTGCTCGTGTATGTTGAAGGGGTCAACTCAATGCAGCGCTTTTGTGTCATGGACTCCTTATCCTGCTATAATATTATATTAAGTAGGCCTTGGATCCATGATATGAAAGCTGTGCCGTCAACCTATCAACAATGCATCAAGATCCCTACCCCTTGGAGAGTAGTTAAGGTGGAAAGTGATCAGCAGGAAGCAAAGGAGTGTTATCCTTCTTCGATGAAATCCTCAACAAAGCCAAGTGCAGCATAGCAATTAAAGATGCGAGGCCAGGATATCATGTAGGCTTCAGAACAGGATGTAAAGAAAGTTATCCTGGATCAGGATAATCCGGATATCTCGGTGCTCGTAGGAACCAATATCCCTCGGGATATTGGAAACCAATATCCCTCGGGATATTAGAAACCAATTGATTAACTTTTTGAAATGCAGTATGTCAACATTCGCGTGGAAACACGAGGATATGACAGGTATTTCCAAGGATATTATAACTCACAAGCTCGGAATTGATAGGTCCTTCAAGCCTGTCCAACAAAAATGAAGGAAATTTGCTCCGGAACGGAACACAATCATTCAGGAGGAAGTTGAAAGATTATTAAAGAGAAAGATGATTAGGGAAGTGAAATTTCCTAAATGGCTGGCAAATGTAGTTGTGGTGCAAAAGAAAAACGGAAAATGGAGAGTCTATGTAGATTACACAGACTTGAACAAAGCTTGTCCCAAAGACCTGTTTCCTCTACCTCATATTGATTCAATGGTGGATGCTACTGCTGGCCATGAGATGTTAACCTTTATGGATGCCTCCTCAGGATTCCAGCAAATCAAAATGGAACCCTCGGATCAGGAGGATACTACTTTCATGACACCGACAGGTATTTATTGTTATACTGCTATGCCTTTTGGTTTAAAAAATGCAGGTGCAACATACCAAAGATTGGTGAACATGATGTTTAAAGACAAACTGGGGGACACCATGGAGGTGTACATCGATGACATGGTAGTAAAATCTAAAAAGGTTGAGGATCACCACCAGGATATTAAGGGAGCGTTCGATATCCTGGAACAATACAACATGAAACTAAATCCTTCCAAATGCCATTTTGGTGTGGGATCAGGAAAGTTTCTAGGATACATGGTGACGAAAAGGAGGATAGAAGCAAGCCCGGAGCAGATTAAAGCTATCTTGGATATCAAGTCACCTTCAAATATGAAAGATGTTCAAAGATTAACAGGGCGAGTAGCAGCATTAAACAGATTTATCTCAAGATCCTCGGAAAAATGCAAAGAATTCTATGATATCCTAAAGAAGAATAAGAAATTCGAATGGGGAGAAAAGCATGAAGCAGCCTTGCAGGATTTGAAGCAGTATCTTTCAACCGCACCTCTATTGATGAAGCCTGAAGATGGTGAACCATTATCCCTGTATCTTGCAGTATCAGGGAATGCAGTAAGTGTTGTCCTTGTAAAGGATCATGAAGGTCAGCAATATTCTGTCTATTATGTTAGTAAAAGCTTATTAGATGCTGAAACTAGATATTCTCATTTAGAGAAATTAATATTAGCCCTAGTTATGGCGTTAACAAAACTTAGGCATTATTTTGAGACACACAGGATTCATGTAAAAACCAACTATCCTTTTAAAAATGTACTTAGGAAGCCCGAGATGTCAGGTAGGATGGCTAAGTGGTCAGTAAAATGAAATGCCTATGATTTGATATATGAACCTAGAAATGCCATAAAGTCTCAGGCCCTAGATGACTTTGTGGCTGATTTCAGTAGTGATATTCAAAATGAAGTAGACCTAGAAGTGCAACAACTAGGAGAAAATATAGAATCTTCGATGTTATATACTGATGGTGCATCTAATGTAAGAGGTGTAGGTTTAGGTATACTACTAAAATCACCACATGGGGACATATTACCCCAGGCTATTAGATGTGAGTTTCCTGCCACTAATAATGAAGCAGAATATGAAGCTTTAATTGCGGGATTAGAATTGGCTAAGAGCATGAACATCAAGGGTTTACAAATATTTGTTGATTCCTTGTTAATTACTAATCATTTTAATGGACCTTGCAGTTAAATGTGAGAAGTTGATCGAGTATCCTGAAATTCTCAAAAAAATTAGCAGGATATTTCGATATTTTTACACTTGAACAGGTACCAAGAGAGGATAATGCTGAAGCTGATGCCTTGGCAAATCTAGGATCATCAGTCAGGATACCGGAGGGGACCCAAATACCGATATTACATATCCTGTATCTTGCGATGGATCATCAGGATAAGGAAGTAGTAAGTGTTCAGGATCCGGATGATGAGTATCCTGAGGAGGATCCTAAGTCCTGGACGGCTCCAATCATGAGATATCTCAAGGAAGGACACATCCCAAAGGATGAAAATCCTAAGGCCTTTAGAATGAAGGTATCACGATTCACTATTATAAATAATGTTTTGTATAAGAAATCTCTTGCAGGACCATATCTGAGGTGCTTGGAGGATCCCGAAACCAAAGAAGTGCTTCAGGATATACACAAAGGGGATTGTGGTAACCATACTGGGGGCAGGTCGTTATTCTCAAAGGTATTAGGAACATGATACTTTTGGCTGACGATGAGAAAAGATGCTGCAGAATATGCACGAAGATGTGATGCATGTCAACGACACAGTAATATATTACATCAACCTGCTGAGCCACTTTATCCTATCGCTTCCCCTTGGCCATTCATGAAGTGGGGAATGGATATCGTAGGAAAATTGCCAAAGGCTCCAGGAGGAAAAATCTTCATGCTGGCAATGACTGATTATTTCTCTAAGTGGGTTGAAGCCGAAGCATTTGTTCAAGTTAGAGACCAAGAAGTAGTATCCTTCATAAAAAGGAATATCCTGACTAGGTTTGGAGTACCAGCTGAGATAATTTGTGACAATGGTTCTCAGTTTATAAGTTAGAGGACTACTGACTTTTGCAAGAATTGGGGAATTAAAATGATCACATCCACACCGGTACATCCTCAAGCAAATGGACAAGCAGAATCCTCAAACAAGATAATTGTCAACAATTTGAAGAAAAGGCTTGGAGCTAAGAAGGGAAGATGGGCAGAAGAATTACCTTTTGTTTTATGGGCTGATAGAACGACGGTGAAAAGTGCAACTGGACAAACCCCATTTTCCTTAGTATTTGGAGCAGAAGTGGTGATCCCTACAGAAATGGTGATACCTACGGCGAGATCCAACGTCCGGGGTCCTGAGCAGTATCCTAAAGCCCTTTGCCAGGAATTGGATACTATTGATGAGGCAAGAGATGCGGCAAAGCTAAGGTTGGCAGCATATCAACAGAGGATATCCAGAGCATACAACAAGAATATAAGGACTAGAAGGTTTCAGGTTGGAGATTGGGTATTAAGAAAGGCTTTTCAAAATACTACTAATCCTGTTGATGGAAAGTTGGCTCCAAAGTGGGAAGGACCCTATGAGATTGAATCAGAATCAGGAAAAAGAGCATACCGACTCAAGAATATAGAGGGAGATATGCTACCAAGATCCTGGAATGCTATACACATAAAGTTCTATTTCAAGTGAGTTTAGAATTTAATTTCTAACTCAGGATGGTATGAATTCTATCTCTTTGAATATGTTTGATATTGTTTATTCTTTTGAACCCAATACTGACTTAAGCATCGGAGGGATGTTAGCCAGGCTAACACCCACCTTAGTTTACGATTGTTTTGCAATATATGCTTCGGGATATAGCTCAGGGATACAGACTCAGGATATTTCGAAAGATTAGAGGATTGGCCCCCTCTCTCACGTTTAAGGGATCCTGATCCCTTCACAGGTTTAAAGGTATTCACATTTCTCTCGAATTGGGTTTAAACACCCCGCCAGGAGCGCAAGTTATCCAGTGATAGTTCAAGATGGCGGGACCAGTCCATGTAAAAGTGGCTGACAATTTCGTTATTATTGGCTATATCCTGGATCCTAAAGGTATATGAGGATTGATCACCCTCTCTCACGGAAGGGTATTTTCATACTCTCTAAGGTTTAAAGGTTATGACCTTTCTAAGTCTTGGAGTTTATACACTCCCGCCTGTAGCGCATGAAAATTTGGGATTTTCCCTAGAATACTTATGGGTTTATCCCCTGTATACTAAGGATTTATCTCCAGTACATTTTAGGGTTTACCCCCTGTAACACAAGAACAGTTCAAACAGTTGGAACTGATGTTCAGAATATTTCGAAGTGTTCAAAGACATTATGCACAGGGGACATTCCTACTGAGGCAATTGTGTAAAGCTCAAAGGATCATACTTGGACCTAGTGCACTAAGTATCTCGGACTGGGGACATCTTCGTGGAAAAAAATGCAAAAGGATTGAAGCTCGAAAATAGGGTTACACTCTATTCTTGGTATGATCTTTCCTTTGTAAACCTTATATAAATCATTTGAATTTTTGAAACTATGTTTGAAAAAAGCTTAAATATCCTGACTAGGATATATTCTCAGGATATATTCTCAAAATATATTTTCGGAATATGTTTCAGGATATTTGGTTGGAATATTTGGGATTTAATACTTGGGTTAAAAACTAAAACTGTATTCTAGTTAAACAAGTGTTGTCAAAACAAACACTGTAAAATAAAAGTGAACTGTCCTTTTTCTTTAAAAACTTTCTGAATTGTTTGAATTTTAAAAACCCTATTTGACGAGAGTCTTTATAGGATATTTGCGAATATACTGATCAAGATATTTTCATAATATTTGGATAAGACATTGGAAATAATTGCACTAATTTTGGAACGTTGAAATCTAAACTAAGCAATGTATAATGAAAATTAAAAGACAACATCGAATAAGTCAAAAAGAGGTTATATTGTTCAGAATAAACGATACTAATTGATGACTGAGGGCTTCATCCTGAAACCCAGGACCCGTCCACCTTTGGCCATCGTATTGTTTTAGTGCAGGAAATGTAAATTGTTTAAAGGACAAGAAATAAAATTATTCAAACAAACACAACCATTAAATTTAAAAAATGGGCTCAGGCATGAACATCCATCACTGCCCGCTTCGCTGCTTTTAAGGGGCAACACCTTCTTCATTCATCTTGTCTTCACCAGCATCCGCTTCAGGATTAGCTTGAACATCCTTCTCAGCCTCACCACCAGTACCAGTTAGTTTTTCAATCGCTTTTGAAGACCCCTTAGCTGCAGGTTTAACAAGATGCTCCACGGGATTACCGTCAAGACCCCTTAGCTTCGTCTCCCAGGCTTCGACGTTCCATGAAGGACATTCGGAGCCCATGGTCTTGGCTTCGTAAGCCATTTTTAGCCTAGCCTGAAGAAGAAAGATGCCAAGGGAGCTTTTAAGGCCTTCCCGGTAAGTGGCCATATCCTATTCATGTTGGGCTTGGGCTGCGTCGAGATGGGCCTGGGCTTCATGAGTGGCTTTTTTGAGGGCAGCCTGATGCACCTGGGTCATGGCCTTGAACTTGTCCTCGTAATGTCGAGATTTAGCCGCAGCAATCATACCTTGGTCGGAAATGGTAACTGTTATGGGTCATTTTCTGAACGTACATATCCTGACTAATATACTGCTTTTGGTTGTTTACTTGTGATCAGGATACTGGATTGGGATATTGCTAACATCCTGGGTGATATCCTGAGGTTGATTGAATTAACCACGTGCAGGTTAAAGGCTATGGGTTGCTAACGGTCATAAGGACTTCTTCTCCTCAATACTCAGGCGTATTTGTTATGTGGAAGACGTTGAACCCGAAAGACCAGGTCCACAACGTTCGAGTGGGAATATTCACCGGATCCCGGAAGTTTAGGATAGTTTGTTACGTTACTTTTACTATAAATAGATGGGGGCGGATCAGGTTAAGGCATGCAAATTTTCACTCACACTTTCGAACACTTTTACTCTCTAGCTCACTGCAAACACCATACACAAACACTTGTATTCGATTTACGTTGTAACACCTAGTTGATCCGCACCACATCCTGCACTGTATCCTGATATTTGAAGCAATAGAAGAACAAGGCAGCTGCGATTGTCAGCTCCCGAGGTTTTATGCCGGCGATCTAGATTGATCAAGGGCTTTCCTCGTACATCACGTGTCAACCTTTACGTTTTTGCTCATTGTTTGATCACAGATACAGCTCTATATCCTGAGCCGTATCCTGAAACTGTTTTTGCAATTAACTTGGTTAACATATTTTCAACACTCATTTCTAGCACACTACCTCACTTAACTAATTTGATCACTAAATTGCTTCGGTAATTTTTGACCAAAACAATTTGGCGCCCACCGTGGGGCAAGTGGTGCTCTCTTTACTAAAATTTTTTGTGAAATCGTTAATCGGTTTTTTGTTTTCAAAACTTTTTGCCACATCGTTTACAATGGCCTCGAGATCAAACATGAGCTCTTCCACCATGTCTGCTACAACTTCCGTAACTATTGGCTCGGTGCTTCCACCGCCTCCTCCAAGGATGCCAGCTTCTTCACAATCTCAGGACGTTATCCCTACTCGGAGTGTTCAGGGATCCGCTCTTGTTTTAGCTTCTAATGATGAAATTCTAACTTTATTTGGAAGTGTGCAGGAACAAATGAGGCAGCAACAGGAAACTAACCAAATGCTGTTGAGGGAAATACAACTCTTGAAGTCTAGTTCGAGCAGATCCGCTGAGGATATCATCACTCCATTACAACCCAGAACTTTGAACTTCAGTTCAGCTGTATATACTGAGGATAATAGGGGGAATATTGTGCCCAGCCATCCACAGAATCATACTCCTGAAATACCCTCCTCGCTCAGGATGTCAACTGTGAGGAGCTCAGGATATGCTTCAGGATATGCCCAAAATCCTCACACCGGTAACTTGTCAAATAATAATACTCTTACTACTAACAATAATGGGTCTTTGCAGGATGCAGGTATGACGTCAACGTTTACCAGGGAACTTCAGAAGTTGAAGGACATGATATCCAGTGTGCCTGGAGTGGTCCAGCCAATTCCGGAAGTATCCCAAGACAACCATAGGATATCCCGCTTTGCATATCCTATCTGTGATGCTGAAATCCCAAAAAGATTTCAAACCCCCAACATGAAGCTTTACGATGGGACTACGGATCCTGAAGAGCATGTTGCCCAGTATAGGGAAAGAATGGAGATTAACCCTATCCCTCCGGAGCTCAAGGAAGCATGCTTGTGCAAGGGTTTTGGTTCTACCTTAACAGGATCAGCCTTAAAATGGCTGTTAAATGTTCCTCCTCATTCAATTACTTCATTTGCTCATTTGGTTAATTTATTTAATAGTCAGTTTTCTTACAGTCGGAGCTTTGAGAAACTAACCAGTGATCTTTACAGGATAACCCAAGGACCTCAGGAATCCTTGAGGGACTATGTGAATATGTTTGGTCAGGAATCCTTGGATATTCCGCATCTTGATGTTGCAACAGCTGTGCAAGCTTTTAAGATGGGGCTACAAAAGGATTCTCAGTTTTATCAGGATCTTGTAATGAATCTCTACAGGAATCTCGACGAAGCTCGTAACAGGGCTTTGAGATATATCCGCTTGGAAGATGACAAAAAGATGCAAGAGAGGATGAATTCTACCTCGACCTACGAAACAACCAACGGGAAATCAGAATCCTCGTATAAACCATATCGCTCCAAGCCATATGGCAGAAATGATAACAAGAAAGTGAATGCTGTCGAAGACGAGGATCCTGAAGAATATCCTGAACTATCTGAATATTGCTTTTCTGTTAACATTCATGAATTGATGTATGCCATGCAGGGTTTAGGAGACAAGGCTAGGTGGCCTCGGAAGAATAAAAAAAAAGCTGATTGGAAGGATAAGTCCAAATGGTGTGCCTTCCACGAAGATTTTGGACATGTAACGGAGGATTGCATTGCTCTAAGAAAAGAGATAAGCTATCTTCTAAGCAAGGGATATTTGAAGGATCTCTTAGGAAGAAAGAAGAATAAGGGTCAGGATACTGATAAGGATCCTGAACGAGCAGCATCACCTCCCACGGACGCCAAAATAATCAACTTTATTTCGGGAGGATCCGACATTTGTGGGAGTTCGTATTCGGCGGCCAAGAGACATGCGAAAGAAGCTAAGTCCGAAAGGGGAGACAGACCAGTCAGGATGACTACCCTCACAACTGACAAAGTGATCACATTCGATGGTGATGACAGGGATACTGTCCAGGATCCTCATCATGATGCTCTTGTAATAACATTATATGTGGCTAACCATTTTGTACGCAGGATATTAGTAGATAATGGCATCTCCGTCAACATAATCCAACTAGAGACTCTGAAGAGAATGAATGTATCTCCAATGGATATCACTTCGAAGTCCACCGTGCTTGTTGGGTTTAGTGGAGAGGCTAGGAATACAGTGGGAGAGATAAAGTTGCCAGTATATGTTGAAGGGGTTAACTCGATACAACATTTATGTGTGATGGATTCTCTATCCTGCTGTAACATCATACTGGGAAGACCATGGATTCACGATATGAAGGCTGTGCCATCAACGTATCACCAATGCATCAAGATCCCTACCCCTTGGGGGGTTGTGAAGGTTGATAGTGATCAGCAGGAGGCGAAAGAGTGCTACTCATCCTCGATGAAATCCTCAACCAAGCCTAGTACAGCATAGCAATTAAAGATGCGGGTCCAGGATATCGTGGAGGCTTTGGAGCAGGATATGAAGAGAGTTATCCTGGATCAGAATAATCCTGATATCTCAGTGCTCGTAGGAACCAATATCCCTCAGGATATTGAGGAACAATTAACTAACTTTTTGAAGTGCAGGATGTCAACATTTGCATGGAAGCATGAGGATATGACAGGTATATCCAAAGACATTATTACTCACAAGCTTGGAATTGACAGGACGTTCAAGCCTGTTCAGCAAAAAAGAAGGAAGTTCGCTCCTGAGCGGAATGCAATTATCCAAGAGGAAGTTGAAAGATTGCTGAAGTCCAAGATGATCAGGGAAGTCAAATTTCCAAGATGGCTGGCAAACGTGGTAGTGGTACAGAAGAAAAATGGGAAATGGAGAGTCTGTGTAGACTACATGGACTTGAATAAAGCTTGTCCCAAAGACCCATTTCCTCTTCCTCATATTGATGCAAGGGTGGATGCTACCACCGGCCATGAGATGTTAACCTTCATGGATGCATCCTCAGGATTTCAGCAGATTCAAATGGAACCTTCGGACCAGGAGGATACTGCCTTTATGACACCAACAGGTATTTATTGTTATACTGCTATGCCTTTTGGTTTGAAAAATGCAGGTGCAACATACCAGAGGTTGGTAAACATGATGTTTAAAGACAAACTGGGGGACACCATGGAGGTATATATTGAAGATATGGTGGTGAAGTCTAAAAAGGCTGAGGATCACCTCCAGGATATTAAGGGAGCATTTGATATCCTGGACCAGTATAACATGAAGCTGAATCCTGCTAAGTGCCATTCTGGAGTGGGGGTCGGAAAGTTTCTAGGATATATGGTGACCAAAAGAGGAATAGAGGCAAGCCCGGAGCAGATCAGAGCCATTTTAGATATCAAATCACCTTCAAATATGAAGGATGTTCAACGACTGACAGGGCGAGTTGCAGCGTTGAACAGATTTATTTCAAGATCCTCGGAAAAATGTAAAGAATTTTATGATATTCTCAAGAAGAATAAGAAGTTCGAATGAGGAGAGAAGCATGAAGCAGCCCTCCAGGATTTGAAGCAATATCTTTCAACTGCACCTCTATTGATGAAGCCTGAAAATGGTGAACCACTATCCCTATACCTTGCTGTATCGGGGAATGCTGTAAGTGCGGTTCTCATAAAGGACCATGAAGGTCAACAATATCCTGTCTATTATGTTAGTAAAAGTTTGTTAGATGCTGAAACTAGATATTCTCATTTAGAAAAGTTGATACTAGCATTAGTTATGGCATCAACGAAGCTTAGACATTACATTGAGACACATAGGATACATGTTAAAACAAATTATACTGTCAAGAATGTGCTTAGGAAACCAGAGATGTCAGGCAGGATGGCCAAGTGGTCAGTAAAGTTAAGTGCTTATGATTTAGTATATGAACCTAGAAATGCCATAAAGTCTCAGGCTTTAGATGACTTTGTGGCTGATTTCAGTAGTGACATTCAGGATGAGGTAGACCTAGAAGTCCAACAATTAGGAGAATCCTCAGGATCCTGGATATTATATACTGATGGAGCATCTAATGTTAGAGGAGTAGGATTGGGAATACTACTAAAATCGCCACAGGGGGACATATTACCCCAGGCTATTAGGTGTGAATTCCCTGCTACTAATAATGAAGCAGAGTATGAGGCTTTAATTGCAGGATTAGAGTTGGCTAGGAATATGAATATCAAGAATTTGCGAGTATATGTTGATTCATTGTTAATTACTAACCATTTTAATGGATCCTATGCAGTTAAGGGTGAGAAATTAATCGAATACCTCGATATTCTCAAAAACTTAGCAGGATATTTTGATGTTTTTACACTTGAACAGGTACCAAGGGAGGATAATGCTGAAGCTGATGCCTTGGCAAATTTGGGATCATCGGTTAGGATACCGGAAGGAACCTCAATACCAATATTACATATCTTGTATCCTGCAACGAATCCTCAGGATAAAGAAGTAGCGGGTATTCAGGATCCTGGAGCGGAGTATCCTGAGGAGGATCCTAAGTCCTGGACGGCTCCAATCATCAGATATCTCAAGGAAGGGCACATCCCTATAGATGAAAATCCTAAGGCATTTAGGATGAAGGTATCACGATTCACTATTATAAATAATGTTTTATACAAGAAATCTCTTGCAGGACCATATTTGACATGCTTGGAAGATCCTGAAGCCAAAGAAGTACTTCAGGATATACATGAAGGGTATTGTGGTACCACACTGGGGGCAGGTCATTGTTCTCGAAAGTATTAAGGACAGGATATTATTGGCCAACGATGAGGAAAGATGCTGCAGAATATGCTCGAAGATGTGATGCATGTCAAAGGCACAGTAACATACTACATCAACCAGCTGAACCGCTATATCCTATAGCTTCCCCTTGGCCATTCATGAAGTGGGGGATGGATATAGTAGGGAAGTTACCAAAAGCTCCGGGAGGAAAAGTTTTTATGCTAGCAATGACAGATTATTTTTCTAAATGGGTTGAGGCTGAAGCGTTTGTTCAAGTTAGGGACCAAGAAGTAGTATCCTTCATAAAGAGGAATATCCTGACCAGGTTTGGGGTACCAGCTGAAATTATTTGCGACAACGGGTCCCAGTTCATAAGCAAAAGAACTACTGATTTTTGTAAGAGTTGGGGAATCAAAATGATCACGTCCACTCCGGTACATCCCCAAGCAAATGGACAAGCTGAATCCTCGAACAAGATAATTGTTAATAACTTGAAGAAGAGATTAGGAGCCAAGAAAGGAAGATGGGCAGAAGAACTACCCTTTGTTTTATGGGCTGATAGAACGACGGTAAAAAATGCAACTGGTCAAACCCCATTTTCCTTAGTATTTGGAGCGGAAGCAGTGATCCCGACAGAAATGGTGATACCTACGGCAAGATCTATCCTCCGGAATCCTGAGCAGAATCCTGAAGTCCTATGCCAGGAACTGGATACTATTGATGAGATGAGAGATGCAGCAAGGCTAAGGATGGCAGCATATCAACAAAGGATATCCAGAGCATATAACAAGAATATAAAGACTAGAAGATTCAAAGTTGGAGATTGGGTGTTAAGAAAAGCTTTTTAGAATACTACTAATCCTGCTGATGGAAAGCTGGCCCCGAAATGGGAAGGACCATATAAGGTTGAATCAGAATCAGGAAAAGGTGCATACCGACTCAAGAATATGGAGGGGGATATGCTACCAAGATCCTGGAATGTTATACATTTAAAGCTCTATTTCAAGTAAGAATAGAATTTGGTTTCTATCCTAGAATGGTATGTATTCTATCTCTTTTATATATATTTGTTTATTATCTTGAACCCAATACTGACTTAAGTATCGGAGGGGTGTTAGCCAAGCTAACACCCACCTTAGTTTACAATTGTTTTGCAGCATATGCTCCAGGATATAACTCCAGGATATGTACTCAGGATAACTCGAAAGATTAGAGGATTGGCCCCCTCTCTCACGTTTAAGGGATCCTGATCCCTTCAAATGTTTAAAGGTATTCACCTTTCTTCCGAATTGGGTTTAAACGCCCTGCCTGGAGCGCAAGTTATTCGGGAATAGTTCAAGGTGGCGGGACCAGTCCATGTAAAAGTGGCTGACAATTTCGTCACTGTTGGCTGTATCCTGAATCCTAAAGGTATATCAGGATTGATCACCCTCTCTCACGAAAGGGTATTTTCATACTCTCTAAGGGTTAAAGGTTTTCACCTTTCTAAGTCTTGGAGTTTATACACTCCCGCCTGTAGCGCACGAAAATTTGGGATTTTCCCCAGGATACGAGGGATTTATCTCCAGTACAACTTTGGGTTTTACCCCTGTAACACGAAAAATTATCTATACAATTGGAACTGATGTCCAGAAAGTTTCTAAGTATTCGAAGATATTATGCACAGGGGACATTCCTATTGAGGCAATGGTGTAACGCTAAAAGGATAAAGCTCGGACCAAATACGCTAAGTGTCTCAGACAGGGGACATCTTCATTGAAAGAGTTACAAAGGGATTGAAGTTTGAGAATAGGGCTATACCCTATTCCTGGTATGATCTTTCCTTTGTAAACGATATTTAAGTTATTTGAGTTTTTGACAATACTATGTTTGGCAAAAGGTTAAGCATCCTGATTAGGATAAATTCTCAGGATATATTCCCAAAATATATTTTTAATACTTTTCGGGATATTTGATTAAAATATTTGAAACTGATAGTAGTTTGAAACTTTGATCAAACAAGTATTGTCAAAACGACTTTTAGAAGGCGGACTATCTTTTATTCTTTAGAAATTTTCTCTAAAGTTGATTGAATTTTTAGAAATTATACTTATTAAAAACTTTCATAGTATATCACTGAGTATATTGATCAGGATATTTTTAAGATAGTTATACAAAGTTTTGCAAAGCTAAAATCTGCATTAAGAAATGTATGACAGGAATTAAAAGGTAACAACAAATAAGTCAAAAGGAAGTTATGTTATTAACATGTCAAAAGTTGTGCTTTTGGTTTCACCTTAAACCAAGTCCCATCCACCAAAAGCACAATTAGTCTTTACCATACTTATGTAGCAGTTGAAGGTTCTATCTCAAAATGGGACCTGTCCACCTTCAACCGATACGACATTCAAAACAGGTTGTACTAACCGATGACCAAGGGCTTCATCCTGAAACCCAGGACCCATCCACCTTTGGTCATCATATTGTTCTAGTGCAGGAAATGTAAATTGTTCAACGACAGGAAAAGTAAATTGTTTTTACAGACCACAACCATGAAATTTTAAAAAGTGGGCTCCGGCCTTGGCACGTATATCCATCATCGCCCACTCCGCTGCCTAAGGGGCAGCACCTTCTTGAACAGCAACCTCTTTCCCGGCATCTGTACCAGCATCATCCTCGGGATTCTTCTCAGCATCGGCAGCGGCATCCTCTCCACCAGCATTCTTTCCAGCATTTGCCCCAACATTCTCGGAAACATCCTTTGAAGCGCTAGCATCCATTATCTTGGCAGACTCTTTCGCAGCAGATTTGGCAGGAGGCTCCACAGGATTTCCCCCAAGATCTCTTAGCTTCTCCTCCCAGGCCTTGGTGTTCCAAGAAGGGCATTGCAAACCCAAAGCCATCGCTTCATAAGCCATTTTCAGCCTGGCCTGGAGAAGGGAGATCACGACGGAATTCTTGAGGCTCTCTCGGTATGAAGCCATGACCTGCTCGTGTTGAACCTGGGCCGCGTCGAACTTAGCTTGAGCCTCCTGGGTGATCTTCTGGATGACGGACTGGTGATCTTGAGTCATAGCCTTGTACTTAGCTTCGTAGTGTTCTGATTTAGAGGTGGCAATTGCTGCTTGATCTGCAATGGTGGCCTTGGCCTTTTTCAGCTGGCTTTCAAGCATGACGTTGGAGCCACATGCGTCCTCATAAAGAAACACCAGGCGTTCAAGACCCCCTGTGAAGAAATCGGGTATTAACTTTAGTTGACTTTATTAACCAACATATGTTGCAGGATATGGTTTGGGATACCAACCTGGTTAAGGAAGCCGGTCATGAATGTGCTGGATTCCGTGAACCCGTGGTTCTCGAATGGGAACACATGAGGTGGAGCAGAGGCCTCAACTTCCTTTCTTTTCCGGGAGCTAGAGGCCCGGGTCCTGGATGCTGGAGGAGCTTTGGGAGCAGCGGTGGTCTTTGAACTGGTAAGTTTTGGTGTAACGGATGACTTCGGGTTAGATTCTTGCTTGACAGGTTCAAGGCTGGAATAACTGTCCAGCTCATCGAGTTGGAAGCCTTCGAGGTTGATAACCGGCACTGACCAAGGAAAGATATTTTCAGACTTATTATACTTCTGAAAAATAATTGGATTAATAAATAAAAATAATTTCTGAGAATATGCTTACCAGACATGTTAGAACTTGATCTTTGGCTTTGACTTGTAAGTGGCAGGGTAAAGGACCTTTCACTTTCTGGAAGTTTGTAGATTTCTTTTATCCTTCTTTCCGATTCGGCACCTGGGGGAGCTAATTCTTTGAAGTTTGCTGCAAAAGAGGAATAAATGTATTAGGATATCAGTTCAGCATGAAGTCTCAGGATATGATTGGGGATATTCCTAAAACCCTAAATCCTACCAGAAGTTAACCATCTCGTAGGAAGGTCAGAACCACTAGAGTCCCTTTTTACGAAGAAGAATTTTCTTGTCCATTTATCCTAATTCTTGGTGGCCTTAAGAATAAGAGGATCGCTGGAAATAGAAAAAAGGAGAAACTGGCTGGAACCGTGTGACCTTAGACGGTAGGCTATCGGAAGATCTTCGATGCACAGATCGGGCATATGACGAGCTTTAATCTGCTCTAGGGTGACTAACACGCGCCAAACCATGGGCATGATTTGGGCGAAACTAAGACCGGTAAGCTCGAAGAAGCAAGAAATGAAGGAAGAAAATGGATATCGAAACCCTAATGAAAAAGGATATGCAAAAAAGCAAACCCATTCATCGGAACAAAAATCTGATCGGACCTCACGGTCGAATGGACGGAAGATTGTCCCGGCGGGAAAGGCACCGGAGGCTCGTAGAGCCGCAATATCGGCATTATCGAAAGAGCAAACTTCTTTTGAGGGTTCCTTGAGTAGGTTTTGTCTGTGGAAGGGAGAAACAGAATCCGCCGTTTGGGATCTAGTGCGAGTAGCCATGAAGGATCACAATCGGGAAACAGAGGGTTAAAACATACAAAGTAGAGAGAAAAGAAAGAAAGAGTACCTGAAATCGCTTGAAGATGGAGATGACCTTTATGAGAAGTCCTTCGATTAATATAGGCTGAATATAGGGGGGCAAAGAGTAAAATTAGCCTGGGAAGTTGCACAATGTCATCTCAAACGTCATTTCATTTTAATTGCCTTAATTTATGAGATAAGGTTTTTAAAATATATCTGTTGGATTGGTATACCAACAGATATATTTGGGGACAATTGTTATGGGTCATTTTCTGAACGTACATATCCTGACTAATATACTGCTTTTGGTTGTTTACTCGTGATCAGGATACTGGATTGGGATATTGCTAACATCCTGGGCGATATCCTGAGGTTGATTGAATTAACCACGTGCAGGTTAAAGGCTATGGGTTGCTAACGGTCATAAGGACTTCTTCTCCTCAAGACTCGGGCGTATTTGTTATGTGGAAGACGTTGAACCCGAAAGACCAGGTCCACAACGTTCGAGTGGGAATATTCGCCGGATCCCAGAAGTTTAGGATAGTTTGTTACGTTACTTTTACTATAAATAGATGGGGGCGGATCAGGTTAAGGCATGCAAATTTTCACTCACACTTTCGAACACTTTTACTCTCTAGCTCACTGCAAACACCATACACAAACACTTGTATTCGATTTACGTTGTAACACCTAGTTGATCCGCACCATATCCTGCACTGTATCCTGATATTTGAAGCAATAGAAGAACAAGGCAGCTGCGATTGTCAGCTCCCGAGGTTTTATGCCAGCGATCTAGATTGATCAAGGGCTTTCCTCGTACATCACGTGTCAACCTTTACTTTTTTGCTCATTGTTTGATCACAGATACAGCTCTATATCCTGAGCCGTATCCTGAAACTGTTTTTGCAATTAACTTGGTTAACATATTTTCAACACTCATTTCTAGCACACTACCTCACTTAACTAATTTGATCACTAAATTGCTTCGGTAATTTTTGACCAAAACAGTAACCTCGGCTTTCTTCAATTTGGATTCAAGCATTTTGTTGAGCCCACAGGATTCTTCGTACAGATGAACCAGACGTTCGAGGCCCTACACCGGAAAACGCATGTATTGTTGTATGATAACCAAGATATTGGTTTGATATATATGTGCAGGATATGGAATGAGGATCTATACCTGGTTAAGAAAGGAAGTCATGAACACGCTTGCCTCGATTAACCCGTGATTCTCATAGGGAAACGTCTCGGGAGTCGTAGGTGAATCAGTCTCTTTCCTCTTACGAGAACTTGAGCTCCGGGGCTTAGTAGCTGGCAAGGGCTTGGGAATGATGATAGTTTGGAGCTGCTGGGCTTGGATGAGGTAATAGCTTTGGGACTTGGCTCCTTCTTGACCTGGACAGGATCGGAGTAATTGTCCAACTCCTCAAGGTCGAAAACTTCTGGGATTTTGGTTGGTGCTGCATAAAGGGGAAGTTCTAAATCCTTAATACTCTTTCATTATATTACGCTAATCAATCATTTACAAAATGACTCTTACCAGACATATCAGATGATGAATATTGACTGGAATTTGGGAGGTGTGTGGAAAAGCTCCTATCACTTTCCGGTAACCGGTAAATTGCTTCGATTCTCTTTTTAGATTCTCTAGTAGGAGGGGCAACTTCTTTGAAGTTCACTGCATAAAGGCCAAATAAGAAAGTATTAGCGCATGATATTGGCCTGGGAGTATTTGGGGATATTCTCGAAGCCCTAAACCCTACCGGTGGTTAACCACTCCACCGGGAGGCTAGCACCCTCATAGATGGAGTCTCGCTTAACGAAGAAGAATTTCCGTTGCCATCCATCCTCGTTCTTGGTGGCTTTGAGAATGAGGGGTTTACTGGAAGTCGAAAAGAGTAAAAACTGACTGGAACCGTGTGATCGGAGGCGGTAGGCGATCGGAATATCCTCGATGTAGAGGTCAGGACAGTGAAGGTTTTTGATTTGTTTAAGTACGATCAGTACCCTCCAAACCATGGGCATTGTTTGGGCAAAGGAAATACCAATGGTTCGGAAAAACTGCATCATGAATTCAGGAAAAGGATACCGAAGACCTAGCGAGAAAGGATATGCCGGAAAGCAGACCCAATCGGCAGAAGAAACATCCGATCGAATTGATCGGTCAAATGGTCTAATAACCACGCTATCTGGGAAAGCGCCGGAGGCTCTCAACACTGTGATGTCTGTGTTATCAAAGGCACAGATCTCCTTCTCGGGGTTCTTGAGAAGGTTTTGCTGGACGAAGGTCTCCGTCGATTCGTCGGTTTGAGAACAGGTTCTAGTAGCCATTAGAAGAAAAATGAAGGAATTAGCAGGGAAATAAAGAAGAACGGATAATTACCTGGTGATTCTGTTGATGATATTTGGTTTTTAAACAGAAAGAGATAAGATATAGGGGCATGGTAGATATCCATCGAGTGAAAACCGCGTTGGAAGTTGTACAATGCTATCTTAACCATCATTTCAATTTAATAACCTCGATTTAAGAGATAAGCTTTAAAATATATCCGTTGGAATTGGTATACCAACAGATATATTTTGGGGACAATTGTTATGGGTGATTTTCTGCTCATATATCCCGACTAATATTCTGACTTTGTTTGTTTTATTGTGACCAGGATACTGAATCAGGATATTAGTAACATCCTGGTATGATATCCTGGTAGTAACTAATTAACCCACGTGCAGATTAAAAGGTGCAAGTCTCTAACGTTCAAGTGGACTTCTTCTCCTCAAGACTCCGGCAAATCAGTTAGATTATGGACGTTGAAGCCGGAAGACGTGGACTACAACGTTCACATATGGAATATTTGCTGAATCCCGGAATAATAGGATAGTTAGTTAGTTTCTTTTACTATAAAAAGGATTGATCGGATCAGATTAGGGCACACAATCTCTCGTACACTCTATTTCTCTAGTTGCAAACACTCACAATACACTTACACTTGCATCGAATTCACATTGTAACACTTAGTCGATCCGCATCATATCCTGCACTGTATCCTGACATTTGAAGTAATAAGAAGAACAAGGCAGTTGCGATTGTCAGCTCCCGAGGTTTTGTGCCGGCGATCTAGATTGATCAAGGGCTTTCCTCATATATCCCGTGTCACCCTTTACATTTTCGCTCATTGTTTGATCGTAGATACAGCTCAATATCCTGAGCCGTAACCTGAAAACTGTTTTTGAAAATAACTTAATTAACATATTTTTAACACATTTTCTTAGCACACTACCTCACTTAACTAATTTGATCACTTAATTGCTTCGGTAATTTTTAACCAAAACAATAACATTCAAGCTTTCATCGAATAACACGTAGTATGCAATAACGGTCAGCGTATAAAAGTGTTTGCGTTGTGTGTCGATTATGATTTGAATAAGTAACGTATGTAACACCTAAAAGTGCATAAAGCAAAAATAGTTCGAGTATACTCACAGATCGTGTTAAATGAATAACACAGTCTTGGATTGGATTGAAGGGAGCGCTGGAAAGTTAGCCTGATTACAGAACGATAGCATAAGCGATGAATGACACGTTAAACGGTGAAGAGTGAACCAAGTGACGAATGGTCATCCGATCGGATGACAATCCGAACGGATGGTCATTCGCTCGGATGTCAATCCATTCAGATGGTCATCCGGTCGGATGTCCATTCGGTCAGATTGACATTCGTTTGAGATAGATGTGTTTGTGTATGATGGCATTGAAGTTTTTGTTGTAGCATTTTAAAATCAGAGAAGTATCTCTACCCTTCAGGTCATTCGATCGAACAGTCGTCCGATCGGATGGTCGTTCGATCGGATGGCAATCTGATCAGCGAGACATTTCAGTAAGAACAAGTTCACATCAGGATGGTCATTCGATCAGATGGTCTTCCGATCGGATGACAATCCGTTAGAACTGATGATCTTTGAAAATTATGAAAATGTTTAAGTGTTGAAGTCCAAGTGCAATCCGATCGGATTATCGTTCCATCGGATGGCAATCCGATCAGACGGCAATCCGTTCGACACCTGATCCTTTTGAAATTTGAAATGTTTTGCTAAGTTTGAAAAGTTTGTGGTTTGATCGAGAAGGTATGACAACGTGTTTGAACAACAGGAACCCCATCAAGTCCAAGTTATCTGATCGGATGGGAATCACCCCGTTTGACCAGTTAACTGTTGTTGACGGTTGTTCATGTTCAACCCGAAACCGGTTGTCTCCTTGATAGGAATCAGATCTCAGATCGACACTTCACTAGAAAATGAGTAGAAAGCCTGAACGAGCTCCGATTATATCGGTTTTGAGTTCATGAGTGTAAAAGATTTGAAAGAAAGTTGTGAAACCATCTTTCAATCCTTCTAACCATGAAAATGTTTAGACCTATGCAAAAACAGCATTTAATCATTTGGAAATCACGTAGATCTGAGTTGTTCTTGGTGGAATGAAGCCAAATCTTGAAGTTCATAAGAACCCCATGATGACATCACCCTAGAACACCCCAAATCGGGCATATTTCATGGTTAAAAGTGAAGATTCAAAGGTGAGAATGATGAAGAAGTGTGTGTAGATGATAGATGTATAAGATTTGAGTTGAAAACTTACAAGAATCACGAGAAATCGAGAGAAAGAGGGCTGGAACGTGCTGGTCGGAGGAGAGAGCTGTCGCATCACTGTTCTTGATCTGACAGGGGGTATTTATAGGTTACCAAAAGAGGAAAGGTGTGCACAAGTGTCGGATCGGATGGCAAACCGATTGGATGGCCATCCAATTGGATGGTCATCCGTACGGATGACCATTCGATCGAAGTGATCCGGCGAGTTACGTTTCGATGTTTCGTTTCGTGCGTTGAGCGTTGCGATGCGTTTAAGCGAGTGTCGATTAAGTGATGCGATAGATTAATAATAGTCACACAAATAATATAACTAACATACCACAACCTTGCGTTTAGCGTTTGCGATTAGATTGCGTTGTGATTGCGTTTTGATTAATCACCACCAAACATAAAGTAAACATGCACAAGTAACACATAAATAGCACACACACGTAAAACAATATACAGAACCTATCAATCAAGCTGCGAATGCGATTGCGATGCGATTAGCGATAAAATAGATTAGCGATTAAACATGCGATTAAACCTTGATTATTATAGATACTCCACATAATACAACTAAAGTACATAATTAAAAGGAATCGATTACAAGTCAAAGATGTACAATCAATAGTTGAGCAAGGAGTGACAGATCGCAATTAGCAATCTTTTCTTCCTTTGACTTTGACTTGTACTTTGACTTTCAGAACGCGGGTTGTTACATAAGTCACGATCAAGATTTAAGTCCGAGTTTGTAAATAGTTAGTGTTCAGTTTTAATAATTTTGTGTTTTTTTAACTTGATACTATTGATTATTTATTATTTGAGACTTGTTTCTTTTTAGTGGTTATGATTATTGGCTAGTTCTTTTATACTGCCTATTTATGATGAACACCATGTTTGACTAATTATTTTTTTATTTGGTTTTGGATATTATTTGTGGGTTGAATAATTAAAGTAAAGACTTGGTTTTTATGGTTTGATGTGTATGCATAATTAATCTAGTTCATTGCATGTTATTCACTTCACATGCTCCTTGTTGAATGTCTTTCAGTTATAGGTTCATGTTAGATCAACTACTGTGTGTTTTTGATTAGTTTATGGTTGATTGGCCAAGATACTATAGGAGTGATTTTCATAATTTGAATAGGGTTAAGTGTTCTACCAATCTCGATAGTTGTGAGGTGAGAGATTATCGGTTTGTCTTTAGTGTTAGATTGCTAGGGTTAGTTACTTATTGAGAAGATCCCCCTAGTTTCCCTTTCACTGTTTGCCTATCGAGTTTGATCAGGAATCCATAGTTACCCTTGACTTTTGTGCTGTGAGGTAGATTGTCGAATAAGGCTACTTTATTATTACAGTTGGAGATACCTTAAGGGAGTCCATTTAAACCGGTAGTTTAACGACTTATTAGGTTGCCATAAGTGTCTCCTTGAGAAGGGTCGAGGGTCTTGTTCGGTCACCTATTAAGTTAGTATTTTAAGATCCTGATTCCACAATAGTTCAAAGCCGATAGAAGTTGTCAAGCATGTGTAGGATTCTGACCTAGGTAGTGTACGTCTCAGCTCTCTGGTCGTTTCTTAAGTTCTCAATTTTAGTTCGTTTCCAGTTTAGCTTAGTTAGTTAATCTAAATAAATTGCATTTTTAGGATATTTAGAAACACCCCCCCCCCCCCCAAAAAAAAACATTAAAACAATTAAGTCAAGTCAGTCTTAGATAAGTTAGTCGAGTCTAGTATACGTAGTCAGTAGAGTCTCGTGTGTTTGATACTTGGACTTATTTAGGATATACTGCACCGATCGATACACTTGCCGGCTGTGTAGTCTAGATTTTAAAGAGTCTTAGTTTATAAATTTAAAGTTTAGAGTGTCTAGTTTAGGGTTTAGTTTTAGTTAATTTAATTAGACCACTTTTAGCACATCACTATGCAAGGATAGACGTCTAAATGAAACTGGTTTTATTCTCTTGTAATAGCAAATAGCTACCAACTTATAAAAAGAATGGAAATAATTGAATCAATTAAGCAAGGAGAAGAGACTATACTATACTTGTAGTTTTTTATGCATTTGGTTTAGCTTCTTCTGGATTCAGCTTGGAAGATTGATCTTTTGTGTTTGTTTCTGCTCTCAAGCAAATACTTATCCTCACGCCAGAGAGTGGTAACAAGGAGCCACCCCTACCCCATCCTCCTTGTTACGAGTCACGGTGTGTTTTCAATGTGCAGGAGACGGATTAGAGGGCGACCCGGCCATCGATCGAGGAAAGAAGGGATTAACCCTACTTGACGAAGCTCGACTCGTGGACTAACCCCTTGGTTAACCACTGCTTTATCATGGCCCAGTCGAAAACACTAATTTAATATTATATATAACCTATTCTTATATTTGTAATCTTTGGTGCCTTTAGAATAATGAAATAACCTAGTTGCAGCCCATGGATATATGTCTCCAACTGGGAGCGAATCACGTAAAATTCTTGTGTCGTGTCTACGTGTTTATATCGTTTGTGCGTGTGTGTTGGTTCCGCTACGTCACTTGATACCTAGCATTATAACCTTTCATCTTGACACTTTTGATATTATCCTACATATACAAAAAGGAGTTGAGAGAATAGTGCCAGGCAGCTTGCCTGACACTTCCCTATTGGACCACCCATTTTTAATTTAATTTTATTCCCAGCCTAAAATTACGGTTTCGTCCTTTGTTTAAAATTACGTTTTTGCCCCTGATTCAAAATAAAATTATATTTTTGCCCTGGTTCAAAATTTACACTTTTGCCCTCAGTTCAAAAACCCATTTCTAATTCTACTCCCAGTTTAAATTTACGGTTTCGCCCTCCGTCTAAAATTACGCTTTTGCCCCCCCCCCCCCTCTTTCAAAATAAAAATATGTTTTTGCCCCTAGCTCGAAATTACGATTTTGCCCTCAACTCAAAATTACGTTTTTGCATATAGTTCAAAATAAAATTATGTTTCCCCCCCATAGCACAAAATTATAATTTTGCCCTCAGTTTAAAATTATGATTTCGCCCCCAGTTCAAAATATTTTTACGATTTTGCCTTCTGTTCAAAATTATGATTTTGCTCCCATTTCAAAATTTACGATTTCTCCCCCAGTTAAAAATTATGATCTTGCCATCGTTTTACTTTTTTTTCAAAACTATAGTACTGTTTTATTTTGCTTGGTTGACTCAATGTAACTTTTATTGTGTCAAACAGTTTTCTAACACTCGCTCATTGGTCCTGACAAATTAGTATTTTACCCCCAGCTCAAAATTACAGATATGTTATTGTTTTAATTTTTTTAGCAAAATTATGGTAGTGTTTTCGTTTAATTGGTTGTCTCGATGTATTTTTTTTAGATCGTGTTATAAGTAGTATGTACAAGTAACCTAAATACATGCATACATGTTATGAAACTAAGAAATATTTGATTAAACGCCCTGCAACGCGGGCGGGCATAGGTGTAATTTTTATTCGTTCAGGCATGCGTGGTACATGCTAATTTGTCCTGAAAAATTTCAATTTTGCTCTCAATTTAAAATTATAGTCTTTCCATCGTTTTAGTTTTTTTTTTAGTAAAAGTATGGTAGTGTTTTTGTTTTAATTTATTGACTCGATGTAATTTTTTTTAGATCGTGTTATGAGTAGTATGTACAAGTAACCAAAACACAGACATACATGTTATGAGAGAGAAATATTTGGATTATTGCCCCGCAACGCGGGCGGGGCAAAAACTAGTTGTTTACAAACACCATCATTTGGTGCCGTATACATCAATATCAAAAAATTGCATGTTGGGTTGATATTGACCCATTTCATCTAGATTCATGTCATGTTATAATCTTGTTAGATTTAAACATATTATCTAACAAGTTCTGATATCACTTGCAACTATACTAAGCTATTAGAAGTAACCAAACATGATATTTCACCATTCTTGGTTCATATCCTTATTTCTACCAACAAAGGGATTTAAGATAGCAGAGAAATGAAAGATTGAGATGAGAGGCGGACGAGTGATTAAAAGCCAGTTGTGGGGTTTGGTTTCGCCAACAAAGAGTCCGCCAACCATTGATCGGTTACCATTCCAGACAGTGGCGGATCCAGCCAGTTTTTTCACTGGGTTCCTTTTTCCAAATCATACAAGGTTTACACTACAAAAAACGTTTTTTTCCAAATCATACAAGGTTTACACTACAAAAAAAACGTTTTTTTCCAAATCGACTGGGTTCCCGGGAACCCGGTGATGAAGCCTGAATCCGCCCCTGATTCCAGACCTTCCACTCCCCTTTATTCCTCTTTTAAAACCATTCCTTAATTCACTTAACTTGGTTTTAACATACGTCTGTTTTACAAAACCATCCATAAATTCATCTTAGAAAATTGTACAAAAAGTGTTACGGGTCAATCTGGTCACACCTCAACTTAACTCTTGGCAAAACTAATTAGGATGGGCACCTAACACCTATACTTCCTATTAAGCAGGAACTTTATATATTAAAAGAAACGGAAATAGAAATAATAGTACAAACCATGCAAGGATAGGCGTCTAAATGAAACTGGTTTTATTCTCTTGTAATAGCAAATAGCTACCAACTTATAAAAAGAATGTAAATAATTGAATCAATTAGGCAAGGAGAAGAGACTATACTATACTTGTAGTTTTTTTATTATGCATTTGGTTTAGCTTCTTCTGGATTCAGCTTGGAAGATTGATCTTTTGTGTCTGTTTCTGGTGGTATCATGTGTGGAGGAGGATTTTGCTTCAGTTTCATACAAAGTTGTCTCATTCTTGAGAGATCGGTAGGTTTCCCGGGTTTTGGACCCTGAATGACAACAATCCTGGGTTTCTTTTCTTCTTCTTCTTCTTCTTCTTCTTCTTCTTTCTCCTTCTTTGCTCTCCTCTTATCAATGTTGGCGACCTCACGTGGTATCAGCTCTGCAATTGCTTTCCAATACTGTTTATCTGCTTCCTTGTGAAACTTCTCTTGATTCTTCAAGTACAACTGACCAAAGATTGCATTTAAACCCATCACATTTCGCATTCTGTCACATATCTAGTGGGATTGGGTTGACTAGAAGTGCTTTTCATGTAAATTTTTAACGAATAATTTCAACAATTATATTATTTTATGAATAAAGTACACTTTCTCTTCTTTTCTAAATGGTCACCAGTGATGTTACTGAAACCGCTATACTAGCTCTTCAAAGTGATTTTTAGACCGAAAATCTGTAACATTCTGACGAAATTAAATAGTTTATGTATCAGTATCAGTATGATGGTTTTTGACACTACATGTAAATGTAGCAATTTGCCGTAAGCAAGCAGCAATACTAGACAAATTATACAACAAAAAACTGTTGTTGTTTTTGGTGTGAGAGATCGAAAAGATAAGACAACAGGCTGTAAGTATAACCTTCTTGCATTCTATGTTGAGAGCCGTGTTGTTTTTTATGTTCTTTTTTCGTTTGTCTGTGAACGCTCGTTTAAATTCATCAGCTTCTGCAATTACTTGATTCCTCAATTCCTTCTCCTCCTTTTCCTTGTCTTGAAGATAAATTGCATTCTGTCTGCAGAGATGAATGACGTCATAAATTCACCAAAACTGGTTGATTTAGATACCATAACATGAAACTCCAGAAGCTACTTTGGTTCAATGTTGTTGAATGACAACAAAATCAGAGGATCATGTGAATATCATAATTAATTTGTAACAACAGTTGTCTTTGTTGATTGAAGTTTACATAGACGTGCAAGATCTAATATAATTATAGGATCTGAGATGTTGATATTACCGACGCCACTCGTGAAATGCAGCGCGCATATGAAGAGGATCAGGCAGAAGAGGTCCATTGCCAGCAGAAGAGAAAATGGGTCCGTTTGATTCGGGGTCGAAGGAGGAGGGTGTAGAGAATCCTCCATAATTAATGTCCTGAGAATAGGCCCTTTCAAGTTGAGTGTAGGATGGCAGAGGATCGCCATCCTGAAAATCGTCTCCTCCACCAGCCATGCCAATCAAACCCTCCATGTTATTTTTTCTTGTCAAGATGGTGAATATGCATAACATGACCACGTACTACATTTGTAGCAATGGTCCTTCACCTTTTACGGTCAACCAAAATTGTTGTTACCCATGGCATTATAGCCTAGTGGTATCTTGGGGGTGGGATAAGGCTTATGACCATTAGGTCATGGGTTCGATTCTCACAAAGGGGGTTTTCCCAGAGTTATTGGGTTTCCTCCTGAATTGGTGTATATGTATTATTGCCTAGTGGAGATGGATATGATCGGGTGGTTCTGCTGGTGGCAAGATGATACTCCAGTGGTCCGTCAGTGATCCAAATTTGCCGTTCAAAAAAAAAAAAAAAAATTTGTTGTTTTTTACGGAATACTAAAAGTCAATAAGCCAAGCCCCCATGTAAACAATTTTAAAATGATTTGAGTGTGGGAATCGTGGTAACGTTTGACAGGTCCGTCTCTAAGAAAATTTTGTGTTCTCCGCGACATAAAAAAACCGGGTCCTACCCGACCTATAATATAAATTAAGTGGTCCATTTTACCATTAGTTATTTAGTTTAGGTTTCAATTTTGGACCTTTTTGATATGGTTCTAACTTCAAGTATTAATATAGGGAATAATTGTATATTTCCTCTTAAAAACACCATTAATTGCATATTTACCCAAGCCTAAATAAAAATTGCATATTTCCCCTTCTCTATTAAAATGACAAAACTACCCTTCTCAAAATTAAAAGATCTTGTTTTGAGAAAAATCTGGTCGATGGTTATCATTTTAGAATCGATGCATTGCACAACGTTTCACTTTCTTCTCTTCTACGGCGACACTCCAGCAGTTCTTCTATGGCGACACTCAAGCAGTTCTTCAGCGGCCGGCGTTTCAGTCTCTGAGTATTTAAGGTTAGTTTTCTGGCTTGCATCAATTTTCCGGCCTGAATCACTTTTCCGGCCTGCATCACTTTTCCGGCCGGCATCACTTTTCCTTCCTTATCAGATGCAAAAAACCCTATATCTTAAGTTCGCTATAGTTCTTTTAAATTTTATTATATCATTCCGTATGAGTGACGAATCATGTTTCTCTCCTTCCTTCCTTATCAGATTGTTTTTTGTCTTAAATTAAATAAAATTAAATTTATCCATGCAGCCTTTACAGCAGATTGGGCAGGTTTCGTCTTCTGGATACAAAGGGATCATCAGCCGGTATTTGAGGATAGCTCTGTACTCAACAGCCGACATGCATTGCCCCATGGAAGGGAGATCTACATTGAGACCAGCGGATCTGCTCGTCTTTGGCTGGGCGGGAGGGAAACATGCTTGTGTGGATCTCACAGGAGTCTCCCCCTTAGCTGGTTTAAGGGAAAGCGGGTTTGTAGCAGGACAAGCTGTAAGGAAAGCAGAATCAAAAAAGGTGGATAAACACGCTAAAGCATGTGCTGATAACCAACATGCATTTGTCCCCTTCGCCTTGGACACCTTTGGATCCCTAGCTCTAGAAGCTATCCGTTTGCTGACTAGGGTCCAACAGGTTGTCCACAGCAGTGGCTCATCAACAGGGTGCAGGGGTTTGTCTTTAATAGGCTAGGGTTTGCTATTCAGAAAGGGGTAGCGGCGCAGCTTGTTGCTCGCTTATCTGCGATATTGATGTAAAGTGCATTTTGACCATTTAACAAGTAAATTGTGTTAAAAAAAAAACATTTATGCTTATCAAATTGAAGTTTTTTTTTTCTTTTTTCTAGTTAATAATTATGTCATGTCTGTGTGAGAGGATTATGTGTGCTTGAGGCCATCTTGAAACCGATCCAACTAGAAGTGTCGCCGGTTGTAAAGAAACCTGAAACCGATCCAACTAGAAATCTGAAGGTGATACAATTTTATTTCAACATGCACTAAAACATATAAATAACAGTATTGACTCTTGTTTGTCTTTTTCATTTTTGGATATTGTTACATGGAATTTTCGTGGTTGTTCTTTTGAGATGATTTTTTGGTACCTTAATGGATTAAAGTTTTGGCATTTTGTTTTCTATTTAGATGATTGTCAATTGTATTTTTTATGATTGTTACTCTAGTTCGTGAGGAAAAATAATGAAAAAAAATAACTTCATGAAAAAATGCAAGTAGTGAAAAAAGACAAAAAAACTAGTAAAAAAAGGGTAAATATGCAATTTTCTGAAGTTTAGTAAAATGAAGGGTAAAATAGTCTTTCTATAATTTAATTTTAATAAGTTAAATCAAAATGGGTAAATTTGCAATTTTACTAGTTAATAAAGGGGAAATATGCAACTTAATTTTTGGCTCGGGTATATATGCAATTTCAAAGTTTTTAAGGGGAAATATGCAAAAAAAAAAAAAAAAACCCAAAATAGATTGGCTAGTTAAAAGTAAACATTGAGGTTTTTTTTTTTCAATGATACAATTCCTAATCTAGTTATTGGATTGCTTAGCTTACATCACAAGCTAGCACCCGCTATATATAGTCCTTAACAAGATTATTAGAAATTACAAATAAGCCCTACAAGGTCCAAACTTATTTGATCTTCAAACGCAACATTTTACACACGTCTAGTACTTCTCGCGTGTACAATACTTCTCGTGCATATAGCACATCTCGTTTGGACTGCTTTCATTGAACAGACTTTCCGCATAATCAACTCCAAATGTTCATGAAATTTTAATTTTAATAAGCATCAATCAAAAATTTAATCCTTACAACCCCCCCCCCCCCCACACACACACAAATTATTGCTATCAAATCTTTGTAACACTACCCCATATCTTTATGATTAGATTTTCGATACATCATCCTTAATAGTTCCTTACAGTCTCCCTAAGCTTATGGTACCAAAATCTAACAACTTGATCATAAACTTTTACATTAGCATAAAGACTCTAGCAATCTCTCCGTTTTCTTGCATCTTTATCTTGAAGTCTTGAGTATCAGATGCTTGTTTTTTATAGACTATGAAGTTTTGCTAGACAAATGTTAAGGATACACTTGATCATAACATTTGTTACTTCCCCTCTGAAGCAGATCTTCTTGATGGGGAGCATAATTAACTTAATGAACCAGGAACATATTTCCAACTCTCTTTTTTAAAGTGATTCAAAAGTTGTAGGAGAAGGATTCCTAACACGATATCTTCTACTCATTTATGGAAATAATTCTTTGTTGTCTCGTGAACTTGGTTTCGATTCTAAAGAACTCAAGTATGAAAAAGTTTTGATCATGTGGATCGGTCATCATGTCATCAAATTGCTTACCTCTATGATGAGAAGCGCATTTGAACATCTCTAGTTTTTTTTTTCTAACGACAAAAGTTACTCTACTCTAATTTACACCAAAATCCTAAATTACTCTCCCTTGCCAAATTTGAACATGAGACTTTCTTTATAAGTGACTTATGCATCTACCAATTGATCATCTCTAGTAGCAGTGAAATGTTGAGGCTTCTATTTAGCTTAGTGAATATTGTACGCAACTCATGCTTTTGTCAGCAACAATCTGTACAAAATCATAAACATTAACTCGAAATTCCTAATAGACCATTTCATGTTACAAACAAACGTATGTTCATTTTTATATGTTACTTGTGAATTGTCAAAATTTCTTGAATTTACAGAGAAGAAGGTTTTCATCTAATTTTCACTTTGTAAAAATTTTATTTTATCACTTTAGTATAATATGGAAGACTTTCAAATTCAGTTTGAAACAAACTAATGAAGCACAAATCTTTTTGGGATTTTCATAAATTAAACAAACATAACTGATGTGCATAAAATACAAAACATAAATTGTATCAAATACGGCGTAAAATCAACCCTTTTTCGGTACTAATGTTGGAAAAAGCTTGTTTCTTTGGTCTTTTTTAATTTACAGGGTCAAAGGAGCTTAAATGTGCAAAAGGAGCAAAATAACAACAAAAACCAACATAAATACAAAGAAGGAGGAATTGACCTAACTCTCCAAGCCCCAATCCACATCCAAACCAAAAAAATAGCAAGATCAGAAGACCTGACACGGGGCCGTGTCCACCAGACACAGGCCGTGTCCAAGACTGGAATCTCTGCAGAAGAAAAGACAACAACAAAGGACAAAACTGACAGCCAACACGGGGCCATGCTAAGACAACACTGGGCGTGGTCAACTCTATGATTTTCAGAATCTGTGATAGTAAAGCAAGTACATTGGCCACGGGCCGTGCCGTTAACACACGGGGCCGTGTTAGTACAAGACCTGACACTATAATTAATGAGGAAGAGAGAGAGAGAGATGACCACTGATTTCAGCTATAAATAGATGTGCTTGGTTCCATTCCAAACCATCCCTTGGCAAACTACTTCTCTCTCACTTACCACCACTCCACCACCACTACAACACCATCATCCACCACCATCATCCATCTACCATCATTTAGAGTATGTGTAGTAGTCTCAAGATCCAAGATCGATCGTAAGAGTCATTGTCAAACAAAAACATGCTTGGCTAAACTCTTACATCACTTGGTGAAGACAAAGCTTTTATGTATTACTTTTTTATTTCCAATCTTTGGAAACTTTTTAATTGGGTATGTATCAATGACTTTAATAACCAGTTTTTTATATTGAAGGCAAATTTATCTAACCATTCTTCATATGTTGTTGATTCACATATTCGTGTCTTTACGGTCTATATAAAGCGTGTTAATTGCCTGGAATGGGGTTAGAAGGGTGGTAGGATAAATTTTATGTCTCGTTCAGTGTATAGATCCTGCGAGAACCTGATTCAAGCTTAGTAACACTTCACGAGCAGACGGGAATTACCCCCTACGAGAGAAGTGCAAACCGTTTGAATCCCTTATCTATAAACTACTATTAAAACTTTAAACCAACCCTGCGAGGACTCTATCCCTGCTGACTCAGACTAAAGGGTTGAGGGTAGGGGTGGCAAAATGGGTGGGTTGGGCAGGTTTGGGTAATGGGTTAGGATTGGTATGGGTTAGGATGGGTTTGGGTTAAGATGGGTTTATTAAAAAATGGGTTAGGATGAGTTTAGGTCAAGATGGGTTTGGGCATGATATGCTAAAAATATAAAAAAAAATCAAAACAATTAAAAATAATTCAAAAATATAAAAAAAATAAAAAAATATCAAAAAAATCAAAAAAACCTAAATATGTTCTTTAATTTTGAACTTGTAATGAGCAAATTCATGCATTCAGTAGTTATATCACAACATATTCATCAATATTCAAACAGATCACGAAATATACCAACTAAACTAGTTCAACAAAACAATTGTAGAGTGGCTTACACATTAAAGGTGCCGGAAACGGTGTCGTTTGCGGACCTAACGGCCGATTCGATAACCGACGAAGCTGGTGGAGCCAACATCGGAGCCTTTAGTGGCAGAATAAGAGTTCCAATCTGCTAACAGTGATGAAGATGGAGCCGATAATGATTGGGGTAGTGAATTGGGGGTATCATCACTGCTGCCGGAAAACCAATTTTGCATATTTACGGTTCCAGATCGAAACCCTAGCTTTTGGTTTGAATTTGGGATCGGGAGTGTAGAGGCGGTGGTGGAATCTTTATATTACCACTCTCATCACCTGCATTTTTTTGTTTATACTAGAAGTAGATGGTAATCGGTGGTGGCGACGACTGTGCTCGGAGTACAGGCGGCAACGACGGTGGTCGGAGTACAACGGCGATGGTGATTGGAGTACGGGGCGATGACTGGAAGCATGTGATAGTTAGTTTAACATGTTTTGGTTAAGGGGATGAAGTCATGAAGAGTTGGAGCGGGTAACTAGCGTGCACCACAGACCCATCCTGACTTGCCCTTATATTTTCCTTGACCCATCTTCACCTGTGGATGTTTCTCCATTGCTCCCATTTAACCCATTTAAACCCACTACTGGTTTTCTTTGAGCCCATCCTAACCCAAAGACTTACAAAAATTACCCAAATAAACCCAAAATTAATTGTTTGGGTTACATTTGCCGGGTCTAGTTTAGGGCGATCGCTGCCTGGAAGGGGGCCCACCACTTTTTGCATTAATAACTTACTTAATTATCTTTTAATAATCCGACCTTGCGGGACTGTATCCTTGCTGACTCAGACCAATGGGTTGAGGGTAACGCTGCCTGGAAGGGGGCCTACTACTATAACTTAAAGATAATCTTTTAAAATGCCTAAAGTGCGAAAATCATTAAAAGGATACATGAAAGAGGAGTTGGAACCAAGTGATTCCTTCTTGTCTATCTGTTTTTCCTTTACTTTATTTTATTTTTTCTCTTTAGTTTATATTTTTTATATAGTTTAAAAATCTTTTCTTCAAAGTTTGGTTCGATTAGACGTTAACGATAAGCCAGTATCGAAAGCTCTTGTGTCCTTGGACGAGCTCGGTATCTTGCCATCACTATACTACGTCTGCGATGGGTGCACTTGCCCTAGTGTGTGTTTAGAGTGATGGTAGAATATCGTGTTTTATAAATTTAAAACTTGAATCGGCGAGTAAAAAAAGATAAAATATACATGAAAAATATACTCACACCGACATACGTCAAGTTTTTGGCGCCGTTGCAGGGGACACAAGGATTTTAAGAAAGCTTAAAATTGACGGCCTAATCATTTTTTTTCTTTTTATTTGTCCTTTTTTTCTTCTAAATTTCTACTTTATGCCGGATTACCACGGGGTCGTGTGGGATCACCACATGCCGTGTTAAGCCTGCAATATCTGGGAGAAGCTGTTTTCTTGTTACTGGAAGAGAGACACGGGGTCGTGTTACAGGAGCACGATGTTGAATTTCCAGTATCTGGGAACTTGAAAACAGAAACTTTTTCTAGGCTGCACGGGTCGTGCCAGCCATAGCACGGGGTCGTGTTAACCTTCTGATCAGGCATTCTTTTTTGTTTTTGTTCGCAGAAAATCACACAATTATGTATAATTCGTAGGAGATACAATTTGATGCATGACCTCCACCTCCGACAAAGGCATAAAAGTACCGCTTGACGAACCCGAGAGCTTTTTGAGAAAAAGACTTAGCTATAAACCAACAAAAAGCCTCGACCCAAAACCCCCCTATGGCGGATCAACGCACTATCATGGATTACCTACGGCCTACGGTCGGTAATATTGGAATCGTTATTAACCCTCCTAATGTCGATGCTAATAACTTTGAGCTTCGACCACACTTCATCCAAATGCTCCAAAATTCCGCCACTTTCCATGGCCTAGCCGATGAAGATCCCCATTTACATATTACCAACTTTTTGGAAATATGTGACACCTTCCGGATCAACAGAGCCTCTAACGATGCCGTTTGGCTCCATATGTTCCCTTTTCCCTAAAAGATCGAGCGAAAGCTCGGTTAAACACCCTCCCAAATGGGTCCGTACACACTTGGGATGAACTTGCCAAAAAATTTCTCTACAAATATTTCCCTCCCGCTAAAACCGCCAAACTCATGACCGAGATTAACACCTACTCTCAAGAAGACGAGGAATCATTGTACGAGACATGGGAAAGGTTCAAGGAGCTATTAAGGAAATGCCCACATCACGGTCTTGAACGACGGCAACAAGTGTCCAGCTTCTACAACGGACTCTTGCTGCACACAAGGAAAATCCTTTATTCCGGCTCCGGGGGACTCCTTGGGAATCGGTGACCCGAGGAAATCTATAATCAAATTGAAGAACTTGCTCAAAATAGTTTTCAATGGCACACTCCTAGGGGCTCCAAATCTATAGTCTCGGCGCCCATAAAGTGGATGAATCCACTTCTTTGCAAGCCCAAATCGAATCCTTAACTAATAATATAAAGAAACTTGAATTGAATAAAACGGCTTCGGTTATGGCTTGGGAAGGATGCGGCGGCCCCCATGAAAACTTGAGTTGTATTAAAGATCTAGAAAATCAAACGGAAGTGGTAAATTACATAAATAACCGGCCACAACCACCAGGAGTTCAAAGTAACACTTTCACTCTCGAGTTGTGACATCCTAGAAAAATTAGGTATCATTTCGGATTCAGTTCCTTATATTGAATATTTTATTTTATTATATAAAATATAATAAACACACGTCGCGTATAACTAGTGGATTATAAACTACGTTACATTTAAAACCTGAACCTAACCCGAAACACTCTCGGCCCGAACCCATTACGGCCCAAGCAAACCCTACCCGCCAGCCAACCCCCCTTTTGGCCCAAGATAACCAAACCCCCCGCCCCTTTAATTTTATATCATACGTATCTATGTGTGCATGAGAATAAAAAAATTAGAAACTCTAACTTCTCCACCCATGGTGCGACGGTAGCAGGAGCACAGCCCCGCCCCCCTCACTCTCGATCGCAACTCTCTCTCCCTCTCTAGTCCACTCATCCTTTGATTCAAGGTTAGTGTGTTTATCGTGGTTTTGATTTGAGTTTCTTCGATGTACTTGGCTGTGTTTTTACATGGTGATTGATACTTGGTGTTTATGAGAATAATTATGATCTAGGGTTTGCTATAAATCATGTTTCAGTATGTTTTGGATCGTATGAATACTGATTTAGTAACTAGGGTTTTGTGTGATTATAAGGTTATGATGATTTCTTGTGAATTTGAATTGCTAGATCTAATTTGGTTATTGAGCATGATGTTGAACATGATAAATATGTTATAAACGACTATTAAACTGCTGTGAATCATGTTTTTGTGTCTCGGGTACACTAGTTAATTGTTGCAGGATTCGGGTAACGAAAAACAGGAAGCTGTCTAGTAGTTACAGCCTACTTCAGTTGGCTGTAACCGGGTGGTAATATACTAAAACTATGTTTTCTTGAGTCCACAAAGTAGAGTTTCGAAATACGGTTCTAACGGCGCTGGAATCATAATATTCTGATGTCGTTTATTATTTTAAATGGATTTGTTCATTACAGTGCGCTGGGCTGTCCGTTTTCTGCAGAAATTACAGGTCACGGTTTAAGCCATATCTAAGGGTATAATGGGAAACAAATATTTAAACTGCAAAAAATATGCGAGAGAACTGAAATTCTCCAACTGGAATCACCTTGTTTGGAGACTCAATAATTTTTAAATAAAATAAACGGTGCGCAGGGGTAGGAATCGTAACAATTCAGACCACTGTCCGTTGCTCGATTTTTTACGTAAAATCTGTAAAGAATTAGACTTTGTAAGTTTTATAAAAACCCACTGAGACCTTTTCACATACCGTGTATAGTTTTGGGAATTTTTCTTGACCTGTAACTATTTTATAAAAATGCCCGAAAACAGCCCAGTTTTGGGTATTAAAGCTGAAACGTAATAAGTCGCAATGAAAGCATCAAAATGTTAGTTGTGCTATCTCGGAATGATCGAACATGTTTAATGTCAACTTGAATGTTGTTTAAGTTGTGGTGGGTTATGACCATTTATATATACATATACATATACCGTTTGAATGAAAATATATATGTGGGATATATATGTAAGTTGTCAACGTGATTGCATGATACGTGTTAGATACGTGTAGGGATTTCGTGTCTTTCATGAGCACACTAATAAACTAGATGGTAATCATATTAGGACGTGATTGACCAACCTCAACTCATAATCACTTTAAATTCTAATCGAGCTATCAAAGGTGAGTTCAGGGCCCCATTTTTATATGGTTTTAAATACACAGGGGGAGAAAACATGTACCGTTACGGTAATGTAACGCTTTTACTTTACGAATTAACGAACTATATTAGGAGGGGTTATGTTATACGGTTATGGTCACAGGGAAGCATCATATCACATGTTAGTCCCCTTAAAACTTATGATGCCGTTAGTATTGGGTTATAGCGAGGAAATTTTTAGTAGTACTACTAGGCCCGATAAGCCCCACTCGAGCAGGTCGCACCAGCTAGACCGAACGTTGATGGTCACGGGTGTAGAATTTTCCTAACACTTAGCCATGGTTAGTGATAAACCTGGCACAACAGGGGTAGCAACGTCAGCTTCGGATCGAACACTTTGTTGACATGACCTAGGCTAGCTACCTAATCATATAACATATACTGCTAAACAATATAAAATACGCGATTCGGGATTTGAATCAGGAAACTTACAATAATCTGATTCGGGTTGGATCAGGGAAACATATTAACACACTGGTTCGGGGTTGAACCAGTGGGAACAACTTATTTTAAAATAGTGAACTAAAACCTGTGAACTCACTCTTCATTAATTGTTAACACTTGATTACGGCACCATTCCAGCGTAGGAGCACATCACGAGCATGAAAACTATTTTATTTAAACGTTTTGCATCTTTACTTTTAAGTACTTTGGATTGGTCGTTTGTTTTGACTCACACTTTATTTACGTTTACTTACGCTTCCGCATTTCTTTAACTGCATGGTTAAATTTGTTTAAATGTTTTTTGCAGATAGAGTCGTTCTATATGACTAGTATCTTGGATCCTGTTTTGTCACGCGCCTCGCGGTAAAACCCCGCAAATGGATTTTTGAGGGTGTGACAAATTGGTATCAGAGCCACTGGTTATAGAGAATTAGGTTTGCATACCACACTAGTAAACCTACACTATAGCCACAAACTTGACACTAGTATAAACCCAACGCGAATACTTGGGTTTTTATACTTATCTTACTTACTATGTCTTGGTATGTCTTATATCGCACTACTTCCCTCTGACAGGCATGTCTACTTCGTCTGACTCCCCGGTCCCCAGTGAGGAACAAGGAGGTCCTCCATCTACACCTATGTCCCCTATTTTCTCGGTAGAGCTTAGGGCGGCAAGGACACGTAGCCGCACGGTGTACGAACCTTTCCTTGTCAGAGGTAGCAGAGGGAATGGCGACTGGAGTTAGTACCCTTACCATATCCAAAACTATATTGCTGATGAAGAAGTCCCGCCCTTAACCTTAGAGGCTTCATATGATGTTGATAGAGAGGTCTATGGTACCCTGCCACCTCTTGGCTACCCCATCGAGGAAGTCTTTGCTGGCTTCGTGGCTGCTACTGAGCGTGAGTTTCATCATATGCGCAAGGCGGCTGGGGCTGTCACAGACCTAATTGAAAATGTTCGTTCACTGAAGCTAGAACTAGAGCAGGTCAGGGCAACTCATCAAAAGGAAACTACCAGGACAAACACCCTAAGAGAGATGAATAGGGTGATGGCTGAACAAGTTGTGGATCTTACTGAGAGGCCAGAGTTAGCTGAGAACAGGATTATTGCTATTGAGGTAGCGAATGAACCAGGGGAAGAGGAGCCAGAGGAGATTCCCGATGAGGAACCCGAGGAAGCAGCAGTGGACGAGGATGAGGATATGGGTTATGGGGACATAGATGATTAGTTTTATTTCTTTCTTACTATGACTTTCTTTTGTTTCCTTGTTTGAACCTTGTAGTCATTTGGAAATTTCTTTAACAGTTGGATTTATGAAGGATATTTGATTTAATACATTATGGTGAATTGCAATATATTTTAATCGAATGTTTGGTTTGAATGTTATGTGTGATGAGTTGTACCCATATCTTATCATATTATTCTTAAACTTTTGTAATGAAATGTGTGATACATTGTCTCATGTACTCGTGTATTTGGCAAGGTTAGAATGTCAGCCTGCGGTGGTTGTAGAAACGATCGTGGTGGTGGCCACGACAACATCGCGATGACTCATGCAGAACTGGCTGCGCTCATTCAAGAGCATGTCACTGCAGCGTTGGCAGCACAGAAACAAAATCCCCAAAATCAAAACAACAATCAAAATGTGGGAGGTAACCCTCGTTTGATTCTACATTCTCCACACTCCATGTATGCTAAGATATTCAACCTTTCTTTAGACATCTTTCTCTAATCTCTTGCTTCCAAACTTTGTGCTTGTAGGTATGGGTCCTAGCCCGTACAAGTTGTTTATTGATGCTAAGCCGACTAAATTCATTGGTGAGGAAGGGTCAATCGGGCTAGTCAGATGGCTCGAGAAGTCTGAATCTGTTTTCGCGATGTGCAACTATCTACCTGAGAATCGGGTCAAATTTGCAGCTTCCACCTTGGAAGATGTAGCTCTCACCTAGTGGAATGCACGGGTCCAGGTTCTTGGACTTAACGTGGCAAACGCAATGGGTTGGGATGAGTTCAAGGATCTCATCAAGGAGCAATACTATACACGGGACTACATTCACCAATTGAAACAAGACCTTTTGGGGGATGAAGATGGAAGGGTCGGAAATCGAAGCCTACACTACGAAGCATTATGACCTGGTATCTTTATGTCCCGACATGGCTAGGCTGATGTATAAACAAATAGAGCTTTACATCAAAGGTTTAGCTCAGGAAATACAAGGATTGGTTGAGTCGAGTAATCCCGTTACGGTCCAGCAGGCAGTGCGTCTGGCGCACAAGTTGACTGACATGGAAGTAGAACATGGTAAACTGCCAAAGAGGGGTGCAGCTGGGAACGCCCCTGAAAACAAACGAAAGTGGGAGGATGGATCCTCAAAGCAGGTATCAACTGGGCAAGCACAATAGAGTTATCAAAAACATTTCAACAACAATACCACAACTTCACCAACAACAACAGCCAGCAGTCCGGTAACAACACCAACAACCATGGTTGTAAAAATCCCGACTAGTCTCCGATTAGTCGCCGATTAATCACTAATCGGAGGTTCACCGATTAATGGCCGACTAATAGCTAGGCAGTCAATGGTGGTCCTATTCTGGCCAAATTTTGGCTAGATGTCGGCCAAATTTTGACCAAACTATATAAATTCCTTCCAATTACTTAAAAAAATGGGTTAATGATGTGGTAAAACATGTCTACTTTAAAAAACTACATATAAAAATGTGTATGTATATATGTAACTAAAAATTACATATAAAAATCTCAATCCGATTAATTCCGATTAATCCCTATTAATCCTGATTAATCGCTAGTCGGTAACCCACCGCCTGACTAGCGCCTAGCGATTCTTACAACACTGCCAACAACCAGGGCCAAGGTGGATACGTCGGAAAGAAACCTCTATGCAATAAATGTACTCGTCACCACTATGGGCAATGCGGTAGATTTCAACGGTGTGGAAGAGGAGGTCACACTACTAAAGATTGTAGGGTGAATCTTCAACCGAAACAAAACACTAATCAGGGTCAACAGCAGCCTGGAGTTACTAGAACCTGTTATTAGTGCGGTAGCAATGACCACTTCAAGAAGGATTTCCCACAGTTGAACAAGGGAAACAGTGGTGGAAATCAGTACCAGAATAAGAACAATAACAACAATGCAGGCGGGGGTGGCGGAGCTAAGGGTCATGTGTTTGCACTGAGAAAGGGTGAGGCTCGAAATGAATCTAATGTAGTTACTGGTAAATTTCCCTTAAACAACATTTTTGCTCATATTTTATTCAATAGCGGTGCCGATAGGAGTTTTATTTCCGAGTCATTTAGAAAACTGTTGGACCTTAACCCGGTTGAACTAAAGGACAAGTATCTTGTAGAGTTAGCCAATGGGAAACCGGTAGAATTAAGCCACATCGTCCACGGATGTCAGTTACAGTTGGTTGGCCACATGTTCACTATCGATCTCATGCCGACCACACTTGGTAGTTTTGACGCTGTAGTTGGCATGGATTGGTTATCCGAAAACCAAGCTGAAATCTTATGTCGTGAAACATCTGTTCGTATACCTCGCCCAAGCGGCGAGATCTTAACCATTCATGGCGAGAAGGGAGGTGTGGTAACCAACATCATCTCCTTCATGAAGGCCCAGAAGTATCTACGACATGAAAACTTGTATGCTATCCAAGCCAATGTTACCGAGCAACCGAACAACGAGAGGAAGATTGAGGACTTTCCTATCGTACGTGATTTTCCTGATGTTTTCCCAGAAGACTTGCCTGGTCTACCACCCCATAGGCAAGTCGAATTCGAAACTCAACTGGAAAAACACGCTGTACTAATTGCCAAAGCTCCGTACCGATTAGCTCCATCGGAATTGCAAGAGCTTTCTACTCAACTTCAGGAACTCCTAGATAAGGGCTTTATTCGTCCGAGTTCATCACCATAGGGAGCTCCAGTCCTTTTTCTCAAGAAGAAGGATCGAACTTTCCGTATGTGTATCGATTACAGAGAGCTCAACAAAGTAACTATCAAGAACCAATACCCTTTACCTAGAATCCACAACTTGTTTGACCAGCTCAAAGGGTCAAGTTACTATTCTAAGATTGATCTGAGGTCGGGATACCATCAGCTGCGTGTACGAGAGGAAGACATCTCCAAAACCGCATTTCGTACTCGGTACGGCCACTATGAATTTTTTGTTGTCATACCCTGACCGCGTAAAACAATAAATCGCGGTGGGATCGTCGGGGAGTGTTATAACAGAATCATTGTTTCATAACACATGGAAATTTGAAGTTTTGTTTTATTTAAAGATTAACCATTTACATTGTCTTGAAATTTAAATAAACAAGTTAAACATAGTCTGTCATTGTTATTAAGTCACTAAGGCCTCGTCCAGTCCTAAGTGAGCATGCATGCTAGCAATCAACATCATTCAACAACACCTGAAACATATGTAAAAACAAAGTCAGCAAAGAAATGCTGGCGAGCACATAGGTTTTATGAGAGTGTCGGATTCATGGCTAGTTTTCATGTTGCAATACCTCATTAGACTACAAGAGTCAAAAGTAAAAACCTTGTTTTGAAAAGTGTATAGTATTGCAACATAATTAACCAACTCAAATCAAGTTGGTTATAACTTATAAAATCTCGTAGCCATGATTCTTAACCCAAAACATTTATTTAAGAAAACCAAATTGTAAATCATCTCGTCAATAAAACTCGTATGGTTTATATCATTTAGAAAACCTTGTTGTGTGACATCGTTTTAAAATCGTTTAACTAAGTGAACTAAATAATGCCACGGAATGTAATATGATAAAAGCACTTATATATAAGATGTACCAGCGGCGTATCTACATGCTTTTATCATATCACACCCGTCCCATTATCTAATCACAACCCAAAAACCAATCGTTTATCCAATTCGTTTAACTCGTTAAAATCGTTTCAATCGATTAAATCATTTTCGTTTTAATTATGAAAACTACTTTCGGTCGCCTCGCTAATAACATCCAAACCTTCGTGACTCGCCTATCGCCAATCTCGCATTAATAAACCACCAAAGGGTGAATTAACAATCACAGATTCGGTCGTTACCCACCTAACCCACACATAACCATGGGTGCAGTCGATAACGGGATTTGTCAGATCCTATGGTACCATAACCTAATACTGGCCGGTTCGGCCAAAATTAATGAATGTTATTCGTTATGTAATTACAACCAACAAGTTTGTTCACATTATCGAAATCGTTATTAATTTGGTATAAACCATTTTAATCATTTTCGAAACCATCGTTAAAACATCGAAAACATTTAACACATATGAATCACCCCAAAACAATTGAAAACAGTAAAATAGGGGAACTATGTACTCACAGGAGAATGCTTAGAAGTCTTGAATAACAACCAAGCAAAGCTAAAGGGATCACGGAAATCAATCGGCACCTAATATAAGTAACTACATAAATAAACCGGACCTAAATCGGAAGATCAGATAGAATGAGGTCTTGTAAACCAAATGAGTATTGGAACTCATATGATATGGTTTAACAAAGCCTACATACTAAATCGAAACCTATCCTAAGTGCTTTCTGTAACAACTGTGCTTGTAATCATTGTGAACTATTCAGTTATCAATAAAACAATTCTATTTGATCCCAATGTTTGTTTTGTTATGTTTTACATTTTTCATGTTTTGACTTTTATCCAATTTCAAACTCTACAACGCTTTCTGGAGAGTTATACGCAAACTGATGCGTAAACGTAACCAGTTTAATGCGAAAAATACTCTGGAACTTCAACATATACTTAACATACCTTAAATAACCTTTACATAACTTAGAAATAAGTTTTGAAGGTTTTGGTATGGCAAAAACAAGTCAATTCGCTTACAGGGACTAAACTTGGCAAACTGCGAAAGTATGACGATTCGTACTGGAACAGACATTCCGGAACATGACCATAAGTTAAACACACCTTAAATATCCTTTACATAGCTTAGAAATAGGCTTTGAGGGGTTCGGTGTGCTAAAATAAACTTTTGGGTCATTCCGGGACTAAAAGTGTCAAAAAGTGCACAAGTTTGCATTTTCGCGCATAACTTACGTTCTGAATACATCCGGACATCCAAAAATTTATGTAAGCATGACTATATTATATTTTAGTGTTCGCCATAAGAAAAATCCATTCGTCGCGTCATTTGAAGCGGGCTGCGTCCAACTATCAGACCAGATTAACTGCATTTAACAGCAGATTGCAGCTGTTTGATTCTCACCCACACATTCTCAATTGTCTAGTCAGCTGATAAGGATCACATTTTAGCTACCATAAGGTTCCGACACTTGTACGGATGCGATTAAGGCACGATATTCGACAAACGATCTTAACGGTTCTTCGAAAACTATAAATACCCCATCACCCCAACTTCATAAATCACTAGAATTTTGATTAAGAAACTCTAAGTTGAAACCATTGTTTCATACCTGAGATTCTTGAATCGAAATTAGCATTCGGGGACCCTTCGTAAGTATTCTTTCGTTCTTTTATTGTTTTTCGAGTCTGAAAGTCAAACTTTGTTTCACTTTCTGTGTTAACCAGTAATGGTCAATGCGAAGTTCGTTTGAACTTCGCAACGTGATTGTAATCACGATGGTTATAGTCCCTTGGGACTATGCCTACTGATTACCACGTTGTCTAGGATCGTAGGGTAAGCGATCTGATAAATCGCTTATACCTTCGAACCCGACCCATTTGGTCGATCATTAGGATCCGACCAAACACATTAGGTGACCATAGTATATAGGGAATAACCTTCCGAGGTTATACCTTATGGTCACATCGTTTGAGTAGTTGTATGATAGGTAGTTTATATGCCTTAGGTAAATTACCAGAATACCCTTTTCATGTATAATTGGTAATTAAGCATATGTAACCTAAAATTTTGTCACATAACTGATTATGTAACATGTTTAGGCATATAACACTTGTCGTAGGACTAGTTAGGCGGTCCGAACGCGTTTCACGCGCACGATGCGTTAAAGTAGCATAAGCTACCTAAACGGGTCGTAATGGGTCGTAAACAATTATGTTAGGTTTCATTTAGTATGTAGGCTTTGTTAAACCAAATGACACAAGTCTCTACACTCGTTTGGTTTACGAACCCTCCTGCTACCCGATCTTCCGATTTAGGTCCGGTTTATTAACATAGTTACCTATATTAGGTGTCGTTTGATTCCGAGATCTCTAGCATTGCTTGGTGATTATCTTTAGACATCTGAGCAATCTCAAGTGAGTACATAGACCCCTCTTTTACTGTTTTCCAAACTGTTTTGGGGTGGAACACATGTGCCTACTTGTTACTTTCATGCTTTCCATGTTTTCACATCATATACCTGCTATGTTCGATAGTACATTATAGTACATGATTTCATTACATTTCATGCTAGGTGTGCCCATTGTATGCATTACTTAGTACATCGTTTTACATTACATTTCATGCTAGGTGTGCCCATTGTGTGCATTACTTAGTACATCGTTTTACATTAGATTTCATGCTAGGTGTGCCCATTGTGTGCATTACTTAGTACATCGTTTTACATTACATTTCATGCTAGGTATGCCCATTGTGTGCATTACTTAGTACATCGTTTTACATTACATTTCACGCTACGTATGTTCATTTGATTACATACTTAGTGCATCGTTTTCACATGCTTACATTTTTGGTATGACATTTGGTTTGTTTACAATGGAACAATACATTCATTAACACCGATCATGCCGTTCGTTAGTAGGTAGTGGTACCATAGAAATTGACAACTCCCGTTCCGGACATCCTGGGTATGGGGATGAAAGGAATGACCGAATTCGATATACATAATTTAGATAAACCTTTAATTTGTTTAAGGGTTTATCGCCACAATCTCAAGGCTTGGATGTATGCATTTTCACATTACCGCATAGATGTTTGTATCAGTATAGCATGCATTTGTTACATAAAACATAACTTTGATTTAAACTATGTTTTACTTCAATACCTTGTTTTTGTGCATTATACATTTTAGTTGATATATTTCACTTATCATACATGACATTTGGTTTACACATTACATGATCTACATTGAACATAAACATTTTTTGCATTTGTTATACACATTTGGTGGTTTACATTGGACATAGACATTTTGATATGGTTTAAACAATAACACTTGACAATTGGTTTGTACATGAACAATTTACAATGGTGGTTGGTTTGGGTAGGTAATTTGGGTAACGAGGCATGTGTAATATGATACAATCATGGTGGATACGCCGCTGGTACTTCCTATATATAAGTGCTTGTGTAATATTACATGATGTAGCCTTACTTAAATCACTTCAATGTTTGACATATTACATGTTACATAAACAACTTATTTCTCACAAGACATTGTCTTACAAAACAGTTTATTTTATACAACTCATTTTACATGGTTGTACATTCAACCTTACATTTATTTATACATATCAACTGATCTTATCGTTTTTCAAATGAATTACAAGACAAAGCAAATTACAAGGTTCATGACTAAACATTTTCTTAAACACAAGTCATGAATCCTATTTTCACAAACCTATGTATCTCACAGGCATTTTTATGCTGACGTACCTATTTTCACATGTGTTTTCAGGAGCTTTTCCGTAGGATGATGATCACGATACTAGGGCAGACCTGTGCCTTAGAGACTTAAAATGGAGCTAGACTATGTTTAATTATGTTATAAACTCTGTATTCCTGTTTAAAACAATGTAACACTCTTGTTTAATAAATAAAATACAACTTTGTATGCCATGGTTATGAAACAATTAATTCTGTTACGTCACGCCCCGGCGTTTCCACCGCGATTTGTTGTTTTTACGCGGTCGGGGTGTGACAGAAGAGTTGGTATCAAAGCCAATGGTTATAGGGAATTAGGTTATTAGTAATGCTTTGACCTAGACTATAACTTTTCTAGGACCCTAACACAAGTTATCTTGTGTTTAGATCTTAAAACATGCATATCACCTATCCTTAGGTGATTATCAAAACAAGGAACCAAAATTTTTCCGAAACGATTTTTTGAAAAACAATCTTCTGTTTTTAAATGATTTATTACAAGGTTTTGAACCCTCTGTTATATGGTTTTGAACCCTTTTAGTTTGGTTTTTGGCCTTGTGCCTTCAAATTTTCAAAATCTCGTCAAAGTTTTGGGTTTTAAATAATGTGAACACGTGCAAACTGGAAGGGTGAATGCCTGTATTCTGGGTTTTCTGTCTAGGCAAGCACTTCTTATACATCTCATCAGACGCGAGACCAGTTGTGCTTACCTGGGAATTCTTGGAATGAGTGTTCACTTATAGGCGAGCATGTCTTCGCTATACATTATTTTTGACCCATTTACTTTGATTAGTCACTGTGTGTCGTTTGTTTGCTTTGTGATATGGACGAATGACCACCATCTTTGCTTTTGTTGATTTTGTTTCATCACATTCTCTTCATCCAATCATCTCACTCGTTTCCTTTCATGTTTTCCTCTTTTAGAATGCCTCCTCGACGCGAGAACCAGATAGCAACTGCCGAACTGGCAGAAATTATTGCGCAGCAGATGGCTGCTCAATTTCCAAATCTCTTTGCTCAATGGAATCAAGCCAACAACAACAACAATGTTCCATGCAAATACAAGGATTTTAACCAGGCTAAACCACTCAAGTTTAGTGGTTCTGAGGGAGCAACTGGGCTTCTTCAGTGGTTCGAGAGCATTGAGAATACTTTCCGCCACGTTCAGTGTCCGGATAATCGCAAGGTCGAGTTTTCTTCAAGTGTGTTCCAGAAGAGGGCTCTCACATGGTGGAACGGGGTTATGAGAGACCGGGGTGCAGAAGTTGCTCTCGCACAGACATGGGCTGAACTTAGAGCCCTTATGATGAGGGAATTCTGTCCTCGTCATGAGCAGCGAGCGTTGGAGAAGGAATTTGATGAGTTGAAGCAAGATAGTGGTGAGCACAGGGCTTATACTGATCGGTTTGAAGAGTTGAGTCTGCTTTGCCCGACAATGGTTACCCCACTCGACAAGGCTATCGAAAGATACATCGACGGCCTTCCTGACTCGGTACAAGACATCCTTACTGGTAGTAACCCTGCCACACTCCGTCAGGCGATCGAGTTATCAGCGACATTGACTGAGTCGCAGATTCGGAAGAACAAGTTACACAGGAAGGGTGACAAGGGCAAGAAACAGTCGGCTGACAAGGGGGATAGCAAGAAAGGTCAAAACAAGAATGGAAAGGACTCTGGTTCTTCAAAGAGGTCAAGGAATCATAAGGCTTCCCAAAATTTTGCTGTCACTGCCCAAGCTAACCAGGCAGCTCCCAACCAACCCGCTCAGCCTCCAGCGAAGAAACCCTATTCAGGGAATGCACCTTTGTGCAATAGATGCAACAGTCACCATCAGCCACAACAACAGTGTCGTTTCTGTACTAGCTGTGGGAAGTCAGGTCATCTTGCTGATGTTTGTCGGTTTGCTCAGAATCGCGCAGTTCAGAACCCGGCTCAACAAGTTGCTCAGCAACAGGGTCTTGCTGCACGACCATATTACCCACCGGGTGCTTGTTATAATTGTGGGGACCTGACCCACTACAGGAACCGGTGCCCAAGACTAGCCAACCAGAATCAGAATCAGGCTCTGGCTTGAGGCCGAGCCTTTAACATGAATGCCCAAGAGGCGCAGGCGGACGATAACGTGGTGAACGGTACGTTCTTTATTAATAATCAGCCTGCATCTGTTCTTTTCGATTCTGGTGCCGATAAGAGTTTCGTGTCATTATCTTTTGAGCCAATGCTTCGCGTGTCTAGAACGAAACTAGGAAAACCTTTGACAGTAGAAGTTGCTAGTGGTGAACCTATTTTTCTTGATTCTGTTCTTCGCAACTGCCAGCTGAACCTTAACGACCATCTTTTTCCTATCGACCTCACGCCAATGCAACTTGGAAGCTTCGACGTTATAGTGGGTATGGATTGGTTATCCAAGCATCACGCGGAGGTAGTTTGTTTCGAGAAGATCGTTCGTGTGCCACTTTCGACAGGAGAGATCCTACAGGTGCATGGTGAGAAGCCTACCGGTGGCCTCAAGCTCATGTCTTGTTTTAAAGCTCGGAAATATATGCGGAAGAATTATGTGGCCTTCTTAGCACATGTTACAGCAGATAAAGGCAAGGGTAAGTCTATTTCAGATATTCCTGTCGTTCGGGATTATTCTGAAGTATTCCCTGAAGATTTACCTGGTCTACCTCCAGCACGCCAAGTCGAGTTCCGTATTGATCTCGTACCTGGTGCAAATCCCATTGCCAGAGCTCCATATCGTCTTGCACCGTCTGAGATGCAAGAGTTGTCTAAGCAGCTTCAGGAGCTCTCTGACAAAGGTTTTATCCGTCCTAGCTTTTCACCTTGGGGTGCTCCCGTTCTTTTTGTCAAGAAAAAGGATGGATCCTTTAGGATGTGTATCGATTATCGTGAGCTTAACAAGCTTACCATCAAGAATCGATATCCCTTACCTCGCATCGATGATCTCTTTGATCAGTTACAAGGCGCTTCTTATTTTTCAAAGATTGATCTGCGATCTGGATATCATCAACTTCGGGTGCATGAAGAAGACATTCCCAAGACAGCATTCCGCACTCGATATGGGCATTATGAGTTCACGGTCATGCCATTCGGTTTGACTAATGCTCCTGCTGTTTTCATGGACTTAATGAATAGGGTTTGCAAACCCTATTTGGATCAGTTCGTCATTGTTTTTATTGATGACATCTTGATATACTCTAAGACGCGAGCTGATCACGAGCAACATCTTCGTCTTACTCTGGAACTCCTAAAGAAAGAGCAACTTTTCGCCAAATTCTCCAAGTGCAAATTTTGGCTTAAAGAAGTTCAATTTTTGGGACATATTATCAACGAACGAGGTATTCATGTAGATCCCTCCAAGATCAGTGTGATTAAGGATTGGGATACACCTACTACTCCTACTGAAGTTCGTTCTTTTCTTGGTCTAGCGGGTTATTACCGCCGCTTCATTGAGAACTTCTCAAAGATCGCAGTTCCTCTAACTGCTTTAACTCAGAAGAACAAACCCTTTGATTGGGGATTCAAACAAGAGGAAGCTTTTCAACGCTTGAAGCAGAAGCTTTACGATGCGCCTGTTCTATCATTGCCTGAGGGTGATGATGATTTTGTCGTGTATTGTGATGCATCAAAATTAGGCCTTGGTTTTGTTCTGATGCAAAGGAACAAAGTCATAGCATATGCATCGAGGCAGTTGAAGATACATGAAAAGAACTACACCACTCATGATCTTGAGTTGGGTGCAGTTGTTTTCGCTCTAAAGATCTGGAGACACTATTTGTACGGTGCAAAATGTGTGGTTTTCACAGACCACAAAAGTCTTCAACATATCTTCAATCAGAAAGAACTCAACATGAGGCAACGACGTTGGATTGAGCTTTTAAACGACTATGACTGCGAAATCCGCTACCATCCTGGTAAGGCGAATGTCGTAGCTGATGCATTGAGTCGTAAGGAACGTACTAAGCTTCATTGTGTACGTGTTCAATCTGTTATTCAAGCTCGATCCGATATCCAAGCCCGCATTTCTCAGGCTCAACAATCTTGTGTTTCACAAGGTTTGATGGATAAGGAATTTCCCTATCACATAACACCTTCTCTGGAACTGAAGGACAATGGATCATATTACTTCATGGACCGTTTATGGGTCCCAAGCCAGGATGATCTTCGTACCTTGCTTATGGATGAAGCCCATAAGTCTCGTTATTCTATTCATCCGGGCTCAGATAAGATGTATAAGGATCTTCGTATTCAGTATTGGTGGCCTGGTATGAAGAAAGACATTGCCTTATACGTATCAAAATGCCTTACTTGTCTTAAGGTTAAGGCTGAACATCAGCGTCCTTCTGGTTTATTGGTGCAACCAGAGATCCCAGTTTGGAAATGGGAAAACATTACTATGGATCTCGTTACCAAACTTCCACGCACAAAGAAAGGTCATGATGCCATCTGGGTAGTCGTTGATCGTCTTACAAAGTCAGCGCATTTCTTGCCAATCCGTGAGGATTTTCCTGCTGACAGACTTGCTAAAATCTATGTGGATGAAATTGTAGCTCGACATGGTGTTCCTTTGAACATCATTTCTGACAGAGATGCTCGTTTCACTTCTCATTTTTGGAGAACCATGCAATCTGCTATGGGGACCCAACTTAATCTGAGCACAGCTTATCATCCGCAAACAGATGGTCAATCTGAAAGAACAATCCAGACTCTGGAGGATATGCTTAGAGCTTGTGTGATCGATTTTGGTGGTAGTTGGGATTCACATCTTAAGTTGATTGAATTCTCCTACAACAACAGTTATCACACCAGCATCAAAATGGCTCCTTTCGAGGCTCTTTATGGTCGAAAATGTCGTTCACCAGTCTGCTGGAATGAGATCGGCGAGGCTCAACTTACTTGACCTGCCCTCATTTTAGAGACAATTGACAAGGTCAAGAAAGTTCGCGATAACCTTCAGACAGCTCAAAGCCGTCAAAAGAGTTACGCGGATCCAAAATGCAAACCCTTGGAATTTCAAGTCGGTGATCGAGTATTACTTAAGGTCTCACCTTGGAAAGGTGTGATCAGATTTGGAAAGAAAGGAAAACTTGCACCTAGATACGTTGGACCATTCAAGATCGTCGAAAGAATCGGAAAGGTAGCCTACAGACTTGAGTTACCTCCGGAACTTGGAAATGTTCATCCAACTTTTCACGTATCCAATCTCAAGAGGTGTTTAGCTGATGAGAACCTCCACATACCGCTTGACGAGATTCGTGTTGGAAAAACACTGAAATTTGTTGAGAAGCCTGTGGAAATCATGGAACGTGAAGTCAAGTGGCTTAAACGCAAGCGCATTCCTTTGGTCAAAGTTCGCTGGGAAGCTAAACGTGGACCTGAGTTTACTTGGGAACGCGAAGATCAAATGAAGGCGAAATATCCACATCTTTTTCCAAGAGTTTCCTCTAAATAAATTTCGGGACGAAATTTCCACAAGTAGGGGAAACTGTAACAACTGTGCTTGTAATCATTGTGAACTATTCAGTTATCAATAAAACAATGTTATTTGATCCCAATGTTTGTTTTGTTATGTTTTACATTTTTCATGTTTTGACTTTTATCCAATTTCAAACTCTACAACGCTTTCTGGAGAGTTATACGCAAACTGATGCGTAAACGTAACCAGTTTAATGCGAAAAATACTCCAGAACTTCAACATATACTTAACATACCTTAAATAACCTTTACATAACTTAGAAATAAGTTTTGAAGGCTTTGGTATGGCAAAAACAAGTCAATTCGCTTACAGGGACTAAACTTGGCAAACTGTGAAAGTATGACGATTCGTACTGGAACAGACATTCCGGAACATGACCATAAGTTAAACACACCTTAAATATCCTTTACATAGCTTAGAAATAGGCTTTGAGAGGTTCGGTGTGCTAAAATAAACTTTTGGGTCATTCCGGGACTAAAAGTGTCAAAAAGTGCACAAGTTTGCATTTTCGCGCATAACTTACGTTCTGAATACATCCGGACATCCAAAAATTTATGTAAGCGTGACTATATTATATTTTAGTGTTCTCCATAAGAAAAATCCATTCGTCGCGTCATTTGGATCGTTTTTCGCGCTTGTGCGCATTCCGTCGTAATTAAGCGAACATCGCGTTCGTACGACCAAACGAACCATCATCCGACATATTTTTGAGCATGTTTCATGTCCACAATGTTTAGGCATCATTTTAGAGCCTTAAAGTTGGCTTTACGGGCCTTAGAAGTGTCGGAAATGGCCTTAAACACATGCAGGGACTGAAACTGTCATTTCTGAAACATGTTGGCTGATCAGGCAGGCCAGGCGGCCCGCATTGTATTTGTCTGATCCTGAAGCGGGCTGCGTCCAACTATCAGACCAGATTAACTGCATTTAACAGCAGATTGCAGCTGTTTGATTCTCACCCACACATTCTCAATTGTCTAGTCAGCTGATAAGGATCACATTTTAGCTACCATAAGGTTCCGACACTTGTACGGATGCGATTAAGGCACGATATTCGACAAACGATCTTAATGGTTCTTCGAAAACTATAAATACCCCATCACCCCAACTTCATAAATCACTAGAATTTTGATTGAGAAACTCTAAGTTGAAACCATTGTTTCATACCTGAGATTCTTGAATCGAAATTAGCATTCGGGGACCCTTCGTAAGTATTCTTTCGTTCTTTTATTGTTTTTCGAGTCTGAAAGTCAAACTTTGTTTGACTTTCTGTGTTGACCAGTAATGGTCAATGCGAAGTTCGATTGAACTTCGCAACGTGATTGTAATCACGATGGTTATAGTCCCTTGGGACTATGCCTACTAATTACCACGTTGTCTAGGGTCGTAGGGTAAGCGATCTGATAAATCGCTTATACCTTCGAACCCGACCCATTTGGTCGATCATTAGGATCCGACCAAACACATTAGGTGACCATAGTATATAGGGAATAACCTTCCGAGGTTATACCTTATGGTCACATCGTTTGAGTAGTTGTATGATAGGTAGTTTGTATGCCTTAGGTAAATTACCAGAATACCCTTTTCATGTATAATTGGTAATTAAGCATATGTAACCTAAACTTTTGTCACATAACTAATTATGTAACATGTTTAGGCATATAACACTTGTCGTAGGACTAGTTAGGCGGTCCGAACGCGTTTCACGCACACGATGCGTTAAAGTAGCATAAGCTACCTAAACGGGTCGTAATGGGTCGTAAACAATTATGTTAGGTTTCATTTAGTATGTAGGCTTTGTTAAACCAAATGACACAAGTCTCTACACTCGTTTGGTTTACGAACCCTCCTGCTACCCGATCTTCCGATTTAGGTCCGGTTTATTAACATAGTTACCTATATTAGGTGCCGTTTGATTCCGAGATCTCTAGCATTGCTTGGTGATTATCTTTAGACATCTGAGCAATCTCAAGTGAGTACATAGACCCCTCTTTTACTGTTTTCCAAACTGTTTTGGGGTGGAACACATGTGCCTACTTGTTACTTTCATGCTTTCCATGTTTTCACATCATATACCTGCTATGTTCGATAGTACATTATAGTACATGATTTCATTACATTTCATGCTAGGTGTGCCCATTGTGTGCATTACTTAGTACATCGTTTTACATTACATTTCATGCTAGGTGTGCCCATTGTGTGCATTACTTAGTACATCGTTTTACATTAGATTTCATGCTAGGTGTGCCCATTGTGTGCATTACTTAGTACATCGTTTTACATTACATTTCATGCTAGGTATGCCCATTGTGTGCATTACTTAGTACATCGTTTTACATTACATTTCACGCTACGTATGTTCATTTGATTACATACTTAGTGCATCATTTTCACATGCTTACATTTTTGGTATGACATTTGGGTTGTTTACAATGGAACAATACATTCATTAACACCGATCATGCCGTTCGTTAGTAGGTAGTGGTACCATAGGAATTGACAACTCCTGTTCCGGACATCCTGGGTATGGGGATGAAAGGAATGACCGAATTCGATATACATAATTTAGATAAACCTTTAATTTGTTTAAGGGTTTATCGCCACAATCTCAAGGCTTGGATGTATGCATTTTCACATTACCGCATAGATGTTTGTATCAGTATAGCATGCATTTGTTACACAAAACATAACTTTGATTTAAACTATGTTTTACTTCAATACCTTGTTTTTGTGCATTATACATATGGTTTAGTTGATATATTTCACTTATCATACATGACATTTGGTTTACACATTACATGATCTACATTGAACATAAACATTTTTTGCATTTGTTATACACATTTGGTGGTTTACATTGGACATAGACATTTTGATATGGTTTAAACAATAACACTTGACAATTGGTTTGTACATGAACAATTTACAATGGTGGTTGGTTTGGGTAGGTAATTTGGGTAACGAGGCATGTGTAATATGATACAATCATGGTGGATACGCTGCTGGTACTTCCTATATATAAGTGCTTGTGTAATATTACATGATGTAGCGTTACTTAAATCACTTCAATGTTTGACATATTACATGTTACATAAACAACTTATTTCTCACAAGACATTGTCTTACAAAACAGTTTATTTTATACAACTCATTTTACATGGTTGTACATTCAACCTTACATTTATTTATACATATCAACTGATCTTATCGTTTTTCAAATGAATTACAAGACAAAGCAAATTACAAGGTTCATGACTAAACATTTTCTTAAACACAAGTCATGAATCCTATTTTCACAAACCTATGTATCTCACAGGCATTTTTATGCTGACGTAACTATTTTCACATGTGTTTTCAGGAGCTTTTCCGTAGGATGATGATCACGATACTAGGGCGGACCTGTGCCTTAGAGACTTAAAATGGAGCTAGACTATGTTTAATTATATTATAAACTCTGTATTCCTGTTTAAAACAATGTAACACTCTTGTTTAATAAATAAAATACAACTTTGTATGCCATGGTTATGAAACAATTAATTATGTTACGACACGCCCCGGCATTTCCGCCGCGATTTGTTGTTTTTACGCGGTCGGGGTGTGACACTTTCGACCCGTTACGACCCATTAAGGTAGCTTATACCACTTTGAGGTGTCGTTCGCGTAAAGCGCGTTCGAGACGTCTAACTAGTCCTATGACAAGTATTATATGCCTAAACATGTTTAAATATGTTGCATAATCAGTTAAGTGATAAATGTTTATGTTACATATGCTTAAAATCCAGTTATGCATGAAAAGGGCAGTTTGGTCATTTTCCTAAGGCCTATAAACTATCTATCATACAACTACTTAAACTAGGTGACCATAAGGTATAACCTCAGAAGGTTATTCCCTATATAACTATGGTCACTAAAAATGCTTGGTCGGATCCTAAAGATCGACCAAACGGGTCTAGTTCGAAAGTCTTAGCGGTGGTTTAGACCGCTTGACTTATGACTCTATACAAGCACTAAACTAAAAAGTGACGAGCTAAACATGTTGGAACATGTTTAACTAAGTTAGAAAATAGGTTTTGATATCAAAACAAAGTGTTTTGATACCCAAGAGTAGTTTGGTTACAAAATACGCATAAATACGCATTTTGACCAAAGCTACGACTCGTCACTATGCCTAATCAATGTGGTAATTAGTATGTATAGTCACACGGGACTATAACCATCGTGATTACGCTCACGTTGCAAAGTTCAAATGAACTTTGTGTTGACCAAAGACTTGTCAAAGCAGAAAGTCAAACACTGTTTGACTTTCATGCTTGAAAAGCAATAAAGGAACGAAAGAAGCTTACAAAGGGTCCAAGCTAGGGAGAACTTGATCTATAACACTCAAGTATGAAGCAAAGGCTTCAACTTAGAGCATTAATCAGATCAAGGGTGAGCAGAAATGAAAGGGGGCTTGGGTATTTATAGTTTTCGGTAAACTGTTAGGATCATTTCTTGCTAAAGGGGGTTTGATCTTGGCCATCCATGTGGGCACATGGTATTCAAATACAAGGGGACATGTAAAACTATCAAAATCCAGCAGATGGTATCCAAAAACCATGAACAAAACCATCAAAAACAAGCTGGAAGGCCAGATTCAATGTTTCTGATCTGTAAGTCTATCGTGCCTTGCGTAACTTTACTCCTTTGCTTACGCGGCCCGCCTAAGATCTTTGGCAGATTGTCAAAACTAGCCCCTGCAAGTCCAAAACTTGTATTTTGATGCATTTTTGACACGTTTAAGCCCCGTTAACCTCATTTCAAGGCTCTAAAATGAAGTTAACGTATAGAAAACTTAAAATATGCTCAAAAACATCTCGGATGTCGGTTCGTTTGGTCGTACGGTTGCGTTATTCGGTTAATTACGACGAAAGTCGTAACGGACGCAAAAACAATCCAAATTAAGCGACAAATGGAATTTTATCATGCCAATCACTAAAATAAAATATTTTAATGATTACATAAATTTTTGGATATCCGAATATATTCAGAACGTAAGATATGCGCGAAAATGCAAACTTATGCACTTTTTGACGCTTTTAGTCCCTGTTGATCAAATAAGTTTATTTTTACGCACCAAACACCTCAAAGCCTATTTCTAAGCTATGTGAAGGATATTTAGGACATTTTTAACTTATGATAATATTCCGGAATGTTCGTTACAGTACAAATCGGCATACTTTCATAGTTTGTCGAAATTAGTCCCTGTAAACGAATAAACTTGATTTCGACACACCAAACCTTCCAAAACTTATTTCTAAGTTATGTAAAGGTTATTTAAGGTATGTTGAGACTATGTCACTATTCTGGAGTGTTTTTCGCGTTAAACTGATTACTTTTACGCATCAGTTCGCGTATAACTTCCCAGAAAGCGATTTAGAGCTCGAAATCGAACAAGAATTGATATGTGCAAATGATACACATATTTATACAAATACCAAGTATGAAATACAATATTTCATTGACTTGGTATTTGTTTGATGGCCGTGGAGGCACATATATCACATTTGTCATGCCTTTCGGACTAACCAACGCATCTGCGGTAATCATGGACCTCATGATCCGTGTCAGTAAGCCTTACCTCAAAAAATTCATAATCATCTTCATTTATGACATACTAGTGTATTCTAAGACTAAGGAGGAACATGAGGAACATCTGCGTTTAGTGTTGGAACTCCTACGATGGGAACAACTATATGCCAAGTTCTCCAAGTGTGACTTCTGGGTTCGAGAAGTCCAATTCCTTGGGCATATAGTGAACGAAAAGGGTATCCACGTTGATCCGGAAAAGATTGAAGCTATCAAAAGTTGGGAAGCACCGAAGACTCCAACAGAAACAAGACATTTTCTGGGTTTGGCAAGCTACTATCGTCGTTTTATTGAGGGTTTTTCAAAGATCGCTCAACCTCTTACATCCCTAACCCAGAAAGGAACCAAGTATATCTGGAGTGACAAATAGGAGGAAGCATTCCAGGTGCTGAAGTAGAAGCTTTGTAGCGCGCCTATTTTGTCCCTACCTGAGGTGACCGAAGACTTTGTGGTGTACTGCGACCCTTCTATTCAGGGACTTGGATTTGTACTCATGCAACACGATAAGGTCATTGCATACGCATCTCGGCAGTTGAAAGTACATGAGAAAAACTACTCAACTCACGACTTGGAGTTAGGAGCCATGGTGTTTGCTTTAAAAATCTGGAGGCACTATCTTTATGGAACCAAGTGTACCATTTACACTGACCACAAAAGCCTTCAACACATTTTTTATCAAAAAGAGTTAAACATGCGACAGCGTTGTTGGCTCGAACTTTTGAACGACTATGAATATGCTATCCAGTACCATCCAGGCAAGGCTAAGGTGGTAGCCGACGCTCTTAGTAGAAAGGAACATGAGAAGCCCCAGCGGGTTCGGTCCTTACAACTCACGATACACTCTAACCTACCCGAACAAATTCGCAACACTCAGTTAGAGGAAGTCAAACCCGAAAATCTAAAAGCTGATAAATTACGCAAGATGGAGCGTGATTGGGAAACCAAGCCAGACGGAACTCGTTACTTTCTTAATCGGATATGGGTACCCTTCTACGGAAACTTGAGGGAACTCATAATGGACAAAGCTCACAAATCGAGGTACTCTGTTCATCCAGGATCGGATAAAATGTACTAAGACCTTAAACGACTTACTGGTGGCCAAACATGAAGGCTGAAATAGCCATCTACGTAAGCAAATGCCTAATTTGTGCCAAGGTCAAGGTAGAACACCAGAAACCTTCAGGGCTATTGTAACAGCCTGAGATCCCTTTTTGGAAATGGGAACAAATCGATATGGACTTTATCACAGGCCTACCCAAGACACCCAGTGGAAAGGATACTATATGGGTGATTATTGACCGGTTAACCAAATCGGCTCACTTCTTAGCAATCAAGGAAACTGATAAGTTCGATACGCTTGTGGTGCTGTACACGAAGGAAATAGTAGCCAGGCACGGAGTGCCAATATCCATCATATCTGACCGTGATCCACGTTTCACTTCTCATCTGTGGCAATCAGCGCATAAATCCTTGGGATCAAGCGTCGATTTGAGCACAACGTACTATCCTCAGACTAATGGTCAAAGTGAACATACCATTCAGACCCTTGAAGACATGCTTAAAGCGTATGTAATCGACTTTGGAAAAAGTTGGGAGAAGCAAGTCGGAAAAAGCTGGGAGAGCACTTACCCCTGGTATAGTTTTCTTATAAAAACAGCTATAACACGAGTATCCAAGCGGCACCATTCGAGGCACTATACGGACGGAAATATTGGTCGCCCGTTTGTTGGGTGGAAGTTAGTGACAGTTAAATCACAGGTCCGGAGTTAGTTCTAGAGGCAACTAAAAAGATCGTGCAAATCCAAAATCATATGGCAGCAGCTCGGGATCGTCAAAAGAGCTATGCCAATCAGCGTTGCAAACCGTTAGAATTTCAAGTAGGCGATCGGGTCCTACTGAAAGTATCGCCTTGGAAGGGCGTGATTCGTTTCGGCAAGAGAGGTAAACTAAACCCGCGATACGTTGGCCCATTTGAAATTACAAATAAAATTGGTTCTGTGGCTTATGAGTTAAACCTTCCTTATGAACTCAGTGGAGTTCACAACGTTTTTCATGTCTCAAATCTGAAGAAGTGTCTATCAGATGAAACACTAGCCGTCCCATTGGATGAGATTCATGTGGACGAACAACTACGGTTTATTGAAGAACCAATCGAAATCAGGGACCGAGAGGTCAAATCATGGAGACATAGAAAAATACCGATCGTCAAAGTTCGTTGGAACTCTAAGCGTGGACCAGAGTACACTTGGGAAGGAGAGTATCAAATGAGAGACGAGTATCCTCGCCTCTTTCCAACCAAATCACAAGATCCAAGTAACGCGAACTGAATTTCGGGGTGAAATTCCTTTAACTGGGGAGAATGTGACAACTCGGAAATCTTTCTTACCCCAACACCTTCAAACTCTTGCTCACTCAAATTTCGGGATGAAAATTCCTTCAAGTTGGGGATAATGTGACATCCCAGAAAAATCAGGTATCATTTCTGATTCGGTTCCTTATATTGAATATTTTATTTTATTATATAAAATATAATAAACATACGTCGCGTATAACTAGTGGGTTATAAATTACGTTACATTTAAAACCCGAACCTAACCTAAAACACTCTCGGCCCAAACCCATTACGGACCAAGCAAACCCAACCCGCCACCCAACCCCCCTTTCAGCCCAAGATAACCAAACCACCCCCACCCCTTTTATTTTATATCATACGTATGTATGTGTGCATGAGAAGAAAAAAAATAAAAACCCTAACTCCCCCTGGTGCGACTACAGCTGGAGCTAGGGGTCTGTGTGGGTCGGTTTTGACCAAAAACCATAACCATAACCATAACTGCGATTTCGGTTATTGGATAACCATAAGCATAACCGATCGGTTATGGTGGTTATGGTAATTCAGATTTAATGGTTACAGCGGGCCAGTTATGGGTGGTTAACCGTGTATTTAGCTTAGCTAAAAATAGCTTAATTTTTTTTAACATGGAATAAATTGTTATTGCATATTAGTATATTACATATTATTAAAAAAATGATATGGAAAACCCAAAATGATATGAAAAACCCATAAGTACTAAAACTCTTCAGTCAAAAACATCAAATATTAAAAATATGGTGAAAAGTCCTAAATCCTACAAAGATTTATTACCTGTCGGTTCGGTTCGGTTACGGTTGGTATGGAAAAACTGATAACCATAAACTGACCCGCAACTTTAGGTTTTCAAAAAAAAAAAAAAACATTAACCGACCCACTTGTGTTTTATTTGGTTCGGTTTTTTCGGTTCGGTTTGGTTGGTTAATTCGGTTATGGTTCGATTAATTTGGTTTTTTGCACACCCCTAGCCGGGGCACACACCCCCCACTCCCGATCGCAACTCTCTCTCCCTCTCTAGTCCACTCATCCTTTGATTCAAGGTTAGTGTGTTTATCATGGTTTTGATTTGAGTTTCTTCGATGTACTTGGCTGTGTTTTTGCATGGTGATTGATACTTGGTGTTTATGAGAATAATTATGATCTAGGGTTTGCTAGAAATCATGTTTCAGTATGTTTTGGATCGTATGAATACTGATTTAGTAACTAGGGTTTTGTGTGATTATAACGTTATGATGATTTCTTGTGAATTTGAATTGCTAGATCTGATTTGGTTATTGAGCATGACGTTGAACATGATAAATATGCAATAAACGACTATTAAACTGCTGCGAATCATGTTTTTGTGTCTCGGGTACACTAGTTAATTGTTGCGGGATTCGGGTAACGAAAAACAAGAAGTTGTCTAGTAGTTACAGCCTACTTCAGTTGGCTGTAACCGGGTGGTAATATACTAAAACTATGTTTTCTTGAGTCCACAAAGTAGAGTTTCGAAATACGGTTCTAAAGGCGCTGGAATCATAATATTCTGATGTCGTTTATTATTTTAAATGGATTTGTTCGTTACAGTGCGCTGGGCTATCCGTTTTCTGCAGAAATTGCAGGTCACGGTTTAAGCCATATCTAGGGTATAATGGGAAACAAATATTTAAACTGTAAAAAATATGCGAGTGAACTGAAATTTTCCAACTGGAATCACCTTGTTTGGAGACTCGATAATTTTTAAATAAAATAAATGGTGCGCAGGGGTAGGAATCGTAACAATTCAGACCACTGTCCATTGCTCGAATTTTTACGTAACATCTATAAATAATTAGACTTTGTAAATTTTACAGAAACCTACTGGGACCTTTTCACATGTCATGTATTTTTTGGGGAATTTTTTTGTGACATGTAACTATTTTATAAAAATACACGAAAACAGTCCAGTTTTGGGTATTAAAGTTGAAACGTAATAAGTCGCAATGTGTGCATCTAAATGTTACTTGTGCTATTTGAGAATGATCGAACAGGTTTAATGTCAACTTGAATGTTGCTTAAGTTGTGGTGTGTTATGGCCTTCTATATATACATATAGATATACCGTTTGAATGAAAATATATATGTGGGATATATATGTAAGTTGTCAACGTGATTGCATGATACGTGTAGGGATTTTGTGTCTTTCATGAGCATACTAATAAACTAGATAGTAATCATATTAGGAGGTGATTGACCAACCTTAACTCATAATCACTTTAAAGTCTAACCGCGCTATCAAAGGTGAGTTCACGGCCCCATTTTTATATGGTTTTAAATACACAGGGGGAGAAAACATGTACCGTTACTGTAATGTAACGCTTTTACTTTACGCTTTAATGAACTGTATTGGGTGGGGTTATGTTATACGGTTATGGTCACAAGGAAGCATCATATCACATGTTAGTCCCCTTAAAACTTACGATGCCGTTAGTATTGGGTTATAGCGAGGAAATTTTTAGTAGTACTACTGGGCCCGACAAGCCCCACTTGAGCTGGTCGCACCAGCTAGACCGAACATTGATGGTCACGGGTGTAGAATTTGCCTAACACTTAGCCATGGTTGGTGATGGACCTGGCACAATAGGGGCAGCAATGTCAGCTTCAGATCAAACACTTTGTTGACATGACCTCGGCTAGCTACCTAAACATATAACATAAACTGCTAAACAATATAAAATACGCGATTTAGGGTTTGAATTGGGAAACTTACAATAATCTGAGTCGGGTTGGATTAGGGAAACTTATTAACACACTGGTTCAGGGTTGAACCGGTGGGAACAACTTATTTTAAAATAGTGAACTAAAACCTGTGAACTCACTCTTCATTAATTGTTGACACTTGATTTTTACATGTTTTCTAAGGGTGTTAAGGCACCATTCCAGCGTAGGAGCACATCACGAGCATGAAAACTATTTTATTTAAACGTTTTGCATCTTTACTTTTAAGTACTTTGGTTTGGGTGTTTGTTTTGACGCACACTTTATTTACGTTTACTTAAACTATTTTATTTAAATGTTTTGCATCTTTACTTTTAAGTACTTTGGTTTGGGTCTTTGTTTTGACGCGCGCTTTATTTACGTTTACTTACGCTTCTGCATTTCTTTGTCTGCATGGTTAAATTTGTTTAAACATATTTTTGCATATAGAGTCGTTCTATATGACTAGTGTCTTGGATCCTGGTTTGTCACGCGCCTTGCGATAAAACCCTGCAAGTGGATTTTTGTGGGTGTGACATTAGTGGCGTAATCATCCCAACTTTAGTTGGAGGGAATCGGCGGGTAATAACCAACAAAATGAAAATCAACGATCTAACTTTCAACAACAACCACGAAATGAGTAACAGGGTTTCCAACCACAACAACAAGGAGGAAGAAAAAGGTTCGAGGATATCATCACTCACCTCTTCTCCGAATCTGATAAAAGATAATCGGAAAGGTTCTTAAAAAAGGAAGCGAAAATTAGAAATCAAAGGGCTAGTGTTCAAAATATAAAATAAAGGTTTTGTAGGAATAAGACACGCTCGATAGAGGATGAAAGATGATAAAAATGAAACCCATGGACGTAAATCAGAGGCCTCCCAACTCAAAAACTACAAAACAGTGTCTGCAGCACGGGGCCGTGCTCACCCAACACGCCCCCATGCGTAACTTGCTGATGTCAAAAATCTTCTGTCCAGAAGGTGGCACAGGCCGTGCTCACCAGCACGCCCCCGTGGCCACCCCACTGTACGTCTTCTGATTTAAATTGTTACTGGCACTTTAAACACGGGGCCGTGTCCCCATAGCACGCCCCCGTGCTGCATGTGCCAGTAACAAAAAATTTTGCTATTTTTCACACTTTTTACACATTTTACCAAATAATCCTATTTGGGATACATTGAGGGCAATGTGTACTTTAAGTGTGTGGGGTGGGGGGATGATAAAACCTTGAATCGTTTGTCCTAAAACAAGCCCTACACAAAACTCGCATTGGAACCGCTAATCACCCCAAACTTTTTCAATTTTTTTTTATTTTCTTTTACTTATCTTGGTTTAGTTGGGTAAAATAAGTTCTAAAAATCATGTTTTTACAAATTTACACCTGATAGTGTCGTGATAAAAAATCAATTAAGAAAATTACAAAAACGGACATGACAAATCTTTGTAAAATTTGATTATATATACTTTTTTACACTACAACCCCTTTTCCCACAAAAGTGAGTTTTAAGCCATTATCGAGCATATAAATATACATCTATACTAATTGCTCAATTTTCGTTTCTTATGTGAATAGACCGTTTGTTTCTCACGAATCTATAACTTGACAATGCGATACGTTCCAAGTCCTTACCGACAAAAATCCAAGTAAGTAAATGATGGAGGCATTAGGATCAACCCATTTTTCACTACAAAACCTTTATTTTTCTCTGCTTTAGCCAAAAACATCCCCTTAGATAAACCCCTATGAACTTTAAACCTTTTCATTTCAAAAACCACAAAACAAACCTTTTTGTCACACCCCGACCGCGTAAAACACAAACCGCGGCGGAAACGTCGGGGAGTGTCGTAACAGAATCATTGTTTCACAACACATGGTGATTAAAGATTTGTTTTATTCCATTAATGAACTCATTGTCTTAATACAAACCAGATAAATACAAATAATTGTCTTTCAAGTTTTAAAGTCACTAAGGCACGGATTCATCCTATGTGTAACATGCATCAACAATCATCACATAGTAATACCTGAAACATATGTGAAAATAAAACGTCAGCATAAAAATGCCTGTGAGGAACATAGGTTTTGTGATTTAGATTCATGGCTTTGGATAGCACAAGAAAAATATTTTTATGTTTACAAAAATAGCCATGAATCCTTGTAAAAAGTTTGGTTTCTAAAATGCATTGTTTTGATAAAAGGTTTGTAGTATATACAAAAATATACTTTGGTTTTGAAATAGTTAAACAGAGAGTATATCAAAATATACTATGGTTACTAAAATAATAGATTTGGTAGTACATCACAAGTATACTTTGGTTTAAGAATGAAAGCATCGGTAGTATATCAAATTATACTTTGGTTTTGTAAATAGCATCTCAAACTATGCTTTGGTTTGAAAATAACATATCAATTATGCTTTGGTAATATACAAAATATACTTTAATTTGTGAAATAACAGAGTCGGTAGTGACGTGCACAAAATGCAACATATAAATTACATCAATTGTGGCATAAAACTAACCCTTTTTTAGTACTAATGTTGGAAAAAGTGTGTTTTTGTCTTCCTTTTGTATTTTTAGAATTAAATGAGCTCAAATTAACAAAAGAAGCAAAAAGGCAGCTAAATCTAACATAAATACAAGAAAAGGAACAAACGTGGCATGCCCGTCCCCCCGACAGCATCTTCCCAAGCAAAAATAAGAAAACAGAAGGCTGAACACGCCCCGTGCTCAGTGAACACGGGGGCGTGCCCAAGTGCCAGCATAAAAGACAAAGTTGTAGAAACTTCTATCACCCACCACGTGGGCTTGCCCAGCGGACACGGGGCCGTGGTCAACTCTAAGATTCGCAGAATCTGAGGAAATCTTGATAGTACAGATATGCTTCTGCACACAGGGGCGTGCCCAGCGGACACGGGGGCGTGGTCTACTAATGCAGACAAACTGCAATTAATGAAGGAAGAGAAGAGGATGGACACAGGGCCATGCCCAATGGACACAGGGCCATGCCCAATGGACACGGGGCCGTGCCCGAGCTACTGTTCAGGCTATAAATAGGGGTGCTTGGCTCATTTGCAAACCATCCCTTGGCACACCACCTCTCTCATACTTCACCCACCACCCACCACCATCACAACACCATCATCCACCACCATCATCCATTGTCCATCATAGAGTGTGTGAGTCGTCTCGGGATCCAAGATTGATCGTAAGAGTTCTTGACAATCAAAGGCCATGTTTGCCTAAGTCTCTTACATCACTTGGTGAAGACAAGTGTCTAGTGTAATACTTTTTATTTTTAATCTTTTTGCACTTTTTACTTGGTTATGTATTAATGACTTTAATAACTAGTTTCTTATGTTGAAGGTGATTCTTCCTTATCGTTTGTCCTTGGTGTCTTGGCATTATTTTACTGTCTATATAAAATAAAAGATTTTCACCATTCATATCTCCACGGTCTATATGGAGGTATGTTGGCTACCTGGTCGGGGGTTAAGGGAACGATTTGGGAAGAGTCTTGCCTTGTTCAGTGTATAGATCCAGCAAGGACCTGGGTCAAATTTAGTAGGACCTCCTTCAATATCCACCGGTATTGGATGACGGGGGTCCAAACTCTTTGATCCCCTCATATGTAAGCTACTATTAATACTTTAACCCGGCTACTTAGGACTGTATCCCTGCTGACTCGGACTACTTAGCCGAGGGTAACGTCACCTTCAAAAGAGGGGCCTACCACAATATGCATTAATAACTTAATTAATTATCTTTCAATAATCCGACCCTTTAGGATTGTATCCTTGCTGACTCAAACTACTGGGTTGAGGGTAACGTCACCTTCAAAAGAGGGGCCTACTACAATAACTAAGATAATCTCTTAAAAGGTGCAAAAGTGCGGATATAATCAAAGGTTACACTAAACACGAGTCGGAGCCAAGTGATTCATCTTGTCTATCTGTTTTTACTTTTATTTTATTTTTCAGCATTTTAGTTAGTTTTTATTTTTCTAGTTTAAAACTTTTTTCTAAACTTTTGATTTGATTAGACGTTGAGGATAAACCGGTACTAAAAGCTCTTGTGTCCTTGGACGACCTCGGTATCTTGCCAACACTATACTACGCTCACGATGGGTGCACTTGCCCATATGTGTGTTTGGTGTTAGTAAAATATCGTGTTTTATAAATTTAAAACTTGACTAACGTGTAAAAAGGGCTTAAAATACACTTAAATCCATATACACACCAATCCGCATCAAGTTTTTGGCGCCGTTGCCGGGGACACAATGATTTTAAGAAAGTTAGGAATCAACGGCCTAATCGTTTTTTTTTTTTCTAATTTTCTGTTTTTTTAGGATTTTTCAGCTTCTGCAGAACTCAGCACGGGCCGTGCCCGCTGAACACGCCCCGTGCCCAATCATTGGAACTGGCAATCCTGTTTTAAGTCAGAAAGTAAGCTGAACACGGGGCCGTGCCCATTCAACACGCCCCGTGCCCAAGATTCAGTTACTGAAAACAGAACCGTAAGATCCCGACGGTTGGTAATTTCTGACACAAACATGAGTGATACTGATATTTTTTACTTTCGGCACTCTTATGGTACGTGGTGTCAAATATGTGGTGGCTCCTATAAAGAATTAGAATGTTATTTTCTAAATTATAAGCCCCATTATATAGACCCATCGTTTTCCCGTAGCCTTAAGAGGGGCGAAAGTAAAAATAATCCCTATCTCTCCCTCGAATGTTCTCAACCAGATCTTCTAGGAGAAATGCTTCTTGATGAACTATTTCAATTGGAAGATCTAATTCTTAATTGGTTAAAAGAACTTAGGATGGATTTCAATAATTTATCTCAAGACGATAACCAAGAAGAATTGTTGGGATCACATTCGAACAACTTTGTTGTTCCCGACGATACCTCTAACTCTAGCGAGGACTTGAGCGATAGTCATCCCTGTGTCGATTGTGCCGTGAAGGACTCCCCATCGACTTCGTTCGATGCATACATAGACTTGAGCGATTCGGCATACACCTTCTTTAACGGAGCCCGGGAAAGGGTTGGACTTGTCCACCAACATATAGCATAGGAATCACCCTCACCGACAACCCCTTGCGTTCTCGTCTTAATCTAGAACAATTAAGGTATCTTAGGCACTTTGGGGTTGTTCCATCCAGTAAGGAACCGCCCGATCTGGATAAATTCCTTAAAAATAAGAAAACTCCATAAGACAGCTTCTAGACACGGGGCCGTGTCCTGGTCAACATGCCCCCGTGTCCACCAAAAGATTCATTTCTGATTTTTATCAGAATACAGACAAAATGTGTCAGGATTCTGTCTGCACACGGGGCCATGTCCAGCCGACACGGGGCCGTGTGCAGCATGCTCTCGTTTTCTATAAATGCAGCAAGATTCCTGCTCATTTGGACCACTCCAAAGACAGAGATTTGCTGGGGATCTTCATTCATACCATCCTAGGTATATTCTAAAAGATGGTTCTCAACAACCATCTTGTCTTTTCCACTTTTGTTCATTGCCTTCTTCTTCAATTTTCACTCAATACCTCCATTAAAGCTTGAAATCTCCATGATTCCAAGCTTTATTGTAATGTTTGTAGAGTTATTATTCAAGGAATCTTGTTAAAAATAAGTGATACAACTTTGTTTTAAATTATTTATGCTTAAAAGTACCTTATAAATTGAAAAAAAATAATTTAAAACTGCAAGATTCCTTGCTCTAAAAACCCGCAGACAGCTGAACACGGGGCCGTGTCTAAGGTACTGTTCCATAAAAGTTGAGCTCTTTTCAGTCTGTGTTCTCAGAATGGCGAGCAGAACAAGCGGAACATCTTCGTCACAATCAAGGAACAACCGGCAAGGGAGAAGGTCATCAACGGTAGAGGACTCTCTTGTAAACTACGTTTACGCCTTAAGAGAAGCTATTGATGATATAACGAGGGTGGAAGAAGCATAGGTCGACCGTATTAATCATTTGACGGTGGGACTAGAAGGATGTCTCCGAGAAGTCAACCTTTTGCACCAAAGGTTGAACATTCTCGCCTCTCCTCCTTTGGTGCCTATTATCACCCAAAGGGCATGGAATGTGGTACCGGAAGTCATCATTCTGGCCGAATGGTATGCCATACATCCGAAACCCCCTCGAGACATACTACAAGGGGTTCCGATTGGTGTCACTACCCCTCCACAAGATGTTGAGGAACATGAAGCCGTCTCCCTCCTCCCAAGAGAGATAGAAGAATGGCTCTAACAACATCTTGGGAACACCGCTCGGCTCAGATTTCTACAAAGCTTTAGGTACCGGAAAACTATTTCTGAAATTTTGGTTCTTATTGTAGAAGTAGAGCTCCTTAGGATGATTTTACGTATCACTTGACCTATCTAATTTAGGACCCTTAACTTTTATTTTTCTACTTTGTTTTCCATTTTCTAGGACTATTATGTAATTCTCTCTATGACTTAATGAATGATGGGTTTTAGCTAATTTGGTGTTTGGATGATGTTGTAATGGATAAAACACTCGGGATGGTGAAGGATAACAAGGGAAACTTGAACCAGCACCCCATGCATGAAAACAGGGCCATCCGACAAAATTTTCTTCGTTACAGCAAGTTCAGCACGGGTCGTGCCCGCCCAACACGGCCCGGTGCTGCACAATCTGCAGAAAATGCCCAGTTCAGGTAACTGGACACGGGGCGTGCTCACTGAACACGCCCCCGTGCCTAGGCTTCTGTTTCTCTTTATTCATTTCTATTACTGGCAATCTGAACACGGGGCCGTGTCCAGACGCCCAGTAACATAAATTTTGCTTTTTCACACCTTTTTACACATTCAATCAACCTAAAAACTTATTTTTGGGACACATTGAGGACAATGTGTAATTTAAGTGTGGGGGGATGCTAAAACTTTGAATCTTGCAAGTCCTAATTACAAGCCTTACACAAAACTCTATTGGAACCGCTAATCACCCCAAATTTTTTCAAAAATTTTCATTTTTCTTACTTGTCTAGGTTTAACTTGGGATTTTCAAATTCTAAAAATGTTATATTTTTACAAATTTACAACCGATAGCGTCGTGATAAAAAGAACCAACATAAGAAAATTATGAAACGGCATGACAAGCTTAGTTAAAATTTGATTATATATACTTGATCACATAAAAAAACCCATTCCCACAAAAGTGAGTTTTGAGCCTTTATTGAGCATACAAATACATATCTTTAAACCAAATGCTCATTTTTCGTTTCTTATGTGAATAGCCGCTTGGTTCTTACGACTCTAGAACTTGCCACGACGATACATTCCCAGTCCTTACTAACTTAAACCCGAGTAAGTAAATGATGGAGGCATTAGGACTAACTCTTTTTATTTCTACACCATTATTTTTCTTTTTTTACCACCTACCCAAAATCCCCTAGTTAACCTCTTTGAGCCTAAACGTTTTCATTTCTTAACCCAAAAACAAACACCCTTTCACCCACCAAAACCTTTTTATTTTTAACCCTCTGTTTTTAGTAACAAGCTCGGTTTTTCGTATAACTTTTCAAAAAAAATGTTGATGATGAAGCAAAAGAGAAATAAACAAACAAGTTCATCAAAAATAACTTTGTTTGAATAATGACTTCATCAAAATAAAAAAAATTGCAAAAATAAAAAGTCTTACGAAAACCAATGTTTTTTACGCCTTTCGCCCTTTTACTAACCACTAACCCAACCACCTACCTTTAACCCAAGCCTAACCCTTCACCCAAAAAAGTCCTCTTGATATTTACAAAGGTATATAGTTAAAAAAGAGGAGGATTGATTGCTTGGCAAGCCTATGGTAGGAGTAAGTTCCATGCCGCTCTCGAGTGATTCACTAAAATACATCTTCGGCCGAGTGTTGAGTGATCCCCGTGAGGTATGTGAACTTGTATATAAATGGAATTTTAAAAAGGCATGTTATGCCCTAATAAGTAATTTATCTTATGTAATGTTTTAAATAAGTCATGACGAATAGGATTGTAAATAAATAAAAATAAAACTTAATAAAGAATATTGGAAATCGCGACACTCTATGACAAGCCTAAAAACCTTCTCTTCTACCCATTCCATTTGGGAGTGTAAAGCCACATTATAAAGAGTTTTGCTTGAGGACAAGCAAAGATTCAAGTGTGGGGGTATTTGATGTGCACAAAATGCAACATATAAATTACATCAATTGTGGCATAAAACTAACCCTTTTTTAGTACTAATGTTGGAAAAAGTGTGTTTTTGTCTTCCTTTTGTATTTTCAGGATTAAATGAGCTCAAATTAACAAAAGAAGCAAAAAGACAGCTAAATCTAACATAAATACAAGAAAATGAACAAACGTGCCATGCCTGACCCCCCGACAGCATCTTCCCAAGCAAAAACAAGAAAACAGAAGGCTGAACACGCCCCGTGCTCAGTGAACACGGGGGCGTGCCCAAGTGCCAGCATAAAAGACAAAGCTGTAGAAGCTTCTATCACCCACCACGGGGGCGTGCCCAGCGGAAACGGGGCCGTGGTCAACTCTAAGATTCGCAGAATCTGAGGAAATCTTGATAGTACAGATATGCTTCTACACACGGGGGCGTGCCCAGTGGACACGGGGGCGTGGTCAACTAATGCAGACAAACTGCAATTAATGAAGGAAGAGAAGAGGATGGACATGGGGCCGTGCCCAATTGACACGGGGCCGTGCCCGAGCTACTGTTCAGGCTATAAATAGGGGTGCTTGGCTCATTTGCAAACCATCCCTTGGCACACCACCTCTCTCACACTTCACCCACCACCCACCACCATCACAACACCATCATCCATTGTCCATCATAGAGTGTGTGAGTCGTCTAGGGATCCAAGATTGATCGTAAGAGTTCTTGACAATCAAAGGCCATGTTTTCCTAAGTCTCTTACATCACTTGGTGAAGACAAGTGTCTAGTGTAATACTTTTTATTTTTAATCTTTTTGCACTTTTTACTTGGTTATGTATTAATGACTTTAATAACTAGTTTCTTATGTTGAAGGTGATTCTTCCTTATCGTTTGTCCTTGGTGTCTTGGCATTATTTTACTGTCTATATAAAATAAAAGATTTTCACCATTCATATCTCCACGGTCTATATGGAGGTATGTTGGCTACCTGGTCGGGGGTTAAGGGAACGATTTGGGAAGAGTCTTGCCTTGTTCAGTGTATAGATCCTGCAAGGACCTGGGTCAAATTTAGTAGGACCTCCTTCAATACCCACCGGTATTGGATGGCGGGGTCCAAACTCTTTGATCCCCTCATATGTAAGCTACTATTAATACTTTCACCCGGCTACTTAGGACTGTATCCCTGCTGACTCAGACTACTTAGCTGAGGGTAACGTCACCTTCAAAAGAGGGGCCTACCACAATATGCATTAATAACTTAATTAATTATCTTTCAATAATCTGACCCTTTAGGATTGTATCCTTGCTGACTCAAACTACTGGGTTGAGGGTAACGTCACCTTCAAAAGAGGGGCCTACTACAATAACTAAGATAATCTCTTAAAAAGTGCAAAAGTGCGGAAATAATCAAAGGTTACACTAAACACGAGTCGGAGCCAAGTGATTCATCTTGTCTATCTGTTTTTACTTTTATTTTATTTTTCAGCATTTTAGTTAGTTTTTATTATTCTAGTTTAAAACCTTTTTCTAAACTTGTGATTTGATTAGACGTTGAGGATAAAACGGTACTAAAAGCTCTTGTGTCATTAGACGACCTCGGTATCTTGCCAACACTATACTACGCTCACGATGGGTGCACTTGCCCATATGTGTGTTTGGTGTTAGTAAAATATCGTGTTTTATAAATTTAAAACTTGACTAACGTGTAAAAAGGGATTAAAATATACTTAAATCCATATACACACCAATCCGCATCAAGTTTTTGGCGCCATTGCCGGGGACACAAGGATTTTAAGAAAGTTAGGAATCAACGGCCTAATCGTTTTTTCTAATTTTTTTGTTTTTTTTAGGATTTTTCAGCTTCTGCAGAACTCAGCACGGGCCATGCCTGCTAAACAAGCCCCGTGCCCAATCAACTTAGAGAGCCAAATCAGATCAAAGTGTGAGTTTTGAAGCAAGAGGGTGGGGGTATTTATAGGAAAACCAAGACCGTTAGGATCGTTCATCGAAAACCGAGCTTCGATCTGGACCTTACATGTGTGCCCATGGTTTTAGAATACCATGGGTACCCCAAAACAAGCCCCTAGTTTCATTAAAACCATGTACAAATGAGGGGAACAACTGGAACAAGCTGGAAATCAGATTTTCAACTTTGGTCCCTTCCTAAGATAACTATGGCAGATTGTCAATTTTGGTCCCTGAATGTGCAAAACATGGTTTTTGATGCATTTTTTACACGTTTAAACCCCGTTAATCCCATTTCAAGGATCTAAAATGAAGTTAAAGTATAGGAAACATGAAACATGCTCAAAAATATCTCGGATGTCGGTTCGTTTGATCGTACGGTTGCATTGATCGGTTAATTACGACAAAACACGAACGAATGCGAAAAACGATCCAAATTACGCGACGAATGGAATTTTATCATTCCAATCACTAAAATAAATTATTTAAATGATTACATAAAGTTTTGGATGTCCGGATGTATTCAGAACGTAAGATATGCGTGAAAATGCAAACTTATGCACTTTTTGACGCTTTTAGTCCTTGAATGACCAAAAAGTTTATTTTAGCACACCGAACCCCTCAAAGCCTATTTCTAAGATATGTAAAGGATATTTAGGGTATGTTTAACTTATGTTCATGTTCTGTATTGTCCGTTACAATACGAATTCGGCATACTTTTGCAGTTTGTCGAATTTAGTCCCTGTAAGCGAATAAACTTGATTTTGCCATACCAAAGCCTTCAAAACTTATTTCTAAGTTATGTAGAGGTTATTTAAGGTATGTTAAGAATATATTGATGTTCCGGAGTGTTTTTCGTGTTAAACTGATTATGTTTATGCATCGGTTTGCGTATAGCTCTCCAGAAAGCGATATAGAGTTTGAAATTGAACAAAAACCAAAACATGCGAAATGTCAAACATAAACAAACAAACATTGGGATCAAATAACATTATTTTATTGATAACTGAATTGTTTACAATGATTACAAGCACATGTGTCACAGTCTCCCCTACTTGTGGAAATTTCGTCCCGAAATTTATTTAGTGGAAACTCGTGAGAAAAGATGTGGATACTTCGCCTTCATTTGATCTTAACGTTCCCAAGTAAATTCTGGTCCACGTTTAGATTCCCAACGAACTTTGACCAATGGAATGCGCTTGCGTTTAAGCCACTTGACTTCATGATCCATGATTTCCACAGGCTTCTCAACAAAATGCATCGTGTTGTCAACATGAATTTCGTCAAGTGGTATGTGGAGGTTCTCATCAGCTAAACACTTCTTGAGATTGGACACGTGAAAGGTTGGATGAACATTTCCAAGTTCAGGAGGTAACTCAAGTCTGTAGGCTACCTTACCGATTCTTTCGACGATCTTGAATGGTCCAACATATCTAGGTGCAAGTTTTCTTGTTTTTCCAAATCTGATCACACCTTTCCAAGGTGAGACCTTAAGTAATACACGATCACCGACTTGAAATTCCAAGGGCTTGCATCGTTGGTCCGCGTAACTCTTTTGATGGCTTCTAGCTGTCTGGAGGTTATCACGAACTTTCTTAATCTTATCTGTTGTCTCTAGAATGAGGTCAGGTCCAGTAAGCTGAGACTCACCGATCTCATTCCAGCAGACTGGTGAACGATATTTTTGACCATAGAGAGCCTCGAAAGGAGCCATGTTGATGCTGGAGTGATAACTGTTGTTGTAGGAGAATTCAATCAACGGAAGATATGAATCCTAACTACCACCAAAATCGATCACACAAGCTCTAAGCATATCCTCCAAAGTCTGGATTGTTCTTTTAGATTGACCATCTGATTGCGGATGATAAGCTGTGCTCAGATTAAGTTGGGTTCCCATAGCAGATTGCATGGTTCTCCAAAAACGAGACGAGAATCGAGCATCTCTGTCAGAAATAATGTTCAAAGGAACACCATGTCTAGATACAATTTCATCTACATAGATTTTAGCAAGCTTGTCAGCAGATAGATCCTCATGGATCGGCAAGAAATGTGCTGACTTTGTAAGACGATCAACAACTACCCAGATGGCATCATGACCTCTCTTAGTGCGTGGAAGTTTGGTAATAAGATCCATAGCGATGTTTTCCCATTTCCAAACTGGGATCTCTGGTTGCTCCAATAAACCAGAAGGATGTTGATGTTCGGCCTTAATGACAAGTAAGGCATTTTGAAACGTACAAGGCAATGTCTTTCTTCATACCAGGCCACCAATACTGAGTACAAAGATCCTTATACATCTTGTCTGAGTCAGGATGAATAGAATAACGAGACTTATGAGCTTCATCCATAAGCAAGGTGCGAAGATCATCTTGGCTTAGGACCCACAAACGGTCCATGAAATAATATGATCCATTGTCCTTTAATTCAAGATCAGGCTTAATGTGATAGGGTAATTCCTTACCCATCAAACCTTGTGAAACACAAGCATGTTGAGCCTGAGAAATGCGGGTTTGGATATCAGATCGAGCTTAAATATCAGATTGAACACGAATACAATGAATCTTGACACGTTCTTTATGACTCAAAGCGTCAGCCACGACATTCGCCTTACCAGGATAGTAGCGAATTTCGCAGTCATAGTCGTTTAGAAGTTCAACCCAATGTCGTTGCCTCATGTTGAGTTCTTTCTGATTAAAGATGTGCTGAAGACTTTTGTGGTCAGTGAAAACCACACATTTTGTACCATACAAATAGTGTCTCCAGATTTGGAGAGCGAAGACAACTGCACCCAACTCAAGATGAGTGGTGTAGTTCTTCTCATGTATCTTCAACTGCCTCGATGCATATGCTATGACTTTGTTCCTTTGCATGAGAACACAGCCAAGACCCAAGTTTGATGCATCACAATACACGACGAAATCATCATTGCCCTCAGGCAATGATAGAATAGGCGCATCACAAAGCTTCTGCTTTAAGGTCTGAAACGCTTCTTCTTGTTTGGTTCCCCATTCAAAGGGTTTGTTCTTCTGAGTCAGAGCAGTTAGGGGAACTGCAATCTTTGAGAAGTTCTCGATGAAGCGGCGGTAATAACCCGCGAGACCAAGAAAAGAACGAACTTCAGTAGGAGTAGTAGGCGTATCCCAATCCTTAGTCGCACTGATCTTGGAGGGATCTACATGAATACCTTGTTCGTTGACAATATGCCCCAAAAATTGAACTTCCTTAAGCCAGAATTCGCACTTGGTGAATTTGGCAAAAAGTTGCTCTTTCTTTAGGAGCTCCAGGGTGAGACGAAGATGTTGCTCGTGATCAACTTGCGTCTTAGAATAAACCAAGATATCATCAATAAAAACGATGATGAACTTGTCCAAATAAGGCTTACAAACCCTATTCATCAAGTCCATGAAAACAGCAGGAGCATTAGTCAAACCAAATGGCATAACTGTGAACTCATAATGCCCATAACGAGTGCGGAAAACTGTCTTGGGAATATCTTCTTCATGCACACGAAGTTGATGATACCTAGAACGAAGATCAATCTTCGAAAAACATGTAGCACCCTGTAACTGATCAAAGAGATCATCAATGCAAGGTAGGGGATATCGATTCTTGATGGTAAGTTTGTTAAGCTCACGATAATCGATACACATACTGAAAGATCCATCCTTCTTCTTGACAAAAAGAATGGGAGCACCCCAAGGTGAAAAGCTAGGACAGATAAAACCTTTGTCAGAAAGTTCCTGAAGCTGCTTACATAACTCTTGCATCTCAGACGGTGTAAGACGATATGGAGATCTGGCAATAGGATTTGCACCAGGTACAAGATCAATACAAAACTCGACTTGGCGTGCTGGGGGTAAACCAAGTAACTCTTCAGGAAACACTTCTGGATAATCTCGAACAACAGGGATATCTTCAATCGACTTACCTTTGCCTTTATCCACCATAACATGAGCCAAAAAGGCCACATAGTTCTTTCGCAGATACTTCCGAGCCTGAGTACAAGACATGAGCTTGAGACTACTAGCAGGTTTCTCACCACGAACCTGTAGGATCTCACCTGTCGAGAGCGGCACACGAACAATCTTTTCAAAACAAACTACTTCTGCGTGATGCTTGGCTAACCAATCCATACCCTCTATAACGTCAAAACTCCCAAGTTTCATTGGCGTGAGGTCGATGGGAAAAAGATGGTTGTTAAGGTTCAACTGGCAGTTACGAAGAACAGAATTGAGAACAACGAGATAACCACTAGCAACTTCTACTGTCAAAGGCTTTCCTAGTTTCATTCTAGACATGCAAAGTAATGGCTCAAAAGACAATGACACAAAACTCTTATCGGCACCCGAATCAAAAAGAACAGAAGCAGATTGATTGTTAACAAAGAACGTACCGTTGCCCACCTCATTGTCTGCTTGTGCCTCCTAAGCATTCATGTTAAAGACTCGTCTATGAGCCTGAGCTTTGTTTGCATTCACCAACCTTGGACACTGATTACGGTAGTTGGTCAGATCCCCACAGTTATAGCATGAACCAGGAGGGAAATGAGGTCGTGCAGCTTGTGCTTGCTGTTGAGCAGGTGGTTGAGCAGCCTGCTGAGCTGGATTACGAGCTGCTTGATTGGGAGCGAAGTGACAAACATCAGAAAGATGACCTGACTTCCCACAGTTGGTACAGAAACGGCACGGAACATACGTTTGATGGTGGTTATTGCATCTGTTGCACAATGGTGCATTCCCCGCATACCGTTTCTTCGCTGGCGGTTGTGCAGGCTGATTGGGAGCTGCCTAATTGACTTGGGCAGTGACAGCAAAATTCTGGGAAGCCTTTCGCTTCCTAGACCCTTTTGAAGAACCAAATTCCTTGCCCTTCTTGTTCTTACCCTTCTTGCTTTCACTCTTATCAGATGACTGTTTCTTACCCTTGTCACACTTCCTGTGTAGCTTACCCTTTCGGACCTGCGTCTCAGTCAATGTCGCAGCTAACTCGATCGTCTGACGAACTGTGGTAGGGTTAGTACTAGTGACGATGTCTTGCACGGAGTCAGGCAAGCCATCAATATACCTCTCGATAGCCTTCTCGAGTGGGGTAACCATTGTAGGGCAAAGTAAGCTCAACTCTTCATACCTATTAGTGTAAGCCCGGTGCTCACCACTATCCTGCTTCAAATCATCAAACTCCCTTTCTAAAGCCCTCAACTCATGATGAGGACAGAATTCCCTCATCATAAGAGTCCTAAGCTCAGCCCAAGTCTGTGCTAACACAACCTTAGCACCACGGTCTCTCATAACCCCGTTCCACCATGTAAGAGCCCTCTTCTGAAACACACTGGAAGCAAACTCAACTTTGCGATTTTCAGGACTCTGAACGTGACGAAACGTAATCTCAATGCTCTCGAATCACTGTAGGAGCCCAGTTGCTCCTTCAGAACGACTAAACTTGAGTGGTTTAGCCGAATTGAAACTCTTGAAATTGCATGGAGCATTCTGGTTATTGTTGGCTTGGTTTACTTGAGCAATAATGTCTGGAAGTACAGCAGCCATATGTTGCGCCATGATATCTGCCATTTTGGCATTAGATAGCGGATTTTCGCGTCGAAGAGGCATTCTAAAAGAGGAAATATGAGAGGAAATGAGTGAGATGATTAGATGAAATGAATGAGATGAAACAAAAATCGACAAAAGCAAAGATGGTGGTCATTCGTTTGTTACCACGAAGCAAACAAACGACACAGTGACTAATCAAAGTAAATGGGTCAAAAATAATGTATCGCGGAGACATGCTCGCCTATAAGTGAACACTCACCCCAAGAGTTCCCAGGTAAGAGTGACTGGTCCGATTATGTGGATTTGTACGAACACTCTAGCCTTAGACAGAAAACTCAGGGTACAGGCATTCACTCTTCCAGTTTGCACGTGTTCACACTATTTAGAACCCAAAACTTTGATGAGATTTTGAAAACTTGGAAGGCACAAGGCCAAAAGAATATTTTAAAAATGGATGATTAAATTTTCAAAATCATTATGAAAAATTGAAGGGTTCAAAACCTTGTAATAAATCATTTAAAAACAGATGATATCTTTTCGAAAACCGTTTTGGAAAAATTGGGTTCTTGTTTTGGCAATCACCTAAGGATAGGTGAAGTGCATGTTTTAAGATCTAAACACAAGATAACTTGTGTTGGGGTCCTAGAAAAGTTATAGTCTAGGTCAAAGCATTACTAATAACCTAATTCCCTATAACCATTGGCTCTGATACCAACTCTTCTGTCACACCCCGACCACGTAAAACATCAAACCATGGCGGAAACGTCGGGGAGTGTTGTAACAGAATTATTGTTTCACAACCATGGTATTTAAAGTTATGTTTTATTTATAAACAAAAAGGATTACATTGTCTTAAACAAAGAGAAACAAGAGTACATAACATTATTTAAACTAATCTTGCTTCTTTTATGTCACTAAGGCCCGAGTCCACCCTAGTGTATCCTGAATCAAACCTATGCAACAGCTCCTGAAACACATGTGAAAATAGGTACGTCAGCATAAAAATGCCTGTGAGATACATAGGTTTTGTGAAAATAGGATTCATGACTTGTAAGTTTAAAAGAATGTTTTAACAAAAATTAGTCATGAATCTTGTTAAGTGTTTACTTTTATAAATCATATGAAAACTTGATAAGAAAGTTTGATTATATATATAAAAGAATGATGTATCGTTAATTAAGTAACCAAGTAAAAATGAGTGGTATTAAATAAACTGTTTGCAAAACAATGTCTTGTGAAAAATATGTTATTTGTGTAAAATGTTATATGTCTAAATTGAAATGATTTAAATAACGCTACGATATGTAATATCATACAAGCACTTATATATAGGAAGTACCAGCGGCGTATCCACCATGCTTGTATCATATTACACACGCCTCGTTACTTAAATCACTTATCCAAACAAACCACCAATGTAAAATGTTTATGTTTAAACCAATTGTCAAAATGTTTATGTCAAAATGTAAACCATGTAATGTACGATCAATATCAAATGTTCATGTGTCAAATGTGAATCATGTAATGTGTATCCAAAATATCATGTATGGCATGTGAAATATATCAACTAAACCATAGGTAAAATGCACAAAACAAGGTATTTAAGTAAAACGTAGTTTAAATCAAAGTTATGTTTTGTGGAAATGCATGCTATACTGATACAAACATCTATGCGGTACTGTGAAAATGCATACATTCAAGCCTTGAGACTGTGGAGACAAACCCTTAAACAAATTAAAGGTTTATCTGAGTTATGTGTATCGAATTCGGTCATGCCTTCCATCCAAACATACCTAGGATGTCAGGAACGGGAGTTGTCAATTCCTATGGTACCACTACCTACTAACGAACGGCATGGCCAATGTTAATGAACGTATTTTTGTCCCATTTAAACAAACCAAATGTCATACCAAAATGTAAGCATGTGATGTAAAACAAATGTACTAAGTATGCAACAAATGGACATACATAGCATGTGATGTGAAACAAATGTACTAAGTATGCACTAAATGGACATACATAGCATAAAATGCAATGTAAAACAATGTACTAAGTATGCACTAAATGGACATACATAGCAAAAACACAATGAAATCATGTACTATAAGTGTACTATTGAACATAACAAGCATATGATATGAAAACATGGAAAGCATGAAATTAACAAGTAGGCACATGTGTATCACCCCAAAACGTTTGAAAAACTGTAAAAGAAGGGACTATGTACTCACTTGAGATTGCTTAATAGTCTTTAGATAACCACCAAGCAATGCTAGAAAGATCACGGAATCAAACGGCACCTAATATAGGTAACTATGTTAATAAACGGACCTAAATCGGAGGATAGGATAAAATGTGGTTTCGTAAACTAAATGAGTGTAAGAACTCATGTAATATGGTTTAACAAAGCTCACATTCTAAAACGGAACCTATCCTAAGTGCTTACGACCCATTACGACTCGTTTAGGTAGCTTATGCTACTTTAACGCGTCGTTCACGTAAAATGCGTTCGGACCGCCTAACTAGTCCTATGAAAAGTAAAATATGCCTTATCATGTCTAATATTGTTGCCAAATTAGTTTAGATAACAAAAATTATGTTACATATGCTTAAAATAAATTTTGGCGTAAAAAGGGCATTTTGGTAATTTTCCTAAGGCATATAAACTACCTATCATACAACTAACTAAACGACGTGACCATAAGGTATAACCTCGGAAAGTTATTCTCTATACAACTATGGTCACCTAGTGTGTTTGGTCGGATCCTAATGATCTACCAAACGGGTCGGGTTCGAAAGTCTAAGCGATTGTTTAGATCACTTACCTTACGACCCTATATAAGCACTAAACCTAAAGTGACGAGCTAAACATGTTAAAACATGTTTAACGAATTTAGAAAACATGTTTGGTATCAAAACAAACGGTCTTGATACCTAGAAGTAGTTTGGTTACAAAATACGCAAGAATACGCATTTTGGCCGAAACTACGACTCGCCACTATGCCTAAATAACGTGGTAATCAGTAGGTATAGTCACAAGGGACTAAAGCCATTGTGATTACGCTCATGTTATGAAGTTCAAACAAACTTTGTGTTGACCATAAACTGGTCAAAGCTGAAAGCCAAACAATGTTTGACTTTCACGCTAAAACGCGTAAAAGAACGAAAGAGGACTTACAACGGGCCCAAGCTATGGAGTTTTTATCAGATTACTCTCAGTTATAAAGTGTATAACTTCAACTTAGAGAGCCAAATCAGTTCAAAGTGTGAGTTTTGAAGCAAGATCGTGGGGGTATTTATAGGAAAACCAAGACCATTAGGATCGTTCATCGAAAACCGAGCTTCGATCTGGACCTTACATGTGTGCCCATGGTTTTAGAATACCATGGGTACCCCAAAACAAGCCCCTAGTTTCATTAAAACCATGTGCAAATGAGGGGAACAGCTGGAACAAGCTGGAAATCAGATTTTCAACTTTGGTCCCTTCCTAAGATAACTATGGCAGATTGTCAATTTTGGTCCCTGAATGTGCAAAACATGGTTTTTGATGCATTTTTGACACGTTTAAACCCCGTTAATCCAATTTCAAGGATCTAAAATGAAGTTAAAGTATAGGGAACATGAAACAAGCTCAAAAATATCTCGGATGTCGGTTCGTTTGGTCGTACGGTTGCGTTGTTCGGTTAATTACGACGAAACACGAACGAATGCGAAAAACGATCCAAATTACGCGACGAATGGAATTTTATCATGCCAATAACTAAAATAAAATATTTTAATGATTACATAAAGTTTTGGATGTCCGAATGTGTCACACCCCCAAAATCCACCTGCGGAGTATCACCGCTTGGGAGCGTGACTGACCAGGATCAAGCCACCAATCATATAGAACAATGTATAAAGTAAAAGTAATTGCAATTTAATCAAACCAATCCATATGAAAGGTGTTCCAAAACATAAGTATGTTATCACTGAATAGCGGAAGCGTATAATTAAACCCAACATAATAAAGTATGAAATGTCATAAAGTCTAAACAAGTATTCAAGATCCTTGCCCACAACGACTACGCCACCCGTGCAAGCTCCATAAGTACCTAAGGTCCTGCAAGGCATGTAACAGAGGATCAACAACTAGTTGAGCGAGTTCACAGAAAGTAAATGCATAATAGTAAGTTCGTATGTAACATGTGGCTCTACTGGGCCGACAGTAGTTCTATTGGTGGGGGCTTCCCATGGTATATATGCCCTAGACTATTCGTACTCATAAGTATCCTTCCCAATCCGAGGATAGTAGTAAGTATAGGTTTACGCAGGTTTTATGTAAGTGCCCTTCCCAACCGAGGACAGTACGTAGCGAGTACGTAGATTTAGCGCTGGCGTCCTTCCCAATCCGAGGACGGTAGTACGTAGGTTTAGCACTGGCGTCCTTCCCAATCCGAGGATGGTAGTACGTAGGTTTTACGTAGGTTTTACGTAGGTTTAGTGCTGGTGTCCTTCCCAATCCGAGGACAGTACGTAGGCTTTGCGTAGAATTTGGCACAGGCATCCTTCCCAACCGAGGACCGTGGTAAATAGTCTAGTGTTAATGTAAGTGCAGGTAATCATTCAATCCCATTCCCAACCCAACTGGGGAATCCCATGCCTTGGTAAGAGTGTGAACTCACCTTGGTTTGCTCGGTATGCTAAGTATATGCTCGCAAGTAATCACTCACGTCCTAAAGTATGCACGTATGTGAAATCAGTTTGCGTTCAAGTTGTGCACGTATAAACATGTAACACGTAATCACAATCATATACCAGATGGTTACACTTAACAGCAGTTAAATATTCCAGTTAACACTTAGCAGGATTAATCCAAGTTACTGTGCAGACTAACTGTTCGACGAAACACACATAATGGTGAAACACAAACTGGCGAAACACAACATCGGCGAAACACAACATCTGACGAAACAAGCTTCTATTTCATCGACAGTCCTTGGCGAATCACATATTGTGTTTCGTCGTGGTCACCTCGACGAAACACACTCAGTTTCGTCGTATTCAGTTTCGCCGAGGATAACAGTTCATCATCAAGTCAGTTACGTATGTAAACCCTAATCATCATGTTCTGCCGTTTCTTAATATCATGTAATCATCATCCAGCACAGAATTCATCATTCACAATATACATAATCATCACAGGACTTCACATCTAGCAGAAACCCTAATTTACGTATATAATACTCATATCATCAACAACCACGTATATCATGCATAAACCTGATCTCAACAGTTTATCAGATTCTGATTCGGTTTCATATGAGATTCGTATATACATTTATCAATTTAAACAGCGGATTATATTACAACATCAAACTCCAATCATCATCATATCAAGAACCCTAACATTTAACATGTATCAGTTACAATTATACATCAACATAGCAGAATCACATGGCACAGGAACACATACATGGATGAAAGATCAATCAAGACACATAGGATTACTAACCGAGATGATGGTTTGATCGCACAAGAGTTTCTAGTGGGTTCTAGCTTGCCGTCACAGTAAGAGAGCTCTAGGGTTTCGGTTGTGTTGATAGAAAATGAAAAATGATGATGTTTTACGTAAATAAACTCAGAATAACGTTCTGGGCCCAAACTGGGCTTCGTGAATTACTGGGCCGGCGAAACAGATTTCTGTTTCGTCGGAATGTTCATGGCGAAATAGTCTGTTTCGTCGGAATGGGTTATGGCGAAACAGCCTTGTGTTTCGTCGGGTTCTTAACAGTTTAAGTTCTACAGACAGTACACATGTTATACAATCACACATAACCATGCAAACACACTAGGTTTTATCATAACACATCCATATAGTCAAAGTCAACGTGCATTAAATGCGAATAAAGAATGTCGGAAATTCGAGTTGTCACATTATCCCCAACTTGAAAGAAATTTCGTCCCGAAATTTAGCATGCGGTTACTGAGGAAAGCTAATGGTGTGACGTTGTTTACCTGAATTGTATCGCGGCTCCCCGAGCATGTTTGCGAAGATTACTGGTTTTCTTGGGGTGTCACATTATCCCCCCGTTGATTTGGAATTTCGTCCCGAAATTCTGCATTGGTGGCTTCAGCCTCAGTAGTAGTTGCATTGGTTCCGAATAACTGGGGATATTTGAGTTCCATTTGATCTTCGCGCTCCCAGGTGAACTCTGGGCCGCGGCGGGAGTTCCAACGAACTCGTACAAGAGGGATTCTCGTGTTCTTGAGGACCTTAACATCCCGGTCCGTGATTTCAACAGGTTCCTCGACGAAGTTCAACCGTTCGTCGATAGTGAGTTCCTTCAAGGGAACTACGTGGGTCTCATCTGACGTACATTTCTTCAGATTCGACACGTGAAAGACATTGTGAACTGCACTGAGTTCAGGTGGTAAGTTCAATCTGTAGGCCACTTTGCCTATTTTCTCAATAACTTCGAAAGGTCCGACGTATCGTGGATTGAGTTTGCCGCGTTTTCCAAAACGAACCACACCCTTCCAGGGTGAAACTTTAAGTAGCGCTCGATCCCCAACCTGGAATTCGAGTAGTTTCCTGTCTTTATCAGCGTATACCTTCTGACGGTCCCGAGCTGCCGCCATGCGTTGTCGTATTTGAGCAATCTTTTCAGTAGTATCAACTACCATTTCTGGACCTGTGATTTGACTTTCTCCCACCTCTGCCCAACAGAGAGGTGACCGGCACTTACGCCCGTACAGTGCCTCGAATGGTGCAGCTTTAATGCTGGTGTGGTAGCTGTTATTGTATGAAAATTCCACGAGTGGCAAATGTTTCTCCCAACCATTGCCAAAATCAATTACGCACGCCCGAAGCATGTCTTCTAAAGTTTGAATAGTGCGCTCAGATTGCCCATCGGTCTGAGGATGATACGCCGTGCTCATGTCTAAACGAGAGCCAAAAGATTTATGCATTGCTTGCCACAGCTCTGAAGTAAAACGTGCGTCACGATCAGAAATGATGGAGGTGGGCACTCCGTGCCTCGAGACCACTTCTTTTAAGTAGATGTCTGCTAAGGTAGAGAACTTGTCTGTTTCTTTGATAGCCAAGAAGTGAGCAGACTTTGTGAGTCGATCCACGATCACCCAAATAGTATCATTTCCGCGCTGGGATCTAGGTAGGCCAGTAACAAAATCCATGGAAATTTGCTCCCATTTCCATTGTGGTATCTCAGGTTGCTGGAGTGGTCCTGACGGTTTCTGATATTCTGCCTTGACTCTCGCACAAGTCAAGCATTTACTAACGTATGTGGCTATGTGGGCCTTCATGCTAGGCCACCAGTATGTAGTCTTAATATCGTGGTACATTTTATCCGAACCAGGATGTACCGAGTAGCGAGACTTGTGAGCTTCATCCATTACCAGCTCGCGTAAGTTGCCGTACAGTGGGACCCAAATGCGTCCTGTTACGTAATAAGCTCCATCTTCCTTCTGTTCTAAGCGTTGCCTTGAGCCGCGTAAGGCTTCTGCCCTGACGTTTTCTGGTTTCAATGCTTCCACCTGAGCATTTCTTATCTGGGAAGGAAGACTAGACTGTATAGTGAGTTGTAGAGCTCGTACGCGCTTAGGCGCGGTATCCTTTCGACTGAGGGCGTCAGCCACAACATTGGCTTTGCCTGGGTGGTACCTGATTGAGCATTCATAGTCGTTTAGCAGTTCGACCCATCGTCGCTGTCGCATATTCAGTTCCTTCTGCTTGAATATATGTTCAAGGCTTCTGTGATCAGTGTAGATTGCACATTTGGTACCGTACAAGTAGTGTCGCCATATCTTAAGTGCAAAAACAACCGCTCCCAGCTCTAAATCATGCGTAGTGTAGTTTCGTTCGTGAATCTTAAGCTAGCGCGAAGCATAAGCAATAACTTTATCCCGCTGCATCAATACACATCCAAGACCTTGGATAGATGCGTCGCAGTAGACTACGAAATCGTCCGTGCCTTCAGGCAGTGAAAGGATAGGTGCGCTACAGAGTCTATCCTTTAAGTGTTGGAATGCTGTTTCCTGTGCGTTACCCCAACGATAAACAACACCCTTCTGCGTCAACAGTGTAAGCGGCTGAGCGATCTTTGAGAAGTCTTTGATGAACCTTCTGTAGTAACCCGCCAAACCCAAGAATTGGCGTATTTCTGTCGGTGTGCGAGGTGCAGGCCAGTTCTTGATCGAATCCACCTTGGATGGATCTACATGAATCCCATCCTTGTTCACCACGTGGCCTAAGAAGTGGACTTCACGAAGCCAGAAGTCACATTTGGAAAACTTAGCGTATAGCTGTTCTGTTCGTAAAAGTTCCAGTATAAGTCGTAGGTGCTGCTCGTGTTCCTCCTGACTTTTCGAATAAATCAGAATGTCGTCGATGAAAACAATGACGAACTTGTCGAGATAGGGTTTGCACACCCTGTTCATAAGATCCATAAATACGGCAGGCGCGTTCGTTAGCCCGAATGGCATGACCATAAACTCGTAGTGGCCGTAGCGTGTTCTAAACGCTGTCTTGGAGACGTCCTCATCCCGGACTCTCAGCTGGTGATATCCTGACCTTAAGTCTATTTTGGAGTAGTAACTCGACCCTTGCAGCTGGTCGAATAAATCATCTATGCGCGGAAGAGGATAACGATTCTTGATCGTCACCTTGTTGAGTTCGCGGTAGTCTATACACATCCTGAACGTACCATCTTTCTTCTTTACGAATAACACTGGGGCTCCCCAAGGCGAAGAGCTAGGACGTATAAAACCCTTTTCCAAGAGTTCTTGTAGCTGCTTTGACAGTTCTTCCAATTCAGTTGGAGCCAAACGATAAGGCGCTCGAGCTATGGGTGCTGCTCCTGGAGCGAGCTCGATCTGAAATTCAACTTGACGATGAGGCGGTAACCCAGGTAATTCCTCAGGGAACACTTGAGGAAAGTCACGTACTACAGGAATATCTTCAATCTTTTTCTCTTTCTTCGAGGTATCTGTAACGAGTGCTAATATAGCAGTGTGCCCCTTGCGTAAACACTTCTGAGCCTTCAAAAAGGAGATGATGCCACTCACGACACCACTCTTGTCGCCTTGAACTTCGAGAGGTTCCTTGCCCGACCGAGGAATACGAATAACTTTTTCTTTGCATAAAATCTCCGCTTGTTGTTGAGATAACCAATCCATACCAATGACGACGTCAAAACTACCCAAGGTTATAGGAATGAGATCTATGGAGAAAGTCTGACCAGCGAGGATAAGATTACACCCTTTAACTATGTGTGTGGCCTCTAGGCTTTTACCGTTAGCTAATTCTACAACATGTTTGGTGTTTAAGAGAGTTGGTGCACGTTTTAACATTTCACTAGCTTTTAGAGACATGTAACTTGTATCCGCACCAGAATCAAATAGTACTGTAACATAAAAGTCGTCAAGAAGAAACTTACCCATAACTACGTTGGGATCATTCCTCGCATCACCCTGACCGATCACAAACATACGTCCTCTAGCACCATTGTTGTTATTGTCCCCATCGTTGTTGTTGTTCCCATTGCCCTGGTTGTTGTTGTTCTGGTTTCGGTTTAGCTGAGGGCAGTGTCTTTTGAAATGACCTTCGGCGCCACACTGGAAACATCCTTTGTTACCCTGTTGCTGATTTTGCCGTGCTTGCTGCTGCGGCTGATTCTGATTTACAGGCTGTGGGCTCCTACAATCCTTGGCCTCATGGCCCGTCCTGAAACACCTTTGACAACGACCCCGGTTACACTGGCCATTGTGGTGCTTGTTGCAGATGTTGCACTTTGGGAGGTTCCCTCGATAACCACCCTGCTTGTGACTGCCCGAAGAGTGCTGACTAGGGCTCTGGTAGTTGTCAGTCTTTCGTTGCTGAACTTGGGGCTGAACTGAAGCTGATCGGCTGGAGTCCCCCTCCCATTTTCGCTTGCTGTCACTGGGAGTAGCAGGAGTAACCGAAGTAGTAGCTGTAGGGGTAGCGTTGATGCGTTTGGGCAACCGGTTCTGCTCCACCGCTTGATCAGTGAGACGGTGAGCCAACTGAACAACCTGCTGGTAAGTGGCATGATTTGCTGAAGTCACATGACTCTGGATCTCTGGCACCAGACCCTTAAGATAAAGTTCAATACGCTTGTCCACCAGAGTAGGACACAGTAATGCCAGCTCATTCGATCTCTTTGTATACGCCTCAATTTCCGACCCTGTCATCTTGAGGTTGAAAAACTCGACCTCCAGCTTATGAATATCATCTCGACTGCAGTATTCTTCCTTGATCATCTCTTTGAAATTGTTCCATGGGGTGGCGTTAGCAGCAACCAACCCCAGTATTTGGACTTGAGCTTTCCACCATGTGAGGGCTAAACCCTCGAGGGTACCGGTAGCATATTTCACCCTGCGTGCCTCAGGGCATTCACACATCTCAAACACAGACTCTATCTTTTCAAACCAGTGCAGGAGACCTACGGCTCCTTCAGTGCCGCTGAAAGTGGATGGACGACAGTCCATGAAAGTCTTGAAAGTGCATACAGGTGCTTGACCTGTTGTGTAAAAGAATTAGGACAAGTTTAAACACGAGAGTTGATTTAGGAATGTAGGATCTAAGGATCCTAGTGTGAGTTGTAACTGCAGGGTATACCTCCTGCTTGTGCGGCTGCAACTGCCGCGGCAACTCGTTCGTTAATGAGGGCCGTCAACTGGTCCTGAGTCATGTTGATACGTCCAGACATGATCTTCATAGGAAAGATAACGTAAGTGAGATAGGTTCGCGAATAGTGCAATGACAGAAGAGAGTGAGCACACAAGTGTTCTCATGCAACAACAAATAGTGAGCAATGTAATCTAAGCATACCACGAGCAAAGTTCTATGTAATTCTAGTATGTAGGCAATAAACATAAACCTTATTACCTAGGATGTCGAGTCTTGCACGTGGAGCGAAGCGTCGTTGTGGATCGTTGAGAGCACAGTTCTGGTTATAGTCTGGTTTTAATAAAATCGTTTTCCCCATATTAAAACCGAGTTCTCTATAACCAATGGCTCTGATACCAATCTGTCACACCCCCAAAATCCACCTGCGGAGTATCACCGCTTGGGAGCGTGACTGACCAGGATCAAGCCACCAATCATATAGAACAATGTATAAAGTAAAAGTAATTGCAATTTAATCAAACCAATCCATATGAAAGGTGTTCCAAAACATAAGTATGTTATCACTGAATAGCGGAAGCGTATAATTAAACCCAACATAATAAAGTATGAAATGTCATAAAGTCTAAACAAGTATTCAAGATCCTTGCCCACAACGACTACGCCTCCCGTGCAAGCTCCATAAGTACCTAAGGTCCTGCAAGGCATGTAACAGAGGATCAACAACTAGTTGAGCGAGTTCACAGAAAGTAAATGCATAATAGTAAGTTCGTATGTAACATGTGGCTCTACTGGGCCGACAGTAGTTCTATTGGTGGGGGCTTCCCATGGTATATATGCCCTAGACTATTCGTACTCATAAGTATCCTTCCCAATCCGAGGATAGTAGTAAGTATAGGTTTACGCAGGTTTTATGTAAGTGCCCTTCCCAACCGAGGACAGTACGTAGCGAGTACGTAGATTTAGCGCTGGCGTCCTTCCCAATCCGAGGACGGTAGTACGTAGGTTTAGCACTGGCGTCCTTCCCAATCCGAGGATGGTAGTACGTAGGTTTTACGTAGGTTTTACGTAGGTTTAGTGCTGGTGTCCTTCCCAATCCGAGGACAGTACGTAGGCTTTGCGTAGAATTTGGCACAGGCATCCTTCCCAACCGAGGACCGTGGTAAATAGTCTAGTGTTAATGTAAGTGCAGGTAATCATTCAATCCCATTCCCAACCCAACTGGGGAATCCCATGCCTTGGTAAGAGTGTGAACTCACCTTGGTTTGCTCGGTATGCTAAGTATATGCTCGCAAGTAATCACTCACGTCCTAAAGTATGCACGTATGTGAAATCAGTTTGCATTCAAGTTGTGCACGTATAAACATGTAACACGTAATCACAATCATATACCAGATGGTTACACTTAACAGCAGTTAAATATTCCAGTTAACACTTAGCAGGATTAATCCAAGTTACTGTGCAGACTAACTGTTCGACGAAACACACATAATGGTGAAACACAAACTGGCGAAACACAACATCGGCGAAACACAACATCTGACGAAACAAGCTTCTATTTCGTCGACAGTCCTTGGCGAATCACATATTGTGTTTCGTCGTGGTCACCTCGACGAAACACACTCAGTTTCGTCGTATTCAGTTTCGCCGAGGATAACAGTTCATCATCAAGTCAGTTACGTATGTAAACCCTAATCATCATGTTCTGCCGTTTCTTAATATCATGTAATCATCATCCAGCACAGAATTCATCATTCACAATATACATAATCATCACAGGACTTCACATCTAGCAGAAACCCTAATTTACGTATATAATACTCATATCATCAACAACCACGTATATCATGCATAAACCTGATCTCAACAGTTTATCAGATTCTGATTCGGTTTCATATGAGATTCGTATATACATTTATCAATTTAAACAGCGGATTATATTACAACATCAAACTCCAATCATCATCATATCAAGAACCCTAACATTTAACATGTATCAGTTACAATTATACATCAACATAGCAGAATCACATGGCACAGGAACACATACATGGATGAAAGATCAATCAAGACACATAGGATTACTAACCGAGATGATGGTTTGATCGCACAAGAGTTTCTAGTGGGTTCTAGCTTGCCGTCACAGTAAGAGAGCTCTAGGGTTTCGGTTGTGTTGATAGAAAATGAAAAATGATGATGTTTTACGTAAATAAACTCAGAATAACGTTCTGGGCCCAAACTAGGCTTCGTGAATTACTGGGCCGGCGAAACAGATTTCTGTTTCGTCGGAATGTTCATGGCGAAATAGTCTGTTTCGTCGGAATGGGTTATGGCGAAACAGCCTTGTGTTTCGTCGGGTTCTTAACAGTTTAAGTTCTATAGACAGTACACATGTTATACAATCACACATAACCATGCAAACACACTAGGTTTTATCATAACACATCCATATAGTCAAAGTCAACGTGCATTAAATGCGAATAAAGAATGTCGGAAATTCGAGTTGTCACAGAATGTATTCAGAACGTAAGATATGCGCGAAAATGCAAACTTATGCACTTTTTGACGCTTTTAGTCCCTGAATGACCAAAAAGTTTATTTTAGCACACCGAACCCTTAAAGCCTATTTCTAAGCTATGTAAAGGATATTTAGGGTATGTTTAACTTATGGTCATGTTCCGGATTGTCCGTTACAGTACGTAGGAATGGCAATGGGTCGGGTTCGGGTCGGGTATTGGTAATCCCATACCCATACCCGGTTATAAAATCGTGTCCCATACCCGACCCAATACCCATCGGGTATATGTCGTGTAATTACCCGTCGGGTACCGGGTATACCCACGGGTTTCGGGTATACCCATTGGTTTGTTAAAAGATATACATTGGGATTTCCAAATACATTTTTTACTATTATAATTATTATATGATTTTATTTATGCAACAACTATTATAAATTAAAATATACATTACATACATATAAGTTTTGTCACAAATTAATAATAACTTTATAATATTTATACACTTATATGTATATACTTCACAACATACAAAATATAAATACTATCACCAAGTACATATGCTAAAATAAAATTTATTTTTTCACATTATGAACATACTAAAATAAATCACTAACAGATAAGAGTTAATGGAAAACAAAAATATAAATTAAAATCTTCGGGTATATGATCGGGTATATAATTCGGGTAAATGGGTATGTGGTTTCGGGTAATCGGGTCGGGTATCACCTAATCCCATACCCGCGAAAAATTTTAAAACTAATCCCATACCCGGCCCAATACCCATCGGGTATCGGGTATACCCATCCCATTTGTGTCGGGTTTCGGGTATACCCGTCGGGCTTGGGTATTTTTGCCATCCCTAACAGTATGAATTCGGCATACTTTCGCAGTTTGTCGAATTTAGTCCCTGTAAGCGAATAAACTTGATTTTGCCATACCAAAGCCTTCAAAACTTATTTCTAAGTTATGTAAAGGTTATTTAAGGTATGTTAAGCATATATTGATGTTCCGGAGTGTTTGTCGCATTAAACTGATTATGTTTATGCATCGGTTTGCGTATAGCTTTCCAGAAAGCGATATAGAGTTTGAAATTGAACAAAAACCAAAACATGCAAAATGTCAAACATAAACAAACAAACATTGGGATCAAATAACGTTATTTTATTGATAACTGAATTGTTTACAATGATTACAAGCACAGGTGTCACGTCGCTACACCCAAATAGATCTATCACTCATGTCCCTCGGTCCTACGACGAGGATTAATGGCCTTAAGTGTTTTACCCACCACTCACACGATCTAGCAGTAACCCTCCTTAGCTAACCATACCATGTATAAAACGTTTGTAAATAATTGTAACATGTATTTCACCCCCGAAGTATAAAACTGAAAACAGTTAAAAGAAAATGGGGACATAAACTCACAGTATTGCGTCTTCGGTACTCGTAACTCAAATCTCGTCAGCAAACACGACTACCTACAAGGTTCTAATGTCTATTAGACGAACGGGTCGTGCCTTGTCTTAGTATTTACGTTTTTGAGTTACGTTTCTGAGATTATTCCAAGTTGTAATTACTTGTTAAAATAATGATTATTTTAACTTTAAATTATGTTTAATTTTGGAATAATTGTTTAAACAGTATTTTCGTAATAATACTTCTCAAGTATTTCCTTCCCAATGATGGGGGTATCTTATACATGTATGTCTGTATTCTTGTATTGGTATATCTTGCCGTGTGTTGGCATCGTATTCCGATGTGTACGTATTTTCTTAATAAATATCCAATATATTCCCAAAACAATATATTTTCAAGTCTTACTTAGAAAATATATATAAACTTATTTTGTCCAAAAATACTGTATTTGCAGAAAATATATATTTTTTCCAAAAATCATATATCTTCTAAATACTCTAGGAAAATATATTTTTACTTCCAAAAATATGTTCTCTTTGTTGAAAATATGATATACTTTGTAATAATAACAGAAATCATATTCTCATTTCTTTCGTATCCAAAATAGTATTTACCAAAAATATATTCATAACGTATTTTCCGGAATATTTTGTAAGTTACGTTCTATCATTCGGTTCCACAGTACTATGTGTGTAACTTATTAATGTGTGCGAGTGTGTATATGTTTTAATGTATATTTTAAGCCCTTTTTACATGTTAGCCAAGTTTTAAATTTATAAAACACGATATTTTACTAACGCCAAACACACATATGGGCAAGTGCACCCATCGTAAGCGTAGTATAGTGTTGGCAACATACCGAGGTCGTCCAAGGACACAAGAGCTTTTAATACCGGTTTATCCTCAACGTCTAATCAAATCAAAAAGTTAGAAAAAAATGTTTTTAAACTAGAAAAATAAAAACTAACTAAAATGCTGAAAAATAAAATAAAAAATAAAAACAGATAGACAAGATGAATCACTTGGCTCTGACTCGTGTTTAGTGTAACCTTTGATTATTTCCGCACTTTTGCACTTTTTAAGAGATTATCTTAGTTATTGTAGTAGGCCCCTCTTTTGAAGGTGACGTTACCCTCAACCCAGTAGTTTGAGTCAGCAAGGATACAATCCTAAAGGGTCGGATTATTGAAAGGTAATTAATTAAGTTATTAATGCATATTATGGTAGGGCACTCTTTTGAAGGTAACGTTACCCTTGGCTAAGTAGTCTGAGTCAGCAGGGATACAGTCCTAAGTAGCCGGGTTAAAGTATTAATAGTAGCTTACATATGAGGGGCTCAAAGAGTTTGGACCCCCGCCATCCAATACCGGTGGGTATTGAAGGAGATCCTACTAAATTTGACCCAGGTCCTTGCAGGATCTATACACTGAACAAGGCAAGACTCTTACCAAACCGTTCCCCTAACCCCCAACCAGGTAGCCAACATATCTCCATATAGACCGTGGAGATATGAATGGTGAAAATCTTTTATTTTATATAGACAGTAAAATATTGCCAAGACACCACGGACAAACGATAAGGAAGAATCACCTTCAACATAAGAAACTAGTTATTAAAGTCATTAATACATAACCAAATAAAAAGTGCGAAAAAATTAAAAATAAAAGTATTACACTAGACACTTGTCTTCACCAAGTGATGTAAGAGACTTAGGCAAACATGGCCTTTGATTGTCAAGAACTCTTACGATCAATCTTGGATCCCGAGACGACTCACACACTCTACGATGGATGATGGATGATGGTGGTGGATGATGGTTTTGTGATGGTGGTGGGTGAAGTGTAAGAGAGGTGGTGTGCCAAGGGATGGTTTGCAAATGAGCCAAGCACCCCTATTTATAGGCTGAACAGAGACTCGGGCACGACCCCGTATCCATTGGGCACGGCCCCGTGTCCACCTTCCTTCTCTTTCTTCATTAATTGCAGTTTGTCTGCATTATTTGACCACGCCCCCGTGTGCAGAAGCGTATCTGTTCTATCAAGATTTCCCCAGATTTTGCGAATCTTAGAGTTGACCACAGCCCCGTGTCCGCTGGGCATGGCCCTGTGGTGGGTGATAGAATCTTCTACAGCTTTGTCTTTTCTGCTGACACTTGGGCACGCCCCCGTGCTCACTGAGCACGGGGCGTGTTCAGCCTTCTGTCTTCTTAAGTTTTCTTAGGAAGATGTTGTCGGGGGGTCGGGCATGCCATGTTTGTTCCTTTTCTTGTATTTATGTTAGATTTGGCTGCCTTTTTGCTTCTTTTGTTTATTTGAGCTCATTTAATCCTGAAAATACAAAGGAAGACAAAAACACAATTTTTTCCAACATAAGTACTAAAAAAGGGTTAGTTTTATGCCACATTTGATGTAATTTATATGTTGCATTTTGTGCACATCAAATACCCCCACACTTGAATCTTTCCTTGTCCTCAAGCAAAACTCTTTATAATGTGGCTTTACACTCCCAAATGGAATGGGTAGAAGAGAAGGTTTTTGGGCTTGTCATAGAGTGTCGGGATTTCCAAGATTCTTTATTAAGTTGTATTTTTATTTATTTACAATCCTATTCGTCATGATTTATTTAAACCATTACATAAGATAAATTACTTATTCGGGCATAACATGCCTTTTTTAAAATTCCATTTATATACAAGTTCACATACCTCACGGGGGATCACTCAACACTCGGCCGAAGATGTATTTTAGTGGATCACTCGAGAGCGGCATGGAACTTACTCCTACCATAGGCTTGCCAAGCAATCAATCCTTCTCATTTTTAACTATATACCTTTGTAAATATCAAGAGGACTTTTGGGTGAAGGGTTAGGCTTGGGTTAAAGGTAGGTGGTTGGGTTAGTGGTTAGTAAAAAAAGGCGAAAGGCGTAAAAAGCGTCGGTTTTCGTAAGACTTTTTATTTTTGAATTTTTTTATTTTGATGAAGCCATTATTCAAACAAAGTTATTTTTGATAAACTTGTTTGTTTATTTCTTTTTCGCTTCTTCATCATCATTTTTTTTGAAAGTCATAGGAAAAACCGAGCTTGTTACTAAAACAAAGGGTTAAAAATAAAAAAGGTTTTGGTGGGTGAAAGGGTGTTTGTTTTGGGTTATGAAATGAAAAGGTTTAGGCTCAAAGGGGTAAACTAGGGGGATTTTGGGTAGGTGATAAAGAAAATGAAAAATAATGGTGTTGAAAGGAAATTGGGTTAGTCCTAATGCCTCCATCATTTACTTACTTGGGTTTAAGTTGGTAAGGACCGGGAATGCACCGTCGTGGCAAGTTCTAGAATCGTAAGAACCAAGCGGCTATTCACACAAGAAACGAAAAATAAGCATTTAGTTTAAAGATATATGCTTGTATGCTCAATAAAGGCTCAAAACTCACTTGTTGTGGGAATGGGTTTTAATGTGATCAAGTATATATAATCAAATTTTAACTAGATTTGTCATGCCTTTTCATAATCTTCTTATTTGGTTCTTTTTATCACGACGCTATCGATTGTAAATTTATAAAAATATAACCTTTTTAGAACTTGTTATTCCCAAATTAAACCAAGACAAGTAAAAAAATGAAAAGTTTTTGAAAAAAATTTGGGGTGATTAGCTATTCCAATAGAGTTTTGTGTAAGGCTTGTTATTAGGACATGCAAAATTCAAGGTTTTAGCATCCCACCACACTTAAATTACACATTGTCCTCAATGTGTCCCAAAAATAAGTTTTTTGGTTGATTAAAATGTGTAAAAGTGGGTTAAAAACAATATTTTATGTTACTGGGTAGCTGAACATGGGGTGTGTTGGGCTGAGCATGGCCCCGTGGTCAGACTGCCAGTATCAAATTTAAACAGAAGGCTGGGCACGGGGGCGTGTTCAGTGAGCACGGCCCCGTGTCCAGTTACCTGAACTGGGCATTTTCTGCAGAACCTCGGGCACGGGGCGTGTTGGGGTGAGCACGACCCCGTGCTGAACTTGCTGTAATGAAGAAAAATTATTGGGAGGCTCTGTTTTTGTGCATGGGGTGTGGGTTCAAGTTTCCCTTAGTAACCTCCACCATTTCGAGTGTGTTTTATTCCTGAAAAGTAAAACTAAACTAGAAAACATAAAAGTTAATCTAAACTAAAACTAAGGATAGTTCCGCGGAATGCCTCCGTGGTGCGCCACGTTTATAAGGGTCCTTGGCTAGACCCACCTTATCGGGTGGTTCTGGATCATCTTCAATTAGGGGGTCGTCATTGCCGATTGGATATTTCATTGATCGTTCAAGATCGACACATTTTTTAAATGCCCCTAATTGAATATGTAGGTTGTTGTACTTCCGATTTTTCAAAGCTTCGTGGGTTTTTACAAAAGCTAGTCCCAACACAAGTGGGTCGTCATCAAGGATGACAAAATCGGTTGGGACTACCATTTGATTTGTTTGGACTAACACATCTTCAACTACTCCTATTGATTTTATTACTTTCCGATTAGATAGAAAAATGGGTATTTGAAGTGGAGAAAAATCACTAATACTTAATTTTTCGAAAATGTAGTTTGGCATTATATTAACACAAAGATCTTTATTGTGACAACTGTACTCTGTAATCGATGTACGATGTAAAATAATGTTGATTATTAATAAAACAATGTGCTTTGGTGTTATTTTATGTGTTTTAATGTTTTTATGTGTGCAATTATGTTTGGTGATTTTACAATTCGATTCTATTCCAATTTCAAGCTTTAAATCGCTTTCTGGAAGGTTATACGCGCAAAGATGCGTAAATATAACCAGTTTAATGCAACAAACACTCTGGGATAGTGACATAGGATTAACATACCTTAAATAACCTTTACATAACCTAGAAATAAGTTTTGAATGGTTTGGTGTGTTGAAAACAAGTCTATTCGATCACAGGGACTATTTGTGTCAAACTGTGAAACTATGAGGATTTACACAGTAACGAACATTCCGGAACTTGATCATAATTTAAACATACCCTAAATATCCTTTACATAGCTTAGAAATAGGCTTTGAGGGGTTCGGTATGCTAAAATAAACTTTATTGATCAATAGGGACTAAAAGCGTCAAAAAGTGCACAAGTTTGCATTTTCGCGCATAACTTACGTTCTGAATACATCCGGACATCCAAAAATTTATGTAAGTACTAAAATATTTTATTTGAGTGTTTGGTATAAGAAAAATCCATTCGTCGCGTCATTTGGATCGTTTTTCGCGCTTGTGCGCATTCCGTCGTAATTAAGCGAACATCGCGTTCGTACGACCAAACGAACCAACATCCGGCATATTTTTGAGCATGTTTCATGTCCACAATGTTTAGGCATCGTTTTAGGGCCTTAAAGTTGGCTTTACGGGCCTTAGAAGTGCCGGAAATGGCCTTAAACACCAACAGGGACCAAAACTGTCATTTTGGAAACTTGTTTTCTGATCAGAAGCTCCAGGCGGCCCGCCTGAGTTTTTGTGTATCCTGAAGCGGGCCGCGTCAGCCTTCCTGACCAGATTAAGTGAATTTAACAGCTGTTTGCAGCTGTTTTGCACTCTCAATCCCAATTCCAAGTGTCAATTCCTTATGGTGGGTGGCAAATTTACCTACCACAACATTCCAACATATGTACGGCTTAGATCGTGCCCCCTTTTCCAAGAAACGATCTTAACGGTTACCCAAAAATTATAAATACCCAACCCCACCCATTGCTAAACCCACAAGAATCTGATCTTAAAGACTCTAAGTTGGAACCATTGTTTCATACCTGAGTTATTTTGATCTAGATTAGCATTCGGGGACCCTTCGTAAGTATGACTTCGTTCTTTTATTGCTTTTCGAGTCTGAAAGTCAAACTTTGTTTGACTTTCTGCGTTGACCAGTTTATGGTCAATGCGAAGTTCGTTTGAACTTCGCAACGTGATTGTAATCACGATGGTTATAGTCCCTTGGGACTATGCCTACTGATTACCACGTTGTCTAGGGTCGTAAGGGTAAGCGATCTGATAAATCGCTTATACCTTCGAACCCGACCCTTTTGGTCGATCATTAGGATCCGACCAAATACATTAGGTGGCCATAGTATATAGGGAATAACCTTCCGAGGTTATACCTTATGGTCGCTTCGTTAAGTAGTTGTATGATAGGTAGTTTATATGCCTTAGGTGAATTACCAGAATACCCTTTTCATGTATAATTGGTAATTAAGCATATGTAATTTAAACTTTTGTCACATAACTGATTATGTAACATGTTTAGGCATATAACACTTATCATAGGGCTAGTTAGACGTCTCGAACGAGCTTTGCGCGCACGACGCATTAAAGTGGCGTAAGCTACCCTAATGGGTCACGATGGATCGAAAGCACTTAGATTAGGTTCCGATTTAGGATGTAGGCTTTGTTAAACCATATCACATGAGTTCTAACACTCATTTGGTTTACAAGACCTCATTCTGTCCGATCTTCCGATTTAGGTTCTATTGTTTGACTAGCGGTTCGATTACTAGGTATTGTTTGATTTCACTGGTTTGCTCGAGTTTGTTGAAGTTCGATTGATTGACGATACCTTGCACTACTGTGAGTACATAGTTCCCCTATTTTACTGCTTTCAATTGTTTTGGGGTGATTCATATGTACTAAACGATTTTCGATGTTATAACGATGGTTTCAAAAACGATTAAGACGATTTATACAAAACTAATAACGATTTCAATAATGTGAACGAACTTGTTGGTTGGGTTACATAACAAATGACATTCATTAGCAATGATCAAGCCGACCAGTATTAGGTTATGGTACCATAGGATCTGACAAATCCCGTTATTTCACTACACCCATGGTTATGTGTGGGTGTTGTGGGTAGCGACTGAATCTGATGATTGTTAACTTACCCTATGGAGGTTTGTTAATGCGAGAACGAATGGGACGAGGGACGAGTCACGAAGGTTTGAATGTTATTAGCGAGACGACCATTTATAAGTTATTCACAATTAAAACGAGAACGATTTGGACGATGTAAACGATTTGTAAACGATTTGGACGATACGATGTTAAACGATTTGGGTAAACGATTGATTTTTAGTTAGTGTTTAGATAACGAGACGGGTGTAATGTGGTGAAAACATGGTAGATACGCCGCTGGTACTTCTTATATATAAGTGTTTTCAACATATTACATACCGTGGCGTTATTTAGTTCACTTGGGTAAACGATAGCGACACGATGTCACACAACGATGTTTTCGAAGTAACATACGAGTTTTATTAACGAGTTATTACGAGATGTTTTACAATTTGCTTTACTAAAACAAAGGTTCATGGGTTAAGAATCATGGCTACGAGGTTTTATAAACTATAACCCGCTCGATTTGAGTTGGTTAATAAAGTTGCAATATTATACTCTTTTCAAAACAAGGTTTTTAATAAGGTATTGCAACGTATAAACTAGCCATGAATCCAATACTCCTATAAAAACCTATGTACTCGCCAGCATTTCTTTGCTGACTGTATTTTCACATATGTTTCAGGAGTTGATGCTTGATGATGATTACTAGGAAGCATGCGTCACGTAGGATCTGGACAAGGCCTTAGTGACATAAAACAATATTAGTCGATATGTAACTTGCTATTTTATGATAAGACAATGTAAATGTTTAATATTATCAATAAAATGAAACACTTTTGTATCCATGGTTATGAAACGATAATTCTGTTACAACACGCCCCGATGTTTCCGTCGCGCTTTGTTGTTTTACGCGGTTGGGGTGTGACAGAAGAGTTGGTATCAGAGCCAATGGTTATAGGGAATTAGGTTATTAGTAATGCTTTGACCTAGACTATAACTTTAGGACTCCAACACAAGTTTACTTGTGTTTAGATTTTAAAAACAAAACTGTCACCTATCCTTAGGTGATAACCATAACGAGAACACAAATTCGAATCCGCTTCGAAAATTAACCATCCGTTCTAGGATGATTGATTACAAGGTTTTGAACCCTTTGTTATAAGGTTTTGAACCCCTTTGAGTTTTCAAAATCTCGTCAAAGTTTGGGTTTTAAATAATGTGAACACGTGCAAACTGGAAGGGTGAATGCCTGTATTCTGGGTTTTCTGTCTAGGCAAGCACTTCGTATATATCTCATCAGACGCGAGACCAGTTGTGCTTACCTGGGAATTCTTGGGATGAGTGTTCACTTATAGGCGAGCATGTCTTCGCGATACATTATTTTTGATCTATTTACTTTGATTAGTCACTACGTGTCGTTTGTTTGTTCGAGGTAACAAACAAATGATCGCCTTCCTTGTGTTTTGTCAATACTTCTTTTGTTTTTTCCTAAATTTCAACCTCACTCGATTCTCTTGTTTCCTTGTTAGACAATGCCTCCTCGACGTGATCCTCGAACTTTTACTATTGAAGAAATAGCAGCCCTGGTTTCTCAGCAAGTGGCTGCTGTGCTTCCCGGCGTTGTAACCCAAGTCCATGAGATATTAAACAACATCAATAATAACAACACCAATAACGCACAGTGTAATTTCAAGAATTTTAATTCTGCGAAGCCGCTTAAGTTTTCTGGGTCGCAAGGAGCAACTGCGCTCCTACGGTGGTTTGAGAGTATCGAAAGCACATTCATACATGTGCAGTGTCAGAATGCGCGTAAGGTTGAATTTGCTTCAAGCATGTTTGAGAAGCGAGCACTTACCTGGTGGAATGGTATTAAGCGCGATAGGGGTGTCGAAGTGGCGTTGGCACAAACATGGGAAGAGCTTCGGGCTCTCATGATGAAGGAGTTTTGTCCCCGTCATGAAATTCGAGTTTTGGAACGAGAGTTTGACGACTTAAAGCAAGATGGGGCTGAACACCGTGCGTACACGGATCATTTTGAAGAACTTAGTCTATTGTGTCCCACCATGGTTACCCCTCCGGATAAAGCAATCGAGAGATATATCGATGGGCTACCCGATTATATTCTGGAGATTTTGACCGGTGTTAATCCTACTACCCTTCGCCAAGCTATCGAGTTGTCTGCTACCCTCACTGAGACTCAAGTCAGGAAGGGTAAACTCACCCGCAAGGGTGATAAAAAGAAGGCGACTGATTCTGAGAAGAACAAGATTAAGGGTAAGGGTAAGGAAGGAGAGACGTCGAAGAAATCGAGGAAGCGAAAGGGTGCCCAAAATTTTGCTGTTACAACCCAGACTGCTCAGAACCCGCAGAACCCACCAGCTCAGCCACCTGCAAAGAAAGCATACGCTGGTACCGCACCTCACTGTGCTCGTTGCAACGGTCATCACGTTGCACAACAAGCTTGCAGGCAATGCACGACGTGAGGTAGACTTGGGCATATGGCCAATGTTTGTCGTTTTGGACAGAATCAGGTTGCCCAGGTTCCAGTTCAGGGTCAAGGGAATGCTGCGAGATTCCCATTGGGTTCGTGTTTTAATTGTGGAGAGTATGGCCACTTCCGCAACAACTGTCCGAGGCTGGCGAATGCAAACGCGAATGCTAACGCAAACCCGAATGCAAACGTCAATGTGAATCCCACTCGTGGGCGAGCGTACAACTTGAATGCAAACGAAGCAAGGGCTAACAACAAAGTGGTTAACGGTACGTTTCTTATTAACAATCGACCTGCATCTATTCTTTTTGATTCCGATGCCGATAGAAGTTTTGTTTCATTGTCATTTGAGCCTTTGCTTGCGATACCTAGAACCAAACTGAGGAAACCCTTATCTGTTGAAATTGCCACTGGTAAACCTCTTATTCTCGATTCTGTTATTCATGGTTGTCAGTTGAACCTTGATAACCATCTTTTTCCTATTGACCTCACACCGATGCAACTTGGAAGCTTCGATATTATCGTTGGAATGGATTGGTTAACCAAACACCATGCTGAGGTGGTTTGTTTTGACAAGATTGTTCGTATTCCTTTGTCTTCTGGCGATGTTCTGGAGATTCGTGGCGAGAAACCATCTGGTGGTTTGAAGCTGATGTCGTGTACGAAAGCCCAAAAGTTTTTGAAGAAAGGATATGTTGCTTTTCTGGCACATGTCACCGAGGAGAAAGACAAGAGCAAGAGTATTCAGGATATTCCGATTGTTCGGGATTATCCAGAGGTGTTTCCTGATGAACTGCCTGGTTTGCCTCCAGTTCGTCAAGTCGAGTTTCATATTGACCTTGTACCCAATGCCAACCCGATTGCAAAAGCGCCCTATCGACTTGCACCATCTGAGATGCAATAATTATTGAAGCAGCTTCAAGAGTTATCTGATAAAGGATTCATTCGACCAAGCTTTTCACCTTGGGGAGCTCCTGTCCTCTTCGTGAAAAAGAAAGATGGATATTTTCGAATGTGTATCGATTTTCGTGAGCTTAATAAGCTCACCATCAAGAATCGATATCCCCTACCACGAATTGATGATCTCTTCGACCAGCTGCAGGGTGCTTCATGTTTTTCCAAGATCGATCTGCATTCTGGGTATCATCAACTTCGTGTTCTCGAAGAAGATATTCCCACAACTGTTTTCCACACAAGATATGGGCATTACGAGTTCACAGTCATGCCTTTTGGTTTGACTAATGCTCCTGCTGTTTTCATGGACTTAATGAATAGGGTCTGCAAGCCTTATTTGGATCAGTTCGTCATTGTTTTTATTGATGACATCTTGATCTATTCAAAGTCTCGAGCCGAGCACGAGCAACACCTTCGTTTGACATTGGAACTCCTGAAGAAGGAACAACTTTTTGCTAAATTCTCCAAGTGTGAATTCTGGCTTAAAGAAGTTCAGTTCTTGGGTCATATTGTCAACAAGCAGGGTATTCATGTAGATCCGTCCAAGATTGTTGCAATTAAGGACTGGAATACACCGACGACGCCTACAGAGATTCGATCTTTTCTTGGTCTTGCTGGTTATTATCGGCAATTCATTTCAAATTTCTCGAAGATTGCGGTTCCACTCACTGCTTTGACTCAGAAGAATAAGCCTTTTGAGTGGGGACCCAAGCAAGAAGTAGCGTTTCAAACGCTGAAGCAGAAGTTATGTAATGCTCCTGTTCTATCTCTGCCCGAGGGAAGCGATGATTTCGTTGTCTACTGCGATGCGTCCAACTTAGGCCTTGGTTGCGTCCTCATGCAACAAGGTAAAGTTATTGCATATGCATCTAGACAGCTGAAAATTCACGAGAAGAACTACACGACTCATGATCTGGAGTTAGGAGCTGTGGTTTTTGCGCTTAAAATCTGGAGACACTACCTCTATGGAATGAAGTGTGTGGTTTTCACAGACCACAAAAGTCTCCAGCATATTCTTAATCAGAGAGAGCAGAATATCAGGCAACGACGTTGGGTTGAACTCTTGAACGACTATGATTGCGAGATTCGCTACCATCCTGGTAAGGCGAATGTCGTAGCTGATGCGCTTAGTCGAAAAGAACAAGTCAAGCTTCATACTATTCAAACGCTATCTGATCTTCAAACTCGTGTTCTTCAGGCTTAGCAATTTTGTGTTTCACAAAATTTGATAGGTACGGAATTACCACATCAGCTTGAGCTTAAACTCGAAGCGAAAGACGATGGTTTGCTCTATTTCATGGATCGTTTGTGGATTCCGAATCAGGACGATCTTCGCACCTTGGTAATGGACGAATCTCATAAGTCTCGATATTCTATCCATCCTGGTGCTGATAAAATGTACAAGGATCTTCGTACTTCGTGCTGGTGGCCTGGTATGAAGAAGGATGTTGCCTTGTATGTATCGAAATGCCTAATTTCTCTCAAAGTCAAGGCCGAACATCAACGACCTTCTGGTTTGCTTGTACAGCCAGAAATACCGGTTTGGAAGTGGGAGAACATTACGATGGATCTCATCACTAAATTACCCCGTACATCTAAAGGTCACGATGCTATTTGGGTTGTGGTCGATCGATTAACGAAATCAGCTCATTTTATTGCGATTCGCGAGGATTATTCTGCTGATAAACTTGCAAAGATTTATGTTGATGAGATAGTGTCACGACATGGTGTTCCTTTGGACATCATTTCCGATCGTGATGCACGATTTTCATCTCATTTTTGGAAGGCCATGCAATCTGCTTTGGGAACCCAATTAAATCTAAGCACTGCTTATCATCCCCAAACAGATGGCCAATCTGAGAGGACGATTCAAACTTTGGAGGATATGCTTAGAGCATGTGTAATAGACTTTGGTGGTAGTTGGGATTCTAATCTGCCACTGATCGAGTTCTCTTACAGCAATAGCTATCATACTAGTATTAAAATGGCACCATTCGAAGCTCTCTATGGTCGAAAATGTCATTCACCGGTCTGTTGGAACGAGACCGGTGAAGCTCAGCTTACTGGACCTGAACTCGTTCTGGAAACAACAGACAAGATCAAGAAAATCTGCAATAATCTTGTGACGGCTAGATTACGTCAAAAGAGATATGCGAATTTATGACGCAAGCCCTTAGAATTTCAAGTCGGAGATCGTGTCCTACTCAAGGTTTCACCTTGGAAGGGAGTCGTGAGATTTGGAAGGAAAGGAAAACTTGCACCTCGATATGTTGGACCATTTAAGATTGTGGAAAGAATTGGAAAGGTTGCCTATCAACTGGAGCTACCTCCGGAGCTTGGAAATGTTCACCTGACTTTTCACGTGTCCAATTTGTGAAAGTGTTTAATTGAAGCTAATCTTCACATCCCTCTCGACGAGATTCAAATCGATGAAACGATGCACTTTGTCGAGAAACCCGTGGAGATAGTGGAACGTACATACAAACAGTTGAAGAACAAACGGATTCATTTGGTCAAAGTTCGCTGGGAATCCAAACGTGGTCCTGAGTTTACTTAGGAACATGAGGACCAGATGAAGACGAAGTATCCGCAATTGTTTTCACAAGCTTCCTCTAGTTAAAATTTCGGGACGAAATTTCCTGAAGTAGGGGAGACTGTGATAACTATACTCTGTAATCGATGTACGATGTAAAACAATGTTGATTATTAATAAAACAATGTGCTTTAGTGTTATTATATGTGTTTTGATGTTTTTATGTGTGCAATTATGTTTGGTGATTTTACAATTCGATTATATTCCAATTTCAAGCTTTAAATCGCTTTCTGGAAGGTTATACGCGCAAAGATGCGTAAATATAACCAGTTTAATGCAACAAACACTCTGGGATAGTGACATAGGATTAACATACCTTAAATAACCTTTACATAACCTAGAAATAAGTTTTGAATGGTTTGGTGTGTTGAAAACAAGTCTATTCGATCACAGGGACTATTTGTGTCAAACTGTGAAACTATGAGGATTTACACAGTAACGAACATACCGGAACTTGATCATAAGTTAAACATACCCTAAATATCCTTTACATAGCTTAGAAATAGGCTTTGAGGGGTTCGGTATGCTAAAATAAACTTTATTGATCAATAGGGACTAAAAGCGTCAAAAAGTGCACAAGTTTGCATTTTCGCGCATAACTTACGTTCTGAATACATCCGGACATCCAAAAATTTATGTAAGCACTAAAATATTTTATTTGAGTGTTTGGTATAAGAAAAATCCATTCGTCGCGTCATTTGGATCGTTTTTCGCGCTTGTGCGCATTCCGTCGTAATTAAGCGAACATCGCGTTCGTACGACCAAACGAACCAACATCCGGCATATTTTTGAGCATGTTTCATGTACACAATGTTTAGGCATCATTTTAGGGCCTTAAAGTTGGCTTTACGGGCCTTAGAAGTGCCGGAAATGGCCTTAAACACCAACAGGGACCAAAACTGTCATTTTGGAAACTTGTTTTCTGATCAGAAGCTCCAGGCGGCCCGCCTGAGTTTTTGTGTATCCTGAAGCGGACCGCGTCAGCCTTCCTGACCAGATTAAGTGAATTTAACAGCTGTTTGCAGCTGTTTTGCACTCCCAATCCCAATTCCAAGTGTCAATTCCTTATGGTGGGTGGCAAATTTACCTACCACAACATTCCAACATATGTACGGCTTAGATCGTGCCCCCTTTTCCAAGAAACGATCATAACGGTTACCCGAAAACTATAAATACCCAACCCCACCCATTGCTAAACCCACAAGAATCTGATCTTAAAGACTCTAAGTTGGAACCATTGTTTCATACCTGAGTTATTTTGATCTAGATTAGCATTCGGGGACCCTTCGTAAGTATTCCTTCGTTCTTTTATTGCTTTTCGAGTCTGAAAGTCAAACTTTGTTTGACTTTCTGCGTTGACCAGTTTATGGTCAATGCGAAGTTCGTTTGACCTTCGCAACGTGATTGTAATCACGATGGTTATAGTCCCGTAGGACTATGCCTACTGATTACCACGTTGTCTAGGGTCGTAAGGGTAAGCGATCTGATAAATCGCTTATACCTTCGAACCCGACCCTTTTGGTCAATCATTAGGATCCGACCAAATACATTAGGTGGCCATAGTATATAGGGAATAACCTTCCGAGGTTATACCTTATGGTCGCTTCGTTAAGTAGTTGTATGATAGGTAGTTTATATGCCTTAGGTGAATTACCAGAATACCCTTTTCATGTATAATTGGTAATTAAGCATATGTAATTTAAACTTTTGTCACATAACTGATTATGTAACATGTTTAGGCATATAACACTTATCATAGGGCTAGTTAGACGTCTCGAACGCGCTTTGCGCGCACGACGCATTAAAGTGGCGTAAGCTACCCTAATGGGTCATGATGGATCGAAAGCACTTAGATTAGGTTCCGATTTAGGATGTAGGCTTTGTTTAACCATATCACATGAGTTCTAACACTCATTTGGTTTACAAGACCTCATTCTGTCCGATCTTCCGATTTAGGTGTCTATAGTTTGACTAGCGGTTCGATTACTAGGTATTGTTTGATTTCACTGGTTTGCTCGAGTTTGTTGAAGTTCGATTGATTGACGATACCTTGCACTACTGTGAGTACATAGTTCCCCTATTTTACTGCTTTCAATTGTTTTGGGGTGATTCATATGTACTAAACGATTTTCGATGTTATAACGATGGTTTCAAAATCGATTAAGATGATTTATACAAAACTAATAACGATTTCGATAATGTGAACGAACTTGTTGGTTGGGTTACATAACAAATGACATTCATTAGCAATGATCAAGCCGACCAGTATTAGGTTATGGTACCATAGGATCTGACAAATCCCGTTATTTTACTACACCCATGGTTATGTGTGGGTGTGGTGGGTAGCGACTGAATCTGATGATTGTTAACTTACCCTATGGAGGTTTGTTAATGCGAGAACGAATGGGACGAGGGACGAGTCATGAAGGTTTGAATGTTATTAGTGAGACGACCATTTATAAGTTATTCACAATTAAAACGAGAACGATTTAGACGATGTAAACGATTTGGACGATACGATGTTAAACGATTTGGGTAAACGATTGATTTTTAGTTAGTGTTTAGATAACTAGACGGGTGTAATGTGGTGAAAACATGGTAGATACGCCGCTGGTACTTCTTATATATAAGTGTTTTCAACATATTACATACCGTGGCGTTATTTAATTCACTTGGGTAAACGATAGCGACACGATGTCACACAACGATGTTTTCGAAGTAACATACGAGTTTTATTAACGAGTTATTACGAGATGTTTTACAATTTGCTTTACTAAAACAAAGGTTCATGGGTTAAGAATCATGGCTACGAGGTTTTATAAACTATAACCCGCTCGATTTGAGTTGGTTAATAAAGTTGCAATATTATACTCTTTTCAAAACAAGGTTTTTAATAAGGTATTGCAACGTATAAACTAGCCATGAATCCAATACTCCTATAAAACCTATGTATTCGCCAGCATTTCTTTGCTGACTGTATTTTCACATATGTTTCAGGAGTTGATGCTTGATGATGATTACTAGGAAGCATGCGTCACGTAGGATCTGGACAAGGCCTTAGTGACATAAAACAATATTAGTCGATATGTAACTTGCTATTTTATGATAAGACAATGTAAATGTTTAATATTATCAATAAAACGAAACACTTTTGTATCCATGGTTATGAAACGATAATTCTGTTACAACACGCCCCGATGTTTCCGCCGCGCTTTGTTGTTTTACGCGGTCGGGGTGTGACATTTATCAATTGTAATATTACTAATAAAGGAATTTTGAAAGAAACATGGAACCGGTGTAATGTTAATTTCAAATGGATCTTCTTTTGTTAGCGTAGTTTGATCATTTGTTAAATTAATGCTTACCGTTTCGTCAATTTTAGTGTTAGTGTTTAACTCTTTTAAAAACTTAGCATGAGTGGGTACTAAACAATGATTTTCGAAAGAAGGTGACAAGAGATTAATTTCTTTCAAATTAGACTCTTCTTGAATTTTAACGTTATCGGACTCACCTTTTTCGTTGTTTAACTCATGTGTCGGTTTTTCACTTATTTGTTCTTCCATTTTTACCTCTTCAACTATCTCTTCTTTATTATGAGTTAATTCTTCCCTTGCGCGGGCTTCTTTTATATAGCGCTCGATAGTTTTAAGGTGTTCTATTATCTTTTTGGCTACGGGTGAGATAGTTGGTGGTTCGTCAAAGTGAGTTGAATATTATCAAAGCTTGAATTCGGAAGTTCGATACTTGGTTCCTCATAGTACTCATGTGAGGTAGATGGTTCATACCATTGTTCCTCATTGTAAGTATATGATGGATAAGGATCGTAACTTGGTTCTTCATAATACTCATATGAGGTGGGTTGTTCATGCCATGGTTTCTCATCGTAAGTATATGAAGGTGAAGGCTCATAACTTGGCTCCTCAAAGTATGAGTAAGGAGGCTCATACCTTGGTTCATCAAGATATGAGTATGAGGGAGAAGGTTCATACCTTGGTTCTTCGTATTACATATATGAAGGAGAAGGTTCATACCTCGGCTCTTCATAGTATGTATATGAAGTGGTTGGCTCATACCTAGGTTCCTCATTATGTGTACGAAGGGGATGGTTCAAAGAGGTCACAATATTGTACCGAATGAGCATTACCACAAATGGTACAATACTCTTCTTTATAATCATCCTCCTCATAGTGGTAGTTGTAATCTCCTGAGTATTGATCCATAAGAATCACTCAGCAGACCACAACAGAGTCTCGAGACCAGAAAACGAAAATAAAAACAGAAACAGAGGCTGATCACGGCCCCGTGTTCAGTGAGCACGGCCCCGTGTTCAGGTTCTGTATATGGGAATTTTAGAAAATGTAACTGGTTTTGTGCAGCACGGGGGCATGTTCAGTGAGCACGACCCCGTGTTCAGACTCTGTATCTGGGAGTTTGTAAAAAATTATGCAGCACGGCCCCGTGTTCAGTCTACTGTAATGCAAAAACTACAAAAAAAAATGTAAAAATGCGCGCGATTTTAAAAAGGTTTTGAAAAACTGATTAGGCCATCGATTTTAAACTTTCTTAAAATCCGTGTGTCCTCGGCAACGGCGCCAAAAACTTGATGTGTGCGAGTGTGTATATGTTTTAATGTATATTTTAAGCCCTTTTTACACGTTAGTCAAGTTTTAAATTTATAAAACACGATATTTTACTAACACCAAACACACATATGGGCAAGTGCACCCATCGTGAGTGTAGTATAGTGTTGGCAAGATACCGAGGTCGTCCAAGGACACAAGAGCTTTTAATACCGGTTTATCCTCAACGTCTAATCAAATCAAAAAGTTAGAAAAAAATGTTTTTAAACTAGAAAAATAAAAAATAAAATAAAAAATAAAAACAGATAGACAAGATGAATCACTTGGCTCCGACTCGTGTTTAGTGTAACCTTTGATTATTTCCGCATTTTTGCACTTTTTAAGAGATTATCTTAGTTATTGTAGTAGGCCCCTCTTTTGAAGGTGATGTTACTCTCAACCCAGTAGTTTGAGTCAGCAAGGATACAATCCTAATGTCACACCCCTTTCTAAGGCGGAAGCACGAGGTGTGATCATGAAAGGTTTTCATTGCATACGATTGGTAAACATACTACATGCTTGTAAAAATAACTTCAAATGCCAAACATTACGTTACAGAAAACAAAGGTTAATTGTTTACATCACGAGACAACATATTGTCTGAAAGTTTACAACTTTATTAAAGGATAAACATAAACAACGTCCAGGAGCATGAGTAAGACCGCGCGCACATCCACTTTTAGTTACCTGAAATACATGTGAGTTTTGGAAAAAACGTCAACATAATGTTGGTGTGAATTCATGCAGTTCTTGTATTGAACGTTTGTATACTTTGTATGAAATCATGGTATGTATCTTGTACAAATCAAGTATTCTTTGTATAAATCAAGTATTCTTGTATAAATCACGTATTCTTGTATAAATCAAGTATTCTTGTATAAATCACGTATTCTTGTATAAATCAAGTATTCTTGTATAAATCAAGTATTCTTGTATAAATCACGTATTTCTGTATGTATCAAGGTTGTTAATGGGTTGCAAGGCCATTAACATGTGACACGACATAGGAAGCAACCAAACCATAGGCATTTTTCTAGTTGTCGATTCACGACGGAGACACAAAAGCACTGCTCGGTACAAGTTTTCACCAAGAGTGTGGCAGCCCGAAAACCCATTAGATCTAACCTTTTGTTCTACGGTCTTAGTATGTACACGATTAATGGTGCTTATGGTACCCTATTCGTGACACGATTTCTCGTATCATTTCTCGTATCATTTCTCATATCATTTCTCGTATCATTCCTTAGAACGCATCATACTTGGTACTAGTTTTCACCAAGAGTGCTTCTTGTTTTTATATCATACCATTTATAAACATTGTAACATTTGTAACATGTATTTCACCCCCGAAGTTATAAAACTGAAAAAAGTTAAAAGAAAAGGGGGAGCATGAACTCACAACATTGCGTTCCTGCGTTGTAAACTTCACCGGATTTGCTTATCTAGTGTCATGACCTAAACGTGTTTTATTAACGTTAGTCACTAGACTTGTCTCGCACAAGTACAAGTCACTATCTTTTGTGTATGTGTTCTCGTGTTAAAAAAAATAATTTATATTTTTAACTATGTGTCTTACTTATATTATTTTTTTCAACAATAAATATAAGTATCTTGTATTTTGCACCCGAATTATGTGTTTTGTTCAAAGCTTCATTTCATGTTCATAACTTGTCCAAGTAATATATTTTCATAAATATATTTTCTTGTATTTGTCTAAGTATGTTGTATGTGTATTTTGTATTTTCACTCCTTAGGAGTATTTAGTGTATTTTCAAGTCCTAATACACTTATTACATGTAATACATACTACATACACTTAGCACAAAATTTGGTGATCAATAAATATATATATTTTTCTCAAAAATATACATACTTAATATCAATTTTAATCTTGAAGAAATCATCATTTCTTAACACAAAAATTAGGGAAACCTTGGTAAATATTTTAAGATACATTTTTAGGGAATAAGTTTCTCAAAAACTTATATTTTTCTAAGCGTCAAAATTTATAAAAATTTTGACATAGTTTCCCCTAAAAATGGAGGTTTCCCATGTTTTCAAAACATGTGTTTATTTTCTTTTAAATCATCATCAACATCAGCAACACAATCAAGTCTTACCATAAGCCTAGATCATGTAAATCACACTACGTCATGAACTTGAAGTTCTTGTAAAAACTTGTAGTAACTTACCATGTTATTTAGTAGGTTTAGTTACCCTTAAAAACATGGTTATTTGTTTGTAAATCTCATTCTTGAAAAGATTTGGTCTTTACAACTTGTAAACATAATTTACAAAAATGTTTATCCATAACATCTTCTTGTTTCTCTAGTGTTTATTTACTTGTCTTTCCACTAAAAATAGTGTAGGTTTAATAAAAACCATGATCCTTCAAGAATCATCTTTTTAAACTTGGTTCCTTTAGAAAAATCATTCACAAGTCTTGGATTTACAAGATTACTAGTTCACTTGGTTTATTACTTTTCAAGAAAAATCATTTTACTTTCAAGTTCATGTTTAATCAAGGTGATGATTATTTCATGTTGTTACATAAGCATCCCTTATCTTGCTAGATCATGTTTTTAATCATAATCTAGCAAGTTCCATGTAATGATCAACATCAATATTTCTAGTAATCATCAAGCAAACATCATCTATACATCCAACAACATCATTCTATCCATTTTTCATCATATGTTAGCTTTATGTTACAAGATTCATGTGTATGTTCTTTAGTGTTCTAGTGATAATCAACATGTTATATCTTTTAACCAACTAAAATGGAAGTAAACAAGAGTGTTCAAGAATCTTTTACAACTAGCTTAAAGCTAGGGAAGAACAATGAAGAATATGGAGTGGATAAAAGCACACAAGAGAGGTCCTTCAAGTTCTTCAAGCACCAACCCTTCTAATCTTGCACCTTACACCTTGAGATAACCTTGGAATGGATGAATGGTGATTGAAATATGGTGATGGTGGTGGGGTGACTTACGGCCGAAGATGGGGGAAGAGGGAGGAGTTTGGTTGGTGTTGTGGAGAAGATGGATGCTTATGTTTATTTATAATCACTTCATATCTTTCAAAGATCCTTACAAAATCCTATAGAATCCAAGGAAGATAATGAAATATCTTGGCAAGATTTTGGAGATTTAGCAAGATTACAAAATCAAAAGTGGGGCCACTAAGGTGACCGTCCACTATGTAGGGGGGGGGCAAAGTGTAATTTCCAAACTCTAATATATAAACAAGTTAGCTTTCATGTGTAATTTTTAGGGACTTGATGTGTTATTGTGTTATAAGGGGTGTTATGGTGTTCGGGGACCATAACTAGTTCAGAAACATTAAAACAATGCTTCTAGTAATATTTTGATGTTCCGGGTAATGTCGGTTATTCGGTTAAATACCGGTTCGTTAAAGTGCTAAATTGCACCGTTTAGTGTCTTTCAAGTGCCCTTTTGTGATACTTTCAATTCCCGACACTCAGGAAAATATTCTGGATAAATTTTTCATATTTTTGCATGATACAATCTTGTTACAATGCTGAATTTTGCTGAATTGTATGAATTTCAGCATTTAAAGTGTGTTTCGGGTGCTTTTTAGTGCGTAATTTAGCTTCCGGAAAGTCTATATATAAACCCTTGTATGTACTCTTAGGTTTTAATGTATTCTTGTCGTTGGACCTACACCTAGGCTCCAATTCTATTGTCTAACTGCTTTCTGCAGAACTGTTGACACAATGTGTCTTACCGGTGAGTTTACTAGTATTTCTGACTCAACGCTGTTCATTAATGCATAAAGTAATTCTTGTAGTATAAAACGTGCATGAATTCACTTGTATAGTATGTAATCAAACAATGTTGACATTTAAGTACATAATTGCAGTCATTAAATAATAATTAAAGTGTACGGAAATTACCGGTTTGGTGCCAGTTGTCACAGTCTCCCCCCGTTAAAAGAATTTCGTCCCGAAATTCAGGCTGAGCTTACTCTCGCATGAGTTTTCTTGAACAGGTGGGGATACTTTTCTTTAAACTGGTCTTCATGTTCCCATGTGTACTCGGGTCCGTGCTTAGAGTTCCAACGTACTTTGACAAGTTTGACAGTGCTCCTCCTGGTCTTGTTGACTTTCCCGGTAACCTCAACGGGTTGTTCTGTAAATCGGAGGGTGTCTCAATATGCACTTCATCCGCAGGGATGATCACGTTTTCTTGTGTTGGACTCTTCTTGAGGTTGGATACATGGAACGTATCATGTACTCCATTAAGTTCTTCCGGTAATTCCAACTTGTATGCCACGGTACCAATTCTCTCCAAAATCTTGAATGGTCCGATGTATCGGGGATTCAGCTTCCCACGTTTTCCAAATCTTACTACGCCCTTCCAAGGTGAGACCTTTAACAACACTTTGTCTCCCACCTCGAATTCTAATGGTTTTCATCTTCGATCTGCGTAACTCTTTTGTCGATCTCGAGCCGCCTTAATGCGCTCTCGGATCTGCATAATCTTGTCGGTTGTCTCTTGTACAAGTTTAGGACCAACCATACATTTATCTCCAGTGTCTGCCCAACATAAGGGTGATCGGCACTTGTGGCCATATAGAGCTTCGAACGGTGCGGCTTTTATGCTCGTATGATAACTGTTATTGTAGGAAAACTCAACTAAAGGTAGATGAGTATCCCAGCTGCCGCCTAGGTCCATAACACATGCGCAGAGCATATCTTCTAGTGTTTGTATTGTTCGTTCACTCTGACCGTCTGTTTGTGGATGGAAGGCCGTGCTTAGATCTAGCTGAGATCCAAAGGCTTCCTGAAAGGATTGCCAGATTCTTGAGACAAAGCGTCCATCTCTGTCTGAAATGATTGAGATAGGCACTCCATGACGTGCCACAATTTCTTTTAAGTATATCTCAGCAAGCTTTCCAGTGCTATCCTTTTCTCGGATTGGTAGGAAATGCGCAAATTTCGTTAACCGGTCAACTATCACCCATACCATATTGTGCCCTCTCGGGGTCCTTGGTAATTTCGTTATGAAGTCCATCGAGATTTGCTCCCACTTCCACATGGGTATCTCTGGTTGTTGTAGTAGGCCGGACGGTTTCTGATATTCAGCCTTAACCTTAGCACAGGTTAGGTACTTTCCAACATACATAGCAACATCGCTCTTGAGTCTCGGCCACCAATAGTAGTCTTTCAAGTCTTGATACATTTTGTCCGATCCTGGATGGATCGAGTATCTTGATTTGTGCGCTTCATCAAGGATGATTTCTCGTATACCACCACAGAGCAAAACCCAAATATGCTTCTTAAAGTATAAGGTTCCCTCTTCATTTGGCACCATGTATTTCAATATACCCCGGAGGTATTCAGCTTTACGGTTTTCCATCTTAAGGGCTTCTTGTTGCGCGTCATGAATGCATACAGTGAGGTATTTTGAATAGTCATTTCTAATGCTCGAACCCTTAGGGTCTTAACCCTTTCTTTTCGACTTAGTGCGTCTGCTACAACATTTGCCTTTCCAGGATGGTACTTAATCTCATAGTCATAATCGTTCAGCAGTTTGACCCAACGTCGTTGACACATATTTAATTCCTTCTGATCAAATATGTGTTGTAGGCTTTTGTGATCTGTGAAGATTGTACATCGAGTACCATATAGATAGTGTCGCCAGATCTTCAAGGCAAATACCACCGCGCCTAGCTCCAGGTCATGAGTGGTATAGTTCCTTTCATGTACCTTCAATTGTCTTGAAGCATAAGCGATGACTTTCTGGCGCTGCATGAGTACGCAACCCAAACCTTGTCGTGAAGCGTCGCAGTATACCACGAAGTCTTCAGTGCCTTCGGGTAAGGATAGTATCGGTGCATCGTATAGCTTATCTTTGAGCAGTTGGAAGGCTTCTTCCTGCTTATCACCCCAGTCGTACTTCTTGTCTTTCTGCGTAAGGGAAGTCAGCGGTTGAGCTATCTTTGAGAAATTCTCGATGAATCGTCGGTAATAGCCCGCTAAGCCCAAAAATTGTCGAACTTCAGTTGGGGTTTTGGGGGCTTCCCAATTCTTTATTGCTTCAATCTTGGATGGGTCTACATGAATGCCCTTCTCGTTCACAACGTGACCTAGAAACTGTACTTCACGAATCCAAAATTCGCACTTTGAGAACTTTGCATAAAGTTTCTCTTTCTTCAGTAGTTCCAAAATGGTTCTGAGGTGTTGCTTGTGTTCTTCTTTTGTTCGTGAGTAAATCAGGATATCATCGATAAATACAATCACGAATTTATCGAGATATGGTTTGCATATGCGGTTCATCAGATCCATAAATACCGCTGGCGCATTCATTAGTCCGAACGGCATCACAAGGAATTCGTAATGCCCATAACGTGTTCGGAATGCAGTCTTGGGTACGCTTTCCTCTTGGATTCTCAACTGATGGTATCCAGATCGAAGGTCGATCTTGGAATAGTAGCTTGATCCTTGCAACTGATCGAATAAGTCATCAATCCTCGGTAGTGGATACCGATTCTTGATAGTGAGCTTGTTCAGTTCTCTGTAATCGATACACATTCGCAGTGTTCCATCCTTCTTCTTCACGAACAACACTGGAGCTCCCCAGGGTGAGAAGCTTGGCCTTATGAATCCTTTATCCAACAACTCCTGAAGTTGTGTAGATAGTTCTTGCATTTCGGATGGTGCAAGCCGATAGGGTGCCTTGGCTACAGGAGCGGCTCCTGGAACCAAGTATATACGGAATTCGACTTGTCGTTGCGGAGGTAGTCCTGGTAGATCTTTGGGAAAAACATTAGAGAATTCCTTCACCACAGGAATGTCTTCGAGTTTCGGCTCCTCAGCCTTCTTGTCTACAACGTGCGCTAGGAAAGCAACACATCCTTTCCTTAAGCACTTCTATGCCTTCATACAACTGATGATTCGTAGAGGCGCGTCTCGTTTTTCTCCATGTACTATGAGGGTTTCATCATTCGCCAGAGGGATGCGAATGATTTTCTCGTGACAAATAACTTCAGCCTTGTTCTTGGACAACCAGTCCATTCCGACCACTACTTCGAAGCTACCCAATTGAATAGGTAAGAGATCGATGCTAAATCTTTGTTCACAAAGTTCTAATGAGCAGCCCCTAACAACTTCGCCTGATTCAACAAGCTTACCATTGGCTAGTTCTATGGAATAACGAATATCTAATCTACTAGATTCTATTCCAAGAATATGTTTAAATTCCACAGACATGAAGCTATAGTCGGCACCAGTGTCAAATAATATGGATGCAAAGTGATTGTTAACGAGAAACGTACCAGTGACCATGTTAGGGTCCTCGCGTGCGTTCCTTGCTCCAATCACAAATGCTCGAGCCTGAGCGCTGTTTCCCCCTGGGCAATCTTTCATGAAATGATCCTTGCTTCCACAACTGAAGCATCCTTGGTTCCGCCCATTTTCGTTACCATTCCTGTTACCAGCACCATTTCCATTTCCACCATCTCTATTACCAGCACCATTGCGGTTTCCATTTCCGTTCCTTCCCTTTCCCCAACAGTCCTCAGTATGGTGACCCATCTTTCTACACTTGTCGCATTTTGGAATGCGACAAACCCCTTCGTGATGACGCTTGCAATTGTTGTAAATGGGCAGAGTGCCCAGGTACCTTTTGGCAGGAGCGTCATTCATAGTTGCAAGAGTTTTCGCCTCCTGAGGCGGGTTAGTGTCACGCTTCTTCTTGGAACCCTTGTTGTTACGTGTCGCTTGATACAGGTTCGCATGCTTCATTTTCTTGTCACCAAACGACTCAGCATGCGTCTCGGTCTTTTCAGTAGGGTTTAGCGACAACTTCTTCATACGGACATCATCTTCAGTAAGGCTGACAGCAAGAGTTACAGCCTCAGTGATTGTTGCGGGTTTGGCTGAAGTTACCATGCTGCGGAATTCTGAGGCCAATCCCCAGATGTAGCGTTCAACGCGCTTAAATTCGGGAGTCACCATGTAGGGAAGCACTCTAGACAGATCGTGGAACCTTCGAGTATACCCAGCAATGTCAGCACCTTCCATGGTCAAGTGCCAGAACTCAGTCTCCAACCTTTGGAGTTCAGCACGAGAGCAATACTTCTCTCTCATTTTCTCCTTCAGCTCATCCCAAGACATGCCATACGCGGCATCATCACCCAGAGTCTGGACTTGCAAGTTCCACCAAGTCAATGCTTCATCAACAAACAACCTTGTAGCAAAAGTGACTTGCTGATCCGCGGTACACTTGCTCATGCGGATAGTGGCTTCAGTCTTCTCCGTCCAGCGTACAAACGCCACTGCACCTCCAGTGCCATCATAGTTCAGCGGTTTGCAGTCGAGGAACTACTTGAAAGTGCAGCCCTGAGCTGCGTTTCCTCCAGATGAATCTCCATTCCCATTGCGTCTTGCATTGCTTGGTCCTCCGCTTTGTTCAGTACGGTTTGCCTCGTACTGGGCGATAGCTACGAAGATCCTTTCTTCCAGTAGAGCGTTTAGCTCTTCAGCAGTTCTTGGCAGTGGGGGAGGAGGAGGTTGATCATGAGCGTTCACAGCTCTTCTGGGTGCCATGTTCTTACTTCACATTGGTGGTTCTTGTCTTTATACCCTAAATCATTACTCTTAAAAGAGTATTTAATAGGCTGGGGGAAGGGTGTTCACGTTTGATCTTTTCTTGTACTGAGGGAATCTATACGTGACAAGACTTGCTGTGATTTCTGTGCACTGAATTCCATAATTATGTATGCATCCATAATTACGTAACTCCTTGCAGAGTCCGCACAGTTCGTTTTATCCTCGTATCCCTTCCTTCAGATAGGCCACTGCTTTCAGGTAAAGTCACGAGTACCTGGGATATTCTGTTTCTAGTATATGTATATATTAATTATCACACATAATTACAAGTAATTCTTAATCACAGACAAGTGCTACTCCAGTGCACCCTAAGTCTCGTAGTATCTTTTCTTGACTCTTTGTAAACAGTTTCAGGTAGTGGATGTCGCGGAAAGTTTTATGCAATGAAAACTTTTTGAAAAATTGTTTTCGTGAAAGGATCCTAGAGATTGTAGACTAGACTCGAGAAGGAATCCTGGTTCACTACAATCGCCGCTCTGATACCAATCTGTCACACCCATTTCTAAGGCGGAAGCACGAGGTGTGATCATGAAAGGTTTTCATTGCATACGATTGGTAAACATACTACATGCTTGTAAAAATAACTTCAAATGCCAAACATTACGTTACAGAAAACATAGGTTAAGTGTTTACATCACGAGACAACATATTGTCTGAAAGTTTACAACTTTATTAAAGGATAAACATAAACAACGTCCAGGAGCATGAGTAAGACCGCGCGCACATCCACTTTTAGTTACCTGAAATACATGTGAGTTTTGGAAAAAACATCAACATAATGTTGGTGTGAATTCATGCAGTTCTTGTATTGAACGTTTGTATACTTTGTATGAAAACATGGTATGTATCTTGTACAAATCAAGTATTCTTTGTATAAATCAAGTATTCTTGTATAAATCACGTATTCTTGTATAAATCAAGTATTCTTGTATAAATCACGTATTCTTGTATAAATCAAGTATTCTTGTATAAATCAAGTATTCTTGTATAAATCAGTATTTCTATATGTATCAAGGTTGTTAATGGGTTGCAAGGCCATTAACATGTGACACGACATAGGAAGCAACCAAACCATAGGCATTTTTCTAGTTGTCGATTCACGACGGAAACACAAAAGCACTGCTCGGTACTAGTTTTCACCAAGAGTGTGACTGCCCGAAAACCCATTAGATCTAACCTTTTGTTCTGCGGTCTTATTATGTACACGATTAATGGTGCTTATGGTACCCTATTCGTGACATGGTTTCTCGTATCATTTCTCGTGTCATTCCTTAGAACGCATCATACTTGGTACTAGTTTTCACCAAGAGTGCTTCTTGTTTTTATATCATACCATTATAAACATTGTAACATTTGTAACATGTATTTCACCCTCCGAAGTTATAAAAATGAAAACAGTTAAAAGAAAATGGGGAGCATGAACTCACAACTTTGCGTTCATGCGTCGTAAACTTCACCGGATTTGCTTATCTAGCGTCGTGACCTAAACGCGTTTTATTAACGTTAGTCACTAGACTTGTATCGCACAAGTACAAGTCACTATCTTTTGTGTATGTGTTCTCGTGTTAAAAAAAATAATTTATATTTTTAACTATGTGTCTTACTTATATTATTTTTTTTCATCAATAAATAAAAGTATCTTGTATTTTGCACCCGAATTATGTGTTTTGTTCAAAGCTTCATTTCATGTTCATAACTTGTCCAAGTAATATATTTTCATAAATATATTTTCTTGTATTTGTCTAAGTATGTTGTATGTGTATTTTGTATTTTCACTCCTTAGGAGTATTTGGTGTATTTTCAAGTCCTAATACACTTATTACATGTAATACATACTACATACACTTAGCACAAAATTTGGTGATCAATAAATATATATATTTTTCTCAAAAATATACATACTTAATATCAATTTTAATCTTGAAGAAATCATCATTTCTTAACACAAAAATTAGGGAAACCTTGGTAAATATTTTAAGATACATTTTTAGGGAATAAGTTTCTCAAAAACTTATATTTTTCTAAGCGTCAAAATTTATAAAAATTTTGACATAGTTTCCCCTAAAAATGGAGGTTTCCCATGTTTTCAAAATATGTGTTTATTTTCTTTTAAATCATCATCAACATCAGCAACACAATCAAGTCTTACCATAAGCCTAGATCATGTAAATCACACTACGTCATGAACTTGAAGTTCTTGTAAAAACTTGTAGTAACTTACCATGTTATTTAGTAGGTTTAGTTACCCTTAAAAACATGGTTATTTGTTTGTAAATCTCATTCTTGAAAAGATTTGATGTTTACACCTTGTAAACATAATTTACAAAAATGTTTATCCATAACATCTTCTTGTTTCTCTAGTGTTTATTTACTTGTCTTTCCACTAAAAATAGTGTAGGTTTAATAAAAACCATGATCCTTCAAGAATCATCTTTTTAAACTTGGTTCCTTTAGAAAAATCATTCACAAGTCTTGGATTTACAAGATTACTAGTTCACTTGGTTTTTTACTTTTCAAGAAAAATCATTTTACTTTCAAGTTCATGTTTAATCAAGGTGATGATTATTTCATGTTGTTACATAATCATCCCTTATCTTGCTAGATCATGTTTTTAATCATAATCTAGCAAGTTCCATGTAATGATCAACATCAATATTTCTAGTAATCATCAAGCAAACATCATCTATACATCCAACAACATCATTCTATCCATTTTTCATCATATGTTAGCTTTATGTTTCAAGATTCATGTGTATGTTCTTTAGTGTTCTAGTAATAATCAACATGTTATATCTTTTAACCAACTAAAATGGAAGTAAACAAGAGTGTTCAAGAATCTTACAACTAGCTTAAAGCTAGGGAAGAACAATGAAGAATATGGAGTGGATAAAAGCACACAAGAGAGGTCCTTCAAGTTCTTCAAGCACCAACCCTTCTAATCTTGCACCTTACACCTTGAGATAACCTTGGAATGGATGAATGGTGATTGAAATATGGTGATGGTGGTGGGGTGACTTACGGCCGAAGATGGGGGAAGAGGGAGGAGTTTGGTTGGTGTTGTGGAGAAGATGGATGCTTATGTTTATTTATAATCACTTCATATCTTTCAAAGATCTTTACAAAATCCTATTGAATCCAAGGAAGATAATGAAATATCTTGGCAAGATTTTGGAGATTTAGCAAGATTACAAAATCAAAAGTGGGGCCACTAAGGTGACCGTCCACTATGTAGGGGGGCAAAGTGTAATTTCCAATCTCTAATATATAAACAAGTTAGCTTTCATGTGTAATTTTTAGGGACTTGATGTGTTATTGTGTTATAAGGGGTGTTTTGCTGTTCGGGGACCATAACTAGTTCAGAAACATTAAAACAATGCTTCTAGTAATATTTTGATGTTCCGGGTAATGTCCGATTGTTCGGTTAAATACCGGTTCGTTAAAGTGCTAAATTGCACCGTTTAGTGTCTTTCAAGTGCCCTTTCGTGATACTTTCAATTCCCGACACTCAGGAAAATATTCTAGATCAATTTGCCATATTTTTGCATGATACAATCTTGTTGCAATGTTGAATTTTGCTGAATTGTATGAATTTCAGCATTTAAAGTGTGGTTCGGGTGCTTTTTAGTGCGTAATTTAGCTTCCGGAAAGTCTATATATAAACCCTTGTATGTACTCTTGGGTTTTAATGTATTCTTGTCGTTGGACCTACACCTAGGCTCCAATTCTATTGTCTAACTGCTTTCTGCAGAATTGTTGACACAATGTGTCTTACCGGTGAGTTTACTAGTATTTCTGACGCAACGCTGTTCATTAATGCATAAAGTAATTCTTGTAGTATAAAACGTGCATGAATTCACTTGTATAGTATGTAATCAAATAATGTTGACATTTAAGTACATAATTGCAGTCATTAAATAATAATTAAAGTGTACGGAATTACCGGTTTGGTGCCAGTTGTCACACCTAAAGGGTCGGATTATTGAAAGATAATTAATTAAGTTATTAATTCATATTATGGTAGGCCCCTCTTTTGAAGGTGACGTTACCCTCGGCTAAGTAGTCTGAGTTAGCAGGGATACAGTCCTAAGTAGCTGGGTTAAAGTATTAATAGTAGCTTACATATGAGGGGATCAAAGAGTTTGGACCCCCGCCATCCAATACCGGTGGGTATTGAAGGAGATCCTACTAAATTTGACCAAGGTCCTTGCAGGATCTATACACTGAACATGGAAAGACTCTTACCAAACCGTTCCCTTAACCCCCGACCAGGTAGCCAACATATCTCCATATAGACCGTGGAGATATGAATGGTGAAAATCTTTTATTTTATATAGACAGTAAAATAATGCCAAGACTCCACGGACAAATGATAAGGAAGAATCACCTTCAACATAAGAAACTAGTTATTAAAGTCATTAATACATAACCAAATAAAAAGTGCGAAAAGATTAAAAATAAAAAGTATTACACTAGACACTTGTCTTCACCAAGTGTTGTAAGAGACTTAGGCAAACATGGCCTTTGATTGTCAAGAACTCTTACGATCAATCTTAGATCCCGAGACTACTCACACACTCTACGATGGACGATGGATGATGGTGGTGGATGATGGTGTTGTGATGGTGGTGGGTGGTGGGTGAAGTGTGAGAGAGGTGATGTGCCAAGGGATGGTTTACAAATGAGCCAAGCACCCCTATTTATAGGCTGAATAGAGACTCGGGCACAGCCCCGTGTCCACCGTCCTTCTCTTTCTTCATTAATTGCAGTTTGTCTGCAATAGTTGACCACGCCCCCGTGTCCGCTGGGCACTCCCCCGTGTGCAGAAGCGAATCTGTACTATCAAGATTTCCCCAGATTTTGCGAATCTTAGAGTTGACCATGGCCCCGTGTCCGCTGGGCATGCCCCCGTGGTGGGTGATAGAAGCTTCTACAGCTTTGTCTTTTCTGCTGACACTTGGGCACGCCCCCGTGCTCACTGAGCACGGGGCGTGTTCAGCCTTCTGTCTACTTAAGTTTGCTTGGGAAGATGCTGTCGGGGGGTCGGGCATGCCACGTTTGTTCCTTTTCTTGTATTTATGTTAGATTTGGCTGCCTTTTTGCTTCTTTTGTTTATTTGAGCTCATTTAATCCTGAAAATACAAAAGGAAGACAAAAACACACTTTTTCCAACATTAGTACTAAAAAAGAGTTAGTTTTATGCCACAATTGATGTAATTTATATGTTGCATTTTGCGCACATCACTTATATATTTATTCCTTGTGATTTTTGGTAATATTCTGGATTGTAGTTTCTTGGTATTTTGTCAAGTTATATTATTTTAACCCTAAAATAATATAATTACTTCACAAGCGTACAAATAATCACACACAATATGTCTTTAATGTAAATATATATTCTAAATACATATCTATCCATTCTTATTTATAAAAACCAACCTCCAATACTTGTATTTTTTTTGTAGCAAAATCTATGGCAAAGTTTATATTGAAAACCATGGTTAAAACTCACTTGTAAATACTTGTTTAGAAAATATTTTTCTAAGTGTTTATATTTTTATAAAATTTCGCCATAGTTTCCCCTAAACATGGAGGTGTCCATGCTATTTAAGCATATCATTTTCTTTTCAAAAATCATCATAAACAATCAACAATGAATCTACACTTATCAAATGCTAAAACAAAGCTATCTACATAATGATCATGAACTTGAGTTTTCATAAAAACTTGTAGTAACTTGGTAGTGTGTTTAGTAGACTTAGTTACCCTTTAAAGTGTGTTTATTTCTTTAAAAATCCCCTTCTTGAAAGATTTGAGTGTTCACAACTTGTTAGATGATTTTTCCAAAAATCATTCTTTTGAGTTTTTCTTGTAAACAAGTGTTCTTATACCTATTTCACTACTAGAAACATGGTTAGTTTCTTTAAAAACTATGTTTATGCAGATCTTGTGATTTAGCTTGCTTTCTTTAGAAAAATTATTTTAGAAATCATCCACTTACAAGACTTGTATCTTTGTTTACATTATCATCACATGAAAACAAGTTTTATTGTTCAAGTTCATGTAAACATAAGACATGATGATCTTGGTTTTTCACAAGATCATCAAATCAACTTACTAGACCATGTGTTTAATCACAATCTAGTAGGTTCCATATGATGTCTAACATCACTAACACTAGTAATCAATCAACAAGAAGCAAATAATCACAAATCAACAAGATTTCATATGTTTATAAGCTTATGTTAGAGATTCATGAATATGTCTTTTAATGTTCATCATGTTTAACAATGTTCATCACTTATTAACCAACTATATATGAAAGATCAAGAGATCATAAGGGCCTTACTACTAGCACAAGGCTAGGGAAGGACACTTGATGTTGATGATGACAAAAGTGGAGGATAATAGCAAATGATGAAAGTCCTTCAAGATCCGCAAGCACCAAGCTTCATTAAACACCTTCTAACACCCTTGAATGAACTTGGAATGGATGGATGGTGGATGAAAGGTGGTGGTAGTGTGGGTGTGGTTCTCGGCCGAAGTGGGGAGAAGGAGAGAGATGGTGAAGTGAGGTGTGGTGATTGTGATCCTCCATGTTCTTCTTATAATCACACTTAACCTTTTATCCAATGGTTTAAGTGTTTTAATAGTACATGACACAATCTTGAGGCAATCCAAGGAAGATCAAGAGGAGATTTAGTGTGATCTTGTAAGATTGTGGAGGTGGGGTCACATAAGTGACCGTCCACTTATAGGGGGGTCTAAGTGTAATTTCCAACCATTAAGTTAGATTAAGGTTCAAATCCAAGTGTTTAGTTACAAGTGTTATTTACTAGATATTTTTAGTGGGGTGTCATGATGTTCGGGGATCATACTAGCTCAGAAACATTAAAACAATGCTTCTAGTGCAATTTTGGTGTTTCGGGTAATGTCCGGTTATTCGATTAGATACCGGTTCATTAAAGTGTCAAACTATTCCGTTTAGTGATCTTTAAGTACCATTTTGTGACACTTTTAATTCCCGACACTTAGGAAAGCATACAGGACCATTTTGCCATATTTTTGCATGTTACTAGCTCATTAAAATGCTGAATTTTGCTGAATTGTGCTGAATTCAGCACTTTGAGTGGGTTTTAGGCACTTTCCGGCTCTTAAACTATCACCTAGTGAAGCAGTTTTGTGATCCTTACTTTCCTACACACTATACTAGTGTGAAACTTAGTCTCTGGCCCATACAGGGTCTCAAAACATTGTTTGTCTATGTACTGGCGTCGTCAGCATTTTTCTGAGTTATCCGTTAACTGTGCTAACTGTGCTTTGTGCATCATGTATGTCAATAAGGTTTGCATGTGATAATCAGATGACGTTATGTAATATGGATGCACATGTAAGTATGATGCAGAAATCAGAAAGCAATTCAAGTCATAAATTGTAAATCCGCACAGTCATTAGGCACTAATCATAGTTAATTATGTCACACCCCGACCACGTAAAAACAACAAATCGTGGCGGAAACGTCGGGGAGTGTTGTAACAGAATTTATTGTTTCAAACCATGGATACAAAGGAGTCTCGTTTTATTAAATATTAAACATTAACATTGTCTTAGCAAGAAACCAACAGTTATAAATCGACTATCATTGTTATTATGTCACTAAGGTCTCGTCCAGATCCTATGTGACTCATGCATCCTAGCAATCAAGCAACATTAAGCAACATCACCTGAAACATATGTAAAAACAAAGTCAGCAAAGAAATGCTGGCGAGTACATAGGTTTTGTGAGAGTGTCAGATTCATGGCTCGTTTACATGTTGAAATAACTCGTACAATTTCGTTAATCGATATTAGAAAACCTTGTTTTGTAAAATGTTTGTATTGTAAAATGAATAACCAAGTCAAAATAGATTGGTCATAATTTATAAACCTCGATGCCATGAATCTTAACCCAAAACTTTTGTTTATGTAAACCAAATCATAAATCGTTCTCGAAATAAAACTCGTATGGTTTATATAGTTTCGTAAACATCGCTGTGTGACATCGTTTAACTCGTTCTTGTTATAGATCTTCGTTCATTTGTTAAAATCATTCAAATTGTTCACTCTTTCAAATCGTTCACTCGTTCAAATCGTTCTCGTTTTAATTGTGAAAAACTATTTTTGGTCGTCTCGCTAATAACATTCAAACCTTTGTGACTCGTTCCTCGTTCAACTCGTTCTTGCATTAACAAACCTCCAAAGGGTAAGTTAACAATCATCAGATTCAGTCATTACCCACCTAACCCACACATAACCATGGGTGTGGTCTGATAACGGGATTTGTCAGATCCTATGGTACCATAACCTAATACTGGTCGGCTTGATCAATGCTAATGAATGTCATTCGTTATGTAACTACAACCAACAAGTTCGTCCACATTATCGAAATCATTATTAGTTTAGTATAAACCATCTTAATTGTTTTTGAAACCATCGTTGAAATATCGAAATCATTTTGATACATATGAATCACCCCAAAACAATTGAAAATAGTAAAAGAGGGGACTATGTACTCACCTTTGGGTGCGTTTTTATATGTTAACACAATCCCTCAAATTGTTTATTTGTCCTAAATTAAATAAGAATGATTTAATAATAACAAACCCACAAAAATTCCGAAGTTTCTCCGATACTTAGAATTTTCACTTAACTTTGAGGTTTTCTCGAAAAGTTATTATTTTTTATTATCTTGGTGTATTTGTATATATGTACTCAAGCGTAATACACATAATTTTGTCAACACTAACACATCATCATAAACATATTGTAAAACACATAGCACATTGTAACACATAAAATTTACCCTTGAATAATCCATTCTAGTGTATGTCGAAAAACACTTATTTTAGCGTTTCGGTGACATTTTTGGGCGTCGGAAGTCACGTATGACCAACCAAACCCCAAGTAAACTTAATATAAGTTAAAATACTTATTTTTATATCAAAAACATCAGTTTGGTTACTGATCTAAAACAGTTTTGTAAAAATGCTCCGAAAAGCCGATTTTTAACCGTTTTACCGCATAGTTTTGCATCAAACGTTACCCGAACCATCCCAAATTGAAATGACTTGAAATTTTAACATAACCCACGTTATTTACTGAATAAAATAATGGTTATACTCATGATAGTTCAGGTCTTAAATAAAGCACATAAATCATGCAATTTCACATAATTTACCACTTTTTAAGCTATATGTACAACATGCAAAGCTATCAAACTTATGTCAAAGTTTCATGCCATTATAATATACCAATAAATGTTATTTTTAGTGTTTATAACCTGTTCATAAATATTTTTGTCATACAATCACTTTTTTATCACTTCTTGAACTTTAAACCAACATATATTCACATGTACAAGTGCCTAAAGCATACTATCATAACATCATCATTTTATGTTAATCTAAATGCTTCAAATATGTGATATATTCAGGTTTATTTGCTGATGTACTTGGACATTTAACATATCATACACAAATCATTAAACACTTGTATTTTAACTATCATTCAAGAACATGTAACAACTTAAACAAGTACTTATCAAAAATAAAGCTCAAAACTCATACACCCATATATATATATATATATATATATATATAGGATAAAGATCCGTTTGGAACCACCTCTTATTGCGAGAACCGCGAGAACCAATGTGAACGCAACCAAAAATGCCTAAAAATAGCTAAAAATCAAACAAAAAATTTTTTTTTAATATTTTTTATAACAAAATCGCTACTTTTCGTAGCCAAAAAAAAATATTAAAAGTAGATTTTTTTGGCTTCTAAAAGTAGCGATTTTAACATAAAAAATATTAAAAAAATCAAAAAAAAAATTTAAGATTTTTTTTTATTTTTTAGGTTTTTTGGGGGTTTAGTTTTTAGCTTTTTAGTTTGGGGGGGGGGGGGGTTAGGTTTTTTTAGGTTTTTTTTGGGGGGTTTAGTTTTTAGCATTTAGCTTTGGGGGGGGGGGTTAGGTTTTTTTTTTGGGGGGGGGGGGGTGGGGGGGTTTAGGTTTTTGGGGTGGGGGTTAGGTTTTTTTTAGGTTTTTTAAGCTATTTTAGGTTGTGTTCACATTGGTTCTCGCGGTTCTCGCAATAAAGGTGGTTCTCGCATGAACCTTACCCTATATATACATATATATATATATATATATATACGGTCATACACACACACATAAACATCACCATTTTTGTTTTGTAACAAGACCCATTTCATTTTAGATTTCAAGTTTAGTGAAAATCCCAAGATTCAAGTGAAACTTCAAATCATCAAGAACAACCAAGAATCAAAAGTATGATTTAAACATAAGTGTTATACCTTCAAGATTCAAGTAGGTTGTGGGATGAGATTTTGATGATAGGAAGCTTGAAATTACTTGAATGCACCTTGGAAACACCTTGGATCTTCACAACCACTTGAAATATGCTTGGAAAGGGGTTTGATTATGAAGAACAAGATTGAAAGAAGGATGAAGATGGTGATGAAGGTGGGTTACGGTCAAGGGGAGAGAGAGAGTGAGGAGATATGGAGTGATATGATGATCTTGGAAAGATTAGGAAGAAGATATATGGAGATGTGGTGGAAGGCATGCAAGCCACTTGTCCATACAAGATCTAAGAAGATATTTGAGAGATATGCAAAATATTTTGGTGATCTTGGTGGGGCCACACATGATATAACCGTGAATATCATATGGGGGGAGGGGTGAAGTGTAATGTTTTTGGTAAATAAGATAAAAGTAGGTATTTAACTGGATACCGGGTATTTTATCTAGCGTTTAAATCCCGGTTTATGGCGTTCTAAATTATTTTTATTATTCTATAAAAATAAACTCGCCAAAATATTACTGAAATAAATTTCAGTTGCCGTGACAGGCTGTGTTGTTTTGCAGTAGAAGCACTGTGTCGCGCAGAAACACGCGGTACACGCTTAAACTTGAAAAATAATGTTTTTAAGCTTTTTAATTTATTTTTCAACACGAACCTGATTAAAAATAAGATTTTAATCATAACAGAATATTTTTGGGATTTAAATATTATATGGGCGGTCACCAACGTTCGTTTCACAGTTTTGTCGTAAATAGTTCTTTAGTTCAAATAAACTTGTTTTTGCCATACCAAATCCTTCGAAACTTATTTCTAAGTTATGTAAAGGATATTTAGGGTATGTTTGGCTTACGTCACAGTTCCGGAGTGTACATCGTGTTAAACTGATTGTGTTTAAGCACCAGTTTGCGTATAACCTTCCAGAAAGTGATTTAAAGCTTGAAATCGGAATCGAATCAAATTGTAAATTCATCAAACACAATAACACATATAATAACACCAAAGCACATTGTTTTATTGATAACCAACATTGTTTTACATTATACGATGATTACAGAACACATTTGTCACAGTCTCCCCTACTTTAGGAAATTTTGTTCCGAAATTTTTACTTAGAGGAAGCTTGTGAAAACAAATGCGGATATTTCGTCTTCATCTGGTCCTCACGTTCCCAAGTAAACTCGGGCCACATTTGGATTCCCAGCAAACTTTAACCAATCGAATCCGTTTGTTCTTCAACTGTTTGAATGTACGGCCCACTATCTCCACAGGTTTCTCGACAAAGTGCATTGTTTCATCGATTTGAATCTCGTCGAGAGGAATGTGAAGATCAACATCTGCTAAACACTTTCACAAATTGGACACGTGAAAAGTCGAATGAATATTTCCAAGCTCTGGAGGTAGCTCTAGTCGATAGGCAACCTTTCTAATTCTTTCAACAATCTTAAATGGTCCAACATATCGTGGTGCAAGTTTTCCTTTCTTTCCAAATCTCACCACTCCCTTCCAAGGTGACACCTTGAGTAGGACACGGTCTCCGATTTGAAATTCCAAAGGCTTGCGTCACATATCCGCATAACTCTTTTGACGGCTTCTAGCTGTCACAAGATTATCACGAATTTTCTTGATTTTGTCTATTGTTTCCAGAATGAGCTCAGGTCCAGTAAGCTGAGCTTCACCGATCTCATTCCAACAGACAGGTGAACGACATTTTCGACCGTAGAGAGCTTCGAATGGTGCCATATTGATACTAGAATGATAACATTTGTTGTAAGAGAACTCGATCAGTGGAAGATGAGAGTCCCAATTACCACCAAAGTCTATCACGCATGCTCTAAGCATATCCTCCAAAGTTTGAATTGTTCTCTCAGATTGTCCATCTGTTTGGGGATGATAAGCAGTGCTTAGAATCAGTTGGGTTCCCAACGCAGATTGCATGGTCTTCCAAAAATGAGATGAAAACTGAGCATCACGATCGGAAATGATATCCAAAGGAACACCATGTCGTGATACAATCTCATCAACATAAATCTTTGCAAGTTTATCAGCAGATAGATCCTCACGAATTGGTAGAAAATGAGCTGATTTCGTTAATCGATCGATAACAACCCAAATAGCATCGTGACCTTTAGATGTACGCGGTAACTTAGTGATGAGATCCATTGCAATGTTCTCCCACTTCCAAACCGGTATCTCTGGTTGTACAAGCAAACCAGAAGGTCGTTGATGTTCAGCCTTGACTTTGAGACAAGTTAGGCATTTCGATACATACAAGGCAACATCCTTTTTCATACCAGGCCACCAGAACTGAGTACGAAGATCCTTGTACATTTTATCAGCACCAGGATGGATAGAATATCGAGACTTGTGAGTTCGTCCATTACCAAGGTGCGAAGATCGTCTTGTTTCGGAATCCACAAACGATCCTTGAAAGGTAACAACCCATCGTCCTTTGTTTCGAGTTTAAGATCAAGTTGAAGCAGTAGCTCATTTTTCAATAAGTCTTTGATCACACAAGATCGTTGAGCTTGAAGGACACGAGATTGAATAGCAGACAGAGTTCGAACAGAATGAAGCTTGACTCGATCCTTTCGACTAAGCGCATCGGCTACGACATTCACCTTACCGGGATGGTAGCGGATCTCGCAATCATAATCGCTTAAGAGTTCAACCCAATGTCATTGCCTCATGTTCAGCTCCTTCTTATTGAGAATATGCTGGAGACTTTTGTGGTCTGTGAAAACCACACACTTCGTTCCATAGAGGTAGTGTCTCCAGATTTTAAGTGCGAAAACCACAGCTCCTAATTCAAGATCATGAGTCGTATAGTTCTTCTCGTGAATTTTCAGCTGTCTAGATGCATAAGCTATGACTTTACCTCGTTGCATAAGAACGCAACCAAGTCCTAGATTTGACGCGTCACAATAGATAACAAAATCATCGTTTCCCTCAGGTAGAGATAATACAGGAGCATCACAGAGCTTCCGTTTCAGCGTTTGAAACGCTTCTTCTTGCTTGGGTCCCCACTAAAAAGGCTTATTTTTCTGAGTCAAAGCAGTGAGTGGAACCGCGATCTTTGAGAAATTAGAAATGAATCGACGATAATAACCAGCAAGACCAAGAAATGATCGAATCTATGTAGGTGTCGTCGGTGTATTCCAATCCTTAATAGCTGCTATTTTGCAAGGATCCACATGGATACCCTGCTCATTGACTATATGACCCAAGAACTGAACTTCTTTAAGCCAAAATTCACACTTGGAGAATTTAGCAAAAAGTTGTTCCTTCTTTAGGAGTTCCAATGTCAAACGAAGGTGTTGCTCGTGATCGGCTCGAGACTTCGAATAAATGAGAATATCGTAGATGAACACAATGATGAACTTGTCTAAATAAGGTTTACAAACCCTGTTCATTAAGTCCATAAAGATAGCTGGGGCATTTGTCAAACCAAAAGGCATGACAGTGAACTCGTAGTGCCCATATCTCGTACGGAAAGCACTTTTGGGAATATCTTCTTCGAGTACACGAAGTTGATGATACCCAGAACGCAGATCGATCTTGGAAAAGCATGAAGCACCTTGCAGCTGGTCGAAGAGATCATCAATTCTAGGTAGGGGATATCGATTCTTGATGGTAAGCTTATTAAGGTCACGATAATCGATACACATTCGAAAAGACCCATCTTTCTTTTTCACAAAGAGGACAGGAGCTCCCCAAGGCGAAGAGCTCGGACGGATGAATCCTTTATTAGACGACTCTTGAAGCTGTTTCGATAACTCTTGCATCTCCGATGGTGCAAGACGATAAGGTGCTTTCGCAATCGGGTTGGCATTGGGTACAAGGTCAATATGAAACTCGACTTGACGAACTGGAGGCAAAGGAGGCAGTTCATCGGGAAATACCTCTGGATAATCCCGAACAATCGGAATATCCTGAATACTCTTGCTCTTGCCTTTCTCCTCGGTGACATGTGCCAGGAAAGCAACATATCCTATACGCAAATAACTTTGGGCCTTCATACACAACATAAGCTTCAAATCACCAGATGGCTTCTCGCCACGAACTTCCAGAACATCTCCAGACGAAAGAGGAATACGAACGATCTTATCGAAACAAACCACCTCAACATGATGTTTGGTTAACCAATCCATTCCCATGATAATATCGAAACTCCCAAGTTGCATCGGCGTGAGGTCAATGGGAAAAAGATGGTTATCAAGGTTTAACTGACAATCACGAATAACAGAATCGAGAATGAGAGGTTTACCAGTAGCAACTTCGACAGATAAGGGTTTCCTCAGTTTAGTTCTAGGTATCGCAAGCAAAGGTTCAAAAGATAATGAAACAAAACTTCTATCGGCACCAGAATCAAAAAGAATAGATGCAGGTCGATTGTTAACTAGAAACGTACCATTAACCACCAAGGTACCATTGACAACGAGGTGGTCAGCTCGAGCCTCGTTTGTATTTAGATTGTACGCTCGCCCACGAGTGGGATTCACATTTGCATTGACATTCACGTTCGGATTCGCATTAGCATTTGCGTTTGCATTCACCAGCCTCGGACAGTTGTTGCGGAAGTGATCAAACTCTCCACAATTGAAACATGAACCCGGTGGGAATCTAGCAGCATTCCCTTGAACTGGAGCTTGATTCTGAACAATCTGATTCTGACCCAAACGGCAGATGTTGGCTATATGCCCAAGCTTACCACACGTTGTGCATTGCCTACAAGCTTGTGGTGCAACATGATGACCATTGCAGTGAGCACAATAAGGTGCGGTACCAGCATACGCTTTCTTTGCAGGTGGTTGAGCTGGTGGGTTCTGAGCAGTAACTGCAAAGTTCTGAGCACCCTTTCGCTTTCTCGACTTCTTCGACGACTCACCTTTCTTGCCCTTACCCTTTTCCTTGACAGATTCGGTCGCCTTCTTCTTATCACCCTTGCAGGTAAGTTTACCCTTCCTGACTTGCGACTCAGTCAGGGTAGCAGATAACTCGATCGCGTGACGAACAGTAGTAGGGTTAACGCCAGTCACAATATCTTGTATGGAATGGGGTAAACCATCGATGTACCTCTCTATCGCTTTCTCCAACGGGGTAACCATAGTAGGACACAAAAGACTGAGTTCCTCAAATCGATCCGTATACGCACGGTGTTCTCCCCCATCTTGTTTTAGATCGTCAAACTCTCGTTCCAAAGCTTGAATTTCGTGACGGGGACAGAACTCTCTCATCATGAGAGCTCGAAGCTCTTCCCATGTTTGTGCCAATGCCACTTCGGCACCCCTGTCGCGCATCACTCCGTTCCACCACGTAATATGAGAAACGAGTGAGGTCGACAATTATGAAAAACAAAAGAGGTATTGAAGATATCGACGGAACATAAGGAAGGCGATCATTTGTTCGTTACCTCGAACAAACAAATGACATGCAGTGACTAATCAAAGTAATGAATCAAAATAATGTATCGCGAAGACATGCTCACCTATAAGTGAATACTCACCCCAAGAGTTCCCAGGTAAGACTGACTGGTCCGATTATGTGGATTTGTACGAACACTCTAGCCTTAGACAGAAAACTCAGGGTACAGGCATTCACTCTTCCAGATTGCACGTATTCACATTATTTAGACCCAAACTTTGACGAGATTTTGAAAACTCAGAAGGCACTAAGCCAAAAATGAGTCAAACTGGAAGGGTCCAAAACCTTACAACAGAGGGTTCAAAACCTAGTAATCAATCATCCTAGGACGGATGATTAATTTTCGAAGCAGATTCGTATTTTGTTTTTAAAATCTAAACACAAATCAACTTGCGTTGGGGTCCTAGAAAGTTATAGTCTAGGTCAAAATTTTACTAATAACCTAATTCCCTATAACCATTGGCTCTGATACCAACTTCTTCTGTCACACCCCGACCACGTAAAAACAACAAATCGTGGCGGAAACGTCGGGGAGTGTTGTAACAGAATTTATTGTTTTAAACCATGGATACAAAGGAGTCTCGTTTTATTAAATATTAAACATTAACATTGTCTTAGCAAGAAACCAACAGTTATAAATCGACAATCATTGTTATTATGTCACTAAGGTCTCGTCCAGATCCTATGTGACTCATGCATCCTAGCAATCAAGCAACATTAAGCAACATCACCTGAAACATATGTAAAAACAAAGTCAGCAAACAAATGTTGGCGAGTACATAGGTTTTGTGAGAGTGTCAGATTCATGGCTTGTTTACATGTTGAAATAACTCGTCCAATTTCGTTAATAGATATTAGAAAACCTTGTTTTGTAAAATGTTTGTATTGTAAAATGAATAACCAAGTCAAAATAGATTGGTCATAATTTATAAACCTCGATGCCATGAATCTTAACCCAAAACATTTGTCTATGTAAACCAAATCATAAATCGTTCTCGAAATAAAACTCGTATGGTTTATATAGTTTCGTAAACATCGTTGTATGACATCGTTTAACTCGTTCTTGTTATAGATCTTCGTTCATTTGTTAAAATCATTCAAATTGTTCACTCGTTCAAATCGTTCACTCGTTCAAATCGTTCACTCGTTCAAATCGTTCTCGTTTTAATTGTGAAAAACTATTTTTGGTCGTCTCGCTAATAACATTCAAACCTTTGTGACTCGTTCCTCATTCTTGCATTAACAAACCTCCAAAGGGTAAGTTAACAATCATCAGATTCAGTCGTTACCCACCTAACCCACACATAACCAAGGGTGCGGTCTGATAACGAGATTTGTCACATCCTATGGTACCATAACCTAATACTGGTCGGCTTGATCAATGCTAATGAATGTCATTCGTTATGTAACTACAACCAACAAGTTCGTCCACATTATCGAAATCGTTATTAGTTTAGTATAAACCATCTTAATTGTTTTTGAAACCATCGTTGAAATATCGAAATCGTTTTGATACATATGAATCACCCCAAAACAATTGAAAATAGTAAAAGAGGGGACTATGTACTCACCTTTGGGTGCGTTTTTATATGTTAACACAATCCCTCAAATTGTTTATTCGTCCTAAATTAAATAAGAATGATTTAATAATCAAAAACCCACAAAAATTCCAAAGTTTCTCCGATACTTAGAATTTTCACTTAACTTTGAGGTTTTCTCGAAAAGTTATTATTTTTGATTATCTTGGTGTATTTGTATATATGTACTCAAGCGTAATACACATAATTTTGTCAACACTAACACATCATCATAAACATATTGTAAAACACATAGCACATTGTAACACATAAAATTTACCCTTGAATAATCCATTCTAGTGTATGTCGAAAAACACTTATTTTAGCGTTTCGGTGACATTTTTGGGCGTCGGAAGTCACGTATGACCAACCAAACCCCAAGTAAAATTAATATAAGTTAAAATACTTATTTTTATATCAAAAACATCAGTTTGGTTACTAATCTAAAACAATTTTGTAAAAATGCTCCGAAAAGCCGATTTTTAACCGTTTTACCGCATACTTTTGCATCAAACGTTACCCGAACCATCCCAAATCGAAATGACTTGAAATTTTAACATAACCCATGTTATTTACTGAATAAAATAATGGTTATACTCATGATAGTTCAGGTCTTAAATAAAGCACATAAATCATGAAATTTCACATAATTTACCACTTTTTAAGCTATATGTACAACATGCAAAGCTATCAAACTTATGTCAAAGTTTCATGCCATTATAATATACCAATAAATGTTATTTTCAGTGTTTATAACCTGTTCAAAAATATTTTTGTCATACAATCACTTTTTTATCACTTCTTGAGCTTTAAACCAACATATATTCACATGTACAAGTGCCTAAAGCATACTATCATAACATCATCATTTTATGTTAATCTAAATGCTTCAAATATGTGATATATTCAGGTTTATTTGCTGATGTACTTGGTCATTTAACATATCATACACAAATCATTAAACACTTGCATTTTAACTATCATTCAAGAACATGTAACAACTTAAACAAGTACTTATAAAAAATAAAGCTCAAAAATCATACACCCATATATATATATATATATATATGTATACGGTCATACACACACACATAAACATCACCATTTTTGTTTTGTAACAAGACCCATTTCATTTTAGATTTCAAGTTTAGTGAAAATCCCAAGATTCAAGAGAAACTTCAAATCATCAAGAACAACCAAGAATCAAAAGTATGATTTAAACATAAGTGTTATACCTTCAAGATTCAAGTAGGTTGTGAGATGAGATTTTTGATGATAGGAAGCTTGAAATTACTTGAATGCACCTTGGAAACACCTTGGATCTTCACAACCACTTGAAATATGCTTGGAAAGGGGTTTGATTATGAAGAACAAGATTGAAAGAAGGATGAAGATGGTGATGTAGGTGGGTTACGGTCAAGGGGAGAGAGAGAGTGAGGAGATATGGAGTGATATGGTGATCTTGGAAAGATTAGGAAGAAGATATAAGGAGATATGGTGGAAGGCATGCAAGCCACTTGTCCATACAAGATCTAAGAAGATATTTGAGAGATATGCAAAATATTTGGTGATCTTGGTGGGGCCACACATGATATAACCGTGAATATCATATGGGGGGAGGGGTGAAGTGTATTTTTTTTTGGTAAATAAGATAAAAGTAGGTATTTAACTGGATACCGGGTATTTTATCTGGCGTTTAAATCCCGGTTTATGGCGTTCTAAATTATTTTTATTATTCTATAAAAATAAACTTGCCAAAATATTACGGAAATAAATTTCAGTTGCCATGACAGGTTGCGTTGTCCGTGTTTTGCAGTAGAAGCACTGTGTCGCGCAGAAACACGCGGTACGCGCTTAAACTTGAAAAATAACGTTTTTAAGCTTTTTAATTTATTTTTCAACACAAAACTGATTAAAAATAAGATTTTAATCATAACAGAATATTTTTGGGATTTAAATATTATCCGGGCGGTCACCAACGTTCGTCTCGCAGTTTTGTCGTAAATAGTTCTTTAGTTCAAATAAACTTGTTTTTGCCATACCGAATCCTTCGAAACTTATTTCTAAGTTATGTAAAGGATATTTAGGGTATGTTTGGCTTACGTCACAGTTCCGGAGTATACGTCGCGTTAAACTGATTGCGTTTAAGCACCAGTTTGCGTATAACCTTCCAGAAAATGATTTAAAGCTTGAAATCGGAATCGAATCAAATTGTAAATTCATCAAACATAATAACACATATAATAACACCAAAGCACATTGTTTTATTGATAACCAACATTGTTTTACATTATACGATGATTACAGAACACAGTTGTCACAAATTAATTGTACGGATGCATGCAAATTTGACAGTTATCACATATTAAACTATACTTTAGTAAACAATATCTTATCAACTATGCTTTAGGAAAACAATATCACATTGGTAGCATATAAAAATATGCCATAATAGTATACCGAAATATACCATTTATCGCGATTTGGTAATACATTCAAACCTTAGTGCATCAAATTACACTTTGGAGACTATAGAAATACCACAAAGGCAATTCTATTTGGTTAAAACGTTGGTTTCTGACATTCCATACAACAGGAATGGGATGTCTAGTCCTATAGCGCTATATCGTACTACCAATCGGCTTGATCATTGTTAATGAATGTATAAGTAACAATATGAATGAAAAAATAGTCTAACAAACTTTGAAAATCAATGTTTTAGCCATGGACAATAGTTCAATTCATCAAAAGATAAGTACTATGCATGTGTAATCATATAGTTGAAATCATGAAAATAGTGTATCGGTACATATGAATCACCCCAAAACATTTGAAAACGTAAAAGAGGGAACTATGTACTCACTTGAGATTGCAAGTATCCTTGATTAAGTGTCCTAACAAAGCTCGAGAGATCAAGGAATCAAGTGGTACCTAGAATGGAATCACTATGTTAAATAATCGGATCATAAATCGGGAGACAAGATAGAATGAAGTTCTATAAATCAAATGAGTATTGGAACTCATATGGCATGATTTAATAGACCTAACATTCTGATTAGAAAGTTATCCTAAGTGCTTTTGACCCGTTTCGACTCGTTAAGGTAGTTTAAACTACTTCAACACGTCGTTTGCGTAAAACTAAGGTCGGATGGTTATCTATGTCCTATGTTAAGTCTTACATGCCCAATTATGTTTAAATATGTTACTAAATCGGTTTAGATGTCAAAAACTTGATCACATATGCAAAATATGAATTTATGATCAAAAAGGGCATTTTGGTCATTTTCATTGGGCATATAAACGACTTAATGGATAACAAACCAACCTAAGTGATCATAAGGTATAACCTCAGTAGGTTATTCCCCATGCAACTATGATCACTAAATAAGTTTGGTTGGATCCTAATGATCGACCAAATGGGTCGGGTTCGAAAGTCTAAGTGGTTGTCAAGACCGCTTAACTTACGACCCTAAACAAGCACTAAACTAGTAGTGACGAGTTAAACATGTTAAAACATGATTAACTAAGTTAGAAAACTGATTTGGTATCAAAACAAAGTGTTTTGATACCTAAAAATAGTTCCGTCGCAAAATGCGCATAAATATGCATTTTGACCGAAACTTTGGCTCGTCACTACGCCTAGTCGACGTGGTAATCAGTAGGTATAATCACTAAGGATTATAACCATCGTGATTACAATCACGTTGCAAAGTTCAATTGAACTTTGATTTGACCAGTTGATGGTCAAAACCGAAAGTCAAACTGTTAGTCAAACTGTTTGACTTTCAGCTCTAAATGGCTGAAAATAAAGACTAAGCCATGAAAGAACACTTACAAGGCTCTATGGCTGATAGATTGAACTAGAAGAACTCAGGTAGGTGGCTCCCAAAGATGGAAATCCTCCACTTAGCGTTCAATAAAAGAGAAAAGAATGAATGTGCAAGGAATGAGGTGAATTAGGGGAGTATTTATAGTTGTGGAAGTGTTGTAGGATCATTCCAAGTGTTTGTGTAGTGCCCAAGCAATGAATATTGACCATACAAGTGTTATGGCCAACTAGCATATGCTTGGAGAGGTGTTAACTTGGTGCCCACACAAAGGAAATTGCATAAAAGTCCCTCAAGAATCATGCAGCAGATGAAAATAGACTTGTTGTTAAAAACATGGGGTCGCGTGCCGTAACATTAAGGCCCTAAGGCCGTCGCGCGACGCGAGCACACATGCTGAAGTTTCAGAAACGTACACTTTCAGTCCCTGCACATAATAACTTGCGTATTTTACGTATTTAACCTCCGTTAAGCCATTTTCAAGGCTCTACAAGGATGTCAAAGTATAGGGAACTCAAAATATGCTCGGAAATATCACGGATGTCGGTTCGTTTGGTCGTACGGTCGCATTATTCGGTTAATTACGACGAAACTCGAACGGGCGCGAAAACGATCCAAATTAAGCGACGAATGGTATTTTTGCATTCCTATCACTAAAATAAAATATTTTAGTGAATACAAAAATTTTTGGATGTCCGGATGCGGTCTGAACATAAGATATGCGCGTAAATACAAACAAACGTCGTTTTTGACGCTTTTAGTCGCTTTGCGCATTTTCGCACACCGAACCCCTCAAAGCTTATTTCTAAGCTATGTTAAGGTTATTTATGGTATGTTTAGCTTATGATCATGTTCCGGAATGTATGTTGCCATACGAAACGGCAGACTTTTGCAGTTTAACGCAAATAGTCCATGTGATCGAATAAACTTGTTTTTGCCATACCAAACCCTTCAAAACTTATTTCTAAGTTATGTAAAGGTTATTTAAGGTATTTTAATCTTATGTCACTATTCCAGAGTGTTTTCCGCATTAAACTGATTACATTTGCGTAACAGTTTGCGTATAACTTTCCAGAAAGCGATTTAGAGGTCGAAATCGAACAAGAATTGATATGTATAGATGTCATATGTAATTGTACAAATCCCGAGACTCAAACACAGGATTTCATTGGGTTTGTATTTGTATGATGGTTGTAGAGGCACATGTGTCACACTTTTCATTTTTCTTCTTTTATTTTTGTAAAGATGTCGGTTATGAAATTACGATTATGGCTTAGTTTCAACTTCGGGAAAAAAAATCAGAAAAATTTGCCTAAGGTATTTTTTGCTAAGCAACAAAGCAATAGAAAAAACCGATACTCTTTACGCCTTTCGCCATTTCAATAAAACATATCAAACCCGAACCACAACCTACCCTTTAAAAGTCCTCTTGATAATTGCAAGGATTTAAACGTCAAAAAGGAGGAGGTTTGATCGATTGTGAAGCTTGAGGTAGAAGTAAGTTCCAAAACCGGGCACGAGCATTCTCACTTACACAACTTCGGCCGAGTGTTGAGTGACCACTTGTGAGGTGTGTAAATTTGTATATAACTAAATGGAATTTTATAAAGGCATGTTGTAGGATCGGTTTTCGACTCCATAACGATTGCGTATCGACACGTGTGACGTGCGGAATCCATACACGTGCGTGGACCGAACACAAGAACCGTACTATAATCGTGATTTTATTGATAGATCTGCAAAGTACAAAGAAACTTGAATCACCTTGCCACTTTCTCTCTCTATACTCTCTCTCTAACCTTCAAAGCTCCAAGTCTCAAATGTGGCAAAAAGTCCTAATCTCTAACCCTAAGGGTTCTATTTATAGGCCAAAGTTATAAGGAAAGACTCCTTATTTACAATAATGCCACCTTGCCTTTACTTAACTAAATATTACAATATAAAGCTAGAATTAATCTATTTCTGCTACGATCTGTCTTGACGCAGGCGATAGACATAAATGCACCAACAGACTCCCCCTTGGATATTACCGCAGTCAATCTTGTAGCGTCTTGTCTTTCTCTCTCTCTCTCTAAGTCTTCTTAAAAATTTGACGTCTTCAGTAAACACAGACTCTCTCTTGTTTGAACAAAATCCCCGTGGATCTCTCTTCAGCTTCAGCTCCCCCTTTCGGTAGACTTTTTCTTCAGGCTCCCCCTTTCGTCAAGCTTCCGTGCTTTTGGGATCGACACCTGGCTTTCCGGATACAAGCTCCCCTTGCGTTGAGCTCGTCTTTAGACTCCCCCTTAGACTCGGCTATCGGGATCGTAGTCTGGTACAACATCTGCATTTTCTCAAACATTTATAAGTAAAAACTTTTTGAATATCCAGGAATAATGACCTGGCTTTCAAAAACTTTTAATCAAGAACCTGGCTCTAAAATATAATAATATGAATATATCCAGGAATACTTGACTTACTCCCCCTATCAAATTGCTTTTAAAGATTTGACGATTTAAGAATCCAAAATCGAAACCTAGCTCTTTACAATAGATTTTCACAATTTAAGAATCCAAATCCCTCACAGTTAATCATCCAAGTCCAACTTAATGACCTTGGAGATTTCACAAACTGTTTTTGATTTTTGATTTTAATAACTACAAGTTTCAAACTAATGAACTTGTTTATTTTCAGAAACACGATCAGCATACTTAGATTTTGAAACTCAACTCTCAGACATCGGTTGTCAAAAATAAAGTGGAATCAAAATCTTTTTGTATTTTTATGAAACATAAAGTAGTAAAGAAATATTTACAAACATATTTACAGACAATATTTTTGTTTGAGTTCGCGTCAGAGGATCATATCAGTTTTTGACAAATCACTAGCACCGTTGAGCTTTAAACACTTTAAGTTCTAAACAATTCACTTAGATTGTCAGTATACTGATCCACTTTAAATTTTCACACAAAGTTCAATCGACTCGAGATACGAGATTAGTGTTTTAAGGACTTAAACTTATTCGCGTGTCCCACCTCAGAATATACTCCCGTATCAAAATTCCCTAGATTCACTCTTACAGGTGAGTATACCAATTTGATATCTGTATCTGGGTTAGTGCGAGACCTTGAGAGCTCAGGTATGAACTTCCGTTCAGTCAAAGAGATGAAGGCTCGACTTTAGGTGTGTTCCCCTTGGGAATCTTCTTTACAACTGCATTTGATTCGTATCTTTCGATATTTTATCAATTTTTATACAGAGGGTAAGCTTTTAAAGCACGTAAAGTATTATACGAGGTCTAGGCCATTGCTTCCGCAATATCAGAAGACCAGGTATAATACCCCAGATATCAAACAGTATAAAGACCTAGTATCTCAGAATCAGGCAATCTCTCAAACAAGATTTTGGGGGTTACCCATATATCCGAGAGATGTTCCCCACGAGATAAGTAAGTATTTGATATTTAGGTTTATATCTCGAAAACAATCTACTAAGCGTGTAAAAACCTACTGGCATATCATCAGTGAGACCGTTTATCACATTAGACTTTCTATTTCTTTAGCATACTGTGATTTTCTACTGATGTACTATGATTTCCTCTTTTTACACAAAACTCTTTTTGATTTTATCATGTTTTTGGCTTTTTCAAATTTTCTAATGTTTTTGGATTTTCTGTCAATTTCTTACTCCCCCTAAAATTCAAAACCATTTAAAGAAAATTTGACAACCTGACATTGATAGCTTTGTCTCGCCATCCATTTTCTGCTTTTCATGCTCTGTTTTGCAGAAAATAAAATGTACCCCCATGATTTACAACACATTGATATTCGACAGTTTGAAAATCGTTTTTCAATCTTGTGAAATTAATCATGTTTGTTCAGTCATGAGGGTTTCGGCATATTCTCTCAACATATTTTTGAAATTTTTTATTTTTGACAAATTTAAAAACAAACATATTTTGGATTTTTCAAATTTTTGACAAAAAAAACATATTTTTGGTTTTTAAATTTTTAGTTTTTAGGGTTTTTGAAATATTGTTTATTTATGTACAAAAATGAACAAACTCCCTGTTTAACAGTCGAAGGGATCAGCAGCCTCTTTCTCTCGTGCCTGGTTGCTTCCTCCATTGGTTTGACTTTCATCCTCTTTCTGAAGCACCTGCACATTCAAAGTATTCAATTACTTGAACAAGTTAGCCTAGGTCTGTTTGACCTTAGGCATTTCGACACATATGATTCATTCAACTTCCGAAAATTATCATCGTTTTGAACAAACAACTTTTCATCTTTTACTTCATCAGTTTTCTGTTCAGAAACTGGTTGTGTCTTAACCACCCAACCTTGTCCTTTTGAAGCACTTCTCTTGTAAAAATGTGATTCATTTTGAACATTTTGATTTTGAACAACAACTTTTGGTTTACAAAACTGGTTTGGTTTTGTTGCATCAACAGTTGTTTTCCAACTTTATGTTGTTCTAAATCTGTGTGTCACTGGTTTCCATGTTTGTTGTGAGTCAGCCTTTGACATTTTTGGCTTCCAAGTTTGCTTTGAATCAAACTTTGTTGACTTCTGGTTCACAACATCAGACTTCTTTTTCTTTTCAACATCAACAGGTTTTAGATTTGGACACTTGCGAGCAAGATGTCTTGTTTGATCACATTCGAAACATGTTCTCTTTGACACATCTTTCACCTGTTGTTGTTGCTTTTTCTTTTGAGCATAGAACTCTTCATTAGACTCACGCCTAAATTGGAGTTCTTTATCTTCTTCGAAACTTGTTCCATGAACAAAATTCATCTTTGTCTGATGATTTGGCGTTTCATTTCTCTTCCAATTTTGTTTCTTTTTATAACCCAACCCAGCCTTCATGTTTTTCTTTTTGAAACCAGGTTTGCTATAAAAAGTTTTATGACTCTTTCCAACGAATTTTGGAATCTCAGATTTTTCAATTTCAATCATTTTGAATACTTTGTCAATCTTTTTCTGAAATCACATTCTGAATCAGGACTTCAATATCTAAGAATAATTTGTCTGATCCAATCATGGTATAAACCAATCCTTTTGAATCATCATTCGCATTTTTCTCAGATTTTGAGTTTTTTAGATAACCTTCATGAAAACTACCTTCATTTTCATCATGTGATTCAGATTTACCTGTTTCAACGGACTCTTCTTTCAAGACACTTTCAACGACCTTACTACCACCTCTGAATCACTAGAATCATCAGATTTGGAATAGGTTACGTCAATGTTATCTAGCAATTGATCAACCATGTTGAAAGCTTTTTCCACCTTCCCGTCATCATAGAATGTGAATTTTTCCTCAAACGGTGCTGATGATATTCTGAGCCAATTCCATTCTTGTTTTGCTCAGAATCTTTACCATTCGGTTTTAGATTGAAAATGCATTCAAGAACATATGATGAAGCGTGATAACTGTGTAACTTGTTGTCTTGTTCTAAATCAGCTATTTTACGCTTTAGCTTAGCAACATCCTCAATGTAAGAGTTTATAACTTGTTGCTTTATTGAATAATGTCGCTTAAGCGTATCATATGTTTCAGAACAATCTTTCAATCTCGATTGAACAAGTTTCATTTGACTCTTCACGTCTTCATATGATTCTTTTGTGATATGATATGCAAGTTTTATTGAATCATACTCCTTTTTCATTTCTTGAAAAGCATTTTCTTTTTGTAAACATTCTTCTGTCATTTTTGAAACCTTTTCTTTCAAACTTTCATTTTCTTTTTCTAAAAATTTGCATTTTTGTGTTAGCTTTTCATCATTATCTTTTAAAATCTTTTCGTTTTCTAACATTTCTTTACATTTATTTTAAAAACTTCTTCGATTTTAGTGAATTCTAACTCTCTTATTCTGAATTTTTCATCCTTTTTAGTACAAGCACTGCACGTTTCCATGCATTTCTTACACTGTTCAACAGTTTTATTCAAGACTTCAGATTTAGTTGAAGTATTTACCTCAGTGATTGGCACTTCGGCGTTCGCTTTTGTCTGTTGTTTCCCACCAGCATCAGCACCATCATCTACTTCAACCAAACTTTCAAGCTTCTTCTCAGCTTCTTCTTTCTTCTTCAAATCATCTTCATTCTGCTGTTTTTCAGTAACAGCTTCTTCTTCTGGTTTCTGTTCTTCTTTTTCACCTTCTTCTTCCTTGACATCTTCCACTTTCTTTTCATCGGCAACCTTCTTCAGTTCATCCACCATATTTTTAACATTCTTCTTCATCTATTTGTCTTAGACTCGCAGTCATCACATCTCTGATGATTTTATCCAGCTTTTTCTCATAATGTTTATCTTTCGCAACATTTGAATAGTACTCGCCGGATAGAGGGATTACTGCAAGAACGTCGTCAAACACCACTTCCTTTCGATGGACAACTGGTTCTCCTTTGCTGTTGTCATAACATTCTCGTTTCTTATCATATCTTCTATAATTCTTTGCTTCTTTGTATTCTTTCTCCATTTCTTTAATCCGATATCCTGCAATACACCTCTCTCTGTATGTTTTTTCTTTTAGAATCTCTTCTCTCGTTTTCTCTTTTATCTCAGCAACAAATGCACGATGTTTGTTTGATAATATAGTTCTGCCATGTGCTGTGAACCGATCATCAACAAGATCATCTTCTGGAAGAAATTCGCTCGAGTCAAACCCTTCATCATCTTGAATCACAACACAAGCTCTTGAGTTTTCCTTTTCAGGATTATCTTCAATTTGTTTCAACCTTGGTGATTCCTCTCTGTTCTTGTGATAGATCGCCTTTTGATAGTAATCTTCTTTAAACGGATTAGCTTTTTCTTCAACAGCAGAGTTTCTGCATTCTCTTTTAAAATGACCCTTTTGCTTGCATTTGAAGCTGGTCACTTTTGATTTATTGAATCCCAGCTTTGTTGATGGTCCACAGATTGATTTTCTGCCAGTAATATCCATGAACCGCTGAGCTCTTCGAATGCAGCTTGCCAAACACCATCTCAGATCAATGAGTTCCATCTCTTCTAGATCGATCTGGTCGTAATCTTCCTTTGTCAGTTCGGAAGTTCCAATTTTCCCAGCAACCAGATCTTCGTATGATTCCAGAATGGATCACAGAAGACTCATTTGTTGTTTAGCAGCATTGATGTTCATTGTTGGAGAATTCTTTATCTTTAAAGCGATGTTGCAGAGAATCTCTTCAGGTTCTTCAGAGTTTGATGTTCTTGACGATGAATGATATCCCGGATCGTAGCTTGACGAGCTTTTCTGTGGTTCTTTTGTCTTCTCAACAATGTATGCAGTCTTTATCGGCTCGCTAACTGTCACCGAGGGTACACTGCCCTTGTAGTAAAGACCGACATTCTGGTGATGCGAAGAACTGCTCATCTTGCTTTGCTTTTGCAGCTCAAGCTCATGACTTTCTATCTTTTCTATCAAAACATCAAGAGAAATTGTATCAAACAACACATCGTTTTTCAAAATAAACACGAACGTTTGCCACTGATCAGCTCGTGGTAATGCTTCAATGATTTTGTCAATGATTTCTTCCTGTGTTTTTACAATTTCAAACCTTTCAAGTTCGATTTTAAGGTGACAAAATCTTTCAATCATTTGTCTTACTGATTCACCTTTTAAACTGTCAAACAAATCAAATTCCTTTTTAAGTAAAGCTATTTTATTCTTTTTGATTTGTTTACCCCCCCTCAGCTTTAACCCGTAGAGCTTCCCACACAGATTTAGATGACCCATCGTGATTAAGCAATGCGAAAATGTCATCTCTAATCGATTGTTGGATTAGGGCAATCATTCTTTGTTCATATGAGAAGTTCTTTTTTTCATCAACGGATAAGCTTTTGAGTGGAATCTCTTCGTTTTTATCATCGACTGGTCTACTGTATCCAACTTCCATGCAAAACCAGCTTTCGTGCGCATAAGCTTTGGCCCAGTTGATGAATCGTTCTTTCCACCATGTGTAATCTTCAATACTTTCGAGCTTTGCTGGTTTCGAATGTGTTCCGTAAAAGTTATCATGATTAATTGTAACGCCCCAAAAATCCTATATTTAATAAATATGGCATATATTAGAATTATGTATGAAATAACTTAACTAGATTTGACTAACTAAGATTAGTTAACTTAGTTTGTATATCTATTAGTCTCAAGAAGGAAGTGATAAATTAACTAAAGTACAAGGGTTAATCTTGCACATTTTAAGTGAAGTTTGGTTTAAGTGGGGAAGACCACCAAACATCAGACATAAGTCTGATGTTGGTGTCGATGCAAGCCAAGGAGCCAAGAGGGTTTCTCATGGTGATGAATGTTGAAGAATTAAAGTAGAATCCAACCTTAACTCTCTTGCATGAATCAAGATTCTACATCATCTAGCCCTAACAATCATGTGGTAAGTTAAATTATGAGTTCTAGTGATTGTGGATAAAAGGGGTTAGAATGAATCCATGAATTTAATTGAAATTGGAATTAATACTTGTTAATGCTATGGTGTTTAAGTGTATTTATGGTCGAATTTTGAGTTATCTTGATGATTTAGTATGAAACCCATGTGCATGAGTATGAAGATGATTATGATGAACATGTAATGTTAAATTGTGATTGTGTAGATGCATAAGATGTTATATGATAGTTTTGATAGTTAAACATGATGTAGAATTATTGACAATGTAATTTTGTTTGAATGTAGTGGTTCATGAGATGAATTTGGGAGAACATGCTTAAACCACTTGTACATTATGCTTAGAAAGTGGTATGCACACCAAGTGTTTGATGAAATGCTTAGGTGAAAATGATAAATGGAATTATATGCATATAGCGAATGATAATGGGTGAAAATGATAGTGAGAAATTTGATAGTAAGTATCATGAGGAATATGTCTTTGATCAAGTCCATGAAAGAACGTAGTTAATGAATGATTCGGTAGAAGTGTGCCTTATGGGCTTGCACAATATGCTTGATTTATGTAACGCACACCTTGTGGGTTATTCGGTTTACCTGTTAGTGATTGATAAGTAAGGGTGAAACATATGAGATTATCGGAATGGGTAGTGTTGGAAGGATGTTGGGTTAGCTAAGTATGTGATAGGGTGATAGTTGGGAAGTTATGAAAATGCTAATGTGAACGAAATGAGTATACATGTAATTAGGTGATCATGTGTTCGTATGTATTTTACTACATGGGTATGAAATGTTTATGGTACCATTAGTATGACCGACCACATCGATATGGACATATGTACCTAAGTTGGAAGCTTGCATACTTAACCGTTGACTTTATGAAAAGTCAATGAATATTAGAATAGCATGATTAGAAATATTAATATGATTGTAAGACTAGGAGGATTGTGTGATGCGTGATGGATCGTTAAATGTCATACTTGATGGTATGTTAAAGTGCGTAAAATCTGAATGATGTATTGTTAAATCTATGCCTTGTGCTTGTTGGAATTGACTATTGAAAGTCACATGTGAGATAGGAACTAGATACGATTGGTGATATGTAAATCTTGTATGCTAACAAGGATGTGAATGTGGTGACATGTAAAGGATAAGCATCATGTCAAGATAACGCAAGCACGAATGGCAAACGGGTCAAGAGGAGGCGAGGAAGCGATCACCAATATAGACGCTTAAGGTAAGTGATTCCAATTCACTTCTTAGTATGTATAAAGAATTTTGATATTTATGAATATGGGGGAAAACATGTAAGGTTATGTAATAAATGAGAGTACTAAGATAAGCATTGATTTAGTGAGACGAAAGTAGTTATCTAAGACGAAGGTAAATTGGTGAAATTAAACGGGTCGAATAAATGCACATATGTATTGTAACGGTAATGAAATTCGTAAAGATTAAGGACTCGGGGTAAACATTTTTAGTCAATTATGTAGGGAAATGCTTTACGGACAATTAGAAACAAGTTTCAAGTGATTCAGATGTGAATCGGTTAAGATATGATAGTTTTAGTAATAAAAATGAAAGTTGTGCTGCACTCTACCGTAGCTTACGGTAGCTACCGTAAGCTACGGTAGGTACTGAAGGCATCCTTCCACCGTAAGGCAGTGTCTTGTTACCGTATTGATTTTATGGCCACCGTGAGCTACGGTAGCCACCGTAGCTTACGGTGGAGGTCAGATGCAAAATGAAAAGTTTATGCAATTCTTCGTTTTTCTTCGAATTAGGACCCCTTGAACCCATTCCAAGCCCCGTTAAGCGTCACTAATGTACCTCTACCCTACTAAATGGCTTGGTAAGCTACGGGTAAGGATGGAACTCATTTTTAAGATCCGAAATGTACCCGAAAGTCACTTAAAAAGCGTTTAAGAAGTGTGAGTAAAAACGGGATGTATAAGCGAGTATGAAGGGATAAGAATTAAGTTTGTGGGCAGTATGTATAGATTTAATTTCATTCCAATAGCTGAAGCTTATAAGTAATCATGAATGAGAGTGAGTACATGTACAAGTTTAAAGGTACGTGTTCTATTATATGGAGATTTGTGATAAAAATAAGTCAGTAAATCATCTAGTATTACGTTTATATGTATGTATGTGAGTATGTATGTCCGTAAGTAAGTATGTATGTATGTAGGTAGGTACGAAATGTGTATGAACATACAAGTGTAGATACTCATGCATGAAGTAGGATTTATTATGTGTGAACGAAACGATTTTGTATTTATGCTTATAATTATAGTTCTAACATGTTTGAACAGTCACGTTACTAATGGTGTGCCTTGAGAATGGAACAGGAATGCAGATATGTTAGTATTGGCCTTTCAACGATTTGATGCTCGGTGTAAAGAATGAACCCAAGGGAATATCATGTCGGGTTACATATATAAAATGATAGATTGCTAAGCGGTTATGTATATTTTATGCCTTTATACTAAAGTATAAGATGTCACTAATTATTAGCATGTCGGTTGTGAATGATAACTGCAGGTTCTATGGATATTATTATCATCATGAAGATTTTGCGGGTAAATATCGAGTTAAGGAGCTCAGGTTGTACAGAAGGGTAGTCATGTAAATAGTGTTCATATGTTACTTTTGTTACGTCTTTATGTAAGAGTAATGTAATAATCCTTTTTGAATGATGCCTTAAAAGCCTTATAAGTATGATAAATTGCTAGAATTAAAGAAATTTTAAGACTCGTATTTCCGCTGTGATGTTTTGGGTTAAAACGTATATGGGTGTTACAAGTTGGTATCAGAGCCCTGGTTTGAGGGAAATCAAGTAAGAAGATGTAAATACTTGAACTCAAACCTGTGTGCTCTTGTGACAAGAAACCCGTCCAATCTGAGACTCGATCAAGATCTAAGAGTAGAAGCAAAGGTAAGTATGTACTTAAGTATGTATTTGAAGAAAACTAACAGTATGTTATGTGTAAGGTAAGCATAATTGCTTGGAGAGGATGGTCCGTGAATGCGGTCTAGGACCGGCACCATGGCATGTAATAAGACAAATTGACCCCAGGTATGTAGGGTGCATGTAATGGCAAAGTCTATCAAGTGAAGGAAAATTTTAAATGATATATAATAATAGTATAGGAATGAAGTTTCGAAAATGTTATACGTGTCGAAATCTAATTCTTCAGATATAAGGTGATGGTTACACGAAGACACGAAACTAGTATGTGGATTGCGTACCTGGCCAGTACGCAAGAAACATATGACGTTCGTGAGACTGTGGTAATTGTTACCGGTATGTCCGGTAGAATTAGGTAGTAGGTGGACGTGAGGGTGGATGGAATAATAATAAGACTCTCAAGAAAATTTAAAGCACCCTATACTAATGTAAAGTATGAATGATACGTTTGAACCCGCGAGACTGATTCAAACATAGAAGTAACGGAAGGTACGAGTGGTATGTATGAATCCGCGAGACGGATTCAAAACATAGAAAAAGAATGAAAGGTGGAATGAAAAGTCCGAATTCGTAAGTAAGTACGGACCAAAGAAGTAAATATTCTTAAAGCAAGTATTATCCAAGTTATGTTTTTATATTTATATGAATGTGTTGTATGGGAGATGGTTGAAAGGGACAAATGAGTCATACGGATCAAATGGTGATTGCCATTTAAATCTGGCATTTAATGATTTGAATTATCAAGTCTTATACTTGTAGGTGAGCATAAAGTAGGATTATCCAATGCCACAAATTGGAAAGAGATAACCAACGCAAGGTATGGATAACGAGTCAGTGGATTTGACTCGCATTAGGTATGTATAAAGGCTATGCATTTAATAGGAGTTTATAGCTAGACTAGAGAGGGATGTGTCAGATTTTGAGTAATAGGATGATTAGAATTGAAACCCACTTCTAGTGGTGAAGATGATGACATAAGTGATTCACCCATGTTAAAACCTTGCATGAATCATTGATGTGCATAGTGTACGTAGTGAATTATTGTTAGATAGGTTGATTATAGCATGTATATTAAGTTGATTCTTGTTGTAAATTGATGAATTGTGTATGAATTAGTAGGGACGGGAAAGAGTGAATTTTTGCAAAGTATACTAAGATGATGAAATTCTTAGTGTGATGATAGTAGTAAAGCGGGTGGAAGGGTGCTCACGAATGGGAGCATATTTCACGAATGAATGAGGCCGAATCTGGTACGGAAGGTACCAACAAAGAAGCGGACCTATCTGGCTCACGGATCACTGATCTATGTAATGAAGGCGAGGTTAGTAAAATGTTTAATTCTAGATTGATAAGTAAGAATGTCACACCCCCAAAATCCACAAGCGGAGTATCACCGCTTGGAGGCGTGACATGACCAGGATCAAGCCACCAATCATATTGAACAATGCAATTAAGTAAAAAAAACCAAACCCAATATAATTGGTGTTCAAAAGAAACCAAACATGTTTAAGTAATCAGCGGAAGCATAGTAATGTTCAAATAACCAAAACATAGTTTAAAGTTCAAATGTTAAGAACGGGACATAACAGTCCATATCCCACAACGACCTCTCCTCCTCGTGCAAGCTCCATAAGCACCTAACGACCTGCAAGGCATGTAACAACGAGTCAACAACAAAGTTGAGCGAGTTCACAGTTGGTTGTTTAGTTTTACAAGTTTGTTTTGAAAACCATAAGTTGTTTCGTAAACCACGAGTTAACCAGTATCTTTGTTTCCCAAACCATATCCATAATCAGTGGGGGCTTCCCCATGTGAACCACTAGACCGTTACCATATCGACAACTGACAAAAGTAAGTTGTGCCCTAAGTCAATGTCTATCATCATTGATTCAGTGACCAGATCCATTAGTACACGCCCGTCCTACCGGCACGGTGTGAGGCTTGTCAACCCTAATAGCGCTACTAACTAATGACCCGCTCGCCATTGGCCTGGCGATTAAGTCGATATAAAAATGAGGGACTTCACGATAGAGTTTTGTCTAGTAAGTTTAAGGTTGTTGTCCTACCCAAGGAGGACGAACGTACGTATTCTACCCAAGGAGAATACGTATGATTAACATTGGCATCCTACCCATGGAGGATGGAGGTACATATCCTACCCAAGGAGGATATGTAGGTTCCGTTTTTAATTCTTTAACCCATTCCCAACCACCGAGAATCCCATGCCTTAGAAAGTGTGTGAACTTACCTCAGTTTGCTCGGTTTGCTAACTTACGTGCTAACGAATATTCAGTCAAAGCCTATAGCATGCACGTATACACAATCAGTTTATGTTCGTAATGACTCACATGCAATCTAACATCACAAAGTGTGCTTGGCAGTTAACATCATGTAACACGTAAACAGTTATTTCACGTTCATACTATTCATGCTTCACATAATTGATTTCTCAGTCTATTCTAACATAGTTATCCATTAATAGACTTAACAGACTTAACTGAGTTACTGTGATTGTTTCCCAACTTGACGAACATCCCTGTTCATCACGAACTCCCTTCGGCGAAAACCCCCAGGCGACGAAATCTCAAAGGGTTTTCGTCGTTATTGTATTTTCATCGGGACAGGGTTTTCGTCGATCCCGGTGTTCCAGCAGTTAGTTACATAAAACTTTAACTTACCAAGTTCCAATCATCATCTAACAGTTACGTATCACATGATCCCTAATTGCAGTCTAACAGTTGCATAATTATATCACCATCTCTATTATACAGTAAGCATTTATATTATAATCCTTAAACAAGCATCCAACAATTTCCTCAATAACTAAATCACATACCAAAGTTCAATAATACAAGAAAACATAAGTCCTGAATCATGTAAACCCTAAGCCATTGTTCCAATCATCATCCTAGACCCTCGATCTCATCAGATTCAACGCATATAAATAGTTCATCCATATTAACGCCAATAAACACATCAATTGATTAGTCAAGACATATAACAAAACCCTAAACATCACCACGTATGATCATAGTTTCTAATGCAATCCTACAATCACATTAGACCACAGGAAACATATATCAAACTGTCAAAGAATCATGCAATCAATTAAGTAAAGGTGTAACTAACCATGATGTATAGAAACAGGAACAAAAGTCGGAATGATTCAAAGATGATGATGATGATTACCGTGTGATTCGAAAGAGAAGAGGAAAGAGTCTAGGGTTTCTCAATAGCAAGTTACGTAACCCACATCCTTTTATACGAGAGTTATAAAGTGCTGGGCCCTTAATGGGCTTTGGCGAAATCTGGGCCGGCGAAATCCCTTGATTTCATCGTGAGGGTTATGGCGAAAACCCTTGGGTTTTCGTCAAGACATGCTATGGAAAAAACTCAGTTTTCGTCAAGCTTAATCAAGGTGAAACGATTTAAGGTTTTTAACTATTAAACGGATTACAAGATTATAACACTAAACACATGAACACCTTAACACATTAATCACATTTATCATATAGTAGCATGCACAAACTAGAATGGAACAAGTATTGTGTAGAGGAAAGACCTTGAAAACTCGAGTTGTCACATCATCCCTAACTTGAAAGAAATTTCGTCCTAAAATTTAGCACGTAGTTACTGAGGAAGCTAGATAGGTTGCGTGGTTTCCTGGTTTTCCTGGGGTGTCACATCATCCCCCCGTTGGTTTGGAATTTCGTCCCTAAATTCCGCAGTAGCTTCAGCCTCAGCAGTGATTGCACTTTTCTCGAATAACTGGGGATACTTGAGTTTCATTTGGTCTTCTCGTTCCCAAGTGAACTCTGGGCCACGACGGGAGTTCCAACGAACTCGAACAAGAGGTATTCTGGTGCGCTTGAGAATCTTAACGTCTCGGTCTGTGATTTCTACTGGTTCCTCGACGAATCGCAGTTGATCGTTGATTGTGAGCTCCTTCAAAGGAACTATGAGGGTCTCATCTGACAGACACTTCTTCAGATTTGACACGTGAAATACGTTGTGAACTTCGCTGAGTTCTTCTGGTAGATTCAATTTGTTAGCCACTTTGCCAATTTTCTCAATGATTTCGAACGGTCCAACATAACACGGATTGAGTTTGCCTCGTTTGCCAAAACGAACTACACCTTTCCAAGGTGAGACTTTGAGTAGCACTCGATCCCCAACCTGGAACTCGAGTGGTTTCCTGCGCTTATCAGCATAGCTTTTCTAACGGTCATGAGTTGCCGCCATTCATTGTCATATCTGAGCAATCTTCTCAGTTGTGTCTACCACAAGTTATGGGCCAGTGATTTGGCTGTCACCAACTTCTGCCCAGCAAAGAGCTGATCGGCATTTACGTCCGTACAATGCCTCAAACGGAGCATCCTGGTTACTGGTGTGGTAGCTGTTATTATACGAAAATTCCACTAAAGGGAGGTGTCTTTCCCAACCATTGCCAAAATCGATTACACATGCTCGAAGCATGTCTTCAAGGGTTTGGATGGTGCGCTCAGACTGCCCATCCATCTGTGGATGATAAGTGGTGCTCATGTCTAAACGTGAGCCAAAGGACTTGTGCATTGCTTGCCACAGTTCAGAAGTAAAACGCGTATCTCGATCGGAAATAATAGAGGTTGGCACCCCGTGCCTCGAAACCACTTCTTTTAAGTAAACGTCTGCTAAAGTAGAAAACTTGTCTGTTTCTTTGATAGCCAAAGAGTGTGCAGACTTAGTCAATCTATCCACTATCACCAAAATAGTGTCATTTCCTCGTTGTGATCTAGGTAGGCCAGTAACAAAATCCATGGAAATTTGCTCCCATTTCCATGTCGGTATCTCTGGTTGTTGAAGTAGGCCTGATGGTTTCTAATATTCGATCTTGACTCTCGCACAAGTCATACATTTACTAACATAAGTTGCTATGTTGGCTTTCATGCTAGGCCACCAGTATGTAGTCTTTAAGTCGTGGTACATCTTATCCGAACCAGGATGTACTGAGTAACGAGACTTGTGCGCCTCATCCATCACAAGCTCGCGTAAGTTTCCGTAAAGTGGGACCCAGATATGCCCTGTTACGTAGTAAGCGCTGTCTTCCTTTTGTTCTAATCGTTTCCTCGATTCTTGTAGAGACTTGGCCCTGATATTCTCTGCCTTCAATGCTTCAACCTGAGCATCTTGTATCTGAGTAGGAAGACTAGATTGAATGGTAAGTTGTAACGCTCGCACACTTAGGTGTAGTATCCTTTCGACTAAGGGCGTCAGCCACAACATTGGCTTTGCCCGGATGGTACTTGATCGCGCATTTGTAATCATTCAAGAGCTTGACCCATCGACATTGTCGCATGTTTAAATCCTTTTGCTTGAAGATATGCTCGAGACTCCTGTGATCGGTGTAAATGGTGCACTGGGTACCGTACAGGTAATGTCTCCATATCTTAAGAGAAAAAACCACTGCTCCCAACTCCAAGTCATGTGTAGTGTAGTTCCTTTCATGAACTTTAAGTTGGCGTGATGCGTAAGCAATGACCTTGTCACGTTGCATCAACACGCAACCAAGTCCTTGGATGGACGCGTCGCAATAAACCACAAAATCGTCTGTGCCTTCAGGCAATGAGAGGATAGGTGCACTACAAAGTCTATCCTTTAAGTGCTAAAATGCAGATTCCTGTGCATCACCCCAACGATAGGTGACACCCTTCTGAGTTAGTGAGGTGAGAGGTTGCGCAATCTTGGAGAAATCCTTGATAAACCTCCTGTAGTAACCCGCCAAACCCAAGAATTGGCGGATTTCTGTTGGTGTACGGGGTGCAGGCCAGTTCTTGATCGAGTCTACCTTGGATGGATCAACATGAATCCCATCCTTGTTTACCACGTGGCCTAGAAAATGGACTTCGCGAAGCCAGAAGTCACATTTCGAAAATTTGCCATACAACTGCTCTGTTCGAAGGAGTTCCAAAATAAGTCTCAGGTGATGCTCGTGATCTTCCTGACTCTTAGAATAGATCAGGATGTCGTCGATGAAAACAATAACAAACTTATCCAGGTAAGGCTTGCACACTCTATTCATAAGATCCATGAAGACCGCAGGTGCATTCGTCAATCCAAAAGGCATAACCAGAAACTCGTAATGCCCATACCGAGTCCTGAATGCTGTCTTAGAGATATCCTCATCTCGAACTCTCAGTTGATGGTAGCCTGACCTCAGGTCAATCTTTGAGTAGAAACCCGACCCTTTCAACTGGTCGAATAAGTCATCAATGCGTGGGAGAGGATAACGATTCTTCACGGTCACCTTGTTGAGTTCGCGGTACTCAATACACATTCTGAAGGTACCGTCTTTCTTCTTCACAAATAACACTGGAGCTCCCCAGGGCAAAGAGCTAGGACGTATGAAACCCTTTTCCAAGAGTTCTTGTAACTGTGCGGATAGTTCTTCTAGTTCAGATGGAGCTAGACGATAAGGTGCACGAGCTATTGGTGCTGCTCCATGTAACACCTGTGCCTCCACGGCCATCAAACAAATACCAAACCAATGAAATATTATATTTCATACTTGTGATTTGTAAAAATATGTGTATCATTTGCACATATCAATTCTTGTTCAATTTCAAACTCTAAATCGCTTTCTGGAAGGTTATACGCGCACGGATGCGTAAATATAACCAGTTTAATGCAACAAACACTCCGGAATAGTGACATAGGCTTAACATACCTTAAATAACCTTTACATAACTTAGAAATAAGTTTTGAAGGCTTTGGTATGGCAAAATCAAGTTAAATCGCTTACAGGGACTAAACTTGACAAACTGCGAAAGTATGCCAATTCGAACTGTAACAGACATTCCGGAGCATGACCATAAGTTAAACATACCATAAATACCCTTCACATAGCTTAGAAATAGGCTTTGAGGTGTTCGGTATGCTAAAATAAACTTTTGTGTCATTCAGGGACTAAAAGTGTCAAAAAGTGCACAAGTTTGCATTTTCGCGCATAACTTACGTTCTGAATACATCCGGACATCCAAAAATTTATGTAAGCATGACTATATTATACTTTAGTGTTTGGCTTGCCAAAAATCCATTCGTCGCGTCATTTGGATCGTTTTTCGCGCTTATGCGCATTCCGTCGTAATTAAGCGAACATCGCGTTCGTACGACCAAACGAACCAACACCCGGCATATTTTTGAGCATGTTTCATGTCCTCAATGTTTATGAAACATTTTAGGGCCTTAAAGTTGGCTTTACGGGCCTTAGAAGTGTCGGAAATGGCCTTATTACACTACAGGGACCAAATCTACCATTTTTTAAACTTTCTGTGAAGAAACATTGAATCTGGTCTATACCACCTTTGCACATGGTTTTGGGTAATACTAGGGGCTGTTTTGATGTGCACATGGTTTTGGGAAATACCATGGGCTCACATGGTTTTGTAAAACCATTATCTTGAGGTGTAAGGCCAAGATCAAAGCACGGTTTCCAAGAAACGATCTTAACGGTGGACCTTTTACTATAAATACCCCACCCCCCATGCTTCCTAATCACTAGAATTTTGATCTTAGAAACTCTAAGTTGAAACCATTGTTTCATACCTGAGATTCTCGGATCGAAATTAGCATTCGGGGACCCTTCGTAAGTATTCTTTCGTTCTTTTATTGCTTTTCGAGTCTTTCGAGTCTGAAAGTCAAACTTTGTTTGACTTTCTACATTGACCAGTTATGGTCAATGCGAAGTTCGTTTGAACTTCGCAACATGAGTGTAATCACGTTGGTTATAGTCCCTTGGGACTATGCCTACTGATTACCACGTTGTCTAGGGTCGTAGGGTAAGCGATCTAATAAATCGCTTATACCTCGAACCCGACCCAGTTTGGTCGATCATTAGGATCCGACCAAATACATTAGGTGACCATAGTAGGTAGGGAATAACCTTCCGAGGTTATACCCTATGGTCACATCGTTTGAGTAGTTGTATGATAGGTAGTTTATATGCCTTAGGTAAATTACCAGAATACCCTTTTCATGTATAATTGGTAATTAAGCATATGTAACCTAAACCTTTGTCACATAACTGATTATGTAACATGTTTAGGCATATAACACTTGTCATAGGGCTAGTTAGGCGGTCCGAACGCGTTTCACGCACACGACGCGTTAAAGTAGCATAAGCTACCTTAATGGGTCGCGATGGGTCGAAAGCACTTAGGTTTGGTTTCATTGTAGTATGTAGGCCTTGTTAAACCATATCATATGAGTTCCAACACTCATTTGGTTTACCAAGCCTCATCCTATCCGATCTCCCGATTTAAGTCCGGTTTATTTATATAGTTTTAGATTGCCGACTGATTCCGTGCTCCCTCTAGCTTTGTTTGGTTGTTGTTCAAGACCTCCAAGCATTATCAGACGAGTACATTATTCCCCTATTTTACTGCTTTCAATTGTTTTGGGGTGACTCATATGTGCTAAATGTTTTCGATGTTATAACGATGGTTTCAAAAATGATTAAGACGATTTATACAAAACTAATAACGATTTCATAAAGTGAACAAACTTGTTGGTTGTAGTTACATAACAAATGACATTCATTAGCAATGATCAAGCCGACCAGTATTAGGTTATGGTACCATAGGATCTGACAAATCCCGTTAGTTACTACACCCGTAGTTATGTGTGGGTGTTGTGGGTAGCGACTGAATCTGTAATTGTTAATTTACTCTTTGGTAAGGGTTTATTAATGCGAGATGTTAATCTATCCTTTGGTAAGGGTTTATTAATGCGAATTATTAATCTATCCTTTGGTAAGGGTTTATTAATGCGAGTCAAGAAGGTTTGAATGTTATTAGCGAGACGACCATTTAAGTAGTTTCACGACCTAAAACGAATTTAACGATTGGGTAAACAATTGGTTTTCACACGATGTTTTAACGATTGGGTAAACGATTGGCTTCAAAGCGATATACGATTGGGTTTTGGTTATACATATTACATGATTTACATTGGGCATGAACATTACTTTGGTGGTTTGGTTTGACTAAGTGATTAAGTAACAATGCGTGTGGAATATGATACAAGCATGGTGGATACGCCGCTGGTACTTCCTATATATAAGTGTTTGTATGGTATTACATATTGTAGCGTTATTTGAATCATTTCAGTTTGAGACATAGAACATTTTATACAAGTAACATACTTTTCACAAGACAATTATTTACAAACAACTTATCTTATACAAACTCATTTTACATGATTATTCATTTAATCATGCATTATTCTCTTATTTATACATATCACTTGAACTTATTATTTTTCGAATGATTTACAAAGACAAAGCAAATTACAAGGTTCATGACTAAACATTTTCCTAAAACAGAAGTCATGAATCTTATTTTCACAAAACCTATGTACTCGCCAGCATTTCTTTGCTGACCTCGTTTTCGCATATGTTTCAGGTATTGTTGAAAGATATCGATTGATAGGATGCATGCTCACATAGGACTGGACAAGGCCTTAGTGACTCAATAACAATGATAGACTATGTTTAAATTGTGTATTTAGATTTCCAGACAATGTAATTATTCAATGTTTAATAAAACGAAACACTTTTTGGTATCCATGGTTATGAAACATAAATTCTGTTGCAACACTCCCCGACGTTTCCGCCACGTTTGGTTGTCCTACGTGGTCGGGGTGTGACACTCCAGGAGCTAGCTCGATTTGAAACTCGACTTGTCGATGAGGCGGAAGACCAGGTAATTCCTCAGGAAATACCTCAGGAAAGTCGCGCACAATAGGAATGTCTTCTATCTTCTTTTCTTTCGAGGTTGTATCAGAAACGAGGGCTAGAATAGCAGTGTGGCCCTTTCGCAAACACTTCTGGGCCTTAAGGAAAGAGATAATGCCCACAACAGCACCACTCTTGTCGCCACGAATCATGAGAGGTTCTTCACCAGAACGAGGAATACGAATGATTTTCTCCTTGCAAATAATCTCCGCTTGATGTTGAGATAGCCAATCCATCCCAATAACGACGTCGAAACTACCAAGTACGATAGGAATAAGATCGATAGAGAAGGTCTGACCAGCTAAGACGAGATTACAACCCTTAACTATGTGTGTGGCCTCGAGACTTTTACCGTTTGCTAGCTCTACCATGTGTTTGGTGTTCAAAAGTGTTGGAGTGCGCTTAAGCATTTGGCTAACTTTTAAGGACACATAACTAGTACCGGCACCCGAATCGAATAAAACAGTAACAAAGAGGTCATCCAGAAGAAACTTACCCATCACAACGTTGGGATCGTTCCTCGCGTCACCCTGACCCAGCACGAAAGCACGTCCCCTGGCACCATTGCCATCATTGTTACCCCCGTTATTGTTCCCGTTCCCCTGATTATTGTTGTTGTTCTGATTCTGGTTCAACTGGGGGCAGTTTCTCTTGAAGTGACCTTCAGCACCACACTGATAGCATCCCCTGTTACCCTGCTGTTGCTCCTGCTGATTCTGTGGAGCTGGTGGCTGTTGTTGACGATTCTGATTTGCCGGTCGTGCACCCTGCAATCCTTAGCTTCATGACCAAGCTTGTTACACCTCTGACAATGACCCTTATTGCACGGCCCACTATAATGCATGTTGCATCGGTTGCACTTGGGGTGGTTCCCCTTAAACCCACTCTGCCCTTGACTACCAGAAGATTGCTGACCGGGGCTCTTGTAGTCATCAGTTTTTCGCTGCTGAGACTAAGACTGAGCTGATGTTGAACCCTTGCTTGAGACTCCATCCCATTTGCGCTTGTTGTCGCCGGGGGCATCAGCAGTAGTAGTAGTAGTAGCAGTAGTAGCAGTAGTAGCAGTAGTAGCAGTAGTAGCAGTAGTAGCAGTAGTAGCAGTAATAGCAGTAGTAGTAGTAGTAGTAGCACCAATACGCTTGGGCAGCCTGCTCTGCTCGACTGCCTGATTAGTGAGACGATGAGCCAAATGAATAACTTGCTGGATAGTGGCGAGGTTTGCTGCAGTCACATGGCTCTGGATCTTTGGAACTAAACCTTTAACGTATAGCTCGATACGTTTGATAGGAGGATCCACCATAGTAGGACACAAGATAGCCAGCTCGTTCGATCTTTTCCTTTACGCTTCAATCTCCGACTCCATCATCTTTAAGTTGTAGAACTCTACTTCCAGCTTGTGGATGTCATCACGATTACAGTACTCTTCCTTGATCAATTCCTTGAAATCGTTCCATGGGGTGGCATTAGCAGCCGCCAATCCCAGCATCTGAACCTGAGCCTTCCACCACGTGAGTGCTACACCTTCAAGAGTACCAGTAGCATATTTCACCCTACGAGCCTCAGGGCATTCACACATCTCGAAGACAGACTTGAGCTTCTCAAACCAGTGGAGGAGGCCTACAGCTCCTTCAGTGCCACTGAAAGTAGTAGGTCGGCAGTCCATAAAAGTTTTGAAAGTACACACAGGAGGTTGAGCATGTTGACCTGTCGTGTGTGTAAGAAGAGACAAGGTTAAGCACAAGTGTTGGTTCACGAGAGTAGGATCTAAGGATCCTAAAGTAAGTTGCAATGGTAGGTTATACCTCCTGCCTGAGCGGCTGCGAGTGCCTCAGCAACTCGTTCGTTAATGAGAGCCGTCAGTTAGGCTTGAGTCAAGTTCAGTCGTCCACTCATGATCTTCATATCAAAGGAAACATGAGTGAGAAAGGTGTCACGAAAGTGAGATGACAGAAGAGAGTAAGCACGCATGTGTTTCAAACAATAGTTGCTACATTTATCTAAGCATACCATGAACAATGCACTATGTAACTAACAGGCAGGTAATTAAACATAAACCATATCACCTAGAATGTTGAGTCTTGCACGTGGAACAAACCGTCGTTGTGGATCGTTGAGCACTGTACAGGTTATAGTCTGGTTTTGTCAAAAATCTTTTCTCTTTTTAAAACCGAGTTCACTATAACCAATGGCTCTGATACCAATCTGTCACACCCCCAAAATCCACAAGCGGAGTATCACCGCTTAGAGGCGTGACATGACTAGGATCAAGCCACCAATCATATTGAACAATGCAATTAAGTAAATAAAACCAAACCCAATATAATTGGTGTTCAAAAGAAACCAAACATGTTTAAGTAATCAGCGGAAGCATAGTAATGTTCAAATAACCAAAACATAGTTTAAAGTTTAAATGTAAAGCACGGGACATAACAGTCCATATCCCACAACGACCACTCCTCCTCGTGCAAGCTCCATAAGCACCTAACGACCTGCAAGGCATGTAACAACGAGTCAACAACAAAGTTGAGCGAGTTCACAGTTGGTTGTTTAGTTTTACAAGTTTGTTTTGAAAACCATAAGTTGTTTCGTAAACCACGAGTTAACCAGTATCTTTGTTTCCCAAACCATATCCATAATCAGTGGGGGCTTCCCCATGTGAACCACTAGACCGTTACCATATCGACAACTGACGAAAGTAAGTTGTGCCCTAAGTCAATGTCTATCATCATTGACTGAGTGCCCAGATCCATTAGTACACGCCTATCCACCAGCACGGTGTGAGGCTTGTCAACCCTAATAGCGCTATTAACTAATGACCCGCTCGCCATTGGCCTGGCGATTAAGTCGATATAAAAATGAGGGACTTCATGATAGAGTTTTGTCTAGTAAGTTTAAGGTTGTTGTCCGACCCAAGGAGGACGAACGTACGTATTCTACCCAAGGAGAATACACATGATTAACATTGGCATCCTACCCATGGAGGATGGAGGTACATATCCTACCCAAGGAGGATATGTAGGTTCCGTTTTTAATTCTTTAACCCATTCCCAACCACCGGGAATCCCATGCCTTAGAAAGTGTGTGAACTCACCTCGGTTTGCTCAGTTTGCTAACTTACGTGCTCACGAATATTCAGTCAAAGCCTATAGCATGCACGTATACACAATCAGTTTATGTTCGTAATGACTCACATGCAATCTAACATCACAAAGTGTGCTTGGCAGTTAACATCATGTAACACGTAAATAGTTATTTCACGTTCATACTATTCATGCTTCACATAATTGATTTCTCAGTCTATTCTAACATAGTTATCCATTAACAGACTTAACAGACTTAACTGAGTTACTGTGATTGTTTCCCAACTTGACGAACATCCCTGTTCGTCACGAACTCCCTTCGGCAAAAACCCCCAGGCGACGAAATCCCTTGAGCGACGAAATCTCAAAGGGTTTTCGTCGTGATTGTATTTTCATCGGGACAGGGTTTTCGTCGATCCCGGTGTTCCAGCAGTTACATAAAACTTTAACTCACCAAGTTCCAATCATCATCTAATAGTTACGTATCACATGATCCCTAATTGCAGTCTAACAGTTGCATAATTATATCACCATCTCTATCATACAGTAAGCATTTATATTATAATCCTTAAACAAGCATCCAACAATTTCCTCAATAACTAAATCACATACCACAGTTCAATAATACAAGAAAACATAAGTCCTGGATCATGTAAACCCTAAGCCACTGTTCCAATCATCATCCTAGACCCTCGATCTCATCAGATTCAACGCATACAAATAGTTCATCCATATTAACGCCAATAAACACATCAATCGATTAGTCAAGAAATATAACAAAACCCTAAACATCACCACGTATGATCATAGTTTCTAATGCAATCCTACAATCACATTAGACCACAGGAAACATATATCAAACTGTCAAAGAATCATGCAATCAATTAAGTAAAGGTGTAACTAACCAATATGTATAGAAACATGAACAAAAGCCGGAATGATTCAAAGATGATGATGATGATTGCCATGTGATTCGAAAGAGAAGAGGAAAGAGTCTAGGGTTTCTCAAAAGCAAGTTACGTAACCCACATCCTTTTATACGAGAGTTATAAAGTGCTGGGCCCTTAATGGGCTTCGGTGAAATCTGGGCCGGCGAAATCCCTTGATTTCATCGTGAGGGTTATGGCGAAAACCCTTGGGTTTTCGTCGAGACATGCTGTGGAGAAAACTCAGTTTTCGTTAAGCTTAATCAAGGTGAAACGATTTAAGGTTTTTAACTATTAAACGTATTACAAGATTATAACACTAAACACATGAACACCTTAACACATTAATCATATTAATCACATTTATCATATAGTAGCATGCACAAACTAGAATGGAACAAGTATTGTGTAGAGGAAAGACCTTGAAAACTCGAATTGTCACATCATCCCCAACTTGAAAGAAATTTCGTCTCGAAATTTAGCACGTAGTTACTGAGGAAGCTAGATAGGTTGCGTGGTTTCCTGGTTTTCCTGGGGTGTCACAAAGAATATGTAAATCTATTCTTACATATGAATGAAATGAATGGTAGGATAAATATGGTATGGTATGAAATAACCGACTTGTAATGGTCAGCCTAAGAAAGTACTTATGTCATTAAGAGGAAGATTTAAGGACCTTGAATGAAAATTGGGACTAGTTGGTTAATGCTTGTATGGTGCTCTTGCACGACATGCAGGGTTAGTATAATAAATTGATATGAAAGATTAAATATAAGGTTAGACATAAAGTTGTAAGTAGTTCAAGTAGCGGAAGAAATGTTGATTAATGATTTATCCTCATGACAAGTACGGATAATGCGATATGAAAATGATAGTTATGTTAGCATATTAATATCTGAATGTCTACGGTAATGCATATTAGTATATGCTCACCTCTCTCGGGTGTATGAACGAAATTATGAGCAACGTTAGTAATGGAATGTAGTGGTTGCCCTAGATAAGCAGGAATGGAATAATAATAAGTATCCAGTGATGAGTTTAACTCAAACGAATGTCAGTAAAATTGAGTAGGTAAATGGTCAAAGTATTGTGTGTTAGTGAAAGTGCCTAGAAAGGTTGCTAAAATAGAACACCGAGTTAAAACCACAATAAGTATTAGTAGGACGAATGCCAGAATGTAAAATTGCTAAATTTAAAAAGGTAAGGGCAATGTGTATAATTATGTCTATTTTGCTAGAAGCTAACATTATACCATGAAGACAACACTAATAAGAACTCCGGATCGGGTTCTTGAAGTTAGAAGGTCATCACCAAGACAGCTCGCGATTAAGTTGATGGGGAAGAAGGAAAAGGTAGTTAATGTCAAGAAACCGAAAATCCTATATTTAATAAATATGGCGTATATTAGAATTATGTATGAAATAACTTAACTAGATTTGACTAACTAAGATTAGTTAACTTAGTTTGTATATCTATTAGTCTCAAGAAGGAAAGAGATCAATTAACTAAAGTATAAGGGTTAATCTTACACATTTTAAGTGAAGTTTGGTTTAAGTGGGGAAGACCACCAAACATCAGACATAAGTCTGATGTTGGTGTCGATGCAAGCCAAGGAGCCAAGAGGGTTTCTCATGGTGATGAATGTTGAAGAATTAAAGTAGAATCCAACCTTAACTCTCTTGCATGAATCAAGATTCTACATCATCTAGCCCTAACAATCATGTGGTAAGTTAAATTATGAGTTCTAGTGATTGTGGATAAAAGGGGTTAGAATGAATCCATGAATTTAATTGAAATTGGAATTAATACTTGTTAATGCTATGGTGTTTAAGTGGATTTATGGTCGAATTTTGAGTTATCTTGATGATTTAGTATGAAACCCATGTGCATGAGTATGAAGATGATTATGATGAACATGTAATGTTAAATTGTGATTGTGTTGATGCATAAGATATTATATGATAGTTTTGATAGTTAAACATGATGTAGAATTATTGACAATGTAATTTTGTTTGAATGTAGTGGTTCATGAGATGAATTTGGGAGAACATGCTTAAACCACTTGTACATTATGCTTAGAAAGTGGTATGCACACCAAGTGTTTGATGAAATGCTTAGGTGAAAATGATAAATGGAATTATATGCATATAGCGAATGATAATGGGAAAAAACGATAGTGAGAAATTTGATAGTAAGTATCACGAGGAATATGTCTTTGATCAAGTCCATGTAAGAACGTAGTTAATGAATGATTCGGTAGGAGTGTGCCTTATGGGCTTGCACAATATGCTTAATTTACGTAACGCACACCTTGTGGGTTATTCGGTTTGCTTATTAGTGATAGATAAGTAAGGGTGAAACATATGAGATTCTCGGAATGGGTAGTGTTGGAAGGATGTTGGGTTAGCTAAGTATGTGATAGGGTGCTAGTTGGGAAGTTATGAAAATGCTAATGTGAACGAAATGAGTATACATGTAATTAGGTGACATGTGTTCGTATGTATTTTACTACATGGGTATGAAATGTTTATGGTACCATTAGTATGACCGACCACATCGATATGGACATATGTACCTAAGTTGGAAGTTTTTTTTTTTTTGGTAAAGGGTTACCTCGGTGATTTTATAACGTAACCAAAACAATACAAGTAGGAAGGCTAACAACACCCCCTAGTTCTCTTCGTGACATACCACAAAAGAGTAAACAAGGAAACACATCCAAACCGAAACACGACTAAAACAAAACAAGCTACAAGCTAAGCGCTTCAGTCTTCATCGAAATACTCGACCCCATCAATCTTCCACTCTTCCAAGAACCATCTGACATCAATATTAGCTCTATATTTAAACGAGATTAACTTTGTACGAACCGTGCTTATAATGATTTCAGAAATCTGCTCTGGAGGCCTCAACCGGTTGCTAAAAAATCTGGCATTCCTTTCACTCCAGATGCCATACGCCGCAGCCGCAATAATAAGCCTGCTAGCTACCAAGGATATTGCCCTCGATTTTGCTCTCGGTATCATCCATTAAGTGATATCATCCCATCTTTCATTAACCATGGTCATTCCCACTTTTCTGCTAACAATGCTCCACACTTTTTTAGAGTAAGAACATTGAAAGAAAAGGTGATCATGCGTTTCAAGATCTGCATAACACAACAAACAACACATCTGATTCATTGAACCATAAACCATACGCTTCCACTGCATAATACGATCCTGCGTCCACAACTTTCTCTTAATAATAAGCCAACATAAGAAAGCATGCTTTGGAATATTGAACGCTGACCAAACAAAATTTGACCACTCCTTCGGCTGATCACGGATTCTGATTGTATTCCATACCTCCTTAGAAGTAAAGGGGACCATTTTGCCTTCTGCATTTCTCCATAAGATCTGGTCCGGAGTATTCGTTAGGTTTATTGAAGGAAGCTGAAAAAGCACCAGGTATACACTCCTCCATGCCTCCGGCCAACTCCAAGCTCCATTCACAATCATGTCGGCCACTTTAGACGTCACACTATAACCATACCTTGCCATTTGTCTCAGAGTAATAACACTTGCCAAAGGGCAAGCGCTACACCATTGATCAAACCAAACAAAAGTGCTTCGGCCATTACATACTTTACTCCAAAACGATGCCCGAAGTAAATCCCTGCTCTTTAACAGTTTCTTCCAGCCCCATGGAGCGTTATTCTACACAGGAATATCCCAGATACTATGGTTCTTTAACCTATAGAGGCCGACCCAAGTAGTCCACAAAGATCTTCGACCCGAGAGAAGACAATACATATGATACGTCAAAAGCAACTTGTTAACATCATCAATCCTCCTAATACCCAGGCCACCCTCAGACTTTGGAAGACATACCTCCTTCCAAGCTACCTTTGCTCTCCCCTTGGAAACAGTACCAGCGCCCCACAGAAACCACTTCATTTTACTTTCGAGATCATTGATAATACTTTTTGGTAATATAAAGACTGAAGCCCAGTACACATGAATGGAGGAGAGTACCGAGATAACTAACTGGAGTCTGCCAGCAAATGAGAGAAATCTGTTTTTCCAATCAGAAATTCTTTTATTCATACGTTCCACCAGAATTTTGCAATCTTTGATTAAGAGTCTAGATGCCAGCAACGGAACACCTAGATACTTGATTGGAAGTTTTCCTTCCTCAAAAGGAATCAGCTCCATGATCTTCACTTTAATTCGGTTCAGCACATTACAAAAGAAAATAGTGCTTTTTGAATTACTAGGTATCAATCCCGAAACATCTCCAAATTCCTTCAAGGACCTCATGATAACTTTGATCGAGTTTACATTCCCTCTCGCGAACATGAATAGGTCATCAGCAAAACATAGATTAATTATCATCTGTTTCTCACACTTGTTATGAAACCTGAACGATGTATCTAAATCAGCCGCTTTGCTAAGAAGCAATGTTAAAACTTCCATAACCATTGTAAACAAGTACGGTGGCATCGGATCACCTTGGCGTAACCCTCGTTTACCTCTAAAGTAACCATGCATGTTACCATTGATACTTAAGGAAAACGAAGTAGATGTAACACACTCCATGATCCAAGCTATAAACTGTTGTTTAAATCCAAAACCATGCAGAATGTCACATAGGAACCTCCAATCAACAATGTCGTATGCCTTTTGAATATCCACTTTCATTGCGCATCTAGGAGGACCCACCTGACGATGGTAATTATGCATTAGTTCTTGGGTTAACATTATGTTATCCGAGATCCTCCTTCCCGGAACAAAAGCAGATTGGTTATCACTAATGATCTCCTTTAATCCCTCTAGAATCCTGTTAGTAATGATCTTGCTAATCCCTTTGTATATAACATTGCAACACGAGATAGGCCTATAATCAGTTACAACTCCCGGAGTGGAAATTTTAGGGATTAAAGCAATAAATGTGTGATTTATTTCCTGGAGCATTTTACCCGTGTCAAAAAAATCAATCACTGCACTAGTAACATCACTACCCACAACAGACCAAGCCTTTTTAAAGAACTCAGACGTATAGCCATCAAGCCCCGGCGCCTTGTTCTCATTTATAGAAAAAATAGCAAGTGTTACATCCTCCTGAGTGACCGGTCTACACATACCTTCAGCAACTTGAGAGGTTAGCGTAGTCGAGAATACCTCTTGGCTCACCCTCTTGACCATGCCTCCATTCGATCCTAAAAAACCCCTGAAGTGGTCCACCAACGCCGTCGCAACCCCTTCACCTTCATATAAGTTGCCATCTATGTCTTTAATAACATGTATTTTGTTGATATGATTCCTGCACTTTACCACATTATGAAAAAATGCCATATTCGAGTCACCCACCTCCAGCCATTTTTGCTTAGCTTTTTGTTTAAGGAACCTCTCTTCATCAAGAATTGCATCTTGGTACTTCTGAACACATATTGATTCGGCTTCTTTGATGCTCAGGTTGAACGGATCCGAGTCCAAATCTGCTTGAAGCTTATCGAGTTCACTCTTCAGTCCATCACTTTCTTGTGGACGTTTCCTTGTTTATACATTAGAGATCTGAACGGGTGTTTTAACCCTCGGAGCTTTTTAACAACTTTAAACATTGGAACACCACCAACCTCTAGTTCCCAGCCAGTTTTTACCACATCCATGAATTCCTTTTGTAAGCACCAACAAGTTAGTGAACTTGAACGGCCTAGGCTTGCTACGGCTAGCATGCTGAATCTTTAGAACACATGGACTATGATCAGAAACACCATTCGGAAGAAACGTTGCAAATGCATCCACAAATGTATCCACCAGCTTGACATTAACCAATATTCTATCCAGCTTTTTCCTAATCCCCACACCCTTTTTTGGTCGCTGGTTCCAAGTATAATGCATCCCATGAGCCTTTATATCAAACACTTCAATACAATTAATACAATCATTAAAATCCTTCATAGCGGCACTAACCTTAGACGATCCAGAACACTTATCCTCTAGGTTAAGAGCCACATTGAAGTCTCCCATGATAGCCCAAGGCCCATTATTCGCAATCCCCTTATGCATTCTTAGCGACTCCCAAAGTTTCTTACGCTCTTGATCACTGTTACTGGCATAAACAAACGAGACAAATAGCATTTTCCTATCTTTTTTAAACACAATTTGAGTGTGAACTACTTGGTCCGTGACATGCAACACCATAACATCAATACAATCAATATTCCATCCCACTATGATCCTTGTTCCTTTATTACAAACATTCCCATTTGACGCCCACTCCCAATTTCTAAACACCTTCTTGCAAACATTACTAAGATTATCAACCTTAACATGCGATTCCAACACAGCCAAAACCTGCAACCCATTCTCTTTAACTAGCTTTTGAACCTCCTTTTGTTTCAGGGGATGGTTCAGGCCCCTCACGTTCCATGCAGCAATACTATCCATATGCAACCTCTTCAGCAGGTGTGCTTTGTGACAACCCTCAAATTACATGTAACCGTACAATTTATTAATGTTAATTAAAGTACTCAATTACTGTGCTGAATCATTTAACTGCTCTCTGATTACTGTGTTATACTTACATGTACTTGTTAATATACTAATAGTGTACAGAAAGGTCACTAAATAGTCCGTTATATTTTCCTGAGTGTTGAAAATCAAAAACGTTACAAAAATATATATGTATGACACTTTACAGATTAATTAAGCACTTTAACGGAACAGTGTCAAACCGAACAACCGGACTTTACCCGGAACACAAAAATATTGTCAATGACATTGTTTATCCTTTTCTGAGCCAGTTAGGGTCCTCGAATACCCTAACACCCGTTATAAATTATAACACACAAATAATCTATTTATTCACCTAACTAATTCCATTAGATCACTAAACTATCAAGTTCAAATGAGACCATATTACCCCCCCCCCCTTTGAACGATCGGTTTCCCCATGAGGGGACACCCTCCACTAATATTGAATATTTTATTCTTGATGCATAATATCTTGTTGACAAATTATCCAATAGGTTTTAGTAAATGATGGTTATAAGAAAGCTTATAGGATAAACATCACATTCACAAACCACACTTCAAAATTTTTGCCTTCTCTTTCCCCTTGGCTACTCTCGGCCGAACCCACACACAACCATCCAACCATTTCCAATTTCAGTCTTGCAATTCCACTCACACTCAAAGGTGAAAGGTCGCATACGAGGAGGCTCGGTGCTTACGGAATCGCAAGGACCTTTCTACATCGCTATTAACCACCTATTTTTCATCTAGTTTCTTCCCTAGCCTCGAGCTAGTAGTAAGTGTCTCTAAACATTCTCTTGTTCATGTTTAACGTGGTTAATAAGAGATTTAACGGATAAAAATTATGAACACTAGAGATCAAAGTTTAAAGTCTTGTAAAGAAGATGAACTTGGTGGATAAAAAGAAACTAATAGTGTAAAACTTATGGAACTTGTGTTGTTATGATTCTTGGTTGATTATCTGATGTTTTGCTGGTTAATATTAATGTTTGATGTTGTTGTGGTCACTAAACATGTTAACGGAATCAATCGAACGCAAACTAGAAAGCTAAAGACTAAAAACAGAATCTGTCCAAGCTTTACAGCCAACTTCAGTTGGCTGTAAACAAGCCATAACTTAACGAAAAATGTGTTTTCTGAAGCCTCGATTTATGTGTTGTAAAATACGGTTCTAATGGCACTGGAATCGTAATTTTTGGACTTCGTTTACTATTTTTAAAGAACCAATTTGTAACAGCAGCTTAAGCTGAGTTTTTACAGCAATAAATGGGTGTTATATTTTCTGTCATAACTTGTATTCTGTGTAGAGTCGGATCATGAAATTTTTACTGTAAATGACAACTGATGTATTTGTAGTTACCCCGCTAGAATTTTGTAAATCGGACTCTCGATGAATTTTTAATAAATTGTTCCATGGACTATGGTCAGAAAAAGATAAATCTGAGTTCAGTCCGGGAAAATGAATTTTATAAAATATTGGTAATGAACTGAACCCCGATATTTTTACACAATAAAATATGGAATGTTTATGACATTCTGTAAAAATTTGGGAATTTTTGGAATAAGTTAACTATTTTATTGAAATGTCCGAAAACAGCCCGGTTTTGAATATTTATGCTGAAATGACATAAGCTGCAATTTTCGTGTCTAAATGTCGAGTATGCTATCTGTGAATGATCTAACTTGTTATAAGTGTTATGTGCATTATCGTAGGTTTGTTTTTGAGTGGGGAATGGATGGGAAGTATATATGGGCATAAACAGTTAAAGTAATGCATGCTATGTGATAGATACGTGTATGAACTTTGTGCTCTATTTGTAAATCACTAAATGACTAACTGGTAATCATATTAGGACGTGATTGACCGACCTTGACTGTTAGCTATATTTGAGAATCTAACCGAGCAAATCGAGGTGAGTTCACACTTTCTACAAGGCATGGGATTCCCGGTGGTTTGGGAATGGGTTAATAAACTAAAACGGAACCTACATATCCTCCTTGGGTAGGATATGTACGGCCATCCTCCTTGGGTAGGATGCCACCATAAATCCTACGAATTCTCCTGGTGCAGAATACATACGTTCGTCCTCCTTGGGTAGGACAACAACCTTAAAACTAGCTAGACAAAACTCTATCATGAAGTCCCTCAATTTATATCGACTTAATCGCCGAGGCCAATGGCGAGCGGGTCATTAGTTAATAGCGCTATTAGGTTTAACAAACCTCACACCGTGCCGGTCGGACGGGCGTGTACTAATGGACTATGGCAGATTGTCAGTGATGATAGACACTGATATAGGGCACAACTTATTTGCGTAGCAGTCGATATCATACCGTCTAGTAGTTCAAGCGGGGAAAGCCCCCCACTGATTATGAATATGGTTTGGGTAAAGAAAAAGGAACTGGTTAAACATACTTTCAACTTCGGGGTAACCCCCACGGCAAATAAGCCAACGAAAGTCAAACCACGTTTTCAGAAACAACTTAAAACTAAACAACCAAACGTGAACTCACTCAACTTTGTTGTTGACTCGTTGTTACATGCCTTACAGGTCGCTAAATGCTTGGAGCTTGCACGAGGAAGGAGTCGTTGTGGTGTACGGACTGTTATGTTTCGTGCTTAATATTTAAATCCTTATGAACTTATTAAACTTACGTTTTAAACTTTAACTTATAAACTATGGACTTATGCTTTTGGATTTACGTTTATGCTTCCGCTGTTTAAACTGAACATGGTTAATTAGCTTTGGTCACCAATCGTATCGTGGTTGGTCTTATTTACTTAATTACGTCGTTCAATATGATTGGTGGCTCGATCCTGGTCACGTCACGCCTCCAAGTGGTGGTACTCCGCATGGTGGATTATGGGGGTGTGACAGATTGGTATCAGAGCCATTGGTTATAGTGAACTTGGTTTTAAAAAGGGAAAAGTTTTTTTATAAAACCAGACTATAACCGGTACAGTGCTCAACGATCCACAACGACGCTTCGCTCCACGTGCAAGACCCAACACACTAGGTGTTATGATTTAAGTTTATATTTCTTACTTGCTAGATTACTTTTGTCCGGTGTGGTGTTTATGGTGTGTTTATTTAGGATAGTAGCATGCTGTCTATTAGCCCTACTGCGTTCTTTATGATATGCAATTGTTTACTTGAAATTTGACAAGTGGTGGTCAACTTTCTTTTCTGATTTCTCGTCACCCCGCTACGACAACCGTTTATGCATTCTATCTATTTACACGCTTAACTCGACATGATGTCACCATCTGACCCTCCGTACATTCGGCTTGTATGTCAATATTCACGAAGACCAGACCTGGCTCAAACGAACTCGGATTTTGGAGAACTATACCCATGCATCCCTGTTGACGAACCTCATCATCTCCACTGGTCGTCGTTACCAGAAACGAAGCAGCCACAGTTACGCGCGTTCGTCGCTTTGCAACTCGCAACCCTACCAACCAAACTCTATTTTGGACAAGTGATATACTTCCGTGATCGTGATGCAGTGAACTTCCCTTTTTGTGTCGTGCCGCCACACCTCACTACTAGAATTGCTTCTAAGCGACATATTACTTGGTTGAATTATTCTGTTATTGGTGGACCCCTGTTTTCGCTCGATTCTTCGCATGAACCTCATTAATTCCCTGTTTCTTCGATTGGCAACTGATTTAATGAAACGCCATCAACCGATCATAAGATTACCCCCATTTCCTTATTGGGTGGTTAATACTTCTTCTACTTGATTTACTCCTTCGAAAACCCAACCTAGCGAATGGATGCCCTTACTGATGGGATAGTCTTCAGGACGCTCAAGGACGGGAATATGGATCACTCAACCTACAGGTGAACACGATAATCTATACGCTTACCTGACCCGCCTTACACTACAAGAAATCGTAATATTCCATGATAGTCTTCTTAAACATGCGGAATCTTTATACTAGCTTTTGTACCGACACATGATTATTGGTTTATGTTATGTCTAATTTCTACCATTTGCTTAGACCAAACCGTCATTCTCTTACCACACTGACATTTCTTTCTCGCTCCACCATGCAAAGACACTGAAATGAACACCCTCTAGCATAGAGAGTTTGGAAGGCTCGACTCTCAATCCTCGGTGATCACTCCTTGAAACCTTCAGAGTGACGCAAGGAACGATCCCAACGTTGTGATGGGTAAGTTTCTTCTAGACGACTTCTTTGTTACTGTTTTGTTTGATTCAGGCGCTGATACTAGTTATGTATCCTTAAAAGTTAGTCAAATGCTTAAATGTACTCCAACACCTTTGAACACCAAACACAAGGTAGAACTAGCCAACGGTAAAAGTATTGAAGCCACACACGTAGTTAAAGGTTGTAACCTTGTCTTAGCTGGTCAGACTTTCTCTATCGATCTCATCCCTATCACACTTGATAGTTTCGACGTCGTTATTGGGATGGATTGGCTATCTCATCATCAAGCAGAGATTGTTTGCAAGGAGAAAATCGTCCGCATTCCTCGTTCTGGTGAAGAACCTCTCATGATTCATGGCGACAAGAGTGGTGCTGTAGAAGGCATCATCTCTTTCCTTAAGACCCAGAAGTGTTTGCGAAAGGGCCACACTGCCATTCTAGCACTCGTTACTGACACGTCAAAGGAAGAAAAGAAAGTTGAAGACATTCCTATTGTACGTGATTTTCCCGAGGTATTCCCTGAGGAATTACCTGGTCTCCCACCACATCGTCAAGTTGAATTTCAAATCGAGCTAGCTCCTGGAGCAGCGCCCATAGCTCGAGCACCATATCGTCTAGCTCCATCAGAACTTGAAGAACTGTCCACACAACTACAAGAACTCTTGGAAAAGGGTTTTATACGTCCTAGCTCTTCGCCCTGGGGAGCTCCAGTCTTGTTTGTGAAAAAGAAAGATGGTACTTTCAGAATGTGTATCGACTACCGGGAACTCAACAAGGTGACGGTGAAGAATCGTTATCCTCTTCCACGTATTGACGACTTGTTCAACCAGTTGCAAGGGTCGTCCAAGATTGATTTGAGATCGGGATACCATTAGCTGAGAGTCCGAGATGAGGACGTCTCCAAAACAGCATTCAGAACTCGTTACGGCCATTACGAATTTCTGGTTATGCCATTCGGGCTGACGAATGCACCAGCTGTCTTCATGGATCTCATGAACCGAGTATGCAAACCTTACCTGGATAAGTTCGTTATTGTGTTCATAGACGATATCCTGATCTATTCTAAGAGTCATGAGGAACACGAGCAGCATCTACGACTTATGCTGGAACTTCTTCGAAAAGAGCAGTTGTATGCCAAGTTCTCAAAATGTGACTTCTGGCTTCGCGAAGTCCACTTTCTAGGCCACGTGGTAAACAAGAACTGGCCTGCACCCCGCACACCAACAGAAATCCGCCAATTCTTGGGTTTGGCGGGATATTACAGAAGGTTTATCAAGGATTTCTCCAAGATTGCGCAACCTCTCACTTCACTGACTCAGAAAGGTGTCACCTATCGTTGGGGTGATGCACAGGAGTCCGCATTTCAACACTTAAAAGATAGACTTTGTAGCGCGCCTATCCTCTCATTGCCTGAAGGCACAGATGATTTTGTGGTTTACTGCGACGCTTCCATCCAAGGACTTGGTTGCGTATTGATGCAACGTGACAAGGTCATTGCCTACGCATCACGCCAACTTAAGGTTCACGAAAGGAACTACACTACGACGACTTGGAATTGGGAGCAGTTGTTTTCGCACTTAAGATATGGAGACATTACCTGTACGGTACCAAGTGCACCATTTACACCGATCACAGGAGTCTCGAGCATATCTTCAAGCAAAAGGAGTTAAACATGCGACAACGCCGATGGGTCGAACTCTTGAATGATTATGAATGTGCGATCAAGTACCATCCGGGCAAAGCCAATGTTGTGGCCGACGCCCTCAGTCAAAAGGATACTGTACCTAAGCGTGTACGTGCGTTACAGCTTACCATTCACTCTAGCCTTCCCGCTCAGATTCGCGATGCTCAGGTTGAAGCGTTGAAAGCAGAAAACATCAGGGTTGAGTCCCTACGAGGATCGAGGCAGCGGCTAGAACAAAAGGAAGACGGTGCCTACTATGTAAACGGACGCATCTGGGTTCCACTTTATGGAGACCTACGCGAACTTGTGATGGATGAAGCACACAAGTCTTGTTATTCGGTACATCCTGGTTTGGATAAAATGTACCTAACCTCAAGACTACGTATTGGTGGCCTGGCATGAAAGCCCACATAGCAACCTACGTCAGTAAGTGCTTGACTTGTGCGAGGGTCAAGACTGAATATCAGAAACCATCAGGCCTACTTCAACAACCAGAGATACCCAAATGGAAATGGGAGCAAATTTCCATGGATTTTGTTACTTCCCTGCCTAGATCTCAACGCGGAAACGATACCACTTGGGTGATCGTGGATCGACTGACCAAGTCTGCACATTTTCTGGCTATCAAAGAAACGGATAAGTTTTCTACACTTGCAGACATTTACCTAAAAGAAGTGGTGTCAAGGCACGGAGTGCCAACCTCCATTATTTCTGATCGTGACGCGCGTTTTACTTCTGAACTGTGGCAAGCAATGCACAAGTCCTTTGGCTCACGTTTAGATATGAGCACCGCTTATCACCCACAGACGGATGGGCAATCTGAACGCACCATCCAAACCCTTGAAGACATGCTTAGGGCATGCGTAATCGACTTTGGTAATGGCTGGGAAAAGCATCTCCCGTTAGTGGAGTTTTTATATAACAACAGCTACCACACCAGGGTCCAACCCGCTCCATTTGAGGCATTATACGGACGCAAATGCCGATCACCTCTCTGTTGGGCAGAAGTTGGTGACAGCTAAATCACTGGCCCAGAACTTGTGGTAGATACCACCGAGAGAATTGCTCAGATACGACAGCGAATGGCGGCAGCTCGTGACCGTCAGAAAAGCTATGCTGATAAAGGAAGAAAACCACTCGAGTTCCAGGTTGGGGATCTAGTGCTACTCAAAGTCTCACCTTGGAAAGGTGTAGTCCGCTTTGGTAAACGAGGCAAGCTCAATCCGCGTTATGTCGGACCGTTCGAAGTCACCGAGAAAATTGGCAAAGTCGCCTACAGGTTGAATCTACCTGAAGAACTCAGCGGAGTTCACAATGTTTTCCATGTGTCAAATCTGAAGAAGTGTCTGTCAGATGAGACCCTCATAGTTCCTCTCAAGGAACTCACAATCGACGACCAGCTGCGATTCGTCGAGGAACCAGTAGAGATTATGGATCGAGATGTTAAGATCCTCAAGCGTACCAGGATACCTCTGGTCCGAGTTCGTTGGAATGCTCGTCGTGGCCTAGAGTATACCTGGGAACGAGAAGACCAAATGGAACTCAAGTATCCCCAACTGTTTAAGAAAAAAACGCAACCACTACTGAGGCTGAAGCTACTGCAGAATTTCGGGACGAAATTCCAAATCAACGGGGGGATGATGTGACACCCCAGGAAAATCAGGAAAACAACGCAACTTAACTAGCTTCCTCAGTAACCACGCGCTAAATTTCGGGACGAAATTCTCTTAACAGGGGGAGAATGTGACAACCCTCAAATTACATGTAACCGTACAATTTATTAATGTTAATTAAAGTACTCAATTACTGTGCTGAATCATTTAACTGCTCTCTGATTACTGTGTTATACTTACATGTACTTGTTAATATACTAATAGTGTACAGAAAGGTCACAAAATAGTCCGTTATATTTTCCTGAGTGTTGAAAATAAAAAAGGTTACAAAAATATATATGTATGACACTTTACAGATTAATTAAGCACTTTAACGGAACAGTGTCAAACCGAACAACCGGACTTTACCCGGAACACAAAAATATTGTCAATGACATTGTTTATCCTTTTCTGAGCCAGTTAGGATCCCCGAATACCCTAACACCCGTTATAAATTATAACACACAAATAATCTATTTATTCACCTAACTAATTCCATTAGATCACTAAACTATCAAGTTTACCCCCCCCCCTTTGAACGATCGGTTTCCCCATGAGGGGACACCCTCCACTAATATTGAATATTTTATTCTTGATGCATAATATCTTGTTGACATATTATCCAATAGGTTTTAGTAAATGATGGTTATAAGAAAGCTTATAGGATAAACATCACATTCACAAACCACACTTCAAAATTTTTGCCTTCTCTTGTTCATGTTTAACGTGGTTAATAAGAGATTTAACAGATAAAAATTATGAACACTAGAGATCAAAGTTTAAAGTCTTGTAAAGAAGATGAACTTGGTGGATAAAAAGAAACTAATAGTGTAAAACTTATGGAACTTGTGTTGTTATGATTCTTGGTTGATTATCTGATGTTTTGCTGGTTAATATTAATGTTTGATGTTGTTGTGGTCACTAAACATGTTAACGGAATCAATCGAACGCAAACTAGAAAGCTAAAGACTAAAAACAGAATCTGTCCAAGCTTTACAGCCAAATTCAGTTGGCTGTAAACAAGCCATAACTTAAAGAAAATGTGTTTTCTAAAGCCTAGATTTATGTGTTGTAAAATACGGTTCTAATGGCACCAGAATCGTAATTTTTGGACTTCGTTTACTATTTTTAAAGAACCGATTTGTAACAGCAGCTTAAGCTGAGTTTTTACAGCAATAAATGGGTGTTATATTTTCTGTCATAACTTGTATTCTGTGTAGAGTCGGATCATGAAATTTTTACTGTAAATGACAACTGATGTATTTGTAATTACCCCACTAGAATTTTGTAAATCGGACTCTCGATGAATTTTTAATTAATTGTTCCGTGGACTATGGTCAGAAAAAGATAAATCTGAGTTCAGTCCGGGAAAATGAATTTTTATAAAATATTAGTAATGAACTGAACCCCGATATTTTTACACAATAAAATATGTAATGTTTATGACATTCTGTAAAAATTTGGGAAGTTTTGGAATAAGTTAACTATTTTATTGAAATGTCCGAAAACAGCCCGTTTTTGAATATTTATGCTGAAATGACATAAGCTGAAATATTCGTGTCTAAATGTCGAGTATGCTATCTGTGAATGATCTAACATGTTATAAGTGTTATGTGCATTATCGTAGGTTTGTTTATGAGTGGGGAATGGATGGGAAGTATATATGGGCATAAACAGTTAAAGTAATGCATGCTATGTGATAGATACGTGTAGGAACTTTGTGCTCTATTTGTAAATCACTAAATGACTAACTGGTAATCATATTAGGACGTGATTGACTGACCTTGACAGTTAGCTATATTTAAGAATCTAACCGAGCAAACCGAGGTGAGTTCACACTTTCTACAAGGCATGGGATTCCCGGTGGTTTGGGAATGGGTTAATAAACTAAAACGGAAGCTACATATCCTCCTTGGGTAGGATATGTACGGTCATCCTCCTTGGGTAGGATGCCACCATAAATCCTACGAATTCTCCTGGTGCAGAATACGTACGTTCGTTCTCCTTGGGTAGGACAACAACCTTAAAACTAGCTAGACAAAACTCTATCATGAAGTCCCTCAATTTATATCGACTTAATCACCGAGGCTAATGGCGAGCGGGTCATTAGTTAATAGCGCTATTAGGTTTAACAAACCTCACACCGTGCCGGTCGGACGGGCATGTACTAATGGACTATGGCAGATTGTCAGTGATGATAGACATTGATATAGGGCACAACTTATTTGCGTAGCAGTCGATATCATACCGTCTAGTAGTTCAAACGGGGAAAGCCCCCCCCCCCCCACTGATTATGAATATGGTTTGGGTAAAGAAAAAGGAACTGGTTAAACATACTTTCAACTTCGGGGTAACCCCCACGGCAAATAAGCCAACGAAAGTCAAACCACGTTTTCAGAAACAACTTAAAACTAAACAACCAAACGTGAACTCACTCAACTTTGTTGTTGACTCGTTGTTACATGCCTTACAGGTCGCTAAATGCTTGGAGCTTGCACGAGGAAGGAGTCGTTGTGGTGTACAGACTGTTATGTTCCGTGCTTAATATTTAAATCCTTATGAACTTATTAAACTTGCGTTTTGAACTTTAACTTATAAACTATGGACTTATGCTTTTGGATTTACGTTTATGCTTCCGCTGTTTAAACTGAACATGGTTAATTAGCTTTGGTCACCAATCGTATCGTGGTTGGTCTTATTTACTTAATTACGTCGTTCAATGTGATTGGTGGCTCGATCCTAGTCACGTCACGCCTCCAAGCGGTGGTACTCCGCATGGTGGATTTTGGGGGTGTGACATGCTTGCACCTGTTTTCTTTGTATTATCATCAAGACTGCCTTTGATGAATTTTGTTGCAATGCTAGGGCCTTTTGACAAACTCGGTTTACTAGCATCCACCTTCTCGGGAATTTTCTTTGGCCTATAGATAAAATTCTGCTTCTCTTTTACAGGAAACTGTTGTTTGAAAGCCCTTCTCCTGCTATTTCCACTTTTAAAACCTTGGTCATCTACGTTATCTTTCACAGGATCCCCTTTATCAGGCTTATCCATCATCATTGTATGGCACTCATTTATTCCATGACCAAATACACTGCACGTACTGCATCTAGGTGGCTTCCCTTCATACTCCACCTTGACATTACTTTTTAGATAACCACCATCTTCAACATTTGGGATAGCCACACTAACAGTATCTATTAGTTCCTTTTCGGCATCCACTTCAATAATGGCTCTCGCAAACCCACTTCTACCCCACGAGTCAATACACATTTTAGTAGTTTCTGAATCTAGAACCTTTGGAGTTCCTATTTTAGATGCAATCAGACTGAGACCGTCTTCAGTGTATGCTGCCAATGGAACATCATGCATTTTAACCCACATTGGGATTTTCTTTAACTCCTCCTTCTTAAGCTCAGTGTTTGGTGACCAATTTTTCAAGAACAATGGTATATTCCTAATTAGCCAAGGCCCATCTTGTAAAACCTGTTCCATCCCATCCTTGGATTTAAACTTAAAAAAGAAAAATCCTTTCCCGTTCATCATACACTTCTGGAGACCATACTTTTCCCATCTATTGCTGACATAGTATTCAACCACAGAAGTTTGCATACTTAACCGTTGACTTTATGAAAAGTCAATGAATATTAGAATAGCATGATTAGAAATATTAATATGATTGTAAGACTAGGAGGATTGTGTGATGCGTAATGGATCGTTAAATGTCATAGTTGATGGTATGTTAAAGTGCGTAAAATCTGAATGATGTATTGTTAAATCTATGCCTTGTGCTTGTTGGAATTGACTATTGAAAGTCACATGTGAGATAGGAACTAGATACGATTGGTGATATGTAAATCTTGTATGCTAACAAGGATGTGAATGTGGTGACATGTAAAGGATAAGCATCATGTCAAGATAACGTAAGCACGAATGGCAAATGGGTCAAGAGGAGGCGAGGAAGCGATCACCAATATAGACGCTTAAGGTAAGTGATTCCAATTCACTTCTTAGTATGTATAAAGAATTTTGATATTTATGAATATGGGGGAAAACATGTAAGGTTATGTAATAAATGAGAGTACTAAGATAAGCATTGATTTAGTGAGACGAAAGTAGTTGTCTAAGACAAGGTAAATTGGTGAAATTAAACGGGTCGAATAAATGCGCATATGTATTGTAACGGTAATGAAATTCATAAAGATTAAGGACCCGGGGTAAAGATTTTTAGTCAATTATGTAGGGAAATGCTTTACGGACAATTAGAAACAAGTTTCAAGTGATTCGAATGTGAATTGGTCAAGATATGATAGTTTTAGTAATAAAAATGAAAGCTGTGCTGGGCTCTACCGTAGCTTACGGTAGCTACCGTAAGCTACGGTAGGTACTGAAGGCATCCTTCCACCGTAAGGCAGTGTCTTGTTACCGTATTGATTTTATGGCCCCGTAAGCTACGGTAGCCACCGTAGCTTATGGTGGAGGTCAGATGCAAAATGAAAAGTTTATGCAGTTCTTCGTTTTTCTTCGAATTAGGACCCCGTGAACCCATTCCAAGCCCCGTTAAGCGTCACTAATGTACCTCTACCCTACTAAATGGCTTGGTAAGCTACGGGTAAGGATGGAACTCATTTTTAAGATCCGAAATGTACCCGAAAGTCACTTAAAAGCGTTTAAGAAGTGTGAGTAAGAACAGATGTATAAGCGAGTATGAGGGGATAAGAATTAAGTTTGTGGGCAGTATGTATAGATTTAATTTCATTCCAATAACTGAAGCTTATAAGTAATCATGAATGAGAGTGAGTGCATGTACAAGTTTAAAGGTACGTGTTCTATTATATGGAGATTTGTGATAAAAATAAGTCAGTAAATCATCTAGTATTACGTTTGTATGTATGTATGTGAGTATGTATGTACGTAAGTAAGTATGTATGTATGTAGGTAGGTACGAAATGTGTATGAACATACAAGTGTAGATACTCATGCATGAAGTAGGATTTATTATGTGTGAACGAAATGATTTTGTATTTATGCTTATAATTATAGTTCTAACATGTTTGAACAGTCACGTTACTAATGGTGTGCCTTGAGAATGGAACAGGAATGCAGATATGTTAGTATTGGGCTTTCAACGATTTGATGCTCGGTGTAAAGAATGAACCCAAGGGAATATCATGTCGGGTTACATATATAAAATGATAGATTGCTAAGCGGTTATGTATATTTTATGCCTTTATACTAAAGTATAAGATGTCACTAATTATTAACGTGTCGGTTGTGATTGATGACCGCAGGTTCTATGGATATTATTATCATCATGAAGATTTAGCGGGTAAAGATCGAGTTAAGGAGCTCAGATTGTACGGAAGGGTAGTCATGTAAATAGTGTTCATATGTTACTTTTGTTACGTCTTTATGTAAGAGTAATGTAATAATCCTTTTTGAATGATGCCTTAAAAGCCTTATAAGTATGATAAATTGCTTTAATTAAAGAAATTTTAAGACTCGTATTTCCGCTGCGGTGTTTCGGGTTAAAACGTATATGGGTGTTACAAGTTTGTATCAGAGCCCTGGTTTGAGGGAAATCAAGTAAGAAGATTTAAATACTTGAACTCAAACCTGTGTGCTCTTGTGACAAGAAACCCGTGCAATCCGAGACTCGATCAAGATCTAAGAGTAGAAGCAAAGGTAAGTATGTACTTAAGTATGTATTTGAAGAAAACTAACAGTATGTTATGTGTAAGGTAAGCATAACTGCTTGGAGAGGATGGTCCGTGAATGCGGTCTAGGACCGGCACCATGGCATGTAATAAGTTGGTGACCGCCCGGATAATATTTAAACCCCAAAAATATTCTGTTATGATTAAAAATTTATTTTAATCAGGTTCGTGTTGAAAAATAAATTAAAACGCCTAAAAACATTGTTTTTCAAGTTTAAGCACGTACCGAGTGTTACTGCGCAACACAGTGCTTATACTGCAAAACGCAGACAACACAGCCAGTCTCGGCAACTGAAATTTATTTCAGTAATATTTTGGCGAGTTTATTTTTATAGAATAATAAAAATAATTTAGAACGCCATAAACCGGGATTTAAACGCTAGATAAAATACACGGTATCCAGTTAAACACCTGTTTTTATCTAATTTACCAACCAAAATTACACTTACCCCCCCCCCCCTTCTCAAATTCACAGTCACTTATGTGTGGCCCCCACCAAAAATATTTGCTAGATCCTCCATATCCTATCTTGATTTTCTTTTGGCCAAGTGTTAGTGCATGCTTCATTCCATATCTTGCAAATATCCTTATATATATCTTCCAAGATCATAAGTAATCCTACAAGATCACACAACTCCTCACACTCTCTCTACTCCCAACCGTACACCCCCTCCTCTCTCTCCATCTTCAAACCTTCAATCTTGTTCTTGAGAATTCAACACCATTTCAAGCTAAATTCAAGTTAGTGTGAAGATCCAAAGGTGTTTCCAAGGTGCATTCAAGTGATTTCAAGCTCCATATCATCAAAATCTCATCCAACAACTTACTTGAATCTTGAAGGTATAACATTTATGTTTAAATCATACTCTTGATTCTTGGTTGTTCTTGATGAATTGAAGTTTCTCTTGAATCTTGGAATTTTCACAAACTTGAAATATAAAATGAAATGGGTCTTGATACAAAAAGAAATGGTGATGTATATGGGTGTATATAAACCGTACATATATATATATGGGTGTATTAGTTTTGAGTTTGATTTCTTGATAAACACTTGTTTAGGATATTTGCTTGCATGTTTTAGTAACATTTAAGCGATTAACAGCATGCTGAGTAACATTTACAACCAACTTCAGTTGGCTGTAAACGAACCGTTATAAATCGAAAAATCGATTTTCTGAAGTCTAAATTATATATTTTCGAAAAACGAATCAAATGGCACTAGAATCATATTTTTTCGAGGTTGTTTACTATTTTTAGAGGTCCATTTTGTACACCAGCAAAAGCTGCGTTTTTACTGCAGAAAATGTGTGCTATGTTTCTCATCATAACTTGAAATCTGTGTAGAATTAGCTCATGAAATTTATACTGTAGATGACCACTAATGTATTTGTAATTCTCCCACTGGAATTTCATCAATCGGACTTACGATGAATTTTAAATAAATTATTCCGTAGACTGCAGTCAGAAAGTGACGAATTGATTGCAGTCCAGTAAATGATTTTTTATAAAATATTGGTAAAGAATTGGATCCCGATATTTTTACACAATAATATTTGGATCATTTAAAAGATTCTATAAAAATTTGGGAATTTTTAGAGTAAGTTAAGTATTTTATTAAAATTCCCGAAAACAGCCCAGTTTTGAATGATAGTTAAAATGCAAGGGTTTCGATGATATATGCATGATGAGAGTCACCAATAAAATCATTCAAGTCGCAAAGTTCTTAAAATATGTATATGAACTCATATATATAAATACACCAATATAATCGAAAATAATAACTTTTCGAGAAGATCTCAAAGTTATGTGAAAATTCTAAATATCGGAGAAACTTATGTATTTTTGTGGGTTTTTTATTATTAAATCGTTCTTATTTAATTTAGGACGAATAAACAATTTGAGGGATTGTGTTAACATATAAAAATGCACCCAAAGGTGAGTACATAGTCCCCTCTTTTACCGTTTTCAGTGTTTTGGGGTGAAATATATATGCCTATACAATATTTTCATGATTTCGACTATATGATTACACATGCATAAGTACTATCTTTTGACGAATTGAACTATTATCCATGGTTTAAACACTGATTTCCGAAGTTTGTTACGACTATTTGTTTGTACATATGTTTACTTATACATTCATTAACAATGATCAAGCCGATTGGTGGTACGATATAGCGCTATAGGACTAGACACCCCATTCCTGTCGTATGGAATGTCAGAAACCAAATTTTATCCAAATAGAATTTGCCTTTGTGGTATTTATATAGTCTCTAAAGTGTAGTTTGATGCACTAAGGTTTGAATGTATTGCTAAATCGCGATTTATGGTATATTTCGATATACTACCAACGTGATACTGTTTGCTAAAGCATAATTTGATATGCTATTATTTACTAAAGTATAATTTGATATACTATGTACGAATCCAACATATATTTTTGTTATTTACTAAAACATAGTTGATATGTTATTTACAAAACCAAAGTATACTTATGATATACTACCGAAAACTATTATTTTAACAACTAAAGTATATTTGATATACTATCTGTTTAACTGGTTTGAAACTAAAATATATTTTAATATATTACTTATCTGACTTTCTTAAAACCAAGGTATATTTTTATGTATACTTCAACTTTTATATCAATGCAAAGTGATCTAGTAACCAAACTTTTATCAAGGATTCATGGCTACTTTTATAAACATATAATCTTTTCTTATATGATCCAAAGCCATGAATCTAATTCACAAAACCTATGTTACTCACAGGCATTTTTATGTTGACGTATTTACTTTCACATATGTTTCAGGTTTTATTTCGTGACGACTGTTGATTGCTTTACATAGGATGGACATGGGACTTAGTAATTATAAAAATATGAACGGCAATTGTACTGTTTGTTGATCAAATTCCAAGACAATGTAACTTTTTATGTAATAAAACAATATTCTAAATTCCATGTGTTGTGAAACAATGATTCTGTTACAACACTCCCCGATGTTTCCGCCACGATTTGTTGTTTTACGTGGTCGGGGTGTGACAGAAGAGTTGGTATCAGAGCTCATGGTTATAGGGAATTATGTTATTAGTAAAATTTTGACCTAGACTATAACCTTCCTAGGACCCTAACACAAGTTACCTTGTGTTTAGATCTTAAAACAATACTATCACCTATCCTTAGGTGAATACCAAAACAAGTACACAAATCTCAATTCCATTTGAAAATCGATCGTCTATCCTTAGATGATTAGTTTTTAGGCTTTACGCCTTTAAAATTTTCAAATCTCGTCAATGTTTGAGTCTTAATAATGTGAACACGTGCAATCCGGAAGGGTGGGTGCCTGTACCCTGAGTTTTCTGTCTAAGGCTAGAGTGTTCGTACAAATCCACATAATCGGATCAGTCACTCTTACCTGGGAACTCTTGGGGTGAGTGTCCACTTATAGGCTAAAGCATGTCTTCATTATGCATTATGTAGACCTCTTTACTTTGATTAGTCACTGTGTTGTTTGTTTGTTTTAAGTAACGAACAAATGACCACCTTCCTTCGTTTTGTCGATGTTTTCAATACTCCTTTTGATTGTTCTATGTCAGTCTCACACATTTCCTTGTGTTCCTTTTCTTTTAGATGCCTCCTCAACATGATCAAACTCAAGATGCCGCAATGTCAGCCTTGATCACTCAGCAAATCGCTGCTGTACTCCCGAACCTAGTTACCCAGTTAAACCAAGCAAACAACAACAACAACGCACCTGTTCCGTGCAACTTTAAGACATTCAACTCTGCTAAACCATTGAAGTTTTCTGGGACTCAAGGAGCAATCGCGCTTCTGTAATGGTTTGAAAGTTTGGAGAGCACATTCAGGCATGTGCAATGTCCGAATGAGCGTAAGGTTGAGTTTGCATCCAGTGTGTTCGAGAAGCGTGCTCTTACATGGTGGAACGGTGTGATGCGTGATAGGGGTGCCGATGTGGCACTAGCTCAAACTTGGGAAGAGCTTAGGGCTCTAATGATCAAGGAGTTCTGTCCTCGTCATGAGCTTAGAGCGTTGGAAAGAGAATTCGACGATTTGAAGCAAGACAGTGGTGAACACCGAGCCTATACTGATCGTTATGAGGAGCTGAGCCTGTTATGTCCTGCTATGGTTACACCGGTGGAGAAGGCGATTGAAAAGTACATTGATGGTCTTCCTGACCTAGTTCAGGATATCGTTACTAGTAGCAATCCTACTACCGTCAGACAGGCCATTAAATTGTCTGCTACCCCGACTGAATCCCAGATCAGGAAAGGTAAGCTTTTTCGAAAGGGCGACCCGAAACCATCAGACAAGTCTACACAAGATGAACCAAAGGATAAACAGGCTGAGACATCCAAGAAGAAGAAGCGCAAAGCTTCACAAAACTTTGCCGTAGTTGCTCAGAACAATCAGGTTGCACCAAACCAACCAGCACAACCTCGTACAAGGAAAAACTATGTTGGTACCGCACCTTTGTGCAACAAATGCAACCGTCATCATCTGGAGCAAGTGCAGTGTCGCAAATGTACCCACTGCGGGCGATTGGGACATTTAGTCAATACATGTCGTTATGTTAACCAAGCTGCTGCAAATCTTGCTGCTGTTCAAGCACAATTCCCTCCTGGGTCGTGTTATAACTGTGGTGACCTTACTCACTACCGCAACAATTGCCCAAGACTTGTTAACGCAAATCCAGCACGTGGACGAGTGTTTAACATAAACGAGGCGAACGCAAATGACGATGCAGCAGTGAACAATTAGTCTTTTGTTTTTCCTTGTATGTTATCTTTTGGATGTTTGAATCGACTCAGTTGATACATAAATAAAATTTGTTGTTTCAATTTATGAAACTGTTACGTTTGTGTGTATGGTTGATACAACCCTACAATGCTGACACCAAGGAACCATGTTCCTTACAAAACAAACTACTCGTGTGATTCTTTCATTTTATGATCACTCGTGATCTCCCCAAAAATCCTAAGTACTCGTTTCTTTTAAGAAACAAAATACAAGGTACAAGTTACAAATTCTTAAATAGATACTTGAAATACCATTTCAAATCTTTGATTTGATATCTAAAGGTACTTTCATGAGTCCTTAAGTGGATTCATTGCGTGCTCTAATACGAATGTTACGATACGACCAAGACAAAGCCAAATCCTTATAAGATCTTCCTATCTTCATAGTTAGATTCTTGGGATGTTTTGAGTATCAATGGAAGTCCTCGATTGGATTTCTGGTGTACTTTAAATGCATTAATTCAAGTTAATGAACGAGCTAATAACTAAGTTAACAACTATGCGATTATGTGATTATGTGTTTATGTGTGATTCTAAAGCTCGCTATCTAAGTCCTAGTAGAATCTTTTGTATTTTCATATGTTGGATTCTCAGAAGGATACTCAAAGTACTATCTTAAATTCCTTAAGGGGCTTTTCTATGCAAATAGTAAGAACCTTGGATTCCAAAGTGCTATTTCAAAACAATTATTTGATTCAATAAAAAGACCCATTAGTGGTCTATTTAAAGAGATTGTACGACGGTCTAGTTAAGAAGATCATGTGTTGATCTGGCTAAGAAGATCGTTCGTTGATCTAGTTAAAAAGATCCTTTGGTGGTCTAGTCAAGTCACTTCATGTTTATTCAATTGATTTTTCCCCTACGCATTATGAAATGAACTGTGCGGACTGTGCAAGGAATTACGTAATTATGGATGCATACATAACTATGGAATTCGGTGCACAGAAACCACATCAAGTTTTGTCATGTGTAAGACCTATAGTGATGAGAATAACGAAACGGGAACAATGTAGAAAAGGGCATGGTGGATACGCCGCTGGTACTTCCTATATATAAGTGTTCCTTATTACATTGCGAACATAGCGTTATTTAAGTTACTAGAAGTCCAGGACCTTGACCAATGTTATTTTATCTTACATTCTCCGACTCTGTTTTCGAGCACACACAAGTTTTCTTTAAAATTAAATTTCGGGACGAAATTTCCTAAAGTAGGGGAGACTGTGACACCTGTGTCACTTCAACCATCAAACAAATACCAAACCAATGAAATATTGTATTTCGTACTTGGGATTTGTATAAATATGTGTATCGTTTGCACATATCAATTCTTGTTCAATTTCGAGCTTTAAATTGCTTTCTGGAAGGTTATACGCGATCTGATGCGTAAATATAACCAGTTTAATGCAACAAACACTCTGGAACAATGACATAGGCTAAACATACCCTAAATTCCTTTTACATAACTTAGAAATGAGTTCCGAAGGATTCGGTATGGCAAAAACATGTTTATTCGAACTTTAGTACTATTTACGACAAAACTGCGAAACGAAGGTTGGTGACCGCCCAGATATTATTTAAAACCGAAAAATATTCTGTTATGATTAAAATTTTATTTTAATCAGGTTCGTGTTGAAAAATAAATTAAAACGCTTAAAAACATTATTTTTCAAGTTTAAGCACGTACCGAGTGTTACTGCGCAACACAGTGCTTATACTGCGAAACGCAGATAACACAGCCAGTCTCGGCAACTGAAATTTATTTCAGTAATATTTTGGCGAGTTTATTTTTATAGAATAATAAAAATAATTTAGAAAAACGCCATAAACCGGGATTTAAACGCTAGATAAAATACCCGGTATCTAGTTAAACACCTGTTTTTATCTAATTTACCAACCAAAATTACACTTACCCCCCTTCTCAAATTCACGGTCACTTATGTGTGGCCCCCACCAAAAATATTTGCTAGATCCTCCATATCCTATCTTGATTTTCTTTTGGCCAAGTGTTAGTGCATGCTTCATTCCATATCTTGCAAATATCCTTATATATATCTTCCAAGATCATAAGCAATCCTACAAGATCACACAATCTCCTCACTCTCTCTCTCCTCCCAACTGTACACCCCCTCCTCTCTCTCCATCTTCAAACCTTCAATCTTGTTCTTGAGAATTCAACACCATTTCAAGCTAAATTCAAGTTAGTGTGAAGATCCAAAGGTGTTTCCAAGGTGCATTCAAGTGATTTCAAGCTCCATATCATCAAAATCTCATCCAACAACTTACTTGAATCTTGAAGGTATAACATTTATGTTTAAATCATACTCTTGATTCTTGGTTGTTCTTGATGAATTGAAGTTTCTCTTAAATCTTGGAATTTTCACAAACTTGAAATCTAAAATAAAATGGGTCTTGATACAAAAAGAAATGGTGATGTATATGGGTGTATAAAAACCGTACACATATATATATATATGGGTGTATGAGTTTTGAGTTTGATTTCTTGATAAACACTTGTTTAGGATATTTGCTTGCATGTTTTAGTAACATTTAAGTGATTAACAGCATGTTGAGTAACATTTGCAGCCAACTTCAGTTGGCTGTAAACAAACCGTTATAAATCAAAAAATCGATTTTCTAAAGTCTAAATTATATATTTTCGAAAAACGAATCAAATGGCACTAGAATCATATTTTTTCGAGGTCGTTTACTATTTTTAAAGGTCCGTTTTGTACAGCAGCAAAAGCTGCGTTTTTACTGCAGAAAATGTGTGCTATTTTTCTCGTCATAACTTGAAATCTGTGTAGAATTAGCTCTTTAAATTTGTACTGTAGATTACCACTGATGTCATTGTAATTCACCCACAAGAATTTCATCAATCGGACTTACGATGAATATTAAATAAATTATTCCGTAGACTGCAGTCAGAAAGTGATGAATCTGATTGCAGTCCAGTAAATGATTTTTTTATAAAATATTGGTAACAAATTGGATCCCGATATTTTTACACAATAGTATTTGGATCGTTTAAAACATTCTATAAAAATTTGGGAATTTTTGGAGTAAGTTAACTATTTTATTAAAATTCCCGAAAACAGCCTAGTTTTGAATGATAGTTAAAATGCAAAGGTTTCGATGATATATGCATGATGAGAGTCACCAATAAAATCGTTCAAGTCGCAAAGTTCTTAAAATATGTATATGAACTCATATATATATAAATACACCAATATAATAAAAATAATAACTTTTCGAGAAAATCTCAAAGTTATGTGAAAATTCTAAGTATCGGAGAAACTTATGTATTTTTGTGGGTTTTTTATTATTAAATCGTTGTTATTTAATTTATGACGAATAAACAATTTGAGGGATTGTGTTAACATATAAAAACGCACCTAAAGGTGAGTACATAGTCCCCTCTTTTACTGTTTTCAATGTTTTGGGGTGAAACATATGTGCCTATACAATATTTTCATGATTTCGACTATATGATTACACATGCATAAGTACTATCTTTTGACGAATTGAACTACTATCCATGGTTTAAACACTGATTTCCGAAGTTTGTTACGACTATTTGTTTGTTCATATGTTTACTTATACATTCATTAACAATGATCAAGCCGATTAGTGGTACGATATAGCGCTATAGGACTAGACACCCCATTCCTGTCGTATGGAATGTCAAAAACCAAATTTTATCCAAATAGAATTTGCCCTTGTGGTATTTCTATAGTCTCTAAAGTGTAGTTTGATGCACTAAGGTTTGAATGTATTGCTAAATCGCGATTTATGGTATATTTCGATATACTACCAACGTGATATTGTTTGCTAAAGCATAATTTGATATGCTATTATTTACTAAAGTATAATTTGATATACTATGTATGAATCCAACATATATTTTTGTTATTTACTAAAACATAGTTGATATGTTATTTACAAAACCAAATTATACTTATGATATACTACCGAAAACTATTATTTTAAAAACTAAAGTATATTTGATATACTATCTGTTTAACTGTTTTAAAACTAAAATATATTTTAATATATTACTTATCCGACTTTCTTAAAACCAAGGTATATTTTTATGTATACTTCAACTTTTATATCAATGCAAAGTGATCTAGTAACCAAACTTTTATCAAGGATTCATGGCTACTTTTATAAACATATAATCTTTTCTTATATGATCCAAAGCAATGAATCTAATTCACAAAACCTATGTTACTCATAGGCATTTTTATGCCGACGTATGTACTTTCACATATGTTTCAGGTTTTATTTCGTGACGACTGTTGATTGCTTTACATAGGATGGACATGGGACTTAGTAATTATAAAAACATGAACGGCAATTGTACTGTTTGTTGATCAAATTCCAAGACAATGTAACTTTTAATGTAATAAAACAATATTCTAAATTCCATGTGTTGTGAAACAATGATTCTGTTACAACACTCCCCGACGTTTCCGCCATGATTTATTGTTTTACGTGGTCAGGGTGTGACAATGAATATGGGAAAAACATGTAAGGTTATGTAATAAATGAGAGTACTAAGATAAGCATTGATTTAGTGAGACGAAAGTAGTTATCTAAGACGAAGGTAAATTGGTGAAATTAAATGGGTCGAATAAATGCGCATATGTATTGTAATGGTAACGAAATTCATAAAGATTAAGGACCCGGGGTAAAGATTTTTAGTCAATTATGTAGGGAAATGCTTTACGGACAATTAGAAACAAGTTTCAAGTAATTCGGATGTGAATTGGTCAAGATATGATAGTTTTAGTAATAAAAATGAAAGCTGTGCTGGGCTCTACCGTAGCTTACGGTAGCTATGTTAAGCTACAGTAGGTACTGAAGGCATCCTTCCACCGTAAGGCAGTGTCTTGTTACCGTATTGATTTTATGGCCACCGTAAGCTACGGTAGCCACCGTAGCTTACGGTGGAGGTCAGATGCAAAATGAAAAGTTTATTCAATTCTTCGTTTTTCTTCGAATTAGGACCCCGTGAACCCATTCCAAGCCCTGTTAAGCGTCACTAATGTACCTCTACCCTACTAAATGGCTTGGTAAGCTACGGGTAAGGATGGAACTCATTTTTAAGATCCGAAATGTACCCGAAAGTCACTTAAAAAGCGTTTAAGAAGTGTGAGTAAGAACGGGATGTATAAGCGAGTATGAGGGGATAAGAATTAAGTTTGTGGGCAGTATGTATAGATTTAATTTCATTCCAATACCTGAAGCTTATAAGTAATCATGAATGAGAGTGAGTACATGTACAAGTTTAAAGGTACGTGTTCTATTATATGGAGATTTGTGATAAAAATAAGTCAGTAAATCATCTAGTATTACGTTTGTATGTATGTATGTGAGTATGTATGTACGTAAGTAAGTAAGTAAGTAAGTATGTATGTATGTAGGTAGGTACGAAATGTGTATGAACATACAAGTGTAGATACTCATGCATGAAGTAGGATTTATTATGTGTGAACGAAATGATTTTGTATTTATGCTTATAATTATAGTTCTAACATGTTTGAACAGTCACGTTACTAATGGTGTGCCTTGAGAATGGAACAGGAATGCAGATATGTTAGTATTGGGCGTTCAACGATTTGATGTTCGGTGTAAAGAATGAACCCAAGGGAATATCATGTCGGGTTACATATATAAAATGATAGATTGCTAAGCAGTTATGTATATTTTATGCCTTTATACTAAAGTATAAGATGTCACTAATTATTAACGTGTCGGTTGTGAATGATGACCGCAGGTTCTATGGATATTATTATCATCATGAAGATTTAGCGAGTAAAGATCGAGTTAAGGAGCTCAGATTGTACGGAAGGGTAGTCATGTAAATAGTGTTCATATGTTACTTTTGTTACGTCTTTATGTAAGAGTAATGTAATAATCCTTTTTGAATGATGCCTTAAAAGCCTTATAAGTATGATAAATTGCTTTAATTAAAGAAATTTTAAGACTCGTATTTCCGCTGCGATGTTTTGGGTTAAAACGTATATGGGTGTTACATTAATGTTCTCAGTTATTGCTTTTGTTATGCTTTTTGGTGTGGCAGTCGATGTTCCGAAAGATTCAGACGTGAACGCCTTGTAAAACGTGCTGTAGAATTCTTCAGCCATGATGCTCCTCGTTTATCACTTTGAATTTGCTCCTCGTTTATCAACTCAAATCACCTTGGAAATTACAAACAAACGATCAGATTAAAAAGAACAGACTATAGGATCGGATGTCAATCCAATCGAATCTCACTTCGATCGGATATGGTCAACACAAGTCAAAGTTTTAATGACAGCTGGGTGTCGGATGGCAATCTGTACGGATTGCCATTCGACGATTATCACTTAACAAATAAACCAAAATGCAATGGATCGGATAATGATTCGATCGAATCACGGTTCGACGATTGGACTTTAACAAAATGCAATGTGAGAATTGAAATGTCTAAGTGTCGGATGGTGATCCGACACTTGTCACTCGAGAGTTTACAACACCAAACATTTAACAAAGATTGTATAGGATCGGATCGTGATCCGTACGAAGTGCCACTCGACACTTGTGCCACAAATATGTAATCAATTTGCAAAGTATACTTGGACCTCAATGTTATGCATTATAATCACATATAAGTGGCCGACAAATCTGTTATAGAATTGACTATAATTGGACCTCATGACATTGGTCCAGATCATATTGATTTTTATTAAATTGGCTGACAGACATTAAATGTTTCCATGCAACTTTGACTTAAATGATTTGATTCTTTTATCAAAACATGAGATCTGACAACATTAATTGATATGCATGTAATATAATTGGGCCGAGATATAAGAATCACATGCACTATTGCATGGGCCAGACACTATATACTGATCACAACACAAATGAGTTTATAATATTGAACTATAGGATTTAATATGTGAAGTGTCGGATGGTTAATCGATCGGATTGCCATCCGACAGTTGACACTTCAATGGATCGGATAGGAATATGGATCGGATAGGAATCCGAGACCTTTGCAACTCCAAGTGTCTGATGGTGATCCGACACTTTGACACTTGATATTACAAAAGGCTATCCGACGATTATGCCATTCGATAGTATGACTTTCAAAAATACTCACATGCAAATACAATTTTGGACAATTGTGAATCACATGGGCTCTGACATATTACATGCAACTACAAGATTAATGGCCGACAACACAATTGAACATTAAAAGCTTATTGGACCAATTAAACTTTAATCACATGCAGATCTGTCAAACAATTCTTGGGCCGATGAACTTGAATTAAAGAAAGATTAATGGGCCACGGGTGATAATCAACAGATATGATTGAATACTCAAAACCAGTTAGTCCGACCTGGTTAGAGCAGAGCTTCAGATGACCTAGCAATAAACCTGCAAGATCACAAGGAAACAAGCACACCGTTAGCCTCGTCACAGGGAGGAGGGCCTCTCTGTGACCAAGCTCGGGCGTGAGAATAAGTATTTGTGAGGAGGAAATAGGTCAGGAAGAGAGAGAGGAGAGTTTAGAGAGAGAAAGTAGCAATTACCCCTTTTTGGAGGTCTAAGTGTGGTATTTATAGTCTTTGCGTATGCTGACGTGGCGAGTTAGTTAGGGTCGGACCAGTCACTGTCATGGTGGTTATGGCTGTAGGGCCCAGTTAGTTATGGCGTACCAGTGTATTCGGTCGTTCCGTGTATAGCATGAGGTGTGATCCGACCTTGATGTGCTATAGCTCGGTTCTATGTTGGCAATGATTCGGTCCGGCCAAGGACGTATCCTCATCAAGTTCCCCTAGTTCGTAGCGTTTTCTAGATAAAAGCTTCGAACTATAACGGCGTAATTTTGGCGGGCTGATCCCTTAATTTGTCGTTTACTGATTTTTTGAATTTTAAATTTCTGGGCGGTGATTTTTGCTGGGTAACAGACAATCACTTTATTTTTCCCGCTGACATGGCGCTTGACGTGCGTCAGTTGTCATGACGTGTCGATTCTTGATTGGTCATTTTGAGGCGGTTTACATTTCTATAAAAGGGGGTAAAAAGTAATTTAATTTTCACTTTCCCACTTCATCTTCCCCTTCATTTTCTCTGAGGCGAAACTCTTCATCGGGCAGGTTAGTACCCTTCTTTATAGTATGGCGAACAAGAGCAATCTATCCGGTTGCTTCAATATTTTGAGTAAAAATGGTTTACAGTGGTATATAGATAATTACGCAATTGCTGCCTCATTACACCCCGTTCTCCCCGAAAAGAATACGCCTATTTATCCTTTCGAACCGGGGAAAATAGGGGTTTACACTCGCCTTTTCGATTACTGTAACTATCATCTTCCTTTGACGAAGTTCTTGATCGAGGTTCTTTTATTCCATGAGGTTCATCTTTCTCAAATGAACCCTTTTGGCCTTGCCAAGGTGTGTCACTTTGAGTTAGCTTGTCGTGGTTTGGGATCCGACCCGGATTTGGATGTGTTCCGGGCTTTTTACAAGCTGAATCGGTCCGGTAACTGGTACACCTTCGAAGTTAGGGACAAAAATTCTTGTTGTTATACGTGGATTACTACCAGCATAAAGGATTGGAAAGATCACTTCTTCTTGGTTGATGATCGGTGCGTTCCGGAGTTTATGACGTGGAGATCGAAGAAGTCGCGCCTTCCAGCTCCTCTTCCTGAAGACTTCGAGTTTAACAGAGATTTATATGCGCATTTGATTAAGGAAGCTGGACGTATACAGAAGTATCCAGAACACATCCTGGTCATGGGGCAGATTAGCACGATCTGGGCCGAACCAGAGTGGTATCCTACCCTCAAGTGGAATAAAGAGGGTTAGTTAATGCGGTGCTTCTTGAATTTGTTTTGATTATTTTGCTCGTTTTTTATGCTTTACGTCATGCCGGACTATAGATATTATTTATCGTTTGTTTTTGTGCAGCTATGGGTTTAAAGGAGGCTTTGAGATTGAAATCTTTTGATTCCAAGGAACTCGATGTCCGGGCCACCAGGACACCGAAAGGCGATCCCCCGTATCTAAGCATCGTTCAGGAGAATCTTTATCAGATTCGGGAACCCGAGGCTCCGAATAATCAAGGAGGTTCGGTCGGGCAAGGAGGTTCAGGTTCAGCTCCTGCGGCGCAAATAGTGGATATTGTTCCTGTTCAGGCTGCGTCGGTGGTTGGTGGTGATAAAGGCAAGAAAACAAGTTCGAGTGGGACGAAGGGGTCTGGTTCCAAATTCATTATCGAAGACGAAGGAGTTCATGTGTCTATTGAAGATGAAGGAATTCATGCCGAAGGTGGAAGAGAGGGTGATGATGGTGATGATGAAGAGCGCCCTCAAATTAGTTTGAAGAGGAGACGGGCTGCTTCTTCTAAGTCCGGTCCGAAACCCAAACAGTTGAAGACAAAGACGAATTTTAAGACCATTACATTGGATGATGATGAGGAAGATCAAACCACTGACTTCTCTACTGTTGGGGGTTTGTTAGCGAATTTGGACGCCCATCTTCACGGTGGTCGTACCCCCAGGGACCATCCGGTTAAAACTCCCACGAGCCCATTATCCTTTGGAGGGGCAAACACAAAGGTTTTTGAAGATATTCATATGCCCGGGCCCCTATTATTTAAGAAGACTGAACCTTCTCCTTCAGGTAAGCCTACAACAGGGGTTGCTTCTAACATTTCAAGGCCAAGTCCACAACCATTTGATGGTGGGGATAGTGCCTCTTCTTCCCCTTTGTGGTTTAAAACTGAAGCTGCTTTCTTGTCCCGGGAGTTAGGTTCGGGCGATGTTGGGGATATGGACTCGGCTCGAGCTTTGTAGAAGTATATACCCGAGTGGTCGCTGGTGAATAAGGATAGGATTGTGGATGCCTTGTCGGAAAAAATGGCTATGTTTCATCTTGGGACTCCGGCCGAACATGCACATTACCGGAAGATGAGCGGCCCGGAGCTTGGGAATGCCCTAATGCTGAATCAAGCACAGTCGAATTCTTTGGTGGTAGAGACTTATAAGCGTTGGATCGAGTCGGAATCAACTTGTCGCAAGCTTGAGCGTGAAGTTGCTAATTTGAAAAGTGAAGAGAATGTTCGGTCGAAAACAAAGCAGGAGCTATCTTCTCTCCGATCTCAAATTGACCGATTGAAAGAGCAGGTCTTGGAAGCAAAAGAAGTGAATAAATCTTCTCAGGCTTCGGCTGCGGCTGCTTATGAAGCTCGAGACAAAGCCCTTCAAGACTTGGGAGCTCTCAAGTTGAAGTTTAGTGATCTGGAGAGGAAGTTATCCGGTGCGGAGAAGAGGCATGCGGCTGAACTGAAAGAAATGCAAACATCTTATGACCAACTTCTGGCCGATCACCACCGTCTGATAAGTGGTACGTCCGTAATTTATTTTTCAATGCTCATTTTCTTGCTAATTAAATCTTATCTTTCTTTAGATAATGAAGAACTCAAAAGAGCCCGTGACAGGGTGATCGAATCGCACACAGCGACGATCGATGAGGCGAAGGGCATGTTGACCCGTACTGATGGTGAGATGGTTGAGCTATATGCCCAGGTATCGGAGCTCATGCTTACCAAGCAGTGGTTTCTCACAGATGGGATTGCCTGGGTAGTTAAACTGGTCCACCAAAGCCCAGAGCTGGAGAAGGTGGTTGCGGACTTAGTCAACAGCGTCAACGCGGTGGGAGTGAACGAAGGTATAAAGCAGGGCTTCAAAGCCGCCCATGACTCGGTCTGATCTGTCGAAGAAGTTCATGGGTATGATGAGGGGGCTAAAGAGGTGTTAGAAGCTGCCATAAAGGCCTTCGACAACTTCCATATCTCCGTGCTTGGGAAAGTTGCAGACCTAGTTGACAAACCTTTGTCTGTCATCAAGCAAAGGAGCGAACTTCCCATTGTGAAGGAAGATTATGAAGCTTGAAATTTGGTTTTTGCAACCGTACGGCATTTTGTTCTTATCGCGGCATGTAATCGTGTTAAACTTTTTCTTTTTGGCATGTATTTGCACAGTTTATCCTTTCATTTGTAGTATTTGACTGACATGTTTCTTTAACTTCGTAGGAAACTATGATTTTAGTAACAAGTGTTCTGGCTACTTAGTTTTTAGTTTGCGTCCAAACTTTTACCGTTCGAACAGGTTTTTGTTCGGTCATCTTTGGTGACCGAGTCATTGACAAAGAAGTTTCCCATAAGCTGACTTCTTTTATTTATCAGATTGTTTTATAGTCGGATCGTATTAAATACGGATCATTTGCTTAATAGATTTTGTTATTTCTAGAACTATTTAAGCCTTCTCGATCGGCGCGAGGCATGGGTCGAGGCCCGTTTGTGCACATTTATGATATTGTTCGAACTTATACATATGCTATTCTTTATACTTGTAAAGACATAGATCGCTTTATTTATTGATTTAATCATAGCTTCCAGGGAAAACCCTCCCGGTTTACAAGGAAAATGGAAATTAGTTCGGGGCATTACCCTCCCGATTCATACATGGAAATTGAAAGTAAAAAACATAAGCAATAGCTATCTTTTCTTAGCCGTAGCAGGCTGTTTGTCACACCCTGGCTTTGCGGAAGCGTGGTTAATTTGGTGTGACTTCTTAATACCATAGCTTAACCATAACAAAGCTATATGAAACAAAACCATGCAAGATCATCCATTAAGTTTTAAAAACCAAATACAACGACATTGTCTCAACGGAAACACTTCCTAACGACATTATTCAACAAACACAAACTTCAACATAACATAAGCATAGTTTAAGGACTGTGACTTGTCCAGGAAAGAGTCACATTCCCTAAACCCGGATGACCTCGTAACTAGTGCAGCGGGAAAACGTGTCATACCGCGCCAGATCCTTTGATTCCCTGAAATACATGTAGGTTGAAAAATCAACAATAATGTTGAGCGAGTTCATGCGTAGTGAGTATGTAAAACACTTGTAAGTATAAAAATCCTTGGTATGTAGCAAATAAGGAAAAAGAGATCACCATTGGTTTGCAAGGCCATTGATATGTGTGAAGTGCAAGTAGGAAGACTCAAACCTAGCAGATTTATGAGTTGGGTACAAAGTCACCCCGAGGTCCGTTCTGTGTTGGGCCTGGGGTTGGGCTCGCTACACCCAAGTAGATCTACCGCTCCTGCCCCTCGGTCCTACCTTGAGGATTAATGGCCTCAAGTTTCTGCCTACCCACTCACATGATCTGAATAATAATAACCATCCTTACGCTAACCATACCATGTAAGAATTATTCGTAATCATAGTAACATGTATTTCACCCCCGCAGTTAAAAACTGAAAATAGTTAAGAGAAAAGGGGGACATGAACTCACAGTGGTGCGTCTCTACCAAGTATACCTCCAAATCAAGCAGCTGTGTGACGACCTACATGTACTAACTCTATTAGACGGACGGCCGTGCCTTAGCTTTAAGGTTTAAGTTTTTGGGAAATAGTTAGGCAACTATTTCGTGTTTATATTTTTGTAGATACTTGGTAATCATTCTCCTTCCCAAGGATGGGGGATTTAATACATGCGTGTTCGTAACATTCGAATTACACTATTAAGTCTCACTTAATATATTTTATTTCTAACTCCAAAATATAAATATTCTTCTCAAAAATATTATATTTTAATACATGTGATTCTCCCAAAATAATACTTAGTAATATTATTTTTACTCTAAAAATAATATTTACGTAGTTCACAAAATAATCATAAACATTTACACAAGTGATGTTGTGAAAAAAATATATATTTACTAAATACATATATTTATCACGTTTTATTTTGTGAAATCCCACCTCCGATATTTTGTAAATAAGTCGTGGCGAAACTTGTGTTTTGAAAACAAGTCGAAAAATGTATTTCTAACACTTGTGGTGAAAATATTTCTAAGTGTTAGGTTTTTGGAAAATTTCGCCAGAGTTTCCCCTGTAACTGGAGGTGGCCATGGTTTTAAGCGTATCATTTTCTTTTATAAATCAAACCAACAATCTTCTTATTCAAAGCATCAACTAGTCAAAATATATATAAATCGCATAAATTATATGAACTTGTGATTTATCCAAAATATGAAGTAAATCCCAATATTTTTAGTAGATCTTTTGTATAAACCAATCCCGGTTTCGTAAAAACCTCGTTTTTAGAGAAATTCCGTTTTTACAACTTCTCGTCATCTTTTACAAAAATAGTTATTTTGTCGAAAGTGTGTGCTACACAAGTGTTTACACACTTGTGTGTTTTAAAAATCATTCGTGTTAGTGTAAGATCCGTCTTTAGAAAACATGATTTCTTTGATACTTGGTTCTTTGAAAATACCGCTTGTAGATACGTAGATCTACTAGTTTTAAACACTATTTCACAAGCTAAATCGCTTTTACACAAGTTCATGATTCGTGTGTGGTAGAGTTTCATCCTTTAACCCTTGTTACTTCCAAAACAACCTTATGTCATGATTCAAGGTCATGACCAACCCGGGTTAAATGACGATCCGAGCTACCACAACATAGATCGGGTCCAAATAATCACACAAATCAATTACTACAAGATTTACACAACATATGAGCTTTTAACCATCACTTTTAGTGTTTTTAGTAGACTTTTATGCTTCATCTTGTATGTTTGCGACTTTTAACCGTTACATATCATATTAACCACTTCAAAATAGTTCGAGAGGGTGATTATAACAACTTACTACTAGCTCGAGGCTAGGGAAGAATCTAAGCGCAAAATGAGAGGATAAAAGCAATAGAGTGAGGTCCTTCTCCTTCCGATTGCACCAAGCTTCCTTGTAGGTGATCCTTAACACTTGTGTAATCTTGGAATGAGATGATCAAAACCAAAAATGGATGGGTGCTCAAGGGGGTGTTCGGCCGTGAGTTTAGCAAGGAGAGGGAGAGAGAGTTTTTGTTGAGTGTTGTGATGAAAGTGTTAGTGTGCTATGGTGTGAACTTATAGACAAATATTCAAGATCATTATCCAAGAGTCCATATGTCTACTAGATATTAGACATATGTGATTTTTATAATCAACAAAGTACAACGGGGGGTCACATAGTGACCGAACTCGGTTGGGGGGGGGGGGTAATCCGGTTGGTTTCCAACTAAACATTAAGTAATTAGTTAGGTTAATCTAGTTAAGTTTAGGGATTAACCCGGTTAATAGTGTGTTGTGCTCTATTGCGGGTGTTAGGGTATTCAGGGACCCTAACTGGCTCAGAAAAGGATAAATAATGTTATTAGCAATATTTTCATGTTCCGGGTATAGTCCGGTTGTTCGGTTGGATAGTAATCCGTTAAAGCGTTAAACCAAGCTTTAAAGTGTCGTTATAATTATTTTTAGTGACACAACTTATTCCTGACACCTTGGAAAGTGTCTAGTAACATTTTTCTCATGTTTTGGCACTTTATTAGTTAGTTAAAAGCTGGATTGTTTATTAAAGTGCTGAGTTTTTGTGCTTAGAGCACGTTTTAGGCACATCTAGTCATTGTAACTTATCCCTAGAGACGCAGTTCTACAACCCTTGTATCCCTACACTCACCACTAGTGTAGTGAAATATTTCTGGCTCATACAAGCCTTAGAGGCAGTGTCTGCCCGATGCTGGCTTTATCAGCATGTTCAATAGGTTATCCGTTTATAGTGCTACTGTGCTTTTTGTGCATCATGTTTGTCACTAAGGTTCAGCATGTAAATAATGTAGTGACGGTAAGTAAAGTATGATGCAAGTATGTACATGTATCAACATTCAAGTAGTAGTTCATCAGTAATTTCAGGTAAGCACAGCAATTAAGCAGTAATTAATTATTAATTAAGTCGTACGGATACCTGGTTTAGTGAGGGTTGTCACATTCTCCCCCCGTTAGAAAAATTTCGTCCCGAAATTTTAAGTTCTGCTTGTAGATGCAGGGTTCTTAGGAAATAGGTGGGGGTACTTCTCTTTCATCCGGTCCTCACGCTCCCAGGTGTATTCAGGACCATGTTTGGCATTCCAACGAACTTTGACGAGCTTGACACTGCTCCGGCGGGTCTTGTTTATTTTCCAATCCGTAACCTCGACCGGTTCTTCAACGAAGTGGAGCGAGTTGTCGACATGAATCTCGTCGGTAGGAATGACAACGGTATCTTGAGTTGGACTTTTCTTCAAATTTGATGCATGAAATGTATCGTGAACACCGTTCAATTCAGCAGGTAAGTCCAACTTGTATGCTACTAACCCAATTCTTTCCAAAATTTTGAACGGACCAATATACCGCGGATTCAACTTTCCACGCTTCCCGAAGCGTGCCACACCCTTCCAGGGTGATACTTTCAACAAAACCATATCTCCTACCTCAAACTCTAGAGGTTTTCTTCTTTGGTCCGCATAACATTTCTGTCGATCACGAGCCGCCTTGATGCGATCTCGGATCTGTGCAATCTTATCTGTGGTTTCACGTACCATATCAGGACCAACCAGTTGTCTATCACCTGCATCAGACCAACAAAGCGGTGACCTGCACTTGCGTCCATATAAAGCTTCGAATGGTGCGGCGCCAATGCTGGTGTGGTAGCTGTTGTTGTATGAAAATTCAACCAGTGGCAGATGCTTATCCCAGCTACCGCCCAAGTCCATAACGCACGCTCTCAGCATGTCTTCCAAAGTCTGTATCGTCCTTTCGCTTTGTCCGTCGGTCTGTGGGTGAAACGCGGTGCTCATATTCGATTGCAAGCCAAAAGCTTCTTGGAAGGATTGCCAAATCCTTGATACGAACCTTCCGTCTCTATCAGAGATGATCGAGAGGGGTACTCCATGGCGTGTAACAATTTCTCTCATGTAAATTTCGGCCAACTTGCTCGTATTATTCTTCTCTCTGATAGGTAAGAAGTGCGCTGACTTCGTTAATCGGTCCACTATTACCCAAATAGTGTCATGGCCTCTTGGCGTTCTTGGCAACTTTGTAATAAATCCATGGAGATTTGTTCCCACTCCCACTTGGGTATTTCAGGTTGTTGCAGAAGCCCCGAAGGCTTCTGGTATTCCGCTTTCACCTTAGCGCACGTTAAACACTTGCTCACATAAACAGCCACATCGCCTTTCATCCTAGGCCACCAGTAGTAATCTTTAAGATCTTGGCACATCTTATCCGCTCCTGGGTGGATAGAGTACCGCGATTTGTGAGCTTCATCGAAAATAACCTTCCTCAAACCTCCAAACAGAGGAACCCAGATCCTTTTCTCAAAACATAACATTCCTTCCTCGTTTGGTACCATTAGCTTCTCCATCCCACGGAGATATTCCTTTTCAAGGTTTCCTTCCTTGAGAGCTTCTTTCTGCGCGTCACGAATGCGCAAGGAAAGATTGGTTTGAATAATTATTTCTAAAGCCCTAACCCTTATGGGCTTGATCCTCTCTTTTCGACTTAGAGCATCGGCGACCACATTCGCCTTCCCTGGATGATACTTTATCTCGCAATCGTAATCATTTAACAACTCAACCCATCGTCTTTGCCTCATATTCAGCTCCTTCTGGTTGAATATGTGTTGTAGGCTCTTGTGATCTGTAAAAATCGTACACTTTGTACCATAAAGGTAGTGTCTCCAGATCTTTAATGCAAATACCACTGCGCCAAGTTCCAAATCATGTGTGGTATAGTTCTTTTCATGCACTTTCAATTGACGTGATGCGTAAGCAATAACCTTTTGGCGTTGCATCAACACACAACCCAATCCTTGACGTGAAGCGTCACAGTATACCACAAAATCATATGTACCTTCCGGTAGTGCTAAGATTGGCGCATTGCAGAGCTTATCCTTCAATATCTGGAACGCTTCTTCCTGTTTGATTCCCCAATCAAACTTCTTATCTTTCTGCGTGAGGAGCGTCAATGATTGAGCGATTTTTGAAAAATCCTCAATGAACCTTCGATAGTAGCCAGCCAAACCCAAGAATTGTCGAATCTCAGTTGGCGTCTTAGGCGTTTCCCAATTCTTGATCGCTTCGATCTTTGTGGGATCAACATGGATTCCATTTCCATTAACCACATGTCCAAGAAATTGGACTTCACGTAGCCAAAATTCACACTTAGAGAATTTGGCATACAGTTGTTCTTTCTTCAGCAGCTCCAAAATAGCTCTTAGATGCTGTTCGTGCTCAGCCTTTGTCCTTGAATAAATCAAGATGTCGTCGATAAACACAATCACGAACTTGTCCAAGTACGGCTTGCAAACTCTATTCATCAAATCCATAAAAACTGCAGGTGCGTTTGTCAACCCAAATGGCATAACTAGGAACTTGTAGTGTCCATAACGAGTTCTGAAGGCTGTCTTCGGGATACTCTCCTCTTGTATCCTTAACTGATGGTATCCAGATCGCAAATTGATCTTTGAGTAAAAGCTTGAGCCTTGCAGTTGGTCAAACAGATCATCAATTCTTGGCAGAGGATATCTATTTTTGATCGTCAGCTTGTTCAGCTCCCGGTAGTCTATGCACATTCGAAAACTACCGTCCTTCTTCTTGACAAACAGGACCGGAGCTCCCCAAGGCGAGAAGCTTGGTCGGATAGATCCCTTGTCTAACAACTCTTGAAGTTGTGTCGACAATTCTTGCATCTCAGACGGAGCAAGTCTATAAGGAGCCTTAGCCACAGGCGCGGCGCCTGGTACTAAATCGATGTGAAACTCTACTTGCCTCTGAGGTGGCAGTCCAGGTAAGTCCTCTGGGAAGACTTCTGGATATTCCCTCACGACAGGGATGTCTTCGATCTTCGGTTCTGCAGCTTTCTTGTCTACAATGTGTGCCAGGAAGGCAGCACACCCTTTTTGCAAACACTTCCGTGCTTTCAGGCAGCTGATAATTCTTAACGGCGTATCGCGCTTTTTGCCATGTACCACAATTGTTTCGCCATCTTCGGTCGGGATACGAACGACCTTTTCGTGACAAACAATTTCTGCCTTGTTGCTTGATAACCAATCCATTCCTACCACCACGTCGAAACTTCCCAACTGGACTGGTAGTAGATCCAGAGCAAACTCACGCTCTCCCAATTCGATCACACAGCCTCTGATAACTTCCTTGGCTTCTACTAACTTCCCATTGGCCAATTCAATTGAGTAGGGAATATCTAATTTACTAGCGGCTAAACCAAGCATATTCTTAAACTCTAATGACACGAAGCTATGATCGGCACCAGTATCAATCAAAATAGATGCAAAAGTTTTGGTTGTTAGAGAACGTACCAGTAATCATGCCTGGATCCTGGCATGCTTCACAAACTCCGATGCTGGATGTTCTTTCATGGTCTTCTTTCAACTTCGGGCATTCCCTCTTAAGATGTCCAACGTCCCCACAATGGAAGCATCCTGACACTCGGCCTTTTCCTTTCCCATTTCCACCTTGAGCGTTGTTACTGTTTTCTCCTTGTCTGGGACTCTTCATCCCACAACCATCCTTGTTGTGTCCTTTCCTCCCACACCTAGGCTTCCGACATCCACATTCATGGTGATACTTGCACCCAGCACGTCTTGGTTTAGTTTCTAAGTAAATCTTATCATTGGCCTGTTTGTTGTTAGGGCAATCTTTCTTGAAATGCCCTTTGTCTCCGCAGTCGAAACAACCTCGAATAGATCTTTGTTCATCATTATTCGTTCGGGTATCTTCGGTGAGCTTCCTTTTGTTCTTTCCGGACGACTCTACCTGAGTCTCCTTGTCAGGGTTTGCAAGTTTTTCTAGTCTAATGGCTTCCGTAACGAGTGCCAAGCCCATCTTACTTGCAGCCATAGTTGTTGGTGGCGTAGATGCTGTCATTAAGCTCAGGACTTGAGGTGCCAGTTCCCAAATGAGATGTCCTAATTTCCTCAATTCTGGTTCCACCAAGTACGGAACGACTTGTGCCAAATCATGAAGTCTTTGCATGTATTCCAACATTTTTGGACCTTCCATCATCAGGCTCTGGAATTCACCTTCCAACCTCTGTGTTTCTGTTTGGGCGCAATACTTCTTACGCATTATTCCTTTCAACTCACCCCAAGTTAACGCGTATGCTGTAGTTAGGCCCGTTATTCGAACCTGAAGATTCCACCATAATCGAGCTCCATCTTGAAACAACTCAGAAACGTATGGGACTTGTTGTTCTGGCGTACAGCCACTCATTCGAAAGATGGATTCCATACTTTCAATCCATTTTACAAAAGTTATGGCACCCCCAGTGCCGTCGAACTTCGGAGGCTTGTGGTTGAGGAAGTGCCAGTAGGAACAACCGTTATTTTCTGAGGTGCCTCTGCTAGGTTCGGAGCGTAGGGCCTCGTGCTGTGCTATAGCTGCAGCAATTATCTCTTGAAGTTCTGCCTCAGAGGTGGGCATGCGCATTTCGCGTCTTGGCGGCATCTTCTAAAAGATGTTCATAGCAAGTCAATTGCACGTATGTATTCATCAATATCAGCACATAACATCTCGTGCTATAAATAGATCAGCCACATAACATCTCATGTCATAGAACATAAACAATAGATCACTGCGATTGCACTGCCACATATCGAGACCAACATGTAAAGCTTACAAGTACACAACTGTATCAATGACTTAGTAGGGGACGACCCTAGACAAGCCGTGAGATCGCTGGACGTATTCAGGAATCCTTGGTTTGTCCATCTTCAAATTCCAAAACTCCACCTCAAACTTTTGGATTCCAGTCCTAGAACCACATTTCTTCTCAATCCTTTCCTTGAGCTCGTCCCGGCTCAGTGCATAAGCAGCATTCTGTGCCAAGGCCTGAACCTGATGGTCCCACCATGAGAGTGTGCCATCTAGAAATGACCCCGAGGTAAAGGTAACACTCTGTTGGGGCGAACAGTTAGTCATTCTTAGAATGAAGTCAATCTTTTCGGACCAACGAACAAATGTAACGGCGCCTCCTGTTCCGTCGAAGTTCAAAGGCTTGTAGTTCAGGTGCTGCTCATAGGGGCAGTCAGTTGGAGGGTTATTTCCAGTAGTGCCATTGCTGTGCTTAAAGCGGAGGGCCTCATGTCGTGCAATTGCCTGTGAGATGCATTTTTGCAGCTCGGCTTCTATCCTTGGCAACGTACTGGTGTTTGTGTCACGCCTGGGTGGCATTCTCTTCTGCCGAAGTGGCATGAAGCGGGTTAGACATCATCTCAATTGTCTAGGAGATACATAGCACCATAAGCCATCATGTAATCTCCCAATTTCACACGTAAATATACTCAATGTAAGAGTGAGGAAATAAATTCTGAGCCTTCACATAGGCTTGCCAATTTGGCTCATTGTTTGAAATAGAATGAACTCGAGGCTACATCGCCTTGGTCATTTTAGTAATTTCCCGCTACATTGGTTTTCATTAGCTTGACCCGCAGAGTCCACCAGGATTTCTGTGCACTACAAGTCGTTATTACGTGGGCCCCCGTAATAATAAATTGCCTTGCACAGTTACCCCAATTTTCTCTCATCCAAGCAGATGATCAATCAAGGAGCAACATCAGGTGCATTGGCATGAACAGGGTCATGCTCCAATGCGGGGTCAGGAGCATCGCTTGGCTCAGGGGCCACGGCTGGCTCCGGATCAACAAACTCCATCTCAAAACCAGCTGGATTGATAGACATAGGGTCGATAGGGACTACAGAATCCTCCAAGGGCTGGTCTAAGTGTATGAACTCCATGTCATGGTCTGGATCAAACCAGGTGAAAAAAAAAACAGGATCATCCTCAATATCGTGCTCAAACTCAAAGCTGTGTGCGGGAACTGGTGCAGCTGATGACGCCATATCAGGGTCGGCGTTGTGTGAGTGGTGCTGTACTCCCTGTATATGCGAAGATGCGGACGTCAGAAACTCAAATGAGTCTGGGACAGGGGAATGGACATGAGCTTCCTCTGCAGGAGCGTCCGCAAGCAGTAGGCTATTACCAGCAGCAATAGGGCCTCGCCCTCAAGTGGGTCTTCCTCTAATAGTTCCACATCGTCGTCGGAGACAACGTCGGGGAGCATATCAACAACGGGATAAGTGGCAAGGGGCACAGGAGCAGGGATCACCACGAGTGGCAAATCCCCAACAGGATGGCCATCAGCAGGCTCTGTTACGACATCAGGCAGCGCAAAGGGCTGAAAGTCATCATCGTCGGTGCTGGTAGTATCGGGAATGTACACCTCGTGCTCTGATGAAACTATGTCGCCTGATTCTATGGCCATGGGATCTGTAGTGTCCGATTCTCCAGTATCTGATGGAGGCATGACGTTTTGTAATACAAACACACATATGTACAAGTAATCAATCATATAATCAGATAAGCACATAAGTCACCAAGTAAGCATTCAAATAATTCTCCTAGTCCCACTAGCCTCCCAGTCTCCTAGACTGATACTCCTAGTCTTACTAGCCAAATTCTCCCAGCCTCTTAGACTGCTCTTCCTAGTCTCACTAGCCAAATTCTCCCAGCCTCTTAGACTGCTCTTCCTAGTCTCACTAGCCAACTACCTCGATCTCTTAGATCGAGCCTCGGCCTCCAAGACCGAGCCTCAGCCTCCAAGACTGAGCCTATAAATAATAAATAAAATGTGCTCAACATTTGTTTGTAAAAACGTTGTGGATCTAGACTTAAGTGGTATGCAGTAAAAATGTTTTCGTGAGAGCCCTAGTGATCATAGTCTAGACTCGAGAAAGAATCCTAGTTCGCTATGATCAGAGCTCTGATACCAAGCTGTCACACCCTGGCTTTGCGGAAGCGTGGTTAATTTGGTGTGACTTCTTAATACCATAGCTTAACCATAACAAAGCTATATGAAACAAAACCATGCAAGATCATCCATTAAGTTTTAAAAACCAAATACAACGACATTGTCTCAACGAAAACACTTCCTAACGACATTATTCAACAAACACAAACTTCAACATAACATAAGCACAGTTTAAGGACTGTGACTTGTCTAGGAAAGAGTCACATTCCCTAAACCCGGATGACCTCGTAACTAGTACAGCGGGAAAACGTGTCATACCGCGCCAGATCCTTTAATTCCCTGAAATACATGTAGGTTGAAAAATCAACAATAATGTTGAGCGAGTTCATGCGTAGTGAGTATGTAAAACACTTGTAAGTATAAAAATCCCTGGTATGTAGCAAATAAGGAAAAAGAGATCACCAATGGTTTGCAAGGCCATTGATATGTGTGAAGTGCAAGTAGGAAGACTCAAACCTAGCAGATTTATGCGTTGGGTACAAAGTCACCCCGAGGTCCGTTCTGTGTTGGGCCTGGGGTTGGGGTTGGGCTCGCTACACCCAAGTAGATCTACCGCTCCTGCCCCTCGGTCCTACCTTGAGGATTAATGGCCTCAAGTTTCTGCCTACCCACTCACATGATCTGAATAATAATAACCCTCCTTACGCTAACCATACCATGTAAGAATTATTCGTAATCATAGTAACATGTATTTCACCCCCGCAGTTAAAAACTGAAAACAGTTTAGAGAAAAGGGAGACATGAACTCACAGTGGTGCGTCTCTACCAAGTATACCTCCAAATCAAGCAGCTGTGTGACGACCTACACGTACTAACTCTATTAGACGGACGGCCGTGCCTTAGCTTTAAGGTTTAAGTTTTTGGGAAATAGTTAGGCAACTATTTCGTGTTTATATTTTTGTAGATACTTGGTAATCATTCTCCTTCCCAAGGATGGGGGATTTAATACATGCGTGTTCGTAACATTCGAATTACACTATTAAGTCTCACTTAATATATTTTATTTCTAACTCCAAAATATAAATATTCTTCTCAAAAATATTATATTTTAATACATGTGATTCTCCCAAAATAATACTTAGTAATATTATTTTTACTCTAAAAATAATATTTACGTAGTTCACAAAATAATCATAAACATTTACACAAGTGATGTTGTGAAAAAAATATATATTTACTAAATACATATATTTATCATGTTTTATTTTGTGAAATCCCACCTCCGATATTTTGTAAATAAGTCGTGGCGAAACTTGTGTTTTGAAAACAAGTCGAAAAATGTATTTCTAACACTTGTGGTGAAAATATTTCTAAGTGTTAGGTTTTTGGAAAATTTCGCCAGAGTTTCCCCTATAACTGGAGGTGGCCGCGCTTTTAAGCGTATCATTTTCTTTTATAAATCAAACCAACAATCTTCTTATTCAAAGCATCAACTAGTCAAAATATATATAAATCGCATAAATTACATGAACTTGTGATTTATCCAAAATATGAAGTAAATCCCAATATTTTTAGTAGATCTTTTGTATAAACCAATCCCGGTTTCGTAAAAACCTCGTTTTTAGAGAAATTCTGTTTTTACAACTTCTCGTCATCTTTTACAAAAATAGTTATTTTGTCGAAAGTGTGTGCTACACAAGTGTTTACACACTTGTGTGTTTTAAAAATCATTCGTGTTAGTGTAAGATCCGTCTTTAGAAAACATGATTTCTTTGATACTTGGTTCTTTGAAAATACCGCTTGTAGATACGTAGATCTACTAGTTTTAAACACTATTTCACAAGCTAAATCGCTTTTACACAAGTTCATGATTCGTGTGTGGTAGAGTTTCATCCTTTAACCCTTGTTACTTCCAAAACAACCTTATGTCATGATTCAAGGTCATGACCAACCCGGGTTAAATGACGATCCGAGCTACCACAACATAGATCGGGTCCAAATAATCACACAAATCAATTACTACAAGATTTACACAACATATGAGCTTTTAACCATCACTTTTAGTGTTTTTAGTAGACTTTTATGCTTCATCTTGTATGTTTGCGACTTTTAACCGTTACATATCATATTAACCACTTCAAAATAGTTCGAGAGGGTGATTATAGCAACTTACTACTAGCTCGAGGCTAGGGAAGAATCTAAGCGCAAAATGAGAGGATAAAAGCAATAGAGTGAGGTCCTTCGCCTTCCGATTGCACCAAGCTTCCTTGTAGGTGATCCTTAACACTTGTGTAATCTTGTAATGAGATGATCAAAACCGAAAATGGATGGGTGCTCAAGGGGGTGTTCGGCCGTGAGTTTAGCAAGGAGAGGGAGAAAGAGTTTTTGTTGAGTGTTGTGATGAAAGTGTTAGTGTGCTATGGTGTGAACTTATAGACAAATATTCAAGACCATTATCCAAGAGTCCATATGACTACTAGATATTAGACATATGTGATTTTTATAATCAACAAAGTACAATGAGGGGTCACATAGTGACCGAACTCGGTTGGGGGGGGGGGGGGGGGTAATCCGGTTGGTTTCCAACTAAACATTAAGTAATTAGTTAGGTTAATCTAGTTAAGTTTAGGGATTAACCCGGTTAATAGTGTGTTGTGCTCTATTGCGGGTGTTAGGGTATTCAGGGACCCTAACTGGCTCAGAAAAGGATAAATAATGTTATTAGCAATATTTTCATGTTCCGGGTATAGTCCGGTTGTTCGGTTGGATAGTAATCCGTTAAAGCGTTAAACCAAGCTTTAAAGTGTCGTTATAATTATTTTTAGTGACACAACTTATTCCTGACACCTTGGAAAGTGTCTAGTAACATTTTTCTCACGTTTTGGCACTTTATTAGTTAGCTAAAAGCTGGATTGTTTATTAAAGTGCTGAGTTTTTGTGCTTAGAGCACGTTTTAGGCACATCCAGTCATTGTAACTTATCCCTAGAGACGCAGTTCTACAACCCTTGTATCCCTACACTCACCACTAGTGTAGTAAAATATTTCTGGCTCATACAGGCCTTAGAGGCAGTGTCTGCCCGATGCTGGCTTTATCAGCATGTTCAATAGGTTATCCGTTTATAGTGCTACTGTGCTTTTTGTGCATCATGTTTGTCACTAAGGTTCAGCATGTAAATAATGTAGTGACGGTAAGTAAAGTATGATGCAAGTATGTACATGTATCAACATTCAAGTAGCAGTTCATCAGTAATTTCAGGTAAGCACAGTAATTAAGCAGTAATTAATTATTAATTAAGTCGTACGGATACCTGGTTTAGTGAGGGTTGTCACACTGTTTACCTAAAACATTTCTTTAAATGCACCCCGTTCCATGTCCTGGGTACGGGGGTTCCATCAATTTTTTCTAACACGTACGAGCCTTTTTCACTAGCCTCTTTGACTCGGTACGGTCCTTCCCATTTTGGGGTCAGCTTGCCAGGGGCTTCGACGCGGCTGGCATCGTTGCATCGGAGCACAAAGTCTCCGACCTTGAATTTGTAAAGCTTGGCATGGGCGTTGTAGTACTTCTCGATCTTCTTTTTGTATCGGGCTTCTTTAATTGCCGTGATGTTCCGACGTTCTTCTAGCAGATCAAGATTGGATCGGAGCTCACGCTCGTTTTCCTCCCAGTTTTTACACCTTTGGTTTGGGAGTCCAATCTCTGCGGGAATCACAGCCTAAGTGCCATAAGTAAGACTGAACGGAGTTTCTCCGTTACTAGTCTTGTGCAACGTTCGGTGAGCCCATAAAACATTCGGTAACTCGTCTGCCCAGCCTTTGCCCTCGTAACTAAGCCTTCTCTTTATCCCATCGACGATTCGTCGATTTATCTGTTCGACCTGCCCATTCCCCTAGGGATGGGCAACCGAGGAAAAGACTTGGTTAATCTTCAGGTTTTCACACCAGCGTTTAAACGGGTTTTCTGCGAACTGCTTTACGTTGTCGCTTACGATGTAGAGTGGGAGACCGAAACGGCACACGATTTGTTCCTAGAAGAATCGCGTCACATTGTAACCGGAGATGATCGTAAACGGTCGGGCTTCCACCCATTTGGTGAAATAATCCACCGCGACTAGCAGATACTGAGCGCTTCCGCTCGATCGTGGAAAAGGCCCGACGATGTCAACGCCCCACTTTTGGAAAGGCCATGCAGCAGTTACTGGTATCATCACATTCTTTGCTCGGAGGCTCACTGGTGCGTGCTTCTGGCATTCGTCACATTGTTGGAGTTCTTTTACTGCACTCTCGTGCATCCCGGGCCAATAATATCCTGCATTTTTCACTTTTGTTACGATTATTTTGGGCCCGGCATGAATACCACAAATGCCGTAATGAATTTCTCTGATGATATAGCTGTCCTGTTCCGGATCAAGGCATTTTAAAAGAGGCCCGAGGAAGGTCTTCCGGTACAAGCCTCTTTCCTGCATCTGATATTGAAGAGAATTGATTTGGATTTTTCTTGCCTCGGCCTTATCGACTGGCAAAACATCGTGTACTAAGTAGTTGATTATAGGTGTCATCCATGTTTGAGACGGAGTTTCTACTTGCATAACGTGTGGGGTCGCAATTGAAGGTGCGGTTAACACTTCTACCCTCACCTCCTTGGCCAAGTGACTGAATGACACCGATGCCAACTTGCTCAATGCGTCGGCCTTTTTGTTTTTGCTACGGGGAACATGCTCGACTTTACATGCCTCGAATGACGCCATAATTTGCTTCACTTGTTCGAGATACTCGATCATATTAACTTCTCTCGCCTCATATTCCCCGTTTACCTGATTTGCTACGAGCAACGAATCTACGTGGGCTATGACATTTCTTGCTCCGACTTTTAGCGCCAGACGTAGACTAACTAAGAGGGCCTCGTATTCGGCTTCATTATTAGAACTCTTAAATTCTAGTCGGAGAGCGTATGTTATATCCGTGCCATCCGGATCGGTGAGAATCAAGCCCGCTCCTGACCCTTCGGAGCTCGAAGCCCCGTCTGTATACAGAGACCAGGGTTTGTCTGGAGCTTTCTCGGTTTCTTCTATTTCTTTTTCCTCCGGTATCTCAGCTAGAAAATCAGCTATCACCTGTCCTTTTAACTGACCTTTGGTTCTGAAAGTGATATTGAACGCACCGAGCTCGATCGCCCATTTTTCCATGCGGCCTGAAACTTCGGGCCGTCGGAGAACATGTTGGATTCTTTGGTCTGTTCGTACCTCGATTGGGTGAGCTTGAAAGTATCGCCGAAGTCTTCTCGAAGCATAGACTAACGCCAGAGCTAACTTCTCCAAGTTTGAGTATCTTGTTTCATAATCTTTTAGTGTTCGGCTCACGTAGTAAATGGGGTTTTGCGCCCCGGTCCGGTGAGCAACTAATACTGCGCTGATAGCACCGGATGATGCAGCCAAGTAGACCGTTAGTACCTCATCTTTTTCTGGTACGGTGAGGGTCGGTAAAGTACCGAGATAAACTTTAAGTTCTTCGAAAGCTCGTGCAGCTTCTTCTGTCAATTTAAACTCCGATCTGAAGCTTTTTCTGAGCACGTCCATGAACGGGAGTGACCTGTCTGCTGCTTTTGACAAGAACCGATGGAGAGCAGCCAGTCTTCCATTTAAGGACTTAATCTCTTTCACCGACGTTGGAGGTCTCATTGTAAGAACAGCATCAATCTTGTCTGGGTTGGCTCGCAGGCCTTTTGACCCGACCATGACTCCCAGGAACTTTCCTTCTTCTACCCCGAATGTACACTTCTTGGGGTTTAATTTCATGTTGATGCTTCGGAGTCGGGTGAATGTTTCAAGTATGTCTTTCAGCATGGCGGTTTCATCGTGACTTTTGATTACGATATCATCAACATATACCTCTATGTTTCGTTCGATCTGGTCTTTGAAAGCTTTGCTCATTAGAGGCTGATACGTAGCACCAGCGTTTTTCAATCCAAACGGCATCTTAGTGAAGCAGTAAACTCCTTCGTTGGTGACGAAGGCCGTCTTATCTTCGTCTTTGACTGCCATTTGTATCTGGTGGTATCCCTTGTAAGCATCTAGAAAACATTTCAACTTGAACGTAGCGACGGAGTCGATCTTCTCATCGATCTCTGGTAATGGAAAACAATCTTTCCGGCATACGTCGTTTAGATCGGTAAAGTCAATGCACATTCTCCATGAGTTATCCTTTTTTCGCACCATAACGGGATTCGACACCCAAGTTTGATACCGGACTTCTCGAATGATCCCGGGATCTAGGAGACTCTTTACATCTTTTGCAATCGCCTTGGCCCGATCCGGCGCCATATGCCTTTTTCTTTGTGCTATTGGTTTGATTGATTATTTTACGTTCAAGTGATGCTGTGCCATAGACCTAGGGACCCCTTGCATATCGGAGTGCTTCCATGCGAAGACATCAATCGAGTTGCTCAGTAATTCCCATAGGAGCTTCTTCGTTCGTTTCGGTAGTTGAGCACTGATAGCCACTTGTTGTTCAGGGAAGTCTGGATTGATCGCCCAAAGTTCTGTAGGTACTTCGGACTTTTTGGAGCTTGTTTCTGCTGCATGTCTTACTTCGGCTACGAACGAGGTTGATTCCGAAAGGATAGTGGCGATCCCAGCTTCAGTGGGGAATTTTATGGCACCGTGTATCGTCTAGCTGATTGCACCAAGAGCTCGTAACCCGGGTCGCCCGAGTATTATGTTATGTGACGAATGAGTACCAACAACCAAAAAAGTTAGTTGGACGGTTCTGCTTTTGTCACCATCTTTGAATGTGGTCGGAAGGGTGATCTGTCCTATCGGACGAACCACCTCTCCCGAAAAACTTATCAGAGGGGTGGAGACTTCAATCAACCTCCTCTTCGTTTAGGGGTTTAGTGTCACACCCCCAAAAATCCACCCACGGAGTACTACCGCTTGGAGGCGTGACTGACCAGGATCCAGCCACCAATCATATTGAACATGCGAGTTAAAAGATATAAAAGTTTAACCAATACAATTGGTGTCCAAACAAACACATAGTTAAGTTGCAAGCGGAAGCATAAGTCTTAAAACAAAACATAAGTTTAATTGTTTCATAGTTTAACATGGCACACAGTCGTCCATGTCCCACAACGATCCTCCTCCATGCAAGCTCCAGCTTAAGAACCTAAGGACCTGCAAAGCATGTAGTAACGAGTCAACAACTAGTTGAGTGAGTTCACGGTTGGGTGTTCGTTTTAAGTTGTTTCGAAAACAGTTTCCTTTAGCTGGCATCCTGCCGTGGGGGTTACCCCATAGTTAAAAACGTGACTTGTTCATTTCCGGTTACTCTGGCAATCCAGCCGTGGGGGCTACCCCGTGTTAGTTATCTGGCATTTCGGCCGTGGGGGCTACCCCATGTATACACTAGACTCGTTACCATATCGACTGCTGACTGTAGTCATGTTTATGTGCCCTGAAACTGTCAATGTCTATCATCATTGACGTGCCCCAGATCCATTAGTTCACGCCCGTCCTCTGCGGCACGGTGTGAGGTTAGTCAGACCTAAATAGCGCTATCTAACTAATGACCCGCTCGCCATTGGCCCGACGATTAAGTCGATATAAAAAGGAGGGACTTCGTGATAGAGTTTTGGTCTAGTACGAGTTATCTGTCCGTGAGGACGAGGAATTACATTCCTGAACCTTTGCTGTCCTACCCAAGGAGGACGAGGAACCCAGTTCCTTAACCCCAATTCCCGACCCCTGGGAATCCCATGCTTTGTAGAGGGTGTGAACTCACCTTGGTTTGCTCGGTAGAAAACACAGAAAAGTCAAACAAGCAACGTTGAGGCTACTCACGTCCTATCATAGTTGTATCATACAATCAGGTTCGTATTCAATCAGTACACGTATGTTCCTAGCATAATGCATTCAAGTATCGTTCATGGCATACACGTTTTATCCTGGCAGTTCATCACTATTCACGTTCAATCCTCAACACATAAAATCTGTGCATTGGGCCCAAGAGTCCGGCCCAATCACTTAAGTCCGAAATGAAGTGCAAGCCCAAACAGCGTGTATCTGGGTATAATCTCGAGTCGCAACTAGGCGTTTGCGACTCGCAACCTGAGTCACAACTACGGTCTCGGTTCATGCTGTTTTGGTTACGAGTCGCAACTGGACTCGCAACCGTGGTTTCGAGTCACAAGGTTTATGTGCTGATCACTTGTGGTTTCGAGTCGCAACCAGGTGTTTGCGACTCGCAACCGATGTCGCAACTGGGAGATTTCGACTCATCATGCCTGGTTTCGAGTCGCAACTAATGGTTTCGAGTGGACAACTGCTGATTCGGAACAGTGTACTATCCAATGAGAATTTGATTTCAGAAAATGGTTTGTACCATCCACTTAAACATGTTTGTTTGTCTAACAAATTACCATTTTGGATCAAACACATCAGAATTCAAATATTCAAGCATGTTCTTATCATGTTCATCAAGTTCTTCATACATTCATCATGTTCTTCACACATTCAAGTAGTTCATCATCATTCATATAAATCTAAGTCTAACAAGGTCATGAACAACTTATCAACAATCACCCTAATAGCAAGCTTTCGGTTCTTAACACAAGAGTACACAATCCGATTTATATGAACATCAACCACTAGTGTTTTAGACTACATTTAAACACAAAACATCATGGGTTCATTATGCCACATATCCGAAATCAAGCATGTTATCTTATTAATTATTATCATGCATAAACTTAACAAATGAACATACTATCACATAATCTCCATCATGTATCATCATCAACCCGAAACAACCTCATAACATGCATCATCAACATCCGAAATATATAACAAGAATCATTAACCAACAAGTATCATGAACACTAACCAACAAGCATTCAAACATCAAGCACACATCATTCTTAAATCATGAAAATACACTAACCGATTTGGTTCTCTAAGTGTGAGGGTATGAAGAGTGATGAGTGACTTCCGAATGATGGTCTTGAGCTCGGTCCGAGAGTCCTAATGCCACCGGTTGATCCGAGAATGAAGGAGAGGAATGTTGTGGTTTAGGGTTTTAGTGTGAGAGAGTGGAGAGTGTGTGTTGGAGAAGTATGAGTGTTGTTGCCCAAAAATGACAAGTGTGGCTAACATGAGGATTATATCCTAGTCCTAAGTAGTGCACCCTAATGGACTCGGATGAGGTGCACGGCCCAACCGGCCTATATGTCACACTAGTTCACTCGAGACCACATGGTCTCGAGTCGGGTTCATGGCTTTCGGCTCCTAAACATACTCGAATACATACACACAAACATACATGTAACATAACACAAAATCATATAAAGGTTCACTTATCATTCATTAAATCACATAAGTTTAACTAGTCACACGTTTAAGCATACAACGAAAGGTTCTAAATTTCGAGTTGTCACATCATTCCCAAGTTGAAAGAAATTTCGTCCCGAAATTTGGTAGGCACTCACTGAGGAAGCTAGTTAAGTCGTATGGTTTTCCTGGTTTTCCTGGGGTGTCACATCCACCCCCCGTTGATCTGGAATTTCGTCCCGAAATTCCGTAGCTTCGGCCTCAGTAGTGGGTGTACTGTTTGCGAACAGTTGGGGATACTTTTGTTTCATCTGATCTTCGCGCTCCCAGGTGAACTCTGGGCCGCGACGTGAGTTCCAACGAACTCGAACGAGAGGTATCCTAGTGCTCTTGAGGACCTTAACATCCCGGTCCGTGATCTCGACTGGTTCCTCGACGAATCGTAACTGCTCGTCGATAGTGAGTTCCTTCAAAGGAACTACGTGGGTCTCATCTGACGGACACTTCTTCAGATTCGACACGTGAAAAACGTTGTGAACTGCACCGAGTTCTGCTGGTAAGTTTAGTCTGTAGGCCACCCTGCCTATTTTCTCAATGACCTCGAAAGGTCCAACGTATCATGGGTTAAGTTTACCGCGTTTGCCAAAACGAACCACACCCTTCCAGGGTGAAACTTTGAGTAGTACCCGCTCCCCAACCTGGAGCTCAAGTGGTTTCCTGCCCATGTCGGCGTAAACTTTCTGACGTTCACGAGCGGCCGTCATGCGTTTTCGTATCTGAGCGATTTGCTCGGTTGTATCTACCACATATTCTGGGCCAGTGATCTGACTTTCTCCCACCTCTGCCCAGCAAAGGGGAGACCGGCATTTACGTCCGTACAATGCCTCAAACGGAGCAGCTCCAATGCTGGTGTGGTAGCTGTTATTGTACGAGAATTCCACAAGTGGCAGGTGCTTTTCCCAGCGGTTGCCAAAGTCGATTACACATGCACGAAGCATGTCTTCTAAGGTTTGAATAGTGCGCTCGGACTGCCCGTCCGTCTGAGGATGGTACGCTGTGCTCATGTCTAATCGTGAGCCAAAGGATTTGTGCATTGCTTGCCACAGCTCAGAAGTAAAACGTGCATCTCGATCCGAGATGATGGAGGTGGGCACCCCGTGCCTCGAAACAATTTCCTTGATGTATATTTCTGCAAGAGTGGAGAACTTATCCGTCTCCTTGATAGCCAAGAAGTGTGCAGATTTCGTGAGTCGATCCACGATCACCCAAATAGTATCGTTCCCGTGCTGGGATCTAGGTAGGCCAGTAACAAAATCCATGGAAATTTGCTCCCATTTCCATTGAGGTATCTCTGGTTGTTGGAGCAGGCCTGATGGTTTCTGGTATTCCGACTTGACTCTCGCACAAGTCAAACATTTACTGACGTAGGTCGCTATGTGGGCCTTCATGCTAGGCCACCAGTACGTAGCTTTGATATCATGATACATCTTATCTGATCCAGGGTGTACTGAGTAGCGAGACTTGTGTGCTTCATCCATCACAAGCTCTCGTAGGTTGCCATAGAGTGGGACCCAAACGCGTCCCGTTACGTAGTAAGCACCGTCTTCCTTCTGTTCTAATCGTTGCCTTGATCCGCGTAGGGCTTCAGCCCTGACGTTCTCTGGTTTCAATGCTTCTATCTGAGCAGCTCGTATTTGGGAAGGAAGGCTAGAGTGGATCGTGAGTTGTAAAGCTCGCACGCGCTTAGGTGCAGTGTCCTTCCGACTGAGGGCGTCAGCCACAACATTGGCCTTGCCCGGGTGATACCTGATTGAGCACTCGTAGTCATTCAGAAGTTTGACCCATCGTCGTTGTCGCATATTCAGTTCCTTCTGCTTGAAGATATGCTCGAGGCTCCTGTGGTCGGTGTAGATGGCGCACTTGGTACCATACAGGTAATGCCGCCATAACTTAAGTGCAAAAACAACAGCTCCCAGCTCTAAATCGTGCGTCGTGTAGTTCTTTTCATGAACCTTGAGTTGACGTGAGGCGTAGGCTATAACTTTATCTCGTTGCATCAACACGCAACCAAGACCTTGAATTGATGCGTCGCAGTAGACCACAAAGTCGTCTGTGCCTTCCGGCAAGGAAAGGATAGGTGCACTACAAAGTCTATCCTTTAGGTGCTGAAATGCCAACTCCTGCGCGTTTCCCCAGCGATAAACAACGCCCTTCTGCGTTAGTGAGGTGAGAGGCTGTGCGATCTTAGAAAAATCCTTCATGAATCTCCGGTAGTATCCCGCCAAACCCAAGAATTGGCGAATTTCCTTTGGTGTACGTGGTGCAGGCCAGTTCTTAATCGAGTCTATCTTGGATGGATCAACGTGAATCCCATCCTTGTTTACCACGTGGCCTAGGAAATGGACTTCTCGAAGCCAGAAGTCGCATTTCGAGAACTTTGCATAAAGCTGTTCTGTTCGAAGGAGTTCCAAAATAAGTCGCAGATGCTGCTCGTGTTCTTCTCGACTCTTGGAATAGATCAGGATGTCGTCGATGAAGACTATAATGAACTTGTCCAGGTAAGGCTTGCACACTCGGTTCATCAAGTCCATGAAAACCGCAGGTGCGTTTGTCATCCCAAAAGGCATGACCAAAAACTCATAGTGCCCGTATCGAGTTCTGAAAGCTGTCTTGGAGACGTCCTCTTCCCGGACTCTCAGCTGGTGATAACCCGATCTCAAATCGATCTTCGAATAGTAGCTCGATCCTTGCAACTGGTCGAACAAGTCGTCGATACGCGGTAGAGGATAACGATTCTTCACCGTCACCTTGTTGAGTTCCCGGTAATCGATGCACATTCTGAAAGTACCGTCTTTCTTTTTCACAAATAATACTGGAGCTCCCCAGGGCGATGAGCTAGGACGAATAAAACCTTTATCCAGAAGCTCTTGTAGTTGCGTGGAGAGTTCTTTCAACTCTGATGGGGCTAAACGATAAGGTGCACGAGCTATAGGCGCAGCTCCAGGAGCTAGTTCGATCTGAAACTCGACTTGGCGATGAGGCGGAAGACCAGGTAATTCCTCAGGAAATACCTCTGGGTAATCGCGTACAACTGGAAAATCTTCTATCTTCTTCTCTTTCTCCGTGGTGTCAGTAATGAGAGCCAAAATGGCAGTGTGGCCCTTTCGCAAGTACTTTTGGGCCTTAAGGAGAGAAATGACATTCTCAACAGCACTCCTCTTGTCGCCATGAATCATGAGAGGTTCACCACCGGGACCTGGAATACGGACTACCTTCTCGTTGCAAAGAATCTCTGCTCGGTGTTGGGATAACCAATCCATCCCAATGACAACGTCGAAACTACCCAAGACAATAGGAATGAGGTCGATAGAGAAGGTCTGGTCAGCGAGAAGAAGTTTACAACCCTTGACTACGTGTGTGGCTTCTAAACTCTTACCATTTGCTAGCTCTACGGTGTGCTTGTTGTTCAAAGGTGTTGGAATACGCTTAAGCATTCGACTAACTTCTAGCGACACGTAGCTAGTATCGGCACCCGAATCAAATAAAACTGAAACATAAAAGTCGTCGAGAAGGAACTTACCCGCCACAACATTGGGGTCATTCCTTGCTTCGCCTTGTCCAATCACAAACATCCGCCCCCTGGCGCCATTGTTGTTATTCCCATTGTTACCATTCCCCTGATTGTTGTTATTGTTGTTGTTGTTGTTGTTCTGGTTCCTGTTCAGTTGGGGACAATCTCTCTTGAAGTGGCCCTCAGCTCCACACTGAAAGCACCCTTTGTTATCACCTTGCTGCTGCTGCTGGCGCTGGTTCTGTTGAGCTTGCTGACGATTCTGATTAGCGGGGTATAAGCTCCTGCAATCCTTTGCAGCGTGACCAGGCTTGTTGCACCGATGACAGTTGCCCCTGGTGCATGGTCCGCTGTGGTGCAGGCTGCAGCGATTGCATTTGGGATGATTTCCTTTGTATCCACCACCAGACGATTGCTGACTAGGGCTCTTGTAGTCATCAGTCTTCCTCTGCTGAGACTGGGACTGAACAGAAGTCGAACCCTTACTTGAAGTTCCATCCCATTTTCGTTTGTTGTCACTAGAGGTACCAGTAGTAGTTGCAGCGCCAATGCGTTTTGGTAACTTGTTCTGCTCCACCGCTTGATCCGTGAGACGGTGAGCCAACTGAACGGTTTGCTGATAGGTGGCGAGGTTCGCTGAAGTCACATGACTTTGGATTTCCGGCACTAAGCCCTGAAGGAACAGTTCGATGCGTTTGATGGGAGGATCCACCATAGTAGGGCACAGAATTGCCAGTTCGTTCGACCTTTTCACATAAGCTTCAATTTCCGACCCCGTCATCTTGAGGTTGAAGAACTCCACCTCTAGTTTGTGAATCTCATCACGACTGCAGTATTCTTCTTTGATCATTTCCTTAAAAGTTTCCCAAGGGGTGGCGTTGGCAGCAACCAACCCCAGCATTTGAACCTGAGCGTTCCACCATGTGAGGGCTAAACCCTCGAGAGTACCAGTAACATACTTCACCCTGCGCGCCTCAGGGCATTCACACATTTCGAACACAGACTCTAGCTTCTCAAACCAGTGTAGGAGACCTACTGCTCCTTCAGTGCCGCTAAAAGTAGTTGGTCGGCAGTCCATGAAAGTCTTAAAAGTGCACACGGGTGGCTGAACATGTTGACCTATCGTAGGTGAAAGAAAAGACAGAGTTTAACACAAAGGTTGGTTCACGAGAGTAGGATCCTAAAGATCCTAGAATGAGTTCGGACTGCAGGATATACCTCCTGCGTGTGCAGCTGCAAGTGCTGCGGCAACTCGTTCGTTAATCAAAGCCGTCAACTGGGCTTGTGTCATGTTAACGCATCCAGACATGATCTTCACATCAAGAAGAACGTGAGTGAGAGGGGTTCGCGAAGGTACGATGTCAGAAGTGAGCAAGTGCACACGTGTTCAAGCAACAATAGTTATACTAACCAAGCATACCATAAGCAGTGTACTATGTAACTAACAAGTAGGCAATATATACACAGATCATATCACCTAGAGTGTCGAGCCTTGCATGTGGAGTGAAGCATCGTTGTGGACCGTTGAGCACTGTACAGGTTATAGTCTGGTTTTAACAAAAACGTTTTCCCCTTTATTAAAACCAAGTTCTCTATAACCAATGGCTCTGATACCAATCTGTCACACCCCCAAAAATCCACCCGCGGAGTACTACCGCTTGGAGGCGTGACTGACCAGGATCCAGCCACCAATCATATTGAACATGCGAGTTAAAAGATATAAAAGTTTAACCAATACAATTGGTGTCCAAACAAACACATAGTTAAGTTGCAAGCGGAAGCATAAGTCTTAAAACAAAACATAAGTTTAATTGTTTCATAGTTTAACATGGCACACAGTCGTCCATGTCCCACAACGATCCTCCTCCATGCAAGCTCTAGCTTAAGAACCTAAGGACCTGCAAAGCATGTAGTAACGAGTCAACAACTAGTTGAGTGAGTTCACGGTTGGGTGTTCGTTTTAAGTTGTTTCGAAAACAGTTTCCTTTAGCTGGCATCCTGCCGTGGGGGTTACCCCATAGTTAAAAACGTGACTTGTTCATTTCCGGTTACTCTGGCAATCCAGCCGTGGGGGCTACCCCGTGTTAGTTATCTGTCATTTCGGCCGTGGGGGCTACCCCATGTATACACTAGACTCGTTACCATATCGACTGCTGACTGTAGTCATGTTTATGTGCCCTGAAACTGTCAATGTCTATCATCATTGACGTGCCCCAGATCCATTAGTTCACGCCCGTCCTCTGCGGCACGGTGTGAGGTTTGTCAGACCTAAATAGCGCTATCTAACTAATGACCCGCTCGCCATTGGCCCGGCGATTAAGTCGATATAAAAAGGAGGGACTTCGTGATAGAGTTTTGGTCTAGTACGAGTTATCTGTCCGTGAGGACGAGGAATTACATTCCTGAACCTTTGCTGTCCTACCCAAGGAGGACGAGGAACCCAGTTCCTTAACCCCAATTCCCGACCCCTGGGAATCCCATGCTTTGTAGAGGGTGTGAACTCACCTTGGTTTGCTCGGTAGAAAACACAGAAAAGTCAAACAAGCAACGTTGAGGCTACTCACGTCCTATCATAGTTGTATCATACAATCAGGTTCGTATTCAATCAGTACACGTATGTTCCTAGCATAATGCATTCAAGTATCGTTCATGGCATACACGTTTTATCCTGGCAGTTCATCACTATTCACGTTCAATCCTCAACACATAAAATCTGTGCATTGGGCCCAAGAGTCCGGCCCAATCACTTAAGTCCGAAATGAAGTGCAAGCCCAAACAGCGTGTATCTGGGTATAATCTCGAGTCGCAACTAGGCGTTTGCGACTCGCAACCTGAGTCGCAACTACGGTCTCGGTTCATGCTGTTTTGGTTACGAGTCGCAACTGGACTCGCAACCGTGGTTTCGAGTCACAAGGTTTATGTGCTGATCACTTGTGGTTTCGAGTCGCAACCAGGTGTTTGCGACTCGCAACCGATGTCGCAACTGGGAGATTTCGACTCATCATGCCTGGTTTCGAGTCGCAACTAATGGTTTCGAGTGGACAACTGCTGATTCGGAACAGTGTACTATCCAATGAGAATTTGATTTCAGAAAATGGTTTGTACCATCCACTTAAACATGTTTGTTTGTCTAACAAATTACCATTTTGGATCAAACACATCAGAATTCAAATATTCAAGCATGTTCTTATCATGTTCATCAAGTTCTTCATACATTCATCATGTTCTTCACACATTCAAGTAGTTCATCATCATTCATATAAATCTAAGTCTAACAAGGTCATGAACAACTTATCAACAATCACCCTAATAGCAAGCTTTCGGTTCTTAACACAAGAGTACACAATCCGATTTATATGAACATCAACCACTAGTGTTTTAGACTACATTTAAACACAAAACATCATGGGTTCATTATGCCACATATCCGAAATCAAGCATGTTATCTTATTAATTATTATCATGCATAAACTTAACAAATGAACATACTATCACATAATCTCCATCATGTATCATCATCAACCCGAAACAACCTCATAACATGCATCATCAACATCCGAAATATATAACAAGAATCATTAACCAACAAGTATCATGAACACTAACCAACAAGCATTCAAACATCAAGCACACATCATTCTTAAATCATGAAAATACACTAACCGATTTGGTTCTCTAAGTGTGAGGGTATGAAGAGTGATGAGTGACTTCCGAATGATGGTCTTGAGCTCGGTCCGAGAGTCCTAATGCCACCGGTTGATCCGAGAATGAAGGAGAGGAATGTTGTGGTTTAGGGTTTTAGTGTGAGAGAGTGGAGAGTGTGTGTTGGAGAAGTATGAGTGTTGTTGCCCAAAAATGACAAGTGTGGCTAACATGAGGATTATATCCTAGTCCTAAGTAGTGCACCCTAATGGACTCGGATGAGGTGCACGGCCCAACCGGCCTATATGTCACACTAGTTCACTCGAGACCACATGGTCTCGAGTCGGGTTCATGGCTTTCGGCTCCTAAACATACTCGAATACATACACACAAACATACATGTAACATAACACAAAATCATATAAAGGTTCACTTATCATTCATTAAATCACATAAGTTTAACTAGTCACACGTTTAAGCATACAACGAAAGGTTCTAAATTTCGAGTTGTCACATCATTCCCAAGTTGAAAGAAATTTCGTCCCGAAATTTGGTAGGCACTCACTGAGGAAGCTAGTTAAGTCGTATGGTTTTCCTGGTTTTCCTGGGGTGTCACATCCACCCCCCGTTGATCTGGAATTTCGTCCCGAAATTCCGTAGCTTCGGCCTCAGTAGTGGGTGTACTGTTTGCGAACAGTTGGGGATACTTTTGTTTCATCTGATCTTCGCGCTCCCAGGTGAACTCTGGGCCGCGACGTGAGTTCCAACGAACTCGAACGAGAGGTATCCTAGTGCTCTTGAGGACCTTAACATCCCGGTCCGTGATCTCGACTGGTTCCTCGACGAATCGTAACTGCTCGTCGATAGTGAGTTCCTTCAAAGGAACTACGTGGGTCTCATCTGACGGACACTTCTTCAGATTCGACACGTGAAAAACGTTGTGAACTGCACCGAGTTCTGCTGGTAAGTTTAGTCTGTAGGCCACCCTGCCTATTTTCTCAATGACCTCGAAAGGTCCAACGTATCATGGGTTAAGTTTACCGCGTTTGCCAAAACGAACCACACCCTTCCAGGGTGAAACTTTGAGTAGTACCCGCTCCCCAACCTGGAGCTCAAGTGGTTTCCTGCCCATGTCGGCGTAAACTTTCTGACGTTCACGAGCGGCCGTCATGCGTTTTCGTATCTGAGCGATTTGCTCGGTTGTATCTACCACATATTCTGGGCCAGTGATCTGACTTTCTCCCACCTCTGCCCAGCAAAGGGGAGACCGGCATTTACGTCCGTACAATGCCTCAAACGGAGCAGCTCCAATGCTGGTGTGGTAGCTGTTATTGTACGAGAATTCCACAAGTGGCAGGTGCTTTTCCCAGCGGTTGCCAAAGTCGATTACACATGCACGAAGCATGTCTTCTAAGGTTTGAATAGTGCGCTCGGACTGCCCGTCCGTCTGAGGATGGTACGCTGTGCTCATGTCTAATCGTGAGCCAAAGGATTTGTGCATTGCTTGCCACAGCTCAGAAGTAAAACGTGCATCTCGATCCGAGATGATGGAGGTGGGCACCCCGTGCCTCGAAACAATTTCCTTGATGTATATTTCTGCAAGAGTGGAGAACTTATCCGTCTCCTTGATAGCCAAGAAGTGTGCAGATTTCGTGAGTCGATCCACGATCACCCAAATAGTATCGTTCCCGTGCTGGGATCTAGGTAGGCCAGTAACAAAATCCATGGAAATTTGCTCCCATTTCCATTGAGGTATCTCTGGTTGTTGGAGCAGGCCTGATGGTTTCTGGTATTCCGACTTGACTCTCGCACAAGTCAAACATTTACTGACGTAGGTCGCTATGTGGGCCTTCATGCTAGGCCACCAGTACGTAGCTTTGATATCATGATACATCTTATCTGATCCAGGGTGTACTGAGTAGCGAGACTTGTGTGCTTCATCCATCACAAGCTCTCGTAGGTTGCCATAGAGTGGGACCCAAACGCGTCCCGTTACGTAGTAAGCACCGTCTTCCTTCTGTTCTAATCGTTGCCTTGATCCGCGTAGGGCTTCAGCCCTGACGTTCTCTGGTTTCAATGCTTCTATCTGAGCAGCTCGTATTTGGGAAGGAAGGCTAGAGTGGATCGTGAGTTGTAAAGCTCGCACGCGCTTAGGTGCAGTGTCCTTCCGACTGAGGGCGTCAGCCACAACATTGGCCTTGCCTGGGTGATACCTGATTGAGCACTCGTAGTCATTCAGAAGTTCGACCCATCGTCGTTGTCACATATTCAGTTCCTTCTGCTTGAAGATATGCTCGAGGCTCCTGTGGTCGGTGTAGATGGCGCACTTGGTACCATACAGGTAATGCCGCCATAACTTAAGTGCAAAAACAACAGCTCCCAGCTCTAAATCGTGCGTCGTGTAGTTCTTTTCATGAACCTTGAGTTGACGTGAGGCGTAGGCTATAACTTTATCTCGTTGCATCAACACGCAACCAAGACCTTGAATTGATGCGTCGCAGTAGACCACAAAGTCGTCTGTGCCTTCCGGCAAGGAAAGGATAGGTGCGCTACAAAGTCTATCCTTTAGGTGCTGAAATGCCAACTCCTGCGCGTTTCCCCAGCGATAAACAACGCCCTTCTGCGTTAGTGAGGTGAGAGGCTGTGCGATCTTAGAAAAATCCTTCATGAATCTCCGGTAGTATCCCGCCAAACCCAAGAATTGGCGAATTTCCTTTGGTGTACGTGGTGCAGGCCAGTTCTTAATCGAGTCTATCTTGGATGGATCAACGTGAATCCCATCCTTGTTTACCACGTGGCCTAGGAAATGGACTTCTCGAAGCCAGAAGTCGCATTTCGAGAACTTTGCATAAAGCTGTTCTGTTCGAAGGAGTTCCAAAATAAGTCGCAGATGCTGCTCGTGTTCTTCTCGACTCTTGGAATAGATCAGGATGTCGTCGATGAAGACTATAATGAACTTGTCCAGGTAAGGCTTGCACACTCGGTTCATCAAGTCCATGAAAACCGCAGGTGCGTTTGTCATCCCAAAAGGCATGACCAAAAACTCATAGTGCCCGTATCGAGTTCTGAAAGCTGTCTTGGAGACGTCCTCTTCCCGGACTCTCAGCTGGTGATAACCCGATCTCAAATCGATCTTCGAATAGTAGCTCGATCCTTGCAACTGGTCGAACAAGTCGTCGATACGCGGTAGAGGATAACGATTCTTCACCGTCACCTTGTTGAGTTCCCGGTAATCGATGCACATTCTGAAAGTACCGTCTTTCTTTTTCACAAATAATACTGGAGCTCCCCAGGGCGATGAGCTAGGACGAATAAAACCTTTATCCAGAAGCTCTTGTAGTTGCGTGGAGAGTTCTTTCAACTCTGATGGGGCTAAACGATAAGGTGCACGAGCTATAGGCGCAGCTCCAGGAGCTAGTTCGATCTGAAACTCGACTTGGCGATGAGGCGGAAGACCAGGTAATTCCTCAGGAAATACCTCTGGGTAATCGCGTACAACTGGAAAATCTTCTATCTTCTTCTCTTTCTCCGTGGTGTCAGTAATGAGAGCCAAAATGGCAGTGTGGCCCTTTCGCAAGTACTTTTGGGCCTTAAGGAGAGAAATGACATTCTCAACAGCACTCCTCTTGTCGCCATGAATCATGAGAGGTTCACCACCGGGACCTGGAATACGGACTACCTTCTCGTTGCAAAGAATCTCTGCTCGGTGTTGGGATAACCAATCCATCCCAATGACAACGTCGAAACTACCCAAGACAATAGGAATGAGGTCGATAGAGAAGGTCTGGTCAGCGAGAAGAAGTTTACAACCCTTGACTACGTGTGTGGCTTCTAAACTCTTACCATTTGCTAGCTCTACGGTGTGCTTGTTGTTCAAAGGTGTTGGAATACGCTTAAGCATTCGACTAACTTCTAGCGACACGTAGCTAGTATCGGCACCCGAATCAAATAAAACTGAAACATAAAAGTCGTCGAGAAGGAACTTACCCGCCACAACATTGGGGTCATTCCTTGCTTCGCCTTGTCCAATCACAAACATCCGCCCCCTGGCGCCATTGTTGTTGTTCCCATTGTTACCATTCCCCTGATTGTTGTTATTGTTGTTGTTGTTGTTGTTCTGGTTCCTGTTCAGTTGGGGACAATCTCTCTTGAAGTGGCCCTCAGCTCCACACTGAAAGCACCCTTTGTTATCACCTTGTTGCTGCTGCTGGCGCTGGTTCTGTTGAGCTTGCTGACGATTCTGATTAGCGGGGTATAAGCTCCTGCAATCCTTTGCAGCATGACCAGGCTTGTTGCACCGATGACAGTTGCCCCTGGTGCATGGTCCGCTGTGGTGCAGGCTGCAGCGATTGCATTTGGGATGATTTCCTTTGTATCCACCACCAGACGATTGCTGACTAGGGCTCTTGTAGTCATCAGTCTTCCTCTGCTGAGACTGGGACTGAACAGAAGTCGAACCCTTACTTGAAGTTCCATCCCATTTCCGTTTGTTGTCACTAGAGGTACCAGTAGTAGTTGCAGCGCCAATGCGTTTTGGTAACTTGTTCTGCTCCACCGCTTGATCCGTGAGACGGTGAGCCAACTGAACGGTTTGCTGATAGGTGGCGAGGTTCGCTGAAGTCACATGACTTTGGATTTCCGGTACTAAGCCCTGAAGGAACAGTTCGATGCGTTTGATGGGAGGATCCACCATAGTAGGGCACAGAATTGCCAGTTCGTTCGACCTTTTCACATAAGCTTCAATTTCCGACCCCGTCATCTTGAGGTTGAAGAACTCCACCTCTAGTTTGTGAATCTCATCACGACTGCAGTATTCTTCTTTGATCATTTCCTTAAAAGTTTCCCAAGGGGTGGCGTTGGCAGCAACCAACCCCAGCATTTGAACCTGAGCGTTCCACCATGTGAGGGCTAAACCCTCGAGAGTACCAGTAGCATACTTCACCCTGCGCGCCTCAGGGCATTCACACATTTCGAACACAGACTCTAGCTTCTCAAACCAGTGTAGGAGACCTACTGCTCCTTCAGTGCCGCTAAAAGTAGTTGGTCGGCAGTCCATGAAAGTCTTAAAAGTGCACACGGGTGGCTGAACATGTTGACCTATCGTAGGTGAAAGAAAAGACAGAGTTTAACACAAAGGTTGGTTCACGAGAGTAGGATCCTAAAGATCCTAGAATGAGTTCGGACTGCAGGATATACCTCCTGCGTGTGCAGCTGCAAGTGCTGCGGCAACTCGTTCGTTGATCAAAGCCGTCAACTGGGCTTGTGTCATGTTAACGCGTCCAGACATGATCTTCACATCAAGAAGAACGTGAGTGAGAGGGGTTCGCGAAGGTACGATGTCAGAAGTGAGCAAGTGCACACGTGTTCAAGCAACAATAGTTATATTAACCAAGCATACCATAAGCAGTGTACTATGTAACTAACAAGTAGGCAATATATACACAGATCATATCACCTAGAGTGTCGAGCCTTGCATGTGGAGTGAAGCATCGTTGTGGACCGTTGAGCACTGTACAGGTTATAGTCTGGTTTTAACAAAAACGTTTTCCCCTTTATTAAAACCAAGTTCTCTATAACCAATGGCTCTGATACCAATCTGTCACACCCCCAAAAATCCACCCGCGGAGTACTACCGCTTGGAGGCGTGACTGACCAGGATCCAGCCACCAATCATATTGAACATGCGAGTTAAAAGATATAAAAGTTTAACCAATACAATTGGTGTCCAAACAAACACATAGTTAAGTTGCAAGCGGAAGCATAAGTCTTAAAACAAAACATAGGTTTAATTGTTTCATAGTTTAACATGGCACACAGTCGTCCATGTCCCACAACGATCCTCCTCCATGCAAGCTCTAGCTTAAGAACCTAAGGACCTGCAAAGCATGTAGTAACGAGTCAACAACTAGTTGAGTGAGTTCACGGTTGGGTGTTCGTTTTAAGTTGTTTCGAAAACAGTTTCCTTTAGCTGGCATCCTGCCGTGGGGGTTACCCCATAGTTAAAAACGTGACTTGTTCATTTCCGGTTACTCTGGCAATCCAGCCGTGGGGGCTACCCCGTGTTAGTTATCTGGCATTTCGGCCGTGGGGGCTACCCCATGTATACACTAGACTCGTTACCATATCGACTGCTGACTGTAGTCATGTTTATGTGCCCTGAAACTGTCAATGTCTATCATCATTGACGTGCCCCAGATCCATTAGTTCACGCCCGTCCTCTGCGGCACGGTGTGAGGTTTGTCAGACCTAAATAGCGCTATCTAACTAATGACCCGCTCGCCATTGGCCCGGCGATTAAGTCGATATAAAAAGGAGGGACTTCGTGATAGAGTTTTGGTCTAGTACGAGTTATCTGTCCGTGAGGACGAGGAATTACATTCCTGAACCTTTGCTGTCCTACCCAAGGAGGACGAGGAACCCAGTTCCTTAACCCCAATTCCCGACCCCTGGGAATCCCATGCTTTGTAGAGGGTGTGAACTCACCTTGGTTTGCTCGGTAGAAAACACAGAAAAGTCAAACAAGCAACGTTGAGGCTACTCACGTCCTATCATAGTTGTATCATACAATCAGGTTCGTATTCAATCAGTACACGTATGTTCCTAGCATAATGCATTCAAGTATCGTTCATGGCATACACGTTTTATCCTGGCAGTTCATCACTATTCACGTTCAATCCTCAACACATAAAATCTGTGCATTGGGCCCAAGAGTCCGGCCCAATCACTTAAGTCCGAAATGAAGTGCAAGCCCAAACAGCGTGTATCTGGGTATAATCTCGAGTCGCAACTAGGCGTTTGCGACTCGCAACCTGAGTCGCAACTACGGTCTCGGTTCATGCTGTTTTGGTTACGAGTCGCAACTGGACTCGCAACCGTGGTTTCGAGTCACAAGGTTTATGTGCTGATCACTTGTGGTTTCGAGTCGCAACCAGGTGTTTGCGACTCGCAACCGATGTCGCAACTAGGAGATTTCGACTCATCATGCCTGGTTTCGAGTCGCAACTAATGGTTTCGAGTGGACAACTGCTGATTCGGAACAGTGTACTATCCAATGAGAATTTGATTTCAGAAAATGGTTTGTACCATCCACTTAAACATGTTTGTTTGTCTAACAAATTACCATTTTGGATCAAACACATCAGAATTCAAATATTCAAGCATGTTCTTATCATGTTCATCAAGTTCTTCATACATTCATCATGTTCTTCACACATTCAAGTAGTTCATCATCATTCATATAAATCTAAGTCTAACAAGGTCATGAACAACTTATCAACAATCACCCTAATAGCAAGCTTTCGGTTCTTAACACAAGAGTACACAATCCGATTTATATGAACATCAACCACTAGTGTTTTAGACTACATTTAAACATAAAACATCATGGGTTCATTATGCCACATATCCGAAATCAAGCATGTTATCTTATTAATTATTATCATGCATAAACTTAACAAATGAACATACTATCACATAATCTCCATCATGTATCATCATCAACCCGAAACAACCTCATAACATGCATCATCAACATCCGAAATATATAACAAGAATCATTAACCAACAAGTATCATGAACACTAACCAACAAGCATTCAAACATCAAGCACACATCATTCTTAAATCATGAAAATACACTAACCGATTTGGTTCTCTAAGTGTGAGGGTATGAAGAGTGATGAGTGACTTCCGAATGATGGTCTTGAGCTCGGTCCGAGAGTCCTAATGCCACCGGTTGATCCGAGAATGAAGGAGAGGAATGTTGTGGTTTAGGGTTTTAGTGTGAGAGAGTGGAGAGTGTGTGTTGGAGAAGTATGAGTGTTGTTGCCCAAAAATGACAAGTGTGGCTAACATGAGGATTATATCCTAGTCCTAAGTAGTGCACCCTAATGGACTCGGATGAGGTGCACGGCCCAACCGGCCCATATGTCACACTAGTTCACTCGAGACCACATGGTCTCGAGTCGGGTTCATGGCTTTCGGCTCCTAAACATACTCGAATACATACACACAAACATACATGTAACATAACACAAAATCATATAAAGGTTCACTTATCATTCATTAAATCACATAAGTTTAACTAGTCACACGTTTAAGCATACAACGAAAGGTTCTAAATTTCGAGTTGTCACATTTAGCTGCTGGAAACGATGTAGATACATGATTTCCAAGGCGCTTCCTCCGTCTACATATATTCGTCGGACTAGGTGTCCGGCGACGACAGCCGATATCGTAATTGGTCCGTCTCGAGCATCATATGGATCAATCGGAGGGAAGTATGTTGGTTGGTGCATCCATGTTGCCATATGTTGGTTCGATCGCTTTACCCCTCTTGACTCGGTAGACCGGATCATATTGATTCCGGGCTCGGTGTTCGGGTTATCGATTGCTGCTGCAGATTTCTTCCCATCTTTTACTTCTTTTACGAGATGAGAAAGTTTACCGGATAGTACATCCTTCTCGATCTCTTGCTTCAGAGCCCAGCATTCATCAGTTGTATGCCCCTTGTCTCGGTGATACTCACAATACTTTTTGGAGTGCTTATCCGAGGTAGGTCGTTGCTTCGACGGTGTAGGGAACCGGGTAGTTTTCGTACTAAGAATTTCACTTGGCGATTTTGTGAGCTCGGAGAAGGTGTTAAAACGCACATTTCCGGTTCAGAAACTGCTTCGATCTGACTTCTGATACGGACCGCGACTCCTGTTCCAGTTGTTGCTTCTATCTTTTGGTGGTGACGCGTTCCGTCTCCACGATGTGGTTCGAGCCTTGGCGTTCCTTGCTACTGTTTCGTTCGGCTGACCGAAGGCATTCTTTCCCCGAACGAAAGCTCGAGCTCGTTCCATAAGTATCTCCATGGTTTTTGGGAGATCCTCGTGGAGCTTTTCTACCAACTGGTTGTTCCGAACTCCGTGACAGAATCCAGAAACTCGGAGCTGGTCAACCGCTCCGCTTATCTGCATGCTCTCTCGGTTGAAGCGATCAATAAAATCTTCCACAGATTCTCCGTCACGGCGCTTTATATGGTGAACCTCAGTAATGTCTTTTTTGCAGCATCGCTGCTGGCAGAAGTTTTGCAAGAATATACGCCGGAAATCTTCAAAGTGATCAATCGACCCTTCTGGCAACCCATCGAACCAAACTCTTGCCGATCCGGTGAGAGTTTGAGCGAACATGTGACACCAAGCTAGCATGGGCCATTGCTCGACCTTAGCTGCTCCGGCGAATGCGAACATGTGATCGTCCGGGTCAAACGTCCCATCATAGAACTTCAACGTGGGGGGCATTTTTAACTTGGCCGGGAGTGGGGTATTAACGATCCGCAGCGTGAACTTCGACTGAGAAGTCATAGACGTGGGATGATACGGCATGATGAGCTCCTGATCCTGAGGGTTTAAACCCAAAGATCCCTGGCGAAACAGGTCATTGAGACCGTTATTCATCGGAGCAGTCGTAAACGAGGAAAATTGTGCAACACATGTTATGGGAGTGGAGATTATAGGACTTACCATAGATCCAGAGGTGAAAGTTCCGACGGAGACGGGGTTACCCCCTGGATAGACACTGCTGAACAGGTTCGTTCGGAGACTCTGCAACATTTCTTCTCGTTGTTGCTGCTGCTGTAATTGTCGCAATAGATCAGCATTCCATAAAAGGAAAGCGTTGTCAAAGTTAGGTAACGGCGTGGCGACTGGAGCGGTAACAGACATCGTGGTGATGGAGCTTCCGCCTACAGAATTTGCAGGTGGAGGTACTGTTGTTGATCCTACCGCAAATGCAGAAGTAGCAACAACTGTATGAACAGCTGTTAAAGGTGCAACACCTCCTTCCCAGATGTCACTATAAGACGGGAAAGTGTTTGTGGAAACTGCTGTCGTTGATTCTGCCATAATTTCGAATGAACAGAAATAGGGAAGCTAATTGTGTGAATTCGAGGGGATGGCGCCACTGAAGACTCAAAACCAGTTAGTCCGACCTGGTTAGAGCAGAGCTTCAGATGACCTAGCAATAAACCTGCAAGATCACAAGGAAACAAGCACACCGTTAGCCTCGTCATAGGGAGGGGGGCCTCTCTGTGACCAAGCTCGGGCGTGAGAATAAGTATTTGTGAGGAGGAAATAGGTCAGGAAGAGAGAGAGGAGAGTTTAGAGAGAGAAAGTAGCGATTACCCCTTTTTGGAGGTCTAAGTGTGGTATTTATAGTCTTTGGGTATGCTGACGTGGCGAGTTAGTTAGGGTCGGACCAGTCACTGCATGGTGGTTATGGCTGTAGGGCCCAGTTAGTTATGGCGTACCAGTGTATTCGGTCGTTCCGTCTATAGCATGAGGTGCGATCCGACCTTAATGTGCTATAGCTCGGTTCTATGTTGGCAATGATTCGGTCCGACCAAGGACGTATCCTCATCAATGATCACGTGTACCTGACACTTTAACAGTTCAATGTAATAAAGAGTTCGTCGATCGGATAGTGATCCGACGATTAACACAACAATGGATATAGTATACCAAGTGTCGGATAGGTTTTGGATCGGATAGGAATATTTGAATCGGATTGTGATCCAACCAGATTCGTGATCCGACACTTGAACACAATACTCAATATTTCACTTCTATCGAATCACAATCCGAGAGTTGAACAATTATCAAGAACAACAAAAACTTTAATATTTTCGGACCAGAAAAATCATGATTTCTCACAAACCGTCTGGAATTTTGATCTGAAAATTTGTAGGCTTATAGATCAACTGTTTTCGGACAACATATCAAAAAATCAGCGATTTTTAACCTTAAAATCTCGTTTAATTTTGTGTTTTTTCAGACAAGAACGTGAAGAAGATGAGTAGAGTAAGAATTTTGACAAATCTGATGTGATTTTGACTCTGAAATACTGAAATTGATGAATTCTCGTGCGATTTTGTAAGTTTGATCCGTGCAATCGAGCTCCTGCTCTGATACCACTTGTAGGATCGGTTTTTGACTCTATAACGATTGCGTATCGACACGTGTGACGTGCGGAACCCGTACACGTGCGTGGACCGAACACGAGAACCGTACTATAATTGTGATTCTATTGATAGATCTGAAAAGTACAAAGAAACTTGAATCACCTTGCCACTTTCTCTCTCTAGACTCTCTCTCTAACCTTCAAAGGTCTAAGTGTCAAATGTGGCAAAAAGTCCTAATCTCTAACCCTAAGGGTTCTATTTATGGGCCAAGGTTATAAGGAAAGACTACTTATTTACAATAATGCCACCTTGCCTTTACTTAACTAAATATTACAATATAAAGCTAGAATTAATCTGTTTCTGCTACGATCTGTCTTGACGCAGGCGGTAGACATAAATACACCAACACATGTTATGCCCAAAGTAAATATTTTTTCTTAACTTGTGTTTTAAATAAATCATGACGAAGAAGATTGCAAATAAAATAAAAACAAAATAAATTCAGAACTTGGATTCCCGACACTCGAAAGATGAGACCAAAACCTTCTCTTCTACCTATTTCGTTTGGGTATGTAAGCCACATTTAAGAGTTTTGCTTGAGGAAAAGCAAAAATTCAAGTGTAGGGGTATTTGATTGCATAAAATACAACATATAAATTGTATCAAATACGGTGTAAAATCAACCCTTTTCGGTACTAATGTTGGAAAAAGCTTGTTTATTTGTTCCTTTTTAATTTACAGGGTCAGAAGAGCTTAAATGTGCAAAAGTAGCAAAATAACAGCAAAAACCAACATAAATACAAAGAAGAAGGAATTGACGCAACTCGCCAAGCCCCAATCCACATCCAAACCAACAAAATAGCAAGATCAGAAGACCTGACACGGGGTTGTGTCCAAGACTAGAATCTCTATAGAAGAAAAGATAACAGCAAAGGACAAAACTGACAGCCAACACGAGGCCATGCTAAGAGAACACGGGGTATGGTCAAATCTAAGATTTTTCAGAATCTGCGATAGTACAACAAGTATACTGGCCATGGGCCGTGCCGTTGACACACGGTGTCACACCCCAAAAACGTTGCAGCGGAAATACAAACGTGGCGGTAATGGAGGTTGGTACCCATAAATATCTTAGTAGATGATGCATTGTTTATTTTGAACATACACTTATTAAAATCATGACTTTAGAATTTAAAGTTCGGATACAGACTATAGTTACAACGTAGTTGTCATCATCCTTATGGATCCAAATACACACGGTCCCATTTTAGGTTTTAAAAGTAGTCCAAAATATTTTTAAACACAACAAGCATCACTACTACAAGATATGCCAAAATCCCGAAGCCGAACTCATGTACATGAAGAACATGTAAAAATTAAGTGTCAACACAATTGAGGGTGACTTCACATATAATTTCAAAACATTTTTTTATGGAAAACTTTCTTATTTCAACCCTTTGATGGTTTGAAAACATTCACATATGTTTAAGAAAGACATTTATTTTCTTTAAAAAAATGTCTTAGTAATATTATTGGAATCGGCACTGTACCGCATTCCGCATGGAATTTATCTTCCATGATTCAGTTTTAATATAAAATTTTTCGTTATGACTTCGGTTTCGTAAGTTAGCTAGACGTTACGAGCTATATACTAAGTTTGAGGTTTTAATCAATACTAGACGATTAAAGAATTCAAATTCGCCGCTTTGTAGACCGGAGCGACCAGTCATGACGGGGTAGTCAACCCAATAGACTTGTTAACGATTCCACGTGTGCATTACTTAATGATTAAATGCTATTAACTGCGCCCAGTTTCCCGCATTTAGGAGACCACTTGCATTCCCCAATACAACAATATATATAACCTACTGAATAACAATTTAATATTTGGCGTTGTATAAATTCCCGACATCCCCCACGCATTGTAAGCCTATTGCCGCTACTTAAACTCTTGAGACTTGGCAAATTTGTCCCAACTTAGATTTAAAAACTGTTTTTATATCTCTACGATCGTTATACCCATAACATCGTCATTTTCCCCGAAAACTATTTATTACATTAAAACTTGTTTTTCTTGAAAACATATTAAGTTATAAATCTTTCTGAGTTCATAAAACACATCATGATACTCTAAAAATCATATTTTCAATGAAAATACATTTTTATGTAATTTAAAAGCATATTTTTATATGAAAACATTTACTTTTCTTTTAACGACATGTTTTTCTCTGAAAACATTATGTAACATAGTAAAAATGGTGTTTAGTGATACTCACTAAAATACATTTATTCGAAATCATGTTTTATAAGAAAACAAATATTCATTCTTTTTAAAGACGTGTTCTTCCCCCTAAAACAGTATTTAAAACAGTAAAAAGAGTGTTATTCGTGACACTCACCTTTGAGCACGTTTTTATATTATCACAATCCCTCAAATTGGTTTATACGTCCTAAATTAAGTAAGAACCATTTTAATAACCAATTATTCTACAAACAACTAAGTTTCTCCGATACTTAGAATTTTCACATAACTTTGAGATTTTCTCGAAAAGTCTTTGTTTTGATTATGTTGGCGTTTATATATATATATATATAGGGGATGGATCATGAGAAAACTAGTTTAAATGAGAAAACCAAAAAAATTAACTAAAAAGGTCTAAAAAACATACCAAATCTTTTTTTCACAATTTTTTATAAAAAAATCGCTATCTTTTATGTATGAAAAAAAATTCAAAAAAAAAAAAATTGTACTGCACATGTGCACTAATACGGAAAGCCTAAACCACTTAACCCAACCCCCAACAACACCACCCAAAAACCTAACCCCCCCCCCCCCCCCCCACCACACCACACCCCCCAAAAACCTAAATTCAAACTCCCACCAAAAGCGTAACCCCCACCCCCCTCCCGAAAACCTAAAACTAAACCCTAAACATAAACCCGAAAAAAACCTAAACCCCCCAGCCCCCAAAAATCTAAACCCCCTCCCACCACCTAAAAACCTAATCCTAAACCTCAAAAAAACCTAACCCTAAAAGCTAAACTAAACTTAAAAGCTAATTTAAAACATGTAATGCACATGTGTAGTACACATATAATGCGCATGTGCAGTACAATTTTTTTTTTTTGAAATTTTTTTATATATAGAAAATAGTGATTTTTTAAAAAAATTGTAGAAAAAAATTTGGTATGTTTTTTAGGTTTTTTTAGGCTTTTTTAGTTAGTTTTCTAGTTTTCTCATTTATATGTAGTTTTCTCATGACCCTCTCCCTATCTATATCTATATCTATATTATCTATATTCTATATCTATATTATCTATATTATCTATATTATATATAAAAGCATATTAGAAGGACTTCTTAAGGTCATTGAAATTCCTTTAAAACACCCCTAAAGCATAATGTACAAGTCTTTTAAACATCAAAAAACATCACTTTCCACTTATACCCTTCTACTTAAAAAAATCACGGGATACATTAGTTCACATTCATTTCAAAACATTTCAAAATCCTGCTTCCCTGCTCCTCTCTCTCTCTCTCTCTCTCTCTGGCGATTCTGGATCTAGGGTTTTTCTCCAAGGCGATTCAAGATCTACCTTTCTCATTAACATCAGATCGATAAACAAATCTCAATGCATTCTCCATTCAGATCTAGCCTTTCACCGGAGACTCGGAGACCCCAATTGCAGCCACCACCGCCGTTCGCAACCACCACAACCGCTCGGAACAACCACCACCGTAAGTCCTCTCAATTTCTCACACTGATTCAAAAAATTTCTTACTTATGTGTCGTATCCTGCTACGTGACATTTGCAGAAGAGCCGGTGTTCTGCGTGTGGGTATCCTGCTGCTCTTTGATTCGAAAAATTAGGGTTTTTGCTTATTTATTAGGCTATATTTTGTTGTGTGTAAATCTAGGTCTGTTTGTTGTATTTTGGATGGATAATTTTAGGTTATTCTCTGGTGTTTTTAGGTCTAAAAATGGTTTTTTAAGTTTGGTTTGTGTTAGGGTTTTTTATTAACTTTTTTAGGCTTTGTGTATTTGTTTTTTTTTAATCTTTGTAATAATTTTAAACCGTGAAACCAAAGCAAAGCCAAAGTTTGGTTTCGTTCTGATTGTTCTAAGATTGCTTTTGGTTTACAATGTTCGAAAACATTACTAACTGTTTAAGATTTGATTAAGCAACCATTAAAACTTATAGCGTTGACCACCACAATACTTATATATGATTTATTTTTTCAGGAACTAGCAAATGATGAGGGTGCAAGAATAGCAGACTATTTTGATGTAATTGCTGGGACAAGCACCGGTGGTCTCATAAATGCCATGTTAACGGCTCCAAATGAAAACAAGCGACCTTTGTTTTCGACTAAAGAAATCAAAGACTTCTACGGTTCTCCAAGCGACCGGATTGTTTTTTTTTCAAACCGCCGCATAGCAAACATGGAGTTTGAGAAGAGTAACAAAGGCGGGGTTATGGTAACTCAAGCAATAGATAAGGTACGCAAAATATGTATTGGTTCATAAGGATATTTATGGTATTTTGACTTGCTGTGTGGTGGCTTTTTATTGAAGACCTATTCGCCACATCGTATTTTTAATGGACAGTTATTGGATTCCAAGGTATTTCACCATGTACCTTTTAGATACGTTATGCTAGAAACTAATGACAAGTATAAAAAAATTAAAAATATTAAATACATTGTACTTTTTGTACGAAAAGCGACGCACTTTGCGTTCTGTTTAAAACTTTATTGGCTTGGCGCATGTTGTTTTATTTTAATCAAATGGAAGCTTGTGGTTCTACTTGATTTGGTTGCAGTATGTTTTTGCTTTTCCGTTTTATTTCTAATTTTTGTGATATTTTTATTTTTAAACGTGATTTCAGGGAAAAATGGCGATCTGTCTAAAAAATTCTTGAGGTTAGAACGATTGTAGCATATTGATGAGTTGTATGTTTTCTTTCATCTACTTTTGATGTGTTTTATGTTTAAAGAATCTTTTTTTTTTTGGTGATTATTAGCACCAAGGACGAGGGGCAGCAGTCGTTCACCTTCAAAATTGGCCAAGGCCAAGTTATTAAAGGTAATTTGTTGCTGTTGGTATTATTATTTGTTAAGTCACTTAAGCTATAGTCCTCAAATCTGAACGTGATTGGGCATCATGTTATTTCTAATTCAAATTTTTGTTTAGAACTGAGGAGTGGCTTGAATGAAGAAAGTTTGATGATTTTGATGTGAAATAAAACGAGATAAGTAGCCTTTTACAAACATTTGATGTTTGCAGTTGTAAGAAGTTGATAAATTTTCAGTATGGTAATTGTTTTTTGATATTGGGTGAGTCTATAGTCATGTTTCAGTTACGTGAACCAGTATATGGATTTTTGAGTTCATGTGCAGTCTTGGTTTAAAAAGGCGCGCCTGATGCACAAGGCGATCATGTACTTTTGGGCCAAAGTTGGTTAAAGTAATGGCTGTAGGAGACTGGTATGTAAAAACAGTTAAAAAAAGGTTTATGTAAAATAGGTGAGAGAGGCGCTTAAGACCTGGCATGGTTCTTTCTTTCAGATTTCATATGTTTGACTTCCCTTTATTAATGCAGGTTGGGATGAAGGTGTTTAGGGAATGCAATTGGGAGAAGTTGCTCGGCTAACGGTAACATACAACACATGTTTATATAATTTGATTTTCTAAATAACAAAACTCGTGTACTCTTTCTTAGTTTATAGTTTTTACTTTTTGTGTATTTTGCATATGAACCAAATATAGTATGTTAATATACATACCATTGTTAAAAAGAGATGCATTTTCATCTTCTGTAAAAGGCTAAAGGGATTAGGAAATTATATTGCTGCAAGTTAATATAAAAAAGATAAATTCAACTCAATGTATAAATCCATTAATTAAATCTCCAATATTCATAATTAGGAAATTATATTGCTGCAAGTTAATATAAAAAAGATAAATTCAACCCAATGCATAAATCAATTACTTAAATCTCCAATATCCATAACATGCATCAAAATATCAAGCATCGTGACATCATCGTCCATAAACCCATTAATTAAACCAAGCCTATTTTTTCGTTAAAGAATACCTAAAAACAACCCTTCATATATCAAACCAGTTGCCGTCAAAAAGTGTGTCGAAGAGAAGGGAAAGGGAAGGGAAGGTGTACTGATTGATTTTTTAGGAAGGGATTAAAAAGAATAAGGGTAAATGGGTAATTTGATAAGTAAAGAGGAAATATGTAATTGATTTTATGTGTTGGGTATATATGTAATAAGGGATCTTAGCAGGGGGAAATATGTAAAAAACTCTTCTAAAAAAGAAACATAACCCTGCACATTATAAGAATCAGACATGGTAGAACGGGCGGGTTGATCGGGAGGGGTAACGGGTCAGAACAGATTTGTGTCAGAATGGGTCATTCTAAGGTATAATCATTTTGGTTTGGGTCAAAACAAGTTCTGCAAATGGCATACCTACCAACAGGATTAAAATCTTGATTAGAAAACCTTACTTTTCTTATTTGAAATAAAGATATTGGAAAGAACTCAAATGAAAAATCAAATTCAAAATTGTATCACACTTATTTTGTTTTCTGTTAATTGGCTATGATGCAAACTGATAGGTTAATGGTGTTTTTAGATTGATCCTGATCTTGCAGTCCGGTCCATTCTTTCTTAACCACAATAATTGAATTTATAAACTAAAATGGGTCATGTTTGTTTAAATAAAATAAAGCAAAGTATCATGTAGGACCCATAATATCATGTCTGCGTTACCGGTAGCTGAAAAGTTACCAGGAAAAGACCGTTTGATTGGTCGAAAATTGTCCTACGGGCGTTAGTGGTGTCTCGATGGTGTGTCAGTAGTGGTGTTTGTATAGCTTTGTTCCTCATTTTAAGATAGTTTTCTGAATCGTCATGTTTGACTTATATCCCGGATCGACCCACTTGTATGTTGTTCCAGATGGGAGTGCTTTCAGAGGGAGTTGCGGGAAATGCTTCATCATAGTGATGATATAAAGGGAAGTGAAATAAGGAAGCCAAGTGCCTCGCTTTTACGCTATCCAATGCCAGATTGCATGTGTAAGCAAGCAGCTGCTAAAAACTCAACAAGATAAGACTTGCACAGGTATATGGCCTTGAGGCTTGACTATATAAACTAGAATTCTTTTTACACATGTAGTTAGTCATATTTTTATCAATATTGATCTGTAAACTATTTAGATGAGGTTTATATGCATACCGAGTTGTATATACTTGAAGGCAGTTGGATATATTCGTATTCAAATTGTTTCTTCTTGATATCAAATTTCATGTCACGTTACATCAGTTCTTCAAATAACGGGTCAAAACATATATATGTTTTTTTAGTGCGGGTCGTAAGGGCCGGGCTGTATACACTTTTTGAATAAGTTTTAGTCGTTAAAATACACTTTTGACCCAAAACTCTGTTATTAAAAAAGTTTTAACTTTTTTTTATAAAGAGTAAATTACGATTTTGGCCCCTGTGGTTATATTACTTTTACCCTTTTAGCCCAAAAAAGAATTTTTAACATCTAAGCCCCCAACGTCTTTTTTTCTAACCCTTTTGGCCCCTAACACTAACCCCATCCATAAAATATTAGGGGCCAAAAGGGTTAGAAAAAAAGACGCTAGGGGCCAAAAGGGTTAGAAAAAAAAGACGGGGGCTCAAATGTTAAAAAAATCTTTTTTGAGCTAAAAGGGTAAAAGTGATATAACCACAGGGGCCAAAATCGTAGTTTACTCTTTTATAAATAATCAGTGTGCCAAATATGATTACAAACTTTTTGAAATTTCAAAACAATTTAGTTTATTAAATAAAAATGATTTGGGATGTTATATGTATTAAAACACACTTTAAATGACTTTTGACCAATTTCCTTTTAAATATAACCTTAATCGACCCATTCATGAGTAAATGGGTCAAAGCAAGTTATTTTTGTACAGGTGGAAATAGGTCGGGCTGGATTAACCCACAACAATTTTTTAATACGCTTTGTTCATTAAAAATAAACTTTTGACCCAAAACTTTTTGTCCGAAAAGTTTAACTTTTATAAATAATAAGTGTGCCAAATATGATTACAAACTTTTTGTTATTTCATAATAATTTATATAATTAAATAAGAATGGGTTAGGATGTTATATGCATAAAACATACACTTTGTGTGGCTTTTGACCCGTTTCCTTTTAAACATAACTAGGATTGACCTTCTCATAAATAAATGGATCGAATTTTCGATTCATATGTTAATTATTTTTGCTTCATATTAAGTTATTAACCAACTTTTGTTGTAATTCCAGCTCTCAATGTTTGAAAATCCAGTTTCAAAGATGAGATTGAGTGATCTGATGAAAGCCACCAACAGTTTTAGCAAAGACAACATAATCGGGTCGGGAAGAACGGGTTCTTCATACAAAGCAACACTTGAAGACACATGGCATTCCGAGAAAGAATTTGCATAAAAAATGGCAACACTTGGGAACGTGAAACACTGGAACCTGGTCCCACTTTTAGGATTTTGTGTCACAAAACACGAACGGCTTTTAGTTTACAAATACATGCCAAACGGTATCCTGCATGATAATCTACACCCCGTTGGCAAAAATGTGTCAAATATGGAATGGTGGGTCCGGTTAAAAGTGGCTATTGGTTCAGGCTATTGCCGAAGCAGTCTGTGACTGGTTTTACAAAAGAAACACAGCTCAATTGATCGATCACCAGCATATATTGCCTCGACACTGCTAATCATGTCTTAACATACGGTTAATGGATGAAAATGTGTTCCCTAAAACTATGTTATTTGATAAACGGTATTGGTCTTATATATGTCACCTAAAACTGTCATTCTATAAAAAACTATGCATACATGAACTATGTAATTTCTCTCAATATCTATAAATATAATGCATTTTAAAAGGACATTTTAAGATACTTAAAAAATATTTTTTTTTTGTTTTAATGCAAAAGGTCCATTTGGGTAAATTGGTTTTTTAAACACTAATTACACTTTAATTTTCTCATCTTTAACCAAATATAGATAACTATTTTTTTTTGTGTGGGACGTAACGTGTTTAACAAACCGAGTTAACACTTTTATGCGTCTTTGCTAACTCCTTTGATTCATTAGGAGCTTAACAAACCATATTCCTTTGGCATAAGGAGCTTAATAAACCGAACTAACCTGTATTCTTTTGGTTCCGGGTTTGGTGATGAACTTTTTAAGGGCATCTACAATGATAGAAGCATGAATCGAATAAGTACATTGTTGGATGTTCTTAGTCATCCAACAAACTTCGAAAATTTTCAAGCTTTAGAGTGTGACGTTGTAATATGTTGCCTTTGTCGCATCGGGCAAATGTCAGTGCTTTCTTTTTTTAAATGTTTTTTACATAGTTACCCCGCTCCCTCGGTCGAAAACGTCAAGCTTCGCCACTGCCGAAGGCCTCATTGTAACTGATGATCGATTCAATATTCAAAACGCTTGATTTACCCATATCTTTAAAACCCCTCATAACATAACTAGAATCACACATTTGTTTTCAATTGAAGCCGGTAACCGGCCGTCACATAATAACCACCAAACGCCAACACGAAACCACCAATCGCTGCACACCGCTGATTCTCTGCCGCTGAAGAAGGCCGCAACCGACCCTCACGTTCTGCTACACTGCCACCATCGTCGTCGCACGCCACATCGGAAACTAAATCCCCGTACATTGCCCTAAACTCACCAACCTAAGTGATATGTTTCCCGCCGAATCGCGCTGGTAAACGACTAGGGATAGGGTCATGAGAAAACTACATATAAATGAGAAAACTATAAAACTAACTAAAAAACATACCAAAATTTCTTTGCCTTTTTACAATTTTTTTTTTATAAAAAAATCGCTATTCTTTATATATAAAAAAATTCAAAACAAAAAAAAACTTGTACTGCACATGTTCATTATATGTATACTACACATGTGCATTACATGTTTAAAATTAGCTTTTGAGTTTAGTTTAGCTTTTAGGGTTATGTTTTTTGGAGGTTTAGGAGGGTTTGGGAGGGGGGAGGGGGGTTTAGGTTTTTTTCGGGTTTATGTTTAGGGTTTAGTTTTAGGTTTTCAGGAGGGGTGGGGGGTTTAGGCATTTGGTGGGAGGGTGAATTTATGTTTTTTGGGGGGGTGGGGGTGGGGGGTTTAGGTTTTTGGGGGGTGTCGGTGGGGGTGGGTTAAGTGGTTTAGGCTTTCCATATTATTGCACATGTGCAGAACAATTTTTTTTTGAAATTTATTTATATATAAAAACCTGCGAAAATAAATAATAAAATTGTAAAAAAATGATAAGTTTTTAGGCTTTTTTTAGTTAGTTTTTTGGTTTTTTCATTTAAACTAGTTTTCTTATGATCTATCCCCTATATATGTATATATTAAACATTACAAAATTTTAAAGATATATAATATTTTATATATAAGAATTGTCTTCTATTTCAGTCCCTGTCTATGTGGGCATTTTGGTCAATTAACCCAAACTTAACAGAAAAAAACAAACCAAATTAACTATTTGGATGAAAAGCATTAAAAAATGTAAGCGTCAAGGCTAGATTTGTTATAAAATAGATTTTTAGACTATGCTAGTTAAAAAAGACAAATCTTAGGGACGAAAACAGAAATTTACTCAAGAACTTAATAAAAACTATTAATTAGTATTTAGGACTTGCGCTTCATGGCGAGACCATTAAATTGAATAAAAAGTAGACATGAAAACGTTGAACCACGTATGCACGTTGCAAACTCTAGCTCGCAAAACTTAGACCGAAAAGCAAAACATAGAAACTAATAACTAATAATACCTTCACATTGAGACGGGGCCGTTAAACAGCAAAAAAAAAAAAGCTTTAAAAATGTTGAACCACATACGCGCGTTGCAGTGTGTTAACTCGAAAAATTTAGACCTATATGTAAAACGACAAAGTTGTTAAAGATTAAAAGTATAAGGACAAAAGTTTAAAGTGCAAAGGTGTTAGGAATATAATAAAATATGGTTAGTGTTAAAGTTATGAATGATGAAAAGTATAAAGGTGAAAAATGTAGAAAAAATAATAGTAAAATTTTGACGAAATAAAAGTTGTAAATTAATATAGAGGTAATAGTTAGGTAGTGGGCCATGGCTTTATATTGGCATCTTGAAGTGGAACAAGGTTTTGTGACCAATAGGTCTTGGGTTCGATTCCTACAAGAGGGGTTTCCAGATTTATTGGGTTTACTTATGAATTGGGGTATAGACATTATGCCTAGTGGAGATTGATAAGATCGGGTGGTTCCACTGGTGGCACTATAATACTCTAGTGGTATGTCAGTAATCCAAGTTGGATGTTAAAAAAAAAATAGTTAGGTAGTTTATCTTTATTATAGCATCCATCTATAGAAACCTGACATTGATTCCGAAATTTCCTTACGTAATTTATGAGCAATATATATTTATTCCTTAATTTGGTGGTGGAATTGGAATAAGATTAATTTTGGTAGGGTCAAACGTGAGTGCTACTAATTCCATGGGGAATTAAATAAACATATCTTTGTGTATCTCTCCATAGGATAAACTAAGCTGCAGGCTGCTCACCAAAGCCATTTGTTAAGTTTTTAATTTTCTATTTTAATCAGTTTTGAGAGAAATGGTCAACGGTTGGATTCAAATGTCGATATTAAGCTGCCTCTCAAGCACATTTCACATGAATCGCTCTCCCAAAACAATGATGGGCAAGAAGCTTGGTTCCTTCAAGAAACTAGCCAAAATGGTCAAAGTTAACCGCACCACTGATCGTGAACCATGGCACCATGACCACTTGCTAAAGACATATGGGGAAGAAGGGTGCACCGAAGCCAATACAACAACCCCAAGAGGGTTTTTTGCAATTTATGTTGGTGAGGAACCACGAAGGTTTGTAGTTCCCACCGCACATCTATCCCACCCACTCTTTAAATGTTGTTAGAGAAGGCGTATGATGACGAAGACCAGAATAACCGGTTGGTGGTTCCTTGTAGTGTCGCGGCTTTCGAAAAGGTGGTTAAAACGGTGGAATGTTGCAATGGCAAGGCTGATATTGAGCATTTGGTTGAAGAGTTTATCTGAAGGCTTTGTTTTTATGAATCAGTACTTATAATTATTAGCTGCTGAGATGATCAACGAGTTTCATGGTTTAGTTTCATTTGTGAGTGAACCTCGTTAATACCCAGCATATGTGTACCATTGTTACATAACCATATCTGACCCGAATCTTTATGGCCTGGCTCATTTTCACCTCTCGAAATAAATTTGTGGATCTATCACTGTGTATGAGTCATATCGTCATACTTTCACTAGGAGTGTTTGGTGTTGCGTTTTCAAAATAGATTATGCGTTTTCAAAATAAATTTTGCGTTTTGAAAACTGTGTTTTGAAAAAGCATGTAGGTACATGCTTCTCCAAAACTGCGTTTTAGAGGCAGATAATTACTTTTTCATCCAAATACTTTTTTAGATTATTTATGTTTTACAAACGCAAAAATCAAATAATCAATTCAAAACATAATCCCAAACACTCTCTTAGTTTCCAGCATGTGTATACTTTTGTCTTTATAGTCTAACACGGGTTTCTAGTTCCAACTTTTTATTGGTTTAATATGTACTAGGTTATTGTCATTGGGCTCGAGCAAATTACTTATATTAATTATTATTTATAATTAACTAGTCTAAGTACCCGTGTATTACACGGGTGGCTTTCAACAAAAATATCTCCTTTAACAATGTTGACACAAATTTTTTAATTATATAAATGTTAAACTACTAACGCAAATATTAGAGTACTGAATAATTGAAATACTGAGAAAAAATCACAAATCATTAAAGATTTCTTCAACCGACTTGGAATGGCTCTTTTCAACCTGACCATCTTGCCACCTCCGCATTCTATATTCTTCAATCTATATTGAGTGTGGAAATAAAGCTTTTTGGACTAAATGAACTTACCCACCAACACCTTGGTCGCTGAATCAACGGAGAGGTGCAAAGCTAGCAAATCTTGCCTAATTCGCTCTTCCCAGGTCATTTTCGGCCTACCTCTACTCCTCCTTCCATCTACAGTGAGTGTTTCAACTATTCTAATCGGGTCTGTCGTCTGCCTCCTCCTGAAAAAAGGTACTTTTACCACCCTTTTGCTAATATACGAAGACAAATACATGGAGTATAATGATTTGAATCAAATGTTATAGCATCATTATAACTTAAAAGAAAATCGTTTACAACAGTGGGTCAACAATTCAAGCACCAAACAAAATAGCCCTAGACTCTAGTTGGTTTTACCTTTAGAAGAGCCTCCAAGGCAGACTTGAAATCTTCCTGATTGACATCTAACAGGACACAATAACTGAAACTTAAAAAACAAAGTGATGTTAATAATCAAATGCTACTTCAATCACATGTAACTTTCTTTCTTGGTTGTTCTCAAATAAAATCGACAATAACAACCTGTAAACTGTATTTTTTAAAATAAAACTTTCAAAGTTTTGCAATAAACACCTAGCTATTGGGGTTGAGAATTAATCTCAGAAATACCTACCTAGTTTCGATAGTCAATATTTAAGCTTAAATCGGGTTAAAGTGGCCAATTCGGCATTTGAGTAGCCACAAAAGAAAGAAAATAAGTTAACTACTACTCATCTTTGATTAATACTATGGATTTAAACGAAAATTTATTAGACCCAAAAAATTCATTAAGTGTCATTAAGGTTGTGTTTTATTTCACACGTATCATATAAAAAGTTACCAAAAGGAAAGTAGGCCAGATGTGTATAGCATGTCAAACCCGTGGTAAGTTACAGTGAGTTTTTTATTATAATTGTAGTATTATTATATTATTTAAAGTGTTAATTATGCATATAAAAGATATAATATAGACAAAAGGGATTAAAGATGAACAACCCAACCAACATTTCACTTCAGCCCACTAAATAAATAACACATTTCAATTTTGAACCCAAACTCATGTTGACCCGTTACTCCGACTACCTGTCTTGCCACCTTTTAAGTTTATATAAAAATGGTAGCACAACAATGGTGGCAATGTTATTTGGAGATGGACGTGGCTTTTGATGATAGAAACGTAAATATTACCAGGAACTAATTGTTTGCATAGATATTCCACCATCAATTGATCTAGTAATAATGAGCTTTGACCCACAACTTCCAAATTACCTGGTGAAAGAATGAGACTAATAGTGAAGTTTAATGACACAAATTTCTACTAACTACATGGATGATATTTGAAACTTAGCCGTGAAATTTTAATACTCAGTTTTTCGATAAAAAAACTAATCGTTTGTCAGTTTTCTTCATCTTTTATAAATAGTTTTAGAAAAAAAATGATATATAGGAGGCCTTAATGAGTTAAGTTGAATACATGTGTTGGCTACACATGCCCTACTTACAAATTTTAATCTGTTGTGCTTCTCCTTGTACTATAAGCTAGTAAGCAAAGAAAAAATTTGAAAAATTAAAAGAGAGATTCCTCGGATAGCCCGATTAAGTGTTTATTCAACTAAATATTTGTTACTTATAACATGAATTTAATTATACTTACTCAAACACGTCCATGGCCACTCAATAAAAACTGTTGGCCACTCAATTGCATTGTTAGATCTAGTCGTTTACCCGCGCGATGTGACGAAAAACATATCACTTAGGTTGGTGAGTTTAGGGCTATGTACGGGGCAGTTTGCTTTTGAGCCATAACCAAACCAAATTCGTGATGCAACTGTGGCGACAATTTACAACGCAATACTTGTTTTGTGTTAGTTTATCAATCCTACCATGTATATTGTATAGTAGTTTGTTACTTTATCAATTATCTACTTAGATTTTGGGTACCGGATGGTATCAACCTCATACCTACGTTCGAGTCCGAATTCAGGTTGATTTAAAGTAAAAATCTAAAATTTAAAAAGAAGAAAGGGCACCAATAAAAAATGCCAAAAAAGTTCGCAAAACATGCAAATAATCCACAAAAATGCAGCCATAACAACAAAATAATACCAACTATATCTTTTTTCAGCGTAGTAATTAAACACATCATGTCTTAAAAGAAGTCCACAATAGTTAAAAAGAAGCATTATTCCCTTGGAGTTGCATTTGTAATGGAGTTTTTTCCGTTGGTTAATTTGACACTTGGACGCTTGGAGCCTTGAAGCTTAATTCTTTCCATTGTTCAAGAGAAAGTTGACTAATACAATCCCACGTCATAGCTGCAGCTCGAGCTCAATGTCAGATCCATGGAAATCCTATTACCTTCACATCTTCAATAAGCTTTGATAAAAAAAAAACAAACCATACCTCAGCTCTCACGGCTTCAATAAACAAATGGTGTTGCTCTACATACTTCACATCATTAGTGGCTGCCATGCCTTCAAGATAGGTATGGAGATGGTCTTTAGGACCTGCAAGAAGAACCAGCAACAGTTTTACCTAATTTTGTAAGTAGTTATTAAATTACATATAAATAAAACAGTTGTTTAATAATCTATATATCTTAAATGAAAAGGTTGCCACCAACCAAAAACAACCATATACTTTTAACCTTTATCACTTCTTACCCTTAAACTTTTAACATGAAATACTATTAACCTTCATCTTTCACTTCTAACTGTTGACAATTAAAAACCTTGACCCGCCAACATTTTCTACTTAATAACTTGATACCTCATTTTGTTTAAATTACTTTTACGACTTTACACCGCAACGTGTGACACACTATTATACTTCTCTTTATCTATGCCTAACTACGTTAATGTGTTTGCGGCATAGTATGAGCTTGGTGTTTTTTTTGTTTCAACTGGTGCAAGTTTCTTTAATTTGGGGGTATCACATAAAAAGGCATAAGTATTGAAACTGCAGATGCAACATAATTAAAAAATCAACAAATATACACAAATCCAGCAGTGAATCATAACCAATCAAAAATACTAAAGAGTAACGGGTCAACCCGTCCCAATAAAGACACATTTTGGCATGAACTTGTTTTGACCCATTTACCCAACAAACAAATACTGAGCAAAATATGCGGGTAAAAATGGGCACAAAAAGGATTCCATATGATCTACAAGAAACATGCATTGATCTTCACCCTTCGCTTGCAAACAATAAGTACAAATAAGAAGGTATAAGCAGCTCAGAGTTGCTCAGCCACTTGAATTATTTTATTCTAATAATAAAGTTTTTGTAACCATGATTAACGCACTAATTATTAACTAAAAGCTTTAAAGTTTGAAACAGTGTTTGTTATTATACTCACGTCGCCCCTATGACATAGCCATTTTAACATGTTACCCAACCCGACCGTATTGTCGCCTCTAAAGAGAAGGTTCAACCCAAACCAAATGCCCACCAAGCTATAGTTTTGCAAAAGAAATAAACACAAAGATCATTAGTTAGTTGGGTGGATCATACTCTATATCTCTTGTATGCATGATTTCAATTTAATGCAACTTTAACGGGTTTCAACAATAATTTAAGAATTTTTAGTGAAATGACCTTGTCCCTCGTATCCCTCAATTTTCTAATGTAGATTATCAAAATGTAGGCCAATTTTAACTAAAATGGGGCATTTTGACCAAAATGAGCCTTTTTTTAACAAACTGGAGTCACAAGTTGTTTGAATTCAAAACTTTCTTTTTGCTGGTCATTTGGCCCCCATGACCGGAAATCCACCGCTAATCCAGATAGCATGGCAACAACTTTACCATTGCTTCAACGATCACCCCTAAAAAATATATATAAATGATTTTTAATTATCAAACCTGATGCTGCTCAGGTTGAGGTTGAGGCAGTGCAGCTGCAGTGGCTGTTGGACTTGAGGGTATACACCATATCCGGCATAGCCTCCATAGTACATGGTAGCAGGATTGGTATCTGTCCAAGAACCGGAATGTCCTCATACCGGTTCTGCATAACAATGACAATGCGTTAACAAAAATTCATTTAGATTTTACTAACATATAAAAACTTTAGAGGTGTTTGGGTGCTTTTTTGAATCCATAAAGAATAATCAGTCTTGAATAAGCAAATCTCAAAACTGCTTATTTCACCCTCATTCACTTGTTCGATGTCACCATATTGAATAGCATTGTATAGGTCTCCATATAATAATAACGGTTCCAAAATTCCTAAAAAAATAAACCTAACTTATGAGTACCGGAAAATTGAAAAAAAATATGCTCGCATTAATTCAGAAGTTTAGTACTTCACCAGGTTGTTGAACCTTATCAGAATATTTTGATAGGCTGAGATCACCCAATTCTGTCAAATGATCCCAAGCGAATTTATCGGAGGTGCGTATATACATTTTGGAATAAGTTCATGATCCATAGGCAAGTTGAATAGCATGCAAAGCCTGAGCGTTCTTCCTTTGCCATTCTTGTGATTCTTCTTCCTCCTTAGATGCAGCTTCTCTAGAGACCAAATCCCATAAGCCTTGACCAATTAGATAACTTTTTAAACATGTTTTCCAAAAGGTTTTCTTCTTTAAATACTTCTGGTACAATCCCAATCATAGCCATAGCTTGCTTGCCTATTATATATGTAGTGAAAAAATAGAAAATTTGTTAAGAAAGTACAATTGATATGTAATAACAATAGACTCTCACAAGTCTGCCCATTCACAAATCACAAGCTATATATTTATACGTACTCCAAGCAGGGTAGACTTATGTTCCACTCTTTGAAAAATCAAAACAATTTATGGGACAGTTAGGAAACTCGACAATTGTGAATATTGGCCGCCAGCCACATTTGTGATGATAAATTAAACCTTCCGTGGGTACTCAAAGTTCACGACCTATTCGCGACAGCTCTTAGTGCCTATAATTTTCATCTGAAATGTTGCGACTGGGTTGGTAGCATATATATAGATGTGACCAGCTCCACAACGGTCCACTGCCGCTACAGTAGGCACCAGCTGCCGGACCTTTTCCAGAATTCGTTATACGTAGCTGCAAAATGAAATTCGAACCCCCCAATAGACCAGAATCACCACCTGCAAAAGACCAAAAAATTATTTAACAGAAATGCTGTTGCGATATCATGTAAGAATCCCCCCCCCCCTTAATTTTTTTTACGACTAAAAAAATTATGTCAACAATATTAATTAATATATTTTATTTTATTTTTTTTAAATCGGCTCGGATTTGGCTATTGGACCGTTTTGGCTGCAACACGGGTTGCAAGTGAAAAACATCACACTTGACGTCCTCGTTTATGACACGCTAAGCAACGCCCTTTACCACAACCATAATAACCTTCAGGAACAAAAAATAAGTAACCTCGTTTATGACACGCTAAGCAACGCCCTTTACCAAACCCGCTACTATTCGGTACCATTTGGCCGCCGATTTCAGGCGCCTAATACAGCCAACTTGGCTGCCAGAAATATCACGTATCATTGCTGCTCCATGTGCCTTGACTTGGTCTCGAAACCATTCCCCAAACACAAACACTGCCATCTAATCCGTTGCGCTTTTCTGGCTGCTTAATGTCGCGGTTCAACCATTTTTTGGTTAGCTTTATTTTATCCAAATCAAATAGCAAAAATTCAACCATTTTTGTATGCATAAGCGTAGGTGCCAAATCAGACATTCTTGCCTACAAATAAACCAAATACATACCTGACGAAAAAAAAATCAACTTATCAAGATTATTTTGATCTGGTGTTGAGTAAATTAGAATTGCTCCCACCAAGTCAACCTGTTATAGATGACCTGGTCATCAACAAAAGGTGTTCCCTTTTCACGATGAAAGAAGTGATGAAGGATGTTTGGTCTGCTATTGTTGTTGTCAAACAATACTTGTTCGTGTTTGGGTTAATGGGTCAAATAAGTGAACTCAAAAGAGAAAGATGCATAGTTATTGGGTAAAGTAACTCGACTTTTGGCATAACTCAATTTTTTTGAGTTTCTTTTGTACGCTGCAGTAAAGATGATATAAATTTATTACAAAACTATATAAGCAAGAACATAGATTAATCATTTTACGAACTTTTAAGACAACTCATAATACTCACATTCCAACAAAAGTTGTATGAGCAATGGCACGTTACATCATAGCTTCCACTTCCAACATCTTTTTTGCTTTCTCTACATTCCAGTTTCGGGCTTCCAAATATCTTCTCAAGCATGCATCAGTGCAGTATAGTAAGCTACGCACCGTAAGCGGTCCAAGAGCAGCTTTTAGCTCATTGACCTGCATTAACCACAAAGATATCACATTATCACATCAATCCAAAAAGAAAATGTTAAAAGATTGTAAATTCTCAACTGTTGATGCCATTAACTACATTTTATTTTAAAAATTATGTTAAATTAGCAAAAAGATTAAAGTTTACCTTGGATTCTGATTGGAGCTCAGGTTGCTCCTATTCTTGCTGTTGGTGAGAAGATCCACGACGCCGAAAGATGGACATAGTGACAAATAATGCAACTATATATATTTTTTTTTGTTTACATTATCAAAATAGTAAAGGAAACCCAATTGCTAAAGAGTCTACTTCCGATAAGAGTAAGCCTGGCAACATGGCAGGTCACATCAGGTTGGTTACAGGGTCATACCGGGTTCAGCTCATAACTGTCCATTTTAAGAAAGAAAAAACATTAATTCGGGTCGCTACACGTTCAAACCCCCTTTTAGTAAAAGTGTCACCAAAGCATTAAAATATCAGTTTTCTTGGCGAACCAAGTGTTATGCGCACCCGCCTTATCTAACTTAACCTGACCCGACCGACTCGTTTTGCCAGGCTTCGTGTATACCGTATACCCAACTAATCTGACTTAAACCAACTCAATTTCACAAACATACATACATCAAATCATTTCAAACAACGTGAGCCCAAATTTAAAGACAAAACAAAGCTGAAAGCAAAGACCAACCAAACAAATCTTCTTCCTTTCTACTTAACTTTACTGTTATAAAAAAAAGCCCAAATTCTGACACACACCAATCAAGTAATTGTTAACCTAATTTATCCCACCAGACCCCAAAACAAACAAACAAACAATCCATCACATCACTAAACTAAAATCTAAACAAAAACATTTCTACAAACCCATATAAATAACAAATCAACATATCCTAACCAAACACAAAATAAGATCCCAGTTTCAAATAAACATAAAGTAATTACCAACATGCTAACAAAAAGATCAAAATGTACGATATACGCATCAATATTTACTTCAAATTAAGTCACAAGAGCTTGAAATCTTCTTTACACGCACCTCAGGTGGAAGTATGATCTGGGTTATTGCGGAAAAGTGTTGGTGATGAACACAGATTGACAAATGAGATTTGAAAAGAATTCAATATCGGAATTCTATCAGGATATTTCTCCCTGATCCTTGAAGCCTCTGCATGCCTCTTTGCTGAAAGAGGTAACAATCAAAACACACACAAAAGTTAACATTTTTAAACAATTAAACACATAATAACCGATTAACCGTGCTAATACGTGATTTGATTTGATTAATCATGGATTAAAAAAATTTGTCATGAAACATGAAAGAACTTACATAATTCATGCTCTTGCTTGAAGCCACCTTTAGCCATTGTTTTACAATAACTGCTAATTAAAAAAAATTACTTCAACATCAAAACTTATCAACAAAATCAAGCAGATGTTCGATACTAAATTGTAATAAATATCGCAAATTAACCCTAAGAAAGAAAAAAATTATGTAGAATAGACCGATTAGTCAATGCGTTGACTTGATAATCTAAGAACAAAACATATCCACCACATGAATTAAACAATCTAAATACTCTTAAAAATCAAGCTTTAATCTACAGAAAACATCTGATCATAAAAAAGAAAGATAAAAAACCCACAGAAAACCTAATTTCCACAACAATTTCAATACGAAAGGTATCAATCAATTACAAAAGCTAGCTCAATTCAATGATGAACAACAATAAGACGAACTAATCAAAATCAATTACAAGTATACCGATTCAATTACTTCAATCATGAAGTGATAAAATCCTAACAATTGGAGATAATATTAATACCTACAGTTTATCAACGAACTGAAGGCTGAAATGAATCCGAAACTTAGGGTTTCATTGTTGAAATCCTATCGAATTCAGAAACGGTTTAGCAAGAATTAGGGAGAAGAGGTTGTGTGTTTGGATTGGATTGGAATAGAAAGAATTTTAATTGTGTGGATTGAGTGATTGTATAATAATAAGATGAGGGTTTTGTGTAGCCTCCACTTGTTTGCTCAACTTGAGATGATAGAAAATCTGCAAGCGATTAAAGACAAATCAATGAAAATATGAATGGAATTTTGAAATCTTACAAAGATCAAAACACGAATCACAAGAGCTTTACCAATTTCTTCTTCCGATGATCAAGAAATCAATGGTGGGAAACAATATTTTGAGTTTGAGAAATCGCCATTAGGGTTTGAGTTTGAGAAATCAACAGAAGATCCATTGGCTTATTTTTCTCTTCGTATCTAGGGTTTGACTTTGAAAAAAGATGAATTTAAGAAAGATGAAACGTATACAGGCGAACAATTAGGGTTTGGATTGATTGGAGAGAGAAGGGGAGATGTGACACCTGGGTCACTGCGACCATCAAACAAATGCCAAACCAATGAAATATTGTATTTCATACTTGGGATTTGTAAATATATGTGTATCGTTTGCACATATCAACTCTTGTTCGATTTCAAGCTCTAAATCGCTTTCTGGAAGGTTATACGCGCACTGATGCGTAGATATAACCAGATTAATGCAACGAACACTCTGGAATAGTGACATTGGCTTAACATACCTTAAATAACCTTTACATAACTTAGAAATAAGTTTAGAAGGCTTTGGTATGGCAAAAACAAGTTAATTCGTCTACAGGGACTAAATTTGACAAACTACGAAAGTATGCCAATTTGAACTGTAACAGACATTCCGGAACATGACCATAAGTTAAACATACCATAAATATCCTTAACATAGCTTAGAAATAGGCTTTGAGGTGTTCGGTATGCTAAAATAAACTTTTGGGTCATTCAGGGACTAAAAGCGTCAAAAAGTGCACAAGTTTGCATTTTCGCGCATATCTTACGTTCTGAATACATCCGGACATCCAAAAATTTATGTAAGCACTAAAACATTTTATTTTAGTGTTTGGCATAAGAAAAATCCATTCGTTGTGTCATTTGGATCGTTTTTCGCGCTTATGCGCATTCTGTCGTAATTAAGCGAACATCGCGTTCGTACGACCAAACGAACCAACATCCGGCATATTTCTGAGCATGTTTCATGTCCACAATGTTTAGGCATCATTTTAGGGCCTTAAAGTTGGCTTTACGGGCCTTAGAAGTGTCGGAAATGGCTTAAATATGCAACAGGGACTAAAACTGTCATTTCTGAAAGTTGTGCTGATCAGACAAGGCCAGGCGGCCCGCCTGAGTTTTGTCTATATCCTGACGTGGGCCGCGTCAGGCTTCTGACCAGATACAATGTTTAAAACAGGCTGTTACAGCTGTTTTACTCCCATCCACACACTCACATTTGCCCTTTAAAGTTCAAAAGAGGCCATTTTTAGTCACCACAACATTCCAACATGTGTACGGCTTAGATCGTGCCCCCTTTTCCAAGAAACGATCTTAACGGTTACCCGAAAACTATAAATACGCCACCCCCATTTGCTTCAAACTCACTAGAATCTGATCTAAAAGACTCTAAGTTGGAACCATTGTTTCATACCTGAGTTATTTGGATCACAATTAGCATTCGGGGACCCTTCGTAAGTATTCTTTCGTTCTTTTATTGCTTTTCGAGTCTAAAAGTCAAACTTTGTTTGACTTTCTGCGTTGACCAGTTTATGGTCAATGCGAAGTTCGTTTGAACTTCGCAACGTGATTGTAATCACGATGGTTATAGTCCCTTGGGACTATGCCTACTGATTACCACGTTGTCTAGGGTCGTAAGGGTAAGCGATCTGATAAATCGCTTATACCTTCGAACCCGACCCATTTGATCGATCATTAGGATCCGACCAAATACATTAGGTGACCATAGTATATAGGGAATAACCTTCCGAGGTTATACCTTATGGTCGCTTCGTTTAAGTAGTTGTATGATAGGTAGTTTGTATGCCTTAGATAAATTACCAGAATACCCTTTTCATGTATAAATGGTAATTAAGCATATGTAACCTAAACTTTTGTCACATAACTGATTATGTAACATGTTTAGGCATATAACACTTGTCATAGGACTAGTTAGGCGGTCCGAACGCGTTTCACGCGCTCGACGCGTTAAAGTAGCATAAGCTACCTTAATGGGTCACGATGGGTCGAAAGCACTTAGGTTAGTTTCAATGTAGTATGTAGGCCTTGTTAAACCATATCATATGGGTTCCAATACTCATTTGGTTTACCAAGCCTCATCCTATCCGATCCTCCGATTTAGGTCCGGTTTATTAACGTAGTTACCTATATTAGGTACCGATTGATTCCGTGCTCCCTCCAGCTTTGCTTGGTTGTTGTTCAAGACCTCTAAGCATTCTCAGGCGAGTACATTATTCCCCTATTTTACTGTTTTCAACTGTTTTGGGGTGACTCATATGTGCTAAATGTTTTATCAATGGTTTCAAGAACGATTACAATGATTTCAAAAACAATTACAATGTGGTTTCAAGAACGATAACAATGGTTTCAAGAACGATTACAATGATTTCAAAAACAATTACAATGTGGTTTCAAGAACGATAACAATGGTTTCAAGAACGATTACAACGATTTATACAAAACTAATAACGATTTCAATAAAGTGAACAAACTTGTTGGTTGTATTTACATAACAAATGACATTCATTAGCAATGATCAAGCCGACCAGTATTAGGTTATGGTACCATAGGATCTGACAAATCTCGTTATTTACTACACCCGTGGTTATGTGTGGGTGTGGTGGGTAGCGACTGAATCTGTAATTATTAATTTACCCTTTGGTAAGGGTTTGTTAAGAACGAGAACGAGTTGGAACGATGAACGCGTCAAGAAGGTTTGAATGTTATTAGAGAGACGACCATAAAGTAGTTTCACAATTAAAACAAGAACGATTTGAACGATTGAACAAATTGAACGATTTGAACGATTTCACGCGATGTTTTAACGATTGGGCAAACGATTGGCTTCAAAGCGATATACGATTGGTTTTTGGTTAAGTGTTTAGATAACGGGACGGGTGTAATGTGATGGAAACATGGTGGATACGCCGCTGGTACTTCCTATATATAAGTGATTTCATCATATTACATACCGTGGTGTTATTTAGTTCACTTGGGTAAACGATTTTCAAACAATGTCACACAAACGAGGTTTTCGATATGATATAAACTATACGAGTTTTTAACGAGATTTATTAACGAGTTTTATTAACGATTTATTACGAGATGTCTCACAATTTGCTTTACTAAAACAAATGTTTTTGGGTTAAGAGTCATGGCTACGAGGTTTTATAAACTATAACCCGCTTAATTTGAGTTGGTTAATTATGTTGCAATATTATACTCTTTTCAAAACAAGGTTTTTAATAAAGTATTGCAACATCTAAACTAGCCATGATTTCGACACTCCTACAAAACCTATGCACTCGCCAGCATTTCTTTGCTGACCTCGTTTTTACATATGTTTCAGGTATTGTTGAATGATATCGATTGATAGGATGCATGCTCACATAGGACTGGACGAGGCCTTAGTGACTCAATAACAATGATAGACTATGTTTAAATTGTGTAATTAGATTTCCAGACGATGTAATTATTCAATGATTATTAAAACGAAATACTTTTTGTATCCATGGTTATGAAACAATGATTCTGTTGCAACGCGCCTCGATGTTTCCGTCGCGCTTTGTTGTTTTACGCGGTCGGGGTGTGTCAGGAGAAGCCGCGTGATTAAAAACAAAAAAGAAATGCCAGTCCCGCTCAAAAAACCTAATTCTCTGGCCAAAGAGCATTGCCACATCAAGGTCAAATAGTCAAACATTATTTTGCTTTAGTATAAGAGATAGATGCATACTTAAAATCATACAAAAAGTATTACATATTAAATATCTTCACTATAAGAAGAGTTATAAACTTTTGATAAACTTAATCACGGACTGTAAACAGAGTTATAAACTTATTGATTGCATATAATTCATGTTTATAATTTTCCTTGTATTAAAAATTTAATGGTTAATAAAATAATTGAAAATTAGTTAAAGTATTGAACACAAAAAGCTTGTTCAAATATTTAAACAATAAGAGAGCAATACGATACTAATAGTAAGTGAATAGACGAATAAACAATGATAATAAGAGCATTCACAATCTTTTATATTTATGTGAGGGAGAAAACTTATATTATAAGGAATGATTATGAGTGAAAATGTTACTGTTCATATGTAAATATATGGAAACATTATTCACCCCTTATAAAATTTTTAATATTTTTAAAGGTGGTTTTGAGTTAAGGAGAATGAAAAGATAATAATAAAGGTATAAAAAATATTATTTAATTAAAAAGAAGAAAAAAAGTAGTGATTTAAAAAAAAAAAATTAAGCCCCCCTCTCCATAATTAAGTGTTGAATTTGACCTGTTATAACATAGAAAGAATATAAGGCAAATCCCCTTTTATAAATTCTTATAAAACTAAAAAAATTAAATGTCTTATGACATACAACTTTACGATCAAAGTGTATCAACGGTCCAATTTTGTACCCCCTTGGTTATACGGTAGTTTTGACAAGACCGTCTCCCTTTCTGAATGGACACGAAATTATAACGTTATCCAAACTCGCTTGCCATTTTGTTTGCGCTTTTTTTTCACCCAAGTAATCACTCTTCATTATCGTGTTATGAATTTAAATCGAGATAGATGGTAAACGGGCGACAAGTTGCGTCGCTATCCATTTTTGAATAGCAAAACTAAGTCTTTTAAAAACTACGTCCATAGATCTAAGGGTCATAACACTACTGTGCATTGAAAGTGCCTTGGGACACCAGTTGTAGTTGCAAATAGTTTCCTAATGACCAACGAACCTCTTTTCCTTTTCCTTTTCCATTTTTCTGCCCTTTGTTTCCCATTTCTCACCGATGACTTGAATGTCTCCTTAACATCTCTCTATGCTATATTCATCACACTTTTCCTCAATCATCATTCCTTTTCCTTCTCTTCTCTTCTCTTCTGATGAATACATTACACCTGTTTGTGCTTCAAATGAATACATTACACCTGACATCGATTGTAGTAAAAGTAAGCAAATACCACTTTAATAAAGACAATTGAATATTTTTAGCATAAATTAATGTTAAATCCCAAGATTTTATGACTGATCCCAAATACAACATTTTCAAATTAAATTGTCATTTTGTATCGGCTGTTTATGTAACTAGGGCCATTCCTCCGTCGCGCTTTGCGCGATTTACATTGTGGTTAGCATATATGATTATAAAGCATTAAAACATTTTTTTTAATTTCTTGCGTCACATATTTGGCTTCTAGGTTTAATCTGTCATGTTTGGTATATTTACGCTAAAATCTTTATTATGCTTCATTTCTATGTTTTATTACTATGAATGAACATTGATCCTAAAAACCAATAGACGAAATGACAGCTTTAGCTTCAACACGGTTTTTTTTCTTGTTGGAGATACTCTATTGTCTATCCATAAAAAAACTCCCAAAGATTCCTAACGTTGCTACCTTTCACAAAAGCACAAACATATTGAATCTGTTTAGTACTTCAAATGACCCATTAACTCTAAAAGGGGCTTGAACAGTTCTGCTCTTAAGGTTATCCAAGATCCAGTTGAAGAAGTCAAAAGCAAGAGAGCTATGATCATTGCTCCTTCCAAACCATGAGTTTGAATCAAATAATTTGACCAATACTAAAGTTGTCATTTTGATTCGTAAGCAACCTACACATTTTGCAACCTCTATTAGTTTAAGTACTTTAATGAATAACACAAAAGACACATGATAAATATTTTGAAATGAAACAAAGCACGACTGGAAAAGAGCGCTAACCTTGCAATAGCACCCTATTAATTATCTTCCAACAACTTTATATGGATGTGGATTAAGTTCTGAACTGTTAATGCTCCCTTATTCATAGGTGAACTTGTGTTTGGTTCTACAATTAAAAAGCATGTACTTTTGATTCCAAGTTGTTGATATCAGTGACATACATAGTGACATACATACAGTACCTCAAAGGGGCCATTGAATAAAGTTAGAACGCTTTCTACATCATAGCACATGACCATTTTTTCCTGTAAAAAAAGTATTACTTTTCCATTTTCTTAATAATATACAGCAATTAATAGAATTTTAAATAAGAAGTACCTCAAGTATATCTAAACACATTCCATATCTCACCAACTTGCACATGTTAATTTGTCACCAGGACCCAACCTAGCCTCAGAGTTACAACAGAGTAATGTGGTTACTGCAGAAAGACAGCACCAACAATTGGGGATTTATATATATTAATATTTTAAATATATCATCTATAACTTTCATCACTGAAATCCATTCCAAACACGTATTAAAATAGCATTAGTTGTCTTTATCATTATTACTACTATTATTTTTATACAAATACCAATAAACAGCTGTTTCATATCCTCATGGCCTCTCCTTTTGTTTTACCCATATATATTTTTTATCCATGGCCACCGCCACTGTCAGCTCCAAGTCCGCAAATCCGAACGCCCAATTAGGACTTCACCCACGTGAAGCTTGTCCACTGTAGACATAAACTCACCTTTGTAAAATCACATTGCTAAGGAAATCATTCCCCTTGTCATTGGACGATTGTTTTTCAGCCTCCTCTTCGGCTAATTGTTAGCTTGTCGATCATCCTTGCCTATATTTCTAATTGAATGAACAAAAGTCATTAAAAAACCACATCCATAATGATAAAACTGAAGAACTCACTTTAAACATCACTATATAATCAAAGATTCAAAATTAGTTGTATATTCAAATAGTTCAGGCTCGCGATATACCTTACTCGTCTTAATTTTATCAAGACCCACATCCATAATGCTAAACTGAAAAACTAACAGACTTTAAACAAAACTATATAATCAAACATTAAAAATTAATTGTATATTCAAGTAGTTCATGTTCGCGATATACCTCACTCGTGTTAATTGTATCGGATTCGACCCGTTGACCATTTGCGATTTGAATTGCTGACCCGATCATCATACAAGCTCTCATCTATTTCATCATCCTTGTTTCTCAATCATCTTCAACCCAAACCTACGTTAAAAAGCCAAACATCAAAACATTTTTTGATTTGTTATAATTAATTGTTTATTGGCCCACATCAGTCAAATAAAATATATCATTCCTTTAGGAAGAACCAACTAATGAATTTGTTTATATCCCTTCTAAGAGGCCACTGGAACTTCCATAGATTAACGGGTTCTGACCTGAGTTTTTGTGTTGACCGAGTCAACTCAGTTGAGACCTATTCTTGACTCCCATCAACCATTACTGAAATCGACCTCAACAATTTCAAATCTTCAGCAAGCCAAATCACCATGCTTTACCTTAGAGATGTGAACACTACACCTCCGTCATCGTTCCAAACGGGTATAACCAGAATTTCACAACTTGTCACCGATTTTACATAACCAGCCCCCAATTCGAACGGTGCCCTACACCTCGTCACCGTTTCTACATATTTAAACTTGATTAATTAACCGGAATTCACATATGTGGCCGGAAGTAGTTCGTGGCTTACCTTATATGTAGAGTCGTCCTATAGAGTTGCCGATTGACTTGAAGAACTCCTTTACAGGCTTTAATCTACTTACCGGATCTTCACCTGGTTCTCTTTGCCGGTACTGCTCCCTAGAACCCTAGCCGTACCTTCACCGAACACTTGTGTTCACGTAATCAGCATATATGATCATTTCAAGAACCGTTTTGAACCAATCTAACAAAGAATGAAACACGCAGATGGGTTTGGATCTTACCAGAATCTGGTCTAACTTGGTCGGAATGCTAACTGTCGTCATGGTCGTCTTCTACACAGCCTCTCTCTCTTAATCCTAAGTCGTTCCGTCTATTGGGGTCGTTGACGCGCCAGAATTAGTTGGCGCCTGGCTCCGCCACTCCCTCACGATTCTCTGTCTCAGACCTTTTTCTATCTCTAAACATCTGCATCTTTCTTTGTATCCCAGCTACATGCATAAACACAGATGTTGATAGTTGAATATCTAAGTGGATGGCTAAGATTAACACATGTGTATGTTCAGGATTAAAATACTATTCATTTCATCTTTCCTATTAACATATAGTAATAGTAATAATAATAATAATATTGTAATGTAATACACTAATACCTATTAATTGATGCATGATAAGGAACAAATAAGTATATGGAAATCACACTCGGATTTGGGTTCGACATGAAGACGCACCTTTAGTTAAACAGAAAAAGAATACAATGGTAGCGTACATAAACATAATCTAGTACGTTTCAACTATTTGAGATCATTGCCTTTCATCTGTCTCTCATCATCTCATTGATCTAGAATTGGCCTGACCGGAGAAAACCACCGAATTCCCGGTTTGATCGCCTGCCACCGGTTCGGCCGACCGACCTTAGTCAAAACTGTTCCATCACCCCAACAGGACCACCCATGTCTGTAAGCCCACCTACGAACCCCGAACACCCGAACAGGATCACTAACACGAACACCCGACTCACGCGGTGTGCGCAATTGTGACAACCCTCATAAATCCAGGTATCCGTACAATTAATTAATACTGATTAGTGCTTAATGACTGTGCTGAATTACAACTGATGACTTAAACTGCTTTCTGATTTCTGTAACATACATACATGTGCATCACATATTACATACTGTCACATCATTTCACATACAAACACTTAGTGACATAAACGATGCACAAAGCACAGCTAGCACAGTTAGCGGATAACTCAGAAAAATGCTGACGATGTTCAGTACATAGACAGACAATGTTTTGAGGCCCAGTATGAGCCAGAGACCAAGTACTACACTAGTATAGTGTATAGGGAAGTAAGGACCACAAAACTGCTTCACTAGGTGATAGTTTAAGTGCCAGAAGGTGCCTAAAACCCACTTAAAGTGAAGAATTCTGCATTAATCAGCAAAAATCAGCATTTTAACATGCTAGAAACATGCAAAAATATGGCAAAATGGTCCTGAATGCTTTCCTAAGTGCCGGGAATTAAAAGTGTCACAAAAGGTAACATAAAGAACACTGAACGGTAAAGCTTGACACTTTAATGAACCGGTATCTAACCGAACAACCGGACTTTACCCGGAACACCAAAATATTCCTAGAAGCATTGTTTTATTATTTATTGGCTAGTTATGGTTCCCGAACACCCTAACACACTATATAATGCATCCTACACATAAACACTAACTAATACACCTAGTTTTCAACTAACCAATTTACCATTTAACCTCAACTAGATACCCTCCCCCTTAGGGACGGTCACTTGTGGCCCCACTTGTGATCTCCTTAATCTTTCTAAAGATCACATTTGATCTTGCTTAGATTACGGAAGATCATGTTGGTACTATTAGTGACATATAACCCTTTGGATAATAGCTAAATTTGGTTTATAAATAAACTTGATGGATCATTATCTTCTACACACAACACCAACTCACCTCCTCCTCTCCTCCCTCTCATCTCGGCCGAACCCCCATCCAAACACCATCACCATTTTCATTTCAAGTTCATCCATTCTAAGGCTTCACAAGGGTGTTAAACTTCATTCAAGAGAGCTTGGAACTTGTGGATCATCAAGGACCTTTCTTACTTGCTTTTATCCACCATCTTTGTCACCTTCATCTTCAAGAGTTCATACCTAGCTTAGAGCTAGTAGTAAGACTCACATAACCTTTGTTACTTCATATTTTGATTGGTTAAAAGATATATTATGTTGTAAATCACAAGAACACTAAAGAACATAACTTTGAATCATGAACATAAGCTCACATATGATGAAATAGTGATGAAACTATGTTGTTTAGTGTATGAATAATGTTTGCTTGTTATTTACATGAGATTGTGATGTTGATCATCATAAGGAGCTTGCTAGATTGTGATTAAACACATGATCTAGCAAGTTAGAGGATGATTATGTGTGAACACAAGAAGATCATCCTCATATATAAGCATGAACTTGAATGATAAGATGGTTTCTTGAAAAATAATAAACAAAGTAAGTTAGTAATCTCATGGATCTAAGATTTATGAATGGTATTTCGAAAGATCCAAGTTCAAAATATGATTTTTAGAAAATATTGGTTCTTACTAAAACAAATACTATTTTTAGTGATAAAACAAGTGTATAAACACTTATGAAACAAAAGATCTCACGAAGAAACGTTTTTGTAAAATATGTTTACAAGTTGTTAACACCTAAATTCTTTGAGAATGAGATTTTTAGAGTAATAAACGCACTTTAAAGGGTAACTAAGTCTACTAAACATACTACCAAGTTACTACAAGTTTTGGTGAAAGATCAAGTTCATGTTGTTATGTAAATTGTATAGTTTTTGCACTTGGTAAGTGTAAGTTGTTTAAGGATTGTTCGTTGATTGTTTATGACGATTTTTGAAAAGAAAATGATATGCTTTGATAGCATGGACACCTCCATTTTTAGGGGAAACTATGGCAAAATTTTCTAAAAATACAAACACTTAGAAAATATTTTCTAAACAAGCATTTACAAGTATGTTTTAAACTATGTTTTTCAATATAAACTTTGCCATAAATTTTGTTACAAAAATATTGCTTAAACAATTATTCCAAAATTAAATATAATTTAAGGTTAAAGCAATTATTATTTTAACAAGTAATTATAACTTGGAATATTATTGGGAACATAAGAAGCGTAACTCAAAGACATTAATACTAAGCAAAGGCACGACCCGTCCGCCTAATAGACACTAGTACATTGTAGGTAGTCGTGTTTGCTGACGAGATCGGAGTTACTAGTTTTGAAGACGCAATACTGTGAGTTCATGTCCCCCTTTTCTTTTAACTGTTTTCAGTTTTATACTTCGGGGGTGAAATACATGTTATAATTACTACAAACGTTTTATACATGGTATGGTTAGCTAAGGAGGGTTACTGCGAGATCATGTGAATGGTGGGTATAACACTTAAGGCCATTAATCCTCGTCGTAGGACTGAGGGACATGAGTGATAGATCTATTTGGGTGTAGCGAGCCCACACCCATGGGGATCAGGGTGGCCCATAGTGATGACTATGTCTTCCAGCCGGAGGCCCGGTACAAATTTGTTAGGTTTGAGTTTTCCTGCACCATTTCACACATATCAATGGCCTTGCAAACCATTGGTGATCTGTTTTTCCTTATTGCTACATACCAGGGACTTACATACAGACAGACATACTTTAAAGGTTTACTCATACACATACACATGAACTCGCTCAACTTTTGTTGATGTTTTTCAAATTACATGTATTTCAGGGAACTAGTGGATCTGGCAAGTGTTGCATGTTTTTCAAGCTGCGTAAAAATAAATGATGTCATCCGTGGTCGTAGAGTTTAGGGGATGTATCCTACTCCTAGACGGGATACATGTTTCGAAGCTCGGGTTTGTTTAAGTTCTTTTGTTGAGTCCTTGTGAACTCATTTAAACATGTTATGGTTTGTAACTTAAATTGGGTGTCGATGTTTTCAGACAAGTATGTTATGGTATTTTCTAAACTTAATTAATGGATGAATATCATTTGGTTTTATCATATAGCATTGTTATGATTGAATGCTATGGTATTAAGAGGTCACACCAATAACCACGCTTCCGTAAAAGTCAGGATGTGACAGCTTGGTATCAGAGCTTCGATCGTAGCGAACTAGGATTCTTTCTCGAGTCTAGACTACGATCATTAGGGCTCTCATGAAAATGTTTTCACAAACATGTTTTCATTGCATACACAAAATGTCCAGATCCAGGAAACAAACATTTTTACAAATAAAAGACACAAAATACATTTCAAAGAATTCATTTATATTTCAGTCTGAGAGACTGGGGAGTTAGTCTGAGAGACTAGCTGGGTAGTGCAGTCTGAGAGACTGGGGAGTTAGTCTGAGAGACTAGCTGGGTAGTGCAGTCTGAGAGACTGGGGAGTTGGTCTGAGAGACTAACTGGGTAGTTCAGTCTGAGAGACTAGTTGGGGCAGTCAGAGAGACTGGGAGGTTTAGCCTGAGAGGCTGGGTAGTTCAGTTTGAGAAACTGGGAGGTTTAGTCTGAGAGACTAAGTAGTTCAGTCTGAGAGGCTGGGTGGGATAGTCTTGGGAAGGCTAGGATGCATACATGCTTACATTGTTACTGCTTACATGCTTATTTGATGATTGTTGATGTATGTGCATACTTGTGATTGATTTGTTACAGACATCATGTCCTCCTCCGAGAGTGGAGTATATGATACAGTAGACCCTATGGCCAAAGTTTCTGATGATGAGATCATCCCAGAGGATGAGGTTTTTACATCTGACACTACGAGTAGCGATGATGAGATTTCCAGCCATTTGCTTTACTAGATTTTGGAGATGATATACCGCTAGCTGATGGTCTTCCTGGCGAGGATCTACTTCTTGTTCAGATCCCAGCTCCTTTTCCTCTTGCTGCATTTCCTCTTGAGGATCTGCCTCTTGACGCTATATCTGATGATGACATCGATCTTTTTATTGAGGGTCCCCCTGAGGGTGCCCAGGATGATGGGGCTCCAGTCGATGATGCCGTTGCCGCTCCACTTGTCGAGATTCCAGTCGATGATGTCATTGCTATTCCGCTTGTTGAGATTCCTGTCTTTGAGATTTCTTCTGACCACTCTGGTTGTTGGTCCCTCGTACAGGATCTGTTCGTCAGGAACTTAGATGAAACGACTTTGACTAATGTGCGGAATCCATATAATCAAATCATAGATGTACGACAGAGTATTCAACGATTAAACGCAGTCTGACCTTTCTATTCAACTGTTATGAAAGTACAAAAGCGCCTGTAGAAGTCAGACAATGACAGAGTTCTCTCTCGAGTCAAAAGTTTTGAATGAGATACCCGGACGGGGTATTTATAGGCAACTCAGGAACATGGTTAGTGTTGACCGTACGGATGACATGCTGTCCGAATGGATGACATGTTGTCCGAGCGGATAAGCGCTGTCCGATCGGATGGCCCATCCGATCGGGTGACACTGGTCAACAAAGTCAACACTTTACAAAACAGTCCCGTTTCCTGAGTTGTCGTTCTATCTATCACACATACATTACATAATAGATTACAAAGGACACAAATATACAAAATATGACTAAATGCTGACGGAAGCTACAGACGTAAACACTAACAGACTCCCCCTCGGATGTAGCTGCAGTTCCTTCCAACATAGTCTTTAATTCTTTCTGTTGCGCCTTCGTTCTCACGCTCTCTGTCTTCTCAATTTAGCCTTTTCGTCTAACATTCTTTTCCTTATATGCCTTCCTTCCTCGATCCACCATTTTCTGTAAACCGGATCACCATCACGCTTCCAATCCCATTTGGGAATCTTGTTCTCCTCTTTCTCAATTGGCGTTTGATCCGTTGGTGGCACTATACCCAACTTGTGCCTGCCAAGCTCTGCTGCCCTTTCAGAAATAACTTTTGATCTTTGTTCTCGTTTATACTTTTTCAGGAACTCATCAATCTCAAGATCTCTCCATCTCGTCTTCCAATATCTTCCTGAGTTGATGTCTTGGGCAAAGCACACATCTACTATTGTTTGATACTGCAACGCTTGTTCTTTGTCTCTCTTTTCATAAACTATCTTGTTGCAGAACAAGCAGTCGATATCCTTCTTTGAACAGTTTACTAGCCACATCGGGTCTAGTTTTTGACTTGTCATACAAAGAAATTACCGCTTCAGCTGTCATTTCATTGTAAAACCAGCCTTCGAATATATCATGAAAGTCTTGCTCAATAGCTCTGAGAGGCATAGTCTTCAAACATCTCGGAGGCTTGACATCTAACGTTATGTCTTTCTTTCCGTTCTCCAATATTGTGACAATTTGCTTTGGTCTTTGAGGCTCCCAGTCAGGATATCCAACCTTGGCCTGCTGCTTTATGTAATCCCACAAATGTTGATCATGTTGTTTCACCTCCGGTCCATAATAGAACTGCTTAATGTTCTTTGTCTTTACCAACTCATCTACATCCCACCACGGGAGGGTTTTGATATCTGCCAAAAACTCAAAGTATTGTACCCCTTGTTCCCGTCTGATGGCGTAGACCTGTAAATCTTCCAGATAACCCCATGATAAGATATCACCCCATGAGAGATCTTTGTTGTGAGTGAAGTACTGAAGAGCCCTAAGTGTCTTTCTCTCTTTAGGCATGACTTTAAACCACTTTTTCCTTTCTTCAGCTAATCTCTCTCTTGGGATGGTCTCTGGAACACCTTCAGTTGAGACTTTTTTCCACAATCTTTCTCCAGATTTCATCTTCATTACGATCTTTGAACATTTCCGCAAAAGAAGGAAATGTCTCATCAACTCCAGAATAATTAAAATCAGTTTCTTCATCTGATGAATCTGAAGCATCTTCAACAATTACTTCAGCATAGTGATCAACTTCATGAGCATACCTAGGCTCAAAAACATCTTCAGATGACTGAGGTATCTCATCTTCAATATCAAACTTGAATTTTCCATCATTCAAACCCAGTTCTTCTAACATTTCTGCCCTTGATCTCTGAATCTGTATCTCTCCCTCATTTTGAGCATTCAGATAAATCACAGTAGGGTTTGTAAGGAATACCTAATCAACGTGCTGTTTTCCTGATGAGGAAGTTTCTTGCTGATCAACATCTTCTTGTTCATTGATCTGATCATTCAGAAACTATTCAATTTTCTACTCAATATTAGGATTCTCAACCAGCAATCCTGATGCACCTTGATCGTCATCATCATTCTTCTTATCATTATCATCATCTTTCTTATCATCTTTCTGATCAGACTTGTCATCATTGTTATTTTCATCTTCATCTTCATCTTCTTCATCATCACCATCAAGGATTTCCATATCGGAATCACTATCAACAACTTCTCCACGAGCTCTCTTTGCTTCTTTTCGCCTTTCTTCAATTTTGACTTGGCGAACAATCTCTTTTATGCTATAAGGAACTATGGAAGCTTCACCAACAAGAACAAATTGTTGTGTCTTCCATTCCAACAACAATATTTCTTTTGCCTTCTTTTTCTTTTGAATAGCACTAACTCGACGAATAATTTCATAAGGATCAAGTGATTCAGAAGACTCACCAACTAGCACAAATCCCAGAGGATCTGCTTCAGCTTCAACCATTTCCACGTCGACTTGACTTGAAGACCCACCAGCTTCTTGAGTTTCCTCAATAACATTTTTGTTCTTTTGTGTGGCTTCTTCAGCTAGTCTCCTTTCTCTTTCGATTCTTCTTTCTTCAACTCTTTTAACTTCAAGATCATTGAAAGCAGCATGAACATCAATCTTCAAGTGACTTTCCATTACTGCATATAACATGCTGAGCTTATTGTCTTTCATCACTTTATCTACTTTCATTGCTTCCATTTCTAACTTCATTACCTTCATTTCGTTCGATGAAGCTTCACTCATTTCACTGAGAAGCTGATTCAGTGTTTGATTTACATCTTGCAAGTTCTTTAGCTTCACATTCAATGAAGCAATCTCTGCTGTCAGGAGTTCGATCACTTTAGAATTATTATTGCCATCGTCCTTCATTTCCTTTATTGTCTCCTCTTGATCTATCAAAACCATTCTAATTTGATCGTGAGCTTTCATCAGTTGTTCAACATGCTTCTTTAAAATTTCACGTTCTGCTTCAGCTTTAGCTTTAGCTTTAGCTTTTTCAAGATCAGCAACTTTCTTCAGTAACTCTTTCACAGCTTCATTATTGAATATGTCGTAATCATCTTCTGGAATATCTTCGGTAAATACTCCAGTTGCAGGTGGAAGACTTCCAAACAGATTATCAAAGGTTTCATTCTTGGTTTGAGAAGACCCAGATTGATCTTGTGGTGGTGGTGGTGGAGGTGTAGCAACTTTATACCCTGTGATTTCAACGTAATCATCATCACCTTTCTTCTTTTGAACCACAACTTCAGGTTCTTTAACACTTTGCACCTCTGGTTCCTGAACCTTTGATGTTTCAATGTGCTTTTCTTTCTTTCCATCTTTGTCTTTTGATAATTCAGCACCAGATTTCTTTGCACGAACTCTCCTCGGAATTACCCCGGCTTGAACAGCTTTACGCTTTGCCCTTTGTTTCTTTGGCTTATCAGGTTTATAGGTAGAGTCTTCTTCATCCGATGCTTTCTGTTTCTTTGTAGGCTTTTTCTTCAGTTGTGCTTTTCCTCTGCCAAGTGTTGTTGGGTCAAGCTCTGACTCTGACTCAGTATCCTCAGAATCATCTTCACTTGAATCTTGTGCAACACCTTCAGGCTCTGTAACTATGATACCTTTAGCTTGAAAACTTGAGCTTTGTTCTTTCTGTGCAGCAGCTTCCTCATTCTTTTTTAGATAGCTTTCAAGTGAATGCTTCAGCAAATCAGCTCCTTGTTGAACAACCTCAGATGGATCTAGTACTGTTTCATCCACCAATCTTTGTTGTGGCTCTACAGAAAGCCCTGCAAAACAAACATTTTCAAATTCATTAGAAACTTTTAACAGATTAAAGTTCTAACAACCTTAGGACTCCCCCTTTCACTATACCCTTTACTACAATCTTCGGAATAGAAACTGCAGGGGATGTCTTGGGAGTTCTCTTTCTCTTCCCATCTCTTACGAACCACCATCTGGTTTTCTTCTCAACCATCTCACTCATCTTCAAGTCTTCATTGTCAGAATCACTATTTTGGTGTCTCCAAGCATCGTTCTCTAGAGCAATATATGTTGGGTTGTTAATCCTGCATATCTTTCCTTTTGCTCCTAGATTAGGACCCTTAATAAGTCTGCTTATGGTATCTGGTGTCATGTGCCTCAGACCTAAGATATCATCATTACTCTTCTCAAGGTCCTTGAACTTATCATCAATCAACATTTGTACAAAGCGAGGATACATGCTGTACTTCTTGTTTCCAGCTTTTGCATTCTCAGCCATGTATTCAAATATCACTTGAGAAACATTATATGGCCTGTTCAAAATAAGGTAAGTGATAATGTTCATGATGTAATCCGATGTTTCATCATATGCACCCTTCCTGTGCGATAAAGCATGAACAACACAATGTACCAAAAACTTGTAAGCATGACTGAAACTTGTTTTTAACATTTTTCCATTTATGTGCCCTGTGAATCCCATTCTGCACCATAATCCTTTTGCTAGATGTTCTGGGATAATGGTTGGATCATTATCAGAATCGCCTAAATCTAACACACGTCTCACATCTCCAACATTTATCTTAATCTCCAAATCAACATTCTTTCCATTCTCATCTCTCTTCTTTACTGCAGAGTAGATCATCTTATCTTTTTCTTCGTATCTTGCAGAGTTCCAAAAACATCTAACATGCCATTCATAAACTCTAGTTTTATCAGTTAGCGCCTTAGCAATCCTGCTTTCCCTCAAGAATTTTGCAATATCTTCAATTATAGTTTTTTCTGTATATTCCTTTTCTAACAGACAATAGATGTTATGCGTTTTCTCCCAGTCCTGTAGAAAAATTTGACTGACAAGGAAAATCTTGAAATTTCTCAAATTTTTTCTAACTCTGAAGATCTCACTATACATAGTACAGTGACTCTGATAACTATCAGACCGGATTGTCATCCGACCGGATTGCCTTTTAAAAAATTAAGTCCACACAAGTCAACAGTTGGATGGCTGTCCGACCGGATTGTCATCCGACCAGATTGACATGACATGAATGCACAAATTTTCAAAATAAAGAAATGTGAATGATTTTGTTGTCCGGTCGGATTGCTATCCGATCGGGTCACCACTTGAGTTATGTGAATGAATTGGTTGTCCGGTCGGATTGCCATCCGACCGGATTGTCATCCGAGTCATGAGAATGAATTGGTTGTCCGGTCGGATTGCCATCCGGCCGGATTGTCATCCGAGTCATGACAAGAGATGAACAATTGAAGTGTATTTTGAAACGAATTGCCACTCGGTCGGATTGCTATCCGACCGGATTGCCAATCGCACAAATTTCAAGAATAAGTGATCATGCTATAGGTCTGATGGTCACCCGGTCGGATTGCCATCCGACCGGATTACCACTCGAGTCAAAGACATATGAAGAACAAACATGAACACAACATCAAAAATTTTCTAAGTCTAATCTTCAAATTAAGCACAGATCTACGTAGAAAATTTCAGCGCGATCAAAACCCTATGTTCATAATTGTCTAACTCGTCCTAATCAGGGTTTAATTTGTGAAAAAGCCTACCGAAAGCCGACTCGACTAAGATCTCAGATCTATAAAATTCTAACAAGATTTGGCACAAATTGAAACGGTAGACTTATAGATCTGATCATTGTGAACCTATGCTTGAATCTCATCAAAACTGACTAAAACTTCCTAGATCTAACCTAGAAGTTCCGACAGTGACGTCATCGGTCAAGAACAAACAACAATCATTAATTTTTATCAGATTTGAGCAAGGAAAACATACCTTTGCCATTGTAAAAGTTGTGCTAACCAACGATCCAACAATTTGTGCAAAGAAGTATGAAGAAAACGAGATCAGAAAATCAAAAGTGTGAGAGAGTAGGATGGTTGTCCGAGCGAGTAACCCTTTGACTGAACCATTGACCCTCTATATATAGTGACACATGAGAAGGATGGCTGTCCGATCGGATTGCCATCCGGTCGGATTGCTATCCGAGCGAGGCACACAATTGACATTCAAGACTTTGACATTTTGACCTTTTTGACATTTTCTCAGATTTTATCAGTTTTTAGAAGTCCACTTAAGTATCTAGGTCCAACTTAATGACCCTAGGCACTTAATTTGCCAACCAAGTCCAACTTAATGACCTTGGTTGACCCGAAACAAAGCACACTGACGTTTTATTCATTCTTTTTCAAACATTTTTCTAAAAATTACAAGTTTCAACTTAATGAACTTGTTTTGACTTTTCATTTTCATAGGTTTAACATGATAGGCTCCCAACTCAACTGTCCAGCTCAGAAACCTCCTGCATCTGCCTCAAACTGCGAGTCTGAAGATCAGCTTTCCGCTTTGGATTGTCGATAAAACAAAACAGAAATGTAAAATCTTTTTGGATTTAAGAAAGTCTCTAGACTAGAAAGCTATGAAATCTTTTTGAGTTTTGAATGTTAAACAAAAATGAAATGCAGTAAATGTAAACTATTTACAAACATATTTTTGGTGAGCGTGTTAGGGAATCATATCAGCTACCGACAAGCTACAAGTACCGTTAAGCTTTGATTTCATACTCAGAATTAAACAATTCGCTTAGATTGCCGATATACTGATCCACTTAAGTTCTCACACAAATTTCAATCTGTTCAGGATACGAATTTAGTGTTTTAAGATCTTAACTTTTACACGTGTACCACCTCAGAATATACTCCCGTATCCAGACTACTATATTCAGTCTTACAGGTGAGTGCACACTAGTGATATCTGTAAGGGGTTAAGTATTGAGGCCATGAGAGCTCAGGCTATTGCTTCCGCAAAATCAGAGAGATGATGGCTCAGCTTTAGGTGGGTCCCCTTTGGGGATCTTCTTTTACAACAGCACATGATTAGCATTTTTCAATGTTTCATCATTTTTTATGCTGAGGGGGAGCTTTATGAATAAAGTGGGTCAGCTTTAGGTGGGTCCCCTTTGGGGATCTTCTTTTACAACAGCACATGATTAGCATTTTTCAATGTTTCATTATTTTTTATGCTGAGGGGGAGCTTTATGAATAAAGTTGTGCAAAGTATTATACGAGGACTAGGCTATTGCTCCCGCAAAATCAGAAGTCCAGGTATAATACCCAGATATCACCACGTACAAAGACCTAGTATGTCAGAAATAGAGCCTTTCAAACAGGATTTCAGGGGTTACCTATATATCCGAGAGATATTCCCCACGTAAAAGCAAGTTGTGATTTAGGTTTATATCCCGAACAAACTTACTAAATGTGTAAAAACCTATCGGCATATCATCAGCGAGACTGCTTAAGACTTTTAAACTTTTCATTTCTTTAGCATACTGCAACTGTCTAGCTGATGTACTATCATTTTCCCTTTTTACACAAGCTCTTTTTCGGTTTTCTATTGTTTTTGGATTTTGAAATATCTCATGTTTTTGGGTTTTTGAAATTTTTTTATTGTTTTTGTATTTTCTGAAAAATATAACCTATCTCCCCCTAAATACCAAAACAAGTAAAAAATCGACAAACCATTGCAGATTGCTTTTCAACATCATCTACAGTGGTACCTTCATCGACGCCAATGATCCCCTCCACAACCGATAGCAACTTCATACCATTAAGTTTCAAAAGATATTGAAAACGAGTTTTGTCAAATGCTTTGGTATGTAAGTCAGCTTTTTATTCATCGGTGTGGATTTTTTCTATTCGTATCAACTTCTTCTCGAAACAGTCTCGGATGAAGTGATGACGAATTTCAATGTGTTTCGTTTTAGTGTAATGAACAGGATTTTTTGTTATGTTTATTGCTGCCTCGTTATCAACAAAGATAGGGGAGTTAAGAAATTGCAAACCGTAGTCTCACATTTGTTGCTGGATCCACAAGATCTGAGGGCAGCAACTGCTAGCAGATACATATTCGGCTTCACATGTGGATAAAGCGACAGAGGTCTGCTTCTTACATTGCCAGGTGACCAAACGTGGTCCGAAAAACTGGCACCCCGCTGTTGTTGACTTAGCGTTAACTTTGCAGCATCCGAAATCGGAATCAGAATATCCCTCAAGCGTGAAATCGCCTTCTTTTGGATACCACAACCCCAGTAATGGAGTTCCTTTCAGGTAGCGTAATATCCTTTTCACATTTACCGTATGCGAGGCTCTGGGGCTTGACTGAAACCGTGCTGCCAGGCAGGTTGGATACATAATATCCGGTCTTGATGCCGTCAAATACATCAGCGATCCGATCATGGAATGACACAACGTTTCATCCACCTTCTCTCCGGTGAGATCAGGGTTTATCCCATGGTTTGTCGCTAACGGGGTGGACATTGGTGACATTCCTGACATCCCGAATTTCTCCAGAACATCATGAACATACTTTGTTTGATGTATGAACGTTCCCTCGGTTAGTTGATCAACCTGAAGCCCCAAGAAGAACTTCATCTCACCCATTGATAACATTTCAAACTTCTGCTTCATAACGTTTTCAAAATCTTTGCAGAGTTGTTCATTTGTTGACCCGAAAATTATGTCATCCACATAAATTTGGACTATCAGAAGATGGTCGTCGACTTCTTTTGTGAACAGAGTGGCGTCTACCTTTCCTCGGATGAAGTTGTTGGCTAATAGATGTTGAGACAGAGTCTCGTACCAGGCTCTCGGGGCCTGATGTAAGCCGTATAACGCCTTATCCAAGAGATAAACTTTATCTTTGTGGATTGGGTCGGTGAAGCCCGGTGGCTGTCTGACATATACCTCCTCTTTCATCTTGTCATAGAGAAATGCCGACTTCACATCTAGCTGAAAAACTTTAAATCCTTTCCAAGATGCAAATGCTAGGAAGATTCTGATCGCTTCAAGTCTAGCAACTGGAGCATACACTTCAGTGAAATCTATCCCCTCCTGCTGACTGAATCCCTGGACAACGAGTCGAGCTTTGTTGCAAATAATAACCCCTCGATCATCTTTCTTACACTTGAACACCCACTTGGTGTTTATCTTCCTATGACCATCAGGCAGGTCCACCAGTTTCCAGACACCCAACTTCTCAAACTGACTTAGCTCCTCCTGCATAGCGTTAACCCAGGAATCTTCAGTTAGAGCTTCCTTGTACGTTCGCGGCTCAATCTGCAAAATGAAACAACTAAGTGAAAACTCTGTTTGTAAAGGAGAAACTGTAGAATAAAAACAAGTGATAGTGATACCACTTGTAGGACCGGTTTTCACTTCGAACGAGTGGCACAAGTAATCAACTGTACTGTTGTGAAAAAAACTATCCGACCGGATAGTGATCCGATCGGGTGGTCATTCGTTCGAGTGACTCACTTAAACTTTGAAAAGTTTGACTTTCAACCTTTCACCGCTCGGATGGTAATCTGACTGGATGACAGGTTAATTTTTTGTAACTGAAAACAAGAACTTCCAAATCCTATCCGATCGGATTGCTGTCCGACCAGGTGGGATGATGAAGTAGACAAATAAACTAGAACAATCAAAATCACACCACTCGGATGGTAATCCGAGCGAGTAACACTGATGATGTCAGCAAACAACTAATAGATACTGTCTAGTCCAATCCGTTCGGACAGCTGTCCGAGCGAGTGGATGACATCAGCAAACATGAACAGTTCAACATGGTTTTTGATGAATTTGATCAAGTTTTTGATTGAATTTGATTATGAAACTTGGTAGGATTATACTTTGAATGATTGCGAATCGATTGATATCAGTTTTATCACATTTTAACTGTAGATTCACGTCCAATTTTTTTTTTTTGATTTTATGGTGACAAACTGAAAAACAATGTAAGAAATTAGTAGAAAGTGAGAGAAAATGTCAAATTTCCGGTGAAATTTGACTCTGATCAGCAAGAAAAGCTCGAATTCCGGTGAATTCATTGTCGTAGATCTCGATTCAGCTCCCTGGATGCTCTGATACCACTTGTTGGTCCCTCGTACAGGATCTGTTCGTCAGGAACTTAGATGAATCGACTTTGACTAATGTGCGGAATCCATATAATCAAATCATAGATGTAAGACAGAGTATTCAATGATTAAACGCAGTCTGACCTTTCTATTCAACCGTTATGAAAGTATAAAAGCGCCTGTAGAAGTCAGACAATGACAGAGTTCTCTCTCGAGTTAAAAGTTTTGAATGAGATACCCGAACGGGGTATTTGTAGGCAACTCAGGAACATGGTTAGTGTTGACCGCACGGATGACATCCTGTCCGAACGGATGGCATGCTGTCCGAACAGATGACATGTTGTCCGAGCGGATAAGCGCTGTCCGATCGGATGGCCCAACCGATCGGGTGACACTGGTCAACAAAGTCAACACTTTACAAAATAGTCCCATTTCCTGAGTTGTCGTTCTATCTATCACACATACATTACATAATAGATTATAAAGGACACAAATATACAAAATATGACTAAATGCTGACGGAAGCTACAGACATAAACACTAACATTGGTCCTGATTCATTTGAGTCTGTGTCCTTTACTACTCTACACGCACTGGGATTACAGCGATATCCCACCGATACTGATTCTGACATAGCTATGTCTGTCGCACCTGATATTCCACACGATGTTGATCATGATGTTGAGTTTGATGATGAGTTGGACCCTGTCTTTCCACACAACTTCGACCCTGAGCATGAGATTGAGTTTGTCCCCAATGATCAGCCTTTTGAGGCACCTGTCTTTCCTGATGATCAGCTCTTTGATATACCCGCTGATCTTGAGCTTGCACCAGCTGACCCTGAGCCTTTGATTGCACCTGAGCCCATACCTGCTCACGATCCTTTACCTGAGCATGACCCTGCACCTGCTGATGTACCAGTTATTGCACCACTATTACCAGACCCTTTACCTGCAGCCGTCGATCATGCTCCTTTTGCAGCCCAGATAGATCCCCGTTATGCATTCACCCACAATGGGTGGAAAGAGGATAACGATGACATGCCTCCTTTTATTAGACCTGTTAATCCCCCACCTGCACCTACACATGTACCAGTTGACATTGCCCCGTTTCACCCATATGTGTCTGACATTCACCGCACAGATCTACCAGTCACGTTCCTACAGGATATCCCTCCTCCCCGTCCAGGGGAAGGTACATCGAGTCAGCAGCCCAGTCACATACCACCTGTGTCAGCAGCCTTTCCTTTCATGCCACCGTTTGCACCTGCTACACATACTGCTCCTTTTGCTACTACACCATCGGGCGAGCCACTGATCTGGTTTCCGCAAACACGATGCCTGTTTTTTATCCATACCATCCCTTCCACATTGGTTATACGAGGGATGATCTGCTTTTGTCCTTACAGCTCCAGCAGGAGATGTTGTGTCGCAGAGTCATGGATCTTGAGAGGATTCCGCGTCCTCCACCCTGCACTTGTCAGTCACCATTCGCGACACCACCCGCTCCTCTCCTGCCATACCCAGACTTTGATGTCCGTTTTCTTACTATGGAGCAGCAGGTTAGCTACCTGTTGCGTATCGTTCATGCCCTTGAGGAGGAGCTAGCGCGTCTGCGCAGTTTGCTATTCGTTCCTCCTCCACCTCCTCCTCCTCCTCCACCATCAGCATAGCAGTTTTTGGTTTGATGCAGGTAGCATGCTTTTGATGAGAGTGCAGCTATTGAGCCAGATTGTGCAGCCTTTTGAAGACCACATTTCTTTTGACTTTTGATTGTTGTAGTTGATGGATAGTTTGGACAAGGGTGATGTAACCCTGTAGTCCTTTTTGGTTGTGATATGATACATTTGGTGAACTTGTAAAACTATATTTGTGGTCATTTGATATATGAAAGCTCAATCGCAACATTCTCATTATATACGTTGTTGGATTACTTGTTTGTGTTATGACATGGGATGTTATATGTTTACTTGTGTTGATGAATGTTATTACATACGCGTACTACATACTTATATGCATAAGCCCTGACCTATACAAACTTCTTATAGAAGATGCCTCCACGAAGAGAAACTCGATTGCCCACTACTGAGGCCGAGTTACAAGAACGAATTTCACGAGCGATAGCAGATTACGAGGCCTCACGCGCTGAAACTAGCGGGGGTACCTCGAGGAACAACCCACCTCATGGTAATGTTTAAGTCGCTTGAGACAACTTACATTACATTTGGAGATTCCATGTGCGTTTGCTAATGCTTTCTGTGAATGACGTTACTTGTACAGGCTGTCTATAAACAGTTTTTAGACTGTAAACCGCTGAATTTCGACGGCACCGGGGGTGCTGTGGCCTTTGTTATATGGACGGAGAAGACCGATTCTGTGATTAGAATGAGTAAATGTGCACCAGAACATCAAGTCACCTACATATCTGGGTTATTCTTAGATGTAGCACTTTCATGGTGGAATCTCCAAGTCCAAACTCTGGGAGAGGCAGCAGCATACGCTTTGACTTGGAACGAGCTGAAGGAGCTCATGCGAAAGAAGTATTGCTCCAGGGCTGAAATTCAAAAATTGGAAACAGAGTTTTGGAACCTCAAGATGGATGGCCCTAAAATTGCGGAGTATGTGCAGAGATTTCACGATCTATCTCGCGTGGTACCGTACATGGTTAGTCCAGAATTCAAACGCATCGAGCGGTTCATTTGGGGGTTGGCACCTCAGATTATGAGTATGGTAACAACATCAAAGCCTGCAACAATTACTGAGGCTATCGATCTGAGCGTGTCACTGACCGAAGAAGCTATCAGGTTAAACAAGTTTTTGATCTCTGACCAGAAGAAGAAGGAGGCTCACGTGGAGTCATCGGGTGAGAACAAGAGCAAGTTCTCAAACTTCAAGAAGGGCACCAGCAGTGTCAACAAGAAGAAAGAGTCGTACTTACCGGCTGAAGCCAAGACTGGGGTTGAAAACAAAGGAAAGGGTTACATGGGCGCTCTGCCCAAATGTGATGTATGCCAGTACCATCATTCTGGCCAGTGCAGATTCAGGAAATGTGAGTCTTGTGGGAAGGTTGGACATTCGAAGGAGACATGCTGGGCTGGTACAGGTCATGGTGGTCAGAGAGGTTATGGAAGTGGTAATGGAAACCGCCCTCAAGGAGGAAATGGCGGTAATGGAAATCGTGGTAATGTTGGGAATCAAGCTGGTAGTGGAAACCGGGGAGCAAACAACAATCGAGGTGGTAACGGGAACGCTAATGGTCGAGGACCAGGTTGTTTTAATTCTGGAGACGTGAGGCATTTCAAGAGAGAGTGCCCAAAGCTCAATCAAGCTCGCCAAGATCCAAATGTGGTCACTGGTACGTTCCCTATCAACCAGCGCTTTGCATCTGTACTGTTTGATACTGGTGCCGATTATAGTTTTGTATCACTAGAGTTTAAGAAAATGCTTGGGTTGATAGCTAGTAAGCTAGATATTCCATATTCGATAGAACTAGCTAATGGAAAGCTAGTAGAAGCAAATGAAGTCATCAGGGGTTGCATGATAGAACTGGGAGAGCACGAGTTTACGCTTGATCTACTGCCAGTCGAGTTGGGAAACTTCGACGTGGTAGTAGGGATGGATTGGTTGTCAAGCAACCGAGCAGAGATTGTATGTCACGAGAAGGTCATTCACATTCTGATGGCGAATGGAGAAACAATTGTGGTACATGGAGAGAAGCACGATACACCCCTAAGGATCATCAGTTGTTTGAAGGCTCAAAAGTGTTTGCAGAAAGGGTGTGTCGCCTTCCTGGCACACATTGTGGATAAAGAAGCCGCTGAGCCAAAGCTAGAAGACATTCCAGTCATAAAGGAATATCCTGAAGTCTTTCCCGAAGACTTGCCAGGATTGCCGCCGCAGCGACAAGTCGAGTTCCACATTGACTTAGTTCCAGGCGCTGCGCCTGTGGCTAAGGCACCTTATCGACTTGCGCCTTCAGAAATGCAAGAACTGTCAACACAACTTCAGGAGCTGTTGGATAAGGGATTTATCAGACCAAGCTTCTCGCCTTGGGGAGCTCCAGTGCTGTTTGTCAAGAAGAAAGATGGTAGTTTCCGCATGTGTATCGACTACCGCGAGCTTAACAAGTTGACTATCAAGAATAGATATCTTTTGCCAAGGATTGATGACCTGTTCGATCGACTACAAGGTTCGAGTTGTTACTCCAAGATCGATCTTCGATCAGGTTATCACCCGTTGAGAATTCAAGAGGAGAGTATTCCAAAGACGGCTTTTAGGACTCGATATGGACATTACGAGTTTCTGGTTATGCCGTTTGGTCTGACGAACGCACCAGCAGTTTTCATGGACTTGATGAATAGAGTTTGTAAGCCGTACCTCGATAAGTTTGTGATCTTGTTCATTGACGATATTCTGATTTACTCGAAGACGAAGGAAGAACATGAGCAACATCTAAGAGCTGCTCAAGAAAGAGAAGTTGTACGTGAAGTTCTCAAAGTGCGAATTTTGGTTGCACGAGGTTTAGTTCCTTGGTCACGTGGTTAACGGAAATAGAATTCATGTGGATCCCACAAAGATCGAGGCAATCAAGAATTGGGAGACTCAGAAAACGCCAACTGAGATTCGACAATTCTTAGGTTTGGCTGGGTATTATCGCAGATTTATTGAGGATTTCTCGAAAATCGCTCAACCTTTGACCTCCCTCATGCAGAAAGACAAGAAGTATGAATGGGGAGACAAGCAAGAAGAAGCATTTCAGTTGTTGAAAAACAAGCTTTGCGATGCATCGATCTTATCCCTACCCGAAGGCACTGACGACTTCGTGGTATATTGCGACGCCTCGCGTCAAGGTTTAGGCTGCATGCTGATGCATCGACAGAAGGTCATAGCTTATGCTTCACGACAGTTGAAGATCCATGAGAAGAATTACACCACGCATGACTTGGAGTTAGGCGCGTTGGTGTTTGCATTAAAGATCTGGCGACATTATTTATATGGCACGCGATGCACAATCTTTACTGATCACAAGAGCTTACAACATATATTCGATCAGAAAGTGCTTAACATGAGACAGAGACGATGGGTAGAGTTATTAAACGACTATGATTGTGAAATCAAGTATCACCCAGGGAAGGCAAATGTGGTCGCAGACGCACTGAGTCGGAAAGAAAGAATCAAGCCTATAAGGGTTAGGGCTTTGGAAATGATTATTCAAATGGATCTCTCATTGCGCATTCGTGCTGCGCAGAGAGAAGCCCTTAAGGAAAAGAATTTTGAGAATAGATATCTCCATGGGATGGAGAAACAGTTGGTACCAAACGAAGAGAGAACACTGTGTTTCATGGGAAGAATTTGGGTTCCTCTCTTCGGTGGTCTACGAGACGTTATTTTTAATGAAGCTCACAAGTCAAGGTACTCGATCCATCCAGGATCGGATAAAATGTACCAAGATTTAAAGGATTTTTATTGGTGGCCAAGACTAAAAGGCGATGTTGCAACATATGTTGGCAAATGTTTGACCTGCGCCAAAGTGAAGGCCGAATATCAGAAGCCTTCAGGCCTCCTGCAACAAACCGAAATACCCATGTGGAAATGGGAGCAGATTTTAATGGACTTTATAACAAAGTTGCCAAGGACACCCAGAGGTCACGATACGATTTGGGTAATCGTGGACCGTCTGACCAAATCTGCACACTTTTTGCCAATCAAGGAAAAAGATAATACTAGCAAGCTTGCTGAGCTGTACCTCAGAGAGATTGTCGCACGTCATGGAGTGCCTCTCTTGATTATCTCTTATAGAGATGGAAGATTCGTGTCAAGGATTTGGCAGTCCTTCCAAGAAGCCTTTGGTTCTCAGTTGAATCTAAGTACTGCATTCCATCCGCAGACAGATGGCCAGAGTGAACGAACGATTCAAACGTTGGAAGATATGTTACGAGCTTGCGTGATGGATTTGGGTGGTAGTTGGGACACTCACTTACCCTTGGTAGAATTCTCGTACAACAACAGCTACCACGCAAGTATCCAAGCTGCACCATTTGAGGCTCTCTATAGACGCAAGTGTCGATCACCATTATGCTAGGCAGACACGGGGGATAGACAGCTTGTTTGTCCTGAATTGGTTCAAGAGACGACCGATAAGATTACACAGATCCAAGAGCGCATAAAAGCGGCTCCTGATCGACAAAAGAGTTATGCGGACCGAAGAAGGAAACCTATGGAGTTTGAGGTAGGAGATATGGTTTTGTTAAAGGTCTCACCCTAGAAGGGTGTAGCACGCTTTGGGAAGCGTGGGAAGTTGAATCCGCGATACATTGGACCATTAAAAATCCTGGAAAGGATTGGTCTTGTAGCTTACAAGTTGGATTTACCCGCAGAACTGAATGGCGTACATGATACATTTCATGTATCTAACCTGAAAAAGAGTCTAACTCAGGAAACAGTTGTCATTCATGCCGACGAAGTCCACATTGACGACACACTCCACTTTACTGAAGAACCTGTTGAGGTTACTGATTGGAAGGTTAACAAGACACGCAGGAGTAGTGTTAAACTTGTCAAGGTTCGTTGGAACACGTGACACGGCCCACAGTTCACTTAGGAGCGTGAGGATCGCATGAAAGCAAAATACCCACATTTGTTCCCCAAGACCCCTGCAGCTAGTAGCAGAACTTAAATTTCGGGACGAAATTTTCTTAACAGGCGGAGAATGTGACAACCCTCATAAATCCAGGTATTCGTACAATTAATTAACACTGATTAGTGCTTAACGATTGTGCTGAATTACAACTGATGACTTAAACTGCTTTCTGATTTCTGTAACATACATACATGTACATCACATATTACATACTGTCACATCATTTCACATACAAACACTTAGTGACATAAACGATGCACAAAGCACAGCTAGCACAGTTAGCGGATAACTCAGAAAAATGCCGACGATGTTCAGTACATAGACAGACAGTGTTTTGAGGTCCAGTATGAGCCAGAGACCAAGTACTACACTAGTATAGTGTGTAGGGAAGTAAGGACCACAAAACTGCTTCACTAGGTGATAGTTTAAGTGCCGGAAAGTGCCTAAAACCCACGTAAAGTGCAGAATTCTGCATTAATAAGCAAAAATCAGCATTTTAACATGCTAGTAACATTTAAAAATATTCCTAGAAGCATTGTTTTATTATTTCTTGGCTAGTTATGGTTCCCGAACACCCTAACACACTATATAATGCATCCTACACATAAACACTAACTAATACACCTAGTTTTCAACTAACTAACCAATTTACCATTTAACCTCAACTAGATACCCCCCCTGGGGACGGTCACTTGTGGCCCCACTTGTGATCTCCTTAATCTTTCTAAAGATCACATTTGATCTTGCTTAGATTATGGAAGATCATGTTGGTACTATTAGTGACATATAACCCTTTGGATAATAGCTAAATTTGGTTTATAAATAAACTTGATGGATCATTATCTTCTACACACAACACCAACTCACCTCCTCCTCTCCTCCCTCTCATCTCGGCCGAAACCCCATCCAAACACCATCACCATTTTCATTTCAAGTTCATCCATTCTAAGGCTTCACAATGGTGTTAAACTTCATTCAAGAGAGCTTGGAAGTTATGGATCATCAAGGACCTTTCTTACTTGCTTTTATCCACCATCTTTGTCACCTTCATCTTCAAGAGTTCATCCCTAGCTTAGAGGTAGTAGTAAGACTCTCATAACCTTTGTTACTTCATATTTTGATTGGTTAAAAGATATATTATGTTGTAAATCACAAGAACACTAAAGAATATAACCTTGAATCATGAACATAAGCTCACATATGATGAAATAGTGATGAAACTATGTTGTTTAGTGTATGAATAATGTTTGCTTGTTATTTACTTGAGATTGTGATGTTGATCATCATAAGGAGCTTGCTAGATTGTGATTAAACACATGATCTACCAAGTTAGAGAATGATTATGTGTGAACACAAGAAGATCATCCTCATATATAAGCATGAACTTGAATGATAAGATGGTTTCTTGAAAAATAATAAACAAAGAAAGCTAGTAATCTCATGGATCTAAGATTTATGAATGGTATTTCGAAAGATCCAAGTTTAAAATATGATTTTTAGAAAATATTGGTTCTTACTTAAACAAATACTATTTTTAGTGATAAAACAAGTGTATAAACACTTATAAAACAAAAGATCTCACAAAGAAACGTTTTTGTAAAATATGTTTACAAGTTGTAAACACCTAAATTCTTTGAGAATGAGATTTTTAGAGTAATAAATGCACACTAAAGGGTAACTAAGTCTACTAAACATACTACCAAGTTACTAAAAGTTTTTGTGAAAGATCAAGTTCATGTTGTTATGTAAATTATATAGTTTTTGCACTTGGTAAGTGTAAGTTGTTCAAGGATTGTTCGTTGATTGTTTATGTGACACCTGTGTCACTGCGACCATCAAACAAATACCAAACCAATGAAATATTGTATTTCATACTTTGGACTGGTATATATATGTGTATCTTTTACACATATCAAGTCGTGTTCGATTTCAAGCTCTAAATCGCTTTCTGGAAGGTTATACGCGCACTAATGCGTAAATATAACCAGTTTAATGCAAAAAACACTCCGTAATAGTGACATAGGCTTAACATACCTTAAATAACCTCTACATAACTTAGAAATAAGTTTTGGAAGGTTTGGTATGCCGAAATCAAGTTAAATCGCTTACAGGGACTAAAATTGACAAACTGCGAAAGTATGCCAATTTGAACTGTAACAGACATTCTGGAACATGACCATAAGTTAAAAATACCACAAATATCCTTTACATTGCTTATAAATAGGCTTTGAGGGGTTCGGTGTGCTAAAATATACTTTTGGGACATTCAGGGACTAAAAGCGTCAAAAAGTGCACAAGTTTGCACTTTCGCGCATAACTTACGTTCTGAATACATCCGGACATCCAAAAATTTATGCAAGCACTAAAATATTTTATTTTAGTGTTTGGCATAAGAAAAATCCATTCGTCGCGTCATTTGGATCGTTTTTCGCGCTTATGCGCATTCCGTCGTAATTAAGCGAACATCGCGTTCGTACGACCAAACGAACCGACATCCGGCATATTTTTGAGCATGTTTCATGTCCACAATGTTTAGTCATCATTTTAGGGCCTTAAAGTTGGCTTAACGGGCCTTAAACATGCCGGAAATGGCTTAAACACACAACAGGGACCAAAACTGTCATTTCTGAAACTTATTCTGATCAGACAAGGCCATGCGGCCCGCCTCAGTTTTGTGTGTATCCTCACGCGGGCTGCGTCAGGCTATCAAACCAGATTCAGTGTTTTTACAGCCTGTTTGCAGCTGTTTTGCACTTCCAATCCCCTTTCCAAGTGTCAATTCCTTATGGTGGTGAGCAAATTGAGGCACCACAACTTTCCAACAAGTGTACGGCCTTGATCGTGCCCTCTTTTCCAAGAAACGATCTCAAGGGTTACCCGAAAACTATAAATACCCCACCCCACTTCTTGCAAAACCCACTAGAATCTTGATTTGAGAAGCTCTAAGTTGAAACCATTGTTTCATACCTGAGCTACTTGGATCGAGGTTAGCTTTCGGGGACCCTTCGTAAGTATTCTTTCGTTCTTTTACTGCTTTTCGAGTTTGAAAGTCAAACTTTGTTTGACTTTCTGCGTTGACCAGTTATGGTCAATGTGAAGTTCGTTTGAACTTCGCAACGTGATTGTAATCACGATGGTTATAGTCCCTTGGGACTATGCCTACTGATTACCACGTTGTCTAGGGTCGTAAGGGTAAGCGATCTGATAAATCGCTTATACCTTCGAACCCGACCCATTTGGTCGATCATTAGGATCCGACCAAACACATTAGGTGACCATAGTATATAGGGAATATTCTTCCGAGGTTATACCTTATGGTCGCTTCGTTAAGTAGTTGTATGATAGGTAGTATATATGCCTTAGGTAAATTACCAGAATACCCTTTTCATGTATAATTGGTAATTAAGCATATGTAACCTAAAATTTTGTCACATAACTGATTATGTAACATGTTTAGGCATATAACACTTGTCATAGGACTAGTTAGACGTTCCGAACGCGTTTCACGCGAACGACGCGTTAAAGTAGCATAAGCTACCTAAACGGGTCGTAATGGGTCGTAAACACTTAGGTTAGGTTTCATTTAGTATGTAGGCTTTGCTAAACCATATTACATGAGTCTCCATACTCATTTGGTTTACGAACCCTCATTCTATCCGATCCTCCGATTTAGGTCCGGAATATTAACATAGTTACCTATACTAGGTGCCGTTTGATTCCGTGATCTCTAGCATTGCTTGGTGGTTATCTTAGGACTTCTGAGCAATCTCAAGTGAGTACATAGAACCCCCCCCCCCCTCTTTTAAATGTTTTCAAGGTGTTTATGTGAGTACATAGACCCCTCTTTTACTGTTTTCCAAACTGTTTTGGGGTGAAACACATGTGCCTACTTGTTACTTTCATGCTTTCCTGTTTTCACATCATATACCTGCTATGTTCGTTAGTACATTATAGTACATGATTTCATTACATTTCATGCTATGTATGCCCATTGTGTGCGTACTTAGTACATCGTTTTACATTACATGCTATGTATGCCCATTGTGTGTGTACTTAGTACATCGTTCTACATTACATTTCATGCTATGTATGTCCATTGTGTGCATACTTAGTACATTGTTTTACATTACACTTATGCTATGTATGTCCATTTCGTGCATACTTAGTACATTGTTTTACATTGCATTTTTGTTGCATATGCTCATCCTGTATATGAACACATTATACTACATTTTGAACCGTTGTAACCATTTGACTATGTAAACCGTCGTAACCATATGAACCGTGTGAACTGTTTGTAACTGTTGAACCGTGTGAACCGTTTGAAACATTTGAACCGTGTGAACCGTTTGTAACTGTTGAACCGTGTGAACCGTTTGTAACTGTTGAACCGTGTGAACCATTTGTATCTGTTGACATGATTTACATTTGACAATAGACATTTGACTATACATAAACATTTCTACAATTGTTAAACATTACAACTTGGTGGTTTGGTTTGAGTAAGTGATTAAGTAACGAGGCGTGTGTAATATGATACAAGCATGGTGGATACGCCGCTGGTACTTCCTATATATAAGTGTTTGTATGGTATTACATATCGTAGCGTTATTTGAATCATTTCAATTTAAACATATAACATTTTATACAAATAATATACTTTTCACAAGACATTGATTTACAAACAAACTTATCTTATACAAACTCATTTTACATGGTTATTCATTTGACCATACATTATTCTCTTATTTATACATATCATCTGATCTTATCGTTTTTCAAATGATTTACAAGACAAAGCAAATTACAAGGTTCATGACTAAACATTTTCTCAAACATAAGTCATGAATCCTATTTTCACAAAACCTATGTATCTCACAGGCATTTTTATGTTGACGTACCTATTTTCACATGTGTTTTTCAGGAGATGATGCATAGGACTTATCAAGACATACTTAGGCGGACCTGTGCCTTAGTGACTTAAAACGAGACAAGAACTAGTTAATTTATGTTATGTACTCTTTGTTTCTTGTTTAAAACAATGTAAACTCTCATGTTTGATTAATAAAACGAAACTTTAATTTCCATGGTTGTGAAACATTAATTCTGTTACAACACTCCCCGACGTTTCCGCCACGTTTTGTATGTTCCACGTGGTCAGGGTGTGACAGAAAAGATGGTATCAGAGCCAATGGTTATAGGGAATTAGGTTATTAGTAATGCTGTGACCTAGTCTATAACCTTCTTAGGACCCTAACGCGAGTTTACTTGCGTTTAGTCATAAAACAATACCGTCACCTATCCTTAGGCGACAATCACAACAAGAACATAAATTTCTAAACCGCTTTGAAAACTAATCATCTGTTCTAGGATGATTGATTACTAGGTTTTGAACCCTCTGTTATAAGGTTTTGAACCCCTTTGAATTTTCAAAAATCTCGTCAAGGTTTTGGGTTTTAAATAATGTGAACACGTGCAAACTGGAAGGGTGAATGCCTTTATTCTGGGTTTTCTGTCTAGGCAAGCACTTCATATATATCTCATCAGACGCGAGACCAGTTGTGCTTACCTGGGAATTCTTGGGATGAGTGTTCACTTATAGGCGAGCATGTCTTCGCGATACATTATTTTTGACCTATTTACTTTGATTAATCACCGGGGTCGTTTGTTGCTTTGTAGTAACAAACAAATGACCACTATCCTTGCTTTCATCAGATTTGTTTCATCGCATTCTTTTCGTCTAATTCTCTCACTCGCTTCATTCCATGTTTCCCTTTTTAGAATGCCTCCACGACGCGAAAATCCGGTATCTATTGAAGAGTTGGCAGCTGTCATTACACAGTAAATGACTGCTGCAATCCCGAACATTGTTGCTCAATGTCACCAAGCTCTCAACAATAATAATGCCCTCTGCAACTTCAAGACGTTCAACTCGGCTAAGCCATCAAAGTTTTCTGGGTCTCAAGGAGTGACTGCACTTCTGCAATGGTTCGAGAGTCTAGAGAGCACCTTCAGGCATATTCAATGTCCAAACGAGCGAAAGGTAGATTTCGCATCTAGTGTCTTTGAGAAACGAGCTTTAACGTGGTGGAACGGTGTAGTGAGAGATAGGGGTGCCGATGTGGCACTGGCGCAAACGTGGGAAGAACTTCGAGCACTGATGATGAAGGAATTATGTCCTCGTCACGAGATCAGGTCCTTGGAAAGGGAATTCGACGATCTTAAGCAAGACAGCGGCGAACATCGAGCATACACTGATCGATATGAGGAGCTGAGCCTGTTGTGTCCTACCATGGTTACGCCTTTGGATAAGGCGATCAAAAAATACATTGATGGTCTCCCCGACTCAGTTCAGGACATTGTTACTGGTAGTAACCCCACTACGGTTAGGCAGGCCATTGAGCTATCTGCAACCCTGACTGAATCTCAGATCAGGAAACGTAAGCTTTTCCGAAAGGGTGACAAGAAACCGGTCGAGGAATCGAGCTAAATGACCAGATTCAATGTTTCTGTCTGGAATGGCCACACGCCCCGCGTAAGAAATAGCTTGGGCTTACGCGCCCCGCCTGGGCCATCTTTGGCAGATTGTCAAAACAGGTCCCTGAACTTGAAAAACATGCATTTCGGCTCATTTTTGACACGTTTAAGCCCCGTTAACCTCATTTCAAGGCTCTAAAATGAAGTTAAAGTATTGGGAACTCAAAACATGCTCAAAAATATCTCAGATGTCAGTTCGTTTGGTCGTACAATTGCGTTGTTCGGTTAATTACGACGGAAGTCGTAACGAACGCAAAAACGATCCAAATTAAGCGACGAATGGATTTTTATTATGCCAAACAGTAAAATAAAACATTTTAATGCTTACATAAATTTTTGGATGTCCGGATATATTCGAGACGTAAGATATGAGCGGAAATGCAAACTTGTGCACTTTTTGACGCTTTTAGTCCCTATTGATCAATAAAGTTTGTTTTAGCATACCGAACCCCTCAAAGCCTATTTCTAAGCTATGTAAAGGATATTTAAGATATGTTTAACTTATGATCAAGTTCCGGAACGTTCGTTACTATACAAATCGGTATAGTTTCGCAGTTTGACACAAATAGTCCCTGCGATCGAATAGACTTGTTTTCAACACACCAAACCATCCAAAACTTATTTCTAAGTTATGTGAAGGTTATTTAAGGTATGTTAAGCCTATGTCACTATTCCGGAGTGTTTTTCGCATTAAACTGACTGCGTTTATGCACCAGTTTGCGTATAACTTTCCAGAAAGTGATTTAAAGCTTGAAATCGGAATCGAATCGAATTGTAAAATCATCAAACACAAATACACATTGTTTTATTGATAGTTAACATTGTTTTACATTGTACATCGATTACAGAGCACAGTTGTCACATTCTCCCCAACTTTAGGAAATTTCGTCCCGAAATTTTAGCTAGAGGAAACTTGTGAGAACAATTGCGGATATTTCGCCTTCATTTGGTCCTTACGTTCCCAAGTAAACTCTGGGCCACGTTTGGATTCCCAACGAACCTTGACCAAATGAATTCGTTTGTTCTTCAACTGTTTGTATGTACGGTCCACTATCTCCACAGGTTTCTCGACAAAGTGCATCGTTTCATCGATTTGAATTTCGTCGAGAGGAATGTGAAGATCAGCGTCAGCTAAACACTTTCGCAAATTGGACGCGTGAAAAGTCGGATGAATATTTCCAAGCTCTGGAGGTAGCTCTAGTTGATAGGCAACTTTTCCAACCCTTTCAACAATCTTAAATGGTCCAACATATCGTGGTGCAAGTTTTCCTTTCTTTCCAAATCTCACCACTCCCTTCCAAGGTGACACCTTGAGTAGGACATGGTCTCCAACTTGAATTCTAAGGGCTTGCGTCGTAAATCCACATAACTCTTTTGACGGCATCTAGCTGTCACAAGATTATCGCGAATTTTCTTGATTTTGTCTGTTGTTTCCAGAATGAGCTCAGGTCCAGTAAGCTGAGCTTCACCGACCTCATTCCAACAGACAGGTGAACGACATTTTCGACCGTAGAGAGCCTCGAATGGTGCCATATTGATGCTAGCATGATAACTATTGTTGTAAGAGAACTCGATCAATGGCAGATGAGAATCCCAATTACCACCAAAGTCAATCACGCATGCTCTAAGCATATCCTCCAAAGTTTGAATCGTCCTCTCAGATTGTCCATCTGTTTGGGGATGATAAGCAGTGCTTAGATTTAGTTGGATTCCCATAGCAGATTGCATGGCCTTCCAAAAATGAGATGAAAGAGCATCACGATCAGATATGATGTCCAAAGGAACACCATGTCGAGATACAATCTCATCAACATAAATCTTTGCAAGTTTATCAGCAGATAGATCCTCGCGAATCGGAATAAAATGAGCTGACTTCGTTAATCGATCGATAACAACCCATATAGCATCGTGACCTTTGGATGTACACGGTAATTTAGTGATGAGATCCATAGCAATGTTCTCCCACTTCCAAACCGGTATCTCTGGTTGTACAAGCAAACCAGAAGGTCTTTGATGTTCAGCCTTGACTTTGAGACAAGTTAGGCATTTCGATACATACAAGGCAACATCTTTCTTCATACCAGGCCACCAGTACTGAGTACGAAGATCCTTGTACATTTTACCAGCACCAGGATGTATAGAATATCGAGACTTGTGAGATTCGTCCATCACTAAAGTGCGAAGATCGTCTTGTTTCGGAATCCACAAACGATCCTTGAAGTAGAGTAAACCATCGTCCTTCGCTTCGAGCTTAAGCTCAAGCTGATGTGGTAATTCCTTACCTATCAAATCTTGTGAAACACAAAATTGCTGAGCTTGAAGGATACGAGATTGGAGATCAGATAGAGTTCGAACAGAATGAAGCTTGACTCGCTCTTTTCGACTAAGCGCATCGGCTACGACATTCGCCTTACCAGGATGGTAGCGAATCTCGCAATCATAATTGTTTAAGAGTTCAACCCAACGACGTTGTCTCATGTTGAGCTCTTTCTGATTGAGGATGTGCTGGAGACTTTTGTGGTCTGTGAAAACCACACACTTCGTGCCATAAAGATAGTGTCTCCAGATTTTGAGCGCGAAAACCACAGCTCCCAACTCAAGATCATAAGTTGCGTAGTTATTCTCGTGAACTTTCAATTGCTAGACGCATATGCTATAACATTGCATCGTTGCATGAGGACACAACCAAGGCCTAAGTTGGACGCATCACAGTAGACAACGAAATCATCGTTTCCCTCGGGCAGAGATAGAACAGGAGCGTCAGATAGCTTCTGTTTCAGCGTTTGGACCGCTTCCTCTTGTTTGGGTCCCCACTCAAAAGGCTTATTCTTCTGAGTTAAAGCAGTGAGTGGAACCGCAATCTTTGAGAAGTTCGAAATGAAACGACGATAATAACCAACAAGACCAAGAAAAGATCGAATCTCTGTCGGTGTCGATGGTGTATTCCAATCCTTAATTGCTGCAATTTTGGATGGATCCACATGAATACCCTACTCGTTGACTATATGTCCCAAAAACTGAACTTCTTTAAGCCAAAATTCACACTTGGAGAATTTAGCAAAAAGTTGTTCCTTCTACAGGAGTTCCAGGGTCAAGCGAAGGTGTTGCTCGTGATCGGCTCGAGACTTTGAATAAATGAGAATATCGTCGATAAACACAATAATGAACTTATCTAAATAAGGTTTACAGACTCTATTCATTAAGTCCATAAAGATAGCTGGGGCATTTGTCAAACTAAAAGGCATGACAGTAAACTCGCAATGCCCATATCTTGTGCGGAAAGCAGTTTTGGGAGTATCTTCTTCGAATACACGAAGCTGATGATACCCAGAACGCAGATTGATCTTGGAGAAACAGGTAGCACCTTGGAGCTGATTAAATAGATCATCGATTCGGGGTAAGGGATATCGATTCTTGATGGTAAGCTTGTTAAGCTCACGATAATCGATACACATTCGAAAAGATCCATCTTTCTTTTTCACAAAGAGGACAGGAGCTCCCCAAGGTGAATAGCTCGGACGGATGAATCCTTTATCTGATAACTCTTGAAGCTATTTCGATAACTCTTGCATCTCCGACGGTGCAAGACGATAAGGTGTTTTCGCAATCGGGTTGGCATTGGGTACAAGGTCAATATGAAACTCGACTTGACGAACTGGAGGCAAACTAGGCAGTTCATCAGGAAACACCTCTGGATAATCCCGAACAATCGGAATATCCTGAATACTCTTGCTCTTGCCTTTCTCCTCGGTGACATGTGCCAGAAAAGCAACATATCCTTTTCGTAAGCAACTTTGGGCTTTCGTGCACGACATAAGTTTTAATCCACCAGATGGTTTCTCGCCACGAACTTCCAGAACATTGCCAGACGAAAGAGGAATATGAATGTTCTTATCGAAACAAACAACCTCGGCATGATGTTTGGTTAACCAATCCATCCCCACGATAATGTCGAAACTCCCAAGTTGCATCGGCGTGAGGTCAATGGGAAAAAGATGGTTATCGAGGTTCAATTGACAACCGTGAATAACAGAATCGAGAACAAGAGGTTTACCAGTAGCAACTTCAACATATAAGGGTTTCCTCAGTTTAGTTCTAGGTATCGCAAGCAAAGGCTCAAAAGATAACGAAACAAAACTCCTATCGGCACCAGAATCGAAAAGAACAGATGCAAGTTGATTGTTAACAAGGAACGTACCGTTAACAACCTCGTTGTCCGCCCTCGCTTCATTCGCGTTTAGATTGAATGCTCGTCCACGAGCGGGATTTACATTCGCGTTTGCGTTTGCATTCAGATTTACATTCGCATTTACCAACCTCGGGAAGTTGTTGCGGAAATGACCCATTTCTCCGCAATTAAAACACGAACCAGGTGGGAATCTCGCAGCATTCCCTTGAGCTTGTGCTGGAACCTGAGCAGCTTGATTTTGACCAAAACAACAAATATTGGCCAAATGCCCAAGTTTACCACACGTAGCACACTGTTTACAGGCTTGTTGGGCAACATGGTGACCATTACATCGAGCACAGTGAGGTGCGGTACCAGCATATGCTTTCTTTGTAGGAGGTTGGGTTGGTGGGTTCTGAGCAGCCTGTGCTGTAAGAGCAAAGTTCTGGGAAGCCTTGCGCTTCCTCGACTTCTTCGACGACTCACCTTTCTTACCCTTACCCTTTTCCTTGTCAGAATCGGTCGACTTCTTTTTATCACCCTTGTGGGTAAGTTTACCCTTCCTGACTTGAGACTCAGTTAGGGTAGCCGACAACTCGATCGCGTGATGGACGGCAGTAGGATTAACACCGGTCACGATATCCTGAATGGAATCGGGTAAACCATCGATATACCTCTCGATTACTTTCTCCAGTGGGGTAACCATAGTGGGACACAATAAACTGAGTTCCTCAAATCGATCCGTATAAGCACGGTGTTCTCCCCTGTCTTGTTTCAAATCGTCGAATTCTCGTTCCAAAGCTCGAATCTTGTGACGGGGACAGAACTCTCTCATCATGAGAGCTCGGAGTTCTTCCCAAGTTTGTGCTAATGCCACTTCGGCACCCCTATCGCGCATCACTCCGTTCCACCATGTAAGAGCTCGCTTCTCAAACACGCTTGAAGCAAAATCAACCTTACGCGCATTCGGACACTGCACATGTCTGAATGTGCCCTCGATACTCTCGAACCACTGCAGGAGCACAGTTGCTCCTTGTGACCCAGAAAACTTAAGCGGCTTCGCAGAATTGAAATTCTTGAAATTACACTGAGCATTATTGTTGTTGTTAATATTGTTGTTGTATAGCTCGTGGATTTGGGTCACAACACCTGGAAGCACAGCAACCATTTGCTGAGAGACAAGGGCTGCGACTTCCTCGGCAGTAAAAGTTCGAGCTTCGCGTCGAGGAGGCATTGTCTAACAAGGAAACATGGGAAACGAGTGAGGTCGACAATTTGGAGAAACAAAAGAGGTATTGAAAACATCGACGAACACAAGGAAGGCGATCCTTCGTTCATTACCTCAAACAAACAAACGACACGCAGTAACTAATCAAAGTAAATGGGTCATAATAATGTATCGCCGAAGACATGCTCGCCTATAAGTGAACACTCACCCCAAGAGTTCCCAGGTAAGAGTGACTGGTCCGATACTGCGGATTTGTATGAACACTCTAGCCTTAGACAGAAAACTCAGGGTACAGGCATTCACTCTTCAAGTTTGCATGTGTTCACATTATTTAGACCCAAACTTTGACGAGATTTCGAAAACTAAGAGGGATCAAAACCTTGTAATCAATCATCCAAGGATAGATGATTAATTGTCGAAGCGGATTTGTTATTGTGTTCTCGTTGTGGTTATCACCTAAGGATAGGTAACGGTATTGTTTTAAAATCTAAACACAAGTAAACTTGCATTGGGGTCCTAGAAAGTTATAGTCTAGGTCAAAGCATTGCTAATAACCTAATTCCCTATAACCATTGGCTCTGATACCAACTCTTCTGTCGCACCCCACCATGTTAAAACAACAATCCGTGGCGAAAACGTCGGGGAGTGTTGTAACAGAATTATCGTTTCACAACCATGGTAATTAAAAGTTTCGTTTTATTAATTTATTAAGTAATGTACATTGTCTTTAAAACCAAACAACCAAATTAAACATCGTCTATTATCGTTATTAAGTCACTAAGGCCTCGTCCAGATCCTATGTGACTCATGCATCCTAGCAATCGATATCACGCAACACCACCTGAAACATATGTAAAAAAACAAAGTCAGCAAAGAAATGCTGGCGAGTACATAGGTTTTATGAGAGTATCGGATTCATGGCTCGTTTATATATATTGCAATACCTCGAAAACCATGTTTTGAAAAGTATATAATATTGCAACATGATTAACCAACTCAAATCAAGATGGTTATAATTTATAAAATCTCGTAGCCATAATTCTTAACCCAAAAACTTTTGTTTTAGTAAAACAATTTGTAAAACATCTCGTTAAAAACTCGTTAATAAAACTCGTATGGTTTATATCATTTCGAAAACCTCGTTGTGTGACATCGTTTCAAATCGTTTTCCCAAGTGAACTAAATAATGACACGCAATGTAATATGATAGAAGCACTTATATATAAGATGTACCAATGGCGTATCTACCATGCTTTTATCATACTACACCCGTCCCATTATCTAATCACCACCCAAAACCATTCGTTTAAACAAATCGTTTAAGTCATCGCAAAATCGTATTCGTTTTAATTTGTGAAACTACTTATGGTTGTCTCGCTAATAACATTCAAACCTTCATGACTCGACTACCTCGTTCCTCGTATTAACAAACCACCAAAGGGTAAGTTAACAATCACAGATTCGGTCGTTACCTACATAACCCCCACACATAACCATGGGTGTAGTCTGATAACGGGATTTGTCAGATCCTATGGTACCATAACCTAATACTGGTCGGTTCGGCCAAAATTAATGAATGTCATTCGTTATGTAACTATAACCAACAAGATCGTTCACTTTATTGAAATCGTTATTAGTTTAATATAAACCATCTTAATCGTTTTTGAAATCATCGTTAAATTATCAAAAATCGTTTTGATACATATGAATCACCCCAAAACAATTTAAAATAGTAAAATAGGGGAATTATGTACTCACATTGAATAGAAGGGTATCCTTGATCTAAAGAACTTAGCGAAGCTCACACAAACCAAGGAAATTCAAGTAGTACCTAGTAATCGGATCACTAGTAAATAAATCGACTCCTAAAATCGGAAGATCGGACAGAACGAGGTCTAGTAAACCAAATGAGTGTTGGAACTCATGTGATATGGTTTAAAAAATCCTACATTCTAAATCGGAACCTAACCTAAGTGCTTTCGACCCGTCACGACCCATTAAGGTAGCTTACGCTACTTTAACGCATCGTTCGTGTAAAACGCGTTCGAGACGTCTAACTAGTCCTATGACAAGTATTATATGCCTAAACATATTTAAATAGGTTGCATAATCAGTTAGGTGACAAATGTTTAGGTTACATATGCTTAAAATCCAATTATGCATGAAAAGGGTATTTTGGTAATTTACCTAAGGCATATAAACTACCTATCATACAACTACTTAAACTAGGTGACCATAAGGTATAACCTCGGAAGGTTATTCCTTATACAACTATGGTCACTAAACGGACTTGGTCGGATCCTAAAGATCGACTAAACGGGTCGAGTTCGAAAGTCTAATCGGTGGTTTAGACCGCTTGACTTACGACTCTGAACAAGCACTAAACTAAAAGTGACGAGCTAAGCATGTTAAAACATGCTTAACTAATTTAGAAAACAAGTTTTGATATCAAAACAAAGTGTTTTGATACCAAGAGTAGTTTGGTTGCAAAATACGCTTAAATGCGCATTTTGACCGAAACTACGACTCGTCACTATGCCTAATCAACGTGGTAATCAGTAGGTATAGTCACTAGGGACTATAACCATGGTGATTACGCTCACGTTGCGAAGTTCAAACGAACTTCTCGTTGACCAACTCGTGGTCAAAGCTGAAAGTCAAACACTGTTTCACTTTCGAGCTAGGAAAGCAATAAAAGAATGAAAGAGGACTTACAAAGGGTCCAAATAGATTTGATTCCAAGTATTTCTCAGGTAGGTAGTGAATAATCACAACCACTTAGAGAAAATCTCAGATCAAATGCAAGGAAAATGGAATGGGAGCATGGCCTTATATAGTTTTTCGCAAACCGTTAGGATCATTTCTTGGAGAAGAGGGAATGATCTAGGCCATACAAATGTCAAAGAATGATTGGGAGACTTGTTCTCCACACAAACCAGCCCATAGCATTGAAAACCATTGATCAAAACCATCAAAATCGAGCTAAATGACTAGATTCAATGTTTCTGTCTGGCATGGCCACACGCCCCGCGTAAGAAATGGCTTGGTCTTACGCGCCTCGCCTGGGCCATTTTTGGCAGATTGTCAAAACAGGTCCCTGAACTTGAAAAACATGCATTTCGGCTCATTTTTGACACGTTTAAGCCCCGTTAACCTCATTTCAAGGCTCTAAAATGAAGTTAAAGTATTGGGAACTCAAAACATGCTCAAAAATATCTCGGATGTCGGTTCGTTTGGTCGTACGATTGCGTTGTTCGGTTAATTACGACGGAAGTCGTAACGAACGCAAAAAACGATCCAAATTAAGCGACGAATGGATTTTTATTATGCCAAACACTAAAATAAAACATTTTAATGCTTACATAAGTTTTGAATGTCCGGATATATTCGAGACGTAAGATATGCGCGAAAATGCAAACTTGTGCACTTTTTGACGCTTTTAGTCCCTATTGATCAATAAAGTTTGTTTTAGCATACCGAACCCCTCAAAGCCTATTTCTAAGCTATGTAAAGGATATTTAAGGTATGTTTAACTTATGATCAAGTTCCGGAATGTTCGTTACTATACAAATCGGTATAGTTTCGCAGTTTGACACAAATAGTCCCTGCGATCGAATAGACTTGTTTTCAACACACCAAACCATCCAAAACTTATTTCTAAGTTATGTGAAGGTTATTTAAGGTATGTTAAGCCTATGTAACTATTACGGAGTGTTTGTCGCGTTAAACTGACTGCGTTTACACACCAGTTTGCGTATAACTTTCCAGAAAGCGATTTAAAGCTTGAAATCGGAATCGAATCGAATTGTAAAATCATCAAACACAAATAATAACACCAAAACACATTGTTTTATTGATAGTTAACATTGTTAACATTGTTTTACATTGTACATCGATTACAGAGCACATTTGTCACATATCCTACTCTTGGACGGGATACATGTTTCTAAGCTCGGGTTTGTTTAAGTTCTTTTGTTGAGTCCTTGTGAACTCATTTAAACATGTTATGGTTTGTAACTTAAATTGGGTGTCGATGTTTTCAGACAAGTATGTTATTGTATTTTCTAAACTTAATTAATGCATGAATATCTTTTGGTTTGATCATATAGCATTGTTATGATTGAATGCTATGGTATTAAGAGGTCACACCAATAACCACGCTTCCGCAAAAGTCAGGGTGTGAAAGCAATCCACCACGTGATGCAAACCGCTGCGAAGGTCATGATGCAGAAGGTGTAAAAGAACAGAGATGAGTGTCAATATGTGAATCCACAAAGTATTCACAAATTATCAACACACACAAGAAAACACGATAGCAAGGGTTTTGCTTCACCCACTAGAGAGAAACTTGCACAGAAAGATAAATCTCCAAAAGTCGTGTCATTGCATTCATTCACTGAGTTTATATACAATGACAAATTCAGACTTAATAAGTCCTGACAAGCAAGGTCCGAATATAACACACAAAATTCGGACCTTATACATAACTAACATACCAAGTCCGAACATATATGTCAAATTCGGACAACCAAGAAACCCTAATCAAATTCAGATAACATAAAACTACCAGGAGATCCAAATTTATAGACTTCTTTACATCTTAACAAATTCAGAAAAAACATAATGGACTCAGAACTTATCTTCAATTACAAATTAGACCCTGAAGAAACTTCATAGTGCAGAATCCAACATTTATCATCAACAGGCGCACGTACAATGCCTACGGTCCCTGGTACAGCCCTCAAAACGTTGGTATAGATGAATAGCCGATTTATGTCTTTTTAAAGTGAAGGCGTCTTGGATTCTTTGCAGATGTAAGGCTTTTGGCAAGCGTGGCCACAAACTAAATATACAATAGCAAAAAAAAAAAAAAAAACTCTCCCATAAGGTAGCTAACATAATAATACAAATAAGTGAATGACATGGTATTTATTCATTGTTGGATCTACAAAAGAACAGATAATATTGAAAAGCCAAAACATGAACAACTGATCAAGAAATAAACAAAGGTTTGAACCAGTCTCTCCCCAAAGATAGTAAATCTTGAACACCTAATCAGAACATCTGTTGAAGAACAAGGCAAACATCTGTTCAAGCCTTGGAACATCTTTTGAAAGCTAAGGTCTGTTGAAATCAAAGGTCTAATGAAAAAGACCAAACATCTGTCTGGCCAAACAGATGTTTGGACTACTGGAATAGAGGATAGCTTAGACAGTGGTTTCCCAATGTAACAGTATTTATCTTGTAACAGTGTATAGACTAGTTAGAACACATGTTAGGATTTGCACAGATGTTTGCAACATCTGTTGAATCTTTTCTGTTAGAAATGTTAGATGTCACTATCAGGGTGATGTCAGCCAATCACACAATAGTTCTTTCGTACTTAGTATAAATAGATCACACATGTTAGTGATCTATCTATCTATCACACACATCACCTTCTCTCTTGTCTGTAGAGTCAACGTTTGTAAAACATATTGTAATCTTTTGAATTATAATTGAAAAACAATCGTTGATGATGACTTTCTACTTGTGAATTTTATTGTTATAATCAGTATTTGTTTACAAGTGTTAAAACTCAGATCTAATATTCATATAAACATGTCATATTATGTTAAGCAAAACCAAAACCCTAGATTCAGAACATGTTGAAATCACTGCAGAATCCATTTCCAACATGTTCAGACTAGAGGATTTGGCAGGTATGGAAACTTACCCCAAAAATGACTTGCAAAATGAGCTCATAGAAAGGGGCTATGAAGGTTGATTGGTGTGAGCAACACTTTATAAACCAAAGTTCCCACCATAAATGAAATTCTTTTTCCATACCCTCTTAGTTTGCTTGTCTACAAAGACTAATGGTTTTAATGAGATTCCCCTAAAAACTTAGTATCTGGGGTATGGTATTTTGAGAAATTCAAATCACAAGCTATCCCAGAAACTGTTTATGGATTTGGTAGCAAACTTAAAAGCAATCACGAGAGGAATTGGGAATCCTTTTCTACTCTATCCAAGGCTGTTAAGCTTCTACCTTAAAACTGTTTTAAGACAAAAGAGCTTTGAACAAGGTGAAGGACTTGAAAGTAACAGTCTTTCAAATGAAAATTTTCACGCATGATGGCCAAAAGTCAAGAAAATGTGGTAAAAGAAAATGTTTTAGAATCTATTGCTAAGCCCACTGCTCCTGGTGACCATGGTGCATAACCCAGCACTGTGGAACCCACACCAGATATTTCTATACAAACCATTTCCATTCCCATTCCCAAATCTAAAAGAAAAAACAAAAAGAAAGGGTCTCTAGGGGTTAGATGCTAGAGATACCTGTTGTAACACAAAAACAGCAAACATCTATTGTTACTTCCTCACAACAGTTGCAAACATCTCCAGATATCCAAACTCCTCACTCGTCCTCACAAAAGGAGAGTGTTGTAAGCGCATGGGACACAAATCAAGGGGGAGATATATCACTTAAATATCTCTACTCAAGCCCTTTCCTCAGGGCTGCTTCTTTTTCCACTCCTCCACACACTACATATGTCCCATCACCACTACAAAAATTTCTTGATGCAGTTTATACATCTCACTTGCACATACCCAGTTCCTCTCAACAACAAATCACAGAGAGTCAACAAGTGACTAGGGCAAGTTTAGGGATCATTGTTATCCCACAAGCAGAGGAGGAAACAAATATTGTGTCTCAAAAGACACGGGAAGGTATTTCAAGTGGGGCAGCTACTACAACTTTAGAGACAACACTCTCACAATTGGTTACATTATTATGACCCCCTTGAAGGAAACAACTATTGAGACAATACTCTCTTTATGTCACACCCCGATATTTACTGCTCAGCCCGGTGGGGAGTATTGTGACGTAAGATTGGTATTGTCATAGTCAAACATACACAGAATAGCACAGCGTGTCAGACCCCAAAAACGTCGCAGCGGAATATAAAACGTAGTGGTGACGGAAGTTGGTGCCCATTTCTATCTTGATGTTCGATGCATTAAATTGTTGGACAATAATACTTATTTAAAACATAGATTTTAAACTTAACGTCCCAAAACACGACATAACCATGACATGATAAAGTAGTATTTGATCCTCACGGATCTTATTACATTAGTCCCAGAAAGTTTAAAAAGTCAGTCCAACATTTTAAGTGACAAAACATGCATCGACAAACACAAGATACGCCATAATTCCCGAAGCCGAACTCAAGTACCTGTAGAACACGTTTAAAATCAAGTGTCAACACAAAGGAAGGTGAGTTCACAAATTCAAATTTAAACAATTTGATCCAAAGGAAAACTTTCTAATTATGTGTTTATTGTAAAATATCCATATAATATTTTTAGAAAGTCCATTTACTTCCTTAGTAAAATCCATGGGTCATCCGTCGTAAGTTCAAAAACCCGACATTAAGGCATTTTCCCAAGTTTTGTATATTAAATTCATAGCGTCAACGTTCAGACTCGTATGTTAGCTAGACAGTACGAACTATATATTTACCATGCAGGGATAATCAATGCTAGACAATAACCAGAATTTAAATTCGTCGTTTGACTTGACACGGGGCGACCGGTCACGATGGGGTTGTCAACCCGATAGATCTGCCAACAATTCATCGCGTGCAATCACTTAATCGATTAAACGACATCATGGGCGCAGGGTCCATATTGGGACCATATATGATGTCTACCTCATGTACAATATATATATCCTACTAATATGACAAATTTAATATATGATGTTGTACGAATCCCCTGAAATCCCCACCGAAATGTAAGCCTATGCTGTTACATACTCTCTTGAGACCAAGCAATATTCATTCCAACCACACCATTGTTTTCCTCCGAAAACATATATTCATCAAAAACATTTTATCTCGAAATGTATAATTTATCAAACTCAATATATTTCCAGCGAAAATATACAATTCATATTAAAAGGTATGTGTTAATCCAAAAACATTATTAAACCCTTTTATTGGCGTGTTCTACCCCCAAAACATATACAAAGCAGTAAAAAGAGGGGTTTAGTGACACTCAACTTTGGGTGCGTATTTTTAAATAGCGCAATCCCACTGTTCGATATCTACACGTCCTATTATATGTAGAAACGATTTATAAATCAATATATCACAAAATCCTAAGTTTCTCTGTTTCTTAGAATTTTCACATAACTTTGAGATTTTCTCGAAAATCATCGTTTTTGATTATGTTGGCACGTTAATATATATATATATATATATGAGTTCATATATATATATATATTTAATATTTTTGCGACTTGAACGATTTTATTGGTGATCGTCATCATGTAAATCCGTTAACACTCCCGTTTATACGCAATATATCTACGATTTGCCCGTTGTAATATATATACATAAACGTTCACATAAATTATTATCGAAACACGCAAAATCTTGTTAACTTATCTATTTTGTCATTTTTAAGGCAAATATACATAAAATATCTTATATGTATCAAATTTCATGCTCGACAAACAAGTTACACATTTAACGCGATTTTTACCGTTTCTACCGCACAAAACGCACAAGTATACATGCATAATCTAAATTTCCAATATCATGTTAAAACTTAACATATTTTCACATTCACATGTTTAAATCACATAACACATCTTAACACATAAGGTTCACCCAAAATCTACCCATACTAGTGTTCATCGAAAAAATGCGTATTTTACAATTCGGTAACGTTTTCGGGCGTCGGAAGTCACGTATGACTAACCAAACACCAAGTAAACTTAAAATTAGTTAAAATACTTATTTTTAAATTAAAAATATCAGTTTGCTTACTGATCTAAATCAGTTTTATAAAAATCATTCGAAATGCCGATTTTTGACCGTTTTAACGCATAGTTTTGGGTTAAACATTACTATAATCATCCCAACTCGAACGACTTGATATTTTAACACAATACATGTTATTTACTGATTAAAGTAATGGTTATAATCAGATTAGTGCAGTTTTTGTGTAAGTCACATAAATCATGCGATTTCACGTATTTTACAACTTCTAATGCACCAAGTAGAACATGCAAAGCTAGTAAACATTATGACAAAGTTATATGTCACTAAACACTTTAAAATATCCTTATTTAGTGTTTATAATCTGATTAAAACTGATTTGTATTAAATCATACTCAAATCATCCTTTTATGATCACATATCATCATGCATGTCTAAGTATGTGCATCTAATGCACCCATATCATAAAACCATCATCCTACATGATCTTAAATGCATCAAAGAACATATTTATTTCATGTTCATATAAATCAAAACATGTCCATTCCATTAACATCTAATCATTTTTACATAAATGCAAACATTCTTTTATTTATGAACATGTGACAAAAACTTACATACATACATGCATACATATATATATATATATATATATATACACACACTAGTCGTTTACCCGCGCGATGCGGCGGGAAACATATTACTCAGGTTGGTGAGTTTAGGGCTATGTACAGGGCTGTTCGTTTTGAGCCATAACCAAAATCAAATTCGCAAAGCAACGGAAAACACAACACTTGTTAGCAATTCTAAGGGTGTGCATGAGAAGGTTTAGTTTAGTTTGGTCATATCTAAAATCTAAATTTTCGGTTAAGGTACTTCAAAACTGGTCATGGGGATTTAATGACGTTTATGCACCCACCTATCAATCACATTCACACCAAAGAGATGAGTTTGGTGGCACTGATTTTGTATTTGTGAAAATAATCTTTAATAACAATTAAGCCACCTTTAATCATATGCAATTATCTTGAGAGAAAGGAGTTGTTTTTATATTGTAGACATGTAATTTGCCTTTCTGTGCTTGTTTTCCCTTTTCTCACTCGGTGTTATAAACATATATGCACTCTGTTGACGTTCGAATAAAAATTTACAATTTTCGATTTGAGGATGATACGTCTCAAGACTGTGGGGGAGAAGAATCTTTGTTTATAGTGAAAAAAAATAGATTTGGACATTTGTCATTCAACCTTAGTTCTAGTAGAAATGAAAACTAAATAATGGTTGCAAGTCAATAGCTCTTCCATTGGTTAACATATAAATGTGCAAGGGGTGTCTTTCTAATGATAATTTTTCCCCCAGATGTGATTTTTTTTCAGAAGGTTGAGTTATAAGCTCTAAATTGTGCTTATTAATTTGTGGCAAAAAATTAAAAATTTGGGGTTAAACGGGTCGTGTTCGGGTCAACCCACGAATATTTGGGTGGGGTTCGGGTTCATATGCATGACAAAATTTTCGGGTTCCGTCGGATTCGGGTCGGGTTAAACCTGCCAACCCACGAACACGACCCGTTTAGCACCCCGAGCGTCTAGAATGACAGGACACGTTACAGTACTTGTCATTAATGCTCAACCCGTACCATAAATAGAAGATACGCACAAGACGTATATGCATATGATTATTAGTGTCAAAAACACTACTTACCAGCAGACTAAGCACAGTAATAATCATTTCTCAATATGAACAATGTTTAAGAGCCCTATGGTGTAATAATCATTTCTCAATATGAACTAACATGTTATCATTTGAATAATATATGTATTTTAAAAGTTGTACCTTTTCTGCTTCACAATACATTACCACAGGTACTCAAATCAAAATCCAACATAGAAATGTGACTCCAATTGTGAGATCAGGTTACAAAAACTAAAGTTTCCACTACAAGAACTACAAAATCCTGCACCCAAAATTGGGAGTTGAGATGATACGCGTACAAATCTGGACATCGAAAGTGCTCAAAAGAAGCATTTGTCCTTTTGTTTTGATCACTTTCTGATGTCTTGTTACCATCTTCAGTCATAAAACTGACCCGATAATGTATTGTTCTTCCCTCATGAAGTTTTCTCAAGAATCACACACCAATTAGACTTGTCGTAAAATTGATCCACATTAACTGCATTCTTCATGCCAGAAACCAAACTGGAAGTAAAAAAGACTGGTTATCAATAAAAACTTGTTAATTTTGAAACTATATGGGCAAAAAGAAGCTATACGAGGGGGCGTTTGGATGTGACTTTTCAAAGTGATTATTATGACATGCCAAAAAATCAAGATTTGATATTAAGACAATATTTGATCAAAGGAAAGGGTCGTTAGATCATTTGCATCAGACCCCAAAGATCAACTACTGCTTACCGGCTTCTAATAATAATTGGTTTCAATGCACCTCCAATTCTCCTAACACCCCATCAAGCTAAATAACTAATCTCTTGAAGCAATCTTGACGTTAACAAACTATCTATAATCAATTCAATCCTCAACCTAATGCCATCTTTTAGTATCTAATCTCTTGAACCAATCTATAATTCTATACCCTAACCAACATTCTATAATCAATGCAATCCTCAACCTAATGTCTTTTTTTGACATATATGCCCTCAGTTTTAGCATGAAAACCATTTACTTAAGATGAGGGGCGACTCGTTGCATACCTGAGCATATGCTTACCGAATGGTGACGCAACATGACAGTTGTGGTAACGGTCCTTGAGCATGAACTCATCATGTTTCTAAAAGAACGTAAGCGCCTGCATAAGAAAATCCACCATTAACAACAAAAATAGGATACAGATCATCTTAGCATTTGCAATATATAGAAGCTAATGGTATGAAGATTGAACCTTTGGAGCACCACTAACAGTTATAACTGGAAGTGCAGCAGAAAAGGCGTCCCAGCAAGTCAGATTATCGAGCAACTCCCCAGTCACCTTTAAGAACCAAAAGGGAGCCATAACGATTCATGATTATCGATAGATTGTTGTTGTAATAGAAAAAAATATGAAACAACAAACAAAATAATAGTGTCTTACAGTGGAACTAATATGCATCACATGGGAGTACCGTTCAACGGCCATAAGCTTTTTCACATTAACCGAACCAGGTTTCGTGACCTACATTGGAGTCGCATTAAGAAAGTAAACATTTTAAATAATTATAAACTACGAAAGCATATTAAATAAAAAAAAAACTAACCTTTCCGACATCATTCCTACCTAAGTCAACCAGCATGATGTGTTCCGCGCATTGCTTTTCATCACTTAACATGATGCCCTTTGGCTTCCCAGTAGTCCTTAAAAGCGAAATACGTTTAATCGGTTTGTGCATGTGAGACAAAATGAAAACCATTATCCAATACCGATTAGTCGAGTACCTAATACCGAGTAGTCGAGTACCTGAAGTGAAGCACACTATGGCTACTCCATCGCGATTTGAAGTGTAGTTGAATGAATGGGGTCTCGGAGAAGGCATTTTAAGCATTATGATACTGGTGGTTGTAACTATAAAAAAGATAACATGATATTGTTTTTCTAAGAGTTAAGATCTTAAAATTTGCTTTTATTGTGGCTCTTTTGTGTGAAATGTTGTTTTTCTAAGAGTTAAGATCTTAAAATTTGCTTTTATTAGTTCCATTGCACTGAAAAGGGAGACATTGCCAACGTATGATTCCCTGATAATCATATAGTATTTAGAGATCAAAGGTAAAAGTCCAATGAATGAATAAATTAAATAAGAAATAGAATAAAATGCCATTTTCGTCCCTGAGGTTTGGCCAGTTTTGCGACTTTCATCTAAAGGTTTGTTTTTCAACATCTTGATCCAAAAGGTTTGAAATCTTGCCATTTTCATCTGGCCCGTTAACTTCGTCCATTTTTCTCCGTTAAGCCAGAGGTATTTCCATCTTTTTTTGTTAACATAAAGGGCAATCCGGTCTTTTTCACTTTATGTAAAAAGACCAAATACCCTTGAAAAAGACTGAATTGCCCTTTAAGTTAACTATAAAGACGGAAATACCCCCTGACTTAACGGAAAAAACTGGATGGAGTTAATGAGCCGGATAAAAATGGCAAGATTTCAAAACATTTGGATTCAGATGCGGAAAAAACAAACCTTTGGATGAAAGTCGAAAACTGGCCAAACCTCAGGGACGAATATGGCATTTTAATCTAAGAAAAATAAACAAAGACTGTTGACTAACCTGAAATTGGTCAAAGGACGAATATAATCTTGACCAAACATATAGTGGGGCGCTATTCATTTCTTTACACCGATGGCGAAAGTTCGATTCCGGTTACTCTCGGTTCTTTTGCATTTATGGTTTTTTTTTTCACCGGCTTTCAGTTTTTCTTGGTTTTTCTGGGCCAGGCCCAATTTCAGCATTTGTTCTTTTTGACCTTTCTTAATATTTTCTTAATGCTGCGTTAGTTCTGTATTTCTTTCTTAATATTTAATCTGAAATAGTAAATTACATAATTTATTATGATTATATAGTTATATTTTACCCTTGACCCTTTCCTTTTAGTTATTATAATCTATGTATATAGCTTATCTCATATAACTTGAATCTTAGAATATTTAATTACCACTGCTAAGTATGATTTATGCAAGATTGTCGGTGGATCATGGTCTCAAATTTTCTTTTTTTACTTTCAAATTTATAGGCTTTACACATTCAACCCAATCTTTTGGTAAGTGACACATTGGCCTCTAACTTTTATTATTTAACATCTTCGACCCTTGATTTATTTCTACTTAATAACTTCACACTTCATCTTCTTGAACACTTCAATTATTTTGTTTAAATTACTTTTAAGACTTTACATAACAACGTGCGAAACATTATACTTTTTTATCTATGCCTAACCACGTTAATGTCACTAACGTAATGTGTGTAACAGAGTAAAAAAAACACATCACGACACGTGTGGGCACCACAAGCCCAATCCCGTTAACTCTTGTTTTAAATGGGCTTGGGCCCAAGGCCCACAAGCCCAATCCCGTGCTTCTAAGTGGTCCGCCAGCTCCTATGAACCCGTTTACGAATCCCGAACTCCGCGTAGCATCGGTAGATGTTGTTTGCCAATTGCGTTGAAAACGCTTCGATTGTTGTTTCTAGTCAGTTTTTGGATCCGATTTCGACTGTGATTCCAAAAATAGAAAAACGAACACGTATTTTCTAAAAACATGGAAATACAGAAATACGAGGCATTACAGTCTCCCCTACTTTAGAAAATTTCGTCCCGAAATTTATTCAAGAGGAAGACCTTGGGAAGGATGGCATTCTTGAAGTATGTTTGGGTATAACCGAGAAATTGGTCGCGAGTGATCAAAGTTTGTATTCAATAAGGTATGGGAAACACCGAATTTCTCATGCCATGTTTTTACGAAAGTTTGGTAGTGTGGTAGGAACACTTATATATAGGAAGTACCAGCGGCGTATCCACCATGTTCATACCATATTACGTCCGTTTCGCTATTCGATGTCATGTTACTTTCCGTGTTGTGATACACAGTAGAACCTACTATGGCTTTCATGCGCCTACCAATATAATCATGTATGCATCCGTGATTATTTTGGTTTGTGCATGATCCGCATAGTTTGTACTAGTAGTGTATGGGTCAGGGTATATTAACATATTACGAGTGGGAATGATAGCGTGTAGGATTTTAAGTATGCATGCATGATTGTTTTAAGTATGAGAGTATAGAGTTTAAGTATGGGTATGATTAAAGTCTTTGAATAGTCCACACGAGATATTTAGTTAACTAGATTAACGCATTACTGGCATGTGATCTCACTGGTCAAACTATCGTGTCCGCAAGTATGTATGAATGTCTTAACATGACCGCAAGTCCATGCGGCGGGCGTTACTCCTATAGCGCTACACAAGCGCTATATATGTTAAGGTGAGGCTTCATCCGAAGTTAATGAAAAAATGTCAACCCAACGTTTAACGCAAGCATCATCTAATCATAGCACATGTCATCATTTCGTTGCTATGAAAAGATCCGTAAAAGTTTAACTTAACATGACCCCAAGTCCATGAGGCGGTGCGCTACTTCTATAGTGCTTCACAAGCACTATATATGTTAAGGTGAGGCTCGAACAAATCGAACCAACGTGTCCGCTAGTATCATCTCTATAGCACATGTCATCATTTCGTTGTTATAAAGACCGTAAAAGTTTAACTTAACGTAACCATAAATCCATGTGGCGGTGCGCTACTCCTATAGTGCTTCACAAGCACTATATATGTTAAGGTGTGGCTTCTTACGAAGCTAATGACCAGTTCATCACATAAAGAATGTCCAATAATCCTGAATCAAGTATAACGTATCAGTATGCGTGTATTAATTTATTGTGTAAAAACGATGATTAGGTAACGAGTATTAAATCACATTAATATAAAAGAGAGGCTTAATAAGTATTGGAGTGCTTCGGGTTTAGAAACTTCGACTATTCCAAAGTGAATCGCAAGTCCTTCTGATTAGGGAGACATGCTTTGGCCTAATAGGTATAATACCCTCGTCGCCAGGAGATTAACGGTATTTTACCCTTCCAGTTAGTACACGTTCCTAATTTGATTGAAAATACAAAACTTTGGTGAGATTGAAAATCGTAGGGCAGAACCAGTCACTAAGGTGTGGATATCAATCCTAGCTTGACAATTTCGTCCCCAAAATGTGGTTTATTGAACGAAACAAGATAAAATCTCGTCTCGTCAATAAGGAATCACTAGAGTATGGAATGGAAATTCCCATCAAGATACGGATATCACTCCTGACTTGATGGTGTAATTTCGTGCAAAATAACATGTAAGGTGGATTGAAATTCGTCACCAAAGGCGGGAATCACCCCTATTCAGGTGAGTCGTTTCGATTGTGGGATATGAGTATCTTCAAGTATGTATTGTGTGAAATGTTTTAGAAATGATACATTGTATATTTAGACAAAAGAAGAGGTAGAAGCAAATAGGAAGAATTACATATTAAGCAAGAATAAGGAATGGTCAAGTTTTGGTACTTAGACTATAGAATAGGTCGAACATGGCAATTCTACCTAATTCTCTATAGTTATTGCTCTGATACCAATCTGTCACACCTCAACCGATGGCGAAAACATCGGGATGAGACGAAATAGATTGCAAGGGACTTCACAACGCTAATTGTGACAAGTATTTAATAGTTATTTTTTTTACATTGCTTGAACTAGAAATACCACATGTTTGAAATAAATAAAATACAACAAGTATTCAAGTAATTAGGTTTCATTTCATTGATTCCTGGTCTCATACAAAGATTGGAAACAAATTACAACATGTTTGAAAATAAAATACAGAACAACAAGTATTAGAGTTTAATCGCGTTTCTAGGCAACCCTACTAGATTCCTTGCATCATCCAAATCCTGCAATACATGTTAAAGCATAGATCAATACAAATGGTATTGGCGAGCATACAAGTTTGAGTATAAGTATAAAAATGTTTTAAACAGATTTTTCATGGCAATAACTAAGTATGAACATATGAATTTAAACACGTATGAGTGCAAGTACAACACGTATGATTGCAAGTATAACACGTATGAGCATATATAAAGATTATTTGTACAAAAATTCTAGTATGTTTGTGCATTTGATTCAAAGTACATGTATTGCATCCCAAAGGTAATAAAGCGTAAAAAGGGACCGAGTATGCTCACATTGGTTGCGTATAAGAATTCCTTGAAATAACGCACGAGTAAAGATGGAGAATTCCAAGAGAACGAACGTAGTGGTTATCCTAGATATTTAAAATAACTCATAACGAACTCGTTATTATCCATTGGTTAAATAAAGCCCTAATATTTATAGTTTACAATTAGATATCTTATTTTATCACATTATTACATTAAAGATATTAAAGAGTTTAAAAATAAATTTGTTAGTTATTATTAAATTTAGGGTTGTCTTGTTGTAAAAGAAAAAAAAATATAATAAGAATAATACAAATTTGGATTTAATAATTATATTAAAAGAAAAAAAAGATTTAAAAAAATGCTCAAAAATCGCTCAAATTCGGCCTAGCCGCGGATCGAACCGGAGTCATTACGTTTGCGTACACCCGTCCCTTCCCCTGGGACAAGTGTCTAACCCGATTGAGGATTGGATTTTAATTACTCTTATACTAAAACTGTGGCATTTGGTTTATGGTTCAATATGTAAACAAAATAAAAAGGGTGCAGCACCTAACAAGGCCGGGTCTCGAATATGCGCCCCCTTGTCTGTTTCTATAAACCTTTACTCACTGATCCAAGTCAACACATGTGAAAAACTTTCATGTCAACACATGTGCAAACTTTCGATTTTTATTACATATTACAGTATCATCATATTCATCTATGTAGGAAATATATGTATTCAACTTTCTTTTAAGGGGCAAGTTTTAAAGGTTAGATAAAATATGTATGTGAATTTATAACAAGAAATTTATCTTACTTTGAAAAGTATATATGCCACTGTTATCAAAATAGATTAGAAAAGAAATATATTCCAATCCCATTATTCACCTTTTGAGATTTCTAATCCATTATCAGCTTAAACTAAAAAAAAAACAGAAAATCTAAATATATTATTTTTGAACGAACAAGAAACAGAGCATGAACCAAGTTGCAATTTTTTTTAGTTATGATTCAAATAATTGTAGTTTCATCAACTGTTATATATATTATGCTAGAAGGAGAAGATTTAAACAAACGAATGGAACGAGAATATCTCAACAGAAGATTTAAACAAAACCAAAAGGAACAAAACCAAATGGAACGAGAAAGTATATACCGAAACGAAGATAAAACGATCCCCGCGGTGCTCTCCGTACGGCTCCAGTGATGTCTCCGGTGAACTCCGATCTCCGGCGAGATGATTTCTTGTTCCAGAATCTTGTTTACTCAACTGATGTGTTCGAGAGTGGTTGTATGAATTTGTGGGAGAGTAAAACTGAGATGAAAGCTTGTAGGATTCAGTGAAACAAAGAAAATGGGGGAAAAATAAGTGGGGAGCGGCTGAGGATATGTAAAAGAATAGGTTTAGTGTTTTGACTTCACTTAGTAATATATATTCTAGGTTAACTCTTGTTTTAAATGGGGTTGGGCCCAAGGACCACAAGCCCAATCCCGTGCTTTTAAGTGGTCCACCAGCTTCTACGAACCCGTTTACGAATCCCGAACTCCGCGTAGCATCGTAAGCTAAAATTTTTGATTTAAAAATGCGTAAAATAGTGTCGGTAGACGTTGTTTGCCAATTGCGTTAAAAACGCTTCGGTTGTCGTTTCTAGTCTGTTTTTGGATCCGATTTCGACTGTGATTCCAAAAATAGAAAAACGAACACGTATTTTCTAAAAACATGGAAATACAGAAATACGAGGCGTTACACATACCTTCCTTATTCCCCAACAACTCCATAGTCAACTTCAATTGTTACTCATGATTCTCTTTTGTTCACGAATAGGCAAGTATATCGTCGATGAATACTATCACGAATTTATCCAATTAGGGTTTCCATACCCTGTTCATGAGATCCATGAATATAAATGGCGCATTAATTCAGTCAAAAGGCATGACTAATAACTCGTAATGGCCATATCGTGTTCGTAAAGTAGCCTTCGGAATATCTTCATCAGCAACCTTCAGCTGATGATATCTTGAACGCAGGTAAATCTTCGAGTAGTAGCTGGATTTCTGTAGCTTGATTGAATAAATCGTCAGTCCTCGGAAAAAGGGTACCAATTCTTGATAGTCAACTCGTTCAGCTTTCTGAAATCAATACACACCCTGAAGGATCCATCCTTCTTCCTCTCATCCGTACAGGTACACCCCTAAGTGGAAAGCTTGGTTGAATGAAACCCTTGTCTAGTAGCTATTGAAGCTGATTCAACATTTCTATCATTTTAGACGGTGCTTAATCTATAAGGAGATTTTGCAATTGGTGCAGCACCGGGTACCAGATCGATTCGGAAGTCGATCTGTCTCGCATCGGCAATCCAGGTAAGTCTTTTTAGGAAAACTTCTGGATAGTTGCGAACATTGGGAATCTCTCCGATATTCCTACATTCGGCTTTTGCATCCACCACGTTAACTAAGAACGCAGGATAACCCTTTTCACAACAACTTTAAGCATTCTCATAACACTGACGACTCTCAACCCTCAACACTCGACACTCAACACTCGACTCGGTCGGTCTTTGTGAACAACTTCCGCCTCTTCACTGTCATTAGGACGAGGCATCCTAGCTAACTTCTTCAAGCGATAATCCCCACTTCGTTCTTGGATAATTCAATCCATTCTCACATCTTTGTCAAAGCTCCCCAGCTCCACTGGAAGTAAATCGACACTAGAACTATGATCACCTAACTAAATACTACAATCGTGAACGACCTCACTAGTTTCCATCAACTTACCAATTGCTAGTTCTATCGGGCACTTTATACTCAGCTTACTTGTTGGTGAACACAAAAATGGTTCAAAGTTTTTCGAAACAAAACTCAAATCAGCTTTGGTATTAAAAGTATGAACATAGATTGGTTTTTGATTCGAAACATACCAGTAACAGTAGCAGGATTTTCACGTGCCTTCCTAGCACTCGCCCCGATGGCTTTGCCCATAGCATCCTGTCCTTTCAGTTTTGGGCAGCCTCTTTTGTAGTATCCTTGCTCACCACACACGAAGCATCCCTCGAGCGTAACTCCATCCAAGGTACTCTTAGCATAACACTTGGGAGTCACATGTCCGGTTCAGCTGCATCTGGCGCACTTCTCTTGTCCATCACCGACATTACCCTTTCCCGATTCTCTAGGGTTAGCTACACTTGCTTTCTCCAAGCTACGTTTCTTCCCACGTTTCTCTTCGAGATTCTTCTTTGAGCTCTCAGGTTTGCGCTTCTTCGAATCTCCAGTTCTAGGTTCGGAACGCTGAACTAATCGAATGATTGTCTCATTCTGACAGCCTGATATCACGCATATCATCGCCACGTCATTGCATAGGGCACCAGCAAATGATCTTGTGTTACAACCCTGGATTGTTTTGTGTATACTTCTATGTACTGTTCATATGGTTAATGAAAATCAGGAATACGTTCCAATGACATCATAACACATGAACTACTAAAACTTTCCGATCATTATTTTGGAGGGTTTCCAATCTGCGTCCCACCAAAACCATGCCTGTGCTGTGAGCACCACATCCACGTTCCTGGTCATCATTCTGGTTAGCATTACGCTGTTCCAAGGTACTATTAACGTGTTGGGCTATGAGTTGTGCCAACTCTTCTGGTGTGGCAGGTAGTCCAGTACCCTGTCTTGCTTTTGGCGACATTTTCATCGTTTCTATTATTTACAACAATAATAATCACATAAGACGATAACCAAAAATAATTCAATCACTAAATGTTAGTGGACCAAACATTGCGCATGTATAATATCCACATATTAATGAGAACAATTTTTAAACCAAAAGTAAATCATCTGATATTATCATAGAAATTAACAAACTTGTTTTCAGTGCATCCCAACTATCCTTGGTATGTCTACATCGACACCCATAACAAGTTTTCACAAAAAATTATACCTAATATCACAAAAATATATAACTGGCACGCAGGCCCCAAACAAAAGTACCAAAAGTTTCTAACATAACAACCACAAACAAACAACAACTAACACCTAACGCTTCATCCCCAGAAAATCCAACATCTTCTTGACCAGCTCCTCCAAATCCACTATCCTCCAATGCATCTGGTCCATCGCACTGTTATCCAGATCCTTCAACTCATCGTACCAATCCATTTGCCCCTCGAGGTCCTTCATCTTACCCTTGGTCGTATCCAGGTCTCCGCGCAAAGTGGCAAACTGTCGGTTACAGTAGCAACATCGATCTACCCAAACCCCTTTCTGCTTCTTAGAAGCAGATGCCGCCTCAGCGTGTGATGTAGAAGCAATCTCCCCAATAGGCCTAACCCTCTTCCTACGGCGATAATACACTAATAGAGGTGTAGTAGGTCTGCGTGACTCTAAGACAGACAAAGATGACTCTGACAAAACAGGTGGAGGGATCTTAGTGATAGTCTCGATCACATTAGCAGGTGGAACAACTGATGGCTCTATTGGTACACAATGTCTATCGCTTATGTCATCAGTCTAGGTCGTATCGTTTGAATGTAATAGGGTTTAAAGTGTAAAAGTTAAGTTTATGTTTGTATGTAAGCCATTTCGTACGAAATGGACTTTGTATTATCCAGGTCGCACGAATTGGACTTTGCCAATTCGTCCGAAATGGATTGTCCATTCCATGCGATCTGGAATCCCTATAAATAGGGGTGTTGGGTTTTCCATTTGTAACATTCTGGTGAAATCTCTCATGAAGTGCTGTCAAATTCTCTGCATGTATTAACGTCTAATATCAATGGAAAACAAGTTTAAAGTGTATTTCTCTGCTTCTACTCACATTCTAACACCGATTCAAGGTTACTAGATTGTTTCCGCCTCTCTAATGACTTGATTTAACTCTGACCGACTCGTATTTGATCGAATCTCTATCCTACAAGTGGTATCAGAGCTCAGGATGAGTTAAATCAGAGATATCAGTGGTTTGAATGTGTGAAAATCTGATTTTTCTACTCTTTCTTGGATTTCTGGACGATTTTACAGACAAAATGGACTGATCTTTGGATACATTGTGTAAAACACCATTTTAATCAATCCTACTAAGTTTCAGACCTAAAATCAACCTAAAACTGATCAAAAAGTATCAAAAACCTCACTTCGTGTGACAAATCATGTCAATTCATATGAAAAAGTAACTCAGCTCGTGCGAAATGGCTCAAATCGTTTGAGTTTTAACTAGGTCGGTTGAAAAACCTGTCCAATTCGCACGAATTGGTTCAGGTCGTTTGAAAATCATCCAATTCGCACAAATTGAGTATCCAGTTTGCGTGAATTCATCAGCTCGCACGAATTGAAGTTTTTCTTGAACAAGTTGGATTCATTTCGTACGAATTGACATTTCAATTCGTTTGAAACTGCCAGATCGTTTGAAACTTCAAATCGTTTGAAGTTCAGTCCGTTTGAAAGTTCAATTCGTTTGGAAATCCAGATCGTGTGAGAAGTCAGTTCGTTTGAAAAAGTAATTTAAAAAAAAACTTAGAAAATTTTTCGAAACTGTTTTCATCGTTTAAAATAGAGAACCAAGAATTTTATAACATGTTTTTCGGAGGAGGAATGACAGCATCTCAAACTCCAGCGAGTATTGTGCAGAATATAAACATGGAGAACGAGCTTGGTACAATGCAAAAGCCACCAAAATTAATGAACATTGACGAATATTCAGGGTGGTCAGAGAGGTTTAAAACCTGGGTATAGGCAAATCATTTTGAGTGTTGGATGAAAATTGAGTCAAAGTATGTACCTCCGACGAATGGAGCGGGTATTGAGAAAACACTTCATCAGTTAACTCCGGTTGAACAGGATAGTTTTAAAGCCGAGAAGAAAATGATGAGTATCTTGCAATAAGCAATCAAAGAAGATATTTTGGTTTTGCTACAAAATCAAAGTGACTCGCAGTCTATCTGGAATTCACTAAAAGTTAAGTTTCTTAGAAGTGTTTCAATGATAAAGAGCAAGACAACATTGCTGAAAAAGGAATTTGATATTTTTACTGGTATCAAGGGTGAGTCAACAAAAGAGTTGATCGAAAGATATTGTCATTTGGTTGTAGAAATGAAGCGTTTGAGCATTAACAAAACAGATGAAGAATGGGTTGACAAGTTGGCAGATGCTTTACCGCATGATGAATGGGGCACATATTTGTTGGTTTTGAAAAATAACTTGGAATATGTTGGATTCAATCTAAGCACGTTCATCGAGAAAATTGAATCACATGAGCTTGAACTTAAAAAGATCAGAAAAATGAAATCTGCTAATGTACAACAAGATGTTCAGTTGTACTACAAAGGAAGCTCTTCTGCAACATCTAACCCAAGTCCAAAAATTCAGACAACATTTAGTGCTGAGCCTACATCTGGAGTTTCTCAAAGCACACCAAACAACAACTATTCACCATTCACAAGTTATAAACCAAATCCTAAGGTTCAAGAACAAGTGTCTCCTCAAGGTTCATCAAGTTCAAATAATCAGAGTTACGTTTCTGGGATATAGTGCAATATTGCTGTAAACATAAAAAATGGTCAAGATTTTACAGAAGCAGCTGCAAAGCAACATATCGCACTATTAGCTTCCGTTCTTGAATCATATGAGAGTCTAGTTGCTGGAAGGATCGGTAATCCAAACATGACAAAGGAGGATTAGGATCAAATTGATCCTAAAGAATTAGAGCTTATTGATATCAAATGGGGAATGGCGAGCTTAGTGAGGAGAACACAAAGGTTTATGGAAATAACCGGATGAAACAGTCTCTCAGGACCTGATTGTAAGCTTGGATTTGATAAAGCGAAAGTAACTTGCTTCAAATGCAAAGAAAAAGGGCATTTCAAACGTGAGTGTCCAAACAGGGAAGTAAACAATCATCAGAATCCGTTCACAAATGACTACTACCGACAAGCAATCTATCACAAAAATAGTCAACAACCATTTAATCCAAGACCTGAAATTGAAAACAAACCAGAAAAAGCTCTTTTGGTTAATCAGGATGATGAGAAGATTTCAGAAGGTTTTAGTTGGGATAAATATGTTCCTGGTGAGGGTCTTGCTATGATCGCGGAGATTGTTGAAGAGCCAGAATGTGTTGTTGAAACTGAGGAAGTCGGTGAAGTAATGAGTGAAGAGAGTCTGGCAGAGCTTGAAGAGGCAGCTGCAGAAGTTTATTATTATCAATCAGAACAGGAGATTATTGCTAATTCTTTTAAATCCATAATGTCTCCTAACATGTTTGATTCTTTTGCAGGATTCTTCAGCGAGCCAACTACAGGTTTTTGTCCACAATATGATGTCGAAAAAGCTCCGGTTGAAGAAATCATAGATGTTTCTAAAGAGATGAATGAAGAAACTCTGAAGGAGATAGCTGACAAGGCGCTGATGGTCAAGCTGAAAGAGGTAGACAAAATTCAAGAGTCAGTGTCTGTCGAAACGGAGTCTGTCAAAACGGAGTATGTCGAAACGGAGTCTGTCAAAACGGAGTATGTCAAAACGGAGTCTGTCGAAACGGAGTCTGTCAAAACGGAGTCTGTCGAAACAGAGTCAATCGAAAAGGAGTTAGTCAAAAGGAGTCCGAGTTCAAATCAGAAAATCTGGATATCAAATAAGGAGAAAAATCAGAGTCTGAGTCTGACGGGTTTGGTAAACCAAAAATTAAAACTGATAAAGAAGAAAAGGTTTTTGAAAAGATTGATCCAATTCCTGAAACACCATGCGAAAACTGTTTAAAACCCTGCATGGATTGTCTTGAAAAAGACAAACAGTTTCAAGAATTGAAGAAATATACTGACAACGTAAAATTTGATCTTAATGATGTGAAAGAAGCTTATGACACTTTATCACGTTCAATCAAAATGATTCAAAAGGAAAGTATAGAAAATGATAAAGCTACTAAGTTGTTCAAAGAAACTGTCATGGAAAAGCAGATGGTGATTAACATTCATCTGGACATAATCGCATCTTTGAAAAAGGAACTTGAATTGATGCGTATTGAAAATGAAAGAGTTGATAAGAAATTGATCAGTTATATTGCTTCATCTGATGTGATTGATCAAATTGTTCCTCAACTACCTGATGCTAAACCTGCTTTAAACAAAGTTCCACCCCCAATGTGGAATCATTATACACAGAAATATCCAGATGGGGTGGAAGCAACTTTGAATCTCAAGTTGAGAACTGTAGAGAATGAGTTACCGGAAAACATTGATGTTACATTCTCTCCATCTGACATCGACAACGAGTCACAAGTGATTAAAACTGTTGTTGATCAAGTGTTGGATGAAGAAAGTGATAACTCTGATTTCGGAACGGTTAAAACTCATTTGGAGAATTCCAATTCTGATTCTGAAGATGGCGGAAATTTTCTGGACAAATTCATCCCAAAATCAGATAAAGTTGTGAATGACGATTCGATCATTGTGGTTTACACAATGACCGGAACTGACAAACTCTATACTGATTTTGAGTATCCAATTCATAATGCAAAATTGGAAAATGTTGAAAAAGTGTTCATACTTGTGGAAATTGATATTTCGGAAGTTAACAACAACGCATTTCTATCAAAACTAAAAAAATCTTTTGTGAAACAACAACTAAACAACCCGGGAAAGAAAGAATGGATGGTTAACAATGGTCATAACAAAAGACATGGTAACAATTTCAAAAAGAAAGGTGTCGGTTTTGAGAAGAAAATGGCTAAAAAGGAGATTAAGCGAAAAGAAAAGTTGAGTGATGTATTTGTTGCTAGGAAAGAACACAGTTGTTGAATAAGATTATATCTTTAGTCAGAAAGCAGTTGACGATTTCAATGCAGCGAAAAAGTTGAAAGATGAGACCAACAGATCCACTTTTGTCGAATATGACAAAAGAATCTGTTATCGCTGCAATGAAATTGGTCACATGGCCAAACAGTGTGTTAAGAGGATTGAAAAACCAATTTTCCAGAAACTCAAACCTAAAACTTCAAATGATGTTAAGGGAAAAACACCGATGGTTCCCCCCATGCGTATTCTGAAATGCGGTGAATCTTTGAAGTCCGAGGACAAGCCAAAATCAATCTTTGAGATTGGTGAATCTTCAAAATCTCCAAAGACTTCAAAGGTTTATCCTAAAACGAAGATTTTTCAAAATCAATCATGGCTGGAGAAACCTAAACAATCGTTTGAAGAAAATAAAATGGAAAAGGTTTTAAAATCTGAGCCGACAGTTGTTGTAACTAACAATGAAAAATTGAGTTTGAATTAGACAAATTGATTGAAGAATTCCCACCAATCAAGGAGGGAGATCTAAAATCAAAGTCAAAACCTGTTGTTCCAAATGTTGTCTTCAACATTCCAAAAGTTGACGTGACTCATGATATTATTTTTGGTACTGTTTCAAATATTGAGAAATCTTGGGCATCGTTGTTTAAGTGAATGTCTTTGATGTGTGCAGGGGCTTCCGAGGTCGATCATCTCCAAGTGGATCATGGATAGTGGCACCTCGAGGCACATGACTGGGATGTTAGCACTACTCTATGATGTCAAATCAATTAATGGAGGATATGTTGGCTTTGCGGGAACTCAGGGAGGAAGAATCGTTGGTGAAGGAATTCTTACCAATGGAGTTATAACGTTTGATAAAGTGAACTACATCGTTGAACTTGAAAACAATCTGTTGAGCATATCACAGATTTGTGACAAGTTGTTCACAGTTCATTTTACAAAAAATGAGTGTTTGGTCATTAAACAAGGATTTAAAATTTCAGAAGATATGGTGTTGATGCGCGCTCCTCGTGAAAACGATTTGTATGTCCTAGACATGAGCGTTGCAACAACATCAGACAAAAAGGCGCAATGTTTTGTAACTAAAACAAAAGCGACTGAAAAAGAATCGAGAATGTGGCATCGTAAGATGGGTCACATTCATGTGAGAAAAATGAATTTCTTAGTTCACAATGATCTTGTTGAAGGTGTTAATCTGAAAATTTTCCATCTGAATGATGACTGTGTAGAATGCAAAAAGGGTAAGTAAACGAAGAAGTCACACCCAAAGAAGCTCTTGAACTCCATCAGACTACCGCTCGAAAGACTCCATATGGATCTGTTCAGACCGGTAAATGTGAAGAGCGTAAGTGGAGACCTGTATTGTTTAGTCGTTACTGATGACTTTTCAAGATTCTCCTGGGTGATGTGTCTTGAAAGAAAAGATGAAACGTTTGATTCGTTGATGATTTTATTCAAAAAGATGGAGACGCTATACAAACTGCCGATCAGATGAATTTGAAGCGACAACGGAACAGCGTTTAAAAACAACCGTATGCTTGAATTATGCAATGACAGAGGCATTCTTCATGAATTCAGCGCACCGTATACTGCACAACAAAACGGTGTCGCAGAACGAAAGAATCGTACACTGATCAAAACAGCTCGAACTATGTTAGCCGATTCCAAATTGCCGATATTCTTTTGGAGTGTAGCAGTTGCTGCAGCATGTTACACGCTAAATCGTGTTCTTACAGTAAAGAAGTACAAGAAAACCTGCTTCGAATTACTTCATCGCTATAAACCAAATCTGAAATTCTTAGAACCTTTTGGATCACCATGCACATTTATTGATCAAGATGGAAAATTTGGTGCAAAAGTTAACGAAGGTTTTTTTGTAGGTTATGCAAGTCCATTGAAGAGAGTATTTGTTCCATGCTTGGGGAAGATTATTCAAGTTTAACACGTTGACTGTCAAAGGTTTACTACTCCGGAACAACTTCCCAGAAATAGATTGCTATTCGATTATGATAAACTCTGGGAGTCATTCCAGATGCCGACTGAGCCAAGTGAGGAGGAACTAGCATACTTATACCAACAACAACAGTCTCTTTCACAAGATCAAATGCCGAGACCGTTGGTAGTTTCCTCGCCCACCATGGGTGCAAATGATCACGAGGCCGGTCCAAGTGGAATAGCACACGAACCCACAGAAGAACCAGCTCCAATATCTGACCAGTCTGACGAAGAATCGGAAGCCGATCCGATTTTTGACGAGGAACCAAATATTGCGTCTTCAGAAGCTGTTGATCACACGGGTGATCAGGACATAACAAATTTGCAATCGGAAGTGAGCGTACCTGATACAGTCATGCCGAGAACTTTGTCTTATCATCCATCAGAACAAATCATTGGTGATCTTCAAAGTGGAGTGAAAATGCTTGATCAAATCAACAAAGGGCTTACATGTTTTTATTCATCTATCGCTCCTTTACAAGTAGACTTCTCATTGAAATGTTTCATCTCGCAGGTAGAACCGAAAACATATAAAGAAGCATTGACCGAGGAAAGCTGGGTAAATGCAATCCAGGAGGAGCTACTGCAGTTTGAGAAAATTGGAGTGTGGAGGTTGGTGGATCTCCCGGAAGATCAAAAGCTGATCAAGACCAAGTGGGTCTTCAAGTGTAAGCGGGATGATAGAGGGGTTATTGTGAGAAACAAAGCATGTTTGGTAGTCCATGGTTTTAGTCAGTAAGAAGGCATCGACTTTACTGAAGTATATGCGCCCGTTGCTCGACTCGAAGCAATTAGAATCTTCCTGGCATTCGCGTCTTGGAAAGGATTCAAGGTCTACCAACTAGATGTCAAATATGCATTCCTTTACGGAAAGATCAAAGAAGAAGTGTACGTCGGACAACCACCGGGTTTTACCGATCCAGTGCACAAAGACAAGGTCTATCTACTCGACAAAGCGCTTTACGGTTTACACCAGGCCCCGAGAGCCTGGTACAAGACGCTTTCCCAACATCTGCTAGCCAACGGGTTCATCAGAGGGACTGTCGATAGCACTTTGTTTACAAAAGAGGTTGCAGGACATCTACTCATCGTGCAGATTTACGTTGACGACATAATCTTTGGATCGACGAACGACGAATTGTGCAAAGAGTTCGAGAAGGTTATGAAAAAGAAGTTTGAAATGAGTTCGATGGGGGAGATGAAGTTCTTCCTAGGGCTTCAGGTTGAGCAAATGCCCGATGGAATCTTCATACACCAAACAAAATATGTGAATGATTTGCTGGAAAAATTCAACATGTCCGAATCAACTCCAACATCAACCCCCTGGCTCAAAATCATGGGATATGTCCGGATGAAAGTGGTGAAAAGGTGGATGAGACGCATTATCGGTCGATCATTGGATCTTTAATGTATCTGACTGCATCACGCCCGGACATCATGTATCCAACTTGCCTTTGCGCCCGATATCAGTCCAGTCCGAGACAGTCACACATGACGATTGTGAAGAGAATTTTACGGTATCTCAAAGGGTGCCCAAGCACCGGCTTGTGGTATCCTAAATCTGGTGACTTTTCTCTTACTGGTTATGCTGATTCTGACTTCGGGAGCTATAAGCTAAATGAAAAGTCCACAACTGCTGGCTGTCAGTTCTTCGGAACTCGACTTATTACTTGGCAGTGCAAGAAACAAACCACAGTCGCTCTCTCAACCAGTTAGGCTGAATACGTTTCGGCTTCCAGCTGTTGCTCTCAGATCCTCTGGATCCAGCAGCAGATGAGGGACTATGGTTTGCAGTTCTTAGACACACCAATCTTTGTGGACAATGAGGCAACAATAAATATAACTAAAAATCCGGTGCATCACTCTAAAACGAAACATATTGAAATTCGACATCATTTCATCCGTGATTGCTATGAGAAGAAATTGATTCGAATTGATCATATACACACCGATGATCAGAAAGCTGATTTTTACACAAAACCCTTTGATAAAACAAGATTTAACTATCTTTTAAAATTGAACGGGTTGAAAATTTTGTTTTCTGGGAGGGTAATAGAGTGTGAAGCCGAGGAGGACGGCGATCAGAAGTGATCTACGTCTTGTTGTCATGTTTTTTGTACAGTTTATTTTCTGCTTTTGATAAAAACCAAAAACACAAAAATATGTTTTTGATTTTAGGGGGAGAAAGTTCACAGAAAATACAAAAACATGATAAAATTTCAAAATCCAAAAACAGTGAAAAAGGCAAAATGATAGTACATCAGCTAGACAGTTGCAGTACGCTAAAGAAACGTATAGTTTAAAAAGTGTTAAACAGTCTCGCTGATGATGTGCCGATAGGTTTTTACACATTTAGTAAGTTTGTTTGGGATATAAACCTAAAAGATTTCTTGCTTTTACGTGGGGAACATCTCTCGGATATATAGGTAACCCCTGAAATCCTGTTTGAAAGGCTCTATTTCTGACATACTAGGTCTTTGTACGTCTTGATATCTGGGGTATTATACCAGGACTTCTGATTTTGCGGGACCAATAGCCTAGTCCTCGTATAATACTTTGCACTGCTTTAAATATTAAAGCCTGCCCTCAGCATAAAAATGATAAAACATTGAAAAATGCTAATAATGTCCTCTTGTAAAGAAGATCCCCAAGGGGGACCCACCTAAAAGTTGAGCCATCATCTCTCTGATTTTGCGGAAGCAATAGCCTGAGCTCTCATGGCCTCGCATTAACCCAATTACAGATATCATTAGTGTGCACTCACCTGTAAGACTGAATATAGTGGTCTGGATACAAGAGTATATTCCGAGGTGGTACACGCGTATAAGTTAAGCCTTAAAACACTAATTCGTATCCTGAACAGATTGAAATTTGTGCGAAAATTTAATTTTGATCAGTATATCGGCAATCACTGTGAATTGTTTAATGCTTAGTATGAAATCAAAGCTTAACGGTTCTTGTAGCTTGTCAGCAACTGATATGATCCCCTAACACGCTCAACAAAAATATGTTTGTACAGTTTACTGTTTCTTAAAACCCAAAAAGATTTCCTATTTGTTTTATCAAAGTATTATAAAATCCAAAAAGATTTGATATTTTCATCTTATTTTCGACAACAGACGTTGGGGATCTGATGATCAAAGTCTCAAGTGCTAAACAAGTTGGATAATGTGGGTTGGATAAAAGAAAGTTTGAAAAATGTGTTGGTAATTGCTCGAAATGTTTAAAAGTTCATCAATTTGAACTTAATCTATTTCAGAATGTCAGCAAGATCAGAATTTGGTCAGCCAAGGTCATTAACTTGGACTTGGCAGGCTAAACAATTGACCAGGGTCATTAACTTGGACTTGGTTAATTGTGTGTGTGGTAAAAAGTTAATAAAAATAAAAATAATAAAAAAAAATTCAAAAATTGACCAACTCGCACGAAATGGCCAAGTATTTTATCTAAGCCAACTCGTACGAATTGGCCACATTGCTTCATTGTTCATTTCGCACGAAATGGCACGTCTATATAAAGGGTGCCAAATCGCTTGAAACCTCAGTTTCTCCATTCCGCACCAAACACATACTCTTCAAGCGATCTGAGGCGATTCATTGATTTCTTGAGATTCAAGCTTGAATCTTGTTAGTTTGTTGATCGTAATCTGTGTATAAGTTGGTTGGTACAACTTATAACATGGGAAAGGTAAGATTTGATGTCGATTTGACCCAGATTTAACTGAAATCAATTGAACTTCGATGAACAGAACATTAATCTTAGATCTAGGGTTGTTAAATGGTCTAAAAATCAAAAAAAAATTATATCAGTGTGTTCGGAATGTGTTATAGATCAGATCTAAGGCTTCAATTTGAACCAGATTTCATGAATCGCTTGAACTCCGATAACCAGATCTCCGAACTTTGATCTAGGATGATTTTGTGGATCAAAATGAAAATAAAACACATCCATGTACTCGGAATCTGTTATAGAACATATCTAGGGTTTCAATTTCATCATCAAATCATGTTTTAATCATCTAAAAAATTAATGTTCATAAACTTGATTTCAAACTAAATGACACATTGTTTAATGTTTCCAAATCATGCGGAATGGCCATTTTGCTTGAAACACCATTTCGCTTGAAATCCAACTCGTTTGAAACCCATTTCGCTTGAAAAAGGTCAATTCGTTTGTAACTGGTCAGATCGTTTGAAAGTGACCAATTCGCTTGAAATGCCAATTCGTGTGAAGTATGTTTGTTTTAAAAATTGTTCAAAAATGTTTAAATTGTTGATTGTGTTTATGTTTCAGGTTTCGAATGTGCAATTTGATCCATCCCACAACACTTGTTGTGTATACGATGAAAAGTTACCAAAGATGGCTGTATTCAAAGATATTTTGGAATTCATGAAACGTCTACCGATTCAAAAGGCATTGACAAATCAGCACAGAGTTTTCAGATCCCATATCGATCATTTCTGGAAGAATGCTGAGTATGACGAAGTGAATGATGTGATTAATTCAAAAGTCAGCATAGATGGTGAAGACAAAGATATCATTATCACTGAACAACTTATTAGAGAAGTGTTGGAGTTTCCGGATGATGAAAAGTCACCGACAGGGTTTCCTGAATGAATGGTTAAAGGGTGTATGCTGAGGATGGGATATGATGGTCCATTGAACAAAGCGAATTATTTGAAAGCATGTTTTCCGAAATCATACAAGTTCTTCATTCATTTAGTTGTTCATGCACTTAGTCACAGGAAGGGTGGTCATGACGTGATGAAAGATTACCAGATGTGTATGGTAACAACATTGGTTTTGAACAAGAAGTATAATTTTTCAAGAATTGTGTTTCACTATATGAAAGACAACATTATTTCGGGAAGTAACAGTTGGGTGTATCCTAGGTTCGTGCAAATGATGCTTGATCATGCTTATCCAGATCTAGTGAAAGATGAAGATAATGATCTATTGGTGTTGTATCACATGGATAACGAGTCGTTGATCAGATTATCCAGGTATCACAAAAATTGGCCAGAACCGAAGACAAAGGCAGAGTTCTTTGGATTCATCAAGAGTGCTAACTATGAAGATCCAGATCCTGTCAATCATCTGAAGTGGAGGAATGATGAAGAGATGAAAGAAAAAAGTGCAGCAGATGAATTAATGAAGTTAGTAGAATTCAAGGAAACACGTAATGAGTGGTTTACAAAAGAAGAAAAGAAGGAAAAAGAAAGAAAGAGAACTCCTAAAGTTCAAGCTGAAGAAGGTTCGTCTTCACAACCACAAAAGAAACGCAAAAAGAAAGATGTTGAAACTATGTTGGTTGATGAACCTGAAGAGGTTGAAATAGAAACAAATGTTGAAGGAAATCAAGATCAGTTATCTCCTGAAACAGAACAAGTGTTGAAAAGTATTGATTACAATCTTGAAGGTGGGGAAGCAGCTGGGAAGAAGGTAGTTGATGATAAAGAAAAGAGCTCTTCTGATCCTGAAGAAAGTGATGTTGATGCTGAAACTGATCAATGGATCAAATCAAACTATGATCCAAGAGATAGATTGATAAAAAGGAAAAGAAAGAGGAGTGCATACGATGATAAAGATGAAACGTATGTTCCATCACCAGAACATCTTCAAGATGTACAAACACCACCTTCTGCAGGTAGAAAGAAGTCAACGTCAAGGAAACGTGTTTAATCTCCTGCAGTGCGAAAGTTGAAAATCAAGCTAAAACCAAAACCTGTCCAGGAACCACAACAACCACCATCTTCACCACCACCTGAACCACAACCAAAATCACCACAAAAACAACCTTCACCACCACCACAACAACCATCACCACCACATTCATCACCACAACTTCGTATCTCTACACCAATTCATGAACAACCTGTTATAACTTCACCACACATCTTACAAACACCACCAACTTCACAACCACCAGTACAAACTACTCCTGGATCATCGGGTTTTAAAGATTTTCCACATGTTCCAGAGAATATAGCTCTTGAAGAAATTGGAGATTTTAGTTTCGTGAGCGATGAGCTTGTGAAGAAGCTGCAACAGAAGGTGGAAGAGGTGTTAGTTGAGAAAAAGAAGCTGGAAGATCGTGTAAAGATAGTTGAATCTGAAAATTCCTCACTGTTGAAAAAGGTTGAAGCTGATTAAGCTGATATTGATATAATGAAAGTTCGAATAGCTGAGTTAGAAGAAGAAAAGGCTCGGAGAGATGAACAGAATGAATACTTCAAGCTGAAAAACAAAGAATTGGAAGCCAACAATGCAAAGAAAGAACATGAGTCTTACATGACGATGAAAGTGTTGGAAAACTTGATTGGAAAGCCGGTAGAACAACAATTTGAAGAGATCGAGCTTGAAGAAGTCAGAGCATAACGTAAAGCTGAGATTGAAGCTGAAATGAAAAACAAAGGAGGTGTTCCAATTGAAGGTGTTGTTGAAGTATCTGAAAGGGCAATTGTAGTGTCTGAGCCGGAAATAGATCCAGAAACATCTATTCTTAATCCTTGTCCAATATCTTCGGTATCTGGTGAGATTGACGATAATGAAGATGATGAAGAAGATGTAGAAGATGATGAAGATGTTTTGAAAGATGATGCAGATGATGTTTATTCTGCAAGTAGTCATGATGATGATGATGGTAATGATGATGATGATCAAGGTACTACAGGCATCAAAATCTCTGAAGTGTCTAATGAAGAGAATATTGATGAATATCTTCATGATGATGCCAATGAAGAATCAGAGAATGCAAGTGGTGAGGGGGAGAATGATGATTCTAAGAATGTTGCTGAAAGTGATAATCATGTGTTAAGATTAATTCTGCGTCTTGAACATGGTGTAGAGGAGGGTGAAATTCTGCACACTTATACCTTAGCTGAGATAGTAAAGATTACGCATGTTGATGAAAATGAATTCAAATTTGATTTTGAAGAAGAGTTGAATCAGTTCGACATCAATCAGCAGCCTGAATACCAGTACAAATACGTTGAAGACGCTGATAATTACGACAGAGTTGAAGTTGAAGATTGTAGTGATGAAGAACAGTCTGAGAACATTCACGTTGATACTTCTAACTTTCCGACGCTTGCTGAGTTCTTCAGTCAAGCAAACGAAGATGAATTGCGAAGGAAAGTTGCAGAAAGTGTAAAGAATAAAAGCTTTAATGAAATGTCAAAAGATGAACAGCGTGAAGAACGTAAGTAATGGTTCAGGAAAGATACTGAAAGGAAATTCAAAAGACCGCTGAAGTACTACAAAAGATATAAAGAAGTTTCTCTTGGTGATATCATCAGTTGGGGGTATCTACCACAAGTGAATGCCTATGCAATTCGAAGAGAGTTTGGCATTCAGTATTTCGCGTATATTCAAGACATAATGTCTCTGCCATGGTGGGATGTAGAAGAATTGTCCAAGGTCAGAACATTGTCTTATCCTGTCAGGGAACGTGATATGCCTACTTGGGGTTTAATGAAGTTTGAAGCGTTCAAAGAATTCAAACACCGGAAGCCGCACTATCCAAAGAAAGTGAAGAAGATAGATCCAGTGACCGGCATTGAAGAAACTATTCTGCAAATTAAGAAACCAAGAGTGATAAAGAATATTCCACTGCCAAATATGGAGCAAGATTTTCACAAAGGGTTCTTATGTTGGGTATACAGCTATATGTCAACTGAAGCAGTGATCACATACAAAGTGAAGAATGAGGTCATATATGTGACATCTGTGCCTCCACGGCCATCGAACAAATACCAAATCAATGAAATGTTGTGTTTTATACTTGGGATTTGTATAAATATGTGTATCATTTGCACATATCAATTCTTGTTCGATTTCGAGCTCTAAATCGCTTTCTGGAAAGTTATACGCGAACTGGTGTGTAAACATAATCAGTTTAATGCAACGAACACTCCGGAATAGTGAAATAGGCTTAACATACCTTAAATAACCTTTACATAACTTAGAAATAAGTTTTGGAGGGTTTGGTGTGGCGAAATCAAGTTTATTCGCTTACAGGGACTAATTTTGACAAACTGCGAAAGTATGCCAATTTGTACTGTAACGAACATTCCAGAACATGACCATAAGTTAAACATACCCTAAATATCCTTTACATATCTTAGAAATAGGCTTTGAGGGGTTCGGTATGCTAAAATAAACTTTATTGACCAATAGGGACTAAAAGAGTCAAAAAGTGCACAAGTTTGCACTTTCGCGCATATCTTACGTTCTGAATACATCCGGACATCCAAAAATTTATGTAATCATTAAAATATTATGTTTTAGTGATTGGCTTGTCAAAAATCCATTCGTCACGCAATTTGGACCGTTTTTGCGTCCGTTACGACTTCCGTCGTAATTAACCGAACAACGCAATCGTACAGCCAAACGAACCGACATCCGAGATATTTTTAAGCATATTTTAAGTTCCCTATACTTTAACTTTATTTTAGAGCCTTGAAATGGGGTTAACGGGGCTTAAAAGTGCCAAAAAAATCAAGTTTTACAAGTGCAGGGACCATTTTTGAAATTTCTGGCGTATTCAATGAACCTAGTCCATTTTGAAGTGTTGATGGTTTTCACCCATGGTTTTGCAAAACCATGGGCTGGTATTCAATGAACTTAGTCCATATTAGGGGCTCCCATGGTTTTAGAAAACCATGGGCACACATGTAAGGTCTAGATCAAAGCTCAGTTTTCGAGGAACGATCTTAACGGTTCTAGAAATCCTATATATACCCCATCCATTTCACTTCAAAACCCACAATTTGAAATCTGATTTATGCTCTCTAAGTGGAAGTATATGCTTCCTACCTGAGAGAAAAATCGGAATCAAATCTTGCGGGGACCTTCTGTAAGTGTTCTTTCGTTCTTTTCATTCGTTTTAGCGTTAAAGTCAAACTGCGTTTGACTTTCTGCATTGACCAGTTTATGGTCAATGTGAAGTTCGTTTGAACTTCATAACGTGAGCGTAATCACAATGGTTATAGTCCTTAGTGACTATACCTACTGATTACCACGTTATCAAGGCTCAGTGACGAGTCGAAGTTTCGGCCAAAATGCGCATTTACGCGTATTTTGTAACCAAACTACTCTAGGATATCAAAACCATTTGTTTTGATATCCAAACCTATTTTCTAACTTAACTAAACATGTTCTAGCATGTTTAGCTCGTCACTTTTTAGATTAGTGCTTGTTTAGAGTCGTAAGTCAAGCGAACTAAACACCCGCTTAGACTTTCGAACACGACCCGTTTGGTCGATCATTAGGATCCGACCAAACATGTTTAGTGACCATAGTAGCATAGGGAATAACCTTCCAAGGTTATAACTTATGGTCACCTAGTTTAGATGGTTGTATGATAAGTAGTTTATATGCCTTAGGTAAATGACCAAAATGCCCTTTTCATGCATAATTGGTAATTAAGCATATGTAACCTAAAATTTTGTCACATAACTGATTATACAACATGATTAAACTTGTATAGGCATATAATACTTGTCATAGGACTAGTTAGACGTCTCGAACGCGCTTTTGCGCAAACGACACGTTAAAGTAGCTTAAGCTACCTTAATGGGTCACAATGGGTCGAAAGCACTTAGGTTAGGTTTCGATTTAGGATGTAGACTTTGTTAAACCATGTCATATGAGTTCCAATACTCATCTGGTTTACAAAACCTCATCCTATCCGATCTTCCGACTTAGGTCCGATTTAATTATATAGTTATTAGGTTGCCGATTGATTCCGTGCTCCCTCTAGCTTTGCTTGGTTATTGTTCAAGACCTCTAAGCATTCTCAGGTGAGTACATAGTTCCCCTATTTTATTGTTTTCAATTGTTTTGGGGTGACTCATATGTGCTAAATGTTTTCGAGGTTTTATCGATGGTTTTCAAAACGATTTTCGATATTATAACAATGGTTTCAAAAACGATTAAAATGGTTTATGTTAAACCAATAACGATCTTTGATTAAGTGAACAAACTTGTTGGTTGTATTTACATAACGAATAATATCCATTAGTTTTGGCCGAACCGACCAGTATTAGGTTATGATACCATAGGATCTGACAAATCCCGTTATTGCACTATACCCATGGTTATGTGTGGGTGTTTTGGGTAACGACTGAATCTGTAATTGTTAATTTACCCTTTGGTGGTTTATTAATGCGAAAAGCGATAGGCGAGATAGTCGAGTCACGAAGGTTTGGATGTTATTAGCGAGACAATCAAAAGTAGTTTTCACAATCTAAAACGAGAATGATTTAAACGATTGGTTTCAAAGCGATTTTGATGAATTGAACGAATTGGGTAAACGATTGGTTTTAAAGCGATTTTAACAAATTGAACGATTTGGGTAAACGATTGGTTTTAAAGCGATTTTAACGAATTGAACGATTTGGGTAAACGATTGGTTTTTGGTTAAGTGTTTAGATAACGGGACGGGTGTAATGTGATGAAAGCATGGTGGATACGCCGCTGGTACTTCCTATATATAAGTGTTTTCATCATATTACATACCGTGGCGTTATTTAGTTCACTTGGGTAAACGATTTTCAAACGATGTCACACAAACAAGGTTTTCGAAATGATATAAACCATACGAGATTTATTAACGAGTTTTATTAACGATTTAATACGAGATGTTTTACAATTTGCTTTACTAAAACAAATGTTTTCGAGTTAAGAATCATGGCTACAAGATTTTATAAATCATAACCAACTTGATTTGAGTTGGTTAATTATGTCGCAATACTACACGTTTCAAAACAAGGTTTTTAATTAAGTATTGCAACATGTAAACTAGCCATGAATCCGACACTCTAAAAAACCTATGTACTCGCCAGCATTTCTTTGCTGACTTTGTTTACACATATGTTTCAGGTGTTGTTGAACGATGTTGATTGCTAGGATGCATGCGTCACATAGGTTCTGGACGAGGCCTTAGTGACATAAAACTATGATAGTCGATATAAAACTTGTTTGCTATGTGTTAGAACAATGTTAATGTTTAATATTATCAATAAAACGAAACAATTTTTGTATCCATGGTTATGAAACGATAATTTTGTTACAACACTCCCCACCGATTCCGCCGCGATTTGTTGTTTTACGCGGTCGGGGTGTGACAGAAGAGTTGGTATCAGAGCTCATGGTTATAGGGAATTAGGTTATTAGTAATGCTTTGACCTAGTCTATAACCTTCCTAGGACCCTAACGCGAGTTTACTTGCGTTTAGCCATAAAACAATACCGTCACCTATCCTTAGGCGACAACCACAACAAGAGCACAAATTTCGAATCTACTTTGAAGGCCAATCATCTGTTCTAAGATGATTTATTGTAAGGTTTTGAACCCTTTAAGTTTTCAAGGTCTCGTCAAAGTTTGGGTCTTATAATGTGAACATGTGCAAACTGGAAGGGTGAATGCATGTACCCTGAGTTTTCTGTCTAAGGCTAGAGTGTTCGTACAAATCCATAGTATCAGACCAGTCACTCTTACCTGGGAACTCTTGGGGTGAGTGTTCACTTATAGGAGAGCATGTCTTCAGTGATACGTTAATATGACCCGTTTACTTTGATAAATCACCGTCTCATTTGTTTGCCTTAGGTAACAAACAAATTATCGCAATTTCTATGCGTTGTTGTTCAGTTTTAATTATCCGATAACATTTCACTTGTTTTCTCCTATGTCCTTCATTCCTCTAGAATGTCTCTTCATCGCATCGACACTCAAATGTCCGAGCAAACTGCCAAATTTTCCCAGCGAATAGGCGAAGTAATCCTGAAGACTGTGGAGTTAGGTATCGCCATGTCTCGTCTCAACAATGAAGCCACCCAAGAAGCATCGAAAGAAGCAGAAGCCGAGCCTTCAAAAAAGTCAAAGAAGCGTAAAGCTCCAAAGGATCCGGTAGCCGTTACACCAAATCAAGCAAAACCTAGCAAGGTGGCAGCACCACCAGCCAAGAAGCCGTACTTAGGAACTGCTCCTCTATGCAATCTGTGTAACCTCCACCACGGTACCAGTATCACATGTCGGAAATGTTTCAACTGTGGACTCATTGGTCATTTGGCACGAGACTGTCGTCCAGTCACTGTGCTAAACCAAGCTTTTCAGAACCCCGTTCAAATTCAAGCAGATCCAGCACAGGCTCGTTTTCCTCCTGGTATTTGCTACACCTATGGCGAGACAGGTTATGTCTGGGACAGATACCCAAAGATTTTTAATGCAAATCCGACCCATGAATGAGCATTTGGTCGATTAGAAGAAGCTGCTGCTTTGAATAATCCGAATCTTATGTGTATATTTCTAGTGTTTTCCTTTGAATTCGGAAACAATCGATTTTGTTTATAAATAAATCTTTATTTGCAATCCTAATGTACAAATATAGTTGCATGTGTGTATGGCATACCCCTACGATACCTACACCAAAGAACCATATTTGTAGTTCTTTCGTTCATATGATCGCTCATGAATTCCTCGAAAATTCTAAGTGCTCGCTTCATAGGATCTGACAAATCCCATTAGTTTTGGCCGAACCGACCAGTATTAGGTTATGGTACCATAGGATCTGACAAATCCCGTTATTGCACTATACCCATGGTTATGTGTGGGTGTTTTGGGTAACGACTGAATCTGTAATTGTTAATTTACCCTTTGGTGGTTTATTAATGCGAAAAGAGATAGGCGAGATAGTCAAGTCACGAAGGTTTGGATGTTATTAGCGAGACAATCAAAAGTAGTTTTCACAATCTAAAACGAGAATGATTTAAACGATTGGTTTCAAAGCGATTTTGACGAATTGAACGAATTGGGTAAACGATTGGTTTTAAAGCGATTTTAACGAATTGAACGATTTGGGTAAACGATTGGTTTTAAAGCGATTTTAACGAATTGAACGATTTGGGTAAACGATTGGTTTTTGGTTAAGTGTTTAGATAACGGGACGGGTGTAATGTGATGAAAGCATGGTGGATACGCCGCTGGTACTTCCTATATATAAGTGTTTTCATCATATTACATACCGTGGCGTTATTTAGTTCACTTGGGTAAACGATTTTCAAACGATGTCACACAAACAAGGTTTTCGAAATGATATAAACCATACGAGATTTATTAACGAGTTTTATTAACGATTTAATACGAGATGTTTTACAATTTTCTTTACTAAAACAAATGTTTTCGAGTTAAGAATCATGGCTACGAGATTTTATAAATCATAACCAACTTGATTTGAGTTGGTTAATTATGTCGCAATACTACACGTTTCAAAACAAGGTTTTTAATTAAGTATTGCAACATGTAAACTAGCCATGAATCCGACACTCTAAAAAACCTATGTACTCGCCAGCATTTCTTTGCTGACTTTGTTTTCACATATGTTTCAGGTGTTGTTGAACGATGTTGATTGCTAGGATGCATGCGTCACATAGGATCTGGACGAGGCCTTAGTGACATAAAACTATGATAGTCGATATAAAACTTGTTTGCTATGTGTTAGAACAATGTTAATGTTTAATATTATCAATAAAACGAAACACTTTTTGTATCCATGGTTATGAAACGATAATTCTGTTACAACACTCCCCGACGATTCCGTCGCGATTTGTTGTTTTACGCGGTCGGGGTGTGACAAGATACATTCATTTGTATGATCCGATGTGGATTGTGAACTGCTCTGCAAAAGATATCGAGTGTTTGTTTGTAAACAAGATTGGTTACAAAGCTGAAGATAAAGACCAAGCATTGCAGTTTCAGAAAGTTGCAACAATATGTTTTCAGAAAGGAATCAATTCTGAAAATGCATGGTCGTCTAAGTGGAGGAAGATTGAAAAAGAGGAGGCTCTGAAAGCTAAAAAAGAGAGAAAGGAACGTGAAGAGCTTCGATGTAAATGGATGAAGATGCAAGCTGAAGAAAAACTGAAAGCTGCTAAAGAGAATGAAAAACTGAAGAGTTTGTTAAAGAGAAAGCCGAAGCCGAGAGAGGAAAAGTTCAAGTCTCTGTGAAAGGAAGTTTTGAAGACAGGCTGACTGAAGACTCCGGCAATATCCAAGGGGGAGTTTGTTGGTACACAATGTCTATCGCCTATGTCATCAGTCTAGGTCGTATCGTTTGAATGTAATAGGGTTTAAAGTGTAAAAGTTAAGTTTATGTTTGTATGTAAGCCATTTCGTACGAAATGGACTTTGTATTGTCCAGGTCGCACGAATTGGACTTTGCCAATTCGTGCGAAATGGATTGTCCATTCCATGCGATCTGGAATCCCTATAAATAGGGGTGTTGGGTTTTCCATTTGTAACATTCTGGTGAAATCTCTCACGAAGTGCTGTCAAATTCTCTGCATGTATTAACGTCTAATATCAATGGAAAAACAGTTTAAAGTGTATTTCTCTGCTTCTACTCACATTCTAACACCGATTCAAGGTTACTAGATTGTTTCTGCCTCTCTAGTGACTTGATTTAACTCTGACCAACTCGTATTTGATTGAATCTTGATCCTACAGGCTCAAATGGTTGAGCCATGAAAATAGTGGCGTCCACCACTGGTGCAATACTAAGAGATCCTCCAATGACAGGGACACCTCTGATCACGTCATCGATAACTGGTACTGTGCCAGATGATTGTCCCGTCTCATGAATCGGGAGAGGAGCGTCATCGTTGTCATCAATCCACCCATTGCTAGTGAAAGCACATCGGGGGTCTACCTGGCTGGCAAAAGCAGCAGGGTTGACATGGAATGATGAAGCAAACTCAGCCATACCAACCATCTGTGAGGTCGTGATAGGTATCTCTGGTAGAATGGATCTGGGTGAAGTCTCAAAATCTGGCTCGCTACTTGAGTTGTTGATCTCGATGACCTCATGCTCGTGCGACATCTGTGACACATTTGTAACCGTACAAGTAATTGTGTGATTAATATGAATAGTAACACATAAGGCCCAAATAAACAGAAAATCACGTATGCACATAAACACATAAGGGTTTTCATACATGATAAAATTTTCCATGTTTATTTAAAAATCTTGGCTTCCAGAATTTTGGACTTTAAATCTCAAAATTCTTCGGTTGAAGTCTAGTGTTTTCTCCGGAAAACATCTAGTTCGCTAACAACCATTGGCTCTGATACCAACTTCTGTCACACCCCAAATCGTCGCAACAAAATATAAAACGTAGTGGTGATGGAAGTTGGTGCCAATTTCTATCTTGATGTTCGATGCATTAAATTGTTGGATAATATTACTTATTTAAAACATAGATTTTAAACTTGACGTCCCAAAACACGACATAACCATGACATGATAAAGTAGTCTTTGATCCTCATGGATCTTATTACATTAGTCCCAGAAAGTTTAAAAAGTCAGTCCAACATTTTAAGTGACAAAACATGCATCGACAAACACAAGATACGCCATAATTTCCGAAGCTGAACTCAAGTACTTGTAGAACACGTTTAAAATCAAGTGTCAACACAAAGGAAGGTGAGTTCACAAATTCAAATTTTAACAATTTGATCCAAAGGAAAACTTTCTAATTATGTGTTTATTGTTAAACATCCATATAATATTTTAGAAAGTCCATTTACTTCCTTAGTAAAATTCATGGGTCATCCGTCGTAAGTTCAAAAACCCGACATTAAGGCATTTTCCCAAGTTTTGTATATTAAATTCATAGCGTCAACGTTCAGACTCGTATGTTAGCTAGGCAGTACGAACTATATATTTACCATGCAGGGATAATCAATGCTAGACAATAACCAGAATTTAAATTCATCGTTTGACTTGACACGGGGCGACCGGTCACGACGGGGTTGTCCACCCGATAGATCTACCAACAATTCATCGCGTGCAATCACTTAATCGATTAAACGACATCATGGGCGCAGGGTCCATATTGGGACCATGTATGATGTCTGCCTCACGTACAATATATATATATATCATACCAATATGACAAATTTAATATATGATGTTGTAAGAATCCCCTGAAATCCCCACCAAAATGTAAGCCTATGCTATTACTTACTCTCTTGAGACCAAGCAATATTCGTTCCAACCACACCATTGTTTTCCCCCGAAAACATATATTTATCAAAAACGTTTTATCTCGAAACGTATAATTTATCAAACTCAATATATTTCCAGCGAAAATATACAATTTATATTAAAAGGTATGTTTTAATCCAAAAACATTATTAAACCCTTTTATTGGCGTGTTCTACCCCCAAAACATATACAAAGCAGTAAAAAGAGGGGTTTAGTGACACTCACCTTTGGGTGCGTATTTTTAAATAGCGCAATCCCACAGTTTGATTTCTACACATCCTATTATATGTAGGAACGATTTATAATATATCACTAAATCCTAAGTTTCTCTGTTTCTTAGAATTTTCACATAACTTTGAGATTTTCTCGAAAATCATCGTTTTTGATTATGTTGGCACGTTTATATATATATATTTAATATTTTTGCGACTTGAACGATTTTATTGGTGACCGTTATCCTGTAAATCCGTTAACACTCCCGTTTATACGCAATATATCTACGATTTGCGCGTCGTAATATATATACATAAACGTTCACATAAATTATTATCGAAACACGAGAAATCTTGTTAACTTATCTATTTTGTTATTTTTAAGGCAAATGTACATAAAATATCTTATATGTATCAAATTTCATGCTCGACAAACAAGTTACACATTTAACGCGATTTTTACCGTTTCTACCGCACAAAACGCACAAGTATACATGCATAATCTAAATTTCCAATATCATGTTAAAACTTAACATATTTTCACATTCACATGTTTAAATCACATAACACATCTTAACACATAAGGTTCACCCAAAATCTATCCATACTAGTGTTCTTCGAAAAAATGCGTACTTTACGATTCGGTAACGTTTTCGGGTGTCGGAAGTCACGTATGACTAACCAAACACCAAGTAAACTTAAAATTAGTTAAAATACTTATTTTTAAACTAAAAATATCAGTTTACGTACTGATCTAAATCAGTTTTATAAAAATCATTCGAAAAGCCGATTTTTGACCGTTTTAACGCATAGTTTTGCACTAAACATTACTATAATCATCCCAACTCGAAATGACTTGATATTTTAACACAATACATATTATTTACTGATTAAAGTAATGGTTATAATCAGATTAGTGCAGTTTTTGTGTAAGTCACATAAATCATGCGATTTCACGTATTTTACAACTTCTAATGCACCAAGTAGAACATGCAAAGCTAGTAAACATTATGACAAAGTTATATGTCACTAAACACTTTAAAATATCCTTATTTAGTGTTTATAATCTGATTAAAACTGATTTGTATTAAATCATACTCAAATCATCCTTTTATGATCACATATCATCATGCATGTCTAAGTATGTGCATCTAATGCACCCATATCATAAAACCATCATCCTACATGATCTTAAATGCATCAAAGAACATATTTATTTCATGTTCATATAAATCAAAACATGTCCATTCCATTAACATCTAATCATTTTTACATAAATGCAAACATTCTTTTATTTATAAACATGTGACAAAAACTTACATACATGCATACATATATATATATATATATATATATATACTAGGTTATGTACCCATGATTTCACGGGTTTGATCAGTTTCAAGGTTTTAGGGTTTAATGAAAAACGAAACATAATGTAAATATATGTATATGTGTCGTGTATATATATATATATACACGACACATATACAAACATATATGAACTTCCAAAAGTTCACTTTTTATCATATTCATCTTCAAATCACAAGACCCTTTTAGAACATTCTTTTATGACATCTTTTTAACCCATGCATGTAATCCATCTTTCAAGAATCAAATCAAATCAAATCAATCAAGAATCATTCAACAAAATCAAAACACAACTAAATACACATACTCATATAAATTTTCAGCCATACATACATATACACACTCATTTTTACTTTGTTTAAAATCTCGTTCATTGTTAGTTTCAAGTTTGTGATTAATTCCAAGTTCAAGAGAAACCTTCCAACATCTCTATCATCACTATAAATCAAGAATGTGGTTTTGAAAATAAGTTTACACCTTCAAGATTTCTTAGTGGGTTTTTGAAAAAGATGATGATGTGAGGCCTTGTTCTTGCTTGAATCTTCTTGAAATCACCTCTAAACATCCATATTAGCTTGGAATCACCATGGAATGCCTTTGATTCTTCAAGAAATAGTTTGAAAATTTTGATTGTGTGTGTGTAAGGGGTGTTCGGCCGAGCTTTAGAATGGGAGGGAGAGAGAGAGAGTAATTTTGATCTTTGGATTTCTTGAAGTGCAGTGTTATAAGTGTTGAAATGATTACTTATAGACATGAGGCTACACTTGGTAATAAATCACAATTCCAAGAAGAGGTGGCACCTCCCCTAGCCACCAACTTTCAACCTTCTCACACACTACACGAATCCACACACACATATATATATACACATATATGTATTATAGTGTAAAAACAGATATTTTACTGGATAGCGGGTATTTTATTTAGCGTTTTAATCCCATTTTAGTGTGTTTTAAATTATTTTTATCATTCTATAAAAATAATCACACAAAATTATTACTGAAATAATTACCAGTTGCCTTGACTGGCTGCGTTGACGGTATTTCGTCTAATGCGCGCAGTATCGCGCGGTACGCGCTCAAACTCAAAAAATAGAGTTTCTTAGCGTTTTAATTTATTTTTCCTCATGAATATGATTAAAATTATTATTCTAATCATAACAGACTATTTTTAGGATTTTAACACTGATCGGGTGGTGACCGACGTTCGTTTCGCATTTTAACTGTTATGCGATAAATGTTTATCTTACCGTTGCCAACATAATTTTTACCAAGGTTTAAATTTACCAACTCATTAAATATCATATATAAACATCATAATCAGTCAAATGCAGCCTTTTTATCTATTAACAACACATGTTACAGTTGTACGGTATGGCCTGAAAAGCCGGGTGTCACACAGCGGAAGTCTTGGAATATAAAATATTATTACAAACCCAAATGTCTGAAAATACCGAAAGGATAAATACATACGATCTTGCAATAATAAATCCACAGGCGGATCATAAAAATGTACAAAATGAAGTTTAGCAGACTTTAGGGCATCCTAAGGATTTGCAAGATCCTTTATTAACACCAAGCAGCTCCCAGCCAATTACAAGTAGTACCTGTCACTTAGTCCTTTGAAAATACATCAGTTTACACTGGTAAATACAATTAACCGACTCTATTGAAAACATTTATAAAATTGATTTAAATGCACAAGGCACAATTATTCTTTTATAACTTGGGATAATTATATAAAATAATCTTGTATATAGATTTATATGTTTGTCGTACGATCAGGGCCCAGTATAGAAGCCGAGACAAGATTAATAGACACACCACTAATATAGTCCCACAAGGAATATCCTCACGTGTGGTTATATCTCATATCTTAATTCCCTTTTTGGGGGAAAGAAACCATATCGCAACTGTCAGGTGTATGCCTACACCCCGTGCTTAGGTCGTGGCCATTTGCATTTAAATGAGCCGAGGATATCCAGGACACGGTCATATTAACCCCCAAAAGTTTATATATAAAACAAAACAGATTAAAATGAGTTACGTCAATGAATTAACCACTAATCGATTAATTATTCCATACCCAACCAAGCTGTAATAATTTACCGTATCCCAAGCCCGTATAAGGGAAAATAAGTTAAAAGTATTTACCTGAGCTTAAAATACGAGATTTGATTACTTAGCCGTATAATCTAATCAAACTAGTGCAAGTAGCTTTTACCGGGGCTCCTAATCTGGAATGAAGGTTTTATTAACCTATTAGATCACTAACGGGTCTTATTTAAGTTGTAAACTTAGACCGGTTAGTTTAAAGAAAGGTTTATGGTACGAAACGCTAGATTAAGCGATGACCAGATTGGAATGTAATTTAGACCCGACAAATATGGAGACTTGTATTATATGGGTAAACTAAATACATTCTGGAATTTGAAGTTTAAATGATAAGATTTGACCCGTTTCGGCTAATTTATATAAACTAGTCACATAAATCGCACCATATGCGTATAAGCATAAACGGGTAAGCAGATGAGTCATATACAAGTTCCATAAGTTATTATGCTTTAAATATGTCATGATATTAGTAGGATATCAGCAATTATGCCCAAAAAGAATTTTAAACCGTAAGGGCATTTTGGTCATTTTAAGATTTATAAAAGAGGTTTAAACATAAACTGATGTTCTGGTCTAAAAGATTCTATAAGATGTTATAACAGTAGGATATCATACATATGTGAGGTTTAACATTTATGGCCAAATGATGCACCGTATGGGCATTTTGGTCATTCCACATATGTTTTTAAGGACAAAATTGGAAGTATGAGTTCATGACTTATACCTACTGTAAAAGTATTTAAATTTATTTATAAATTCAGTAGGTAACAAGTCTTGGGTGCTAAATATGGTTTTAAACCATACTATGCACCTAATTAGCGTAAAAGTCGACAATTGACGATATTTGCGATGTTTATGAAATTCTAAGATTTTCATCAGCCTTGAATGTTTAAAATATTTTATTTTTCATATAAAATCAGTAGGAAAAGGTTTGGCATGTTAGTCATATGTAAATCTCATTTTATTAACAAAAAGGGCATTATCGTCAATTATAGAATTTATACAAGAACTCTAAGTTATGGTCAGTATATAATCTGACCCAACATTCCAAAAATCCCTAAAAAGAATATTTTAATAGTAGGTAATGAGTTTGGTGCCAAAATTTAGGTTTAAACATGATTTATGCACAAAAGCGTAATTTAATTAAAAAAAGTTAAGTTTTACGATATCTTGCATAACATTAATTTGAGAATAGAAAATTATGTCAAATTAATTTAGACATGTTTATATATCAGTAACTAAGTTATTTGCATGCTCATATATTCACAAATCTTGTTTTTAGACTATAAGGGCATAATAGTAAAAATTAAGCATAATAACGGAACATGCGCAAAAACTCGGATTTCTAGTATGATCGTGTAATATAACCTTATAGGGTTATGCTACATTATATTACGATCACAACGGAACCTAAAATCAGTAGCAAACTAATCTAATTCGGTTTATAATCGAAAGTCAACGCATAAGTCAAACTTCGCGACTTTCGATTGCGAACCGACCCTAAAACTGGGATTGATGAGCCGAACATGTTTACACATGTTCTAATAATTATTACCAGGTTGTTTAAATGATAAAACGTATTTTAGAAAGCTTCTAAACATATATCGCAATTATTTCAAAAACTGCCCCGTTGACTTTTTAAAACAATGTTACGTTGACTCGTCAATTGACCAAGCAAACGTGATTATTAGGAGGTTCCCTTTTGAGGGTTAAACACCTACCTAATTACGATCACATAGCCATATTCGTTGCGAACAATGGCTTGACCGTTTACGGTCTAACTAAAAGTCAAAGCGTTTTATCGTAAACGCTTGACTTTTCGGCTTTTTAAGTCAAATAAAATGAACTAGTCACGAAAGGACACTTACATATGGTCCTAGGGACTAAAATAAACTCAGAGGGTGCTTCCCATAATCTCAGGAACTCCCAATATAAGAGTTGTAGAAAGAACAAGAAAGGGTGCTAGTGATTCAAGTAAAATTCAAAGCCTATTTATAGTTTTTGAGATTGGACCAGATCTTGCCAAGTGTTTAGAGGAGTTATAAGATCATAACATATGTAAAACCAGGTTTAAAAACCAACTAACAAGTCCCTAGTTTCAGCTAAGTGGTTTAGAGATGTGTGGAGAACAAACAAGGACCCAAAACAATAATTCAAAACGACTTGCTACTAATTGGTCTTTGGCGGCCCGCGAACGAGACAAGCCCAGGACTATGCGGCCCATGAGCTGGCCCAGTTCGGCATAACATGTTTCTGCTTTGGCAGTTTTAGTCCATGTTTCATTTATATGCATTTTTAACTTTCAAAAGTTACATTTTTTGGCACAAAAACATCTATTTCAGCTGATGTTTACTGTTTGTTCTCTAACGGCACGCGAAGGGCAGACCCTAAGTGCTTGTGGCCTATGAAGCAGCCTTGTCCAGGCAACAAATATGCTGGTTAACAGTTCTGGTCCCTGTCTTTATGTTCAGCTTTTAAAACTTTCATAAATGACATATAAGGCACCTAACTTTCTAGTTTCATGTATAATATTAGTATAACGTATAAAAACCTTTAACGTAAAATCTTAGGCATACTTAGGGGTTTGGCCGAGAGTTATGGAGTCCCGGGTCTGATTAAAAGGCCTCACTAAGGCATAGTTTCGTTTGTTGTCGCTTTTAGTCCCTTGTCGCATAAATTTATGCGTATTTTCGATCTATGGCATCTAAGCCTTAAACGGCTTATATTAGGACATCCGGGGGGTATGACTGAGCATAAAGGAGTTTCTAGTTCTTTTAAAAGATCACCCTAAAGCGTAGTTTCGCGCGTTGACGGTTTTAACCCCTTAATTGCGAACTTGCGCGCATTATCGTGAAATGCCATAAAAACCTTATATGGCCAGTATTAGACACTCCCGAGGGTATGACCGAATATTACGGCGCTCCAGTTCGCTTAAATGATCCTTCTAAGGTGTAGTTTTAGACGTTGACGCTTTTGGTCCCTCTAACGCGCAAATTTGCGCGCATTAACATTTTATTGCGTCAAAGCCCTATGTTATCCATATTAGGCATTCTCGAGAGTATTATCAAACGTCACAATGCTTCAGGTTCGTTAAAAGATCACTCAGAGGTATATTTAAACATGTTGACATTTTTAACCCTTCGTCGCGCAAACTTTAAATTAATTACGTAAATGGCTCCTTTCGACCAATAAATGGCTCATTGGCGAATATGGATACCGTGTAAGGTTATTCAGAGGCTTAGTTTAAGCATATTAACACTTTTAGTCCTTTTTCATTCAAAGTTTTTGATTTTTTGCAAAATTAGTCCTTTATAGTCAACATTTGACTTAATTAGGGTTTAGTACACGTGTCAACACATCATTGGACGTGATTTTACGAGGTGTTACATCCTCACCCCCTTAAAAGAAATCTTGACCTCGAGATTTGCTCAAAAAGATGGAAGTACTCTTTGTCGTATAATGGACTTAACCTTTATAGAATATTCGGGGCCTTTGTGGGCACCCCCGTTGACCTTTATAATAGGTACATGTTTTCTTTTGGAGCTTCTTAACCTGTCGATCCTTATTCGACACTGGTTTCTCAACAAACCATAAGTTTTTTGTTAGCCTACACATCAATGTGATAATGCTATCGACTTATCAGCTAGACATATCCTCAAATCACAAGTGTGGAACACATTGTGAATTCCACCAAGCTCCCTAGGTAGATTTTAGCTTATAGGCTACTGATCTTTTCGTTATTCGATCTCCTCAAATGGTCCTATATATTCAGAGTTTAATTTGCCCGTTACATCAAAATGCAGCACACCTTTCTAGGGTGATACTTTCTGTTGAATCTTATCCCTTATTAAGAACTTAAGAGGTTTGCGACTCTCATCAATCATTGATTTCCTGCCGATTACTGGCAGCTTTCAGACGACCACAGATTTGTATAATCTTATCCATTGTCTCCAGGGTAACTTCAGGTCCTGATAATTTGGACTTACCAAACTTCTATCCAACAAACGGATGTTTGACATTCTTTCTATACAAGGCCTCCAAAATAGTAGCCTTGATACTTATATAACAACTATTAGTCATAGGAGAACTTAATTATTGTGAGATAGTCACTCTAATTATTACCTAATTCAATCTTAAAGAATAGCTACTCTCATTGTTAGTCGAACAAATCGACGATCCTGGGCAGCTGATAGTAACTCTTAATCGTTACCTAGTTAGGGTTATGGTAATCATTGCATAAGCGCATTGAACCATCTTTCTTAAATAATAATAATACTGGATCTCTAAGAATGACGAGCTAGGCTTTATGAAACCTTCTCTAAAAGCTTTTCTGATTGGCTCTTAGTTCTTCCATTCCCGTCGGTACTAACCGATATGGAGCTTTTACAATAGATGCAGCCCTAGGTGGGATGTTAATCTTAACTCTACTTGCCTCTCAGGAGGTAAACAGGGTAGTTCCTTGGAGAAGATAATCAAGACACACAGAGATTACAGAGATATTCTAAATCTGAGGCTTCAGTTCATCTATCATTACCTGTGTCAGATAAATGACACATTTACTTTACAAGTGCATGGATGCCTTAATTAGTGACACTTACAAGGACATTTCTATTCTGGATATCTTCTTTGTATACCATTCTAACTTTAGTACAATATGACCATTGGGATATCTCAGTGGTTCCATGCATTAAACCTCCATACTGATCAGGCATGGAAGCAATCTATGGAACACATTAAGATACACCAATCCTCATATGGCGCTTTTATCATACAGTCTAGTATTCGCAGTTGATAGAAATCAATGAGATAATAAAATAAAATAACATATATTGTCGTACTCCATCTGGAGAGAGAGTACTCTAGATTTTTATGAATGAGGATTTCTGACAAGAATAGAAGAAATGGTTCCTATGATTTACGTTCGTAAGTTTTACCTTATACTTAATATCTGGAATTCCTATGGGAAAACTCTAAAAGTTTGCTAAGCTTATGATATGTGGAAGACTTAGTAGTACATGAATCAAATAGAATTCTTAGCAATAATATCATTGATCACAATAAGGGATGTACCTAGTGTCATTATTGATATGAACTGCCTCTGGCATTCATTAGGAGGGTTTAGGCGCCCCCATTCTTTGTCTCTCTATACTTAGCTATACCCTCTTTGACAGTTTTAAGGCAGTTAGTTCTGATGTGGCCCTTAATGCCACAGCCGAAACAGACTGCATTCTTTATGTTTCTACATTCAGGGAACTACAAATGCCACACTGCTTTGACCTTTGGTCTGTTAGACACTGTCCCAGTGCCTTTTGTTGTAGGTCTTGCATACAGGCTTCTTAGATTTCTAGGAGTTATCCTTCTCCCTTTTCCTTTTTCCGGCAGTCTCAGCTTTGACCGATTTACTTCCTAACCCATCTAATGTGAGTGGCTGAGATAGATCCATAGTGTATTTATAAGAAGCAGGCTTTGAAGCCTTAATATTCCCTCTTATTTCCGATGCTAAATCACCAATATATAGTGCATTATGCTTAGATTATGGGTTAACCGAATAGGGCACTTTTCCAGACAATGAATTAGAGTCTGTAACATACTGTCGACAGTTTAGATCCTTCATGGTGAGAGTCAGAAAATTCTTGTTCCACCTCTTCCATTTCGTGTCACAGACAACAGGTTTTTCTGATAAGGTCTATAAACTTGGACCATCCCATATTGTATGAGGGTATCTTTCCTGTGGACTTTATTAATGTCTTCACCAACTAAGGGCATCGCCATTGAATGACTGTGATACATACCTCACAATGTCCTTCCCAACATAACCGCTGATACACATAATGGTTTCTATTTCATCCAACAATTTCATGCAATCAATGGCCCTTTTTTTCGCCATTGAAGTCTCTTGACTTGCAAGAGACAAAGTACTTTTAAGTGCATCCTTTAGAGGAACGGGCTCCTTGCTATATGTCATCTTATTCAGTTTATTCTTCGTATTCGAAGTATGAATAAAGCTCTTCTCATGAGCAGAGGAATGTGTTTTAGAGCAAGTAGCATTCGGCTCTTTGAACCTTTTCATGACCTTTCTCATAGCCTTTCTAACAGCTGCGTCAATCACTGCTTAGAGATTAACTCCATTAATATTGAGGTTCACGTTTGTAGTATCATTCGTATTTGTCGCATCATTATTATCGCGACTGCTGTTTGCCTTATCCAAGCTTGCCATACTCGAAGCTTGGTACTAAACACCAAATTAAGCAATTGCTTAGTTGCATTACAATAGTTAGTCATCATCCTGATGACTTAACATACATCAATCATGGTATCAATAAACCGTACTGGCTATTTAAGTTTCAAAACGTTCCTAATGAATGTTAGTTAAAATATATCAACTTCATTTAGCCCATGTCACAAGAGGACCATTAATGGCTGTTAAGGTTCGGTCCGAGTCCATTACCTCTTTGACAGGTGATCAAAATGTCACAACTGTCCTTGTCATATTAACGATTTTGGAAAGCTCGAAAGCTCACCACAAGGACTTTTAAAATATGTAACATGAGCCCGTCACGAAGGACATATAAATATATCATATAGGCTTGTCACTATGGACATTAATAGTCATATGGCACGGAGGCCTTGTCGCAAAGGACATATAGGATATGGCACAAAAGGCCTGTCATGGAGGACATTTTAATATATAAGTCATAATCTTATTTGATCAGAGACTTTAAGGTTTGAATATAGTTCTTCACCTTTGGGCAGAGAGTCATAGACTACTTCTGTCGTTGCTTTGAAAGACGATTTATTTTGCCACATAGGCAAATATATGGACATCACTAACTGATGTTTATACATATATATATATATATAATTATCATAATTGAGGATATTAATCATGATCTTATCGATCTTATAGACTATAAGGCTTGGACATAGTCCAGCATTTTTAGACAGGGGGTTATAGACCACAACTGTCGTTGTCTTATTGGACAACAAGTTTAGCCCATTGGCACTTCATCACAAACGGATGTTAAATAGTGTGATCATTGTATTAGATGATATTAGTCATGATCATATTGATTTTTTAAACCATGAGGCTTGGACATAGTCCAACATTTTTAGACAGGGGGTCGTAGACCACTACTGTCGTTGTCTTATTGGACAAAAAGTTTAGCCCGTAGGCACTTCATCACTAACGGATGTTTATATTTTGATCATCACATTGATGATACTTGCCATGATCTAATTCGATCATATAGGCTTTAAGGCTTGGACATAGTCCAAATACCTTGATAGCTGGTGTGGTTTCTCAAGTCACACTGCTAGGAGTGTTAACATGTTCTTAGATGTTAACAAGGATTAATTGTCTTAAGAGGGTTTTACCATCATAGCATGTCTGTATTGACATATTGGCTAGGTTATACCATTAAGAAGACCTTTTGAAATTATTTAGCAGGTCGATAAAGTTCGAATAAAATTGATACTATTGTTTGAGAAAGGACGAAATGAATACCTATATAAAATGTTCAAAGCTTCCCATAAATTATTAGGAAATTTACAATAGTGCCTTAATCGGGACTTTTAGTATCATATTTGTCCACAGAGGACTATAAAATTTTATAAGTCCGTATAGGGACTATAAAATATCATAAGTCCGTATAGGAACTATATTAAAACAGTTTGCCCATGAAGGGACTATAATGAAATATCATGTCTAGAAAGGGGTTAAAATGAAATATCGTGTCCACTAAGGAACTATAATGAAATCTCGTGTCCACGGAAGGACTATTTCGAAATAGCATATCCCCAAAGAGATTTTAATGAAATAACGTGTCCATAAAAGGACTATATTGGTACAGCATGCGCCACAAAGGACTTTGCTGAACAGATGCCCTCACAGGGACTTAAATTAAAAATATGTCCATTAGGGAATTATAATAAACAAACATCCGCACAAGAACTATACAGAAAAGATAGGTCCTAATAGGGACTTTGAAGCGATACTAGTCCATGTGGAAACTGAAAGGAAAATATATAAATCCATATAGGGACTATAAGATATGTCAACACTGGGACTATAGTGAAACGATATGTCCTCAAGAGGACTATGATGAATTATTATTTTCGCCAGGGGACTTTGGTGAAATAACATATCTACAAAAGATTTTAATGAAATAACATGTTTACAAAAAGACTTTATTGAAATAACACGTCCATGTAAGGACTATAATGGAGTATAATGTCCATGAAAGGACTATTTTGAAGTATAATGCCCACGAAGGGACTATTATTGAAATATAATGTCCTCGAAAGGACTATATTGAAATATAATGTCCTCAAAGGGACTATATTGAAAGATAATGTCCTCGAAGGGACTACGATAGACAAACATATATACAGAGTTTTATCAGAAGAGGTAGGTCCACACCGGGACGAAGATGAAATAATATGTCCTTAAAGGACTACAATAATCAATGCCCATACAGGGACTTAAAGGAAAATGGAATATGATGGAAGAAAGGTTTTCTAGTGTCTTCCTTGCTTGATTCCGATTGTTTCTCTTCTTTGTTTGCCGTATGCTATAGTGACACTGAAGTCCTCAGTGAATAAAATAAACATTTCAAATCAGGATCTGTTGCAGAAGTAGGATCCAAGGATTTAATGATAAAGAAACGACATGGATCACGGATTGGGTTTAGACTGGTCTAATCTAAGTCTGGAATTCCAAAACTTGGAGATAGCAAATAGGGATTAATAGCATCCACATGCATCATCTTCAATATGGGAGCCTCAGGGATTTCCTGGTATGGACTCCACTAGTACAGACTTCAAGATTTGAGCCTCAGGGACCTCTGGTATGGACTCCGAAGTCGGTTAAGAGCTTAAATAGGTTTGGTTTTGGGAATAGGTCCATAAAGGTCTTTCCTCCAACCGATCGCACGCTTATCCTAGCCGTGGTATGAAGCTTGGCATTTCTTGGCTTCGGACGGGAAAAATCTCCATCAACGGCTTCTTTGCTTGGCGACATATTTAAAACACATAAATTCGAAAGCAATGTTTACTTAATAGGGATGAGAGCATTCCTATGTTAAGTCTAGAATCAGAAGGTCTAAGGAATATGCTATTGTGTCATTTGAGATTAAACACTAAAGGCAAGTGTTTAATTCACTCAAACGTTGGCTCTGATACCAACCTGTCACACCTCGATATTTACTGCTCAGCCCGATGGGCCTGGTGGGGAGTATTGTGACGTAAGATTGGTATTATCATAGTCGAACATACACAGAATAGCACAACGGAAGTTTTGGAATATAAAATATTATTACAAACCCAAATGTCTGAAAATACCGAAAGGATAAATACATATGAGCTTGCAATAATAAATCCACAGGTGGATCATAAAAAAATGTACAAAACGAAGTTTAGCAGACTTTAGGGCATCCTAAGGATTTGCAAGATCCTTTATTAACACCAAGCAGCTCCCAGCCAATTACTAGTAGTACCTCTCACTTAGTCCTTTGAAAATACGTCAGTTTACACTAGTAAATATAATTAACCGACTCTTTTGAAAACATTTATAAAATTGATTTAAATGCACAAGGCACAATTATTCTTTTATAACTTGGGATAATTATATAAAATAATATTGTATACAGATTTATATATTTGTCGTACGATCAGGGCCCAGTATAGAAGCCGAGACAAGATTAATAGACACACCACTAATATAGTCCCACAAGGAGTTATCCTCACGTGTGGTTATATCTTATATCTTAATTCCCTTTTTGGGGAAAAGAAACCATATCACAATTGTCAGGTGTATGCCTACACCCCGTGCTTAGGTCGTGGCCATTTGCATTTAAATGAGCCGAGGATATCCAGGTAACAGTCATATTAACCCCCAAAAGTTTATATATCAAACAAAACAGTTTAAAACGAGTTATGTCAATGAATTAACCACTAATTGATTAATTATTCCATACCCGACCAAGCGGTAATAATTTACCGTATCCCAAGCCCGTATAAGGGAAAATAAGTTAAAAGTATTTACCTGAGCTTAAAATGCGAGATTTGATTACTCAGCCATATAATCTAATCAAACTAGTGCAAGTAGCTTTTACCGGGGCTTCTAATCTGGAATGAAGGTTTTATTAACCTATTAGATTACTAACGGGTCTTATTTAAGTTGTAAACTTAGACCAGTTAGTTTAAAAAAAGGTTTACGGTACGAAACGCTAGATTAAGCGATGACCGGATTGGAATGTAATTTAGACCCGACAAATATGGAGACTTGTATTATAGGGGTAAACTAAATATATTCTGGAATTTGAAGTTTAAATGATAAGATTTGACCCGTTTCGGCTAATTTATATAAACTAGTCACATAAATCGCACCGCACGCGTATAAGAAGAAACGGGTAACCGGATGAGTCATATACAAGTTCCATAAGTTATTATGCTTTAAATATGTCATGATATCAGTAGTATATCAGCAATTATGCCCAAAAAGAATTTTAAACCAAATTAAGTCCCGTAAGGGCATTTTGGTCATTTTAAGATTTATAAAAGAGGTTTAAACATAAACTGATGTTCTGGCCTAAAAAAAATTGTTAAAATAGTTATTTTATGATGTTATAACAGTAGGATATCATACATATGTGAGGTTTACCATTTATGGCCAAACGATGCACCGTAGGGGTATTTTGGTCATTTCACATATGTTTTTAAGGACAAAATTAGAAGTCTGAGTTCATGACTTATACCTACTATAAAAGTATTAAAATTTATTTATAAATTCAGTAGGTAACAAGTCTTGGGTGCTAAATATGGTTTTAAACCATACTATGCACCTAATTAGCGTAAAAGTCGACAATTGACGATATTTGCGATGTTTATGAAATTCTGAGATTTTGATCAGCCTTGAATGTTTGAAATATTTTATTTTTCATATAAAATCAGTAGGAAAAGGTTTGGCATATTAATCATATGTAAATCTCATTTTATTAACAAAAAGGGCATTATCGTCAATTATAGAATTTATACAAGAACTCTAAGTTATGGTCAGTATATAATATATAATCTGATCCAACATTCCAAAAATCCCTAAAAATAATATCTTAACAGTAGGTAATGAGTTTGGTGCCAAAATTTAGGTTTAAACATGATTTATGCACAAAAGCGTAATTTAATTAAAAAAAAAGTTAAGTTTTACGATATCTTGCATAACATTAATTTGAGACCAGAAAATTATGTCAAATTAATTTAGACATGTATATATATCAGTAACTAAGTTATTTGCATGCTCATATATTCAAAAATCTTGTTTTTAGACCATAAGGGCATAATAGTCAAAATTAAGCATAATAACGGAACATGCGCAAAAACTCGGATTTCTAGTATGATCGTGTAATATAACCTTATAGGGTTATGCTACATTATATTACGATCATAATGGAACCTAAAATCAGTAGCAAACTAATCTAATTCGGTCCATAATCGAAAGTCAACGCAGAAGTCAAACTTCACGACTTTCGGTTGCGAACCGACCCTAAAACTGGAATTGACGAGCCGAACATGTTTACACATGTTCTAATAATTATTACCAAGTTGTTTAAATGATAACACATATTTTAGAAAGCTTCTAAACATATATCGCAATTATTTCAATAACTGCCCCGTTGACTTTTTAAAACAATGTTATGTTGACTCATCAATTGACCAAGCAAACGTGATTATTAGGAGGTGCCCTTTTGAGGGTTAAACACCTACCTAATTACGATCACGTATCCATGTTCGTTGCGAACAATGGCTAGACCGTTTACGGTCTAACTAAAAGTCAAAGCATTTTATCGTAAACGCTTGACTTTTCGGCTTTTTAAGCCAAATAAAATGAACTAGTCACGAAAGGACAATTACATATGGTCCTAGGGACTAAAATAAACACAGTGGGTGCTTCCCATAATCTCAGGAACTCCCAATATGAGAAGTTGTAGAAAGAATAAGAAATGGTGCAAGTGATTCAAGTGAAATTCAAAGCCTATTTATAGTTTTTGAGATTGGGCCAGATCTTGCCAAGTGTTTAGAGGAGTTATAAGATCATAACATGTGTAAAACCAGGTTTAAAAACCAACTAACAAGTCCCTAGTTTCAGCTAAGTGGTTTAGAGATATGTGGAGAACAAACAAGGACCCAAAACAACAATTCATAACAACTTGCTGCTGTTTGGGCTTTGGCGGCCCGCGAACGAGATAAGCCCATGCCTATGCGGCCCACGAGCTGGCCTAGTCCGGCATAACATGTTTCTGCTTTGGCAGTTTTAGTCCCTGTTTCATTTATATGCATTTTTAACTTTCAAAAGTTACATTTTTTGGCACAAAAACATCTATTTCAGCTGATGTTTACTCTTTGTTCTCTAACGGCACGCGAAGGGCAGGCCCTAAGTGCTCGTGGCCTGCGAAGCAGCCTTGTCCAGGCAACTCATATGCTGGTTAACAGTTCTGGTCCCTGTCTTTTTGTTCAGCTTTTAAAACTTTCATAAATGACATATAAGGCACCTAACTTTCTAGTTTCATGTATAATATTAGTATAACGTACAAAAACCTTTAACGGAAAATCTTAGGCATACTTAGGGGTTCGGCCGAGCGTTGCGGAGTCCTTGGTCTGATTAAAAGGCCTCACTAAGGCATAGTTTCGCTTGTTGTCGCTTCTAGTCCCTTGTCGCATAAATTTATGCGTATTTTTGATCTATGGCATCTAAGCCTTAAACGACTAATATTAGGCACATCCGGGGGGTATGACTGAGCATAACAAAGTTTGCAGTTCTTTTAAAAGATCACCCTAAAGCGTAGTTTCACGCGTTGACACTTTTAACCCCTTAATTGCGAACTTGCGCGTATTATCGTGAAATGGCATAAAAACCTTATATGGCTAGTATTATACACTCCCGAGGGTATGACTGAATATTATAGTGCTCCAGTTCGCTTAAATGATCATTCTAAGGTGTAGTTTTAGACGTTGACGCTTTTGGTGTCACACCCCGAAATTATCAGAGCTGGCGTGACTGGACTGGTATCTTCATTGCACAGCGGAAGCAAATAAGCTAAGAATTCTAGAAAATTAAATGCCCATAAGTACTTGACTCCACATGGTTCTCCTATTCCAATCGTGCCAAAATTTTTGATATGCAACATGAGAAAGAAACATGCGAAAAAGTCAACATAAAGTTGAGCGAGTTCATAGTTTGTTTTGGAAAATATTTAAAACAAATCTTTTTGATAACCGGTTTGTGAAACATTATTGAGAAAATGAATTTAAAAATCATTTTCCTGTCAAGTTATATGGAAACTTTGTATTTGTAACGCATTATGTTCGTAAAACCATGTATTTGTAAACTCTTGTATTTGTAATGTTCGTATAACCGTCAATGCCCACCTTGACTTTGACTCCATGCCCGCATAATCCTATGCCTTGAATTTGTATAAAACCTGGTATGTAATTTGTAAAACCCCAGTATGATAGCAAAAAAGGAAAAGATCACCAATGGCTTGCAAGGCCACTGATATGTGAGACGGTGTAGGAAGACTCAAACCTAGCAAAGTTGTACCGGGCTTCCGGCTGGAAGACATAGTCACCTTATGGGCCTCACTGGTCCTCATGGGTGTGGGCTCGCTACACCCAAATAGATCTATCACTCATGCCCCTCGGTCCTACATGAGGATTGATGGCCTCAAGTATACGCCTACCTAATCTCATGATCTATGGTTCTTTCCTAGGCTAACCATACCAATTGTATTGTAAGTAATCCTTTTGTAACATGTATTTTACCCCAGTCTCTCAGACTGAATTACCCAGCTAGTCTCTCAGACTAACTCCCCAGTCTCTCAGACCAACTCCCCAGTCTCTCAGACTGAATTACCCAGATAGTCTCTCAGACTAACTCCCCAGTCTCTCAGACCAACTCCCCAGTCTCTCAGACTGAATTACCCAGATAGTCTCTCAGACTAACTCCCCAGTCTCTCAGACCAACTCCCCAGTCTCTCAGACTGAATTACCCAGCTAGCCTCTCAGACTAACTCCCCAGTCTCTCAGACCAACTCCCCAGTCTCTATATTATCACCAGACGATCCCATTCCTAGTCATGAAAATCATTCACATTTCGATAATACGCATTTGTTTTGTAAAAAACAGTATATTTAATATGATTCATTCATAAACCATTTGAGTTCCTTGAAATCCGTTCGTAACATGTCTTAAAAATATTAGTTTTCGTTCTTTCAAAAACCTCGTATGTTCCTGCAAAACGTGCTTTGTCTAAAATATGCAGTCTTTGTTCATCGAGAACTTTGTGTGTTTTCTGCAAAACGTGCATGTCTTTCCACCCCAAAAACATTTATAAAAATGTAAAACCGTAAAAAGGTGGGGTTATGAACTCACCTAGATATTCCTGTGCAAAGCTAGCAATTTACGACTCCGTGATGTCGTTTCCAAGACGTGAGTCGCTAGCGTGCATTCTACAATATTCCTAACACGGAATATCTTATAAGTTTCTAAATAAACACAGTAACTAAACTACGTGTCATCGAGCTCTACCGAATCGTTAACCGAACGATTCAACGGTAAATTGTTAACTTAACGAAAACGATTAAGTCATATTTGATAAGTATCGTTTATTGTTGATAATAACCAATAAGTCTTGAAAAGACTTGATTCTCGAGAGATTTAAAAATAACTAAATATTTATATAAAAATATATAAATATATCGTTGTAAGTGCGTTAGCCGTCTCGAGTAGTCATACGTGTATAAAAAGAATATTTATGTGAATTAACATATAACAAACTCGTACTATGTATCGCATCTCGTATGATCTTTGTCAAAATATTCGTATATGCCGTTTAGGCGTATAAAATAAATATGAAAAGTTATATTTATTCTATAAAAGAATCGTCGAGTTGTCGTGTTTGAAAATAAATATGACTATATTTATTTTATAAAAGAATTCGACTTGTTTGTGTCGGAAATAAATATATAGCTATATTTATTTACAAAAGGATTTGTTTTGTACGATATTAAAAATAAATATATAAACTATATTTATTTTTATAAAACGAATTCATGTCATTTGGTATTTGAAATAATATGTAAACTATATTCAAGTTTACAAAAGAGCCTTCGTTTTGTCTGATGTTCGAAATAAATGTATAAACTATGTTTATTTTATGATACGAAGGCGTGTTCGGCGTTTGAGATAATATAGAAGTTATGTGGAGTTTATAAAGTTTTCGAGTTGTCGTATGAAATAAATATAATAACTATATTTATTTTAATAAAAGGAAGTCGTCGAAATTAATAACGTACTTGTATTTTGTTTTTCTAAGAGATTGTTTGAAATCGAGTGTTCGTCTTATAATAAAAACGTGTTATTTTTACGGATGTTCTCGAAAAACGGGCATAGTTTCCTCTGTTTTTGGACGCCCCCGACAACACAGGTTGTCGTTATTTTATCAAAATCCAACATTATTCAATCAAGATTCAATTAAACTGTATGTAATTTTGTCAAATATATATCAAATGTAAATTATAGTCAGTCGGTTCGAGCTCGTTATCACGTGGTATAAACTATAAAAATAACGAAATAATCGCGCCGTATATCTTCACCAAATTAGTGTCGAAATGTCGAACGGTTTGACCGAGTTTACCGGACCTGACCATGATTGACCGTTGACTCAAGTTGACCAGCATTGACCAGTCAACCTGCAGTGTTGACTGGTTTGACTCGGACCCGAACTGAGTTGACTCGGTTTGACCGAGTCAAACCGAGTTAAGCCAAACATTAACCCGAACACCGAACCCGAGCCACACCGAACTTGTATCTTGACCCAAACCGAGTTGAACCGTGGTCGCCTGAATCTGAACCGGAGCCGAAACCTGAACCCGAGAACTGTATAACAACCATCACCATCACGTTACCAACACTTGCTGCCCCTAATCCTTGTATACGCGAACCCGATCCAAAAACCGAAACATTATTACTTGGTGAAAGAAAGAAAAAGAATAACTAAATAAGATCTGAGAGAGCTCACCGGAACCCACTGCCGTAAAACCCACCGCCGCCGGAAACAGTCGCCGGAAAAACGAGTAGCCGGCCGTGGAACCAAGCACCGCCATCAGCCATCATCATTCTCATCGTCATCGGGTCATCATCAGAACAGAAAGATAACAAATCCATGTCGATTAACACTTGAAATCAAAAGAAATAAACTCAAAAGAATCGAAAGAGGTGAGATGGCTATACCGGAACCTGTCGTTGTGCTGCCGCCGTTCGACTCCTCCGCCGCCGACGCTCACGGCGGCGCGTCTTCTTCTGCTGCCGACATCGGAAACGAGAGGGTAAGGGGGTGTGTTGGTGTGGGTATAAAATGGGAGGTGATCGATTGGGTGTGGTCGGAACACCGGCTCCGGCAGCCGGCTCCTCCGATGATTGTCTGCCTTCATCGAGCAGGGAGAGGGAGAGAATGGTTTTATGTTGTTGACTGGTGGTTGAATGGAAGAGGTAGTTGAAGTCGTGAGCTCTGATGTTTTGTGTGTGTATGCAATATATAGGCATAGATCTTATATAGAGATTTTAGAGATACTGGGGATCTTGAGTAGATTTTACAAAGATTTTTAAATCTTATAGAGACTTTGTAAATCTTGTAAGATTTTATAAGATTAGTTGTAGATTTAGCTTGTGGGTTTTTGGGCTTGGGCCCAAGGCCCACAAGCCCAATCTCCGTGTTTAAACGGCCCGTAATTCCTACGAGACCCGTTTTCGCACCCGTACTCCATAAGCGTCGAAAAATTTTAAAATTAAAAGGCGTATAGTAGTGGCATTTGTCGTGTGATGCGTTCGTTCGTCGATTACGGTAATAATTGCGAAAAATTATATAGTTGCCGTCTTTAATCCGTTTTTCGATCTGGTTTTAACTACGATTTTTAAAATTTAATTACAAAACAAAATATATTGAAAATTTAAGTTCTGAAGGTAGCACGCGTGTCCGATGCTTCCGTCACATTACCGGTGCGTTTCTTGCAGTCACGTTTCTCGTTCCTGTTTGCGTTTGTGTCGCACGTAAGCCTTATAAATTCACAAAAAATAATTTCATATATATAGAATACTCGTAGAAAATCTGTACTTGTCGGCGATGTTAGTATTCTGTTCGGTTTCAATTCGTTGTCGCTTAATATTCACCAGATCTTTCCGTAAACCACCGTTCACGCCCTGTAAAGCCGGTCAGCCGTTTCAAGGCACTCCAAAGGCCAAATTGAGTTAATTTGCGTCTTAAACACATTTTATTGTCGTGTTAATCACCTGTTAATCACGTAATTAGGTGCCGTAAATCACCGGTTGTCACATTCTCCCCCTGTTAATGAAATTTCGTCCTCGAAATTTAGACTACATTAACTCCTTAGAGTTACGTTGTGTGTAGGTAAATATGAATAGTATCAAAGTGGATGACCACAAAATCGAATAAAGACTTATTCGAATCATGTGAATTCAAGGATATTCCTCAATAATAAGAACCCAACGGTTTAGAAGAAATGTGTCTCAGTAATTGATGTCAAAGGAAACAAGACGTATAGGTACAGTCACTAATGTGACTAAGTTAACAAGGATCCAACAATGAACAGGAACTTCGACCAATCGAATTCCATATGAATGTTCACAATAAGTAAATGAGTTCTAGAAGCAATAACATCCACTGGATGAACTTAGAATCAACAATCTCAAATGTACTAGTTTGCATGAAACGCTCGATCGTGATCAGCACAAGCTACAAGGTATACCGACACCACAAGGTGTCGCAATGAATGAAACAATTCATTAATAGGGGTGATCGAACAAGTATCACCTGTGTTTTGCAGTCAATTGAAAGCGCAATGAAGTAAATATGAAAATTTGTTTCTAACAGCATCATAGGATTTTCAATTGAAATTTGAACATCAAAGAAATAATGTTTTCGATCAAAGACGAAGAAGCAATGAATATCGTAAAACATTCGATCGATGTTGAAAGGACCGTTAGGAGGTACACCGGAATATGAAATGAATTTTGTGTACCCTTGTCTTATCACACGATTGTGTTAAGACTGTTGTAATGTGATAAATCAAAGCGGATTTAATTTAAATCAATAAATAAATAATTAAATCCATGCATAAGATCTGTAAACGAGTTTAGCGCAAGCTTCAAATAAGTGAAAATACCACCACAAAGTGTCGAAATCAACAAACAATTTAATGGAGTCGAATGCCAAACAAGTTTACTTCGACTCGGAACAAATGAAACACTTGTTAAAACGAATTTTGAATATGATGCTCCCAATACATCATATGATGCTCTGAAGTTAATATGTGTAATGGACAAGTTCAAACAATTGAACTTGGTTTCGGCGCAAGGCGACAATAAATACATGTATCGACAAGAAAACTTTCGGCATGGTTGTAACACCTGTGTCATTTCAACCATCAAACAAATGCCAAACCAATGAAATATTGTATTTCATACTTTGGACTTGTAAAAATATGTGTATCGTTTGCACATATCGACTCTTATTCGATTTCAAGCTTTAAATCGCTTTCTGGAGGGTTATACGCGCTCTGATGTGTAGATATAACCAGTTTAATCCAACGAACACTCCGGAATAGTGAAATAGGCTTAACATACCTTAAATAACCTTTACATAACTTAGATATAAGTTTTGGAAGGTTTGGTGTGGTGAAATCAAAGTTAAATCGCTTACAGGGACTAAAGTTGACAAACTGCGAAAGTATGCCAATTTGAACTGTAACAGACCTTCCGGAGCATGACCATAAGTTAAACATACCATAAATATCCTTCACATAGCTTAGAAATAGGCTTTGAGGTGTTCGGTATGCTAAAATAAACTTTTGTGTCATTCAGGGACTAAAAGTGTCAAAAAGTGCACAAGTTTGCATTTCCGCGCATAACTTACGTTCTGAATACATCTGGACATCCAAAAATTTATGTAAGCATGACTACATTATATTTTAGTGTTCACCATAAGAAAAATCCATTCGTCGCGTCATTTGGTTCGTTTTTCGCGCTTATGCGCATTCCGTCGTAATTAAGCGAACATCGCGTTCGTACGACCAAACGAACCATCATCCGGCATATTTTTGAGTATGTTTTGAGTTCCCTATACTTTAACTTCATTTTAGAGCCTTGAAATGAGGTTAACGGGGTTCAAACGCATCGAAAAAGGCCTTAAACACGTGCAGGGACCATTCCTGCCACTTTTGAAACTTTTCTGAAACTGGGGGGTCAGTGGCGTAGCGCGACTGCATAGGCCCTCACCGTCGCGCTACGCGACTGCCTAGTCTGGGGCAGAAACATGCAGAAAACTCATTTTTCGCATTTTCGGGACCGGATTCGATGTATCGACAGCTGTTTACAGTTGTTATCCACTCCCAAATCCCTTGCCAAGTGTTGATTCCCTATGGTTAGTGGCAATTTAGGCACCATAACATTCCGACACTTGTACGGACATGATTAAGGCACGATTTTCGACAAACGATCCTAACGGTTCGGGTATTCCTATAAATACCCAACCCACACAACATCAAAACCCACTAGAATTCTGATTTTGAGAGCTCTAAGTTGAAACCATTGTTTCATACCTGAGTTCTTGGATCGGGATTAGCATTCGGGGACCCTTCGTAAGTATTCTTTCGTTCTTTTCCTTATATTACTGCTTTTCGAGTCAGAAAGTCAAACTTTGTTTGACTTTCAGCGTTGACCAGTAATGGTCAATGCGAAGTTCGTTTGAACTTCGCAACGTGATTGTAATCACGATGGTCATAGTCCCTTGGGACTATGCCTACTGATTACCACGTTGTCTAGGGTCGTAGGGTAAGCGATCTAATAAATCGCTTATACCTCGAACCCGACCCAGTTTGGTCGATCATTAGGATCCGACCAAATACATTAGGTGACCCTAGTATAGGGCATAACCTTCCGAGGTTATACCCTATGGTCGCATCGTTTAAGTAGTTGTATGATAGGTAGTTTATATGCCTTAGGTAAATTACCAGAATACCCTTTTCATATATAATTGGTAATTAAGCATATGTAACCCAAACCTTTGTCACATAACTGATTATGTAATATGTTTAGGCATATGACACTTGTCATAGGGCTAGTTAGGCGGTCCGAACGCGTTTCACGCGAACGACGCGTTAAAGTAACATAAGCTACCTAAACGGGTCGTAATGGGTCGAAATCACTCAGGTTAAGTTTCATTTAGTATGTAGGCTTTGTTAAACCAAATGACACGAGTCTCTACACTCGTTTGGTTTACAAACCCTAATGCTACCCAATCTTCCGATCTAGGTCCGGTATTTTAACATAGTTATCTATACTAGGTGCCGTTTGATATTCGCGATCTCTAGCATTATTTAGTTGTCACTCCAGAACTACTGAGCAATCTCAGGTGAGTACATAGACCCCTCTTTTACTGTTTTCCAAACTGTTTTGGGGTGGAACACATGTGCCTACTTGTTACTTTCATGCTTTCCTGTTTTAACATCATATACTGCTATGTTCGTTAGTACATTATAGTACATGATTTCAATACACTTTATGCTATGTATGTCCATTATGTGCATACTTAGTACATTGTTTTTCATTGCTTTTCTGTTGCATATGCTTATCCAGCATATGAACACATTATACTACATATTGAACCGTTGTAAACATTTGACTATGTGAACCGTTGTAATCATTCGACTATGTGATCCGTTGATATCTGTGAACCGTTTGTATCTGTGATCCGTTGATATCTGTGAACCGTTTGTATCTGTGAACCGTTTGTATCTGTGAACCGTTTGTATCTGTGAACCGTTTGTATCTGTGAACCGTATTTGACCATACATAAACATTTATACTATTGTTAAACATTACTTTGGTGGTTTGGTTTGATTAAATGATTAAGTAACGATACGTGTGTAATATGATACAAGCATGGTGGATACGCCGCTGGTACTTCCTATATATAAGTGTTTGTATGGTATTACATATTGTAGCGTTATTTGAATCATTTCAGTTTGATACATATAACATTTTATACAAATAACATACTTTTCACAAGACATTGTTTTACCAACAACTTATCTTATACAAATCCATTTTACTATGGTTATTCATTTAACCATACATTATTCATTTATTTATACATATCATCTGAACTCATTGTTTTTCAAATGATTTACAAAACAAAGCAAACTAAAAGGTTCATGACTAAATATTTTCTCAAACATAAGTCATGGAACCTCTTTTCACAAAACCTATGTATCTCACAGGCATTTTTATGCTGACGTACCTATTTTCACATGTGTTTTTCAGGAACTGTTGCATAAGATGATCAAGATACATATAGGCAGACTTGGGCTTTAGTGACAATAAAAGATGCAAGACTAGTTAATAATGTTGTATTTCTTTGATTGTTAAGACATTGTTACCCCTTTAATCAATAAAACGAAACTTCAATTGCCATGGATTTGAAACAATTAATTCTGTTACAACACTCCCCGACGTTTCCGCCACGTTTTGTATGTTCTACGTGGTCGGGGTGTGACAGAAAAGATGGTATCAGAGCCAATGGTTATAGGGAATTAGGTTATTAGTAATGCTTTGACCTAGTCTATAACCTTCTTAGGACCCTAACGCGAGTTTACTTGCGTTTAGTCATAAAACAATACCGTCACCTATCCTTAGGCGACAATCACAACTAGAACATAAATTTCAAAACCGCTTTGAAAACTAATCATCTGTTCTAGGATGATTTATTACAAGGTTTTGAACCCTCTATTGTAAGGTTTTGAACCCTCTGTTATATGGTTTTGAACCCCTTTGAATTTTCAAAATCTCGTCAAGGTTTTGGGTTTTAAATAATGTGAACACGTGCAAACTGGAAGGGTGAATGCCTGTATTCTGGGTTTTCTGTCTAGGCAAGCACTTCGTATACATCTCAACCAGACGCGAGACCAGTTGTGCTTACCTGGGAATTCTTGGGATGAGTGTTCACTTATAGGCGAGCATGTCTTCGCGATACATTATATTGACCCATTTACTTTGATTAGTCACTGTCTCATTTGTTTGCCTTTGGTAACAAACAAATGGTCACAATCTTCATGCGTTGTCATTTTCTCTCGACTATCTTTCCCTTGTTCCCTCCCATGTCTTCTATTTTCTTCATGGTGCCTCTTCATCGCAACAACAATGTCCGAACCAGGTGTTGCAATTACCCAGCGAATAGGCGTCGTACTCCAGAGGACCGTTGACTTAGCTATTACCATGACTCATCTCAGGGATGAAGCCGTGTAAGGGAACCGCTCCTTGGAGAAATCAATGCAACCTTCATCATTCAAATCGAATACCCTGTTACAAATGTACCCACGGTGGACGATGGAGACATTTGGTTAACATATGCCGCTTTTGCAATCCAAAGCAAAGCTGTTACAAATCCTGCTGTTGTTCAAACTTCAAACTCTGCTTCATATGTCGCTTGGCATATCTAGCGCCTCAATCTTATGAACTTTCTACCTTGTGTATCGACGTAAGCACGCCTAGTGCAAGGTGTCGAAACACCTCTCGTTACACAAATTGCAAAATCCATGTAGGATCTTTCTATCCTCATAATTAGATCCTTGTGGATGGGTATCATTCATCGGAGTCCTTAATTGAATTCTTTGTATGATTCAATACGTACATCACAATTCAATAAGGACAAAGCCGAATTCCTTTTAAGATTATCCTATCTTCATAGATAGATTCTTGAAATGATTAAAGTGCCAAATGAAATCCACGAATTGGATTCCTGGTGTGCTTTAAATATCCGTGTTCAAAGATAACAAATTAATGGTCAAATTAAACAATTATGTGATTTTGTGCTTATGCGTTTTCTTATACATTTTGTGTTTCTATGTGATCCATCCAAATCCTCGAAGAATCTTACATATCCTTGTGCAAGAGATTCCTAGTAGGATACCCAAAGGTACTACCTAAAATCCTTAATGGACTTCTACGTTGTAGATAAGTCCCTTGGATTATAAAGTACTACTTCATAATTAGACCCCTTTAGTGGTCTAGTTAAACAGATTGATCCAAAAATCTGGTTAGGGATATCATGTGATGATATAGCTGAAAGGACTCCTTAGTGGCCTAATTAAGAAGATCCTCTGTTGATCTAATTAAAAGGACCCTATGGTAGTCTAGTCACTCTCATCTCAAGTTTGATATCTTTCCCCATAACATTACAAAACGAACAGTGCGGACTGTGCAAGGAATTACGTAATTATGGATGCATACATAATTATGGAATTTAGTGCACAGAAACCACAGCGAGCTTTGTCATGTACCTAGAAGTTAACCCTATTCATTTCCAATTCTGATGAAGTATCCGTTGAGGAAAAATGAACTAGCTATTCATTTTTCACTTCTGAAGAATATCCGTTGAGGGAATGAATATCCGTTTGTAAATCCTTCATTTCCAACTCTGAGGAAATAACCGTTGAAAATGACTCCGTTAGTTCATTTTCGTTTATGAAGATTTATCCGTTGAGGAAATGAATATCCGTTGTGAAATCCTTCATTTCCAACTCTGAGGAAATAACCGTTGAAAATGACTCCGTTAGTTCATTTTCGTTTCTGAAGATTTATCCGTTGAGGAAATGAATATCCGTTGTGTAATCCTTCATTTCCAATTCTGAAGAATACCCGTTGAGGAAAATGACTCTGTTTGTGCATTTTCGTTCTGAAGAGTATCCGTTAAGGGAAATAAACATCCGTTTATTTAAATCCTTCATTTCTGAACCTGAGGAAACAACCGTTGAAAAATGACTCCGTTAGTTCATTTTCGTTTCTGAAGATTACCCGTTGAGGAAATGAATATCCGTTGTTTAATCCTTCATTTCCGAACCTGAGGAAACAACCGTTGAAAAATGACTCCGTTAGTTCATTTTCGTTTCTGAAGATTATCTGTTGAGGAAATGAATATCCGTTGTTTAATCCTTCATTTCCGAACCTGAGGAAACAACCGTTGAAAAATGACTCCGTTAGTTCATTTTCGTTTCTGAAGATTATCCGTTGAGGAAATGAATATCCGTTGTTTAATCCTTCATTTCCGAACCTGAGGAAACAACCGTTGAAAAATGACTCCGTTAGTTCATTTTCGTTTCTAAAGATTATCCGTTGAGGAAATGAATATCCGTTGTTTAATCCCTTCATTTCCGAACCTGAGGAAACAACCGTTGAAAATGACTCCGTTTGATCATTTTCGTTTCTGAAGATTTGTCCGTTAAGGAAATGAATATCCGTTTGTCTATCATTTTCATTTCCGTTTCTGAGGAAGCAACCGTTGAAAATGACTCCGTTTGATCATTTTCGTTTCTGAAGATTTGTCCGTTGAGGAAATGAATATCCGTTTGTCTATCATTTTCATTTCCGTTTCTGAGGAAGCAACCGTTGAAAATGACTCCGTTTGATCATTTTCGTTTCTGAAGATTTGTCCGTTGAGGAAATGAATATCCGTTTGTCTATCATTTTCATTTCCGTTTCTGAGGAAGCAACCGTTGAAAATGACTCCGTTTGATCATTTTCGTTTCTGAAGATTTGTCCGTTGAGGAAATGAATATCCGTTTGTCTATCATTTTCATTTCCGTTTCTGAGGAAGCATCTGTTGAAAATGACTCCGTTTGTTCATTTTCGTTTCTGAAGATTTTCCGTTAAGGAAATGAATCTCCGTTTGTTTATTCCTTCATTTCCGCTTCTGAAGAATACTCGTTGAGGAAAATGACTCCGTTTGTTCGTTTTCGTTCTGAAGAATGTCCGTTAAGGAAATGACAGGATTATGCTTTACATATCTCTGGTGGTTATCTGACACAAAGTCACAAATAGACTCCTACGAATTAATTTCGGGACGAAATTTCCTAAAGTAGGGGAGACTGTAACACCTGTGTCATTTCAACCATCAAACAAATGCCAAACCAATGAAATATTGTATTTCATACTTTGGACTTGTAAAAATATGTGTATCGTTTGCACATATCGACTCTTATTCGATTTCAAGCTTTAAATCGCTTTCTGGAGGGTTATACGCGCTCTGATGTGTAGATATAACCAGTTTAATCCAACGAACACTCCGGAATAGTGAAATAGGCTTAACATACCTTAAATAACCTTTACATAACTTAGATATAAGTTTTGGAAGGTTTGGTGTGGTGAAATCAAAGTTAAATCGCTTACAGGGACTAAAGTTGACAAACTGCGAAAGTATACCAATTTGAACTGTAACAGACCTTCCGGAGCATGACCATAAGTTAAACATACCATAAATATCCTTCACATAGCTTAGAAATAGGCTTTGAGGTGTTCGGTATGCTAAAATAAACTTTTGTGTCATTCAGGGACTAAAAGTGTCAAAAAGTGCACAAGTTTGCATTTCCGCGCATAACTTACGTTCTGAATACATCTGGACATCCAAAAATTTATGTAAGCATGACTACATTATATTTTAGTGTTCACCATAAGAAAAATCCATTCGTCGCGTCATTTGGTTCGTTTTTCGCGCTTATGCGCATTCCGTCGTAATTAAGCGAACATCGCGTTCGTACGACCAAACGAACCATCATCCGGCATATTTTTGAGTATGTTTTGAGTTCCCTATACTTTAACTTCATTTTAGAGCCTTGAAATGAGGTTAACGGGGTTCAAACGCATCGAAAAAGGCCTTAAACACGTGCAGGGACCATTCCTGCCACTTTTGAAACTTTTCTGAAACTGGGGGGTCAGTGGCGTAGCGCGACTGCATAGGCCCTCACCGTCGCGCTACGCGACTGCCTAGTCTGGGGCAGAAACATGCAGAAAACTCATTTTTCGCATTTTCGGGACCGGATTCGATGTATCGACAGCTGTTTACAGTTGTTATCCACTCCCAAATCCCTTGCCAAGTGTTGATTCCCTATGGTTAGTGGCAATTTAGGCACCATAACATTCCGACACTTGTACGGACATGATTAAGGCACGATTTTCGACAAACGATCCTAACGGTTCGGGTATTCCTATAAATACCCAACCCACACAACATCAAAACCCACTAGAATTCTGATTTTGAGAGCTCTAAGTTGAAACCATTGTTTCATACCTGAGTTCTTGGATCGGGATTAGCATTCGGGGACCCTTCGTAAGTATTCTTTCGTTCTTTTCCTTATATTACTGCTTTTCGAGTCAGAAAGTCAAACTTTGTTTGACTTTCAGCGTTGACCAGTAATGGTCAATGCGAAGTTTGTTTGAACTTCGCAACGTGATTGTAATCACGATGGTCATAGTCCCTTGGGACTATGCCTACTGATTACCACGTTGTCTAGGGTCGTAGGGTAAGCGATCTAATAAATCGCTTATACCTCGAACCCGACCCAGTTTGGTCGATCATTAGGATCCGACCAAATACATTAGGTGACCCTAGTATAGGGCATAACCTTCCGAGGTTATACCCTATGGTCGCATCGTTTAAGTAGTTGTATGATAGGTAGTTTATATGCCTTAGGTAAATTACCAGAATACCCTTTTCATATATAATTGGTAATTAAGCATATGTAACCCAAACCTTTGTCACATAACTGATTATGTAATATGTTTAGGCATATGACACTTGTCATAGGGCTAGTTAGGCGGTCCGAACGCGTTTCACGCGAACGACGCGTTAAAGTAACATAAGCTACCTAAACGGGTCGTAATGGGTCGAAATCACTCAGGTTAAGTTTCATTTAGTATGTAGGCTTTGTTAAACCAAATGACACGAGTCTCTACACTCGTTTGGTTTACAAACCCTAATGCTACCCAATCTTCCGATCTAGGTCCGGTATTTTAACATAGTTATCTATACTAGGTGCCGTTTGATATCCGCGATCTCTAGCATTATTTAGTTGTCACTCCAGAACTACTGAGCAATCTCAGGTGAGTACATAGACCCCTCTTTTACTGTTTTCCAAACTGTTTTGGGGTGGAACACATGTGCCTACTTGTTACTTTCATGCTTTCCTGTTTTAACATCATATACTGCTATGTTCGTTAGTACATTATAGTACATGATTTCAATACACTTTATGCTATGTATGTCCATTATGTGCATACTTAGTACATTGTTTTTCATTGCTTTTCTGTTGCATATGCTTATCCAGCATATGAACACATTATACTACATATTGAACCGTTGTAAACATTTGACTATGTGAACCGTTGTAATCATTCGACTATGTGATCCGTTGATATCTGTGAACCGTTTGTATCTGTGATCCGTTGATATCTGTGAACCGTTTGTATCTGTGAACCGTTTGTATCTGTGAACCGTTTGTATCTGTGAACCGTTTGTATCTGTGAACCGTATTTGACCATACATAAACATTTCTACTATTGTTAAACATTACTTTGGTGGTTTGGTTTGATTAAATGATTAAGTAACGATACGTGTGTAATATGATACAAGCATGGTGGATACGCCGCTGGTACTTCCTATATATAAGTGTTTGTATGGTATTACATATTGTAGCGTTATTTGAATCATTTCAGTTTGATACATATAACATTTTATACAAATAACATACTTTTCACAAGACATTGTTTTACCAACAACTTATCTTATACAAATCCATTTTACTATGGTTATTCATTTAACCATACATTATTCATTTATTTATACATATCATCTGAACTCATTGTTTTTCAAATGATTTACAAAACAAAGCAAACTAAAAGGTTCATGACTAAATATTTTCTCAAACATAAGTCATGGAACCTCTTTTCACAAAACCTATGTATCTCACAGGCATTTTTATGCTGACGTACCTATTTTCACATGTGTTTTTCAGGAACTGTTGCATAAGATGATCAAGATACATATAGGCAGACTTGGGCTTTAGTGACAATAAAAGATGCAAGACTAGTTAATAATGTTGTATTTCTTTGATTGTTAAGACATTGTTACCCCTTTAATCAATAAAACGAAACTTCAATTGCCATGGATTTGAAACAATTAATTCTGTTACAACACTCCCCGACGTTTCCGCCACGTTTTGTATGTTCTACGTGGTCGGGGTGTGACAATGGTCACAACGAAAAACCATGCATGTAACTTGCAAAAGAAGAGAAATTTCAAGAAAATGTGTTGACTTGATAACAAAGGAGCCAACAATCACAATAATGCGGGTCATTCGAATCACAAATCAATAATTAGGTTTAGCGAAATAATGTTTGAATTTTGATGAAACGCTTATTCGAAACGAAACCACATGCGTAACATATAAATTTTCAAGAAGTGGACCAAATAAGTATTCGCTATAATGAAAGAAACGATCATGATCCAATGACCATTAAGAGGAGTAGAGATGTGAAAATCTTCTCACTAGATGCAAAAGTCAGAATTTCAATAAAAGAAATTTAAGGACTTTACCTGGGGTTTCATGTGATGACCGGTTGTTAGTTGACATTACCATGGAATATCGAACATAGCGTATTCGTCATTAATAAGATAGGGGGAATACGAAGGCAAGCGTCTTCTCCTTAGCATGACTCGCGTCGTTGCAGGATCGCGTGCCAAGCCGCCGCTTCCTGATCGATAGTTCTCCTGCTGACAGGAGTCTAGCGTCGTCGTTGAATTGCGCCATCGTGTCTTTTCAAAGGCCTTGCCTCGATAGTCGTATGTGTCGTACTTCAACCTCCGTTGATGTATAGCTTAAGTTTCACGTATACCTGTGCACTAGCGTTACGTTCCGCGTAGAATGTGATGCACTCCGACATCCGTTAACGTAAAATTTGAGTTTCATGTATTCTCATGCACTAGCATTTCGTTATGCGTAGGCTGCCTGCTCGGGAAGTTAAAATATCATAGGCAATATGGATAATAGTGTGTGCCCGAGTTAATATTCGCGGTTCCTACGTGATGACCTTTAGTGAACTTCAACATAAGTTTCCGAAGGTCTTAAATGCATGTTTCCTAAACTCTCAGAGTTTTGTGTACTGTATGTAATTGTTTTATGCACCGTGTATGAAACACCACAATAGCGTATGTTTGAAAACAAAATCTTGACTGTTTGTTTTTCGGCAACGGTTAGAGACCATATTCGAGTACTAGGAGTTCGGTATGTATTCAAATTTTTAATAGTCTAAGTTCCCAGAGAAAAATGAGGTTAGAGCTTAGGTATCTCTACAGAAACCCTATTCGCTGTAACCTATAGCTCTGATACCAATCCGTCACACCTCGAAATTATCAGAGCTGGCGTGACTGGACTGGTATCTTCATTGCACAGCGGAAGCAAATAAGCTAAGACTTCTAGAAAATTGAACGTCCACTAAGTACTTGACTCCACATGGTTCTCCTATTCCAACCGTGCCAAAATTTTTTATATGCAACCTGAGAAAGAAACATGCGAAAAAGTCAACATAAAGTTGAGCGAGTTCATAGTTTGTTTTGGAAAAGATTTAAAACAAATCTTTTTGATAACCGGTTTGAGAAACATTATTGAGAAAATGAATTTAAAAATCATTTTCTTGTTAAGTTATATGGAAACTTTGTATTTGTAACGCATTATGTTCGTAAAACCATGTATTTGTAAACTCTTGTATTTGTAATGTTCGTAAAACCATCAATGCCCACCCTGACTTTGACTCCATGCCCGCATAATCCTATGCCTTGAATTTGTATAAAACGTGGTATGTAATTTGTAAAACCCCAGTATGATAGCAAACAAGGAAAAGATCACCAATGGTTTGCAAGGCCACTGATATGTGTGACGGTGTAGGAAGACTCAAACCTAGCAAAGTTGTACCGGGCTTCCGGCTGGAAGACATAGTCACCCTATGGGCCTCCCTGGTCCTCATGGGTGTGGTCTCGCTACATCCAAATAGATCTATCACTCATGCCCCTCGGTCCTACAAGAGGATTGATGGCCTCAAGTATACGCCTACCCAATCACATGATCTATGGTTCTTTCCTAGGCTAACCATACCAATTGTATGGTAAGTAATCCTTTTGTAACATGTATTTTACCCCAGTCTCTCAGACTGAATTACCCAGCTAGTCTCTTAGACTAACTCCCCAGTCTCTCAGACCAACTCCCAGTCTCTCAGACTGAATTACCCAGCTAGTCTCTCAGACTAACTCCCCCGTCTCTCAGAACAACTCCCCAGTCTCTCAGACTGAATTACCCAGCTAGTCTCTCAGACTAACTCCCTAGTCTCTTAGACCAACTCCCCAGCCTCTCAGACCAACTCCCCAGTCTCTCAGACCAACTCCCTAGTCTCTATATTATCACCAGACGATCCCATCCCTAGTCATGAAAATCATTCACATTTCGATAATACGCATTTGTTTTGTAAAAAACAGTATATTTAATATGATTTATTCGTAAACCATTTGAGTTCCTTGAAATCCGTTCGTAACATGTCTTAAAAATATGAGTTTTCGTTCATTCAAAAACCTCGTATGTTCCTGCAAAATGTGCTTTGTCTAAAATATGCAGTCTTTGTTCATCGAGAACTTTGTGTGTTTTCTACAAAACGTGCATGTCTTTCCACCCCAAAAACATTTATAAAAATGTAAAACCGTAAAAAGGTGGGGTTATGAACCCACCTGTATATTCCTGTGCAAAGCTAGCAATTTACGACTTCGTGATGTCGTTTCCAAGACGTGACTCGCTAGCGTGCATTCTACAATATTCCTAACACGGAATATCTTATAAGTTTCTAAATAAACACAGTAACTAAACTATGTGTCATCGAGCTCTACCGAATCGTTAACTGAATGATTCAACGGTAAATTGTTAACTTAACGAAAACGATTAAGTCATATTTGATAAGTATCGTTTATTGTTGATAATAACCAATAAGTCTTGAAAAGACTTGATTCTCGAGAGATTTAAAAATAACTAAATATTTATATAAAAATATATAAATATATCGTTGTAATTGCGTTAGCGTCTCGAGTAGTCATACGTGTATAAAAAGAATATTTATGTGAATTAACATATAACAAACTCGTACTATGTATCGCATCTCGTATGATCTTTGACAAAAATATTCGTATATGCCGTTTAGGCGTATAAAATAAATATGAAAAGTTATATTTATTCTATAAAAGAATCGTCGAGTTGTCATGTTTGAAAATAAATATGACTATATTTATTTTATAAAAGAATTCGACTTGTTTGTGTCGGAAATAAATATATAGCTATATTTATTTACAAAAGGATTCGTTTTGTACGATATTGAAAATAAATATATAAACTATATTTATTTTTATAAAACGAATTCATGTCGTTTGGTATTTGAAATAATATGTAAACTATATTCAAGTTTACAAAAGAGCCTTCGTTTTGTCTGATGTTCGAAATAAATGTATAAACTATATTTATTTTATGATACAAAGGCGTGTTCGGCGTTTGAGATAATATAGAAGTTATGTGGAGTTTATAAAGTTTTCGAGTTGTCGTATGAAATAAATATAATAACTATATTTATTTTAATAAAAGGAAGTCGTCGAAATTAATAACGTACTTGTATTTTGTTTTTCTAAGAGATTGTTTGAAATCGAGTGTTCGTCTTATAATAAAAACGTGTTATTTATACGGATGTTCTCGAAAAATGGGCAGAGTTTCCTCTGTTTTTGGACGCCCCCGACAACACAGGTTGTCGTTATTTTATCAAAATCCAACATTATTCAATCAAGATTCAATTAAACTGTATGTAATTTTGTCAAATATATATCAAATGTAAATTATAGTCAGTCGGTTCGAGCTTGTTATCACGTGGTATAAACTATAAAAATAAGGAAATAATCACGCCGTATATCTTTACCAAATTAGTGTCGAAACGTCGAACGGTTTGACCGAGTTGACCGGACCTGACCATGATTGACCGTTGACTCAAGTTGACCAGCATTGACCAGTCAACCTGCTGTGTTGACTGGTTTGACTCAGACCCGAACTGAGTTGACTTTGTTGACTCGGTTTGACCGAGTCAAACCGAGTTGAGCCAAACATTAACCCGAACACCGAACCCGAGCCGCACCGAACTTGTATCTTGACCCGAACCGAGTTGAACTGTGGTCGCCTGAATCTGACCCAGAGCCGAAACCTGAACCCGAGAACTGTATAACAACCATCACCATCACGTTACCAACACTTGCTGCCCCTAATCCTTGTATACGCGAACCCGATCCAAAAACCGAAACATTATTACTCGGGGAATGAAAGAAAAAGAATAACTAAATAAGATCTGAGAGAGCTCACCGGAATCCGCTACCGTAAAACCCACCGCCGTCGGCAACAGTCGCCAGAAAAATGAGTAGCCGGCCGTGGAACCAAGCACCGCCATCAGCCATCATCATTCTCATCGTCATCGGGTCATCATTAGAACAGAAAGATAAGAAATCCATGTCGATTAACACTTGAAATCAAAAGAAATAAACTCAAAAGGGAGAGAGGTGAGATGGCTTTACCGGAACCTGTCGTTGTGCTGCCACCGTTCGACTCCTCCGCCTCCGCCGCTCACGGCGGCGCGTCTTCTTCTGTTGCCGACATCGGAACGAGAGGGGAAGGGGTGTGTTGGTGTGGGTATAAAATGGGAGGTGATCGAGTGGGTGTGGCTGGAACACCGGCTCCGGCAGCCGGCTCCTCCGATGATTGTCTGCCTTCATCGAGCAGGGAGAGGGAGAGAATGGTTTTATGTTGTTGACTGGTGGTTGAATAGAAGAGGTAGTCAAAGTCATGAGCTCTGATGTTTTGTGTGTGTATGCAATATATAGGCATGGATCTTATATAGAGATTTTAGAGATCTTGGGGATCTTGACTAGATTTTACAAAGATTTTCAAATCTTATAGAGATTTTGTAAATCTTGTAAGATTTTATAAGATTTGTTGTAGATTTAGCTTGTGGGTTTTTGGGCTTGGGCCCAAGGCCCACAAGCCCAATCCCCGTGTTTAAACGACCCGTAATTCCTACGAGACCCGTTTTCGCACCCGTACTCCATAAGCGTTTAAAAATTTTAAAATTAAAAGGCGTATAGTAGTGGCGTTTGTCGTGTGATGCGTTCGTTCGTCGATTACGGTAATAATCGTGAAAAATTATATCGTTGCCGTCTTTAGTCCGTTTTTCGTTCCGGTTTCAACTAAGATTGTTAAAATTTAATTACGAAATAAAATATATTAAAAAATTTAAGTTCGGAAGGTAGCACGCGTGTCCGATGCTTCCGTCTCATTACCGGTGCGTTTCTTGCAGTCGCGTTTCTCGTTCCTGTTTGCGTTTGTGTTGCACGGAAGCCCAATAAATTCACAAATATTAATTTCATATATATATAATACTCGTAGAAAATCCGTATTTGTCGGCGTTGTCAGTATTCTGTTCGGTTTCAATTCGTTGTCGCTTAATATTCACCAGATCTTTCCGTAAACCACCGTTCACGCCCTGTAAAGCCGGTCAGCCGTAAGGCCAAATTGAGTTAATTTGTGTCTTAAACACATTTTATTGTCGCGTTAATCACCTGTTAATCACGTAATTAGGTGTCGTAAATCACCGGTTGTCACATTTGGTCCCTCTAACGCGCAAATTTGCGCGCATTATAATTTTATTGCGTCAAAGCCCTATGTTATCCATATTAGGCATTCTCGAGAGTATTATCAAACGTCATGATGCTTCAGGTTCGTTAAAAGGTCACTCAGAGGTATATTTAAACATGTTGATGTTTTTAACCCTTCATTGCGCAAACTTTAAATTAATTACGTAAATGGCTCCTTTCGACCAATAAGTGGCTCATTTGCGAATACGAATACCGTGTAAGGTTATTCAGAGGCTTAGTTTAAGCATATTGACACTTTTAGTCCTTTCGCAATCAAAGTTTTTGATTTTTCGCAAAATTAATCCTTTATAGTCAACGTTTGACTTCATTAGGGTTTAGTACACGTATCAACACATCATTGGACGTGATTTTACGAGGTGTTACACTTTACCAGTTGGAAGTCCCAGTACTAAGCAAAAGGGGCACCAAGTTCAAAACTAGGTAAAACCACCTCAGGTGGGAATTCAGATGATCCTATTAACTTAGGTGATGGATTAAACTATCCTGAATTAATGGAGAGAGTCACTAAATTGGAAATTTTTTTGCTGAGATCAAAGACATATTGAAAATTTTGGTACAAAACTTTAAAACTCCACCATCAAATGCAAACATTGCAAAAAAAAAAAAAAATGTGGGCTCATATTCAACCATACCTACATCTTCAACCATATACTCCTGGGGATTTCCAACCATATAAAGAACACCCCAAACGGACGCTCAGTTGATTTTATATGATTTATCGAAGTCTGCCCAAAATCTGATTAAAAAGCTGCGAAAATCATGTTTATGGTGCTTCTAACTTCGACCCAAACCATTGAATGCAGCCCTCTTTAATGGTTAAAACTTATGTTGAACTCTTAGAGAGGGTTAGTAACATTAAACACATTAATTATATATCAATGGATGACAAAACTTTACAAATTTGCAAACAATCATTCCAAAACCATCCAATTTCCAAAATCCGCAATTTAAATCAAGAACCCTAATATTCATAAATCAAGTACAACCAGAGCTAATCATCAAGGAGGTAATTATAACTTACTAACATCAATTTAAAGTCATAAAATTCATATTATAGTCATATCTTGTTCAATTAAACAAGAAACCCTAACATGCATATTAATCAACAATGGAGTTTCTAAGTATCATCAACATGAAATAACTATGATAGAATCATCTGTAACTTATGTATAGATCATCTATCACCAAAACCTTTAACTTTCATCATGATTACACTTTCAACTCAAGAACACATGAAAATCTATCATTTTTGTATAGATATTACTTACTAGGCTTCTACATAACAGAGAATGTTCATAAGTTCTTCAATTTCTTTAATCAATCACCTAAAATCGATATATTGAAGCTTCCCATCGATTTTCTACTTGACCCATGACTCCCATGGCATCCACACAAAGATACATATCTTTTTTTCTGGAATTCTCTACACCTCATGTTAATAGAGAATCTTTCACAATTTGGCAAGATATGCCCCTCTATTTTCAAACCGCTTTATTCTTACAATCCTTGTTAAGTTTTATAACTCTACCATATTATAAATACTAAATGAAGCTTAACTTGGTAAACAAGGTTACGCTATTTAAATTAAGTCATTAAATTCTCAAATAGAATTGCTCATTTTATAATTAATCAGTTCAGTATACATAAAATGCTACATAAATCAAGATGTGTCAATATATGAACATCCCCAAATTTGGGATGTTACAAATCTAACCCCTTAAAAAGGGTTTCGCCCTCGAAACTGGATTATACCAAAAACATAAGTTATAACTCAATGATTCACCCAAAACTTTCATGTACAATCATTAAGTTATAGATCACAAAGCTTTGAATGAATTTTTTTTTCCAATCAATTCCTCTATATTACTTGTTAACATTAGCATCAACTGTTTAAGTGATGAACCACATACCTCGTATTGGTGAGAATTCTCTTATCATGTTTTAGTTAGGTATCATCCATTTTTCTTGGATGATTCAACTCTTATGTAACCGGTCTAACCTGTTAAATACTAGACATTTACATATAGGACATGTTCTCAACATATATTCGCTTTCACTAATTGTAATCATATCAATCATGTAACAGGCTTCATTGTGTACTCATTAGATGGGTCACCATATGTAAGACCCTTACATTCTCTTAATAATTCATATAGTATGTAATGCATATGCCGTTAATTCAAAACTCTCAACAAAACGACATTTATATGAAGTTCAAAACTTCCCAACGATGTTTACTAAAGTTTCAAACCATATTGTTATAAAGACACATACTTTAGCTTGCAAAACATTTAACCTATATTTTACAAAAGTTTGATAAAACAACCCTAAATGTTTTTGTGACAAAAGTTATATTTTTGCATTTTGCGGAAGCTCCTCTTTAGCGAGTGTTCGGTTCTTTATCAATGCTTGATCATCATCCGCAAGTCCGTTCCGCTACCTATGACCAAAATTCATCAAAACATTAATCATTAGAGTTAATAATGTGGTTTAACCAATTTACAAGTTCACAACACATCAATAAAACAATTTTACAGGTCTATGATGCTGTCACGGGGCGCGACCGAGGAAGCAAAATGTGTCACGTGCCGCGAGCGGCTGCCACGTGTCGCTAGGGTGAAAGTGGCCTCCATCGCGTGGCGCGGGGGTCACTCTTTTCCAGCGGATTTGGTTAAATCCTGCAGTTTTCCCAGCTATGCTATTCTTTGCAAAAATGGACATAACTTGTCCGATATTGATCCGAATTAAGTCTCGTTTCCTCCTACGTGATCGTAATTCGATCATCTATAATATGGAATCATAATCCAACATCTGAATTTACAACTTTCATAAATTTAAGCTTTCGGCTTATAATAATTTTAATTTATTTTGACCCGTTTAAGTTTCAAACATCACTATTGTCCCAAATAGTTTTCATTTTTACACTAGCCTTACAAAATGAATATTTCCTATTCGTAAGGCGTTAATCATAACTTTACACGTCCGTTATGAATTAAATGCAATACTTGTTCGACCCATTCGACTACAACTAGTCAAACCTTTATTTCATAATTTCTGTCATATGAAACATTGAAGTTTTCGTCATACTCAAACTGAGTTTTTGACTATAGACCTACATTTCCTATTCTCGGATAATGCATTTTATGACTTTTCACCCATAACCGGGTATAATTTCGGAGTCATTTAGTATGAAACCTTTCTGGTTTGCATCAGGACTCATAATTGACCCATTCGGTCTTTTTAACGATATCCATCGCTTTCACACAACTAAAATATCATAACTTTAGTTGTTTTGACCCGTTTGGTTTTACTTGAGAAATCCATCACTTTCTATGTACCAACACTCGTTATTCGAGTCATTTTGACCCGTTGAACATTATAGTGGAATCCACCACTTCTACGTTTTTACTTATCGCTATACTCTAGTGATTTCGGTTGGTTAGTACATACGGAATCCTCTGTTTTATTAATAACCAAACTTCATAACGATTTAATTATTATTCAAATAACTAAGCATAAGATACTAATGAAATTTTTATGAAGCGTATTAGCCGCGTACCTTTTAAAGCTTTCCTTTTAACCGATTATCCTGTTCCTCCTTGATTACTAGACGGTCTGTGACACCCGGCTTTTCTGGCCATACCGTACAACTGTAACACGTGTTGTGAATAGAAAAAAGGCTGTATTTGACTGATTATGATGTTTATATGTGAAATTTAATGAGTTGTTAAATTTAAACCTTGGTAAAAATTATGTTGGCAACGATAAGATAAACGCTTATCGCGTAACGATTAAAAAATATGAAACGAACGTCGGTTACCACCCAATCAGTGTTAAAATCCTAAAAATAGTCTGTTATGATTAGAATAGTAATTTTAATCATATTCGTGAGGAAAAATAAATTAAAACGCCAAGAAACTCTATTTTTCGAGTTTGAGCGCGTACCGAGCGATATTGCGCGCATTAGACAAAATACCGTCAGCACAACCAGTCAAGGCAACTGGTAATTATTTCAATGATAATTTTGTGTGATTATTTTTATAGAATGATAAAAATAAATAAAAACGCTTAAATTCCTATTTTTGAGATTATAAGCGCGTACCGCGCAACACAGCGCGCATACTGCCAAATACCGGCAACATAGCCAGACCAGACAAACAAAATATTGTTCAATACTATTTTGGTGAGTTTATTTTTATAGAGCGTTAAAAATAATTTAAAACGCGCTAAAATGGGTTAAAACGCTAGATAAAATACCCGGTAACCGGTTAAATACTAGTTTTTACTCAACATTACATATGTATATGTATATATATGGTATGTGTGTGTACAAGAGATATGTGGTAGCCATAGGAATATGTTTACTCTCTCTCTCCTCCATGTGTTGGTTCTAGGGAGTGTGCATGATGATTACACTTTTTATAATTCTTCCATAAGTATTACAATTCCAAGAAATACACTTCAAAAATTCCAAGAAGGTTTCAAGGAGTTTTGAAGATCTGAAAGTGTTTTCTTGGTGAAACAAACTTCCAACCATCAAAAGTCTTGTTAAAACCCACTAAAAACTTGAAAGGTATAAACTTATTTTCAAAATTACATTCTTGATTTTTAGTGATGATAAAGATGATGGAAAGTTTCTCTTGAACTTGGAATTAAACATGAACTTGAAAATGATAAAGGATGAGATTTTAAACAAAATGGAAATGGGTGTGTATGTATATTTCTGTATGTCCGAAAGTTGTGTAAATATGTGTATTTAGTTGTGTTTTGATTTTGTTGAATGATTCTTGTTTGATTTGATTTGATTCTTGAAAGATGATTACATGCATGGGTTAAAAAGATGTCATAAAAGAATGTTCTAAAAAGGGGTTTTGTGATTTGAGATGAATATGATATAAAGTGAACTTTTGGAAGTTCATATATGTATGTATATGTGTCGTGTATATATATGTATGCAAGTTTTGCCACGTGTTCATAAATGTAAGAATGTTTGCATTTATGTAAAAATGTTTAGATGATAATGGAATGGACATGTTTTGATTTATATGAACATGAAATAAATATGTTCTTTGATGCATTTAAGATCATGTAGGATGATGGTTTTATGATATGGGTGCATTAGATGCACATACTTAGACATGCATGATGATATGATCACATAAAAGGATGATTTGAGTGTGATTTAATAAAAATTAGTTTTAATCAGATTATAAACACTAAAATAAAGTTATTATAAAGTGTTTAGTGACATATAACTTTGTCATAATGTTTACTAGCTTTGCATGTTGTACTTGGTGTATTAGAAGTTGTAAAATACGTGAAATTGCATGATTTATGTGACTTACACAAAAACTGCACTAATCTGATTATAACCACTATTTTAATCAGTAAATAATATGTATTGTGCTAAAATATCAAGTCATTCTGAGTTGGGATGATTATAGAAACGTTTAACGCAAAACTATGCGTTAAAACGGTCAAACTGTGACAACTGTGCTCTGTAAACGATGTAAAACAATATCAATTATCAATAAAACAATTTGTTTTGGTGTTACTATATGTGTATTTATGTTTGACGATTTTACGATTTGATTCGAATTCGATTTCAAGCTTTAAATCGCTTTCTTGAAAGTTATACGCAAACTGATGCGTAAACGTAATCAGTTTAATGTGAAAAACACTTAGGAATAGTGAAATAGGCTTAACATACCTTAAATAACCATTACATAACTTAGAAATAAGTTTTGGAGGGTTTGGTGTGTCAAAAACAAGTTTATTCGATCGCAGGGACTATTTGTGTCAAACTGCGGAACTATGCCGATTCGTACGGTAACGAACATTCCGGAACTTGATCATAAGCTAAACATACCTTAAATATCCTTTACATAGCTTAGAAATAGGCTTTGAGGGGTTTGGTATGCGAAAATAAACTTTTTTCAAACAGGGACTAAAAGCGTCAAAAAGTGCATAAGTTTTCATTTTCGCGCATATCTTACGTTCTGAACATATCCGGACATCTAAAAATTTTTTTAATCATTAAAATATTTTATTTTAGTGATTGGAATGCAAAAATACCATTTGTCGCGCAATTTGGATCGTTTTTGCGCCCGTTCGAGTTTTCGTCGTAATTAACCGAATAACGCAACCGTACGACCAAACGAACCGACATCCGAGATGTTTTTGAGCATATTTCATGTTTCCTATACTTTAACTTCATTGTAGAGCCTTGAAATGGGGTTAACGGGGCTTAAACATGTCAAAAATGCATCAAAAACCAAGTTTTGGGCTTGTAGGGACTAAAACTGACAATCTGCCAAACTAGTCTAGGAGGGGCGCGTAAGATTTGTCTGGTTTCTACGCGGCCAGTGACAGACTGTCAGACAAAAGCATTGAATTTGGTCATTTGAGCTGAATTTGATGGTTTTGATCCCTGATACCATTTGATGGTTTTTGAGTTCCCCATGTTTTGTAAACAATGGGTAACACTTGGATGGCTAGGATTAAAGCACAAATTTCGAGAAACGATCCTAACGGTTCTTGGAATTCTATAAATACCCACCATTTTTCATTCATTCAACTCACACATTTGCTCTAATCTGCTCTAAGTTGAAGCCTTAGCTTCATACTTGGGTATTTTAGATCAAATCTTCCTTGCTTGGACCTTTTATGAGTATTCTTTCATGCTTTTTATGCTTTTTAAGCATGAAAGTCAAACAGTGTTTGACTTTCTGCTTTGACCAGTTTATGGTCAACACAAAGTTCGTTCAAACTTTGCAACGTGAGCGTAATCACGATGGTTATAGTCCCTTGTGACTATACCTACTGATTACCACGTTGATTAGTCGAAGTGACGAGTCAAAGTTTCAGTCAATATGTCGTTTATGCGCATTTTGAGACGAAACTATCCTTGGGTATCAAAACACTTTGTTTTAATATCAAAACCTATTTTCTAACTTAGTTAAACATCTTTTAACATGTTTAACTCGTCACTTTTAGTCTAGTGCTTGTATAGGGTCGTAAGATAAGCGGTCTTAACAACCGCTTAGACTTTAGAACCCGACCCGTTTAGTCGATCACTAGGATCCGACCAAGCATGTTTAGTAACCATAGTTGTATAGGGAATAACCTTCCGAGGTTATACCTTATGGTCACTTAGTTTAATTAGTTGTATGATAGGTAGTTTATATGCCTTAGGAAAATGACCAAAATGCCCTTTTCATGCATAATTGGATTTTAAGCATATGTAACTTAACTTTTGTCACTTAAACTAGTTATGCAACATATTTAAACATGTTTAGGCATATAATACTTGTCATAGGACTAGTTAGGCGTCTCAAACGCGCTTTTGCGCGAACGACGCATTAACGTAGCATAAGCTACCTTAATGGGTCGTAACTGTGACAACCGTCACTTTTCCGTACATTCCGAACACTAAATGAACGGTAATTTGTGCTTTAATGACTGTGCATGATCTAGTTTACCGGACAAATAAACTTCTGAATTCCATGCAATTGAATTCATGCATGTTTAATACTACAAGAATTGCTTTATGATAGCGTTGCGTCAAAAATATTAGTAAACTCACCGGTAAGACACATTGTGTCAACAAATCTGCAGAAACCAGATAGACAATAGAATTGGAGCATAGGTGTAGGTCCAATGACTAGAATACATTAAAACCCAAGAGTACATACAAGGGTTTATTTATAGACATTATGAAAGCTAAAATACGCACTAAAAAGCACCCGAAACGCACTTTAAGTGCAGAATTTTATTAAATTCAGCTATAAATCAGCTTTTAACACATAAATTTCATGCAAAATTTATGATTTATCATCCAGAATACTTCCCTAAGTGTCGGGGATTGAAAGTGTTACAAAAGGATACTTGAAAGACACTAAACGGTGCATTTTAGCACTTAAACGAACCGGTATGTAACCGAACAACCGGACATTACCCGGAACACCAAAATATTGCTAGAAGCAATGTTTTTATTTTTCTAAGCTAGTTAGGGTTCCCGAACACCCTAACACACTGTATATTTAATAACACACATAACACCCTAACTATATCACTTGGTTTCTAACTAGAACTTGTAACTAAAGTTGAAAACCAACCATGCACCCCCCCCCCCCCCCCCACTTGAGGCCGGTTACAATGGGATCCCACTTGGGATTTTCTTGCAAAATTTTATTTGATATGTATGTGCATTAGGAGACATAGAAACCAAGAGGTAAAAGGATGTTGGGAGAACTTCCATATAAACCACAAGCCTAAGCATATGATCATCATTCATCACCTTCACTACACCATAACTCCTCCTCCCACACCTCCATACTTACGGCCCAAACACCCCCTCTACACACCTTCATTTTTGTTCCATTCCAACACATTCTAAGGTGGTTCTAAGGTGTCTCGAGCCTATTTAGGAAGGTTGCAAGCAACGGATCTTGAAGGACCCCTCTCGTCTTCTTTTATCCACCACATTTCTACACTTGAACTCCCCTAGCCTTGTGCTAGTGGTAAGCACTTAGATCCTTGCATTTTACTTGTTGTTTAAGTGGTTAATGATGATTAAAGATAAAAAAGATAAGAACTCTAAAGAACCATAAACAAAGTCTTGGAACATAAACTAACTAGTGATGAAGTATGGTTAAAATGGTTATGAAATCATGTCATTCTTGTGTTGTTATGCTTGTTGCTTGTTGTATGCTAGTTGAAATGATATGGTTCATCATATGAACTTGCTAGATCATGTTTAAGAACATGAACTAGCAAGATGTGAAAGTTAAAGGTACGTGGATGATGAAATCATCCACACACAAACTATGAACTTGAATAAATACATATTTTCTTGAAAAATAAAGATCAAAGTAAGTTCTAATATTGTAGATCTAAAGATCTATGAGTGGTTTTTCGAAAGAACCAAGTAAAAAGTATGAGTTTTGTTACAACTTAGATCTTACATAAACTTAACACATTTATAGTGGATAAACAAGTGTAGAAACACTTGTGTAATAAGAAAATTTCAAAAAGAAATATTTTTAGAAAATATGACTAGAAGTTGTGAAAATACAAACTCTTTAAAAAAGAAGTTTTTAAAGAACTAATCATACTTTGGAAAGTAACAAGACTTACTAAGTATGCTAGTAAGTTACTACATGTTTTCATAAATATTCAAGTTCATGAAACAGAGAAATTAGTGTATATTGTTGGTGATTGTTGTTGAAATTGATTGATGATGATATTTAAAAGAAAATAAACACGTGTTTGAAAACATGGGAAACCTCCATTTTTAGGGGAAACACTCTCAAAATTTCTATAAAATTTTGACACTTAGAAAATATAAGTTTTTGAGAAACTTATCCCCTAAAAATGTATCTCAAAGAATTTACCAAGGTTTCCCTAATTTTTGTATTAAGAAATGATGATTTCTTCAAGAATAAAACTGATACTAAGTATGTATATTTTTGAGAAAAATATATGTATATTTTGATCACCAAATTTCGTGCTAAGTGTGTGTAGTATGTATTATACGTGATAGTGTATTAGGAATTGAAAATACACTAATTACTCTTGAGAAGTAAAAACACAAAAATACACATACAACATACAAGATACATAATTCGGGTGCAAAATACAAGAAACTTATATTTATTTTTGAGAAAATAATATAAGTAAGACACTTAGTTAAAAATATACATTATTTTTAACACAATAATACGTACACAAAAGATAGTGACTTGTACTTGTGCGATACAAGTCTAGTGACTAACGTTAATAAAACACGTTTAGGTCGCGACGCTAGATAAGCAAATCCGGTGAAGTTTACGACGCAGGAACGCAAAGTTGTGAGTTCATGCTCCCCCTTTTCTCTAACCGTTTTTGGTTTTATAACTCTCGGGGGTGAAATACATGTTACAAATATTACAATTTTTACAAATGGTAAAAATACAAGAAGTACACTTGGTGAGAACGAGTACCGAGTGTGATACGATTTAAGAATACAAAAATACAAGAAGCACACTTGGTGAGAACGAGTACCGAGTATGATGCGATTTGAGAATACAAAAATACAAGAAGCACTCTTGGTGAGAACGAGTACCGAGTATGATGTGCTTTAAGAAATGCCTAGAAAATACTAAATAATGTGAGCATAGACTAGATATTGAGATGCCATTAATACTTAATTAGGGACGAGGGTTAGATCTAACGGGTACGGCCAAACCCCACTCATGGTCACAATTAATACCTAGTGGTGCTTCGGAGTCCCAGTCGAGGTTAATCGACGAAGTCGAGGTTAATCGACGCAGTCGAGGGTAATCGACGCAGTAGAGGGTAATCGACATGGTTGAGGGTAATCGACATGGTCGAGGGAAATTGACACCATCGAGGTTAATCGACACAGTCGAGGGAAATCGACACAGTAAATGAGCCAACACTAATGCTTCATATCTCCTCACATGCCTTAAAGGAGCCAACACTAATGCTTCATATGTCCTCACATGCCTTAATGTCTTTATACAAACATTCAATTAGTACGTGGTGTACACAAGAAAACCTGATTTATACAAGAATACTTTATTTATACAAGATACATACCATGTTTTCATACAAGGTATGCAAAACGCATGAACTCGCTCAACTTTATGTTGATGTTTTCCAAAATTACATGTATTTCAGGTGACAGGATGGATCTTGGGCGCAAGTGTTGTAACTAGAAGTAGACTACAAGCTTAGATGTCATCCACTTTTGTTGAATTGTAACCTACATGAAGGTTGTGTTTTAAAACTTAAGTAATTAAGTGTTTGTAATACTCAAAATTTTCTGAATGGATGAACATCGTTTTAATCATGTAGTTGTTTATTATGATTGAATGCAATGATAACAAACTAGTCACACATCATACGCTTCCGCAAAAGACAGGGTGTGACAGTTTGTTATCAGAGCTTCGATTGTAGTGAACTAGGATTCCTTCTCGAGTCTAGACTACAATCACTAGAGTTCTCTCACGAAAACATTTTATGAAAAGGTTTTCATTGCATTCATGTAAGCGCCAAGATCCATGAGTCCACCATTTTTCAAAGAAGAGACAAGGCAAGGACATTAGTAGGGAATACCCTCAAAATAAGGTGCCAACCAAGGAATAGTCTACACGATGTTAGACTTACCAAAGATAAAATGACCCCCCAAAACGAGAGTTATACATGATATAATGCATCAAATTGCTTGATTATGCTAAGTAGCATATTTGTTATTGATATACATACATACAAATAAGTGTACGGAATGACTATTGATGTGAATAAGATACCTTCGACTCCGACTCCTATTACTATACGTAACTCGCACGATGAAGCTACCGACCTCGCGTCCTTTGCAAAGCTCATGGCTGGGAGTGATCACCAAACAAGATTCTGAGCTTGCTTCCGTAGGAGATGGCTGCTCTTCCCTCTCGATCGTGAAGGTGCCTGACTACGGTGATGATGACGAGGCAGAGGCGGCAACCTTGAACGAATTCTTAATCGATGGGACGAGATCCCTGCGGCTTATGTGAAGCAAGATTGACGACACACTTGACCAGAAAAGGAAGATGAAGTATTCATCTCGAAGGTGCGCCTCCAACTACTAGGAATTCTCTCTATTCCTATTCCATCTAATCATCCTGCCTATTCGCGCGTAACGAAAACGAGTGTTAGCGCGTGGACCACCGCAATGGTCCTTCCCTTGACAAGAGGTATAAGGACAGTAGTGTCCCCTCCTTGATTGATCATCTGCTTGGATGAGAGAAAATTTGGGGTAACTGTGCAAGACAATTTATTATTACGGGGGCCCACGTAATAACGACTTGTAGTGCACAGAGATCCTGGTGGACTCTGCGGGTCGAGCTAATGAAAACCACACAAAATTAATCTATAGGTGTCCTCACCTTCATCTGGTAGAACAACATATAGATCAGTGCTTTAGCACGTTAGAAAGTAGGAAGCCTGTCTTAGCCTACTTCGTGACTGACACTTCTACCTGCTTACGAGACGTTTGAGAAAACGATAATTAAGCAAGAGAGGTGGAATAACATTCAGAAAGAATCAGTGATGATACATTCTCTACCACCTCGACACGAACAACCCCATCTAAGGGAAAATATACGCACCAGTAAAGCTAAAGACCTAAGAAAAACCAATATAGCAGGAAATAACTAAAACTTGAATGACCAAGGCGATGTAGCCTCGAGTTCATTTTATTACAAACAATAAGCCAAGTTGGCAAGCCTATGTGAAGGCTCAGTAACTATTTCATCGCTCATACATTGATTATATATACATGTGAAATTGGGTGATTACATGATGGCTTATGGTGCTATGTACCTCATAGACAATTGGAATGTTGTCTAACCTACTTCATACCATTTTGACAGAAGAGAATGCCGCCCAGACGTGACACAAACACCAGTACGTTACCAAGAACAGAAGCCGAGCTGCAAGAACGCATCTCACAGGCAATTGCACGACATGAAGCCCTCCGCTCTAAGCACAGCGATGGCACTACTGGAAATAACCCTCCAACTGGCTGCACCTATAAACAGTTCCTAGACTGTAAGCCTTTGAATTTTGATGGCACAGGAGGTGCCGTTGCATTTGTTCGTTGGGCAGAAAAGACTGACTCAATTCTAAGAATGAGTAACTGTTTACCCCAACAGAGTGTGACCTATATCTCAGGGTTATTTCTAGATGGCGCACTCTCCTGGTGGAACCTTCAGGTTCAGACCCTTGGTGTAGATGCTGCTTATGCACTGAGCTGGGACGAGCTCAAAGAAATAATGGAGAAAAAATACTGTTCTAGGGCTGAAATCCAGAAGCTTGAGGTGGAGTTCTGGAATTTGAAAATGGACGAACCGAAGATTCCTGAATACGTCCAGTGATTTCACGACTTGTCTAGAGTCATCCCCTACTTAGTCAAACCGGAATTCAAAAGGATTGAACGATTCATTTGGGGACTTGCACCCCAGATCAGGAGCTTGGTTACTACCTTAAGGCCTCCAACTATCGCAGAGGCTATCGATTTAAGTGTTACGCTTACTGAAGAAGCCCTACGTGCGGGAAAATTTTCAGAATCCGAGGATAACAAGAAAGAGACTCATGTGGAGTCATCAGGCAACAAGAAAAGGAAGTCTTCAAGCCTAAAATCGAGCACACAAGTCAGCTATGAAAGCTCTAAAGCAAACAAAAGAAAGAGAGTGAATCCGCCACATGGCAGGAAAACTGATGGAGCCACTAATAAGGCCGGTGGTAAAGTCTACACGGGGACAAAGCCGAGGTGCGGGGAATGCAATTTTCACCATGAAGGTCGATGTCTGAGGCCTAAGTGCGGAAAGTGTGGGTAAGAAGGGCACAGCAAGGACGCCTGTTGGGCGAAGGACCCAGATGGAAGAAATAAGAGAATACCAGGTTGCTACAGATGTGGTGAAGCAGGGCACTTTAGGAAAGATTACCCTAAGAAGAAACAAGCAAGGAAGGGTTTTCACGATTGAAACTCGTGAAGCACGCCAGGATCCAGATGCGGTTACGGGTACGTTCCATATTAACCAACCTAATGCATCTACTTTTAATTAATACTGGCATCAACTTTAACCTTGCATGCTTAGAACTTAAGAAACTGCTTGGCCTAGTTTCGAGTAAAATAGACGTCCCGTATTCTCTAGAAATGGGCATATAGAAGGCTAGTTTAAGCAGATGAAGTGATTAAGGATTGTATTTAGGGACTCAGAAGGCCGGAACCTTCTGTTACCATTGACTTGAGAAGACATGATATGATAGTCAGCATGGATTGGATATCCAAGTATAGAGCTGAAGTCTTTCGATATAAGAAAAATAAGTCGCATACCTCTTGCGAACGATGAAACATTATAGTACACAACCTCCCTGCAATAGGTGCAAGGATGCTAGACCCCACAAGGCAGCGGATCTACGACATCCCTCATTGGTCGAAGAGGCATAGAAACGCCTCCGAGTAGACTGAAGAGCCTGAGAACATCCCCGTGACGGAAGAAGTTCCAGTAGCCTTTTCTGAAGACCTGCCAGGAATACCTCCACAACGATAAGGGAAGTTTAAGATGAACCTCGTGCCGGAAGCAGCATCAGTTCCGAATGACGCTTTACCGACTAGTTTCGTCCATGAAGCATGAGCCCCCGATATAACTACAAGGGCTGCTAAACAGAGGAAATTAAAGACATGACGTCCCTAGTTAAGGACACAAGGAGAAAGTTGATAGACTCCACTTTGCATAAATTCTAGAAAATTGAAATCAGAATCCTTCGCCAAGGACTGATAACATGAACAGACAAATCATCAGGTTATAGTTACCACTCAAAGAGGACAAGATGTCCTCCATTGTGAATGCAAGAAAGGGAAGTATCCCTAAACGACCTTTAGAACTCACTTCGAGCATTACGAGTTCCTTGTCGTACCTTTTGGCTTAACACATGCATCGACAATATTCATGGACCTCATGAATCGAACGTGTAAGCCATACCTTGATAACTCATGATTATACTTATTGACTACATTCTTATATGGCCAACGACCAAGGAAGGTCGTGAGCAACAGCTGCAATTTACCTTGCAACTCTTAGAGAAAAGAATAGTTATGTGCCATGATGACGAAAAGTGGATTTCGAATTCGCGAGTTGAGAACTTTAAGATACATGATGGATAAGGACGAAATTCATGCCAACCCTGCAACCAAGAGCTAAAGAGCCAGAGTTGCAATTATGTGACGCCTTTCGACAAAGTCTCGATTGTACGTCGATGCAACGAGACCACAACATTGCATACGCAGCACATTGATTAAGGAATCCTGAGAAGAGACCTTGAGATAGATACAGTAATTGCGCACCGCAAACTGGACGTCATTACCTGAAAGAAAATGTTGCACGACCTTTACTGATCACAAGGGTTGCAGCACACCGATGATCGTAAGAACTCGATTTTGAACTGAGCTGTTGAACGATGCAGACTGTATGAACACGATACGTGCTTGTGTGATAAACTTTGATAAAAAGTTGGAACACTCACTTGCCCTTAGTGGAGTCTTCCTACAACAGTATTTATCACACTGCCATTTAAACCGCTTCGCGTGAAGCTTTAGAAGGAACATAATAAGTCGATTCCTGTCATGTTAAACGGAGACCAGAAATAAACAATCAACTAGCCTGAGATGGTCCAGGAAAATCTAGAGGCAAGGTCGTTCAGATATGTGATCATATCAAGACAGCCCGCGGAATACAGAAAGATTACGCTGATGAGTGGCAAAAATTGTAAGAATTTGAGACAAGAAGTATGACTAAATCGAGAGCCTCGCCTAGAGAAGGCGTAGTGTGATTTGGAAAACGAAAAGGTTGAATCCCCGTGTAGGGATCAGAACCATTGTTCACAAGAGAACCATTGTTCACAAGATGAAGCTTCCAGAAAAAGATCAGTAGTGATCGCGACACATTCATGTGTCTAGTCTTTAGAGGAGTCTGACTCAAGGAACAGTCGTTGTTCCCACAAATAAGATTCATCTCAATGACAAATGACAAGAATTACTATAGAAACCTGTTAAGGTTTTGGACCAAGAGTCCACAATACTATAGAAACCTGTTAAGGTTTTGGACCAAGAGTCCATAATACTATAGAAACCTGTTAAGGTTTTGGACCAAGAGTCCACAATACAATAGGAACCTGTTAAGGTTACGGACCAAGAGTCCACAAGATATAGAAACGACATGATTGATTTACTTGAGTACGATAAAATACATGACATGAGAACACGAAGACATGTTTCGAATCTAAGTGACCATATTGGTTTCATAACTCCCCTGCGACCGATGGCATCGCTTGAATTTCGGGGCGAAATTCGTTTAACGGGGGGAGACTATGACAACCGTCACTTTTCCGTACATTCCGTACACTAAATGAACGGTAATTTGTGCTTTAATGACTGTGCATGATCTAGTTTACCAAACAAATAAACTTCTGAATTCCATGCAATTGAATTCATGCATGTCTAATACCACAAGAATTGCTTTATGATAGCGTTGCGTCAAAAATATTAGTAAACTCACCGGTAAGAAACATTGTGTCAACAAATCTGCAGAAAGCAGTTAGACAATAGAATTGGAGCCTAGGTGTAGGTCCAATGACTAGAATACATTAAAACCCAAGAGTACATACAAGGGTTTATTTATGGACATTACGAAAGCTAAAATACGCACTAAAAAGCACCCGAAACGCACTTTAAGTGCAGAATTTTATTAAATTCAGCTATAAATCAGCTTTTAACACATAAATTTCATGCAAAATTTATGATTTATCATCCAGAATACTTCCCTAAGTGTCGGGGATTGAAAGTGTTACAAAAGGATACTTGAAAGACACTAAACGGTGCATTTTAGCACTTAAACGAACCGGTATGTAATCGAACAACCAGACATTACCCGGAACACCAAAATATTGCTAGAAGCAATGTTTTTATTTTCCAAAGCTAGTTAGGGTTCCCGAACACCCTAACACACTGTATATTTAATAACACACATAACACCCTAACTATATCACTTGGTTTCTAACTAGAACTTGTAACTAAAGTTGAAAACCAACCATGCACCCCCCCCCACTTGAGGCCGGTTACAATGGGATCCCACTTGGGATTTTCTTGCAAAATTTTATTTGATATGTATGTGCATTAGGAGACATAGAAACCAAGAGGTAAAAGGATGTTGGGAGAACTTCCTTATAAACCACAAGCCTAAGCATATGATCATCATTCATCACCTTCACTACACCATAACTCCTCCTCCCACACCTCCATACTTACGGCCCAAACACCCCCTCTACACACCTTTATTTTCGTTCCATTCCAACACATTCTAAGGTGGTTCTAAGGTGTCTCGAGCCTATTTAGGAAGGTTGCAAGCAACGGATCTTGAAGGACCCCTCTCGTGTTCTTTTATCCACCACATTTCTACACTTGAACTCCCCTCTCCTTGTGCTAGTGGTAAGCACTTAGATCCATGCATTTTACTTGTTGTTTAAGTGGTTAATGATGATTAAAGATTAAAAAGATAAGAACTCTAAAGAACCATAAACAAAGTCTTGGAACATAAACTAACTAGTGATGAAGTATGGTTAAAATGGTGATGAAATCATGTCATTCTTGTGTTGTTATGCTTGTTGCTTGTTGTATGCTAGTTGAAATGATATGGTTCATCACATGAACTTGCTAGATCATGTTTAAGAACATGAACTAGCAAGATGTGAAAGTTAGAGGTATGTGGATGATGAAATCATCCACACACAAACTATGAACTTAAATAAATACATATTTTCTTGAAAAATAAAGATCAAAGTAAGTTCTAATATTGTAGATCTAAAGATCTATGAGTGGTTTTTCGAAAGAACCAAGTAAAAAGTATGAGTTTTGTTACAACTTAGATCTTACATAAACTTAACACATTTATATTGGATAAACAAGTGTAGAAACACTTGTGTAATAAGAAAATTTCAAAAAGAAATATTTTTAGAAAATATGACTAGAAGTTGTGAAAATACAAACTCTTTAAAAAAGAAGTTTTTAAAGAACTAATCATACTTTGGAAAGTAACAAGACTTACTAAGTATGCTAGTAAGTTACTACATGTTTTCATAAATATTCAAGTTCATGAAACAGAGAAATTAGTGTATATTGTTGGTGATTGTTGTTGAAATTGATTGATGATGATATTTAAAAGAAAATAAACACATGTTTGAAAACATGGGAAACCTCCATTTTTAGGGGAAACTCTCTCAAAATTTCTATAAAATTTTGACACTTAGAAAATATAAGTTTTTGAGAAACTTATCCCCTAAAAATGTATCTCAAAGAATTTACCAAGGTTTCCCTAATTTTTGTATTAAGAAATGATGATTTCTTCAAGAATAAAATTGATACTAAGTATGTATATTTTTGAGAAAAATATATGTATATTTTGATCACCAAATTTCATGCTAAGTGTGTGTAGTATGTATTATACGTGATAGTGTATTAGGACTTGAAAATACACTAATTACTCTTGAGAAGTAAAAACACAAAAATACACATACAACATACAAGATACATAATTCGGGTGCAAAGTACAAGAAACTTATATTTATTTTTGAGAAAATAATATAAGTAAGACACTTAGTTAAAAATATACATTATTTTTAACACAAGAATACGTACACAAAAGATAGTGACTTGTACTTGTGCGATACAAGTCTAGTGACTAACGTTAATAAAACACGTTTAGGTCGCGACGCTAGATAAGCAAATCCGGTGAAGTTTACGACACAGGAACGCAAAGTTGTGAGTTCATGCTCCCCCTTTTCTCTAACTGTTTTTGGTTTTATAACTCTCGGGGGTGAAATACATGTTACAAATATTACAATTTTTACAAATGGTAAAAATACAAGAAGTACACTTGGTGAGAACGAGTACCGAGTATGATGCGATTTGAGAATATAAAAATACAAGAAGCACTCTTGGTGAGAACGAGTACCGAGTATGATGTGCTTTAAGAAATGCCTAGAAAATACTAAATCATGTGAGCATAGACTAGATATTGAGATGCCATTAATACTTAATTAGGGACGAGGGTTAGATCTAACGGGTACGGCCGAACCCCACTCATGGACACAATTAATACCTAGTGGTGCTTCGGAGTCCCAGTCGAGGTTAATTGACGCAGTCGAGGTTAATCGACACAGTCGAGGGAAATCGACACGATCAAGTGAAATTGACACAGTCGAGGTTAATCGACACAGTCGAGGGAAATCGACACAGTAAAGGAGCCAACACTAATGCTTCATATCTCCTCACATGCCTTAAAGGAGCCAACACTAATGCTTCATATCTCCTCACATGCCTTAAAGGAGCCAACACTAATGCTTCATATGTCCTCACATGCCTTAATGTCTTTGTACAAACATTCAATTAGTACGTGGTGTACACAAGAAAACTTGATTTATACAAGAATACTTTATTTATACAAGATACATTCCATGTTTTCATACAAGGTATGCAAAACGCATGAACTCGCTCAACTTTATGTTGATGTTTTCCAAAATTACATGTATTTCAGGTGACATGATGGATCTTGGGCGCAAGTGTCGTAACTAGAAGTAGACTACAAGCTTAGATGCCATCCACTTTTGTTGAATTGTAACCTAGATGAAGGTTGTATTTTAAAACTTAAGTAATTAAGTGTTTGTAATACTCAAAATTTTCTAAATGGATGAACATCGTTTTAATCATGTAGTTGTTTATTATGATTGAATGCAATGATAACAAACTAGTCACACATCGTACGCTTCCTCAAAAGACAGGGTGTGACAGTAACGGGTCGAAAGCACTTAGGATAGGTTCCGATTTAGAATGTAGGCTTTGTTAAACCATATCACATGAGTTCCAATACTCATTTGGTTTACGAGACCTCATTCTACCCGATCTTCCGATTTAGGTGTCGATTTATTAACTAGCAATCCGATTACTAGGTGCTATCTGATTTCCTTGGTTTAGTCGAGCTTTGTTAGTTCACTTTCATCAAGGATACTTTGCACTTCGATGTGAGTACATAGTTCCCCTATTTTACTGCTTTCAATGTTTTGGGGTGATTCATATGTGTTAAACGATTTCGAGGTTTTAACGTTGATTTCAAAAATGAATACTATGGTTTATATAAAACGAGAATGATTTCAATAATGTGAACGAACTTGTTGGACGTATTTACATAACGAATAACATTCATTAGCTTTGGCCAAGCCGACCAGTATTAGGTTATGGTACCATAGGATCTGACAAATCCCGTTATCGGACTGCACCCATGGTTATGTATGGGGGTTACGTGGGTAATGACTAAACCTGTTAATTGTTAACTTACCCTTTGGTGGTTTGTTAATACGAGTTGAACGACGGACGAGTTACGAAGGTTTGAATGTATTCCACGAGACGACCAAAAGTAGTTTTCACAATTAAAACAAGAACGATTTGAACGAGAACGATATTGAACAATTGAACGATTTTGAACGATATTGAACGATTTGGAACGATAGAACGAATTGAAGGATTTAGACAAGTTAAATGAATTGAACGAACGGTTGGTTTTTGGTTAGTGTTTAGATAACTTGACGGGTGTAATGTGATAAAAGCATGGTAGATACGCCGCTGGTACTTCTTATATGTAAGTGCTTTTATCGTATTACATACCGTGGCGTTATTTAGTTCACTTGGGCGAACGATTTGAAACGATGTCACACAAACAATGTTTACTAAACGATATAAACCATACGAGTTATTTCACGAGAACGAATTACGATTTTTGTTTACATAAACAAATGTTTTGAGTTAAGATTCATGGCATCGAGGTTTTATAAACTATAAACAATCTGTTTTGACTTGGTTATTCATTTTACAATACAAATGTTTTACTAAACAAGGTTTTCTAATATTGATTAACGAAGTAGTACGAGTTATTTTAACATGTAAACGAGCCATGAACCTAACACTCACACAAAACCTATGTGCTCGCCGGCATTTCTTTGCTGACTTTATTTTTACATATGTTTCAGGTGGTGTTGAATGATGTCGATTGTGAATAGGATGCATGCTCACTTAGGACTGGACGAGGCCTTAGTGACTTAATAACAATGATAGTCTATGTTTAACTTGTTTGTTTTAACTTGAAGATAATGTAAATTATTTAATGAATCAATAAAACGAAACTTTTTAATCCATGGTTGTGAAACAATAATTCTGTCGCTCCACTCCCCGACATTTCCGCCGCGGTTTCGTTGTTTTAACACGGTCGGGGTGTGACAGAAGAGTTGGTATCAGAGCCAATGTGTGACAACTGTGCTATGTAATCGATGTATAATGTAAAACAATGTTAATTATCAATAAAACAATGTGTTTTGGTGTTATTATGTGTGTATTTGTGTTTGATGATTTTACGATTTGATTCGAGTCCGATTTCAAGCTTTAAATCGCTTTTTGGAAGGTTATACGCAAACTGGTGCGTAAACGTAATCAGTTTAACGTGAAAAACACTCCGAAATAGTGACATAGGCTTAACATACCTTAAATAACCTTCACATAACTTAGAAATAAGTTTTGGATGGTTTGGTGTGACAAAATCAAGTTTGTTCGATCGCAGGGACTATTTGTGTCAAACTGCGAAACTATACCGTTTCGTATAGTAACAAACATTCCAGAACTTGATCATAAGTTAAACATACCTTAAATATCCTTTACATAGCTTAGAAATAGGCTTTGAGGGGTTTGGTATGCGAAAATAAACTTTTTGGTCAAACAGGGACTAAAAGCGTCAAAAAGTGCATAAGTTTGCATTTTTGCGCATATCTTACGTTCTGAATATATCCGAACATCCAAAACTTTTTTAATCATTAAAATATTTTATTTTAGTGATTGGAATGCAAAAATATCATTCGTCTCTTAATTTGGATCGTTTTTGCGTCCGTTACGATTTCCGTCGTAATTAACCGAATAACCCAACCGTACAACCAAACGAACCGACCTCCGTGATGTTTTTGAGCATATTCTAAGTTCCCTATACTATAACTTCATTTTAGAGCCTTGAAATGGGGTTACGGGGCTTAAACATGTCAAAAATGCATCGAAAATCAAGTTTTAGGCTTGTAGGGGCCAAAAGTGACAATCTGCCAAACATGTCAGGCGGGGCGCGTAAGCCTGGTATGATTCTTACGTGGGGCGTGATAGCTGCCCAGTACAGAAACATTGAATCTGGCTTTCCAGCCTATTTTTGATGGGTTTAGCCACTGATTTGGTATACCATTTGCTTGTTTTTTATGGTATTTCATGTCCCCATTGTTTTTAAAACCTTGTGCCCAGATGTATGGTCAAGATCAAGGCACGATTTACGAGAAACAATCCTAACGGTTCTCCGAAATCTATAAAAACCCAAGCTTTCATTTCATTTCTGCTCACACATGATCTGAATTACTCTAAGTTGAAGTTCAAAAACTTCATACCTGAGTGTTTTAGATCAAGATCTTCCTAGCTTGGACCCTTTGTAAGTTTCTTTCATGCTTTTTATGCTTTTCAAGCATGAAAGTCAAACAGTGTTTAACTTTCTGCTTTGACCGGTCTTTGGTCAACACAAAGTTTGTTTGAACTTTGCAACGTGAGCGTAATCACGATGGTTATAGTCCCGTGTGACTATACCTACTGATTACCATGTTGATTAGGCGTAGTGACGAGTCATAGTTTCGGTCAAAATGCGTATTCGTGCGTATTTTGCAACCAAACTATTCTTGGGTATCAAAACCCTTTGTTTTAATATCAAAACCTGTTTTCTAACTTAACTCGTCACTTTTAGTCTGGTGCTTGTGTATAGTCGTAAGTCAAGCGGTCTTGACAACCGCTTAGACTTTCGAACTAGACCCGTTTGGTCGATCATTAGGGATGAGATCGGTATCATACCGGTACCATACTGATACCGATACCGAAAATACCGTTACCGAAATTGAGGAAAAGTGGATACCGAATACCGTACCGAATTTCTCAGTTCGGTAACGGTACGGTACCGGTATTGGTACCGGTATTTCGGTATTTTACCGCATTCGTACCGCTTTGGTGTTTTCCATTGTTTTACCTACAAAAATATCATGTAAATCCATTAATCCATTATTAACTGAATTGGAGTAACGTGTAGTGAGAAAACTAGACAAATGTATGTACTAAAAATTTAAAAGGAAAAAGTACATGTTTTCGACTTTTAATGATGATGAAGATGCCATAAACAACTTAGAAGAATTACTTCAGTGGAATATAAATATAAATGGAAAACATAAAAGTTATAAATTAATAAAAGCTATAAATTAATCCATCCAGAATATCATTACAAAGTATGGTGAACTTGTGAATTAATTTAATCCAACCAAATATGGATTAAACTAATAAAATTGATGTATATGGTGACTATTACATACGGCAGTTTCTATAAGGTTTCTGAAACTTAGTTTTATAATTGATGTATATAATATCAATATTTGTAAAATCCATAACTTGTGGATTAAATTAATTCAACCAAATATGATGACTATTAACAGAAATTTTTTTTATTCCACCAGATATATTTGAATACCATAAAGAAAAGATCGATTTGGATTATGGATTCTCGATTGATAGCAGAGTCTCCTGTAGAGTAATAAAGGATTTTAGGTTTAGGTTTTATTATCTATTAGTACAATATATTGTAAATGTCGTCTCTTTGTAGCCCAACCTAAAAATTCATTGGAATTCATTATTAAATTCGGTATTAATACCGGTATTTACCGAAAAATACCGGTACCGATACCGTTAAATACCGATACCAAAATTCGAAAAATCTATTACCGATCCCGGTACCGTTTATGATCGGTACGGTATCGGTAAGGTACCGGTACGGTACCGGTATTTCGGTAAAAAATCTCATCCCTAATCATTAGGATCCAACCAAGCATGTTTAGTGACCATAGTTGTATAGGGAATAACCTTCTGAGGTTATACCTTATGGTCACTTAGTTAATTAGTTGTATGATAGGTAGTTTATATGCCTTAGGAAAATGACCAAAATGCCCTTTTCATGCATAATTGGATTTTAAGCATATGTAACATAACATTTTGTCACTTAACTGATTATGCAACATGTTTAGGCATATAATACTTGTTATAGGACTAGTTAGACGTCTCGAACGCGCTTTTGCGCGAACGACGCGTTAAAGTAGCGTAAGCTACCTTAATGGGTCGTGACGGGTCGAAAGCACTTAGGATAGGTTCCGATCTAGAATGTAGGCTTTGTTAAACCATATCACATGAGTTCCAACACTCATTTGGTTTACAAGACCTCATTCTATTCGATCTTCCGATTAGGTGTCGATTATTTGACTTAGCGATCCGATTACAAGGTACTACTTGATTTCCTTGGTTTGCCTAAGCTACGTTAAAGTTCTTTAGATCAAGGATACCCTTCTATTCAATGTAGTACATAGTTCCCCTATTTTACTGTTTTTGATTGTTTTGGGGCGATTCATATGTGTTAAATGATTTCGATGTTTTTAACGATGGTTTCAAAAATGATTAATATGGTTTATATTAAACTAATAATGATTTCGATAATGTGAATAAACTTTTTGGACGTAGTTACATAACGAATAACATTCATTAATTTTGGCTGAACCGACCAGTATTAGGTTATGGTACCATAGGATCTGACAAATCCCGTTATCAGACTGCACCCAAGGTTATGTGTGGGGGTTATATGGGTAACGACTGAATCTGTGTTTGTTAACTTACCCTTTGGTGGTTTGTTAATTCGAGTTGAACGACGGACGGGTTGCGAAGGTTTGGATGTTATTAGTGAGACGACTAAAAGTAGTTTTCACAATTAAAACAAGAACAATTTTGGGACGAGTTAAACGATTTGAACAAGTTAAACGAATTGAATAAACGATTGGTTTTTGGGTTGTGATTAGATAATGGAATGGGTGTGATATGATAAAAGCATGGTAGATACGCCGCGGTACTTCTTATATATAAGTGTTTTTTATCATATTACATTCCGTGGCATTATTTAGTTCACTTGGGCAAACGATTTTAAAACGATGTCACATAACGATGTTTTCTAAATGATATAAACCATACGAGTTTTATTAACGAGATGATTTACAATTTGGTTTAATTAAACAAATGTTTTGGGTTAAGAATCATGGCTACTAGATTTTATAAACTATAACCAACTTGATTTGAGTTGGTTAATTATGTTGCAATACTATACACTTTTCAAAAACCAGGTTTGTAACTTTTGACTCTTGTAGTCTAATGAGGTACAGCAACATGTAAACGAGCCATGAATCCGATACTCTCATAAAACCTATGTGCTCGCCAACATTTCTTTGCTGACTTTGTTTTTACATATGTTTCAGGTGGTGTTGAATGATGTTGGTTGCTAGGATGCATGTTCACATAGGATCTGGACGAGGCCTTAGTGACATAATAACAATGATAGACGATGTGTAACTTGTTTGTTTTGTTTTAAGACAATGTAAATTATCTAATGAATCAATAAAATGAAACTTTTGAATCCATGATTGTCAAACAATAATTCTGCCACTCCACTCCCCGACGTTTCTGCCGCGGTTTCGTTGTTTTAACGCGGTCGGGGTGTGACAGAAGAGTTGGTATCAGAGCCAATGGTTATAGGGAATTAGGTTATTAGTAATGCTTTGACCTAGACTATAACTTTTCTAGGACCCTAACGCGAGTTTTCTTGCATTTAGATTTTTCTGATCTTCAAACTCGTGTCTCTCAAGATCAGCAATTTTGTGTTTCACAGAATTTGATGGGTAAGGAATTATCACGTCAACTTAAGCTTAAACTCGAAGCGAAGGACGATGGGTTACTCTATTTCAAGGATCGTTTGTGGATTCCGAAACAAGACGATCTTTGCACTTTAGTGATGGACGAATCTCTTAAGTCTCGATATTCTATCCATCCTGGTGCTGACAAAATGTATAAGGATCTTCGTACTCAGTACTGGTGGCCTGGTATGAAGAAGGATATTGCCTTGTATGTATCGAAATGCCTAACTTGTCTCAAAGTCAAGGCTGAACATCAACGACCATCTGGTTTGCTTATACAACCAGAGATACCGGTTTGGAAGTGGGAGAACATTGAGATGGATCTCATCACTAAATTACCGCGTACATCTAAAGGTCACGATGCTATTTGGGATGTTATCGATCGTTTAACGAAGTCAGCTCATTTTATTCCAATTCACGAGGATCTATCTGCTGATAAACTTGCAAAGATTTATGTTGATGAGATTGTATCTCGACATGGTGTTCCTTTGGATATCATATCTGATCGTGATGCTCAATTTTCATCTCATTTCTGGAAGACCATGCAATCTGATATGGGAACCCAACTAAATCTAAGCACTGCTTATCATCCCCAAACAGATGGACAATCAGAGAGGACGATTTAAACTTTGGAGGATATGCTTAGAGCATGCGTGATAGACTTTGGTGGTAATTGGGATTCTCATTTTCTGTTGATCGAGTTCTCTTACAACAACAGTTATCATGCTAGCATTAATATGGCACCGTTCGAAGTTCTCTATGGTTGAAAATGTCGTTCAACTGTCTGTTAGAATGAGGTCGGTGAAGCTCAGCTTACTGGACCTGAGCTCATTCTAGAAACAACAAACAAAATCAAGAAAATTCGCGATAATCTTGTGACAACGAGAAGCCGTCAGAAGAGTTATGCGGATATGCGACGCAAGCCCTTAGAATTTCAAGTCAGAGACCATGTCCTACTCAAGGTGTCACCTTAGAAGGGAGTGGTGAGATTTTGAAAGAAAGGAAAACTTGCACCTCGATATGTTGGACCATTTAAGATTGTTGAAAGAATTGGAAAGGTTGCCTATCGATTAGAGCTACCTCCAGAGCTTGGGAATATTCATCCGACTTTCCACGTGTCCAATTTGCGAAAGTGTTTAGCAGATACTGATCTTCACATACCACTCGATGAAATTCAAGTTGATGAAACGTTGCAGTTTGTCGAGAAACCTGTGGAGATAATGGACCGTGCAGTCAAACAGTTGAAGAACAAACGGATTCGATTGGTCAAAGTTCGCTGGGAGTCCAAACGTTGCCTAGAGTTTACTTGGGAACGTGAGGACCACTTGAAGGCGAAATATCCGCAACTGTTCTCACAAGTTTCCTCTAGTTAAAATTTCGGGACGAAATTTCCTAAAGTAGGGGAGACTGTGACAACTGTGCTCTGTAATCGATGTATAATGTAAAACAATGTTAATTATCAATAAAACAATGTGTTTTGGTGTTATTATGTGTATATTTGTGTATGATGATTTTACGATTTGATTCGAGTCCGATTTCAAGCTTTAAATCGCTTTCTGGAAGGTTATACGCAAACTGGTGCGTAAACGTAATCAGTTTAACGCAACAAACACTCTAAAATAGTGAAATAGGCTTAACATACCTTAAATAACCTTCACATAAATTAGAAATAAGTTTTGGATGGTTTGGTGTGACAAAATCAAGTTTGTTCGATCGTAGGGACTATTTGTGTCAAACTACGAAACTATACCGATTCGTATAGTAACGAACATTCTGGAACTTGATCCTAAGTTATACATACCTTAAATATCCTTTACATAGCTTAGAAATAGGCTTTGAGGGTTTGGTAAGCGAAAATAAACTTTTTGACCAAATAGGGACTAAAAGCGTCAAAAAGTGCATAAGTTTGTATTTTCGGCATATCTTACGTTATGAATATATCCAGACATCCAAAATTTTTGTAATCATTAAAATATATTATTTTAGTGATTGGAATGCAAAAATACGATTCGTCGCTTAATTTGATCGTTTTTGCGTCCGTTACGATTTCCGTCATAATTAACCGAATAACGCAACCGTATGACCAAACGAACCAACATCTGTGATGTTTTTGAGCATATTTTAAGTTCCCTATACTTTAACTTCATTTTAGAGCCTTGAAATGGGGTTAACTGGGCTTAAACGTGTCAAAAATGCATCAAAAATCAAGTTTTGGGCCTGCAGGGGGCCAAAAGTGACAATCTGCCAAACATGTCAGGTAGGGCGCGTAAGCCTGGTATGATTCTTATGTGGGGCACGGCAGCTGCCCAGTACAAAAACATTGAATCTGGCTTTCCAGCCTGTTTTTAATGGTTTTAGCCACTGATTTGGTATACCATTTGCTTGGTTTTGATGGTATTTCATGTCCCCATTGTTTTTAAAACCTTGTGCCCACATGTATGGTCAAGATCAAGGCACGATTTGTGAGAAACGATCCTAACGGTTCTCCGAAATCAATATAAAGCCAAGCTTTCATTTCATTTCTGCTCACACTTGATCTAAATTACTCTAAGTTGAAGTTCAAAAACTTCATACCTGAGTGTTTTGGATCAAGATCTTCCTAGCTTGGACCCTTTGTAAGTTTCTTTCGTGCTTTTTATGCTTTTCAAGCATGAAAGTCATACAGTGTTTGACTTTCTGCTTTGACCAGTCTTTGGTCAACACAAAGTTCGTTTGAACTTTGCAACGTGAGCGTAATCACGATGGTTATTGTCCCGTGTGACTATACCTACTGATTACCACGTTGATTAGGCGTAGTGACGAGTCATAGTTTCGGTCAAAATGCGTATTCATTCGTATTTTGCATCCAAACTATTCTTGGGTATCAAAACCCTTTGTTTTGATATCAAAACCTGTTTTCTAACTTAGTTAAACATGTTTTAACATGTTTAACTCGTCACTTTTAGTCTAGTGCTTGTGTAGAGTCGTAAGTCAAACGGTCTTGACAACCGCTTAGACTTTGAACTAGACCCGTTTGGTCGATCATTAGGATCCGACCAAGCATGTTTAGTAACCATAGTTGTATAGGGAATAACCTTCCGAGGTTATACCTTATGGTCACTTAGTTTAATTAGTTGTATGATATGTAGTTTATATGCCTTAGGAAAATGACCAAAATGCCCCTTTCATGCATAGTTGGATTTTAAGCATATGTAACATAAACTTTTGTCACTTAACTGATTATGCAACATGTTTAGGCATATAATACTTGTCATAGGACTAGTTAGACGTCTCGAACGCGCTTTTGCGCGAACGACGCGTAAAGTAGCGTAAGCTACCTTAATGGGTCGCGACGGGTCGAAAGCACTTAGGAGAGGTTCCGATCTAGAATGTAGGCTTTGTTAAACCATATCACATGAGTTCTAACACTCATTTGGTTTACAAGACCTCATTCTATCCGATCTTCCGATTAGGTGTCGATTATTTGACTTAGCGATCCGATTACTAGGTACTACTTGATTTCCTTGGTTTGCCTGAGCTACGTTAAAGTTCTTTAGATCAAGGATACCCTTCTATTCAATGTGAGTACATAGTTCCCCTATTTTACTGTTTTCGAATGTTTTGGGGTGATTCATATGTGTTAAATGATTTCGATGTTTTTAACGATGGTTTCAAAAATGATTAATATGGTTTATATTAAACTAATAACGATTTCGATAATGTGAACAAACTTGTTGGACGTAGTTACATAACGAATAACATTCATTATTTTTGGCTGAACCGACCAGTATTAGGTTATGGTACCATAGGATCTGACAAATCCCGTTATCAGACTGCACCCATGGTTATGTGTGGGGGTTATGTGGGTAACGACTGAATCTGTGTTTGTTAACTTACCCTTTGGTGGTTTGTTAATTCGAGTTGAACGACGGACGAGTTGCAAAGGTTTGGATGTTATTAGCGAGACGACCAAAAGTAGTTTTCACAATTAAAACAAGAACGATTTTGGGACGAGTTAAACGATTTGAAACGATTTGAACAAGTTCAACGAATTGAATAAACGATTGGTTTTTGGGTTGTGATTAGATAATGGGATGGGTGTGATATGATAAAAGCATGGTAGATACGCCACTGGTACTTCTTATATATAAGTGTTTTTATCATATGACATTCCGTGGCATTATTTAGTTCACTTGGGCAAACGATTTTAAAACGATGTCACATAACGATGTTTTCTAAATGATATAAACCATACGAGTTTTATTAACGAGATGATTTACAATTTGGTTTAATTAAACAAATGTTTTGGGTTAAGAATCATGACTACGAGATTTTATAAACTATAACCAACTTGATTTGAGCTGGTTAATTATGTTGCAATACTATACACTTTTCAAAAACAAGGTTCGAAACTTTTGACTCTTGTAGTCTAATGAGGTACTGCAACATTTAAACGAGCCATGAATACGATACTCTCATAAAACCTATGTGCTCGCCAGCATTTCTTTGCTGAATTTGTTTTTACATATGAATGATTTTGATTGCTAGGATGCATGTTCACATTGGATCCGGACGAGGCCTTAGTGACATAATAACAATGATAGACGATGTGTAACTTGTTTGTTTTGTTTTAAGACAATGTAAATTATCTAATGAATCAATAAAATGAAACTTTTGAATCCATGGTTGTGAAACAATAATTCTGCCACTCCACTCCTCGACGTTTCCGCCGCGGTTTCATTTTTTTAACGCAGTCGGGGTGTGACACAATGGTTATAGGGAATTAGGTTATTAGTAATGCTTTGACCTAGACTATAACTTTTCTAGGACCCTAACACAAGTTTCTTGTGTTTAGATTTTAAAACAATACCGTCACCTATCTTTAGGTGATAACCACAACGAGAACACAATAACAAATCCGATTTGAAAACCAATCATCTCTTCGTAGGTGATTTGTTATAAGGTTTTGAACCCTCTAAGTTTTCAAAATCTCATCAAGGTTTGGGTCTTATAATGTGAACACGTGCAATCTGGAAGGGTGGATGCCTGTATCCTGAGTTTTCTGTCTAAGGCTAGAGTGTTCGTAAAAATCCACATAATCGGACAAGTCACTCTTACCTGGGAACTCTTGGGATGAGTGTCCACTTATAGGCTAAAGCATGTCTTCGCGATACATTATGTTGACCCATTTACTTTGATTAGTCATTGCGTGTCATTTGTTTGTTCGAGGTAACGAACGAATGATCGCCTTCCTTGTGTTTTGTCGATGTTTTCAATACCTCTTTTGTTTATCCAATTGTCGATCTCACTCGTTTCTCATGTTTCCTTGTTCTTTTTAGAATATGCCACTTAGACGTGATCCCGAACAGGATGCTGCAATCGCAACCCTTGTCTCTCAGCAATCTCATGATGAAAGAGTTTTGTCCCCGTCACAAGATTCGAGCTTTGCAGTCACTGCACATAATGCTCAGAACCCACCATCACAACCTCCTGCGAAGAAACATTATGCTGGTACTGCACCTCACTGCAATAGGTGCAATGGTCATCATGCGACCCATCAGGCTTGTAAACAGTGTACCACTTGTGGTAAACTTGGGCATCTGGCCAACATCTGTCGTTTGGGTCAAAATCAAGCTATTCAGAATCAAGCTCCAGTTCAAGGGAATGCTGCTAGATTCCCACCCGGTTCATGTTATAACTGCGGAGAGATGGGTCATTTCCGCAACAACTGCCTGAGGTTGGTAAACGCGAATGCAAATCTGAATGTCAATGCTAATGTGAATCCCGCTCATGGGCGAGTATACAACTTGAATGCAAACGAAGCGAGGGCTGACAATGAGGTTGTTAATGGTACGTTCCTTGTTAACCATCAACCTGCATCACTTCTTTTCGATTCTGGTGCCGATAGGAGTTTTGTTTCGTTATCATTTGAGCCTTTGCTTGTGATACCTAGAACTAAACTGAGGAAACCCTTATCTGTCGAAGTTGCTACTAGTAAACCGATCGTACTCGATTCTGTTATTCGTGATTGTCAATTGAACCTTGATAACCATGTTTTTCCTATTGACCTCACATCGATGCAACTTGGGAATTTCAATATTATCGTTGGGATTGATTGGTTAACTAAATTTCATGCTGAGGTGGTTTGTTTCGATAAGATTGTTCGTATTCCTCTTTCGTCTGGTGAAGTCCTAGAGGTTCATGGCGAGAAACCGTCTGGAGGTTTGAAACTTATGTCATGTACGAAAGCCCAAAGTTATTTACGAAAAGGATATGTAGCATTTCTGGCACATGTCACCGAGGAGAAAGGCAAGAACAAGTGTATTCAAGATATTCCGATTATTCGAGATTATCCAGAGGTGTTTCCTAATGAACTGCCTGGTTTGCCTCCAGTTTGTCAAGTCGAATTTCATATTGATCTTGTACCCAACGCGAACCCGATTGCGAAAGCACCTTATCGTCTTGCACCGTCTGAGATGCAAGAGTTATCGAAACAGCTTCAAGAGTTATCTGACAAAGGATTAATCCGTCCGAGCTATTCACCTTGGGGCTCTCCAGTCCTGTTTGTGAAAAAGAAAGATGGGTCTTTTCGAATGTGTATCGATTATCGTGAGCTTAACAAGCTTACCATCAAGAATCGGTATCCCCTACCACGAATCACTGATCTCTTTGATCAGCTGCAGGGTGCTACATGTTTTTCCAAGATCGATTTGCGTTCTGGGTATCATCAGCTTGTTAACTCGAAGAAGATATTCCCAAAACTGCTTTCCGCATGATATATGGACACTACGAGTTCAATGTCATGCCTTTTGGTTGACGAATGCCCCTGCTATCTTCATGGACTTAATGAAAAGGGTTTGTAAACCTTATTTAGACAAGTTCATCATTGTGTTCATCGATGATATTCTTGTTTATTCGAAGTCTCGAGCCAATCACGAGCAACATCTTCGTTTGACACTGGAACTCCTGAAGAAGGAACAACTTTTTGCTAAATTCTCCAAGTGTGAATTCTGGCTTAAAGAAGTTCAGTTTTTGGGACATATTGTTAACAAGCAGGGTATCCATGTGGATCCTTCCAAAATAGCTGCTATTAAGGATTGGAATACACCTACGACACCCACAGAAGTTCGATCTTTTCTTGGTCTCGCTGGTTATTATCGACGATTTATTTCGAACTTCTCAAAGATTGCGGTTCCACTCACTGCTTTGACTCAAAAAAATAAGCCTTTTGAGTGGGGACCCAAACAAGAAGAAGCATTCCAAACGCTGAAACGAAAACTCTGTGATGCTCCTGTTTTGTCTTTGCCCGATGGAAATGATGATTTCGTTGTCTATTGTGATGCGTCCAACTTGGGTCTTGGTTATGTTCTCATGCAACGAGGCAAAGTTATAGCATATGCGTCAAGACAATTGAAAGTTTACGAGAAGAACCACACCACTCATGATCTTGAGTTGGGTGCTGTGGTTTTTGCACTAAAAATCTGGAGACACTTTCTCTATGGCACGAAATGTGTGGTTTTCACAGACCACAAAAGTCTCCAGCACATTCTCAATTAGAAGGAGCTAAACGGAGGCAACGACGTTGGGTTGAACTCTTGAACGATTACGATTGCAAAATTCGTTACCATCCTGGTAAGGTGAATGTCGTAGCTGATGAACTAAGTCAAAAGGAGTGAGTTAAGCTTAATTTTGTTCGCACTCTATCTGATATTCAAACTCGTGTCTCTCAAGCTCAACAATCTTGTGTTTCACAAAATTTGATGGGTAAGGAATTACCACGTCAACTTGGGCTTAAACTCGAAGCAAAGGACGATGGGTTACTTTATTTCAAGGATCGATTGTGGGTTCTGAAACAAGACGATCTTCGCACTTTAGTGATGGACGAATCTCACAAGTCTCGATACTCTATCCATCCTGGTGCTGACAAAATGTACAAGGATCTTCGTACTCAGTATTGGTGGCCTGGTATGAAAAAGGATATTGCCTTGTATGTATCGAAATGCCTAACTTGTCTCAAAGTCAAGGCTGAACATTAACGAACATATGGTTTGCTTGTACAACCAGAGATACCGGTATGGAAGTGGGAGAACATTGCTATGGATCTCATCACTAAGTTGCCACGTACATCTAGAGGTCACAATGCTATTTGGGTTGTTATCGATCGATTAACAAAGTCAGCTCATTTTACACCGATTCGCTAGGATCTATCTGTTGATAAACTTGCAAAGATTTATGTTGATGAGATTGTATCTCGACATGGTGTTCCTTTAGATATCATTTCTGATCGTGATGCTCGATTTTCATCTCATTTTTTGGAAAACCATGCAATCTGCTTTGGGAACCCAACTAAATCTAAGCACTGCTTATCATCCCCAAACAGATGGACAATCCGAGAGGACGATACAAACTTTGGAGGATATGCTTAGAGCATGCGTGATAGACTTTGGTGGTAATTGGGATTCTCATCTACCGTTGATTGAGTTCTCTTACAACAACAGTTATCATGCTAGCATTAATATGGCACCATTCGAAGCTTTATACGGTTGAAAATGTCGTTCACCTGTCTGTTGGAATGAGATCGGTGAAGCTTAGCTTACTGGACCTGAGCTAATTCTGGAAACAATAGATAAATCAAGAAAATTCGCGTTAATCTTCTGACAGCTAGAAGCCGTCAAAAGAGTTATGCGGATATGCAACGCAAGCCCTTGGAATTTCAAGTCGGAGATCATGTCCTACTCAAGGTATCCCTTGGAAGGAAAGGAAAACTTGCACCTTGATATGTTGGACCATTTAAGATTGTTGAAAGAATCGGAAAGGTTGCCTATCGACTAGAGCTACCTCGTGAACTTGGTAATATTCACCCAACATTCCACGTGTCCAATTTATGAAAGTGTTTAGCTGATACTGATCTTCACATTCCACTCGAAGAAATCCAAGTTGATGAAATGATGCACTTTGTCGAGAAACCTGTGGAGATAGTGGACCGTGCAGTCAAACAGTTGAAGAACAAGTGAATACGATTAGTCAAAGTTCATTGGGAGTCTAAACAAGGCCAAGAGTTTACTTGGGAATGTGAGGACCAAATGAAAGCGAAATATCCACACTTGTTTTCACAAGTTTCCTCTAGTTAAAATTTCGGGACGAAATTTCCTAAAGTAGGGGAAACTGTGACAACTGTGCTCTGTAAACGATGTACAATGTAAAACTATATCAATTATCAATAAAACAATGTGTTTTGGTGTTAATATATGTGTATTTGTGTTTGACGATTTTACGATTTGATTCGAATTTGATTTAAAGCTTTAAATCGCTTTTTGGAAAGTGATACTCAAACTGATGCGTAAACGTAATCAGTTTAACATGAAAAACACTCCATAATAGTGAAATAGGCTTAACATACCTTAAATAACCTTTACATAACTTAGAAATAAGTTTTGGAGGGTTTGGTGTGTCGAAAATAAGTTTATTCGATCGCAGGGACTATTTGTGTCAAACTACGAAACTATGCTGATTCGTATGGTAACGAACATTCTGGAACTTGATCATAAGCTAAACATACCTTAGATATCCTTTACATAACTTAGAAATAGGCTTTGAGGGGTTTGATATGCGAAAATAAACTTTTTATCAAAGAGAGCATAAGTTTGCATTTTCGCGCATATCTTACGTTCTGAACATATCCGGACATCCAAAAATTTTTGTAATCATTAAAATATTTTATTTTAGTGATTGGAATACAAAAATACCATTCGTCACGCAATTTGGATCGTTTTTGCGTCCGTTCGAGTTTTCGTCATAATTAACCGAATAACGCAACCGTATGACCAAACGAACCTACATCCGAGATGTTTTTGAGCATATTTCATGTTCCATATACTTTAACTTCATTGTAGAGCCTTGAAATGGGGTTAACGGGGCTTAAACGTGTCAAAAATGCATCAAAAACCAAGTTTTGGGTTTGCAGGGACTAAAACTGACAATCTGCCAATACTAGTCTAGGAGGGGCGCGTAAGCTTTATCTGGTTTCTACACGACCCGTGACAGACTGTCAGACAGAAGCATTGAATTTGGTCATTTGAGCTGAATTTGATGGTTTTGATCCATGATTTCTGATACCATTTGATGGTTTTTGAGTTCCCCATGTTTTGTAAACAATGGGTAACACTTGGATGGCTAGGATTAAAGCACAAATTTCGAGAAACAATCCTAACGATTCTTAGAATTCTATAAATACCCACCATTTTTCATTCATTCAACTCACACATTTTCTCTAATCTGCTCTAAGTTGAAGGCTTAGCTTCATACCTGAGTATTTTAGATCAAATCTTCCTTGCTTGGACCTTTTGTGAGTATTCTTTCATGTTTTTTATGCTTTTTAAGCATGAAAGTCAAACAGTGTTTGACTTTCTGCTTTGACCAGGTTATGGTCAACACAAAGTTGGTTCGAACTTTGCAACGTGAGCGTAATCAAGATGGTTATAGTCCCTTGTGACTATACCTGCTGATTACCACGTTGATTAGTCGAAGTGATGAGTCAAAGTTTCGGTCAAAATGCCGTTTATGCGCATTTTGAGAAGAAACTATCCTTGGGTATCAAAACACTTTGTTTTGATATAAAAACCTGTTTTCTAACTTAGTTAAACATGTTTTAACATGTTTAACTCGTCACTTTTAGTCTAGTGCTTGTATAAGGTCGTAAGATAAGCGGTCCTAACAACCACTTAGACTTTCAAACCCGACCCGTTTGGTCGATCATTAGGATCTGACCAAGCATGTTTAGTGACCATAGTTGTATAGGGAATAACCTTCCGAGGTTATACCTTATGGTCACTTAGTTTAATTAGTTGTATGATAGGTAGTTTATATGCCTTAGGAAAATGACCAAAATGCCCTTTACATGCATAATTGGATTTTAAGCATATGTAACTTAACTTTTGTCACTTAAACTAATTATGCAACATATTTAAACATGTTTAGGCATATAATACTTGTCATAGGACTAGTTGGGCGTCTCGAACGCACTTTTGCGCGAACGACGCGTTAAAGTAGTGTAAGCTACCTTAATGGGTTGTAACGGGTCGAAAGCACTTAGGATAGGTTCCGATTTAGAATGTAGGCTTTGTTAAACCATATCACATGAGTTCTAATACTCATTTGGTTTACGAGACCTCATTCTACCCGATCTTCCGATTTAGGTGTCGATTTATTAACTAGAAATCCAATTACTAGGTGCTAGCTGATTTCCTTGGTTTACTCGAGCTTTGTTAGTTCACTTTGATCAAGGATACTTTGCACTTCGATGTGAGTACATAGTTCCCCTATTTTACTGCTTTCAATGTTTTGGGGTGATTCATATGTGTTAAACAATTTCGAGGTTTTAACGATGATTTCAAAAACAAATACTATGGTTTATATAAAACGAGAACGATTTCGATAATGTGAATGAACTTGTTGGACGTATTTACATAACGAATAACATTCATTAGCTTTGGCCAAGCCGACCAGTATTAGGTTATGGTACCATAGGATCTGACAAATCCCGTTATCGGACGGCACCCATGGTTATGTATGGGGGTTATGTGGGTAACGACTGAACTTGTTAATTGTTAACTTACCCTTTGGTGGTTTGTTAATACGAGTTGAACGATGGACGAGTTACGAACGTTTGAATGTATTCCACGAGATGACCAAAAGTAGTTTTCACAATTAAAACGAGAACGATATTGAACAATTGAACGATATTGAACGATTTGGAACGATAGAATGAATTGAACGATTTAGACAAGTTAAACGAATTGAATGAACGATTGGTTTTTGGTTAGTGTTTAGATAACGGGACGGGTGTAATGTGATAAAAGCATGGTAGATACGCCGCTGGTACTTCTTATATATAAGTGCTTTTATCATATTACATACCGTGGCGTTATTTAGTTCACTTGGGCGAACGATTTGAAACGATGTCACACAAACAATGTTTACTAAACGATATAAACCATACGAGTTATTTCACGAGAAAGAATTACGATTTGGGTTTACATAAACAAATGTTTTGAGTTAAGATTCATGGCATCGAGGTTTTATAAACTATAAACAATCTGTTTTGACTTAGTTATTCATTTTACAATACAAATGTTTTACTAAACAAGGTTTTCTAATATCGATTAACGAAGTAGTACGAGTTATTTTAACATGTAAACGAGCCATGAACCTAACACTCACACAAAACCTATGTGCTCGCCGGCATTTCTTAGCTGACTTTATTTTTACATATGTTTCAGGTGGTGTTGAATGATGTCGATTGCGAATAGGATGCATGCTCACTTAGGACTGGACGAGACCTTAGTGACTTAATAATAATGATAGTCTATGTTTAACTTGTTTGTTTTAACTTGAAAACAATGTAAATTATTTAATGAATCAATAAAACGAAACTTTTTAATCCATGGTTGTGAAACAATAATTCTATCGCTCCACTCCCCGATGTTTCCGCCGCGGTTTCGTTGTTTTAACGCGGTCGGGTTGTGACACAAAATCGTCTTTTCGAGTGAAATAGTTGGGTTGTACTGAAAACAACCCAACAAATTGTTCTCATTAATATGTGGATATTATGCAATGTTTGGGTTGTACTGAAAACAAGTTTGTTAATTTCTATGGTAATATCAAATGATTTACTTTTGGTTTAAAAATTGTTCTCATTAATATGTGGATACTATACATGCACAATGTTTGGTCCACTAACATTTAATGATTGAATTATTTTTGGTTATCGTCTTATGTGATTATTATTGTTGTAAATAATAGAAACGATGAAAATGCCGCCAAAAGCAAGACAGGGTACTAGACTACCTGCCACACCAGAAGAGTTGGCACAACTCATAGCTCAACACGTTAATACTGCCTTGGAACAGTGTAATGCTAACCAGAATGATGGCCAGGAATGTAGATGTGGTGCTCACGGGCATGGTTTTGGTGGGATGTAGATTGGAAACCCTCCAGGTAAAATAATGATCAGAAGGTTTTAGTGGTTCATGTGTTATGATCTCATTGGAACGTATTCCTGATTTTCATTAACCATATGAACAGTACATAGAAGTATACACAAAACAATCCAGGGTTGTAACCCAAGATCATTTGCTGGTGCCCTACGCAATGACGTCGCGACGATATGCGTGATATCAGGCTGTCAGAATGAGACAATCATTCGATTAGTTTAGCGTTCTGAACCTAGAACTGGAGATTCGAAGAAATGCAAGCCTGAGAACTTAAAGAAGAATCTCGAAAAGGAACATGGGAAGAAACGTAACTTGGAGAAAGCAAGTGTAGCTAACCCTAGAGAATCGAGAAAGGGTAATGTCGGTGATGGACAAGAGAAGTGCGCCAGATGCGGCCGAACCGGACATGTGACTCCCAAGTGTTATGCTAAGAGTACAATGGACGGAGTTATGCTCGAGGGATGCTTCATGTGTGGTGAGCAAGGACACTACAAAAGAGACTGCCCGAAACCGAAAGGACAGGATGTTGTGGGTAAAGCCGTCGAGGCGAGTGCTGGGAAGGCACGTGAGAATCCTGCTACTGTTACTGGTATGTTTCGAATCAAAAACCAATCTATGTTCATACTTTTAATACCAAAGCTGACTTGAGTTTTGTTTCGAAAAACTCTGAACCATTTTTGTGTTCACCAACAAGTAAGCTGAGTATAAAGTGTTCGATAGAATTAGTAATTGGTAAGTTGATAGAAACTTGCGAGGTGGTTCGCGGTTGTAGTATTTACTTAGGTGATCATAGTTCTAGTGTCGATTTTTTTCTAGTGGAGCTGGGGAGCTTTGACGAAGATGTGAGGATGGATTGATTATCCAAGAACGAAGTGGGGACTATCGCTTGAAGAAGCTAGCGAGGATACCTCGTCCTGATGACCGTGGAGAGGCGGAAGTTGTTCACGAAGACCGATCGAGTCGAGTGTCGAGTGTTGAGGGTTGAGAGTCATCAGTGTTATGAGGATGCTCAAGTTGTTACGAAAAGGCTATCCTGTGTTCTTTGTTAATGTTGTGGATATGAAGGCCAAATGTAGGAATATCGAAGAGATTCCTATTGTTCGTGATTATCCATAAGTTTTCCTTAAAAAGACTTACCTGGATTGCCCCATGCGAGACAGATCGAATTCCGAATCGATCTGGCACCCGGTGCTGCACCCATTTGCAACATCTCCTTATAGATTAAGAACCGTCTGAAATGATAAAAATGTCGAATCAGCTTCAAGAGCTACTAGACAAGGGTTTCATTCGATCAAGCTTTTCGCTTAGAGGTGCATCTGTTTTGTTGTGAGAAAGAAGGATGGATCCTTCAGGATGTGTGATGATTTCAGATAGCTGAACAAGTTGACTATCAAGACTCGATACCCTTTACCGAGGATTGACAATTTGTTCGATCAAGCTACAGGGATCCAGCTACTACATGAAGATCGACCTACGATCAGGATATCATCAGTTGAAGGTTGCTGACGAAGATATTCCGAGGACTGCTTTTCAAACACGATGTGGCCATTACGAGTTATTAGTCATGCCTTTTGACTAAATTAATGCGCCATTTATATTCATGGATCTCATGAACAGGGTATGGAAACCCTAATCGGATAAATTTGTGATAATATTCATTGACGATATACTTGCCTATTTGCTAACCAAAGAGAATCATGAGTAACATTTGAAGTTGACTATGGAGTTGTTGAGGAATAAGGAAGGCATGCATGTAGATCGGTCTAAGATTGGGGCAATCAAATGATGAGAAGCGCCAAAGACCCCGTCAGGAGTACGACAATTCATAAGACGAGCTAGGTACTACCGGAGAATTATTAAGAATTTCTCTAAATTAGTGCAGCCTTCGACACTAATAACCCCAAAAGGAAAAAGGGGATTGATTGGGCAGAAAAGTAGGAGGAAGCTTTTCAAACCTTTGGAGGAAAAGTTGAGAGCGTGTACGATGGATTCCGAAGGAAGTTAGGATACTCACATGCCCTTGGCAGAGTTATCCTACAATAATAGTTATCACGCTAGTATCTAGGTTGCTCGGGTTGAAGCCTTGTATGGATGGAAGTGTTGATCGCCACTTTGTTAAGCTAATGTGGCAAAAGACAATTAACCAGACCCTAGTTTATCCAGGAAACCAACGACAGAATTTGCCTAGATCAAGGGAAGGTTAAAAGTCGCCAATTGATCAACAGAAGGATTACATGGACAAATGAAGGAAATTATTGTGATTTCAGATCGAAGATTTGGTTCTATTGAAGGAGTTGTCTTACAAAGGTGCTATTAGGTTTAGCAGAAAAAGGAAAAGCTGAACCACATTGTTAGGTCCTTTCAAGAGCCCATCTTGAGTTGGATCAGTCACTTATAGGCTCAAGCTACCATAAGGATTGAGTGGTGTACATGATGTATTGCTTGGGTCCAGTTTGAGAAAGTGTATGATGGATAATACACTGATTTTATTCCTTGTAGAGATTTATTTAGGCGATAAATGGAAGTTTATCAAAGTACCGTAGAAGTGGTATAAATGGCTAGAAGAGTTATGTTGATAACCGGAGAGGCGATTACAGAATTCTAGTAGTATATGTGAATTATTGATTGTGCAATTCGTGGATATTTGAAATGAATGCAAGAAGAAAAGAAAACGAGTTCATGAGATTAGATACTTTTGAGAGCCCATCTCGAGTTGGATCAATCGTATGTAAACTCATACTACCTCAGGTATAGGGCAATGCATATGTAAATATAAGTATGTTAAACCCAAAATGGTGAAACTTTGATTTAAACCTTTCCTGATTTAGTGCTTGCAAATGTTGAACCTTGGAAAAGGTAGAAAGCGTTGTGATGTGAGAGTAGGAAATGAGAATATATACAATATAGGTCTACGAAGATTCTTCGTAAGAATCAAAGTTTCTCCCAGAAACTACAAGACCATATTCAGCAAGCCTGTTTTTACTGTTTCCACCTAGTGCGAAAACAAAACCTGTAAAGTAAAATTTCGAGGACAAAATTTCCTAAACAGGGGGAGACTGTGACACCCGGCTTTTCAGGCCATACCGTACAACTGTAACACGTTTTGTGAATAGAAAAAAGGCTATATCTGACTGATTATGATGTTTATATGTGAAATTTAATGAGTTGATAAATTTAAACCTTGGTAAAAATTATGTTGGCAACGATAAGATAAACGCTTATCGCGTAACGGTTAAAATGTGAAACGAACGTCGGAGACCACCTGATCAGTGTTAAAATCCTAAAAATAGTCTGTTATGATTAGAATAGTAATTTTAATCATATTCGTGAGGAAAAATAAATTAAAACGCCAAGAAACTCTATTTTTTGAGTTTGAGCGTGTACTGCGCGATACTGCGCGCATTAGACAAAATACCGTCAACACAGCCAGTCAAGGCAACTTGTAATTATTTCAGTGATAATTTTGTGTGATTATTTTTATAGAATGATAAAAATAAATAAAAACGCTTAAATTCCTATTTTTGCGATTATAAGCGCGTACCGCGCAGCACAGCGCGCATACTGCCAAATACCGGCAACATAGCCAGACCAGACAAACAAAATATTGTCCAATAATATTTTGGTGAGTTTATTTTTATAGAGGGTTAAAAATAATTTAAAACGCTCTAAAATGGGTTAAAACGCTAGATAAAATACACGGTAACCGGTTAAATACCAGTTTTTACTCAATAATACATATGTATATGTGTATATATATACGGTATGTGTGTGTATAAGAGATATGTGGCAGCCATAGGAATATGTTTACTCTCTCTCTCCTCCATGTGTTGGTTCTAGGGAGTGTGCATGATGATTACACTTTTTACAATTCTTCCAAAAGTATTACAATTCCAAGAAATACACTTCAAACATTCAACTTCATCTCTCTCACTAAACAAAGCTAGTCGAACACCCCTATAACCAGCCATATTTCAAAAATTCCAACTTGTTTTTGAAGATTAAAGTTCATTCCAAGAAGGTTTCAAGGTGTTTTGAAGATCCGAAAGTGTTTTCTTGGTGAAACAAGCTTCCAACCATCAAAAATCTTGTTAAAACGCACTAAAAACTTGAAAGGTATAAACTTATTTTCAAAATTACATTCTTGATTTTTAGTGATGATAAAGAGATGGAAAGTTTCTCTTGAACTTGGAATTAAACATGAACTTGAAAATGATAAAGGATGAGATTTTAAACAAAATGGAAATGGGTGTGTATGTATATGTATGTATGGCCGAAAGTTGTGTAAATATGTTTATTTAGTTGTGTTTTGATTTCATTGAATGATTCTTGTTTGATTTGATTTGATTATTGAAAGATGGTTAAATGCATGGGTTAAAAAGATGTCATAAAAGAATGTTCTAAAAAGGGGTTTTGTGATTTGAGATGAATATGATATAAAGTGAACTTTTGGAAGTTCATATATGTATGTAGATGTGTCGTGTATATATATATATATGTATGCATGTATGTAAGTTTTGTCACATGTCCATAAATGTAAGAATGTTTGCATTTATGTAAAAATGATTAGATGATAATGGAATGGACATGTTTTGATTTATATGAACATGAAATAAATATGTTCTTTGATGCATTTAAGATCATGTAGGATGATGGTTTTATGATATAGGTGCATTAGATGCACATACTTAGACATGCATGATGATATGATCACATAAAAGGATGATTTGAGTGTGATTTAATAAAAATCAGTTTTAATCAAATTATAAACACTAAAATAAAGTTATTATAAAGTTTTTAGTGACATATAACTTTGTCATAATGTTTACTAGCTTTGCACGTTGTACTTGGTGCATTAGAAGTTATAAAATACGTGAAATCGCATGATTTATGTGACTTACACAAAAACTACACTAATATGATTATAACCACTATTTTAATCAGTAAATAATATGTATTTTGTTAAAATACCAAGTCATTCCGAGTTGGGATGATTATAGAAACGTTTTTCGCAAAACTATGCGTTAAAACGGTCAAAAATCGGCTTTTCGAGTGATTTTTATAAAACTGATTTAGATCAGTAAGTAAACTGATATTTTTAGTTTAAAAATAAGTATTTTAACTAATTTTAAGTTTACTTGGTGTTTGGTTGGTCATACATGACTTCCGACGCCCGAAAACATTACCGAATCGCTAAAATACGCATTTTTCAATGTACACTAGTATCGGTTGTTTTTTAGTGAACCTTATGTGATAAAATGTGTTATGTGATTTAAACATGTGAATGTGAAAATATGTTAAGTTTTAACATGATATTGGAAATTTAGACTATGCATGTATACTTGTGCGTATTATGCGACAGGAACGGTAAAAATCGCGTTAAATGTGTAACTTGTTTGTCGAGCATGAAATTTGATACATATAAGATATTTTATGTATATTTGCCTTAAAAATGCCAAATTGATAAGTTAACAAAATTACGCGTATTCCGATAATAATTTATGCGAACGTTTATGTATATATATTACGACGCGCAAATCGTAGATATATTACGTATAAACGGGAGTGATAAGGGATTTACATGATAACGGTTACCAATAAAATCGTTCAAGTCGCAAAAATATTAAAAATATATATATATAGACTCATATATATATTAACGTGCCAACATAATCAAAAACGATGATTTTTCGAGAAAAATCTCAAAGTTATGTGAAAATTCTAAGAAACAGAGAAACTTAGGATTTTTGTGATGTATTGATTTATAAATCATGCCTACATATAATAGGACATGTAGAAATCAAACTGTGGGATTGCGCTATTTAAAAATACGCACCCAAAGGTGAGTGTCACTAAACCCCTCTTTTTACTGCTTTGTATATGTTTTGGGGGTAGAACACGCCAATAAAAGGGTTTAATAATGTTTTTGGATTAAAACATACCTTTTAATATAAATTATATATTTTCACTGAAAATATATGGAGTTTGATATTTTATACGTTTCGAGATAAAACATTTTTGATGAATATATGTTTTCGGGGGAAAACAATGGTGTGGTTGGAACGAATATTGCTTGGTCTCAAGAGAGTAAGTAACAGCATAGGCTTACATTTTGGTGGGGATTTCAGGGGATTCGTACAACATCGTATATTAAATTTGTCATATTAGTAGGATATATATATTGTACGTGAGGCAGACATCATATATGGTCACAATATGGACCTTGCGCCAATGATGCCATTTAATCGATTAAGTATTTGTACGCGATGAATTGTTGGTAGATCTATCGGGTTGGCAACCCCGTCGTGACCGGTCACCCTATGTCAAGTCAAACAATGAATTTAAATTCTGGTTATTGTCTAGCATTTATTATCCCTGCATGGTAAATATATAGTTTGTATTGTCTAGCTAACATACGAGTCTGAACGTTGACGCTATGAATTTAATATACAAAACTTGGGAAAATGCCTTAAAGTCGAACTTTAAAGATTTCGACGGATGACCCATGGATTTTATTAAGGAAGTAAATGGACTTTCTAAAAATTATATGGATGTTTTAAAATAAACACATAATTAGAAAGTTTTCCTTTGGATCAAATTGTTTAAATTTGAATATGTGAACTCACCTTCCTTTGTGTTGACACTTGATTTTAAACGTGTTCTACAGGTACTTGAGTTCGGCTTCGGGAATCATGGCGTATCTTGTGTTTTTTGATGCATGTTTTGTCACTTAAAAATGTTGGACTAACTTTTAAACTTTCTGGACTAATGTAATAAGATCCGTGAGGATCAAAGACTACTTTATCATGTCATGGTTATGTCGTGTTTTGGGACGTTAAGTTTAAAATCTACGTTTTAAATAAGTAATATTGTCCAACAATATAATGCATCAAACATCAAGATAGAAATGGGCACCAACTTCCGTCACCACTATGTTTTAAATTCCGCTGTGACGTTTTTGGGGTGTGACACGGTCCACCCAAATCGCCTATAAAATCCAATTCGGACATATCGCTTAGAATTCATATTTCAAGATTTCAACATTCAATGCTTCTAACTTAGTCAAATAAGTGATTTCTTCATAATTTTCACTTATTTCAGGTTCATTCAAGCATTTTATCAAACACCTTATGTGCGAAATTTTTATTCTAACACAAACAAGTTCATAATGAATATTTTTTAACCATGTTAATTCATCATATTCACCAAGAACATCTAGAATTATATACTAACCCTTAAATAACATCAATTTATCACCATCATCAAAGGGTTCATCCTTTTTAATCAAAACCCATATACTAAACATATGATAATTGATCAATTCAAGTGATTATGATTCAAAATCATCAAATTCTTATCTAGGGCTTGTTCCTAGACTTGTATTCATCTTAATTTAGCCATAACATAAATCAATTCTTCAATAATTTCATTTATAAAATTTCAAGAAGAATCAAAACATCATCAAAGATTAAAATTAAGCATACCTTGTGACCTTCTAAGTATAATGATCACGAATTTAGCTTGAAATCGATTCGTACTTGGTTTCTTTCTTTGATTCTTGATAGTATTTGATGAAACTAGGGTTTTGAGACAAGAACTCTTTTCTTTGTTCTCTGTGTTGGTCGACCAGGATAAAACACACACCAGGTGTGTTTAAAACATTATTTGTTGGTTTTGAGACAAGAACTCTTTTCTTTGTTCTCTGTGTTGGTCGACCAGGATAAAACACACACCAGGTGTGTTTAAAACATTATTTGTTTTATTAAAATAACTTTCAAGAAAGTCAATTTCAGTCCCTCTAGTTTGCAAGACATATAAAATGGTTAAAACCCTTAAATTCCTATCTTTTATAACGAAATTTTAACTAGGTTAATTATTCCTAGTTTAAAATTCATTATTTTAGTTTCGATATTAATAATTATACACGTATACACACATATATATAATTTAATATTTTAGGGGTGTTACAAGCCTATCCCCCTTAAAGAGGATTTTGTTCTCGAAATCGTAACACGTACCAAATAAGGAAGGTTATAAGTGTCTCATCTCTTCTTCGGACTCCCAAGTGGTGTCCGATCCCTTCCGATGTTCCCATTTGACTTTAACTTGATTGATTTCTTTGTTTCTTAAGCTTTTAACCTTTCGATCAAGAATTGCGATAGGCTTTACAACATAGTTCAGGTTATCGTCAACTTTAATATCGTCGTAGCTTATGTAAGTTGTTTCATAAGCTAAGCACTTACGCAGATGTGAAACATGGAAAGTGCTGTGTATACTGCTCAATTCTTCTGGCAGTTTGAGTCGGTATGCTACCTTACCCACACGTTCCACGATTTTGAATGGCCCAATAAATCTTGGACTCAATTTCCCCCTCTTTCGGAATCGGAGGACCCCCTTCCATGGAGATACTTTAAACATAACCATATCATCAACCCTGAAACTCGATTGGTCTTTATCTCTTATCAGTGTAAGACTTTTGTCTATCTTGGGCAGCTTTCAAATGAGCTCGGACCAATTCAATTTTCTCATTAGTGGTTTGGACTATTTCTTTGTGGGGAAGTTCACGCAGACCCACTTCACCCCCAACACACTAGGGTTTGACACTTTCTGCCGTAAAGCATTTCGTACGGGGCCATTCCAATACTGGAATGATAGCTGTTGTTATATGAAAATTCAACTAGTGGTAGATATACATCCCAGCTACCACCAAAATCAATAATACATGCTCGCAGCATGTCTTCGAGCGTTTGAATAGTTCTTTCACTTTGTCCATCGGTCTGCGGATGATATGCGTTACTAATGAACAACTTAGTACCCATCTGTTCTTGGAAATCACGCCAAAAGTTTGAAGTGAACCGTGTATCTCTATCCGATACGATAGACACCGGCACTCCATAGCGAGATATAATTTCATTCGTATATACTTCTGATATCTTCTCAGAAGTGTATGTCTCGCGAATTGAAATAAAATGAGCACTCTTGGTCAATCTATCAACTACTACCGATATTGCATCAAATCCATGTATTGTTCTTGGTAGTTTAGTTAACAGATCCATAGTGATGTGCTCCCATTTTCACACTGGAATGTCTAATGGCTGAAGTTTACCATAAGGCTTCTGGTGTTCTGCTTTTACTTGGAAACAAGTTAAGCATTTTTCTACATACTTAATGATGTCTCGCTTCATTCCGGGCCACCAATAATTTTGTTTCAAATCTTGGTACATTTTGGTAGCTCCATGATGAATAGAATAGCGGGACTTGTGGGCTTCATCAAGAAGAAGAGTTTTAACATTACACGTGTTTGGAACCCAGATTCGATCGAAACGGGTTTTCAATCCATTACTACTATCTTTCAAGTCTTTGAGCTGGCCCACAATTCTTTCCTTTTTCAGATTCTCTTCTTTCCTGCTTAGTGCATCTGCAACTATGTTGGCCTTTCCGGGATGATAATGAATTTCATAATCATAATCCTTCACTGTCTCTAACCAATGTCTTTGTCTCATATTCAACCCCTTTTGATCAAAGAAGTACTTGAGACTTTTATGGTCAGTGAAAATAGTACATTTCACACCATACAGGTAATGCCTCCATATCTTTAAGGCAAAGACCACTGCCACCAATTCAAGATCATGTGTCGGATACTTCTTTTCATGGATCTTTAATTGTCTTGGAGCATACGTGATCACTTGTCCTCTTTGCATAAGTACACACCCGAGACCAAGCTGGGATGCGTCAGAATAGATGACCATGGCTTCAGTCCCATCTGGTAACGTTAATACCGGGGCATTGGTCAACTTTTCTTTAAGTATTCGAAAGGCGTCTTCTTGTGCGCTTCCCCATACAAATTTCTCATATTTACAGGTTAACTTGGTTAATGACATTGCGATTTTGGAGAAATCTTGTATAAATCTCCGGTAATAACCCGCAAGACCTAGGAAACTCCTAATCTCTGATGGACTCTTTGGAGGTTTCCATTTAGATATAGCTTCTATTTTGGACGGGTCCAGCGACACTCCATCGGCACTGATAACATGTCCTAGAAACTGTACCTCACATAGCCAAAAGGCACATTTTGAAAACTTCGCATAAAGTCTTTCACGCCTAAGCATTTCAAGTAATTCACGTAAGTGACACTCGTGATCCGTTTCATTCTTCGAATACACGAGAATATCGTCGATGAAGACTATCACCAACTTGTCTAGCATCGGTTTGCAGACGCGGTTCATGAGGTCCATGAAAGCCACAGGTGCATTAGTTAATTCGTAAGACATTACTAAGAATTCGTAATGTCCATAACGTGTTCTAAACGCCTTTTTCGGTATGTCTTCTTCTTTTACTTTCAACTGGTGATATCCCGACCTTGAGTCAATCTTTGAAAACTAACTCGCGTCTTGCAGCTGATCGAACAAGTCGTCGATCCTAGGAAGCGGGTATCGATTCTTTACCGTGAGTTTATTTAACGCCCGGTAATCAATACACATTCGCATGCTTCCGTCTTTCTTCTTTACAAATAATACCGGCGCTCCCCACGATGAAATGCTCGGCCGAATAAATCCTTTATCAAGAAGGTCTTGCAATTGTGATAACAATTCTTGTAGTTCCGATGGTGGTAATCGATACGGAGCTTTGGCTACTGGTTTTGCGCCCAGAACTAATTGAATGCCAAACTCCACCTCGCGTTCAGGTGGTATCCTCGGTAGATCTTCTGAGAAAACATCTTCAACTCCCGTACAACTGATACGTCTTTAATTTCTAGAGACTCTTTGGTCGAATCATGTATGTAAGCCATATATGCCTTACATCCATGTTGAACAAGCTTATAAGCTTCAATGAACAAGCAGATTATGGGACTGCAACTTTTCTCCCCATAGATAGTAACATGTTTTCCACTCGGAGACATTAGTTATATCTCCTTACGGTTGCATATTACTTTTGCGTGATATCGAGCTAGCCAATCCATCCCGATTACCACTTGAAATTCTCCCATTGACATGGGAATTAGATCGACGAAGTATTCTTCATCGTCTATACTAAATTTGCAGTTTCAACACATATCACAAACAATAAAACTTTTATTATTACCTATTTCTACTTCTAGAGGCATAGATAATTTCGTTAACGTGAATGTAGGGTGTTGAATAAATCGATGTGAAACAAAAGATTTATTTGCACCCGTAACAAATAAAATTCATGCTGGAATTGAATTTACAAGAAATATACCTGAAACCACATCAGGTTTAACTTTAGCCTCTGCGGCTGTCATGTGGAAAGACCTTGCCCTCGCTTTCTAGGCATCATACTTTGTGTCAGTTGTTTCTTTGGTTCCAACCAGCTCGGGACATTCAGACTTCTTACGTCCCGGCTTATAACATTTATAACACACTAGCACCTTTCCCAGGCAATTTGCAACCACATGTCCCACTTTTCCACAAGTAGGACATGATTTGTTTCTAAAGTAGCATTTTCCCTTGTGAATTTTTCCATATATTTTACACTGAGGTAACCCCCTTTTTGTAACTTCTTTATTGGAAGCTTTATTAGACTTTGATTTCTTTACGGGACTTGGGTTCACATCCGACACCCTCCTTTCATCTCTTTCTTGTAAGAGACTTTCTTTTAATTCGGTCATCATATCGTCCACCACCGGCAAGATTGTGGTTTGTAATCTATCGATAAACTGCGATAGACTATTTTCTAAAGCCTTTCCGATTTCCTCGGAAATCTTAGCTTTCATTTCAGTTAAGTGAGATGCTACATCACCTCCGGTTGCACCGGACATTTCTTTAACTGAAATGTTCATAATAGTTAATCAATAACTATTCAATTCATTTCCATTTCGTTACATGGAAATTTATATCACAAATACTTAATCATAAGTAATGTGTTATTCTTTTTCGGTTTGGTCAAGTATATAACTTGCCTTACCTTTCTTACTTAGTGTATTTCCCGGGGTCGAGCGTATTTATACACTCCTCCCATACACTTTTCACAACTTTTACTTCATTTAAATCTGTAAATCTAGACTCATTTATAGGTAACTCTTACCGGATGTCTTGATCAAGCTTTGAACCAAACACACTTTGTCTTAACGAGGCTCTGATTACCCACTTGTAAGACCCTTACATTTTCTTAATAATTCATATAGTATGTAATGCATTTAACATGCCGTTAATTCAAAATTCTCAACAAAACGACATTTATATGAAGTTCAAAACTTCCCAGCGATGTTTACTAAAGTTTTAAACCATATTGTTATAACAACACATACTTTAGCTTGCAAAACATTCAACCTATATTTTACAAAAAGTTTGATAAAACAACCCTAAATGTTTTTGTGACAAAAGTTATATTTTTGCATTTTGTGGAAGCTTCTCTTTAGCGAATGTTCAGTTCTTTATCAATGCTTGATCATTATCCGCAAGTCCGTTCCGCTACCTATGACCAAAATTGTGACAACTGGCACTTTTCCATGTATTTCGTACAATAATGAACAGTAAATTGTACCTTGATGACTGTGCATGATTGAATTAACAAGACAAATGATTTCCTGAATACTGTCATATACATACAAGTGCATTTCATGTTGCAAGATTTTTATCATTATTACATGCAACACAGTGTGGTTCAATTAGTGCACAGAACAAAGTTAGCACAGTTATCAGACAAACTAGAAGTACTGACAGGAGTTCAGTACTCAGACAGACATGATGTTAAGACACATAATGAGCCCCGGAATCAAGAGTTACATTAGAATAGTGTGTAGGAAAGTAGGGATCATAGAACTGCCTTCCGAGTAATGATTTAAGTGCCGAAAAATGCCCGAAACACACTAAAACTGCAGAATTCTGCAAAGAACAACAAAATTCAGCAATTTTCAGCATTTTAACATCAAAATATAATGCAGAATTATAGTTTAATGGTCCAGAACACTTTGATAAGTGTCGGGAATCAAAACTGTCATAAAAGACATCATAAAGCACACTAAACTGCGCTATTTAGCACTTTAACGAATCGGTAACCAAACAAACAACCGGACACTACCCGAAACACCAAAATTCAACTAGAGGCATTGTTTTAATGTTACAAAGCTTGTTATGGTCACTAAACATCATATTACCTCCCTAAACACATAAACAAACTTAAACCCTAAACTAACACTTAAATCCTAACTAACCAAGACTTGAAACCAAACTAGATACCCCCCCCCCCCCCCGGTTAACCGGTTATAGACAAGGGCCCTACTCTTGACTTCTTTTAGTTATTTTATTAAACTTGTTGTTTGGATTTTGAACATTATAACCTACATGTAATAAAATGTTGGAAGGATCTTTATTTAAACCACAAGACTATAACATAATTATCATTCATCATCTTCAACAAAACTCCTTCTCCTACACCCCCAAAGCTCACAGCCACACTCACCTCTCACACAACCTCTATTTTCATTCCATTTCCAAGCATTCTAAGGGATCTCTAAGGTGTAAGAAGCATATCTAAGAAGGTTGGAAGCTTTGGAAGTTGAAGGACCTCATCTAGGAGCTTTTATCCACTCTATGTCTTCATCATCTTCATACTTGTTCTTCCCTAGCCTTAGAGCTAGTAGTAAGCCCCTTTAACCATGTTTTTACTTCTAATTTTAGTGGTTAAAGTGTTATGTAACTTGTTAAACTAAAGAATCTCAAGAAAACATAAGCATTAACATAAACATAAAGCTTGATAACATAAAGATCAAGTTGTTTTAGTGTATGTATGAAACTTGTTTGTTGATTTCTTGTGTTTATGGTGTAGATCACCATAAGAAGCTTGCTAGATGATGATTAAACACATGATCTAGCAAGTATAAGGATGGATCTTGAGAAATTTGTGATGATCATCCTTTATGTTAAACATGAACTTGAAGATGAACTTGTTTTAGTGTATGATGATTATCTCTACAAGTTATAAGTCTTGAAAATAAAGGATTTCAAAAATAATATTTTCAAGAAACTAGAGTTTACTACAAGATTTAACATAAGGTTGGTTTTTAAAGAAAGTAATCATGTTTTAGGGGTTAAAACAAAGCTAGTAAAGTATATCTAACAAGAAAAATACAAGAAGAATGATTCTTGAAAAATCATCACACAAGTTGTAAAGAATGAAAATCCACAAGAATGAGATTTATAAACTAAAAACCATGTTTTTAGAGATAACTAAGCTTACTAAACAACATGTGAAATTACTACACATTTTTGTTAAACTTCAAGTTCATGACATGTTGTTAAAATACATATTATGGCTTATGGTAAGTTATGTGTAAATTGTTGATGATTGATGATGAGTTTTTAAAAGAAAATGATATGCTTATGAGCATGGAAACCTCCATTTTTAAGGGGAAACTATGGCAAAATTTTTGTAGAAATTAAACACTTAGAAAAATATTATAGATCGGGGCCGGCCGGCTCGTAGATCTGGATCCATCCATAGACCTGACCTGATATCGTTTGTCCAAAAAGAAAAAAAGTAGGTTTTTAGTAGTAGTTCATGAGACCTCGAATTCCCATGTTCCAGCTTGCATTATGCCAACAAGTCCCACCCCCAACTCTAGCTGAGAAGTTGAGTCACCCTTCTTCTTTTTTTTTCAGAAAAAGAATCGAATAAAGAAAGAGATGGTCTATATCCTGTATCGATCATAGGATCACTCTATGAATAGGTAAATTCTCTGTTAATTTTTATTACAAAAATTACAAATATTGGAGGTTGATTTTTGATAATAAAAATGACTAAGTATATATTTAGGAAAATATATATTTAGATGTCACAAATTGTGTGCTACTTGTATATTGATTGTATTAGTTATATTACTTTAGGAACTTGAAAATAATATGACTCACCAATATACCAAAATTGTAATATGAAAATATTACCAAAATTCCAAGAAAATAAATATAATTTATACCCGAATTTTGAACAAAAGGACAAACGGATATATGGACTATAAATATATATATTCCGGAAATAAATTCATATTTCGACAAATGTGTTAAACGGTATTTTGAAAACCGAAGAGACGGTAAAATATGGATTTTTATAACTATTATAAAATATATCATATTTTATCAAATAGAAAATATATTTTTTTGAGTGGAGGAAAATATATATTTTCTTAAACAATTGAAAGATATGCTATTTTGGGTGAAAACTAGAAATATGTATATATTCTAAGTTTAATCTTAAAAATATAATATTTTTGAGATTTATATGGAAGTATACTTATTTTTGCCAAGTAAGATTATAGATATTTTTCTATAAAATTCTCTTAAAATATATATATTTTGAGAATATAAGTTTGGTGATTTTTAGTTGTCTAAAAATAATATTCCGAAAAATTAAAATACAATTAAGTATAAAATACTTAATAAATACAATAAAATACGTATCCTCATACGTATAAATACACACCGAAATACACCACCAATACTTGACAAAATACCCATATACAAATGTTATACACAAGTATGAAAATACACAAGTACAAGTATATCCGTACTTGGGGAAAATATTTATTGAGGAACATGATAAACCAAGTTAAAATATATTATTTTAACAATATTCCAAATAATTGGATAAATATAATTGAAGTTAAAATATTATTATTTTAACTAATAATTATATAATTTGGAATTATATAATGTACATCAAAGATATAACTCAAAGTATACCAATTGCAAAATAAGTCTTAATAAATGAATAAGACTGAGAGTCCTTACACGACCTAAACGTCTAATAAAACATGGCACGTGTGTAGGTAGTGGTACGACTCGTAGAAGGGCCTTTGAGTATACGAGATAGCAGGACGCAAAATTGTGAGTTCATGTTCTCCTTTTCTCTTAACTGTTTTCGGATTTATAACTCTCGGGGGTGAAATACATGTCAACATGGGTATGATTTGGCTATGAAATGAACTATTAGATCATGTGAGCATAGGCTGAAACTGAAGTGCCATTAACTCATTTAAGAACCATGGACAAGGGTTAGATCTAACGGGTACGGCCGAGCCCCGCTCATGGTCCTTGTGTGACCTCTTAGAGTGTTGTGTCCCAGTCGAGGTGATTTAGCAACGGTTAAGGTGATTTGACACAGTCAAGGGGATTTGATACAGTCAAGGGGATTTGACAAAGTCGAGGTGATTTGACACAGTCGAGGTGATTTGACACAGTCGAAGTGATTCGACACTAATAATCGTCTACTCGGGTTGAGTACTCCCTATGTCATCACATACATTAATGTCCTTGCAAAACATTAATTGATCTGTTCATAGACGCTTTACATACCTGTTTTTAAAGGATCCTCTCAAATGTTTACAAGTTTATTGGAACTCATACAAAACACATGAACTCGCTCAACTTTTGTTGATGTTTTCAAAATTACATGTATTTCAGGTAACATGATGGATCTTGGGCGCTGGTGTTGTTTTCAGGATGTAAATTTCAAGTTTAGATGTCATCCACTTTTGTTGGTTTGTAACTTAATAAGAGGTTGTGTTGTTTGAAACTTAAATGACTAGTGTTTGTAATGTTTTAAACTTTATGAATGGATGAACATCATTTTAATCATATAGTTGTTTATTATAATCGAATGCAATGAAAACTGATCAAGTCACACTTATACGCTTTCGCAAAAGTCAGGGTGTGACAAAAATTCATCAAAACATTAGTCATTAGAGTTCATAATGTGGTTTAACCTGTTTACAAGATCACAACACATCAATAAAACAATTTTGCAGGTATGTGACGCTGTCGCGGTGCACGACCGAGGAAGCAAAATGTGTCGTGGGCCGCGATCGGCTGCCGCGTGTCGCGAGGGTGAAAGTGGCCTCCGTCACATGGCGCGGGGGTCACTTTTTCCAGCGGATTTGGTTAAATCCTACAGTTTTCCCAGCTATGCTATTCTTTGTAAAAATGGACATAACTTGTCCGATATTGATCTGAATTAAGTCTTGTTTCTTCCTACGTGATCGTAATTCGATCATCTATAATATGGAATCATAATCCAACATCTGAATTTACAACTTTCATAAATTTAAGCTTTCGGCAATTTTAATTTATTTTGACCCGTTTAAGTTTCAAATATCACTATTGTCCCAAATAGTTTTCATTTTTACACTAGCCTTACAAAATGAATATTTCCTATCCGTAAGGCGTTAATCGTAACTTTATACGTCCGTTATGAATTAAATGCAATACTTGTTCGACCCATTCGACTACAACTAGTCGAACCTTTATTTCATAATTTCCTTCATATGAAACATTGAAGTTTTAGTCATACTCAAACTGAGTTTTTGACTATAGACCTGGATTTCCTATTCTCGGATAATGCATTTTATGACTTTTCACCCATAATCGGGTATAATTTCGGAGTCATTTAGTATGAAATCTTTCTGGTTTGCATCAAGACTCACAATTGACCCATTCGGTCTTTTTAATGATATCCATCGCTTTCACACAACTAAAATATCCTAATTTTAGTTGTTTTGACCTGTTTGGTTTTACTAGAGAAATCCATCACTTTCTATCTACCAAACATTCGTTATTCGAGTCATTTTGACCCGTTGAACATTATAATGAAATCCACCACTTCTACGTTTTTACTTATCGCTATACTATAGTGATTTCGGTCGGTTAGTACATACAGAATCCTCTGTTTTAGTAATAACCAAATTTCATAACGATTTAATTATTATTCAAATAACTAAACATAAGATACTAATGAAATTTTTACGAAGCGTATAGCCGCGTACCTTTTAAAGCTTTCTTTTCAACCGATTATCCTGTTCCTCCTTGATTACTAGACGGTCCACCCAAATCGCCTATAAAATCCAATTCGGACATATCGCTTAGAATTCATATTTCAAGATTTCAACACTCAATGCTTCTAACTTAGTCAAATAAGTGATTTCTTCATAATTTTCACTTATTTCAGGTTCATTCAAGCATTTTATCAAACACCTTATGTGTGAAATTGTTATTCTAACACAAACAAGTTCATAATGAATATTTTTAACCATGTTAATTCATCATTTCCAAGAATTGATGTCTCATATTCACCAAGAACATCTAGAATTATATACTAACGCTTAAATAACGTCAATTTATCACCATCATCAAAGGGTTCATCTTTTTTAATCAAAACCCATATATTAAACATATGATAATTGATCAATTCAAGTGTTATGATTCAAAATCATCAAATTCTTATCCAGGGCTTGTTCCTAGACTTGTATTCACCTTAATTTAGCCATAAAATAAATCAATTCTTCAATAATTTCATTTATGAAATTTCAAGAAGAATCAAAACATCATCAAAGATTAAAATTAAGCATACCTTGTGACCTTCTAAGTATAATGATCACGAATTTAGCTTGAAATCGATTCCTACTTGGTTTCTTTCTTTGATTCTTGATAATATTTGATGAAACTAGGGTTTTGAGACAAGAACTCTGTTTTTTGTTCTCCGTGTTGGTCGACCAGGATAAAACACACACCAGGTGTGTTTTAAACATTATTTGTTTTATTAAAATAACTTTCAAGAAAGTCAATTCTCGTCCCTCCAGTTTGCAAGACATATAAAATGGTTAAAACCCTTAAATTCCTATCTTTTATAACGAAATTTTAACTAGGTTAATTATTCCTAGTTTAAAATTCACTATTTTAGTTTCGATATTAATAATTATACATGTATACATGCATATATAATTTAATATTTTAGGGGTGTTACACCATATATCCATGTCATTGACGTAACATGTCTAAATTCTTATATATTATCACATAATCCTTAATGTTAATCCATATTTTGATCATGTAATCTCACAAGTAATCCATTTATGTGTCTCTTTAGGACTTCAATATTAGTCAACAACATAAGTCTATTCTTTTAATGACATTATACTACATCATGTATTTTGGTTTTACTGAGTCTTGATGTAACACCCCGGCCGGAGGCGGAAAAGCCAAAGGTGTCACGAAACTTGATAGAATGCATTTGAGCACATGGAGATTATATTAAGTTGAAATATAGTTTAGGTTCAATTCAATAGATTGCATTCACATCTGAAAATATAAAAGTACATAAACAAATACAACATAAATTGTTTCACAGATGATAAATTCGGATTTAATCTAAGGCATAAGTCTTGATCCATCCTATGTGAAATATCCTTGCAATTCATGGTATCACACATTGTCACCTGAAACATATGTTAGGAGTAAAAGGATCAACAAAGGTTGAGTGAATTCATAGGTTTTGTTTCTACAAAAATGTTAATGTGATACAGATAAAGTTTTAACAAAAGTGGTTGTCGATATATCTTTATAGCAAAAGAGTAATACATGTAGTTACTTAGTGGTACATTCAAACCTATGACAATACTCGGAAATATCATCCATCCTTCCTTGTATGTATGTATGTATGTGGCTCCAACAAAACAACAAAATTGCAAAGTTGGAAGTTTGGATGGGGTGTCAATCCTATAGCGCTATAATACAACCGATGGGCTTATGCAAGTTGATGAACGTAAACTTCTTAAAGCAACAACAACAAGTATTAAGCAAATGCAAAGGCAATCGGGGGAAACCACAAAATAGCAAATAGTTTGTATCACATTGCAACATATGTATCATCCCAAAAATAATGTAAAAAGGGACTATGAACTCACCTTGATTTCGGTTAAGTCCAAACAAATATGCAAAGTGTGAGAGTTCTTGGGAATAAGATTCCACGTCACTCTAATTGATTGAACATGCAACAATATGGAATATGTATCAACAATAATGTTTAAATTGGATAATTGGAAATCCTAAATCTATAGGATTTGGTAGTGTTTTGTTTAAATGGTAATTATGTGGTTTGGATAACCTAACAAGAAAACTCGGAAAATGAATAAGGAATTATATATGAAAAATATTTATTTGACATAAATAATTAAATTATATACGTACATAATTGAGTTACTACAAACATTTTAAAATAATGAATCAATTATATTCGATTTGTATAATTAGTTTAACATAAATAATTATACCAAAATATTTCATAAGTGATATAATTAATTTATAACTTATAATTGAATTTAGAAGTACAAAAATATATAATTATTTGGTAAATGATAATTATATAGTTTAAAGTATAAATATGATAATTATATGCTTAATTATCAAAATAATTATATTAAATCCGAATAATTAAAAATTATATTTTTAATTATTGAACTTTAATATTACTGATTTAAAATAATTATTATGGCCTTGAAATCATTTTAAACAAATAAAATGAATTAAAATGATGTAATAACAATAAATAAGTTTAACTATCTAAATAATTAAATATAATAAAAATTCAGATTCTAAATTTATATAAACTCAAAATAATGCATCTTTTGTCATAAAAATAGTCTTGGATAAAATTTATATAGTTATATATAATTTATTTATATAAAATGAAACTAAACTTTTAAAGTGTAAACACTGTTTTAATTTCAGAAATATCAAAATTATGTGAAATATTACCAACAATATTATTTCTGTAAAGTCCAACATATAAAATAATTACTATAAAAATTTTGATAATTAATTCTTTAATTTCGATTTATTATAATTTTTGAAAGGTTAATATTGTTTTTAATATATAAAAATTAGTTTAATAAATATTTTGACTTATATTATATTTTTAATATAAGTATCAGTGGATAAAGTATATCTGATAAAATTTTCGGACTTAAACTGATTAGTCTCTAATTAATATGAATTAATTAAAAATCTGTTAAATAGAGTGAATAAATAAAAAAAAATAGAAGATGAACACTGTTCATCTTCTTCCCCAATTCGGTCAACGAAAGTCAACAGCCCGATTACTATGTCAATACTGGATTATAATGAAATTAATTTTACAGAAACATAATACGAGTGAAATCATACCGATTAGACGAATAAAAAGTGAACGGTATCGATCGGATGTGCGGTTTCGACAAAATCCGGCGACCGAACTCTGGCTATGACTTGCATAGATGAACCGGAAGGTTTTTGTGAAATTTGAGAGGTGTGAGAGTTTCGTATGGGTTCAGGGAGTTTATATAATACTTCAATTCAACACAAAATCGACAGGAATCAGTGGGTTTGTTCCACTTTAATTTTTTTTATAAAAAGTTCGAATTATAGCCGAATGGGCAATAAGGTGTGTCGAATTAATGCGAAAATGAGTTGGTAATGGGGTTGGGAACATGTGGGGATTGATTTCGGATCACTTAAACAAGTCCAAGTGGAACATATCGAATTTTCGGTGGATTTGTTTGAAAACCCGTAACTTACAGATCTGAGTTATATAAATCAGTTCGGTTTTAAGTCAAATATATATTAAACAACTTAATACAATTCACAACGAAGCTGGTAGTCCAGCCGGTTATGCGCGTGTTTGGTTTGCGGTTGGGCGCGGGTTCGAGTCCCGGGTTGAGGCCGGTTCTTATAAGGTTTTTCTTAAAACCTTTTTATTTAAAAGAATTAGAATTTATACTTAGGTCCCTGTGGTTTCAGAATTACATAATTAGTCCCTATAACAGTCTGTTAATTAGACTAACTAAGTTAGTTTTCAAACTAGAAAACCTTATATAGAATGTAACCCGGTTAATGTTCTTAGTTAAAATTAGTTTAGAAAATGACCACAACAGTCCCTGGAGTTCAAGTTTAAGTAAATGACCAATTGGACCCTATACTTTTATTTCAAAAATAAATATTTAATTCATTTAAAATATGAGTTTCAAAAATGACAATTAGGACCCTAAACTTTTGAGTTTTCAATATTTACATTTTTAACCCGAACTTACAAGATTTCAAAAATGACTTTTTAGTCCCCGGACTTTTGTACTTTCTAAAAATGACGGTTTTAGTCCTCGGACTTTAAATCAACGTTTTCAAGCAAGTTTCAAGGAATGAAAATTAGGTCCCTCAAATTGTAGTTTCACAAAATGTCATAATAGGCCCTTATAGTTTATGTATCATTGTTTAATAGTATAAAACTCAACAAATTTGTAATTGTTTCATGTGTTTGTGTTTGTATAAGCATGTATAAGCACAAAGCAAGTATGTTCAAATAAGTTTCATTCCAAACACGGTATTTGTTACCATGCCAGTCGGAATAAATGCGAGTGTGAAAACCAGGGTGGTTACACTTGAATCGTACTTGCTTCTTTATTTACATAGCAAGTATGCATGTGTGGAATTTGCACATTTTCAATCATTGTACAATTCTGAACATTTTCGTTTTCGGATCCACAAACCTCTCAATGCTAAGGCTCGGAAAATTCTGATACTTCATCAGATTTTTCAGCCATTGCTGAGGCAATTGCCTTGCTCACAAAAACTTTTGAGCAAATATTAAGAGGAGGAGGTGGCAAGTACCAGAAGAGTGATAGAGGGAGGATGGAAGGTAGATCCAAGGACAAGGGAAAGGCTGAGATAGTTTGCTAAAAGTGTAAACAAAAGGGGTACTATGCATCAGAGTGCAAAAACAAGAAGCTTAAAGATGTAGCTTATTATGAAAAGAAGCTTGAAGAAGCCAAAAGTCAACAGAAGGTTAGCCCTATTGTAGGAACAGATACCTGGCTAACTGATGACTCTTCTGATGAAGAAGAATAAGGAATGGCAAATTTCTGTTTAATGGCTACAATTTCTGATGGAAGCTCCATCTCAACAGAACACAAAGTAAGTTTAGATAATATTGATTTAGAACATCAACTGAACAAACTTATGAAAGATTTTGTGATCTTACAAGATAAACAAATATCAGAAAACACAAAATCTGATGATTTGCAAAAATTGCTGAATAAAGTAAAAATTGAAAACCAATTACTAATTGAAGAAAATCTGACAAAAGAAGCTAAAATTGAATTTTATGCAAGAGAAAGAAAAGAATTATATAAAAAAAATTAATGACAATGAAATCAATGTAAAGGGTTTTCAACAAGCAAAAGATTTCATACACTTTATTTATTGAAGCAAAACCAAAGAACAAAGGTGAATGATTAGCTTATGTAAAAGCATGTATTAGAAATCCTACCACCTTTGTAAAGGCATCTGACAACAATTCTAATAAAATAACATTAGAATATGATGCAGAATTGTGCAAATCAAGAAGTTCTGATAGTATCTCTTTGCCATCCAAGGACAGTTTAAAAGGATAAAGGAATGAAGTTAAAAATTTTGATGATAATTCAAAAAGAATTCATCCCAAGTTCCAAAGAAACAACAATCTTCCATCACAATAAAATTTGTCTAAAAATGTAGACAAAACAAGTTGTATGTGTGTTGAAATACTGAAGCTAATTCAACACCATATCTCAAAAGAAAATCACTCTGTTAATGGCTCAGTATTTAACAGAATTCTAATGAGAATTTTCATCTGAAGAAGAAATCTCAAGTGTATTTTCATCAAAAAAAGTACCCAAACAGGTTTGGGTACCAAAACAATCTCTAACCTTACCATTTCAGGACCATCATGTGCAGCAGATCTAGTACTGCGACTCAGGAAGCTCCAAGCACATCACTGGGGATAGGAGCTTACTCCGTAATTTTCAAGAAAAACTGGGTAAATTAGTAAGTTTTGGAAATGGGGATAAGGGGAGAACTTTGGGTTATGATACAATTCATCATGGATCTTTAACCATTGAGAAAGTTGCATATGTAGAAGGTTTGAAATATAATCTACTAAGTTGTGGGCAATTCTATGACAAAGGCTTCCATGTAGCTTTCTTACCAGAAAAATGTCTACTAATTGGTTTAGATGATAACAACGTTTATTTAAGTGTAAAAAGGATAAGAAAATCCATCTATTACTTTGAATTTAAAGAAGAAATTGAGCATCCTCAATTACGTTTATTTTCAAGAGAAAATAAAGGTAATAGTTGGCTATGGCACAAAAGACTGGCCCACTTGAATTTCAAAACTATAAACCAATTAGCAAATAAAAATTTTGTGAAAGGCTTACCTTTTATTTCATCCAAAAAGGATAAAATATGTGAAGCATGTGAGCTAGGAAAGTCAAAAAGAGGCTAACATAAAACAATTTTTGAATCTTCAATTTCCCAAAATCTAGAACTTTTGCACATGGACCTTTGTGGACCTGGGTTGAGTTTCTTAGAAAGAAAAGCGAAACCCTAGATCTAGAAAGAAATACATTTTAGTCATTGTAGATGACTGCTCCAGGTACACTTGGGTTGAGTTTCTTAGAAGGAAAAGTGAACCCTAGATCTGATCATAAATTTTATCATAAATACATAAAATCTGTTGAAATTACCTGTCAGAAGGATCAGATCTGATAATGGATCAAAATTTAAAAACTCAAAACTTGAGACTTTCCTTATAAGCAAAGGAATTTCTCATGACTTTTCTGCTCCAAGAACTCCACAACTGAATGGAGTTGTAGAAAGAAGAAATAGGACCTTGGTTGAAGCAGCTAGAACCATGCTTGCTTATGCCAAATTGCCCACTTACTTTTGCCAGAAGCAATTGCAAATGTCTGTTTTACACAAAAAAATTCTATCATTAACAAGAGACACCAGAAAACTCCTTATAACATCATCAATGAAAGGGCTCCTTGTAACCCTTGTGGAAAATTCCGAACTTTCAAAAACTTTTTCTTTTGGAAGAGTTTCGGTAACCAATACTTTAACATAATCAGTTTAACGTAACGAACATTCCAAGATGAGGATATAAGTTACACATACCCTAAATACCCTTTACATAACTTAGATATAAGTTTTAAAGGGTTAGGAATCACAATAACACGACATTTCAATTCCAGGGACCAAAATGGACAAAACGTAAAAGTTTGCTCACCAGATAGGCTTACGGACCGTAAGCCCTCAATCCTTACAGTCTGTAAGGACATGCCAGCAGCAGATTTCTTGCTTGATCACCAAGCTCAGCCAACTTCTTTCATTTCTTGACACCTAGCATGAGTTTGCCACCTTCCTTCTGTTTGAGACACCTCACTAAACACTTGTTATGATCCTAGAACAATCCCCAACACTTGGCATGATCTTGTGATCATGCTTCAAATATAAATAGCCTCCTCATTCAACTCTCCAACTTGCACATTCCTTCTTTCTTTCTCTAATCTGCTCTTAGAGCTTGTTTCTATACTTTGGAAGCCTCCTACTGAGTTCAAGCTTCTCCTAGAACACAAGTAAGTGTTCTTCCTTAGTCTATTTCTTTATTTTGGCTAACTATGAGCCAAAAGTCAAACAGTGTGACTTTCTGTTTGACTTTCGGTTCTGACCATTTTGGTCAAGTCAAAGTTCAAATTGAACTTTGCAACGTGATCGTAATCCCGACTGTATTAATCCCCTGCGATTACACCTTCTGATTACCACGTTTAGTAGGCGAAATGATGAGTCAAAGTTTTATGAATTAAAAGTAAAAAATGCATTTTACGACGAAAACGTTTTCGGGTATTAAAACTTAAAGTTTTGACACAAAATCAGTTTTATGACATTGTTAGACATGTTCAAACATGTCTAACTCGTCATTTATAGTTTATTGCTTTTTCCTTAGGCGTAAGTTAAGCGGTTTGACTACAGCTTTGACTTTCGAATCTGACCCCTTTAGTCAACTTTAGGATCCGACCAAGCCCTTTATTATGACCATAGTATTATAGGGAATTACCTACTGAGTTTATAAGTTATGGTTATATCATTTGGTTAGTCAAATGACGAGTCGACTATATGTTCCTCTAAAATGCCGAAAATACCCTTTTTGCGCATAAAATAGTTTTGAACATATAAGATCAATATTTTGACATCTAAATTGATCATAATGGGTCAAAGCACTTAGGTACCCTTTCTAATAGTTACACTTACGACCTGTTAAAGTGGCGTAAACCACTTTAACGAGTCATAATGGGTCAAAGCACTTAGGTACCCTTTCTAATCAGAATGCTAGGCTTATTAAACCATATTATACGAGATCCTTCCCTCGTTTGGTTTATAAACCCCATTCTATCTTATTCTAACATTTAATGTCTCATTACACACTAACACATAGTTATCCGACACATTGGCTGTCACTTTGTCCTTTTGCGTTAGCACGCATCCAAAGCTCAAACGTGACGCATCACAATATACAATGAAACTATCTTTTCCCTCAGGCAGGGATAGAATAGGTGCACTACACAACCTTTCCTTCAACAACCAAAAAGCTTTCCCTTGCTTTTATGTCCAATCTAACTTCAACAGAAGGAATAAGTGAACTCGTACCCAATTGAAATTAAGAGTTGGGAGACTATCGTTTCTAAAGAAGCACTAGTAAACAACTACCTGGCGAGATAATTCGTTCCAGTCATTCCGGCCTTGTGTTACGATAAGTACACCTCCGGTGTATCTAAGCTTCGTATCGTGTATTACTTTGATATGTAGCTGTTGTTACGAAGAATGTAAGGCTAAAGTTGGTAGTGTCACGAACTTGCAACTAGTTACTTCCCTATCGGAAGACCTATGAAGGCCATCTTGGTTGTATGAGTTCAACTCTAGTGTATGTTATCAGTAGGAATGTGGGGTGGATTGTAGCACATATGTTTCCATTGAACTTGCCTATCTCTTAAGGCATACCAATCAATTCACTAGTCTCAAAATGCCAACTCATAAAAACAGTTACCAAGTAACAAAAATGCACGCATACACATAGTTTCACGTTGGCGCACGTATATATAATTTCAACTAATTAGGTGTGCTTACTATTACCTCGATTTTCCAAACACTTCCTCATACAAGCAAGTTTGTTATTACGTTCCGGGCCATAATAACCCACTTGCCCTACGAGACTATCCTGGTACTCACCAGGAGAACAAATTACAGAGTTCGTTAACTGTTCTCTACTATGAATCATTTCGCATTTATGTCCACTAAGGTTTGAGCTTGTAGTTATAGTCTAGGTCTCCTTAAAGGCATCCTAATTCTCTATAACCAATGGCTCTGATACCATCTTCTGTCACACCCCAACTCGCAGCAGAAGCGCACGCGGGGAGCAACAGACACATGGCATAAACCTATATTGTATTCCAAAGGTAAATCAATTTACATTGTTGATTCCATACTACAAGTACGCGGTCATAGTACATTCTTGCAGATCACGTTAATCTTCTAATTCGTATGCTTCTATATATGTATTCAATTGTAGAGCAGTTCCTGTAACAACAAACACAAGTATCACACAAATCTCAAGTCACCTGAAAAGCATGTTAAGTTTGGAAAAGGTCAACTACAAATAGTTGGCGAGTTTCACTATTTTTGTTTGTTCCAGAAATAAGTTTGAACAGATTGTTTTCCATACTTGATTGAATATTATACTGAGCCCACAAGTGAAGCATTGACTGTTCACAAGTGTCGTGTCCCACATCCGACACCTCAGCACTTTTCCACCCCAAGTAGCTATGTCTAACACTACATAGCGTTGTTACTATAGAGTGCATGGACATGTGCAATTGCAGTAGAACCCATGGCATTCGTGCCAGTTCAATTGGGTTTGTCAGACCAGTAGTACTATTCACACTTCCAGCGGCTTTCGTTGATCACTCGTGTTTGTGGGGACTTTTCATGTGTTAGTATAACTCAGATAATTCACATCACAACATGTATGTATGTGCAAGTATGTACATATGTAACATGCATTTCACCCCAAGTAAAACAGTAAAATCAGTTTGAAAGCGGGGTAGTGAAAACTCACTTAGTATATAAGCACCACAATCACAAGAGATGTATGTATTAAGGCTCTATCACTTCCTTCAGGTGGTATCCCCGGTAGATGTTTGTATTAAGGCTCTATCACTTCCTTCCTGATATCGGTTCGTGTTTAGTTAATTACCGAATACAGTTTTTCAAATCGATAATTGAAATAACTCGAGTTCAGATGAGAATAATCATCTGAGAATCCACCTATAGCATAACAGTAGAGCTGTGGGTATTCTCTTAGTGTCAGATTTCAGTTTGGCTTCCGGGCACCGTTTTGCATGCTGGGCAAAGTCGTTTGTTTTAGATGTATAGAAGGTAGTATGATCATATCAATTGTACTAATGATTTGTCCATTAGAAATGATTAACTTGCTATTAAGAGAGTTCATTTGTTTGGGGATCCCAGGTTGCCTAATTTTAAGTTTCCATTTTTGTCGTTTGGGAATCGCCCGAACTGGCGTGTAATGTACCCCAAGTACCCATTTTGCCCCAGAACAGTCCAGAATGACTCCGGTGTTCCATTTATTTCCAGTTTAGTCTTTGGTCAGTTCGCGGTTCCGGCAGGTTCGTTATGAGTTTACAGTTGCCGGTTTTGTATAAAATAATGAGATTTTTAATTCTAAAAATCATTACTAAATGGATATATTTTATAAAATTCTGAAAATTTTTATATAAATTGGTAAAAATATATAGAATTCTATAAAAATATTTTAGAATTTATAAAATCAATTTAATAATTTTAATAATTTCATGACCAATTGTATTTTAACTAAACAATTTGTGCCCAGTTGATACCACTTTCAAAAATTTCCAAAAATTCATAGAAGTGTCCCAATAAGTCCAGGAACTTATTGAAAAAATTTGAGATTTTTCCAAATTCGTTATACCGTGTTTCCGGCTACCGAAACTTCGCGACAACATGATTTTTGAAACCCAAGTCACACTCAGTAAATAATCCCCAAACTTTTCCAGGATGTTGTCCATATTAAAATCAACATCTTTGTAAGTTTTTGGTGATTTATTGAGCTAGTTAATTATTTTTCCCGAATTTATTCATTTAAAATAGTTAAAAATTCACCAAAAATCACCAAAATTTAGAAAATTCTAAAATTTTAATCGAGTCTTATTTTCACCATGTATGATCACCATGAAAATTTTTAAGTTCAATGAATACCCACTGAAAAAGTTATGCTATAAATAATTCTGTATATCCTAGATTCGATTTTCGGAAGTTATACCTAGCGTAATTCGCGTTTTTACTCAACCCTTGTGTGTCCAGAAGTGAGCTAAGCTTATGTTCAGTACCTATACACCATAAACAATACAAATATGCATAAACCCATGTCAATCAAGCCTTAGAACCCTTCTTTTTCGATTAGGATTTGTTATGTTCGTTTCTTGTCGAATACTTTGTGTTTTGGTATCATAATCCGATGTTTGGCATCACCAAACATCATATGGAACCTTGTTACCCTAACCCCATGATAGAACAGCCCATGAAGATGCAAAACCCTTCAATTTTCATGGTTTAAACTTTGGGTTTTTGTGAAATTTCATGTTTTTATGCATTAATCCACATGATAACATGATTAAAATGGGTTATACCTTTGAAGTTCTGATTGTTCTTGATTGTTCCAGCAGTATTTAAGGTTGTGTGTGTGTTCTACAGTGTATTCTTGGTGTGGAAATGAAGTAAAATAAGAAAAAAAAAACTTTTAAAGCCTAAAAAAGGCCTATCGGATAAGGACAAGGGTTTCCAGACCCCTTTGACTGGTCAAGGGCGGTTTGGGAGCCCCAAGGTGATAGGTTTTCATAATTTTCATGTATATGTTCGCTTTTGGGTCGCAAACGCGTCCCGGTGCGCCAAATGGGCTCTTTTTCGCGCGTTTTTCACGTTTTTGAAAACTGAACCCACCAACAACGAAACCCAAACACTTTGATATTTTGAAATAGAACTACTTATATATATGTTAAATAAGTATTTTTAGGCTTGACTGACTGTTCGTTGCATGTTTGGTTGTGTCTGTGGGCGTTAAATCGAAGAAGTTTCGTTAACCAGAAACTGTCTCGTTTAACGTGCCCTTTCACATTATGGCTTCAAATCTTAGGTCTTGGTCTATGTCTCATGTCTAAGTAATTCCGTACTCTTAGAATCATCCACAACACTATTGTTTGTGTCTAATTCGATGTTATTCAGTTTGTGCACTGTTAAACGGTAAGCTTTCGTTTAACCTGTTTTCTACACCCTAAGGAATCCTGCTCGCACTGTTTATCATTATTGATCATGTACTACTCATAACGTACCCTCAGATTCATCTGACTCATGTTTGCTACCGTTTCATGAATCATATAAGTTGTATGTATAATTAGGGTTCAAACGAAATTAGGGTTTTAGGATTTAATTCATCGTAATTACTCAGGCATCACTACAAGCATTATAATTCCAATTTATCCACTAATGCACTTATGTCATACACTATAGTCCATGTATTAGGCCATTCGTATTCCCAGAGTCATCCAAACGCGCACAATTGCGAACTATTAAGTCTGTAACGCACTACATTAATTTAGGGTTTTCAGTGAACTTTTGTACATAACATAATTAATGTTTCATATTGTACGTTATATCAATCATATATCATCACATTTCCAGACTCAATTCCTCACGAGTCTAATTGTTTGCACATCGTGTCCTGTCATCAAGGACTAATAACAATTAGGGTATGCTGGAATTTCACAGTTATCACATAATAGCTGGATCCTTGCAATTTATCAAACAGATCATCAATCCTCGGTAGTAGGTACCGATATTTGATAGTTTGTCTGTCCAATTCTTAATAATCTATACACATCCTGGAAGAACCATCCTTCTTCTTCACAAGTAGAATAGGTGCTTCCCAAGGCGAAAAGCTTCGTCAAATAAAACCTTTGTCTAGTAGCTCTTGAAGCTAATTTGACAGTCCTTTTGTTTCCAAAGGCGCTAATCTATAAAGAGATTTTGCAATCGGTGCTGCGCCTGGAACAAGATCAATCCTAAACTTGATATTTCGATTGTTAATACGATATATAAGGACCGCTACTCCAAAGAGTATTACACCCTTGATCGTGAAATATCGATTGCTTGTTGAACCCTGTGAATTGTGTGAAAGTAGGATACTCCAAATTCGGGAGTCAAAAAGTTTTATAAAACGTTCTTTTCCGTCGATACGTCCTGCAATTTGCACTTGAATTCCTTTTGTATCTGCTTGTTCAGTTAATTCTATAGCCTTTTTCATTGCTTTGCGAAAAGAAACTCTATTTTTTAATTGTCCGGCTATAAATTCTGCAAGAATATTAGGGTTTCCAGAAGGCTTTTCAATTCGTGTGATAGCAATGTTAAGTTTTCAATTTACAGAATTAAATTCTTTTTGTAAATTCATCTGTAATTCTTCGATTCCTCGGGGTCGACTTTCAATTAATATTTTTGGAAATCCCATATAGATTATGATTTGGATCAGGTCGATTCTTTTTTGAATCTCTATACATGCAATTCCCTCGACGCCAGAAGATGTTTTGTAGGGGGTATTCCAGGTAAGTCTTCAGGGAAAACTTCTGAATACTCACGAGCTACAGGGATCTCTTCAATCTTCCTTTCTTCTATCTTCGTATCAACACGTTGACAAAGAATGCAAGATCACCCTTCCGCAACATCTTGTACATCGTCATAATACTAATGACTCTCGATCTTCGACTTGTTTGTTCTCCGAGAATCACTATTGCTTCACCACCAGGGTGGGGTATTCGCGCTAGCTTCTCCGAACAATCAATCTCAGCTTCATTCTTGGATAGCTAATCCATCCTAACCACAACATCAAGACTACCAAGCTCCTTTGGTAATTAAGTCGATACTTAAAACTATATTCGCATAAGTGAATACTACAACCATGAAATAACTTCATCTTAGGACAGTCTTGCCTGATATGTCCCTACTCTCCATATTCCAATATTGTCCAAAGTCCAAAGTCCAATGAAGACTCAAAAAATGCTAAGGTCTCAAAAACTACAAGATGCTAAAGAACAAGTGAGTTTTCAAAAACAAGTTTGTCGAAAATGAGATCTTCTAAGAAACTATTGGTCTTGTCGAAAATAGAAGTTTTGTCGAAAAGTGAAGTTTTCTCAAAAACTCGGGTCTTTTACGAAACAACACTTGAACTCAAAAACTCAGTTTCTCAAAATATTGTATCTACTTGATCCCGAAAGCTCTGAACTCGAAAACGCCTTGTCGAAAACCTGTAAAATAGAAACTTGTTAAACAAACAAAAATCATGAGATTTATGGGATTCTGTGATCTCGAAAATCAAAATTTGATTTATTAAATCTAAGCCAAAAACTTCTCCAACAGCCCTGAATTCTTAAAAATAGCTTCTGATTGATTCCTGAAGCAAATTATTGGTGTTTTTGAAGGAAATCAAGAACACCGACTTCTGATTCTAATTGATTCCTGAAGGAAATTATTGGTGTTTTTGAAGGAATTTAAGAACACCAAATTGAAGATTCAACAAAAAAACACAAAACGACACTCGAAAACAACAGTCTTCGCCAAATCTTCAAACAAAGGCTTTGAACATAGCAACCAACTTCACAACAACACTGAATAACTAAGTTGAATCAATTGATATCATAAATTGTGCCTAGAAATAGGTTTAATAGGCTCTGATACCAATTGTAAGTCCTTGATCTGGATCACTACAATATGATATCAATGTGGTTTTGATTGTATGGCGGAATCACACAACCAAAACTGATTCAATGACAGAAATAAGATGAAACAGAAGATGAACACAATAGAATGTAAAACTGAACTTGCATATGAAAGATATAATCATCCGATACAAATTCGATATCACCCTAGATGTTCAACCCTATAAAGACCTACAAGATGTCATTATATAGGTTAACATAAAACTCGAAGCCCTAAGCCCACTTGTAACCTTAACCCGAAACCCATTAACAACACATCTCGATATCTTATAAGCATGATCTTGAGATATTACAAAATCAGGCCAATATATAATTGCTTAAACTTTTTAGAGTCCTAACACATAAACTAAGTGTTTAATAGCAGTCGTAACTTTTTGCAACAGGCTAAAACCAATATCACCAGGCACATCGTATTTTTGTTCAAAATCATTTACTATTCTTAGAAATAACCGTTGGCTCATACGATAGTATCGTCCACCATTATTATGATCGTATAGGGGATTGGGTGAAAAATAATTACATACCAACAATTCATGTGCGGCGACCCGATCACGTACTATATATTTTCTCTTTTTGGGTTGTGAACTCCTGACATCTTTAACAATACTCTGTACGACTCTTTAAACCGATGATATTATTAGCTTGGCTCCCTCGTCAGATGAAGATGATAAAATGAATCTGTCTAATGATGATGATGATGATGAACTTGATGATTGCATTTTTTAAAGAGATGAGGAATATCATGGTGATAAAACTTGGTGTTGTTTATGTGGAGATGTATAGGTTTATATAAGAAAGTAATTTAAAAAAATAATGTACTAGCCGTTTAACGGCTATTTTTTCTTAAAATTAAAAAAAAAGTGGTCAAGGTGTGGTCAAAGGGGGCACGTCCTCTAAGGTGGGACGGGGTACCTCACGAGTAGAGGCTTGGGGTTCCAACCTTTGCTAGAACATCGTCGTCACCCTCTAAGGATAAGGGTTGCGGGTTGGTTCCACGGGTACATCAAGCCGCAAGGGTAAGGACAGAAGGGGTTTGAGGGTGGGGTCCATTTCTTGAATGATGTATGTGTGATTAGTGGGTGGGGTAAAAGAATGGGGTCCATGGTTCAAGGGTACTTTGTAGTGTAAGGGTTAGGCGTCGCCAGTGTTTTATAGTGCAAGGGTACTTTGTAAAGAATTTGACATGGCTCCGGTTGATTGGTCAGGACAAGAACAGTACCCTTGGATGCCCCTTCCTCCTTAAGGAGGGTTGGCAGAGTGGGGTCGGGGTGTGGAGGGGTTCTCATCTCCCCCTCTCAACACCTCACTCTGTATAATCTAATACATAGCCTTATATGTTACCTCAAAATATCATTTAATATTTTTCTAAATCTCAGTGTAGTCTTACACGTAGCCTTATATGTTAACTATTAAATATTTTAATCAAATAATTCATAATTTCTAACCTAGGAAAGTTAACCAAGACTTAACCAGTTGGACTACACCACCTTCTAAGTGACTCAAGTTCGATTCATGTTCCCTCAATTAGTTTTGGTGGCATCGGGTGATCATGGGAGACTAGGTGAGTAGGCTGCGATCGCTAGCTCGATTCTTAAACTGAACGGGTTTTATCTCATCGCACTATCGTGCCTTCGGACGAATGTTCACGAGCTTCTGGCCTAGGTGAGAGTTTTTCTCAATTCAGAGGCGGGTGTATGCCGGTACCCATCTGTAGAAATGATTTGGCCGTTCGAAAAAGAAAAAAAAAAGAAAGCAAAGGTAACCAAGTTGATTTATGAAATTAAGACTGCGGGGAGTGGGGGTGTTTGTGGGGTGGGGGAAGCCAGGCAACTCTGGCTAACCCACTCCATGCCAGCGTTGCCCAGCCAGCATCGCTATGGAGCCCGGCGGGGGGCGGGGGAAGAGCTGTCTTGGCTGGCTACTATTGGCTGTGGCATATGACCGTTGGGCTAGCCGTTGACCAATGACTATTTTAAAAAAAAATCTTTTATTTATAATATATATATATATATATATATATATATATATATATATCAAACAGTACTTACCATTTTTACTATCAAAAAATTCAAAAACCACTACCAACCTCCAATGTATTCTTCAAGTTCAAGCGATTCGTATGATATATTTGTTTTGTCATCCTCATCCGACGACGGAGCGGAAATATTATTAACAACAGTGGAGACGGTCGTGAAAGTTATTGTTGAAGATTCATATGAAGGGACTTCCCAACCCCAACCCAAATGGGGGAAGTACATAGTTCGTGAACGTGAAACCGCAAACGATTTCCTGGTAAGAGATTATTTCTCACCCGAACCAACGTACGATGAAAACATGTTTAGGCGTTGTTTTCGTATGAGTAAAAATTTATTTTAAAAAATATCAAAGGATTTAGAGGATAATTATCCTTATTTCCAACAAAAACACGATGCGCGTGGTAAGATCAGATTTACCACGTGGCAAAAGGTCACGACCGCCCTAAGACAATTGGCTTACGGCAATAGTTTCGACATAATGGACGACTATTTAAAAATGTCGGCAAAAGTGGCTAGGGAAAGTCTTCACAATTTTTGTGCGTATATTATTGAACTATATATGAAAATATACTTGAGAAAACCGACTTTTAGTGATATGCAACAACTTTTGGAACATCACGCTGAATATCAAGGTCTCGCCGGGATGATAAGTAGTTTAGATTGTATGAAATGGGAGTGGGAACTTTGTCCGACTGCATGGCAAGGCTCTCACACAAGCGGATATCATGGAATGCCGGCTATGATGCTTGAAGCTGTTGCATCACAAGATCTTTGGATCTGGCATGCATTCTTTGGTATGCCAGGTTCACATAACGATATAAACATTATTATACATCACTCGCCCCTTTTCAATGATCTAATAAATGGTGTTGGACCAAAAGGAACATTTATTGTAAATGACGTTGAATACAAGTATGGGTACTATCTTGTTGATGGAATTTACCCTACGTGGGCTGTTTTTGTGAAATCATATTCAAGAGAGGGAACCCTAGATCCTAAAAGAATAAAGTTTAACAGAGTTCAGATGGCAGCACGCAAAAACGTCGAGCGAGGATTTGGTGTTTTGTAGAAAAGGTGACGCATTTTGAGCATGGCTTGTAGATTGTATGAAAAAGATCAAATAAGAAACGTGATGTACGCGTGCATCATTCTACACAACATGATTTTAGAGGATGAAGGGTGTGCAATAGTTGAATATTATGGGAGGAGACCGCATAAAATAACGAAGACATTAGTAACAAAGAGAGAACGCAAAACCAAAATCTAATCGAGTTAAGACAAATAAGTTCAAACCTTCGAGCTGGTTTGATACAACATATTTCGACACTTCCTAGATTCGACTCAATGAAAGATGAAGATGATTGATTTTTTTTTGTAGTGTAATTTTTTATAGTACTTTTTTTGTGACAACTGTCAAGTTTGCATGCTTCCATACAATTATTAAATAATGATTAGTGCTTAACGACTGTGCTGAATTACAATTACTTATTGAACTGCTTTCTGATTATTGCCATATACATTCATGTGTATCACATACTGCTTAATGTCATGTCCTTATTTCGTGAGAACTTTATTGACTCAAACGATGCACGAAACACAGTTAGCACAGTTATCAGACAAATCAGAAAAAAAAAATGCTGACGGAGTTCAGTAGATAGACAGACATTGTATTGAGACACAGAATGAGCCAGAAACCAAATCTTACACTAGTATAGTGTGTAGGAAAGTAAGGATCATAAAAACTGCCTTCCTAGAGATAGTTTAAGTGCCGGAAAGTGCCTAAAACTCACATAAACTGAAGAATTCTGCAGAAAATCAGCAAAAGCAGCAATTAAACAATCTAATATCATGCAGAAATATGCTTAAATGGTCCTGAATACTTTCCTAAGTGTCGGAAATCAAAACTGTCACAAAAGGTAACATAAAGCACACTAAACTGCATAGTTTAGCACCTTAACGAACCGGTAACCAACCGAACAACCAGACACTATCCGAAACACCAAATGTTTACTAGAAGCACTGTTTTAACATTACCAAGTTAGTTATGGTCCCCGAACATCATAACACACACTACATAAATATCTAGTAACTAAATCCCTAACTAACACTTAAATTTCAACTACAAACTAACTTACTAGTTAACACCTACACCTATACCCCCCCCCCCCCACCTATAATTGGCCAACTAAGCATGGCCCACTAGAGATTTTATTTGGTTATTAAATTAGATTGTGTTTCACTTTTAGGAACACATAAACCTTTGGAAAATATGTTTTGGTGGATTATAAGAACTAAACCATAAGACATAACCATTTCATTTCCACAAGATCACCAACACCATTTCTCTTCCCTCTCATTCTCCCTACCTACGGCTCCAACACATCACCACAACACCACCATTTTTCAATCACTTCCAACCTTTCTAAGGTGATACAAAGGTGTAAAAAGCTTGTTTAAGGAGCTAGGAGCTTTCGGGAGTTGAAGGACCCTCACCATTTGCTTTTATCCACTTCATTTCTTCTCTTGATCATCCATAGCCTTGAGCTAGTGGTAAGAACACTAATCTTTCCATTTTACATCCTATCTAAGTGCTTAAAAGATGATAAATAAAGATTAACATGAAGAACACTAAGAAATAAGAAGATGAAACATGAACATAAGCTTAAAAGTATAAGAAACCTTAAAGAAATCATGTTGTTTAGTGTTGTTGTGATACTTGATTATTGTTTGCTTATGTAAATGATGTAGATCATCATATGATCTTGCTAGATCATCATATGATCTTGCTAGATCATGATTAAAAACATAATCTAGCAAGATGAGAGGATGAACATGTTAGAGGTTAATGGATCATCCTCTCATAAAGCATGAACTTGAAAGGATACATTGATTTCTTGTAAAATGATTATTAAAGTAAGTTGTTAATCATGTAAATCTAAGGTTTCATGAGTGATTTCTCAAGAAACCAAGTTAAAAATATAAGTTTTACTTAATATTGGTTCTTAAATAAATAACCCTCATTTTTGGTGGTTAATAAAGTGTAGAAACACTTATGTAACAAGAAAAATCAAAGAAGAAACATTTTTGAAAAATATGATTATAAGTTGTGAAGATCCAATTTCTTTAAAAATGAAGTTTTTAAAGAATCAATCACACTTTAAAGGGTAACAAGGCTTACTAAATACACTAGTAAGTTACTACAATTTTTTTTTATAAATTTTTAAGTTCATGAAGTGGTAGTTTATGCTTGTTTATGGCAAAATTGGTAAGTAAAGATTGTTTGTTGTTGATTGTGGATTGATTGTGTTGATTTACAAAAGAAAATGATATGCTTTGAAAGCATGGAAACCTCCATTTTTAGGGGAAACTATGGCAAAATTTTTCTAGAAATTAAACACTTAGAAAAATATTCTTAAACAAATATTTACAAGTGTATTTTAAACCATGAATTTTTACATAAACTTTGCCATAAATTTTGTTACAAAAATTATAAATGTTGGAGGTTGGTTTTTAAAAATAAAAGTGACTAAATATGTAATTAGGAAATATATATATTGAGGGCACCATGTGTGTGATTATTTGTATATTATGTGTATTAGTTATATTATTTAAGGATTTGAAATAATATAACTCATCAAAACACCAGGAAATTACAATCCAAAATAATACCGAAATTTCAAGGAATAAATATACAAAAAATACCCAAAATATCGGTAAAACCGAACAAAGGAATATAACTCACAAAATATTCCGGAAATATTATTCATGTGTATATTTTGGTAAATAATATTTTGGACATCAAGGGAATGAAATTGGGATTTTCATGATTACTACAAAATATTTCATTTTTTTTACAAGAAGGAAATGTATTATCTTTGGGCAAGTAAAAATGTATATTTTTCTTGGAATTATTAGAAAATATATTATATTTGAAAAAAAAATATATATTTTTTCTCAAACAAACATCAAATATAATATTTTTGGGAGAAAATGTATGCTCTTAAGTAAACTTGAAATATATTAATTGTGGAAGAAAATAAGTTCACATGTATTTTCAAGTTAGACTTGAAAATATATTATTTTGGGACTTATATGGAAATACAAATATTTTTGCCAGAGGAAAAATTATAAATAATTTTTCTAAATAATATTCCTTAAAATGTATATTTTGAAAATATATATTGATGAATTTCCACTAGAAATATTATTCCGGGAAAAATTAATACAAAATTAAGTATAAGAATACTTAACAATTACAAGAAGATACGTATTCTCTTACGTATAAACACACATCGGAATACGACACCAATACATGGCAAGAATATAAAAGTATAAGAATACGAATACAAATACACCCATCCTTGGGAAGGATATACATATACAATACATAAGTGTATCAAGTTAAAATATGTTATTTCAACTAATATTTCAAAATGTAATAAATATAATTTAAGTTAAAATACTTATTATTTTGACAAATAAATTATATACTTGGAATAACATTGATGACACAAACTAATGTAACTCAAGACACTAATTAAGACCAAGGTTAAGGCACGACCTACCCGTCTAATGGACCGTAGTACGCATGTAGGTAGTCGTGCGTTCTAGAGGAAGCTTGGAGTTTCATCGGATACGAAGAACGCAAAACTGTGAGTTCATGTCCCCCCTTTTCTTTTAACTGTTTTCAGTTTTATAACTTCGCGGGTGAAGTACATGTTACTAAATGTTTACAAACAATTACAAATGGTATGGTTAGCTAAGGAAAATACTGTTAGATCATGTGAATGGGTAGGCGAACTCTTAAGACCATTAATCCTTGTTTTAGGACCGAGGGACATGAGTTATAGATCTATTTGGGTGTAGCAAGCCCACACCCATGTGGACCGAGGTTTGGCCCATGTGGTGACTATGTCTTACAGCCGGAGGCCCGGTATAAAATATGCTAGGTTTGAGCCTTCCTACGCCATTACACACATGTTAATGTATTAGCTACACATTAATTGATCTGTTCCTTGTTGCTTCATACCAGTTTACAAATACATACATACTTACAAATGTTTTCAAGGATGATTCGTGCACACATACAAATCACATGAACTCGCTCAACTTTTGTTGATGATATCAAACTACATGTATTTCAGGAAATTAAGTATGGATCTCGCGGGCGTTGAAGTTTACAAGTCATGTTTCTAATAAAAGGTGTCATCCGAAGTCGAAGGGTTTGGGTTATGTATTTTATCTTGGATAAGATACATGGCTCAAAACCTAGTTTGTTAGCATCTTTTGTGAAGTCCTATGGAACTTAAATCTTGTTGGTATTGTGTTCTGAACATGAAGATTGTGTTTGGATTCTAAGACAACTTTGTTGTAATGTTTTAAACTTAATCAATGGATTGTTCATCTTTGGTTTTATCATATAGTTGTTTGTTATGGTTGAATGCAATGATATTAAGCAAGTCACACCAAATCACGCTTCCGCAAAAGTCAGGGTGTGACAGTTGGTACCAGGGCTTTGATTGTAGCGAACTAGGATTCCTTCTCGAGTCTAGACTACAATCATTAGGGCTCTCACGAAAATATTTTTATGACAAGTTTTCAATGCATACACGAAATGCCAAGATCCAGAGAAACAAACATTTTTACAAAAGAAAAGACAAGAAACACAATGCACAATTTCTTTGTTGGTTTAGTCTGGGAGACTAGTTAGTTTAGTCTGGGAGACTGGATGGTTTAGTCTGGGAGACTTGGTGGTTCAGTCTGGGAGACTAGGTGGTTCCGTCTGGGAGACTAGGTGGTCTAGTCTGGGAGACTAGGAAGGTTAGAAAGGATTTGTGCGAAATGATAAGGATACTTGATTACATGATTTCATTATCTTTGATTGCCTAATGTTAGTGGTTAATATAGGTACATATGTCGTGATTGTTCTGTTACAGACACTATGTCTTCATCCGAGAGCAAATTGTCCGATACTGATAACCCTATGGCTATTGTTTCTGATGATGAGATCGTCCCTGATCCAGAGATCTTTTCATCCAATACCGAGAGCGACCCAGATTTGCTATCAGACGACGACGACGAATTTCAGCCGTCTGCGTTGCCTAACCTTGGAGATGACTTACCGCTAGCTGATGGCATTCCAGACGAGGATCCTTTTGTTGTTCATGATCATCTTATCATTGGGCATCCCGATGGTGAGCATGTCGTGGCACCGATCCTCACTCCCGATCCTTTGGTGGCCATTCCTCTAGAGGACTTGCCTTTTGATGATTTGATTGATGTTGACGTTGATTTGTTTGTTGATGGTCCTCCTGATAATGCCCATGGTGATGGAGAGCTAGATGAGGACGTTGTTGCTATTCCACTTTTTGAGATCCCTGTTATTGAGATTTCCTCTGACTCTAGTTTACACTCTGACTCAGATTCCTTTGAGTCTGTGATGCCTTCCACCTTGCAGGCAGTTGGATTACGACGCTATGCCATTGATTCTGATGATGATACGGCCATGTCAGCTGCTCCATCCCCTCCACACGATCCCGAGCTCGATCTTGAGCTAGACTTTGTTCCTGTCAATCCGCTAGATGTTGCACCTGTTGATCCTGGGCCTTTACCTGATCATGACCCTATCCCTTTTGGCATACTCGACATTGCACCCCTCATACCTGGTCCAGTCCCTACACCCGTTGATCCTCCTGTTATTAAGCCATTCATTCCTCCATCTGCACCGGCACCCGCTGATGTTGCCCCCTTTCACCCAGTGGAGTCTGACGTTCATCGTGTTGATTTGCCTATCGTTTTCTTATAGGACATCCCTACACCCTGTCCAGGGGAAGGTACTTTAGGCCAGCAGCCTAGTCATGACCCTCATGTTTCAGCAGCTTTTCCACACATTCCCCAGTCTGCACCTTTTGCTTCTTTTTCTTCTCCACCACCTAATGAGCAATTCCGATGGTCCCTGCTGTATTCCATGTCGACCTCAGACCCCTACCATCCCTCACATTTTGTTGGTTATACACAGGATGAGTTACTTTATTCGCTTCAGCTTCGATTTGAAGTTATGAGTCGCAGAGTCTTGGAGCTTGAGTCGATACCGCGTCCCTTACCGTATCCTTGTCAGCATGCTTCTGTTCCCCCTCGATCATCACCACCTCCTTTTGCACGTCCACCTGCTCCTCTTACTCCTTTTCCAGAGTTTGATGCTCGATTTCTTACTATTGAGCAGCAGGTCCGTTATTTACTTCGTCATATGCACAAGCTCGAGGAGGAGCTCGCACATGTTCTCAGTTTGATTTTCCTCCCTCCTCCTCCTCCACCATCAGTACAGTAGGTTTTTGGTCTTATGCAGATGCATTACCTGCAATGAGAGCACCACTCTTGAGCTGAGCTTGTGAAGCCTTTTGGAGACCACCTTTTGATTGTATGACTTTTGTAGATTGGTAGACTTGTTGGACAATGGTAGTGTGACCTTGTGTTCCCTTTTGATGTGATACACTTTGTAAAACATGTAACAACACTTTGTGTTCGATGATTAATGAAAGCCCAATCGTCATGCTCTCATTAAACCTGTAAATCAACAACGTGCTTGCTTGTTATGTTCTCATTAAACATATTCCCAATTACTTGATTATGCTATGATTGTGCTGATGTTTGATTGGTTGAGATGATGATATGTGTGTGTGTATACGACCTCTAAACAACTATATACATTCCCTGAACAAATATGACCTTACAAATCCAAAGTTCTTCTTAGAAGATGTCTCATCAAGAGATTATTCGGCTGACCGAGGCAGAATTTCAAACACACATCTTACAGGCCATAGCCCGGCGCGAGGTTCTTCGCTACGGACACAGCGGAAGTACCTTAGGGAATAACCACCTAACGGTAATGTTTAAGTCACCTAAGACACATTACAATACTTTTAGACATTTCCGAATGTGCTTTGCTAATGCCTTCTATGATGATGTTGCTTGGGTACAGGCTGTACCTGTGACAACACGAGATTTCAAGGTCCTTGTTTATGAACCACTTGTTTTATAATCCTGTCTTGATTACAATTTCTCTATGTGATATCTTGTGTAATTAATTGACTAAGTATAGTATAGTATCGTTTAGTGTTTATGTGTAATGAAAGCATAATATAGTATAAGCGCTCGAAGAAGAATGGCCCACTAACCCGACGAAGAATGAAACTTCGTCACCCATTAGTTCTTCGTCGTCACCCTACCCGACGAAGAATGAACTTCGCCGGCCCAATTCCTTTCGAAGCCCAAGAGAGGCCCAGTTGTCCGTTTTACTGTATATACATGCACAAGGTTTATGAAACTCCTTTTTAGCAAACCCTAATCTGCCCTTGGGAGTTTGACGGCAGCTGTTCCCTTTCGAAGCCTTTTTCGCGAATCGTCATCTGCCCCCCGCTCTAGTCAATCCACGTGATCAACGCTTCTTCGGTTAGTTCTTGTTTTTATAGTCCAGATTCCCTGATGGTTGGTCATACTATTAGGGGTTGATCATTTGAATGATGTCGTTAATTACCAGGGTTTGAGTTCATAGACTGTTAACACTTTGTGATTGGTTGATCGGTGGGAATGATTTAATACTGTTAAACAATGATTAGAGATTATTGCAAATCATAGAGTTAACTGATGACTCGTTATTAATGAACGGCCGTTATTGCAGATTGTTATACGCGTGTAAGAATGTATTGAACTGTGTCATTGATCTGTAATTGTGTCATCGATCTATAACTATTGTCATGAGGGTAATCGATAATCGTTTGAGTAAATTTGAAAATCGTATATTCATTGACAATGGGTCCCGATGAAGAATCCAAGTCAGCGAACAACAGGATATTTCATCGACCTGGTTATGACGAAGAATGGGGTATTTCGTTGACCTGATTATGACGAAGAATGGGGTATTTCATCAAAGGGATCTTCGTCGAGGGGAAGGTTCTTCGTTGGCATTCCACTATGATGATCATGATAATAAATGTTGATGTTTATGCATATTATTTGAGTACATGATAATGTTGGTTAAGAATAAGGAGCCTATTTTGACTTGTGTAACATTCACATGGATATGTTGACTTGTATGGAATCTAAATACCTGCTGTATGTAAAGCTGTGTTTGTGTGAACCATTATGATACACATGTTGATAGGTGTCAATGTGTATTAGAAATATTTGTACTTGTGATGAGAAACCTGGTTTCACTCATGGGATTAGTAGACCCAACTGTTATGTGTTGCTATGTATACAAACTGGGTACTTAATTCATGTTATATGGTAAACTTGGTGATGAATATAGTTTGCGTGAAATACGTGATTTAGTCTGTTACGAAACTGATAATATTGTTAACCACGGTAGGGTTGGTTGATTAACTGGAACGGGTAATTTGATAAATACCGAGGAAATCCAAGGTGAGTTCACTGCTCTTTTTCCAAGCATACGTCCCGGGGAGGGTCATCTGGTAAACGTTCCTGGGAGGAATGTCGGGTAATTGGGTTTGAGTGGAATGTTAAACCTGGGATGTTGGTTAATACACTCATTTCTATCATTAAGTCCCATCATATACCGATTGGTTGCCAGGGAGGCAACGGGGTTATTAGTTGATAGCACTATTAGGTTTGGCACCCTCACACCGTACCGGGGAGGACGGTCGTGAACTAATTACCTTATCCACTTGACCAATGTTTGATAGAGTATTGGGGAAGGGAAAATAATCTGGAGCCATCTGTGGTAATCGAGTTATTAACAACATCTAATCTCTGAAAAGTTTTATACTTATATCTGGTAACTAAAACGTGTTAACAAACTTTGAACTCACCAGCGTCGTCTGACACACTTGTCTGCATGCTTGCAGGTCGTTAGATTCACAGATGGAACTTACTATCTGGGAGTGCTGGAGTGGTCATGGGTCGTAGCACTTGGATACATGTTTATTGGTTTTGCGCAATTGTATTGAAATACTTGAATAACTATTTACATTATGCTTCCGCTGAACGTATTGGTTTTAGATTGTGTTTTGGATTTACTTTATGAAATAAATGGAAACTTTTATTTAATACTATGTTATGGTTCAACGTGATTGGTGGCTGATCCTGGTACGTCACACGTCCCGCGGTGTTTCTGCATGTGGTATTTTGGGGGTGTGACAGTTTGGTATCAGAGCCACTGGTTATAGTGAACTAGGTTTTAAAACGTTTTTATAAAACCAGACTATAACCGAACAGCTTCGAAAATCGACCATGACACTCAGCTCCAGATTGCAAGGTTCGTATCTCGTTTACTTATTGAATAGCATACCTAGTGTACACTTACGTATGATGTTGCTTGTGATTGCACACCTAGCACTTCAGACTGAATTCATGTGTTACTTATCTATGTTATGTGGCTGATAGAATCACAATACGACCTTCCTCTAGAGTTTCATGATTTACGTATTGTACTACCTTTTGTTTTGCTACTCGAACTTGAGGAACCTTTTAGCACGAGTTGGGAGGAGCTGAGATAAACATGCAAATTGCATTGTTATTATGGGTGCACACATAATAATAATGTGGGGTGCATGTGAGTCCCAGTGAGGCTTAACTAGTGTGAAGGGGGTTCCGCTCTGTAGTCTGATGTTAACCTAGTAGTCTGTAGAAGTTATTGTGAGGTTTGACTTCTACCTTATCTCGACCCTTAACCTTTTCTCTTTTCTCATATAGAATCATGAGCGGACGAGGCCATGTGCGTGGTCACATTGTGATGACTCAGGCCGAGTTGACAAGCTTGATTAACACATGTGTGGCTGAGGCTTTGGCAGCCTACCAAGCTGGTACGAAATGTGCCAAATACTCTCTATTCTTATGTCGCGTACACAACTCTTACCCTTGTGTAGTATTTTCTTTCGTCCATTAGGTCAACAAGCGAATCAGAATCAAAACAATCTGCCTACTTGCACGTTCAAGACATTCATGGATTGTAAGCCACAGATATTCAGTGGGACTGAAGGGGCTGTGGGGTTACTGCGTTGGTTTGAGAAGGCTGAGTCAGTGTTCGCTATGTGTAACTGTCCCGTAGGGGACCGAATGAAGTATGCTACAGGCACCTTGGAGGATGGTGCCTTAACTTGGTGGAATGCCCAGGTGCAAATGTTGGGCATCGAGATGGCTAATGCAACTACTTGGGATGATTTCAAGGAGTTGATACGGGAGGAGTACTGTCCTCGTGACGAGATTCAGAAACTTGAGAACGAGTACTACAATCTGAAGATGGAGGGGTCCGAAATTGAAGCGTACACGAAACGATCTCATGAGCTAGCAAATATGTGCCCTAATTTGTCTCGACCTCCACCTCGAAGAACTGAGTTGTACATCAAGGGCCTGGCACCATCAGTAAAGAGTTTGGTCACTGCTGCTAACCTTAACAATCTGCCTCAGATCATCCGTTTAGCACACAAGATTACCGATCAAGAGGTCGAGCGTGGATCACTACCGCCCCGTGTTTCTACTACTACCCCTGCTGCTACAGCTACCACACCTGCTAGTGATAACAAGCGTAAATGGATCGATGCTGACAAAGCAACCAGTGTAAGCCAATCGCAGAAAAGGCCTGATAACAGCAATAATCGTAGTTTCAGTCAGTTGTCTTCAATTAACCAAGGCCAGGGCAGCAATCAGAGCCAAGGCTCCTACGTTGGTAGGAAGCCAAAGTGTAACAAGTGTGGGTATCATCATCATGGACCGTGTGTCCGGGCTTGCCATACGTGTGATAAGGTGGGCCATATGGCAAAAGACTGTAGAGCTCCGTACCCAAAGCAGCAGCAGCAGAATCAACAGCATCAACAGCAGCAGAGGCAACAGCCCCACCAGAATCAAGGCAATAGAAAGGGGTGTTTCCAATGTGGGGACGAGGGTCACATTAAACGAGATTTCCCTCAGCTGAATCAGAATGCCAATGACAACAACAACCGTCAGAATAACAATAACAATGCTGGGAACAACAGTAACGGCAACAACGGGGGCAATGGTGCTCGTGGAAGGGTATTTACGATTGGTGTGGGTGACGCTAGGAACGACGGCAATGTCGTGACTGGTACGTTTTCGGTGAACAGCCTCTTTGCTTTTGTATTATTTGATTCTGGTGCCAATTGGAGTTATGTGTCCCTAGAGTGCAGTCAATGATTAGGGTTAGCTCCAACACCTCTAGAAGCTAAGCATGTAGTAGAATTAGCAGATGGTACGACAATTGAAGCTTCGCATGTCCTTTTTGGGTGTAAACTAGATCTTGTGGGTCAAGTGTTTGACATTGACCTCCTTCCTGTTACCCTCAGTAGTTTTGACGTAGTGGTTGGTATGGACTGGTTGTCCAAGCACCGTGCTGACATCCTTTGTAAGGAGAAAATCATACGTATTCCCCTCCCTAGTGGAGAATCTTTATCGGTTCAAGGGCATTGCAGTGGGGCGATGGTTGGTATCATCTCAGCTATGCAAGCGCAGAAGTGTCTACGAAAGGGGTATCCTGCTATTCTTGCACTTGTTACTAATACTCCGTCTGAAGAAAGAAAGATCGAAGACTTGCCAGTTGTTCGTGAATTTCCTGATGTATTTCCTGAGGAACTACCTGGGTTACCTCCTCACCGTCAAGTGGAATTTCATATTGATCTTGCACCAGGAGCGGCCCCAATTGCTCGAGCTCCTTATCGTCTTGCTCCTGGGGAGTTGCAAGAGCTATCAAATCAACTTCAGGAACTGTTGGATAGAGGTTTTATCCGACCCGGTTCTTTGCCTTGGGGAGCCCCAGTTCTGTTTGTAAAGAAGAAAGACGGGTCCTTTCATATGTGTATTGATTATCGGGAACTCAACAAGGTGACCGTCAAGAACCGTTATCCTCTACCACGCATCGACAATCTGTTTGACCAGTTGCAAGGGTAAATTTTTTACTCGAAAATCGAATTAAGATCGGGCTATCATCAGATGAGAGTCCAAGAGGAGGATGTTCCTAAAACAGCCTTTCGGATGCGGTATGACCACTACGAGTTCCTGGTTATGCCGTTTGGGTTGACGAACGCACCAGCAGTTTTCATGAACCTCATGAACCGTGTGTGCAAACCGTATCTTGACGATTTCGTTATCGTGTTTATCGACGACATTCTGATCTATTCAAAGAGCTAGGAAGATCACGAGCGACACTTGCGTCTTATCTTGGAGCTCCTGAGGAAGGAGCAACTCTATGCGAAATTCTCTAAGTGTGACTTCTGGATTCGGGAGGTACACTTCCTTGGCCACATTGTGAATGAATTAGGGATACATGTGGATCCTGCAAAGATTGATGCTATAAAAAATTGGGCGGTACCAAGGAACCCTTCATAGGTGCGACAAATTCTTGGTCTCGCTGGGTATTATCGCAGATTTATTAAAGACTTTTCAAAGATCGCTCAACCACTCACCGCGCTAACACAGAAAGGCATTGCATACTCTTAGGGAACAAAGCAAGAAGATGCTTTCCAGTTGTTGAAGCAAAAACTCTGCAGCGCACTGATCTTGTCTTTACCAGAAGGTACCGAAGATTTTGTGGTATATTGTGATGCTTCTATTCAAGGTCTCGGTTGTGTGTTAATGCAACACGAAAAAGTGATAGCTTACGCTTCTCGACAATTGAAGGTTCATGAGAAGAATTACACGACTTACGACATAGAGTTGGGGGTCGTGGTCTTTGCGCTCAAAATCTGGAGGCATTACTTGTACAGTACTAAATGCACTACTTACACCGACCACAAGAGCCTTTAGCATATCTTTGACCAGAAGGAATTGAACATGCGACAGCGTCACTGGGTAGAACTCTTAAATGACTACGACTGTGCAGTCAAGTATCATCCCGGTAAGGCTAACGTCATAGTTGATGCCCTGAGTCGGAAGGAAACGAAACCCAAGCATGTCCGCGCCTTGCAACTCACCATCCATTCTAACCTACCTGACCAGATCCAGTCTGCACAAACAGTAGCGTTAAAAGAGGAAAACACTGAAGCAGAGTACTTGCGGGGCATGGAAAAACGACTTGTAGAGAGATTTGATGGTATTCTCTATTTCATGGAACGAATATGGGTCCTTTTGTTTGGAAATCTTAGAGAACTTGTGATGGACGAAGTGCACAAGTCTCGATACTCTGTCCATCCGGGTTCGGATAAAATGTATCAGGATCTCAAGGTTTTGTACTGGTGGCCGAAGATGAAGGCGCACATCGCGAATTACGTGAGTAAGTGTCTGACTTGTGTTAAAGTTAAAGTGGAATATCATAAACCCTTGGGTCTACTTCAGCAACCAGAGATACCCATGTGGAAATGGGAGCAAATTGCAATGGATTTCGTCACAGGCTTGCCGAGAACTCAAAGCGGAAACGACACGATCTGGGTGATCGTTGATCGTCTCACGAAGTCAGCACATTTTCTAGCAATCAAGGAAACGGATAAGTTCTCACAACTTTCAGCTGTCTATCTGAAGGAAGTGGTTTCTAGGCACGGGGTGCCGACCACTATTATCTCTGATCGTGACCCGCGTTTCATCTCGGATTTGTGGCAGTCGATGCACAAATCGTTCGGCTCGCGTCTCGACATGAGCACTGCTTATCACCCACAGACGGATGGTCAAAGTGAGTGAACCATCCAGACACTTGAGGACATGTTACGAGCGTGCGTGATTGATTTTGGCAAGGGTTGGGAGAAACATTTGCCTTTGATAGAGTTCTCTTATAACAATAGTTACCATACTAGCATCCAGGCAGCCCCATTCGAAGCATTGTACGGACGAAAGTGTCGTTCACCTCTCTGTTGGGCTGAAGTGGGTGACAGGCAGATCACGGGTCCAGAACTTGTGCTTGAAACTTCAGAGAAAATCGTTCAAATCAGAAATCGTATGGCGGCAGCACGTGACCGTCAGAAAAGCTACGCTGACAAGCGTAGGAAACCCTTGGAATTCGCTGTAGGCGATCGTGTTATGTTGAGGGTCTCACCCTGGAAGGGTGTGGTACGGTTTGGGAAACACGGCAAGCTTAATCCGCGTTATGTTGGGCCATTCAAAATCTTGGAGCGAATCGGCAAGGTGGCCTACAAGCTCGAGTTACCTGCTGAGTTGGGTAACGTTCATGATGACTTCCATGTCTCTCAGCTAAAGAAGTGTTTGTCAAATGACACACTTATGGTACCATTTCAAGAGCTGAAAATCGACGATAAGTTGCAGTTCGTCGAAGAACCAATAGAGATTATGGATCAGGAAGTCAAGGTCCGTAAACATAGTCGAATTCCGATCGTGAGGGTTCGTTGGAACTCAAGACGTGGACCGGAGTTCACGTGGGAGCACGAAGATCAGATGAAGCTCAAGTATCCTCACCTTTTTTCCAACTGAACAATCTAATTCTGATGCAACTGAGGAATTTCGGGACGAAATTCCCTTTCAAGTTGGAGTTGATGTGGCACCTGCGAAAAATATACAGTCATCCTGATCTAACGTCGTGCTATTTTGGATTGCTTATCAAATTTTGGGACAAAATTTCTTTCAAGTTGGGGATAATGTGACAACACGAGATTTCAACGTCCTTGTCTATGAACCACTTGTTTTATAATCCTGTCTTGATTACAATTTGTCTATGTGATGTCTTGTGAAATTAATTGACTAAGTATAGTATAGTATCGTTTAATGTTTATGTGTAATGAAAGCATAATATAGTATAAGGGCTCGACGAATAATGGAACTTCGTCACCAATTAGTTCTTCGTCGTCGCCCTGCCCGTCGAAGAATGAACTTCGCCAGCCCAATTCCCTTCGAAGCCCAAGAGAGGCCCAGTTGTCCGTTTTACTGTATATACATGCACAAGGTTTATGAAACTCCTTTTTAGCAAACCCCAATCTGCCCTTGGGAGTTCGACGGCAGCCATTCCCTTTTGAAGCCTTTTTCGCGAATCGTTATCCTCCCTCGGCTCTAGTCAATCCACATGATCAATGCTTCTTCGGTTAGTTCTTGTTTTTATAGTCCAGATTCCCTGATGGTTGGTCATATACTATTAGGGGTTGATCGTTTGAATGATGTCGTTAATTACCAGGGTTTGAGTTCATAGACTGTTAACACTTTGTGATTGGTTGATCGGTAGGAATGATTTAATATTGTTAAACAATGATTAGAGATTATTGCAAATCATAGAGTTAACTGATGACTCGTTATTAATGAACGGCCATTATTGCAGATTGTTATACGTGTGTAAGAATGTATTGAACTGTGTCATTGATCTGTAATTGTGTCATCGATCTGTAACATGGATCTGTAACTGTTGTCATGAGGGTAATGGGTAATCGTTTGAGTAAACTTGAAAACCGTCTGTTCGTTGACAATGGGTCCCGACGAAGAATCCAAGTCGGCGAACAACAGGATATTTCGTCGACCTGGTTATGACGAAGAATGGGGTATTTCGTCGACCTGGTTATAACGAAGAATGGGGTATTTCGTCAAACGGATCTTCGTCGAGGGGAAGGTTCTTCGTAGGCATTCCACTGTGATGATCATGATAATAAATGTCAATGTTTATGCATATTATTTAAGTACATGATAATGTTGGTTAAGAATAAGGAGCATGTTTTGACTTGTGTAACATTCACATGGATATGTTGACTTATAGGGAATCTAAATACCTGCTGTATGTAAAGCTGTGTTTGTGTGAACCATTATGATACACATGTTGATAGGTGTCAATGTGTATTAGAAATATTTGTACTTGTGATGAGAAACCTGGTTTCACTCATGGGAGTAGTAGACCCAACTGTTATGTGTTGTTGTGTATACAAACTGGGTACTTAATTCATGTTATATGGTAAACTTGGTGATGAATATAGTTTGCGTGAAATACGTGATTTAGTCTATTACGAAACTGATGATATTGTTAACCACGGTAGGGTTGGTTGATTAACTGAAACGGGTAATTTGATAAATACCGAGCAAATCCAAGGTGAGTTCACTGCTCTTTTTCCAAGGCGTCCCGGGGAGGGTCATCTGGTAAACGTTTCGGGGAGGAATATCGGGTAATTGGGTTTAACTGGAATGTTAAACCCGGGATGTTGGTTAATACACTTATTTCTATCATTAAGTCCCATCATATACCGATTGGTTGTCGGGGAGGCAACAGGGTTATTAGTTGATAGCGCTATTAGGTTTGGCACCCTCACACCGTACCGGGGAGGACGGTCATGAACTAATTACCTTAACCACTTGACCAATGTTTGATAGAGCATTGGGGAAGGGAAAATAATTTGGAGCCATCTGCGGTAATCAAGTTATTAACAACATCTAATCTCTGAAAAGTTTTATACTTATATCTGGTAAGTAAAACGTGTTAACAAACTTTGAACTCACCTGCGTCGTCTGACACACTTGTCTGCATGCTTGCAGGTCGTTAGATTCACGGATGGAACTTGCTATCTGGGAGTGCTGGAGTGGTCATGGGTCGCAGCACTTGGATACATGTTTATTGGTTTTGTGCAATTGTATTGAAATACTTGAATAACCATTTACATTATGCTTCCACTGAACGTATTGGTTTTAGATTGTGTTTTGGATTTACTTTATGAAATAAATGGAAACTTTTATTTAATACTATGTTATGGTTCAACGTGATTCGTGGTTGATCCTGGTACGTCACACGTCCCGCGGTGTTTCCGCATGTGGTATTTTGGGGGTGTGACAGTACCTACAAGCAGTTTTTGGACTGCAAGCCTCTGAACTTCGACGGCACTGGGGGTATCGTAGCTTTTGTGAAATGGGTCGAGAATATGGATTCTGTTTTGCGAATGAGCGGATGTACGCCAGAGCAACAAGTCCCATATGTTTCTGGATTGTTTCAAGATGAGGCTCTGTTACGGTGGAACCTTCGGGTTCAGATAATGGGCGAGGCTGCTACGTATGCTTTGACATGGGATGAGTTAAAAGAAATGATGCGTAAGGAGTATTATTCCCAGATGGAGATCTAGAAGCTGGAAATTGAATTTTGGAACCTGAAGATGGAAGGTCCAAAGGTGGTGGAATATGTCCAGAAACTTCACGATTTATCGCGAGTTGTTCCATATCTAGTGGAACCAGAGCTTAAAAGGATGGAACGATTCATATGGGGATTAGCGCCTCAGATCCTGAGCTTGATGACGGCATCAACGCCACCAACAACTATTGATGCGAGTAACTTGAGTTTGGCGCTCGCTAAGGAAGCACTTAGATTGGAAAAACTTTCGACCCCAGACGAGAAGAAGGAAACTCAGGTGGAGTCATCTGAAAAGAACAAAAGGAAGCTCACTGATATCCAAGAAGCTGATCGTGCGAATAACAAGAACAAGGCCAAAAAGGGGAAAGAGTACATGGGTAAACTACCTAAATGCGACAATTGTCGACGTCATCATACCGGGCAATGTAGATATGGAAAATGTGATAACTGTGGCAAGGTGGGGCATGACAAGGAAACGTGTTGGCATGGTACAGGACATGGAAATAGAGGTCAAGATGGTAGCGGAAATCACGGAGGAAACAACGACAACAGTAACTATCTAGTCAGAAATGGCGACAATCAAGAACGTGGACAAGGGTGTTTTAACTGCGGCGATGTGTGGCATTTCAGGAAGTATTGCCTTTAAAAAAATCAGGCCGATGGTAAGATTTACTTGGGGACTAAGCCAATATGTGATGAGTGCAAGCTTCACCATGAAGGTCGATGTCTGAGGCCTAAGTGCGGTCGGTGCGGAAAAGAAGGACACAACAAGGATGCTTGTTGGGCAAAGGATCGCGGACAGGAGTAAATGATGATGACAACCAAGACGAAAACAATAATGGTAGAATTCCAGGTTGCTACAGATGTGGGGACGTGGGGCACTTCAGGAAAGATTGCCCGAAAAAGAACCCAGCTCATGGAATAATGTTCGACATCGGAGCTCGTGGAGCATGCCAGGATCAAGACGTGGTTACTGGTACGTTCCCTATCAACCAATACTTTGCATCTGTATTGTTTAATACTAGTGACGACTATAGCTTCATACCTCTAGGGCTTAAGAGTATACTTGGTTTAGTAGCAAACAAGTTAGATATCCAATACTCGATAAAACTAGCTAATGGGAGGCTAGTAGAAGCCATAGGAGTGACTAGGGACTGCGTTGTAGAGCTTGGGGAGCGTGAGGTTTCGTCAGAACTTCTGTCAGTTGAGCCGGAAAGCTTCGACATCGTAGTTGGAATGGATTAGTTGTCGAGTAACCGAGCTGAGATCGTATGTAATGAGAAGATTATCCGTATTCCATTGGCAAATGGAGAGACGATCATGATTCACAGGGAGAAGCAGGATACGCTTCTATGGGTTAGTAGTTGTGCGTAGGCACAGAAGTTTTTGCGTAAAGGATGTGTGGCCTTCTTGGCTCATGTCGTGGACAAAGAAGCCGAAGAACCTAAGCTCGAAGATACCACTATGGTAAGGGAATATTCTGAAGTCTTCCCTGAAGACTTGCCAGGATTACCGCCCCAACGACAAGTCGAATTCCAAATTGACCTGGTTCCAGGCGCCGCACCTGTAGCCAAGGCACTTTATCGACTTGCGCCTTCTGAGATGCGAGAGTTGTCAGCGCAGCTCCAGGAGTTGTTAGACAAGGGATTCATTAGACCAAGCTTCTCGCCTTAGGAAGCTCCAGTTCTGTTTGCCAGGAAGAAGAACGGTAGTCTGCATATGAGCATTAACTACCGGGAACTAAACAAGTTAACCACCAAGAATCGGTATCCCTTGCCGAGGATTGATGATTTATTCGACCAACTTCAGGGTTCAAGTTACTATCCCAAGGTCGATCTTCGATCAAGTTATCGCCAGCTGCGGATTCAGGATGAAAGCATACCAAAGTACAGTGAGTCAGCAATTTGTTTTAAACGTACACTAAAATTTGTGTTTCATACACGATGCACAAAACAGTTTTACACAGAATATGAAACCTTGAGAACCTAGGAAACATGTACTTAAGACCTTCGGGAACTTATGTCGAGACTCATTAAAGGTTAACACTCATTAAAGGTCCATTAACGCAAGCAAACCCCATTATTCTGACATATATGCTATTTCAGTTAACCAAACAGATAAAGCACTCCAATTTCTTATATTGAAATTTCCACTTTTGCTTCTAGCAAGTAGAATTTTGCATCTCTACTTCTCTTGCTAGTAGTTGCATCGTGTCAATTTTCTTCATTAAAGCGAACACTCCTTTGTCTCGATACTTGGTCATTCCTTCATTATAGCAAATACTCATTGATTCATTACTTGGAAATTCATATATTACGCATGCACCATTTGTTATGCATGTGGTTTCGTTTCGAATAAGTGCTTCATCAAAGTTCAAATATTATTTTGCTAAAATCTAATTATTGATTTGTGATTCGTATGACCTACATTATTGTAATTGTTGGCTCATTTGTTATCGAGTCAACACATTTTCTTGAAACTTCTTTTCTCTTCAAGTTAGATACATGGTTTATCCTTGTAACCATGCCGAAATTCCCTTGTCGATACATACGTTTATTGTCAGTTTGCACTAAAACCAAGTTCAATTGCTTGAACTTGTCCATTTCGCATATTCAACTCAAAACACCATATGATGTATTGAGAGCATCATACTCAAATTCATTTTAAGCGTTTCTTTTGCTTCGAGTCATAGTAGACTTGTTTGATCCACGTCTCCGTTGAATCGATTCGTTAAGTTCGACACCTTGTGGTGATGCTTTCATAAGATTGAAGCTTGCGCTAATCTCGGTTACGCATTTCAAACACGGATTTAATTGTCTATTTATTGACTAGCTCTAAATCCGCTCCGTTTTATCATGATTAAGGCGGTCTTAACACAATCGTGTGTTAAGACAATGGTACATAAATTCATTTTATATTTCAGTGTACCTCCTAACGGTTCTTTCATCATCGATCGAATGCTTTGCAGTATTTATTGCTTTTTCACCCTCGATCGAAAATAGTAGTTCTTTGGCGATCTATATTCAATTGAAAAATCCTACGATTCCATTTGAATCAAGTTTTCAGGTTCGCTTCATTACACTTTCATTTGATTACAAACACGGTGAACTTGTTCGGTCACCGCTATTATTGAATTATGTCATTCATGACGACACCTTGTGGTGTAAACTTGTAGCTTGTGCTAATCATGGTCAACCGTTTCACACAAAACTACACATACTTTCATTTGACTTGTCATTTAAACATTCTTAATGCAACTATGCATTAAGACAATGATACACCAAGTTCGATTGTATTTCATTTCGGTGTATTCTCGCAATTCAATAATGTCAACACACTAGTTTTATTCATTTGTTTGTTCAAAAGTTGACAGATCATTTTCGTGTCACTATTACATTTGAGCTTGCTCATTTTGAGTTCATCTAGCGGATGCTATTGTTTCTAGAATTCATTTGCAAATTGTGAATGATCGTTTGGAATTCTATCGGTCAAAACCCCTCTTGTATTGAACCCCTGTGAAATAAGTTACACTAGATTATACATCCATACGTCTCGTGTCCTTTGATATCAGATTCTGGAACACATACCTTTTAACCATTGGGTTCTTGTTGTTGTAATACGTCCTTGGATCACCTGATTCGAATAAGTTTTGATTCGGTTTCATGGTTAAGCACTTTGGTATTATTCATATCCATGCACGCATAAGGTAACCCTAAGGAGTTAATGTAGTATAAATTTCGAGGACGAAATTTTCTTAACAGGGGGAGAATGTGACAACTGTCAAGTTTGCATGCTTCCGTACAATTATTAAATAATGATTAGTGCTTAATGATTGTGCTGAATTACAATTAATTACTTGAATTGCTTTATGATTATTGCCATATACATTCATGTGCATCACATACTGCTTAATGTCATGTCCTTATTTCATGAGAACTTTATTGACTCAAACGATGCACGAAACACAGTTAGCACAGTTATCAGACAAATCAGAAAAAAAAATGCTGACGGAGTTCAGTAGATAGACAGACATTGTATTGAGACACAGAATGAGCCAGAAACCAAGTCTTACACTAGTACAGTATGTAGGAAAGTGAGGATCATAAAAACTGCCTTCCTAGAGATAGTTTAAGTGCCGAAAGTGCCTAAAACTCACATAAACTGCATAATTCTACAGAAAATCAGCAAAATCAGCAATTAAACAATCTAATATCATGTAGAAATATGCTTAAATGGTCCTGAATACTTTCCTAAGTGTCAGGAATCAAAACTGTCACAAAAGGTAACATAAAGCACACTAAACTGTATAGTTTAGCACCTTAACGAACCGGTAACCAACCGAACAACCGGACACTATCCGAAACACCAAATGTTTACTAGAAGCACTGTTTTAACATTACCAAGCTAGTTATTGTCCCCGAACATCATAACACACACTACATAAATATCTAGTAACTAAATCCCTAACTAACACTTGAATTTCAACTACAAACTAACTTACTAGTTAACACCTACATCTATACCCCCCCTCCCACCTATAATCGGCCAACTAAGCATGGCCCACTAGAGATTTTATTTGGTTATTAAATTAGATTGTGTTTCACTTTTAGGAACACATAAACCTTTGGAAAATATGTTTTGGTGGATTATAAGAACTAAACCATAAGACATAACCATTTCATTTCCACAAGATCACCAACACCATTTCTCTTCCCTCTCCTTCTCCCTACCTACGGCTCCAACACATCACCACAACACCACCATTTTTCAATCACTTCCAACCTTTCTAAGGTGATACAAAGGTGTAAAAAGCTTGTTTTAGGAGCTAGGAGCTTTCGGGAGTTGAAGGACCCTTCCAATTTGCTTTTATCCACTTCATTTCTTCTCTTGATCATCCATAGCCTTGAGCTAGTGGTAAGAACACTAATCTTTCAATTTTACATCCTATCTAAGTGGTTAAAAGATGATACATGAAGATTAACATGAAGAACACTAAGAAATAAGAAGATGAAACATGAACATAAGCTTAAAAGTATAAGAAACCTTAAAGAAATCATGTTGTTTAGTGTTGTTGTGATACTTGATTATTGTTTGCTTATGTAAATGATGTAGATCATCATATGATCTTGCTAGATCATGATTAAAAACATAATCTAGCAAGATGAGAGGATGAACATGTTAGAGGTTAATGGATCATCCTCATATAAAGCATGAACTTGAAAGGATACATTGATTTCTTGTAAAATGATGATTAAAGTAAGTTGTTAATCATGTAAATCTAAGGTTTCAAGAGTGATTTCTCAAGAAACCAAGTTAAAAATATAAGTTTTACTTAATCTTGGTTCTTAAATAAATAACCCTCATTTTTTGTGGTTAATAAAGTGTAGAAACACTTATGTAACAAGAAAAATCAAAGAAGAAACATTTTTGAAAAATATGATTATAAGTTGTGAAGATCCAAATTCTTAAAAAATGAAGTTTTTAAAGAATCAATCACACTTTAAAGGGTAACAAGGCTTACTAATACACTAGTAAGTTACTACAAATTTTTTTTATAAATTTTTAAGTTCATGAAGTGGTAGTTTATGCTTGTTTATGGCAAAATTGGTAAGTAAAGATTGTTTGTTGTTGATTGTTGATTGATTGTGTTAATTTACAAAAGAAAATGATATGCTTTGAAAGCATGGAAACCTCCATTTTTAGGGGAAACTATGGCAAAAATTTTCTAGAAATTAAACACTTAGAAAAATATTTTTAAACAAATATTTACAAGTGTATTTTAAACCATGAATTTTTACATAAACTTTGCCATAAATTTTGTTACAAAAATTATAAATGTTGGAGGTTGGTTTTTACAAATAAAAGTGACTAAATATTTAGAAGGCACCATGTGTGTGATTATTTGTATATTATGTGTATTAGTTATATTATTTAAGGATTTGAAATAATATAACTCATCAAAACACCAAGAAATTACAATCCAAAATATTACCGAAATTTCAAGGAATAAATATACAAAAAATACCCAAAATACCGGTAAAACCGAACAAAGGAATATAACTCAAAAAATATTCCGGAAATATTATTCATGTGTATATTTTGGTAAATAATATTTTGGACATCAAGGGAATGAAAATGGGATTTTCATGATTACTACAAAATATTTCATATTTTTTACAAGAAGGAAATGTATTATCTTTGGGCAAAAAATACCCAAAATACCGGTAAAACCGAACAAAGGAATATAACTCAAAAAATATTCCGGAAATATTATTCATGTGTATATTTTGGTAAATAATATTTTGGACATCAAGGGAATGAAAATGGGATTTTCATGATTACTACAAAATATTTCATATTTTTGACAAGAAGGAAATGTATTATCTTTGGGCAAGTAAAAATATATATTTTCCTTGGAATTATTAGAAAATATATTATTTTTGAAATATATATATATATATAGTGGAGGGTTCAAATGAGAAGAATTTTTTTGTAAGAAGAAAAAAGAAGAAGTTTCAACCAATAAGAATGCTTTATTTTACTTCATTTAATATTTGTATTTAATTTTAATATAAGGATATATTGGTAAACTTACATAAATCATTAATTTGTATTCTTCCCCTTTAATAACTAGCTAAATTAAATTTGTAACTCCTTTTCAAAATATATACTTTTTCCAAACTAAGAAAACAGCTTAATTTAAAGTGTAGAATAAATTACTAGTTGTGTAAGATAAATTACGAGTTGTGTAGGATATATTTCGAGGTGTGTAGGATAAATTTCGATTGTGTAGGATAAAATTCTATAACGTGTAGGGTACATGTAGGAAAATTTTGATATGTGTAGGTTTTGTAGATTATATGTAGTATAATTAATCTTTGGTTGACTAATTAATTAAAGAGAGAAAAATTAATGATATGAGTTATAAATGAAATAGCATTTTACTAATATGCCATTTCTTCTTTTTGTTCTCACATTAAATTTCTTCTCAAATGAACCTTCCCCTATATATATATATATATATATATATATATATATATTCTCAAACAAACATCAAATACATTATTTTTGGGAGAAAATGTATGCTCTTAAGTAAACTTGAAATATATTAATTGTGGAAGAAAATAAGTTCATATGTATTTTCAAGTTAGACTTGAAAATATATTATTTTGGGACTTATATGGAAATACAAATATTTTTGCCAAAGGAAAAATTATAAATAATTTTTCTAAATAATATTCCTTAAAATGTATATTTTGAAAATATATATTGGTGAATTTCCACTAGAAATATTATTTCGGGAAAAATTAATACAAAATTAAGTATAAGAATACTTAACAATTAAAAGAAGATACGTATTCTCGTACGTATAAATACACACCGAAATACGAAACCAATACATGGCAAGAATATACAAGTATAAGAATACGAATACAAATACACCCATCATTGGGAAGGATATACATGTACAATACATAAGTGTATCAAGTTAAAATATGTTATTTCAACTAATATTTCAAAATGTAATAAATATAATTTAAGTTAAAATACTTATTATTTTGACAAATAAATTATATACTTGGAATAACATTGATGACACAAACTAACGTAACTCAAGACACTAATTAAGACCAAGGTTAAGGCACGACCTACCCGTCTAATGGACCGTAGTACGCATGTAGGTAGTCATGCGTTCTAGTGGAAGCTTGGAGTTTCATCGAATACGAAGAACGCAAAACTGTGAGTTCATGTCCCCCCCTTTTCTTTTAACTGTTTTCAGTTTTATAACTTCGGGGGTGAAGTATATGTTACTAAATATTTACAAACAATTACAAATTGTATGGTTAGCTAAGGAAAATACTGTTAGATCATGTGAATGGGTAGGCGCACTCTTAAGACCATTAATCCTCGTTTTAGGACCGAGGGACATGATTGATAGATCTATTTGGGTGTAGCAAGCCCACACCCATGTGGACCGAGGTTTGGCCCATGTGGTGACTATGTCTTACAGCCGGAGGCCCGGTACAAAATCTGCTAGGTTTGAGCATTCCTACACCGTTTCACACATGTTAATGTATTAGCTACACATTAATTGATATGTTCCTTGTTGCTTCATACCAGTTTACAAATACATACATACATACATACATACATACTTACAAATGTTTTCAAGGATGATTCGTGCACACATACAAATCACATGAATTTGCTCAACTTTTGTTGATGATTTCAAACTACATGTATTTCAGGAAATTAAGTATGGATCTGGCGGGCGTTGAAGTTTACAAGTCATGTTTCTAATAAAAGGTGTCATCCGAAGTCGAAGGGTTTGGGTTATGTATTTTATCTTGGATAAGATACATGGCTCAAAACCTAGTTTGTTAGCATCTTTTGTGACGTCCTATGGAACTTAAATCTTGTTGGTATTGTGTTCTGAACATGAAGATTGTGTTTGGATTCTATGACAACTTTGTTGTAATGTTTTAAACTTAATCAATGGATGAACATCTTTTGTTTTATCATATAGTTGTTTGTTATGGTTGAATGCAATGATATTAAGCAAGTCACATCAAATCACGCTTTCGCAAAAGTCAGGGTGTGACATTTTAAAATTACTTTATTTAAATTCTATAATTAATATAAAAAAAATCTATGCATCTGACACCCCCACACCTTTAACCCATGCCCCTTTCACACTCAATTTTTTTAGGGGTGAAGTGATGGAGCCCAAGTGCCATGTGTCAGCCTCAATTTTTTTTAATGTATTATTTTATTGTAGTTTTTTAAAATTACTTTATTTAAATTCTATGATTAATATAAAAAGAAAATAAAAATAAAAATCTATCCATATGACTCCCCACATCGTTAACCCATGCCCCTTTCCCTTACGCACTACACTTTTTTTTTAGGTGTGAAGTGATGGAGCCCCAAGTGCGTGTCATGCAAAGCCCCGACCCGATCCCCGCAGTCTAATCTAATCAAGGGTAGAACCCTAACTCCTGAGTCTTGTCCATTGTTGGCTTGGGTTTCAAGATTTTAAAGAGAATGGTAGGTCTTCGCTCCTGCAAGGTCTATGATAAGCCATTAGTTTCTAGGGTTTTCTTCAGTTCCTTATCGAGCGAACAAACAGCTTCAATTGGAAATGGCAATGTGGTGTATAAGATGCTTTCACCGGCGGAATTGAGGCCCAGGGCTTCCGTTGTTCCCATACTGGATCAATGGATACTAGAGGGTAATCATATCAATGTTGGTCAGCTCAGAAACATGATCAAAGTTTTCAGGAATTATAACCGATACTCCCAAGCTCTTCAGGTTGGTTACTTACTAAATGCCATTATTGACTTTTACCTGTCTGTCTTCTTAGATTTCATTTGGTTTTACTTCAAAGCCATCCAAAGGTTAGAAACAAAGAAAATTCAAATTCTGAATACCTAACAACATTTACAGACTTCTGGTATGGTTTTCGAAAGCTTAGATGCTTTTACTAACCCCCATTTTCTTGTTTTTTCATTCATCAAACACAAAGGCCGCAGATAAACTGAAATAAATAAACCTTAGGCTTTATCATTCACTAGCGCCCCCTTTCGGATGTTCAGAATTCGATTCGGATTCGACATTCGACTCGATTCAAATTCGAGTTAATTTGTATTCGAGTCCAGTAATCGAATTAGAATCGAATACGAATTTATGATATTCGATTCGAAATTCGAATTCTATATGTATATACACACACAAACATATATATACACATAATTTATTGTTTAGGGTGAATTTGAATTAAATAGAATCTATTCGAATTCGAGTTTCAAATACTAATCGAATCGAATCGAATACGAATTCATGTAAAAAAAGATAAAAATTCGAAAATTCGATTCGATGAACACCCCTAGAAACAACAAAAAAAAGGAAAGTATAAAAGGAATGATTCTGGTTGGTGGGCCCCACATGTTGGCACTCGTTATTGTGTTGGCTAGCGCCCACGGGGTGGTGTTTGGGGTGCCATAAGGGTGATTTGGCGAGGGCGCTAGCCCACACCACTCAGTCTTAGTTAGTATGTAGGAAATGAAAGAAAACTAGAAACGCTTTGTAAGAAACAGTTATTTATAGTTTTCTTTATTAAATATTGTCCTGAATGCTTATATTCTGATTTCAGCTCTATGAATGGATGACTCACAGAAGTTACCTTGAGAAATCATCTGGGAACATCGCGGTTCACTTGGATTTAATTTCAAGAGTGTATGGTCTACAACAGGCTGAGAAGTACTTCAATACCATACCGGACTCCTTAAAGGATTTCAAGGTATATGGAACTCTCTTAAACTGTTACGCTTTCAAGAAATCTTTAGAAAAAGCAGAAGAAACCATGGAAAAGATGAAACAATTAGGATATATGACTACGCTTTCTTACCACACCATGCTAAATCTCTATTCCAAAACCAGAAACCATGATAAGCTATTAAAACTCGTGGAAGAAACGGAGAAAACAGGGGTTCGTTATAACAGAACAACTTATTACATTCTATTAAGTGCGTATGCTTATTTTGACATCAAGGCAATGGAGAATCTTCTTGGTTACATGGAAACCAATCCTGATCTTACCCTTGATTGGCATCTTTACATCATTGCTGCAAAAGGCTACTTAAATTTTGGTCAGAATGATAAATCTTTAGAAATGTTAAAGAAAACAGAGCAATCTATCCATGAGAAAACAAATGGAGTTGCTTATGAAATCCTTCTCACCATGTATGCTAATCATGCTAAAAAAGACCATGTTTATCGCATATGGGATTTGTATAAAACGGCATGTAGGAAAGTGAATAATAAAATGTATCACCATATGGCAAGCTCGTTGGTGAAACTGGACGACATTGAAGGAGCAGAGAAGATTTTGACTGAATGGGAATCTAAGACGACGACCTCCTTTGACTTTTGGGTAGTCAACGTTTTGGTCAATGGGTATAGTAGGAAGGGTGATTGGAAGAAAGCGGAAGGTTATGTCGAGAGATTGGTGGGTATGGGAAAACAACCTCCGAAAAGCACGTGGGATTGTTTGGCAACTGCATATTGCAAGTACGAAGAGATGGAGAAAGCGGTGGAAGCAATGAAGAAGGCGATTTCATGTATTGATGACGACCGTTGGAGTTTAAATCAAGTTACTTTGATAGCATGTGTTAGATACTTGGAAAACAAGGGTGATATGAAGGTAGCAAAGGAGTTTGCAAGATTAACAGAGGGTTTAGCGGAATCTGCAAACAATTCAACAGTTGGTTTAGCTGTAAACTCAAGTGGATGAAGTTATTGCCTTTTGTCACTTGAATAAGTTTTAAGGATATCCATAGGTATCTTTTAATTTTCAACTTATGTGTAATTTTTCAACACTTGAAAATGGTGTCGCCATCTTTATAATATGTGCGTGGAAGATAGTTGAGAACTCACTTTAAATGTGGAAACCGTTAAAACTCTTTTCAATTGAACTTTCTTTTTTTTAATCGTGTATGTTACTAATGACAGAGAAAATTTAACAAAATATAAAAAGAAATATCATGTATCAAAATTTTACATGTATGTAATTTTTTCCACATTTATGTCATAATTTACATTTACATTATACATAAATGTCACTCGTAAACGTATATGTAACTTTTTGCTAGTAATTTCTTTTTGTAGTTTTCTTTTAAGTTTCCTTAGTTATTAGTACCATATACGACAAACTAGAAAAAAAAAGTTAGGTTGGAAAAAGAGTTTTCTGTTTTAAACGGCTTATGGTTGGGATGTCGCTAACCGGGTTAGTAGTTAGTATTAAAATCCCCCTCTTGTCTGAATTTGAACCCATAACCTCCAAAAGAAGCAAATTACCTTTAGAGTAAACTTCCGTTTTTGTTCAATGGTTAGTCTAGCTACTTGGAATATTAGGGGGTTGAACCGCCCTCTGAAACAAACGGAGGTTCGTCAGGTGGTGAGGGAAAATGGTGTTAGCTTCTGTGCGGTACTTGAATCTCATGTTGATGTTAGTAAACTGGATAATATATGCAGAGCTGTCTTTAGAAATTGGGAGTGGACGTCTAATGGGGGCCAGTGTGATAAAGGTACCCGGATTATTATTGGATGGAACCCGAATGTGTTTGATATCATGGTCTTAGCTCAAACCTCTCAGGTTATTCATGTTCAAATGATATTCAAGAGTGATAAAAAGGTTATTTTCTGTTCGATAGTGTATGCTTCTAATTATTACATTACGCGTAGAGAGTTGTGGAGACATTTGGCTAGACACAAGATTCTGGTGGCGAATAACCCTTGGGTGATTATGGGGGATTTCAACTCTGCTTTGAATTTGGAAGATAAATCTATGGGAGATTCAGGGATTTCCACTAGTATGCGAGACTTCCAAGAATGTGTAAATGAAATTGAAGTAGCAGATATTAAAAGCATAGGATTCCATTTCACATGGAACCAAAAACCAAAAAAAGGTGTTGGGCTGCTGAAGAAAATAGACAGGGCCATGGGTAACATTCCGTTTGTTAGCAAATTCCCTGAAGCTGTTGCTCTGTTTCAACCGTATAGAGTATCCGATCATTGTCCTTGCATTCTTAAAATTAATAGGGTGGAGAAGAAAAGGGTCAACTCGTTTAAGTTCACTAACTTTTTGATTCACAAACTGGGTTTTATGGATATTGTGAAGAGTAACTGGGACCGTAGCATCATGGGGGTTCATCAGTTTCGTTTGGTTAAGAAACTACGTGCTTTAAAGTCTCCTCTTAGATCTCTCTTATACAAGCAGGGAAACTTGCATAAAAAAGTGGATGTGTTACGTGGGAAGCTAGATGCGATTCAACGGGAAGTTGAGAAAAACCCTTTCGATGAAAGCATTAGAATTGAGGAAGCGGATATTACGTGTGAATTCCAAGAAGCGAGCCTGGATGAGGAGCGGTTTTTAAAGCAGAAATCTAAAGTGGCCTGGTTGAGAGCGGGTGATTCTAATTCTAAATTTTTTCATATGTCGTTGAAGGCTAGAAACCATAGAAGTCGGATTGATGGTATTATGGACACTAATGGGATTTTTTTGTGAAGGTGAGCATGTGCCGAAAGCTTTTGTTAATCACTATGAAAATTTTTTAGGTTGTGAGGGAGAAGTTTCTTTGTCCCTTTCTCCGGGGATATTTGCAAATCGGCTTAGTCAAAATGTTGCGGACAACATGATTCGGCCTATCACAGTGGAGGAGATCAAAACAGCTATTTTTGCCATAGGTAATGATAAAGCCCCAGGTCCCCTGATGGATTCTCAGCGGCTTTTTTCAAGAGTACTTGGGCGATTGTGGGAACCGATGTCTCGAATGCGATTATGGATTTCTTTAATTCAGGTAAGTTACTCCAGGAACTCAACCATACACTTATTATGCTTGTGCCTAAGATGACTACCCCTGCTTCGGTTAGGGATTTTCGACTGATAGCCTGCTGTAATGTTATTTACAAGTGTATAAGCAAGATTCTTTCTGACCGCATGAAAGTGGCCTTAAATGAGATTGTTAGTATTAATCAATCTGCGTTTGTTCCGGGTAGGAAAATTTCGGATAATATTCTTCTTACGCAGGAATTAATGCATAATTATCACAGAGATTATGGTCCTCCAAGATGTGCGTTTAAAGTTGATATTCAGAAGGCATATGATACTGTTGATTGGAATTTCCTTGGAAATGTGTTACTGGGCTTTGGGTTTAACCAGAAAATGATAGAGTGGATTATGCTCTGTGTTTCGACTCCGTCATATTCTATTTGCGTGAATGGCAGTGTGCATGGCTACTTTAAAGGCAAACGAGGCTTACGGCAAGGAGATCCAATTTCTCCTTATTTATTTACTCTGGTTATGGAAGTTTTGACGTGTATTCTGCAACAGGCTTCTTCTATGGATTCGTCTTTCAGGTTTCATAACAAGTGTGAGAACCAACGTATTATTAACCTTTGTTTTGCAGATGACCTGTTCATTTTTGCTAGAGGAGATGTTGGTTCAGCCAAATGTATTATGAAGGCTCTTTCTCAATTCACTAGTATGTCTGGTTTAATTCCAAATACTCAAAAGAGCTCCAGCTTCTTTTGTAATGTTGCTCAGCAAGTTAAATCAGCCATTCTTGGTATTATTCCGTTCAGTGAAGGTGAGTTACCGGTCCGTTATCTGGGGGTGCCCTTAATATCTTCAAGACTACTTTACAAAGATTGTAGTATTCTTGTTGAAAGGTTGGAGAAACGCATAACGAATTGGAAAAATAGGCTTCTATCTTATGCAGGTAGATTACAGCTTATCTTATCAGTTTTGTCCTCTATGCACATATTCTGGGCTTCAGTGTTAATTCTCCCTGCTCGAGTTGTCAAGGAGCTAGAGAACAAAATGAGAAAGTTTTTGTGGTCTCAAGATGGTTCTTTCCAAAGAGGTAAGACAAAGGTTTCGTGGAAATCTTTATGTCAACCGAAATATGAGGGAGGCCTTGGGTTGCGACGGATACATGATGTTAATAAAGCTCTTATGGTGTCTCACATATGGAGTATTATTACCAAGCGAGAGTCTCTTTGGGTTCAATGGATATATTGTCACAGATTAAGGAGAACTAATTTTTGGGAATGTAGAGCTCCTTCCTCCTGTTGCTGGAGCTGGAGAAAACTCCTTCAGTTACGTCCAGTAATCAGACAGCATGTTTGGTCCCAACTAGGAGATGGTAAGACGACTTCAGCATGGTATGATAGATGGTGTGAATGTGGTCCGCTGGCGAGTTTTATAACTCCAAGGGTTATTTCTTCGGCATGGGTCTCTCTTCATGCTTCAGTCCATGATATTTCGTTGAATGGTTCTTGGCTTTGGCCTACGGCTTGGCGTGATCTGTTTCCAGTCCTGATTCAGCTTGATAACTTGCACTTAATTCCGAATAAAAATGACCGATTTCTCTGGAAAGATGGCAATAATTTAAATGAGCATTCGACTGCTCGTGTGTGGCATTCGATTAGGTCCAGGGAGACGGAAGTGGACTGGGCGAATGTGGTGTGGTTCTCTCAATGTATCCCTCGGCATGCTTTCCTTATGTGGCTTATTTCGCGACAGAAGCTTTTGACACAGGATAAAATTTTACAGTGGGATATTTCTAGAAGAAAGAACATGAATATGATGTGTTGTTTACTTTGCTATGCAAATAATGACTCTCATGCTCACCTGTTTTTCGAATGTAAATTCTCCTCTCATGTTTGGTGTTCGGTTAGGGATAAGGTGAACATGGAGAGGGTTGAACCCAAGTGGAACGCGATCATGGCTTGGCTTCAAGCTAGGGGTTCGTCGAAATCAGCTTTTAATTATTCAAGCAGGCTTATAGTGGCAGCGGCAGCTTGTTTCATTTGGCAGGAGCGAAATGCTAGATTGTTTAGAAATCAAACGAGACCCCCGGATGAGATTATCGCTACAATTTTACAGACGGTCCGATACAAGCTTATGGGAGTTAAATTCAAAAACACAGATAGAGTTAGACGCTTTCTAGAGTTGTGGGATATTCATGTAGACTCAATGCATGACGATGGAGGCTAATAATTTTTTTCTGTTTTGAGAGTATTGATGTCTAGATTATAGTCTAGGTGTTCTTGATTTGTCTTGTTCTCTGGATGTTTTGTTTGCTGTTTTTCGGCTTGTTTACTATCATGGGGGTATGTCCCATGTTAGAACTAGTATGGGGATCCATACTACTTTTTCTTTTGGTTTGTGAATATATAGAATCACCGGGGTAACCCTTTACCCCAAAAAAAAAAAAAAAACTTCCGTTTTGTTCCATGTGGTTTGGTCACTTTAACGGTTTTGCCACAAACCTTTAAAAATAGCAATTTTATTCCCAGATCTATTAAGCTTATCTCTATTTCACTCCCCGCCCCTAACGTCATCCAATTCAACTGTTAAATCCTGTTCACATGCCTCTCACATGAGGGGCATTTTTGTCTTTTCTCATCTCAATTAATAAAGATTTAATTATTTATTATTAAGTTACGCAGATTCTAAAAACTAAGTCTATCTCTTTCACCCTTACCATCTCTCTCTCTCTCTAAACCCAACATCTTCTTCAATGATTCCGGTCACCACCACAATAGTTCCGGTAAACCACAACCACCACAGTAATTCCGTCAAGCCGCCACCACCACCTCGTCATTAGAACCACCACAACTAACACTGATTTGTCTAGAAAGTGGTTCACAGTCAACTCGTTTTAGGCACAATTTGGGGGTTGAAGCCATGTGAAAAAACAGATCTGATGGTGATAGCGGATTCCTTAGGTGGTTGCTACCACCACTCTCTCTACATCTGCCACAACAACTCTCTGGATAAAGCCTGCGGTCGCCGTAGGTTTCAGATCTGGCAGTCGGAGTTTATACACTATGGGTTTCGTGTGATGGAGATGATTTGATGTGGCCGCCAGAAGTTTCAGATCTGGCCTCCGATTTGGTGGCTGGGGTTTGCTCATATCTGATGAAGAGGATGTGGATGAAGATGACTACGGTTTCGTGTTATGAAGATGATACTAATGGTGGTTGCAGTTGGTATTGGTGGTGGTGGTGGTTAATGTTGGTGATGGTGGTAGTTAACGGATGGTTCTGCACATATATGGTGATATAGGAAAACAAAAATGAATTTGGTAATGTTGGTTTAAGAGTTATGTCTGACAGATCAGATGGTTCTGCACATGTATGGTGATATAGGAAAACAAAATTGAATTTGGAATTACTCTGCAGATCATGAGGTGGTGTTTATCTTTTACTGTAAAATGTTAATAAATAAAAAATATGTTAAAAATATATAGGATGGGAAAAAGACTAAAATGCCCCTCATGTGAGGGGCATGTGACCAGGATTTAACAGTTGAATTGGATGGCGTTAGGGGCGGGGAGTGAAACAGAGATAAGCTTGATAGACCATGGAGTAAAATGGCTATTTTTAAAAGTTTGAGGCAAAACCATTAAAGTGACCAAACCAAAGGGAGCAAAACGGAAGTTTACTCTTACCTTTATTTCTATACTATATTATACGAAGTCAAAAAGGTAATTTCCCACATATTAATTTATAAAATTGTTGGATGAATATTTGTAAATCAATAGGTGGATGTCATATAGCATCAACTTTTATACAAATGTAAAAAGGTAATTTAACATAAGTATTAAGACTTTAATATGCTACAATTTTTTAAAATATATTGTTGATATTAAAGCAACTTCCCTGACGATTCATAAATGATCATAATTTTTCAAACGTTAACATTTATTAAAAAAATTACACCTAAAAACAAGTATTTTATTCTTATTAATTTTGGTAAGGATATTATTATAGTTTTCTTTTTTATTTAAGAAAAAAATTAACATGTTATGTGATTACCAATAAAAAAAATAAGAATCGATTGAAATAGAGACTAACCTAGAAGATAATTCAAAACTCGACAATCAAAGGTATCATCGTAGTTGATTGAAATCTATCAAAACCCAAATTCAGACCAATATTCTCACTCTCCTTCGATCCTTTGTCTTCAATTCTTAACCATAGATACGACGATTAGTGTTTTTAGGGTAAACAATTGAAGAGGATCGACATGGATGAATCCAGAAGGGAGTTCGAAGCATCTGAGCGTCTAAAGCGTTGTGTCAAAGTTTTAGGGTGTTGATGTTCCGGTCTTTGAAGATCTGTGTGTGACCACAGCCGGGTCAAATAGGATCCCCACAAATTGAAAATGAGTCACGGGATTTGATCAATTTATTTAAGAAATTGTTTAGGGGAGGATGGATGTGAGAGTGACAAAATTGAAGAAATGACTTGTGAGTGGTGACACATGTTGGGATAATAGGGGAGACTTTTGTATAGAAGTGTTGAAATATAAGATTACTAGGTTATCACCCGGAAGTTTTCCGGACTGGAACATTTAATTTACATTAATAATTAATAATAAATATATAATAAAATAAACACAAACATAACGTTTCGACCGTTGTTCAGTCCGGCCCATTCTAAGACCTCATTAATCATTATACTTGGGATATTGAGATTCTTGAGTCTACATGGTTATCTCACTTCAGCCCATTTGAATGCAATCGGCTTTTAAACAAAGTCAACTTTGACTTCTTGACAAGGTCAACAATGACATTTTAACCCAACAACACACTGCTATAATTCTTTATATCCCAAATCAACTGCAGCTAAGCAATGCTATAAAAATAATATTTTTGAATCATAAATTATCTTTAAGACCATATATTATCTTTAAGACCATATCTATATATTCACTACAGTTGACTTTACAAAGATATTATAAGATTTTTGACTTTCCAATTGGTAACCTAAAATAACACTTCTTACATTAAACATTCAACAACTAACAAATACAAATCCACTCAATCCTCACGTCATAACAAAGCAATAAAGCCCGACAAAATAATGCAACTTTAGATAGCTTTAGAGGCCCTGATGCTGCAACTGCTATGACCTGAAATCACTAAAAAAATAGAAAATGAAAAATCTTGATATATTTGACATAATAATCCAACTTTGATTAAAACACATGAAGCGAAGTAGGATTGTTGAGATGAATATCCGTTTTGAAGTTACATTTGGAAAGAGGTTGTATGGGTAACGGGTCAAAGCAAGTTAGTTTCAAACAGGCTATTATCAAATACAATACCATATGTTTACAATATTTCCATTGTGAGATGAATATCCTTTTTGAAGTTAATGTATACGCACTTGATGTCTCATGTGATAGCCTTAGTTCCAAGTAAGGAAATTTTGTACCACTCTTCACATAAAGTTATATTCAAATAATCGGAATCAATAGTAATGTCATCAAGAGATGAGCTCGGCACTGGTACCGAAAATACAGGTACAAAAAATCGCCAATTATGTGTAACGGTACCGAAAATGCTCGGTACCCTACCGGTAATTGAAGATGAAATTCGGGTAATTGAAGATAAAATTTGGTAAAATACCGGTACCTTGCCGAATTGGTACCAGGCCAAAAGTACCTGTACCGAAAACGTCAAAAAGTGGGTACCGATTCGGTACCAAAAAAATCGGTATGTGAAATTTGAAACTGGTAACTGTACGATACCGATTCGGTACCGAAACTAAATATCAAATGCTCATCCCTATGAATTAAGACCTGCAAGAATGGTTAAGGATGAGCGTGGTACCCGTTCGGTACCTAACCGGTACTGGTACTATTTCCTGTTCTACCACTGGCCTTAATGCTATATCTACCCACTCTTTCACAATATTTGCAAGCACAATTTGGGGAGTGTCAATTACCTTGGGGAAGCATCTGAAATAGAAAGAGAAGGGAACTTGATTCACCTATTAAGGAAGCTACATGATGCACTTATTAAGGAAGCTACTTTGATAAAATCAGTCTACAGATTGCAATCCCATAACATTTCTCAAAAACATGTTTAGAATTTTATATCTTTTTAACATATTTATTTGGATTATGGAGTACATATTCAGCCCCCTAACTCCCTAACCATCATGAGCTGCTATATCTGAAAAGTGCAAAAAGTGATATTAAAGCATAACAAAATACGTGTCCTTTTCTTATTTAGAAGAAAAGCATTGTTCATCAAATTCAGTGCCGCTCATTCGTATGTATATATCTTGCCCCTTATTCGAAAGTATTCTCATATATATCAGTTCATTGTACCATATTAAACAACCACTTCCTTCTTTTAATGTCTAAAGTCGCATAAGCCGTACAATTACACCACGTTGTGCATTTCATCCTACATTGATCCAAACTCATATTATCAACACAATGAACAAAAGTCAACAGTTTCACGATGAGATATTGAGTAATTTAAACCAACAGTTTCACCATGTTTATAACAAATCTTTAGAATGCGTAGCTAAAAGAGCTGAGTTGCTGCCATATTTAAACCAACATGTAATGCACTAACCTGGACCAGCTTATTTCTACCAGTTGCATACACACGGCTAAAAATGTTTAGTAGTAGATACACTTTTATAAAAACTTTTTGTTCAGCAGTAGATAGACTTTCGTTCAATTGCAACGCACACCACAAGATCAAGTCGGATACCTTCGTATCCACAGCAAAAGAATATGCACGTAAGCTAGAGTCAGTTAACAACCATGAAAAACCACCACGTGCTACAATTGAAGGCCGGTTTCCTGCAATAGGTATGAAACATACCAAGAGGTAAAAGCATATATGGAAATAGGTAAACATTTAATCAAAACCACAGTTACACATATTATACAAATTTTCTTAACTCTTTTGACTAAATTTAAATATACATTCCCTTGGATAAGTTAAATGTATATACACTTGGATAAATCCATAATCATTTACAAATTCAATACTTACTTCTGGTGTCCCATTGCTAAATTGGTGACAATAATATTTAGCAACCTGGAAAGATATCTTACAATTCAGTGAATCAATTGACCGTTAGGTATCGACTACTACAAAAATTAAAAGCTCAAAACCTTAGCCGTCTAACATCCAACTAAAACCTTCTTTATAATTTTCTCAAAGCTTGCCTACCTTAAATAGAGAAAATAAAAACTTAAGTATTAAATAAATAAAAAGGTAATCAGTTTCGAGTTAGGTTGCTACATAAAATCCTTTATCAATTTGCATTGAAATATTTGAACAGTAGTGACTACGATTTCTGTACAAAAAGTTGCCGTGTCAAAAGCTGCATCTTAAATTTTCTCCCAAATTTAAGAACTGGAACCAGACCCGAAATATAACAATACAGTTTGGATCTAGCAGTTCCGGTTCGGTTCCCTTGTTCTGGCGGTTCAGAACCGTAAGTTGCTCAGCCCAAATCAAAGTAACAACTTGTCACACCCTCAAAAACCACGCGCGGAGAATCACCGCGAGACGTGTGACTGACCAGGATCCAACCATCAATTATACTGAGCATTTAGTTAATAATAAAAATGTTCACCAACCATAATGGTTAGTAAATACCATAGTTAAAGTTCAAGAGTCTTAAGTTGTGATAACCCTCATAATTACATGTATCCGTACGATTTATTAATGTTAATTAAAGTGCTTAATGAATGTGCTGAATTACTTGACTGCTTTCTGATTATTGTGTTATACTTACATGTGCTTGTTAACATACTAGTCTTGTGCAGAAAATTGACTAAATAGTCCTGTATGCTTTCCTAAGTGTTGGGAATTAAAAGTGTTACAAAAGATATATATAGGACACTATATGGAATAACTTAGCACTTTAACGGAACTGTATCCAACCGAACAACCGGACATTACCCGGAACACTAAAATATTGCAAGAAACATTGTTTTTTTATTTTTCTGAGCTAGTTATGGTTCCCGAGCACTATAACTCACTACATATTACATGAAACACACTAAACACTAAACTTACCACTTTAACCTTCCACTAATCACCATCATTTACCAACAACCTACAACTTAACCCCTTCCCCCTTGATATTTTCTGCTCACATGGGCCCCACTCAAAGATCACCCAATCTTCTAAATCCCCATATAACTCTCTTCTTGGAATTGGCAAGATCTTGGTTAGATATGTTTGTACTTGGGAGGACACCTTAACCATTGGTTATTAGAGATTATATTTATAACAACCACCATCTTCTTCAACAAACATCACAACTCACTTCACTCCTCCTCCCTCACTTAAGTTCGGCCGAACACCCCCATACATCCCCACCCATTTTTAGATTTCCATCAAGTATTCCAAGGCCATTCTAAGGAGTAAGAAGGTGAATAACGAAGCTCGGTGTTCTCAGAAATTGAAGGACCTCTCTCGTTTGCTATTATCCTCAATATTTTCATCTTGATCTTCCCTAGCTTAAAAGCTAGTAGACGTGCTTGATTTCTGATTATTAGAGTAACTAATCTAACCGAGCAAACCAAGGTGAGTTCACACTTTCTATAAGGCATGGGATTCCCTGTGGTTTGGGAATGGGTTAAGAAACTAAAATGGAACCTACATATCCTCCTTGGGTAGGATATGTACCGCCATCCTCCATAGGTAGGATGCCAATATTAATCCTGCGTATTCTCCTTGGGTAGAATACGTACGTTCGTCCTCCTTGGGTAGGACAACAACCTTAAAACTTACTAGACAAAACTCTATCATTCAGTCCCTCATCTTATATTGACTTAATCACTGAGGCCGATGGCGAGCGGGTCATTAGTTAATAGCGCTATTAGGTTTAACAAACCTCACACCGTGTCGTCTGAACGGGCGTGTACTAATGGACTATGGCAAACTGTCAATGATGATAGACATTGACGTAGGGCACAATTAATGTTCGTCAGTTGTCGATATCATAACGGTCTAGTGGTTCACATGGGGAAGTCCCCACTAATTATGGGTATGGTGTGGGAAAGAAGGAAATTGGTTAATCATATTTTCAACTATGGGGTAACCCCCACGGCAAGTAAGCCAACTAAACAAAAACTATGTTTTTGAACAAACTAAAACAAACACCCAACCGTGAATTCACTCAACTTTATTGTTAACTCGTTGTTACATGCCTTACAGGTCGCTAGATGCTTATGGAGTTTGCACGAGGAAGAGGTCATTGTGGGATATGGACTGTCATGTCTGTTCTAAACATTTAAAACTTTATGAACTTATTAAACTTATGTTTTGGGTTTTACCTTTAATGCTTCCGCTGTTTAATTTGAACTTGGTTAACTAGCTTTTGGTCACCAATTGTATTGTGGTTGGTTTTATTTACTTAATTACGTTGTTCAATATGATTGGTGGCTCGATCCTGGTCATGTCACGCCTCCAAGCGGTGATACTCCGCATGGTGGATTTTGGGGGTGTGACAGATTGGTACTAGAGCCATTGGTTATAGTGAACTTAGTTTTAAAAAGGGAAAAGCTTTTTGACAAAACCAGACTATAACCTGTACAGTGCTCAACGATCCACAATGACACTTCGCTCCACGTGCAAGGCTCAACATTATAGGTAATATGGGTTATGTTTGTATTGCCTGCCTGTTAGTTTAAGTAGTATATTTGATCATGGTATGCTTAATTAGCGCAACAACTATTGCTTGAAACCCTGTGTGTTTACTCTCTTCTGTCACTCCACACTTACGCACTTTGCGACACCTTTCTTACCTGTGTTTCCCTCGATGTGAAGATCATGAGTGGGCGTCTCAACTTGACTCAGGGTCAGCTGACGACTTTGATTAACGAATGGATTGCTGAAGCCTTAGCAACCCAAACAGGGGGTCAACCCATGCACCCTCAAACACACATGGGCACCTTCAGGGCGTTCTTGGAGTGCAAACCTCCCACTTTCGACGGCACTAGAGGGGCAATCGGCCTTCTACACTGGATCCGAAGAATTAAATATACATTTGAAGAAAGTGAAAGCCCTGCCAGCAAACGAGTAGAGTACGCTACTGGCATGTTGCAAGGGAAGGCGTATTCTTGGTGGAACGCACAAGTTCAAATGCTCGGGTTGGCAGACGCGAATGCCACCCTCTGGAGCGACTTCAAGGATTTGATTAAGGAAGAATTTTGCCACCTGGATGACATTCTGAAACTTGAAATAGAGTATTATGGTTTGAAGATGGAAGGATCGGATATTGAGGCGTACACAAAGAGGTCCAACGACTTGGCTTCCTTATGTCCTAACTTGTCACAACCCATATCTAGACGAATTAAGCTATACCTCAGAGGCTTAGTCCCGGAAATCCAAGGGTCTGTAATTGCGGCCAACCTTTCCACAATCCAGCAAGTTGTTCGTTTGGCGCACCAGCTCACCGATCAGGCGGTGGAAGAGCGCAAGCTGCCCAAGCGTATTAACGCTACTACTACTGATGCTCCTAGTGATAACAAGAGCAAGTGGGATGGAAATTCGGGCAAGGGTTCTACTTCAGTTCAGTCTCAGTCCCAGCAGCGAAAGACAGATGAACACAGGAGCCCAGTCAGCAGTCTTTTGGAAATCAAGGTCAGGGTGGATACAAGGGGAAACACCTCAAATGTAATCGCTGTAACTTGCACCATAGCGGGCCATGCAGTAGGGGCAACTATCATCGGTGTAACAAGCCTGGACATGAAGCCAAAGATTGCAGGAGCTCACGTCCTGCGAATCAGAATCAACAACAGCAGCACAAGCTCCCCAGAACCAACAGCAACACCAGCAGGGTAATAAGGGATGCTTCCAATGCGGTGCTGAGGGTCACTTCAAGAGGCACTGTCCACAGCGGAATCAAAATCAAAATCAGAACAACAACCAAGGAAATGGGAACAACAATGGAGGCAACAACGGGGGTAACAATAATGGCAATGGCGCCCAAGGTCGTGCCTTCGTGATTGGTCAGGGTGATGCTAGGAATGATCCCAACGTTGTGATGGGTAAGTTTCTTCTGGATGACTTCTTTGTTACTGTTTTATTCGATTCGGGTGCCGATACTAGTTATGTGTCCTTAAGAGTTAGTCAGGTGCTTAAGCGTACCCCATTACCCTTAAAACACTAAACATGTTGTAGAACTAGCTAATGGTGAAAGTCTTAAGGGCACACACATAGTTAAGGGTTGTAACCTCGTCTTAGCTGGTCAGACCTTCTCTATCGATCTTATTCCTATCGTACTTGGTAGCTTCGACGTTGTTATTAGGATGGATTGGTTATCTCACCAGCAAGTGGACATTCTTTGCAACGAGAAGATTGTCCGCATCCCTCGTTCTGGTAAGGAACCCCTCGTGATTCGTGGCGACAAGAGTGGTGCTGTTGTGGGCATCATCTCTTTCCTTAAGACCCAGAAGTGTTTGCGAAATGGCCACACTGCTATCCTAGCCCTCGTTTCTGATACATCCTCGAAGGAAAAGAAGATAGAAGACATTCCTATTATGCGTGACTTTCCTGAGGTGTTTCCTGAGGAATTACCTGGTCTTCCGCCTCATCGTCAAGTTGAATTTCAAATCGAGCTAGCTCCTGGAGCAGCGCCCATAGCTCGAGCACCTTATCGTCTAGCTCCATCAGAACTTGAAGAACTGTCCACGCAACTACAAGAACTCATGGACAAGGGTTTTATTCTCCCTAGCTCATCACCTTGGGGGGCTCCGGTGTTATTCGTGAAGAAGAAAGACGGTACCTTTAGAATGTGTATTGACTACCGCGAACTCAACAAGGTGATCGTGAAGAATCGTTATCCTCTCCCACACATTGATGACTTATTCAACCAGTTGCAAGGGTCGAGTTTCTACTCAAAGATTGACCTGAGGTCAGGTTACCATCAACTGAGAGTCCGAGACGAGGATATCTCTAAAACAGCATTCAGGACTCGCTATGGGCATTACGAGTTTCTGGTTATGCCTCTCGGATTGACGAATGCACCTGCAGTCTTCATGGATCTCATGAACAGAGTGTGCAAACCCTACCTAGATAAGTTCGTTATCATTTTCATCGACCATATCCTGATCTATTCGAAGAGTCAGGAAGAACACGAGTAACACCTGAGGCTTATTTTGGAACTCCTTCGAACAGAGCAGTTGTATGCCAAATTTTTGAAATGTGACTTCTAGCTTCGCGAAGTCCACTTTCTAGGTCACGTGGTAAACAAGGATGGGGTTCATGTGGATCCATCCAAGGTGGACTCGATCAAGAACTGGCCTACACCCCGTACACCAACAGAAATCCTCCAATTCTTGGGTTTGGCGGGTTACTACAGAAGGTTCACCAAGGATTACTCCAAGATTGCGCAACCCCTCACCTCACTGACTCAGAAAAGTGTCGCCTATCGTTAAGGTGATGTACAAAGAGTCCGCATTTCAGCACTCAAAAGATAGACTTTGTAGCGTGCCTATCCTCTCATTGCCTGAAGGCACAGATGATTTTGTGGTCTATTACGACGCTTCCATCAAAGGACTTGGTTGCGTGTTGATGCAACGTGACAAGGTCATTGCCTACGCGTCGTGCCAACTTAAAGCCCATGAAAAGAACTACACTACCCACGATTTGGAGCTGGGATCAGTAGTGTTTGCACTCAAGAAATGGAGACATTACCTGTACGGTACCAAATGCACCATTTACACCGATCACAGGAGTCTCCACCATGTCTTTGACCAGAAGGAGTCGAACAGGCGACAGCGTTGGTGGGTCGAACTTCTTAATGATCATGAGTGTGCAATCAAGTATCATTCCGGCAAAGCCAATGTTGTGGCTGATGCCCTCAGTCGTAAGGAAACCAAACCTAAGCGTGAAAGTGCGTTACAGCTTACTATCCACTCTAGTCTTCCTAACCAAATCCGTAATGCTCAGGATTGAAGCATCGAAGGAAAAGAACCTTAAAGCTGAGTCCCTACAGGGCATGGGAAGGAAACTTGTACGCTAGGAAGACATCACTTACTATTTCATGGAACGTACCTGGGTTCCATCTTACGAAAACCTACAAGAGCTTGTGATGGATGAAACACACAAGTCTCGTTACTCGGTGCATCCTGGTTCTGACAGGACGTACCAAGACCTCAAAACCCTGTACTGGTGGCCTAGCATGAAAGCCAATATAGCAACCTACGTCAGTAAATGCTTGACTTGTGCTAGGGTCAAGGTCGAATACCATCAGGCCTACTTCAACAACCAGAAATACCTAAATGGAAATGGGAGCAAATTTCCATGGATTTCGTTACTGGCCTGCCTAGATCGCAACGCGGAAATGATACCATTTGGGTAATCGTGGATTGACTGACCAAGTCTGCACACTTCTTGGTTATCAAGGAAACCGACAAGTTTTCTACTCTAGCAGACATCCACCTAAAGGAAGTAGTATCAGGGCACGAAGTGCCAACCTCCATCATTTCTGATCGTGACTCACGTTTTACATCTGAATTGTGGCAAGCTATGCACAAGTCCTTTGGCTCTCGATTAGACATGAGCACGACATATCATCCACAGACGGATGGGCAATCTGAACGCACCATCCAAACCCTTGAAGGCATGCTTAGGGCATGTGTAATCGACTATGGTAATGGTTGGGAAAAACACCTCCCGTTAGTGGAGTTTTCGCATAACCACAGTTACCACACCAGTATCCAGGCCGCTCCGTTCGAGGCATTGTATGGACGGAAGTGCCGATCACCTCTTTGTTGGGCAGAGATTGGCAATAGTCAAATCACTGGTCCAGAACTTGTAGTAGATACACCCGAGAAGATTGCTCAGATACGACAATGAATGGCAGCAGCTCGTGACCGTCAGAAAAGCTATGCTGATAAGCGAAGAAAGCCACTCGAGTTCCAGGTTGGGGATCGGGTGCTACTCAAAGTCTCACCTTGGAAAGGTGTAGTTCGTTTTGGCAAACGAGGCAAACTCAACCCGTGTTATGTCGGACCGTTCGAAATCATTGAGAAAATTTGGCAAAGTCGCTTACAAGATGAATCTACCTGAAGAACTCAGCGGAGTTCACAACGTATTCCACGTGTCAAATCTGAAAAAGTGTCTGTCAGATGAGACCCTCATAGTACCCTTAAAGGAGCTCACAATCGACGACCAGTTGCGATTTGTCGAGGAACCGGTTGAAATCACAGACCGAGACGTTAAGATTCTCAAGCGTACCAGAATACCCCTTGTTCGAGTTTGTTGGAACTCTCGTCGTGGCCCAGAGTATACCTGGGAATGAGAAGACCAAATGAAACTCAAGTATCCCCAATTGTTTAAGAAAAGTGCAACCACTACTGAGGCTGAAGCTACTGCAGAACTTCTGGAAGAAATTCCAAACCAACGGGGGGATGATGTGACACCCCAGGAAAAACCAGGAAACCACGCAACTTAACTAGCTTCCTCAGTAACCATGTGCTAAATTTCGGGATGAAATTTTCTTAACAAGGCGAGAATGTGACAACCCTCATAATTACATGTATCCGTACGATTTATTAATGTTAATTAAAGTGCTTAATGACTGTGCTGAATTACTTGACTGCTTTCTGATTACTGTGTTATACTTACATGTGCTTGTTAACATACTAGTCTTGTGCAGAAAATTGACTAAATAGTCCTGTATGCTTTCCTAAGTGTTGGGAATTAAAAGTGTTACAAAAGATATATATAGGACACTATATGGAATAACTTAGCACTTTAACGGAACGGTATCCAACCGAACAACCAGACATTACCCGGAACACTAAAATATTGCAAGAAACATTGTTTTTTTATTTTTCTGAGCTAGTTATGGTTCCCGAGCACTATAACTAACTACATATTACATGTAACACACTAAACACTAAACTTACCACTTTAACCTTCCACTAATCACCATCATTTACCAACAACCTACAACTTAACCCCTTCCCCCTTGATATTTTCGGCTCACATGGGCCCACTCAAAGATCACCCAATCTTCTAAATCCCCATACAAATCTCTTCTTGGAATTGGCAACATCTTGGTTAGATATGTTTGTACTTGGGAGGACACCTTAAGCATCGGTTATTAGAGATTATATTTATAATAACCACCCCACTTGACTTTAACTAGTATCAATCTTTTGTGTTTGAGAAACTTGACCTTTCTGTCTTCTATTTGAAGTGGTTTCTCTACGAATTTTAATTTTTTGTTTACCTCTATGTCTTGAAGAGGTACTACCAGCGATTCGTCGGATAGACATTTCTTGAGATTGGATACATGAAATACGTCATGTACTCCTGCTAACTCTTCTGGTAGTTGTAAACGATAAGCAACCGATCCTATACGTTGAATTACCGGAATTGGTCCAACGTACCTTGGACTCAGCTTTCCTTTCTTACCGAACTACTCCTTTCCAAGGAGAAACTTTTAAGAGTACTCTATCTCCGACTTGAAATTCCAGTGGTTTGCGTCGATTATCTGCATAACTTTTCTGGCGATCTCTAGCTGTTTTCAGTCTTTCCTTGACTTGTGTGATCTTGTCGGTGTCTCTTGCACAATTTCAGGACCTGATAATTGACTTTCTCCTATTTCTGCCCAACAAACTGGAGTTCTACACTTACGTCCGTACAGTGCTTCGAATGGGGCAGCTTCGATGCTTGCATGATAACTATTGTTATAGGAGAATTCAATTAAAGGTAGGTGGTCATCCCAATTTTCACCAAAATCTATCACACATGCCCTAAGCATGTCCTCCAGAGTTTGGATCGTCCTTTCACTTTGTCCGTCTGTTTGAGGATGATATGCAGTACTTAAATTTAGTCGGGTTCCCATTGCTTCTTGGAAACTTGTCCAGAAATGGGAAGTGAAACGACTAAAGTCAAGTGGGAGTCAAAAAGAGGACCCGAATACACTTGGGAGCTGGAATCAGAGATGAAGCAAAAGTATCCTCACTTATTCCAATAATATCTCGAGGAAGAGATTCTAAATAAGGTGGGGAGGATGTAAGGACCTTCAAAAATGTCCCAAAACGACCCGTAAGTAAAAAACCGGACCCCTGAAATCTTACTGTGCATGAAAAACCAAGAAAACAAGAAAAATGAGTTTCAGGCGGGCCGTGTAAGGGTTAAGCATGGCCTTACGCGGGCCGCGTCAACATGAGGATTGACCGGATAAGCGTCCAGGGCCACATGTCATCCACCTGGCACACCTACTCGTGAACCAGCAAGCCTACGCGTAGACTAGGTGGCCATGCAGGCCGCGTAAGGGTGAGCCCATGGCTCACGCGGGCCGCGAGAGACCCAAAAATCAGCTATAAATAGGACAGGCCATGAGCAGTTCACTGGTGTCGAAAATAACTTTCAAAAACGAAGTTATACTGTCCAAATCACAAATTCAAAGTAGTGAGGTGCTGCTACGATACCGGGTATTAACTCGATCGCTGCTACGATTCAATGTCCGATCGATTGAAACTATCCGATGAATGTTTAAGTGCTGCTCAAATTAGGGTTATACTTTGTCATTCGTCGTGAATTCGATGGATGTTTAAGTATTGCACTTTGTCATTTGTCGTGAGGGTTTAATCTCGTGAGTTATCGTAAATGCTGTATTAGTTACTGACCTAGTTCGTATGCATTGTTGTTTAAATTAGGTTATCAGGCTTATCAGTAGGCTAAACTCTGCCCGTTAAAGTTGCAATGTGAGTCATTCTCTTTTTACCAAATTTGATTTCAAAATCATGTTTGTTTTCAAAGTTATAATTACAGGGATTAAGTCTTTGTAGTCTTCAATTACAGCCGGTGTGTGGGGTTTTGTATACATTACTTGATAACCGTCACCATTGGACAACGGGTTAGCCAATGGGTGATATGACCATAGTCACAGAAACGAGTCGAGTGACAAATACTGTTGGGTAATTGGTTGATATATAAACAATGTAATCGCTCTTAATACTGTAAATTATAACAACGTGTCGTTTTGTGCAAAATGAATGATTCACCAGTATTTCCCTGCTGACAAAATATTTTTTTAAAACATGTTTCAGGTGATCAGCTGTGATCAAAGAAAAAGTGTCGTGTAGCACTACAGGCTTGGTGAAGTGGCTCAATAAAAATAAAGAAACATGTTTTTGTAAAATAGGGATTTCCCAGTGAAATTCCCTTATTGTAAATTACGGGGTTTATTCCGAATTATGAAATAAAATAATCGGGCATTTAAAGTTTTTAAAAGGTCATGTTTACAATTCCGCTGCCATATTAAACAAATACCACAGGATTCTTGTCCCGCGGCTCCTGGGCCGGGTAAAACCGGGCCGGGGGCCATGACACCGATGATCCTCGAGTGTAAAACACAAGCTGATCCGAGAGCTTTCCGAGTAGAGAGAAGGAAGATTATGGTGGTGTTTTAGGGTTTTTAGTGAGAGGAAGTGAATGAGGTGAGAGAGGATAAGAGAATGGAATGTTTAGGATTTGAAATGATGATTGCTAATGCACCAAAGGGGAAAGTCGGCTACCCTTAAGGAGGTTTTATACCCATTTCGGGTGGTGCACCCTAAATGGACTTCAAGTGGGCTCAAGGAGGGGTGCGGCCCAACGGCCCAACTGTTCACTCGAGACTGAGTGGTCTCGAGTCGGGTCCTAGTGGTCTCGGCTCACTAATACACACACACACACATATATATATATATATACTACATACCCATAACTTAATACAAGGATCACATAGCACACCAAGATAATTCACATACTTTCATTTAAAACGTACGTACACATAATGGTATTACAGGAAGGTTGCTCGGGAAAACCTAGAGTGTTACATTATTCCCAAGTTTTAAGAACTTTCATCCCGAAAGTTAAAGTGCAGCCACTGACAAGCTAGTATGAGTGAGAACGTTTCAACTGGGTGTCACATTATTCCCAAGTTTTAGACACGTGAAAGACGTTGTGTGACAACCCTCACAATTTCAGGTACTATACAATTAATTAATTTTAATGATGTGCTTAATGAATGTGCTTGATTACGAGTGACAATTTAAACTGCTTTATGATTTTTGCATCATACATACATGTGCATCCTATTTCATACAGTCACTCCATTTATTACACACAAACATTAGTGACATACTTGATGCACACAACACAGTTAACACTCTGAACGGTTGATTCAGAAATAATGCTGACAATGCCAGCACATAGGCAGACAATGTTATTTTGGCCAGTATGAGCCAGGGACTGGATACTACACTAGTATGGAGTGTAGAGAAGTGAGGACCATAAAACTGCGTCACTAGGTGATAGTTATAGTGCCGGGAAGTGCCTAAAACACACTATAAATGCAGAATTCTGCATTTATTATTAAAATTCAGCACTGTATTATGCTAGTAAAATGCAGAAATATGGCAGAATGGTCCTGTATACTTTCCTAAGTACCGGGAATAATTTGTGTTACAAAATATATATAAAAGACATTATTTGGACTAATTAAACACTTTAACGGGACGGTACCTAACCGGATAACCGGACATTACCCGGGACACTAAATTTTTGTCAAGGACATTGTTTTACAATTTTTGGCTAGTCATGATTCCCGTTTGCCATAACACCCACTAAAAATGATCAAACTAACTAGTATAAGTTAGTTACTTACATTCTAACTACCATTACCAATTTAGTTGAAATTTTTGCAAATATACCCCCCCAACCGAAAATCGGTCCCCATGGACCCCACCATATCATTCACCATACTTCCAATCTTCTACTTGATTTGATTCATTATTATATTAAGATCTTGGCTTGCAAATATAAACAAAATATGTGAATGATCTTATAAGAGCATGGCATTAGATCTTTCATCATTTCCTCAAGATCACCCTCTCTCTTCACTACTCTCTCTCTCACTTTCGGCCTCCCCCAAACCGAACCCATCACCACCACATAACCACCATCTCCATCCAAGATTCAAGTCCATTCAAAGCTACAAAGTTGATCCATGGAGGTTGCAAGTTGAAGGGCTTTCTAAGGAGCTTTGTTCTAGTCTTTTTCACCATCTTTTCTCATCATCTTGCACTAGAAATTCTACCCTAGCCTTGTGCTAGTAGTAAGTTCTTTGTTATACCTTTGTTCATCATATTCTTATGGTTATAGATTGTAGCATGTTTAGTATGTTTAAATCACAAGAACAAGAAACACTAAAAAGATGAACATGGAACTCTACATAAGATCCTACATAAAAGTTTACTTAAGAATGAAACTTGGAGATGAAATCTTGTTGGATTAGGGCTGGTTAAAACATGCATGATATCTGATCGTTGATTTCTGGGAAAACCCGTTGTTAGAACATTCGTTGATACGATTTAGTAGTGTCTAAACTAAAAAGAAACATGATGATTGGTATTTTCAGCCAACTTCAACAGGTTGTAAACAGGTCATAATAAATCGAAAAACTGATTTTCTGAAGCCTAAATTATGTATTTTCGAAAAACTGATCAAATGGAACTGGAATCGTAATTTTTCAAGGTCGTTTACTATTTTTAAAGAGCTGTTTTTGGATAGCAGCTCAAGCTGCGTTTTACTGCAGAAAACGTATGTTATATTTTTCATCATAACTTGAAACCCGAATAGAACCAACTCATAAAATTTATACAGTAGATGACCACTGTTGTCGCTGTGATTGCAGTCCGTGATTGCAGTCCGGTCAATCGGACTTACGATAAATTTTAGTTGAATTATTTCGTAGACTGCGGTCAGAAAGGGGCAAATCTGATTGCAGTCCGGTAAATAAATTTTTATAAAATATTGGTAATGAACTGAACCCCGATATTTTTACACAATAAAATTTGGATCGTATATGACATTCTGTAAAAATTTGGGAATTTTTTGAATAGGTTAACTATTTTATTAAAATGCTCGAAAACAGTCCAGTTTTGATTAATAAAGCTGAAATGACATAAGTAGTATATTGCATGTCTAATTGTCGGGTTGGTTATGTGAGAACGATCTACGGGATATGTGTAAAAGAAAATGATATGCGATTAAGCATGGACACCTCCATTTACAAAGGAGACTATGGTGAAATTTTTCGAAAATCCTGACACTTGGTAAATATTTTCTAGACAAAAGTTTACTAGTATATTTTCGACCATGTTTTTCAAACATAAAACTCGCCAAAATTTTTGTAACAAAATACCGTTACTAGTATATTTTGGATGAATAACATTTTGATAAATGTTATTTATCACAACATAAAACGTATTTATGAAACAAGTAGAAATATACTATTTTGAAAGTTAGGATATATTTCTCTAGCAGACATGTAAATATATATCATGGATGTGTTATTTTTGGATAAATAAGCTATTGTATATTTTTCTAAAGTGGGACTTGGGAATGTATAATGTCGATACTTTAATCACAAAATACATGTATAAATACCCCCATCCTTGGGAAGGAAATACGAACAGCTAGATTACAGCTTTCTACTACTGACGCAGACGACGACATGGCTGCTGCTCTATCACCTGCTCGAGGCACCACACCGTTACATGACCCAGAGCTTGCTCTTGAGCTAGCTTCTGCACTTTTTGGGTCAAGCTCAATATAGCACCTGCTGAACCTACACGTTTACGTGATCACGATCCTGTTTCTTTTTGGTCTACCCGACATTGCACCCCTTATATTTGACCCAGTACCTGCACAGATGGTTTCCTTATTGGTTGAGACGTTGTTCCTGCACCTTCACCCGCTAATATTGCTCCTACGGAGACCGACATCCATTACACTGGCATGCCTATTACTTTCTTTTAGGACCTACCCACACCACATGAAGGTACTCCAGGCCAGCACCCGCGAAACGATCCCAATTGCTACAGCAGCATTTTCTACAGGCCACACCGTCTGCTACTTTCACCTCTACAACGCTGGACAAGCCATTTCAATGGTTCCTATCATACACTATGCTGAACTTAGACCCTTACATTATGGAGGCTACACACGAGATGAATTGCTCCTATAACATCAGCTACAGTTGGAGAATATGAGTCGCAAAATGTTGGAGCTTGAGCTGACACCACGTCCTTCACCCTATTGCCAATATACTTTGGTCCTCCATGTTTATCAAAGATTCCTTTTTGCGCTCTTACCTACTGCTATTATGCCCTCTTGGTTACTAAGGCTCGTTTTCTTTACTGTCAAGCAGCAGATCAGTTAATTACTTTGACGTATATACAAGCTCGCGGAGGAGTTCACGCATATTAACAGTTTACTTTTCTTTCCACCTCCACCGGTATAATGGTTTCGGGATTAGGTGGATTGCACTACATTTGGGTAAAGACACTAATGATAAGCCAGGATTGTGGAGACTTGTAAAGGCCACTTCAGACTATGTGATTTTGATACACTGATATACTTATTGGACAAGGGTAGGGTGACCCTGTGTCCCTCTTGATGTGACACGTTTTGATAGACGATGCAACTGTGGTCGGAGAATAATGAGAGCCCAATCATCATAAAACATGCGACAATACCTTGTGGCCTATGACCAACGAAAACTCAGACGCTATGTCTTCGTTAAGCACGTTATTGATCTATATGTGTGTGCTACAATTATAATGCTACGTGCTTACTTGCTATGCTCTCATTAAACATAATTACAAAATTGCTTGGTTATACTATGATTATACTATTTCTTGATTTGTTGGTATGATAACCTATTATGTGTATGTACATATGACCACTAAACAACTAAATGCACTTCCTGAACAAATAAGACTTAACCTAACCAATCTTCTTCTTAGAAGATGTCGACACAAGGGAACGTCAATGCCAACAACCCTCCGCCAACATCGACGGCACGACTACAAGAACGCATCTCACAGGCCATTGCATAGCTCGAGGCCCTTTGCTCCGAACACAACAAGGGTTGCACCTACAAGCAGTTCTTGGACCACAAACCTCAAGAATTCGACGGCACTGGGGGTGCCTTAGCCTTCATGCGCTGGGTTGAGAAGACCGATTCTGTTTTTACGATTGAGCAAATGTGACCCCGAACATCAGGTCACGTATATAGCTGGACTATTAGTGGATGGGGCTCTGTCATGGTGGGACCTTCAAGTTCAGGCAATGGGCGAGACCGCTGCGTATGCTATGACGTGGGACGAACTGAAAGATCTGATGCGTAAGAGATATTGCTCGAGGGCAGAAGTTCAGAAGTTGGAAACTGAACTGTGGAACTTGAAAATGGAAGGACCAAAGATAGCTGAGTATGTGCAGAGATTTAACGATTTATCACAAGTTGCTACGCTCCTGGTGGGACCAGAATTTAAGAGAGTCGAACGTTTCATAGGGGGATTGGCACCTCAGATTCTAAGCCTGGTAACAACATCTAAACCTTCAATGATCACCGAATCTATCAACATAAGCGTGGCGCTCATAGAAGAAGCAGTTAGACGAGGAGAATTTTCCACTGCAGAGGAGAAGGAGGAGACTCCTGTAGAGTCATCTAGGGATAACAAGAGAAAGCTCGCAAATTTCAAGATGGTTACTCGGGGGAGTAGCAAGAAGAAGGCCAAAAAGGGGAAAGACTACATGGGTATCCTACCTAAGTGCGACAATTGTTTACGTTATCATGTCGGGCGATGTAAATATGGAAAATGTGATAACTGTGGCAAGAGAGGGCATCCTAAGGAAACTTGTAGGCAAGATACTGAACATAGGAAAGAAGGCCAAGATAGTAGCAAGAATCACGGAGAGAACAACGACAGTGACGATTATCCAGGCAGGACAAGTGACAAACAGAAACGTGCTCAAGGTTGTTTTAACTGTGGAAGCAAAAAGCATTTCAGAAAATATTGCCCTAAAAACAATCAGGCACAAGGATGAAAGCCCAACACCGGAGCTAGGGAGACACGCCAGGAATTCAAGTATTGGTACGTTCCATATTACTCAACATTATGCATCTGTATTGCCAGATACTACTGCAAATTTTAAGCTTAGCATCTCTAGAGTTTGAGAGTATACTTGGGTTAGTAGCAAGTAAGTTAGATAACTCGCACTCGATGGAACTAGCTAGGTAAAGCTAGTGGAAGCCAACGCAGTAACTAAAAACGGCAAGATAGAACCCGGAGAGCGTAAGTTTACGTTGTTCTACTACCAGTTGAGTTGGGAATCTTCAACAAGGTAATTGGGATGAATTAGTTGCCAAACGATCGAGCGGAGATGGATATTCCACATCCCGACGACGAATGAGGGAATGATCTTGACTCATGAAGCAGGATACGCCTCTATAATTTACCAATTGCTTAAAGGCACAGGAAATTGTTGCGTAAAGGATGTGTTGTTTTCTTGGCTCATGTCGGGGACAAGGGAGTCGAAGAACCAAAACAAGAAGATATTCCTGTGAGAAGGGAATACCTTGGAGTCTTCCCCAAAGACTTGCCAGAATTATCTCCTCAACGACAGGTCAAATCTCGCATCGATTTAATTCCAGGCACCGCGCCTGTAGTCACTACACCTTAGCAACTTACACCTTCGGAGAGGCAAGGATTGGCAGTGTAACCTCGGAGGTTAATGGAGAAGGAAGATAACAGACCAAAATTCCCTTTTGGGTAACCCTATTTCTGCTTGTCAATAAGAAGGATGATAGCTTTCATACGAACATCAAACAACCAGGATCTGAACGAGCTAACCCATGAGAGTCGATAACTCTTGTTAAGGATCAATGAATTTCTTACTAAACTAACTATGAGGGTCGAACTACTATTTCACTACTGATCGACGATCGAGTGTCATTATCTGTAAATTCAGGAAGATAGTATACTAGGAAATTGTGGGACAATAATTCGTTTTTAAGCGTACACAAGATGGTGTTTCCTACATAATGCACAAACCAGATCTACACGGGATACGAAAACCTCAAGAATCTAGGAAACATGTACTTAGGGTCTTTGGGAAACCAGGACCAAACTCGTCAAGGTTACTTAGGAACCACACCTGTTAACTCACTCAAACTCCATTATTCTGACATATAAGCCATTTCAGTTAACAAAACAGGAAGTACTTAAATTTCTCTTGTTGAAATCTTCACTTTTGCTTCTAGTGAGTAGATGTTTGCATCTCTACTTCTCTGATTGGTAGTTGCATCACGTTGATTTCTTCGCCGAGAGCGAACACTCATTTGCTTCGAATACTTGGTTGTTTCTCCATTTTAGCAAACACTCACTGTTTCATTACTTGAAAACTCACATGTTACGCATGCACCATCTGCTATGCATGCGTTTTCATTTCAAACACTTCATTGAAGTTCAAATATTACGTTGCTAAATCTAATTACTGGTTTGTGATTCGAATGACCTACATTATTGTAATTGTTGGACTCTTTTGCTATCAAGTCAACACACTCTCTTGAAACTTCTCTTATTACAAATTACATTCATGGGTTATTTTTGTAACCATGCTGAGATTTCCTTATTGGTACATACGTTTATTGTCGGGTTACGTTGAAACTACGTTCAATTGCTTGAACTTATCCATTTCGCATATTCAGTTTAAAACGTCATATGATGTATTGGAAGCATCATATTCAAACATTTTTGCAAAGATTCTTTCATTACGAGTCGTAGTAGATTCGGTTGGTCTACGACTCCACTAAATCGGTTGATTGGTCTCGATACCTTGCGGTCATACTTTCACGGAATTGAAGCTTGTGCTAATTGGGTTACTCACTTCATACACGGATTTAAATTATTTATTTGCTCTAAATCCGTCTCGTTTATCACAATTAAAGCAGTCTCAACACGGTTGTGTGTTAAGGCAATGGTACATATATTCAATTCATAAGCACAATGTACCTCCTAACGATTCTTTCGTTGTCAATCGAATGCCTTATGGTACTTAATACTTTTTCATCTTCGATAAAAAACAGTGGCTCTTTGATGTTCTGCATTTAACTAAAAACTTTATAACATTGTGTAAATCAAAACTTCAGACTTGTCCCGGTACACTTTCATTTGATTTCAGGCACGGTGAACTTTTTCAGTCACCACTATTATTGAATCTCGTCATTTCGACATCTTGTGGTATCATTAGCTTGTGCTAATCATGGTCAACTATTTCACACAAAACTACATATACTGTTGTTAACTTACCATTTAAACATTTCTGATGCAACTACGAATCAAGACGATGGTACACCAGATTCGCTTATATTTCATTCGGCGTACTTTCGAAATTTAAGAATGTCAACACACTAAACTTTACCAATCATTATTCAGGAGATGACAGATCATTTTACTTTTACATTTGAGTTGTTGACTTTGAATTCATATAGCGGACGCTATGAGTTGTGAAAACTCATCTGCATATTGCAACCGATCGTTTAAGAATCTTTTTAGTCAAATCTCCTCTTTTTGTGGAACCCTGCTAGCTGGATTACACTAAACTATACGTCAAATACGTACGGTACCTTTGACATCAAATGCTATAAGCATACACCTTTAACCATAGGATTCGGGTTGTTATATAGACTTGGACTCACCTGATACGAGTAAGGTTTGATTCAGTTTGATGATTATCTATCTCGGTAATATTCATATACATACACGTGTGACGTAACCATAAGGAGTTAAGGTAGTACAAATTTCGAGGACAAAATTTTCTTAACGGGGGGAGAATGTGACAACCCTCACAATTTCAGGTACTGTACAATTAATTAATTTTAATTATGTGCTTAATGACTGTGCTTGATTACGACTGACAATTTAAACTGCTTTATGATTTTTGCATCATACATACATGTGCATCCTATTTCATACAGTCACTCCATTTATTACACACAAACATTAGTGACATACTTGATGCACACAGCATAGTTAACACTCTGAACGGTTGATTCAGAAATAATGCTGACAATGCCAGCACATAGGCAGACAATGTTATTTTGGCCAGTATGAGCCAGGGACTGGATACTACACTAGTATGGAGTGTAGGGAAGTGAGGAACATAAAACTGCGTCGCTAGGTGATAGTTATAGTGCCGGGAAGTGCCTAAAACACACTATAAATGCAGAATTCTGCATTTATTATTAAAATTCAGCACTGTATTATGCTAGTAAAATGCAGAAATATGGCAGAATGGTCCTGCATGCTTTCCTAAGTACCGGGAATAATTTGTGTTACAAAAATATATATAAAAGACATTATTTGGACTAATTAAACACTTTAACGGGACGGTACCTAACCGGATAACCGGACATTACCCGGGACACTAAATTTTTGTCAAGGACATTGTTTTACTATTTTTGGCTAGTCATGATTCCCGTTTGCCATAACACCCAATAAAAATGATCAAACTAACTAGTATAAGTTAGTTACTTACATTCTAACTACCATTACCAATTTAGTTGAAATTTTTGCAAATATACCCCCCAACCGAAAATCGGTCCCCATGGACCCCACCATATCATTCACCATACTTCCAATCTTCAATCATGATTTGATTCATTATTATATTAAGATCTTGGCTTGCAAATATAAACAAAATATGTGAATGATCTTATAAGAGCATGGCATTAGATCTTTCATCATTTCCTCAAGATCACCTTCTCTCTTCACTACTCTCTCTCTCACTTTAGGCCTCCCCTAAACCGAACCCATCACCACCACATAACCACCATCTCCTTCCAAGATTCAAGTCCATTCAAAGCTACAAAGTTGATCCATGGAGGTTGCAAGTTGAAGGGCTTTCTAAGGAGCTTTGTTCTAGTCTTTTTACCATCTTTTCTCATCATCTTGCACTAGAAATTCTACCCTAGCCTTGTGCTAGTAGTAAGTTCTTTGTTATACATTTGTTCATCATATTCTTATGGTTATAGATTGTAGCATGTTTAGTATGTTTAAATCACAAGAACAAGAAACACTAAAAAGATGAACATGGAACTCTACATAAGATCCTACATAAAAGTTTACTTAAGAATGAAACTTGAAGGTGAAATCTTGTTGGATTAGGGCTGGTTAAAACATGCATGATATCTGATCATTGATTTCTAGGAAAACCCGTTATTAGAACATTCGTTGATACAATTTAGTAGTGTCTAAACTAAAAAGAAACATGTTGATTGGTATTTTTAGCCAACTTCAACAGGTTGTAAACAGGTCATAATAAATCGAAAAACTGATTTTCTGAAGCCTAAATTATGTATTTTCGAAAAAATGATCAAATGGCACTAGAATCGTAATTTTTCAAGGTCGTTCATTTTTTTAAAGAGCTGTTTTTGGACAGCAGCTCAAGCTGCGTTTTACTGCAGAAAACGTATGTTATATTTTTCATCATAACTTGAAACCCGAATAGAACCAGCTCATAAAATTTATACAGTAGATGATCACTGTTGTCGCCGTGATCCTCCAACTGGAATTTCGTCAATCGGACTTACGATAAATTTCAGTTGAATTATTTCGAAGACTGCAGTCAGAAAGGGGCAAATCTGATTGCAGTCCGGTAAATAAATTTTTATAAAATATTGGTAATGAGCTGAATCCCGATGTTTTTACACAATAAAATTTGGATCGTATATGACATTCTGTAAAAATTTGGGAATTTTTGGAAAAGGCCAACTATTTTATTAAAATGCTCAAAACGGTCCAGTTTTGATTAATAAAGCTGAAATGACATAAGTAGTATATATTGCATGTCTAATTGTCGGGTTGGTTATGTGAGAACGATCTACGGGATATGTGTAAAAGAAAATGATATGCTATTAAGCATGGACACCTCCATTTACAAAGGAGACTATGGCGAAATTTTCCGAAAATCCTAACACTTAGTAAATATTTTCTAGACAAAAGTTTACTAGTATATTTTCGAACATGTTTTTCAAACATAAAACTCGCCAAAATTTTTGTAACAAAATACCGTTACTAGTATATTTTGGATGAATAACATTTTGATAAATGTGATTTATCACAACATAAAACGTATTTATGAAACAAGTAGAAATCTACTATTTTGAAAGTTACGATATATTTCTCTAGCAGACATGGAAATATATATCATGGATGTGTTATTTTTGGATAAATAAGCTATTGTATATTTTTCTAAAGTGGGACTTGGGAATGTATAATGTCGATACTTTAATCACAAAATACATGTATAAATACCCCCATCCTTGGGAAGGAAATACGAAGCTAAAATACTTGAGAAGTATTAATACCAAAGTTATGAATTAAACAACTATTCCAAAACTAAATATAATTTAAGTTGAAATATTAATTATTTCGACAAATAATTATACAACTTGGAATAACATCAGAAACGTAACTCAAAAACATAAATACTAAGACAAGGCACGACCCATTCGTCTAATAGACATTAGACCATTGTAGGTAGTCGTGTTTGCTGAAGAGATTTGGGTTACAAGTACCGAAGAAACAATACTGTGAGTTCATGTCCCCCTTTTCTCTTAACTGTTTTTTAGTTTTATACTTCGGGGGTGAAATTTATGTTACAATTATTTAGGATATTTTTTATACATGGTATGGTTAGCTTAAGGAGGGTTGGGACGTTCATATCATGTGAGTGGTGGGTACAACGCTTAAAGCCATTAATCCTCATTGTTAGGACCGAGGGACACAAGAGTGATAGATCTATTTGGGTGTAGCGAGCCCACACCCGTGAGGTCAGGGTGACCCATAGAGGTGACTATGTCTTCCAGCCGAGGCCAGGTACAAATTTGCTAGGTTTGAGTTTTCCTGCATCACTTCACACATACCAATGGCCTTGCAAACCATTGGTGATCTGTTTTTCCTTATTGCTACATACCAGGGACTTACAAACATACTTACAACATTTTTCAAAGGTTCACACATACTCACTTACACATGAACTCGCTCAACTTTATGTTGATTTTTCAAACTACATGTATTTCAGGAAACTAATGGATTTGGCACGGTATGCACGTATTTTCAAGCTGCGTTTGAATAAAGAAGTCATCCATGACTTAGAAGGTGTAACCTCTACCTGGACGGGTTGCACATCTCTAAACCTAGTTTTGATTAAGGTCTTTTGTTAAGTTTATTTTTTTTCGAACTCATTTACACAAGTTAAGGTTTGTAACTTATTTTGGGATTGATGTTTTAAGACAAGTGTAATACGGTATTTTTCTAAACTTTATTAATGGATGAACATCTCATGTTTTTATCATATAGCATTGTTATGATTGATTGCTATGGTATTAAGAAGTCACACCAATTACCCACGCTTCCGCAAAAGTCAGGGTGTGACACGTTGTGCACCGCACTCAGCTCTTCAGGCAGATTCAATCTATAAGCAACCTTACCGATCTTCTTGGTAATTTCAAATGACCCGACATATCACGGATTAAGCTTGCCTCGTTTTCCAAAACGAACCACACCCTTCCAGGGTGAGACTTTAAGTAGAACCCTGTCACCGACCTGGAATTCTAGCGGTTTCCTACGCTTATCAGCGTAACTTTTCTGACGATCACGAGCTGCCGCCATGCATTGTTTGATCTGGGCAATCCTTTCCGTAGTCTCGACTACAACTTCCGCCCAACATAGAGGTGATCGGCATTTACGACCATACAATGCCTCAAAGGGTACTGCCTGAATGCTGGTGTAGTAGCTGTTGTTGTAGGAGAACTCTACCAACGGTAAGTGTCGTTCCCACCCGTTTCCAAAATCAATAACACATGCTCTCAGCATGTCTTCAAGCGTTTGGATGATACGTTCCGCTTGACCATCGGTCTGTGGGTGGTAAGCAGTGCTCATATCCAGACGTGAGCCAAAAGATCTATGGGTAGCTTGCCATAACTCGGATGTAAAGCGTGGGTCACGATCAGAAATGATAGAGATTGGCACCCCGTGCCTAGCAACTATCTCTTTCAAGTAGATTATAGCAAGCTTCGAGTACTTATCGGTTTCCTTGATCGCGAGGAAGTGTGCTGACTTGGTTAGGCAGTCCACGATGACCCATATGGTATAGTTCCCGCTTTGGGATCTAGGTAAGCCTGTAACAAAATCCATAGAAATCTGCTCCCATTTCCATGTTGGCAGTTCTGGTTGTTGCAACAAGCCCGACGGCTTCTGGTATTCGACCTTGACCCTGGCACAGGTTAAACATTTGCTAACGTACTTAACGATGAGAACTTTCATGTTAGGCCACCAATACAGAATCTTGAGATCGTGATACATTTTATCAGCACCAGGATGTATCGAGTAGCGTGACTTGTGCGCTTCGTCCATCACAAGTTCTCGAAGATTTCCATAAGATGGAATCCAAATGCGTTCAGCAACGTAACGAATACCATCGTCCTTGAGTTCCAACCGTTTCTCCATACTCCGCAGGGATTCAGCTGGGAGGTTTTCTGCCTTTAGTTCTTCATCCTGAGCATTGCGAATCTGATTGGGGAGGATCGAGTGGATAGTGAGCTGTAAAGCACGAACACGCCTAGGTTTGGTTTCCTTCCTGCTAAGGGCATCGGCCACAACATTAGCCTTACCTAGGTGATACTTGATTGTGCACTCGTAGTCGTTAAGGAGTTCTACCCATCTTCGTTGCCTCATATTTAACTCTTTCTGCTCCAAAATATGCTGGAGACTCTTGTGATCGGTGTAAATTGTGCACTTGGTACCGTACAAATAATGCCTCCAAATCTTGAGCGCAAAAACAACCGCTCCGAGTTCCAAGTCGTGCGTCGTGTAGCTCCTCTCGTGAATCTTGAGTTGTCGAGAAGCGTAAGCGATAACTTTCTCGCGTTGCATCAACACGCAACCGAGTCCCTGAATAGACGCGTCGTAATAAACTACAAAGTCGTCGGTACTTTCAGGTAACGAGAGAATATGAGCACTACAAAGGTTATCCTGTAGCTTCTGAAAGGCAGACTCCTGAGCCTCATTCCACTTGTAAGCAATACCCTTCTGAGTGAAAGTCGTGAGAGGTTGAGTAATCTTCAAAAATCCCTTGATGAATCTACGATAGTATCCTGCCAGTCCCAAGAATTGGCGAACTTCGGTCGGAGTCTTTGGTGTAGGCCAATTCTTTATAGAGTCGATCTTAGCTGGGTCGACGTGAATTCCGTCCTTATTGACCACGTGCCCAAGGAAATGGACTTCTCGAAGCCAGAAGTCACACTTTGAGAACTTGGCGTACAGTTGCTCATTGCGAAGGAGTTCGAGAATAAGGCGCATGTGTTGTTCATGCTCTTCTTGGCTCTTTGAGTAGATTAGGATGTCGTCGAAAAACACGATCACAAACTTGTCAAGGTAGGGTTTGCACACTCGGTTCATGAGATTCATAAAAATCGCAGGCGCGTTGGTCATTCCAAAAGGCATGCCAAGGAACTCGTAGTGACCATAACGAGTTCTGAATGCAGTTTTGGAGATGTCTTCATCGCGAACTCTCAACTGATGATAACCTGATCGCAGATCAATCTTGGAGTAGTAGCGTGATCCTTGCAACTGGTCGAATAGATCGTCAATACGAGGGAGTGGGTAACGATTCTTGATGGTAACCTTGTTCAGTTCACGATAGTCGATGCACATACGGAATGCGCCATCTTTCTTTTTGACAAAGAGCACTGGTGCTCCCCAGGGCGACGAACTAGGACGGATAAATCCTTTATCCAACAGTTCCTGCAGTTGCGTAGAAAGTTCCTTTAGTTCAGCGGGGGCTAGTCGATAAGGCGCACGAGCTATAGGTGTCGCTCCAGGAGTTAGCTCGATTTGAAATTCGACCTGACGGTAAGGAGGGAGTCTAGGTAATTCTTCAGGAAATACCTCGGGGTAGTCGCGTACAACTGGAAAATCTTCAACCCTCTTTTCCGTTTCCTGAGTGTCGGTGACAAGTGCTAAGATAGCGGTGTGCCCCTTTCGTAAACACTTCTGGGCTTTTAAGAACGAGATGATGCCTGAGACTTCTCCGCCTTTGTCTCCTTGAACGATGAGGGGTTTGCTAGAAGGACGGGGGATACGAACCATTTTCTCTTGACAGAGGATTTCAGCCCGATGTTTGGATAACCAATCCATACCAATGATGATGTCGAAGCTTCCAAGAGCGATAGGGAAAAGATCGATGCTAAACGTCTGACCAGACAAAACTAGTTTGCAGTTACTTATCACGTGTGAGGCCTCGATGTTTCTACCATTTGCTAACTCAACGGTAGGCTTAGAACTTAATATCGTAGGCGTACGCTTAAGCTTCTTACTAATACGTAGGGATACATAGCTAGCATCGGCTCCAGAATCAAACAATACAGAAACATAACGATCATCGAGTAGGAACTTACCCACTACAACGTTGGGATCATTCCTAGCATCTCTAGCTCCAATCACGAAAACCCTTCCTCTTGCACCATTTCCAGCATTGTTGTTGTTTGGATCGTTGTTCCCAGCACCCTGGTTGTTATTGCGGTTCTGGTTCAGTTCAGGGCAATCCCTTCGCATGTGCCCCGTTGCTCCACACTTGAAGCATCCACGGTTGTTTCCTTGCTGCTGTTGTGGTTGTTGCTGATTCTACCTAGCTGGAAGCTGGCTCCTGCAGTCTTTGGCTTCATGCCCCATCTTGTTGCATCGCTGACACTGACCTTTGCCACATGGCCCACTGTGGTGTCGGTTACACTTGTTACACTTGGGGTGGTTTCCTCAATAGCCACCCTGTTGCTAAGAGCCCTTTTTGCTTTCAGTTTTCCTTTGCTGAGTTGGGGCCTGAGTGGGGTTAGCATCCTTGCTCTGGTTTCCTTCCCACTTACGCTTGTTATCACCAGAAGCTCCAGCAGTAGCACTGATCCTTTTGGGCAGCTTGCCCTGTTCCACAGCCTGATCAGTGAGTTTGTGAGCAAGACGGATGACTGGCTGAATGGTAGTGAGGTTAGCTGAAGTGACCAAGCTCTGGATTTCTTGAGCCAAACCTTTGATGTACAATTCGATCCTTCGATAAACAGGTCGGGACATGTTTGGGCAGAGAGCAGCGTAGTCGTTGGACTGCTTGGTGTAGGTCTCAATCTCTGATCCAACCATCTAAAGCCCGAAGTACTCATTTTCGAGCTTGTGGATGTCATCCCTGTGACAGTACTCTTCCTTGATTATGTTCTTGAAATCTTCCCACACAGTCGCATTAGCAGTTTCCAAACCTAGCATCTGAATCTGCGCTTTCCACCATGAAAGCGCGTTTCCTTCAAGCGTACCAGTAGCAAACTTCACCCAATTAGCAGGGGGACACTCGCAGATAGCAAAAACAGCTTCGGCCTTCTCAATCCAGTGCAGAAGGCCTATGGCACCCTCAGTGCCATTGAAAGGGAGAGGCTTGCAATCCATGAAGGTCTTGAAAGTACAAACACGTGGTTGCGCAGGCGCATGCTGACCTGTTGTGAGAAGCGAAGCGAATAGGTTTAGGGGTGAAAAGACGATGCGGGGGTAGGATCTAAACATCCTAAAATAATGAGTTTACCTCCAGGGTGAGCTACGAAAGCTGCAGCCACCGTTTTGATTAGGTTAGTGAACTGAGCCTGAGTCATGTTAACATTTCCTCTTCCGCGTCCACTCATTGTCTTCACAAACAGAAAACATAATATGAGTGCGATGTCGTAATGTAGCGAGAATGAGATAGAAGAGGGAGGTGTATACATCTAACTAGTGTGGTACGTATAGTAGAGCATAGACATAGAATAAACAAGCAAGTAAACACAAGTCCGAGCCATGAGGTCTAATACGTTGAGCCTTGCACTTGGAGCGTAGTGTCGTCGCGAGTCACGGGTTATAGTCTGGTTTTTCTCAAAAAGACTTTCTTTTTAAAACCGACTTCACTATAACCAATGGCTCTGATACCAATCTGTCACACCCTCAAAAACCACGGGCGGAGAATCACCGCGAGGCGTGTGACTGACCAGGATCTAGCCACCAATTATACTGAGCATTTAGTTAATAATAAAAATGTTCACCAACCATAATGGTTAGTAAATACCATAGTTAAAGTTCAAGAGTCTTAAGTTCAAATAACAGTTTAAGTAAGTAGCGGAAGCATAGGCAAAATAGTTAAACAAAGTTCATAGTTCAAGCTTATTTAGAACCCAACACACGGGTTAAGACGACCACTACACATCCCCAAGCTGCAAGCTCCTGAGTCACTGGGTACCTGCAAAGCATGCAGTAGGGTATCAACATAACGTTGGCGAGTTCACGAGTTTGTCCAGTTTTTAATTCCAAAAACTTGTTTCAACAGTTAATTTACTCATTTATACCAAGCCAAGGGGAGCTACCCCTTAAGTAAGCTACTAAACTGGTTTACAATACCGAATACTATGCGACCGTATGTTTCCGTAGAGTGCCCCGTTTGTCAATGTTCTATCATCATTGACGGTTTGCCAGAGTCTATTAGTTCACGCCCGATCCCATACGCGGGCACGATGTGAGGCTGATGAGACCTAAATAGCGCTATCAACTAATAACCCGTTCTCCAGGTCCCAGCGACTAATCGGTATTAAGTAGTAGGGACTTGAGTGATAGAGTTTTGTTTAGTGTTGCTTGTTGCATCCAATATAAATAGTAATTAACTAAGGGTCCCGCATAGGGGAAGGAAAGTAGGTTTGTATCCCTTACAGGGGGATAGCGTTGTTTTAAGTTCTGTTTCCCAACCACCGGGAACGCATGCTTTAGAAGTTGTGAACTCACCTTGGGTTGCTCGGCAGATTAGTTTACTTGGTCAAGCACGCTGGTCACCACGTCCTAAGATGGTTACCAGTATGGGTCAGGTTTGGGTACAGAGAAGTCATGTATATTCTACACATAACTAACACATAGCATGCATGACATACAGTTATCCACTAAGTTATTGGGCCGGTTCTAATCCTTAAACAGTTGATCATAACAGCACATAGCAACAGTTAGCACAGATGCCAAGCCCAAAAATACGTTGTCACATATGGCGGCCCCATAACTGAGTCGGACAACCCAATCGAGACTAGGTGGTCTCGACTCGAGAATATGCGGTCTCGAGTCGCAACCAAGGGGTCTCGGGTTGCCAACTGAAGGTCTCGAGTGGTACATATATGATTCGCAACCTTGTAGGTCTCGAGTCCGGTCTCGAGTCGAGATCAGGAGATCTCGAGTCGAGATCTTGCTGGTCTCGAGTCCTTGATGTCTGCTGCTTGGTCTCGAGTTGTCATGTAGATGGTCTCGAGTCGAAACCGGGGGTCTCGACTTACTTATCTGATGAGGAGATCCTTCTAGAACCTCTGATGTACTATCCAATAGAATTGCAATATCATGATTTTATGTACTATCCAATCAAAATGCACAAACATGTTCCCTTGTCTAATTCCTAAACAAAATGGATCAAACAAAGCATTTCCAAACATTCATATGAATATTCAAACTGTTCTTCCTTAGGGTTTTCACATTCAATCAACATGTTCATCCTACACATAATCATGCATTCTGTGGACAAGAATTATAACACATAATTTAGATACCAAGGCAATCTTGTAAGCCATCATCAACCAAAACATTTGATCTATAATATCTAGCATAAATCGGATAGTCATAAACAATCCTGAACTATCATTCTTTTATCATTCAAAACATCTCACCAACATATTATCCTACAAAGATTCACACTTTTCACAAAGGAGGTCATGTTCATCCAAGCATGCATCATTAACAAACAAGAACCCGTTAATTCACACAACCACTTTCATCATACTTAAATAATAGTCACAATGCATATTATCACTTAATCATCATTTTTATCATGCATTTACATGTGTTTGCAAGGAGACACTAACCGGCTAAGGATCTAGGGTGTAAAGTGAATAGGTTTGATGTCCGATGATCCTCGAGTGGAAAACACAAGCTGATCTGAGAGCTTTTCGAGTAGAGAGAAGGAAGATTATGGTGGTGTTTTAGGGTTTTTAGTGAGAGGAAGTGAATGAGGTGAGAGAGGATAAGAGAATGGAATGTTTGGGATTTGAAATGATGATTGCTAATGCACCAAAGGGGAAAGTCGGCTACCCTTAAGGGGGTTTTATACCCATTTCGGGTGGTACACCCTAAATAGACTTCGAGTGGGTTTAAGGAGGGGTGCGGACCAACGGCCCAACTGTTCACTCGAGACGAGTGGTCTCGAGTCGGGTCCTAGTGGTCTCAGCTCACTAATATACACATATATATATACTACATACCCATAACTTAATACAAGGATCACATAGAACACCAAGATAATTCACAGACTTTCATTTAAAACGTACGTACACATAATGGTATTACAGGAAGGTTGCTCGGGAAAACCTAGAGTGTCACATTATCCCCAAGTTTTAAGAACTTTCATCCCGAAAGTTAAAGTGCAGCCACTGACAAGCTAGTATGAGTGAGAACGTTTCAACTGGGTGTCACATCATCCCCCCGTTAGTTTGGAATTTCGTCCCGAAATTCTGAGGTAGCTTCAGTGCTGGGAGTTTCGTCTGGGAACAACTGGGGACATTTGCGCTTCATCTGGTCCTCCCGTTCCCCGATAAACTCTGGGCCACGGCGCGAGTTCCAACGGACTCGTACGATAGGTATCTGGCTACGTTTGAGGGTCTTGATCTCTCGATCCGTGATCTCAATCGGTTCCTCGGTAAAGTGTAGTTGATCATCAAAAGTGAGTTCCTTGAAAGGAATGATGAGTGTCTCATCTGATAGACACTTCTTTAGGTTAGACACGTGAAAGACGTTGTGCACCGCACTCAGCTCTTCAGGAAGATTCAATCTATAAGCAACCTTACCGATCTTCTCGGTAATTTTGAATGGTCTGACTTATCGCGGATTAAGCTTGCCTCGTTTTCCAAAACGAACCACACCCTTCCAGGGTGAGAATTTAAGTAGAACCCTGTCACCGACCTAGAATTCTAGCGGTTTCCTACGCTTATCAGCGTAACTTTTCTGATGGTCACGAGCTGCCGCCATGTGTTGTTTGATCTGGTCAATCCTTTCCGTAGTCTCGACTACAAGTTCCGGGCCATTAATTTGGCTTTCGCCAACTTCCGCCCAACATAGAGGTGATCAGCATTTACGACCATACAATGCCTCAAAGGGTACTGCCTGAATGCTGCTGTGGTAGCTGTTGTTGTAGGAGAACTCTACCAACGGTAAGTGTCGTTCCCACCCGTTTCCAAAATCAATAACACATGCTCTCAGCATGTCTTCAAGCATTTGGATGGTACGTTCCGTTTGACCATCGGTCTGTGGGTGGTAAGCAGTGCTCATATCCAGACGTGAGCCAAAAGATCTATGGTTAGCTTGCCATAACTCGGATGTAAAGCGTGGGTCACGATAAAAAATGATAGAGATTGGCACCCCGTGCCTAGCAACTATCTCTTTCAAGTAGATTGCAGCAAGCTTCGAGTACTTATCGGTTTCCTTGATCGCGAGGAAGTGTGCTGACTTGGTTAGGTGGTCCACGATGACTCATATTGTATCGTTCCCTCTTTCGGATCTAGGTAAGCCTGTAACAAAATCCATAGAAATCTGCTCCCATTTCCATGTTGGCAGTTCTGGTTGTTGCAACAAGCCCGACGGCTTCTGGTATTCGGCCTTGACCCTGGCATAGGTTAAACATTTGCTAACGTACTTAGCGATGAGAACTTTCATGTTAGGCCACCAATACAGAATCTTGAGATCGTGATACATTTTATCAGCACCAGGATGTATCGAGTAGCGTGACTTGTGTGCTTCGTCCATCACAAGTTCTCGGAGATTTCCATAAGATGGAATCCAAATGCGTCCAGCAACATAATGAATACCATCGTCCTTGAGTTCCAACCGTTTCTCCATACCCCGCAGGGATTCAGTTGGGAGATTTTCTGCCTTTAGTGCTTCATCCTGATCATTGCGAATCTGACTGGGGAGGTTCGAGTGGATAGTGAGCTGTAAAGCACGAACACGCCTAGGTTTGGTTTCCTTCCTGCTAAGGGCGGCGGCCACAACATTTGCCTTACCTGGGTGATACTTGATCGCGTACTCGTAGTCGTTAAGGAGTTCTACCCATCTTCGTTGCCTCATGTTTAACTCTTTCTGCTCCAAAATATGCTGGAGACTCTTGTGATCGGTGTAAATTGTGCACTTGGTACCGTACAAATAATGCCTACAAATCTTGAGCGCAAAAACAACCGCTCTGAGTTCCAAGTCATGTGTCGTGTAGTTCCTCTCGTGAATCTTGAGTTGTCGAGAAGAGTAAGCGATAACTTTCTCGCGTTGCATCAACACGCAACCAAGTCCATGAATAGACGCGTCGCAATAAACTACAAAGTTGTCGGTACCTTCAGGTAATGAGAGAATAGGAGCACTACAAAGGTTATCCTTTAGCTTCTGAAAGGCAGACTCCTGAGCCTCATTCCACTTGTAAGCAATACCCTTCTGAGTGAGAGTCGTGAGAGGTTGAGCGATCTTCGAAAATCCCTTGATGAATCTACGATAGTATCCTGCCAGTCCCAAGAATTGGCAAACTTCGGTCGGAGTCTTTGGTGTAGGCCAATTCTTTATAGAGTCGATCTTAGCTAGGTCGACATGAATTCCGTCCTTATTGACCACGTGCCCAAGGAAATGGACTTCTCGAAGCCAGAAGTCACACTTTGAGAACTTGGCGTACAGTTGCTCATTGCGAAGGAGTTCGAGAATAAGGCGCATGTGTTGTTCATGCTCTTCTTGGCTCTTTGATTAGATTAGGATGTCATTGATAAACACAATCACAAACTTGTCGAGGTAAGGTTTGCACACTCGGTTCATGAGATCCATAAAATCACCGGCGCGTTGGTCATTCCAAAAGGCATGACCAGGAACTCATAGTGACCATAACGAGTTCTGAATGCAGTTTTGGAGATGTCTTCAGCGCGAACTCTCAACTGATGATGTCACACCCCTTTCTGCGGTGGAAGCACGAGGTATGATCAAGAAAGGTTCTCATTGCATACGAAAGGTAAACATTCTACATGCTCATAAAAATGTCTTCAAATACCAAACATTTCATAATTTGAAAACATAGTCAGCGTTTACATCGCAAGATAGCATAAAACATTGTCTTAAAAAGTTTACAGCTTTATTTAAAGATAAACATAAGCGACATCCACGAGCATGGGTAAGACCGCGCGCACATCCACTTCTAGTTACCTGAAACACATGTGAGTTTTGGAAAAATGTCAACATAAAGTTGGTGTGAATTCATGCAGTTTTTGTATTTCACGTTTGTATACTCTGTATGAAAACATAGTTTGTGTCATGTAAAAATCAAGTTTTCATATATAAATCAAGTATTCATGTGTACACCAAGTACTTATGTATAATTCTAGTTTTCTTGAGTACCCCACGTACTTCAAGTATAAATCAAGTTTTCTTGAGTACCCCACGTACTCAAGTATAAATCAAGTTTTAGTATGGTATGAATCTTATGTAAATAAAGTGTTCCTGTAAGTATCAGGGATGTTAATGGGTTGCAAGGCCATTAACATGTGACACGACATAGGAAGTCACCAAACCTTAGGCATTTTTCTAGTTGGCATATTCCGAGACACAAAAGCACTAATCGGTTCTCGTCCTCACCAAGAGTGTGGCTGCCCAGCACCCGTTAGATCTAACCTTTTGTTCTGCGGTCTAGGTATATTGTTGATTAATGGTGCTTATGTACCCTATTCGTGACACGATTTCTCGTATCATTCCTCAAACACATCACACTAGGTTCTCGTCCTCACCAAGTGTGTTTCTTGTTATCATACCATTTGTAAACATTGTAATAATTATAACATGTATTTCACCCCCGAAGTTATAAACCTGAAAACAGTTAAGAGAAAAGGGGGAGAATGAACTCACAACTTTGCGTTCCTTTGCGTCGTAAACTTCACCGGATTTGCTTAATTAACGTCGTGACCTATACGCGTTTTCTTAACGTTAGTCACTAGACTTGCGTCGCACAAGTACAGTCACTCTCTTTTGTATTTGTATTGTTGTGTTAAAAATATTTTATATTTTTAACTAAGTATCTTACTTATATTATTTTCTCAAAAATTAATATAAGTATCTCGTGTTTTGCACTTTGCACCCGAATTATGTATCTTGTATGTGTATTTTTGTGTTTATACTTCTCATGAGTATTTAGTGTATTTTTAAGTCTTAATACACTAGCACGTATAACACATACTATATACACTTAGCACAAAAGTTGGTGATCAAATAATATATATTTTTCTCTCAAAAATATACATACTTAACATAAATTTTAATCTTGAAGAAATCATCATTTCTTATCACCAAAAATTAGGGAAACCTTGGTAATATTTTTAAATACATTTTTAGGGAATAAGTTTCTCAAAAACTTATATTTTTCTAAGTGTCAAAATTTATAGAGATTTTGACAGAGTCTCCCCTAAAAATGGAGGTTTCCCATGTTTTCAAAACATGTGTTTATTTTCTTTTAAAATCATCAACAATATCAACAACACAATCTTTATTTACCAAACTTGTCAAAACAAGCATATACCACAAACTCATGAACTTGAAAGTTTGTAAAAATATGTAGTAACTTACTAGTACATTTAGTAAGTCTTGTATTCTTTAAAAATAAGATTAGTTTCTTGAAAACTTTATTTTTAAAGAACTTGAAGTTTCACAACTTCTAGACAAGATTCACAAAAATATTTCTTTACGAAATTTCCTTGTTACACAAGTGTTCAAACACTTATTTATTTACCAAGAATGCTTTTAGTTTATAAAATATCCGGGTTTTAATCAAAACTAGAATCTTTCACTTGGTTCTTCCGAAAACCCACTTGTAGATCTTTAGATCTACAAGTTTATAATCTTACTTTTCAAGAAAAATTATGTTTATTCAAGTTTCAAGTTCATGGAGGATGGTTTCATCATCTTTCATATTTCTAGCATTTACATATTGCTAGTTCATGTTCTTGAACATGATCTAGCATGTCTAGATGATGATCCATCCAACTTTTTCTAACAAACAACATCAAATAATAACAACTATACAAGATCTACAAGATTTACACACACATCTTTCCTTTATCCACCTTATTCATCTTACGTTCAAGACTTTAGGTTATGTTCTTAAGTGTTCTTAATTTTTAACCATTAAATCACCTATTAACCACCATAAACAAGATCAAGATGATGATTAGAAACACTTACTACTAGCTCAAGGCTAGGGAAGAAACAAGGTATAAATGTGGTGGATAAAAGAAATCTAGAGAGGTTCTTGCCCTTCCGAAAGCACCAAGCTTCGTTGTTGGACTCCTTGCACCTTTGTGTGTATGTAGAATGATTGAACAAGAAACAAAAATGGTGGTGATGATAGGGCTATGTTCGGCCAAAGCTTGCAAGGGAGAGAAAGAAGAGAGCAAGTTTGGTGTTGATGGTTTGAAGTGAGAGAAGGGTTACCCAAGGTGTTTACTTATAATCTAATCTCCTCATTATCCTCCATGTAATATGTTTTCTAGATATCCAACAATGATGAATAAAATAATCAAAGAAATGGCAAGGGGTGGGTCACCCCTTGTGACCGTCAATTTAGAGGGGGGGGGGTATGGTTGGGTTGTGATGATATAGTTAGGATCTAGTTAGGATTAGAATGATAAAGTAAGTATATTAAGTGTGTTATATAATATATAGTGTGTTAGGGTGTTCGGGGACCCTAACTAGCTTAGAAAAATAAAAACAATGCTTCTAGCATTATTTTGGTGTTCCGGGTAATGTCCGGTTGTTCGGTTAGATACCGATTCGTTAAGGTGCTAATTTACACCGTTTAGTGTCTTTTAAGTACCCTTTTGTAACACTTTCAATTCCCCCACTTAGGGAAGTATTCTGGATGATAAAACGAAATTTCTGCATGATATTTATGTGTTTAAAAGCTGATTTGAGCTGAATTTAATAAAATTCTGCACTTAAAGTGCGTTTCGGGTGCTTTTTAGTGCTTATTTTTGTTTCCGTAATGTCTATATATTAAACCCTTGCATGTACTCTCGGGTTTTAATGCATTCTTGTCATTGGGCCTACACCTAGGCTCCAATTTTATTGTCTAACCGCTTTCTGCAGCATTATTGGCATATTGTGTCTTACCGGTGAGTTTACTAGTATTTGTTTGACGCAACGCAGTTCATTATTGCATAATGTAATTCTTGTAGTATAAAACGTGCATGAATTCACTGGTATATTATGTATTCAGACAATGTTGACATTTAAGCACATAATTGCAGTTATTAAATAATAACTAAAGTGTACGGAAATTACCGGTTTGGTGCCAGTTGTCACAGTCTACCCCCGTTAAAAGAATTTCGTCCCGAAATTCAGACTGATCTATCTCTCGCAGGAGTTTTCTTGAATAGGTAGGGATACTTTTCTTTGAACTAGTCTTCACATTCCCATGTGTACTCGGGTCCGTGCTTAGAGTTCCAACGTACTTTGACAAGTTTCACACTGCTCCTCCTGGTCTTGTTGACTTTCCAGTCGGTAACCTCAACGGGCTGTTCTGTAAATCGGAGGGCTTCATCAATATGCACTTCATCCGCAAGGATGATCACGTTTTCCTGTTTTGGACTCTTCTTGAGGTTGGATACATGGAACGTATCATGTACTCCATTGAGTTCTTCCGGTAATTCCAATTTGTACGCCACGGTACCAATTCTTTCCAAGATTCTGAATGGTCCGATGTATCGGGGATTCAGCTTCCCACGTTTTCCAAATCTTACTACGCCCTTCCAAGGTGAGACTTTTAACAACACTTTGTCTCCCACCTCGAATTCTAATGGTTTTTGTTTTAGATCAGCGTAGTTCTTTTGTCGATCTTGGGCCGCCTTAATGCGCTCTCGGATCTGCATAATCTTGTCGGTGGTCTCTTGCACAAGTTCAGGACCAACCATACGTTTATCTCCAGCGTCTGCCCAACATAAGGGCGACCGGCACTTGCGGCCATACAGAGCTTCGAACGGTGCGGCCTTTATGCTTGTATGATAACTGTTATTGTAGGAAAACTCAACTAAAGGTAGGTGAGTATCCCAGCTGCCGCCAAGATCCATGACACATGCGCGAAACATATCTTCTAACATTTGTATAGTCCGTTCGCTCTGGCCGTCTGTTTGTGGATGGAATGCCGTGCTTAGATCTAACTGAGATCCAAAGGCTTCCTGAAATGATTGCCAGATTCTTGAGACAAAGCGTCCATCTCTGTCTGAAATGATTGAGATAGGCACTCCATGACGTGCCACAATTTCTCTTAAGTATATCTCAGCAAGCTTTCCAGTGCTGTCTTTTTCTCGGATCGGTAGGAAGTGCGCAGACTTTGTTAACCGATCAACTATTACCCATATCATATCGTGCCCTCTCGGGGTCCTGGGTAGTTTTGTTATGAAGTCCATCGAGATTTGCTCCCACTTGCACATGGGTATCGCTGGTTGTTGTAGTAGACCGGACGGTTTTTGATACTCAGCCTTAAACTTAGCACATGTTAGGCATTTTCCAACGTAAACAACAACATCACTTTTAAGTCTCGGCCACCAGTAGTATTCTTTCAAGTCTTGATACATTTTGTCCGATCCCGGATGGATCGAGTATCTCGATTTGTGGGCTTCATTAAGGATGACTTCTCGAATGCCGCCATAGAGCGGAACCCATATACGTTTCGTGAAGTATAAGGCTCCCTCTTCATTTGGCACCATATATTTCAATGCACCCCGGAGATATTAAGCTTTACGGTTCTCTCCTTTAAGAGCTTCTTGTTGTGCGTCACGAATGCGAGCAGTGAGATTCGTTCGAATAGTCATCTCCAATGCTCGAACCCTTAGGGTCTTAACCCTTTCTTTTCGGCTTAATGCGTCTGCTACAACGTTTGCCTTTCCTGGATGGTACTTGATCTCACAGTCGTAATCATTTAGCAGCTCAACCCATCGCCGCTGGCGCATATTCAATTCCTTCTGATCAAATATGTGTTGTAGGCTTTTGTGATCTGTGAAGATCGTACATCGAGTACCATATAGATAATGTCACCAAATCTTCAAGGCGAATACCACCGCACCTAGTTCCAGGTCGTATGTGGTATAGTTTCTCTCATGTACCTTCAATTGTCTTGAAGCATAAGCGATGACCTTCTGGCGTTGCATGAGCACGCAGCCCAAACCTTGTCGTGAAGCGTCGCAGTATACCACGAAGTCGTCAGTGCCTTCGGGTAAGGATAGTATCGGTGCATCGCATAGCTTGTTCTTGAGCAGTTGGAAGGCTTCTTCCTGCTTATAACCCAGTCATATTTCTTGTCTTTCTGAGTAAGGGTCGTTAGCGGTTGAGCTATTTTTGAGAAATTCTCGATGAATCGCCGATAATAGCCCGCTAAGCCCAAAAATTGATGAACTTCAGTTGGGGTTTTGGGGGCTTCCCAATTATTTATTGCTTCAATCTTGGATGGGTCTACATGAATGCCCTTCTCATTCATAACGTGACCAAGAAATTGTACTTCGCGAATCCATAATTCGCACTTTGAGAACTTCGCATAAAGTTTCTCTTTCTTCAGTAGTTCCAAGATGGTTCTGAGATGTTGCTCGTGCTCTCTTTCGTTCGCGAGTAAATCAGGATATCATCGATAAATACAATCACGAATTTATCTAGATATGGTTTGCATACGCGGTTCATCAGATCCATAAATACCGCTGGCGCGTTTGTCAGTCCGAATGGCATCACAAGAAACTCGTAGTGCCCATAACGCGTTCGGAATACAGTCTTTGGCACGCTTTCTTCCTGTATCCTTAACTGATGGTATCCAGATCGAAGATCGATCTTGGAATAGTAGCTCGATCCTTGCAATTGATCAAATAAGTCATCAATCCTCGGTAGTGGGTACCGATTCTTGATTGTGAGCTTGTTCAGCTCTCTGTAATCGATACACATCCGCAGTGTTCCATCCTTCTTTTTCACGAACAATACTGGAGCTCCCCAGGGTGAGAAGCTTGGCCTTATGAATCCTTTATCCAACAACTCCTGGAGTTGGGTAGATAATTCTTGCATTTCGGATGGTGCAAGTCGATAGGGAGCCTTGGCTACAGGAGCAGCTCCTGGAACCAAGTCTATACGGAATTTGACATGTCGTTACGGAGGTAGTCCTGGCAGATCTTCGGGAAACACATCAGGGAATTCCTTTACCACAGGAATGTCTTCAAGCTTTGGCTCCACAGCCTTCTTATCTACAACGTGTGCTAGGAAAGCGACACATCCTTTCCTTAAGCACTTTTGTGCCTTCATACAACTGATGATTCGTAGAGGCGCGTCTCGTCTTTCTCCATGTACGATGAGAGTTTCATCATTCGCCAAAGGGATGCGAATGATTTTCTCATGGAAAATAACCTCAGCTTTGTTCTTGGACAACCAGTCCATTCCGACTACTACATCGAAGCTACCCAATTGAATAGGTAAGAGGTCGATGCTAAATCTTCGTTCACCAAGTTCTAGTGTGCAGCTTCTAACAACTTCGCCTCATTTAACAAGTTTACCATTGGCTAGTTCTATGGAATAAGGAATTTCTAATCTACAAGATTCTATTCCAAGCATGCGTTTAAATTCCACAGACATGAAGCTATAATCGGCGCCAGTGTCAAATAATATGGATGCAAAGTGATTGTTAATGAGAAACGTACCGGTGACCACGTTAGGGTCCTCGCGTGCGTCTCTTGCTCCAATCACAAATGCTCGATCCTGAGCATTGTCTTTCTTTGGGCAGTCTTTCATGAAATGATCATTGCTTCCACAACTGAAGCATCCCTGGTTCCGCCCCTTCCCGTTACCGTTCTTGTTACCAGCACCATTTCCATTCTGGTGCTTTCCCTTACCCCAACAGTCTTTCGTTTGATGACCCAATCTACCAAATTTGTCGCACCTTGGAATGCGACAAGCTCCATCATGATGATACTTACATTTTTGGCACTTAGGCATGGTGCCTTGGTATCCTTTGGCTGCAGTATTTTCCTCCTTAGGGGGGTTGGTGTCACGCTTCTTGTTGTATGAGCCTTTGTTGTTGCTGCGGGTTGCTTAATTCAGATTTGAATGCTTTCTCTTCTTGTCACCGGATGACTCAGCATGCGTCTCGGTCTTTTCAGTGGGGTTTAGCGATAACTTCTTCATACGAACACAATCCTCAGTAAGGCTGACAGCCAGAGTTACAGCCTCGGTGATTGTTTGAGGTTTGGCCGAAGTTACCATGCCGCGGAACTCTGAGGCCAGTCCCCAAATGTAGCATTCCACGCACTTATACTCAGGATTCACCATGTAGGGAAGCACTCTAGACAGATCATGGAACCTTCGAGTGTAGCCAGTGATGTCAGCACCTTCCATGGTCAAGTGCCAGAACTCGGTTTCCAACCTTTGGAGTTTGGCACGAGAGCAGTACTTCTCTCTCATTTTCTCCTTCAGTTCATCCCAAGACATGGCATATGCGGCATCGTCACCCATAGTTTGGACTTGCAAGTTCCACCAAGTCAGGGCTTCATCGAAAAACAATCCAGTAGCAAAAGTAACTTATTGATCCGCGGTACACTTGCTCATGCGGATGGTTGATTCAGTCTTCTCTGTCCAACGTACAAACGCCACTGCTCCTCCCGTTCCATCGTAGTTCAGTGGTTTGCAGTCGAGGAACTGCTTGAAGGTGCAGCCTTGAGCTGCGTTTCCTCTAGACGAATCTCCATGTCCGTTACGTCTAGCATTGCTTGGTCCTCCACTGTCTTGAGTACGGTTCGCCTCGTACTGGGCGATAGCAGCGGAGATCCTTTCTTCCAGCAGAGCGTCTAGTTCTTCAGCAGTTCTTGGCAGTGGGGGAGGGGGAGGTTGGTCATCATTGCGAGCATTCACAGCTTTCCTAGGCGCCATGTTCTATCAGAACATAACACAGCAGGGTTAGATATTTGTTTAATATCGTCTTACGAGACAGTAGTAGTATATATATTCAGGCATATACTACATAAGTGACATCAAACAATTATTACTCTAGCAGAGTATTTAATAGGCATGTGTTCACATTTGACCTTCTCTTTGTACTGAGGGAATTCATACGTGACAAAACTTGTTGTGGTTTCTGTGCACTGAATCCCATAATTATGTATGCATCCATAATTACGTAACTCCTTGCACAGTCCACACAGTTTGTTTTCTCCTCGTATCTCTTCCTTCAGTTAGGCCATGGTTTTCAGGTAAAGTCATGTATACTAGTGGTATTCTACATCTAGTATATGTCTATGCTAATTATCACACATAATTGCAAGTAGTTTCTCAGTTATAGACAAGTGCTACTCCTGTGCACCCTAAGCCTCGTAGTGTCTTTTCTTGACTCATGTAAACAGTTTCAGGTAGTGGATGTCGCGGGACGTTTTATGCAATGAAAACTCTTTGAAAAAAAAATGTTTTCATGAAAGGATCCTAGAGATTGTAGACTAGACTCGAGAAGGAATCCTGGTTCACTACAATCGCAGCTCTGATACCAATCTGTCACACCCCTTTCTGCGGCGGAAGCACGAGGTGTGATCATGAAAGGTTCTCATTGCATACGAAAGGTAAACATTCTACATGCTCATAAAAATGTCTTCAAATACCAAACATTTCATAATTTGAAAACATAGTTAGCGTTTACATCGCAAGATAGCATAAAACATTGTCTTAAAAAGTTTACAACTTTATTTAAAGATAAACATAGGCGACATCCACGAGCATGGGTAAGACCACGCGCACATCCACTTCTAGTTACCTGAAACACATGTGAGTTTTGGAAAAACGTCAACATAAAGTTGGTGTGAATTCATGCAGTTTTTGTATTTCACGTTTGTATACTCTGTATGAAAACATAGTTTGTGTCATGTAAAAATCAAGTTTTCATATATAAATCAAGTATTCATGTGTACACCAAGTACTTATGTATAATTCTAGTATTCTTGAGTACCCCACGTACTTCAAGTATAAATCAAGTTTTCTTGAGTACCCCACGTACTCAAGTATAAATCAAGTTTTAGTATGGTATGAATCTTATGTAAATAAAGTGTTCCTGTAAGTATCAGGATTGTTAATGGGTTGCAAGGCCATTAACATGTGACACGACATAGGAAGTATCCAAACCTTAGGCATTTTTCTAGTTGGCATATTCTGAGACACAAAAGCACTACTCGGTTCTCATCCTCACCAAGAGTGTGGCTGCCCGGCACCCGTTAGATCTAACCTTTTGTTCTGCGGTCCAGGTATATTGTTGATTAATGGTGCTTATGTACCCTATTCGTGACACGATTTCTCGTATCATTCCTCAAACACATCACACTTGGTTCTCGTCCTCACCAAGTGTGTTTCTTGTTATCATACCATTTGTAAACATTGTAATAATTATAACATGTATTTCACCCCCGAAGTTATAAAACTGAAAATAGTTAAGAGAAAAGGGGGAGCATGAACTCACAACTTTGCGTTCCTTTGCGTCGTAAACTTCACCGGATTTGCTTAATTAACGTCGTGACCTATACGCGTTTTCTTAACGTTAGTCACTAGACTTGCGTCACACAAGTACAGTCACTCTCTTTTGTATTTGTATTGTTGTGTTAAAAATATTTTATATTTTTAACTAAATATCTTACTTATATTATTTTCTCAAAAATTAATATAAGTATCTCGTGTTTTGCACTTTGCACCCGAATTATGTATCTTGTATGTTGTATGTGTATTTTTGTGTTTATACTTCTCATGAGTATTTAGTGTATTTTTAAGTCTTAATACACTAGCACGTATAACACATACTATATACACTTAGCACAAAAGTTGGTGATCAAATAATATATATTTTTCTCTCAAAAATATACATACTTAACATAAATTTTAATCTTGAAGAAATCATCATTTCTTATCACCAAAAATTAGGGAAACCTTGGTAATATTTTTAAATACATTTTTAGGGAATAAGTTTCTCAAAAACTTATATTTTTCTAAGTGTCAAAATTTATAGAGATTTTGACAGAGTCTCCCCTAAAAATGGAGGTTTCCCATGTTTTCAAAACATGTGTTTATTTTCTTTTAAAATCATCAACAATATCAACAACACAATCATTATTTACCAAACTTGTCAAAACAAGCATATACCACAAACTCATGAACTTGAAATTTTGTAAAAATATGTAGTAACTTACTAGTACATTTAGTAAGTCTTGTATTCTTTAAAAATAAGATTAGTTTCTTGAAAACTTTATTGAAGTTTCACAACTTCTAGACAAGATTCACAAAAATATTTCTTTACGAAATTTCCTTGTTACACAAGTGTTAATACACTTATTTATTTACCAAGAATGCGTTTAGTTCATAAAATATCCGGGTTTTAATCAAAACTAGTATCTTTCACTTGGTTCTTCTGAAAACCCACTTGTAGATCTTTAGATCTACAAGTTTATAATCATACTTTTCAAGAAAAATTATGTTTATTCAATTTTCAAGTTCATGGTGGATGGTTTCATCATCTTTCATATTTCTAGCATTTACATATTGTTAGTTCATGTTCTTGAACATGATCTAGCATGTCTAGATGATGATCCATCCAACTTTTACTAACAAACAACATCAAATAATAACAACTATACAAGATCTACAAGATTTACACACACGTCTTTCCTTTATCCACCTTATTCATCTTATGTTCAAGACTTTAGGTTATGTTCTTAAGTGTTCTTAATTTTTAACCATTAAATCACCTATTAACCACCATAAACAAGATCAAGATGATGATTAGAAACACTTACTACTAGCTCAAGGCTAGGGAAGAAACAAGGTATAAATAGGGCTGTAAACGAACCAAACGTTCGGCGAACAGTTCGTGAACCGTTCGGCGGGAAGTTCGTTTGTGTTCGTTCGTTTATTAAACAAACGAACACGAACAAGAAATTTCATTCGTTTAGTTAAATGAACAAACATGAACAGAGGCCGCGTTCGTTCGTTTATGTTTGTGAACGTTCGATAACGTGTTCGCTTGTGTTTGATAGTTCATTAATATTTTTAGCTTTTATATTTATTTAAATATATCAAAATTCTGACAAATTAAATATTTAATAAGTGTCAATGTATTATATATTCTGTTCATGAACGATTGTTTGTGTTCGTTTATTTCCATTTGTGTTCATGAACATTAGTTTGTGCTCATTTGTGTTCGCCAACGTTCGTTGCCTAAAATTAACAAACACACAAACGAACACAAACAAGTTCATTTCCTTAACAAAAGAACACAAACATAAAATCCTGTTTGATAAGTGTTCGTGAACGGTTCGCAAACACATATATTTTTTAACAAACGAACACGAACAAGGTCTCGTTCGTGTTCGTTCGGTTCGTTTACAGCCCTAGGTATAAATGTGGTGGATAAAAGAAATCTAGAGAGGTTCTTGCACTTCCGAAAGCACCAAGCTTCGTTGTTGGACTCCTTGCACCTTTGTGTGTATGTAGAATGATTGAACAAGAAACAAAAATGGTGGTGGTGATAGGGCTATGTTCGGTCGAAGCTTGCAAGGGAGAGAAATAAGAGAGCAAGTTTGGTGTTGATGGTTTGAAGTGAGAGAAGGGTTACCCAAGGTGTTTACTTATAATCTAATCTCCTCATTATCCTCCATGTAATATGTTTGCTAGATATCCAACAATGATGAATAAAATAATCAAAGAAATGGCAAGGGGTGGGTCACCCCTTGTGACCGTCAATTTAGAGGGGGGGGGGGTATGGTTGGGTTGTGATGATATAGTTAGGATCTAGTTAGGATTAGAATGATAAAGTAAGTATATTAAGTGTGTTATGTAATATATAGTGTGTTAGGGTGTTCGGGGACCCTAACTAGCTTAGAAAAATAAAAACAATGCTTCTAGCATTATTTTGGTGTTCCGGGTGATGTCCGGTTGTTCGGTTAGATATCGATTCGTTAAGGTGCTAATTTACACCTTTTAGTGTCTTTTAAGTACCCTTTTGTAACACTTTCAATTCCCCCACTTAGGGAAGTATTCTGGATGATAAAACGAAATTTCTGCATGATATTTATGTGTTTAAAAGCTGATTTGAGCTGAATTTAATAAAATTCTGCACTTAAAGTGCGTTTCGGGTGCTTTTTAGTGCTTATTTTTGTTTCCGTAATGTCTATATATTAAACCCTTGCATGTACTCTCGGGTTTTAATGCATTCTTGTCATTGGGCCTACACCTAGGCTCCAATTTTATTGTCTAATTGCTTTCTGCAGCATTGTTGGCATATTGTGTCTTACCGGTGAGTTTACTAGTATTTGTTTGACGCAACGCAGTTCATTATTGCATAATGTAATTCTTGTAGTATAAAACGTGCATGAATTCACTGGTATATTATGTATTCAGACAATGTTGACATTTAAGCACATAATTGCAGTTATTAAATAATAACTAAAGTGTACAGAAATTACCGGTTTGGTGCCAGTTGCCACATATGATAACCTGATCGCATATCAATCTTGGAGTAGTAGCTTGATCCTTGCAACTGGTCGAATAGATCGTCGATACGAGGGAGTGGGAAACGATTCTTGATGGTAACCGTGTTCAGCTCACGATAGTCGATGCACATACGGAATGTGCCATCTTTCTTTTTGACAAAGAGCACTGGTGCTCCCCAGGGCGACGAACTAGGACAGATAAATCCTTTATCCAACAGTTCCTGCAGTTGCGTAGAAAGTTCCTTTAGTTCAGCGAGGGCTAGTCGATAAGGCGCACGAGCTATAGGTGCCGCTCCAGGAGTTAGCTCGATTTGAAATTCGACCTGACGGTGAGGAGGGAGTCTAGGTAATTCTTCAGGAAATACCTCAGGGTAGTCACGTACAACTAGAAAATCTTCAATCCTCTTTTCCGTTTCCTGAGTGTCGGTGACAAGTGCTAAGATAGCGGTGTGCCCCTTTCGTAAACACTTCTGGGCTTTTAAGAACGAGATGATGCCTGAGACTTCTCCGCCTTTGTCTCCTTGAACGATGAGGGGTTTGCTAGAAGGACGGGGGATACGAACCATTTTCTCTTGACAGAGGATTTCAGCCCGATGTTTGGATAACCAATCCATACCAATGACGACGTCGAAGCTTCCAAGAGCGATAGGGAAAAGATCGATGCTAAACGTCTGACCAGACAATACTAGTTCGCAGTTACTTATCACGTGTGAGGCCTCGATGTTTCTACCATTTGCTAACTCAACGGTATGCTTAGAACTTAATATCTTAGGCTTACGCTTAAGCTTCTTACTAATACGTAGGGATACATAGCTAGCATCGGATCCAGAATCAAACAATACAGAAACATAACGATCATCGAGTAGGAACTTACCCGCTACAACGTTGGGATCATTCCTAGCTTCTCCAGCTCCAATCACGAAAACCCTTCCTCTTGCACCATTTCCAGCATTGTTGTTGTTTGGATCGTTATTCCCAGCACCCTGGTTGTTATTACGGTTCTGGTTCAGTTCAGGGCAATCCCTTCGCATGTGCCCCATTGCTCCACACTTGAAGCATCCATGGTTGTTTCCTTGCTGCTGTTGTGGTTGTTGCTGATTCTGCTTAGCTGGAAGCTGGCTCCTGCAGTCTTTGGCTCCATGCCCCATCTTGTTGCATCGCTGACACTGACCTTTGCCACATGGCCCACTGTGGTGTCGGTTACACTTGTTACACTTGGGGTGGTTTCCTCGATAGCCACCCTGTTGCTGAGAGCCCTTGTTGCTTTCAGTTTTCCTTTGCTGAGTTAGGGCCTGAGTGGGGTTAGCATCCTTTCTCTGGTTTCCTTCCCACTTACGCTTGTTATCACCAGAAGCTCCAGCAGTAGCACTGATCCTTTTGGGTAGCTTGCCCTGTTCCACAGCCTGATCAGTGAGTTTGTGAGTAAGACGGATGACTGGCTGAATGGTAGTGAGGTTAGCTGAAGTGACCAAGCTCTGGATTTCTGGAGCTAAACCTTTGATGTACAATTCGATCCTTCGATAAGCAGGTCAGGACATGTTTGGGCAGAGAGCAGCGTAGTCGTTGGACTGCTTGGTGTAGGTCTCAATCTCTGATCCAACCATCTTAAGCCTGAAGTACTCGTTTTCGAGTTGTGGATGTCATCCCTGTGACAGTACTCTTCCTTGATTATGTTCTTGAAATCTTCCCACATAGTCGCATTAGCAGTTTCCAAACCTAGCATCTGAATCTGCGCTTTCCACCATGAAAGCGCGTTTCCTTCAAGCGTACCAGTAGCAAACTTCACCCAATTAGCAGGGGGACACTCGCAGATAGAAAAAACAGCTTCGGCCTTCTCAATCCAGTGCAGAAGGCCTATGGCACCCTCAGTGCCATTGAAAGGGAGAGGCTTGTAATCCATGAAGGTCTTGAAAGTACAAACACGTGGTTGCGCAGGCGCATGCTGACCTGTTGTGAGAAGCGAAGCGAATAGGTTTAGGGGTGAAAAGACGATGCGGGGGTAGGATCTAAACATCCTAAAATAACGAGTTTACCTCCTGGGTAAGCTGCGAAAGCTGCAGCCACCGTGTTGATCAGGTTAGTGAACTGAGCCTGAGTCATGTTAACGTTTCCTCTTCCGCGTCCACTCATTGTCTTCACAACCAGAAAACATAATATGAGTGCGATGTCATAATGTAGCAAGAATGAGATAGAAGAGGGAGTTGTATACATCTAACTAGGCACACTAGTACGTATAGTAGAGCATAGACATAGAATAAACAAGCAAGTAAACACAAGTCCGAGCCATGAGGTCTAATACGTTGAGCCTTGCACTTGGAGTGTAGTGTCGTCGCGAGTCACGGGTTATAGTCTGGTTTTTCTCAAAAAGACTTTCTTTTTAAAACCAAGTTCACTATAACCAATGGCTCTGATACTAATATGTCACACCCTCAAAAACCATGCGCGGAGAATCACCACGAGGCGTGTGACTGACCAGGATCCAGCCACCAATTATACTGAGCATTTAGTTAATAATAAAAATGTTCACCAACCATAATGGTTAGTAAATACCATAGTTAAAGTTCAAGAGTCTTAAGTTCAAATAACAGTTTAAGTAAGTGTCACACCCCGACCACGTGTAACATACAAAACGTGGCGGAAAACGTCGGGGAGTGTTGTAACAGAATTAATTGTTTCATAACCATGGCATACAAAGTTGTATTTTATTTAACAACACAAGAGTTTCATTGTTTTAAACAGAAATACAGAGTTTATAACATAATTAAACATAGTCTATCTTCTTTTAAAGTCTCTAAGGCACAGGTCCGCCCTAGTATCATGATCAACATCCTATGGAAAAGCTCCTGAAAACACATGTGAAAATAGGTACGTCAGCATAAAAATGCCTGTGAGATACATAGGTTTTGTGAAAATAGGATTCATGACTTATGTTTAAGAAAAATGTTTAGTCATGAATCTTGTAATTTGCTTTGTCTTGTAAATCATTTGAAAACAATAAGATCAGATGATATGTATAAGTAAATGTAAGGTTAAATGAATAACCATTGTAAACTGAGTTTGTATAAGGTAAGTTGCTTGTAAAACAATGTATTGTGAAAAGTATGTTATTTGTATAAAATGTTATATGTATCAAACTGAAATGATTCAAATAACGCTACGATATGTAATACCATACAAACACTTATATACAGGAAGTACCAGCGGCGTATCCACCATGCTTGTATCATATTACACACGCATCGTTACTTAATCAAACCAAACCAACAATGTAAGATGTCTATGTCTAAACCAATTGTCAAATGTATTGGATAATATGTCAAGTGTTTATGTCAAGATGTAAATCATGTAGTGTAAAACAAATGTCAAACATGTTTATGTGTCAAATGTAAATCATGTCAAAATGTCTATGTCAAATATCCATGTCAAATGTCTTTGTCAAATGTCTTTGTGTAAAATGTCTATGTCAAAATATCATGTATGGCAAGTGAAATGTATCAACTAAACCATATGCACAAAAACAAAGTATTGAAGTAAAACATGGTTTAAATCAATATTATGTCTTGTGGAAAATGCATGCTAATACTGAATATAAACATTTATGCGGTATTGTGAAAATGCATACATCCAAGCCTTGTGACTGTGGTGATAAACCCTTAAACAAATTAAAGGTCTATCTGTCTTATATCATCGAATTCGGTCATTCCTTTCTGTCCCCTTTCCCTGGGATGTCCGGAACGGGAGTTGTCAATTCCTATGGTACCACTACCTACTAACGAACGGCGTAGCTAATGTTAATGAATGTATTGTCTCATGTAAACAAACCAAATGTCATACCAAAATGTAAGCATGTGAAAACAATGCACTAAGTATGTAATCAAATGAACATACATAGCGTGAAATGTCATGTAAAACGATGTACTAAGTAATGCACACAATGGGCACACCTAGCATGAAATGTCATGTAAAACGATGTACTAAGTAATGCACACAATGGGCACACCTAGCATGAAATGTCATGTAAAACGATGTACTAAGTAATGCACACAATGGGCACACCTAGCATGAAATGTAATGAAATCATGTACTATAGTGTACTAACGAACATAGCAGGTATATGATGTGAAAACAGGAAAGCATGAAAGTAACAAGTAGGCACATGTGTTTCACCCCAAAACAGTTTGGAAAACAGTAAAAGAGGGGTTCTATGTACTCACTTGTGATTGCTCAGATGTCTAAAGATAACCACCAAGTAATGCTAGAGATCTCGGAATCAAACGGCACCTAATATAGGTAACTATGTTAATAAACCGGACCTATATCGGAAGACTGGGTAGCATTAGGGTTTGTAAACCAAATGAGTGTAGGAACTCATATTATTTGGTTTAACAAAGCCTACATACTAAATGAAACTTAACCTAAGTCTTATCGACCCATTACGATCCGTTTAGGTAGCTTATGCTATTTTAACGCATCGTGCGCGTGAAACGCGTTCGGAACGCCTAACTAGTCCTATGACAAGTGTTATATGCCTAAATATGTTACATAATCAGTTATGTGGCAAAAGTTTAGGTTACATATGCTAAATTACCAATTATGTATGAAAAGGGTATTCTGGTAATTTACCTAAGGCATATAAACAACCTATCATACAACTACTCAAACGATGTGACCATAGGGTATAACCTCGGAAGGTTATTCCCTACCTACTATGGTCACCTAATGTATTTGGTCCGATCCTAATGATCGACCAAATGGGTCGAGTTCGAAGGTATAGGCGATTTATTAGATCGCCTACCCTACGACTCTAGACAACGTGGTAATCAGTGGGCATAGTCCCAAGGGACTATGACCAACGTGATTACACTCACGTTGCGAAGTTCAAACGAACTTCGCATTGACCATTACTGGTCAACGCTGAAAGTCAAACAAAGTTTGACTTTCTGACTCGAAAAGCAATAAAATAAGGAAAAGAACGAAAGAATACTTACGAAGGGTCCCCGAATGCTAATTTCGATTCAAGAATCTCAGGTATGAAACAATGGTTTCAACTTAGAGTTTCTCAATCAAAATTCTAGTGGTTTAAACAATGAAAGGCATGGGGTATATATAGTTTCTTCCATATAGAATATTCCTAGCATATTCCAAGCATATTCCTAGCATATTCCAAGCATATTCTTAGCATATTCCAAGCATATTCCAAGCATATTCTTGGCATATTCCTTAGCATATACCTTAGCATATTCCTGGCATATGGCTAAAACGGGTATTTAACTGGGTACCGGGTATTTTATCTAGCGTTTAAATCCCGGTTTATGGCGTTCTAAATTATTTTTATTACTCTATAAAAATAAACTCGCCAAGATATTACTGAAATAAATTTCAGTTGCCAGGACTGGCTGCGTTGTCTGCGTTTTGCAGTAGAAGCACTGTGTTACGCAGAAACACACGGTACGCGCTTAAACTTGGAAAAATAATGTTTTTAGGCGTTTTAATTTATTTTTCAACACAGACCTGATTAAAATAAGATTTTAATCATAACAGAATATTTGTGGGATTTAAATATTATCCGGTCGGTCACCAACGTTCGTTTGGTCGTACGATCGCGATGTTCGGTTAATTACGACGGAATGCGCATAAGCGCGAAAAACGATCCAAATTGCGCGACGAATGGATTTTTCTTATGCCAAACACTAAAATAAAATATTTTAGTGCTTACATAAATTTTTGGATGTCCGGATGTATTCAGAACGTATGTTATGCGCGAAAATGCAAACTTGTGCACTTTTTGACACTTTTAGTCCCTGAATGACCCAAAAGTTTATTTTAGCACACCGAACCCCTCGAAGCCTATTTCGAAGCTATGCAAAGGATATTTAAGGTGTGTTTAACTTGTGGTCATGTTCCAGAATGTCTGTTCCAGTACGAATCGTCATACTTTCGCAGTTTGTCAAGTTTAGTCCCTGTAAGCGAATTAACTTGTTTTTGCCATACCAAAGCCTTCAAAACTTATTTCTAAGTTATGTAAAGGTTATTTAAGGTATGTTAAGTATATGTTGATGTTCCGGAGTATTTTTCGCGTTAAACTGAGTACGTTTACGCACCAGTTTGCGTATAACTCTCCAGAAAGTGATGTAGAGTTTGAAATTACATAAAAGTCAAAACATGAAAAATGTAAAACATAACAAAACAAACATTGTGATCAAATAACATTGTTTTATTGATAACAGAACCGTTCACAAGGATTACAAACACAGGTGTTACAGTAAGTAGCAGAAGCATAGGCAAAACAGTTAAACAAAGTTCATAGTTCAAGCTTATTTAGAACCCAACACACGGGTTAAGACGACCACTACACATCCCCAAGTTGCAAGCTCCTGAGTCACTGGGTACCTGCAAAGCATGCAGTAGGGTATCAACATAACGTTGGCGAGTTCACGAGTTTGTCCAGTTTTTAATTCCAAAAACTTGTTTCAACAGTTAATTTACTCATTTATACCATGCCAAGGGGAGCTACCCCTTAAGTAAGCTACTAAACTGGTTTACAATACCGAATACTATGCGACCGTACATTTCCGTAGAGTGCCCCGTTTGTCAATGTTCTATCATCATTGACGGTTTGCCAGAGTTTATTAGTTCACGCCCGATCCCATACGCGGGCAAGGTGTGAGGCTGGTGAGACCTAAATAGCGCTATCAACTAATAACCCGTTCGCCAGGCCCCGACGACTAATCGGTATTAAGTAGTAGGGACTTGAGTGATAGAGTTTCGTTTAGTATTGCTTGTTGCATCCAATATAAAGAGTAATTAACTAAGGGTCCCGCATAGGGGAAGGAAAGTAGGTTTGTATCCCTTACAAGGGGATAGCGTTGTTTTAAGTTTCGTTTCCCAACCATCGGGGACGCATGCTTTAGAAGTTGTGAACTCACCTTGGGTTGCTCGGCAGATTAGTTTACTTGGTCAAGCACGCTGGTCACCACGTCCTAACATGGTTACCAGTATGGGTCAGGTTTGGGTACAGAGAAGTCACGTATATTCTACACATAACTAACACATAGCATGCATGACATACAGTTATCCACTAAGTTATTGGGCCGGTTCTAATCCTTAAACAGTTGATCATAACAGCACATAGCAACAGTTAGCACAGATGCCAAGCCCAAAAACACGTTGTCACATATGGCGGCCCAATAACTGAGTCGGACAACCCAATCGAGACTAGGTGGTCTCGACTCGAGAACATGCGGTCTCGAGTCGCAACCAAGGGGTCTCGGGTTGCCAACTGAAGGTCTCGAGTGGTACATATATGAGTCGCAACCTTGTAGGTCTCGAGTCCGGTCTCGAGTCGAGATCAGGAGATCTCGAGTCGAGATCTTGCTGGTCTCGAGTCCTTGATGTCTGCTGCTTGGTCTCGAGTTGTCATGTAGATGGTCTCGAGTCAAAACCGGGGGTCTCGACTTACTTGTCTGATGAGGAGATCCTTCTAGAACCTCTGATGTACTATCCAATAATTGTAATATCATGATTTTATGTACTATCCAATCAAAATGCACAAACATGTTCCCTTGTCTAATTCCTAAACAAAACGGATCAAACAAAGCATTTCCAAACATTCATATGAATATTCAAACTGTTCTTCCTTAGGGTTTTCACATTCAATCAACATGTTCATCCTACACATAATCATGCATTCTGTGGACAAGAATTATAACACATAATTTAGATACCAAGGCAATCTTGTAAGCCATCATCAAGCAAAACATTTGTTCCATAATATCTAGCATAAATCGGATAGTCATAAACAATCCTAAACTATCATTCTTTTATCATTCAAAACATCTCACCAACATATTATCCTACAAAGATTCACACTTTTCACAAAGGAGGTCATGTTCATCCAAGCATGCATCATTAACAAACAAGAAACCGTTAATTCACACAACCACTTTCATCATACTTAAACAATAGTCACAATGCATATTATCACTTAATCATCATTTTTATCATGCATTTACATGTGTTTGCAAGGAGACACTAACCGGCTAAGGATCTAGAGTGTAGAAGTGAATAGGTTTGATGTCCGATGATCCTCGAGTGGAAAACACAAGCTGATCCGAGAGCTTTCCGAGTAGAGAGAAGGAAGATTATGGTGGTGTTTTAGGGTTTTTAGTGAGAGGAAGTGAATGAGGTGAGAGAGGATAAGAGAATGGAATGTTTGGGATTTGAAATGATGATTGCTAATGCACCAAAGGGGAAAGTCGGCTACCCTTAAGGGGGTTTTATACCCATTTCGGGTGGTGCACCCTAAATGGACTTCGAGTGGGCTCAAGGAGGGGTGCGGCCCAACGGCCCAACTGTTCACTTGAGACCGAGTGGTCTCGAGTCGGGTCCTAGTGGTCTCGGCTCACTAATATACACACACACATATATATATATATACTACATACCCATAACTTAATACAAGGATCACATAGCACACGAAGATAATTCACAGACTTTCATTTAAAACGTACGTACACATAATGCTATTACAGGAAGGTTGCTCGGGAAAACCTAGAGTGTCACACAACTCTAAAAAACAGGCAGTAAAGAACAACATTGGTTTTGCTTCCTTTAAAATTGTCAAAATCATAATGTGTGATGTTGGGAGTGTGTTCAAAAACTGATTATCTAAAAATATTAATCAAAGTGACAAAAAATGTCATGAACAAATAAGAATGTGTAAAGATGCTAAAGACCTGTAATGTAATGGTAGTTTCAAACCATGATGAATGAAAAAATAGACCCGAAAGAAACCGAACTCGAAAGACGCCCGAATAGATACTTATGTCTTTAAAAAAAACTAAAGAAAATCATATACCATTAGAAAACACAACTCATAATTATTTTACACAAACACTCAAAGCAAACTTGAAGACAAAAATTCTTTTATAAGTTAACTTGCTTCCAAAGTTCAAATAATCATGTCATACCCTATGTAAACATCAAAACCCCATACAAAACACATTATCCAATACATATCAGTTTAATACCAGCTCTTAAAACCATTGTTTATGCTCCCTCTATATGCGTTCAACATAAATAGTAAACTTCTTCATAATACATATTTTAAAAAACAAATTTATCAAGAGAAAGGGATAATGGCGATTACCTTAATCGATGAGAAGGTTGAATTCAATTCCCATTGCTTTTCACCTGTACAAAAAAAATTGCTTTCACTTTATGATATGGGCTTTTTTATATTGACATTACTAACCATTGCATTAACAATACATAATTCATGTTTTCGCCTTAGCTTATCGATTTTAAAAGGAAACAATGGTATTACATGTTTAGAATCTTGCTAATCTCATGCCAATTAATCTAGCGCACACATTCAAGCATACACAAACCACCATAAATGTTCACACAGTCAAAGTTAAGAGTGCATTTGAGTCCCCTTCACAGCAGCGCAAGCCCTATGTATCAAGTCTAGTTATCCAAAACGTATTTGTTATATTAATCATCCACTTGCAAGTGTCTTTCTGACCCAAAGCCCCTTCCCAGCCTATGCGTCAAGTCTAGTTCCTAATCTCTTTAATCAACACATAACCAGATCTAAAAAAAATGAACTGAATAAACTAATCTCTTTAACACAAGTTCGTTGACCTAGAAATCAGACCAATTACCATTATTTTTCGACTTTTGATCACAAATAAACATAGATTAAAGATGAATCATGAAAAGAATGTTAGGTTTAGAGCAGTCTAGATCGACAAACAACCTTACCTTTAAATATAGAATATGCGATGGATGCGATTTCTGAATCAGTGTAAACAGGTGCGCGATGTAATGGAAGATTTACGACTTTCTCAATGGAATGGTTGAAAGAAGCATCCATCTTATTTTTAGGGTTTGAATTGCGCGGCTGAGGGAAGGGGACATAAGATGCAGCGTATGAGAGATGTGAGAGAGGAGAAAAAGAGCAGAGAAGCCTTTGTGGTTTTAGGGCTATTTTGATTCAAGGTGTAGGGAATGAATTTGAATTTTGAATGACACAAGTTGTTTTTGGAAAACTGGAAAGGGCAGAGATGTTGTGTTTGAACCAGATAAGCTGGTTTGGGGAGTAAGAGAAGTTTCAAGAAGATATATGTAGAACATAGACTTTGACTTTGTATTTTTCAAAATTAGGGTTTAATTAAAATAAAAATTCTAGGAAAATTACACATAGGATAAGATTAAGGGAGGGGGCTTGTGAAGGTGACACCTAGGATTGCAAAGTTTTACTTTATTATATAGGAAGATTAATTAATAAAAATATTAAAAAAAAACCTAAATGAAAATATTAAAGAATAACCGGTAAAATACAACACCAATGTTATGGGATTTTTATGATTCGCTACTTAAAATCATATTAGTTATATATATATATATATAAACATAATTATATTTCTATTAGTTATTTGTATTATACATTATTAATATTGTTTCAGTATATTTGTATGTATGTAACGATGTAGGCAAGCGGTTGTGACGGTTGGTTTAACGGTTCAAACTTGACGGTTACTCCCGCCAAAACCAAACCACCAAGTAACCGTTGGTCTATCAAAAGTATATAAACTTATTGCCGGGAACTTCTCCCGGTACCAAGACATTCATAACATTCGTTGTTGTCTGTCCATTTTCTGTCCAAGTTTATCCATTCCCACTGTTATAATCATGTCTTCCAATTCTATTAGTAATCCACTGTTTCGCGTCAAACCACCAAAACCCCACCATAATGACGATGAAGATCAACGGCTTCCGCTAACAAGTGGTATCAGAGCCGGTTATATTAGTGATGATGATTTAAAGCCGTCGTCAACCGTGATGCCATGTATGCACTGCACTGAAGAAAAACGTGAACGAAAATGGATGCAGCGATGTTGCTATTACTGCAACAGACCAGGCCACAAAATTTCTGCATGCCAAGAGAAGGAAAAGGATGAAGAAAGTCAGTTATTACGTTTAGCGGTCAATACTGTAACACCTGTGCCTCCACGGCCATCAAACAAATACCAAACCAATGAAATATTGTATTTCATACTTGGGATTTGTTAAAAATATGTGTATCATTTGCACATATCAATTTTTGTTCGAATTCAAACTCTAAATCGCTTTCTGGAAGGTTATACGCGCACCGATGCGTAAATATAACCAGTTTAATGCAACGAACACTCCGGAATAGTGAAATAGGCTTAACATACCTTAAATAACCTTTACATAACTTAGAAATAAGTTTTGAAGGCTTTGGTATTGCAAAATCAAGTTAATTCGCTTACAGGGACTAAACTTGACAAACTGCGAAAGTATGCCAACTTGAACTGTAACAGACATTCCGGAACATGACCATAAGTTAAACATACCATAAATATCCTTCACATAGCTTAGAAATAGGCTTTGAGGTGTTCGGTATGCTAAAATAAACTTTTGTGTCATTCAGGGACTAAAAGTGTCAAAAAGTGCACAAGTTTGCATTTTCGCGCATAACTCACGTTCTGAATACATCCGGACATCCAAAAATTTATGTAAGCACTAAAACATTTTATTTTAGTGTTCGGCATAAGAAAAATCCATTCGTCGCGTCTTTTGGATCGTTTTTCGCGCTTATGCGCATTCCGTCGTAATTAACCGAACATCGCGATCGTACTGCCAAACGAACCGACATCCGAGATATTTTTGAGCACATTTTAAGTTCCCTATACTTTAACTTCATTTTAGAGCTTTGAAATGGGGTTAACGGGCCTTAAACGTGTCAGAAATGCCTTATATGCACTGCAGGGACCAAAACTGTAATTCTGCCAAACTTAAGCTTACGGACCTCAACATCAATGACCTTGAGGTCCGTAAAGAAGCATGCAGACCAGATTCAATGCTTTTAACAGCAGGTCCCAGCTGTTCGATTCTCAACCACAAGTTCTCAATCGTCTAGTCAGCGGATAAGAACCATTTTAAGCCACCATAAGGTTCCGACAAGTGTACGGATGGGATTAAGGCACGATATTCGACAAACGATCCTAACGGTGGACCAAAAAACTATAAATACCCCAACACCCCCATTGCTAAAATCACTAGAATTCTGATTTGAGAACCTCTAAGTTGAAACCATTGTTTCATACCTGAGATTCTTGAATCGGGATTAGCATTCGGGGACCCTGGGTAAGTATTCTTTCGTTCTTTTCCTTATTTTATTGCTTTTCGAGTCAGAAAGTCAAACTTTGTTTGACTTTCAGCGTTGACCAGTAATGGTCAATGCGAAGTTCGTTTGAACTTCGCAACGTGAGTGTAATCACGTTGGTTATAGTCTCTTGGGACTATGCCTACTGATTACCACGTTGTCTAGGGTCGTAGGGTAAGCTATCTAATAAATCGCTTATACTTTCGAACCCGACCCATTTGGTCGATCATTAGGATCCGACCAAACACATTAGGTGACCATAGTAGGTAGGGAATAACCTTCCGAGGTTATACCCTATGGTCACATCGTTTGAGTAGTTGTATGATAGGTAGTTTATATGCCTTAGGTAAATTACCAGAATACCCTTTTCATGTATAATTGGTAATTAAGCATATGTAACCTAAACCTTTGTCACATAACTGATTATGTAACATGTTTAGGCATATAATACTTGTCATAGGACTAGTTAGGCGGTCCGAACGCGTTTCACGCAAACGACGCGTTAAAGTAGAATAATCTACCTTAATGGGTCGCGATGGGTCGAAAGCACTTAGGTTAAGTTTCATTTAGTGTGTAGGCTTTGTTAAACCATATCACATGAGTTCCTACACTCATTTGGTTTACAAACCCTCCTGCTACCCAGTCTTCCGATTTAGGTCCGGGTTATTTATGTAGTTACCTATATTAGGTACCGTTTGATTTCCGGGACTCCTCTAGCTTACTTGGTAGTTGTTCAAGACTCCTAAGCACTCTCAGGCGAGTACATTATTCCCCTCTTTTACTGTTTTCCAAACGTTTTGGGGTGACTCATATGTGCTAAATGCTTTATCAAATTTCAATAACAATTACAATGTGGTTTCAAGAACGATTACAATGATTTCAATAACAATTACAATATGATTTCAAGAACGATTACAATAGTTTCAAAAACAATTACAATGTAGTATCAAGAACGATAACAATAGTTTCAAGAACGATAACAATGATTTCAAAAACAATTACAATGGTTTCAAGAATGATTTCAATAAAGTGAACGAACTTGTTGGTTGTAGTTACATAACCAATGACATTCATTAGCAATGATCAAGCCGACCAGTATTAGGTTATGGTACCATAGGATCTGACAAATCCCGTTATTCTCTATACCCATGGTTATGTGTGGGTATTCTGGGTAATGACTGAATCTGTAATTATTAACTTACCCTTTGGTAAGGGTTTGTTAAGAACGAGAACGAGAGCGAGTTGGAACGATGAACGCGTCAAGAAGGTTTGAATGTTATTAGAGAATCGACCATTAAGTAGTTTCACAATTAAAACAAGAACGATTTGAACAATTAAAAGAAGAACTATTTGAACGATTAAAACAAGATGGTTTAACGATTGGGTAAACATCTGGACATGATTTACATTTGATCATGCATTTCCACGAAACATAGTATTGATTTAAACTAGGTTTTACTTTAATACTTTGTTTTGTGCGTTTCATCTATGGTTTAGTTGATGCATTTCACTAGCCATACATATCATTTTGGTTACACATTACATGGTTTACATTTGACACAAACACTCTTGACATTGATTATACATGACATGATTTACATCTTAACATAAACATTTTGTTATGTTATTCAATACATTTGACAATTTGTTTAAACATAGACATCTTACATTGGTGGTTTGTTTGGGTAAGTGATTTGAGTAACGGTGCGTGTGTAATATGATACAAGCATGGTGGATACGCCGCTGGTACTTCCTATATATAAGTGTTTGTATGGTATTACATATCGTAGCGTTATTTGAATCATTTCAGTTTGAGACATAGAACATTTTATACAAGTAACATACTTTTCACAAGACATTGATTTACAAACAACTTATCTTACACAAACTCATTTTACATGGTTATTCATTTAATCATGCATTATTCTTTTATTTATACATATCATCTAAACTTATTATTTTTCAAATGATTTACAAAGACAAAGCAAATTACAAGGTTCATGACTAAACATTTTCTTAAACAGAAGTCATGAATCTTATTTTCACAAAACCTATGTACTCGCCAGCATTTCTTTGCTGACCTCGTTTTCACATATGTTTCAGGTATTGTTGAATGATATCGATTGATAAGATGCATGCTCACATAGGACTGGACAAGGCCTTAGTGACTCAATAACAATGATAGACTATGTTTAATTTGTGTATTTAGATTTCCAGACGATGTAATTATTCAATGTTTAATAAAACGAAACACTTTTTGGTATCCATGGTTATGAAACATTAATTCTGTTGCAACACGTCCCGATGTTTCCGCCGCGATTTGTTGTTTTACGCGGTCGGGGTGTGACAGAAAAGATGGTATCAGAGCCAATGGTTATAGGGAATTAGGTTATTAGTAATGCTTTGACCTAGTCTATAACCTTCTTAGGACCCTAACGCGAGTTTACTTGCGTTTAGTCATAAAACAATACCGTCACCTATCCTTAGGCGACGACCACAACAAGAACATAAATTTCAAAACCGCTTTGAAAACTAATCATCTGTTCTAGGATGATTGATTACTAGGTTTTGAACCCTCTATTGTAAGGTTTTGAACTCTCTATTATATGGTTTTGAACCCCTTTGAGTTTTCAAAACTTCGTCAAGGTTTTGGGTTTTAAATAATGTGAACACGTGCAAACTGGAAGGGTGAATGCCTGTATTCTGGGTTTTCTGTCTAGGCAAGCACTTCGTATACATCTCATCAGACGCGAGACCAGTTGTGCTTACCTGGGAATTCTTGGGATGAGTGTTCACTTATAGGCGAGCATGTCTTCGCGATACATTATTTTTTACCCATTTACTTTGATTAGTCACCGTCTCATTTGTTTGCCTTAGGTAACAAACAAATGATCGCAATTTTCATGCGTTATCTTTCTGTTTCGATTGTCCAATAATCTTTCACCTGTTTCTCCCTATGCCTTTCTTTTTCTTCAAGAATGTCTCTTCATCACGATGACGCCCATATATCTGAGCAAGCAGCCAAAAATTCGCTCAGCGAATAGGCGAAGTAGTCCTGAAGACTGTTGAAGTAGCTACTGCCATGTATCATCTCCAGGATGAAGCCACTCAAGAGTCACCAAGACAGGCAGGACCTAGTCCGGCGACAACACCATCAGCCAATAAACCAATCGAGGAATCAAAGACCATGGATGAACGATCCCCTAAGAAGTCAAAGAAGCGAAAGGCTTCTCAGAACTTCGCCATGGTCGCGCACAATGGTAAAGCAGTCCCCAACCAACCAGCTCAACCCCCTGCTAGGTGTGCCCATTGTGTGCATTACTTAGTACATCGTTTTACATGACATTTCATGCTAGGTGTGCCCATTGTGTGCATTACTTAGTACATCGTTTTACATGACATTTTATGCTAGGTGTGCCCATTGTGTGCATTACTTAGTACATCGTTTTACATTACATTTCATGCTAGGTGTGTATGGCTTTTCCTATGATACCTACATCAAGGAACTATGTACCTTACAAACTACTCTTGTGATTTCTCTCTTTCAAATGATTGCTCATGATTCCCTCAAAAATTTTAAGTACTCGTTTCACTCTAAGAAACAAAGTACAGAAAATTAAGTGACATTATGAGTAATCGTGCTTTTCGCACATCTGTGCCTTTAAATCCTTGGTTAGATAACTAAGGGTATTTTCAAATCTCATACCCATTACGTTTTGATTTTTCAACATACACAGTACCAGTATTTCAAAACAATCTTCATGATCTCAAAACATTTCATATAGTTTGAAAACAATTTTTCTAGATGCATTGTCTATGTTATTTCAAAAACATTGGCCATGTTATCAAAACCAACCTTTCTAATTTCAAAATATTTCATATAGTCTGAAGACAATATTAACACAATACATTTTCTGATCAAGTGCATGATTTCGAAAAGCATCATTCATGTCTTTCAAAAACCTTATACATAATTTCAAAATTCATCTCGCATGATTTTAAAACATTTTTGTAAATATATCTACCTAATACACCTACTTTATGATTTCAAAAAGTATTATATATAAGGTTTCAAAAACGTTAAACACATTTTTCTTAAAAGAACCCCATGCATAGTTTTCAAAAATAATTTTCCTCATACATTGACTTAACCTTCAAAATTCTGCTTCATATGTCGCCTTGACATATCAAGCATCTCAACTTCATAAGCATTTTACATCATGTTTTGACCTAAGCACATCCAGTGCAAGGTTTCAAAACATCTTCAACTTCTAAAAATTCATATGGGATCTTTTTATCTTCACAATTAGATCCTTGTGGATGAGTATCATTCAAATCAGAATCCTTAATTGGATTCCTTACGTACCTTAATTCGAACATTTCGGTTCCTAGTAATCGAAATCGAATTTTCTTTTTGAATCTTTCTATCTTTATAGTTGGATTCTTGATAACGTTTAAAGTACTAAATGAAATCCACGGAATGGATTCCAAGTGTGCTTTAAATGCATGTACGCAATTTACAAGGCAAATTAACGAACAATTTTGTGGTTATGTGATATGTGTTTATGTGTTCTCCTCTATGATTTTTGTGTGATCCGATTTTCAAATCCTCATAGAATCTTTCATGTTTTCATATGAGAGATTCATAGTAGGATATTCAAAAGGTACTACCTTAAATCCTTATGGGCTTCTACCTGGTAGTTAAGACCCTTGGGTTATATAGTACCACTCCATGATTCATAAGAGACCCTCTTAGTAGTCTAGTCAAAAAGATTGATTCACAATTTAGTTAGAGAACGACATCTAGTGATGTAGCTGAACAGACTCCTTGATAGTCTATTTAGATCATTTATTGATTTAATTTAAAGGACTCTATGGCGGTCTAGTCACACTCATCACCGGTTTGTTCATTTGGTTTTCCCCTACACACTATAAAATAGACTGTGTGAACTGTGCAAGGAATTGTCTGATTATGGACGCGTACATAATTATGAAATTTAGTGCACAGAAACCCAGTAAGATTTATTATGTGTAAGAGCCGATAGTGACAACAATAACGAAATGAGAACGATGTAATGGAGGTACGGTGGACGCACCAATGACGCTTCATATACTTGTATATAAGTATCCCTCTTACATTGCAATCATGATGTTATTAAAGGTTACTAGAAGTTCAGAACCCTAATCAATATTGTTCGATCTTTTCAACTTCATGTTTTCAAGCTCTCACAAGTTTCCTCTAAATAAATTTCGGGACGAAATTTCCTAAAGTAGGGGAGACTGTAACACCTGTGCCTCCACGGCCATCAAACAAATACCAAACCAATGAAATATTGTATTTCATACTTGGGATTTGTTAAAAATATGTGTATCATTTGCACATATCAATTTTTGTTCGAATTCAAACTCTAAATCGCTTTCTGGAAGGTTATACGCGCACCGATGCGTAAATATAACCAGTTTAATGCAACGAACACTCCGGAATAGTGAAATAGGCTTAACATACCTTAAATAACCTTTACATAACTTAGAAATAAGTTTTGAAGGCTTTGGTATTGCAAAATCAAGTTAATTCGCTTACAGGGACTAAACTTGACAAACTGCGAAAGTATGCCAACTTGAACTGTAACAGACATTCCGGAACATGACCATAAGTTAAACATACCATAAATATCCTTCACATAGCTTAGAAATAGGCTTTGAGGTGTTCGGTATGCTAAAATAAACTTTTGTGTCATTCAGGGACTAAAAGTGTCAAAAAGTGCACAAGTTTGCATTTTCGCGCATAACTCACGTTCTGAATACATCCGGACATCCAAAAATTTATGTAAGCACTAAAACATTTTATTTTAGTGTTCGGCATAAGAAAAATCCATTCGTCGCGTCTTTTGGATCGTTTTTCGCGCTTATGCGCATTCCGTCGTAATTAACCGAACATCGCGATCGTACTGCCAAACGAACCGACATCCGAGATATTTTTGAGCACATTTTAAGTTCCCTATACTTTAACTTCATTTTAGAGCTTTGAAATGGGGTTAACGGGCCTTAAACGTGTCAGAAATGCCTTATATGCACTGCAGGGACCAAAACTGTAATTCTGCCAAACTTAAGCTTACGGACCTCAACATCAATGACCTTGAGGTCCGTAAAGAAGCATGCAGACCAGATTCAATGCTTTTAACAGCAGGTCCCAGCTGTTCGATTCTCAACCACAAGTTCTCAATCGTCTAGTCAGCGGATAAGAACCATTTTAAGCCACCATAAGGTTCTGACAAGTGTACGGATGGGATTAAGGCACGATATTCGACAAACGATCCTAACGGTGGACCAAAAAACTATAAATACCCCAACACCCCCATTGCTAAAATCACTAGAATTCTGATTTGAGAACCTCTAAGTTGAAACCATTGTTTCATACCTGAGATTCTTGAATCGGGATTAGCATTCGGGGACCCTGGGTAAGTATTCTTTCGTTCTTTTCCTTATTTTATTGCTTTTCGAGTCAGAAAGTCAAACTTTGTTTGACTTTCAGCGTTGACCAGTAATGGTCAATGCGAAGTTCGTTTGAACTTCGCAACGTGAGTGTAATCACGTTGGTTATAGTCCCTTGGGACTATGCCTACTGATTACCACGTTGTCTAGGGTCGTAGGGTAAGCGATCTAATAAATCGCTTATACCTTCGAACCCGACCCATTTGGTCGATCATTAGGATCCGACCAAACACATTAGGTGACCATAGTAGGTAGGGAATAACCTTCCGAGGTTATACCCTATGGTCACATCGTTTGAGTAGTTGTATGATAGGTAGTTTATATGCCTTAGGTAAATTACCAGAATACCCTTTTCATGTATAATTGGTAATTAAGCATATGTAACCTAAACCTTTGTCACATAACTGATTATGTAACATGTTTAGGCATATAATACTTGTCATAGGACTAGTTAGGCGGTCCGAACGCGTTTCACGCGAACGACGCGTTAAAGTAGAATAATCTACCTTAATGGGTCGCGATGGGTCGAAAGCACTTAGGTTAAGTTTCATTTAGTATGTAGGCTTTGTTAAACCATATCACATGAGTTCCTACACTCATTTGGTTTACAAACCCTCCTGCTACCCAGTCTTCCGATTTAGGTCCGGGTTATTTATGTAGTTACCTATATTAGGTACCGTTTGATTTCCGGGACTCCTCTAGCTTACTTGGTAGTTGTTCAAGACTCCTAAGCACTCTCAGGCGAGTACATTATTCCCCTCTTTTACTGTTTTCCAAACGTTTTGGGGTGACTCATATGTGCTAAATGCTTTATCAAATTTCAATAACAATTACAATGTGGTTTCAAGAACGATTACAATGATTTCAATAACAATTACAATATGATTTCAAGAACGATTACAATAGTTTCAAAAACAATTACAATGTAGTATCAAGAACGATAACAATAGTTTCAAGAACGATAACAATGATTTCAAAAACAATTACAATGGTTTCAAGAATGATTTCAATAAAGTGAACGAACTTGTTGGTTGTAGTTACATAACCAATGACATTCATTAGCAATGATCAAGCCGACCAGTATTAGGTTATGGTACCATAGGATCTGACAAATCCCGTTATTCTCTATACCCATGGTTATGTGTGGGTATTCTGGGTAATGACTGAATCTGTAATTATTAACTTACCCTTTGGTAAGGGTTTGTTAAGAACGAGAACGAGAGCGAGTTGGAACGATGAACGCGTCAAGAAGGTTTGAATGTTATTAGAGAATCGACCATTAAGTAGTTTCACAATTAAAACAAGAACGATTTGAACAATTAAAACAAGAACGATTTGAACGATTAAAACAAGATGGTTTAACGATTGGGTAAACATCTGGACATGATTTACATTTGATCATGCATTTCCACGAAACATAGTATTGATTTAAACTAGGTTTTACTTCAATACTTTGTTTTGTGCGTTTCATCTATGGTTTAGTTGATGCATTTCACTAGCCATACATATCATTTTGGTTACACATTACATGGTTTACATTTGACACAAACACTCTTGACATTGATTATACATGACATGATTTACATCTTAACATAAACATTTTGTTATGTTATTCAATACATTTGACAATTTGTTTAAACATAGACATCTTACATTGGTGGTTTGTTTGGGTAAGTGATTTGAGTAACGGTGCGTGTGTAATATGATACAAGCATGGTGGATACGCCGCTGGTACTTCCTATATATAAGTGTTTGTATGGTATTACATATCGTAGCGTTATTTGAATCATTTCAGTTTGAGACATAGAACATTTTATACAAGTAACATACTTTTCACAAGACATTGATTTACAAACAACTTATCTTACACAAACTCATTTTACATGGTTATTCATTTAATCATGCATTATTCTTTTATTTATACATATCATCTAAACTTATTATTTTTCAAATGATTTACAAAGACAAAGCAAATTACAAGGTTCATGACTAAACATTTTCTTAAACAGAAGTCATGAATCTTATTTTCACAAAACCTATGTACTCGCCAGCATTTCTTTGCTGACCTCGTTTTCACATATGTTTCAGGTATTGTTGAATGATATCGATTGATAAGATGCATGCTCACATAGGATTGGACAAGGCCTTAGTGACTCAATAACAATGATAGACTATGTTTAATTTGTGTATTTAGATTTCCAGACGATGTAATTATTCAATGTTTAATAAAACGAAACACTTTTTGGTATCCATGGTTATGAAACATTAATTCTGTTGCAACACGTCCCGATGTTTCCGCCGCGATTTGTTGTTTTACGCGGTCGGGGTGTGACAAATACTGCAACGTAAAAACGTCAAGATGAAGAGATAAATCAACAAAACAATCAGAGACAGGAATATATGGTGATCGGAACTGACGGTGGATACTGGTCGGATATACGGTATGTTAGTAAAACTTACAAACATCATTTTTCTGGCAATATAGACATGTTTAAACGTATGAAAAATATGTCATGTGTTGAAACGGAGACGAGGGAAAACAATTTTTTCTTTATTAGAGGAATAGGTGTGGTTGATGTTATAACAGGGTCTGAAAAGATTCGAGTACAAAGTGTGTTCTACACACCAGACATTGATAGAAATGTCTTGAGTCTCGATCAATTAATGATTCAACGATTTACAGTGAAGTTCATGGGTGATGTATGTAAATTATTCCCAACATTTAGTGTTCCTGTATACAATAAAAAGAATGGACATACCGGTTTGACGAAAGAAGAAGAGATCGGAGAATTAGAAAAGCAATATGTGGTTAGTAAGAATTCCGATCATGAGAAATTCAAAACAGAATTTCTAAATGAATACTTCGAAAATTTAAATATTTCGACCAATGAACCAGACTGGAACATTCTGATTTTACAAGCAATGTCCTTTAAGAACTTTCAAGACTGCAAGGCTTTACTAAACATGCTTGAAGATGAAGACTATGTCATCAAGTATAAATATTATCTTCAAACTGCATTCGACAACATGATAGAATGGTTTATTAAAGAAAAACTGGAAATTCATTCAAGACTGTTGCCTGCATATGCAACAAACAATCGGAAAGTGGGATTATTAGACCTGTATATGGCGGTGAAGAGGGAAGGGGGTCACCGGCGAATTACTGAGAATGGTATGTGGGCGATGATAGCAAAGGATACAGGATTCGAGTATGAAGATGGTGAATACATGCGGCTGATATACGCTATGTATCTGGACGTACTTGTATACTACTACAAGTTCAAGGTAACACAGGAAAAGGCAATCGGAAAAGAGGAAGAGAAGACGGTGGATCCCAGACAAAGCATGAGCGAAGGAGATAAGGAAGTTATAACTGATGCAGGTCAAATGGAGATTGCTGAAGTTTCAAGTAGTACCGGAGCAGTGGAGAAGGAAGTGAAACATTATGCCTTATTTACAAATCAAGCAGGTACAGTCAGTGGGTTACAAGAGCAGTCGGAAGCAATTCAAGATGTAGCTGAAGATCATTATGCATTCTATGGTGGCGGTGATTGGCATGGACTCAAGAAACTGAAACAAAGAAAAAGGTTCGATTTCTCAAGGGCAAAGAAGGCTATAACTGAAGCTAACTACAGCGTCATCAAGAACTCCCGTAAACATAATTATATTTCTATTAGTTGTTTGTATTATACATTATTAATATTGTTTCAGTATATTTGTATGTATGTAACGATGTAGGCAAGCGGTTGTGACGGTTGGTTTAACGGTTCAAACTTGACGGTTACTCCCGCCAAAACCAAACCACCAAGTAACCGTTGGTCTATCAAAAGTATATAAACTTATTGCCGGGAACTTCTCCCGGTACCAAGACATTCATAACATTCGTTGTTGTCTGTCCATTTTCTGTCCAAGTTTATCCATTCCCACTGTTATAATCATGTCTTCCAATTCTATTAGTAATCCACTGTTTCGCGTCAAACCACCAAAACCCCACCATAATGACGATGAAGATCAACGGCTTCCGCTAACAAATCAAATGCGTATTGGATGTGTCTGCAAACGAATCGAACAAGACTTTGTTGTGTTTACCAATTTAATTTTAATCGAATGAACACGATCACTTAAACTAATGAGTTTCCTTTTATATTGTTTGTTAAAAAAAATAAATATGTTCGTGTTCATTTATATCAGTTCTTTAATATTATACGGCTGGAGGGTGTAGTTGGAGCCCTCTAGGGGCTTTATCAGGCCACGTCAGCGCCACCTAGGATCCACCTCAGCCATGGAGCCCCCATTAATTTGCATGGTGTGGATGGAGCCTCCTATTAAACAAAATTAAAAAAAAAAATATTTCATTTGTTTAAATAAGTGGGCCCCACCTGATAAAGCCATTCTCCCTCGTTACCATGATGGAGCCCCTCCTATAGCGCCCCCTTTAAATCCGAGGGTGTGGAGGTAGGGCTGCAAACGAACCAAACGTTCGGCGAACAGTTCGTGAACCGTTCGGCGGGAAGTTTGTTTGTGTTCGTTTGTTGTTTATTAAACAAACGAACACGAACAAGAAATTTCGTTCGTTTAGTTAAATAAACAAACATGAACAAAGGTCGTGTTCGTTCGTTTATGTTCGTGAACGTTCGGTAACATGTTCGTTTGTGTTCGATAGTTCATTAGTGTTTTTAGTTTTTATATTTATTTAAATACTTCAAAATTCCGACAAATTAAATATCTAATAAGTGTCAGTGTATTATATATTCTGTTCATGAACGATTATTTGTGTTCGTTTGTTTCCATTTGTGTTCATGAACATTAGTTTGTGATCATTTGTGTTCGTCAACGTTTGTTTTTGTTCGTTGCCTAAAATTAACAAACGAACACAAACAAGTTCATTTCCTTAACAAACAAACACGAACATAAAATCTCGTTCGATAAGTGTTCGTGAACGGTTCGCGAACACATATATTTCTTAACAAACGAACACGAACAAGGTCTTGTTCGTGTTTGTTTGGTTCGTTTGCAGCCCTATGTGGAGGTGTAGCGCCCCCACACCCTCCGGCCTAAGAAGATGTAAACGAAGCAAATGAACATTCATTCATCAGTTGAATACCCAAGACTTGATTTGGCTACTAGGTTGATACATGACTAGCCAATTATGATTACTGGGTAACTGATAAATAAACTTAAATAAATATGTAAAAGAATATAAATAAACAACCATCAACAACATAAACGAATGGAAAAGAATCTAAATAAATGGACATGAACAAAAATTTTGTTATTCAAAGTTGATCTGTTTACCAAATAAACCAGCATAAACAACTTCCCGGACAACAGCTCACTAAAGAAATGATAACAGCAAAAAGAATCGTCTCTCCATCAGTTTTCTCCATAAGAACCAACACCTTATTCCTAAGTTGCAACCCAAATTAAAAAGATCAAAATTCCTCCCTGCTGCCAGCCAGGTGTTGTGTGATACTCTAATCAAAATGCAACATTTCTTCACATATTTGGTCTGGTCTAAACGACCATTACAATCACTTTATCCTCCAACGACCATTAACATGTTAAACAAATTTCACTACACTCTTATAAACTTCTTCCGATAAATGGCCTTTTTCCTTGAGTAATTTGATCATTTCCTCTGCCTCGTCTAAACGCCCTTCAAGGTTCAAATAATCTAAACACGTAGACAAAGTGGCGGTGTCAACAGTCCACCTTGGAAAACCGCTCAAAACAGCTTTCCTCGTTGCCTCCACTGCCTTGTCCATTTCATCATTTTTAACATAACCCAATGCCAAACGAGACCACGTGGATGCATTTGGCTCATTTCCACTCTCTGTAAGAGCTTGTATTGTTGTTTCCGCCTTTTCAAGAAGACCCTTTTTGCAGTATATTGTAACTAAAAGATTTGGAACTTGGAGATCAAAGCGTTTGTAGCGCACTTCCCACTCCTGATATACTTTCTCAACATCCTCAATACAGTCCAGTTTAGCAAGTGAGCTCATGAAACAAAGATAACCATGATTGTAAAGCCTTCCAAGATTCTTGTAAAGATTCCATACGCGATAAACATCATCTTTTCGGCCCGCACTTGCATAAAGAGTGAGTAGATTCTCATAAGCCGACTTTCGTTGACTCGGCTTTATGAGATACTCAGATTTTTTTAAACAGGTCAGCGCCTTTTTTGTGTCACCTGCTTTTAGATATCCGTTTGCCACCGTTGTGTATGCATGCCATTCCATTCTGACCTCAGGGTCAGCTTCCATTCTCAACAAAAGCATCTCCATTTTTTGGATTTCAGAAGCTTTTGCATACGCATTTAATCTAATGCAATACGTGAATTTATCAATCTGAATGCCTTTTTGATCCATTTCTTCCATTAAAAGGTCAAGTTTCTGATATTTGTTTGTAGCAGAATACAAACCCATCATAACATTGTAGGCCAATGACTTTGTATACCCTAAGTCTCTCATCTTTTGCATGGTGGCTTCTGCTTTATTTAATAATCGTGCTTCCGCGTAGCAATTTAAAAGGGCGCCATAAAGCTGCCAGACCCTTGAAGTATCTGGAATTTTATTGAAATATTCCTCTACTTGCCTTATACCGTGAACCTTTGATATCAAATCCAGCCTAACTGGATCATCTTTTTGTGAATTATCAAGATATGACTTGTCATCCATCCACTGGCATATCTACTACGAGAAATGGGATGTTGTCAGTATGCATGAATGAAATGAAAAGGTTACGGTTTTGCCATTTGAATTGAAGAAAAAAAACTAATATAACACAAAAGGAAAGACATAACATCTAATGCTGCTGCTGCTGTATAATGTTGATTACTAACACCTTGGATTGAAAACCAAGGCTTGGGGCATGAAGCGAGAGCTTCATTTACAGGAACAATGAATGTACAAGGAAGGAAGGAAAGAAGTTATATGTAGAAGCAAAAGTGTGTAAGAAAACTAGATATGTATCAATCAGGGTCACATTGATTTTATGAATAGAAATGAAAGATAGAATAGAACCTGGAGAGCGTGGTTGTAGCGACCGAATTTGCGGAACTGTTTGAGAATCTTGTGGAGATCTGGTCGATCAAGGGGCCTTCCTTCTCCAACCCATTGGTCTAGAACCGGGACAATCGAAGGCTCATGAAAACCAATCAGCCTATGGTACAGATTAGGGCTTAGGGTTTCTGCCGAGTAATACAAAACCCTGCCCACCAATTTCTTCTTCTTTATCATCATCATCAGCAGCAGCAGCAGCAGTTAGTTATCGTAGCTCACACGCTTTTGAAACACCGGCTTCTCGTCGCCACCAAATCGGTATTGTAGAAATTTTCATCAGAAATACTTGTCACTATCATTACATTTTGAGTAAACTGCCATTTTGTCCCTGTAGTTTGGACACTTTTGTCATTTTAGTCCAAATCTAAAACTTTTTAAATCTAGGTCCCTGTGGTTTCACTTTTATTGCCATTTTGGTCCAAAAAATGAAATCAGGTAGATTCCCCAAATTAAACCCTGATTTTTGTCCTTTTCCCCAGAGGTATTTTAGTCATTGTAGTTTTATTATAACTCATTATTAATTAAAAACAAAAAAACTAAATAAATCAGTTGTCATCTTCCCCAAATGAACCCAAACTCTAATTCCACAAATGCAGAGAGATCTCCACCACCGCCACCTCCTCCTCCCTTCTCACCACCGCCACCACTACCTCCTCACCACAGCCGCTGCCACCACTACCACCTCACCACAACCGCTACCACCACCTCCTTCTCACCACAGCCACCATCTCTTTCTCACCACAACGTCACCGTCATCGTCACTCTCTCTCTCTCTTCCGATCACTCTCTCTCTTCCAAAACCCACAACCAAGATCCATCTTCCAAAACATCCCACCGCTTCCGCCGCCACTTCTCCGACGCCATATGTAACACCTTTGCCTCCACAGCCATCAAACGAATACCAAATCATTGAAATAATGTATTACATACTTGGGATTTGTATAAATATGTGTATCATTTGCACATATCAATTCATGTTCGATTTCGAGCTCTAAATCGCTTTCTGGGAAGTTATACGCGAACTGATGCGTAAACGTAATCAGTTTAACGCGACAAACACTCCGGAACAGTGACAAGGGCTTAACATACCTTAAATAACCATTACATAACTTAGAAATAAGTTTTGGAGGGTTTGGTGTATCGAAATCAAGTTTATTCGCTTACAGGGATTAATTTCGACAAACTGCGAAAGTATGCCGATTCGTACTGTAACAAACATTCCGGAACATGATCATAAGTTAAACATGCCCTAAATATCGTTTACATAGCTTAGAAATAGGCTTTGAGGTGTTTGGTGCGCAAAAATAAACTTATTTGATCAACAGGGACTAAAAGCGTCAAAAAGTGCATAAGTTTGCATTTTCGCGCATATCTTTCGTTCTGAATACATCCGGACATCCAAAAATTTATGTAATCATTAAAATATTTTATTTTAGTGATTGGCATGTTAAAATCCCATTCGTCGCGTAATTTGGATCGTTTTTCGCATCCGTTCGTGTTTCGTCGTAATTAACCGAACAACGCAACCATACGGCCAAACGAACCGACATCCGAGATATTTTTGAGCATGTTTCATGTTCCCTATACTTTAACTTCATTATAGAGCCTTGAAATAAGGTTAACGGGGCTTAAACGTGTCAAAAAATGCATCAAAAACCAAGTTTTACACCTGCAGGGACTAAACTTGACATTTCTATCAAAGTTGGCTTAGGAGTGGGGCGTAAGACTTGGCCTAAGTCTACGCGGCCCGCATAAACTCCCCAGTTCTGGAAAAATGGTTTTTTTCAATCAGCAGCTGGGTTTTAAGGTTTGCAAATGGTTTTTATGATTCTATGGGCTTGTTTTAGGGTGCCCATGGTATTCTAAATCAGAGGGTGCACATGTAAGGCCAAGATTTAAGCTCGGTTTTTTATGAACGATCTTAACGGTTGTCCGAATCCTATATATACCCAACCCCATTTCATTTGCAACCCACTTGATCTGATTGAATTCTCTAAGTTGAAGTTTCTACACTTCATACCTGAGAATTTTAAGATCAAATCTTCCTAGCTTGGACCTCTTGTAAGCTTCTTTCGTTCTTTTATGCGTTTTTAAGCGTGAAAGTCAAACAGTGTTTGACTTTCTGCTTTGACCAGTCTATGGTCAACACGAAGTTCGTTTGAACTTCGCAACGTGAGCGTAATCACGATGGTCATAGTCCTTTGTGACTATACCTACTGATTACCACATTATTTAGGCGTAGTGACGAGTCATAGTTTCGGTCAAAATGCGTATTCTTGCGTATTTTGCAACCAAACTATTTTTGGGTATCAAGACCCTTTGTTTTGATATCAAACTTGTTTTCAAACTTCGTTAAACATATTTTAACATGTTTAGCTCGTCACTTTTAGTTTAGTGCTTATACAGGGTCGTAAGATAAGCAGTCTAAACAACCGCTTAGACTTTTCGAACCCGACCCGTTTGGTTGATCATTAGGATCCAACCAAACATGTATTGTGACCATAGTTGTATAGAGAATAACCTTCCGAGGTTATACCTTATGGTCACTTCGTTTAAATAGTTGTATGATAGGTAATTTATATGCCTTAGGAAAATGACCAAAATGCCCTTTTTACGCATGAATTCATTTTAAGCATATGTAACCTAAATTTTTACATCTAAACTGATTAGGAAACATTATTAGGCATGTTAAGGCACATAATACTTGTCATAGAACTAGTTAGGCGGTCCGAAAGCGTTTTACGTGAACGACGCGTTAAAGTAGCATAAGCTACCTAAACGGGTCGTAATGGGTCGTAAGCACTTAGGATAGGTTTCGTTTTAGAATGTAAGCTTTGTTAAACCATATTACATGAGTTCCTATACTCATTTGGTTTATGAAACCTCATTCTATCCAATCTACCGATTTAGGTCCGTTTATTAACGTAGTTATCTATATTAGGTGTCGTTTGATTTCCGTGATCCCTCTAGCTTTGCTTGGTTGTTATTCAAGACTTCTAAGCACCCTCAAGTGAGTACATAGTCTTTTACTGTTTTTCAAACATTTTGGGGTGAAACACATGTGCCTACTTGTTACATTCGTGCTTTTCATGATTTCATAACTCGTACTTGCTATGTTCATTAGTACACGTATAGTACATGATTTTATCCATGTTTTTGCTATGTATGTCCATTTAGTGCATACTTAGTACATTGTTTTACATCACATGCTATGCATGTTCATTTGTTGCATACTTAGTACATTGTTTTACATCACATTTTATGTTATGTATGTTCATTTGTTGCATACTTAGCACATTGTTTTACATTGCATTTCTGTTGCATATGTTTACTCAGCATATGGACACATTGTTTTACATTTCTACCTTGTATGTTCACTTAGCATACTAGGTACATTGTTTTCATAAAACATGCTTACATTTGGTATGACATTTGGTTTGTTTAACGAACTAATACATTCATTAACACCGATCATGCCGCTCGGTAGTAGGGTGTGGTACCATAGGACTTGACAACTCCCGTTCCTGAAATCCTAGGTTTGTTTGGGTGGAAGGAATGACCGAATCCGAAAACATTTTTGGTAGACCTTGGCATTGTTCTAGGGTTTACCTTATCAAGGCTTGGATGTAGACGTTTAACATTACCGCATAGATATTTGTATCAGTAAAGCATGCATTATTTTACAAAACATAACTTTTGATTTTAATTTATCAAATGCATTGTTTTGTACATTTCTTTCTTATAGGATTGAGTAAATGCTTTTAAACCAATAAATGCTTTTATTCACTATACATTACATTTGTTTAATAAATGAACATATTAACATTGGTGGTTTGTTTGGTAAATGATTTAAATAACGAGGCGTGTGTAATATGATAAAAACATGGTGGATACGCCGCTGGTACTTCCTATATATAAGTGCTTTTATGGTATTACATATCGTAGCGTTATTTAAACCATTTCAAGTTAGACATAATACGTTTTACACTTATATCATATCTTCATGAAGCATTGTTTTACAATCAACACATTTTATACAAACTCATTTTGCTTGTTCATTTGTTTATTTGTGCATCTTTCTTTTATATCATCTGATTTTATATCACTATTTATATGATTTATAAAAGAAAACATTTTACAAGGTTCATGACTAACTTTTGACAAACATTTTCTTTAAACTTACAAGTCATGAATCCTAAATCAATAAAACCTATGTATCTCACATGCATTTTTATGCTGACGTACCTATTTTCACATGTGTTTTCAGGAGATGATGCATAGGATTGATCAAGATACACTTAGGCGGACTTGGGCCTTAGTGATAATAAAAGATGCAAGACTAGTTAATTATGTTATGTTACTTTGATTTTAAGACATTGTAACCTCTTTTAATCAATAAAACAAAACTTCAAATTCCATGTGTTATGAAACAATGATTCTGTTACAACACTCCCCGACGATTCCGCCACGATTTGTTGTTTTACGTGGTCGGGGTGTGACAGAAGAGTTGGTATCAGAGCTCATGGTTATAGGGAATTAGGTTATTAGTAATGCTTTGACCTAGTCTATAACCTTTCCTAGGACCCTAACACAAGATCCTTGTTAGATCTTAAAACAATACCGTCACTTATCCTTAGGTGACAACCAGAACCAGAACAAAAATTTCTAACCCGCTTCAAAAACCAATCATCTGTTCTAGGATGATTGATTACTAGGTTTTGAACCCTCTAAGTTTTCAAAATCTCGTCAAAGTTGGGTCTTATAATGTGAACACGTGCAATCTGGAAGGGTGGATGCCTGTACTCTGAGTTTTCTGTCTAAGGCTAGAGTGTTTGTACAAATCCACATAATCGGACCAGTCACTCTTACCTGGGAACTCTTGGGGTGAGTGTCCACTTATAGGCTAAAGCATGTCTTCGTGATACATTAATATGACCCGATTACTTTGATTAGTCACCATCTCATTTGTTTGCCTTAGGTAACAAACAAATGATCACAATTTTTATGCGTTGTCATTCTGTTTTTATTATCCGATAACATTTCACTTGTTTCTTCCTATGCCTTTCATTTCTTCTAGAATGTCTATTCATCGCAACGACGCTCAGATATCCGAGCAGACTACCAAATTTGCCCAGCGAATAGGCGAGGTAGTCCTGAAGACTGTTGAATTAACTACTGCCATGGCTCGTCTAACGGATGAAGCTACTCAAGAGACACCGAAGGAAACAGAAGCCAAGCCTTCACCAAAACCAAAGAAGCGTAAAGATTCAAAGAATCCTCCAGTCGTTGCACCAAAACAGGCAGGACCTAGCCAGGTGGCAGCACCACCAGCCAAGAAGCTGTACAAGGGAACTGCTCCATGGTGTAAGCGATGCAACCGTCATCATCTGAATCACCTACCATGTTTCAAATGTACATACTGTGGACGATGGGGACATTTGATTGGCATATGCCGCTTTGCTACCCAAAACAAAGCTGTTGCAAATCTGACCCTCGGACAAGCATTGGCTGATTAAAGATGCTGCTGTCTTGAATAATCTGAATTTTCATGCTTTTGTATCTTTTGTTGAACCCTGAAACAATCTGTTTTGTTTATAAATAAATTATTGTTCACAATTCTGATATACAAGTGTAGTTACATGTGTGTATGGCATTTCCCCATAATACCTACATCAAGGAACTATGTTCTTTACAAACTACTCTTTTGATTCTCCCTTTCTTATGTTTTTCTCGAAAATTCTACATACTCGTTTCATTCTAAGAAACGAAGTACAGGAAATAAAGTGACATTATGAGTAATCGTGCTTTTTGCACATCTGTATCTTTAAATCCTTGGTTAGATAACTAAGGGAAATTTTTCGATCTCATACCCATTACATTCTGGTTTTCATAACAACATACATAGTCTAAGTTTTCAAAACAACCTTCATGATTTAAAAATATTCCATATAATTTGAAAACATTTTTAACATAGTATATTTATATCAAGTGCATGATTTCAAAAGCATCATTCATGTTTTCAAAAACCTTATACATAATTTCAAAATTTATCTCGCATGATTTTAAAACATTTTATAAATATACTTATCTAATACACCTACTTTATGATTTCAAAAAGTATTATGTAAGGTTTCAAAAACATTAAACACGTTTTTGAAGAACCCCATGCATAGTTTTCAAAAGCATTTTGCTCATACATTGACTTAACCTTCAAATTCTGCTTCATATGTCACCTTGGCATATCTAGCACCTCAACTTCATGAGCATTCTACCTCGTGTATCGACTTAAGCACGTCTAGTGCAAGGTTTTTGAAACGCCTCCCGCTTTTCAAATCCCAAAATCCATATGGGATCTTCTTATCTTCACAATTAGATCCTTGTGGATGTTTATCACTCAAATTGGAATCCTTAATTGAATTCTTTGTATGCCTTAATACGTACATTACGATTCAATAAGGACAAGCCGAATTCCTATTAAGATCTTCCTATCCTTATAGTTAGATTCTTGAAGATGTTTAAAGTGCCAAATGAAATCCACGGATTGGGTTCTAGTGTGCTTTAAATTCATGTGCACAATCAACAAACAAATTAACAAAATGATAACAAATTAAAGATCAAGTTAAACAATTTTGTGATTATGTGATTATGTGTTATGTGATTTCCTTTGTGTTTTTATTTTCGTTATCCAAATCCTCGTAGAATCTTTCATATTTTCTTATGAGGAATTCATAGTAGGATATCCAAAGGTACTACCTTAAATCCTTAATGGGCTTCTACGTAATAGTTAAGACCCTTGGATTATATAGTACCATTCCATGATTCAAAAGAGAGACCCCTTGGGTGGTCTAGTTAAAAAGATCGATTCAGGATCTGGTTAAGAATGACATGTGATGCTTTAGCTGAAAAGACTCCTTGGTGGTCTATTTAAAGAGATCATTTATTGATTTAACTAAAAGGATCCTATGGTGGTTTAGTCATGCTCATCACAGGTTTGTTGATTTGGTTTTCCCATACACATTATAAAATGCACTGTGCGGACTATGCAAGGAACTACATAATTATGGACGCGTACATAATTATGAAATTTAGTGCACGGAAACCACAGTAAGACTTATCATGTGTAAGAACCTATAGTGGCAACAATAACGAAACGTGAACAATGTAATCGAGGTACGGTGGACGCACCAATGGCGCTTCATATACTTGTATATAAGTGTCCCTCTTTCATTGCAAGCATGATGTTATTTAAAGTTACTAGAAGTTCAGAACCCTAACCAGTGTTGTTTTATCTTTTCAACTTTAAGTTTCAAGCTCTCACGAGTTTCCTCTAAATAAATTTCGGGATGAAATTTCCTGAAGTAGGGGAGACTGTGACACCTGTGCCTCCACAGCCATCAAACAAATACCAAATCAATGAAATATTGTATTTCATACTTGGGATTTGTATAAATATGTGTATCATTTGCACATATCAATTCATGTTCGATTTCGAGCTCTAAATCGCTTTCTGGGAAGTTATACGCGAACTGATGCGTAAACGTAATTAGTTTAATGTGACAAACACTTTGAAACAGTGAAAAGGGCTTAACATACCTTAAAAATATCTTGGATGTCGGTTCGTTTAACCGTACGGTCGCGATGTTCGGTTAATTACGACGGAATGCGCATAAGCGCGTAAAACGATCCAAATGACGCGACGAATGGATTTTTGGCAAGCCAAACACTAAAATAAAATATTTTAGTGCTTACATAAATTTTTGGATGTCCAGATGTATTCAGAACGTAAGTTATGCGCGAAAATGCAAACTTGTGCACTTTTTGACACTTTTAATCCCTGAATGACACAAAAGTTTATTTTAGCATACCGAACACCTCAAAGCCTATTTCTAAGCTATGTAAAGGATATTTATGGTATGTTTAACTTACGGTCATGTTCCGGAATATCTGTTACAGTTCAAATTGGCATACTTTCGCAGTTTGTCAACTTTAGTCCCTGTAAGCGATTTAACTTTGATTTCACCACACCAAACCTTCCAAAACTTATATCTAAGTTATGTAAAGGTTATTTAAAGTATGTTAAGCCTATTTCACTATTCCGGAGTGTTCGTTGCATTAAACTGGTTATATTTACGCATCGGTGCGCATATAACCTTCCAGAAAGCGATTTAGAGTCTGAATTCGAACAAAATATGATATGTGTAAATGATACACATGTTTTTACAAATCCCAAGTATGAAATACAACATTTAATTGGTTTGGTATTTGTTTGATGGCCGTGGAGGCACAGGTGTTACATCTGGCTTGCTCGAACAACCTCCGATCCCTATATTGAAGTGGGAGAGTATAGCCAGAGTATAGCCATGGACTTCATAACTAAGCTCCCGCGCATGTCATCAGGTCACGACAGCATTTGGGTTGTCGTTGACCGTTTGACCAAATCTGCTCACTTTCTACCAATACGGGAAGACTACAAGGTAGAACGATTAGCCCGAATCTACACCGATGAGATCATTTGTCTACATGGGACGCCTCGCGACATCATCTCTGACCGTGATACTCGGTTTACCTCACGACTGTGGGAAACATTTCAAGCGGCTCTCGGTACTACGCTTAATCTAAGTACCGCATTCCACCCTCAAACCGACGGTCAGACTGAGAGAACGATTCGTACCCTTGAAGACATGCTCCGTTCGTATGTCATAGATTTCGGTGGTAATTGGGATGCTTACCTGTCGTTAGTCGAATTCTCGTTTAATAACAGTTATCATTCCAGCATTCAAATGGCACCGTTTAAGGCTTTATACGGAAGAAGATGTCGATCGCCTATTGTATGGCACGAGATCGGGCACTCGCAATTAACCGGTCCTGAGCTATTGCAAGAAACGACTGACAAAGTCCTCCAAATTCGAGACAATCTTCTGAAAGCTCGGAGTCGTCAGAAAAGTTACGCCGATAGACGACGTAGGCCCCTTAAATTTGACATTGGCGACTACGTACTCCTAAAGGTATCACCTTGGAAGGGTGTGGTCAAATTCGGCAAGAAAGGGAAACTAGCGCCTCGATATGTTGGACCTTTTAAGATTCTGGAAAGGATCGGAAAAGTCGCCTACAGACTCGAACTACTGGAGGAACTTAGCATTGTCCACCCGACTTTCCACGTTTCAAACCTCCGAAAGAGCCTGGCTGAGCATGATTTAATTATACCTCTTGATGACTTTCAAATAAACGAAACACTACACTTCGTGGAGAAGCCTGTCGAGATCATGGATCGCCAACCAAGCAGCTCAGACGCTCGCGTATTCCTATTGTGAAACTCCGATGGTAAGGCAAACGAGGCACAGAGTTCACTTGGGAACTCGAAAGCGACATGAGGGCGAAGTACCCGCAGTTGTTTGTTACGGATGAAGCCTAATTTCGGGACAAAATTCCCTTAAGAGGGGGAGGCTGTAACACCCCGTGTTTCGAAAGTCAAAGTCAAAGTCAAGATTGAAGTCAAAGGGAGACAAGATTGCTAATTGTGATCTGTCACTCCTTGCTCAATTCCTGTTTTGACTTCTTTGACATGTAGATAGTCTATTTTATGCGTTACATTAGTTGTATTATGTGGAGTATCTAGTAATAATCGAGGTTTATTCAATATTTATCGCATATGTTATCGCTTATCGCTATTCGCAATCGCTCTCGCAACTCGAATTACGCATTCTGGATATTATTTTACGTGTGTGTGTGCCTTATGTGTTACTTGTGCATGGTTAGTTACGTTGTGGTGATTAATCGAAATGCAATCGAAAATCAATCGCAATCGAATCGCAAATGCTAAACGCAAGTCAATTAAGGATGATTGAATGTTGATATAGTAGTTGGGATTAAAATTAATTTGAATAGGAAACTCTATCGCATTGCAACGCTCGACACACGAATCGAAACGACAAAACTCGTCGCGCCAAACACTAGGGTCGAATGGCCGACCGATCGGATAGCCATCCGATCGAGTTGCCACCCGATCGGGCCGCCACCCGATCGGGCCGCCACCCGATCGGGCCGCCACCCGATTGGACTGCCCTTTCCACTTTGGGAAACCCTATAAATACCTCACTTGTTACTACGTTTGGTAGTGACATCTCTCTGCTCGAACCAACCGCACTCAAGCTTCTTTTCCCCGATTTCTCTCAAATCTTGTAAGTTTTCAACCTAATCATTTTACTTCTATGATCAACGCTTGATTCTACACCTTTCTATCTTTTGAATCTTAACTTTTAACCGTGAAATCACTAGATTTGAGGTGTTCAAGGATGATGTCATCATGGTGTTCTTGAGAACTCCATGATTTGGCTTCAATCCACCAAGAACAACTTAGATCTAAACGATTTCCACACAAATCAACAGAGATCTTTCATAGATCTAGACATATTCACGGTGAAAGGGATTGAAAGATGGTTTTTCCGACTTTCTTTCAACTCTTTTACACTCAATGCACTCAAAACCGATAGAATCGGAGCTTGTTCTGATCTTCTACTCTTTCATGTGGATGTGTTGGTTCAAGATCTGGATTCTAACCACGAGATTACCGATTTCGGGTTGAACATAGAACACCGTCTCGAACAGTTAACCTGTCGGGTTTGGGTGATTCCTGTCCGATCAGATTACTATGACTTGACGAGGTTTCTGCTGCTTAACACGTTATCAAAACATCTCGATAAAACGACAAACTATCAAAACAACAAGTGAAAGACGATCAGGTTGACCAGGACGGAATGCCGTCCGATCGGACTACCGTCCGATCGTATTATCACCTGAACGGGTTGTCACCCGATCGACTTGCACCTTGGCCCTACACTTAACTTCTACTTTCAAACTTTGAAGGATGAACATTGAACGAAGTGCTGCCCGATCGGATTACCACCCGACCGGACTACCACTCGACCATGTAATGATCAGACTTCAATACTTAAACAATTTTCAACATGTTCAATATCAACCGATTGCCACCCGATCGGACTACCATCCGATCGAGCGACAAACTGCTGTGAACTTGTTCCCACTAAAGTGTCCAACCAATCGGGTCGTCGTCCGATCGAACGCCCGTCCGATCGACCGACCGACCTGAAAGGTAGTGATACTTTTGTGTTTTCTAAATGTTACAACGAAAACTTCAAAAGACAAGCCATCATACACAAACACATCCTTCCCAAAAGGAAGAAACAATCAACTCGAAAGGTCACCCGATTGGATGACCATCCGAGCGGACTGTCACCCGAACGACCGGCTATCCGATCGGACTACCATCCGATCGAACTGTTGTCCGACCCGCTTACACTCTGCATTGTTTTACACGCCGCTTATCGTTATGTTATCATTCTGATCAGGCTAACCTTACTCTCTAGCGCTCCCTTCAATCCATCAATCGCTGTGAGTATACTCGATCCCTTTTTGCTTTACGCACTATTGGGTGTTACATACGTTACTTATTCTAAATCACATCAAACACACTACGCAATACTTTAATCGCTAATCAATTACCGCATGTTATACGTGACTTAATGAATGCTTGTTTGTTATGTTTACACATGGAATGCTGTCTACCTGCCTTAGCAACGGTAGTACTATTTATTTGGACTCAGCACTTGTTCACTCAGGGGTTGTTAAGGACAATTTGTTACATGGCTCACAGTGGTGAGTGTGTATTACGAACTGCCTTGGGCAGTCAACTCGCAGTCATTGGTATTGATAGGTTCATGTCGATAACTAACATGCCTCATTTCACACTGTGTACGTGCTGGTTATGCGTAATCGATTTCGAACTCTATTATATCTATTAAACTTGTATGCTCACCTTTACACTATGTGTATTGACTTTTACTTTAACGTATGTGACAGGTGCTTAGGATGCTTATATGCTTAGCTTGCTGTGAAATCGAGGCTAGGAAAGACCTAGATCAATAAACAATTGTCTGTAATAAAAAATCTGAGTTGTCGGAACAGAACAATTTGACTAGATTTTTTCTGTAATAATTGTATTATCTTTTATGACATGGTATGGGACATGTTGCTTTAAATAATTGGTAAATATAGTTGTTATGGAAACTTCTGGACAATCTGTTTCGTTCAATTCCGCGCCCTGATGATTCCGCCATCGGTTGGGGTGTGACAGATTGGTATCAGAGCCATAACTATAGGGAATTAGGCAAGACTCGACCTAGTCCGGGTCGATATCTTAGAAACGACCTAGTCTATAGTTAGGTACCAACAGACCGACTTGTGCATATCCAGTAGGGATTATGTACAAGCTTGCTTGTTATTCTCGCTATTCTTGTGCACGCTACACTATCACTGCACTCTATTAATTTAAAATGAACAAGTGATTAGGTCGAGATTAGGTGTGAAAATCGCAAACTCTCGACCAAGTCGCCTGTTCGACTCACATTTTATCTATAAACACGAGAATTTGCGTTGAATCTGGAGTGAATTCCGTTCTTTAAACACAGATTTTCGTCGATATTTCGTCAAAAACAGGAACGAAGTTGTAAAGTTAGGGGTGAAACCCAAATCTTGACGACTTGCTCCGCCCTCTATTTTTGGTTTTACAAAACTCTCACCAAAGTCTCGACGGACCCCAACGACTTGAAGTCGCGATATGACTGGAAGGATGCGTGCCAATCGCCCAGATTCGAGGCAAGAGCACGGTCCCGAAGGCCAAAGTGTGTACCAAGAGTCCTTGTGAATAGTCGAACCGCTTTGGTTAGTCAACGTTTATCTAGCCGCAGACAATCTAATGCTCGATTTTTATGAGTTTCGATTCTGAGATCGCTACTGCCGACTCTGATATTTGCTATTTGATATGGATTTATGTGTTTTATGTGATTTTACCTGTTTATATGTTACAATTTTTGGTGATTTATTTGCTTTTCGCCCTTCGCTTTGATCGACACGCACGAATCGCATTTCACCTCTATCTCAAAACACTGATAAATCCCTACTACATGAGAAACGACCTCACGTCATATTGTTTGCTAAGTTATTCGATTATACTATACTACTCGCTATGTTATTCACGATCGCTATTCTCGAACGCGCGCAGGCTTTGAATGATAGGTTTCTGTATTCTAATTGCATCTTGTGATTACATGCGTATGTGCTTCTGTGTTTCTGTGCCTTGCGTGCTTATGTGCTTATGTGCTTACGTGAATCTGTGATTATGTGCCTATGTGCTTATGTGATTATACGTGTTCCTGAGCTTTAGTAGTATTAGACGTGTGAGGAGAGATTCGACTATGTTGTGTCTGAGACCTATGACGATGTCTGTTGCAGACAATGTCGTCATCTGGACCATCATCTGGACCCCGTCACCCACGAGTTACTCGTCAAGAAGAGAGAGACAAACTTGTATGCTCACCTTTACACTATGTGTATTGACTATTACTTTAACGTGTTAGTGCATTTATGTCTATCGCCTCCGTCATCTCAAACCGTAGCATAAATTGTTAAATTCTAGGCTTTATGTTGTATTTAGATAGAAAAGGCAAGGTGGCATTTATGTAAATAAGGGGAACTCTCCTTATAAGCCTTGGCCTATAAATAGGTTCCTAAGGGTTAGAATTTCAAACTTTTGGAGATCTTTCCTCATTTTGGAGCTTTAGAGAAGATAGAGGCTAGAGAGAGAAAGTAGAGAGAGAAAGAGCTTCAAGTGATTCAAGGTGTTGTATCTTTTCAAATCATATATAGAATCACAGATTATTTTACGTTCGTGTGTTTCGGCCTTGCTCGTGCACGGATTCCGCACGTCGTACGAGTCGGTTCGCAATCGAAACGGATCAAACCGGGACCTAACAAGTGGTATCAGAGCAGGAGCTCGGTTGCGAGATCAAACGCACAATTACGCACTCAATTTCAGCAGAATCAGAGCTTAAAACATCCAGATTTGACATATTTCTCTTAACTTTCTTGTTCTTCACGTTTTCTCTGAATTTTGCAAAATTGACAGGGTTTTTACGGTTCAAATTCGCTCATTTTTTGATATATTATGCGAAACTGTGTGATCTAATACTCTACAAATTTTCAGGTCAAAACTCCAAGCCGTTTGGAAGAAAATTAGAAATTTGTTGTTCGAAAAATGAATACTGTTGCTGTTGTTCCTGATGTTAACTGCACGGATCACCACCCGTGCGTATGACCATCCGCGTTGACTATTTGTTGACCTGTACGCACGGATAGCATCTTCGTGCGCACAACTTATTCGGGTTGACCGTTGTTGACCTCTTAATCCGTGTCACATTTATTCACTTAAGCTTACCACGTGAATCCAATATTTTGTTGTTTAGTCAACATTAATCAGAATTGTCAGCACCGCTTATAGGAACTTGAAATTAATCAGATTTAATTACTTTGCATGTGAATTGATCAAAGTTGCCAGCCACTTTGTTGAGCATCACGTGAATTTGTCATTGCTTACATATATCAATATAGTAAATGAAATCGGTGGCATGAGATTTTAATTTGATGAGCATTTTGTCTGCCACGTAATCAGATTCTCACGTGAAAGTTTTTGTCTTATTGCAAGAGAGTTAAAGTCAAAGAAGGTCAACTTCATACGCACGGATAGCCCACCTGTGCGTATAGCATCATTCCCACCCGCACGGATTACTTTCAGCCATACGTGTTGACTTGTTGACTTGCCACACGCACGGACAACTTGTGCGTGCGGATAGCATCATTTCTCGTACGCACGGACAACTCGTACGCGCGGACAACTCGTACACATGGATAACTCGTACGCACGGACAACTCGTACGCACGTACAACTCGTCCGCACGAACAACAATCAGCGTCTGAGCATTTCATCCAAGCGAGTTATTAAGTCAACACTGTTATGTTTGTCAGTCAAAGTAATCATTTTCATTCGGTGAGTATGTGACTAGGTACAGGTGTCATCAAGTGTTGCTTTGCTTAATAATCTTTTCACGTGATCATTCTGCAAGTTTGCATGTGAAGTTGATATTGAATAGTTATCACGTGATTATCATTGCCCAAGAATAGTTGTCTGTATTACATGTGATCAGTCAAAAAGTCAAAGTGCCAGCCGATCAACTCAAGTTTTGTCATTTTGAGGTCAAAGAAGTCAACTCCACCCGCACGCATAACCTTAGTCACACGGATCCCCACCCGTGCGTATCACCAACCGTGCGTATAACATCTCCGGATCCTCACCCGCGCGGATCACCACCCGTGCGGATCCCCACTCGTGTGTATTGTCATCCGGTTCACCATCCGGACGAATCATCATCCGGACCAACTCATTTGTTCGTGACACTTCATCAGAATTGGGCTGTTCTCATCTAATTTGGGCTGATCTCATCTGTTTGGACCAATATCATCCAATTGACTATTGATTCATCCGAACGGACCAAATTCTTTTACGATCATTTGACAAATTTGATTAAACGCATTTTGTTTGTTTGTTCGTATTCAGGTGATTAAAGATTTACAAGGGGCGAATATCAAGAAGAAGATTTAAAATGTCAGAAGAAAGTGCTCATGATAGATGGTGGAGAAGAGACAGTGCGAGATGGGAGATTGGCAAATTGTATGAACCATTTAAGGAAGCAAAAAGAGCCAAGAGATGGAATGAAGAACTAGAGTGTTACATGGATCCACAGGGTAATCCAGTGGTAGACCCTTCAAAAGTGGATTTTGAGGCAGTAACAAATTTGTTTCCAAGAGAGGGCACTTTCAACACAAGAAGGCTTTCTGATAAAAGTTACTTGCCGGATTTAATGAAGAAGATAAAAGAAGTTTTTGAAGCAAGTCTACCGAAGGTGGTAGAGATGAAAAAGAGAAAAGAAGAAGAATTGAAGAAGATGATTGAGGAAGTAAAAACTGTCGCGAAGCTTGCTGTTGAAGAAGAACAGAAGATAGAAGATGAACAGAAAGAAGAAAAAGAGGAGAACAAAGATGAAGATCAGAAAAAGACAGAAGAAGGAGGTATGATAACAGAAAAAATTCAAACTGAATCTTCTGAATTGTTTGACAAAGACAAAAGCATTGAACAGTCTGATGATAAAAATGAAAACAAGTGCAGGAATTGCATAGAAATGTGCAAAGCCTGTACCGAAAAAGATGAAATGATAAAAACAAAAAATATTGAAACAAATAAACTTGAAAATGTTTTCAAAATGAAATGTAAAGAAATGATTGAAAAAGAAGAAATTTTGAAACTAAAAGTTGAAAAGCTGACACAGAAATGTCAAGATCTTGAAAAAGAAAATGAGGTGTATAGGTAAATGTGTTCAGCAAAATGTGTCGATTGTGTTGAAAAAGAATCTAAATTTCAAGATTTACAAAAACAGTATGATTCTTTAAAATGGTCAAGTCAGAGAGTACAGGAAGCTTATGATACTTTGAAGAGCCAAGTCAAAAGTTTTGATCAAGGATTGTCAGAAACTTTAACAACCAAAGAAATGTATGAGAGACAGTTTAGAGAAAAGCAACTTGAATTAAACAAGTGTGTTGATGAAGTTGCTAATCTCAAACAAGTCTTGGCTGAAAAAGAAAAGGTTGTTACCAAACTTCAAAGTTATCATAACTCCTCGTACATTCTCGAACGCATTTTCAACATCACACCAGATGACAAAGATACTGACAATTGCAAAAAGGGTATTGGTTCAGAGTTTCATCAGGTACCACCACCATTGAGAAACAATTATACTTTTTATGATGAGGAAAAGGTGGCAAAGGGTTTGAACATAGCTGACCAGTTACCTGAAAGTATCGATGTGACTTACTCCAAATCTGATGATGCTAATGATTCAGAGGTGGTAAGTAAGGTTGTTGAAAGCGTTTTGAAAGATGAGTCTGCAAAAGGTAAGTCTGAATCACAGGATGAAGATGAAGGAAATCTTTATGATGGTTATCTGAAAAACACAAAATCCGAGAAAAAATTGGATGATGATTCAAAGGGATTGGTCTATACCATGATTGGATCGGACAAACTATTCTTAGATATTGTATTTCCGATTCAGAATGTGATTTCAGAGAAAGTCGATAAAGTTTTCAAAATGGTTGAGATTGAGAAGTCGGAAATTTCAAAGTTTGCTGGTAAAGGTCATAAATCTTTTTATAACAAACCTGGTTTTAAGAAGAAAAACATGAAGGCTGGTTTGGGTTATAAAAAGAAACAAAATTGGAAGAAAAATGTTCAGGTTAAAACAAGTTTTGTTCAAGGAAAAAGTTTAGCAGAAGAAGAAAAACTCAAAATTGGACAACAGTCTAATGCGGAGTTTGATGCTATGAAAAAGATACAACAACAGGCCAAGGATGTTTCAAAGAAAGTGTGTTTTAAATGTGATCAAATTGGACATGTTGCTCGAAAGTGTCCAAATCCAAAGCCTGTTGATGTTGAAAAACAGAAATCTGAGGATGTAAAACCAAGGTCAACCAGATCTGATTCAAAACAAACTTGGAGGTACAACACAAACAAGTTTGCTTCGAATCAAACCTGGAAACCAAAACAGACTAGGTCTGATTCAAAACAAACTTGGAGGTACAACACAAACAAGTTTGCTTCGAATCAAATTTGGAAACCAAAACAGACTAGGTCTGATTCAAAACAAACACAGATTTCTCACACACCCAAGTTCAGAACAACACAAAGTTGGCAAACATCAGTTGATATGACAAAACCCCAAGAGTTTTGGAAACCAAAAGTTGTTGTTCAAAAACAAAATGTTCAAAAAGAATCACATTTTTACAAAAGAGGAACTCCGAAAGGTCAAACATGGAGTGTTAAGAAACAAGTGACTTCTGTAAATGTCGAAAAAGTCAAAGACAAAGATGAAAAAGTTTTTATGAATAATGACAAAGAATTTCCGAAATTGAATGAAAATTATTGTGTTGAAATGCCTAAGGTCCAACAGACCTGGGCTAAATTGTTCAAATGAATGATAAAGTTTGAATGTGCAGGTGCTCAACGAAGCTGAAGATTATGAGAATGGTAGTTGGAGCAGCCTGGCACAGGAAGAGGTTGCAGAACCCTGGTTTGGTTAAACAGGGAGTTTATTGTTTTCTGTACATAAATAAACAATATTTTCAAAAACCCTAAAAAATTGAAAATTTTGAAAAACCAAAAATATGTTTTTGTTTTTGTCAAAAATATTCAAAAATACAAAAATATGTTGCTTGAATACGCCGAAACCCTCACGGCTGAACAAACATGATTACTTTCACAAGATTGAAAAACGGTTTTCAAACTGTCGAAAATCAATGGGTTGTAAATCATGGGGGTACATTATATTTTCTGCAAATCAGTACACTTGAAGCAGAAAATGGATGGCGAGACAAAGCTATCAGTATCGGTTTGTCAAATTTTCTTTAAATGGTTTTGCATTTTAGGGGGAGTAAAAATTTCAGAAAATTCAAAAACATTAGAAAATTTTGAAAAAGCCAAAAACATGATAAAATTCAAAATTGAGTTTTTGTGAAAAAAAGAGGAAATGATAGTACATCAGTAGACAGTTACAGTATGCTAAAGAAATGTATTGATTATATAGCGTTAAACAGTCTCACTGATGATATGCCGATAAGTTTTTATACATTTAGTAAACTTTTTCGGGATATAAACTTAAATTCAAACTTGCTTATTTCGTGGGGAACACTACTTGGATATATAGGTAACCCCTGAAATCTCGTTTGAAAGGTCTCATAATCTGATATACTAGGTCTTTATACTCAATGATGTCTGGGGTATTATTCCGGGACTTCTGCTGAACGGTAGTTCTGACCTAGTCCTTGGATAATACTTTCTGCAAATGCTTGAAACATAGCATAAACCCTCAGCATGCCGATGAAACAATAAAATTGATAGTCGCTGCTGTTGTAGCTAAAAGATCCTCTAAAAGGGGACATTCCATAAAGTCGAAGCTGATATCTCTCTGCGTATACGGAAGTATCGATCTGAGATCCCTCGGCCCTCGCATACCTAATTTATGTACAGATATCATTGTAGTATACTCACCTGTAAGACTGATTATTGGGATTCTGGATACGGGAGTATATTCAAGAGGTGGGACACATGAATGAGTTTAAGTTCTTAATTCACCTAATTCGTATCCTGAATCAGTTGAAATCTATGTGAAAATTTAAGTGGACCAGTATATCGACAATCTAAGTGAATTGTTTAATTCTTAAAGTGTTTTAAGCTCAACGGTACTTGTGACTTGTCAAAAACTGATATGATCCTCTAACGAAAACTCAAACAAAAATATTGTCTGTAAATATGTTTGTACATATTTCTTTTCTGCTTTATGTTTCAGAAAAATACAAAAAGATTTTGATTTCTGCTTTATTTTCGACAACCGATGTCTGAGTGCTGAGTTTCAAAATCTGACTATGCTGATTGTGTCTCTGAAAATAAAACAAGTTCATTAATTTGAAACTTGATGTTTTAAAATCAAAAATTCAAAAACAGTTTGTGATATCTCCAAGGTCATTAATTTGGACTTGGATGATTAACTGTGAGGGAGTTGGATGCTTTTACTGTTAAAATCTTAAAAGAGCTAGTTTCCGATCCGATTCGCTGAAACTGCCAAATCTTTGAAGATTGTTGATAGGGGGAGAGTATCAAGTAATTCCTGGATATATTCATATTATTATATCTTTAGAGCCAGGATCTTGATTTAGAAAGTTTGATAGAGCCAGGTTATGATACCTGGACAATCTGAAAAAGCTTTCATTGTAAAATTATTCTAGCTTATGCTGAGAGAGCCAGGGTTTTCAATCCTGGAAGTTCAAAACATTGTTACTCATAAATGTTTGAGAAGTTGCAGATGTTGTACCAGACTACGATCCCGACAGCCGAGTCTAAGGGGGAGTCTGAAGACGAGCTCAACGCAAGGGGAAGCGTGCATAGGAGCCAGGATTCTTTCCCGGAAGAGCTTGTAACCGAAAAGCCAGGTGTCGATCCCAAAGCACGGAAGCTTGACGAAAGGGGGAGCCTGAAGAGTTTACCGAAAGGGGGAGCTGAAGCTGAAGACAGATCCACGGGGATTCTGTTCGAGCTAGAGAGAGAGAGAAAGAAAAGACGCTACGAGTCTGACTAAATGTTTGAGATTGTTAGTGCATTTATGTCTATCGCCTCCGTCATCTCAAACCGTAGCATAAATTGTTAAATTCTAGGCTTTATGTTGTATTTAGATAGAAAAGGCAAGGTGGCATTTATGTAAATAAGGGGAACTCTCCTTATAAGCCTTGGCCTATAAATAGGTTCCTAAGGGTTAGAATTTAAAACTTTTGGAGATCTTTCCTCAGTTTGGAGCTTTAGAGAAGATAGAGGCTAGAGAGAGAAAGTAGAGAGAGAAAGAGCTTCAAGTGATTCAAGGTGTTGTATCTTTTCAAATCATATATAGAATCACAGATTATTTTACGTTTGTGTGTTTCGGTCTTGCTCGTGCACGGATTCCGCACGTCGTACGAGTCGGTTCGCAATCGAAACGGATCAAACCGGGACCTAACATAACGTATGTGACAGGTGCTTAGGATGCTTATATGCTTAGCTTGCTGTGAAATCGAGGCTAGGAAAGACCAAGATCAATAAACAATTGTCTAAAATAAAAAATCTGAGTTGTCGGAACATAACAATTTGACTAGATCTTTTCTGTAATAATTGTATTATCTTTTATGACATGGTATGGGACATGTTGCTTTAAATAATTGGTAAATATAGTTGTTATGGAAACTTCTGGACAATCTGTTTCGCTCAGTGCCGCGCCCTGATGATTCCGCCATCGGTTGGGGTGTGACAGAAGGAATGACCGAATCCGAAAACATTTTTGGTAGACCTTGACATTGTTCTAGGGTTTATCTTACAGTCTCAAGGCTTGGATGTAGATGTTTAACATTACCGCATAGATGTTTGTATCAGTAAAGCATGCATTATTTTACAAAACATAACTTTTGATTATAATTTATCAAATGCATTCTTTTGTACATTTCTTTCTTATAGGGTTGAGTAAATGCTTTTAAATCAATAAATGCTTTTATTCACTATACATTACATTTGTTTAATACATGAACATATTAACATTGGTGGTTTGTTTGGTAAGTGATTTAAATAACGAGGCGTGTGTAATATGATAACAACATGGTGGATACGCCGCTGGTACTTCCTATATATAAGTGTTTTTATGGTATTACATATCATAGCGTTATTTAAACTATTTCAAGTTAGACATAATACATTTTACACTTATATCATATCTTCATGAAACATTGTTTTACACATTTTATACAAACTCATTTTGCTTGTTCATTTGTTTATCTGTGCATCTTTCTTTTATATCATCTGATTTTGTATCACTATTTATATGATTTATAAAAGAAAACATTTTACAAGGTTCATGACTAACTTTTGACAAACATTTTCTTTAAACTTACAAGTCATGAATCCTAAATCAATAAGACCTATGTATCTCACAGGCATTTTTATGCTGACGTACCTATTTTCACATGTGTTTTCAGGAGATGATGCATAGGATTGATCAAGATACACTTAGGCGGACTTGGGCCTTAGTGACAATAAAAGATGCAAGACTAGTTAATTATGTTATGTTACTTTGATTTTAAGACATTGTAACTTCTTTTAATCAATAAAACAAAACTTCAAATTCCATGTGTTATGAAACAATGATTCTGTTACAACACTCCCCGACGATTCCGCCACGATTTGTTGTTTTACGTGGTCGGGGTGTGACACCATACCACCCCCTTGCCCTCGCCATTCTCACACAACAGCAAGGGGTATTTATATTTGGGGGGTTTTTTAATTAAGAAACTGGTTTAATGAAATTAAATGGACAAAACTACCCCTGTAGATAAAGAAAAAAAAGGATGTTGGAACAGTAAAAAATGAGAGGTTTTGAGTTTTGGACTAAAATGGCAACAAAATGCAAACCACAGGGACCTAGATTTAAAAAGTTTGAGATTTGTACTAAAATGGCAAAACTGCCCAAACCACAGGGACCAAAATGGCAGTTTACTCTTACATTTTATTGTAACTGGCCGTTTGTTTAGCTTTAAGGAGACTCTAACATTTAACTGATTTATCATTTAATGGTTTATACTGTTTGTTTTTTAATAGTTCAGACATTTGTCTATGGTTAAGCAGGTATGTTTAGTATGGAGCCTTTAGGAGCTTCTATCTTTAAACTTTTAAGAAAAAGCTCCTACTCAATAAAAAGTCTTGTTTGGTTAAAGAGGCTTGAAGCTTTTAGGTTAGAAGCTTGAAGTTTTTAGTTGAACGCTCCTACTAGTAACGTTTAGAAGGAGCTACAAGCTTTTGGAGAAAAATGACTATTTTAACCTTTAAAGATAATGAAGTTTTTTATGCACAACCTTTTTAAATTTTTAGTTATGTCCATTTTGGTTATTTTATACATTTTATTAAAAGCTCCATCTACTATGCCAAACACCAAATATATCTAAAAAGATACAGCTACCAGCTTCCAGCCACCAGCTACTTTTGCCAAACATACCCTAAATGGTTAAGAACTCTAATCTGAATTGGTCAAACGTTTGCCTCTAAACGGTCAAGCATTATACTGGCTCTTAATGGTTCAGACCTCTTACTGGTTTAACACTTAATGGTTCAGATCTCTTACTAGTTCTTCACTTAATTATTCAGAAGTTGCGAAACAGTCCCTTAGTTTTCTTTTAAATTTATTTTGAACAGCAAACTTTTATATAAATACGGTCTAGAAAAAGCTAGAAAACTCAATATTATATCAAAGAGTTAATTACATTTTTCGTCATCGTGGTTTGTTGAAAATATTCATTACAGTCCATTATAGTTATTGGTTTAATTTAAAGGAATAGTGGATTTTAATAGTATCAACATCCCAACTTCAAAAATAACCAGTGGTGGTCCCACCTTTTTGACATATTTTAAATTAATGGACCTTTGCTAACATAAAAGGAAAAGGGGACAAAAAGAAATTAAGGTTTTATTAGTAAAAGTCCATTGGTTTACAATATGTGAAAAGGTGGAACCACCACGGGTTATTTTTGAAGTTGGGACCGTTGTCGGCCAATGGCTAATAGTTGGGATTATTAAAATCCATTATTCCTAATTAAAATGACCATAGTGCCCCTGTTATTAAAACTACAATATAAATAAATAAAGAGTTAATTATGCTTTTCGTCCATGTGGTTTGTTGAAAATAAATATTACAATTCATTAGTTTAAAAAATGCAAAAACAGAACCAGTACTTTCACAACTTCCACATTCAGCTCATCAACAGTGGCGGTTAACAGCTTCATCTATCTACTATCCTTTACTCTACTATTCACTCTCTCTGTTTCTTTAGATCCCTCCATACCCTATCTACTTCATACATAACATCTCCCACACCACACACACACCTGAACGATGCCACCTCCACCACCCATTCTGCCCACCACCGCCATCAAATTGCCACCCACCTCCACCACCCATTATGCCCACCACCATCATCAAATTGCCACCCACCTCTACCCCCACACCCCATGGTCATTCTCTTTAACAAATCATCGGCCAACTCCTTTTCTACCGATGAATTCTACCAATTCCGATAACTACACAGGGCACCGCCCAGACTCCATCTCCTCCCCTCAAGTTTTTCGGCTAGGCCTTAAGTTTTCCCACTGACATCGATTGTGATGTGGAAAATTAGGTTACTAAATACACCATGTCTATATCTATGCATATTCATTCGTTATTTACATCCAATCTCATCTAATAATCTCACTTATGCATTTCATAAAAAACTTGGTGTGCGTACTACTATTTAAGCATAATGTAAAAGTGATTTAAGCATGTTCTTCCCAATTTCATCTCATGAACCATTCCATTCAAACAAATCACATTGTCATTACTTCTATATCATGTCTAACTATCAAAACTACCACGTAACATCTTATGCATCAACAAAATCACAATTTAACATCTTCACCATTCTACAATCACAAGTGGGTTTTACCACAAATCACCAATATGATCAAACTAAGAACAATACAATTTCTACAATTGGTATTATATGTTCAATTTCATAAAACATTTACGGATTGCACATAACCCACTTCATCAACATTCATCAAAACATCAAATTTAACTTACTTGATCATAAGAACACTTAGATGATCATAGATCTTGATCCATGCATACAAACAAGCTTCAATTCCCTTTTAATATTACTGATTTTGTTATGTTAGAAGGTTTCTTTTCTCCCTCTTGCTTCTGTCGACACCAACACACACACCAGTGTGTGTGTTTGAGTTTTTGTTTTATTTTTATATAAACTCTTTCAATTTGTACATCTTTGGTCCCTCTAGTATGGAAATTGTGTTGTAAGGTTAAAAATTCTATCCTTACTTGTTTAATTAAGTAAATAACTAGGTTAAATAGCCTAGTTATTTTTATTTCATGCTATAACATGGAAAACATGCTAGCGAATATAAAAATTCGGATTTTGGGGCGTTACAAGTCTACCCCTTTAAAGGAGGTTTCGTCCCCGAAACCTTGTTCATTTCCACTTAACATTAACTATCTTTTCTACCCGCCCTGTCAACTTGATCATGAGCCTGTCTCGGTGACGACTTTCTAACTCTAAGAACCCGTTCAGAGTTCCTATTAGTGTCGCTTTCACTCCATAACACTAGTTTCTAACACACTTCATCACTAGCGGTTCATTCATCACTCTATTGCTCGTACAGATCTAAGTTTACAGCTTGTTTTCATCTCTTTAATTAAACATAATACATTTATGTTTTACTTATTCAAAATAAATCAGTTTGTTTCATTCTATTCATATATCGTTTATGATATTTCATTTTGACCATCAAAGACAAATCCCAACATTCCATTGTTAACACTCCTTCTTATTTATTTTCGTATTCATATGAAGGTCAACATATCATTATACGTATACCGATAGACATTCGATTATCTATTAATACCACAACAAAACTACCCTTTTCTTGCTTACTTATTCGTACTTGACACGAGAATTAGGTATCGTTCTACGATTGTTATCGTTACTTGTACCAAGCATACCATTAAGTTAACCTCGAATCATCTCATTCATATCTCTTTATTATCAGCTCTCTTCCAGCACTACTTATCCTACTTAGCAAGTATGTTGTGCGAGTGAATCGCGAGGGCATTTAACCAATACCCTAAGTTTTTACTCAAGGATTTTTGAAATTTCCTCCTAATGACATAATCTTCCTTCTTATATTAACTATTAAAAGCCAAACATTCAATATACCAATTCTTACTCATAATCACGAGCTAAATATTTTACTAACCTTGCTTTTATTACATAAATCATCGATCTGCGACCTGGATTGGCCCACTTCTTCATGAGTTCAAGCCAGAACTGAATTGGCTTCGTCCATCCATGTGATGAGCTTCCGCTCATGCACACCCTTTCCCATCTCTACCAGCTTTACTCATCAAGCGTTCTACCATTCTAATTTATAAAATGAAAGATTAGCACATTTCATTCACATTCCTTCAAGTATGACGTTTATCAAATCATCTTGTTTACAAACTAGCCATTTCTAGATTCTTTTTAAAACATTAGTTCATTTGACCCATTCATGATAGGTCAATACATGACCTTACTTAACATACCATTTCCACTCGGTTCTTTATTGTATTCGGTGTTAATTCACCTATGTTCTTTCGCAATCCCTTACTACTGGGTATCCTACTTGTCACACCCCCAAAATCCACAGGCGGAGTACCACCACTTGGAGGCGTGACTGACCAGGATCCAGCCACCAATTATATTGAGCATTGGTCAATAGTAAAGATGTTCACCAACCACAACAGTTAGTAGACATTATAGTTAGAAGTATTAAAGGTTTAAGTTCAAATAACAGTTTAAGTAAACAGCGGAAGCATAAACTAAATAGTTTTAAAACAAGGTTCATAGTTCAAGTTTATTTAGAACCCAACACATGGGCTAGATGACCACTACACATTCCCAAGCTGCAAGCTCCTGAGTCACTGGGTACCTGCAAAGTATGCAGTAGGGTATCAACAAAAATGTTGGCGAGTTCACGAGTTGTCCAGTTTTAATTACCAAAAACTTGTTTCACTAGTTAATTTATCCGTTTATACATGCGATGGGGAGCTACCCCATAAGTAAGCGACTAAACTGTTTTTACAATACCGAATACTTACTTAACTGTACGTTTCCGTAGTGCCCCGTTTGTCAATGTTCTATCATCATTGACGGTTTGCCAGAGTACATTAGTTCACTCCCGTTCCCAGTAACAAGGGTCGGTGTGAGGCTGGTTACACCTAAATAGCGCTATTAACTAATAACCCGTTCGCCAGGCCCCGACGACTAATCGGTATTAAATGGTAGGGACTTAAGTGATAGAGTTTCGTATAGTGTTGCTTGTTGCATTACCGTATAAACAACAATTAACTAAGAGTTCCCATTTAAGGGGAAGAAAGTAGGTTTGTATCCCTTACGAGGGGATAGCATTGTTTATGTTTCCGTTTCCCAAAACCACCGGGAACACATGCTTTGATAGTTGTGAACTCACCTTGGGTTGCTCGGCAGTTTAGTTTACTTGGTCAAGTGTGCAGGTCACCACGTCCTTACATGGTTACCAGTATGGGTTAAGCCCGGGTACAAATAAGTCACGTAGAATCTACACATAACTAACACATAGCATGCATAACATACAATTATCCTTTAAGTTAATGAGCCTGTTCTAATATTTGAGCTGTCGACTAGTAACAGTTAACACATAACATATATGTCATTCAAGGTTATTGGGCCCGCCCTATCGTGCTAGCAATTCAAGCAGAAACCAGTTAACACTTAGTCCACACAGAAAGCAGTCCGTTAAACCGATATGGCCCAATAACAGCATGGCCCAATCGAAACCACTGATAGGTTGAATCCACTGAGGAGTGGTCTCGAGTCGAAACCACTAATCTCGAGTCATGTAGTTTTGTGTCACAACAGGGCAGTGCTTTGACTCGCAACCACTGGTGGTCTCGAGTCGCAACGCTGATGAACCACCTGCTGAGTCGAGACCTTTGTCGAGACCACTGATGAAACAACTGTTCTCGATTAGTCAGATGATGGTCTCGAGTTGTCACTTGATGATCTCGATTCGTCCTCTTTAGTAGTCTCGAGTCGCAACCGATATAAGACAATTGCTGAGTCGAGACCACCGAGGAATCTTTCTAGAACCTGTCCTAACTTTGTACTATCCAATCAAAATGCATAAACATGTTTTCTTGCCTAAATTCTAATCAAAACAGATCAAACAACAAGTTTTTCAAATATTTTCATGACATTCAAGTTGTTCTTCTTTAGGGTTTTCATCATAACAAACATGTTCATTTAAACCGATTTATACTAGCATATTACACCTAGTTTACTGGATTATCAATCATCATCATCATCCAATTACATCCGAGAACATGTTAGCACAATATTTATGCATTCTAAGTCAATACACAATTTAGACATCATCCTTGGCCCTATGTCTAGCATACAATCATCGGCTCATCACCAACCACATGTATTTGTTATAGAAAATCTTGCACAACATCATCAAAACAACATTTTTACTATACTTTATAAACTCATTAAGCTACTCACATCATCTTTAACAAAGAGCAACCTTTCAATCAAATAGTCATCTTGTTTATTTATCTATACATAACCAAAAGTCCTAATAAACAACCAAAACACTAACCGGTTAGATGTCCGAATGGTGAGGATGTGGAGAGTTGATGAAGGAGTTTGCAATGATGGTAATGAGCTGGTCCGAGAGTCCTTGATGCCACCGGTTGAACCGAGAAATGAGAGGAGAAGGATGCTTGGTTTAGGGTTTCTAGTGAGAGAAAGATGAGTGGGGAGGGAGTGTGGATAAGAGAATGTTTTTGGGGATTGGAGGTGATGATTGTCTTGACACAAAAAGGGGAAAGTTGGCTGCTATTAAAGGTTTTATACCCGTCTCGAGTGGGTGCACCCTAAAAGCTTCGGGTGGGCTTGAAAGAGAATTTGGGCCGGGCTAGGTATGCGCAGTCCATGTGTTTTAGACGAGCAGATCCCGAGTTGAGACTAGGCGGTCTCGAGTCGAGACCTTGTTGTCTCGGCTCACACATATACACATATATATATAATACATACACATAATTTAATACAAGGATCACATAGCACACCAAGATAATTCACAAACTTTCATTTAATAATATGTACGCGCATTACTGGAACAAGAAAGGTTGCTCGGGAAAATCCAGAGTGTCACACTACTTAACACATTGCATTTCTCACGTAATACTTTCAAAATTTGTAAATAATTATTTTGACACACCCATTTCTAAGGCGGAAGCAAGAGGTGTGATCCTGAAAGGTTCTCATTGCATACAAACGGTAAACATACTACATGATTATAAAATAAACTCCATTTGCCATTCATAGTTTAATAATCCCGAAATAAAAGTTAAGTTTAAAGTTTACATCACATAAAAGATAATTGTTTGAAAGTCTACAACACCATTTCAAAAACAAATATCAAGGTTTTGTTCATTATATCTCCGCAGAAGGCGGGAGAAAACAAACAAATCCTGCAAAAGTGGCAAGGAGCATCGACACAAAATGACTTGATACATAAACAACCATCCTGAACAAGTAGACCTCGCGCACATCCATCTAGTTACCTAAAATACATGTAAGTTTTGGAAAATCATCAACAAAAGTTGGTGTGAATTCATGCAGTTTTCGTATAGAATGTTTGTATACTTGTATGAAAACATGGTATGTAATTTGTAAAAACGTATCTGTAAACTGAGTTTTGTAAATGTAAGGAATACGAGATCGCTAATGTTTCGCTAGGACATTAACATTTGTCATGACACAGGAAGCATCCAAACCATAGGTATTTTTCTGTCGATTTACGACTCGAGACACAAAAGCACTCTAGGTAGAACGTGGCCCGGAGTGTGGCTGCCTGAAACCCATTAGATCTAACCTTTTGTTCCACGGTCTAGATATATAGTTGATTAATGATGCTTATGACACCCCATTCGTCACATGATCTATGTGTCATTCCTTAGTTTTGTGTTCTACATACCATAGTACATGTATTTTCCTCAAGTTTTGAAAACAAGTAAAAGTTTAAAAGTAGGGACATGAACTCACTGTTTTGCGTATCTTGCGTCGTAAACTTCACCGGCTTTGTCGTGTAGGCGTCGCAACCTATAAGTATTCTATGTGCGTTAATCATTAGACTTGTAACATTCCATGTACAAGTCACCATCTTAAGTTTATATATTTGTCTTGTGTATGTTCATCGTTCGTGAGGGTCGTGCCCTTGTTTGTCGGGTCTCGCCCGTTCGTCGTGTTCTTGTATGTTGAATATGTATTGCTTACTTGTAAATATATATTTTACTTCCCAAAAATATATATTTGCTTATGTGATCGGTGAAGATCAATAAGGGGTAAAAATAAACTATATATTTAACTTATTCAAAATATGTTACTTATATTATTTTTCGAAAATAAATATAAGTATTTTGTTAAATAATATTTCCAATATTATTTTTGTGCAAGTATACTTAGGAAAGTATACTTGTATTTTTATGTAAATACTTGTGTATTTTACATTATTTGCCAAAAATCAATACTTTGATTCTTAATACTTTCCGGAATTATATTTCTTAAAAATAATATATTTTAAGACTTTTGTGAAATATATATATTTTGTTATGACTTATGCTTGTAAAATATATATTTATTTTTGTCATTTTTCCGATTTTGTATAATTCTTACTACTTGGTAATAGTTATATATATTTGTCCAAATATATATTTAAGTCCAAAATTTTCCATAAATTGTCCAAATCCAAGATGTGTTAAGGAATATATTTATACAAATATATTTTCTTGTATTTGTCCATATACCCTTTCATGGGTTATTTTGTATGAGTAATCTTGGGTATTTGTTATGTATTTTTATGTGTATTTTGTTGGTGATACTCCTTGGGAGTATTTTGTGACAACCCTCATAATTCCCTATATCCGTACAATTTATTAATGATAATTAAAGTGCTTGATGACTGTGTTGAATCATTTAACTGCGTTCTGATTTCTGTGTTATACTTACATGTGCTTGTTAACATACTAGTAGTGTGCAAAAAAGTTACTAAATAGTCCTGTGTGCTTTCCTAAGTGTTGAGAATTAAAAGTGTTACAAAAATATATATATAGGACACGTTACGGATTAATTAAGCACTTTAACGGAACAACACCGAACCGAACAACCGGACTTTACCCGAAACACAAAAATATTGTCAAACACATTGTTCTTATTTTTCTGAGCTAGTTAGGGTCCCCGAACACCCTAACACATCATATAATATATGACACACCATAATACACCAACTTAACACTTGAATTCTAACTAGCTTGCAACTAAACAATTGAAACCCAACTAGACCTACCCCCCCTAGCTTTAAGCTAGTGGTAAGTCTCTTAGATCTACTCATTTTACATCCTATGAAGGTGGTTAAAGTAAGAATCATAATGGTGAATGTGAAGAACATCAAGAACACTAAAGCACATAAAGTTAAAACCTAAACATAAGCTTTAAATATAAAGAGATCATGTTGTTTTGGTGATAAAGTGATGTTAATATGAAGTTGTTTTGATTCTTGTTGATTACCTGATGATTTGCTTGTTAATATTGATGTTTGATGTTGTTGTGATCACTAAACATGTTAACGGAATCAATCAAAAACGAATTAGAAAGCTAAAAGCTGAAAAACAGATTCTATCCAAGCTTTACAGCCAACTTCAGCTGGCTGTAAACAGGTCAATATTTAACAAAAAATGTATTTTCTGAAGTCTAGAATTATATATTATGAAATACGGTTCTAATGGCACTGGAATCGTAATTTTTGGACTTCGTTTGCTATTTTTAAAGTGTCGTTTTGTAACAGCAGCTAAAGCTGCATTTTTACTGCTGAAAATATGCGTTCTGTTTTCCGTCATAACTTGAATTCTGTGTAGAAATAGCTCATGAAACTTGTACTGTAAATGACCACTGAAGTTTTTGTAATCTTGCGATGAATTTTAAATAAATTATTCCATGGACTGCAGTCAGAAAAAGATAAATCTGAGTGCAGTCTGGAAAATGAATTTTAATAAAATATTGGTGATGAATTGGATCCCGAGATTTTTACACGATAATATTTGGATCGTTTAAGACCTTCTGTAAAAAGTTGGAAAATTTTGGAATAAGTTAACTATTTTATTAAAATCCCCGAAATCAGCCCAGTTTTGAATATAAAAGCTGAAATGACATAAGTAGTAATTTGCGTGTCTAAATGTCGAGTATGTTATCTGAGGATGATCTAACATGTTATATGTCAATGAAAGTAATATGTGCAATATCGTATGCTTGTTCTTGAGTAGCTATAGGTGGAATGTTTATATGAGCGTGAACTATTAAAGTGAATGCATGTTATGTAGTAAATACGTGTAGGAACTTTGTGCTCTATTTGAAAAGCACTAAATGACTAACTGGTAATCATATTAGGATGTGATTGACCGACCTTGACTGTTAGATATATTTGAGAATCTAACCAAGCAAACCGAGGTGAGTTCACACTTTCTACAAGGCATGGAATTCCCGGTGGTTTGGGAATGGGTTAAAGAATTAAAACTAAATCTACATATCCCCCTTGGGTAGATATGTACGGCCATCCTCCATAGGTAGGATGCCATTATTAATCCTACGAATTCTCCTTGTACAGAATACGTACGTTCGTCCTCCTTGGGTAGGACAACAACCTTAAAACTTACTAGACAAAACTCTATCATTCAGTCCCTCTTAATTATATCGACTTAATCGCCGAGGCCAATGGCGAGCGGGTCATTAGTTAATAGCGCTATTAGGTTTAACAAACCTCACACCGTGCCGGTCGGACGGGCGTGTACTAAGGGACTATGGCAAACTGTCAGTGATGATAGACACTGATGTAGGGCACTTTAATGTTCGTCAGTTGTCGATATGCATGGTCTAGTGGTTCACATGGGGAAAGCCCCCACTAATTATGGGTATGATTTGGGTAAAAAAAAGATCTGGTTAAACATACTTTCAACTATGGGGTAACCCCCACGGCATATAAGCCAACGAAAGTCAAACCACGTTTTTTTCAGAAACAACTTAAAACTAATCAACCAACCGTGAACTCACTCAACTTTGTTGTTGACTCATTGTTACATGCCTTACAGGTCGCTAGATGCTTATGGAGCTTGCACGAGGAAGAGGTTGTGGGATGCGGACTGTTATGTCCCATGCTTATTAATTAAACTTTATAAACTTATGGCACTTATGTTTTGGGTCTTAAAACTTGTGAACTACGAACTTATGTTTTGAACTTACGTTTTATGCTTCCGCTGTTAACTTAAAACTGGTTACTGTCATATGGTTATCAATCGTATTGTGGTTTGTCTGATTTACTTAATTACGTTGTTCAATATGATTGGTGGATCGATCCTGGTCATGTCACGCCTCCAAGCGGTGAAACTCCGCATGGTGGATTTTGGGGGTGTGACAGATTGGTATCAGAGCCATTGGTTATAGCGAACTTGGTTTTAAAAAGGGGAAATGCTTTTTGATAAAACCAGACTATAACCTGTACAGTGCTCAACGATCCACAACGACGCTTCGCTCCACGTGCAAGACTCAACATTCTAGGTGATATTATTTATGTTTATATATTACCTACTTGTTAGTTACATGGTACATTGTTCATAACATGCATTAGTTAATGTGATAATTGCTATTTGAACCTTGTGTGCTTACTCTCTTCTGTCACTCCACACTTACGCACTTTGCGACACCTTTCTTACGTGAGTTCCTTCAATGTGAAGATCATGAGTGGACGTCTCGACATGACCCAGGGTCAGTTGACAACCTTGATTAACGAACGGATTGTTGAAGCCTTAGCAACCCAATCAGGGAGTCAACCCCTGCACTCTCAAACACGCATGGGCACCTTCCGGGCGTTCTTGGAATGCAAACCTCCCACTTTCGATTGCACTGGAGGGGCAATTGGCCTTCTACGCTGGATCCGAAGAATTGAATATACATTCGAAGAAAGTGAAAGCCCTGGCTGACTTGGCTGACTTATGCCCTAACTTGTCACAACCCATATCTAGACGAATCAAGCTGTACCTTAGAGGATTAGTTTCGGAAATCCAAGGGTCTGTAATTGCGGCCAACCTTTCCACAATCCAGCAAGTCATTCGTTTGGCGCACCAACTCACCGATCAGGCGGTGGAAGAGGGCAAGCTGCCCAAGCGCGTTAGCACTACTGCTACTGGTGCTCCCAGCAATGACAAGCGCAAGTGGGATGGAAATTCGGGCAGGGGTCCCACTCCAGTTCAGTCCCAGTCCCAGCGGCGAAAGACAGATGAACAGGAGCCCCAGTCAGCAGTTTTCTGGAAATCAAGGTCAGGGTGGATACAGGGGAAATCACCCTAAGTGCAATCGATGTAGTTTGCACCACACCGGGCCGTGCAACAAAGATCGTTGTCAGAGATGTAACAAGCCTGGATATAAAGCCAGAGATTGCAGGAGCTCACGTCCTGCGAATCAGAATCGGCAACAGCAGCCACAAGCTCCCCAGAACCAACAGCAACACCAGCAGGGTAATAAGGGATGCTTCCAGTGCGGTGCTGGGGGTCACTTCAAGAGACACTGTCCACAGCTGAATCAGAATCAGAGCAACAATCAGGGCAACAGGAACAATAACGGAGAAAATAAGGACAACTGCAGGACTGGTGAGCATGAGTTCCTGAATAGACAAGAGGAAGAAAGAAACAACCCCAACGTTGTGGCGGGTAAATTCCTACCAGACAATTTCTTTGTTTCTATTTTAGTTGATTCGAGTGCCGATGTTAGATATGTGTTCCTAAGAGTTAGTCAGGTGCTTAAGCGTACCCCATTACTCTTAAAACACCAAACATGTTGTAAAACTAGCTAATGGTGAAAGTCTTAAGGGCACACACACAATTAAGGGTTGTAACCTCGTCTTAGCTGGTCAAACCTTCTCTATCGACCTTATTCCTATCGTCTGGGTAGTGTTGACGTTGTTATTGGGACGGATTGGTTATCTCAACCCCAAGCGAAAATTCTTTGCAACGAGAAGATCGTTCGTATTCCTCGTTCTGGTAAAGAACCTCTCATGATTCATGGCAACAAGAGTGGTGCTGTTGTGGGCATCATCTCTTTCCTTAAGGTCCAGAAGTGTTTACGAAAGGGCCACACTGCTATCCTAGCCCTCGTTTCTGATACATCCTTGGAAGAAAGGAAGGTAGAAGACATTCCTATTGTACGTGATTTTCCTGAGTTATTTCCTGAGGAATTGCCTGGTCTTCCGCCTCATCATCAAGTTGAGTTTCAAATCGAGCTAGCTCCTGGAGCAGCGCCCATAGCTCGAGCACCTTGTCGTTTAGCTCCATCAGAACTCGAAGAACTATCCACGCAATTACAAGAACTCTTGGAAAAGGGTTTCATACGTCCTAGCTCTTCGCCTTGGGGAGCTACAGTGTTATTCGTGAAGAAGAAAGACGGTACCTTCAGAATGTGTATCGACTACCGTGAACTCAACAAGGTGACCGTGAAGAATCGATATCCCCTTCCACGCATTGATGATTTGTTCGACCAGTTGTAAGGGTCGAGTTATTACTCTAAGATTGATTTGAGATCGGGCTACCATCAGATGAGAGTCTGAGAGGAGGACGTCTCCAAAACAGCGTTTAGAACCCGTTACGACCATTACGAGTTTCTAGTTATGCCTTTCAGATTAACGAATGCACCTACGGTCTTCATGGATCTCCTGAACCGAGTGTGCAAACCTTAACTGGATAAATTTGTCATAGTCTTCATCGACGACATCCTGCTCTATTCTAAGAGTCAGGAGGAACACGAGCGACACCTGAGACTTATTTTGGAACATCTTCGAACAAAGCAGTTGTATGCCAAGTTTTCGAAATGTGACTTCTGGCTTCGCGAAGTCCACTTTCTACGCCATGTGGTAAACAAGGATGGAATTCATGTTGGCCCATCCAAGGTAGACTCGATCAAGAACTGGCCTGCACCCCGTACACCAATAGAAATCCGCCAATTCTTGGGTTTGGCAGGATACTACAGAAGATTCATCAAGGATTTCTCAAAGATTGCGCAACCTCTCACTTCACTGACTCAGAAGGGTGTCACCTATCGTTGGGGTGATGCACGGGAGTCCGCATTTCAGCATTTAAAAGAAAGACTTTGTAGCGCGCCTATCCTCTCATTGGCTGAAGGCACAGATGATTTCATGGCTTATTGCGACGCTTCCATCCAAGGACTTGGTTACGTGTTGATGCAATGTGACAAGGTCATTACCTACGCATCGTGCCAACTTAAAGTTCACGAAAGGAACTACACTACGCACGACTTGGAATTGGGAGTAGTTGTCTTCGCGCTTAAGATATGGAGACATTACCAGTACGGTACCAAGTGAACCATTTACACCGATCACAGGAGTCTCGAGCATATCTTCAAGCAAAAGGAGTTAAACATGCGACAACGTCGATGGGTCAAACTCTTGAATGATTACAAATGTGCGATCAAGTACCATCCGGGCAAAGCCAATGTTGTGGCCGACGCCCTCAGTCGAAAGGACACTATACCTAAGCGTGTACGTGCGTTACTGCTTACCATCCAATCTAGTCTTCCTGCTCAAATTCGTGACACTCAGGTTGAAGCATTGAAAGCAGAAAACATCAGGGCTGAGTCCCTGCGAGGTTCGAGGCAGCGGTTAGAACAAAAGGAAGACGACGCCTACTTTGTAACAGGGCGCATCTGAGTTCCACTTTATGGCAACTTACGCGAGCTTGTGATAGATGAAGCACACAAGTCTCGTTATTCAGTACATCCTGGTTCAGACAAGATGTACCATGATCTCAAGACTACATACTGGTGGCCTGGTATGAAAGCCCACATAGCAACCTACATTAGCAAATGTTTGACTTGTGCGAGAGTCAAGACCGAATATCAGAAACCATCAGGCCTACTACACAACCAAAGATCCCGAAATGGAAATGGGAGCAAATTTCCATGGATTTGTTACCGACCTGCCTAGATCTCAATGCGGAAATGATACCATTTGGGTGATCGTGGATCGACTGACCAAGTCTGCACATTTTCTGGCTATCAAGGAAACGGATAAGTTTTCTACCCTAGCAGACATCTATCTAAAGGAAGTAGTATCAAGGCACGGAGCTCCAACCTCTATCATTTCTGATCGTGATGCGCGTTTTACCTCTGAACTGTGGCAAGCTATACACAAGTCCTTTGGCTCGCGTTTAGATATGAGCATCGCTTATCACCCACAGATGGATGGACAATCTGAATGCACCATCCAAACCCTTGAAGACATACTTAGGGCATGTGTAATCAATTTTGGTAATGGCTGGGAAAAGCACCTCCCGCTAGTGGAGTTTTCGTATAACAACAGCTACCACATCAGCATCCAGGCCGCTCCGTTTGAGGCATTGTACGGACGGAAATGCCGATCACCTCTTTGTTGGGCAGAGGTTGGCGACAGTCAAATCACTGGCCCAGAACTTGTAGTAGATACAACCGAGAAGATTGCTCAGATACGACAACGAATGGCGGCAGCTCGTGACCGTCAGAAAAGCTATGCTGATAAGCGAAGAAAACCACTCGAGTTCCAGGTTGGGGATCGAGTGCTACTCAAAGCCTCACCTTGGAAAGGTGTGGATTGTTTTGGCAAACGAGGCAAACTCAATCCGCGTTACGTCGGACCGTTTGAAATCATTGAGAAAATTGGCAAAGTCGCTTACAAATTGAATCTACCGGCATAACTTAGCGGAGTTCACAATGTGTTCCATGTGTCAAATCTGAAGAAGTGTCTGTCAGATGAGACCCTCATAGTTCCCTTAAAGGAGCTCATAATCGACAACCAGTTGCGATTCATCGAGGAACCAGTAGAGATTACTAATTGAGATGTTAAGATTCTCAAGCATACCAGAATACCTCTTGTCCGAGTTCGTTGGGATTCCCGTCGTGGCCCAGAGTATACCTGGGAACGAGAAGACCAAATGAAACTAAAGTATCCCCAGCTGTTTAAGAAAAGTGCAACCACTACTGAGGCTGAAGCTACTGCAGAATTTCGGGACGAAATTCCAAATCAACGGGGGGATGACGTGACACCCCAGGAAAACCAGGAAACCAACGCAACATAACTAGCTTCCTCAGTAACCACGAGCTAAATTTTGAGACAAAATTTTCTTAACAGGGGGAGAATGTGACAACCCTCATAATTCCCTATATCTGTACAATTTATTAATGATAATTAAAGTGCTTGATGACTGTGTTGAATCATTTAACTGCGTTCTGATTTCTGTGTTATACTTACATGTGCTTGTTAACATACTAGTAGTGTGCAAAAAAGTTACTAAATTGTCATGTGTGCTTTCCTAAGTGTTGAGAATTAAAAGTGTTACAAAAATATATATATATAGGACACGTTACGGATTAATTAAGCATTTTAACGGAACAACACCGAACCGAACAACCGGACTTTACCCGGAACACAAAAATATTGTCAAATACATTGTTCTTATTTTTCTGAGCTAGTTAGGGTCCCCGAACACCCTAACACACCATATAATATATGACACACCATAATACACCAACTTAACACTTGAATTCTAACTAGCTTGCAACTAAACAATTGAAACCCAACTAGACCTACCCCCCCCCCCAACCGGTTATGAAACATGGGAATCCCCCATGATTTTCTTAAATTGTTTAAGTGATATGTAGTGTACTTTAGGGGGCATAAGACCTAGAGGATAAAGAGATGTTGGAAGTTGATTATATAAACCCTTGGATCTTCATAACCTTCATTCATTCACCAACTCAACTTCAACTTTCCTTCTCTCTTCTCCCCTGGTTTCGGCCGACCACCACACCACACACCACCACCATCACTTGATCATCTTCAAGCATTCTAAGGCCATACATTGGTGTTAGAAGGCATACAATGAAGCTCGGTGTATTCATAAGTTGAAGGACCTCGCTTATCTTCTTTTATCCAACACTTTTCTTCACTTGAACTCTCCTAGCTTTAAGCTAGTGGTAAGTCTCTTAGATCTACTCATTTTACATCCTATGAAGGTGGTTAAAGTAAGAATCATAATGGTGAATGTGAAGAACATCAAGAACACTAAAGCACATAAAGTTAAAACCTAAACATAAGCTTTAAATATAAAGAGATCATGTTGTTTTGGTGATAAAGTGATGTTAATATGAAGTTGTTTTGATTCTTGTTGATTACCTGATGATTTGCTTGTTAATATTGATGTTTGATGTTGTTGTGATCACTAAACATGTTAACGGAATCAATCAAACACGAATTAGAAAGCTAAAAGCTGAAAAACAGATTCTGTCCAAGCTTTACAGATTCTGTCCAAGCTTTACAGCCAACTTCAGTTGGCTGTAAATAGGTCAATATTTAACGAAAAATGTATTTTCTGAAGTCTAGAATTATGTATTACGAAATACGGTTCTAATGGCACTGGAATCGTAATTTTTGGACTTCGTTTGCTATTTTTAAAGTGCGTTTTGTAACAGCAGCTAAAGCTGCATTTTTACTGCTAAAAATATGCGTTCTGTTTTCCGTCATAACTTGAATTCTGTGTAGAAATAGCTAATGAAACTTGTACTGTAAATGACCACTGATGTATGTGTAATCCTCCCACTGGAATTTCGTAAATCGGGCTTGCGATGAATTTTAAATAAATTATTCCGTGGATTGCAGTCAGAAAAAGATAAATCTGAGTGCAGTCTGGAAAATGAATTTTAATAAAATATTGGTGATGAATTGGATCCCGAGATTTTTACACAATAATATTTGGATCGTTTAAGACCTTTTGTAAAAAGTTGGGAATTTTTTGAACAAGTTAACTATTTTATTAAAATCCCCGAAATCAGCCCAGTTTTGAATATAAAAGCTGAAATGACATAAGTAGTAATTTGCGTGTCTAAATGTCGAGTATGTTATCTGAGGATGATTTAACATGTTATATGTCAATGAAAGTAATATGCGCAATATCGTATGCTTGTTCTTGAGTAGCTATAGGTGGAATGTTTATATGAGCGTGAACTATTAAAGTGAATGCATGTTATGTAGTAAATACGTGTAGGAACTTTGTGCTCTATTTGAAAACCACTAAATGACTAACTTGTAATCATATTAGGACGTGATTGACCGACCTTGACTGTTAGCTATATTTGAGAATCTAACCGAGCAAACCGAGGTGAGTTCACACTTTCTACAAGGCATGGGATTCCCGGTGGTTTGGGAATTTGTTAAAGAATTAAAACTAAATCTACATATCCCCCTTGGGTAGATATGTACGGCCATCCTCCATAGGTAGGATGCCATTTTAATCCTACGAATTCTCCTTGTGCAGAATACGTACGTTCGTCCTCCTTGGGTAGGACAACAACCTTAAAACTTACTAGACAAAACTCTATCATTCAGTCCCTCTTAATTATATCGACTTAATCGCCGAGGCCAATGGCGAGTGGGTCATTAGTTAATAGCGCTATTAGGTTTAAAAAACCTCACACCGTGCCGGTCGGACGGGCGTGTACTAATGGACTATGGCAAACTGTCAGTGATGATAGACACTGATGTAGGGCACTTTAATGGTCGTCAGTTGTCGATATGCATGGTCTAGTGGTTCACATGGGGAAAGCCCCCACTAATTATGGGTATGATTTGGGTAAAAAAAAAAGATCTGGTTAAACATACTTTCAACTATGGGGTAACCCCCACGGCATATAAGCCAACGAAAGTCAAACCACGTTTTTTCAGAAACAACTTAAAACTAATCAACCAACCGTGAACTCACTCAACTTTGTTGTTGACTCGTTGTTACATGCCTTACAGGTCGCTAGATGCTTATGGAGCTTGCACGAGGAAGAGGTTGTTGTGGGATGCGGACTGTTATGTCCCATGCTTATTAATTAAACTTTATAAACTTATGGCACTTATGTTTTGGGTCTTAAAACTTGTGAACTACGAACTTATGTTTTGAACTTACGTTTTATGCTTCCACTGTTAACTTAAAACTGGTTACTGTCATATGGTCACCAATCGTATTGTGGTTTGTCTGATTTACTTAATTACGTTGTTCAATATGATTGGTGGCTCGATCCTGGTCATGTCACGCCTCCAAGCGGTGATACTCCGCATGGTGGATTTTGGGGGTGTGACATACTTAGTGTACTTTTATGCTCCTAATACACTACTACATATAATACACATAATATACACTTAGCACAAAATTTGGTGATCACTAAATATATATATTTTCCTAAAAATATACATACTTAATATTGATTTTAACTTGAAGAAATCCTTATTTCTTAGTTTGTAATTTTGTACAAAAATTAGGAAACCTTGATAAATATTTTTAGATGAATTTTTGGGGAATAAGTTTCATCAAAACTTATACTTTTCTAAGTGTCAATATTTTATAAAAATTTTGACATAGTTTCCCCTAAAAATGGAGGTTTCCCATGTTTTCAAAACATGAGTTTATTTTCTTTTCATCATCAAAACAATTTCCAACAATTTTCACAAGTAACATACACTAACTTTTATCATGTAAAACCTTATGATGAACTTGATTTTTGTTAAAAATGTGCAGTCTTTTAGATCTACACTTTACATATAAGGATCTTACAAAAACAAGTGTTCTTGTTAATTTTAAACAAACTTTTTATGAAACTTTAACTTACTAACTAAACCATCCATGAGTTTTAGGGTTTCAAAGTCTTGAAAAACATGTTCTAAAACTATTCTTATGCTCATTTAAAAGATCTTTATGTTTAGAATCATGTTTCATCATGGATCTTCCAAGATCCATGCTTAACATACTTGAATCTTTCATAAATAAGCATCTTGATGGACCTTTTACAAACTTTTCATGGATTTTAGTTTCAAAAGTTAACTTTACATAAACTTAGTTAGTTCAAAAACACAAAATCATGCTTCAAAAATCATTTTTCATGTTTACATAAAGGTTTCACAAGTTCATCTTCAAGTTTAACCATGGATCTTTCAAGATCCATGCTTAAACTTGTTAGATCTAAGCTTCTAACAAGCTTTAACATGATAGATCTAAACATAAACACAAGATTCAACAACAACAACTTCATCACAAATGTTATGGATGAAATTCTGAGCCCATATCCTGACTTTGTATCTTGATTTTTTATTAGTTGTATATGATCAGGATACCGGATCAGGATACCGATCAGGATACCCTATCAGGATACCGGGCCAGGATATTGATAATATCCTGAGGCAGTATCCTGACTATTACTAACGATTGGCTTGTAAAACGTTGGTTGCAAGGTACCAACGTTAAAAGACTTGATCTACCTGAAGATTCGCTCAAGGTGGTTGAAAAATGGACGTTGATGGTGGAAGAATGGGTCTTGTAACGGTCAGAAAGGCATATTCCACGAGAATATCGGATGTTGGTCAATGTTATTGACATTGTAACGGTTATATGAGCTGAAGACCCGGTTTTGTAGTCAATAAGCACGTGGAAAACGAGTAGAAGCAGCCCCCAACGTTCAGAATGGAATATTCCAAAGTATCCCGGAATAATAGGATAGTTTGTTGGTTTCTTTTACTATAAAAGGGATTGATCGGATCATAGGTAGACACAACTTTTTCCACTCACTTTCGTACACACTTTCTTTCACACACTTTGCTCTCTAGCTACTAGCAATCACTACACACCAACACTTGTAATCAAATCACGTTGTAACACCTAGTTGATCCGCATCATATCCTCCACTGTATCCTGATATTTGAAGTAATAGAAGAACAAGGCAGCTGCGATTGTCAGCTCCCGAGGTTTTATGCCGGCGATCTAGATTGATCAAGGGCTTTCCTCGTATATCCGGTGTCACCCTTTACCTTTTTTGCTCATTGTTTGATCATAGATACAGCTCTATATCCTGAGCCGTATCCTGAAACTGTTTTTACAATTAACTTGATTAACATATTTTCGACACTCATTTCTAGCACACTACCTCACTTAACTAATTTGATCACTTAATTGCTTCGGTAATTTTTGACCAAAACCATTTGGCGCCCACCGTGGGGCAAGTGGTGCTCTCTTTACTAAAAATTTTTGTGAAATCGTTAATCGGTTTTTTGTTTTCAAAACTTTTTGCCACATCATTTACAATGGCCTCTAGATCAAACATGAGCTCTTCCACCGTGTCGGCTACAATTTCCGCAACTATTGGCTCGATGCTTCCACCACCTCCTCCAAGGATTCCAGCTTCTTCATTTACTCAAGATGTTATCCCTACTCGGAGTGTTCAGGAATCTGCTCCCATTTTAGCTTCTAATGATGAAATTCTAACCTTGTTTGGAAGTGTGCAAGAACAAATGAGGCAGCAACAGGAAACAAACCAAATGCTGTTGAAGGAAATACAACTCCTGAAGTCTGGCTCGAGCAGATCTGCTGAGGATATCGTCACTCCCTTATAACCCAGAACTTTGAACTTCAGTTCGGCTGTGTATACTGAAGATAATATGGGGGAATATTGTGCCTAACTATTCCCAGAATCATACTCCTGAAATACCCTCCTCGATCAGGATGTCAACTGTGAGGAGCTCAGGATATGCTTCAGGATATGGCCAGAATCCTCAGACTGGTAACATGTCAAATAATAATATTCATGCTACTAATAATGGAGGATCTTTGTAGGATGCAGTTATGACGTCAACATTTACTAGGGAGCTTCAGAAATTGAAGGACATGATATCCAGTGTACATGGAGTGGTCCAGCCAATTCCGGAAGTGTCCCAAGATAACCACAGGATATGTCGTTTCGCACATCCTATCTGTGATGCTGAGATCCCGAAGAGATTTCAAACCCCTAACATGAGGCTGTGTGATGGGATGACGGATCCTGAGGAGCATATTGCCCAGTATAGGGAGACTCTACAGCCCAGGATGCTGAACTTTAGTTCAGCAACATTTACCGAGAATAATCAAGGCAACATGATACCAAGTCAGTCCCGGAGCGACATGCTGGAGATACCATCGTCCGCCAGGATATCGACCGTGAGGGATCCGGGATATGATCCAGGATATGGCCCAGGATATGGCAAAAGTCAATAGGCTGGTAACATGTTTGCCAATATCAGTATCCCTGCTACTAATAATTATGATTCTTTGCAGGATATAGGTGTAACACCAGCATTGACCAGGGAACTTCAAAAATTGAAGGATATGATATCAAGCGTTCCTGGAGTTGTGCAGCCTATACCGGAAGTATCTCAGGATAGTCACAGGATATCCTGATTTGCTCATCCAATTTGTGATGCTGAAATTCCACAAAGATTCCAGACTCCCAGCATGAAGTTGTATGATGGGATGACAGATCCTGAGGAGCATATTGCCCAGAATAGGGATAGTATGGAAATAAATCCTATCCTACCAGAACTTAAGGAAGCATGCTTATACAAAGGCTTCGGTTCAACTTTAACAGGATCGGCCTTAAAATGGCTTTTAAATGTTCCACCTTATTCAATTACATCATTTTCTTATTTAGTTAATTTGTTTATCAGTCAATTTTCTTGTAGCAGGAGCTTTGAGATACTAACAAGTGATCTTTACAGGATAACACAAGGATCACAAAAATCCCTAAGGGATTATGTTAACAAATTTAGTAGAGAATCCCTGGATATCCCGAACCTTGATATTGCTACGGCAGTACAAGCGTTCAAAATGGGGTTACGGAAGGATTGTCAACTTTATCAGGATCTTGTAATGAATCCTTGTAGGAATTTAGATGAAGCTCGGAATAGGGCTTTGAGATACATAAGGCTTGAAGATGATAAGAAAATGCATGAGAGGATGAAAACATCTTCAACATATGAATTGACGAATAGGAAGTCGGAATCTTCCTACAAACAGTATTGTTCAAAGCCATATGCTAAGAACGATAATAAGAAAGTGAATACTGTTGAAGACGAGGATCCTGAAGAATATCCTGAAATCCCAGAGTATTGTTTTTCTGTAAATGTTCCTGAGTTAATGTATGCTATGCAGGGACTGGGGGACAAAGCTAGGTGGCCAAAAAAGAATCCAAGGAATACAGGTTGGAAGGATAAATCTAAATGATGTGCCTTCCATGAAGACTTTGGGCATATGACAGATGATTCCATTGCCCTGAAGAAAGAAATAAGCTATCTGCTGAGCAAAGGATATCTGAAGGATCTTCTGGGAAGAAAGAAGAATAAGGGTCAGGATACTGGGAAGGATCCTGAATGAGCAGCATCACCTCCTGCAAATACCAAGATAATTAACTTTATTTCAGGAGGATCTGATATCTGTGGGACCTCTTATTCTGCAGCAAAAAAGACATGCAAAAGAGGCTAAGGCAGAAAGGGGAGATAAGCCAACCAGGATGTCAACCCTCACAACTGATAAAGTGATCACGTTCGGCAGTGATGACAGGGATACTGTCCAGGATCCTCACCATGATGCTTTGGTAATAACTTTATATGTTGCTAATGATTTTGTGCGCAGGATACTGGTGGATAATGGCAGCTCCATCAACATAATTCAGCTGGAAACACTGAGGAGGATAAATATATCCCCGATGGATATTACTTCGAAATCCACTGTGCTTGTTGGGTTCAGTGGAGAAGCCAGGAGTACCGTGGGAGAAATAAAGTTGCATGTGTATGTTGAAGGGGTCAACTCAATGCAACGCTTCTGTGTCATGGACTCCTTATCTTGCTACAATATTATATTGGGTAGGCCATGGATCCATGACATGAAGGCTGTGCCATCGACTTATCATCAGTGCATCAAGATCCCTACCCCTTGGGGGGTTGTCAAAGTTGATAGTGATCAGCAGGAGGCGAAGGAGTGTTACTCATCCTCGATGAAATCCTCAACCAAGCCCAATGCAGCATAGCAATTAAAGATACGAGCCCAGGATATCGCGGAGTGTTCAGAGCAGGATGTTAAGAAAATTATCCTGGACCAGGATAGTCCAGATATCTTGGTGGAACCAATATCCCTCAGAATATTGATGAACAACTTACTAATTTTTTGAAATGCAGGATATCCACGTTTGCATGAAAACACGAAGACATGACAGGATTCCAGCAAATCCAAATGGAACCTTCGGGCCAGGAGGATGCTGCTTTCATGACACCAACAGGTATTTATTGTTATACTGCTATACCTTTCGGTTTGAAAAATGCAGGTGCAACATACCAGAGATTGGTGAACATGATGTTCAAAGACAAGCAAGCTGGGGGACACCATGGAGGTATACATCGACGATATGGTGGTAAAATCAAAAAAGGTTGAGGATCACCTCCAGGATATTAAGGGAGCATTTGATATCCTGGATCAGTATAACATGAAACTAAATCTTGCTAAGTGTCATTTTGGAGTGGGGGCAGGAAAGTTTCTAGGATATATGGTGACCAAAAGAGGAATAGAGGCAAGCCCGGAGCAGATTAAAGTCATCTTGGATATCAAATCACCTTCAAATATGAAGGATGTTCGACGGTTAATAGGGCGAGTTGCAGCATTGAACAGATTTATCTCAACATCCTCCGAGAAACGCAAGGAATTTTATGATATCCTGAAGAAAAACAAGAAGTTCGAATGGGGAGAGAAGCATGAAGCAGCCCTGCAGGATTTGAAGCAGTATCTCTCAACTGCACCTCTATTGATGAAGCCTGAGAATGGTGAACCACTGTCCCTATACCTCGCAGTATCAGGGAATGCTGTAAGTGTCGTCCTTATAAAGGATCATGAAGGTCAGCAATATCCTGTCTATTATGTTAGCAAAAGTTTATTAGATGCTGAAACTAGATATTCTCATTAGCCTTAGTGATGGCATCGACAAAGCTTAGATATTACTTTGAAACACATAGGATTCATGTTAAAACCAATTATCCTGTTAAAAATGTGCTTAGGAAACCTGAGATGTCGGGTAGAATGGCTAAATGATCAGTAAACTTAAGTGCATATGATCTAATATATGAACCTAGAAATGCCATAAAATCACAGGCTCTAGCTGACTTTGTGGCTGATTTCAGTAGTGACATTCAGGATGAGGTAGATCTAGAAGTACAACAATTAGGAAAATCCTCAGGATCCTGGACATTATATACTTATGGTGCATCTAATGTGAGAGGTGTAGGATTGGGTATACTACTAAAATCGCCACAGGGGGACATACTACCCCAGGCTATTAAATGTGAATTTTCTGCTACCAATAATGAAGATGAGTATGAAGCTCTGATAGCAGGATTAGAATTGGCTAGAAATATGAATATTAGATGTTTACAAGTGTATGTTGATTCCCTGTTGATTACTAACCATTTCAATGAATCTTATGCAGTAAAAGGTGAAAGGTTAACTGAATATCTTGAAATTGTTGAAAAATTAGCAAGATATCTCGAAATCTTTACACTTGAACAGGTACCAAGAGAAAAGAATGCTGGAGCTGATGCTCTAGCAAACTTAGGATCTATTGTCAGGATACCAGAGGGAACTCAGATACCAATAGTGCACATCTTGTATCCTGCAATAGAACATTTTAAATCTCAAGATAAAGAAGTAGCATGTATCCAGGATCCTGGTGATGGATATCCTGAGAAGGATCCTGAATCCTGGATGAATCCAATTGTGAAGTATCTTCAAGAAGGAGATATTCCAAAGAAAGCAAATCCTAAGACTTTTAGGATAAAGGTATCTCGTTTTACTATTATAAATAATATTTTGTATAAGAAATCCCTTGCAGGTCCGTACCTAAGGTGCTTGGAAGATCCTGAAACCAAGGAAGTACTTCAGGATATACACGAAGGAGACTGTGGCAACCATACTGGGGGCAGATCTCTGTTCTCGAAGGTGTTGAGAACAGGATATTACTGGACGACCATGAGAAAGGATGTCGCAGAATATGCTCGAAGATGCGATGCATGTCAAAGACATGACAACATCCTGCATCAGCCGGGAGAACCATTATATCCTATCGTATCCCCTTGGCTGGTCATGAAGTGGGGGATGGACATAATAGGAAAGTTGCCAAAAGCTCCAGGAGGGAAAGTCTTTATGCTAACAATGACTGACTATTTTTCTAAATGGATGGACATATTGAAGCATTTGTCCAAGTTAGAGACCAAGAGGTGGTATCCTTCATAAAGAGAAATATCCTGACCAGGTTTGGAGTACCATCCGAGATAATCTGTGACAATGGTTCTCAATTCATAAGTAAGAGGACTACTGACTTTTGCAAAAGTTGGGGAATCAAAATGATCACGTCTACTCTAGTACATCCTCAAGCAAATGGACAGGCTGAATCCTCGAACAGGATAATTGTCAACAACTTGAAGAAGAGGTTGGGAGCTAAGAAAGGAAGATGGGCAGAAGAACTACCATTTGTCCTATGGGCTGATAGAACAGCTGTGAAGAATGCTACTAGGCAAACCCCATTTTCTTTGGTGTTTGGGGCAGAAGCGGTAATCCCAACGGAAATGATGATACCTACGGCAAGATCCAATCTCCAGTATCCTGAGCAGAATCCTGAAGCCATGTGCCAAGAATTAGACACTGTGGATGAGACAAGAGATGCAGCGAAGCTAAGGATGGCAACATATCAACAGAGGATATCCAGAGCATATAACAAGAATCTAAGGACTAGAAGGTTTCAAGTTGGAAATTGGGTACTAAGGAATGCTTTTCAGAATACTATTAATCTTGCTGATGGAAAGTTAGAAGGACCTTATGAGATTGAATCGGAATCCGGAAAAGGAGCATACCGGCTTAAGAATATGGAGGGGGATATACTACCAAGATCCTGGAATGCTATACATCTCAAAGCCTATTTCAAGTGAGTTTAGAATTTAATTTCTAACTCGGGATGGTATGAATTCTATCTCTTTTAAATATAATTCTATTTTATTTGAACCCAATACTGACTTAAGCATCGGAGAGGTGCTAGCCAGGCTAACACCCACTTTAGTTTAAGGTTGTTTTGCAGTATATGCCTCGGGATATAGCTCCAGGATATGCACTCATGATACTTCGAAAGATTAGAGGATTGGCCCCCTCTCTCACGTTTAAGGGATCCTGATCCCTTCACAGGTTTAAAGGTATTCACCTTTCTCACGAATTGGGTTTAAACACCCCGCTTGGAGCGCAAGTTATCCAGGGATAGTTCAAGGTGGCGGGACCAGTTCATGTAAAAGTGGCTGACAATTTCGTTACTGTTGGCTATACCCTGGATCCTTAAGGTATATGAGGATTGATCACCCTCTCTCGCGAAAGGGTATTTTCATACTCTCTAAGGTTTAAAGGTTTTCACCTTTCTAAGTCTTGGAGTTTATACACTCCCACCTGTAGCGCACGAAAACAAGAGTGTTTTCACACTCTTCTAAGGTTTAAAGGTTTTCACCTTTCTAAGTTTTGGGGTTTCCACACCCTCGCCTGTAGCGCACGAAACGTGGGTAAAATCCCCAGTAAAACTCAAAGACTTAAAGGTTTTCACCTTTTCAAGTCTTGAGGTTCTTATACTCCGACTTAAATGCCTGGAAAATGGGTTTAGTCCCAATAAAATACAAAGTTTTTGGATAATCCCAAAGTATATTTTCAAAAAACATAATCATTTACGAGTCTACATAAATTTTTGAAAAAAGATTGCTAAGTTTAAACAACTGGTTGAAGAATTGCTAAAGGATCATATCCCGGTACAACATACTGGTCCTGCACAGACAGGGGACATCCGTGATGGAACATGACGTATGCTGATACTATATCCTACTGGGGACATTTATGCTGGAGCGAGAAGGAAACCTATGCCAACATTATATCCCACTGGGGACATTGCGAATGATTCAAAGGTTATTGCCTAGGTGTTTCTGGTATGGATTCTTACTTTTCTTAAGTTTGAAGGCCTTATCTGAGTAAGTTAAGTTTTTATGAAAATTTGTATTTAACTAAGTTTTTGTCAAACATTTTGAACAAAGGGGACAAAGCAATTAAGTATCATACCAGTATCCTGATCAGGATATTCAGAACAAATTTTTCAAAATAACATATAACACGAAGATAAGTTCGAAAAGGTTAGTTTATTGTTATTGGTCCAAAAAATTGTATTCTTCGTTTCATCTCAAAAAGAGACCCATTCACCGAGAACACAATTAAGTTTTTAAAGCATATTTACATAAACAGTTGAAGGCTTCGTCCTGAAAACACAGGATCCCTCCACCTTCAACTGTTAAACTATTCTACTTGCAGGAAATTAAAATTGTTCTAAGTGCAGGACGACCAGATAATTTAGACCCTACAAAATATAAGTATCACTAAAGACAAACTAACCAGGATACAGGTTCAGTATATGTGTACGGGATACAGGATCTGGATACTTACCTTATTAGGGAAGGAGATTATGGGCTTGATGGATTCCATGAAGCCAAGGTCACCATAAGAGAAACCTTCGGCAGCAGCAGCAGAGGGCTTAGAGCTGATGGCAACATATGGCTCCTTTTTCACCAAGGTAGGCCTAGAAAAGCTGTCAAGCTCCTCTGGATCAAAAGTAGCAGGGTCCTTGATGGAATCTGCGTAAAAGGGAGTAATTCTAATTTCATTACATGATAGCATTCTGAAGTAACCAAACCTATGCACGAATATTTAAAACATATATCCTTACCAGACATGTTGGAATGACTTAAAAATATATCCGTTGGAATCGGGATATCCAACAGTTATATTTTTGGGGACAATTGTTATGGGTGAAATTCTGAGCCCATATCCTGACTTTGTATCTTGATTTTTTATTAGTTGTATATGATCAGGATACCGGATCAGGATACCGATCAGGATACCGTATCAGGATACCGGGCCAGGATATTGATAATATCCTGAGGCAGTATCCTGACTATTACTAACGATTGGCTTGTAAAACGTTCGTTGCAAGGTACCAACGTTAAAAGACTTGATCTACCTGAAGATTCGCTCAAGATGGTTGAAAAATGGACGTTGATGGTGGAAGAATGGGTCTTGTAACGGTCAGAAAGGCATATTCCGCGAGAATATCGGATGTTGGTCAATGTTATTGACATTGTAACGGTTATATGAGCTGAAGACCCGGTTTTGTAGTCAATAAGCACGTGGAAAACGAGTAGAAGCAGCCCCCAACGTTCAGAATGGAATATTCCAAAGTATCCCGGAATAATAGGATAGTTTGTTGGTTTCTTTTACTATAAAAGGGATTGATCGGATCATAGGTAGACACAACTTTTTCCACTCACTTTCGTACACACTTTCTTTCACACACTTTGCTCTCTAGCTACTAGCAATCACTACACACCAACACTTGTAATCAAATCACGTTGTAACACCTAGTTGATCCGCATCATATCCTCCACTGTATCCTGATATTTGAAGTAATAGAAGAACAAGGCAGCTGCGATTGTCAGCTCCCGAGGTTTTATGCCGGCGATCTAGATTGATCAAGGGCTTTCCTCGTATATCCGGTGTCACCCTTTACCTTTTTTGCTCATTGTTTGATCATAGATACAGCTCTATATCCTGAGCCGTATCCTGAAACTGTTTTTACAATTAACTTGATTAACATATTTTCGACACTCATTTCTAGCACACTACCTCACTTAACTAATTTGATCACTTAATTGCTTCGGTAATTTTTGACCAAAACAACAAACATCAAACATCACTAAAATCACTTGTTTTCCTTTAGGTTATGTTAGATCTTCACATCTTCATCATTTAAAGTTTAGTTTTTTAGATGCTGTGACTTGTACAAGACACTAACATGAAGTAAAATAGAGTTTAGCATGCTTACTACTAGCTCTAATGGCTAGGGAAGTGGCTCAACAAAGAAGGTGATGAAGAATGATGAAAGTGAGGGGTTAAAAGCTCCACACGATGGTCATTTCACTTCTTGTGCTCCAAACCTTCTTAGATCATCCTTGTGCACCCTTGTATACCCTTAGATTGCTTGGTTTAGAAGTGAAAATGAAGATGTATGTGTGTGTGTTAATGGCCGAGAGTTAGAGGGAGTGGGAGGAAGATGATGAAGTTTGAAAGTATGGAAATGGTCTTGTTTTACATCTAAAGGTTCTTTATAACAATCTTCCAACAAGTGTTTATCCAAGAGTCTATGTGTTCCATATCTAGAGCACATTGTGAATTTTTTAAAGGGAAAGGTGGTGGGGACCACCTTGGGCCGGTTACAACATGAGGGGGGGGGGGGTAAAGTGCAAAATCTTGGAAGTTGAGGGTTATAAGTGTAAGTTAGAAGGTTTATGTAATATTAAGTGTGTTTATGTGTTTTTATGATTTTTAAGGTGTTTTATCACCAATACTAGCTTTATAACATAAAACAATGCTTCTAGTCTAGTTTTGATGTTTTGGGTAGTGTCCAGTTATTCGTTCAGTTAACGGTTCATTAAAGTGCTAAATTGCGCAGTTTTACTAGGTATGAAACACCTTTTGTGACAGTTTTAATTCCTGACACTTTACAAGTTATTCTAGATACTAAAACATCAATTCTGCATAGTTTTTTGGTGTTCAAATGTTGTTTTTCTGCTGAATTCTGTAGAATTCAGCATTTAAAGTGAGTTTCGAGTGTCTTTTAGTGCTTGTTTTAGCTTCCGGAAAGTGTATATGTTAACCCTTGAATCCAAACTTGGGTTTTAATGTATTTTTGATGTTGGACCTACTCCTAGGCCCTAAATCTACAGTCTGACTGCTTTCTACGGAAGTGCTGACACAACGTGTCTTACTGGTGAGTTTACTAGTCTTTCTAGCGCAACGCTTAATGTAATTGCACAATGCAATATTTGAAGTATAAAGCATGCATGAATTCATATGTAAAGCAAGCAAACACATAATGTTGACATTTAAGCACATAATTGTGACAACTGCCACTTTTCGGTAACTTTCTTACACTTAATATTTTTACGACATGTAAAAATTTTATTTAACAAAGAATTCATGAGAGGATACATTCGGGTATCATCCGAGCCAATAACTACATCAATTCACATAAGTTACACAACTTAGCGTTCAAATAACGTCTAACAGAAACAATTCGAAACGAATATCCGAACAATATCAAATCTTTTTTTAGTGACTATCTAGTGTTAATTGGATCATTATGGTCTAGTAATGGTCATTTAACACCCTTTAAACACTTAAACACTTATACTTATAAGTTTCCTAAACCACTTCCTAATGATTCTAACACATTTTATTAAGTAAATCAAGAAGCAAAAACAAGGGAACCCCCCCCCCCCCCCATTCACGGTTACAACACCCCCTTGTGGGACCCACTTTTTCAACTTGTTACCATAAATATCTAGATATTCTTACTCCTTTGCAAGTGGTAAGTTGTGATGAATGATTAAAACCTTAATACATATTTCAACTAGCCATTTTTCATCATCATTTTACATCACAATTTTCACAACACAAAAGCTCTCATCCATTACCCCATTTTCGGTCAAGAACACCCCTCCCCCATCTTCATTTTCAAGCCACTTTCTTGATGATCAAGATACATTTTCATGGAACTTGAGAAGATCTAAGGCATACACAAGTTGAAGCAAGCTTTCTCATCCATCTAAGAGCTCACAAGCATCAAGGTCATCATTTTTCTTTTCTTAATCATCATCAAGATCATCCCTAGCCATTAGTGCTAGAAGTAAGCTTCAACAATCTCTTTTTCATACTTATTTATGTATTTATTGTTTAAGGAACAAGTTATAACTAAAACAATCATACAAAATAATATGAAAATACAAAGAAGCATAATAATAATCATGATATAAAAGTGTGTTTATGTTGTGATTTAAAGATGATTACTTGCATCTTTGATCTAGTTTTGATGATTAGCATACAAATAACTTGTTAGATGATGTTTAAAAACATAATCTAACAAGTGCACATAAAAATGTTTAAGGGTTTTGTTAAACATAAATGTTTAGATGGATGATCATAATCTTTGATTTTGTTAAAGTATTTAAGTTTTTTAACTAAAAATAATACTTTTACAAAGTTATAAAAAGAAACATACAAGATGGGTTTTTATAAAAAGCTTGTTACACTAGAAGTAAAGTATGATTTTTGAACAAGTAAACATGTGTAAAGATCATACCAAAACCCTACATGATTATGAATTCATCTTGTTAAGTTTATGTTACAAATCTCATATGTTTTTGTTAAGAATATTATGAGTAATTTGTTGGTGATTTTGGAAAGAAAAAGATATGTTTTTATTAAACATGGCAAAGTCCATATTTCTAATAAAATATGGCCAAATTTTCTTAAAAATCATAAGTTATGAAAACAATTATTTTTGACAAAATCTTTATTAGATTAAAAAGATTTTAAAGAATAGTTTTTATAAAAGCAAAGTTTGATATAAATATATATTTTTGAGAAAATATATATTTAGTTAACTTAACAACTTAAGTGCTATGTGTTATATGTATTATAACTAGGAACTTGAATACAATGGTACAAATAAACACAATGTACATTTCGACTAAAGTCTTACAAGACTACATGTAAACACGCCTTAAAACACACTTACGGACATTCCGAGCTTTCGGACACAACTTATGGCCAAAACGGACGACGGGCGAATCTATGAACATATCGCCATTCCAAGGAGTTACTACGACGTTTAGGCGATCTTTCGACACGAATACATACAAATCACCGACAACAATATCCGGATGTTTTGAAACTTATAAAAACTACTATGTATTCTTTTAATTAAAAAGCCTATAGTTAGTAACTTTTATAAAAATGAAAGAATATATTTTTAACACATGGACTTATTTTATAACAAATGGGCTTATTTTACATATGGGCCTATTTTATATAAATGGACATATTTTTTATACAAATGGGCTTATTTTACAAATGGGCTTATCATCCTAATTGGGCTTAACATAAATACATGGGCTAAGCCCAATATCAAGACTCATGGGCTAAGCCCAAAACCAAACATATGGGCCAAGGCCCAATAACATTAAGCCCAATAACATTTGGGCCCAACACTATTGAGGCCCAACACTATTTAGGCCCAACACTATTTAGGCCCAACACTATTGAGGCCCAACACTATTTGGGCCCAATAACATGAATTCTTGGGCTAAGCCCAATGACATATAATTGATAAAAATTACAATTATACAATTTACTTATACAAGACACGAAATCAAGAAGACAAGACCCGATGATATAACTCACAAGATACAAGATTATATATATAACAGTTTAACAAATCATACATCTAAAACACAGTTCAACGAAAAACAAATACATACAAGTCTTACACACATTCAAGACACAAGACTTGTACTCAAATCATTATAAGACCGAAGTGTCTAACAAATATAGAACGTTTGTAGGTCGTGACACTATTCAGGACGACCGTACGTCAGATCACAGTTACTTACCATTCACGGATGCAATTCTGTGAGTTCATGTCCCCTATTCATTTTAAATGCTTTACAACTTTATAACTATCGGGGAAAATACATGTTCAATTGTATGTTGAGTCATGGAATGAAACACCTTAGATCATGTGCGATTAGGGTCATACATCTAAGCACCATTACTCCAGTTTGGACCTAGGTACAGAGGGTTAGATCTAATGGGTATTGGCGAGCCCCACTCTTGGTCGTGGACCCATACAGAAGAGTGCGTTTGTGTCCCAGTCGATAGTAGTCGACACGAAATCGTCTAGGTTTGGATTGCTTCCTAATTCGTCACACATATTAATGTCCTCGCGAAACATTAATGATCAATGATTTCATTGACGCTTTACATACTACATCATTACATACAGATACATCTTATACAACTCACATTTTATGGATACATTTTATACAACTCACATTTTATGGATACATTTTATACAACTCACATTTTACAGATACATTTTAAACAACTCACATTTTACAGATACATCTCATACAACTAAACTGCATGAACTCGCCAACTTTTGTTGATGTTTTCAAACTTAACATGTATTTCAGGAAATTAGTGGACCATGCAGACATTTCAGTCAAGGAAAGCAAGTATCAAGACTCTATGCCACCATTTGAAGGGCTTGCCCGTTATATACCGCCTCTTTGTGGTGATATAGTGGTCAAAGCCTTGACATTTTAATACTTACATTTTGATGTATAAAACAATGACAACTTATTTTCATTTGATGGTTTGTAACCAATACATTTAACTTATGTTGCGTTCTTTTGAAACAATTATGACAATGGCATTGGAGCTTGTTTTTATTCATTTAGTATGTTCACTTATATTGTTATGCAATGAGAACCGATCAGATCACACCTCGCGCTTCCGCTACGAGCAGGTGTGACAGGTTGGTATCAGAGCATCGATTGTAGTGAACTAGGATTCTTTCTCGAGTCTATGTCTACAATCACTAGGGACCTCTCACGAAAACCTCTTGTTCATGTTGAACAGATTATAAATAAAATTGGACAGGTCAAAAGGTTTTCATTGCATAAACATTTTTCAAGGTCCACTACAACAAAAATTCACTTCACATAAATCAAGCGAGGACATTTCCATGGGTGAAGTCTATGAGAAATAGACACATTACATTAACAGACTATATGCCTACAATACCTTACATTATCAGTTTACGCATTATAAACGGTTTACAAGTTCAGCTTATGCAAGATATAAATCCTTGTTAGATAGGATTTTATGTGATTATATATAAATGATTTATATATGTGTTCTAAGGAATATTGTGGCAAGAACAAAATGCCTTCGACTTCGAATTCCATTGTCATCCTTGACACACATAACATGGTTAAGACACGACATCTTTTACACAAGATATGATACTCTATTTTCAAACATGACATATTTTATACAATACATCTTCCATGAGAATATCGACCTCATGTCTATTGCGGAGCTTATGACGAACGTGGTTCCTAAGTGAAACCATAAAGTATCGATCCCGTGGAAGATGGTTGCTTTCTCGCGGATGCTGAGATGCCTGACTTCAGTAGTGATGATGAGGCGGAGGTGGCAGCCTTGGACAACAACTCCATTAGTGGGATGAGGTCCCTGTGGCTCATACAAATCATAATTGACGACACTCTTGTCCAGACAAGGAAGATGAAGTACTCATCTTAAAGGTGCCTCTCCAGTTGTTATTTTTACAAAATCTCTCTATTTTTATTTCATCTAACGTCGTGTCATTCCGATTAATGACAACGGACGTTGACACATGAACTATCATGAAGTTCCCTCCTGTGTTAAACATAGACAACAGTGTCCTCTCTCTGACTGATTTTCTTCTTTGAACGAGAGAATGCTAGGGTGACCATGCAAGACAACTTATTATTACGGGGGCCCACGTAATAACAAGTTGTAGTACATGGAAATCGGATCAAGCTAATGATCACTATTCATTCAAGAATTTTAAGTTGTTACTTAAAATTCAGTCTTTTCTATCCAATAGAACACTAACCGAGATGATTACTATAACACCCTACGATACAATACAGGAAGACGATACGTATTGTTCGCACCTAACATTCGATCTACAACACGAGTTGTTCGAGACTAGTCATCTAAACAAACAAAACTTGTTAACCACTCATGGAGGATCTTTCCTCAACATTCTAGAATTCTTGTACATGAGTTGGTTCTTTAGTGTCTATGACACCTTATCTTATTTATTGGAAATGAATACAATAAATTCTATCATTTTGACATTTGTCTTATCCAAAAGGGATAGTATGACATGAGCCATGCTACAACTTCCTCATTGCATTCAATTCGACATCTATGAAGATCTCAGTGATGTTGGAGCTCATGAGGCTTAAGCACTATTACCATATTCGTCACATGGGCAAGTACGACAAAGGAATTTCTCTACTTCGGATGATTAAAGCCTATGTAGTAGAGAATGCATACTATAGCGACGGAGGCCACTGGTTGGTTTCCCCTCCTCAACAAATTATTTCGTTTTCCACTTAGACATATGTCCAGTACCCGCAAGAGGTGCTACGCCTTTTGGTTGCGGTTATCCACATTATCATTTATTCAAACATGTATGAACAATACGATCTTGAGGATTTTATGACCAATTTCCTTCTTCATTCTTGGGCACATGATAGACTATATTTATCCAAAATATATGTCTGGATTCTTTTAATGTTGTATATTAAAAAGATCATGGCGCCAGGAGGATGGTCTACACCCAAAAAGGGGTTAACTAATCAACATCTCACATCCAAACTAAAGTTCTTATGGAACAACACGAGGGTGCAGAAATTGCACAACATGAGGATAATCGGGACGACACTAGTGATGGTACTGGTGATACTGATAGTTCAAGTGATTCAAATCCCGATGGATCGAGAATGAGTAGCAATGCCACACCAGAAGATGCGACCACACAAGGCATTAATCTTAAGACTTTTAGGACTGTAAGCGGCAAGACCTCGTTAATACGAGAGGTGCGGTAGGTTCTGTCTGCCACGTAAAGACTATGAAGTCGGTTAGTCATACTAGGAAACGCATTCCTGAGTAGACAATTAGATACACAGAGAGTCTCCTGCTGAACGCAACCTTAACTTGGTGGAATCTCCAGGTACAAACGCTAGGAAGGGATACATTGAGGAGGTTGTTGGGGGAAGAACTCAAGGATCTTATACGAGAAGAGTATTGCTTGCTGATTTAAATTCAAAGGTTGGAAACAAAATTCTAGAACTCGATCATGATTAGAGCCAATGTTGTTGGTTACACTTGAGGGTTTCACGATATCTCAAGGGTTGTTTCCATACTACGTAACACCCGAATTCAAACGCATTGCGCGTTACATATGGGATTTAGCCCCGAAGATTTGAGGCATGACCGCATCATCCCACCCTACCTCGATCACTCAAACAGTAGTTACTCGACACGTTTCCAATCAACCAACATTTCACATCCATGTTATTTGATACTGGTGCCAATTTTAGCTTCATCTCAACATTTCACATACATGCGTTTCATGGCTAGGGACAGGATTGTCCTAGCTACAATTAGGGATTGGGTTATCCAAGATCTAAACATATGGATCGGGTTATCCTACATCTAAACATATGGATTGGGTTATCCTACATTTAAACATAGGGCTCCTAAAACTTTACGGTGAAGCCCTCGCCACACAGAATTTAAAATGTACTTGGCCTAGAGCCAAGTAAGCTAGACGTCCCCTCATTCTATAGAATCGACATACGGTAAACTAGTCGAGTCAGGGAAAGTTGTTAGAGGATGTTCCTTGGAACTTGGCGAGCGAAGATTCAGTATCGATCTCTTACCCGATGAGTTTGGTAGTTTTGACGTAGTGGTTGGCATGAATTGGTTATCCGATAACCAAGCCGAAGTCTTTTGTCAAGAGAAGGTAATTATCCTACCACCACTAAACAAAGAGACACTTGTTATTCACGGAGAGAAGCACGACACACCATTGCGGATCATCAATTTGCATAAGGGCACAGAAGTATTTATGGAAAGGTTGTGTTGCCTTTCTGGCACATGTTGTCAACAAGAAGGCCGTTGGGCCGAAGCTGACAGATATTCCAGTGGCAAAAGAATTTCTTGAAGTCTCTTCTGAAGACTTGCCAGGACTATAACCATATCGACAAGTCAAATTTCATAATTGACTTGGTACCGGGAACCGCACCCATAGCCAAATCTCCATACCAATTAGCACCGTCTGAAATTCAAGAATTATCCACACAACTTCAAGAGTTGTTGGATAAAGGATTCACTAGACCAAGCTACTCACCTTGGGGAGCTCCAGTCCGATTTGTAAAGAAGAAGGACAGAACGTTCAGAATGTGCATAGAGTATATAGAGTTGAATAAACTCACCATCAAGGATCGGTATCCACTACCGAGGATTGATGATTTATTCGATCAATTGCAAGGTTCAAGCTTCTACTCCAAGATAGACTTACGATCGGGGTATCACCAATTACGGATTTAAGAGGAAAGCATACCAAGGATGGCTTTTCAAACTCGTTATGGTCATTACGAGTTTCTCGTTATACCTTTTAGTTTAACGAACACGCCTGCGGTCTTCATGGACTTAATGAACTGTGTGTGCAATCCATACTTCGACAAATTCGTCATAGTGTTCATTGACGACATTTTGATATACTCAAGATCGGCAGATGAGCACGGACAACATTTGAGAACCATTTTATAACTACTCAAGAAGGAGACACTATACGCAAAATTTTCCAAATACGAGTTTTGGATTCGTGAAGTACAATTTCTCGGGCAGATAGTGAACGAGAAAGGCATTCAAGTAGACACCTTAAAGATCGAAGCAATTAAGAACTGGGAAGCGCCCAAGACTCCAACTGAAGTCCGACAATTATTGGGAATAGCAGGGTACTATCAGAGATTTATAGAGAATTTTTCTAAAATTTTCTCAACCGCTAACCTCCCTCACCCAATCGGGAAACAAGAAGAATCATTTCAACTTCTCAAGGATAAGTTGTGCGATGCACCAATCTTATCACTACCCGATGGTACCGATGACTTTGTAGTTTACTGTGATGCTTCGCATCAAGGATTGGGTTGCGTACTTATGCAACGGGAGAAAGTTATCGCGTACGCATCACGTCAACTGAAAGTTCATGAAAAGAACTATACCACTCATGACCTCGAGTTAGGTACGGTGGTATTCGCTTTGAAAATATGGCGACGTTACTTATATGGTGCTCAATGTACAATTTTCATGGATCATAAAACTCTTCAACATATATTCAATCAAAGAGAATTAAATATGCGTCAACGACGTTGGATTGAATTGTTGAACGACTATGATTGCGAAATAAAGTACCATCCGGGCAAGGCGAACGTTGTAGCGGACGCCTTGAGCCGCAAGGAACGAGTTAGAACTTTGAGAGTTCGAGCATTAGAGATGACGATTCACAGGGATCTTACCACACGAATTCATGATGCACAACAAGAAGCGCTCAAGGAAGAACATATTCGAGCAGAAACACTTTGAGTCACATAAAAACAATTAGTGCCGAAAGAAGATGGAACTTTATACTTTATGGGTAGAATTTGGGTTCCACTCTTTGGCGGCCTTTGAGATGCTTGACTTGCGCGAAGGGCAAGGCCAAATATCAGAAACCCTCGAGCTTGCTACAACAACCCGAGATTTCCGGTTGGAAATGGGAACGAATATCGATGGACTTCATTACGAAATTACCCAGGACCTCAAGAGGCCACGACATGATATGGGTAATCGTCGATAGATTGACAAAATCCACACACTTCTTGCCGATTCGGGAGAAGGATAGCACAGAGAAACTAGCGGAACTCTATCTCAAAGAAATAGTGGCTCGTCTTGGAGTGCCTATTTCAATCATTTTAGATCGAGATAGTCCCTTTATTTCAAGAATTTGGAAGTCATTCCAACAGGCCTTTGGATCTCATTTAAATCTAAGCACGACCTTTCATCCACAAACTGACGGCCAGAGCGAACGGACAATCCAAACACCCAAAGATATGCTTCGTGCGTGTGTTTTGGATTTGGGCGGTAACTGGATACTCATTTACCTTTGGTTTAGTTTTCCTACAACAATAGCTACCATACAAGTATACCAACTGTACCGTTTGAAGCTCTCTATGGTCGAAAGTACTGCTCTCTGCTATGTTGGGCGGAAGCAGGCAATAAACAACTAAGTGGTTCGGAATTAGTCCAAGAGACTACGGATAAAATTTTTCAGATTAGAGACCGTATCAAGACGGCTCGCGATCGACAAAAGAGCTACGCAGACAAGAGATGGAAGCCATAATCTTTCGAGGTCGGAGACAAAGTCTTATTGAAAGTCTCGACTTGGAAGGGCGTAGCAAGGTTCGGTAAGCGTGGAAAGCTTAACCCACGATATGTAGGACCATTTGAAATCTTAGAGAAGATTGACACTGTTTCCTACAAACTAAAGTTACTAGAAGAACTAAGTAGTGTACACGACACATTTCATGTGTCGAATCTTAAGAAGAGTCCAACACAAGAAACGGTTATCATCCCAGCGGATGAAGTTCACATTGATGACAAACTCCAATTCATAAAGCACCTGTTAAGGTCATGGACTGGAAGGTACAGAAAATACGAAGGAGTTGTAACATATTAGTAAAAAAAATTCGTTAGAACTCTCGACACGGACCCGAATATACTTGGGAACGTGCAGATCAAATCAAAACCAAAATACCCCCGCATGTTCGAGAATACTCCTGCAAAGGATGACTCAGCTTGAATTTTGGGACGAAATTCTCAATAACAGGGGGAGAATGTGACAACTGCCACTTTTCGGTAACTTTCTTACACTTAAAATACTCATTTTAGCTACATTTTTACGCATTTTGAACACCCGAACTGCGTATTTCGTGACATACACTTAGAATACTCATGGAATAGTTACTTAGGATGCATATGATTCATTTTTATTAAGTACATTTGAAACAGTTTAAACAATGCATCGAAACTACTAGAAAAGCACCTAGTAAACTAGTATTCTGACGAAAACGCAGGATCCGCAGAAACCATCTAAACGACATCTTTAGGACTCAGACGAAAGTCCAACATCTAATATATATTAAACCCTAACTAGGAATGCAAGGGTTTGATTTAAAACATTTCCGAAGTCCGATAACACTAAAAATTGCCCGAAAAGCACTAAAAGCGACGATTTCAACACTTTTCCGCAGAAATTCGGCAGAAATCAGCTTTCTAATATTTTTACGACATGTAAAAATGTTATTTAACATAGAATTCATGAGAGAATACATTCGGGTATCATCCGAGCCAATAACTACATCAATTCACACAAGTTACACAACTTAGCGTTCAAATAACGTCTAACCGAAACAATTCGAAACGAATATCCGAACAATATCAAATCTTTTTTTTAGTGACCATCTAGTGTTAATTGGATCATTATGGTCTAGTAATGGTGATTTAACACCCTTTAAACACTTAAACACTTATACTTATAAGTTTCCTAAACAACTTCCTAATGATTCTAACACATTTTATTAAGTAAATCAAGAAGCAAAAATAAGGGAACCTCCCCCCCCCCCCCCATTCACGGTTACAACACCCCCTTGTGGGACCCACTTTTTCAACTTGTTACCATAAATATCTAGATATTCTTACTCCTTTGCAAGTGGTAAGTTGTGGTGAATGATTAAAACCTTAATACATATTTCAACTAGCCATTTTTCATCATCATTTTACATCACAATTACTAAAACAATCCCTAGCCATTAGTGCTAGAAGTAAGCTTCAACAATCTCTTTTTCATACTTATTTATGTATTTATTGTTTAAGGAACAAGTTATAACTAAAACAATCATACAAAATAATATGAAAATACAAAGAAGCATAATAATAATCATGATATAAAAGTGTGTTTATGTTGTGATTTAAAGATGATTACTTGCATCTTTGATCTAGTTTTGATGATTAGCATACAAATAACTTGTTAGATGATGTTTAAAAACATAATCTAACAAGTGCACATAAAAATGTTTAAGGGTTTTGTTAAACATAAATGTTTAGATGGATGATCATAATCTTTGATTTTGTTAAATTATTTAAGGTTTTTAACTACAAATAACACTTTTACAAAGTTATAAAAAGAAACATACAAGATGGGTTTTTATAAAAAGCTTGTTACAACTAGAAGTAAAGTATGATTTTTTAACTAGTAAACATGTGTAAAGATCATACCAAAACCCTACATGATTATGAGTTCATCTTGTTAAGTTTATGTTACAAATCTCATATGTTTTTGTTAAGAATATTATGAGTAATTTGTTGGTGATTTTGGAAAGAAAAAGATATGTTTTTATTAAACATGGCAAAGTCCGTATTTCTATTAAAATATGGCCAATTTTTCTTAAAAATCATAAGTTATAAAAACTATTATTTTCGACAAAATCTTTATTAGATTAAAAAGATTTTAAAGAATAGTTTTTATAAAAGCAAAGTTTGATATAAATATATATTTTTGAGAAAATATATATTTAGTTAACTTAACAACTTAAGTGCTATGTGTTATATGTTTGTATTAGTTATATGTATTATAACTAGGAACTTGAATACAATGCTACAAATAAACACAATGTACATTTCGACTAAAGTGTTACAAGACTACATGTAAACACGCCTTAAAACACACTTACAGACATTCCGAGCTTTCGGACACAACTTATGGCCAAAACGGACGACGGGCGAATCTATGAACATATCGCCATTCCAAGGAGTTACTACGACGTTTAGGCGATCTTTCGACACGAATACATACAAATCACCGACAACAATATCCGGATGTTTTGAAACTTATAAAAACTACTATGTATTCTTTTAATTAAAAAGCCTATAGTTAGTAACTTTTATAAAAATGAAAGAATATATTTTTAACACATGGGCTTATTTTATAACAAATGGGCTTATTTTACATATGGGCCTATTTTATATAAATCGACTTATTTTTGATACAAATGGGCATATTTTACAAATGGGCTTATCATCCTAATTGGGCTTAACATAAATACATGTGCTAAGCCCAATATCAAGACTCATGGGCTAAGCCCAAAACCAAACATATGGGCCAAGGCCCAATAACATTAAGCCCAATAACATTTGGGCCCAACACTATTTAGGCCCAACACTATTTAGGCCCAACACTATTTAGGCCGAACATTATTTAGGCCCAACACTATTGAGGCCCAACACTATTTAGGCCCAACACTATTTGGGCCCAATAACATATAATTGATAAAAATTACAATTATACAATTTACTTATACAATACACGAAATCAAGAAGACAAGACCCGATGATACAACTCACAAGATACAAGATTACATATATATATTTGGTGAAATATATATATATATATTTTTATATATATATATAACAGTTTAACAAATCATACATCTAAAACACAGTTCAACGAAAAACAAATACATACAAGTCTTACACACGTTCAAGACACAAGACTTGTACTCAAATCATTACAAGACCGAAGTGTCTAACAAATATAGAACGTTTGTAGGTCGTGACACTTTTCAGGAAGACCGTACGTCATATCACAGTTACTTACCATTCACGGACGCAATTCTGTGAGTTCATGTCCCCTGTTCATTTTAAATGCTTTACAACTTTATAACTATCGGGGAAAATACATGTTCAATTGTATGTTGAGTCATGGAATGAAACACCTTAGATCATGTGCGATTAGGGTCATACATCTAAGCACCAATAATCCAGTTTGGACCTAGGTACAGAGGGTTAGATCTAATGGGTATTGGCGAGCCCCACTCTTGGTCGTGGACCCATACAGAAGAGTGCGTTTGTGTCCCAGTCGATAGTAGTCGACACGAAATCGTCTAGGTTTGGATTGCTTCCTAATTGGTCACACATATTAATGTCCTTGCGAAACATTAATGATCAACGATTTCATTGACGCTTTACATACTACATCATTACATACAGATACATCTTATACTCTCACATTTTATTGATACATTTTATACAACTCACATTTTATAGATACATTTTATACAACTCACATTTTACAGATACATTTTATACAACTCACATTTTACAGATACATCTCATAAAACTAAACTGCATGAACTCGCCAACTTTTGTTGATGTTTTCAAACTTAACATGTATTTCAGGAAATTAGTGGACCATGCAGACATTTCAGTCAAGGAAAGCAAGTATCAAGACTCCATGCCACCATTTGAAGGGCTTGCCCGTTATATACCACCTCTTTGCGGTGATATAGTGGTCAAAGCCTTGACATTTTAAGACTTACATTTTGATGTATAAAACAATGACAACTTATTTTCATTTGATGGTTTGTAATCAATACATTTAACTTATGTTGCGTTCTTTTGAAACGATTATGACAATGGCATTGGAGCTTGTTTTTATTCATTTAGTATGTTCACTTATATTGTTATGCAATGAGAACCGATCAGATCACACCTCGCGCTTCCGCTACGAGCGGGTGTGACAATAATTGCAAATAATAAATAATAATTAAAATAGTATGGAAATTACCGGTTTTGTGCCAGTTGTCACAGTCTCCCCCCGTTAATAGAATTTCATCCCGAAATTCAAGCTGAGTTATCTCTCGTAGGAGCTTTCTCGAATAGGTGGGGGTACTTAGCTTTAAACTGGTCCTCACGTTCCCAAGTGTACTCAGGTCCGTGCTTAGAGTTCCAACGTACTTTAACAAGTTTAATGCGACTCATCCTTGTTTTCTGGATCTTCCAATCCATTACCTCAATAGGCTATTCTATAAATCGGAGTTTATCATCGATGGGTACCTCATCCGCAGGGATGATAACTGTTTCCTGGGTTGGACTCTTTTTGAGTTTTGACACATGGAACGTATCATGTACACCATTTAGTTCTTTCGGTAACTCCAGTTTGTACGCTACGGTACCAATCTTTTCCAAGATCTTGAATGGTCCTATGTACCGTAGATTCAACTTTCCTCGTTTCCCGAACCTTACTACACCTTTCTAAGGTGAGACCTTCAATAAAACTTTGTCTCCCACCTCGAAGGCTAAAGGTTTCCGTCTACGATCGGCGTAGTTCTTTTGTCGATCACGAGCCGCCTTGATACGGTCTCGGAACTGCATGATTTTGTTAGTCGTTTCTTGAACAAGTTCGGGACCAATCAGTTGTCTATCTCCGGTTTCAGCCCAACACAACGAGCTTCAAACGGTGCGGCTTTTATGCTCGTATGGTAGCTGTTATTATAGGAAAACTCGACCAACGGTAGGTGAGTATCCCAGCTACCTCCTAGATCCATTACACATGCGCAAAGCATGTCTTCAAGAGTTTGTATAGTCCGTTAGTTCTGTCCATCTATTTGCGGATGAAAGGTCGTGCTCAGATCCAATTGAGATCTAAAGGCCTCTTGAAAGGATTGCCAGATCCTTGATACAAAACGTCCATCTCTGTCTAAAATTATTGAAATAGGCACTCCATGAGGTGCCACAATTTCCTTAAGACACAGCTCAGCAAGCTTTCCAGTGCTATCTTTCTCCCGAATTGGTAGGAAGTATGCAGACTTGGTTAATCGATCAACTATTACCCATATCATGTCATGCCCTCTATGGGTCCTGGGTAATTTCGTTATGAAATCCATTGATATTTGTTCCCACTTCCATACGGGAATTTCAGGTTGTTGTAGTAGACCTGATTGTTTCTGATACTCGGCCTTAACCTTAGCGCAGGTTAGGTATTTCCCAATGTAAGCAGCAATGTCATTCTTGAGATTCGGCCACCAATAGTATTCTTTTAAGTCTTGATACATTTTGTCGGATCCTGGGTGGATCGAGTACCTTGACTTGTGAGCCTCATCAAAGATTACCTCTCGAACACCACCAAAGAGCGGAACCCAAATGCGTTCCATAAAGTATAAGGTTCCCTCTTCGTTTGGCACCAATTGTTTCTTCATACCTCGGAGATATTCATCTTTAAGATTCTCCTCCTTGAGGGCTTCTTGTTGTGCATCAAGAATGCGTGATGTGAGATTTGTTCGAATCGTCATCTCCAGGGCTCGAACTCTTAAGGTCTTAACCCTTTCCTTTCGGCTCAAGGCGTCTGCTACCACATTCGCCTTTCCAGGGTGGTACTTGATCTCACAGTCATAGTCGTTCAGCAACTCAACCCAACGTCACTGGCGCATATTTAATTCCTTTTGATCAAATATGTGCTGCAAACTCTTGTGGTCTTGAAGATCGTACAGCGAGTACCATACAAATAATGTTGCCAAATCTACAAGGCAAATACCACTGCGCCTAGTTCCAGGTCGTGGGTGGTATAATTCTTCTCGTGAACCTTCAATTGTCGTGATGCATAGTTGATGACCTTTTGGCGTTGCATGAGCACGCAACCCAAACCTTGACGCGAAGCGTCACAGTATACCACGAAGTCTTCAGTGCCTTCGGGTAGAGATAATATTGGTGCATCGCATAGCTTGTCTTTGAGAAGTTGGAAGGCTTCTTCCTGCTTTTCTTCCCAGTCAAACTTCTTATCTTTCTGTGTGAGGGAATTTAGTGGTTGAGCAATTTTGGAGAAATTCTCGATAAACCTTCGGTAATAGCCTGCTAATCCCAGAAACTGTCGAACTTCAGTCGGTGTCTTGGGGGCTTCCCAATTCTTTATCGCTTCAATCTTTGACGGGTCTACATGAATACCATTCTCGTTTACCACATGGCCAAGGAACTGTACCTCGCGAATCCAAAATTCGCACATTGAGAACTTTGCATAAAGCTTCTCTTTCTTCAGCAGTTCCAGAATGGTTCTGAGATGTTACTCGTGCTCTTCCTTCGTGCGTGAATAGATCAAAATATCATCGATAAATACAATCACAAATTTATCGAGATATGGTTTACATACATGATTTATCAGATCCATAAATACAGTCGGTGCGTTCGTCAATCCAAATGGTATCACTAGGAACTCGTAGTGCCCATAACGAGTTCTGAACGCTGTCTTTGGTATGCTCTCCTCCTGAATCCTCAACTGGTGATAGCCCGATCGAAGGTCAATCTTGGAGTAATAGCTCGATCCTTGTAACTGGTCGAATAAGTCGTCAATCCTCGGTAACGGATACCGATTCTTAACAGTGAGCTTATTCAACTCTCTATAATCGATACACATCCGCAAGGTTCCATCCTTCTTCTTTACGAACAATACCGGAGCTCCCCAAGGCGAGAAGCTCGGCCTTATAAATCCTTTATCCAACAACTCCTAGAGTTGTGTAGATAATTCTTGCATCTCGGATGGCGCAAGTCGATATGGTGCCTTGGCCACAGGGGCGGTGCCTGGAACCAAGTCAATATGGAACTCGACTTGTCTTTGCGGAAGTAATCCTGGTAAGTCTTTGGGGAAGACTTCGGGGAATTCCTTCACTACTGGGATATCTTCAAGCTTTGGTTCCTTGACCTTCTTATCCACCACATGCGCCAAAAAGGCAACACATCCTTTTCGTAAGCATTTTCGTGCTTTCATACAGTTGATGATCCGCATGAGCGAGTCTTTTTTCTCTCCATGCACTATGAGCGTCTCATCATTCGCAAGAGGGATGCGAATGATTTTCTCATGACAAACAACTTCGGCTCTATTCTTGGATAGCCAGTGCATTCCGACTACAACATCAAAACAACCCAATTGGACAGGTAGAAGATCAATGCTAAATTCTTGTTCACCAAGTTCCAATGTACACCCTCTAACAACTTCACTTGATTCGACAAGTTTACCATCGGCTAGTTCTATGGAGTAAGGAATATCTAATCTACTAGATTCAATCCCAAGCATACGTTTAAATTCCAAAGACATGAAACTATAATCGGCACAAATGTCAAATAATACGGATGCAAAGTGATTGTTAACGAGAAACGTATCGGTGACCACATTAGGGTCTTCGCGAGCGTTCCTTGCTCCTATCACGAATGCTCGAGCTTGAGCGTTGTTTTCTTTCGGGTAGTCTTTCTTGAAGTGCTCTTTACTACCACAACCAAAACATCCTTGGTTTTGCCCATTTCCATATCGATTTCCAGCACCGTTGTCATTACGATTACCATTTCCATTGCCAGCACCATTTCCACTCCTATTTCCATTTCCATTTCTGTTCCTATTCCCATTTTTATTATTGCCTCCGTTTCCTCTTCCCCAACAATCTTCTGTTCGGTGACCCAATCTACCACATTTGTCGCACCTCGGAATGCGACAAGCTCCATCATGATGATACTTACACTTGTTGCATTTAGGCGTAGTGCATTGGTATCCTCTAGCCACGGTGTCATTCGCAGATGCAAGTGTTTTCGCCTCCTTGGGTGGATTAATATCACGCTTCTTGTTATTGGAACCTTTGTTGTTGCTGCGGGTCGATTGATTCAGATTTGAATGTTTCCTTTTATTGTCACCAGATGACTCAGCATGCGTCTTAGTTTTGTCGGTAGTTTTCAACGATAACTTTTTCATGCGAACATCATCCTCAGTAAGGCTGACAGCCAGAGTTACAGCCTGAGTGATTGTTGTGGGTTCTGCTGCAGTCACCAAACTATGAAACTCTAGAGCCAATCCCCAAATGTAGCGCTCAATGCGCTTAAATTCAGGAGTCACCAGATAGGGGATCACTCTCGAGAGATCATGGAATCTTTGAGTGTAACCAACAATGTCCGCACCAACCATGGACAGATTCCAAAACTCAGTCTCTCGCTTTTGGAGTTCAGCGCGTGAGCAATACTTTTCCCTCATTCGTTCCTTCAAATCGTCCCATGACATACCGTAAGCGGCATCATCACCCAGAGTTTAGACTTGTAAGTTCCACCAAGTCAAAGCTTCATCGACGAATAACAATTTTAATTTTCCCTGCCGTTACTGGGTTATTCGTTTGTCAAAGGGCTCTCCCTCATGAGTAAAGGGTGTACGTGGAAAAGCTGAGGCATAACGAATACTACGTAACCAACTAGAATGGTCCACTGGGACGGGTGGCTGTGAAGAACTGTCACTGGTAGCACGAACGGGGGTATGAGGAGGTGTACCAGTAGGTGTAGGAACATGAATGGGAGTAGCTGGTGCAACAGACACAACATCATCATCATCATCATCAGTAGGGTAAGCCTCTAATCCAGCGGCTCGAATGGCAGAGGACGTCACTGACTCAAAGGAGTCGGCGTCAGACTCAAGATAAGAATCAGAAGAGATATCGATAACAGAGAAAACAGGAGATGCTGCATCTAGGATAGCGATGTTGAATACTTCATCGTTGTAACACCTGTGCCTCCACGGCCATCAAACAAATACCAAACCAATGAAATATTATATTTCATACTTGGGATTTGTAAAAATATGTGTATCATTTGCACATATCAAGTCTTGTTCAATTTCAAACTCTAAATCGCTTTCTGGAAGGTTATACGCGCACTGATGCGTAAATATAACCAGTTTAATGCAACAAACACTCCGGAATAGTGACATAGGCTTAACATACCTTAAATAACCTTTATATAACTTAGAAATAAGTTTTGAAGGCTTTGGTATGGCAAAATCAAGTTAGATCGCTTACAGGGACTAAAGTTGACAAACTGCGAAAGTATGCCAATTTGAACTGTAACAGACATTCCGGAATATGACCATAAGTTAAACATACCATATATATCCTTTACATAGCTTAGAAATAGGCTTTGAGGGGTTCGGTGTGCTAAAATAAACTTTTAGGTCATTCAGGGACTAAAAGTGTCAAAAAGTGCACAAGTTTGCATTTTCGCGCATAACTTACGTTCTGAATACATCCGGACATCCAAAAATTTATGTAAGCACTAAAATATTTTATTTTAGTGTTCGCCATAAGAAAAATCCATTCGTCACGTCATTTGGTTCGTTTTTCGCATTCGGGACCAGATTCGATGTATTAGCCGTTGTTTAATTCACAACCACACATTCTAAACTTGCTTAGTCAGCGGATAAGGATGGAATTTAAACACCTAAACACCATGACTTTGCAACACATGTATGGATGGAATTTAAACACCTAAACACCATGACATTTCAACACATGTATGGATGGAATTTAAACACCTAAACACCATGACATTTCAACACATGTATGGATGGAATTTAAACACCTAAACACCATGACATTTCAACACATGTATGGATGGAATTTAAACACCTAAACACCATGACATTTCAACACATGTACGGATGGGATTAAGGCACGTTTTCCATGAAACGATCTTAACGGTTCGGGTATTCCTATAAATACCCCATACCCCCCATTGCTAAAATCACTAGAAACTTGATTTGAGAAACTCTAAGTTGAAACATTTGTTTCATACCTGAGATTTTTGAATCGAGTTTAGCATTCGGGGACCCTTCGTAAGTATTCTTTCGTTCTTTTCCTTATTTTACTGCTTTTCGAGTCAGAAAGTCAAACTTTGTTTGACTTTCAGCGTTGACCAGTAATGGTCAATGCGAAGTTCGTTTGAACTTCGCAACGTGAGTGTAATCACGTTGGTTATAGTCCCTTGGGACTATGCCTACTGATTACCACGTTGTCTAGGGTCGTAGGGTAAGCGATCTGATAAATCGCTTATACCTTCGAACCCGACCCAGTTTGGTCGATCATTAGGATCCGACCAAATACATTAGGTGACCCTAGTATAGGGCATAACCTTCCGAGGTTATACCCTATGGTCACATCGTTTAAATAGTTGTATGATAAGTAGTTTATATGCCTTAGGTAAATTACCAGAATACCCTTTTCATGTATAATTGGTAATTAAGCATATGTAACCTAAACTTTTGTCACATAACTGATTATGTAACATGTTTAGGCATATAACACTTGTCATAGGACTAGTTAGACGGTCCTAACGCGTTTCACGCGAATGACGCGTTAAAGTAGCATAAGCTACCTAAACGGGTCGTAATGGGTCGTAGACACTTAGGTTAAGTTTCATTTAGTATGTAGGCTTTGTTAAACCAAATGACACGAGTCTCTACACTCGTTTGGTTTACAAACCCTAATGCTACCCGATCTTCCGATTTAGGTCCGGGTTAATTATGTAGTTACCTATGTTAGGTACCGTTTGATTTCCGGGACTCCTCTAGCTTACTTGGTAGTTGTTCAAGACTCCCAAGCACTCCCAGGCGAGTACATTTTCCCCTCTTTTACTGTTTTCAACTGTTTTGGGGTGACTCATATGTGCTAAATGTTTTATCAATGATTACAATAACAATTACAATGTGATTTCAAGAACGATTACAATAACAATTTCAATATGGTTTCGAGAACAATAACAATTATTTCAAGAACGCTAACAATGATTTCAAGAACGAATACAATGATTTCAAAAACTAATAACAATTTCAATAAAGTGAACGAACTTGTTGGTTGTAGTTACATAACCAATGACATTCATTAGCAATGATCGAGCCGACCAGTATTAGGTTATGGTACCATAGGATCTGACAAATCCCGTTATTTACTGCACCCATTGTTATGTGTGGGGGTTGTGGGTAGCGACTGAATCTGTAATTATTAACTTATCCTTTGGTAAGGGTTTGTTAAGAACGAGAGCGAGAGCGAGTTGGAACGAGGAACGCGTCAAGAAGGTTTGAATGTTATTAGAGAATCGACCATAAAGTAGTTTCACAATTAAAACAAGAACGACTAGAACGATATTACAAAATGGGTTAACGATTGGGTAAACATTTGTACATGATTGACATTTGATCATGTATTTTCCACAAAACATAACTTTGATTTAAACCAAGTTTTACTTCAATACTTTGTTTTTGTGCATATGGTTTAGTTGAGACATTTCACTTGCCATACATGGATATTTGACATAGACATTTGACATGGATATTTGACATAGACATTTGACATGGATATTTGACATATACATTTGACAATTGATTTAAACATAGACATTTTACATTGTTTGGTTTGGTTTGGTTAAGTGATTAAGTAACGATGCGTGTGTAATATGATACAAACATGGTGGATACGCCGCTGGTACTTCCTATATAAGTGTTTGTATGGTATTACATATCATAGCGTTATTTGAATCATTTCAGTTTGAGACATAGAACATTTTATACAAATAACATACTTTTCACAAGACATTGATTTATAAACAACTTATCTTATGCAAACTCATTTACATGGTTATTCATTTAATCATGCATTATTCTCTTATTTATACTTATCATCTGAACTTATTGTTTTTCAAATGATTTACAAAGACAAAGCAAATTACAAGGTTCATGACTAAACATTTTCTTAAAACAGAAGTCATGAATCTTATTTTCACAAAACCTATGTATCTCGCCAGCATTTCTTTGCTGACCTCGTTTTCACATATGTTTCAGGTATTGTTGGATGATATCGATTGATAAGATGCATGCTCACATAGGACTGGACAAGGCCTTAGTGACTCAATAACAATGATAGACTATGTTTAAATAGTGTATTTAGATTTCAAGACGATGTAATTATTCAATGTTTAATAAAACAAAACACTTTTTGGTATCCATGGTTATGAAACATTAATTCTGTTGCAACACGCCCCGATGTTTCCGCCGCGATTTGTTGTTTTACGCGGTCGGGGTGTGACAGAAAAGATGGTATCAGAGCCAATGGTTATAGGGAATTAGGTTATTAGTAATGCTTTGACCTAGTCTATAACCTTCTTAGGACCCTAACGCGAGTTTACTTGCGTTTAGTCATAAAACAAATACCGTCACCTATCCTTAGGTGACGACCACAACAAGAACATAAATTTCAAAACCGCTTTGAAAGCTAATCATCTGTTCTAGGATGATTGATTACAAGGTTTTTAACCCTCTATTGTAAGGTTTTGAACCCTCTGTTATATGGTTTTGAACCCCTTTTAAATTTTCAAAATCTCGACAAAGTTTTGGGCTTTAAATAATGTGAACACGTGCAAACTGGAAGGGTGAATGCCTGTATTCTGGGTTTTCTGTCTAGGCAAGCACTTCGTATACATCTCATCAGACGCGAGACCAGTTGTGCTTACCTGGGAATTCTTGGGATGAGTGTTCACTTATAGGCGAGCATGTCTTCGCGATACATTATTTTTAACCTATTTACTTTGACTCATCACCAAGGTCGTTTGTTGCTTTGTAGTAACAAACAAATGACCATTATCCTTGCTTTCATCAGATTTGTTTCATCTCATTCTTTTCGTCTAAATTCTCTCACTCGTTTCCTTTCATGTTTCCTCTTTTAGACAATGCCTCCTCGACGCGAAAGCCAGATAGAGACTGCCGAGCTGGCAGAAATCATTGCGCAGCAAATGGCTGCTCAATTCCCAAACCTCTTTGCTCAATGGAACCAAGCCAACAACAACAACAATGTGCTATGCAAATACAAGGATTTCAACCAGGCTAAACCACTCAAGTTTAGTGGTTCTGAAGGAGCAACTGGGCTTCTTCAGTGGTTCGAAAGCATTGAGAATACTTTTCGCCACGTGCAGTGCCCGGATAATCGCAAGGTCGAGTTCTCCTCGAGCGTGTTTCAGAAGAGGGCTCTTACATGGTGGAATGGGGTAATGAGAGACCGAGGTGCGGAAGTTGCTCTCGCACAGACATGGGCTGAACTTAGGGCCCTGATGATGAGGGAATTCTGTCCTCGTCATGAGCAGCGAGCTTTGGAGAAGGAATTTGATGAGTTGAAGCAAGATAGTGGTGAGCACAGGGCGTATACTGATAGGTTTGAGGAGCTGAGTCTGCTTTGCCCTACAATGGTTACCCCACTTGACATAGCTATCGAAAGGTACATCGACGGCCTACCTGACTCGGTACAAGACATCCTTACTGGTAGTAACCCTGCCACACTCCGTCAGGCGATCGAGTTATCAGCGACATTGACTGAGTCGCAGATTCGGAAGAACAAGTTACACAGGAAGGGTGACAAGGGCAGGAAACAGTCAGCTGACAAGGAGGATAGCAAGAAAGGCCAAAACAAGAAGGGTAAGGAAGGTGAGACGTCAAAGAAATCAAAGAAGCGAAAGGGTGCCCAAAGTTTTGCTGTTACAGCACAGACTGCACAGAACCCGCGGAACCAACCAGCTCAGCCACCTGCAAAGAAAGCATATGCCGGTACCGCACCTTATTGTGCACGCTGCAACGGTCATCACGCAGTACAACAAGCTTGCTGGCAATGCACGACATGTGGTAAACTTGGGCATTTGGCCAAGATTTGTCGTTTGGGACAAAATCAGGCTGCTCAGGTTCAAGCTCCGATTCAAGGGAATGCTGCGAGATTTCCACTGGGTTCATGTTTCAACTGCGGAGAGATTGGTCACTTCCGCCACAACTGCCCAAGACTGGTGAATGCAAATGCTAACGCAAACCCAAATGCGAATGTCAACGTCAATGTGAATCCAGCACGTGGTCGAATGTTTAACATCAATGAGGCACTCATTGATGAAGGAGTGAACAATTAGTATTTTGTTTTTTCCTCTGGTTGGTATCTTGTAACATTTAAAGACAATGCAGTTGTTATATAAATAAAAAAAATTTGTGGTTTTATTTTCTAACTAATGCAATTGTATGAATGTTTGATTCAACCTTGTGATGTCAACACAAAGACAAAACTACTCGTGTGGTTCTGTCATTTTTACGATCACTTGAGATCTCCCTAAGAACCTCAAACACTGGTTTCTTTTAAATCTAAAGTATTATATCGTCTTGCACCGTTCGAGATGCAAGAATTATCAAAACAGCTTCAAGAGTTGTCTGATAAAGGATTCATCCGTCCGAACTTTTCACCTTGGAGAAACTCCTGTTCTCCTTGTGAAAAGAAAAATGGATCTTTTCGAATGTATATCGATTAACGTAAGCGTAGTAAGCTTACCATCAAGAATCGATATCCCCCTACCTTAAATCAACGATTTCTCCGATCAACTGCATAGCGTTCATGCTTTTCCAAGATCGATTTGCGTTTTGGGTATCATCAACTTTGTATTCTCGAAGAAGATATTCCCAAAACGGTTTTCTGCATGAAGTATGGCCATTACGAGTTTACAGTCATGCCTTTTAGGTTGACAAATACTCCAGCCATCTTCAAGAACTTAATAAATGGAGTCTGCAAGCCTTTTTGGATCAGATCGTCATTGTTATTATTGATGACATCTTGATCTATTCATGTCCTGAGCCGATCACGATCAACACCTTCGTTGACATCGGAGCCCTGATTGAATTCCTTGTACACTTTAAAATGTACAAAACAACTCAATTAGGACAAACCGAATTCCTTTTAAGATCTTCCTATCTTCATAGTTAGATTCTTGAAAATATTTAAAGTGCCAAAGGAAATCCACGGATTGGGTTTCTGGTATGCTTTAAATACCCGTGTCCAAAGATAACAAATTATAGGTCAAATTGAACGATTATGCGATTGAACGAGTATGCAATTATGTGACTATGTGTTTATTCATCTTATGTTTTCTTTTATGCATTTTTTTTTTGTGTTTTTAATACTCTGGATATTCGTTATCCAAATCCTCGCAGAATCTTTCATATCTTCATATGAGGGATTCGTAGCAGGATATTCAAAAAGGTACTACCTTAAATCCTTAATGGGCTTCTATGTAAGAGTTAAGACCCTTGGATTATATAGTACTACTCCATGATTCATAAGAGACCCTTTAGTGGTCTAGTCAAAAAGATTGATTCACAATTTGGTTAAAGAACGACATCTAGTGATGTAGCTGAACAGACTCCTTGATAGTCTATTTAGATCATTTATTGATTTAATTCAAAGGACTCTATGGCGGTCTAGTCACACTCATCACAGGTTCATTCATTTGGTTTTACCCTACACATTATAAAATAGACTGTGTGAACTGTGCAAGGAATTGTCTGATTATGGACGCGTACATAATTATGAAATTTAGTGCACAGGAACCCAGTAAGATTTGTTATGTGTAAGAACCGATAGTGACAACAATAACGAAATGAGAACGATGTAATGGAGGTACGGTGGACGCACCAATGACGCTTCATATACTTGTATATAAGTATCCCTCTTACATTGCAATCATGATGTTATTAAAGGTTACTAGAAGTTCAGAACCCTAATCAATAGTGTTCGATCTTTTCAACTTCATGTTTTCAAACTCTCACAAGTTTCCTCTAAATAAATTTCGGGACGAAATTTCCTAAAGTAGGGGAGACTGTAACACCTGTGCCTCCACGGCCATCAAACAAATACCAAACCAATGAAATATTATATTTCATACTTGGGATTTGTAAAAATATGTGTATCATTTGCACATATCAAGTCTTGTTCAATTTCAAACTCTAAATCGCTTTCTGGAAGGTTATACGCGCACTGATGCGTAAATATAACCAGTTTAATGCAACAAACACTCCGGAATAGTGACATAGGCTTAACATACCTTAAATAACCTTTATATAACTTAGAAATAAGTTTTGAAGGCTTTGGTATGGCAAAATCAAGTTAGATCGCTTACAGGGACTAAAGTTGACAAACTGCGAAAGTATGCCAATTTGAACTGTAACAGACATTCCGGAATATGACCATAAGTTAAACATACCATATATATCCTTTACATAGCTTAGAAATAGGCTTTGAGGGGTTCGGTGTGCTAAAATAAACTTTTAGGTCATTCAGGGACTAAAAGTGTCAAAAAGTGCACAAGTTTGCATTTTCGCGCATAACTTACGTTCTGAATACATCCGGACATCCAAAAATTTATGTAAGCACTAAAATATTTTATTTTAGTGTTCGCCATAAGAAAAATCCATTCGTCACGTCATTTGGTTCGTTTTTCGCATTCGGGACCAGATTCGATGTATTAGCCGTTGTTTAATTCACAACCACACATTCTAAACTTGCTTAGTCAGCGGATAAGGATGGAATTTAAACACCTAAACACCATGACTTTGCAACACATGTATGGATGGAATTTAAACACCTAAACACCATGACATTTCAACACATGTATGGATGGAATTTAAACACCTAAACACCATGACATTTCAACACATGTATGGATGGAATTTAAACACCTAAACACCATGACATTTCAACACATGTATGGATGGAATTTAAACACCTAAACACCATGACATTTCAACACATGTATGGATGGAATTTAAACACCTAAACACCATGACATTTCAACACATGTACGGATGGGATTAAGGCACGTTTTCCATGAAACGATCTTAACGGTTCGGGTATTCCTATAAATACCCCATACCCCCCATTGCTAAAATCACTAGAAACTTGATTTGAGAAACTCTAAGTTGAAACATTTGTTTCATACCTGAGATTTTTGAATCGAGTTTAGCATTCGGGGACCCTTCGTAAGTATTCTTTCGTTCTTTTCCTTATTTTATTGCTTTTCGTGTCAGAAAGTCAAACTTTGTTTGACTTTCAGCGTTGACCAGTAATGGTCAATGCGAAGTTCGTTTGAACTTCGCAACGTGAGTGTAATCACGTTGGTTATAGTCCCTTGGGACTATGCCTACTGATTACCACGTTGTCTAGGGTCGTAGGGTAAGCGATCTGATAAATCGCTTATACCTTCGAACCCGACCCAGTTTGGTCGATCATTAGGATCCGACCAAATACATTAGGTGACCCTAGTATAGGGCATAACCTTCCGAGGTTATACCCTATGGTCACATCGTTTAAATAGTTGTATGATAAGTAGTTTATATGCCTTAGGTAAATTACCAGAATACCCTTTTCATGTATAATTGGTAATTAAGCATATGTAACCTAAACTTTTGTCACATAACTGATTATGTAGCATGTTTAGGCATATAACACTTGTCATAGGACTAGTTAGACGGTCCTAACGCGTTTCACGCGAACGACGCGTTAAAGTAGCATAAGCTACCTAAACGGGTCGTAATGGGTCGTAGACACTTAGGTTAAGTTTCATTTAGTATGTAGGCTTTGTTAAACCAAATGACACGAGTCTCTACACTCGTTTGGTTTACAAACCCTAATGCTACCCGATCTTCCGATTTAGGTCCGGGTTAATTATGTAGTTACCTATGTTAGGTACCGTTTGATTTCCGGGACTCCTCTAGCTTACTTGGTAGTTGTTCAAGACTCCCAAGCACTCCCAGGCGAGTACATTTTCCCCTCTTTTACTGTTTTCAACTGTTTTGGGGTGACTCATATGTGCTAAATGTTTTATCAATGATTACAATAACAATTACAATGTGATTTCAAGAACGATTACAATAACAATTTCAATATGGTTTCGAGAACAATAACAATTATTTCAAGAACGCTAACAATGATTTCAAGAACGAATACAATGATTTCAAAAACTAATAACAATTTCAATAAAGTGAACGAACTTGTTGGTTGTAGTTACATAACCAATGACATTCATTAGCAATGATCGAGCCGACCAGTATTAGGTTATGGTACCATAGGATCTGATAAATCCCGTTATTTACTGCACCCATTGTTATGTGTGGGGGTTGTGGGTAGCGACTGAATCTGTAATTATTAACTTATCCTTTGGTAAGGGTTTGTTAAGAACGAGAGCGAGAGCGTGTGACACCCCAGGAAAACCGGGAACAACATACAACTTAACTAGCTTCCTCAGTGAGTGCCTACCAAATTTCGGGACGAAATTTCTTTCAACTTGGGGATGATGTGACAACTCGAAATTTAGAACCTTTCATGTATGCTTAAACGTGTGGCTAGATAACTTATGTGATTAATGACAAATGAACCTTTATGTGATTATGTGTTATTTGTGTGTGCTTGTATGTATGCGATATGCGTATAGGTACCGAAACAACAAGGACTCGACCCGAGACCATGTGGTCTCGAGTAAACATCACGCCACACTTGGGCCGGATGGGCCACGTACCTCACTTAACCCAACCGAGAGCCCATTAGGGTGCATACTTGGTGCGGATATATATAAACTAGATAGATAGCCATGTTGTCATTTTGGACAACACCCATACTCCTCCAACACACTCTCCACTCTCTCACACTAAAACCCTAAACCACAACATTCCTCTCCTTCATTCTTGGATCAACCGGCGGTATTAGGACTCTCGGACCGAGCTCAAGATCATCATTCGGAAGTCACTCATCACTCGTCATACCCTCACACCTAGAGAAACAAATCGGTTAGTGTATTTTCATGATTTAAGGGTGATGTGTACTTGATGTTCATGATACTTGTTGGTTAATGATTCTTGTTATATTTCGGATATTGATGATGATACATGATGGAGATTATGTGATAGTATGTTATTTGTTAAGTTTATGCATGATAATGGTTAATAAGATAGCATACTTGATTTCGGATATGTGGCATAAGGAACCCATGATGTTTTGTGTTTAAATGTAGTCTAAAACACTAGTTGTTGATGTTCATATAAATCGGATTGTGTATTCTTGTGTTAAGAACCGAAAACTTGCCAACTAGGGTGATTGTTGATAAGTTGTTCATGATTCTTGTTAGACTTAAGTTCATATGAATGAAGATGAGTTACTTGAATATTTGAATGATGATGAACATGATGAATGTGTGAAGAACAACTTGAATATCATATGAACATGTTGAATATTTGAAATCTGAATTGTTTGATCCATTTTAGGAAGTTTCTAGACAAATAAACATGTTTAAGGAATTTGGTTGGATAGTACAAACTGCATGAAATCAGAATGTTAGTGGATAGTACACTGTTCCGAATCAGCCCCTGTCCACTCGTAACCATCGGTTGCGACTCGAAACCAAGCACAACGAGTCGAAATCTCCCGGTTGCGACACCAGTTGCGAGTCGCAAACACCCGGTTGCGACTCGAAACCACACCGGATCAGCACACCAAACCTTGTGACTCGAAACCACCGTTGCGAGTCCAGTTGCGACTCGTAACCAAAACAGCATGGACCGAAACCATGGTTGCGACTCCGGTTGCGAGTCGCAAACGCCTAGTTGCGACTCGGGATCATATGCGGGTACACACTGTTGGACTTGTTTAATTATGGGCTTAATTGATTGGGCCGGACTCTTGGGCCTAGTATACAGACCTGATATATTACTGTTGAATGTGAATGTCGATGAACTGCCATGATTAAATGTGTATGCCATACGTGCACTACTTGAGTACGAACCTGATTGTATGATACAACTATGATAGGACGTGAGTAGCCTCAACGTTGCTTGTTTGACTTTTCTGTGTTTTCTACCGAGCAAACCAAGGTGAGTTCACACCCTCTACAAAGCATGGGATTCCCAGGGGTCGGGAATTGGGGTTAAGGAACTGGGTTCCTCGTCCTCCTTGGGTAGGACAGTAAAGGTTCAGGAATGTAATTCCTCGTCCTCACGGACAGATAACTCGTACTAGACCAAAACTCTATCACGAAGTCCCTCCTTTTTATATCGACTTAATCGCCGGGCCAATGGCGAGCGGGTCATTAGTTAGATAGCGCTATTTAGGTCTGACAAACCTCACACCGTGCCGCAGAGGACGGGCGTGAACTAATGGATCTGGGGCACGTCAATGATGATAGACATTGACAGTTTCAGGGCACTTAAACATGACTACAGTCAGCAGTCGATATGGTAACGAGTCTAGTGTATACATGGGGTAGCCCCCACGGCCGAAATGCCAGATAACTAACACGGGGTAGCCCCCACGGCAGGATTGCCAGAGTAACCGGGAATAAACGAGTCACATTTTTAACTATGGGGTAACCCCCACGGCAGGATGCCAGCTAAAGGAAACTGTTTTCGAAACAACTTAAAACGAACACCCAACCGTGAACTCACTCAACTAGTTGTTGACTCGTTACTACATGCTTTGCAGGTCCTTAGGTTTCTTGGCTGGATCTTGCATGGAGGAGGATCGTTGTGGGACATGGACGACTGTGTGCCATGTTAAACTATGAAACAATTAAACTTATGTTTTGATTTAAGACTTATGCTTCCGCTTGCAACTTAACTATGTGTTTGTTTGGACACCAATTGTATTGGTTAAACTTTTATACCTTTTAACTCGTATGTTCAATATGATTGGTGGCTGGATCCTGGTCAGTCACGCCTCCAAGCGGTAGTACTCCGCAGGTGGATTTTGGGGGTGTGACAGAGCGAGTTGGAACGAGGAACGCGTCAAGAAGGTTTGAATGTTATTAGAGAATCGACCATAAAGTAGTTTCACAATTAAAACAAGAACGACTAGAACGATATTACAAAATGGGTTAACGATTGGGTAAACATTTGTACATGATTGACATTTGATCATGTATTTTCCACAAAACATAACTTTGATTTAAACCAAGTTTTACTTCAATACTTTGTTTTTGTGCATATGGTTTAGTTGAGACATTTCACTTGCCATACATGGATATTTGACATAGACATTTGACATGGATATTTGACATAGACATTTGACATGGATATTTGACATAGACATTTGACAATTGATTTAAACATAGACATTTTACATTGTTTGGTTTGGTTTGGTTAAGTGATTAAGTAACGATGCGTGTGTAATATGATACAAACATGGTGGATACGCCGCTGGTACTTCCTATATATAAGTGTTTGTATGATATTACATATCATAGCGTTATTTGAATCATTTCAGTTTGAGACATAGAACATTTTATACAAATAACATACTTTTCACAAGACATTGATTTATAAACAACTTATCTTATGCAAACTCATTTACATGGTTATTCATTTAATCATGCATTATTCTCTTATTTATACTTATCATCTGAACTTATTGTTTTTCAAATGATTTACAAAGACAAAGCAAATTACAAGGTTCATGACTAAACATTTTCTTAAAACAGAAGTCATGAATCTTATTTTCACAAAACCTATGTATCTCGCCAGCATTTCTTTGCTGACCTCGTTTTCACATATGTTTCAGGTATTGTTGGATGATATCGATTGATAAGATGCATGCTCACATAGGACTGGACAAGGCCTTAGTGACTCAATAACAATGATAGACTATGTTTAAATAGTGTATTTAGATTTCAAGACGATGTAATTATTCAATGTTTAATAAAACAAAACACTTTTTGGTATCCATGGTTATGAAACATTAATTCTGTTGCAACACGCCCCGATGTTTCCACCGCGATTTGTTGTTTTACGCGGTCGGGGTGTGACAGAAAAGATGGTATCAGAGCCAATGGTTATAGGGAATTAGGTTATTAGTAATGCTTTGACCTAGTCTATAACCTTCTTAGGACCCTAACGCGAGTTTACTTGCGTTTAGTCATAAAACAAATACCGTCACCTATCCTTAGGTGACGACCACAACAAGAACATAAATTTCAAAACCGCTTTGAAAGCTAATCATCTGTTCTAGGATGATTGATTACAAGGTTTTTAACCCTCTATTGTAAGGTTTTGAACCCTCTGTTATATGGTTTTGAACCCCTTTTAAATTTTCAAAATCTCGACAAAGTTTTGGGCTTTAAATAATGTGAACACGTGCAAACTGGAAGGGTGAATGCCTGTATTCTGGGTTTTCTGTCTAGGCAAGCACTTCGTATACATCTCATCAGACGCGAGACCAGTTGTGCTTACCTGGGAATTCTTGGGATGAGTGTTCACTTATAGGCGAGCATGTCTTCGCGATACATTATTTTTAACCTATTTACTTTGACTCATCACCAAGGTCGTTTGTTGCTTTGTAGTAACAAACAAATGACCACTATCCTTGCTTTCATCAGATTTGTTTCATCTCATTCTTTTCGTCTAAATTCTCTCACTCGTTTCCTTTCATGTTTCCTCTTTTAGACAATGCCTCCTCGACGCGAAAGCCAGATAGAGACTGCCGAGCTGGCAGAAATCATTGCGCAGCAAATGGCTGCTCAATTCCCAAACCTCTTTGCTCAATGGAACCAAGCCAACAACAACAACAATGTGCTATGCAAATACAAGGATTTCAACCAGGCTAAACCACTCAAGTTTAGTGGTTCTGAAGGAGCAACTGGGCTTCTTCAGTGGTTCGAAAGCATTGAGAATACTTTTCGCCACGTGCAGTGCCCGGATAATCGCAAGGTCGAGTTCTCCTCGAGCGTGTTTCAGAAGAGGGCTCTTACATGGTGGAATGGGGTAATGAGAGACCGAGGTGCGGAAGTTGCTCTCGCACAGACATGGGCTGAACTTAGGGCCCTGATGATGAGGGAATTCTGTCCTCGTCATGAGCAGCGAGCTTTGGAGAAGGAATTTGATGAGTTGAAGCAAGATAGTGGTGAGCACAGGGCGTATACTGATAGGTTTGAGGAGCTGAGTCTGCTTTGCCCTACAATGGTTACCCCACTTGACATAGCTATCGAAAGGTACATCGACGGCCTACCTGACTCGGTACAAGACATCCTTACTGGTAGTAACCCTGCCACACTCCGTCAGGCGATCGAGTTATCAGCGACATTGACTGAGTCGCAGATTCGGAAGAACAAGTTACACAGGAAGGGTGACAAGGGCAGGAAACAGTCAGCTGACAAGGAGGATAGCAAGAAAGGCCAAAACAAGAAGGGTAAGGAAGGTGAGACGTCAAAGAAATCAAAGAAGCGAAAGGGTGCCCAAAGTTTTGCTGTTACAGCACAGACTGCACAGAACCCGCGGAACCAACCAGCTCAGCCACCTGCAAAGAAAGCATATGCCGGTACCGCACCTTATTGTGCACGCTGCAACGGTCATCACGCAGTACAACAAGCTTGCTGGCAATGCACGACATGTGGTAAACTTGGGCATTTGGCCAAGATTTGTCGTTTGGGACAAAATCAGGCTGCTCAGGTTCAAGCTCCGATTCAAGGGAATGCTGCGAGATTTCCACTGGGTTCATGTTTCAACTGCGGAGAGATTGGTCACTTCCGCCACAACTGCCCAAGACTGGTGAATGCAAATGCTAACGCAAACCCAAATGCGAATGTCAACGTCAATGTGAATCCAGCACGTGGTCGAATGTTTAACATCAATGAGGCACTCATTGATGAAGGAGTGAACAATTAGTATTTTGTTTTTTCCTCTGGTTGGTATCTTGTAACATTTAAAGACAATGCAGTTGTTATATAAATAAAAAAAATTTGTGGTTTTATTTTCTAACTAATGCAATTGTATGAATGTTTGATTCAACCTTGTGATGTCAACACAAAGACAAAACTACTCGTGTGGTTCTGTCATTTTTACGATCACTTGAGATCTCCCTAAGAACCTCAAACACTGGTTTCTTTTAAATCTAAAGTATTATATCGTCTTGCACCGTTCGAGATGCAAGAATTATCAAAACAGCTTCAAGAGTTGTCTGATAAAGGATTCATCCGTCCGAACTTTTCACCTTGGAGAAACTCCTGTTCTCCTTGTGAAAAGAAAAATGGATCTTTTCGAATGTATATCGATTAACGTAAGCGTAGTAAGCTTACCATCAAGAATCGATATCCCCCTACCTTAAATCAACGATTTCTCCGATCAACTGCATAGCGTTCATGCTTTTCCAAGATCGATTTGCGTTTTGGGTATCATCAACTTTGTATTCTCGAAGAAGATATTCCCAAAACGGTTTTCTGCATGAAGTATGGCCATTACGAGTTTACAGTCATGCCTTTTAGGTTGACAAATACTCCAGCCATCTTCAAGAACTTAATAAATGGAGTCTGCAAGCCTTTTTGGATCAGATCGTCATTGTTATTATTGATGACATCTTGATCTATTCATGTCCTGAGCCGATCACGATCAACACCTTCGTTGACATCGGAGCCCTGATTGAATTCCTTGTACACTTTAAAATGTACAAAACAACTCAATTAGGACAAACCGAATTCCTTTTAAGATCTTCCTATCTTCATAGTTAGATTCTTGAAAATATTTAAAGTGCCAAAGGAAATCCACGGATTGGGTTTCTGGTATGCTTTAAATACCCGTGTCCAAAGATAACAAATTATAGGTCAAATTGAACGATTATGCGATTGAACGAGTATGCAATTATGTGACTATGTGTTTATTCATCTTATGTTTTCTTTTATGCATTTTTTTTTGTGTTTTTAATACTCTGGATATTCGTTATCCAAATCCTCGCAGAATCTTTCATATCTTCATATGAGGGATTCGTAGCAGGATATTCAAAAAGGTACTACCTTAAATCCTTAATGGGCTTCTATGTAAGAGTTAAGACCCTTGGATTATATAGTACTACTCCATGATTCATAAGAGACCCTTTAGTGGTCTAGTCAAAAAGATTGATTCACAATTTGGTTAAAGAACGACATCTAGTGATGTAGCTGAACAGACTCCTTGATAGTCTATTTAGATCATTTATTGATTTAATTCAAAGGACTCTATGGCGGTCTAGTCACACTCATCACAGGTTCATTCATTTGGTTTTACCCTACACATTATAAAATAGACTGTGTGAACTGTGCAAGGAATTGTCTGATTATGGACGCGTACATAATTATGAAATTTAGTGCACAGGAACCCAGTAAGATTTGTTATGTGTAAGAACCGATAGTGACAACAATAACGAAATGAGAACGATGTAATGGAGGTACGGTGGACGCACCAATGACGCTTCATATACTTGTATATAAGTATCCCTCTTACATTGCAATCATGATGTTATTAAAGGTTACTAGAAGTTCAGAACCCTAATCAATAGTGTTCGATCTTTTCAACTTCATGTTTTCAAACTCTCACAAGTTTCCTCTAAATAAATTTCGGGACGAAATTTCCTAAAGTAGGGGAGACTGTAACACCTGTGCCTCCACGGCCATCAAACAAATACCAAACCAATGAAATATTATATTTCATACTTGGGATTTGTAAAAATATGTGTATCATTTGCACATATCAAGTCTTGTTCAATTTCAAACTCTAAATCGCTTTCTGGAAGGTTATACGCGCACTGATGCGTAAATATAACCAGTTTAATGCAACAAACACTCCGGAATAGTGACATAGGCTTAACATACCTTAAATAACCTTTATATAACTTAGAAATAAGTTTTGAAGGCTTTGGTATGGCAAAATCAAGTTAGATCGCTTACAGGGACTAAAGTTGACAAACTGCGAAAGTATGCCAATTTGAACTGTAACAGACATTCCGGAATATGACCATAAGTTAAACATACCATATATATCCTTTACATAGCTTAGAAATAGGCTTTGAGGGGTTCGGTGTGCTAAAATAAACTTTTAGGTCATTCAGGGACTAAAAGTGTCAAAAAGTGCACAAGTTTGCATTTTCGCGCATAACTTACGTTCTGAATACATCCGGACATCCAAAAATTTATGTAAGCACTAAAATATTTTATTTTAGTGTTCGCCATAAGAAAAATCCATTCGTCACGTCATTTGGTTCGTTTTTCGCATTCGGGACCAGATTCGATGTATTAGCCGTTGTTTAATTCACAACCACACATTCTAAACTTGCTTAGTCAGCGGATAAGGATGGAATTTAAACACCTAAACACCATGACTTTGCAACACATGTATGGATGGAATTTAAACACCTAAACACCATGACATTTCAACACATGTATGGATGGAATTTAAACACCTAAACACCATGACATTTCAACACATGTATGGATGGAATTTAAACACCTAAACACCATGACATTTCAACACATGTATGGATGGAATTTAAACACCTAAACACCATGACATTTCAACACATGTATGGATGGAATTTAAACACCTAAACACCATGACATTTCAACACATGTACGGATGGGATTAAGGCACGTTTTCCATGAAACGATCTTAACGGTTCGGGTATTCCTATAAATACCCCATACCCCCCATTGCTAAAATCACTAGAAACTTGATTTGAGAAACTCTAAGTTGAAACATTTGTTTCATACCTGAGATTTTTGAATCGAGTTTAGCATTCGGGGACCCTTCGTAAGTATTCTTTCGTTCTTTTCCTTATTTTACTGCTTTTCGAGTCAGAAAGTCAAACTTTGTTTGACTTTCAGTGTTGACCAGTAATGGTCAATGCGAAGTTCGTTTGAACTTCGCAACGTGAGTGTAATCACGTTGGTTATAGTCCCTTGGGACTATGCCTACTGATTACCACGTTGTCTAGGGTCGTAGGGTAAGCGATCTGATAAATCGCTTATACCTTCGAACCCTGTAACACCTGTGCCTTCACGGCCATCAAACAAATACCAAACCAATGAAATATTATATTTCATACTTGGGATTTGTAAAAATATGTGTATCGTTTACACATATCAACTCTTGTTCAATTTCAAGCTTTAAATCGCTTTCTGGAAGGTTATACGCGCACTGATGCGTAAATATAACCAGTTTAATCCAAAAAAAAACACTCCGGAATAGTGAAATAGGCTTAACATACCTTAAATAACCTTGACATAACTTAGACATAAGTTTTGGAAGGTTTGGTGTGGTGAAATCAAAGCTAATTCGCTTACAGGGACTAAACTTGACAAACTGCGAAAGTATGCCAATTTGAACTGTAACAGACATTCCGGAACATGACCATAAGTTAAACATACCATAAATATCCTTTACATAGCTTAGAAATAGGCTTTGAGGTGTTCGGTATGCTAAAATAAACTTTTGTGTCATTCAGGGACTAAAAATGTCAAAAAGTGCACAAGTTTGCATTTTCGCGCATAACTTACGTTCTGAATACATCCGGACATCCAAAAATTTATGTAAGCATGACTACATTATATTTTATTGTTCGCCTTAAGAAAAATCCATTCGTCGCGTCATTTGGATCGTCTTTCACGCTTATGCGCATTCCGTCGTAATTAAGCGAACATCGCGTTCGTACGGTTAAACGAACCGACATCCGAGATATTTTTGAGCATGTTTTAAGTTCCCTATACTTTAACTTCATTTTAGAGCTTTGAAATGGGGTTAACGGGCCTTAAACGTGTCGAAAATGGCCTAAATACAGTTCAGGGACCAAAAGTGTAAATCTGCCAAACTATGGCCTAGCGGTGCGCTACACTTTTAGCGTAGCGGTGCGCTAGCCAAGTTCAGACCAGATTCAGAGTTTCTAACAGCCTGTTTGCAGCTGTTTTAACCACAACCACAAGTTCACTACTTGCATACTCAGCTGATAAGGATCATTGTTAGGCACCATAACCTTCCGACACTTGTACGGATATGATTAAGGCACAATATTCGACAAACGATCCTAACGGTTCGGGTATTCCTATAAATACCCAACCCACACAACCTCATTTTGCACAAGAATTCTGATTTGAGAGCTCTAAGTTGAAACCATTGTTTCATACCTGAGTTCTTGGATCGGGATTAGCATTCGGGGACCCTTCGTAAGTATTCTTTCGTTCTTTTCCTTATTTTATTGCTTTTCGAGTCAGAAAGTCAAACTTTGTTTGACTTTCAGCGTTGACCAGTAATGGTCAATGCGAAGTTCGTTTGAACTTCGCAACGTGAGTGTAATCACGTTGGTTATAGTCCCTTGGGACTATGCCCACTGATTACCACGTTGTCTAGGGTCGTAGGGTAGGCGATCTAATAAATCGCCTATACCTTCGAACCCGACCCAGTTTGGTCGATCATTAGGATCCGACCAAATACATTAGGTGACCATAGTAGGTAGGGAATAACCTTCCGAGGTTATACCCTATGGTCACATCGTTTAAATAGTTGTATGATAGGTAGTTTATATGCCTTAGGTAAATTACCAGAATACCCTTTTCATGTATAATTGGTAATTAAGCATATGTAACCTAAACTTTTGTCACATAACTGATTATGTAACATGTTTAGGCATATAACACTTGTCATAGGACTAGTTAGGCGGTCCGAACGCGTTTCACGCGAACGACGCGTTAAAGTAGCATAAGCTACCTAAACGGGTCGTAATGGGTCGTAAGCAGTTAGGTTAAGTTTCATTTAGTATGTAGGCTTTGTTAAACCATATCACACGAGTCTCCACACTCGTTTGGTTTACAAACCCTAATGCTACCCATTCTTCCGATTTAGGTCCGGTTATTTAACATAGTTACCTATATTAGGTGCCGTTTGATTCCGAGATCTCTAGCACTGTTTGGTGATTATCTTTAGACAACTGAGCAATCTCAAGTGAGTACATAGACCCCTCTTTTACTGTTTTCCAAACTGTTTTGGGGTGGAACACATGTGCCTACTTGTTACTTTCATGCTTTCTGTTTTCACATCATATACCGACTATGTTTGTTAGTACATTATAGTACATGATTTCATTACTTTTCTGCTATGTATGTTGACTGATAACATGCTAAGCACATTGATTTACATGACTTTTCTGCTATGTATGTTGACTGATAACATGCTAAGCACATTGATTTACATGACTTTTCTGCTATGTATGTTGACTGATAACATGCTAAGCACATTGATTTACATGACTTTTCTGCTATGTATGTTGACTGATAACATGCTAAGCACATTGATTTACATGACTTTTCTGCTTTGTATGTTAACTTAGCATACTTAGTACATCATTTTACATTGCATCTCTGTTGGTTGCATATGTTCCAGTAACATATGGACACATTGTTTTACAGCTCTACCTTGTATGTTTACTCTAGCATACTAGGTACATTATCTTCATCTCATGCTTACATTTTGGTATGACATTTGGTTTGTTTAACGGGTCTATATAACATTCATTAACATTTGCTACGCCGCTCGGAAGTAAGTAGTGGTACCATAGGACTTGACAAATCCCATTCCTGACATCCCGGGTTTGTTTGGATGTAAGGAATGACTGAATCCGAATACAATTCTTTTGATAACCTTGACTGAAAGGGTTATCCGACTGTCTCAAGGCTTGAATGTTTGCGTTTAACATACTGCATAAGTGTTTGTATCAGTAAAGCATGCATTATTCTACAAAACATAACTTTGATTTAAACCAAGTTTTACTTCAATACTTTGTTTTGTTCATTTTTACTTATGGTTTAAGTAGTCTAAATTTTACTTACCATACATATCATTTTGGTTATACATTACTTGACTACTTTTGGACTATCAACATTTGACATGGTTTATACAAGGACTTTTGACTATTGGTTTAAACATAGACATTTGACATGGATATTTGACATAGACATTTGACTTGGATATTTGACATAGACATTTTGACATGATTTACATCTTGACATGAACATTTTACATTGTTTGGTTTGGTTTGATTAAGTGATTAAGTAACGATGCGTGTGTAATATGATACAAGCATGGTGGATACGCCGCTGGTACTTCCTATATATAAGTGTTTGTATGGTATTACATGTCGTCACGTTATTTGAATCATTTCAGTTTGAGACATAGAACATTTCATACAAATAACATACTTTTCACAAGACATTGATTTATAAACAACTTATCTTATACAAACACATTTTACTTGGTTATTCATTTAACCTTACATTTATTTATACTTATCATCTGATCTTATCGTTTTTCAAATGATTTAAAAGACAAAGCAACTAACAAGGTTCATGACTAAACATTTTCTCAAACATAAGTCATGAATCTTATTTTCACAAAACCTATGTATCTCACAGGCATTTTTATGCTGACGTACCTATTTTCACATGTGTTTTTCAGGAGCTGTTGCATAAGATGATCAAGATACACATAGGCTGACTTGGGCTTTAGTGAAAATAAAAGATGCAAGACTAGTTAATTATGTTGTAATTTCTTTGTTTGTTAAGACATTGTAACACTTTTAATCAATAAAACGAAACTTCAATTGCCATGGATTTGAAACAATTAATTCTGTTACAACACTCCCCGACATTTCCGCCACGTTTTGTATGTTCCACGTGGTCGGGGTGTGACAGAAAAGATGGTATCAGAGCTAATGGTTATAGGGAATTAGGTTATTAGTAATGCTTTGACCTAGTCTATAACCTTCTTAGGACCCTAACGCGAGTTTACTTGCGTTTAGTCATAAAACAATACCGTCACCTATCCTTAGGCGACGATCTCAACAAGAATATAAATTTCAAAACCGCTTTGAAAACTAATCATCTGTTCTAGGATGATTGATTACTAGGTTTTGAACCCTCTATTGTAAGGTTTTGAACTCTCTATTATATGGTTTTGAACCCTTTGAGTTTTCAAAATCTCGTCAAGGTTTTGGGTTTTTAATAATGTGAACACGTGCAAACTGGAAGGGTGAATGCCTGTATTCTGGGTTTTCTGGCTAGGCAAGCACTTCGTATACATCTCATCAGACGCGAGACCAGTTGTGCTTACCTGGGAATTCTTGGGATGAGTGTTCACTTATAGGCGAGCATGTCTTCGCAATACATTATTTTTGACCCATTTACTTTGATTAGTCACCGTCTCATTTGTTTGCCTTAGGTAACAAACAAATGATCGCAATCTTCATGCGTTATCATTCTGTTTTGATTGTCCAATAATCTTTCACCTGTTTCTCCCTATGCCTTTCTTTTTCTTCAAGAATGTCTCTTCATCACGATGACGCCCAGATATCTGAGCAAGCAGCCAAATTCGCTCAGCGAATAGGCGAAGTAGTCCTGAAGACTGTGGAATTAGCTACTGCCATGTATCGTCTCCTGGATGAAGCCACTCAAGAGTCACCAAGACAGGCAGGACCTAGTCAGGTGACAACACCATCAGCCAATAAACCAATCGAGGAATCAAAGACCATGGATGAACAACCCCCTAAGAAGTCAAAGAAGCGAAAGGCTTCTCAGAACTTCGCCATTGTCGCTCACAATGGTCAAGCCTTCCCCAACCAACCAGCTCAACCCCCTGCTAGGAAGTCATACAATGGAACTGCACTCTTGTGCAACCAATGTAACCTTCATCATCACCCTTGTGTGAAGTGCCGCAAATGTCAGATTTGTGGACTTATAGGTCATACAGCAAGGGTTTGCCCAACTACAGCTGTACCAAATCAAGCTGGCGACACTCCTGCTCAAGCTCGTTTCTCACGAGGGCTTTGCTATAACTGTGGCGAGATGGGCCATTTCCTAATGGATTGCCCAAAGCTTACTAAGGCAAATCTGACCCACGGATGAGCAGTTGGCCGAGTAGAAGATGTTGCTATCTTATGCTTTTGTTTCTTTCGTTTTCTTGATTGTGAAACAATCTGTCTCGTTCATAAATAAAAGTAGTTGTTCACAGATTCTGATGTACAATTGTAGTTACATATGTGTAGGATTTTCTTATGATACCTACATCAAGGAACTATGTTCCTTACAAACTACTCTTGTGATTCTCTCTTTCAAATGATCGCTCGTGATTCCCTCGAACATTTTAAGTACTCGTTTCATTCTAAGAAACAAAGTACAGAAGATAAAGTGACATTATGAGTGATCATGCTTCTGCACATCAGTGCCTTTGAATCCTTGGTTAGATAACTAAGGGTGTTTTCAAATCTCATACCCATTACGTTTTAATTTTTCAACATACACAGTACCAGTATTTCAAAACAATCTTCATGATCTCAAAACATTTCATATAGTTTGAAAACAATTTTTCTAGATGCATTGTCTATGTTATTTCAAAAACATTGGCCATGTTATCAAAACCAACCTTTCTAATTTCAAAATATTTCATATAGTCTGAAGACAATATTAACACAATACATTTTCTTATCAAGTGCATGATTTCGAAAAGCATCATTCATGTCTTTCAAAAACCTTATACATAATTTCAAAATTCATCTCGCATGATTTTAAAACATTTTTGTAAATATATCTATCTAATACACCTACTTTATGATTTCAAAAGTATTATATATAAGGTTTCAAAAACGTTAAACACATTTTTTTTTTCTTAAAAGAACCCCATGCATAGTTTTCAAAAATATTTTCCTCATACCTTGACTTAACCTTCAAAATTCTGCTTCATATGTCGCCTTGACATATCAAGCATCTCAACTTCTTAAGCATTTTACATCATGTTTTGACCTAAGCACGTCCAGTGCAAGGTTTCAAAACATCTCCAACTTTTAAATCCATATGGGATCTTTTTATCCTCACAATTAGATCCTTGTGGATGATTATTATTCAAATCAGAGTCCTTAATTGGATTCCTTATGTACCTTGATTCGAACACTTCGGTTCCAAATAATCGAAGTCGAATTTTCTTTTTGAATCTTTCTATCTTTATAGTTGGATTCTTGATAACGTTTAAAGTACCAAATGAAATCCACGGAATGGATTCCTAGTGTGCTTTAAATGCATGTACGCAATTTACAAGACAAATTAACAAACAATTTTGTGGTTATGTGACTATGTGTTTACTCATCTTATGTTTTCTTTTATGCATTTTTGGTGTTTTTACTACTCTGGATATTCTATATCCAAATCCTTGCAGGATCTTTCATATCTTCATATGAGGGATTCGTAGCAGGATATTCAAAAGGTACTACCTTTAATCCTTAAATGGGCTTCTATGTAATAGTTAAGACCCTTGGATTATATAGTACCACTCCAAGATTCATAAGAGACCCTTTAGTGGTCTAGTAAAAAAGATTGATTCACAATTTGGTTAAAAAAAATGACATCTAGTGATGTAGCTGAACAGACTCCTTGATAGTCTATTTAAATCATTTATTGATTTAGTCTAAAGGACTTTATGGCGGTCTAAGTCACGCTCATCACAGGATTGTTCATTTGGTTTTACCCTACACATTATAAAATAGACTGTGTGAACTGTGCAAGGAATTCTCTAATTATGGATGCGCACATAATTATGAAATTTAGTGCACAGAAATCCAGTAAGATTTATTATGTGAAGGAACCAATAGCGACAACAATAGCAAAATGAGGACGATGTAATGGAGGTACGGTGGACGCACCAATGACGCTTTATATACTAGTATATAAGTATCCCTCTTACGTTGCAATCATGATGATTATTAAAGTTACTAGAAGTTTAGAAACCTAACCAATGTTGTTCGATCTTTTCAACTTCATGTTTTAAACTCTTACAAGTTTCCTCTAAATAAATTTCGGGACGAAATTTCCTAAAGTAGGGGAGACTGTAACACCTGTGCCTTCACGGCCATCAAACAAATACCAAACCAATGAAATATTATATTTCATACTTGGGATTTGTAAAAATATGTGTATCGTTTACACATATCAACTCTTGTTCAATTTCAAGCTTTAAATCGCTTTCTGGAAGGTTATACGCGCACTGATGCGTAAATATAACCAGTTTAATCCAAAAAAAAACACTCCGGAATAGTGAAATAGGCTTAACATACCTTAAATAACCTTGACATAACTTAGACATAAGTTTTGGAAGGTTTGGTGTGGTGAAATCAAAGCTAATTCGCTTACAGGGACTAAACTTGACAAACTGCGAAAGTATGCCAATTTGAACTGTAACAGACATTCCGGAACATGACCATAAGTTAAACATACCATAAATATCCTTTACATAGCTTAGAAATAGGCTTTGAGGTGTTCGGTATGCTAAAATAAACTTTTGTGTCATTCAGGGACTAAAAATGTCAAAAAGTGCACAAGTTTGCATTTTCGCGCATAACTTACGTTCTGAATACATCCGGACATCCAAAAATTTATGTAAGCATGACTACATTATATTTTATTGTTCGCCTTAAGAAAAATCCATTCGTCGCGTCATTTGGATCGTCTTTCACGCTTATGCGCATTCCGTCGTAATTAAGCGAACATCGCGTTCGTACGGTTAAACGAACCGACATCCGAGATATTTTTGAGCATGTTTTAAGTTCCCTATACTTTAACTTCATTTTAGAGCTTTGAAATGGGGTTAACGGGCCTTAAACGTGTCGAAAATGGCCTAAATACAGTTCAGGGACCAAAAGTGTAAATCTGCCAAACTATGGCCTAGCGGTGCGCTACACTTTTAGCGTAGCGGTGCGCTAGCCAAGTTCAGACCAGATTCAGAGTTTCTAACAGCCTGTTTGCAGCTGTTTTAACCACAACCACAAGTTCACCACTTGCATACTCAGCTGATAAGGATCATTGTTAGGCACCATAACCTTCCGACACTTGTACGGATATGATTAAGGCACAATATTCGACAAACGATCCTAACGGTTCGGGTATTCCTATAAATACCCAACCCACACAACCTCATTTTGCACAAGAATTCTGATTTGAGAGCTCTAAGTTGAAACCATTGTTTCATACCTGAGTTCTTGGATCGGGATTAGCATTCGGGGACCCTTCGTAAGTATTCTTTCGTTCTTTTCCTTATTTTATTGCTTTTCGAGTCAGAAAGTCAAACTTTGTTTGACTTTCAGCGTTGACCAGTAATGGTCAATGCGAAGTTCGTTTGAACTTCGCAACGTGAGTGTAATCACGTTGGTTATAGTCCCTTGGGACTATGCCCACTGATTACCACGTTGTCTAGGGTCGTAGGGTAGGCGATCTAATAAATCGCCTATACCTTCGAACCCGACCCAGTTTGGTCGATCATTAGGATCCGACCAAATACATTAGGTGACCATAGTAGGTAGGGAATAACCTTCCGAGGTTATACCCTATGGTCACATCGTTTAAATAGTTGTATGATAGGTAGTTTATATGCCTTAGGTAAATTACCAGAATACCCTTTTCATGTATAATTGGTAATTAAGCATATGTAACCTAAACTTTTGTCACATAACTGATTATGTAACATGTTTAGGCATATAACACTTGTCATAGGACTAGTTAGGCGGTCCGAACGCGTTTCACGCGAACGACGCGTTAAAGTAGCATAAGCTACCTAAACGGGTCGTAATGGGTCGTAAGCAGTTAGGTTAAGTTTCATTTAGTATGTAGGCTTTGTTAAACCATATCACACGAGTCTCCACACTCGTTTGGTTTACAAACCCTAATGCTACCCATTCTTCCGATTTAGGTCCGGTTATTTAACATAGTTACCTATATTAGGTGCCGTTTGATTCCGAGATCTCTAGCACTGTTTGGTGATTATCTTTAGACAACTGAGCAATCTCAAGTGAGTACATAGACCCCTCTTTTACTGTTTTCCAAACTGTTTTGGGGTGGAACACATGTGCCTACTTGTTACTTTCATGCTTTCTGTTTTCACATCATATACCGACTATGTTTGTTAGTACATTATAGTACATGATTTCATTACTTTTCTGCTATGTATGTTGACTGATAACATGCTAAGCACATTGATTTACATGACTTTTCTGCTATGTATGTTGACTGATAACATGCTAAGCACATTGATTTACATGACTTTTCTGCTATGTATGTTGACTGATAACATGCTAAGCACATTGATTTACATGACTTTTCTGCTATGTATGTTGACTGATAACATGCTAAGCACATTGATTTACATGACTTTTCTGCTTTGTATGTTAACTTAGCATACTTAGTACATCATTTTACATTGCATCTCTGTTGCATATGTTCCAGTAACAAATGGACACATTGTTTTACAGCTCTACCTTGTATGTTTACTCTAGCATACTAGGTACATTATCTTCATCTCATGCTTACATTTTGGTATGACATTTGGTTTGTTTAACGGGTCTATATAACATTCATTAACATTTGCTACGCCGCTCGGAAGTAAGTAGTGGTACCATAGGACTTGACAAATCCCATTCCTGACATCCCGGGTTTGTTTGGATGTAAGGAATGACTGAATCCGAATACAATTCTTTTGATAACCTTGACTGAAAGGGTTATCCGACTGTCTCAAGGCTTGAATGTTTGCGTTTAACATACTGCATAAGTGTTTGTATCAGTAAAGCATGCATTATTCTACAAAACATAACTTTGATTTAAACCAAGTTTTACTTCAATACTTTGTTTTGTTCATTTTTACTTATGGTTTAAGTAGTCTAAATTTTACTTACCATACATATCATTTTGGTTATACATTACTTGACTACTTTTGGACTATCAACATTTGACATGGTTTATACAAGGACTTTTGACTATTGGTTTAAACATAGACATTTGACATGGATATTTGACATAGACATTTGACTTGGATATTTGACATAGACATTTTGACATGATTTACATCTTGACATGAACATTTTACATTGTTTGGTTTGGTTTGATTAAGTGATTAAGTAACGATGCGTGTGTAATATGATACAAGCATGGTGGATACGCCGCTGGTACTTCCTATATATAAGTGTTTGTATGGTATTACATGTCGTCACGTTATTTGAATCATTTCAGTTTGAGACATAGAACATTTCATACAAATAACATACTTTTCACAAGACATTGATTTATAAACAACTTATCTTATACAAACACATTTTACTTGGTTATTCATTTAACCTTACATTTATTTATACTTATCATCTGATCTTATCGTTTTTCAAATGATTTAAAAGACAAAGCAAATAACAAGGTTCATGACTAAACATTTTCTCAAACATAAGTCATGAATCTTATTTTCACAAAACCTATGTATCTCACAGGCATTTTTATGCTGACGTACCTATTTTCACATGTGTTTTTCAGGAGCTGTTGCATAAGATGATCAAGATACACATAGGCTGACTTGGGCTTTAGTGAAAATAAAAGATGCAAGACTAGTTAATTATGTTGTAATTTCTTTGTTTGTTAAGACATTGTAACACTTTTAATCAATAAAACGAAACTTCAATTGCCATGGATTTGAAACAATTAATTCTGTTACAACACTCCCCGACATTTCCGCCACGTTTTGTATGTTCCACGTGGTCGGGGTGTGACAAACCCGACCCAGTTTGGTCGATCATTAGGATCCGACCAAATACATTAGGTGACCCTAGTATAGGGCATAACCTTCCGAGGTTATACCCTATGGTCACATCGTTTAAATAGTTGTATGATAAGTAGTTTATATGCCTTAGGTAAATTACCAGAATACCCTTTTCATGTATAATTGGTAATTAAGCATATGTAACCTAAACTTTTGTCACATAACTGATTATGTAACATGTTTAGGCATATAACACTTGTCATAGGACTAGTTAGACGGTCCTAACGCGTTTCACGCGAACGACGCGTTAAAGTAGCATAAGCTACCTAAACGGGTCGTAATGGGTCGTAGACACTTAGGTTAAGTTTCATTTAGTATGTAGGCTTTGTTAAACCAAATGACACGAGTCTCTACACTCGTTTGGTTTACAAACCCTAATGCTACCCGATCTTCCGATTTAGGTCCGGGTTAATTATGTAGTTACCTATGTTAGGTACCGTTTGATTTCCGGGACTCCTCTAGCTTACTTGGTAGTTGTTCAAGACTCCCAAGCACTCCCAGGCGAGTACATTTTCCCCTCTTTTACTGTTTTCAACTGTTTTGGGGTGACTCATATGTGCTAAATGTTTTATCAATGATTACAATAACAATTACAATGTGATTTCAAGAACGATTACAATAACAATTTCAATATGGTTTCGAGAACAATAACAATTATTTCAAGAACGCTAACAATGATTTCAAGAACGAATACAATGATTTCAAAAACTAATAACAATTTCAATAAAGTGAACGAACTTGTTGGTTGTAGTTACATAACCAATGACATTCATTAGCAATGATCGAGCCGACCAGTATTAGGTTATGGTACCATAGGATCTGACAAATCCCGTTATTTACTGCACCCATTGTTATGTGTGGGGGTTGTGGGTAGCGACTGAATCTGTAATTATTAACTTATCCTTTGGTAAGGGTTTGTTAAGAACGAGAGCGAGAGCGAGTTGGAACGAGGAACGCGTCAAGAAGGTTTGAATGTCACACCCCGACCACGTAGAACATACAAAACGTGGCGGAAACATCGGGGAGTGTTGTAACAGAATTAATGTTTCACAACCATGGATATTAAAGTTTCGTTTTATTGACTAAAAGTGTTACAATGTCTTAACAAACAAGGAATTTCAACATAATTAACTAGTCTTGCATCTTTTATTGTCACTAAAGCCCAAGTCTGCCTATGTGTATCTTGGTCATCTTATGCAACAGCTCCTGAAAAACACATGTGAAAATAGGTACGTCAGCATAAAAATGCCTGTGAGATACATAGGTTTTGTGAAAATAAGATTCATGACTTATGTTTGAGAAAATGTTTAGTCATGAACCTTGTTATTTGCTTTGTCTTTAAATCATTTGAAAAACGATAAGATAAGATGATAAGTATAAATAAATGTAAGGTTAAATGGATAACCAAGTAAAATGTGTTTGTATAAGATAAGTTGTTTATAAATCAATGTCTTGTGAAAAGTATGTTATTTGTATGAAATGTTCTATGTCTCAAACTGAAATGATTCAAATAACGTGACGACATGTAATACCATACAAACACTTATATATAGGAAGTACCAGCGGCGTATCCACCATGCTTGTATCATATTACACACGCATCGTTACTTAATCACTTAATCAAACCAAACCAAACAATGTAAAATGTTCATGTCAAGATGTAAATCATGTCAAAATGTCTATGTCAAATATCCAAGTCAAATGTCTATGTCAAATATCCATGTCAAATGTCTATGTTTAAACCAATAGTCAAAAGTCCTTGTATAAACCATGTCAAATGTTGATAGTCCAAAAGTAGTCAAGTAATGTATAACCAAAATGATATGTATGGTAAGTAAAATTTAGACTACTTAAACCATAAGTAAAAATGAACAAAACAAAGTATTGAAGTAAAACTTGGTTTAAATCAAAGTTATGTTTTGTAGAATAATGCATGCTTTACTGATACAACACTTATGCAGTATGTTAAACGCAAACATTCAAGCCTTGAGACAGTCGGATAACCCTTTCAGTCAAGGTTATCAAAAGAAATGTTTTCGGATTCAGTCATTCCTTACATCCAAACAAACCCGGGATGTCAGGAATTGGATTTGTCAAGTCCTATGGTACCACTACTTACTACCGAGCGGCGTAGCAAATGTTAATGAATGTTATATAGACCCGTTAAACAAACCAAATGTCATACCAAAATGTAAGCATGAGATGAAGATAATGTACCTAGTATGCTAGAGTAAACATACAAGGTAGAGTTGTAAAACAATGTGTCCATATGTTACTGGAACATATGCAACAGAGATGCAATGTAAAATGATGTACTAAGTATGCTAAGTTACCATACAAAGCAGAAAAGTCATGTAAATCAATGTGCTTAGCATGTTATCAGTCAACATACATAGCAGAAAAGTCATGTAAATCAATGTGCTTAGCATGTTATCAGTCAACATACATAGCAGAAAAGTGATGAAATCATGTACTATAATGTACTAACAAACATAGCAGTATATGATGTGAAAAACAGGAAAGCATGAAAGTAACAAGTAGGCACATGTGTTCCACCCCAAAACAGTTTGGAAAACAGTAAAAGAGGGGTCTATGTACTCACTTGAGATTGCTCAGTAGTCCTTGAGTAACAACCAAACAATGCTAGAGATCACGGAAATCAAACGGCACCTAATATAGGTAACTATGTTAATTAACCGGACCTAAATCGGAAGATTGGGTAGCATTAGGGTTTGTAAACCAAACGAGTGTGGAGACTCGTGTGATATGGTTTAACAAAGCCTACATACTAAATGAAACTTAACCTAACTGCTTACGACCCATTACGACCCGTTTAGGTAGCTTATGCTACTTTAACGCGTCGTGCGCGTGAAACGCGTTCGGACCGCCTAACTAGTCCTATGACAAGTGTTATATGCCTAAACATGTTACATAATCAGTTATGTGGCAAAAGTTTAGGTTACATATGCTAAATTACCAATTTCGCATGAAAAGGGTATTCTGGTAATTTACCTAAGGCATATAAACTACCTATCATACAACTACTTAAACGATGTGACCATAGGGTATAACCTCGGAAGGTTATTCCCTACCTACTATGGTCACCTAATGTGTTTGGTCGGATCCTAATGATCGACCAAACTGGGTCGGGTTCGAAGGTATAGGCGATTTATTAGATCGCCTACCCTACGACCCTAGACAACGTGGTAATCAGTGGGCATAGTCCCAAGGGACTATGACCAACGTGATTACACTCACGTTGCGAAGTTCAAACGAACTTCGCATTGACCATTACTGGTCAACGCTGAAAGTCAAACAAAGTTTGACTTTCTGACTCGAAAAGCAATAAAATAAGGAAAAGAACGAAAGAATACTTACCCAGGGTCCCCGAATGCTAATCCCGACTCAAGAACTCAGGTATGAAACAATGGTTTCAACTTAGAGCTCTCAAAATCAGAATTCTTGTGAGTTTAAGCAATGGGGGGTATGGGGTATTTATAGTTTTCGGGTAACCGTTAGGATCGTTTCTTGGAAAAGGGGAAAAGATCTAGTCCGTACACTTGTTGAAAGGTTATGGAAGCTAAATTCCATCCTTATCTAGTGACTAAGCAAGTTAGAACATGTGGTGGTGGATCAAACATGTGCAACTTGTGATTAAATACACTTAATCTGGTCAGAAGGTGGGAAGCGGCCCGCTTTAGGATCAGCCAAACACAATGCGGGCCGCCTGAGGCTTCTGATCTGCATATATGTTTCAGAAATGACAGTTTCAGCCCCTGCACGTGTTTAAGGCCATTCCCGACACTTCTAAGGCCCGTAAAGCCAACTTTAAGGCCCTAAAATGTTGCCTAAACATTGTGGACATGAAACATGCTCAAAAATATGCCGGGTGATGGTTCGTTTGGTCGTACGAACGCGATGTTCGGTTAATTACGACGGAATGCGCATAAGCGCGAAAAACGATCCAAATGACGTAACGAATGGATTTTTCTTATGGCGAACACTAAAATATAATGTAGTCATGCTTACATAAATTTTTGGGTGTCCGGATGTATTCAGAACGTAAGTTATGCGCGAAAATGCAAACTTGTGCACTTTTTGACACTTTTAGTCCCTGAATGACCCAAAAGTTTATTTTAGCACACCGAACCCCTCAAAGCCTATTTCTAAGCTATGTAGAGGATATTTAAGGTGTGTTTAACTTATGGTCATGTTCTGGAATGTCTGTTACAGTTCAAATTGGCATACTTTCGCAGTTTGTCAAATTTAGTCCCTGTAGACGAATTAACTTGTTTTTGCCATACCAATGCCTTCAAAACTTATTTCTAAGTTATGTAAAGGTTATTTAAGGTATGTTAAGCCAATGTCACTATTCCGGAGTGTTTGTTGCATTAAACTGGTTATATTTACGCATCGGTGCGCGTATAACCTTCCAGAAAGTGATTTAGAGTTTGAAATTGAACAAAAATTGATATGTGCAAATGATACACATATTTTTACAAATACCAAGTATGAAATACAATATTTCATTGCTACAGTATTTGTGTGATGGCCGTGGAGGCACAGGTGTTACAGTCTCCCCTACTTTAGGAAATTTCGCCCCGAAATTTATTTAGAGGAAACTTGTGAGAGCTTGAAAACATGAAGTTGAAAAGATCGAACAACATTGGTTAGGGTTCTGAACTTCTAGTAACCTTTAATAACATCATGATTGCAATGTAAGAGGGATACTTATATACAAGTATATGAAGCATCATTGGTGCGTCCACCGTACCTCCATTACATCGTTCTCATTTTGTTATTGTTGTCGCTATCGGTTCTTACACATAATAAATCTTACTGGGTTTCTGTGCACTAAATTTCATAATTATGTACGCGTCCATAATCAGACAATTCCTTGCACAGTTCACACAGTCTATTTTATAATGCGTAGAGTAAAACCAAATGAACAATCCTGTGATGAGTGTGACTAGACCGCCATAGAGTCCTTTTGACTAAATCAATAAATGATCTAAATAGACTATCAAGGAGTCTGTCCAGCTACATCACTAGATGTCGTCCTTTAACCAGATTGCGAATCAATCTTTTGACTAGACCACTATAAAGGGTCTCTTATGAATCATGGAATGGTACTATATAACCCAAGGGTCTTAACTACTACATAGAAGCCCATAAGGATTTAAGGTAGTACCTTTTTGAAAATCCTACTATGAATTCCTCATATGAAGATATGAAAGATTCTACGAGGATTTGGATAATGAATATCCAGAGTATACCAAAAACACAAAATACTTAAATGAAAACTCAAGATGCATAAACACATAGTCATATAACCACAAAGATTGTTTGTTAATTTGTCTTGTTACTTGCGTACATGCATTTAAAGCACACTAGGAATCCATTCAACGGATTTCATTTGGTACTTTAAACGTTATCAAGAATCTAACTATAAAGATAGAAAGATTTTTGAAGAGAAAATTCGATTTCGATTATAAAGAACCGAAATGTTCGAATTTAGGTACATAAGGAATCCAATTAAGGACTCTGATTTGAATGATGATCATCCACAAGGGTCTAATTATGGATATAAAAAGATCCCATATGGATTTTAGAAGTTGAAGATGTTTTGAATTCTTGCATGGGATGTGCTTAAGTCAAAACATGAAGTAAAATGCTTATGAGGTTGAGATGCTAGATATGTCAAGGCGACATATGAAGCAGAATTTGAAGGTTAAGTAAATGTGTGAGGAAAATATATTTGGAAAACTATGCATGGGAAAAATGTTTTTGAAACCTTATATATAATATTTTGAAATCATAAAGTAGGTGTACTAGGTAAGTATATTTATAAAAATGTTTTAAAATCATGCGAGATGAATTTTGAAATTATGTATAAGGTTTTTGAAAGACATGAATGATGCTTTTCGAAATCATGCACTTGATCAGAAAATGTATTGTGTTAATATTGTCTTCAGACTATATGAAATATTTTGAAATTAGAAAGGTTGGTTTTGATAACATGGCCAATGTTTTTGAAATAACATAGACAATGCATCTAGAAAAATTGTTTTCAAACTATATGAAATGTTTTGAGATCATGAAGATTGTTTTGAAATACTGGTACTGTGTATGTTGAAAAATTAAAACGTAATGGGTATGAGATTTGAAAACACCCTTAGTTATCTAACCAAGGATTCAAAGGCACTGATGTGCAGAAGCATGATCACTCATAATGTCACTTTATCTTCTGTACTTTGTTTCTTAGAATGAAACGAGTACTTAAAATGTTCGAGGGAATCACGAGCGATCATTTGAAAGAGAGAATCACAAGAGTAGTTTGTAAGGAACATAGTTCCTTGATGTAGGTATCATAGGAAAATCCTACACATATGTAACTACAATTGTACATCAGAATCTGTGAACAACTACTTTTATTTATGAACGAGACATATTGTTTCACAATACACGAAAACAAAAGAAACAAAGGCATAAGACAGCAACATCCTTTGTTCAGCTGAATGCTCATCTGTGGGTCGGATTTGCATTAGCAAGCTTTGGGCAATCCCTTAGGAAATGGCCCATCTCGCCACAGTTATAGCAAAGCCCTCGTGAGAAACGAGCTTGAGCAGGAGTGTCGCCAGCTTGATTTGGTACAGCTGTAGTTGGGCAAACCCTTGCTGTATGACCTATAAGTCCACAAATCTGACATTTGCGGCACTTCACACAAGGGTGATGATGAAGGTTACATTGGTTGCACAAGAGTGCAGTTCCATTGTATGACTTCCTAGCAGGGGGTTGAGCTGGTTGGTTGGGGAAGGCTTGACCATTGTGAGCGACAATGGCGAAGTTCTGAGAAGCCTTTCGCTTCTTTGACTTCTTAGGGGGTTGTTCATCCATGATCTTTGATTCCTCGATTGGTTTATTGGCTGATGGTGTTGTCACCTGACTAGGTCCTACCTGTCTTTGTGACTCTTGAGTGGCTTCATCCAGGAGACGATACATGGCAGTAGCTAATTCCACAGTCTTCAGGACTACTTCGCCTATTCGCTGAGCGAATTTGGCTGCTTGCTCAGATATCTGGGCGTCATCGTGATGAAGAGACATTCTTGAAGAAAAAGAAAGGCATAGGGAGAAACAGGTGAAAGATTATTGGACAATCAAAACAGAATGATAACGCATGAAGATTGCGATCATTTGTTTGTTACCTAAGGCAAACAAATGAGACGGTGACTAATCAAAGTAAATGGGTCAAAAATAATGTATCGCGAAGACATGCTCGCCTATAAGTGAACACTCATCCCAAGAATTCCCAGGTAAGCACAACTGGTCTCGCGTCTGATGAGATGTATACGAAGTGCTTGCCTAGCCAGAAAACCCAGAATACAGGCATTCACCCTTCCAGTTTGCACGTGTTCACATTATTAAAAACCCAAAACCTTGACGAGATTTTGAAAACTCAAAGGGTTCAAAACCATATAATAGAGAGTTCAAAACCTTACAATAGAGGGTTCAAAACCTAGTAATCAATCATCCTAGAACAGATGATTAGTTTTCAAAGCGGTTTTGAAATTTATATTCTTGTTGTGATCGTCGCCTAAGGATAGGTGACGGTATTGTTTTATGACTAAACGCAAGTAAACTCGCGTTAGGGTCCTAAGAAGGTTATAGACTAAGTCAAAGCATTACTAATAACCTAATTCCCTATAACCATTAGCTCTGATACCATCTTTTCTGTCACACCCCGACCACGTAGAACATACAAAACGTGGCGGAAACATCGGGGAGTGTTGTAACAGAATTAATGTTTCACAACCATGGATATTAAAGTTTCGTTTTATTGACTAAAAGTGTTACAATGTCTTAACAAACAAGGAATTTCAACATAATTAACTAGTCTTGCATCTTTTATTGTCACTAAAGCCCAAGTCTGCCTATGTGTATCTTGGTCATCTTATGCAACAGCTCCTGAAAAACACATGTGAAAATAGGTACGTCAGCATAAAAATGCCTGTGAGATACATAGGTTTTGTGAAAATAAGATTCATGACTTATGTTTGAGAAAATGTTTAGTCATGAACCTTGTTATTTGCTTTGTCTTTAAATCATTTGAAAAACGATAAGATAAGATGATAAGTATAAATAAATGTAAGGTTAAATGGATAACCAAGTAAAATGTGTTTGTATAAGATAAGTTGTTTATAAATCAATGTCTTGTGAAAAGTATGTTATTTGTATGAAATGTTCTATGTCTCAAACTGAAATGATTCAAATAACGTGACGACATGTAATACCATACAAACACTTATATATAGGAAGTACCAGCGGCGTATCCACCATGCTTGTATCATATTACACACGCATCGTTACTTAATCACTTAATCAAACCAAACCAAACAATGTAAAATGTTCATGTCAAGATGTAAATCATGTCAAAATGTCTATGTCAAATATCCAAGTCAAATGTCTATGTCAAATATCCATGTCAAATGTCTATGTTTAAACCAATAGTCAAAAGTCCTTGTATAAACCATGTCAAATGTTGATAGTCCAAAAGTAGTCAAGTAATGTATAACCAAAATGATATGTATGGTAAGTAAAATTTAGACTACTTAAACCATAAGTAAAAATGAACAAAACAAAGTATTGAAGTAAAACTTGGTTTAAATCAAAGTTATGTTTTGTAGAATAATGCATGCTTTACTGATACAACACTTATGCAGTATGTTTAAACGCAAACATTCAAGCCTTGAGACAGTCGGATAACCCTTTCAGTCAAGGTTATCAAAAGAAATGTTTTCGGATTCAGTCATTCCTTACATCCAAACAAACCCGGGATGTCAGGAATTGGATTTGTCAAGTCCTATGGTACCACTACTTACTACCGAGCGGCGTAGCAAATGTTAATGAATGTTATATAGACCCGTTAAACAAACCAAATGTCATACCAAAATGTAAGCATGAGATGAAGATAATGTACCTAGTATGCTAGAGTAAACATACAAGGTAGAGTTGTAAAACAATGTGTCCATATGTTACTGGAACATATGCAACAGAGATGCAATGTAAAATGATGTACTAAGTATGCTAAGTTACCATACAAAGCAGAAAAGTCATGTAAATCAATGTGCTTAGCATGTTATCAGTCAACATACATAGCAGAAAAGTCATGTAAATCAATGTGCTTAGCATGTTATCAGTCAACATACATAGCAGAAAAGTGATGAAATCATGTACTATAATGTACTAACAAACATAGCAGTATATGATGTGAAAAACAGGAAAGCATGAAAGTAACAAGTAGGCACATGTGTTCCACCCCAAAACAGTTTGGAAAACAGTAAAAGAGGGGTCTATGTACTCACTTGAGATTGCTCAGTAGTCCTTGAGTAACAACCAAACAATGCTAGAGATCACGGAAATCAAACGGCACCTAATATAGGTAACTATGTTAATTAACCGGACCTAAATCGGAAGATTGGGTAGCATTAGGGTTTGTAAACCAAACGAGTGTGGAGACTCGTGTGATATGGTTTAACAAAGCCTACATACTAAATGAAACTTAACCTAACTGCTTACGACCCATTACGACCCGTTTAGGTAGCTTATGCTACTTTAACGCGTCGTGCGCGTGAAACGCGTTCGGACCGCCTAACTAGTCCTATGACAAGTGTTATATGCCTAAACATGTTACATAATCAGTTATGTGGCAAAAGTTTAGGTTACATATGCTAAATTACCAATTTCGCATGAAAAGGGTATTCTGGTAATTTACCTAAGGCATATAAACTACCTATCATACAACTACTTAAACGATGTGACCATAGGGTATAACCTCGGAAGGTTATTCCCTACCTACTATGGTCACCTAATGTGTTTGGTCGGATCCTAATGATCGACCAAACTGGGTCGGGTTCGAAGGTATAGGCGATTTATTAGATCGCCTACCCTACGACCCTAGACAACGTGGTAATCAGTGGGCATAGTCCCAAGGGACTATGACCAACGTGATTACACTCACGTTGCGAAGTTCAAACGAACTTCGCATTGACCATTACTGGTCAACGCTGAAAGTCAAACAAAGTTTGACTTTCTGACTCGAAAAGCAATAAAATAAGGAAAAGAACGAAAGAATACTTACCCAGGGTCCCCGAATGCTAATCCCGACTCAAGAACTCAGGTATGAAACAATGGTTTCAACTTAGAGCTCTCAAAATCAGAATTCTTGTGAGTTTAAGCAATGGGGGGTATGGGGTATTTATAGTTTTCGGGTAACCGTTAGGATCGTTTCTTGGAAAAGGGGAAAAGATCTAGTCCGTACACTTGTTGAAAGGTTATGGAAGCTAAATTCCATCCTTATCTAGTGACTAAGCAAGTTAGAACATGTGGTGGTGGATCAAACATGTGCAACTTGTGATTAAATACACTTAATCTGGTCAGAAGGTGGGAAGCGGCCCGCTTTAGGATCAGCCAAACACAATGCGGGCCGCCTGAGGCTTCTGATCTGCATATATGTTTCAGAAATGACAGTTTCAGCCCCTGCACGTGTTTAAGGCCATTCCCGACACTTCTAAGGCCCGTAAAGCCAACTTTAAGGCCCTAAAATGTTTCCTAAACATTGTGGACATGAAACATGCTCAAAAATATGCCGGGTGATGGTTCGTTTGGTCGTACGAACGCGATGTTCGGTTAATTACGACGGAATGCGCATAAGCGCGAAAAACGATCCAAATGACGTAACGAATGGATTTTTCTTATGGCGAACACTAAAATATAATGTAGTCATGCTTACATAAATTTTTGGGTGTCCGGATGTATTCAGAACGTAAGTTATGCGCGAAAATGCAAACTTGTGCACTTTTTGACACTTTTAGTCCCTGAATGACCCAAAAGTTTATTTTAGCACACCGAACCCCTCAAAGCCTATTTATAAGCTATGTAGAGGATATTTAAGGTGTGTTTAACTTATGGTCATGTTCTGGAATGTCTGTTACAGTTCAAATTGGCATACTTTCGCAGTTTGTCAAATTTAGTCCCTGTAGACGAATTAACTTGTTTTTGCCATACCAATGCCTTCAAAACTTATTTCTAAGTTATGTAAAGGTTATTTAAGGTATGTTAAGCCAATGTCACTATTCCGGAGTGTTTGTTGCATTAAACTGGTTATATTTACGCATCGGTGCGCGTATAACCTTCCAGAAAGTGATTTAGAGTTTGAAATTGAACAAAAATTGATATGTGCAAATGATACACATATTTTTACAAATACCAAGTATGAAATACAATATTTCATTGCTACAGTATTTGTGTGATGGCCGTGGAGGCACAGGTGTTACAGTCTCCCCTACTTTAGGAAATTTCGCCCCGAAATTTATTTAGAGGAAACTTGTGAGAGCTTGAAAACATGAAGTTGAAAAGATCGAACAACATTGGTTAGGGTTCTGAACTTCTAGTAACCTTTAATAACATCATGATTGCAATGTAAGAGGGATACTTATATACAAGTATATGAAGCATCATTGGTGCGTCCACCGTACCTCCATTACATCGTTCTCATTTTGTTATTGTTGTCGCTATCGGTTCTTACACATAATAAATCTTACTGGGTTTCTGTGCACTAAATTTCATAATTATGTACGCGTCCATAATCAGACAATTCCTTGCACAGTTCACACAGTCTATTTTATAATGCGTAGAGTAAAACCAAATGAACAATCCTGTGATGAGTGTGACTAGACCGCCATAGAGTCCTTTTGACTAAATCAATAAATGATCTAAATAGACTATCAAGGAGTCTGTCCAGCTACATCACTAGATGTCGTCCTTTAACCAGATTGCGAATCAATCTTTTGACTAGACCACTATAAAGGGTCTCTTATGAATCATGGAATGGTACTATATAACCCAAGGGTCTTAACTACTACATAGAAGCCCATAAGGATTTAAGGTAGTACCTTTTTGAAAATCCTACTATGAATTCCTCATATGAAGATATGAAAGATTCTACGAGGATTTGGATAATGAATATCCAGAGTATACCAAAAACACAAAATACTTAAATGAAAACTCAAGATGCATAAACACATAGTCATATAACCACAAAGATTGTTTGTTAATTTGTCTTGTTACTTGCGTACATGCATTTAAAGCACACTAGGAATCCATTCAACGGATTTCATTTGGTACTTTAAACGTTATCAAGAATCTAACTATAAAGATAGAAAGATTTTTGAAGAGAAAATTCGATTTCGATTATAAAGAACCGAAATGTTCGAATTTAGGTACATAAGGAATCCAATTAAGGACTCTGATTTGAATGATGATCATCCACAAGGGTCTAATTATGGATATAAAAAGATCCCATATGGATTTTAGAAGTTGAAGATGTTTTGAATTCTTGCATGGGATGTGCTTAAGTCAAAACATGAAGTAAAATGCTTATGAGGTTGAGATGCTAGATATGTCAAGGCGACATATGAAGCAGAATTTGAAGGTTAAGTAAATGTGTGAGGAAAATATATTTGGAAAACTATGCATGGGAAAAATGTTTTTGAAACCTTATATATAATATTTTGAAATCATAAAGTAGGTGTACTAGGTAAGTATATTTATAAAAATGTTTTAAAATCATGCGAGATGAATTTTGAAATTATGTATAAGGTTTTTGAAAGACATGAATGATGCTTTTCGAAATCATGCACTTGATCAGAAAATGTATTGTGTTAATATTGTCTTCAGACTATATGAAATATTTTGAAATTAGAAAGGTTGGTTTTGATAACATGGCCAATGTTTTTGAAATAACATAGACAATGCATCTAGAAAAATTGTTTTCAAACTATATGAAATGTTTTGAGATCATGAAGATTGTTTTGAAATACTGGTACTGTGTATGTTGAAAAATTAAAACGTAATGGGTATGAGATTTGAAAACACCCTTAGTTATCTAACCAAGGATTCAAAGGCACTGATGTGCAGAAGCATGATCACTCATAATGTCACTTTATCTTCTGTACTTTGTTTCTTAGAATGAAACGAGTACTTAAAATGTTCGAGGGAATCACGAGCGATCATTTGAAAGAGAGAATCACAAGAGTAGTTTGTAAGGAACATAGTTCCTTGATGTAGGTATCATAGGAAAATCCTACACATATGTAACTACAATTGTACATCAGAATCTGTGAACAACTACTTTTATTTATGAACGAGACATATTGTTTCACAATACACGAAAACAAAAGAAACAAAGGCATAAGACAGCAACATCCTTTGTTCAGCTGAATGCTCATCTGTGGGTCGGATTTGCATTAGCAAGCTTTGGGCAATCCCTTAGGAAATGGCCCATCTCGCCACAGTTATAGCAAAGCCCTCGTGAGAAACGAGCTTGAGCAGGAGTGTCGCCAGCTTGATTTGGTACAGCTGTAGTTGGGCAAACCCTTGCTGTATGACCTATAAGTCCACAAATCTGACATTTGCGGCACTTCACACAAGGGTGATGATGAAGGTTACATTGGTTGCACAAGAGTGCAGTTCCATTGTATGACTTCCTAGCAGGGGGTTGAGCTGGTTGGTTGGGGAAGGCTTGACCATTGTGAGCGACAATGGCGAAGTTCTGAGAAGCCTTTCGCTTCTTTGACTTCTTAGGGGGTTGTTCATCCATGATCTTTGATTCCTCGATTGGTTTATTGGCTGATGGTGTTGTCACCTGACTAGGTCCTACCTGTCTTGGTGACTCTTGAGTGGCTTCATCCAGGAGACGATACATGGCAGTAGCTAATTCCACAGTCTTCAGGACTACTTCGCCTATTCGCTGAGCGAATTTGGCTGCTTGCTCAGATATCTGGGCGTCATCGTGATGAAGAGACATTCTTGAAGAAAAAGAAAGGCATAGGGAGAAACAGGTGAAAGATTATTGGACAATCAAAACAGAATGATAACGCATGAAGATTGCGATCATTTGTTTGTTACCTAAGGCAAACAAATGAGACGGTGACTAATCAAAGTAAATGGGTCAAAAATAATGTATCGCGAAGACATGCTCGCCTATAAGTGAACACTCATCCCAAGAATTCCCAAGTAAGCACAACTGGTCTCGCGTCTGATGAGATGTATACGAAGTGCTTGCCTAGCCAGAAAACCCAGAATACAGGCATTCACCCTTCCAGTTTGCACGTGTTCACATTATTAAAAACCCAAAACCTTGACGAGATTTTGAAAACTCAAAGGGTTCAAAACCATATAATAGAGAGTTCAAAACCTTACAATAGAGGGTTCAAAACCTAGTAATCAATCATCCTAGAACAGATGATTAGTTTTCAAAGCGGTTTTGAAATTTATATTCTTGTTGTGATCGTCGCCTAAGGATAGGTGACGGTATTGTTTTATGACTAAACGCAAGTAAACTCGCGTTAGGGTCCTAAGAAGGTTATAGACTAAGTCAAAGCATTACTAATAACCTAATTCCCTATAACCATTAGCTCTGATACCATCTTTTCTGTCACACCCCGACCACGTAGAACATACAAAACGTGGCGGAAACATCGGGGAGTGTTGTAACAGAATTAATGTTTCACAACCATGGATATTAAAGTTTCGTTTTATTGACTAAAAGTGTTACAATGTCTTAACAAACAAGGAATTTCAACATAATTAACTAGTCTTGCATCTTTTATTGTCACTAAAGCCCAAGTCTGCCTATGTGTATCTTGGTCATCTTATGCAACAGCTCCTGAAAAACACATGTGAAAATAGGTACGTCAGCATAAAAATGCCTGTGAGATACATAGGTTTTGTGAAAATAAGATTCATGACTTATGTTTGAGAAAATGTTTAGTCATGAACCTTGTTATTTGCTTTGTCTTTAAATCATTTGAAAAACGATAAGATAAGATGATAAGTATAAATAAATGTAAGGTTAAATGGATAACCAAGTAAAATGTGTTTGTATAAGATAAGTTGTTTATAAATCAATGTCTTGTGAAAAGTATGTTATTTGTATGAAATGTTCTATGTCTCAAACTGAAATGATTCAAATAACGTGACGACATGTAATACCATACAAACACTTATATATAGGAAGTACCAGCGGCGTATCCACCATGCTTGTATCATATTACACACGCATCGTTACTTAATCACTTAATCAAACCAAACCAAACAATGTAAAATGTTCATGTCAAGATGTAAATCATGTCAAAATGTCTATGTCAAATATCCAAGTCAAATGTCTATGTCAAATATCCATGTCAAATGTCTATGTTTAAACCAATAGTCAAAAGTCCTTGTATAAACCATGTCAAATGTTGATAGTCCAAAAGTAGTCAAGTAATGTATAACCAAAATGATATGTATGGTAAGTAAATTTAGACTACTTAAACCATAAGTAAAAATGAACAAAACAAAGTATTGAAGTAAAACTTGGTTTAAATCAAAGTTATGTTTTGTAGAATAATGCATGCTTTACTGATACAACACTTATGCAGTATGTTAAACGCAAACATTCAAGCCTTGAGACAGTCGGATAACCCTTTCAGTCAAGGTTATCAAAAGAAATGTTTTCGGATTCAGTCATTCCTTACATCCAAACAAACCCGGGATGTCAGGAATTGGATTTGTCAAGTCCTATGGTACCACTACTTACTACCGAGCGGCGTAGCAAATGTTAATGAATGTTATATAGACCCGTTAAACAAACCAAATGTCATACCAAAATGTAAGCATGAGATGAAGATAATGTACCTAGTATGCTAGAGTAAACATACAAGGTAGAGTTGTAAAACAATGTGTCCATATGTTACTGGAACATATGCAACAGAGATGCAATGTAAAATGATGTACTAAGTATGCTAAGTTACCATACAAAGCAGAAAAGTCATGTAAATCAATGTGCTTAGCATGTTATCAGTCAACATACATAGCAGAAAAGTCATGTAAATCAATGTGCTTAGCATGTTATCAGTCAACATACATAGCAGAAAAGTGATGAAATCATGTACTATAATGTACTAACAAACATAGCAGTATATGATGTGAAAAACAGGAAAGCATGAAAGTAACAAGTAGGCACATGTGTTCCACCCCAAAACAGTTTGGAAAACAGTAAAAGAGGGGTCTATGTACTCACTTGAGATTGCTCAGTAGTCCTTGAGTAACAACCAAACAATGCTAGAGATCACGGAAATCAAACGGCACCTAATATAGGTAACTATGTTAATTAACCGGACCTAAATCGGAAGATTGGGTAGCATTAGGGTTTGTAAACCAAACGAGTGTGGAGACTCGTGTGATATGGTTTAACAAAGCCTACATACTAAATGAAACTTAACCTAACTGCTTACGACCCATTACGACCCGTTTAGGTAGCTTATGCTACTTTAACGCGTCGTGCGCGTGAAACGCGTTCGGACCGCCTAACTAGTCCTATGACAAGTGTTATATGCCTAAACATGTTACATAATCAGTTATGTGGCAAAAGTTTAGGTTACATATGCTAAATTACCAATTTCGCATGAAAAGGGTATTCTGGTAATTTACCTAAGGCATATAAACTACCTATCATACAACTACTTAAACGATGTGACCATAGGGTATAACCTCGGAAGGTTATTCCCTACCTACTATGGTCACCTAATGTGTTTGGTCGGATCCTAATGATCGACCAAACTGGGTCGGGTTCGAAGGTATAGGCGATTTATTAGATCGCCTACCCTACGACCCTAGACAACGTGGTAATCAGTGGGCATAGTCCCAAGGGACTATGACCAACGTGATTACACTCACGTTGCGAAGTTCAAACGAACTTCGCATTGACCATTACTGGTCAACGCTGAAAGTCAAACAAAGTTTGACTTTCTGACTCGAAAAGCAATAAAATAAGGAAAAGAACGAAAGAATACTTACCCAGGGTCCCCGAATGCTAATCCCGACTCAAGAACTCAGGTATGAAACAATGGTTTCAACTTAGAGCTCTCAAAATCAGAATTCTTGTGAGTTTAAGCAATGGGGGGTATGGGGTATTTATAGTTTTCGGGTAACCGTTAGGATCGTTTCTTGGAAAAGGGGAAAAGATCTAGTCCGTACACTTGTTGAAAGGTTATGGAAGCTAAATTCCATCCTTATCTAGTGACTAAGCAAGTTAGAACATGTGGTGGTGGATCAAACATGTGCAACTTGTGATTAAATACACTTAATCTGGTCAGAAGGTGGGAAGCGGCCCGCTTTAGGATCAGCCAAACACAATGCGGGCCGCCTGAGGCTTCTGATCTGCATATATGTTTCAGAAATGACAGTTTCAGCCCCTGCACGTGTTTAAGGCCATTCCCGACACTTCTAAGGCCCGTAAAGCCAACTTTAAGGCCCTAAAATGTTTCCTAAACATTGTGGACATGAAACATGCTCAAAAATATGCCGGGTGATGGTTCGTTTGGTCGTACGAACGCGATGTTCGGTTAATTACGACGGAATGCGCATAAGCGCGAAAAACGATCCAAATGACGTAACGAATGGATTTTTCTTATGGCGAACACTAAAATATAATGTAGTCATGCTTACATAAATTTTTGGGTGTCCGGATGTATTCAGAACGTAAGTTATGCGCGAAAATGCAAACTTGTGCACTTTTTGACACTTTTAGTCCCTGAATGACCCAAAAGTTTATTTTAGCACACCGAACCCCTCAAAGCCTATTTCTAAGCAATGTAGAGGATATTTAAGGTGTGTTTAACTTATGGTCATGTTCTGGAATGTCTGTTACAGTTCAAATTGGCATACTTTCGCAGTTTGTCAAATTTAGTCCCTGTAGACGAATTAACTTGTTTTTGCCATACCAATGCCTTCAAAACTTATTTCTAAGTTATGTAAAGGTTATTTAAGGTATGTTAAGCCAATGTCACTATTCCGGAGTGTTTGTTGCATTAAACTGGTTATATTTACGCATCGGTGCGCGTATAACCTTCCAGAAAGTGATTTAGAGTTTGAAATTGAACAAAAATTGATATGTGCAAATGATACACATATTTTTACAAATACCAAGTATGAAATACAATATTTCATTGCTACAGTATTTGTGTGATGGCCGTGGAGGCACAGGTGTTACATTGAATGTTATTAGAGAATCGACCATAAAGTAGTTTCACAATTAAAACAAGAACGACTAGAACGATATTACAAAATGGGTTAACGATTGGGTAAACATTTGTACATGATTGACATTTGATCATGTATTTTCCACAAAACATAACTTTGATTTAAACCAAGTTTTACTTCAATACTTTGTTTTTGTGCATATGGTTTAGTTGAGACATTTCACTTGCCATACATGGATATTTGACATAGACATTTGACATGGATATTTGACATAGACATTTGACATGGATATTTGACATATACATTTGACAATTGATTTAAACATAGACATTTTACATTGTTTGGTTTGGTTTGGTTAAGTGATTAAGTAACGATGCGTGTGTAATATGATACAAACATGGTGGATACGCCGCTGGTACTTCCTATATATAAGTGTTTGTATGGTATTACATATCATAGCGTTATTTGAATCATTTCAGTTTGAGACATAGAACATTTTATACAAATAACATACTTTTCACAAGACATTGATTTATAAACAACTTATCTTATGCAAACTCATTTACATGGTTATTCATTTAATCATGCATTATTCTCTTATTTATACTTATCATCTGAACTTATTGTTTTTCAAATGATTTACAAAGACAAAGCAAATTACAAGGTTCATGACTAAACATTTTCTTAAAACAGAAGTCATGAATCTTATTTTCACAAAACCTATGTATCTCGCCAGCATTTCTTTGCTGACCTCGTTTTCACATATGTTTCAGGTATTGTTGGATGATATCGATTGATAAGATGCATGCTCACATAGGACTGGACAAGGCCTTAGTGACTCAATAACAATGATAGACTATGTTTAAATAGTGTATTTAGATTTCAAGACGATGTAATTATTCAATGTTTAATAAAACAAAACACTTTTTGGTATCCATGGTTATGAAACATTAATTCTGTTGCAACACGCCCCGATGTTTCCGCCGCGATTTGTTGTTTTACGCGGTCGGGGTGTGACAGAAAAGATGGTATCAGAGCCAATGGTTATAGGGAATTAGGTTATTAGTAATGCTTTGACCTAGTCTATAACCTTCTTAGGACCCTAACGCGAGTTTACTTGCGTTTAGTCATAAAACAAATACCGTCACCTATCCTTAGGTGACGACCACAACAAGAACATAAATTTCAAAACCGCTTTGAAAGCTAATCATCTGTTCTAGGATGATTGATTACAAGGTTTTTAACCCTCTATTGTAAGGTTTTGAACCCTCTGTTATATGGTTTTGAACCCCTTTTAAATTTTCAAAATCTCGACAAAGTTTTGGGCTTTAAATAATGTGAACACGTGCAAACTGGAAGGGTGAATGCCTGTATTCTGGGTTTTCTGTCTAGGCAAGCACTTCGTATACATCTCATCAGACGCGAGACCAGTTGTGCTTACCTGGGAATTCTTGGGATGAGTGTTCACTTATAGGCGAGCATGTCTTCGCGATACATTATTTTTAACCTATTTACTTTGACTCATCACCAAGGTCGTTTGTTGCTTTGTAGTAACAAACAAATGACCACTATCCTTGCTTTCATCAGATTTGTTTCATCTCATTCTTTTCGTCTAAATTCTCTCACTCGTTTCCTTTCATGTTTCCTCTTTTAGACAATGCCTCCTCGACGCGAAAGCCAGATAGAGACTGCCGAGCTGGCAGAAATCATTGCGCAGCAAATGGCTGCTCAATTCCCAAACCTCTTTGCTCAATGGAACCAAGCCAACAACAACAACAATGTGCTATGCAAATACAAGGATTTCAACCAGGCTAAACCACTCAAGTTTAGTGGTTCTGAAGGAGCAACTGGGCTTCTTCAGTGGTTCGAAAGCATTGAGAATACTTTTCGCCACGTGCAGTGCCCGGATAATCGCAAGGTCGAGTTCTCCTCGAGCGTGTTTCAGAAGAGGGCTCTTACATGGTGGAATGGGGTAATGAGAGACCGAGGTGCGGAAGTTGCTCTCGCACAGACATGGGCTGAACTTAGGGCCCTGATGATGAGGGAATTCTGTCCTCGTCATGAGCAGCGAGCTTTGGAGAAGGAATTTGATGAGTTGAAGCAAGATAGTGGTGAGCACAGGGCGTATACTGATAGGTTTGAGGAGCTGAGTCTGCTTTGCCCTACAATGGTTACCCCACTTGACATAGCTATCGAAAGGTACATCGACGGCCTACCTGACTCGGTACAAGACATCCTTACTGGTAGTAACCCTGCCACACTCCGTCAGGCGATCGAGTTATCAGCGACATTGACTGAGTCGCAGATTCGGAAGAACAAGTTACACAGGAAGGGTGACAAGGGCAGGAAACAGTCAGCTGACAAGGAGGATAGCAAGAAAGGCCAAAACAAGAAGGGTAAGGAAGGTGAGACGTCAAAGAAATCAAAGAAGCGAAAGGGTGCCCAAAGTTTTGCTGTTACAGCACAGACTGCACAGAACCCGCGGAACCAACCAGCTCAGCCACCTGCAAAGAAAGCATATGCCGGTACCGCACCTTATTGTGCACGCTGCAACGGTCATCACGCAGTACAACAAGCTTGCTGGCAATGCACGACATGTGGTAAACTTGGGCATTTGGCCAAGATTTGTCGTTTGGGACAAAATCAGGCTGCTCAGGTTCAAGCTCCGATTCAAGGGAATGCTGCGAGATTTCCACTGGGTTCATGTTTCAACTGCGGAGAGATTGGTCACTTCCGCCACAACTGCCCAAGACTGGTGAATGCAAATGCTAACGCAAACCCAAATGCGAATGTCAACGTCAATGTGAATCCAGCACGTGGTCGAATGTTTAACATCAATGAGGCACTCATTGATGAAGGAGTGAACAATTAGTATTTTGTTTTTTCCTCTGGTTGGTATCTTGTAACATTTAAAGACAATGCAGTTGTTATATAAATAAAAAAATTTGTGGTTTTATTTTCTAACTAATGCAATTGTATGAATGTTTGATTCAACCTTGTGATGTCAACACAAAGACAAAACTACTCGTGTGGTTCTGTCATTTTTACGATCACTTGAGATCTCCCTAAGAACCTCAAACACTGGTTTCTTTTAAATCTAAAGTATTATATCGTCTTGCACCGTTCGAGATGCAAGAATTATCAAAACAGCTTCAAGAGTTGTCTGATAAAGGATTCATCCGTCCGAACTTTTCACCTTGGAGAAACTCCTGTTCTCCTTGTGAAAAGAAAAATGGATCTTTTCGAATGTATATCGATTAACGTAAGCGTAGTAAGCTTACCATCAAGAATCGATATCCCCCTACCTTAAATCAACGATTTCTCCGATCAACTGCATAGCGTTCATGCTTTTCCAAGATCGATTTGCGTTTTGGGTATCATCAACTTTGTATTCTCGAAGAAGATATTCCCAAAACGGTTTTCTGCATGAAGTATGGCCATTACGAGTTTACAGTCATGCCTTTTAGGTTGACAAATACTCCAGCCATCTTCAAGAACTTAATAAATGGAGTCTGCAAGCCTTTTTGGATCAGATCGTCATTGTTATTATTGATGACATCTTGATCTATTCATGTCCTGAGCCGATCACGATCAACACCTTCGTTGACATCGGAGCCCTGATTGAATTCCTTGTACACTTTAAAATGTACAAAACAACTCAATTAGGACAAACCGAATTCCTTTTAAGATCTTCCTATCTTCATAGTTAGATTCTTGAAAATATTTAAAGTGCCAAAGGAAATCCACGGATTGGGTTTCTGGTATGCTTTAAATACCCGTGTCCAAAGATAACAAATTATAGGTCAAATTGAACGATTATGCGATTGAACGAGTATGCAATTATGTGACTATGTGTTTATTCATCTTATGTTTTCTTTTATGCATTTTTTTTTGTGTTTTTAATACTCTGGATATTCGTTATCCAAATCCTCGCAGAATCTTTCATATCTTCATATGAGGGATTCGTAGCAGGATATTCAAAAAGGTACTACCTTAAATCCTTAATGGGCTTCTATGTAAGAGTTAAGACCCTTGGATTATATAGTACTACTCCATGATTCATAAGAGACCCTTTAGTGGTCTAGTCAAAAAGATTGATTCACAATTTGGTTAAAGAACGACATCTAGTGATGTAGCTGAACAGACTCCTTGATAGTCTATTTAGATCATTTATTGATTTAATTCAAAGGACTCTATGGCGGTCTAGTCACACTCATCACAGGTTCATTCATTTGGTTTTACCCTACACATTATAAAATAGACTGTGTGAACTGTGCAAGGAATTGTCTGATTATGGACGCGTACATAATTATGAAATTTAGTGCACAGGAACCCAGTAAGATTTGTTATGTGTAAGAACCGATAGTGACAACAATAACGAAATGAGAACGATGTAATGGAGGTACGGTGGACGCACCAATGACGCTTCATATACTTGTATATAAGTATCCCTCTTACATTGCAATCATGATGTTATTAAAGGTTACTAGAAGTTCAGAACCCTAATCAATATTGTTCGATCTTTTCAACTTCATGTTTTCAAACTCTCACAAGTTTCCTCTAAATAAATTTCGGGACGAAATTTCCTAAAGTAGGGGAGACTGTAACACCTGTGCCTCCACGGCCATCAAACAAATACCAAACCAATGAAATATTATATTTCATACTTAGGATTTGTAAAAATATGTGTATCATTTGCACATATCAAGTCTTGTTCAATTTCAAACTCTAAATCGCTTTCTGGAAGGTTATACGCGCACTGATGCGTAAATATAACCAGTTTAATGCAACAAACACTCCGGAATAGTGACATAGGCTTAACATACCTTAAATAACCTTTATATAACTTAGAAATAAGTTTTGAAGGCTTTGGTATGGCAAAATCAAGTTAGATCGCTTACAGGGACTAAAGTTGACAAACTGCGAAAGTATGCCAATTTGAATTGTAACAGACATTCCGGAATATGACCATAAGTTAAACATACCATATATATCCTTTACATAGCTTAGAAATAGGCTTTGAGGGGTTCGGTGTGCTAAAATAAACTTTTAGGTCATTCAGGGACTAAAAGTGTCAAAAAGTGCACAAGTTTGCATTTTCGCGCATAACTTACGTTCTGAATACATCCGGACATCCAAAAATTTATGTAAGCACTAAAATATTTTATTTTAGTGTTCGCCATAAGAAAAATCCATTCGTCACGTCATTTGGTTCGTTTTTCGCATTCGGGACCAGATTCGATGTATTAGCCGTTGTTTAATTCACAACCACACATTCTAAACTTGCTTAGTCAGCGGATAAGGATGGAATTTAAACACCTAAACACCATGACTTTGCAACACATGTATGGATGGAATTTAAACACCTAAACACCATGACATTTCAACACATGTATGGATGGAATTTAAACACCTAAACACCATGACATTTCAACACATGTATGGATGGAATTTAAACACCTAAACACCATGACATTTCAACACATGTATGGATGGAATTTAAACACCTAAACACCATGACATTTCAACACATGTATGGATGGAATTTAAACACCTAAACACCATGACATTTCAACACATGTACGGATGGGATTAAGGCACGTTTTCCATGAAACGATCTTAACGGTTCGGGTATTCCTATAAATACCCCATACCCCCCATTGCTAAAATCACTAGAAACTTGATTTGAGAAACTCTAAGTTGAAACATTTGTTTCATACCTGAGATTTTTGAATCGAGTTTAGCATTCGGGGACCCTTCGTAAGTATTCTTTCGTTCTTTTCCTTATTTTACTGCTTTTCGAGTCAGAAAGTCAAACTTTGTTTGACTTTCAGTGTTGACCAGTAATGGTCAATGCGAAGTTCGTTTGAACTTCGCAACGTGAGTGTAATCACGTTGGTTATAGTCCCTTGGGACTATGCCTACTGATTACCACGTTGTCTAGGGTCGTAGGGTAAGCGATCTGATAAATCGCTTATACCTTCGAACCCGACCCAGTTTGGTCGATCATTAGGATCCGACCAAATACATTAGGTGACCCTAGTATAGGGCATAACCTTCCGAGGTTATACCCTATGGTCACATCGTTTAAATAGTTGTATGATAAGTAGTTTATATGCCTTAGGTAAATTACCAGAATACCCTTTTCATGTATAATTGGTAATTAAGCATATGTAACCTAAACTTTTGTCACATAACTGATTATGTAACATGTTTAGGCATATAACACTTGTCATAGGACTAGTTAGACGGTCCTAACGCGTTTCACGCGAACGACGCGTTAAAGTAGCATAAGCTACCTAAACGGGTCGTAATGGGTCGTAGACACTTAGGTTAAGTTTCATTTAGTATGTAGGCTTTGTTAAACCAAATGACACGAGTCTCTACACTCGTTTGGTTTACAAACCCTAATGCTACCCGATCTTCCGATTTAGGTCCGGGTTAATTATGTAGTTACCTATGTTAGGTACCGTTTGATTTCCGGGACTCCTCTAGCTTACTTGGTAGTTGTTCAAGACTCCCAAGCACTCCCAGGCGAGTACATTTTCCCCTCTTTTACTGTTTTCAACTGTTTTGGGGTGACTCATATGTGCTAAATGTTTTATCAATGATTACAATAACAATTACAATGTGATTTCAAGAACGATTACAATAACAATTTCAATATGGTTTCGAGAACAATAACAATTATTTCAAGAACGCTAACAATGATTTCAAGAACGAATACAATGATTTCAAAAACTAATAACAATTTCAATAAAGTGAACGAACTTGTTGGTTGTAGTTACATAACCAATGACATTCATTAGCAATGATTGAGCCGACCAGTATTAGGTTATGGTACCATAGGATCTGACAAATCCCGTTATTTACTGCACCCATTGTTATGTGTGGGGGTTGTGGGTAGCGACTGAATCTGTAATTATTAACTTATCCTTTGGTAAGGGTTTGTTAAGAACGAGAGCGAGAGCGAGTTGGAACGAGGAACGCGTCAAGAAGGTTTGAATGTTATTAGAGAATCGACCATAAAGTAGTTTCACAATTAAAACAAGAACGACTAGAACGATATTACAAAATGGGTTAACGATTGGGTAAACATTTGTACATGATTGACATTTGATCATGTATTTTCCACAAAACATAACTTTGATTTAAACCAAGTTTTACTTCAATACTTTGTTTTTGTGCATATGGTTTAGTTGAGACATTTCACTTGCCATACATGGATATTTGACATAGACATTTGACATGGATATTTGACATAGACATTTGACATGGATATTTGACATATACATTTGACAATTGATTTAAACATAGACATTTTACATTGTTTGGTTTGGTTTGGTTAAGTGATTAAGTAACGATGCGTGTGTAATATGATACAAACATGGTGGATACGCCGCTGGTACTTCCTATATATAAGTGTTTGTATGGTATTACATATCATAGCGTTATTTGAATCATTTCAGTTTGAGACAGAACATTTTATACAAATAACATACTTTTCACAAGACATTGATTTATAAACAACTTATCTTATGCAAACTCATTTACATGGTTATTCATTTAATCATGCATTATTCTCTTATTTATACTTATCATCTGAACTTATTGTTTTTCAAATGATTTACAAAGACAAAGCAAATTACAAGGTTCATGACTAAACATTTTCTTAAAACAGAAGTCATGAATCTTATTTTCACAAAACCTATGTATCTCGCCAGCATTTCTTTGCTGACCTCGTTTTCACATATGTTTCAGGTATTGTTGGATGATATCGATTGATAAGATGCATGCTCACATAGGACTGGACAAGGCCTTAGTGACTCAATAACAATGATAGACTATGTTTAAATAGTGTATTTAGATTTCAAGACGATGTAATTATTCAATGTTTAATAAAACAAAACACTTTTTGGTATCCATGGTTATGAAACATTAATTCTGTTGCAACACGCCCCGATGTTTCCGCCGCGATTTGTTGTTTTACGCGGTCGGGGTGTGACAATCGTCGCCAAGATCGTCGTCAGGGTGCTCCACCTCAATCACGGGGACATCAACATCATCATCTAAATCAACAACGAAAGGCCAATCCTCAGCAGGGATGGCAGCAAGGGGAATAGCATGAATCGGAATAGGTTCAACAAGATGCTCACCATCGGGATGTCCGATGATAAGATGGTCATGGAGGGGTAAAGGTAAAGCTAGGACATCATCAATGAAAGGGACGTCGTCACCCAAATCTGGTGGGGTGAAAGGCTGAAATCGTCGAGATCACCATACCGTCATCGTCTGAGATGACGATCTCATATATCCCGCTACTTTTAGAGGAAGACATGATAGCTTGTAAAGAAATGTTACGCCATATTATATATATATATATATATATATATGTGTGTGTGTGTGTATTTTTATATACATATATATATACACATATTAATAACTTCTACTTAATATACACACATATATATATAGTTACACACAAATAAGCAAGTAGTCCCTAGTTGACGATAAGTGCTACCCCTGTGCACCCTAAGTCTCGTAGTGTCCTTACTTGACTCTTGAAAAACAAGTTCAGGTAGTGGATGTCGCGGAACGTTTTATGCAATGAAAAACTTTTGAAAAATTGTTTTCGTGAGAAGATCCTAAGGATTGTAGACTAGACTCGAGAAGGAATCCTGGTTCACTACAATCGCAACTCTGATACCAATGTGTCACACCCCTTTCTAAGGCGGAAGCACGAGGTGTGACCCTGAAAGGTTCTCATTGCATACGAACAGTAAACATACTACATTATTATAAAATAAACTCCATTTTCCATTCATAGTTTAATCAACCCAAAATAGAAGTTAAGTTTAAAGTTTACATCACATAAAAGATAATTGTTTGAAAGTCTATAACACCATTTCAAAAACAAATATCAAGGTTTTGTTCATTATATCTCTGTAGAAGGCGGGAGATAACGAACAAATCCTGCAAAAGTGGCAAGGAGCATCGACACAAAATGACTTGATACATAAACAACCATCCTGAATAAGTAGACTACGCGCACATCCATCTAGTTACCTGAAATACATGTAAGTTTTTGAAAATCGTCAACAAAAGTTGGTGTGAATTCTTGCAATTTTCGTATAGAATGTTTGTATACTTGTATGAAAACATGGTATGTAATTTGTAAAAACGTATCTATAAATTGAGTTCTGTAAATGTAAGGAATACGAGATCGCTAATGTTTCACGAGGACATTAACATATGTCACGACATAGGAAGCATCCAAACCATAGGCATTTTTCAGTCGATTTACGACTCGAGACACATAAGCACTCTAGGTAGTACGTGGCCCGGAGTGTGGCTGCCTGAAACCCATTAGATCTAACCTTTTGTTCAGCGGTCTAGGTATATAGTTGATGAATGGTGCTTATGACACCCTATTCGTCACATGATCTATGTGTCATTCCTTAGTTTTGTGTTCTACATACCATAGTACATGTATTTTCCCCAAGTTTAGAAAACAAGTAAAAGTTTAAAAGTGGGGACATGAACTCACTGTTTTGCGTATCTTGCGTCGTAAACTTCACCGGCTTTGTCATGTAGGCGTCGCAACCTATAAGTATTCTATGTGCGTTAATCACTAGACTTCTAACATTCCATGTACAAGTCACCACCTTAAGTTTATATATTGGTCTTGTGTATGTTCATCGTTCATGAGGGTCGTGCCCTTGTTTGTCAGGTCTCGCCCGTTCGTCGTGTTCCTATATGTTGAATACGTATTGCTTACTTGTAAATATATATTTTACTTCCCAAAAATATATATTTGCTTATGTGATCGGTGAAGATCAATAAGGGTTAAAAATAAACTATATTTTTAAGTTATTCAAAATATGTTACATATATTATTTTTCGAAAACAAATATAAGTATTTTGTTAAATAATATTTCCAATAGTATTTTGTGCAAGTATACCTAGGAAAGTATACTTGTATTTTTATGTAGATACTTGTGTATTTTACATTATTTGCTAAAAATCAATACTTTGATTTTTAATACTTTTTGGAATTATATTTCTTAAAAATAATATATTTTTAAGACTTGTGTGAAATATATATATTTTGTTATGCTTGTAAAATATATATTTATTTTTGTCATTTTTCCGATTTTGTATAATTCTTACTACTTGGTAATAGTTATATATATTTGTCCAAATATATATTTAAGTCCAAAATTGTCCATAAATTGTCCAAGTCCAAGATGTGTTAAGGAATATATTTATACAAATATATTTTCTTGTATTTGTCCATATACCCTTTCATGGGTTATTTTGTATGAGTAATCGTGGGTATTTGTTATATATTTTTATGTGTATTTTGTTGGTGATACTCCTTGGGAGTATTTAGTGTACTTTTATGCTCCTAATACACTACTACATATAATACACATAATATACACTTAGCACAAAATTTGGTGATCACTAAATATATATATTTTCCTAAGAATATACATACTTAATATTGATTTTAACTTGAAGAAATCCTTATTTCTTAGTTTGTAATTTTGTACAAAAATTAGGAAACCTTGATAAATATTTTTAGATGAATTTTTGGGGAATAAGTTTCATCAAAACTTATATTTTTCTAAGTGTCAAAATTATTTAAAAATTTTGACATAGTTTCCCCTGAAAATGGAGGTTTCCCATGTTTTCAAAACATGTGTTTATTTTCTTTTCATCATCAAAACAATTTCCAACAATTTTCACTAGTAACATACACTAATTTTTATCATGTAAAACCTTATGATGAACTTGATTTTTGTAAAAAATGTGTAGTCTTTTAGATCTACACTTTATATACAAGGATCTTACAAAAACAAGTGTTCTTGTTAATTTTAAACAAACTTTTTGTAAAACCCGTTTGGATCTTTCAATGATATCAGTCTTTTACTTGTAAGAGTGCGGAATCCAATCACAAGTTGATTCATTAATAAATAAACAATAACCAAAACAATATAGATCAAAACAAACTAGAAACTTGCCTTCAACGATTCACGAAGACTAATACAAAGTTTCCCAATGATGGTTTCGGTTGGCCTCTAGTTCTCGACAACTGATCAACCTCAACCTAATGGTTGAGGTTTGCTTAAATACAAAACAAGGTGGGTCGAAACCCCCTTAGGCCCACTCGAAACCTACTAGACCCACTAAACAAGTTCGACCCAAACATATAAAACAAAACCTCACAAAATAACCCCTAAACTATTGTAATCCTCTATGAATAAACCTTCAGGTTCCAACAATCTCCCCCTAGGTTTATGCATAGAGGTTCTGAAGACTTCAACTTCCACCGCGCCCTCCCAACTGTTCTTTGAAACCACCAAAACCTTTCGTACTAATATGCAAGACTGAAGTAGCAGCAGCAGTCCAACCTTTAGCCACCTCCTCATACTTTTCTGTAACTTTGATCTGATGTCGAGCAAGCACCTCTACATCTTCTTTATCCAACTTTAGTAAATCCACTTGATCAATCAAGCGAAAGCTCACATTATCATCACAAACAATCACTGCTTGCCCTAATCACTCATCATAAGCCCAAAATTGCATGGTCTTCAGAGCGCCTTTAGGAATTTTCTTGACTAAAGGAATAGTCTTCTCCTTGTTAGTTGGCGGCCATGACACAGTCTTCATTCGTTTGTTGGTGTGTGGATCCCTAACTCCCTTAGCAGCCAGTGTAACAATAGATTCAGCAGTATGCATAGAAGAAAAATCACGAGCAACTTCTCTCTACAACCTTTCGAAGAATAGATATCCACGCCCACCTGGATTATCATACACGTAAGGTGATCTTGACAACGTGATCAAGTCCACCTTAGTGAATGTTTGAAACTGAGCAGGATTTTTGTACCATTCGACAGGTCCAACCTTCCTTTTAATCCACCATCTTCGACGGTCATGATCAAATCCCCAGCTAACCACACTAGAGCGATTTCCAACCTTATCATAAAGAGTTTCACCAACATCCGTCAGGTGATGAGTGGCTTGAGCATCATCATCTTCTGGATTGAGATTCTTGTTTTTCAGGATCACAAACTCTCTTTTCTTCTTTATCCTCTCAGCTTTTGCCTTGTCAGCATCTCTATCAGTAACCCGTTTGAAATAATGTTCCATAGCAGCATTCCTTTCAGCGTCATCCTTAGCAAAAGCCCTTGCTCTATATTCATCAGCTTTTCTTCTACTTTCCACATCAGTTGGATCAGAAAACTCTTGGCTAAACTTCTTTTCCAACTTTCCACGTAAATCATAAACCATGTTGAACAACAAACTGACATCACCTTGAAGCTGATCAATTTGTTGATTCTTTTGCACAATGGTATCTTCAAGCTGAATGATCTTGGCATCTTTATGAATAGAATCTTGCTCAAGCACAACTATTCGTTTCTTCATCTCCCTCATGTTGATAAACTCCTCACCATCACTTGAATCATCGTCAAATAACATTCTCAATGGTTCTTCAGGCCGCTTACCACTTGAACTACAAGGCTCTTCATGAATCGTTCCAGATGAACCTGCAATAGTAGTAGTAACAGGTGGTCTTGAATCGATGACAGGAGCAGAAACAGAGGTGGTAACTGGAATCTCTGCAGAAGTGGCATCCACATCCATTCTTTGAGTATCAACTTCAAACTCAAAGATATTTTCAGTAGCAGTGGTGGTATCAGTAGTATTCTTCTCAAAGTCGAAGTCATAAAACCATCTTCATCTTCAGTATCATTCGTGGGTTGACCTTGGCTTTGCTCAACATACATTCCAGGTCGAGGATCCCTCCTTTTTCGCTTCAAAGGTAGAGTATCAGGATCATTTGGGTCACTAGACATTTGCTCTTCAACATGAACTGAAGGATTAGAAGGAGGATTTCCCATCCTTTCATTTATAGATTTCAACAGCTGAGCCAAACTTTCAGACATAATCACAGGTTGTTGAACAGCAGAATCAGCAGAACTAACTTCAGCTTCAGGAGGAAGCTCAGCTTCATCTTCATCATCACAACTAATTTCAACGCCTTCATCGTTGGAGTTGATTGTAAGAATCTCTGTCTCAGGCTTATTTTCAACAACACCTTGAACAACGTGCTCTTCAGCAATTATAGCATTCACAGGAGCATTGATTTGTGCAGCGTTTACAGGAACAGGTTGAACTAACACAGGTTCAGCTGCTATATCTTTCGTTTCAGCAAACTGACCAAACTTTTTTAGCGGTATTAGTCCTTCAAACCTCTTTTTAGTACATTTTTTAGGAGTGAGAGCACCAAAATAAGCAGGACCCATAGGTTTCAACTCCAAGGTATTTCCAGATCTCACCAACTCTGGATAACGAGCATTAAACACCATTTGCAAGAACCTTTGATACAAAAGAAACTTGTCCTTCTGAACCCCTGTTACATTCCTCTTAATGCCTTCAAATATGTACTTCGAATAGTTGAATGGTTGATTTGTAATCAGAGACACAAGTATCGCAACCCCCGTCCCCCTATTACAAACCCGGGAACTGGCGGCCACGGCCAGTTTCAGTGGTATCTTGTATTTGTCCAATTTGGCCGCGGATTTTTACATCAAGACCGTAGTTAGGAAATATTTTATCAGAGTAAAATACCACACTTTCATAATATTAAACACATGGGTAAAATCCAAGTTTTCAGTACACACTTTTTCATAGGAATAAATCCTATTTTTATTTAATAAAAACATCTATCCGTTTTAGGTAACTTAATTGCCACTTTCCAAGCCTTCAGTGTTGTCCAGCTGGCTTCTATTTGGCTTTCACATTTTGTTACCTGAAACGAGTTTTAAAAACATTTTGTCAGTAGGAAATACTGGTGAGTGAATCCCAGTTCAATCAGGTTTTAATAAAAACCATTGTACAGTATTGAGGGCGATTCCGCAATTACATTTGTTTCCAAGTCATATCAACTACCACCCACGGTACTGTCGTTCCGACTTATGGTTAGGTTACTCCTCGCAAGCCAGTAACAAATTTTGTATACAAAACCCCAAATTTACCGACTGTAATTGTATCCTTACAAATACTCAATAACTGTTTAATATATAATTAATTAAGTGAGGTTTTGTAAAAACAGTTTACAAAAAAGAGATTACTCACATTGTTGTCTTAGGATTTTCAGTAAGGATTTCCTGGGAATAATCTATAAATTACACAAATGCACACGTGTTAGTATAATAACCCATTTTAACATTAGTAATACCCTCCCCGAGATGACATTCCAACGACTACGTCGGGCAGAACCACGACAGCCGTTACGGAACCCTAGATCAATCGAGCAGAGTATCTAATACGTATCCAGGGGTTATGATACGTACAACAGAGCAGAACCTCGTTATTTAGGGGGTATTAGACCCGAGTATAATGCCTACACTTCAGTTTTTGAGATTGAGAAAAGAAATCTGAGCGACGTAAACTGAAGGCCCAAGCTCTAGCTTTATAGGGGCTGAGTTTGGGTTTCTCGTGGCCTGCGTAAATGTAGGCAAAGGCCTACGCGGCCTGCGTCAACGCTGGTCAACAGCGTAGCTGATCCGGGTTAGCATATAAGGTCGACATGTGTTGGGCCACGTGGCGGCTCAGGGTTTCGCCAGGTTTTACCTTATCGCTGCCCGCGTAAGGGTTGAGGTGTGGCTTACGCGGCCCGCCTCAAACCCAAAAATTAGATTTTTAATTATTTTTAATGATATTTAAGTTATTCGAGGCTCGTTTTCATGTATGGGGTGTTTTTAGGGACATATTAGGATACTTTAAATATTTTTAGGGTGTCGAAAAATATTACGAGGGTGTCGGTTTAGGGTTGTTATATCCTCCCCACCTTGTTTTAGAGCTCGTCCTCGAGGTCTACTGGAACAAGTGTGGATATTTCCTTTGCATTTCTGATTCAAGCTCCCATGTATACTTTGGCCCTCTTTTGGAGTCCCACTTTACTTTGACTAGAACTAATCTCTTGTGCTTGAGATTCTTAACTTTCATGTCTTCAATCTGTAGAGGCCTTTCTATAAATTTGAGTTGTTCATTTACCTCTATATCCTTTAGAGGCACAACAAGTGATTCATCAGCTAAGCATTTCTTGAGATTAGATTCATGAAATACATCATGTATTCCTGCCATTTCCTCTGGCAGTTGTAGCTGATAGGCTACAGGTCCTATTCTTCTAATAATCTCAAAAGGTCCAACATACCTGGGACTTAGCTTCCCTCGTTTGATGATTCTTACCACTCCTTTCCAATGAGAGACTTTTAACAATACCTTGTCACCTACCTGGAATTCTAATGGCTTACGTCTGTTATTAGCGTAGCTCTTCTGTCGATCACGTGCTGCTTTGAGTCGTTCCTTGACTTGAATGATATTGTCGGTTGTTTCCTGCACTATCTCAGGTCCAGATAGTTGCTTTTCCCCAATTTCTGCCCAACAGACTGGGGTTCGGCACTTTCGTCCATAAAGTGCTTCGAATGGTGCAGCATTGATACTTGTGTGATAACTGTTATTATAAGAAAATTCTATTAAAGGTAAGTGATCGTCCCAATTACCTCCGAAATCAATTACACAAGCTCTAAGCATATCTTCCATTGTCTGAATCGTCCTTTCGCTTTGTCCGTCCGTTTGAGGATGATAGGTTGTGCTTAGATTCAGCTTGGTTCCCATTGCTTTTTGGAAACTTGCCCAAAAATGAGAGGTAAAACGGCTATCCCTATCAGACACAATTGATAAAGGTTTTCCATGTAATGAAACTATTTCATTTGCATACAATTTGGCTAATTGTTCCATGCTGAAAGTTTCCTTCATTGGTAGAAAATGAGCTGACTTGGTTAGCCTATCTACAATCACCCAGATTGTATCATTACCTTTTCTTGTTTTGGGTAATTTGGTAACAAAATCCATTATTATCAATTCTCATTTCCAGACTGGCATTTCTAATTGTTGCAGCAATCCTGAGGGTTTCTGAGGTTCAGCTTTAACTTGGGAACAAGTTAAACATTTAGAAACTTAAGCTGCTATATCCTTCTTCATTCCTATCCATCAGAAATTTTTCCTTAAATCCTGGTACATCTTATCATTTCCTAGATGCATCGTATATTTAGATTTATGGGCTTCTTCTAATATACGGTGGCGTAAATTTCCTAATTTAGGTATCCATATTCTTTTCTTATGGAATCTCCAAATTCCATCTGTTCCTTGTTCTAATTCCTTAATCATTCCTTTTAATTTTTCAGTATCATCCTTGATTACTGATTCTTGTGCTTTACTAATTTCATCATTTAAATCTACTTGTAGATTTAATTTCAGAGAACGTACCCTTCTTGGTTTTTCGTGATACTTTCGACTTAAAGCATCAGCCTCTACATTTGCCTCTCCTGCATGATACTGGATATTACAATCATAATCACTATCTCCATCCAGCGCCTTTGTCTCATATTCAATTGTTTTTGCCCAAAAACATACCTTAAGCTCTTATGATCTGTGAATATGGTAAACTTACTACCATAAAGGTAATGTCTCCAAATCTTAAGGGCAAAAATTATGGCTCCTAATTCTAGATCATGGGTTGAGTAATTATCTTCATGATTCTTAAGTTGTCTAGATGCGTAAGCTATAACCTTTTGACGTTGCATTAATACACATCCATAACCTAATTTAGAAGTGTCACAATAGACTATAAAGTCCTTAGTTCCTTCTGGTAACGCTAGTATGGGTGCATGGGTTAATCTTTGCTTAAGAATTCTTAAAGCTTCTTCCTGTTTTGGCCCCCATTCAAACTTAATGGATTTACAGGTTAGCTTAGATAAGGGAATGGCTATTCTAGAAAAATCTCGAATAAATCTTCTATAATATCCGGCCAATCCTAAGAAACTTCTAACCTCAGTTGGTGATTCAGGGGTTTTCCATTTGGTAATCGCCTCGATCTTTGTTGGATCCACATGAATTCCTTCATGATTGTCTAAGTGTCCAAGAAACTGTACCTGCTCTAACCAAAATTCGCACTTTGAAAACTTAGCATAAAGCTTTTCCTTTCTTAATAGACCTAAAAGTAAGCGCAAATGCTTTGCATGATCCTCTTTACTCTTAAAGTAAATTAGAATATCATCAATAAAAACAATTATGAATTTATCCAAATATAGCTTACATATTCGGTTCATCATGTCCATAAATGCGGTTGGGGCATTGGTTAAACCAAATGGCATAACAGTAAATTCATAATGGCCATACCTTGTTCTGAATGCGGTTTTAGGAATGTCCTCTTCCTGTACCTTTAATTGATGATATCCTGATCTTAAATCAATTTTAGAGAAAAATCGAGCTCCTTGCAGTTGATCGAACAGATCATCGATTCTTGGTAATGGGTACCGGTTCTTAATCGTGACATTATTCAATTCACGGTAGTCAATGCACATACGCATTGATCCGTCCTTCTTTTTTACGAACAAAATCGGTGCTCCCCATGGCGATGAGCTTGGCTGTATGAATCCTTTTCCAATAATTCGTCTAACTGTTTCTTCAGTTCCTGCATTTCGGCGGGTGCCAAAGGTAAGGTGCTTTGGCAATCAATGTCGTTCCTGGTAGTAGGTGGATTCTGAATTCAACTTCCCTGTCTGGCGGTAACCCTGGCAATTCTTCTGGAAAGACATCTAAAAACTGAGATACTACTGGAATGTCTTTTAGTTCTTTTCCTTTAGTGTTAGTGATTATAGAAATCAAATACACTATAGATCCTTTTCTTATACAACTTGCAGTTTTCATTACAGAGATGAATTTAGTAGATCTAGATGGTTCATCTCCTTTAATTGTGATCTTTTAACCCCTTGGTGAGTTTAATTGAATTGTATTTTGATCACATAAAATATTAGCTTTATTGGTTGTTAACCAATCCATTCCTAATACAATGTCAAATCCTTCCAGATTCATTGGGTAAAGGTTTGCAATAAATTTTTGGTTTAAATTCCTATTCTTGCTCCCTGCAAGATTTCAGAAATCCTAACGGTTTCCCCATTGGCTGTCTCTACTAGACATTCTTGTGGGAGTTTAGTTAATGATTGATTTAGAAGTTTGCAAAACGAAGTATTAATAAAACTTTGGTTTGCACCAGAGTCAAATAATACTTTAGCAAAAACATCATTAACTAAAAACGTACCAGCTATCACGTCTGGGATCATTTTGGCTTCATCTGTAGTCAGAACAAATGCTCTAGCATTTTTAGTGTTCTTGTTGTTTGCAAGTGGAGCTAATTTCGGACAATTTGGCTTGATGTGACCTTTTTCTCCACAGTTGAAGCACAGTCCATTAGTAGGTTTCCTTCTGCAGGTTTCTTCCTTGTGTCCTGGTACTTTGCAGAAATTGCAGTAAGTGGAGCATCTTCCTGAATGCTTCTTCTTACAAGCTTTGCAGTATGGTGCATATGTATATCCTACATTCTTACGGTTGGAATTCCCAGAATGGAATTCTTGGGTAAGCCTTTGGGTTAGGTTTCTCCTCTGGTCATCTTCTCTAGTACGGATTAATTCATCTATCAAGGTATTTGCTAGTTCTACAGCTTCTTCTATGGTTTGGGGTCTAGCTGCCTTGACTACATGTCTAATTTCCCCAATTAATCCCCAGATGTATCGGGAGATTAATACCGGTTCAGGTGATGCAAGGGTTGGCACTATTCTAGCATATTCAAAGAATGTGGTAGTATAACCCTTACTATCTACCCCGGTCATTCTAAGGTTCAGAAACTTATTTGCTATCTGTTCTTTTTCATTGGGAGGGCAGAATTTCCTTTCTACTATAATTTTAAATTCCTCTCATTCAATGTTGTATACCCTATCACTTCCTCTTGACTGGAGGATAGTGTTCCACCAATCTAAGGCTGAGTTCTTAAACAGATTAGAAGCAAACATTATTTTATCTTCTTCAGCACACTTGCTTATTTTTAAAACAGCTTCAGTTTACTCTATCCAGCGTAGAGCTGCAATGGGTCCTTCATTGCCCGAGAATTCTATTGGTTTACAGGACCAGAATTCTTTATAAGAACAACCATATGGCATGGTTCTTCTTCTTTTGGGAATGGGCACTTGAAGTACGGGTCCATTGTTTACGCTATGTTCTGGTTCAGTTGGTCGCTTACTGCTATGCTTGCTTTTATTTTCCGCTTCCTTAACAGTTTGGATAATAAACGGCATTGCATCTATGATTCCTTGTGCCACTATGTGTTGGATGGCACTATTATCCACTTGATTTCCATTGTTATTGTTGTTTGGATTCTCATTATTCAGATTATCGTTATTCGGGTGGTTATCATTCTGGTTTTCGTTGTTCAGGTTTTCCTGGTTCACTTCGTTGTCCATCTGAATTTTAAACATTTACCACGAATTAATATCACAAAATAATATTTGAATATAGCCAATCACATGTCACGCACCTTGGTCAAAAGCGTTGAGCATTGCGACTTTACTCTATTCATATAATATGTATCTATTACACACCAGTACTGGAATTAAAATTACAATACCGACTGAAATTTAAAGCTACACTACTAGTAATAGGCATCCGTATATTTTTTTTTCATACACATACACACATAATTTATTATTATATTATTATTATAACCTTCTCTACCATCGTTTCTACTGATATGGATTTATCTAAAAATCCATATTGCGCTCATTGTACTTCCAGACGAGTCGGTCTCCCACCTGTCTCATTCGTTCACTATTCTCTAATATTTCCTCACCAAATGTCCTAAGTTCTAGTACGTTTTATGCACTCATTGGGGGTGCAGGTTCTAGGACTAGGTTCGGAATCTGGGGTGCGGGTTCTTGGTATGGAGGTGTAGGGGCCTGAAATGGGTAAGGGTTTTCTAGAATCTCTCTAATGAATACATCATTATCGTAATAGGGATCTAGAGGATCTAACCCTGGGTAGGCTCCTAGGTTTTGCATGGGCATGTCTTCGTGTATCGGGTAACGTTGCACATAGTCCCTGTTGTCGTCCCACCATGGGTCGTAATTTGGGTCTAAGGGATTTGGTGCGGGTACCCTAGGTATTTCTTCCGGATTAAAATCATGCATTTCTACTTGATTTTCAGGGTTTTCTATCTCCATTGGTTGGTTAGGAATTGGTGGTTGGGGTTGGGGTGCTAACATTTGCTCCAGGTTAGGGTCAGCTATAGTGGTTGCTAAAATGTGGATATTGGTTATTCCCCTATTAAGCATATCCTAGGCATATGCATCGGTTTCTCTTTTGGCTGCAGCTAGTGCTCTCTGGTCTTGTAACTTTTTCATACGATTTCTACGCTCGTGTGCTCCCCTACTGAACCATCCCCTCTTTTTATGAGGAAATGGATCTTCAGATTGAGCCTTAAATACGAAATTTCCTTCTTCCGTATCAGCAGAGTACCCCGAGAGGGCAGGCTGAGAAGAGGCACCTTCGCTTCTAGGCGAACCAGACAATTGACAGTACGCGTCAGATGGTCCTTGGTCGCTCATACTGTAAACTAACAAATAGTCAAATAACACATAACAAGAAAATACAATTATGCACGTATTCCCGTAATTTATTTCCTAACACTTTGAATTTTGGTGTCAGCAGAACACTTCTGTGGCTGAATCAGTGGCTTAGCTCTGATACCACCTTCTGTCGCAACCCCCGTCCCCCTATTACAAACCCGGGAACGGGCGGCCGCGGCCAGTTTCGGTGGTATCTTGTTTTTGTCCAATTTGGCAGCGGATTTTTACATCAGGACCGTAGTTAGGAAATATTTTATCAGAGTAAAATACCACACTTTCTTAATATTAAACACATGGGTAAAATCCAAGTTTTCAGTACACACTTTTTCATAGGAATAAATCCTATTTTTATTTAATAAAAACATCTATCTGTTTTAGGTAACTTAAATGCCACTTTCCAAGCCTTCAGTGCTGTCCAGCTGGCTTCTATTTGGCTTTCACATTTTGTTACCTGAAACGCGTTTTAAAAACATTTTGTCAGTGGGAAATACTGGTGAGTGAATCCCAGTTCAATCAGGTTTTAATAAAAACCATTGTACAGTATTGAGGGCGATTCCGCAATTACATTTGTTTCCAAGTCATATCAATTACCGCCCACGGTACTGTCGTTCCGACTTATGGTCATGTTACTCCTCGCAAGCCAGTAACAAATTTTGTATACAAAACCCCAAATTTACCGACTGTAATTGTATCCTTACAAATACTCAATAACTGTTTAATATATAATTAATTAAGTGAGGTTTTGTAAAAACAGTTTACAAAAAAGAGATTACTCACATTGCTGTCTTAGGATTTTCAGTAAGGATTTCCTGGGAATAATCTATAAATTACACAAATACACACGTGTTAGTATAATAACCCATTTTAACAATAGTAATACCCTCCCCGAGACGGCATTCCAACGACTACGTCGGGCAGAACCACGACAGCCGTTACGGAACCCTAGATCAATCGGGCAGAGTATCTAATACATATCCAGGGGTTATGATACTTACAACGGAGCAGAACCTCGTTATTTAGGGGGGTATTAGACCCGAGTATAATGCCTACACTTCAGTTTTTGAGATTGAGATAAGAAATCTGAGCGACGTAAACTGTAGGCCCAAGCTCCAGCTTTATAGGGGCTGAGTTTAGGTTTCTCGCGACCCGCGTAAATGTAGGCAAAGGCCTGCGCGGCCCGCGTCAACGCTGGTCAATAGCGTAGCTGATCCGGGTCAGCATATAGGGTCGACATGTGTTGGGCCACGTGGCGGCCCAGGGTTTCGCCAGGTTTTACCTTCTCGCGGCCCGCGTAAGGGTTGAGGTGTGGCTTACGCGGCCCGCCTCAAACCCAAAAATTAGATTTTTAATTATTTTTAATGATATTTAAGTTATTCGGGGCCCGTTTTCACGTATGGGGTGTTTTTAGGGATATATTAGGATATTTTAAATATTTTAGGGTGTCGAAAAATATTACGAGGGTGTCGGTTTAGGGTTGTTATAACAAGTGCAGCAGACTGTGTGATATTCAACTGATCCATGCCCCCTCGGTTTTCTGTCATGCATAGAATGAACGTATGCACCAACAGACACCAATACGGATGCACAAATTTCTTCACCAATGAGGGATACTTTCCTTTATAGCTTAAACGTGGCAGAATTGCTTCCACAGTTCCAGCTGGAAGCTCAATTGGATCTGTATCTTGATCATTGAACTACAGCACCTCCTGAATCATCTGTTCAGTTACAGTAACAACCTTCTTCTGAATCTCTGCAACGATTGCTCCTTTACCTTCAGCTTCAAGTGCATCAAATTTCGCAGTCTTCTAGAACTCTTGAACTAAGCTTTCAAATACAACAGGATTTCTCGTAAGGTGTGAACTATCCTGCAGCTATTTAAACCCTTGATTAAAGATGTAAACATTTTCTTGTGCTTCTATGGAGGTGGTGCTAGATATCCTGCCTGATTATGCGTCGAAATAAATTTCAGATCCATATCCTACACAAACCAAAAATGTTAAGTATAGAATTATGGTTGAGAAATTCAATGTTAACTTGGTTCAAAACTCACAAAGATGCAAATTTTTTCAAGTCAAAAGATCAGCACAGGTCAAAAGTCCAAAACTCAGATTGCGAGTCAAGCAGTGTAACCTTGACTCGAGACCATAAGATTTCGAGTCGAGACCACGTGATTTTGAGTCGAAACCATGTGATTCCGAGTTGAGATCCCAGTCGAGACCATGAGATTGTGAGTCGAGACCTCAGTCGAGATCAACGAGGTTGCGACTCGCAACCACAAGTCTCGAGTCCTCATGTATGAGCAGTCGCAACCCAAGTCTAGACCCTATAAACAACTATCATCTGCTTAATTTTTGGATCAAAGTCCATAAACACTCTTTGATTTTCATGAAGACCAAAATCAACTCAGAATTAGGGTTCTTAATGATGTTCAAATCTTCATCTAATCTTCAAAACACCTGCAAAACTTCAACTAAAACATTCATTAGATTCATAATACCTTCAAACGTTTAATGATACTGAGTCGAAACTGGAAAAGTTCGTCGGAGTTCAAAGATCTTGCCGGAAAATTGAGAGAGAATTTTGGGAAAACAGTAGAAGGTCTCGAGTGAAATGTGAGGTTTCGACTCGAGACCATCCTTTATACCCCCAACATACATGGGCCGGGCTTTTGAAATTGGGCCGAGACCAAGTAACATGAGCCGAGACCAAGTAATATGAGCCGAGACCACTAAATGTTCAGTCGAGACCACATATTATAACAATTTAAAGATTTAATTTAGTTCTTTTACAATTTCAAAATTTTCTTTAAACCAAGATAAAATTTTAATAACCCATTTAACTTCCCGAGCACGTTTTACGAGAACTAAACCTAAAACACAAAAATAAATAATATAAACAATTATTTACAAAAATAAAAATAGGAAATAACGTAACTGCTCAGGGATCAAATCACAAGGTTTCGGGCTTGACTTCACTTATCAACATTGATCTGCTACCGAATGATCTAGACGATTGCCAGTATATTTGTCGACCTAAACTCATCTCCCTAGACCTTTTCCTTATAACTACCTGTAACTTATTTTATCATGTTTCGATGTCTTAACAATGAACACCTAAACAAATACTAATCAAATCCTGGAATTTGTGGGTAGCACACTCTATCACGCAAGCAGTTTCCCTACCACATATTTCCACAAGTCCATTCCAGACTTCTGAAACCTTAACTGGGACTAGGTTAAGAAGAGAACATAATAAATCATAAGCAGAGATGATATAATATACAAATCAAATGAGTTTTCTCAGTTTGATATAGGTTTCTTGGGTTTCTTTTGGGCAGTTGAGGGCCTCTTTCGAGTGTTAATTGATCTAAAAGATGACAGACGCTCAGCTAGGTCTTTGCTCACATAAAACAGAATCTAAGCGCTGCCTAGCACCTCCAGGTCTTTGCTCACGCAAAACAGAGGAGATACATGACTTTTTCAGAGAAGATTTCAGAACCAGACCAAAATTATGTGTATCAGGATATCACACATGCATTCAAATAGAAATGAGCTAATTCCAAGTGACTTTCTTTCCTGGGGTCATTTACTATTTTAGGTTCTGAACAGAAACAGCCAATGTTTCCAGCCTTAAGGATAGAGCCTACCAACACATCATACTAGAGTCAAACTATTTCGATACTGGTCTTACATGAGTCAGCCCTTCACCACAATGTGAAAATTCATTTCATTTCCGATGTCATGCAATGCCTCTTTTTGTAGTTTTCAAATTTTCAATGTTTTTGTGTTTTTCAAAAATTTTCAATGTTTTTGTATTTTTCAATGTTTTTGTATTTTTCAAAATTTCTCCCCTTAAATTTGTGCATAAATAGAAACTACCTAAGAATAGAAAACTTTAAGTACAAATTTACCTACGAAAAACAAAAACATGCTCAGTCAGTATAACAGATCATTTTCAGAAAATCCACAAGCACTTGAAACTTTGAGCTGCTGACAGGTTTTGTGAACAAATCGGCAGCATTTGCATCTTTGTTGATTTGCTCCAGTTTGATAAGACCTCTGTCAAAACAGTCTCGTATAAAATGAACTTTAATATCAATGTGCTTGGTTTTTGAGTGGAAGACAAGATTTTTCACAATTTGTATAGCAGCATCATTATCACAGTATATGGTAGTGTTAAGATAAGTCAAACCGTAGTCCTGCAATTGATGCTGCATCCACACCACTTAGGAGCAAGACGCCAAAGCCGCAACATACTCTGCTTCAGCTGTTCAAATTGCCACCGTTTGCTGTTTCTTGCATTGCCAAGAAATGAGCCTGTCACCCAAAAATTGACATCCAGCTGATGTGGATTTCCTGTCTTTGTTAGTGCCTCCAAAATTGCTATCAGAAAACGTAAACAGGTCAAAATTGGAATCCCTCGGATACCACAGACTAAACCGAGGTCGGCCTTTAAGGTACCGAAAGATTCGTTTAACAGCAGTAAGATGAGAAGTTTTAGGATTAGCCTGATATCGTGCACAGTTGCAGACAGCAAACATGATCTCTGGACGGCTCGCTATCAGATACATCAATGACCCGATCATAGACCTATAAAGGTGTTGATCAACAGGGGATCCTTCTGCATCTTCAGTCAATAGAGGTCTTTCTACCATTGGAGTTTCAGCCGGTTTAGCGTCAGTGAACTTGAATTTGCTAGCACATCGTCCACATACTTCCCTTGATGAATGAGAATGCCTCGAGAATCTTGTTTGACTTGTAAACCCAAGAACAACGTCATTTCTCCGAGCGCACTCATCTCGAACTTCTTTTTCATAACTCTCTCAAATTCCTTGCAGAGCTCATCACTTGTCGATCCGAAAATAATATCATCGACATAAATTTGAACCAATATCAGATCCTTGCCCACTTTCTTGATAAACTGAGTCTGGTCTATCGTGCCACGTGTGTACCCATGAGCCAGAAGATGTTCAGTCAGAGTTGCATACCAAGCTCTTGGTGGTTGGTGCAATCCATATAATGCTTTATCAAGCTTGTAGGCATATTCTGGATGATCTGGATGGACAAAACCCGGTGGTTGCTCAACAAAGATTTCTTCCTTCACGTCTCCATACAAAAACGCAGTCTTGATGTCCATCTGGTAGACAATGAACCCCATGTAGGATGCGTAAGCTAAGAAAATCCAGATAGCCTCAAGTCGGGCAACGGGGGCGTAAACTTCATCATAATCCTGTCCCTCTATTTGTCTGAATCCCTGGACCACCAATCTTGCTTTGTTTCGAACAATAACTCCTGCAGAATCTTGCTTGTTTCTGAAAACCCAACGAGTTCCAAGTTTGCGTTTCCCTTTTGGCAACTCTATGAGCTTCCATACTCCTAGCTTCTCGAACTGGTTCAGCTCTTCATGCATAGCATCGACCTAGCCTGGTTCCTGCAAAGCTACATCAATGGTTTTAGGTTCAATTTGAGAAATGTAGCTAGAGTATAAGAAAAGATTAATGGTTCCTGATTGGCTCCTGGTTTGGACTCCTGCATTAACAGGGCCAATCACATTCTCAATAGGATGATTTCTTTGAACGCTTGTTGGGATGGCAAATTTAGGTATGGTCTCGTCTTGAGGTGTGTTGATGTTGCTTGACTCCCCCTCATTAGATGCTATCGTACTGTGAACCATAGGAGTAGTAACAGTACAATCTTCAGGGATAGGATCAGCAAACAGATTTGATCCAGATGCATTTGAGGAAACGCCTCCTGATGGTGCACCTTCAGGGGTTTGATGGGACGTAGGATGCTCAGTAAATCTCATTCCTGGTGGATCAATAGTGTGATTTCTTGAGCTCCCTTCATCATGTTCCACTTCTTTCGTATCACCAAATGAAACTGGTTGTTTCAAAGTCGACACACCTGCATCAGGGGAAACACTAGACAAAATGTTAAATGATTTGAACAAATTAGCATAATCATATAGCCAATCTGGACCAACTCTAGTGTCCGTAGAATTTTCTTCGAGCCATTCAATGTTGCACGACTCGACGACTTTCTTGGTTACTTTATTATACACTCTATAGGAAGATCCTTTAGCGTATCCAATAAAGAAACATTCGTCTCCTTTGACTTCAAACTTCCCATTAGTGTCCATGAGTAACAAGACACACGGACAACCAAAGATATGGAAGTGTGAGACCGAAGGTTTACGTCCTTCCAGAATCTCGTAAGGCGTTTTCATGTGACGTTTGTTTACTAAAGCATGATTCTGGATGTAACAAGTCATGCTAACTGCTTCGGCCAAGAAGAAACTAGGAAGCTTCCAGTCGGCCAGCATGGTTCGTGCCGCTTCTATAAGAGTACGATTGCGTCTCTCAGCCACTCCATTCTGTTGTGGAGTCCGTGGCGCACTGTTCTGTCGTTCAATTCCCTTTTCTGCGTAGAATGTATCCAAGGTGATATTCTTGAATTCCGTCCCATTGTCTGATCGAATTGTTTTCACCCTTGTACTAGCCTGATTTTCAACTAGAGTGATGAACTGTTTGATCAAACTCGCAGCCTCGTTCTTGTGACTAAGAAAGTAAACCCATGTGTAACGAGAGTAGTCATCTACGATCATAAGACAATACGCCTTCTTGCCAATACTCAGCACGTTCACAGGACCAAAGAGATCCATGTGTAGTAATTCAAGCACGGCTTTTGTTGAAGGGGTAGACTTGGACTTATGAGACTTTCGATGAGCTTTTCCTTTTGCACAAGCAACACACTTTTCTACCAGCATGAAATTGTTGATTGGTAGATCAAGGACCATTTGACCTTTAGCAAGACGATTCAGATTCTTCATATTCACATGCCCAAGGCGGCGATGCCACAACAGACCATCATGTTCTGAAATCTTTGAGAAGAGGTAAGTAATTTCTTCACATGGTTTCTTGTTCATATCGATAATATACGCATTTCCTCGTCTTTCGGCAGTCATTAAAAACCAATCCTCTGGTACCACGATTCCTGGTTTAAGCACATAACATCCCTTCTTGGTGAAATGAACCGAATTTCCTCTGTCACGAATTTGCGAGATACTCAGCAAGTTGTGTTTCAGTTCTGGGACGTAATTCACATTCTCGAAGCTCAGAATGCCATTTCTCACTGTTCCTTTCAATGTGATTTTGCCTGATTCTCCCCCCTCAAAGGAGACATATCCACCATCAAATTCTTTGACATTGACGAGTTGGGACATGTCTCCTGTCATGTGCCTGGAACAGCCACTATCCATGTACCAAAGTCGCACGGTAGTCCTCCACAGTTGTTCCTACATGATTAGCGGGATCAGTTAGATTTAGGAACCCAGTCAATAGTTGATCTGGGTTTTCCTTATGCGTTAATGTATGTCACTTTCTGCCAAACTAGATTGTCTTTGTTTAAAAACTTTGATGGGTTTTTGTTGGCAGATTTATGTTGAAATGTGTTCGATTGAGCAGCTTTAGCTTTAGGTGTCCAGTATTGATGTGACCATTTATAATTGTAATTTCCGAAAGCTTTATATTTATTTCGATGAAAATCATTTTGACAATTTGCACACTTGGGAGTTGAACACAGTTTCTGGCGTATATTATCGATATGAACAAGAAACCATGTATTGATGTATCCAAGTGTGCAATGTCTTAAACTTAAACTTTCTGCCAAACTGATCTCGTTGTTTAGCTGCACACTTGGGAGTTGAACACAGTTTCTGGCGATGTATCCAGCAATACCACAATTAAAACATTTTTGTCGTTTCAAAGTGTGGAAATTTTGGTGCTTCATAGCAGATGTGGATCTGTTGGGTTTTGAAGTATGAGCATGTTTGGTTTTTCTTGCTTGTTTAGCTTGTGCCTTTTCTGAGCATTTTGGTCCCTGCTGATCAGAACTGGCACAAACATGAGATGTAGATGGATGATGACATTCATCCTTCTTATTATTATCATGATCATTTTGAAAAACCGGTGTTACAGTTTTAGCTTTATTTTCAGAAACATTTGTCGGTGACTGTTGATTTATTTCAACTCCTTTTTCTTCTTTAATAGATACTGATTCAGTTTTAATTTCAGAACACATTGAAATTTCATCAACACATATATCATGTGAATCTACTTGATATTTGCTTTCAGATACAGTTTCCAATGGGGTCCCACTAGATTCAACATTAGGGACGTCCACTGAGACCGATTCAGAAGAAGAATCAGGACATTCTTGATTTTCTTGAGGAGTTTCAGTGGTTTCACTGAATGTATCCTGAAGGACCTCACCTGTCACACTAACATCAGCTGTAGAGTTAGAAATATCACAATCACAAGCATTAACTGAAAAACATTCATCATCAGACGTATTGTTCAAAGATTCACCAATAGTTTTGCCCAAAACATCAGGCCAACTAGACGACACATAAGCACGAAACGAATCAAGAAAAGCTTGTCCAAACACACAACCAGAATCAGTTTTATCAAAAGAAGTTTTAGAAAAATCGGAATTAAAAGCTTGTTCTCCCCCAAGACTATCTTCACACTTTAAGTCTACTACTTCATCTGCACATGCAAACGAACTATTAGGATCGAAGGTGCCTTTTGAGACAAAATTCATTTTAGAAGTTCCACATTCATTGACAGATCTGCTATTGATCGATGACTTATCAGTTTTTGGACCATAAGTCATCGTATCCTCATTAATCAGCTCATCCATAGAGTAAGGCATATAGGTATAGTTATGATTGTATGGAGGAGGGACTTTATTATAACCCAAACCAGCCCCTTTCTTTTTCTTGTATTCTAATTGAATATCACATATGTCCTTGACCAATTTGCTAGAAGTATCATATTTTTTAATATTGATTTCATTTAGTTGATACTTCAACTTGATTTCTTCTAGCTCTTTGATCAAATCATTCATGATCACCTTATCGTACTCATAGTTACAACTTTTAACGCTGAGATCCTCCTATAGATTAGCAATATCTTTTCTTTGGGCTTCAATTTTTTCTTTGTAAAGTTTTTCATTTTTTACTAAAGTAATTTTTTTATTTTTTATGTCTTTGTAATCTTGGATCAACTCTGCGTTGTGTAACCGATATGCCTCTACATTTTCTCTACATTCAGGAGTACAGAAAACAGAACGTACCTCTTCAGCAGTGAGTCCATGGACGGGAGCTGACAGAATCTGAGTCATAAGTGCCAAATTTTCAGCTGGAACCTCATCCTCAGGTGCTGAATTCTTGTCTTCAGAAGCTGAAGTCATGAAAGCAATGTTCTCTGAGGCAGTCTGATTTTCTGGAGCAGAGATGTTCAAACATTGAATCTCAGCATTCCAATCAAAATTAGCATTTGGTTGAACTACCAGGGCTAAACTTTGAGTGCTTCCACCTACAGCTGTTGAAATATCAGTAGTAGTGACAAGAGCTCTTTCAGGGTTTGGTGGAGCAGGTTGTGCTGGAGTCTGTTCTCTGTTGACCCACGGCTTGGTACAGTTTCGGGCCACATGTCCTGGTTCATGACAGTTGTAGCAGCGTAACTCAAACGGCATCTTGGTGGGTCCTGTAAAAGTGAGACCATCCCACTTGTTTCTTCCAGTTCTTTTTACGAAGTTCTTCACTCTGAAGGCAGCTATAGCCATCTGCCATGTAATGTCCATCTCTTCCACATCATCAGGATGGATTTGATTTAGATCATCCATAGAAAATCTGGGAGGATCCAGTTTACCTGCAGCAAAAGCATTTAAGCAGTTTATAACAGATGCAGCGATTTCCAGATTTTCTTTAGACTGTTGTGTGAAGAAGGAAATCGTCTTGTTTTTCACAGTAGGATTAGCAGCAGTAGATGCAGCTGTTGACGGTACAGCAGAAGGAGCAGGCGATCCAGAGTAATAAACATTTGCAGAAGTAGGAGCTGCCTTTGAAGACGCTGAGCTGCTTAACATTTGGAATCCACTTTGAGAGACGAGAGCAGCATTGTTGTTGTTTGTTGCAGTGGGAGTAGCAGAAAAACCTACAGCCAGCATGATATTCTTGTGGTTAGTTTCCCTCTGCTTGTCATCTAGCTCACATGCCTTGATGTGAGAAATCATCTCAGGCACAGTGCATCTTGCAAGATCCTTGGTTCTCTTGATCATGGCAACATGATGATCCCAGCTTTTTGGTAGAGCATTAAGAAGCTGTCGATTAGTAGCAGCTTTAGAAGATGGTATTTCTTCCATATCCATCTGAGTAACAATCTTCACAAACCGCTGAATTTGATTATCAATAGTCTCTCCATAGATATGATTGAAATTGTTGAAGTTCTACCTCAACAAGTTCCTTCGACTCTCTTTCATGTCTTCATTACCTTTATAGACATCGATCAACGATTCCCACATTTCCTTAGCTGATTTGTAAGTATGAAATCCGATAGCAATATCTGGACCCAGAGCCATGGTCAGATAGGAAAGAGCCTTGTCATCTTCCTCGACTATAGCAAAATCCTTTTCCGTATAATCCCCAACAGGCTTCTTGACTTTAATTCCTGGAGCATTTTCTCGTTCAAACACAATCTCCCTAGGACCTCTTAGAATGCTTCTCCAGATCTTAGCATCCTTAACTTTCACATGTTGTTCAAAACGCCATTTCCATTCGGGAAAGTCATTTCCATCCAGCAACCTGGGAATACGCGTAGTGGTTCCAATTTTTTAATCTAACTCTTGCTGTGTATTCATGGCTGCCAGGTCAACACTTAGATTATTTGTGGTCATGGTTTCTCGGTTTTTGGTCAACTAACTGATCAATTAAATAATCGATTGATTAATGTTTAAGTCCAAAAGTCCAAAGTCCAAGATTCACAGTCCACAGTTCAAAAACTACATTGTAGATTGCCGTTTTGACTCGAGATAGTGAGTCGAGACTAAGATTGCGAGTGATGAAGTGATGAAGAGTTGAGTCGAGAATAAGATTGCGAGTTAAGAGGGAGATGCTGACAACTCGAGACCACTGTTGATTGCGAGTCGAGACTGAGATGTTGACAACTCGAGACCACTGTTGATTTCTAGTCGAGACGGAGATGTTGACAACTCGAGACCACTGTTGATTGCGAGTCGAGACAGAAATGTTGACAACTCGAGACAACTGGTTGTGAGTCGAGACAAGCTGGTTCCAAGTTGAGATCCTGTAAAACAAACTGTGAGATAATAACAACCAATATCCCTGATTTCCAGCAGCTTCCAAAATTCAAAGATCTTGATATCTTTGAATTTTTTATCCCAACAACCTCCAACAAATCAGCAAACACCTTTTCAGAGAATCACAGAACCAAAATCAGTAATCTGCTGCAATATATGCGAAGAACAATATGAAGAATTGTAAAATTTTTAAATCAATAAAACACACTCCAACTGAAATCGCTGTCAACAAACTAAACAAAACAGGATCAGTAATAAATAGGCCTTTCTTGAATCAGAATGATATCGAACCGAACCAAGAATTGGTTTCTTGGCTCTGATACCAATTGTAAAACCCGTTTGGATCTTTCAATGATATCAGTCTAGAACTTGTGAGAGTGCGGAATCCAATCACAAGTTGATTCAAGAATAAATAAACAATAACCGAAACAATATAGATCAAAACAAACCAGAAACTTGCATTCAACGATTCACGAAGACTGATACAAAGTTTCCCAATGCTGGTTTCGGCTGGCCTCTAGTTCTCGACAACTGATCAAGTAGGATCGTTTTAGCGACCTGATGAGTCGTTCAGAAGAGTTCTATTCAATATGAAAGGCGGAAACAGACATATTGATGTAGAATCAGCTTAAAATGCATAGAGAATCACTTTAACTATCTTGTATATTGATATAACACTGTTACAGATCAAATGACACGTCGGCAGCACTTCGGCACCGGAATCAGAAGTGTTACAAATGAATGAGCAAGCTAGGTATTTATAGACGAGGCATTTCGCACGGAATGGACAAATGCCATTTCGTATGAAATGGACAAAGTCCATTTCGTGCGAAATGGATCCATTTCGTGCGGAATGGTCCAAATACACTAAAACCTTATCATCTAGCCAACCAAGCTCCATTCTATCCAATCTAGACACAAGACTCGATACAAGACGAAGTCGACAGACATATGCACCAACACACTCCCCCTTGGATGTTGAAGAAGTCTTCAGTGTCGAGTCTTCATAGTTTTCAGTCTTGATGAGTCTTCGTGCTCTCCCCAAAGCATCTGACATTGTAAAATATCCTTAATCTTTGTTGGGATCGAACCCTACCAGAGGAACAGATAATTAAAGCCAAAACTAGGTCAGAGCAGTGGATCCAGAATAAGCAGATGTTACATACAAGTCTCTCCCCTTGAAAGTGGTTTCAACATCTGCTGACCTCCTATCTACTGATCGTACAAGCCCCTGACCGTCAATCTACTGGTTTAGTAAAGGCTGATGAAAGACTAAAGCTCTGCTGCTCAATCTACTGCCTTGAGTCAAGTACTGCTGATCTGGACAGGCACTGCCGGGTTCACAGCAGTGGAAGGTTGCAGCAGTTGTTTAAGTGTCTTTTATGTAATGAAATGTAATAGCAGTAGTTAGTAAAGCAGTGTTTGTATAGATCAGAGGTTAGAGTTTGTTAGGAGGTTAGATGTCACTTTCATGGTGACGTCAGCTAAGATGCTCAGTGGTTTGCTAGTGCCTATAAATAGAACAGTGCTCTGTACTGTTCTATTAGCTCTTTGCAAACTTGTTTTCCTGCAAGAACAAACACTGAGCCTGGCTGAGGGGGAGTTTGTATCAAGCATTACTTTGTAATCGTTGTTGAAATTAAATTCAATCTTTCGGTTCATAGTGAAAAGTGTTTTGATAAAAGCAATACTCTCGTTTGATTGTATGCAAAGTTTGTTTCCATCTTAATTCAGCTGCACAACTCATTCATCTTCATCTTAATTTCAAACGTAAAATACAAACAAAAACAAACTCAGATCCAACAATTGGTATCAGAGCTTGGACAGTCAAATTTGATTTAACAATCATTTTGACATAAATAGTTCAGCTCAAAATCGTTGATATCGATAGTTTGTTCGTCTGTGTTGAAAAACAGAGCAAGGTTTAATCACCATTAAAGTTGATTAATCAGTGTCTGTAAAACAACCAGGATGACGTCACAATCTCAAGATGATAAGAATAACATTGGCTCGCTTTTTAAACCACCTATGCTTAAAAGAAATGAGTACAACATCTGGGAGCGAAGGATGGGTCACATCCTCACTCAACAGAACACCGGATGTTGGAGGTCTGTTGTCTTTGGTCCCCATGTTCCTATGGTGCCAAGCGCTGAAGATGCTAAGAAGTTCGTTCCCAAACCAACTGAAAACTATATTGAACTTGATTTTCAAAAGTTCGAACTCAATGCTAAAGCGTTTAGCATCATAGCATCTGCGCTACCAAATGAGATTTATGCTGGACTGTTACACTGTAACAGTGCCAAGGAACTTTGGGATGCGTTAAAGGAACAGTTTGGTGGAACCGAAGAAGTCATTGAAAACAATAGGGAAATACTGAACCAGCAGTATGAAACATTTTGTCACATCAAGGGTGAATCACTGACTCAACAATTTGAGCGGTTCAGTTGTCTCATAAGTGAACTAAGGCTTGTTAAAGTAACTTTTCCAAATTCAACTCAAAATAGCAGGTTCCTTAGGTCACTACCAGAAAAATGGGACACCATAGCTTTTGTCACCAGAAACTCTGCTGAGTTCAAAGATCTGACCCTGACCCAACTTCATGGTCGACTCCAGACTTATGAAAGGGAGTTGTACCAGAAAAAGAAGTTGCAAGAGTCTGGAAAGGTTGCTGATGATTATTCATTCGGTAGCACAGCTCTGTTTGGTCAGGAAGAATCTGGGAGCAGTGGTAAGGATCAGGGTTATGATCACTTCATTGATATAACTGCTGGTGCAAATTTTGACAACCCTGATCCTCACTCTGCAAGCTATGCATTTACAGCTAATGAAAACCAGATGTCAGATAATTTATGCTTTGAACTCAATGATTTACAACATTTTGATCCCACTGACTTAGAGGAAATGGACATCCTGCACCAACTGGCTTTGCTCAGTGTTAGAACTAGCAAATTTTACAAAAGAACAGGGCGAAAATTCCCAGGTTTGCATGGGAATCTAAGGGTTGGGTTGGATAAATCGAAAATCAAGTGCTACAAGTGTAATAGGTTGGGACACTTCGCTAGGGAATGCAGGAGTCAAACTACTGGTCCTATAATCACTCACCCTAGCTCAAATCCTAGACCTCAAAATCAAGGCACTGTGCACTATGCCCAATACACCCCTGCAGCTCATGTTAACGCTGCACATTATGCTGCTGCCCCTGTGCCAGTGCACTATGTCCAAACTACTGTTCCACAGATCCAATATGTTCAAACCCCTGTTCCCCAGGCACAAGTGCAAACTGTTGCACCTCAAACAGCTGCTCCAGCAGTGGTACAACCAGATCAGCAAAGTTTTTTCACTCAAGGCTTTGTTGACTGGAGCAGCATGCCTGATGAGCTTAGTGATGAAAATTTTGCACTCTATGCTTCTAATGAACCTTCTAATGATGAATTTTGTTTGATGGCATTAGAGTCAATACCAGAGGGGATTGAAACTGAAGGTGAACAGCTAAGTGCTGAAACAGTGGATGAGGTGACTGAAGCAGTGGTTACTGCTGTGGCTGGTGAACTACTGCTGGGAGAAAGTTCAGGAACCCTGATTGAACCAATGATAGACCCTTGGTCCAAAGAGGACAAAGAAGAAGAGAAAAATGAGAAAGCATGTGAGAAAGAAGAAAGAGCTGATGATGAAGAAAATCATCAATGTGATTGTGCCATGATGGCTGCTGCCAACGTATCTCCTCAAGTTCTTGAAAAACTGTGTTCTGACAATTGCATTATTGCTTTTGCTAACATCAAAGAGGTGAATGAAAACCTTCGGGATAAACTCTTAACTGATGAAGTCAAATTTGAAAGGTCTTTAAAAGAACTTAAAAACAAATTGACTGAAAAAGAAAAAGAGATCAGCAGTCTGAAAGAAGAACAGAGCATAACCAAAACCCAACTCCAAACTATGGTAGAAAAATACCAAGTTTGCAAAAAGGAGTTGGAGTCTACCCAGATCACCTGTGAAAGATGGGTGGAATCATGCGAAGGGTATGAGGTTATGCTTGAAAAACAGATAAAAAGCAATGTGAAATTTGGGGTTGGCTATAGAAAACATGATGATGAAAACAATGCTTTTGAAAAATCTGTTCAAACCACTGATGTAACCACTGAGTTCATCCCCACAAACAAGAAAGGCCAAAAGTGAAAATCACTGATAAACTTGGTAACAAAATCACACTTGACAGACCAATGGGATCCTCTACTTTTGAGGAGCTTGAAGATTATCAGTTTAAACCAAAATGGTCTGATGAGTGTGATATTCTGGAAAATTTCAAGCCCATTGACTTTACATTAACTGATGGTGTTAAAGCTCCAAAAGCTAAAGTCATACCTCTCAAGGACATCCCAACAGAGGTTAAAACCTCTGCTGCAAAGGAGTCCGAAAAGAGAAAGAAGAAAGAAAAGATCAATAACTTGTTTTGTGAACTCTGTGAGAAGAGGAATCATCTAACAAAAGACTGTTTCCATTTAAAAGCTTATGATTTGAACAAAACAAGTGTCATTGTTTCAGCTGAAAGCTGCATTGTTTGTGGTAAAACAAACCACAAAACTCAAGCATGTGTGTATCTCAAAAACTTTGATGTGAAAAAGAATGAGTACATTGCTAAAACATCCTTGAGTTCGTCAACATCATCTGTCAAATTCACCAAAAACCAACCACTGTTTGTGCCAGTTCAAACAGCTGTCACAAAACAGCTGAACCCATTGGTTTGCGGTTGGACAGTGCTGAACCCATTGGTTTGCGGTTGGACAGTGGTTACATTAATAAGACTTCCTTGGAGGCAATTCCTTCCATAGCAACTCTGACATCTACCAGTGGACTTTTCTTGGCTACTGGCAACATTAAAAGACTGTCAAGTGTTGAAGGAAGAAGACCCCAGTACCAAGAAAAAGGGGCATCAGTGGTTAATGTTTGGAGTACACTCCCTACCTCAACCACTGATAAAACCACTGCTAGTGGGAAATCAGATGATCCCATTAACTTGGGTGATGATTTAAAGTACCAGAAATTGACGGATCGTGTTGACAAACTTGATAACTCTGTTGCAGAACTCAAAGATATGCTGCAACAGGTGTTACAAATACAAAAGGTACAATCCATTGTTGTTCCACCTCAAGCACCTGCTCCACCAAAAGCACCTGCTACAAATGAGCTCTGGAATCTGTTTCAATCTTTTCTCCAACAACAAGCACAACTGGCAGATCAGCAACATGAAAAACATGTACAAATGCTGAGAAACACCATGGAGTCTACATTCAAAAACACACAGGCTGATCTCAAGGCTCTAAAAGCCCAGATCTTCTATACCACTGGCACTGCTCCTCCAACTGTCTTATTCATTGATCAACTCCCTGAAGTAATGCCAAAAAGGGGGAGAAAATTAAGGAGTGGAAGAAGAAGGGTATAGATAATGGTCTTTACCTCGAACCAGAAAGAGAAAACATGACCAAAAATATCCCTATGCTAGATGGTAGCAAGAAAGTTGATGTAACCACCAATGCACTGGCAGAAGCAGTTGCAAGTGTCAAAAAGGATAGAGAGGCCAAAAAGAAAGCCAGGGTGGATTATCCAGATCAGGGTACTTCTGGGTCAAAGGATGATGAAAATCCTATTGAGGAAAAGAAGAAGCCTACTAGAAAAGTAAGGCAACCCAAATCCATTTCAACCAGACGTTCAAAGTCTGCTCCAAAACCACCATCCAAAACAGTTGTTGTAACTCCTGTTGTATCAACCACTGCTGGTACCTCAGAGGTTTCAACATCTGCTCTCACTTCAACACACACCACTTCAACACACACCACAATCACTGCTTTACCATCTTCACCACCAAAAACAACATCACATCCTGCCAAAAAGCAGAAGACGGCAGATGTTACAACATCTGCTGTAATGACAACAGTGGTTGAAACACCAGTTGTTTCAACAACTGTTAGTCAATCACAAACTACTGCCACTACATCCACCACCACTGTTCCATCCAAAGCATCATCAGTCCCTCCTCAAACAAAAAGGAGAAGGCTAATCCTCAAAGATGATGACACTTCACCACCACAAACATCTTCAAAATCTCAAGCACTTGTCACAATACCAAAACCTGTTCCTCTCTCCTCAGTTAAAATGCACAAGCCCTTACCTCCTGCAGGTGTTTAATTTCCTCTTGAACTTGTAGTAGTAAGAGATGAAATCAAATCCTTTTATTACCAGGATGACCCTGCCAAAAGGAGTTTGCCATCAATTGAAGGATATCCCAGGCCTAAAAATGTTGATGAATATTTGGAGATTAAGGCTAAGCAAGCAGAGGATATCTCAAAGAGAAACACACAAGGGAAATCTGACAAAGAAATTTCACAGAACTATCAATACTTGCTCACACAGGTCAGATCCCTAGAACAATTTGCAAAAAATGTCAGTCAACAAATCTCAGAGAGAGCTGCTGAAACTCTGAAGAAAGACTACATTGAAAGCATTATGGTTCACAAGAAATACAAAGGAGAGAAACACATGTACAAAGAGTGGACTATTCCTGAGCTTGAAAATGAAGCAGCCAGAATTCAAGACATGATAAAAAGGAAAGTCACTCATACTCCTCCTGACTGGGCGAAGTTTAAAAAGAATGTACCTGATAAAAAGGTAGAACTAAGGAGAATGAAAGAGGAATTAGCTGCTGCTGATTATGGGTCTTTGCAACAAGTGTTGAGATGGAAAGAAGATAAAGTCAGGGCAACTTACAAAAGTTTGGAGAAGTTAAGAAAGACTGATCCTACTGCTCCACAAAAGCCTGACTACTCCAGAGCAGCGGTCTCAAAAAGACCATCAAAGCTGCAAGTCAAAAGATCCACAGCTCCAGCTGATGCAGCCATCTATAAAAGAAGGCCACAGAAACAGCTGATTGCTGAAACCATCAAAGAGTTAATGGAAGGTGAAGACCTTGGAAAAGAGGGTATAAAGAAAATGATCATAGAAACTCTTGGTTTGGATCAACCTGCAAGTACTGCTCAGACAGTGATCAATAGGCCAGCCTCGCCAAATACCTCTGCAAATAAACATCTCCCAAGAAACCCACCAGGCTCAAAAATACAAAAGAGGGAAACTGACAAACAGACCTACGTATTGACTTTGCTCAGGTCTGGTGGAGAAGTGAAGAAAATATCAAGGGAACAAGCTCTTGGCCTGAGTCTTGAAGATTTGCAGGATCTCCTTGATCTTACACTTAGCAGGGATGATGATGACACAGATGCCCTAGACTTTGAACTACAATTTAAAGGTGAGATAAGGGAACTGTTGATGAGGCAATAAACTTCCACAATAATGAAGAGTTTTGGCATTATCTGTTCCAGGGGGAGATTATTGGGATCGAACCCTACCAGAGGAACAGATAATTAAAGCCAAAACTGGGTCAGAGCAGTGGATCCAGAATAAGCAGATGTTACATACAAGTCTCTCCCCTTGAAAGTGGTTTCAACATCTGCTGACCTCCTATCTAATGATCGTACAAGCCACTAACCGTCAATCTACTGGTTTAGTAAAGGCTGATGGAAGACTAAAGCTCTGCTGCTCAATCTACTGCCTTGAGTCAAGTACTGCTAATCTGGACAGGCACTGCCGGGTTCACAGCAGTGGAAGGTTGCAGCAGTTATTTAAGTGTCTTTTATGTGATGAAATGTAATAGCAGTAGTTAGTAAAGCAGTGTTTGTATAGATCAGAGGTTAGAGTTTGTTAGGAGGTTAGATGTCACTTTCATGGTGACGTCAGCTAAGATGCTCAGTGGTTTGCTAGTGCCTATAAATAGAACAGTGCTCTGTACTGTTCTATTAGCTCTTTGCAAACTTGTTTTCCTGCACGAACAAACACTGAGCTCTGGCTGAGGGGGAGTTTGTATCAAGCATTACTTTGTAATCGTTGTTGAAATTAAATTCAATCTTTCGGTTCATAGTGAAAAGTGTTTTGATAAAAGCAATACTCTCGTTTGATTGTATGCAAAGTTTGTTTCCATCTTAATTCCGCTGCACAACTCATTCATCTTCATCTTAATTTCAAACGTAAAATACAATAAAAACAAACTCAGATCCAACAATCTTCTCTATCTTTTTTCCAGAATCTTAATCTGTCTCTATCTTCTCTTGATCAGATCTCTTGATTCCTTAAGTTCTTCAATATCAAACTCTTCAGCATTAGCAGCTGGCATGACCATCAGGATTCGAAATAGGCTCCACTATCTTCAGACTCCCCTTTTGCTAGTAGACTCCCCCTTAAGTTATTTCGGGATCGCAATCTGACTTAGCTCTCGTTCCAAGATCGTGACCTGGCTCATATACTGCTCAGGTTTAGACACAGGGACCTGCACAAATCTCTACCTCACAATAAATTTCACAAATTTAACAATTTGACAAATTTATAAATCACATACATGTATTGATCAAAATGATTTAACATTTAAAACTTCGATGAACCAATTGTATTTCAAATTCATTTTTTCTTTTTCAAACTCTCCTAAACCTGTTCATCATGTTTAGCACTCGGAATTTTGAAAATCAACTTTCCAACATCAGTTGTCGAAAATCTTTTTGTATTTTCAAAAAAATTATGCTAAAACACACTGAAAATCTTTTTGGATTTTGTTTTTAATAAAAATGCAATAAAGAAATATTTACAGACAATATTTTTTTGTGAGTTTGTGTAAGAGGGTCATATCAGTTTTTGAGACAAATCACCAACACCGTTAAGCTTTAAACATTTTAAGTTCTAAACGATTCACATAGATTGTCAGTATACTGATCCACTTAAATTTTCATACAAAGTTCAACTGTTTTGAGATACGAGATTAGTGTATTGAGTGTTCAAACTTATTTGCGTGTCCCGCCTCAGAATATACTCCCGTATCCGGACTTCTATATTCAGTCTTACAGGTGAATGTACACTAATGATATCTGTAAACGGGTAATGCGAGACCATGAGAGCTCAGGTTAGAACTTCCATTCAGACAGAGAGATGATAGCTCGTCTTTCAGGTGTGTCCCATTTGGGGATCTTTTCTTCAACAGCACATGATTAGCATTTTGCAATGTTTCATCATTTTTTATGCTGAGGGTGAGCTTTAGAATTAAAGCAATGCAAAGTATTATACGAGGACTAGGCTATTGCTCCCGCAAAATCAGAAGTCCTGGTATAATACCCCAGATATCATTACGCACAAAGACCTAGTATGTCAGAAATAGAAAGTCTTTCAAACAAGATTTCGGGGATTACCCATATATCCGAGAGATGTTCCCCATGAGATAAGTAAGTATTTGAATTTAGGTTTATATCTCGAAAACAATCTACTGAATGTATAAAAACCTACTGGCACATCCTCAGTGAGATCGTTTATCACATTTGACTTTTCATTTCTTTAGTGTGTTGTGATAATCCACTGATGTACTATCATTTCCTCTTATTCACAACAAAACTCTTTTTCATTTTTTCATGTTTTTGGCGTTTTCTGGTTTTATCATGTTTTTGGATTTTTCAAATTTTCGAAATTTTCTAAAATTTTTACTCCCCCTAAAATCAAAATTATGTTTCAGATTTTGATTTTCAAGGAAAATTTGAAAACAACTGTACAATAAAATGACAAACTGATTTTCAAGCTTCAATTCTCCATTCACTTGGCATAAACTATCAGAACTCCCCCTTACAACAAACTATTTTCCCATTGAGATTTCAAAACACTTAAGTTTGTTTTAATTAAAATGGTTTTTCCGGTAAATAAGTTTTGTTGATTTTACCATTTGTAGGTTGGGGATAAACTCATCACATTGTTCTTTTTCAAACACTTGCATGAAAGTTAAATCAAGTTCAACTTAATGACCTTGATTAACCATTTGTAGATGAAAACTCTCTTTCAACCACTTGTAGGTTCACTTACCAACCCTACCACTTGTAAATCGAAATATAACAATTTTACCACTTGTAGGCTTTTCAAACAAACATATTCAAGAATGATGCCGATTCCTGCTCCACGATTAACAACTTGGGAGCTCCGGCAAGTCAGGATTTTAAGTAGAAAATGCTGTCACCCAAGCCTGACCAGCCTTGGGTGATTGAGATTCATCTTTATCCCACCATCTTTTTTATTTGTAAAAATCTTTCACACCCTTTACTTTCCTATCAACCATCTTCCCAAAGATATGTTTTACATTTCCATTGAAAACCTTTTCAGCATCAAATTCTTCCTTACCAGCAAAGAATTGATCTGAAATCTCAACCTTTCCAACCTTTGATTTCAAGTTTTCTTTTGACAATTGCGGAAAGTTTTCATCATTCATTTCTGGAACGGAATTCTCATTCTTTTTTACAACGAACGACTCCTCTGACTTTGACGAGTCAGATTCATTGTCAGAACTACTTTCTGATTTAACAACCCACTTTTGTTTGTTCAAGTCGACTTTTCTTTTGTAAAAATGTTTCGAACTTTCACCGTCTTCGAAAGTCGAATTTTTGAACACTTTGAAATTTTCTGTTGGTTGTTTAGTTTTATCAACACATCTTTCTTTCATCTTTGAGTTAGAAGAAACTCCCTGTGTTGTGTTGTTGAACTTTGGACAATTCCAAGCGATATGTCCAACTTTTTGACATTTAAAACAGGTTCTTCGTTCAACTCTCTTCTCAGATTCCTTCACCATATTCTTTTTCCTTTCAGCAAGAAACTCTTTGTTTGACTGTCTCCATAATAGTTTCTTCTCTTCTTCAACTGAACTTGTACCTGAAACAAATTTAGTTTTTGGTTTATAAGTTTCCTTATTTTTATGATTTTCTGGGGAAATGAACCCTAATCCATTCTTTTTGAAATTACCGTTATGGTTTGGTTTCTTTTGAAAACCATAACCAGAACTGTAACCCTTTTTCTTGTTCAATCTTTGTTGAACTCTTGAAGTGTACTTTTTAGGGTTTTCAGTAAGATTTATATCTTTTATTTTAGAAATATTAATTTCTGTTAATTTGAAAACCTGTTTGATCATTTCAGTTTTGACACTTCTTATTGGAAATTCCTCATCAGAATATAATTTGTCTGAATCATTCAAAGTATATGCCACTTTGATTGGTTCGTTATTCAAATTATTTTTTGATAACAGGAATTCTTTATTGTAAACCCGTTTGACTGGTGAACTAGGACTCTTTTCTGATGAACTTGAACTTTCATATTTAGACTCCGACTTCGACTCTTCATCCATATCCAACACCTGATCAACCACTTTCTTTAATAACTCAGACTCATGATCAGTGTCAGACGCTGTGAATGTGACATCAATGTTGTCTGGTAACTCATCAATGGTTTCAGACTTTAATTTTATATTGACTGCCTTTTTCAATCGTTCCTCATTTGGTTTTCTGGGAGAATAACTTTCATATATTGGAGGCGGACACTTATTATACTTGACACTTTGTTTCTTACCAGTATTCGTTTCTTCCGTCTTTTGTTCTTGAAAAGCTTCAAGACCTGCAATAGTAGGATGAACTCTGTCAATCAAATAATCACAAGTTGTATAACTCAACAGCAATCGTTTGATTCTCTCATTTTCAATCTTTTCGAGTTCCAAATCCTGCTTCAACTTTGCACCATCTTCAATATACTCATTGATGACCTTCTGCTTTGTCATTAATGTTGAACTCATCATTGTCATAGCGGCATCAACTTCTAAATTTGTCTTGTTCAAACTATTAACTGATCTGTTTAGCACATCATATGAATCCTTCACATACTTCACATCAAACAACAATTTTTCTTTCAACTCTTCAAGTTCACGAATCTTCTTGTCTTTCTCTTCACAATGTTTGCAACATTCCAAACATTTTTGACAAGATTTCATGACTTCAACAATCTTCTCAACTTCGACGATTTTCTCAACTTCAACTATTTTTCGACTTCAACTATCTTTTCAACTATTTTCTCAATCACCTTTTCAGTCTTCGTTGGTTCTTCATCGAATTCTATTTCTGCTTCCCACCCTTCAACTTCGACCTTTTCTGTCGAATTTTCTTCAACTTCTGCTTTCTCAGCTTCCATTTTTGCCTTTTCTTGAGCAATCTTTCTTGCTTCCAATTATTCCAATTCTTTCTTCAGACGAGCAGCTCTTTTCTCTTTCAACATCTCGATCTTATCTGCAAAAAACAAATTAAAACTGAATGAGTCTAAACTTTTTCTGGCATTATTAATGTATTCTTCCTCATCATCGGTATCTTCATCACTTTCTGATGATCTGAAAATCTTCGTTCTTTTTTGCTTAGATTTGACTTCTTCTTCTTCCAAGATTCGAGCAACAAGTCCTGAATCAGCTGGAATGTATTTGTCCCAGCTAAAACCCTCTGCTACTTTTTCATCATCTTGATTTACAAGATAAGCTTTCTTCTTTCCATCTTCAATTACACGGGATGATGATGGTTGTTGAGCAATCTGATGAAAAATTGATTTTTGATAATAATCGTTCTTTCCAAATGGATCTTGTCTTCCGGTTGCTTCTTTATTTTTACATTCTCATTTAAAATGCCCCTTTTCTCTGCAATGAAAACAAGTAACTTTTGATTTGTCAAATCCTAATGGAGATGTAGCAATCTCACGAAAATCATCTCTTCCGGTGATTTGTTGAAATTTTTCTGCTCTTCTTACAGCACTGGCTAAACACCACTTGATGTCCATCAACTCGAGTTCCTCAGCATCAATCTGGTCATAAGCTTCTTTGGTGAGCATCAGATTCCCAATTCTACCAGCAACTAAGCTTTCATACGATTCTAACATGGTAACAAGTGATGCCATGTGTTGCTTAGCCACTTCCGGAGAGAGATTTTGACCATTTTGAATATTCAATGTAACATTGCATTGCAGATTTGTTGAATTCTTTTGTTGAGGACTTGGTGTTGTGAAATTCGGATGAAAACTTGAATACGATGATGAATATCCACCACTCTGAGTTACTGTGCTACCATTTGTTCCAGAAGAATTATCAGCACTAAAAGCAGTCTTAATCTTCGGACTCGGAGTAGTCTCAAATTTGCTTCCTCTGTAGTATAGACTAACATCTTGTTGAGCATTTGGATTATTCATGATAGCAGTTTTCTGAATTACCAATTCATGTTCTTCAATCTTCTGAATGAACTTTGCCAAATTCATACTTTCGGATTTTCTCATATGTTTCAAAATCAACAAATATGTTCCCCATTTATTCTGCGGTATTGCATCTGCAAGCTTATCAACCAATTCATCGTCGTCTTTCTTTATTTCCAATCTCCTCATTTCCAGAACAAGATGACAATATCTATCGATAGTCATTTTTGTTGTTTCATTTTCAAACGTTGTAAACATATCAAATGATTTCTTTAGTAAAGCTTGTTTGTTCTTTATCATATCAGCACTTCCCTTAAACTTGTTAATCAATGCGAACCAAATTGATCTAGCAGTTTCCTCATGTTGAAGCAACACAAAAATATCTTCTTTTACAGCTTGTTGGAGAAGACTAATCATCATTTTTTCACTGGTGTATTTCAATTTCTCAGCCACTGAATAGTCACTTAAAGCTTTTTCAATCCCACGTTCATTTTTTGGCTTAACGTAATCTACATCTAATGAACACCATGCATCAAACTTATATGCTTGCACCCAATTTTCAAAACGATTTTTCCATCCCTTAAAATCCTCGATGTACATAAGCTTTGGAGGCTTTTGAGACGTTCTCGTTTCATTTTCAATTTCAATGGTTTCGATAGCAGAGATTGGAGCAGCTGGAGTAGTAGCAAATGCATTGTAAAATTCTTCTTCCATGTTTCAGTAACCTGTTTCACAAATTCACAAAATTCAAGCAAAATGTAAATTCACACGAAATGAGATCTCAAACGAAATGACTTGGTGCAAAATGGACTCTTCAAGCGGAATGGCACTTTCACACGAAATGAAAATTCTGTTCAAAACGGAATGGCAGCTTCAAGCGAAATGGTCCTTTGGTACGAAATGGAAGTCTATTTCGTACGAAATGAAATACTCAGTGTCTATTCCGTGCGAAATGAAGTCCAAACGGTCGATTTCGTGCGAAATGAAGTCCAAGATGTTGATTCCGTGCGAAATGGATTCCATAAAGTTGATTCCGTGCGAAATGGACTATATCAATCCGTATGAAATGATGATGACATCATCCTATCGGCCATAATTTTGTCAAATTGATCTGGTTTTAGGTCGATTTTAGATCTGATTCTTTCAAGGCTTTGTTAAAACAGAGTTTCGCTTATAATGTGAGAAAATCAATCCATTTTAACCGTAAAATTTTGTTGATTTTGAAAAAGAAGGTGTAGAAGTCAGAAATTTTGGTGAAATCAGGCTGATTTGGCAAGAACTCTTCCTCCTGAGCTCTGATACCACTTGTAGGATCGTTTTAGCGACCTGATGAGTCGTTCAGAAGAGTTCTATTCAATATGAAAGGCAGAAACAGACATATTGATGTAGAATCAGCTTAAAATGCACAGAGAATCACTTTAACTGTCTTGTATATTGATATAACACTGTTACAGATCAAATGACACGTCGGCAGCACTTCGGCACCGGAATCAGAAGTGTTACAAACGAATGAGCAAGCTAGGTATTTATAGACGAGGCATTTCGCACGGAATGGACAAATGTCATTTCGTGCGGAATGGTCCAAATACACTAAAACCTTATCATCTAGCCTACCAAGCTCCATTCTATCCAATCTAGACACAAGACTCGATACAAGACGAAGTCGACAGTCATATGCACCAACAGATCAACCTCAACCTAATGGTGGGTCGAAACCCTCTTAGGCCCACTTGAAACCTACTAGACCCACTAACCAAGTTCGACCCAAACATATAAAACAAAACCTCACAAAACAACCCCTAAACTATTGTAATCCTCTATGAATAAACCTTCAGGTTCCAACACTTTTTATGAAACTTTAACTTACTAACTAAACCATCCATGAGTTTTAGGGTTTCAAAGTCTTGAAAAACATGTTCTAAAACTATTCTTATGCTCATTTAAAAGATCTTTATGTTTAGAATCATGTTTCATCATGGATCTTCCAAGATCCATGCTTAACATACTTGAATCTTTCATAAATAAGCATCTTGATGGACCTTTTACAAACTTTTCATGGATTTTAGTTTCAAAAGTTAACTTTACATAAACTTAGTTACTTAAAGAACACAAGATCATGCTTTAAAAATCATTTTTCATGTTTACATAAAGGTTTCACAAGTTCATCTTCAAGTTTAACCATGGATCTTTCAAGATCCATGCTTAAACTTGTTAGATCTAAGCTTCTAACATGATAGATCTAAACATAAACACAAGATTCAACAACAACAACTTCATCACAAACATCAAACATCACTAAAATCACTTGTTTTCCTTTAGGTTATGTTAGATCTTCACATCTTCATCATTTAAAGTTTAGTTTCTTAGATGGTGTGACTTGTACAAGACACTAACATGAAGTAAAATAGAGTTTAGCATGCTTACTACTAGCTCTAATGGCTAGGGAAGTGGCTCAACAAAGAAGATGATGAAGAATGATGAAAGTGAGGAGTTAAAAGCTCCACAAGGTGGTCCTTTCACTTCTTGTGCTCCAAACCTTCTTAGATCATCCTTGTGCACCCTTGTATACCCTTAGATTGCTTGGTTTAGAAGTGAAAATGAAGATGTATGTGTGTGTGTTAATGGCCGAGAGTTAGAGGGAGTGGAGGAAGATGATGAAGTTTGAAAGTATGGAAATGGTCTTGTTTTACATCTAAAGGTTCTTTATAACAATCTTCCAACAAGTGTTTATCCAAGAGTCTATGTGTTCCATATCTAGAGCACATTGTGAATTTTTTAATGGGAAAGGTGGTTGGGACCACCTTGGGCCAGTTACAACATGAAGGGGGGTAAAGTGCAAAATCTTGGAAGTTGAGGGTTATAAGTGTAACTTAGAAGGTTTATGTAATATTAAGTGTGTTTATGTGTTTTTATGATTTTTAAGGTGTTTTATCACCAATACAAGCTTTATAACATAAAAACAATGCTTCTAGTCTAGTTTTGATGTTTTGGGTAGTGTCCGGTTATTCATTCGGTTAACGGTTCGTTAAAGTGCTAAATTGCGCAGTTTTACTAGGTATGAAGCACCTTTGTGACAGTTTTAATTCCCGACACTTTACAAGTTATTCTGGACACTAAAACATCAATTCTGCATAGTTTTACTAGGTATGAAGCACCTTTTGTGACAGTTTTAATTCCCGACACTTTACAAGTTATTCCGGACACTAAAACATCAATTCTGCATAGTATTTTGGTGTTTAAATGCTGTTTTTTTTGCTGTTTTTCTGCTGAATTATGTAGAATTCAGCATTTAAAGTGAGTTTCGGGTGTCTTTTAGTGCTTGTTTTAGCTTCCGGAAAGTCTATATGTTAACCCTTGTATCCACACTTGGGTTTTAATGTATTTTTGATGTTGGACCTACTCCTAGGCCCTAAATCTACTGTCTGACTGCTTTCTACAGAAGTGCTGACACAGCGTGTCTTACCGGTGAGTTTACTAGTCTTTCTGACGCAATGCTTAATGTAATTGCACAATGCAATATTTGAAGTATAAAGCATGCATGAATTCATATGTAAATCAAGCAAACACATAATGTTGACGTTTAAGCACATAATTGCAAATAATAAATAATAATTAAAATAGTACGAAAATTACCGGTTTTGTGCCAGTTGTCACATATTTGAGGTAAACAATGACGTTTTTGGTTATTTTTATTTTGGCATTTTCTGAATATGGCGTTTATTATATTTTTAAACATTTTTTTTTCATGGAGTTTTTGTGTTTGTTGTTTGATAGTGTTTTATACAGACATTGTCTGCATGGTGTTTTACACATACATTGTTTCTGGCGTTTTTCAGGTAATGTACCGTAAGTCTGATTGCAACAGCACTTGCTCATGCAGGCGTTTTGAGCAGTTTGGTTTGCTATGTAGACATATATTTTATGTTTTGAGAAGTTTGGATATTAGGGAATTTCCAAAACAGTACATTTTGAATAGATGGCGTAAAGAGGTTTCGCCAAATTGCTCTTCCGATTACTCAATGAGTCGTGAATTTATGACCGAGCTTGATCCCGATGTGCAAAGTATGATGTGAGAAATTATTTTTGCAATGGAGTATACTTTGAACCGTTTATCTGGTAATAAGGAGGAGTTATCCTTATACAAGGATCATGTTCAATCTTATATGAAGAAGGTTCAAGATATGCAAATTGTTGCTCCTCCTCCTAGTACTAGAGATAGATTTGCGGAGATAATAGGTCAATATCAAAATGACAAGAATCCGATAAGAGTCCTTGTTAGGTATAAGTCGAAAGGTTCTGGATCTCGCAAGCGTTTGAAATCCAAATAGGAGGAAGCAATCAAAAAAACAAAAACAAAAGGAAAGCCTGAGGCGAAAGAAAGACATTGTAAGAATTGTAAAGCTTACGGACACTACACATCGACATGCCTGAAGCCCGTAATTAGAAGAAAATCGACACGGTCTTCGAGAGCAAGTTGTCACACCCCGACCACGTAGAACATACAAAACGTGGCGGAAACGTCGGGGAGTGTTGAAACAGAATTATTGTTTCACAACCATGGCATACAAAGTTATATTTTATTTATTAAACAAGAGTGTCACATTGTCTTAAACAGTAAACAAAGAGTTCATAACATAATTAAACTAGTCTATCTTCATTTTTATTCTCTAAGGCACAGGTCCGCCCTAGTGTCACGATCATCATCCTACGCAATAGCTCCTGAAAACACATGTGAAAATAGGTACGTCTGCATAAAAATGCCTGTGAGATACATAGGATTTGTGAAAAGAGGATTCATGACTTATAAGTTTAGAAAAAGTTGTTTAACAAAAGTCAGTCATGAACCTTGTAAATTGTTTTGTTTTGTAAATCATTCAAAAAGCGATGATATGTATAAATAAGAGAATAATGTAAGGTTAAATGAATAACCAAGTAAAATGAGTTTGTATAAGATAAGTTGTTTTGTAAGTCAATGTCTTGTGAAAATAAGTTGTTTATGTAAAACGTAATATGTCAAGTATTGAAATGATTTAAGTAACGCTACAACATGTAATATCATACAAACACTTATTTATAGGAAGTACCAGCGGCGTATCCACCATGCTTGTATCATATTACACACGTCTCGTTACTCAAATCACTTACTCAAACCAACCACCAATGTAAATTGTTCATGTATAAATGAATTGTCATGTGTTAATGTGTAAACCATATCGAAAAGTCTATGTCCAATGTAAACCACTAAATGTGTATATCAATATCAAAATGTTTATGTTTAATGTAGATCATGTAATGTGTACCCAAGAATATCATGTATGGTAAGTGAAATATATCAACTAAACCATATGTAAAATGCACAAAAACAAGGTATTGAAGTAAAACATGGTTTAAATCAAAGTTATGTTTTGTGGAACAAATGCATGCTATACTGATACAAACATTTATGCGGTATTGTGAAAATGCATACATCCAAGCCTTGAGACTGTGGCGATAAACCCTTAAACAAATTAAAGGTTTATCTAAGTTATGTGTATCGAATTCGGTCATTCCTTTCATCCAAACCTACCCAGGATGTCCGGAACGGGAGTTGTCAATTCCTATGGTACCACTACCTACTAACGAACGGCGTGATCAATGTTAATGAATGTATTGTCCCATTTAAAACAAACCAAATGTCATACCAAAATGTAAGCATGTGAAAACAATGCACTAAGTATGTAATCAAATGAACATACATAGCGTGAAATGTAATGTAAAACAATGTACTAAGTATGCACACAATGGGCATACATAGCATGAAATGTAATGTAAAACAATGTAAAACAATGTACTAAATATGCACACGATGGGCATACATAGCATGAAATGTAATGTATAACAATGTACTAAATATGCACATGATGGGCATACGTAGCATGAAATGTAATGTATAACAATGTACTAAATATGCACACAATGGGCATACGTAGCATGAAATGTAATGTAAAACAATGTACTAAATATGCACACAATGGGCATACATAGCATGAAATGTAATGTAAAACAATGTACTAAATATGCGCACAATGGGCATACATACATAGCATAAACACAATGAAATCATGTACTATAAGTGTACTATTGAACATAACAAGCATATGATATGAAAACATGGAAAAACATGAAAGTAACAAGTAGGCACATGTGTTTCACCCCAAAATGTTTGGAAGACAGTAAAAGAGGGGTCTATGTACTCACTTGAGATTGCTCAGAAGTCCTAAGATAACCACCAAGCAAAGCTAGAGATTACGGAATCAAACGGCACCTACTATAGGTAACTATGTTAATAAACCGGACCTAAATCGGAAGATCGGATAGAATGAGGGTTCGTAAACCAAACGAGTATGGAGACTCGTGTAATATGGTTTAACAAAGCCTACATACTAAATGAAACCTAACATAAGTTATTACGACCCATTACGACCCGTTTAGGTAGCTTATGCTACTTTAACGCGTCGTTCGCGTGAAACGCGTTCGGACCGCCTAACTAGTCCTATGACAAGTAGAACATGCCTTAACATGCCTAATATTGTCGCCAAATCAGTTTAGATTTCAAAAGTTATGTCACATATGTTTATAATGAATTTTGGCATCAAAGGGGTATTTTGGTAATTTACCTAACGCATATAAACTACCTATCATACAACTACTTAAACGTCGTGACCATAAGGTATAACCTCGGAAGGTTATTCCCTACCTACTATGGTCACCTAATGTATTTGTTTGGATCCTAATGATCGACCAAATGGGTCGGGTTCGAAGGTATAAGCAATTTATCAGATCGCTTACCCTTACGACCCTAGACAACGTGGTAATCAGTAGGCATAGTCACAAGGGACTATAACCATCGTGATTACAATCACGTTGCGAAGTTCAAACGAACTTCGCATTGACCATAATCTGGTCAATGCAGAAAGTCAAACAAAGTTTGACTTTCGGACTCGAAAAGCAATAAAAGAACGAAGGAACACTTACAAAGGGTCCCCGAATGCTAATTTCGATCCAAGTAGCTCAGGTATGAAACAATGGTTCCAACTTAGAGCTTCTCAAATCAAAATTCTTGTGGGTTTTTCAATGGCATGGGGGGTATTTATAGTTTTCGGAGATCCGTTAAGATCGTTTCTTGGAAACCGTGCTTTGATCTTGGCCATACACCTCAAGATAGTGGTTTTACAATACCATGTGAGCCCCTAGTATTGCCCAATACCATGTGCAAGAGTGGATAGGACCAGATGCAATGTTTCTGAAGTTTCTGCTGATCTGGGGACTGCTTGCGCACCGTAACACTAATAGTGTTGAGGTGCGCAAGGACCTAGCAGACCAGAAACTTTGGTTTTTGGCAGTTTTGGTCCCTGTTGTGTAATAAGGCCATTTCCGTCACGTTTAAGGCCCGTTAACCCCATTTCAAAGCTCTAAAATGAATTTAAAGTATAGGGAACTTAAAATGTGCTCAAAAATATCTCAGATGTCGGTTCGTTTGGCCGTACAATCGCGATGTTCGGTTAATTACGACGGAATGCGCATAAGCGCGAAAAACGATCCAAATGACGCGACGAATGGATTTTTCTTATGCCAAACACTAAAATAAAATGTTTTAGTGCTTACATAAATTTTTGGATATCCGGATGTATTCAGAACGTAAGTTATGCGCGAAAATGCGAACTTGTGCACTTTTTGACGCTTTTAGTCCCTGAATGAGCCAAAAGTTTATTTTAGCACACCGAACCCCTCAAAGCCTATTTCTAAGCTATATAAAGGATATTTAAGGTGTGTTTAACTTATGGTCATGTTCCGGAATGTTCGTTACAGTTCAAATTGGCATACTTTCGCAGTTTGTCAAATTTAGTCCCAGTAGGCGAATTAACTTGTTTTTGCCATACCAAAGCCTTCAAAACTTATTTCTAAGTTATATAAAGGTTATTTAAGGTATGTTAAGTATATGTTGATGTTCCAGAGTATTTGTCGCATTAAACTGATTACGTTTACGCACCAGTTTGCGTATAACTCTCCAGAAAGCGATATAGAGTTTGAAATTGAATAAAAGTCAAAACATAAAAATGTAAAACACAAACAAACAAACATTGGGATCAAATAACATTGTTTTATTGATAACTGAACTGTTCACAATGATTACAAGCACAGATGTTACACAAGTGAAGAGTAGTTTAGCGTTCTTTTTATTTTTTTTATTTTTTTCAGATTTTACTTTAAAAACAAAAGGGTTCTTTGGAATCGGCTATGTATCCAGATGCTAACTTTGGATGGTCCTTCATCCATTGGAGAGTGGGACAGGTGATGATAAACGTCGAATGTATTTTGATTACTCATACTGTGTACTCAAAATTTTCAAAATAACATAACAATATATATATATATATATATATATATATATATATATATTAAGATGTATTTACATAGAATAACACAAAAATTATTTTATATTGATTTCCTAACATTAATGTTTAAGTTTAGGTATTAAAAGAACACCTAATGGCTTAAACCAGTGGCTTAGCTCTGATACCACCTTCTGTCACAACCCTCGACCCCATCTAGGCAGCGGGAGCCATGAACCAGTCAGATGGTATCGGTGTTTATTAATTACGCAGCGGAAAATTTTTCATCAGGATCGTAGTTAGGAAATAAATTTCAGAGTTTCAAAACACCAAACTTTTATAATAAAGAAATAGGATAAAACCCATGTTTCATTTATAATGTTTTTATAGGGATAAACCCTAATTGCTGAAAACATAAAGCTTTATTTAGGTAACTTTATAGCCACTTTCTTTAAGCCTTTAGTGCTCCATAGCTGGCTTCTTATAGCTTCGTATTAAGTTACCTTAGAAACGCGTTTTTAAAAATATTTTATCAGCAAGAAATACTGGCGAGTACATTCCAATTTATAAAAACATTAGTTGTTATAACATTACAGTATTAAGGGCGATTACAATGTTTATATCTACCAATATACTCATTCAGTACTTGTCACTCAACCGGATCTGTGACTATGGTCATATCACACATTGGCTAACCCATTGTCCAATGGTAACGCTTGTCAAATAATGTATACAAAACCCCATAATACTGGCAGCAATTGTAGAATACAAAGACTTAATCACTGTAATTATAACTAATAAATATTTAGGGTTTTGGAAAACATTTGGAATAATGGCTCACAAACGGTGAGAAAAGAGAATGAACTCACATTGTAGACTTAGGTATTTCTACGGGCTTCCCGGTAATATTTCTTAATTATTTTCTTGAGTTTCTAGTAAAAACATACAATGCACACGTGTTAGTAAGATAACCCAAATCACATTGGCCAAACAACACGAGACAGAACCCCAACGAATTGAGTCAGGCAGAGCCTTGACATGCGTTCCGGGGCCCTAGATCAGTCGGGTAGGGTAACGGAATAGTGATCGGGGGTTAAAATACTTACAACGGGGCAAAGCTTCGTTGTTTAGGGGTATAATAACTGAAAATTTTCGAGCTAGAAGTCTGAGAGAGAGATGTGAGCCAGTGTGAATTGTGCCACCCCTGCCCTATTTATACGAATTCAGGAGGTCTGTCGCGCCCCGCGACAGCCCCCCCCCCCCCCCCCTCTCCTTTCGCGGCCCGCGAGGGCAACCCTAGCTACGGCTAGGGTGGCCAGGTGACCCCATAGCTTCAACAGGTGGTAGACGCGTGGCGTGTTTGTGTGTCCGGCAAGGTAAGGTCTCTCGCACCCCGCGAGGCATACGGCTAAGCGGGTCGCAGCCCGCGAGCGAGTTAAAATGTTAATTTTATTTGATTTTTTATGAATTTAGGGTTATACGGGTCTAGTTTAGCGTATACGGGGTATATTAGGAGCGTTTTTCGAGGGTTGTTATAATATATATATGCTTAGGTGCACTGAAAAGAGGGTTTAAGGCAGGTGTGAGGGATTTGCTAGGGCTAGATGGATGCGTCTTGAAAGGGCCATTTCCTGGGCATATTTTGACAGCAGTTGGGGCAGATGCTAATAATGGCATCTACCCTATTGCATATGCATTGGTTGAGGCTGAGACTACTGCTACATGGACTTGGTTTCTAGAGTTGTTGGGTGATGATTTGGATCTGGCTCAAAATATTAATATCACATTCATAAGTGACAGGAAAAGGTATGAATTTATACTCTTAAATGTGTTGATTAATTGTTTTGTTTAAATGTAGTGATTATTTGTTTTATCTTGTCTTGAACTTATGGTATAATACTTGCTATAGCCAAGGTTTATCCATGTTCTGAGCATAGATATTGCTTAAGGCATATTCATGATAATATGAAATCCAAATGGAGAGGTGATGTATTAAAAAACTTATTATGGAGTTGTGCTACTGCAACAACAATACCAACTTCTGATAAGGCCTTGAAGACAATTTTGGATGAAAACAGAGAGTTGCATGAGTGGTTGAAACAGATCCCACCCAAACATTGGTCAAGAGCCTACTTTACAGGTATTTAATTACTTATTTGTTTGTCCTTGCTTGCCGCATATTTCTATAAGGATATATGTTAATTACATTAGAAAACTATTGCAAGTAGGCCTAAGTGTGATATGTTGTTAAACAACCATTGTGAGGTTTTCAACAAGCAACTTCTACAAGGTAGGGACAAACCTATCATAACTTGCCTTGAATTCATTAGGGAGTACCTAATGAAAAGGATAGTTGTGGTACACAGAATGATTTCTAACTGTAATCGGCCATTAACACCACATGCAACTAAAAAATTTGAAGAAATCAAGCATGATGCATTATCATGTACTGTGATTTGGTGTGGACCATCAAAGCATCAAGTGATTGGCCCTAATATCATTGAACAAAGAGTTGTTAATGTTGACCAAAGGACTTGTTCATGTAGAAGATGGGATTTGATTGGCATGCCATGTAGGCACGCAGTGGCATGTATATGGGATATGAGATTGCATGGGCATAGGTGATGGTATTCCAGAAAAATATGTAGATAAAGCCTACTGGTTAAAGACATAGAAGAATGTGTATATAAATACCATTGAACCCATTAATGGCATGGACATGTGGCCAACTTCTGCATGCTAACTACCTTAACTACTCCAAAATATCACAAGCAAATTGGGAGACCAAAGAAAAAGAGAAAGAAATCTGCTGTGGAGATTGATGAGCTGAGATAAGAGGTTTCTACAAGTGCAAAAATGCCAAGGCATAACAATTCTTTGGGCTATAGTATCTGCAAGACTACGGGACATAACAAGAGAACCTGTAAGGAAGCTACAAAACAAGGGGGTGCTGGAACCTCAGGTGGTGCATATGCAACTTAGTAGAATGTTATTTGGGTTGTTTTTCTTTTTTTTTTTTTTTTTGTTAGTTGGCATGTATGTTTGTGTCAAACTGTGATGGTCTTTTGTTAAACTATGTAGTTTTTTAAGTGTTTTATTTTTTTGGTATGCATTAAGTGTTATGACACTTGTTCACTTATAATAATGGTTTGGTTTGAATGACTTATGTATGTGTTGGTATGTCATTTTCCACTATTGGTATAATTTTTTATGACTGTTTGTATGGTTTATGAAATCTTACTAACTTAATTTTCTAATCACTTTGAGCATGATACAATTGCGAAAGCCATCCAAAAAGGGGAAAAAACCAGGTAAAAAAAATTAGAAAAATTAAAGAGTAAACTGTTAAAAATTGTCCATGAGGTTTGGATAGAATTTCCAGATTCATTCAAAAAGTTTTTTTTTTTTAACATTAGTATTTAACATGGTTACAAAAGTGGATGGATCTGGCAAAATTTTAAAAACCTCAATGATCCAGTTGGGAGAAAAAAAAATTTGGATAGATCTGCCAATTTTATCGAAACCACGGGGACAATTTTGAGAGTTTATTATTATTATACCTTACCCAAAGCTTGTCCGGTGTGTAGAATATAATATAGTTTGGGCGTAACAGACAGTTACACACACACCAACCATACAAAATCGGAATAATAGATTCTTCTATTTTACTTTACAGATCACATCATCATCATCAATCATAGTTAACAATCGTGTTCTCAAGATGAACGATAGCTTCATCTTCAAGATGAGATTTCTACTCCGATCTCGTTCAGGTACACATTTTCTCTTCCTTCCTTCCTTTGATCCTACTCCACGAAGAATAATTATAGATAGATAGATAGATCTGTAACTGTTGAAATTGGAAATTAAGGGAATTGGAACGGGTATTCAAGATTTACTACTTACTTTAATCAATTGCTTGGATATATCTATCTATATGGGGTTTTAATTAAGAGTAGTTGTTTGGTTGTATTCCAAAATAACAATCATTGTTGTCCTCCTTCCTTCCTTCCTTATACGCTTGCTTGCTTGCTTGCTTGGGATTTTACACTGACATGATGCAGATTTTGATATCTTCTTAAATTACAACATATAACTACTGACTGAAATGAAACTCTTGGTGTTTTGTTTTGCTTCTTCAAGTCCCTGTAACTTTCTTGAGGCACTTCTCTTATAAGGACATAAAGCATGCAACAGATGGTTTCAGCAGAGTTATAGGGACGTCTTCTCATGGGGCTTCCTATAAAGCCAGGTTTCAAAATGGTCGCGTTGCTGTTGTCAAAGAGATACATCTTATTGATCATCAAGATGATGATTCCTTTTACAGGGAGGTCCAACTTTTGGGCCGTTTGCATCATCGTCACATTGTTGCACTTGATGGATTTTCTGTTGGACGAAAAAGGTAACCCAAATTCTTTTTTTCTTTTTATTTCTGTAACCCAAATTATTAGCTTTGTGTTTTCAGGTTTCTTGTGTTTGAAAATGTGGAAAATGGAAGCTTAAAGGAACATTTAAATGGTAATTTCTAATGCATGTTTCATGTTACTCATCTTGAAGTTTTTCTTGAAGTTTGGTTTGGTTGATTGTAGATCCTTTAAAGACCCCATTGGATTGGAGAATCAGGCTAAAGATTGCTGTTGGTGTGGCTGCTGCTTTAGTACGTTTTCAGTCTTTTTAGTTATTATCCTACAAAAGTTGTTAAACTTACGCTGCTGCTGCTACGCAGGAATATCTACATTTCTTTTGTGACCCACCCGTGTATCACGTCTCCATCAGTTCAAGCACCATCATGCTTGATGAGAATTACAATGCAAAGGTAAAAATAATTACCCAATCAGTTTTACTTTTAGGAATTAATTATTATGGTTTTGGTCCTAAAAGTAAGGTTACTTTGCTCAATGCATATAATATAATATTTATCCATTCCAACGACCAAAACTGAGTGAAAAGTGAGGATTAGAGGTGTCATTTCCGAAAGCTAGGAAGGAACAAACACCACATATCACATGCACTATCCAAGTCTTATTTTAAAACATACTTTGGTAAGCTACAATTCCTAGGACCAATTTTTATATAAATATATATATTTTTTTTTTGAAAGCTCTCTGATGTTGGACTTCTTGGTTCGGGTAGCAGCGATCATGTGATGGCAAGACGGACTTCAAATTGTAATGGTAAAAGCTTTGTCCATTTTTTATATTTAGTTATGTATAAATAAATTGCAATATGTAACAAGATAAACTGTATTATTAGGATAGTTGTGACTCTTGGCATGTTTTTAGTTTGACCCGTTTCAGAAAGAAAATTATTAAATAAATACAACTTGACCACTTGCAAGTTGGTCAAGTTGTATTTAAAGTTTTAATGTCATGATTTATTTTTATTTAAAAAAAAAATAGACGAAAGAATGATGGCGGGTCACTCGACTCGACCTAATATTTATTTATTGTGACCATTTGTGTGGACAGGGCAGGTGTATGGGAACATAATGTATGAGCTTGGATTGTTGATTCTTGAGCTGATAACGGGTCAATCATCTGACAAAACGGGCACGGATTTGAGCCAATGGATTGAAGAGTCTTGTTTCCCGACATCAATCTATAACATGATCGACCCTGATCTTGGAAACAATTATGATTCTCGAGAGCTTAAAGGACTGTTAGCTGTAGCAAGATTTTGCATAAAATCTGCTGATGAACCAAATTCCTTCACTCCTCAAATATATAGGTATCTTCAGAAGAAGGTGAGCATCCACATGACTTGATTTAGTTAGTTAGGCTTCTCATTGTTATTTTTCCTTTTTTGTCAAGATGGGATACATAAAAATAAAATAGAAAATATATCATTTGTGAATACTTGCATATTATTATTTACATATGGTTACGTTGGAGTGAGCTCAAATAATAATAGTTATGAACAACCGCTGATCATGACGCGGGGAGAAGATGGGAACAATCGCGATTAATGAAGTGAAAGGGACATAATAGATAGATGTCATTCTTGCATTGAAATATGATACAGTGACTAAAAAAAACTAATTAGTTTGCTTCCTAATTATCCACTGATTCCTGAAATATGTTGGAATCCGACCCGCTGGTCTCTCTCTTTCCAGCGTGGGTTCAAATTAAAGCTATGAAACAAGAAGCCGGTAAATTAAAATTGGAGCCGACACAATTCGCAGAATTAGAAATTGTTGTGTTTTAATAATATCAATGGTGCTTTTTTAGGAATGTACGTATCAATAGGCAAAATTAATACAAATTACTTACATCGTACCTTCAAAACTAACATTTTTATGCATCTGCTAAAACATGTAAGTTGGTTATGTTAGTATGCCCGCTGGTGTGTCACATGGGATATTCAGTTGAAATCGAATTCTAGTTAGTTTATTTTTAATTAATATAATAATTATTAACTAACAATCTGAGAGCTTAGAGCATTCCCATCCAGTCCATCATATCCAGTGTGTAGAGTTTTTATAATATAAAGAGTATAAAAAGTGGTTGTGAGTGGATGAGAGAGAAAATGTTACTGTTCATCTGTATATTTGGAGGGACACAACTGTTCACCCACTATAATTTTTTAATATATATTGAAAGTGGTTGTGAGTGAAGGAGAGAGAAAAATGTAATATATATTGAAAAGGAGAGAGAAAATATTTGTTTTTAGTGGAAATATATTGATATAGGAGTTGTTTTTTAGTGGAATGTATGTATATTTTTAGTGGATTGGATGTGAATGCTCTTACGCCCTAAGCACTCACTCTTAAACTAAACAAAACCACATCACCTTCCTCCCCTCTGTCATACAAGTTCTTGGCAATCGCCTCTAATCAAAAACATAATTCCATGGTATAATTCAAGCTTCAGCAAAATTAATAAACTAATTACAAAGATGTAAATGGAAAACAGATGTAATCTAACGTCTTTGTTTGATCTTGTGTCCTTCAAGAACTCAACTCATACTTCTTGAACTCAATAATATATAAAACAGAAAAAACTTTTGAATTACAAAGAAAGAAAGAAAGAAAGAAAGAAAGAAAGGGGCTGTTTGGTAGCATCTGAATGACATTAAGATGCTACCTCTTAATGAAATCATTTAAGAGTTTAACAAAGATAATGTAGAAGAATGTGACATGTGATGGTTTACCATTCAGATGTTACCTCTTATCCAGTCAGACATAAGATTACCTCTTATTCATTCAGACATAAGGGCCACAAATGATTTCATTAAGAGACAGCCTCTGAATGGATTAAGAGGCTACCAAACAGCCCCAAAGAAAGAAAGAATGTAAGAGTCTTGTGTTGACTTTTGTCAATAGGAACGTAGTTCTCGCCGACTTCCCCATGGGCCTTTTAACATTTTTCTATGCTTTTTAAGACTACTCACATTGATGACATGAGTACTCACTTCACTATATTATTATTAAAAAAATTACGAAAAAAAAACGTTGAATGAGAGGGTCGTAGATTTGACTTTGGGTTGCAACCCAAATTGGCTCCACATTTTCTTCTATAGGTTTTCATTTTCTTTTTTTTCCTTTAAACAAATAAAATTTTAATGTTTTTAAAAATCTAATAGTAAAATACACAAAACGTCCTTTATATTTCCTCAAACTTGCAGGTGTCAGCCCTTATGTTTAAAACTTGCTAAAAACAACCTTTATGTTGCGGGTTCAATCCCAAGTTAATTTTATCATGTGAGGGTATATTCGTCATTTTGTTTCCTGTGGTGTTTTGTTTTAGGCTTTTAGCTTTCCATTTTAATACAATGAACTCATCGATTATTGTCTTGATATCTTCGATTTTTGGGGTCACGGATCATTGTTAAATTTAAATTTCGGTAAAGTAATTAACTGATTCGTTCATATTATACTCCATCTCTGTTAAATCAAGTTATGTGTGTATGCAAGTTGCAGATTAAATAACAATTTTGAAGACATTAATTTTGGTTTCAATTCAGAATCTAAAATCGTCCATGTTTGAAGTTTCATGCCATGTCTAAAGAAAAGAGGACAATAGGATAGATGGCCACGGAATATAAAATCAATTAACCTGATTTGTAATCGATGAACCAAACTTGACTGGGTGACCTGGAAATTCAACAGAGGGGAGGACAATGGGCTAGAAGCATTCCTGAGTCAAAACATCATTCTTGTTAATCTCCTTCCCAATCAAATAACTTTCAAATCATCTCGTTAACAAGTGTTCCACCTGTTTTTTATGGTTTCTTAACCAAAATGACATTCCCCTCACATGTTAAGCATGTGAGGAAGTTAAGCTGATAAAATTAACTTGGTTAGTCGTAAAGGATTGAACCTGTAACAAAAATAAACATAAAGATTTTTTAGCAAGTTTTAAACATAAAGGCTGAAACTTGCAAGTTTGAGCAAACATAAACGACGTTTCTTTCAATCAAAATTTTATCCTTTTTAATCATTCCAACAACAATTTCTTTCAATCAAAATTCTTATATCCATTTGAGCCGCTCTCCACGAGTACACACTTTAAACGTTCTTTCATTCTATCATTCTTATTTTGTTTGACCCATTCATGACGAGTAAACACTTTAAACACTCCTTCCTTCTACCATTCTTATTTTGTTTGACCCGTTCGTGACGAGTAAACACTTTAAACATTCTTTCGTTCTATCATTCTTATTTTGTTTGACCCGTTCATGACGAGTAAACACTTTACCAACTTCCAACTATCGCATTAGGACAATATACAAGAATCTAACCCGTATAAATTAAACTTGTAGACAAAATGACATACTTCAATCTTGCGAGCCTTGAGACTTCTTGTTACTCGAACCTTCTTCCTTCAGACCTACACTTAACATATTCATTCTTATTTTCCACGAATCCATTTCATCAAATGCCACAATTCCTTACATTCTAAACGCAACCGTTGTTAACGAGTATCATAATTTCTCAAAATTAACATCGAATGCGTTTCATTGAGCACTTGGTGTGCGACTTTTATTAAGACCTAAAAGTTATTATTTTTCCTTGTCATTATACCCATTTTTCCACATACATGAACTTCCAATTACTCAAATTATCACAACAAATAAACATTAACATAATCATTCATCCTATCTTCTAATCAACTAGTTAACATCACAATTTTAACTAAAATCTTCCCTTTATGGTCAAGTCCCAAAAACCCACTTCATGGTTCATGGAGAATTTCTATCAAAACAAGTATACATATAAATTTCATTCAAATTCGCATTCACAATGGCTTCTAATCATGTTTCATGGTTCATGGTTCATGGAGAATTTCTACCAAAACAAGTATACATATAAATTTCATTCAAATTCGCATTCACAATGGCTTCTAATCATGTTTTCTTCATCAATTAATACTATGTCACTAACACACTTAAGGAATTTGCCAATTTCATACATTCTCATCCACCAAATCAAGAATTGCGACTTACCTCTTGTTAGACAAGCTTAGATGATCATGTATTATGGTTCACGTATAAGATTTGGCTTTGATCTCCTTTCCAATTTACTGATTTTTTGGGTTGTGAGGGTTTTCTCCATCCCTTTCTCTGGTTCAGGTCGACACACATACACTGATGTGTGTGTTTGTGTGTTTGTGTTTTAGATGTTGTTTTAATAATTCATCTTTCCAATTGTCCCATTTTGATTATTTTTAAATTGCTATTGTTTATCTTAAGTTAAGATTTCACTTGCATTCTAACTAGGTTCGTATTTCTAGTTACCATTTTCATAAAATAAACAATCAGTTATACCTATATTTTTATTTTTAACATATATACAATATATATATATATATATATAGGGTAAGTTTCATGCGAGAACCACCTTTATTGTGAGAACCGCGAGAACCAATATGAACTCAACCTAAAATAGCTAAAAAAACCTAAAAAACCTAACCCCCACCCCCCCCCCCCCCCCCCCAAAGCTAAATGCTAAAAACTAAAACCCCCAAAAAACCTAAAAAAAAACCTAACCCCCCCCCCCCCCACCCCAAAAACCTAAACCCCCTCCCCCACCCCCCAAAAACCTAACCCTCCCAAGCTAAAATGCTAAAAACTAAACCCCCAAAAAACCTAAAAAAATCTAAAAAAAAAATTTTTTTTAATATTTTTTATGTTAAAATCGCTACTTTTAGTAGCAAAAAAAAATTAAAATTTTTTTTTTTAATTTTTTAATTTTTTTTTTCTACTAAAAGTAGCGATTTTTTATAAAAAATATTAAAAAAAATTGTGTGTTTTTTAGCTATTTTTAGGCATTTTTTGTTGTGTTCACATTGGTTCTCGCAATAAAGGTTGGTTCCTAACGGATCTTTGTCCTACACATAAATATATATATATATATATATATATATATATATATATATATATATATATATATGTAGGACAAAGATCCGTTAGGAACCACCTCTTATTGCGAGAATCGCGAGAACCAATGTGAACGCAATAAAAAATGCCTAAAAATAGCTAAAAATCACACAATTTTTTTTTTAATATTTTTTATAACAAAATCGCTACTTTTCGTAGCAAAAAAAAAAATTTAAAATTTTTTTTTGCTACTAAAAGTAGCGATTTTAACATAAAAAATATTAAAAAAAAAATTTGGATTTTTTTTAATTTTTTTAGATTTTTTAAGGTTTTTTTGGGGTTTAGTTTTTAGCATTTTAGCTGGGGGGGGGTGTTAGGTTTTTGGGGGGTGGGGGAGGGGGGTTTAGGTTTTTAGGGAGGGGGGTTTAGGTTTTTAGGGTGGGGGGGGGTTAGGTTTTTTTAAGGTTTTTTGGGGGGTTTTAGTTTTTAGCATTTAGCTAGGGGGTTAGTTTTTTTTTTTTTTTTTTTTTTGCGGGGGGGGGGGGGGGGGGTTAGGTTTTCTTTAGGTTTTTTTTAGCTATTTTAGGTTGTGTTCACATTGGTTCTCGCGGTTCTCGCAATAAAGGTGGTTCTCGCATGAACCTTACCCTATATATATATATATATATATATATATATATATATATATATATATATTTGGGGTGTTACAAGAATATGAGGTTGGATTTTGTACAAGACCACATTCACATACGAAGTATATGCGGAGGGAGATGAGGACAAGTGTTATTGGCAGTAAGGATAATTTAGTCATTTCTCACTTGAAACAACTTCCCCTTTGATTTTTAGAACGGCTATAACTTTTTCATACGTTAATATATTTTTTTAAATAAACTTATTAACGAGCATTTCATTCTCTTTAATTCGAGCAGCCTATTGCTATAGTTTTCTTAAAAAATTACAGGATTTTGAATACACATTAGTCCATTACGTGATTACGTGATTTTGAATACGCAACACATGACTACGTGATTTTGAATATCCATAACGTGATTACACATTCAATTTGATTTTTATAATTAATGTTATTACAATTATGCTTATTATGTGATTACACATTCAATAATAAGAACTTGATTGTTTATGCTTTATTACGTGATTAAATCACTAATATACGACATTATGTGGTTATTATAGGTTGATTTGGCTAATCTTTTGCATATAATTTATCCTTAATACATTATTAGACTTGAAATATTAGATATTCCATATGAAATATTATGTATTACATGTTTTTGTTCATATGTAATCACTCAGTGTGGTATCACGTAAAATAGTATAATGAAATCACATAATCATGAAATGGGTATAAAATTGCGTAGTCACGTAATAACACACAGTCAACTATTGTTACGTAATCACTTAGTCTGGTTTCACAGACTATAATGAAATCATGTAATCACGTAATAGGTATTCAAAATCACGTAGTCATGTGTTTGGTATTCAAAATCACGTAATCACGTAATCGGTATTCAAAATCATGTAAAAATATAATAAAACTATAGCAATAGACTAACGGAATTAAAAAATGAAATACTTGTTAATACGGTGTAATTTTTTTTAAATAATAACGTATGAAAAAATTATAGCCGTTTGAAAATCAGGGGGAGGAGTTCAAGTGGGAAAGGAACAAAATACCATTTCTCTATTTGTTTCTTCAATTGTTTGAACCTAAGATTTTCAAAAATATCATTGCCTAGTTTTGAGCAATTGATCTTGGGAGATCAATGGCCAAACTTGTCACGTATACTTCGTACGATCTTGTTGTCTTGTACAAGATCCAGATTCTTTAGAATACTGTCACACCCCGACCGCGTAAAACAACAAAGCGCGGCGGAAACGTCGGGGCGTGTTGCAACAGAATCATTGTTTCATAACCATGGATACAAAAAGTGTTTCGTTTTATTAAACATTGAATAATTACATCGTCTGGAAATCTAAATACACAAATTAAACATAATCTATCATTTGTTATTGAGTCACTAAGGCCTTGTCCAGTCCTATGTGAGCATGCATCATATCAATCGATATCTTTCAACAATACCTGAAACATATGTGAAAACGAGGTCAGCAAAGAAATGCTGGCGAATACATAAGTTTTGTAGGAGTGTCAAAGTCATGGCTAGTTTAGATGTTGCAATACTTTATTAAAAATCTTGTTTTGAAAAGAGTATAATATTGCAACTTAATTAACCAACTCAAATCAAGCGGGTTATAGTTTATAAAACCTCGTAGCCATGACTCTTAACCCAAAAACATTTGTTTTAGTAAAGCAAATTGTGAAACATTTCGTAATAAATCGTTAATAAAATTTGTTAATAAATCACGTTAAAAACTCGTATAGTTTATATCATATCGAAAACCTCGTTTGTGTGACATTGTTTGAAAATCGTTTACCCAAGTGAACTAAATAACGCCACGGTATGTAATGCGATGAAAACACTTATATATAGGAAGTACCAGCGGCGTATCCACCATGCTTTCATCACATTACGCCATCCCGTTATCTAAACACTTAACCAAAAACCAATCGTATATCGCTTTGAAACCAATCGTTTACCCAATCGTTAAAACATCGTGTGAAAACCAATCGTTTACCCAATCGTTAAAACATCGTGTGAAAACCAATCGTTAAAACATCGTGTGAAAACCAATCGTTTACCCAATCGTTAAAACATCGTGTGAAAACCAATCGTTTACCCAATCGTTAAAACATCGTGTGAAAACCAATCGTTTACCCAAATCGTTTAATTCGTTTTAGGTCGTGAAACTACTTATATGGTCGTCTCGCTAATAACATTCAAACCTTCTTGACTCGCATTAATAAACCCTTACCAAAGGATAGATTAACAATTCGCATTAATAAACCCTTACCAAAGGATAGATTAACAATTCGCATTAATAAACCCTTACCAAAGGATAGATTAACAACTCGCATTAATAAACCCTTACCAAAGAGTAAATTAACAATTACAGATTCAGTCGCTACCCACCACCCCCACACATAACTACGGGTGCAGTAAGATAACGGGATTTGTCAGATCCTATGGTACCATAACCTAATACTGGTCGGCTTGATCATTGCTAATGAATGTCATTTGTTATGTAAACACAACCAACAAATTTGTTCACTTTATTGAAATCGTTATTAGTTTTGTATAAATCGTCTTAGTCGTTTTTGAAACCATCGTTATAACATCGAAAACATTTAGCACATATGAGTCACCCCAAAACAATTGAAAGCAGTAAAATAGGGGAACAATGTACTCGCCTGAGAATGCTTAGAGGTCTTCAACAACCAAGCAAAGCTAGAGGGAGCACGGAATCAGTCGGTACCTAATATAGGTAACTATGTTAATAAACCGGACCTAAAGTCGGAAGATCGGATAGTATGAGGCTTGGTAAACCAAATGAGTATTAGAACTCATATGATATGGTTTAACAAGGCCTACATACTACATTGAACCTAACCTAAGTGCTTTCGACCCATCGCGACCCATTAAGGTAACATACGCTACTTTAACGCGCCGTGCGCGCAAAGCGCGTTCGAGACGTCTAACTAGTCCTATGACAAGTATTATATGCCTAAACGTGTTACATAATCAGTTATGTGACAAAGGTTTAGGTTACATATGCTTAATTACCAATTGTACATGAAAAGGGTATTTTGGTAATTTACCTAAGGCACATAAACTACCTATCATACAACTACTTAAACGATGTGACCATAAGGTATAACCTCGGAAGGTTATTCCCTATACACTATGGTCACCTAATGTATTTGGTCGGATCCTAATGATCGACCAAATGGGTCGGGTTCGAAGGTATAAGCGATTTATCAGATCGCTTACCCTACGACCCTAGACAACGTGGTAATCAGTAGGCATAGTCCCAAGGGACTATAACCAACGTGATTACACTCACGTTGCGAAGTTCAAACGAACTTCGCATTGACCATAAGCTGGTCAATGCTGAAAGTCAAACAAAGTTTGACTTTCGGACTCGAAAAGCAATAAAAGAACGAAAGAATACTTACGAAGGGTCCCCGAATGCTAATCGTGATCTAACTAGCTCAGGTATGAAACAATGGTTTCAACTTAGAGCTTCTAGGATCAGATTCTAGTGGGTTTAGAGGTTGGATGGCAAGGGGTATTTATAGTATTCGGTTCACCGTTAGGATTGTTTCTTGGAAAAGGGGGCACGATCAAGGCCGTACATTTGTCGGAACCTTATGGTGGCTCATTTGCCACTAACCATAAGAAATCAACATGTGGCAAGGAGTTTGGGAGTGGAAACCAGCTGCAAACAGGCTATTAAACATTGAATCTGGTCTGCAGAGGCTGACGCGGCCCGCTTCAGGATCAGACAAAACTCAGGCGGGCCGCCTGGCCTTGTCTGATCAGAACTATGTTGTATTTTGACAGTTTCAGTCCCTGCACGTGTTCTAAGGCCCGTAAAGCCAACTTTAAGGCCCTAAAATGATGCCTAAACATTGTGGACATGAAACATGCTCAAAAATATGTCGGATGTTGGTTCGTTTGGTCGTACGAACGCGATGTTCGCTTAATTACGACGGAATGCGCACAAGCTCGAAAAACGATCCAAATGACGCGACGAATGGATTTTTCTTATGGCGAACACTAAAATATAATATAGTAATTCTTACATAAATTTTTGGATGTCCGGATATATTCAGAACGTAAGTTATGCGCTAAAATGCAAACTTGTGCACTTTTTGACGCTTTTAGTCCCTGAATGACTCAAAAGTTTATTTTAGCACACCGAACCCCTCAAAGCCTATTTCTAAGCTATATAAAAGATATTTAAGGTGTGTTTAACTTATGGTCATGTTCCGGAATGTCTGTTACAGTTCAAATTGGCATACTTTTGCAGTTTGTCAAATTTAGTCCCTGTAGACGAATTAACTTGATTTCACCATACCAAACCTTCCAAAACTTATTTCTAAGTTATGTAAAGGTTATTTAAGGTATGTTAAGCCTATTTCACTATTCCGGAGTGTTCGTTGCATTAAACTGATTATATTTACGCTTCAGTGCGAGTATAACCTTCCAGAAAGCGATTTAGAGCTTGAAATCGAACAAGAGTTGATATGTGTAAATGATACACATATTTTTTACAAATCCCAAGTATGAAATACAATATTTCATTAGTTTGGCATTTGTTTGATGGTTGGAGTGACACGGGTGTCACAGTCTCCCCTACTTTAGGAAATTTCGTCCCGAAATTTATTCGTAGGAGTCTATCTGTGACTTCGTGTCAAATAACCACCAGAGATATGAAAGGCATAATCCTGACATTTCTTTAACGGACATTCTTCAGAAATGAAAATGAACGAAATGAGTCATTTTCCACAACTCCTTCAGAAACGAAAATGAACGAAATGAGTCATTTTCCACAACTTCTTCAGAACCGAAAATGAACGAAATGAGTCATTTTCCACAACTTCTTCAGAACCGAAAATGAACGAAATGAGTCATTTTCCACAACTTCCTCAGAACCGAAAATGAACGAAATGAGTCATTTTCCACAACTTCTTCAGAACCGAAAATGAACGAAATGAGTCATTTTCCACAACTTCTTCAGAACCGAAAATGAACGAAATGAGTCATTTTCCACAACTTCTTCAGAACCGAAAATGAACGAAATGAGTCATTTTTCTAGACACACGACCAACTAGCTGTGGTTTCCGTGCACTGAATTTCATAATTATGTATGCATCCATAATTACGCAATTCCTTGCACAGTCCGCACAATTTGTTTGTAATGTGAAGGGGAGGAAAAATCAACCCTGTGATGAGTGTGACTAGACTACCATAAGGTCCTTTTAATTAGATCGACAAATGATCCTTTTAATTAGGCCACTAAGGAGTCCTTTCAGCTATCTCATCACATGATATTCCTAACCAGATTTTTGGATCAATCTGTTTAACTAGACCACTCAAGGGGTCTAATTATGGAATAGTACAATATAATCCAAGGGTCTTTACTATGCGTAAAAGCCCATTGAGGATTTAATATAGTACACAAAGATATGGAAGATTCTACGAGGATTTAGATAACAAAACTTGGATTGCACAAGAACATAAAAGGAAACACATAAGCACATAATCACATAGTTGTTTAACTTGACCATTAATTTGTTATCTTTGGACACGGATATTTAAAGCACGCCAGGAATCCAATCCGTGGATTCCACTTGGCACTTTAATCATTAGAATCTAACTATGAAGATAGGAAGTTCTTAATAAGAATTCGGCTTTGTCCTTATTGAATTATGATGTACGTATTAAGGCATACGAATAATTCAATTAAGGGCTCCGATTTGAGTGATATTCATCCACAAGGATCTAATTATGAGGATAGAAAGATCCTATATGGATTTTGCAATTTGTGTAACGAGAGGTGTTTCGACACCTTGCACTAGGCGTGCTTACGTCGATTCACAAGGTAGAAAGTTCATGAGGTTGAGGCGCTAGATATGCCAAGCGACATATGAAGCAGAGTTTGAAGGTTGGGTACTACGTATGTCAAGTCGATCATACTAGCAGGGTTGACTTGGGGTTGGTTTAGAACACCTTGGTTTGGGTCAAATTGACAAGCATTTGTCAGGTGACCGAGTTGTCCACGTAATGCACACAGACGACACGGTAGGTAACTTTGGTGAGGTGCATTACATCTGTTGTACATAAGCACATACCGGCATTAGGTTTCCTTGCAAGAGGTTGAGCAGCAGCAGGATTTGTAACAGCTTTGCTTTGGATTGCAAAGCGGCACATGTTAACCAAATGTCTCCATCGTCCACCGTGGTTACATTTGAAACAGGATATTTGATTCGGATGATGACAGTGGCATTGATTGCACCAAGGAGCAGTTCCCTTATACGGCTTCATCCCTGAGACGAGTCATGGTGATAGCTAAATCAACGGTCTTCTGGAGTACGACGCCTATTTGTTGGGAAATTGTAGCACCTAGTCCGGACACTCGAGTCTTGTTGCGATTAAGAGGCATTATGAAGAAAATGGAACACATGGGAGGAAACAAGCGAAAGATAGTCAAAAGAAAATGACAACGCATGAAGATTGTGACCATTTGTTTGTTTAACAAAGGCAAACAAATGAGACAGTGACTAATCAAAGTAAGCGGGTCAATATAATGTATCGCGAAGACATGCTCGCCTATAAGTGAACACTCATCCCAAGAATTCCCAGGTAAGCACAACTAGTCTCGCGTCTGATGAGATATATACGAAGTGCTTGCCTAGACAGAAAACCCAGAATACAGGCATTCACCCTTCCAATTTGCACGTGTTCACATTATTTAGGACCCAAAACTTTGACGAGATTTTGAAAACTCAATGGGGTTCAAAACCTTACAATAGAGGGTTCAAAACCTAGAAATCAATCATCCTAGAAGAGATGATTAGTTTTCAAAGCGGTTTTGAAATTTATGTTCTTGTTGTGGTGGTCGTCGCCTAAGGATAGGTGACGATATTGTTTTATGACTAAACGCAAGTAAACTCGCGTTAGGGTCCTAAGAAGGTTATAGACTAGGTCAAAGCATTACTAATAACCTAATTCCCTATAACCATTGGCTCTGATACCAACTTTTCTGTCACACCCCGACCGCGTAAAACAACAAAGCGCGGCGGAAACGTCGGGGCGTGTTGCAACAGAATCATTGTTTCATAACCATGGATACAAAAAGTGTTTCGTTTTATTAAACATTGAATAATTACATCGTCTGGAAATCTAAATACACAAATTAAACATAATCTATCATTTGTTATTGAGTCACTAAGGCCTTGTCCAGTCCTATGTGAGCATGCATCATATCAATCGATATCTTTCAACAATACCTGAAACATATGTGAAAACGAGGTCAGCAAAGAAATGCTGGCGAATACATAAGTTTTGTAGGAGTGTCAAAGTCATGGCTAGTTTAGATGTTGCAATACTTTATTAAAAATCTTGTTTTGAAAAGAGTATAATATTGCAACTTAATTAACCAACTCAAATCAAGCGGGTTATAGTTTATAAAACCTCGTAGCCATGACTCTTAACCCAAAAACATTTGTTTTAGTAAAGCAAATTGTGAAACATTTCGTAATAAATCGTTAATAAAATTTGTTAATAAATCTCGTTAAAAACTCGTATAGTTTATATCATATTGAAAACCTCGTTTGTGTGACATTGTTTGAAAATCGTTTACCCAAGTGAACTAAATAACGCCACGGTATGTAATGCGATGAAAACACTTATATATAGGAAGTACCAGCGGCGTATCCTCCATGCTTTCATCACATTACGCCATCCCGTTATCTAAACACTTAACCAAAAACCAATCGTATATCGCTTTGAAACCAATCGTTTACCCAATCGTTAAAACATCGTGTGAAAACCAATCGTTTACCCAATCGTTAAAACATCGTGTGAAAACCAATCGTTTACCCAATCGTTAAAACATCGTGTGAAAACCAATCGTTTACCCAAATCGTTTAATTCGTTTTAGGTCGTGAAACTACTTATATGGTCGTCTCGCTAATAACATTCAAACCTTCTTGACTCGCATTAATAAACCCTTACCAAAGGATAGATTAACAATTCGCATTAATAAACCCTTACCAAAGGATATATTAACAATTCGCATTAATAAACCCTTACCAAAGGATAGATTAACAACTCGCATTAATAAACCCTTACCAAAGAGTAAATTAACAATTACAGATTCAGTCGCTACCCACCACCCCCACACATAACTACGGGTGCAGTAAGATAACGGGATTTGTCAGATCCTATGGTACCATAACCTAATACTGGTCGGCTTGATCATTGCTAATGAATGTCATTTGTTATGTAAACACAACCAACAAATTTGTTCACTTTATTGAAATCGTTATTAGTTTTGTATAAATCGTCTTAGTCGTTTTTGAAACCATCGTTATAACATCGAAAACATTTAGCACATATGAGTCACCCCAAAACAATTGAAATCAGTAAAATAGGGGAATAATGTACTCGCCTGAGAATGCTTAGAGGTCTTCAACAACCAAGCAAAGCTAGAGGGAGCACGGAATCAGTCGGTACCTAATATAGGTAACTATGTTAATAAACCGGACCTAAAGTCGGAAGATCGGATAGTATGAGGCTTGGTAAACCAAATGAGTATTAGAACTCATATGATATGGTTTAACAAGGCCTACATACTACATTGAACCTAACCTAAGTGCTTTCGACCCATCGCGACACATTAAGGTAACATACGCTACTTTAACGCGTCGTGCGCGCAAAGCGCGTTCGAGACGTCTAACTAGTCCTATGACAAGTATTATATGCCTAAACGTGTTACATAATCAGTTATGTGATAAAGGTTTAGGTTACATATGCTTAATTACCAATTGTACATGAAAAGGGTATTTTGGTAATTTACCTAAGGCACATAAACTACCTATCATACAACTACTTAAACGATGTGACCATAAGGTATAACCTCGGAAGGTTATTCCCTATACACTATGGTCACCTAATGTATTTGGTCGGATCCTAATGATCGACCAAATGGGTCAGGTTCGAAGGTATAAGCGATTTATCAGATCGCTTACCCTACGACCCTAGACAACGTGGTAATCAGTAGGCATAGTCCCAAGGGACTATAACCAACGTGATTACACTCACGTTGCGAAGTTCAAACGAACTTCGCATTGACCATAAGCTGGTCAATGCTGAAAGTCAAACAAAGTTTGACTTTCGGACTCGAAAAGCAATAAAAGAACGAAAGAATACTTACGAAGGGTCCCCGAATGCTAATCGTGATCTAAGTAGCTCAGGTATGAAACAATGGTTTCAACTTAGAGCTTCTAGGATCAGATTCTAGTGGGTTTAGAGGTTGGATGGCAAGGGGTATTTATAGTATTCGGTTCACCGTTAGGATTGTTTCTTGGAAAAGGGGGCACGATCAAGGCCGTACATTTGTCGGAACCTTATGGTGGCTCATTTGCCACTAACCATAAGAAATCAACATGTGGCAAGGAGTTTGGGAGTGGAAACCAGCTGCAAACAGGCTATTAAACATTGAATCTGGTCTGCAGAGGCTGACGCGGCCCGCTTCAGGATCAGACAAAACTCAGGCGGGCCGCCTGGCCTTGTCTGATCAGAACTATGTTGTATTTTGACAGTTTCAGTCCCTGCACGTGTTTAAGGCCATTCCCGACACTTCTAAGGCCCGTAAAGCCAACTTTAAGGCCCTAAAATGATGCCTAAACATTGTGGACATGAAACATGCTAAAAAATATGTCGGATGTTGGTTCGTTTGGTCGTACGAACGCGATGTTCGCTTAATTACGACGGAATGCGCACAAGCGCGAAAAACGATCCAAATGACGCGACGAATGGATTTTTCTTATGGCGAACACTAAAATATAATATAGTCATGCTTACATAAATTTTTGGATGTCCGGATGTATTCAGAACGTAAGTTATGCGCGAAAATGCAAACTTGTGCACTTTTTGACGCTTTTAGTCCCTGAATGACTCAAAAGTTTATTTTAGCACACCGAACCCCTCAAAGCCTATTTCTAAGCTATATAAAAGATATTTAAGGTGTGTTTAACTTATGGTCATGTTCCGGAATGTCTGTTACAGTTCAAATTGGCATACTTTTGCAGTTTGTCAAATTTAGTCACTGTAGACGAATTAACTTGATTTCACCATACCAAACCTTTCAAAACTTATTTCTAAGTTATGTAAAGGTTATTTAAGGTATGTTAAGCCTATTTCACTATTCCGGAGTGTTCGTTGCATTAAACTGGTTATATTTACGCATCAGTGCGAGTATAACCTTCCAGAAAGCGATTTAGAGCTTGAAGTCGAACAAGAGTTGATATGTGTAAATGATACACATATTTTTTACAAATCCCAAGTATGAAATACAATATTTCATTGGTTTGGCATTTGTTTGATGGTTGGAGTGACACAGGTGTCACAAATACACCTTTATTTGTTTAATTAAATGGTTAATTAGCTATTTGTTTAATTTGATATTATATAATTAATTATGTATATGTGTGCATACACACACACACACACACATATATATATATATATATATTACAAGCCGAGGATCTCACTGGAATCAGCCTCTCTATTCCTACGGGGTAGAGGTAATGTTGTCTACATCTTACCCTCCTCAGACCCTACCTTTGCTTTGCTATTGGTGAGATTCACTGAGTATGATATATATAATCATAAAAATAAACATAATAAATGATAAAATTATCCTAAACATAAAAATATATAAATAAAAAGATTGTTTATTAGGAGTTCTGCGAGCTCTGTAAATATTTATGGTTCTGAAATAATCTTGGCCCTATATATATCTATAATATTTTATTTGTGATTTAAATATTATTTTCAGTTTTTAATCAAATAAGCTTAATTAACTAAATAAACCATTAAGCCTAACTAATGGATTAAATTGCTTAGTCAAATGGGCTAAGCAGTTAATCTAGTAAAAAAATCGGATATCGATCAATTTTAATATCATGCTGAATTTATGTATATAGCAATTTAATACTAACAATTCAGTAGACTCTTCTATCATTAACAAATTAACTTTTTGCAACTTGCAAGACACTAACAATTGTAGCAAGTAGGGAGTAAGACTTATCACACTATCATTTAACACTAACAATTAAGACTTAAAACACTAATAATTGAAAGAACGCTAGAACTAAGAAGAAAGGTACTGATGTCGAAAAAATCAGTACCGACATTCTGACCGATATTTTGCACCGATATCTCACTAGGGGACCAATAACCGATATATCGCGATAATAACCACATAGCAAATGGGTTTAAGTTAAAGTAGTTAACTTTTTGGGCCCAAATTATGGCTCATTATAGTTTTTAGCAGAAAAAATATATAATAAGTAGGGAGTTTCTTGATCACTTATACATGCAATTCATTGATAACAAGAATGATATTGTTTGAGAATGTGAAGTGATGCTCAACAATATGAATCGATTATTTAACTAATTATATTAACTGGAATTCGCTCCTTGGATCAATTTTCTTGCTTCATCTGCAATCTTCATAACATGTTCATCCTTGCATCCTACACACGGGAGATGTAAAAATGAGTGAATTTGAGTTGTATGTTATTCTTAACAAGTCAAACATGTAAAACTAAAGTAGTTGACTAAAACAGGAAATGGGTCAAAAATGCTTTGACCAATCAAAAAATCTGTGTTTTATAAAAAGAAGTAGCCACTTTGACCCGTTTAAAAGTCGGTGTTTTGAGACCCACTCATAGAATGAACAGGAGGGATCTTTTTACCCATTTGTAGCAGTGTCTTTTCAAGGTTGAAAAGGTAGTCTCGGTTGGGTCCAGAGGGCCCTTCTGCGTGAACAATTTGCCTGAAAATAATTGATCAATCAAAGCCTAAAAGAGTTGATGTATTCTATTCTATTCTATTCTATTTTAGGGATGGGATTTTTTATTTGTATGCAACGACAGTCGCATATCATTTCACTACATATCATCAGTTGAATGTAGAGCAAGTTAAGAGAATGAATACATACTTGGCAATCTCTTCAACTGAAGCGGGTCCCAAGTAGTTGATATTGGCCTTATCCGGAGATGCTATATATCTGGACATACACCCACCACCCTACCAGTTATGTTATGTTATGTTATCATCTCAACCACCTACTGCTATTTAATGGCTGGGATTCACTTACACCATCACCCCCGTAACAGCCGCTGATGAACCCCCCGTCTCTTTCTGCAATCGCATTCATCAATGTTTATATTATGAGGAGAAACATATATCTCTCTTTCTATAACCATCAGTAAATGTTCACTTTAAAATTAAAAACATACAGTGAAGAAATCAACATACTCCTTCTTGTCATACTGCTTCTCCCTCACTTCTAGATACTGAAAGAAGAAATTGTCACGTATTAATAAAAGGCTAACATATTGCATGTGCGTAAGTAAGTAAATAAATTATTAACAAGGTACAGGTTCAAGTGCAAGTAAGAGCTAAAGCACAAAAATTGCCATTGAATATTTAAATCAATAACACATATTATCATAAATGTTTAGTATGCAATGAATTCCAAAAAACATATTTATTTCACTATATATAAAGTTGTCGAACGTCATTTATTTCAATCGAAACATACCAAAGTATAAAGCAACTGAAAATGATTATGAGGTTACTTTGAGATTTATATAAGATTATGAAAGATGACTTAGTGACTTAGCAATGTAAACTTCACATTCTCAGCTGTTTCAGAATTAAATAATAGGAAGAAAAAAAAAACTGTTTTCATGAATGGGAAACTTAATCGCATTAGCAGGCAAGACAACCTCCATCTGACATCAGTGAAAAATCAAATTATAATTTATATACAAAGAAGATGAATATGAATGGCAGTGTGTGTAGAACCTTCAAGCTATTTTTGTCTTGAATGTCACTGAAGCTTTCATTTAGAAGCAACAACACCGATTTTATACAATCTTAAAAAAAACAAACTATTCTGAATTGTCCATACATGTTTTCCAATGTCTTGATAAGATTTGATTTTAGTATGACTTCAATAAACTGTATGTGTATGTCAGGTATAAATAATAGAGAGTTTGCATTCACGTGTATGCCCTGATATTAAGATTTAATAGCAGTAGGAACATATAAATTTCAGAATTAGGTAGCAATACCGTTAATGCAACTTCTTGATCTTCCTTCCTCGACACCTTGTAGGCAACGCCCCACTATAATAATAATAAGTCAATACAAAGTTATAATGCAACTGTATAATTTAGAAAATATTACATCATGTAGATTACCAATTGTGTTACCTACCAAACAATTTTAACCAACTTTATTTCCCATGATATTTGTTGTACTTTTGGAGTGGATTACATGAAGCAAAGGGCTGGCTTCATCACCAAATAAGTTGGTTTTCTAACAAATACATAGGTTTGGAAAAGAGGTATCTTCCACTGCAAGCAAGCGTTGTTTGGAATGAAGGCTGCTACTTTCAAAAGTACCCTAGCTTGAATGCTTGATGATTTGTTGGTTTATTTATAGTGAACCTAACCTAAGTCCAAACAATGGAAAAATAAGAGGGGAGGGGACTTACACAAAGCTCCCCGGGTGCAGGTTCCAAAGTTACAGTTCTTCCTGGATACTCTGGAGTGCCTCTGTGGTCGGTGCTTCCTACCATATCATAGGCATAACTAACTTATAACCGAACGCTGCAAAAAGCAGTAGTAATGTCAAGTACCTTGATAGAAGACACGACGATAGTCTTTGATGAAACCAACAAGGCGGTCATTATGGTGAAATCCTGCTTTCCAGATGAGAGAACCGTACCCGAACACCCACATCGCCGCCATTAGATGCCCGGCTGACACGTGACAAAACTAATTTAAAGCAATATACACTGGTTGGTTGGTTCGTTTTGAATAACTCCCCTGTTATTACTACATTCAAAACTATGTGCTATAATTAATTTCCTATTATATTATCAAAACAAAATACTACTTTTTGAGTTAGAACAATCAAATTTAGCATCAAAGAAGAGCAATGCGTAAATGATAAGCATGGGCTACAGCAATTGACTTATGTTGATAAAAGATGATTTTGATAGTAATTAAAAATCAGGTAGAACCAAAAGGAATATCAAATGAAATCATATTGATCGAAACAGATGATGATGATGATTTAACTGAAATCAAGGGTTTACCTGTGCTCGACGAGGGTTTGCCGAGGTACAACAAATGTGAGATCCAAAACCACGTTCTACTCAAATCAAACTCATTTACTAACGCCCATCCTCAACAAAAGCCGTCCTCTTTTTATCTATCTTTCATTTACTTCAGGGTAATTACATTTTTCATCCTTTCGAACGGATACCCTTTAACTTCAGAAGGTACAGTAATAGTCCTTTCTTTAGTAAAAACATTACACTTTAGGTCCTTTAGCATTAACCTAGTTAAAATTTTTAAGTTTAGTTATGTGTTACATTATATTTTAAAAAGAGAAAAGTGTCCGGATAGTCCATGTGGTTTACCCTTTTACCACCTTTAGTCCCTAACTTTCTAAAATTACAGCTATAGTCCCCAACTTTTGCAATTTCGTTCCCGGATAATCCCTGGCGTGGATGGGGATTAGTTTTTGTTGTTAAGTGGATGTGAAATTACTAACATGCCCTTACTGTTAAATTAATAACTAAAAAATTAAAATAAATATAATTAATATTTAAAGATTTTTGTGGGGCCACCACCCACCCCACCACTTCATCTTCCTCACCTTTCACCACCACCACCACCACCATCTCCACCTTTCACTACCACCACCATCCACTTTTAACCACCACCACCTCCACCTTTCACTACCACCACCATAAATCCTCACAAAAAGAACCACACAAACTATATCTAAATGAAGCTAATTGAGCATCATTTTAAAACCAATTTTCATACATCTTAAACTCTATTTCAGTTTATGAAGTCTGAAATCTGAATTCTAATATACATAATAATTGGCACCCATAGCTTTGATAGTAGTATAGATAAAGATCAATATGCACAGTGGCCTTTGATTCCTTGGGTTTTCTTTCTTTGCCTCCACTGGACACACACTTACTAGCTCTGTCGATTACAGACTCACCGGAGCTGACGGAATTCCGATCTCCGATGTAACGCAGAAAGTTTCACTCAGACCCTTACCGTCGAACTGAGCTCCGGTGTACCTTGAAACGAGACTAACATCAGATTCGCCGGAATCATTCCATAATAATTAAAAAAAACAGGCTGATGAAATCTCTGATCCAAATATATTATTTATTTGCTATGAAGTTCATCAATCATAAACTGATAAACTGAAAATGGTCATAATTTCATATTCAGAATCAAATCAGTGAAAGGCAAATCAAATTTCACACACCACCGTACCCCTTCGTCCACACCGCTCCGCCATTATCAAGAATTGACTGTGTATTTGGTACCAAAGAAAAAAATAGAGTGAATTGCAAGTATAAAGTGGGTTTATATAACCAGATTAATGCAGATTTCGCTATGATTATGACTGGAGGGAACATAATACTCCTTTGATTTGTCGTAATTGTTGTCGGAACAAAAAAAAAATTAACCGGATTTCACACACCGGTGAAACGGGGGTCATCGTTTATGCCGGAATATAATCCACATGTGACAATCAAATATCCTTACCCGATGAAGCCATGGTGGTTATTGATAGTTGTTATTTGATGGTAAGAAATAGATTTGAGCAAAGAAGCAGAGAGATAGAAGAGAGATTGGTGGGGGTAAGGATGGGTTAATTTATTTTATAGGAAGTGGGCCCCACAAGTATAATATATATAATACTTAATTAATTTATTTTGTTTTACATTAAGGGCATTCTAGTCATTTCACACTTAGTTAACACCAAAAACTAAACTTCATCCGTTTCAGGGACTATTCGGGAACGAAAACTGAAAAGTTGGGGACTATAACTGTAATTTTAAAAAGTTAGAGACTAAAGGTGAAAAAATGACAAACCACAGGGACTATCCGGGCATTTAAATCTTTAAAAAATAGAACTCGTGGATGATTAAAAAAACTTACAATACCTGCGGTGGTAGGTTTTTTTGGAAGAACAACGACTTTGTGTGTTTGATCTTTTTTACATTTCCCAGTATACCGAGAATGAATAATTGTATCATAATCCATACAATCACCTAGCTCATTACGTTTTAAAGATAATTTTTTTGATAAATTTATTTATGTAATAAAATAGAACATTGGTAAATGTTTTATGACGAAAATTGATGTATGCAAAATAAGAGCATTCACATCCCTTTCACCATTTTTATCCTATATTACATTAAAAAATCACAACATTTTCACTATTTTTTTCAATTAAATAATACTTTTTATACTTTTATCATTACTTTTTTTTCTTTCCTCCACTCACAACTAGGGGTATGCACTGTTCGGTATGGTTTTTGGGCAAAATCAAAACCGAAACCGAAATGTCGGTTTTCGGCTTTTCAAAACCGTTCGGTTTCGGTTTTTTTCGGTTTTTTACACGGTTCGGTTTGGTTTTTCGGTTATTTCGGTTTTTGAAACAAAAGTAAGTAAGATTCAAAAATAAAAAAGTATAATTCAAAATTTAAGAATGTTTCTTATATGGTTACATTTAAGTTATTATACTTATTCTTTTTAACTAAAATGTTTACATAAACCTAACATTCTAATCTATTTTTATATTTCTTTAAAGTTTTTATTAGGACTTTTTCTTTTATAATACTTTGAACATTGTTTAATTTTTATATTACATTTTGTTATTTGTTATACGCAATAAATAAATAATCTCAATTATAAATAAACATCTTAATGTTTTTATTGTAAGTGTTTTGGTCAAAAATTATCTAAGCAATTTAGTGATCAAATTAGTTAAGTGAGGTAGTGTGCTAAGAATGTGTATCGAAAATATGCTGAGTTGGTTGTTTGCAAAAACAGTGTTCAGGATATAGCTCAGGATATTGAGCTATATCTATAATCAAACAATGAGCAAAAAGTAAAGGGTGACACGAGATGTACGAGGAAAGCCCTTGATCAATCTAGATCGCCGGTATAAAACCTCGGGAGCTGACAATCGCAGCTGCCTTGTTCTTCTTATTACTTCAAATCTCAGGATACAGTGCAGGATATTGATCAGATCGCTACTATGTGTTACAATGCTTTTTCAGAAAGTGTGAGTTGCGAGAGAGTAGAAGTGTTCGAGAGCAGTGAGTGTTGTGTCCTGTTCGATCTGATATATCCGTCTATTTATAGCTAAGAAATGAAAACAAAATCTCCTACAAATGGGGGATGCCATCGAATATTCTTTAGTTAACGTTGGAGACCAAGTAAAGCGGCCTCAACGTCTTTCTTCGAACCACTTGGACCGAGTGTTCAGGGGAAAAGGTCTTCATGAACGTTGCAAGCTTGGACTCGTACTCCTGCACATAATCCGTTAGTGATCCTCAGGATACCTTATCAGGATGTTACCAATATCCTGAGTCAGCATCCCGGGCATGAACATTTATCATATAATCAAGATACAATTTAAGATATTATCCAGGATATGGGTTCAGAATTTCACCCATAACAATTGTCCCAAAAAAATGTTACCGTTAAGGATCCTGAGTCCTAACGGTTACATTTTTTCACGATAAACGAGGCAATTAAGAGATAAGACCTTGATGTGACTACTTGTAACCGCGCAGCCTATAATTACTCATTACTTCCCTATAACTTCTCATCCTCATCTTCATTTAACCCTCACCGAAAAGTAAAAGGTAAAATCTTCTCTCTCATTTCCATCTTCTTTCTCCTTTATTCTGCATAATATTCTGGCAACCATATGACAAGACAAACCAGATCCAGCTCCGGTGACTCCGCTCCTTCATTTATCCACCAGAATATTCTCCAAGATCCGGAGAAAGAAATATGCTCCTTTGACAGTGCTCACTTGTCGGCTCTCAAAACCTTCGGCATCTTTCCGAAAGGGACGGTGTTTCGGCCGTTTGATCGGGAAATACAGTCAGACATGGTTTCCGATGAGTGGTTGTTCTTTAATGCTTTTCCTTTTACCTTAGGGTTGCAATTCCCGTTCCCTGACTTCATCACCGAGTTCTTTAACATCACAAAAATCTGCTTTAGTCAAACAATGCCAATGCTTTGGCGAGTCTTGCTTGTTCTTGATCAAATCAAGAACAACCATATCCCTGATCTTTCTATTCATGACCTTCCTTTAGCATATCGGCTTAGATGCCATGGTTCTTGTCGATTCTTGTTCTACTCTACCTCCGGCGATCCACTGATACTCCGTGCCACCAGGAATGAGGAGGAATGGAAATCCAAATTTTTCTTTATAAAAAGAGATTCAATCCCTGGTGGAACGGATTATCCGGTGCAGTGGTTGAGAAAGGGCAGGACTTTAGGGTTTAAGGATGATCCTGTCTTATATCCTGTTTCATATCTTGAACTAACTTCTTTATCTTCTTGTATACAGTTGACTTCAGAAAGCTTGCACCTCCTTTAGCCGACTCACAGAAGAGAATCGAAGCCATCAGACTCCTCCCAGAGGCTGAAAGAAGTTTCAATCCATTTCCAGCATCTCCAAGTCAACTTTCCAGTTCAAACATGTCTGGTAAGGATCCTGGACAATATCCTGCGTACATGTTTTTATTTGATATGTTTAGGAAAGAGTTTTACTCCCTGTATGCAGACTCCAGCAAAGTTCCAATCCTCTTGGACCTTGATGAGCTCGACAGTTACCCCACTCCAGTCAACGTCAAGAAGGAAACTCCTGCTACCACCAGCTCCAAACCGGTCCCGGTTCCTAAGCCCAATCCGATAACTCGTGTCTCCACCGCCAAGAAGAGGAAAGGTTCTGAGGTTAGCACTCCAGGCTCTGAAGGGTTCTCTTATGCAGAACTCAGCTTCACTGACTCCTTAGAGCCAATGACATCTTTCTTCAACAAGGTAATATCCTGGTACCCTATCCTGCATACATATCCTGATAGAATATCCTGGTTAGCAAATTTTAACTTATACCTGAACTTTGACTTGCAGGATCTCCAGCATCTGCTCCATCTCTACACTGATGCATGCAGTACAGCCAAATTTCAAGAAGCCAGGATCAAGAAGCTTGAGACCACTGTTGCTGACCAGGGCACAATTGCTAAAGCCAAGAGCCGGCACTATGAGGATAAGCTGAAGAAGGTCACTCAGGATGCTAAAATAAAGCTGGTAGCCGTCCAAATGAAGCATGAACAGGCCATGGTCTCCTTCCGGGAAGGGATAAAAAATTCAGCTGTTGTCTCTCTGCTACAAGCTCGCATCAAGATGGCTTATGAGGCCAAGGAGACGGGTCTGGAGTGCCCATCCTGGCCGGTTGATTCCTGGATGGCAAAGCTGAAGAAGCTTGGAGGCAAAGTTGTGCCGTATCCTGCCGGGGCTGGTGAATCCTCTAAGTCAGCAGAGGTGGTGGACAAGGCTGGAGAAAAGAAGGATGCTGGGACGGATGCTGGTGAAGATGCTGGAGAGGATGCTGCTCAGGATGCTGAGGCTGAGAAGACGAAGAAGGCCGGTGAAGATGCCGCTGTGTGAGGGCATTCAAGTGGGCAATGACGGATGTTGATGCCTAGGCCGGAGCCCACTTTTTAAATTTGAATGTTGGTCTGTAGTCCTAAAACAATTTACTTTCCCTACATTTTACTTTTCCTGCACTTGAACAATTTATATTTCCTGCATGCTTTTTTAACAATATAACAGTTGGAGGTGGATGGGTCTCGGTTTGAGATGAAACCTTCAACTGTTATGTAAATATGACTAGGACTCATTGTGCTTTTGGTGGATGGATCTCAGTTTGAGATGAAACCAAAAGCACAAACTTTTGCCACTTTAATAATATAACTTTCTTTTGACCTTATCTTTGTAGTTATATTTTTAGTGCATAAATTTTATTCTGAAAATAGTTTTCTTTGAACATTCTTGGGAACATTTTGGGAACATATCCTGAGAGTATCCTGAGAGATATCCTGGTCAGGATACCGCCACATAACTTAGAAAACTTAAGTTATAAAAATAAAAAGGAGAGATCATACGAAAGACTCTTAGAGAGCCAACTCCAATCTTCCATCTTAAGAATGTCCCCAGTGCACATTTAGAAACTTGGACTCATCCTTGAATCGTATGGTGTATGTTGTTAGGGGAGGATTTTTGGATGATTAGTGATCCTCAATTACTGTTGGCCTTAGTGATCCTCACTTCTGTCTGAATTAGTGATCCTCAGAAAGTATTGTAGGATCAGGATCATGGATCATCATAAGGATCCTTATACTAATGATTGTCTGCTTTGAATATGATGTTGTTTTGCAGGAGTACGAGCTTGGACTTGGTCTTGGCGATATTCCTAGAGTATATTCCTTATTTATTCCGCACGTGCTTGACCAATATGGACGTTATGGAGTTCGTGGGAGACTTGCATGAAATGCAGAAAGTTAGTTAGCTTAGATATTTTCCATTTTTAAAAGGGGATAGCGAGCTAAATTAGAACACTTGGCTATTTTTAGCTTAACACACACACTCGTAACTGCTCTCATCAGCTCTTGACAATTCACTTGGCGATTACACACTTTTTGCACATTACACTATAGTGATCCTTGTAACTAGCTCGCTATCATCCAAAGTTGTAATAACTTGTTAGTTTAATTTGAAATGGTGATCGGTAGTTTCCATCACCCGAGGTTTTTTATGCCGGAGATCAACTCTTGATCAAGGGCTTTTTCCTCGTATAAATCTTTGTGTCACTTGTTCATTTCATTTCTGAGTGATCCTTAGCATTGTTCATTGATTCAAGCATCACACCTCACAACAGAAAGTTTGGTTGCATTATCTTAGCTTGATTTTTGACCAAAACAGTTTGGCGCCCACCGTGGGGTAATTGGTGCTTCGTTCTTGAGAAATTATTGTTCTGGTGATCATTTCAGTTTGTTACAATCAAGCAAATGGCTTCCTCAGCAAAGAACACATCAAGCTCTATGCCGGCGATCAGTTCTTCACAAGGCGTTCCTCCTTTGCCTCCACCACCTTCTGGATCCCAGAAGAATGCTGAAAATGCTGCGAAGAGACAAACCCCCATTTTCCAAAAACCACCAACTTCTTCTGTTTCCACTAATCCTACTACTAATGATCTTTTTAATCTGATTTTGCAGATGAGGGATCGCATGCAAGAGCAGGATAAAACCAATGAAAGGATCCTCCAAGAGATTGGTGATATCAAGAAACAGAAGAAATCAGTGGAGGATCACTCTCCTCTAATGCCAAGGTCATTGAATTTTGACACTCCAGTTGTAACTACCCTACAATCGGCAGTTCCGGGCATCCAGTATCAAAGTGGTCCATCGGAAAGGCGTTATGGAACGGCAACTATGAGTCAGGCATTTAGCTCTCACTCCCAGCCTCAAGGATCCTATTTTCAGCCATTGGGATCCTCTTTTCAGCATCAGGGATCCTTCGTCAGCTCAGGAGGATATTTGGGAATGCACACAGTCCAAGGATCTTCCCAGGTCCAAGGATCTTCCCAGGTCCAAGGATCCTCTCAGGTCCAAGGATCCTCCCAGGTCCAAGGATCCTCCCAGGTCCAAGGATCCTTCCCGGTCCAAGGATCCTTCCCGGTCTAAGGATCCTCCCAGGTCCAAGGATCCTCCCAGGTCCAAGGATCCTCCCAGGTCCAAGGATCCTTCCCGGTCCAAGGATCCTTCCCGGTCTAAGGATCCTCCCAGGTCCAAGGATCCTCCCAGGTCCAAGGATCCTCCCAGGTCCAAGGATCCTCCCAGGTCCAAGGATCCTTTATGATTCCAGGATCCTTTCAGGTTCAAGGATCATCACAGCCTCAAGGATCCAACATCTTTCAGGATCAAGGATTCCTGAGAAGTATGCAGCCCCCGAGCTCGGATGTTCATCAAGGAGACTTCATACCAATGCAGACCATTGCTTCCTCTGGACCTTCAATCATACCAGAGTCCCGTCAATATGGATTCACATCTGGAATTCCAAACACGAATCCTTTGGGAGGTAACACTTTTAATAATTCATATAACACTAACCATGGCTCTATGCAGGATACATGTATCAATCAGGCTATGGCCAGGGAGTTACAGAAGCTTAAGGACATGATATCCAGTGTTCCAGGAGTGGTCAAGCCCATTCCTGAGATCGCAGATGGTAGCCATAGGATATCTCGCTTTGCACCACCTATTTGTGATGCTGAGATACCCAAGAGGTTCCAAATACCTTACATGAAGCTATATGATGGTTCGACGGATCCAGAGGAACATGTAGCCCAATACAGGGAGAGGATGGAGATCAATCTAATTCCTGAGAGGTTAAAAGAAGCATGTCTATGCAAGGGTTTTGGATCCACACTTACAGGATTTGCTCTTAAATGGCTGCTAAGTCTTCCCCCTTACTCTATTACTTCATTTGCTAATCTAGTTAATTTGTTTAATAGTCAATTCTCTTGTAGTAGAAAGTTTGAACGATTAACTAGTGATATATATAGGGTAACACAAGGTCAAAATGAATCACTTAGAGATTACATCACTAAGTTTAGTAAAGAATCCTTAGATATCCCCAACCTGGATATTGCTACGGCTATAGAAGCCTTTAAAATGGGATTGCTTAGGGATTCATTATTCTATGATGATCTTGTTATGACCCCATACAAGAATCTTGATGAAGTAAGAACCAGGGCCCTTAGGTTCATCCGCCTAGAGGATGACAAAAGGATCCAGGAGAGATTGACAGGATCCTCAAAACAGGAAAAGCAAGGATCCTACTTCAGGAACAACAAATCAAAGTCCTACAACAAATCTGATAACCAGAACGTGCATGCAGTGGAACAAGAAGAGGATGATGAGGATTATCCTCCCATTTCTGAATACTGTTTTTCTGTTGATAACAATGAGCTAATCCTTGCAATGCAGAATCTAGGTGAGAAAGCTAGGTGGCCGAGAAAAAGTGATAAACCAGCTGCTACAAAGGATAAGTCCAAGTGGTGTGCATATCATGAGGATTTCGGGCATCTCACTGAAGAGTGTATTGCACTTAGAAAGGAAATTGGTTACTTGTTAAGCAAGGGGCATTTGAAAGAGCTTTTGGGACGAAAGAAGTCAAGGATCCAGGATCCTGAAAGGATCCCGGAAAAGGCTCCTGCTCCTCCAGCAGATGCACAAGTTATAAACTTCATATCCGGCGGATCAGACATTTGTGGTACTTCCTTTTCATCAGCCAAAAGACATGCCAAGGAAACCAAGATGGATAATGGAGACAGACCCATCCGGACGTCCACTGTCACCGAGGATAAGATCATAACTTTTGATGAGGATGATCGTCTTGATGTTCAGGATCCTCATCATGATGGTCTTGTTATTACCCTGTTTATTTCTAATCATTTTGTTCACAGGATCCTTATAGATAGAGGAAGCTCTGTGAACATCATTCAGCTTGATGTCCTCAAGAAGATGAATATCCAGGAGTCTGATATTGTCCCAAGATCCTCAGTACTTGTGGGACTTAGCGGGGAAACTAAAAACACATTGGGGGACATCAAACTCCCTATCTATATTGAAGGACTCCATTCTTATCAGAAGTTTTATGTTATAGATTACTTATCTTGTTGTAATGTTATCCTTGGCAGGCCATGGATACATGACATGAAGGCAGTCCCATCCACATATCATCAGTGCGTGAAGCTTCCTAGTCCATGGGGAGTGGTGAAAATTGAGAGTGATCAACAAGAAGCTAAGAATTGCTATACCTCATCAATGAAGCCAGCCTCAAGACCAAGGGAGCAATAGCAATTAAAGTATCCTTCAAGAGATGTCTTGGAGGCAAGAGAGCAGGATGTAAAAGAAATCCTCATGGATCCCCATGATCCTGAATCCAAGATCTTCATAGGATCAGGGATCCTTAGCGACATTGAACAGGATCTAGTATCCTTCCTTAAAAGAAGGAAAACTACCTTTTCCTGGAAGCATGAGGATATGACAGGTATATCTAAGGATATAATTACTCATAAGCTTGGCATTGACAGGTCATTCAAGCCTATACATCAAAAAAGAAGGAAGTTTGCACCTAAAAGGAATGTTATTATCCAGGAGGAGGTAGACAAACTACTTCGGGCAGGTATGATAAGAGAGGTTAAGTATCCAAGGTGGTTAGCCAATGTGGTTGTTGTTCAAAAGAAAAATGGAAAGTGGAGGGTATGTGTCGATTTTACTGATTTAAACAAGGCATGTCCCAAGGATCCTTTCCCATTACCCCACATTTACTCCATGGTGGATGCTACCGCGGGTCATGAGTTGTTGACTTTTATGGATGCTTCATCCGGATTTCAACAAATTCAGATGGAACCATCTGATCAAGAGGATACACCCTTTATGATCCCAACTGGTATATATTGTTATATTGCTATGCCATTTGGACTAAGGAATGCAGGTGCTACTTATCAAAGGCTAGTCAATATGATGTTCAAGGAACAAATTGGACACACTATGGAAGTCTACATAGATGACATGGTGGTTAAGTCCAAGAAAGCTGAGGATCACCTTAAAGACTTGGAGGAAGCATTCAATATCCTTGATAAATTTAATATGAAACTAAATCCTTCCAAGTGTCATTTTGGCGTCAAAGCAGGTAAATTCTTAGGCTATATGGTGACAAAGAGGGGCATTGAAGCAAGTCCAGAGCAGATTAAGGCTATTGTGAATATCAAATCTCCTGTCAATGCTAAGGATGTGCAAAGATTGACAGGCAGGATCGCAGCCTTGAACAGGTTCATATCCAAATCCTCAGAAAAGTGCAAGGAATTCTATGACATCCTGAGGAAGAATAAGAAATTTGAATGGACTGACAAGCATGAAAGTGCCCTCAAAGCTCTTAAGGATTACCTATCCTCAGCCCCCGCCTTGATGAAACCAGAAAAGGGGGATATATTATCCTTATACCTAGCAGTATCCTCGAAAGCAGTAAGTGCGGTCCTTGTTAAGGATCACCAAGGTACACAACATCCTGTTTATTATGTAAGTAAGAGTTTACTTGATGCTGAATCCATGTATTCACACTTAGAGAAACTTATCCTTGCATTAATTATGGCATCTACTAAATTAAGACATTATTTTGAGACTCATGCCATTGTTGTTAAGACTAATTTTCCAATTAAGAATGTTCTCAGGAAACCTGAAATGTCAGGAAGGATGGCTATGTGGGCAGTGAAGCTTAGTGCTTATGATATAAGATATGAGCCTAGAACTGCCATTAAATCCCAAGCCTTAGCTGACTTTGTGGCAGATTTCAGTAGTGACTTGCAAAAGGAAGCTGAGTTAGAAGTCCAACAGCTTGAAGAAACTAAGGATCCTTGGATACTCTTCACTGATGGAACCTCTAATGTAAAAGGGACAGGACTTGGAATACTACTAAAATCGCCACAGGGGGACATGATACCCCACTCCATAGCTTGTGAATTTCAAACTACTAACAATGAGGCTGAGTATGAAGCCTTGATAGCTGGTTTACAAATTGCCAAGCATATGAGGATCAGGTATCTTGAGGTATATGTGGATTCATTATTGATCACTAATCACTTTAATGGATCCTATGCTGTAAAAGGTGAAAAGCTAATCAAATATTTAGAGATAGTCAAAGAATTGGCACTCTCTTTTGTTTCCTTTAGTTTGACACAGGTACCAAGGGAAGAGAATGCAGAGGCTGATGCATTGGCCAATCTAGGATCATCCTTGAAGATCCCGGAGGATATCAAGATCCCTATTATCCATATCCTGACCCCTGCTATCGAGGATCATGTAGCTATGGAGATAGGAGAGGATTCTGCAATCATCCCTAGTGATGATACTCAATCTCATTCAGGATCATGGATCCTTCCAATCATGAGATACATACAACATGGAGAGATTCCTACAGGAGAAAACCCCAGGGCTTTCAAAATCAAGGTATCTCAATTTACAATATTGAATAACATGTTATATAAACGATCTCTTGTAGGTCCATATCTAAGATGCATTGAGGATCCTGAAATCCAAGAAGTCCTAAAGGATTTCCATGAAGGAGATTGCGGAAACCACACTGGGGGCAGAGCATTATTCTCAAGGATCCTGAGGACAGGATACTATTGGCCTACTATGAAGAAGGATGCTGTGGAATATGCCAAGAAATGTGATCCTTGTCAGAGACACAGTAATATCCTTCACCAACCAGCAGAACTTTTGCATCCTATATCCTCTTCTTGGCCATTTATGAGATGGGGAATGGATATAGTTGGTAAGCTTCCTAAGGCACCTGGTGGAAAAGTATTCATGCTTGCTATGACTGATTACTTCTCCAAGTGGATAGAGGCTGAAGCCTTTGCTCAAGTCAGGGAAAAAGAAGTGATATCCTTTATCAAGAGAAATGTTATTACTAGATTTGGTATCCCTTCTGAAATTGTTTGTGATAATGGATCCCAATTTATTGGGAGTAGAACTACTAACTTTTGTGACAGCTGGGGGATTAAGATGATAACATCAACACCAGTCCACCCACAAGCTAATGGTCAGGCAGAATCATCCAACAAGATCATCATCAACAATTTGAAGAAAAAGCTTGGATCCAAGAAAGGAAAGTGGGCAGAAGAACTACCTTATGTACTATGGGCTGATAGGACAACTCCCAAGAATGCCACTGGCCAAACTCCATTTTCCTTGGTATTTGGGGCAGAATCAGTGATCCCTACAGAGATGGTAGTTCCTACTGCAAGAACAAGCATTCGTGATCCTGAAGAAAATGCTGAAAACTTGGTTCAAGATCTGGATACTATAGAAGAACTCAGGGATTTGGCAAGGATAAGGATGGCCAGTTATCAACAAAGGATGGCTGGAGCTTACAACAAAAATGTCAGGATCAGGAAATTCCAAGTTGGTGATATGGTGTTAAGGAAAACATTTCAGAATACCACCAATCCTGCTGATGGAAAGTTGGCACCAAAGTGGGAAGGCCCTTAATTGATTGAAGCTGAGGCAGGAAAGGGGGCATATCGATTGCTAACAATGGAAGGTGATTTGCTACCAAGAGCTTGGAATGCTGTCCACTTAAAGAAATACTTTATGTAACAAGGATTCATGATCCTTACCTGACAAGTATCCTTGAAGGATCCTTACAGGACAGATGATCCTCGTTGTGGTAATATTCTAATCTCAAACTATTTCATTCTTTAGTTATCTTATATAAGGATAAGGATCCTGCATCCTTTATCCTCCTTTCACTTGATTCTGAGTTTTGAAGGTTCAGGTATCCTTAATAAAGGATTGAGTATCAACAGAAGTATCCAGTTATTTGGGCTTGACCCCAGTTTGGGCCTGTCCCCAGTTTCGCCAGTAGCGCACGATGATCCTGGTATAGTTCATGCATGGCAATGGGACCAGTACTCGCTTTAGGGGCTGACAATTTCATTGTACTGGCTATATTCAAGATCCTACGTATAATGGTAGACGTACCATACATTCGTTCCTAAGGTTTCTAGCGTTTTCACGTTAGCTAAGGTTTTGGCATTTTCATGTAACTAAGTTTGGATAGTCGCCAGTGAGGGCCATACTCCAGTTTACACACGATCCTTTGGGCTTGTCCCCAGTTATCCTTTGGGCTTGTCCCCAGTTATCCTTTGGGCTTGTCCCAAGTTATCCTTTGGGCTTGTCCCCAGTATATTGGGCTTGTCCCCATAATTGTTGGGCTTGTCCCCAGTTACTAACTTTTATCTTATATTGGCTTAGTCCCAAGTTGTATCCTATTTCAGGTTTTCGAAGCTAAATGACCAAGGATCCATGATCCTTACCTTCCACTAAGGTTTGTCTTTTGGTTATCCTGATTATAAGTGTTAAAGGATAGGATCCTAACTTGGATTCTCAGGTATGATCCTTAATTACTTTGATTTTATTTATTATTTACATACGTGACCCTTATCCTTTGGCAACTGAACCTATGATCCTTAAATTACACTACTTTTCAGAACTTGTCGACTATAGGATATGTGATCTTTGATCGTATCCTAAACTTTTTGAGGATATTTATTAAATTTTCCCTCTTTGCTTAATAAATTCAGGCAAAATATATATCACAACAATTGAAAAGTAAAGTATTCACAAGGATAACAACACGGGAAATAGTCAAAAAGTTAAGATTTTATTTATTCACAAAACGTTAAACCCTTTAAGGTTGTCAAAATTGCCAACCCACGTTTCTACCAGCAAAACGTGGCCCATCCACATGGGTTGGCAAAGGGTGTCCATTGTTTACGGGTCTTGAGATTGCAGGAAATAGAGGCAGAAGGATAACGAGTGGCTTCATCCCCCAAACAGAGGATCCATCCACCACCCATTATCCTACCTATTGTCCAAGGATCCATGATCCTTCACCCTAGAAACTATTGTCTAAAGTTATTACAACCCGAGATTGTTTCAAAACACCTTAACCAAAATAAAACTACCAAATTCTAAAAAATGGGCTCTGGCTACGTCTAGAAATGTCCTTCATCGCCCATTCCTGCAGCCAACACCTTTGCTGCATCACCACCAGCATCATCAGCATCAGCATGATCCTTTCCACTTCCACTCGCCTCAATTGCTAAGACCTCTTCTTCATCGTCCAGCTCAGCCAATCTAGCCTTCCAGCCCTCTACGTCCCAGCTGCTCTTGTCAAAGTCAGGATCCAGAGCTTCTTGGGCCATCTGCAACTGGGTTTTGTACATAGCAATGGCAGCGGAGACTTTGGCATCATTGGTGATTTCAGCCTTCTCTTGGTCAGCAGTGATGTGAGCCAGGACGAGTTCCCTCTTTACCAGATTGACATCATTTTCGAGGGAGGCAATCTTCTGATCCTTGGCTAGCATGATCTTCTGGAGGTCCAAACACTTTTGCTCAACCTCTTCAACACTGCCTACGTAGTCCTCGATTTCAGCAAATTTCTGCAAAAAGACAATGTGAAGTTTAAGATCACATGATCCTCAAGTGGGCAGGATAACTAAGCTAAGTCAGTGATCCTTACTTCAGCGAAGTACTCAAGGAACTGGTGGCGGATTAGAGGCAGGCCTTCTAGATTGTCAGCCTCTGAGGCTTTCCTCTTCTTTCCCTAGGAAGTAGTAGCCTTGGGGATGGCAGTACTTGGGCTAGCAGCAGCCTTTTTCTTCCCAGACCTGGGACCAACAGTGGTGAGATCGGTGACACTGAAACGGGTAGCAGGCTTCGATGATTTTCCAGCGCCTACACATCCAAAACAGATAAGTATCCTCATTTCATTTTAATTTAAACATTTAATTATGCACAAAATGGGATACTTACTTGACATTGTGACAGAACCTGAGGATACCTCTTGAGAATCCTGGGTATTTGCTTTAAATGATCTTATTTCAGGATCAAGACTCCGAAAAACAGCAAGCCTTTCCTTCGTTGCAGGTGTTGTGATAAGGTGTGCGACAGTAATAGCTGTAAAATAGAAACAAAAGGATGTTAGTGATCCTCAGCAGAAACAAGGTCATCTTGTGATCCTTCTCAGGATCCTCTATCCTACCATGGGTGGTCCATTTCCTAGGCAGATCCTTTCCATCAGGGATAGAATCCCTTCTGACAAAGAAGAATCGACGTTTCCAGTTGGTGTCATTCTTAGTGGCTTTGAAGATGGGGTGTTCTTCACCAGGTTTATGTTTAAATAGATATCGATGGGATCCATGGCTAACAAGGTCGTACATCTCTGCTAACTCTGACATTCCCAGATTAATTCCTTCACGTTCAATGATTCTTTCAAGGGTATACAAGACCCTCCAGATCATTGGCATTGCTTGGATGTAGGAGATGCCGGTGAGAGAGAAGAAAGATTGTGTGAAATCAGGAAAAGGATACGAGTATCCTATTGTAAATGGGGTGACCGGAAAAGCTACCCAGGTTTCAGAAACATAGTCGCTCGATGGGATCAAAAGTTTTGAAAACGGTGTTCGCTGGGAAACAATGACGGATTATGTCTATATGTGGATCGGTAAAGCAGCATCTTTCTTTCGCAGAGTCTTTGATGATCCCTTGGGTCTTCAAGGGACTGTCCTTTTTATGATCCTTAACCGGTGAAGACCTCAGCATCATCTTGGCCGTGAAGATGGTGGAAAACAAGAAACATAATTGAGAAGATGAAGAGAGAAAGGAAAGAGAAATACCTGATCAAATCTTCGAATGAGGATTTAAAGGAGGAAACGCACGAATTTAAATGCTCTCTAACCCTTATCTCTAACTTCAATATATAATGATGATCTTGCAGGATAGTCACTTCAGTGACGTCAGGATGGTAACGGCTAGTCAGAAATTAACGGCTATATATCCGTTGGTTTGTTACGGATAAGAACGAGAAAATATAACTCGTTTATTTACACATTACTCCTTATATTTTGGGGGCAATTGTTAGGGGAGGATTTTTGGATGATCAGTGATCCTCATTTACTGTTGGGCTTAGTGATCCTCACTTCTGTCTGAATTAGTGATCCTCAGAAAGTATTGTAGGATCAGGATCATGGATCATCATAAGGATCCTTATACTAATGATTGTCTGCTTTGAATATGATGTTGTTTTGCAGGAGTACGAGCTTGGACTTGGTCTTGGCGATATTCCTGGAGTATATTCCTTATTTATTCCGCATGTGCTTGACCAATATGGATGTTATGGAGTTCGTGGGAGACTTGCATGAAATGCGGAAAGTTAGTTAGCTTAGATATTTTCCATTTTTAAAAGGGGATAGCGAGCTAAATTAGAACACTTGGCTATTTTTAGCTTAACACACACACTCGTAACTGCTCTCATCAGCTCTTGACAATTCACTTGGCGATTACACACTTTTTGCACATTACACTATAGTGATCCTTGTAACTAGCTCGCTATCATCCAAAGTTGTAATAACTTGTTAGTTTAATTTGAATTGGTGATCGGTAGTTTCCATCACCCGAGGTTTTTTATGCCGGAGATCAACTCTTGATCAAGGGCTTTTTCCTCGTATAAATCTTTATGTCACTTGTTCATTTCATTTCTGAGTGATCCTTAGCATTGTTCATTAATTTAAGCATCACACCTCACAACAGAAAGTTTGGTTGCATTATCTTAGCTTGATTTTTGACCAAAACATATGTCCCATGTGTTCAACATATTTGAAGACTTAGGAATGCAAACATAGCCCTACTTTAGTTTTTCTGAGGATAAAACCTAAATATCCTGGGGATGAACCCTTAATATCCTGGGGATAAACCCTCAACATCCTGGGGATAAACCCTTAATATCCTGGGGATAAACCCTGATTTTCTTGCGCTACAGGCGGGAGTGTATAAACTCCAAGACTTAGAAAGGTGAAAACCTTTAAACCTTAGAGAGTATGAAAATACCCTTTCGTGAGAGAGGGTGATCAATCCTCATATACCTTGAGGATCCAGGATATAGCCAATAGTAACGAAATTGTCAACCACTTTTACATGAACTGGTCCCGCTACCTTGAACTATCTCTGGATAACTTGCGCTCCAGGCGGGGTGTTTAAACCCAATTCGTAAGAAAGGTGAATACCTTTAAACCTGTGAAGGGATCAGTATCCCTTAAACGTGAGAGAGGGGGGGCTAATCCTCTAATCTTTCAAAATATCCCGAGTGTGTATCCTGGAGCTATATCCTAAAGCATATACTGCAAAACAACTGTAAACTAAGGTGGGTGTTAGCCTGGCTAACACCCCTCCGATGCTTAAGTCAGTATTGAGTTCAAAAGAATAAGTAATATCTAATATATTAAAAGAGGTAGAATTCATACCATCCCGAGTTAGAAATTAAATTCTAAACTCACTTGAAATAGAGCTTTAAGTGTATAGCATTCCAGGATCTTGGTAGCATATCCCCTTCCATATTCTTGAGTCGGTATGTTCCTTTCCCAGATTCTGATTCAACCTCATAGGGTCCTTCCTGTTAGGGATGGATTTTCCAAACCTAAGGAACACGGATCCTCAAGTGCAGCCAGGATCACGGATCCTCAATTCTGTTTGAATTAAGGATCCTCAGAAGACATTGCAGGTTTAAGGATGCAGGATCCTCATTGTTATCCTTACACTAACGGTTGTTTCCACTATGTTTGAACTTGATTTGCAGGAGTATACGAGTAGAACTTGGTCTTGCCGATATTCTTGGGGAATATGCTCCAATATTCTGCACGTGCATAGCTTGAATGACCGTTATGGAAGTCGTGGGTAGCTAGCACAATTTGCGGGATGTTTGTTATTTAGTTTATTTCTATTTTTAAAGGGATAACAAGTTTGATAGTTAGAACAATTGGCAACATACACACACTCGAAAGCTCTCTGCAACATTTTGGCGATTACACACATATTGCACACTAGTGATCCTTGTAACAAGTTTGTTATCATCCCGATTTGTAACCTTTACTTGTTTAATATAGTTGGTGATCGGTAGTTTCCATCACCCGAGGTTTTTTGTGCCGGAGATCATACATTGATCAAGGGCTTTTTCGTCGTATAAATCCTTGTGTCACTTATTCATTTCATTCGAAGTTTGTTCATACATTTGCTATTCAATTCAAGCATCACACCTCACAAAATAAGATTTGGTTGCATTATCCTAGTCTGATTTTTGACCAAAACAGTTTGGCGCCCACCGTGGGGCAATTGGTGCTTCATCTCTGAGAAATTTTGTTCATTGCGATCGTTTCGGTTTATCACCTTCAATCAGATGGCTTCTTCAGCAAAGAACACTTCAAGTTCCATGCCGGCAGTCACTTCTTCACATGGTATTCTACCTTTGCCTCCACCACCTTTTGGATCCCAGAAGAATGCGGAAAATGCTGCGAAGAAACAAAGCCCCGTTTTCTCAAAACCACCAACTTCTGCTGTTTCTTCTAGGCCTTCTAACAGTGATCTTTATTCTTTGATTTTGCAGATGAGGGATTACATGCAGCAGCATGACAAAACCAATGATAGGATCCTTCGAGAAATTGATGATTGTTGTGGGTGGAATTTTCTAACCTATATCCCGAAATTATATCCTGACTTTATATGTCTATTTTCACTGCTAGGATACTGGACCAGGATATTGGTAACATCCTGCGAGGGTATCCTGCATGCTGTTACCAATTTGCTTTGGCTGCAAGGTACAAACGGTCATGAGGCTTGGTCTCCCTGAAGAATAGGTCAAGGTGGTTACAAGAAAGACGTTGGAAGCTTGGAGAAGGGGTTTACAACGGTCAAAAGGGAATATTCGCAGGATCCTGGAATTTTAGTATAATATCCCGGATTTTTAGCATAATTGGTTAATTCTTGTAACTATATAAAGGGGATGCCAGATCCATAGGACATACACTTCGAGTTCACCTACTCATTCACTCTCTTTTCTAGCAGTAATCACGCACTAACACTCATCACCTACAATCATTGTACCACTTAGTAGCGATCTGAGCATTATCCTGCATTGTATCCTGGTTATTCAAGCAATAAGAAGAACAAGGCAGCCGACGATTGTCAGCTCCTGAGGTTGTATGCCGGAGATCTAGATTGATCAAGGGCTTTCCTCGTACATCACGTGTCAACCTTTACATTTTTGCTCATTGTTTGATTATAGATATAGCTCGATATCCTGAGCCGTATCCTGATAACTGATTTTGCAAACTAACAAACCAACATATTTTTCACAAAGTATTACTAGCACACTACCTCACAAAACTAATTTGATCACTTAATTGCTTAGGTAATTTTTGACCAAAATAATTTGGCGCCCACCGTGGGGCAAGTGGTGTTATTTTTAATCAATACTTTGTTAAAATCATTACTCGGTTTTCTGTTTTCGAAATTCTTTTCAAAGCTATTTCTAATGGCTTCTCAATCGAATTTGAACTCTTCTTCCATGTCTGTTTCAACCTCTACTGCTGCTGGTTCATTACCTCCTCCACCTTCACAAGTTCAAACTTTTCAGAGGAGAAATGAAAGCCACACACCGAGAGAAATTCCTGCTGCTCGGAATGTTTCTAGATCCAAAAATTCAGGGAGAACCCATATCCTTGCTTCTAATGACGAAATTATGTCTTTGTTTGGTAGTATACAGGAACAAATGAAGAGGCAGTAAGAAACTAACTAGACGATCATGAAGGATATACAACTCTTGAAGTCAAACTCCAGGAAACCTGTGGAGGATACAACTACTCCTCTACAGCCCAGGATGCTGAACTTTAGTTCAGCAATATTTACCGAGGATAATCAAGGCAACATGATACCGAGTCAGTCCCGGAGCAACATGCTGGAGATACCATCATCCGCCAGGATATCGACCCAGAGGGATCCAGGATATGGCCCATGATATGGTCCAGGATATGGCAAAAGTCAACAGGCTGGTAACATGTTTGCCAATATCAGTATCCCTGCTACTAATAATTCTGATTCTTTGCAGGATATAGGTGTAACACCAGCATTGACCAGGGAACTTCAGAAATTGAAGGGTATGATATCAAGTGTTCCTAGAGTAGTGCAACCTATACCAGAAGTATCCCAGGATAGTCACAGGATATCCCGATTTGCTCATCCAATTTGTGATGCTGAAATTCCAAAAAGATTCCAGACTCCCAGCATGAAGTTGTATGATGGGACGACAGATCCTGAGGAGCATATTGCCCAGTGTAGGGAAATGATGGAAATAAATCCAATCCCACCAGAACTTAAGGAAGCATGCTTATAAAAAGGCTTCGGTTCAACTTTAACAGGATCGGCCTTAAAATGGCTTTTAAATGTTCCACCTTAATCTATTACATCATTTTCTCATTTAGTTAATTTGTTTATCAGTCAATTTTCTTGTAGCAGGAGCTTTGAGAAACTAACAAGTGATCTTTACAGGATAACACAAGGATCACAAGAATCCCTAAGGGATTATGTTAACAAATTTAGTAGAGAATCCCTGGATATCCCGAATCTTGATGTTGCTACGGCAGTACAAGCGTTCAAAATGGGGTTACGGAAGGATTGTCAATTTTATCAGGATCTTGTAATGAATCCTTGCAGGAATTTAGATGAAGCTCGGAATAGGGCTTTGAGATACATAAGGCTTGAAGATGACAAGAAAATGCATGAGAGGATGAACACGTCTTCAACATATGAATGGACAAATAGGAAGTCAGAATCTTCCTACAAACAGTATCGTTCAAAGCCATATACTAAGAACGATAATAAGAGAGTGAATGTTGTTGAAGATGAGGACGATGAAGAATATCCTGAAATCTCAGAGTATTGTTTTTCTGTAAATGTTCCTGAGTTAATGCATGCTATGCAGGGACTGGGGGACAAAGCTAGGTGGCCAAAAAAGAATCCAAGGAATACAGATTGGAAGGATAAATCTAAATGATGTGCCTTCCATGAAGACTTTGGGCATATGACAGACGATTGCATAGCCTTGAGAAAGGAGATAAGCTACTTGCTGAGCAAATGATACTTGAAAGAAGAAAGCTCAGGATACTGACCAGGATCCTGAGAGAGCTGCATCTCCACCACCAGATGCCAAGATAATTAACTTTATCTCCGGGGGATCTGACATATGTGGAACTTCTTACTCTACAGCTAAGAGGCATGCTAGGAAGGCTAAGGAGGAAATAGGAGATAAGCCCACAAGGATGACCATGCTTATGGATGATAAAGTCATTACTTGGTAAAGGGTCATGAAGGTTAGCAGTATCCTGTCTATTATGTTAGTAAAAGTTTACTAGATGCTGAGACTAGATATTCACACTTAGAAAAATTAATATTAGCTTTAGTTATGGCATCGACTAAACTTAGACATTACTTTGAAACACATAGAATTCCTATTAAATCTAATTATCCTATTAAAAATGTGCTTAGGAAACCTCAAATGCCTGGTAGGGTGGCTAAGTGGTCTGTTAAATTAAGTGCTTATGTCTTAATTTACGAACCTAGAAATGCTATAAAGTCTCAGGCTCTAGCGGACTTTGTGGCTGATTTTAGTAATGATTTACAAGAAGAAGCCGACCTAGAAGTGCAACAGCTAGGTGCAAACTCAGATATTTGGACACTATATACTGATGGTGCATCTAATGTTAGAGGAGTAGGATTGGGTATACTACTAAAATCGCCACAGGGGGACATATTACCCCAGGTTATTAGATGTGAATTTCCTGCCACTAATAATGAAGCAGAATATGAGGCTTTGATTGCAGGATTAGAATTGGCTAAAAACATGAATGTTAAGAGTTTGCAAGTATATGCTGATTACTAATCATTTTAATGGGTCCTATGCAGTCAAAGGTGAGAAGTTATTGAATATCTCAATATTCTCAAAAAATTAGCAAGATATTTCGATGTTTTTACACTTGAACAAGTACCAAGAGAAGATAATGCTGAAGCAGATGCCTTGGTAAACCTAGGATCATCAGTCAGGATACCTGAGGGAACCCGAATACCAATAGTTCACATCCTATATCCTGCCGTGGATCTCTTCAAGGCTCAGGATAAGGAGGTAACCAACATTCAGGATCCTGGTCATGATCCTGATGAGAATGTTGAATCCTGGACGGCTCCTAACACGAAATATCTCAAGGAAAGACACATCCCTAAGGATGAAAACCCTAAGGCGTTTAGAATGAAGGTATCTCGATTCACCATTATAAATAATGTTTTGTACAAGAAATCTCTTGCAGGACCATACCTGAGATGCTTGGAAGATCCTGAAGCTAAAAAAGTGCTTCAGGATATACATGAAGGGGATTGCGGTAACCACACTGGGGGCAGGTCGTTATTCTCAAAAAGTATTAAGAACAGGATACTATTGGCCGACGATGAAGAAAGATGCTGCAGAATATGCTCGAAGATGTGATGCATGTCAAAGGCACAGTAACATATTACATCAACCAGCTGAACCGTTGTATCCTATAGCTTCCCCTTGGCCATTCATGAAGTGGGGAATGGACATAGTGGAAAGTTTCCGAAAGCTCCAGGAGGAAAAGTCTTTATGCTGGCAATGACTGACTATTTTTCTAAATGGGTTGAAGCTGAAGCATTTGTCCAAGTTAGAGACCAAGAAGTAGTATCCTTCATAAAGAAGAATATCCTGACCAGGTTTGGAGTACCAGCCGAGATAATCTGTGACAATGGTTCTCAGTTCATAAGTAAGAGGACTACTGACTTTTGCAAGAGTTGGGGAATCAAAATGATCACATCTACTCCGGTACATCCTCAAGCAAATGGACAAGCAGAATCCTCAAACAAGATAATTGTCAACAATTTGAAGAAAAGGCTTGGAGCTAAGAAGGGAAAATGGGCAGAAGAATTACACTTTGTTTTATGGGCTGAAAGGACGGCGGTGAAAAGTGCAACTGGCCAAACCCCTTTTTCCTTGGTATTTGGAGCAGAAGTGGTGATCCCGACAGAAATGGTAATACCTACAGCAAGATCCAACCTCCAGGATCCTGAGCAGAATCCTGAAGTCCTATGCCAGGAATTGGATACTATTGATGAGACAAGAGACGCAGCAAGGCTAAGAATGGCAGCATATCAACAGAGGATATCTAAAGCATATAACAAGAATATAAGGACTAGAAGGTTCCAGGTTGGAGATTGGGTATTGAGAAAGGCTTTTCAGAATACTACTAATCCTGCTGATGGAAAGTTGGCTCCGAAATGGGAAGGACCCTATGAGATTGAACCGGAATCCGAAAAAGGAGCATACCGACTCAAGAATATGGAGGGGGATATGCTACCAAGATCCTGGAATGCTATACACCTTAAAGCTTACTTCAAGTGAGTTTAGAATTTAATTTCTAACTCAGGATGGTATGAATTCTATCTCTCTTAAATTCATCTAATTTTATTTACTCTTCTTGAACCCAATACTGACTTAAGCATCGGAGGGGTGTTAGCCAAGCTAACACCCACCTTAGTTTAAAGGTGTTTGGCAGAATATGCTTCGGGATATAGCTCCAGGATACACACTCAAGATACTTCGAAAGATTAGAGGATTGGCCCCCTCTCTCACGTTTAAGGGATCCTGATCCCTTCAAAGGTTTAAAGGTATTCACCTTTCTCACGAATTGGGTTTAAACACCCCGCCTGGAGCGCAAGTTGTCCAGGGATAGTTCAAGGTGGCGGGACCAGTTCATGTAAAAGTGGCTGACAATTTCGTTACTGTTGGCTATACCCTGGATCCTCAAGGTATATGAGGATTGATCACCCTCTCTCACGAAAGGGTATTTTCATACTCTCTAAGGTTTAAAGGTTTTCACATTTATAAGTCTTGGGGTTTATACACTCTCGCCTGTAGCGCACGAAAATTTGGGATTTTCCCCAGAATACTTAAGGGTTTATCCCCAGAATATTATGGATCTATCTCCAGGATACTAAGGGTTTATCCCCAGAATAATAAGGGTTTATCCCCAGTGAAACTAAACTTTTTGACAAGTTCCAAAGAAATGATGAACTACGATTGTGTTTACACACGTTCTTCTGTTGGTGAAAAGTTACGGAGTTTAATCACTAAGTGAAGAGATACTCAAGTGTGTCATATATTGATGCAATATCCTGCACAGACAGGGGACATCCGTGATGGAACATGACGTATGCTGATACTATATCCTACTAGGGACATTTATGCTGGAGCAAGAAGGAAACCTATGCCAACATTATATCCCAATGGGGACATTGTCAATGGTCCAAAGGTCTATTACAAAGTGTTTGCCTAAATCTCTCTGGTATGGATTCTTGTTTAAATTTGCTCTAAGTATAAGACCCCTTATCTAAAAAAAAAACGGAACTTGTTAACTGTGGGAGTTTGTGTTATACCAAATTTTTATATTCGCTAAGTGTTTTTCAAGTTATAAAAGAAAAATATTTTTAAGGATTTTTGCAAATAACACATAATATAAAAACAATAAGATGCAAGAACAACACAAAGATAATGTCAAAAGTTAGATTTATATTAACGATTCAAAAGGTTGCACCCTTGGTTTTGTTTTAAACCAAAACCCATCCACCAAGGGTACAACAAAGTCTAAAGCATATTAAAGATAACAGTCGAAGGCTTCGTCTTGAAACTCAAAATTCTTCCACCTTCAACTGTTATAATATTCACATCAACGACCAAGGGCTTTGTCCAGAAACTCAGGATCCCTCCACCCTTGGTCATCATATTGTACTAATGTCTAAAGTGCAGGAAAGTAAATCGTTCAACATGCAAGAAAAAGAAAAGTGTTCAGCAACCAACAACCATTGAACTTAAAAAAGCGGGCTTCGGCGTAGGCATAAATATCCATCATCGTTCACTTTGCCACCCGCTCACGGGGTAGCACCAGCTCCACCATCACCAGCTTCTTCCGCTGTCTCACCCGCCTTGGAAGATTTGCCAATCTCCGGCTTGGCAGGATACGTCACAGGACTGCAACCAAGATCCTTCAGTTTCTTCTCCCAGACATCAACGGTCCAAGTTGGGCATTTAAAGCCCGCTATCCTGGCTTCAAAAGCCATCTTAAGCCTGGCCTGAAGGAGGGAAACTACGACGGGACCCTTGAGGCCATCCTTGAATGAAGCCATATCTTGCTTATGTTGGACCTCGGCGACAACCAGCTCGATCTCAGCATTTTGAGTGGCCTTCTTCACTGCAGCTTCGGCATCCAGAGTCACCTGTTTTAACTTATCTTGATAATGTTGTGACCTGGCTGCGATGATCTTCCCCTGATCCACGATAGTGATCTTAGCTTTCTTCAACTTGGCCTCCAAGATCTTCACTGTTTCACAAGCTTCGGTATAGAGATGCGTCAGACGCTCAAGACCCTACAAAACAGAACTCGGGTATTGTTAATATAATCTAACCAGGGTATCGATTCAGCATATGTGTGCAGGATGTAGGATAAGGACATTTACCTGGTTAAGGAAAGAAGTCGTGAAATGGCTAGATTCCATGAAACCAAGGTTCTCATAGGAAAAGACTTCAGCGATGACAAGAGAATCAGATTCTTTCCTCTTACGGGAACTAGAAGCACGAAGCTTCGCTGGTGAGGAAGGCTTGGGCATGGCTGCAGGTTTAGAACTAGTTGAAGGCTTGGATGCTATGGAAGGGTTGGAGCTAGGCTCTTTCTTTACTGGAACGGTTGCCGGGAAACTGTCAAGCCCTTCCAGATCGAAAATTGGAACAAGTTTGCTGGAATCTACATAAAAGGGAAGTAATTTCAATTTTTATATGTTAATACATCAACTAACCAAACATGTGCAGAAATGCATTTAGAACATACATCCTTACCCGACGTATTGGAGGATGAATGCCGACTTGAACTTAAGTGACTAAGCCAAAAAACAAACCCACTCAGCTGAAGAAAAATCTGACCGGATGTTCCAATCAAATGGCCGGATGACGTACCATCAGGGAAGGCTCCAGAGGCACGTAGAGCGGCCATGTCGGCATTATCAAAATTGCAAACCTCTTTCTCGGGCTTGCCAAGCAGATTGTGTGACATGAAGGTTGGCTTGGATTCGCCGGAGCATGAACGAGTGCGTTTTGCCATGAGATCGGTGACGACGGAAAAGATGCACAAGGAAAGAACAGAGAGAGGGAATACTTGAATGGTCCGGCACAATGTGATAATTAACAAGAAGAAAGTAGAAGATATAGGGCGAAGATAGCTAACTATGAGAAATACTAGCCTTGAAAGCTGCATCAGGTCACATCACATCTCTATAACGTCGGAAAAATACATATGTTAAGATCAAAGGATCCCAACAGCTATATTTTTGGGGACAATTGTTGTGGGTGGAATTTTCTAACCTATATCCCGAAATTATATCCTGACTTTATATGTCTATTTTCGCTGCCAGGATACTGGACCAGGATATTGGTAACATCCTGCGAGGGTATCCTGTGTGCTGTTAACAATTTGCTTTGGCTGCAAGGTACAAACGGTCATGAGGCTTGGTCTCCCTGAAGAATAGGTCAAGGTGGTTACAAGAAAGACGTTGGAAGCTTGGAGAAGGGGTTTACAACGGTCAAAAGGGAATATTCGCAGGATCCCAGAATTTTAGTATAATATCCCGGATTTTTAGCATAATTGGTTAATTCTTGTAACTATATAAAGGGGATGCCAGATCCATAGGACATACACTTCGAGTTCACCTACTCATTCACTCTCTTTTCTAGCAGTAATCACGCACTAACACTCATCACCTACAATCATTGTACCACTTAGTAGCGATCTGAGCATTATCCTGCACTGTATCCTGGTTATTCAAGCAATAAGAAGAACAAGGCAGCCGACAATTGTCAGTTCCCGAGGTTTTATGCCGGATATCTAGATTGATCAAGGGCTTTCCTTGTACATCACGTGTCAACCTTTACATTTTTGCTCATTGTTTGATTATAGATACAACTCGATATCCTGAGCCGTATCCTGATAACTGTTTTTGCAAACTAACAAACCAACATATTTTTCACAAAGTATTACTAGCACACTACCTCACAAAACTAATTTGATCACTTAATTTCTTAGGTAATTTTTGACCAAAACAATGATATCAAGAAATTGAAGAGACCAGCGGAGGATCACTCTCCATTGGTGCCTAGATCACAGGATTTCGACACTCCAGCCATAACTGCCCAGCAATCTGCAGTTCTAGATATCCAGCACCAGGGTGGATCATTGGGAATGCGTTATGGATCAACAGCAATGACTCAGGCTCTAGGATCCTACTTCCAGCCTTCAGGATCCTCTTTTCAGCCTTTAGGATCCTCCTTCCAGCATCAGGGATCCTTCACTAGCTCAGGAGGATACATGGGGATGCAGATGGTTCAAGGATCCTCTTCTCAGCATCCGGGATCCTAATTTCAGGTTCAAGGATCCTCGTCTCAGGGTCAAGGATCCTCATCTCAGGTTCACAGATCCATGGATTATCCTCCAAGACCCCCAACTTCGATGCCTCAGGGATCCATCATCTTTCAGGATCAGGGATCCTTAAGAAGTGCAGAACCCAGAAGTTCAGAAGTTCATTTGGGAGACTTCATACCAATGCAGACCATTGCTTCTTCTGGTCCCTCGGTTATACCAGAATCCCGTCAATATGGATTCACATCTGGAATTCCAAACTTGAATCCTTCAGGAGGTAACACTTTGAATAATTTTTATAATGCTAACCATGGCTCAGTGCAGGATACAAGTATCAACCAAGCTATGGCTAGGGAATTACAAAAACTGAAGGATATGATATCTAGCGTTCCAGGAGTGGTTAAGCCCATTCCTGAAATTCCAGATGGAAGCCACAAGATATCTTGTTTTGCACCACCTATTTGTGATGCATAAATTCCAAAGAGGTTTCAAATACCAACCATGAAGCTATATGATGGTTCAACGGATCCAGAAGAGCATGTAGCACAGTACAGAGAAAGGATGGAGATCAATCCAATTCCTGAGAGGTTAAAAGAAGCATGTCTATGCAAGGGTTTCGGATCCACACTGACAGGATCAACTCTTAAATGGCTGCTAAGTCTTCTCCCTTCTCTATTACTTCATTTGCTAATCTAGTTAATCTGTTTAATAGTCAATTCTCATGTAGCAGAAAATTTGAACGTTTAACTAGTGATCTATATAGGGTAACACAAGGTTAAAATGAATCACTTAGAGATTATATCACTAAGTTCAGTAAAGAATCCTTAGATATTCCTAATTTGGATATTGCTACGGCTGTGGAAGCCATTAAAATGGGTTTACTTAGGGATTCATTGTTCTATGATGATCTTGTCATGACCCCCTGCAGGAACCTTGATGAAGTGAGAACCAGGGCCCTTAGATTCATCCGACTATAGGATGATAAAAGGATCCAAGAAACACTGGTAGGATCCTCGAAGCAGGAAAAACAAGGATCCTACTTCAGGAACAACAAGTCCAAGTCTTACAACAAGTCTGATAATCAGAACGTGCATGCAGTAGAACAGGAAGAGGATGATGAGGATTATCCTCCAATTTCTGAATATTGTTTTTCTGTTGATAACAATGAACTAGTCCTTGCAATGCAGAACCTAGGTGAAAAAGCAAGATGGCCCAGAAAAAGTGATAAGCCAGCTGTAACAAAAGACAAATCCAAATGGTGTGCATATCATGAAGATTTCGGTCATCTCACTGAAGAATGTATTGCACTGAGAAAAGAGATTGGTTACCTATTAAGCAAAGGACACTTGAAGGAGCTGTTGGGAAGAAAAAAGTCAAGGATCCAGGATCCTGAAAAAGTTCCAGAAAGAGCTCCTGCTCCTCCTGCTGATGCACAAATTATTAACTTCATATCCGGAGGATCAGACATATGTGGCACTTCCTTTTCAGCAGCCAAGAGGCATGCCAAGGAGACCAAGATGGATAATGGGGATAGACCCATCCGAACCTCTACTTTCACACAGGAAAAAGTTATAACCTTTGATGAGGATGATCGTGTTGATGTTCAGGATCCTCATCATGATGGTCTTGTTATTACTTTGTTTATATCTAATCTTTTTGTTCGCAGGATCCTGATAGATGGAGGAAGCTCAGTAAACATCATTCAACTTAATGTCCTTAAGAAGATGAACATCCCTGAATCGGATATTGTCCCAAGATCCTCAGTTCTTGTGGGATTCAGTGGAGAAACCAAGAACACATTAGGGGACATTAAACTTCCCATTTACATAGAGGGACTTCATTCCTATCAAAAATTTCGTGTTATAAATTGCTTATCCTGTTGCAATGTTATCCTTGGCAGGCCATGGATACATGACATGAAGGCAGTCCCATCTACATATCAACAATGTGTAAAGCTTCCTAGTCCATGGGGGTGGTGAAGATTGAGGGTGACCAACAAGAAGCAAAGAATTGCTATACTTCATCGATGAAGCCAGCCTTAAGGCCCAGGGAGCAATAGCAATTAAAGCATCCTCCAAGAGATGTCCTGGGGGTAAGAGAACAAGATGTGAAAGATATCCTTATGGATCCTCAGGATCCTGAATCCAAGATCTTCATAGGATCAGGGATCCTTAATAACATTGAACAGGATCTAGTATCCTTCATCAAGAAGAGAAAAACTACCTTTGCCTGGAAGCATGAAGACATGACAGGTATCTCTAAAGATATAATTACTCATAAGCTTGGCATTGACAGGTCATTCAAGCCCATACATCAAAAAAGGAGAAAGTTTGCACCTGAGAGGAACGCCATTATCCAGGAGGAGGTAGATAAGCTACTCCGAGCAGGTATGATAAGAGAGGTCAAGTATCCAAGGTGGTTAGCCAATGTGGTTGTTGTTCAAAAGAAAAATGGAAAGTGGAGGGTAGGTGTCGATTTTACTGATTTAAACAAGGCATGTCCCAAGGATCCTTTCCCATTACCCCACATTGACTCCATGGTGGATGCTACCGCGGGTCATGAGTTGTTGACTTTTATGGATGCTTCATCTGGATTTCAGCAAATTCAGATGGAACCATCTGATCAAGAGGATACAGCCTTTATGACCCCAACTGGTATATATTGTTATATTGTTATGCCATTTGGACTAAGAAATGCAGGTGCTACTTATCAAAGGCTAGTCAATATGATGTTTAAGGAACAAATTGGACACACTATGGAAGTCTATATAGATGACATGGTGGTTAAGTCCAAGAAAGCTGAGGATTGTGACAACTGTGTTCTGTAATCGATGTACAATGTAAAACAATGTTAATTATCAATAAAACAATGTGCTTTGGTGTTATTATATGTGCTTTGGTGTTATTATATGTGTTTTGGTGTTATTATGTGTGTATGTTTGAGGATTTTTCAATTTGATTTGATTCTGATTTCAAGCTTTAAATTGCTTTCTGGAAGGTTATACGCAAACTGGTGCGTAAACGCAGTTACTTTAACGTGACAAACACTCCAGAATAGTGAAATAGTCTTAACATACCTTAAATAACCTCCACGTAACTTAGAAATAAGTTTTGGATGGTTTGGTGTGTTGAAATAAAGTTTGTTCGATCGCAGGGACTATTTGTGTCAAACTGCGAAACTATACCGATTTGTATAGTGATAAACATTCCGGAACTTGATCATAAGTTAAACATACCCTAAATATCCTTTACATAGCTAAGAAATAGGCTTTGAGGGGTTCGGTATGCTAAAATAAACTTATTTGATCAATAGGGACTAAAAGCGTCAAAAAGTGCACAAGTTTGCATTTTCGCGCATATCTTTCGTTCTGAATATATCCGGACATCCAAAAATTTATGTAAGCATTAAAATATTTTATTTTTAGTGTTTGGCATGATAAAATTCCATTCGTCGCTTAATTTGGATCGTTTTTGCGTTTGTTACGACTTCCGTCGTAATTAAGCGAATAACGCGATCGTACGACCAAATGAACCGACATCCGACATATTTTTGAACATGTTTCATGTCCCCTATGTTTAGGCATCATTTTAAGGCCTTAAAGTTTGCTTAACGGGCCTTAGATGTGTTGAAATGGGGCTTAAAACACTGCAGGGACTGAAACTGCAACATTGCAAAGTTATTGCTGAACTATACAGCCCAGGCGGGCCGCGTAGGCTGCTATTGGGACTTACACGGGCCGCGAAGATCCCCCAGATCTGCACAGAATCAAATTTCCAGCTGTTAACAGCTGTTGCACCTAATTTCTCCACTTGCACATGGTATTTTATGAAACTATGGGCCATTTTTAAGTGCCCATGGTTTTACAAAACCATGGGTGCAAGTGTACGGATGAGATCGAAGCTCGGTTTTTGACGAACGATCTTAACGGTTGCAAGAATTCTAGAAATACCCACCATTTCATTGTTACAAAACCCACATTTGATCTGATTTTGGACCTCTAAGTTGGAGTATACACTTCATACCTGAGGGTAAATCGGATCAAAACTTGCGTGGACCTTTTGTAAGTTATCTTTCGTTCTTTTTATGCGTTTTTAGCTTAAAAGTCAAACTACGTTCGACTTTCTGCATTGACCAGCTTATGGTCAATACGAAGTTCGTTTGAACTTCATAACGTGAGCGTAATCACGATGGTTATAGTCCCTAGTGACTATACCTACTGATTACCACGTTATCTAGGCTTAGTGACGAGTCGTAGTTTCGGCCAAAATGCGTATTCTCCCGTATTTTGTAACCAAACTACTCTTAGATATCAAAACTGTTTGTTTTGATACCAAACCTGTTTTCTAAATTCGTTAAACATGTTTTAACATGTTTAACTCGTCACTTTTTAGATTAGTGCTTGTGCAGAGTCGTAAGTCAAGTGGACCAAACACCCGCTTAGACTTTCGAACACGACCCGTTTGGTCGATCATTAGGATCCGACTAAACATGGTTAGAGACCATAGTTGCATAGGGAATAACCTTCCGAGGTTATACCTTATGGTCACTTAGGTTTAATTAGTTGTATGATAGGTAGTTTATATGCCTTTGGTAAATGACCAAAATGCCCTTTTTATGCATAATTGGTAAATAAGCATATGTAACATAAACTTTTGTCACGTAACTGATTATGCAACATAATTAAACATGTACAGGCATATAATACTTGTCATAGGACTAGTTAGACGTCTCGAACACGCTTTGCGCGAACGACGCGTTAAAGTAGCGTAAGCTACCTTAATGGGTCGCGATGGGTCGAAAACACTTAGGTTAGGTTCCGTTTGTTAAACCATATCACATGAGTTCCAACACTCATTTGGTTTACAAGACTTCATTCTATCCGATCTTCCGATTTAGGTGTCAATTATTTATGTAGTGATTCGATTACTAGGTGCTGCTTGATTTCTCTGGTTTACTTGAGTTTGTTGAAGTTCTTTTTATTGAGGATACTTTGCACTTCATGTGAGTACATAGTTCCCCTATTTTACTATTTTCAATTGTTTTGGGGTGATTCATATGTACAAAATGATTTCAAGGTTTAAACGATGATTTCAAAAAACGATTGAGATGGTTTATACTAAACTAATAACGATTTCGATAAAGTGAACAAACTTGTTGGTTGTAGTTACATAACGAATGACATTCATTAGCATTGATCAAGTTGACCAGTATTAGGTTATGGTACCATAGGATCTGACAAATCCCGTTATCGACTGCACCCATGGTTATGTGTGGGGGTTGTGGGTAACGACTGAATCTGATGATAGTTAACTTACCCTTTGGTGGTTTGTTAACGCGAGAAGCGAGATAGTCGAGTCACGAAGGTTTGAATGTTATTAGCGAGACGACCATAAATAGTTTTCACAATTAAAACGAGGATGATTTAAACGACTTACACGAGTTAAACGATTTGGAAACAATTTAAACGAGTTAACGATTTTGAAACGATTTGAACAAGTTAAACGAGTTGGGTAAATGATTGGTTTTTGGTTAAGTGATTAGATAGCGGGACAGGTTTAATATGGTGAAAACATGGTAGATACGCCGCTGGTACTTCTTATATATAAGTGTTTTCAACATATTACATACCGTGGCGTTATTTAGTTCACTTGGGTAAACGATTTTGAAACGATGTCACACAACGATGTTTTCTAAAAGATATAAACCATACGAGTTTTATTAACGAGTTTTTACGGGATGTTTTACGAGTTGGTTTACTAAAACAAATGTTTTTGGGGTTAAGAATCATGGCTACGAGATTTTATAAACTATAACCAACTTGATTTAAGTTGATTAAGTTATGTTGCAATACACTTTTCAAAATGAGGTTGGTATTTTTGACTCTTGTAGTCTAATAAAGTACTGCAACATGTAAACTAGCCATGAATCCGACACTCATATAAAACCTATGTACTCGCCAGCATTTCTTTGCTGACTTTGTTTTTACATATGTTTCAGGTGTTGTTGATTGATGTGATTTCTAGGATGCATGCGTCACATAGGATCTGGACGAGGCCTTAGTGACATAATAATAGTGATAGTCGATATGTAACTTGTTTGTTATGTGTTAAGACAATGTTAATGTTTAATATTATCAATAAAACGAAACTCTTTTTGTATATCCATGGTTATGAAACAATAATTATGTTACAACACTCCCCGACGTTTCCGCCATGATTTGTTGTTTTACGTGGTCGGGTGTGACAGAAGAGTTGGTATCAGAGCCAATGGTTATAGGGAATTAGGTTATTAGTAATGCTTTGACCTAGACTATAACTTTCTAGGACCCTAACGCAAGTTTCTTGCGTTTAGATTTTAAAACAAAACCGTCACCTATCCTTAGGTGATAACCACAATGAGAACACAAATTTCGAATCTGCTTCGAAAATTAATCATCCGTTCTAGGATGATTGATTACTAGGTTTCGAACCCTTCCAGTTTGACTCATATTTGGCTTAGTGCCTTCTGAGTTTTCAAAATCTCGTCAAAGTTTGGGCCAAAATAATGTGAACACGTGCAAAATGGAAGAGTGAGTGCCTGTACCCTAAGCTTTCTGTCTAAGGCTAAATTGTTCGTACAAATCCACATAATCGGACCAGTCACTCTTACCTAGGAACTCATGGGGTGAGTGTTCACTTATAGGCGAGCATGTCTTCGCGATACATTATTTTGACCCATTTACTTTGATTAGTCACTGCGTGTCGTTTGTTTGTTCGAGGTAACGAACGAATGATCACCTTCCTTGTGTTTTGTCAATGTTTTCAATACCTCTTTTGTTTATCCAAATATCAACGCGAATGCAAACGCGAATGTGAATCCCGCTCGTGGACGAGCTTTCAATCTGAATGCAAACAAGGCTCGAGCTGACAACCTCGTTGTCAATAGTACCTTTCTTGTTAATGGTACGTTTCTTGTTAACAATCGACCTGCATCTATTCTTTTTTATTTTGGTGCCGTTAGAAGTTTTGTTTCATTGTCTTTTGAGCCTTTGCTTGCGATACCTAGAACTAAACTGAGGAAACCCTTATCTGTCGAAGTTGCTACTGGTAAACCTCTTGTTCTCGATTCTGTTATTCGTGATTGTCAGTTGAACCTTGATGACCATCTTTTTCCTATTGACCTCACACCGATGCAACTTGTGAGTTTTGATATTATCGTTGGGATGGATTGGTTGACTAAACATCATGCTGAGGTGATTTGTTTCGATAAGATTGTTCGTATTCCTTTATCTTCTGGCGATGTTCTGGAAGTTCGTGGCGAGAAACCTTCAGGTGGATTGAAGCTTATGTCGTGTACAAAAGCCCAAAGTTATTTGAGAAAAGGATATGTTGCTTTTCTGGCACATGTCACCGAGGAGAAAGACAAGAGTAAGCGTATTCAAGATATTCCGATTGTATGAGATTATCCAGAGGTGTTCCCTGATGAACGGGCTGGTTTGCCTCCAGTTCGTCAAGTCGAGTTTCATATTGACCTTGTACCCAATGCCAACCCGATTACGAAAGCACCTTATCGTCTTGCACCGTCTGAGATGCAAGAGTTATCGAAACAGCTTCAAGAGTTGTCTGATAAAGGATTCATCCGTCCGAGCTTTTCGCCTTGGGGTGCTCCTGTCCTCTTCGTGAAAAAGAAAGATGGATCTTTTCGAATGTGTATCGATTATCGTGAGCTTAATAAGCTTACCATCAAGAATCGATATCCCATACGTGGAATTGATGATCTCTTCGATCAGCTGTAAGGTGCTTCATGCTTTTCCAAAATCGATCTGCATTCTGGGTATCATCAGCTTCGGGTACTCGAAGAAGATATTCCCAAAACTGCTTTCCGCACGAGATATGGGCACTATGAGTTCACTGTCATGCCTTTTGGTTTGACGAATGCTCCAGCTATCTTCATGGACTTAATGAATAGGGTCTGTAAACCTTATTTAGACAAGTTCATTATCGTGTTCATCGACGATATTCTCATTTATTCGAAGTCTCGAGCCGATCACGAGCAACACCTTCGTTTGACTTTGGAACTCCTGAAGAAGGAACAACTTTTTGCTAAATTCTCCAAATGTGAATTTTGGCTTAAAGAAGTTCAGTTTCTAGGTCATATAGTCAATGAGCAGGGTATTCATGTGGATCCCTCTAAAATTGCTGCTATTAAGGATTGGAATACACCGACGACACCTACAGAGATTCGATATTTTCTTGGTCTTGCTGGATATTATCGACATTTCATTTCGAATTTCTCGAAGATTGCGGTTGCACTCACTGCTTTGACTCAGAAGAATAAGCCTTTTGAGTGGGGACCCAAGCAAGAAGAAGCATTCCAAACGCTAAAACAAAAGTTATGTAATGCTCTTGTTCTATCTTTGCCCGATGGAAACGATGATTTTGTTGTTTATTGTGATGCGTCCAACTTAGGCCTTGGTTGCGTTCTTATGCAATGAGGTAAAGTGATAGCCTATGCGTCAAGACAGCTGAAAGTTCACGAAAAGAACTACACAACTCATGATCTTGAGTTGGGAGCTGTGGTTTTCGCGCTTAAAATCTGGGGACACTACCTCTATGGAACGAAGTGTGTGGTTTTCACAGACCACAAGAGTCTCCAGCATATTCTTAATCAAAAGGAGTTGAACATGAGGCAACGACGTTGGGTTGAACTCTTGAGCGATTACGATTGCGAGATTCGTTACCATCCTGGTAAGGCGAATGTCGTGGCCGATGCGCTTAGTCGAAAGGAGCGAGTCAAGCTTCACTCTGTTCGAACTCTATCTGATATTCAAACTCGTGTCCTTCAAGCTCAACAATTTTGTGTTTCACAAAATTTGATAGGTAAGGAATTGTCACGCCAACTTGAGCTTAAACTCGAAAGGAAAGATGATGGTTTGCTCTACTTCAATGATCGTTTGTCGATAACGAAACAAGACGATCTTCGCACCTTGGTAATGGACAAATCTCATAAGTCTCGATATTCTATCCATCCTGGTGCTGATAAAATGTACAAGGATCTTCGTACTCAGTGCTGGTGGCCAGGTATGAAGAAGGATGTGGCCTTGTATGTATCGAAATGCCTAACTTGTCTCAAAGTCAAGGCTAAACATCAACGACCTTCTGGTTTGCTTGTACAACCAGAGATACCGGTTTGGAAGTGGGAGAACATTGCGATGGATCTCATCACTAAGTTACCGCGTACGTCTAAAGGTCACGATGCTATACGGGTTGTTATCGATCGATTAACGAAATCAGCTCATTTTATTCCGATTTGCGAGGATCTATCTACTGATAAACTGGCAAAGATTTATGTTGATGAGATTGTATCACGACATGGTGTTCCTTTGGATATCATTTCCGATCGTGATACTCGGTTTTCATCTCGTTTTTGGAAGACCATGCAATCTGCTATGGGAACCCAACTAAATCTAAGCACAGCTTATCATCCCCAAACTGATGGACAATCTGAGAGAACGATTCAAACTTTGGAGGATATGCTTAGAGCATGCGTGATAGACTTTGGTGGTAATTGGGATTCTCATCTTCCACTGATCGAGTTCTCTTACAACAATAGTTATCATGCTAGTATTAATATGGCACCATTTGAAGCTCTCTACGGTCGAAAATGGCGTTCACCTGTCTGTTGGAATGAGATCGGTGAAGCTCAGCTTACTGGACCTGAGCTCATTCTGGAAACAACAGACAAAATCAAGAAAATTCGCGATAATCTTGTGACAGCTCGAAGCCGTCAAAAGAGTTATGCGGATATGCGACGCAAGCCCTTAGAATTTCAAGTCGGAGACCGTGTCCTACTCAAGGTTTCACCTTGGAAGGGAGTGGTGAGATTTGGAAAGAAAGGAAAACTTGCACCTCGATATGTGGGACCATTTAAGATTGTGGAAAGAATTGGGAAGGTTGCCTATCGACTAGAGCTACCTCCAGAGCTTGGTAATATTCATTCGACTTTTCACGTGTCCAATTTGCGAAAGTGTTTAGCTGATGCTGATCTTCACATCCCTCTCAACGAGATCCGAATCGATGAAACGATGCACTTTGTCGAGAAACCCGTGGAGATAGTGGATCGTGCTTTCAAACAGTTGAAGAACAAACGGATTCGATTGGTCAAAGTTCGCTGGGAGTCCAAACGTGGCCCAGAGTTTACTTGGGAATGTGAGGACCAAATGAAGGCGAAATATCCACATTTGTTTTCACAAGCTTCCTCTAGTTAAAATTTCGGGACGAAATTTCCTAAAGTAGGGGAGACTGTGACAACTGTGTTCTGTAATCGATGTACAATGTAAAACAATGTTAATTATCAATAAAACAATGTGATTTGGTGTTATTATATGTTCTTTGGTGTTATTATATGTATTTTGGTGTTATTATGTGTGTATTTACGTTTGAGGATTTTTCAGTTTGATTCGATTTCGACTTCAAGCTTTAAATCGCTTTCTGGAAGGTTATACGCAAACTGGTGCGTAAACACAGTTAGTTTAATGCGAAAAACACTCCGGAATAGTGACATAGGCTTAACATACCTTAAATAACCTCCACATAACTTAGAAATAAGTTTTGGATGGTTTGCTGTGTTGAAATCAAGTTTGTTCGATCGCAGGGACTATTTGTGTCAAACTGTGAAACTATACCGATTTGTATAGTGACAAACATTCCAGAACTTGATCATAAGTTAAACATACCCTAAATATCCTTTACATAACTTAGAAATAGGCTTTGAGGGGTTCGGTATGCTAAAATAAACTTATTTGATCAATAGGGACTAAAAGCGTCAAAAAGTCAACAAGTTTGCATTTTCGTGCATATCTTTCGTTTTGAATATATCCGGACATCCAAAAATTTATGTAAGCATTAAAATATTTTATTTTAGTGTTTGGCATGAGAAAATTCCATTCATCGCTTAATTTGGATCGTTTTTGCGTTCGTTACGACTTCCGTCGTAATTAAGCGAATAACGAGATCGTACGACCAAACGAACCGAAATCCGACATATTTTTGAACATGTTTCATGTCCCCTATGTTTAGGCATCATTTTAGGGCCTTAAAGTTGGCTTAACGGGCCTTAGATGTGTTGAAATGGGGCTTAAAACACTGCAGGGACTGAAACTGCAACATTGCAAAGTTGTTGCTGAACTGTGCAGCCCAGGCGGGCCGTGTAGGCTGCTACTGGGACTTACGCGGGCCGCGAAGATCCCCCAGATCTGCACAGAATCAAATTTCCAGCTATTAACAGCTGTTGCACCTGATTTCTCCACTTGCACATGGTATTTTATGAAACTATGGGCCATTTTTAAGTGCCCATGGTTTTACAAAACCATGGGTGCAAGTGTACGGATGAGATCGAAGCTCGGTTTTCGACGAACGATCTTAACGGCTTCAAGAAATCTATAAATACCCACCATTTCATTGTTGCAAAACCCACATTTGATCTGATTTTGGCCCTCTAAGTTGGAGTATACACTTCATACCTGAGGGTAAATCGGATCAAAACTTGCGTGGACCCTTTGTAAGTTCTCTTTCGTTCTTTTTATGCGTTTTTAGCTTAAAAGTCAAACTGCGTTTGACTTTCTGCATTGACTAGATTATGGTCAATGCGAAGTTCGTTTGAACTTCATAACATGAGCGTAATCACGATGGTTATAGTCCCTAGTGACTATACCTACTGATTACGACGTTATCTAGGCTTAGCGACGAGTCGTAGTTTCGGCCAAAGCGCGTATTCTCACGTATTTTGTAACCAAACTACTCTTAGGTATCAAAACCGTTTGTTTTGATACCAAACCTGTTTTCTAAATTCGTCAAACATGTTTTAACATGTTTAACTCGTCACTTTTTAGATTAGTGTTTGTGCAGAGTCGTAAGTCAAGCGGACCAAACACCCGCTTAGACTTTCGAACACGACCCGTTTGGTCGATCATTAGGATCCGACCAAACATGGTTAGAGACCATAGTTGCATAGGGAATAACCTTCCGAGGTTATACCTTATGGTCACTTAGGTTTAATTAGTTGTATGATAGGTAGTTTATATGCCTTTGGTAAATGACCAAAATGCCCTTTTTATGCATAATTGGTAAATAAGCATATGTAACATAAACTTTTGTCACGTAACTGATTATGCAACATAATTAAACATGTATAGGCATATAATACTTGTCATAGGACTAGTTAGACGTCTCGAACGCGCTTTGCGCGAACGACGCGTTAAAGTTGCGTAAGCTACCTTAATGGGTCACGATGGGTCGAAAGCACTTAGGTTAGGTTCCGATTTAGGATGTAGGCTTTGTTAAACCATATCACATGAGTTCCAACACTCATTTGGTTTACAAGACTTCATTCTATCCGATCTTCCAATTTAGGTGTCAATTATTTATGTAGTGATTCGATTACTAGGTGCTTCTTGATTTCTCTGGTTTACTTGAGTTTGTTGAAGTTCTTTTTATTGAGGATACTTTGCACTTCATGTGAGTACATAGTTCCCCTATTTTACTATTTTCAACTGTTTTGGGGTGATTCATATGTACAAAATGATTTCAAGGTTTAAAAGATGATTTTAAAAAACGATTAAGATGGTTTATACTAAACTAATAACGATTTCGATAAAGTGAACAAACTTGTTGGTTGTAGTTACATAACGAATGACATTCATTAGCATTGATCAAGCCGACCAGTATTAGGTTATGGTACCATAGGATCTGATAAATCCCGTTATCGACTGCACCCATTGTTATGTGTGGGGGTTGTGGGTGACGACTGAATCTGATGATAGTTCACTTACCCTTTGGTGGTTTGTTAACGCGAGAAGTGAGAAGCGAGAAGCAAGATAGTCGAGTCACGAAGGTTTGAATGTTATTAGCGAGACGACCATAAATAGTTTTCACAATTAAAACGAGGATGATTTAAACGACTTACACGAGTTAAACAATTTGGAAACGATTTAAACGAGTTAACAATTTTGAAACGATTTGAACAAGTTAAACGAGTTGGGTAAACGATTGGTTTTTGGTTAAGTGATTAGATAGCGGGACGGGTGTAATATGGTGAAAACATGGTAGATACGCCGCTGGTACTTCTTATATATAAGTGTTTTCAACATATTACATACTGTGGCGTTATTTAGTTCACTTGGGTAAACGATTTTGAAACGATGTCACACAACGATGTTTTCTAAAAGATATAAACCATATGAGTTTTATTAACGAGTTTTTACGGTATGTTTTACGAGTTGGTTTACTAAAACAAATGTTTTTGGGGTTAAGAATCATGGCTACGAGGTTTTATAAACTATAACCAACTTGATTTGAGTTGATTAAGTTTTGTTGCAATACACTTTTCAAGACGAGGTTGGTATTTTTGACTCTTGTAGTCTAATAAAGTACTCCAACATGTAAACTAGCCATGAATCCGACACTCTTATAAAACCTATGTACTCGCCAGCATTTCTTTGCTGACTTTGTTTTTACATATGTTTCAGGTGTTGTTGATTGATGTGATTTCTAGGATGCATGCGTCACATAGGATCTGGACGAGGCCTTAGTGACGTAATAATAGTGATAGTAGATATGTAACTTGTTTGTTATGTGTTAAGACAATGTTAATGTTTAATATTATCAATAAAACGAAACTCTTTTTGTATCCATGGTTATGAAACAATAATTATGTTACAACACTCCCCGACGTTTCTGCCACAATTTGTTGTTTTACGTGGTCGGGGTGTGACAAGGATCACCTTAGAGATTTGGAGGAAGCATTCGATATCCTTGATAAATTCAGTATGAAATTGAATCCTTCAAAGTGTCACTTTGGTATTAAAGCAGGCAAGTTCCTAGGCTACATGGTAACAAAAAGAGGCATTGAGGCAAGTCCAGAGCAAATCAAGGCAATTGTGAATATAAAATCTCCTGCCAATGCCAAGGATGTGCAAAGATTGACAGGGAGGATCGCAGCCTTGAACAGGTTCATATCTAAGTCATCAAAAAAGTGCAAGGAATTCTATGACATTTTGAGAAAGAACAAGAAATTTGAGTGGACTGAAAAGCACAAAAACGCTCTCAAAGCCCTTAAGGATTGCCTATCCTCAGCTCCTACCTTGATGAAACCAGAAAAAGGGGATATATTATCCTTATATTTTGCAGTCTCTTCCAAAGCAGTAAGTGCAGTTCTTGTTAAGGATCACGAAGGTACACAACATCCTGTCTATTATGTAAGTAAGAGTTTGCTTGATGCTGAATCCATGTATTCACATTTAGAAAAACTTATCCTTGCTTTGAGTATGGCATCTACTAAATTAAGACATTATTTTGAAACTCATGCCATTATTGTTAGAACTAACTTTCCAGTTAAGAATGTTCTCAGGAAACCTGAGATGTCAGGAAGGATGGCCAAATGGGCAGTGAAGCTCAGTGCTTATGATATAAGATATGAGCCAAGAACTACCATTAAATCTCAAGCCTTAGCTGACTTTGTGGCAGATTTCAGTAGTGATCTACAAAGGGAAGCTGAGTTAGAAGTTCAGCAGCTTAAAGAGACTAAGGATCCTTGGATACTCTTCACTGATGGAGCCTCTAACATCAAGGGAACTGGACTTGGAATACTACTAAAATCGCCACAGGGGGACATAATACCCCACTCAATAGCTTGTGATTTTCAAACTACTAATAATGAGGCTGAATATGAAGCCTTGATAGCTGGTTTGCAAATTGCCAAGCATATGAGGATCAGGTATCTTGAGGTACATGTAGATTCATTATTAATTACTAATCACTTTAATGGATCCTATACTATTAAAGGTGAAAAGCTAATTAAATATTTAGAGATAGTCAAAGAGTTGGCACTCTCTTTTGTTTCCTTTAGTTTGACACAGGTACCCAGAGAAGAAAATGCAGAAGCTGATGCATTGGCCAACCTTGGATCATCCATAAAGATTCCAGAGGATATTAAGATTCCCATTATTCATATCCTAACTCCTGCTATTGAGGATCATGTAGCTATGGAGATAGGAGAGGATTCTGCAATCATCCCTAGTTATGATACACAATCTCGTTCAGGATCATGGATCCTTCCAATCATGAGATATATACAGCATGGAGAGATTCCTACAGGAGAAAACCCCAGGGCTTTCAAAATCAAGGTATCTCAATTTACAATATTAAATAACTTGTTATATAAACACTCTCTTGCAGGTCCATATCTAAGATGCATTGAGGATCCTGAAGTTCAAGAAGTCCTAAAGGATTTTCATGAAGGAGATTGTGGAAACAATACTGGGGGCAGGGCATTGTTCTCAAGGATCCTCAGGACAGGATACTATTGGCCTACAATGAAGAAGGATGCTGTGGATTATGCCAAGAGATGTGATCCTTGTCAGAGACATAGCAATATCCTTCATCAACCAGCAGAGCTCCTGCATCCTATATCCTCTTCTTGGCCATTCATGAGATGGGGAATGGATATAGTTGGTAAACTTACCAATGCACCTGGAGGAAAAGTGTTCATGCTTGCTATGACTGATTACTTCTCCAAGTGGATAGAAGCTAAAGCCTTTCCTCAAGTCAGAGAAAAAGAAGTGATATCCTTTATTAAAAGAAACATTATTACCAGATTTGGTATTCCTTCTGAAATTGTCTGTGATAATGGATCCCAATTTATTGGGAGCAGAACTACTAACTTTTATGACAGCTGGGGGTTTAAGATGATAACATCAACACCAGTCCACCCATAAGCTAATGGTCAAGCAGAATCATCCAACAAGATCATCATCAACAATTTGAAGAAGAAGCTTGGATCCAAGAAAGGAAAATGGGCAGAAGAGCTACCTTATGTACTATGGGCTGATAGAACAACCCCCAAGAATGCTACTGGTCAAACTCCATTTTCTTTAGTGCTTAGAGCAGAATCAGTGATCCCTAAAGAGATGGTGGTTCCTACTGCAAGAACAAGCATCCGAGATCCTGAAAGAAATGCTGAAAACTTGGTTCAAGACTTAGATACCATAGAAGAACTCAGGGATTTGGCAAGGATAAGAATGGCTAGTTATCAGCAAAGGATGGCTGGAGCTTATAACAAGAATCTTAGGATCAGGAAGTTTCAAGTTGGTGATATGGTGTTGAGGAAAGCATTCCAAAATACCACAAATCCTACTAATGGCAAGTTAGCACCAAAGTGGGAAGGTCCCTATCTTATTGAAGCTAAGGCAGGAAAGGGGGCATATCGATTATTAACAATGGAAGGTGATTTGCTACCAAGAGCTTGGAATGCTATCCACTTGAAGAGATACTTCATGTAATGAGGATCCAGGATCCTTAGCTATTCTCGTACCCGGTGTCCATGAAGTATCCTTAGAGGATAGATGATCCTCACTCTGGTAATGATCTAATCCCAATTTATCCAATTCTTTAGTTAACTTATTTACAAGGAGAAGGATCCTGGATCCTTTATCCTTCTTTCACTTAGTTCTGAGTTTTGCAGAAGATTAATGTATCCTTGGCAAAGGATCAATTATCCACAGAAGTCTCCTAAGTTCTTTGGGCTTGTCCCTAGTTTTTTGGGCTAGTCCCCAGTTTTTTTTTGGGCTTGTCCCCAGTTTTTTGGGCTAGTCCCCAGTTTTTGGGCCTGTCCCCAGTTTCGCCAGTAGCGCACGATGATCCTGGTGCAGTTCAAGGCAATGGGACCAGTACCCTCTTTAGGGGCTGACAATTTCATTGTACTGGCTGTATTCAGGATCCTACATATAATGGTAGACGTACCATACATCCGTTCCTAAGGTTTCTAACGTTTTCACGTTAGCTAAGGTTTTGGCATTTTCATGTCACTAAGTTTGGATAGTCGCCAGTGAGGGCCATACTCCAGTTTGCACAAGATCCTTTGGGTTTGTCCCCAGTTTTTTGGGCTTGTCCCCAGTTCATTGGGCTTGTCCCCAGATTGTTGGGCTTGTCCCCAGTTACTAACTCTGCTTTTATATTGGCTTAGTCCCAAGTTATGTTCTATTTTCAGGTTTCCAAAGCTGAACAATCAAGGATCCTTGATCCTAACCTTTTACCAAAGTTTGTCCTTTGGTTATCATTATTGTAAACATTAAGGATTTAGGATCCTAACTTGGATTCTTAGGTATTATCCTTATTTACCTTCATTTTATTCTTGATTTATTTTTGTTACCCTTATTCTTTGACAACAGGACGCATGATCCTTAATTTATGCCATTTTTTGAACCTTCGATTACAGGATATTTGATCCTTGATCATATCCTAAACTTTTTGACATAATCTAATAGATTCTCATCCTTAACTTGTGAATTCAAAGAAAAGGTACCATAAATATTGAAAGGTAAATGTACACACAATGGACAACATAAGATAGCCAAAAGATTAGAGTTTTATTTATCAAACATTAACCCTTAAAAGGTTGTCAAAATTGCCTACCCCATGCATCTACCAGGTAAACGTGGCCCGTCCGCTGGGGTAGGCAAAGGGTGTCCTTAGTTAATAGTTCATAAAGTGAAGGAATAAAAGGGCGGTATGATAACAGTGGTTTCATCCCCCAAACAGAGGATCCCTCCACCACCTATTATCCTACCTATTGTCTGAAGGATCCATGATCCTTAAACCTAAAGGCTATTGTTTAAGTACAGACCAACATTGTTCACCATCAAAACATCATCAAACAAAAAACTACCAAACCATAAAAAATGGGCTCCGGCCACGTCTAGAAATTTCCATCATCGCCCATTTGTGCAGCTCACACCTTCGCTGCATCACCACCAGCCACTGCCTCCTCAGCCTGATCCTTTAACCTGCTGCCACTAGCCTCGATTGCCAAAACCTCTTCAGTCTCTTCTTTATCATCTAGTTCAGCCAGCTTGGCCTTCCAACCTTCCTGGTCCCAGGCAGTCCTGTCAAAGTTAGGATCCTCAGCCTCCTTTGCCATCTAAAGTTTGATCTTGAGCATGGCTATTGTGGCAGAAAGCTTGGCACCCTCCATCACTTCAGCCTTCTCCTGATCAGCTGTGATGTGGGCCATGACCAGCTCCCTCTTCACCAGGTTGACTTCGTTCTCAAGAGAGGCAATCTTCTGATCCTTCGCCAGGTACATCTTCTGGAAGTCCAGCTGCTTCTGCTCAGCCTCATCAGCATATGAATCCAAGAGCATCTGGATCTCAGCAAATTTCTGCAAAAAAGAAGCATACGTCAGGATCCGTTATCCTCAGCATGGGAAGATCAAATTTAAGGATCAGGGATCCTTACCTCAGAGATGTATTCTTCGAATTGGTGCCGAATGAGAGGCAGGCCTTCAAGAGTGTCGGCAGTTTTTCTCTTCTTTCCACCCTTGCCCTTGGTGCTGACAGCCTTAAGAGATGGGATGCTAGGGCTAGCAGCAAGTTGTTTCTTGCCGGACCAGGAGGAAGCAATTGCATCAAGATCACTAACACTGAAGTGAGAGGCTGATTTTGAAGACTTTCCAGCACCTACAAATGGTAAACAACAGATAAGTATCCTTATTCTACTTCTATTTAAATATTTAAATCATACATAAATGTAAATACTTACTTGACATGGTGACTGAACCAGAGGATACTTCTTGTGAATCCTTTGTTTTGGCCTGGAATGTTCTAACAGCAGGATCAAGGTTCCAAAAGGCAGCGATTCTTTCTTTTGTTGCAGGGGACTCAATGAGATGAGAAACTGAGATAGCTGCACAAAAGAGACAGAAAAGGATCAGTTATCCTTAAAAGAAACAGAATCACCCTATGAATCTTCTATAAGGATCCTATATCCTACCATGGGTGGTCCACTTTTTGGGGAGATCTTTCCCGTCTGGGATAGAATCCCTCCTAACAAAGAAGAATCGGTTTTTCCAGTGGGTATCGTTTTTTGCGGTCTTGAGGATTGGGTGAGGATCACCAGGTTTGTGCTTGAACAAGAAACGGTGTGAACCATGGCTAACAAGATTGTACAACTTGGCCAACTCAGACATTCCCATCTCTATACCCTCTTGCTCGATGATATTCTCTATGGTGTACAGGACCCTCCACATCATCGGCATGGCCTGGATATAGCACATGCCGGTGAGTGCAAAGAAAGATTGAGTGAAGGCAGGGAAATGATAAGAGAATCCTGTCAAGAAAGGGGTTGCCGGAAAAGCAACCCAGGTATCGGAGATACAGTCATTCTTCGCAGAAGAGTCAAAAGGTTTAAAAATGGTATCCGCCGGGAAGCAATGGCGGATTCGATCGATCTCCGAGTCGGTGAAGCGGCAGAGTTTTGATGAAGGATTCTTGATAATGCCTTGGCTTTTTAAGGGGATATCCTTCTTTGGATCCTTGGCTGGTGAGGATCGAAGAACCATCTTCGCCATGGATGTTCAGAAAAATCAAAATCAGAATAAGTAAATGAAGAGAGAAGGAGGAAGAGAGATACCTGATCAGTCTTCGGATGAGGATTTAAAGTGAAGTAATGCACGAATTTAAATGCCTCTTGATCCTTATCTCTAATTTCGAATTTATAATGATGATTTTGCAGGTGGTCATGTCGCTAACGTCATGGTTGCAACAGCTAGTTAGATAATAACGGCTATATTTACGTTATTAAGTTTGTTAGCGATAAGGCAGAAAATATGACTCATTAATTCGTATTTTACTCCTTATATTTTGGGGGCAATTGTTAGGGATGGATTTTCCAAACCTAAGGATCACGGATCCTCAAGTGTAGCCAGGATCACGGATCCTCAATTCTGTTTGAATTAAGGATCCTTAGAAGACGTTGCAGGTTTAAGGATCCAGGATCCTCATTGTTAACCTTACACTAATGGTTGTTTCCACTATGTTTGAACTTGATTTGCAGGAGTATACGAGTTGAACTTGGTCTTGCCGATATTCTTGGGGAATATGCTCCAATATTCTGCACGTGCATAGCTTGAATGACCGTTATGGAAGTTGTGGGTAGCTAGCACAATTTGCGGGATGTTTGTTATTTAGTTTATTTTTATTTTTAAAGGGGATAACAAGTTTGATAGTTAGAACAATTGGCAACATACACACACTCGAAAGCTCTCTGCAACATTTTGGCGATTACACACATATTGCACATTAGTGATCCTTGTAACAAGCTTGTTATCATCCTGATTTGTAACCTTTACTTGTTTAATATAGTTGGTGATCGGTAGTTTCCATCACCCGAGATTTTTTGTGCCGGAGATCATACCTTGATCAAGGGCTTTTTCCTCGTATAAATTCTTGTGTCACTTGTTCATTTCATTCGAAGTTTGTTCATACATTTGCTATTCAATTCAAGCATCACACCTCACAAAATAAGATTTGGTTGCGTTATCCTAGTCTGATTTTTGACCAAAACACTTCCCACTTAGGAGCTAACTTTCCATCAGCAAGATTAGTAGTATTCTGAAAAGTCTTTCTTAATACCAAATCTCCAACCTGAAACCTTCTAGTACTTATATTCTTGTTATATGCTCTGGATATCCTCTGTTGATATGCTGCCATCCTCAGCTTTGCTGCATCTCTTGTCTTATCCACAGTATCCAATTCTTGGCACAAAGCTTCAGGATTCTGCTCAGGATCCCGGAGGTTAGATCTTGTCGTAGGTATCACCATTTCTGTTGGGATCACTGCTTCTGCCCCAAATACTAAGGAGAATGAAGTCTGGCCAGTTGCACTCTTTATTGTTGTTCTATCAGCCCATAAAACAAAGGGTAATTCTTCTGCCCATCTTCCTTTCTTGGCTCCTAGTCTCTTCGTCAAGTTGTTGACAATTATCTTGTTCGAGGATTCTGCTTGTCTATTTGCTTGAGGATGTACTAGAGTAGATGTGATCATTTTGATTCCCCAACTCTTGCAAAAGGCAGTAGTCCTCTTACATATAAACTGAGAACCATTGTCACAAATAATCTCGGCTGGTACCCCAAATCTGGTCAGGATATTCCTTTTTATGAAGGATACTACTTCTTGGTCTCTAACTTGAACAAATGCTTTAGCTTCAACCCATTTAGAAAAATAGTCAGTCATTGCCAGCATAAAGACTTTTCCTCCTTGAGCTTTTGGCAATTTTCCCACTATGTCCATCCCCCACTTCATTAATGGCCAAGGGGAAGCAATAGGATAAAGTGGTTCAGCAGGCTGATGTAATATGTTACTGTGCCTTTAACATGCATCACATCTTCGAGCATATTCTGTAGCATCTTTCCTCATCGTCGGCCAATAGTATCATGTTCTTAATATCTTCGAGAATAACGACCTGCCCCCAGTATGGTTACCACAATCCCCTTCGTGTATATCCTGAAGCACTTCTTTGGTTTCGGGATCCTCCAAGCACCTCAGATATGGTCCTACAAGAGATTTCTTGTACAAAACATTATTTATAATAGTGAATCGTGATACCTTCATTCTAAAGGCCTTAGGATTTTCATCCTTTGGTATGTGTCATTCCTTAAGATATTTTATGATTGGAGCCGTCCAGGACTTAGGATCCTCATTAACATCATGATCAGGATCCTGGATGCTTGTTACCTCCTTATCCTGAGTCTAAAAAAGATCCACAGCAGGATATAGGAGGTGAAGTATTGGTATCTGGGTTCCTTCAGGTATCCTGACTGATGGTCCTAGGTTCGCCAAGGCATCTGCTTCGGCATTATCCTCTCTCGGTACCTGTTCAAGTGTAAAAACATCGAAATGTCCTGCTAATTTTTTGAGAATATCGAGATACTCGATTAACTTCTCACCTTTGACTGCATAGGATCCATTAAAATGATTAGTAATTAACAAAGAATCAACATATACATGCAAATTCTTAATATTCATATTTCTAGCCAATTATAATCATGCGATCAAAGCTTCATATTCTGCTTCATTATTAGTGGCAGGAAATTCACATCTAATAGCCTGGGGTAATATGTCCCCCTGTGGCGATTTTAGTAGTATACCCAATCCTACACCTCTAACATTAGATGCACCATCAGTATATAATGTCCAGGATTCTGAGGTTTCTCCTAGGTGTTGAACTTCTAGGTCTACTTCATTTTGAACATCACTACTGAAAATCAGCCACAAAGTCAGCTAGAGCCTGAGACTTTATGGCATTTCTAGGTTCATATACTAGATCATAGGCACTTAACTTTACTGACCACTTAGCCATTCTACCTGACATCTCAGGTTTCCTAAGCACATTTTTAACAGGATAATTGGTTTTAACATGGATCCTATGTGTTTCAAAGTAGTGTCTAAGCTTTGTTGATGCCATAACTGTTAGGGGAGGATTTTCCAATGATCAGTGATCCTCAATTACTGTTGGGTTTAGTGATCCTCACTTCTGTTTGATTTAGTGATCCTCAGAAGTGTTGCAGGATCAGGATCATGGATCATCTTAAGGATCCTTATACTAACGATTGTCTACTTTGAATATGATGATGTTTTGCAGGAACACGAGTTTGGACTTGGTCTTGGCGATATTCCTGGAGCATATTCCATATTTATTCCGCACGTGCATGGCAAAAATGGACGTTATGGAGGTCGTGGGGGACTTGTACCAAATGCGGAGTGTTTGTTAGCTTAGATATTTTCCATTTTTAAAAGGGGTAGCGAGCTAAATAGAAAACACTTGGCTATTTTTTGGCTAAACACACACTCTTGCAACTGCTCTCACCAGCTCTCGATAATTCACTTGGTAATTACACACTTTTTTACACAATACACTATAGTGATCCTTGTAATTAGCTCGCTATCATCCGAAGTTGTAATACATTTCTTGTTTAATTTGAGTTGGTGATCGGTAGTTTCCATCACCCGAGGTTTTTTATGCCGGAGATCATTCATTGATCAAGGGCTTTTTCCTCGTATAAATCTTTGTGTCACTTGTTCATTACATTTTAGAGTGATCCTTAGTGTTGTTCATTCATTCAAGCATCATACCTCACAACAGAAAGTTTGGTTGCATTATCATTGCTTGATTTTTGACCAAAACAGTTTGGCGCCCACCGTGGGGCAATTGGTGCTTCATTCCTAAGAAAATTCATACTTTTGTGGTCATTTCGGTTCATAACAACCAAGCAGATGGCTTCCTCAACAAAGAATACATCAAGTTCTATGCCGGTAATCAGTTCTTCACAAGGCGTTCCTCCTTTGCCTCAACCACCTTCTGGATCCCAGAAGAATGATGAGAATGCTGCGAAGAAACAAACCCCCATTTTCCAAAAACCACCAACTTCTTCTGTTTCAACTAATCCTACTACTAATGATCTTTACGCTCTGATTTTGCAGATGAGGAATCACACACAAGAGCAGGACAAAACCAACGAAAGGATCCTCCGGGAGATCGCTGAAATCAAGAAACAGAAGAAATCAGTGGAGGATCACTCTCCTCTGATGCCAATGTCGCTGAACTTCGACACTCCAGTCATAACTTCCCAGCACTCAGCAGCTCTGGATGTGCAATACTTGGGTGAATTACCAGGAAGACGTCATGGAACAACAACAATGAGTCAGGCATTTGGCTCTCACTATCAGCCTCAGGGGTCCTATTTTCAGCCATCGGGATCCTCTATTCAGCATCAAGGATCCTTCAGCTCAGGAGGATATTTGGGAATGCACACGGTCCAAGGATCCTCCCAAGTCCAAGGATCCTCCCAGATCCAAGGATCCTCCCAGGTCCAAGGATCCTCCCAGGTCCAAGGATTCTCTATTGTCCCAGGATCCTTTCAGGTTCAAGGATCCTCTCAGCCTCAAGGATCCAACGTCTTTCAGGATCAAGGATTCTTGAGAAGTATGCAGCCTCAGAGCTCGGACGTTCATCAAGGAGATTTCATACCAATGCAGACCATTGCTTCCTCTGGTCCTTCAATCATGCCAGAGTCTCGTCAATATGGATTCACATCCGCAATTCCAAACATGAATCCTCCGGGAGGTAACACTTTTAATAATTCATATAACACTAACCATGGCTCTATGCAGGATACAGGTATCAATCAGGCTATGGCTAGGGAGCTACAGAAGCTTAAGAATATGATATCCAGTGTACCAGGAGTGGTTAAACCCATTCCTGAGATTGCAGATGGTAGCCATAAGATATCTTGTTTTGCACCACCCTTATGTGATGCTGAGATACCTAAAAGATTCCAGATACCATCTATGAAACTGTATGATGGTTCAACGGATCCAGAGGAGCATGTAGCTCAGTACAGGGAGAGGATGGAGATCAATCCAATTCCTGAAAGGTTAAAATAAGCATGTCTATGCAAGGGATTTGGATCCACACTCACAGGATCTGCTCTTAAATGGATGCTAAGTCTTCCCCCTTACTCTATTACTTCATTTGCTAATCTAGTTAACTTGTTTAATAGTCAATTCTCTTGTAGTAGAAAGTTTGAACGATTAACTAGTGATTTATATAGGGTAACACAAGGTCAAAATGAATCACTTAGAGATTACATCACTAAGTTTAGTAAAGAATCCTTAGATATTCCTAACTTGGATATTGCTACGACGGTAGAAGCCTTTAAAATGGGATCGCTTAGGGATTCATTATTCTTTGATGATCTTGTGATGACACCTTGCAGGAATCTTGATGAAGTAAGAACCAGGGCCCTTAGGTTCATCCGCCTAGAGGATGACAAAAGGATCCAGGATAGATTGACAGGATCCTCAAAACAGGAGAAGCAAGGATCCTACTTCAGGAACAACAAATCAAAGTCTTACAACAGATCTGATAACCAGAACGTGCATGTAGTGGAACAAGAAGAGGATGATGAGGATTATCCTCCTATTTCTGAATACTGTTTTTCTGTTGATAACAATGAACTAATCCTTGCAATGCAGAATCTAGGTGAGAAAGCTAGGTGGCCAAGGAAAAATGATAAACCAGCTGCTACAAAGGATAAGTCCAAGTGGTGTGCATATCATGAGGATTTCGGGCATCTCACTGAAGAGTGTATTGCACTAAGAAAGGAAATTGGTTACTTGTTAAGCAAGGGGCATTTGAAGGAACTCTTAGGACGAAAGAAGTCAAGGATCCGGGATCCTGAAAGGATCCCAGAAAAGGCTCCTGCTCCTCCAGCAGATGCACAAGTTATAAACTTCATATCCGGTGGATCAGACATTTGTGGTACCTCCTTTTCAGCAGCAAAAAGACATGCTAAGGAAACCAAGATGGATAATGGAGACAGACCCGTTCGGACTTCCGTTGTTACCCAGGATAAAATCATAACCTTTGATGAGGATGATCGTGTTGATGTCCAGGATCCTCATCATGATGGTCTTGTAATTACATTGTTTATTTCTAACCACTTTGTTTGCAGGATCCTTATAGATGGAGGAAGCTCTGTGAACATCATTCAACTTGATGTCCTCAAGAAGATGAATATACCGGAGTCTGATATTGTCCCAAGATCCTCAGTACTTGTGGGATTTAGTGGGGAAACCAAAAACACATTGGGGGACATCAAACTCCCAATCTATATTGAAGGATCGCATTCTTATAAAAAATTTTGTGTTATAGATTGCTTATCTTGTTGCAATGTTATCCTTGGCAGGCCATGGATACATGATATGAAGGCAGTTCCATCCACCTATCATCAATGTGTAAAGCTTCCAAGTCCTTGGGGAGTGGTGAAAATTGAGAGTGATCAACAAGAAGCTAAGAATTGTGATACCTCATCAATGAAGTCAGCCTCAAGACCAAGGGAGCAATAGCAATTAAAGTATCCTTCAAGAGATGTCTTGGAGGCAAGAGAGCAGGATGTGAAAGAAATCCTCATGGATCCTGATGATCCTGAATCTAGGATCTTCATAGGGTCAGGGATCCTTAGCGAAATCGAGCAAAATCTAGTATCCTTCCTTAAGAGGAGGAAATCCACCTTTGCCTGGAAACATGAAGACATGACAGGTATATCTAAGGATATAATTACTCATAAACTTGGCATTGACAGGTCATTCAAGCCTATACATCAAAAGAGGAGGAAGTTTGCACCTGAAAGGAATGCTATTATCCAGGAAGAGGTAGATAAACTACTTCGGGCAGGTATGATAAGAGAGGTTAAGTATCCAAGATGGTTAGCCAATGTGGTTGTTGTTCAAAAGAAAAATGGAAAGTGGAGGGTATGTGTCGATTTTACTGATTTAAACAAGGCATGTCCCAAGGATCCTTTCCCATTACCCCACATTGACTCCATGGTGGATGCTACCGCGGGTCACGAGTTGTTGACTTTTATGGATGCTTCATCTGGATTTCAACAAATTCAGATGGAACCATCTGATCAAGAGGATACAACCTTTATGACCCCAACTGGTATATATTGTTATATTGCTATGCCATTTGGACTAAGGAATGCAGGTGCTACTTACCAAAGGCTTATCAATATGATGTTCAAGGAACAAATTGGACACACTATGGAAGTCTATATTGATGACATGGTAGTTAAGTCCAAAAAAGCTGAGGATTACCTTAAAGACTTGGAGGAAGCATTCAATATCCTTGATAAATTTAATATGAAACTTAATCCTTCCAACTGTCATTTTGGTGTTAAGGCAGGTAAATTCTTAGGCTATATGGTGACAAAGAGGGGCATTGAAGCAAGTCCAGAGCAAATCAAGGCTATTGTGAATATCAAATCTCCTGCCAATGCTAAGGATGTGCAAAGATTGACAGGCAGGATCGCAGCCTTGAACAGGTTCATATCCAAATCCTCAGAAAAGTGCAAGGAATTCTATGACATCCTGAGGAAGAACAAGAAATTTGAATGGACTGAGAAGCATGAAAGTGCCCTCAAAGCTCTTAAGGATTACCTATCCTCAGCCCCTGCCTTGATGAAACCAGAAAAGGGGGATGTGTTATCCTTATACTTAGCAGTATCCTCAAAAGCAGTAAGTGCGGTCCTTGTTAAGGATCACCAAGGTATACAACATCCTGTTTATTATGTAAGTAAGAGTTTACTTGATTCTGAATCCAGGTATTCACACTTAGAAAAACTTATCCTTGCATTAATTATGGCATCTACTAAATTAAGACATTATTTTGAGACTCATGTCATTATTGTTAAGACTAATTTTCCAATTAAGAATGTTCTCAGGAAACCTGAAATGTCAGGAAGGATGGCTAAGTGGGCAGTGAAGCTAAGTGCATATGATATAAGATATGAACCAAGGACTGCCATCAAATCCCAAGCCTTAGCTGACTTTGTGGCAGATTTTAGTAGTGATTTGCAAAAGGAGGCTGAATTAGAAGTCTAACAGCTTGAAGAAACTAAGGATCCTTGGATACTCTTCACTGATGGTGCCTCTAATGTTAAAGGAACAGGGCTTGGAATACTACTAAAATTGCCACAGGGGGACATAATACCCCACTCCATAGCTTATGAATTTCAAACTACCAACAATGAGGGTGAGTATGAAGCCTTGATAGCTGGTTTGCAAATTGCTAAGCATATGAGGATCAGGTATCTTGAGGTACATATAGATTCATTATTAATCACTAATCACTTTAATGGATCCTATGCTGTTAAAGGTGAAAAGCTAATCAAATATTTGGAGATAGTCAAAGAATTGGCACTCTCTTTTGTTTCCTTTAGTTTGACACAGGTACCAAGGGAAGAGAATGCAGAGGCTGATGCATTAGCTAATCTAGGATCATCCTTGAAGATCCCGGAGGATATAAGGATCCCTATTATCCACATCCTGACCCCTGCTATTGAGGATCATATAACTATGGAGATAGGAGAAGATTCTGCAATCATCCCTAGTGGTGATACTCAACCTCATTCAGGATCATGGATCCTCCCAATCTTGAGATACATACTACATGGAGAGATTCCTACAGGAGAAAACCCAAGGGCTTTCAAAATTAAGGTATCTCAATTTACAATATTAAATAATATGTTGTATAAACGATCTCTTGCAGGACCATATCTAAGATGCATTGAGGATCCTGAAATCCAAGAAGTCCTAAAGGATTTCCATGAAGGAGATTGTGGAAACCACACTGGGGGCAGGGCATTATTCTCAAGGATCCTGAGGACATGATATTATTGGCCCACTATGAAGAAGGATGCTGTGGAGTATGCCAAGAAGTGTGATCCTTGTCAGAGGCATAGTAATATCCTTCACCAACCAACAGAGCTCTTGCATCCTATATCCTCTTCCTGGCCATTCATGAGATAGGGAATGGATATAGTTGGAAAGCTTCCTAAGGCACCTAGTGGAAAAGTATTCATGCTTGCTATGACTGATTACTTCTCTAAGTGGATAGAGGCTGAAGCCTTTGCTCAAGTCAGAGAAAAGGAAGTTATATCCTTTATTAAAAGAAATATTATTACTAGCTTTGGTATCCCTTCTGAAATTGTTTGTGATAATGGATCCCAATTTATTGGGAATAGAACCACTAACTTTTGTGACAGTTGGGGGATTAAGATGATAACATCAACACCAGTCAACCCACAAGCTAATGGTCAGGCAGAATCATCCAACAAGATCATCATCAACAATTTGAAGAAGAAGCTTGGATCCAAGAAAGGAAAATGGGCAGAAGAACTACCTTATGTGCTTTGGGCTGATAGGACAACTCCCAAGAATGCTACTGGCCAAACTCCATTTTCTTTGGTATTTGGGGCAGAATCAGTGATCCCTACAGAGATGGTGGTTCCAACTGCAAGAACAAGCATTCGTGATCCTGAAAAAAATGCTGAAAACTTGGTTCAAGACTTGGATACTATAGAAGAAATCAGGGATTTGGCAAGGATAAGGATAGCTAGTTATCAACAAAGGATGGCTGGAGCCTACAACAAAAATGTCAGGATCAGGAAATTCCAAGTTGGTGATATGGTATTAAGGACGGCATTTCAGAATACCACCAATCCTGCTGATGGAAAGTTGGCACCAAAATGGGAAGACCCCTATTTGATTGAAGCTGAAGCAGGAAAGGGGGCATATCGATTGCTAACAATGGAAGGTGATTTGCTACCAAGAGCTTGGAATGCTGTCCATTTGAAGAAATATTTCATGTGATAAGGATCCATGATCCTAAGATGACAAGTATCCTTGAAGGATCCTTATAAGACAGATGATCCTCTTTCTGGTAATATTCTGATCTCTAACTATTTCATTCTTTAATTATCTCATATAAGGGTAAGGATCCTACATCCTTTATCCTCCTTTTACATGATTCTGAGTTTTGAAGGTTCAGGTATCCTTAACTAAGGATTGAGTATCCACAGAAGTATCCAGTTATTTGGGCTTGATCCTAGTTATTTGGGCATGACCCCAGTTATTTGGGCTAGTCCCCAGTTTGGGCCTGTCCCCAGTTTCGCCAGTAGCGCACGATGATCCTGGTATAGTTCATGGCAATGGGACCAGTACTCGCTTTAGGGGCTGACAATTTCATTGTACTAGCTATATTCAGGATCCTACGTATAATGGTAGACGTACCATACATCCATTCCTAAGGTTTCTAACGTTTTCACGTTAGCTAAGGTTTTGGCATTTTCATGTCACTAAGTTTGGATAGTCGCCAGTGAGGGCCATACTCCAGTTTACACACGATCCTTTAGGCTTGTCCCCAGTTATCCTTTGGGCTTGTCCCCAGTTATCCTTTGGGCTTGTCCCCAGTTATCCTTTGGGCTTGTCCCTAGTATATTGGGCTTGTCCCCAGAATTGTTGGGCTTGTCCCCAGTTACTAACTCTTATCTTATATTGGCTTAGTCCCAAGTTGTATCCTATTTCAGGTTTTCGGAGATAAACGACCAAGGATCCTTGATCCTTACTTTCTACTAAGGTTTGTCTTTTGGGTTATCCTGATTATAAGTTTTTAAAGGATAGGATCCTAACTTGGATTCTTAGGTATGATCCTTAACTATTTTGATTTTATTCATTATTCATTTGAATAACCCTTATCCTTTGACAACTGAACTTGTGATCCTTAAACTATATAACTTTTCAAAACTTATCGACTATAGGATATGTGATCCTTGATCATATCCTAAAATTTTTGAGGATATTTATTAAATTTTTCCTTTACTTGATATGTTTAGACAAAATGAATATCACAACAATTGAAAAGTAAAGTACCAACAAGGATAGTAACACGGGAGATAGCCAAAAAGTTAAAGTTATTTTATTCACAAAAGATTAAACCCTTTAAGGTTGTCAAAATTGCCAACCCACGTTTCTACCAGCAAAACGTGGCCCGTCCACATGGGTTGGCAAAGGGTGTCCATTGTTCATAGGTCTAGAAAGTGCAGGAATCAAAAGACGGCAGGATCACAATGGCTTCATCCCCCAAACAGAGGATCCCTCCACCATTTGTAATCCTACCTATTGTTTAAAGGATCCATGATCCTTAGCCCTAATTACTATTGTTCAAGATACAACCCATCATTGTTCAACAAAAACACCATAACCAAAATAAACTACCAAATTCTAAAAAAATGGGCTCCGGCTGCGTCTAGAAATGTCCTTCATCGCCCATTCATGCAGCCTACACCTTCACTGCATCACCATCTCCTCCAGCTCCAGTATCCTTCATATGATCCTTGCCACTGCCACCAGCCTCGATTGCCAGAACCTCTTCAGCCTCTTCTTCATCCTCCAACTCAGCCAGCCTAGCCTTCCAGCCCTCCATGTCCCAGTTGCTCCTGTCAAAGGCAGGATCCTGAGCTTCTTGGGCCATCTGCAGCTTGGTCTTGTACATGGCAATGGCAGCAGAGACTTTAGCATCCTCCGTGATCTCGTGCTTCTCATAGTCAACATTGATCTGGGCTGCAACCATCTGAGTTTTGGCATCATTGAGATCCTTTTCGAGGGAAGCAATCTTTTGATCCTTGAGCACCGCCACTTTTTGGAGGTCAGAGTATTTCTCCTCAAGCTCTTCGATGTTCCCAACATAGTCCTCGATTTCAACAAATTTCTACAAAGAAGACAATGTAAAGTTAGGATCACATGATCCTCAAGTGGATAGGATAACTAAGCTAAGTCAGTGATCCTTACATCTGCAAAGTACTCGAGGAACTGATGGCGGATCAGAGGCAAGCCTGCTAGGTTGTCAGCTTTAGAGGTCTTCCTTTTCTTTCCACCTCTTCCCTTTGAAGTGGTTGCCTTGGGGATTATGACGGAGGGGCTAGCAGCAGACTTTTTCTTTGAGGATCGGACAGTGTCAAGATCAGTGACACTGAATTTGGAGGCAGATCTTGAAGGTTTCCAGCGCCTACACACCCAAAACAGATAAGTATCCTTATCCTATTTCTATTTAACTATTTATTTAAACATTTAACTATACAAAAAACAGGATACTTACTCGACATAGTGACAGAACCTGAGGATACTTCCTGAGAATCCTGGGTGTTTGTTTTAAATGATCTTCTTGCAGGATCAAGTCTCCGGAAAGTGGCAAGCCTTTCCTTTGTTGCAGGTGTTGTGATGAGGTGTGCGACAGTAATAGCTGCAAGATAGAAACAAAAGGATGTTAGTGATCCTTAAACAAAAACAAGGTCATCTGGTGATCCTTCTCAGGATCCTCTATCCTACCATGGGTGCTCCACTTCCTTGGCAGATCCTTTCCATCAGAGATAGAATCCCTTCTGACAAAGAAGAATCGCCGTTTCCAGTTGGTATCATTCTTAGTGACTTTGAAGATGGGGTGTTCTTCGCCGGGTTTTTGCTTGAGTAAATATCGGTGGGATCCAAATGTTACGAGGTCATACATCTTTGCCAACTCCGACATTCCCAGAGCAATTCCTTCTTGCTCAATGATCCTTTCAAGGGTATATAAGACCCTCCAGATCATTGGCATAGCTTAAATGTAGGAGATGCCGGTGAGGGAGAAGAAAGACTGGGTGAATTCAGGGAAAGGATACGAGTACCCTATTGTGAAAGGAGTGACCGGGAAAGCTACCCATGTTTCAGAAATATAATCACTTAGAACGGTGGGATCAAATGGTTTGAAATCGGTGTTTGCTGAAAAACAATGGCGGATTCTGTCTATTTGTGGATCAGTGAAGCAGCATCTTTCTTTTGCTGAATCTTTGATGATCCCCTGGCTCTTAAGAGGACTGTCTTTTGTGTGATCCTTAGCCGGAGAGGATCTTAGCATCATCTTGGTCATGAGGGTAGAGAAGAAGATGAACAGAGAAAGAAAACGTAAAGGGAGAAGAGGAAGAGAGATACCTGTTTGATCTTCGGATGTGGATTTAAAGGGAGTTTCTCTTGAATTTAAATGCGAATTGATCCCTATCTCTAACTTCAATTTATAATGATGGTCTTGCAGGATAGTCACTTCAGTGACGTCAGGATGGTAACGGCTAGTCCGATTACAATGGCTAGTTATCTGTTGATTTATTATTGATAAGAACAGAAAATATAACTCGTTTATTTACATAATTACTCCTTATATTTTGGGGGCAATTGTTAGGGGAGGATTTTCCAATGATCAGTGATCCTCAATTACTGTTGGGTTTAGTGATCCTCACTTCTGTTTGATTTAGTGATCCTCAGAAGTGTTGCAGGATCAGGATCATGGATCATCTTAAGGATCCTTATACTAACGATTGTCTACTTTGAATATGATGATGCTTTGCAGGAACACGAGTTTGGACTTGGTCTTGGCGATATTCCTGGAGCATATTCCATATTTATTCCGCACGTGCATGGCAAAAATGGACGTTATGGAGGTCGTGGGGGACTTGCACCAAATGCGGAATGTTTGTTAGCTTAGATATTTTCCATTTTTAAAAGGGGTAGCAAGCTAAATAGAAAACACTTGGCTATTTTTTGGCTAAACACACACTCTTGCAACTGCTCTCACCAGCTCTCGATAATTCACTTGGCGATTACACACTTTTTTACACAATACACTATAGTGATCCTTGTAATTGGCTCGCTATCATCCGAAGTTGTAATACATTTCTTGTTTAATTTGAGTTGGTGATCGGTAGTTTCCATCGCCCGAGGTTTTTTATGCCGGAGATCATTCATTGATCAAGGGCTTTTTCCTCGTATAAATCTTTGTGTCACTTGTTCATTACATTTTAGAGTGATCCTTAGTGTTCATTCATTCAAGCATCATACCTCACAACAGAAAGTTTGGTTGCATTATCATTGCTTGATTTTTGACCAAAACTATCACACCCCCAAAATCCACCTGCGGAATACCACCGCTTGGAGGCGTGACTGACCAGGATCCAACCACCAATCATATTGAACAAGCATGTAAGTAGTTATAAAATCCAACCAATACAATTGGTGTCCAACAAAACATAGCTTAAGTCGCAAGCGGAAGCATAACGTTTAAAATCAAAACATAAGTTTAATTGTTTCAAAGTTTAACATGGCACACCGCTGTCCATGTCCCACAACGACTTTCTTCCATGCAAGCTCCAGCTAAGTACCTATTGACCTGCAAAGCATGTAGTAACGAGTCAACAACAAGTTGAGTGAGTTCACGGTTGGGTGTTCATTTTAAGTTGTTCCGAAAACAGTTTCCTTTAACTGGCATCCTGCCGTGGGGGTTACCCCATAGTTGAAAATGTGATTTGTTTACCCATTTACTCTGGCAATACAGCCGTGGGGGCTACCCCATGTTAGTTATCTGGCATTTCGGCCGTGGGGGCTACCCCATGTATTCACTAGACTCGTTACCATATCGACTGCTGACTGTAGTCATGTTTATGTGCCCTGAACTGTCAACGTCTATCATCATTGACGTGCCCATATCCATTAGTTCACGCCCGTCCTCTGCGACATGGTGTGAGGCTTGTCAAACCTAAATAGCGCTATCTAACTAATGACCCGCTCGCCATTGGCCCGGCGATTAAGTCGATATAAAAAGGAGGGACTTCGTGATAGAGTTTTGGTCTAGTACGAGTTATCTGTCCATGAGGATGAGGAATTACATTCCTGAACCGATACTGTCCTACCCAAGAAAGGACGAGGAATCCACGTTCCTTAACCCCATTCCCAACCCAGGGAATCCCATGCTTTGTAGAGGGTGTGAACTCACCTTGGTTTACTCGGCAGATACACAGAAAAGTCAATCAAGTTGTAAGTGGTCAACTACGTCCTAACATAGATACCATTCAAGTCAGGTTCATACCAAGAAATGCACGTATGTTTTCTACACGTATACTAGCAAGTTGCATACGGGTATCATTCATGGCATACACGTATAGACATGGTGGTTTACAATAATACTTACGAGTTGAACAGTAGCATGTATATAAGTAAACAAAGCCCCAAAAACCCGGCCCAATCATCTAAGCCCATAACAATGCAAGTCCGACCCAGCGAGTGTGTGCGCGTGGTCTCGAGTCGAGACTAAGGATCTCGAGTCGAGATGGCGTGGTCTCGGGTTGAAGTCCTAGAGTTCTCGAGTCGCAACAAGACTCGCAACCATGGTCTCGAGTCATGCTGTTTTGTGTGAGGGAGTTGTGGTCTCGAGTCGAGACTAGAGGTTCTCGACTCGCAACCGCTGATCTCAAGCTGGCTTCTAGATGGTCTCGAGTCGAAACCAGGTGTCTCGACTCCCAGCACCTGCTGATCCGCATAGTGTACTTAACCAATGGAAATCCGATTTCATGCAACCTTATGTACTATCCAAACAAACATGTTTTCTTGTCTAACAATTAATTAAAATGGATCAAACAACTAGTTTTCAAATATTCAAGCCACATTCATATCATATTCATGTTGTTCTTCATGTATTCAAGTTACTCACCATTATCATTCATCCGAATCCAACTCGGAACATGTTATACTCGACCTATCTTGTCATTTCCAAAACATTTAAGGCAACCTTTCTACCATTATTATTCATAAATCATGTTGGTATCATGTATCACATTAGTCATATCATCAAGCAAACACCTTTATCAAGGATAACAACGATCTTAACACCGATTATTCAAAGAGGATATATTCATCATGTATAAATCTTAACAAGCAAACATATTGTCACATAATCTTCATCATACATCATCATCAACTGAAATATAAACACACAATATGAAACACTTATGAATCGATTACTTGAATACTAACTCATCATGTATTGTTTACTAATCGATGTATAACATCATATAAATCAAAACATCATTTGACAAAACACCAAATCATGAATCACTAACCAGTTCAAGTATGGGTTCAAAGGTGTGTATGAAGCTTCCAAATGGGTGTGTGTGTGAGCCGATCCGAGAGCTCCTTGTGGTCGCCGGTTGAATCCGAGAAGAAGGAGAGGTGAGGTGATGTTTGATCTTTAGGGTTTTAGGTTTTCTAGAGAGAGAGTGTGGAGGAGAGTGTGTGTGTGAGAGTGAGTGTAGGTTGTCCCAAAAATGGTAATGTTGCTAACAACAAGGTTATATACTAGCTTCAAGTTGATGCACCCTAATGGGTTTTGGATGGATTAAATGGGGTGCACGGCCCAACCGGCCCAACTGTTTCCTGTTCACTCGAGACCGCATGGTCTCGAGTCGGGTCCTTGTGCCTCGGGTCATATAATACATGCATACATACAAGCACAACACATAATCACATAAATTCACTTATATCGTTCATTAAACCAACAAGTCAATTAGTCACATAACGTTTAAGTATGTTACATCGAGATACGATGAAAGGTTCTAAATTTCGAGTTGTCACATTATCCCCAAGTTGAAAGAAATTTCGTCCCGAAATTTGGTAAGCACTCACTGAGGAAGCTAGTTATATTGTATGGTTTTCCCGGTTTTCCTGGGGTGTCACATCCTCCCCCGGTTGATCTGGAATTTCGTCTCGAAATTCCGTAGCTTCAGCCTCAGTAGTGGTTGTACCGTTTGCGAACAGTTGGGGATACTTTTGTTTCATCCGATCTTCGCGTTCCCAGGTGAACTCTGGGCCGCGACGTGAGTTCCAACGAACTCGAACGAGAGGTATTCTAGTGCTCTTGAGGACCTTAACATCCCGGTCCGTGATTTCAACTGGTTCCTCGACGAATCGTAACTGCTCGTCGATAGTGAGTTCCTTCAGAGGAACTATGTGGGTCTCATCTGACAGACACCTCTTCAGATTTGACACGTGGAAAACGTTGTGAACTGCACCGAGTTCTGCTGGTAAGTTCAGTCTGTAGGCCACCCTGCCTATTTTCTCGATGATTTCAAAAGGTCCGACGTATCGTGGGTTAAGTTTTCCTCGTTTACCAAAACGAACCACACCCTTCCAGAGTGAAACTTTGAGTAGTACCCGCTCCCCAACCTGGAGCTCTAGTGGTTTCCTGCCCTTATCGGCGTAGACTTTCTGACGGTCACGAGCTGCCGCCATGCGTTGTCGTATTTGAGCAATTCGTTCGGTTGTGTCTACCACATGTTCTGGACCAGTGATCTGACTATCTCCCACCTCTGCCCAACAAAGAGGTGACCGGCATTTACGCCCGTACAATGCCTCAAACGGGGCAGCTTAAATGCTGGTGTGGTAGCTGTTATTGTACGAGAATTCCACAAGTGGCAGATGCTTTTCCCAGTTGTTGCCAAAGTCGTTTACACATGCACGAAGCATGTCTTCTAAGGTTTGAATAGTGCGCTCAGACTGACCGTCCGTCTGAGGGTGATACGCCATGCTCATGTCTAATCGTGAGCCAAAGGATTTGTGCATTGCTTGCCACAGTTCTGAAGTAAAACGTGCATCTCGATCCGAGATAATAGAGGTGGGCACCCCGTGCCTCGAAACAACTTCCTTGAGATATACTTCTGCTAGAGTGGAGAATTTATCCGTTTCTTTGATAGCCAAGAAGTGGGCAGACTTTGTGAGTCGATCGACGATCACCCAAATGGTATCGTTTCCGCACTGGGATCTAGGCAGGCCAGTAACGAAATCCATGGAAATTTGCTCCCATTTCCATCGAGGTATCTCTGGTTGTTGGAGTAGGCCTGAGGGTTTCTGGTATTCTGTCTTGACTCTCGCACAAGTCAAACACTTGCTGACGTAGGTTGTTATGTGGGCCTTCATGCTAGGCCACCAATACGTAGTTTTGATATCGTGGTACATCTTATCCGAACCAGGGTGTACCGAGTAGCGAGACTGGTGTGCTTCATCCATCACAAGCTCTCGTAGGTTGCCATAGAGTGGGATCCAAATGCGTCCTGTTACGTAGTAAGCACTGTCTTCCTTCTGTTCTAAGCGTTGCCTTGAGCTGCGTAGGGCTTCAGCCCTGACGTTTTCTGGTTTCAATGCCTCTACCTGAGCGTCTCGTATTTGGGAAGGAAGGCTAGAATGTATAGTGAGCTGCAACGCTCGCACGCGTTTAGGCGCGGTGTCCTTTCGACTGAGGGCGTCAGCCACAACATTGGCCTTGCCCGGGTGATACCTGATCGAGCATTCGTAGTCATTCAGTAGTTCAACCCATCGTCGTTGTCGCATATTCAATTCCTTCTGCTTGAAGATATGCTCGAGGCTCCTGTGGTCGGTGTAGATGGCGCACTTGGTACCGTACAGGTAATGTCGCCATATCTTAAGTGCAAAAACAACAGCTCCCAGCTCTAAATCATGCGTAGTGTAGTTCCTTTCATGAACCTTAAGTTGGCGTGAGGCGTAGGCTATAACTTTATCTCGTTGCATAAATACACAACCAAGACCCTGAATTGATGCGTCGCAGTAGACCACGAAGTCGTCTGTGCCTTCTGGCAAGGAAAGGATAGGTGCGCTGCAAAGTCTATCCTTTAAATGCTGAAATGCTAATTCCTGTGCATTTCCCCATCGATAAACAACGCCTTTCTGCGTTAGCGAGGTGAGGACTGTGCAATCCTGGAAAAATCCTTAATGAACCTCCTGTAGTAACCTGCCAAACCCAAGAATTGGCGAATTTCCTTTGGTGTACGGGGTGCAGGCCAGTTCTTAATCGAGTCCACTTTGGATGGATCAACATGAATCCCATCCTTATTTACCACATGGCCTAGGAAATGGACTTCACGAAGCCAGAAGTCGCATTTCGAGAACTTCGCATAAAGCTGGTCTGTTCGAAGGAGTTCCAGAATAAGTCGTAGATGCTGCTCGTGTTCCTCCTGGCTCTTAGAATAGATCAGGATGTCGTCGATGAAGACTATAACGAACTTGTCTAGGTAAGGCTTGCACACTCGATTCATCAAGTCCATGAAAACCGCAGGTGCGTTTGTCAGCCCAAAAGGCATGACTAAAAACTCATAGTGTCCATAACGAGTTCTAAAAGCTGTTTTGGAGACATCCTCTTCTCGGACTCTCAACTGGTGATATCCCGATCTCAAATCAATCTTTGAATAGTAGCTCGACCCTTGTAGCTGGTCGAACAAGTCGTCAATGCATGGTAGAGGATAACGATTCTTCACCGTCACCTTGTTGAGTTCCCGGTAGTCGATGCACATTCTGAAGGTACCATCCTTCTTCTTCACGAATAATACTGGGGCTCCCCAGGGTGATGAGCTAGGACGAATAAAACCCTTATCCAAGAGTTCTTGTAGTTGCGTAGAGAGTTCTTCCAACTCTGATGGAGCTAAACGATAAGGTGCACGAGCTATAGGCGCAGCTCCAGGAGCTAGTTCAATCTGAAACTCGACCTGGCAATGAGGCGGAAGGCCGGGTAATTCCTCAGGAAATACCTCCGGATAGTCGCGTACAACTGGAAAATCTTCTATCTTCTTCTCTTTCTCCGAGGTGTCAGTAACAAGAGCCAAAATGGCAGTGTGGCCCTTTCGCAAGCACTTCTGGGCCTTAAGGAGGGAGATGATGTTCTCAACAGCACCCCTCTTGTCGCCACGAATCATGAGAGGTTCACCACTAGAACCAGGAACACGAACAATCTTCTCTTTGCAAAGAATCTCTGCTCGGTGTTGGGATAACCAATCCATCCCAATGACAACATCGAAACTACCCAAGACGATAGGAATAAGGTCGATAGAGAAGGTCTGGTCAGCGAGAACAAGTTTACAACCCTTGACTACGTGTGTGGCCTCTAAACTCTTACCATTTGCTAGCTCTACCGTGTGCTTGTTGTTCAAAGGTGTTGGAATACGCTTAAGCATTCGACTAACTTCTAGTGACATGTAGCTAGTATCGGCACCCGAATCAAATAAAACTGTAACATAAAAGTCGTCGAGAAGGAACTTACCGGCCACAACATTGGGGTCATTCCTTGCTTCACCTTGACCAATCACGAACGCCCGCCCCCTGGCTCCATTGTTGTTGTTGTTCCCATTGTTACCATTCCCCTGATTGTTGTTGTTGTTGTTGTTGTTTTGGTTCCTGTTCAGTTGGGGGCAATCTCTCTTGAAGTGGCCTTCAGCTCCGCACTGAAAGCACCCTTTGTTGTCACCTTGCTGCTGCTGGTGTTGATTCTGTTGAGTTTGCTGACGATTCTGATTGGCGGGATATAAGCTCCTGCAATCCTTTGCAGCGTGACCTGGCTTGTTGCACCGATGACAGTTACCCCTGGTGCATGGCCCGCTGTGGTGTAGGCTGCAGCGATTGCATTTGGGGTGATTCCCTTTATACCCACCATGACTTTGACCACCCGATGATTGCTGAATAGGGCTCTTGTAGTCTTCAGTCCTCCTCTGCTGAGACTGAGACTGAACAGAAGTTGACCCCTTACTTGAAGCTCCATCCCATTTCCGTTTGTTGTCATTAAGAGCACCTGAAGTAGTTGCAACACCTATGCGCTTTGGTAACCTGTTCTATTCCACCGCCTGATCAGTGAGACTGTGAGCCAATTGCACAACTTGCTGGATGGTGGCCAGGTTTGCTGAAGTCACATGACTTTGGATTTCTGGCACTAAGCCCTTGAGAAACAGTTCGATGCGTTTGATGGGAGGGTCTACCATAGTAGGGCACAGAATTGCCAGTTCATTCGATCTCTTCACATAAGCTTCAATCTCTGACCCCGTCATCTTGAGGTTGAAAAACTCTACTTCCAGTTTGTGAATCTCATCACGATTGCAATACTCCTCCTTGATCATTTCCTTAAAGTTGTTCCATGGGGTGGCGTTAGCAGCAACGAACCCCAACATTTGAACCTGAGCGTTCCACCACGTGAGGGCTAAACCCTCGAGAGTACCGGTAGCATACTTCACCTTGCGCTCCTCAGGGCATTCACACATTTCGAAAACTGACTCGAGCTTCTCAAACCAGTGGAGGAGACCTACCGCTCCTTCAGTGCCGCTAAAAGTAGTGGGTCGGCAGTCCATAAAAGTTTTAAAAGTGCACACAGGTGGCTGAGCGTGTTGACCTATTGTGGGTGAAAGAAAAGACATAGTTTAACACAAAGGTTGGTTCACGAGAGTAGGATTTAAGGATCCTAGAATGAGTTCGGACTGCAGGATATACCTCCTGCGTGTGCAGCTGCAAGTGCCGCAGCAACTCGTTCGTTAATCAGAGCCGTCAACTGGGCTTGAGTCATGTTAACGCGTCCACTCATGATCTTCATATAAGAGGGAAACATGAGTGAGAGAGGTTCGTGAAAGTGCGATAGCGGAAGGGAGTAAGCACACACGTGTTCAAGAAACAGTAGTTATACTAACCAAGCATACCACGGGCAATGTACTATGTAACTAACAAGTAGGCAATATATACACAGATCATATCACCTAGAACGTCGAGCCTTGCATGTGGAGTGAAGCGTCGTTGTGGATCGTAGAGCACTGTACAGGTTATAGTCTGATTTTAATAAAACCCTTTCCCTTATTAAAACCAAGTTCACTATAACCAATGGCTCTGATACCAATCTGTCACACCCCCAAAATCCACCTGCAGAATACCACCGCTTGGAGGCGTGACTGACCAGGATCCAGCCACCAATCATATTGAACAAGCATGTAAGTAGTTATAAAATCCAACCAATACAATTGGTGTCCAACAAAACATAGCTTAAGTCGCAAGCGGAAGCATAACGTTTAAAATCAAAACATAAGTTTAATTGTTTCAAAGTTTAACATGGCACACCGCTGTCCATGTCCCACAACGACTTTCTTCCATGCAAGCTCCAGCTAAGTACCTATTGACCTGCAAAGCATGTAGTAACGAGTCAACAACAAGTTGAGTGAGTTCACGGTTGGGTGTTCATTTTAAGTTGTTCCGAAAACAGTTTCCTTTAACTGGCATCCTACCCTGGGGGTTACCCCATAGTTGAAAACGTGATTTGTTTACCCATTTACTCTGGCAATACAGCCGTGGGGGCTACCCCATGTTAGCTATCTGGCATTTCGGCCGTGGGGGCTACCCCATGTATTCACTAGACTCGTTACCATATCGACTGCTGACTGTAGTCATGTTTATGTGCCCTGAACTGTCAATGTCTATCATCATTGACGTGCCCAGATCCATTAGTTCACGCCCGTCCTCTGCGGCACGGTGTGAGGCTTGTTAGACCTAAATAGCGCTATCTAACTAATGACCCACTCGCCATTGGCCCGGCGATTAAGTCGATATAAAAAGGAGGGACTTCGTGATAGAGTTTTGGTCTAGTACGAGTTATCTGTCCATGAGGACGAGGAATTACATTCCTGAACCGATACTGTCCTACCCAAGAAAGGACGAGGAATCCACGTTCCTTAACCCCATTCCCAACCCAGGGAATCCCATGCTTTGTAGAGGGTGTGAACTCACCTTGGTTTGCTCGGCAGATACACAGAAAAGTCAATCAAGTTGTAAGTGGTCAACTACGTCCTAACATAGATACCATTCAAGTCAGGTTCATACCAAGAAATGCACGTATGTTTTCTACACGTATACTAGCAAGTTGCATACGGGTATCATTCATGGCATACACGTATAGACATGGTGGTTTACAATAATACTTACGAGTTGAACAGTAGCATGTATATAAGTAAACAAAGCCCCAAAAACCCGGCCCAATCATCTAAGCCCATAACAATGCAAGTCCGACCCAGCGAGTGTGTGCGCGTGGTCTCGAGTCGAGACTAAGGATCTCGAGTCGAGATGGCGTGGTCTCGGGTTGAAGTCCTAGAGTTCTCGAGTCGCAACAAGACTCGCAACCATGGTCTCGAGTCATGCTGTTTTGTGTGAGGGAGTTGTGGTCTCGAGTCGAGACTAGAGGTTCTCGACTCGCAACCGCTGATCTCAAGCTGGCTTCTAGATGGTCTCGAGTCGAAACCAGGTGTCTCGACTCCCCGCACCTGCTGATCCGCATAGTGTACTTAACCAATGGCAATCCGATTTCATGCAACCTTATGTACTATCCAAACAAACATGTTTTCTTGTCTAACAATTAATTAAAATGGATCAAACAACTAGTTTTCAAATATTCAAGCCACATTCATATCATATTCATGTTGTTCTTCATGTATTCAAGTTACTCACCATTATCATTCATCCGAATCCAACTCGGAACATGTTATACTCGACCTATCTTGTCATTTCCAAAACATTTAAGGCAACCTTTCTACCATTATTATTCATAAATCATGTTGGTATCATGTATCACATTAGTCATATCATCAAGCAAACACCTTTATCAAGGATAACAACGATCTTAACACCGATTATTCAAAGAGGATATATTCGTCATGTATAAATCTTAACAAGCAAACATATTGTCACATAATCTTCATCATACATCATCATCAACCGAAATATAAACACACAATATGAAACACTTATGAATCGATTACTTGAATACTAACTCATCATGTATTGTTTACTAATCGATGTATAACATCATATAAATCAAAACATCATTTGACAAAACACCAAATCATGAATCACTAAGCGGTTCAAGTATGGGTTCAAAGGTGTGTATGAAGCTTCCAAATGGGTGTGTGTGTGAGCAGATCCGAGAGCTCCTTGTGGTCACCGGTTGAATCCGAGAAGAAGGAGAGGTGAGGTGATGTTTGATCTTTAGGGTTTTAGGTTTTCTAGAGAGAGAGTGTGGAGGAGAGTGTGTGTGAGAGTGAGTGTAGGTTGTCCCAAAAATGGTAATGTTGCTAACAACAAGGTTATATACTAGCTTCAAGTTGATGCACCCTAATGGGTTTCGGATGGATTAAATGGGGTGCACGGCCCAACCGGCCCAACTGTTTCCTGTTCACTCGAGACCGCATGGTCTCGAGTCGGGTCCTTGTGCCTCGGGTCATATAATACATGCATACATACAAGCACAACACATAATCACATAAATTCACTTATATCATTCATTAAACCAACAAGTCAATTAGTCACATAACGTTTAAGTATGTTACATCGAGATACGATGAAAGGTTCTAAATTTCGAGTTGTCACATTATCCCCAAGTTGAAAGAAATTTCGTCCCGAAATTTGGTAAGCACTCACTGAGGAAGCTAACTATGTTGTATGGTTTTCCCGGTTTTCCTGGGGTGTCACAAAAACAATAACTAGGGCTAATAATAGTTTTTCTAAATGAGAATATCTAGTTTCAGCATCTAATAAACTTTTACTAACATAATAGACAGGATACTGCTGACCTTCATGATCCTTTACAAGGACAACACTTACTGCATTCCCTGATACTGCAAGATACAGGGATAATGGTTCACCATCCTCAGGCTTCATCAATAGAGGTGCGGTTGAAAGATACTGCTTCAAATCCTGCAAGGCTGCTTCATGCTTCTCCCCCTATTCGAACTTCTTATTCTTCTTCAGGATATCATAAAATTCCTTGCATTTTTCTGAGGATCTTGAGATAAATCTGTTTAATGCTGCTTCTCGTCCCGTCAATCTTTGTACATCCTTCATGTTGGAAGGTGACTTGATATCTAAGATGGCTTTGATCTATTCTGGGCTAGCTTCTATCCTAAAAATCTTTGTCAATCTTTTAGTCACCATATATCCTAAAAACTTTTCTGCCCCCACTCCAAAATGGCACTTGGCAGGATTTAGCTTCATGTTATATTGATCCAGGATATCAAATGCTCCCTTAATATCCTGGAGGTGATCCTCAGCCTTCTTAGAATTTACTACCATGTCATCGATGTATACCTCCATGGTGTCCCCCAGCTTGTCTTTGAACATCATGTTCACCAATCTTTGATATGTTGCACCTGCATTTTTCAAACCAAAGGGCATGGCAGTATAACAATAAATACCTGTTGGTGTCATGAAAGCAGTATCCTCCTAGTCTCCATTTGGATCTGCTGGAATCTTGAGGATGCATCCATGAAAGTTAACATCTCATGGCCGGCAGTAGCATCCACCATTGAGTCAATATGAGGAAGAGGAAATGGGTCTTTGGGACAAGCTTTGTTCAAGTCTGTGTAATCTACACAAACTCTCCATTTCCCATTTTTCTTCTGCACCACAACTACATTTGCTAGCCATCTTGGAAATTTGACCTCCCTGATCATTTTGGATTTCAATAACCTCTCTACTTCTTCCTGAATAATCATATTTCATTCCGGAGCAAACTTCCTCCTCTTTTGTTGGACAGGCTTGAATGACCTGTCAATACCAAGCTTATGTGTTATAATATCCTTGGAGATGCCTGTCATATCCTTGTGCTTCCACGCGAATGTTGACATCCTGCATTTCAAAAAGTTAGTCGATTGATCTTCAATATCCTGAGGGATGGATATTGGTTCCCACGAGTACCGAGATATATGGATTATCCTGATCCAGGATAATTTTCTTTACATCCTGCTCTGAAGCCTCCACGATATCCTGGGCCCGCATCTTTAATTGCTATGCTGCATTAGGCTTGGTTGAGGATTTCATCGAGGATGAGTAACACTCCTTTGCTTCCTGCTGATCACTATCCACCTTGACAACCCCCCAAGGAGTAGGGATCTTGATGCATTGATGATAGGTTGACGGCACAGCTTTCATATCATGGATCCACGGCCTACCCAATATAATATTATAGCAGGATAGGGAGTCCATGACACAAAAGCGCTGCATTGAGTTGACCCCTTCAACATATACTGGTAACTTTATCTCTCCCACTGTATTTCTAGCCTCTCCACTGAACTCAACCAGTACAGTGGACTTTGAAGTGATATCCATTGGAGATACATTCATCCTCTTCAACGTCTCTAGTTGGATTATGTTGACGGAGCTGCCATTATCCACCTGTATCCTGCGTACAAAATGGTTAGCCACATATAACATTATTACCAGAGCATCATGGTGAGGATCCTGGACACTATCCCTGTTATCACTGTCGAAGGTGATCACTTTATCAGTTGTGAGGGTCGTCATCCTGGTTGGCTTATCTCCTCTTTCGGCCTTAGCCTCCTTTGCATGTCTCTTGGCCGCAGAATATGAAGTCCCACAGATGTCGGATCCTCTTGATATAAAGTTAATTATCTTGGCATCCGCAGGAGGGGACGCCGCTCGTTCAGGATCCTTCTCAGTATCCTAACCCTTATTCTTCTTTTTTCCCAAGAGATCCTTCAGATATCCCTTGCTCAGGAGATAGCTTATTTCTTTCCTCAGAGCAATACAATCCTTCGTAACATGTCCGAAATCTTCGTGGAAGGCACACCATTTGGACTTATCCTTCCAATCAACTTTTTGTTGATTCTTCTGGGGCCACCTTGCTTTGTCTCCTAAACCCTGCATAGCATACATCAGTTCAGGTATGTTAACAGAAAAACAATATTCAGATAATTCAGGATACTCCTCAGGATCCTCGTCTTCAACAACATTCACTTTCTTGTTGTCATTTCTGCCATATGGCTTGGAGCGATATGGTTTGTACGAGGATTCTGATTTCCTGTTGGTTGACTTATAGGTTATGGATGAATTCATCCTCTCTTGCATCTTTTTGTCATCCTCCAGTCGAATATATCTTAAAGCCCTGTTTTAAGCTTCATCCAGGTTCCTGCATGGGTTCATTACAAGATCCTGGTAAAATTGAGAATCTTTTTGCAACCCCATCTTGAAAGCCTGCACAGCTGTTGCAACATCAAGATGTGGAATATCTAAGGATTCCCGGCTAAACTTGTTCACATAATCTCTTAAGGATTCCTGAGGTCCTTGAGTTATCCTGTAGAGATCACTTGTTAGTTTTTCAAAACTTCGACTGCAAGAAAATTGACTATTAAATAAATTGACTAAGTGAGCGAATGATGTAATTGAATGAGGAGGAACGTTTAAGAGCCATTTTAAGGCTGATCCTGTTAAGGTAGAACCAAAACCCTTGCAGAGGCATGCTTCCTTGAGATCTGGAGGAATAGGGTTGATCTCCATTCTTTCCCTATACTGGGCAATATGCTCCTCAGGATCCGTGGTCCCATCATAGAGTTTCATGTTGGGGGTTTGAAATCTTTTTGGGATTTCAGCATCACAAATAGGATATGCAAACCGAGATATCTTGTGGCTATCCTGGGATACTTCTGGGATCGGCTGGACTACTCCAGGTACACTGGATATCATGTCCTTCAACTTCTGAAGCTCCCTGGAAAGTGCTGATGTCATACCTGCATCCTGCAAAGATCCAATACCATTAGTAGCAAGAGTTTTGTTATTATTGGATACGTTACCAGTCTGAGGATTCTGGCCATATCCTGAAGCATATCCTGAACTTCTCACAGTTGACACCCTAACCGAAGAGGGTATCTCAGGAATATGACTTTGGGAATGGCTAGGCACAATATTCCACCTGTTATCCTCAGTATATACTGCAGAACTGAAGTTCAAAGCTCTGGGTTGCAAGGGAGTGACAGTATCCTCGATGGGCCTGCTTGAGCTGGTTTTCAAGTGTTGTGTTTCTCTCATCAGCATTTGGTTGGTCTCCTGCTGCTGCTTCATCTGTTTCTGTATACTACCAAATAAAGTTAGGATTTCATCATTAGAGGCCAAAACAGGAGCATATCCCTGAACACTCCGAGTAGGGATGATATCCTGAGCTTCTGAGGAGGCTTGCGTCCTTAGAGGAGGTGGTGGAAGCACCGAACCAATTGTTGCAGAGGTTGTAGCAGACATGGTAGAAGAGCTCATGTTTGATCTTGAGGCCATTGAAAATAGTGTGGTAAAAATTTTTGAAAATAGAAAACCAAGTAATGATTTTGCAAAAGCTTTTAGTAGAAATAGCACCACTTACCCCACGGTGGGCGCCAAATTGTTTTGGTAAAAAATTACCTAAGCAATTTAGTGATCAAATTAGTTAAGTGAGGTAGTGTGCTAAGAATGTGTATCGAAAATATGATGAGTTGGTTGTTTGCAAAAACAGTGTTCAGGATATAGCTCAGGATATTGAGCTATATCTATAATCAAACAATGAGCAAAAAGTAAAGGGTGACACGAGATGTACGAGGAAAGCCCTTGATCAATCTAGATCACCGGCACAAAACCTCGGGAGCTGACAATCGCAGCTGCCTTGTTCTTCTTATTACTTCAAATCTCAGGATACAGTGCAGGATATTGATCATATCGCTACTAAGTGTTACAATGTTTTTTCAGAAAGTGAGAGTTGCGAGAGAGTAGAAGTGTTCGAGAGCAGTGAGTGTTGTGTCCTATTCGATCTGATATATCCATCTATTTATAGCTAAGAAATGAAAACAAAATCTCCTACAAATGGGGGATGCCATCGAATATTCTTAAGTTAACGTTGGAGACCAAGTAAAGCGGCCTCAACGTCTTTCTTTGAACCACTTGGACCGAGTCTTCAGGGGAAAAGGTCTTCATGAACGTTGCAAGCTTGGACTCGTACTCCTGCACATAATCCGTTAGTGATCCTCAGGATACCTTATCAGGATGTTACCAATATCCTGAGTCAGCATCCCGGGCATGAACATTTATCATATAATCAAGATACAATTTAAGATATTATCCAGGATATGGGTTTAGAATTTCACCTATAACAATAAGTACTTAATATTCAAGAATAAAATTAATAATTTCTAATAGCATGGATTAAACACTTAAACGTAAACATAAAAATACATGTTTTTTCATTTCGGTTCGGTTTTTTTTTTTGTTATTGAAAATGGTTATCCGAAAACCGAACCGAAATTTTCGGTTATTAAAAATCCGAAAACCGAACCATCGGTTTTTGTTTCGGTTCGGTTTTTTCGGTTCGATTTTGTCGGTTATTTCGGTTACGGTTCGATTATTTCGGTTTTCTGCTCACCGGTACCGGTTCGGTACCGGGTCTGATTTGCTCATCCCTAGTTAGAACGATCCGTTCAATCTAGTGTTTCATTGGTAACGCATGTCTTGTTATTATTTTTATATTAAAATAAGCATAGGTATAAAATAACTTTTAGAATAGGTATTCCATTAGTTTTCAATTTATCCAGTCTGGTTTAGTATTAAAGTGAATTTATGTAGTTCAAAACTAAACCGAAAACCAAATTCGAACCTTTATCGGTTCCGATCAAACAAACCGATAACCATTATTTGTTTTAAATTAGGTTTTGCTAAATAACAATGTGCTAAAGTTGTAGTTTGTTTTGGCTAAATTACAAAACTAAAAAAACATAATTTGGTATTGGTTTTTTTTTTGTTCAAACAGGTCTAAAATTTATTAAACCAACAACCAAACCTGTTTCGATTAGTTTTTGTTTCTTTAGTTTGAAATCCTCGTCTCACATCTCCACCACTACCCTGCCGACATCACACATATGTATTAAGGTAGTGTTTGGTATGAACGAATGGGTGGTGGAACGGAATGAACTATTGCGAGAGAATGAAAAAAAGTGTATTTGGTTGGTCAACGTAATAGAATCACCCATTACATAAGTCATTCCATTCCCTCAAATTCATTCCATCCACTCCCCCTGTTTTTTTTTTCCATTCCATTCCCTCTCTCAGCCTACGTCACAAACACCGCCCATCACCTCCACCATCTACCACAACCACCTACCGTCATCACCACCAGCCACCAACCTCCGCCGACCACCACCACCGTCCTCCACCACCACCGCCGCCCGCCGCCACCGCCATCGACTACCATCGCTACCACCCGCCATCGCAAACCACCGCCACCCCGACCACTACCGCCACCCTCCGCCGACCACCACCACCATCCTTCGCTGCCACCACCCGCTACCGTCGACCACCACCACCCATCGTCGTCGCCGCCACTACCACCCGTCGCCACCACCATCGACCACCATAGCCGCCACCCGCCACCACTGACCACCGTCATCCCAACCACTACCTCTACCGTTTGCCGGCCACCACCACCATCCTCCGCGGCCACCTCCAGCTACCGTCGACCACCACCACCCACTGTCGTCGTCGCCACCACCATCGACCACCATCGCCGCCACCCGCAACCACCGACAACCGCCACCCCAACCACGACCGCCACCGTCTGCCGACCACCACCACCATCCTCCGTGGCCACCACCCGCTACCATCAACCACCACCACCCACCGTCGTCGCCACCACCATCGTCGCCACCTGCCACCGCAGACCACCGCCAACCCCTACCATCACCGCCGCCACCGCTAACAACCGTCACCCACCGACCACCGCCACCCACCACTGCTACCACCGACCACCGCCACCCATCGATGCCACCGCCACTAGCCGCCACCGATCACCGCCACCACCCATCACCGATTTAATTAATTCCTCTTTTCTTACCTACCAAACAACACAATGTAATGATTTATTCCTTTCATGCATGGTAACTATAAGGACCTGCAAAAATGTCCCGCAACACTCCGTAAGTGAAAACCCAGACCCCTAAAACCCTAATCTTTGTTAAAAACAAGAAATTCAAAATTTTTTGATCTGTCGCGGGCCGCGTAAGACTTAAGGAAAGCTTACGCGGGGTGCGACAGCTTGATAGTTCTCCGGATAAGCTTTAGGCCACGTGTCAGACACGTGGCATACCTACACCGTGACACGGCAGCCCTAGCCGTAGCTAAGGTGGCCCTCGCGGGCCACGTAGGCCGTTCCTCGAGTTTACGCGGGCCGCGTAAAACTCAAATTTCAGCTATAAAAGGGACGTGCATGAGCATTTCGTCTGTGCTCGAAAATTTACTCCAAAAGACGTTCTGTACTGCTCAAATTCGTGTATTTAAGTGTCGAAACGCTGCTACGATTACAGGGTAATAACTCGATCACTGCCACGATACAATGTCCGATAGATTGAAACCGATCCGATGGATGTTTAAGTGATGCCCGAATTCGGGCTATACTTTGTCATTCGTCGTGAGGGTTTTGATTTCGTGAGTTTATCGTAAATGTTGTATTAAGTTTCTAACCTAGTTTCGTGTGCATTGTTATTTAACTAGGTTACCAAGCTTAATCAGTAGGAAAAACTCTGTCCAACTAAACTTGCAATGTGAGTCATTCTCTTTTTATCAAAAGTGTTTTACAATACCCAATTGTTTTCCAGTTATATGTTACAGGGATTAAGTCTTTGTTATCTTAAATTACTGGTAGTAAGTGGGGTATTGTGCACAACTACTACTGTTTTATCACTGTTAGGTGAAAGGACCTAAATAGTGATACTCGTCCCTATTGGGTGAACGGACCCAATAGTGGTATGACCACAGTCATAGATACGGTCGAGTGACAACTGAACCAGCTAATTATAAGATAGGGGCAATTGTAATCGCTCTTAATACTATAATCTATAACAATGTGTCATTTTATGCAAATTGAATGTCTCACCAGTATTTCCCCGCTGATAAAATCTTTTTAAACATGTTTCAGGTGATTTACTGTGAACGAGGAAAAGTGCCGCGTAGCACTACCGGCTTGGATAAAGTGGCTCAGTAAATAAATAAACATGTTTTTGTAAACAGGGAATTTCCCCGAGAAATTCCTTTATTGTAAATTACGGGGTTTGTCCCAAAATGTGAAATAAAATAATTGGGTGTTTTCAGTTTAAACGATTCTGTTAAAATTTCCGCTGCCTAATTAAACACCAATACCACGGGTTTCTGTCCTGCGACTTCTGAACCGGGTAAAACCGGGTTTGGGGCCGTGACAGAAAAAGGTGGTATCAGAGCCACTGATTTAAGCCCATTAAGTATTTAGCAATACTTAATTTGTCAAATTGCCATTTTGTGATTCTGTGAAAATTTAATTTAACGAATAAAATTTTAACTTAAATTTTGTGTGTTTCTTCATGTGTGCTAACAGCATGAATGAACTGTCGGAGGCACTCCGAAACTTTACAATCCATACCACCGATATGGATATAACAGGAAACCCGTCTGGGTATCAAGCAGATACTGAGGAGCCACTAGTATTCCAGGCCCAGCCTCAGGAGAAACCTAAACCTAAGAAAAGCAGAAGAATTTTGGACTGGAAATGCGGACGAAGGAAGAAGCCAGCTGCACAAAAGGTGAAAAAGACAGAGAATCCAAAGGATAAAGGGAAAGGAAAGGAAATAGGGGAAAGCTCCGGTCAGGCCCAGGAAATGCCACCTTGGGAAGAGCTTGATCAAAAACTTGCAAATTGTGACCTCATTGAACCTGCCGATGAAAACCTTTTCAATTTCCCAACACAATCACAACTTCCAATTAATTTGGAACCCGCTATTCCAGACCCCATCGTCAACCCCAACCTGTTACAGGCCAGCTGGAAGAGTGGTGGACGAGCGACTGGCATTTTCAGAACTTCATGAATAACCCCAATGTTTATTTTCCCCAGTTTGATCCTGAACCTGCCCATTCCCACCTATGAGCGCAGAAAATGTTGCTGAATTACGCCGCTATGGCGAGGAACTGGTGGATGCGGGAAACCGGATTCGAGAAGTGGGGGAAAACATCACATGGAAATACGACGAGAGGGAGCGTCATTTCTGAAGGGCCAGCTAACTGTGGTTGTGTGTTTGTATAATAATAATATGTAGAAAAAAATCATAAATATAATAATAATAATATAATATTGTATAATAATAACTAAAAATAAAACTTTTGTAAAATAGATGGTTTGTATTGATGCATACTATTATAAAAATATATAAATGTCGCAAGGACGACGATTTTGGCTATACATGTTGACTTAACTGTGTTGTGATTGTCTTGTTGTGTTAATTGTTATCCATTTTGTGCCAATAATTTATATGTATTGTTAATTATCAGATGGAAAATGCAGTAAATGAACCAGTCAATGAAGTTAATCAATCCGAACAACACAATGAGGATCATTTTCTTAATAGACAAGATATAGAAAATATCGTTGCCCAGGGAATAGCCAATGTTATCCCGGCAATCGTCACTGCTGTTAAGAGTCCTGCTGAACCCTCACAACCCAACCATAGTAAACGCACTCGAGATGATAATTTCAGTAACAGTGTAAATGGAGGCGGCAATAATGATAATAATGTGGTTCAAGCCCCAATACTTAAGAAAATGAAAGTTGCAACATCTGGTTGCACCTATAAAGAATTCCTTACTTGTAAGCCAGTCGAATTTGCAGGCAATGAAGGGGCGACTGCCGCACTGCGTTGGTTGGAAAAGACCGAAGCAGTAATTAAAATCAGTAAGTGCGCAGAAGAAGACAAGGTTATGTATGCCTCCCACCTTTTCAAGGAAGAAGCGTTAGAACGGTGGAACACGGTGCTGCAAGCCAAAGGAAGTGACATGGCTTATGCCATGAGTTGGGAGGAATTTAAGAGATTGGTGGAAAGGAAATTTTGTCCCGACTACGAAAAGGAACAAATGACGAATAAGTCCCTGAACCACCGGATGGTGGATGTTGATTGTCGAGGGTATACTTTGAAATTTTTCGAGTATGCCAGAATTGTACCAACTCGGGTTTCGCCAGAACCGGTACTTATTTCTTGCTATATCTGGGGATTAATTAGCGAGATTCGTGACATAGTCAAAGCTGCTAGACCCCCCACTATTGACGATGCAGTTGAATTGGCCAACACTCTAACCGACGGGCTGGTACGCACTAGAGAAAAGAACAGGAAAAAGGAATTGGCCCAAAAGATTACTCAAGGTTTTCGTGGGGTTAGTAATGCTAGTAACTTCAAAAGAAAGGGAACCGGGCAATCCTCCACTGCTCCATTTTGCAGTACCTGTAAAAGAAAGCATTTTGGAAAATGTAAGGGGTACTGTAATTTCTGCAAAATTCCAGGGCATCAAGAGGAGAATTGCAGGAAGAAATCCATGATCTGCTACAATTGCGGAGAAGCAGGGCATTTTAGGCCCGACTGCCCAAAATTGGTTAAGCCAGCTGACAACAAGGCCAAACCTGCCGAAGGAACTAATAAGAAGAATGCTAGAGCCTTTCAGCTGAAAACGCAAGAAGCAGATCTAATTCCGGATGTGATAGCTGGTACGTTTCTTGTACATGACATTTATGCGAAAGTATTATTTGACTCTGGTGCAAACCAAAGTTTTATAAATACTTCATTCTGCCAAGCTCTTAAGCAACCTTTAACCAAACTTAGGCAGATTTATACGGTAGAAACGGCAGATGGAAATTCTGTTAATATAGATAAGGTTTTGAAAGAAGGAAAGATAGAACTCTCAGGCCATAAATTTTCTGCAAACCTGCTACTTATGAATTTAGTTGGATTCGATGTGATGCTAGGAATGGATTGGTTAGTAGCCAACCATGCTCGAATCCTCTGTGATAAGAATTCTATAGAAATTTATACACCCGCAGGAGAAGTAATTGTGGTTACGGGAGATAAGCCACGTAAACCAATGAAGTTCATTTCAGTAATGAAAGTTGCTAATTATGAACGAAAACAAGGAATAGTGTATATGATTTCAATAATCATTAACACTAAAGGCAAAGAACTTAAGGAAATTCCAGTAGTATCAGAATACCCAGATGTATTCCCTGAAGAATTACCTGGATTACCACCCGATAGGGAAGTAGAATTTAGAATTCATCTAATTCCTGGAACTACACCAATAGTTAAGGCACCTTATCGGTTAGCACCCACAGAAATGTTAGAACTGAAGAAGCAGTTAGATGAATTACTAAACAAAGGATTTATACAACCTAGTTCATCCCCTTGGGGAGCACCAGTGTTATTCGTGAAAAAGAAAGATGGTTCAATGCGAATGTGTATCGATTATAGGGAATTGAATAAGGTTACAATTAAGAATCGATACCCATTACCTAGGATTGATGATCTTTTTGACCAACTTCAGGGAGCTAGATATTTTTCTAAGATAGACTTGCGCTTTGGATACCATCAACTGAAGGTACAAGAAGAAGACATACCTAAAACTGCTTTCAGGACTAGATATGGTCACTACGAGTTTACAGTCATGCCATTTGGACTAACGAATGCTCCTGCAGCATTTATGGACATGATGAATAGGATCTGTAAACCATATTTGGATAAATTCGTAATTGTCTTCATTGACGATATACTTATTTACTCCAAAAGCCAGAACGAGCATTGTGAACACCTGCATGCACTTTTAGCTTTATTAAGGAAGGAAAAGCTTTACGCCAAATTTTTAAAGTGTGAATTTTAGCTACAAGAGGTGTAATTTTTAGGTCACATAGTGAATCGAAGGTATTCACGTAGATCCTTCCAAGATAGAAGCGATCACAAATTGGAAGATCCCGCAATCAGCTACCGAAGTTAGAAGTTTTATGGGTTTAACTGGATATTATAGACGCTTCATAAAAGACTTTTCTAAAATAGCTGTTCCACTAACTAAGTTAACCTGTAAAACTGTTAAGTTTGAATGGGGACCCAAGCAAGAAGAGACCTTTAGGATTTTAAAGCAAAGATTAACAAACGCCCCAATTCTAGCCTTACCAGACGGAACAGAAGATTTTGAAGTCTTCTGTGGTGCTTCTAAATTGGGATTAGGATGTGTGCTAATGCAACGCAAAAAGGTAATTGTGTATGCATCAAGGTAGTTGAAGAAGCACGAGGAAAATTATACGACCCATGACTTAGAATGAGGAGCAATAATTTTTGCCCTTAAAATTTGGAGACATTATCTGTACGGAAGTAAGTTTACAGTCTATACAAATCATAAGAGTTTAAGGTACATATTTGGGCAAAAAGAGTTAAACATGAGGCAAAGAAGATGGATGGAAATTCTAAATGACTACGACTGTGATATTCAATATCACGAAGGGAAGGCAAATGTAGTAGCAGTTGCCTTAAGTCGTAAGTACCATGAAAAACAAAGGCGAGTTCGTGCTCTTAGACTAAATCTCCAGTTAGATTAAATGGAACAACTGAAGAACGTTCAGGAAACAGCAATCAAGGACGATGCTGAAGGAATGAAAGGACGGATAAAGGAATTATAGCAAGGGACTGATGGAATTTGGAGATTCCATAAGAAAAGGATTTGGGTACCTAGGCAAGGAGATTTAAGAAGTAAAATTCTAGAGGAAGCCCATAAATCTAGGTATACAATGCACCCTGGTAATAATAAGATGTACCAAGATTTAAGAAATAACTTCTGGTGGATAGGAATGAAGAAGGACATAGCTAGATACGTTTCTAAGTGTCTAACTTGTTCACAAGTTAAGGCAGAACACAAGAAACCTTCAGGGTTACTTCAACAGTTAGAAATGCTTGTATGGAAATGGGAATTAATAACAATGGACTTTGTTACCAAGTTGCCCAAGACCAGGAAAGGTAACGATGCAATCTGGGTAATTGTGGATCGATTAACCAAATCAGCTCATTTCCTGCCAATGAAGGAAACCTTTAGCATGGAAAGATTGGCTAAGTTGTACGTAGACGAGGTAGTATCCTTACAAGGAGTTCCACTCTCCATTGTGTCAGATAGGGATAGTCGTTTCACTTCGCGTTTCTGGACAAGTTTCCAAGAAGCAATGGGGACACGATTAAATTTAAGTAATGCCTACCATCCCCAAACAGATGGACAAAGTGAAAGGACGATTCAAACCCTGGAAGACATGCTTAGGGCATGTGTAATCAATTTCGGTGGAAACTGGGATGACCATTTACCACTAATAGAATTCTCCTATAACAATAGTTACCACACCAACATTAATGATGCTCCATTCGAAGCACTATATGGACGAAAGTGTCGAGCTCCCGTATGCTGGGCAGAAATAGGAGAAAGTCAATTATCAGGTCCCGAGATTGTACAGGGAACCACCGACAAGATAACTCAAATCAAGGAAAGACTGAAAACGGCTCGAGATCGCCAAAAGAGTTATGCAAACAATCGACGCAAGCCATTGGAATTTCAAGTTGGAGACAAGGTACTCTTGAAAGTTTCTCCTTGGAAAGGGGTAGTTCGGTTCGGTAAGAAGGGAAAGCTAAGTCCAAGGTACATAGGACCATTCACCGTTACCCAACGGATAGGAATAGTTGCCTATCGCTTACAACTACCAGAAGAACTAGCTGGGGTACATGATGTGTTTCATGTATCCAATCTTAAGAAATGTTTATCTGACGAATCCCTGGTAGTACCTCTTCAAGATATAAAGGTAAATAAAAAGTTAAAATTTGTTGAGAAACCGCTCCAAATAGAAGACAGAAATATTAAGTTCCTCAAACACAAAAGATTGGTGCTGGTCAAAGTAAAGTGGGATTAAAAAAGAGGACCTGAGTACACATGGGAACTAGAATTAGAAATGAAGTGAAAGTACCCTTACCTATTTCAGTAAATCTCGAGGACGAGATTTTAAATAAGGTGGGGAGGATGTAAGGACCTGCAAAAATGTCCCACAACACTCCGTAAGTGAAAACCCGGACCCCTAAAACCCTAATCCTTGTGAAAAATCAAGAAATTCAAATGTTGTTGATCTGTTGCAGGTCGCGTAAGACTTAAGGAAAGCTTACGCGAGGCGCGACAGCTTGATAATTCTCTGGATAAGCTTTAGGCCACGTGTCAGACACGTGGCATACCTACACCGTGACACGGCAGCCCTAGCCGTAGCTAGGGTGGCCCTCACGGGCCGCGTAGGCCATTCCTCGAGTTTACGCGGGCCGCGTAAAACTCAAATTTCAGCTATAAAAGGGACGTGCATGAGCATTTCGTCTGTGCTCGAAAATTTACTCCAAAAGACGTTCTGTACTGCTCAAATTCGTGTATTTAAGTGTCGAAACACTGCTACGATTACAGGGTAATAACTCAATCACAGCTATGATACAATGTCCGATCGATTGAAACTGATCCGATGGATGTTTAAGTGCTGCCCGAATTCGGGCTATACTTTGTCATTCGTCGTGAGGGTTTTGATTTCGTGAGTTTATCGTAAATGTTGTATTAAGTTACTAACCTAGTTTTGTGTGCATTGTTATTTAACTAGGTTACCAAGCTTAATCAGTAGGCAAAACTCTGTCCAACTAAACTTGCAATGTGAGTCATTCTCTTTTTATCAAAAGTGTTTTACAATACCCAATTGTTTTCCAGTTGTATGTTACAGGGATTAAGTCTTTGTTGTCTTAAATTACTGGCAGTAAGTGGGGTATTGTGCACAATTACTACTGTTTTATCACTGTTAGGTGAAAGGACCTAAATAGTGATACTCGTCACTATTAGGTGAATGGACCCAATAGTGGTATGACCACAGTCATAGATCCGGTCGAGTGACAACTGAACCAGCTAATTATAAGATAGGGGCAATTGTAATCGCTATTAATACTGTAATCTATAACAATGTGTCGTTTTATGCAAATTGAATACTCGCCAGCATTTCCCCGCTGATAAAATCTTTTTAAACATGTTTCAGGTGATTTACTGTGAACGAGGAAAAGTGCTACGTAGCACTACCAGTTTGGATAAAGTGGCTCAGTAAATAAATAAACATGTTTTTGTAAACAGGGGATTTCCCCGAGAAATTCCTTTATTGTAAATTACGGGGTTTGTACCAAAATGTGAAATAAAATAATTGGGTGTTTTCAGTTTAAACGATCCTGTTAAAATTTTCGCTGCCTAATTAAACACCAATACCACGGGTTTCTGTCCTGCGACTTCTGAGCCGGGTAAAACCGGGTCGAGGGTCGTGACAATAACCAAACAAGAATATGGAATGTAATGATCCATTTCATTCCTTAGACCATTCCATTACCTCGTCCATTCCATTCCTTCATCTATTCCATTACGCCATACCAAACAGACCCTAAGTATTTTTTTTGAGTTTATATTTCGTTGGGTCTTTCATCTGTTCTTTTTATGAAAGGTTAATTGCATTAAAGTATAAAAAATATTTTTTACTTTTCTTTTTCTTTTATTTTAAAGTATAAAAAAAGTTTTTTTTTTCTACTTTTCTTTTTCTTTTATTGTAATTTGTATGTAATTTATAATGCCGATTCTGAGAATTCCAGTGTCTTGTCCGAGCCCGAAAAACACGTCCCTTAGGCCTTAAAGATACATATGATGTAAACTTTTTTTTGCGGCTCATTGTAGTAGTTTACTATTATTATTATTATTATTATTATTATTATTATTATTGTTATTGTTATTATTATTATTATTATTATTATTTTAAACTAAAATAGGTATTGGGCTAATACATAATAGGCTTAAGTTATTAATTTTGAGATTGGTAGTTTGAAATGTGCATAAGATCTAAGTTTATGTTTTACACGTGTTTTCTATTTATATGTGTGTGTGTGTGTGTGTATATAGGTACGGGATCAGGAGAAAACGCCCTAAAGTGTGAGAACGGTGAGAACGGATCCTGGTCTAACATGTGGCACGCGACATAGTGAAGGGCAGAGGGGCTTTTTTGTCCTTTTATATTCTTTTTTTAAACGCGTCTCACAACACCTCTTCATTTTTTGGCGTTTAACAAATACATGGCGTTCTTAATGTTTTTTTAGATCAGGAGCATAGTAAATATTTTGGCGTTATATGTGCGCCCCAAATTGAATAAAATCATTTAGTAATTATAAGTTATTTTCCTCCATGGCGTTTCCCAAATTCATTAGGCTTTTTGTAGATTTCAACAGTTTATATAGGTTATCAAGGTAAATTCATTCAAGGCGTTTTTAAATTCATCAGAAATTTAAAAGAGTACAACTAAGACGAAATCAAGCAAAAACTAATAGTCTTCTGTGAATGGTATCACATCTGAGATGTAACCATTGCTTTGTTCATCACTCTTCTCAGACTCATCATCATCATCTTGTTCATTGGCGTATAACGTCATAATCTCGTCTCTTCTTTGTTCCATCCTATACTTGAATATATTCATAAAGCTGGATCTAACATTGTTCAAAGGTGCTAAATCACAAAGCTGTTCGATAAGATGTAGTCTATCTGTGTTCAGCTCTTCGTCCGTTGTAAATGAATAATCCCTCCCGTGTTGAAAGCTCACCCTCACCATTCTTGCTTGTTCATCCAGAATCCAACTGGTAACTTTTGGTAGATCAGTATCTTCAACATCATCATCATCATTTCCTGGAAATTTTCTCTCTAATCTTTTTATTACCCTTCGATTCCTCTCACAATCGTAGGCCACTGGGACCCCAAGGGCTAGAATATCCTTCTGAACGGATTCATCCATACTAAGTATGGCTTTGATTGTTTTGACTTTCACCCTTCTCTTGTCAGCAAACTTAATGACGAAACGTCCCCCTGACCTCTCAAACCTCCATGCAATAACATGTGCAATTTTTTTAATTATATGACGTTTTAGACAAGATGTGGCGTTTTTAGTGAATGTGTGGAGTGTGAAGCTTTTGTTTAGCTGTTGTACTTATATAATGAGCTTTTTTTTTGCGCCAGATAGATATTTGTTTTTGGCGGTAAAAAACATCAGTAATTTTCTTGATGTGTATTTTTTTATCAATTGTTGTGCCATGTAGGATGCAGGCCTATAATGTGACAGACAATTATGGCGTTTTGAAAAGATGAATAAATTCGATTTCCCATGTAGTGGCTTTTACTATAATAAATGTTTAGCAATAATGTTCCCGTCTCTTCATTTTACTGTTTGCAGTCACTGTTTTGTTCAGTTTCATCTGTTAAGGCTGTAATACTTTCCACTTTTTCAGGGTTTGGTGTTTTGTTTTTTATTGTGTTTAGATAAAGATGGCACGTTGTTTTATACATTGTTTTAATGGCGTTTAGTCAATTAGTATTGTTTCTAATAATACGTTGTTTGGCATTTTTTGGCATTTTATATAGTAACAACGTGCTTTGCTAGCATCCGTTCTCAAAGTTTTCATATTATTAGGCGTTTTGGTGTTTGTAGTTTTTGGCGTTTGATACTCAATTTTTTTTATTAGTAGAGAATTAGATAATAAACAACAGAGAATTAGATAACAAATAATAGAAAATGAAAATTAAAAATTAAAAATGCTAATCTAATTTCTCATCCAAATCTTCACTGTCATCAGCATCTTCTTCTTGAATTTCTTTTGGCGTTTTGAACCTTTTTGAATACCTTAGCTAGATGCCAATTTTCCTACATAATGCCCGTCTTTAGAAGAAGCTTATTTTAGTGGCAATCTGTATTTTGGTTTGATATATTCTTGTTTGGTGACATGTTGAAGATCAACGCCTGCTCGAATGCTATTATAATAGTGGAGTCCAAAATAGCATTTTTACACTGGTATTGATCCCTTCATGCCATCAATATATACATCAAGAACAAAGCTTACATGATGACATATCAGTGTCATCAGTCTCTTTTTCTTGAATATTTGTCCATCTCACTCAGCAAAAGCTTATAGAGATACCCACCTCAGAGAAGAATCCATTTAGTGAAATTTCATTCAGAACAATACTCAATATAGAAGAAATGAGGTTTCCCATTTGTGGTTTTTTTAACTATTTTTTGGCGTTTTAAAGTGAGTGGTTTCTAGGAAACATGGTTGTTTTTGGGTGTGATCAATTGATTGTGCAGAGACGTCTCTCTTATAGGATGTTTTTGGCACATAGTTTAGGCGGGATTTTATTATAATAAATGTAACACCTCATAAATTTGTGTCCAATAATGTGTTGACACGTGTCCCGAATCTTAAACATGCTTAAAAGTTGGCTAAGAGGGACTAATTTTGTCAAAATTGAAAACTATAAATGTGAAGGGACTAAAAGTCTCAACATGCTGAAACTAAGCCTCTGAGTGACCTTATACGGTGTCCGTATTCTCATATGAGCCACTTGTTGGACGAGAGGAGTCGTTTGCATAATTGTTTGATAGTTGCGTAATTGTTTGAAAGTTTGCGCGACGAAGGGTTAAAAGCATCAACATGTTAATTCTTAGCTCTGAGTGAGCTTTTAACAAACCCGGAGCTTTATGATGTTCAATCATACTCCCGGGAATGCCTAATATTAGCTAATTAGGGCTTTGATGCCGTTAAACGATAAAACGCGCAAGTTTGCGAATTAAAGGGGTTAAAAGCCTCAACATGTTAATTCTTACCTCTGTATGACCTTTTAACGAACTGAGAGCTTCATGATGTTTGATCATACTCTCGGGAATGCATAATGTTGGCCAATTAGGGTTTTGTGCCATAAAATGATAAAATATGCAAGTTTGCAAGTTAAGGGGGTTAAAAGCATCAACATGTTAATTTATACCTCTGAGTGACCTTTTAACGAACCGAGAGTCTTATGATGCTTGGTCATACTCTTGGGTGTGCCTAATATTGGCCAAGGATGGTTTTTTATCAGAAAAACAACAATACATGAGCGTTTGGAAGTACAGGGGCCAAAAGTGACAACAAATGAAACTTTTCTATACTGACCAAAGGCTTACGGACCGTAGGGACAGACCCATACGGTCCGTATGGGGTACTTATAGGTCAAGTTTGGCCTTTTTCCCCACTCCAAGCTTCCAAAAACCTTCAAAACGATTCTATGGGCTTGTTCCTTGTTTTGTACATATACTAGGGCACTTGTAATCATCTTAGAAGGCCCCTAAATACCTGGAAATCATCCAAGAACCCTCCAACAACTATAAATAGGTATGGTTTCTCATTTCAAAACTTGCACCATTTCTTGTTTCTTCTATATCTCTCAAAATTGGAAGTTCCTGAGCAATTGGGAGCATCCTCTGAGTTTTATTAAGCCCCTAGGACCACTTGTTAATGTTCCTTTTATGGCTTATTGTCACACCCTGATATTTCCACGTATCACCGGTGGGCCCGGTGGGGAGTATCGTGACGTAGTTGATATCATCATAGTCAAACAACACAATATTTAAATGCACAGCGGAAGCAAAAGATAGATTTATTTCAACCAAATAAATTGTAATATAAAGTATCACAATGTAGTTGAAACAGATCCACAGGCGGATCAAAATAAAGAGGAAAACTGTTCAACAGACTTTGACACCTAAAGCTTTGCGAGACTTGATTATTGATGTCTGGAGTATCCAGCCTATTACATGTAGCACCTGCACTTAACCTTTTTGGAAAAATACGTCAGTTTACACTGGTAAATACAACTCAACTGACTCATTTTGAAAAGAGTTTGAAAATTGATTTGAATGCACTTTGGCAAAAATATATTTTATAACTTGGGACAATTATTGAATAATCATGTATACAGTTTTACTTATTTGTCGTCCATCAGGGCCGGTTGGTAGGGCCGGACCAGATTAACTGACAGGCCACAGGTATAATACCCACAAGGTTAATTCCTTTAAGTGGGTTACCAGTTTTTACATATGCAACTGTCAGGTGTACGCCTACACCCCGTGCTTAGGTCGTGGCCATTTCGTAAAATGATGCCAAGGATATCCGGGACATGGTCATTTAACCCCCAAAGGCCATACACCAAATAATACATATTAAACAAGTATGTAATTACATTAATCACAATCCGATTTAAATAATTACACACCCGACCAAGCGGTATTATTATAATACCGTATCCCAAGCCCGTATAGGGAAAATAAGTTAAGAGTATTTACCTGAACAATGTATAAGTCAAATACAGCAAGTACAGATGGCTTTTACTGGGCTCCTAATCTGGAACAAAGGTTTTTATTATCCTATTAGAATCCTAACGGGTCTTTAATTAAGCTTAAGCTTAGACCGGTCAGTTTTAAAGGAAGATACGGTTCAAACGCACGATTAAGCAAAGACCGGACAGAATGTGATTTAGACCCGACAAGTTTGAAGACTTGTATAATATGGGTATACTAAACACATTCTGGATTTTGAGACAAAGATGATAAGGTTTGACCCGTTTCGGCTAATGTATGCAAACTAGTTACATAAGCCGTTTCGAACGCGAAAAGTGCGTAACGGGTAACCAAATGAGTCATATGAAAATTTCCTAAGTTAATATGCCTTAAATATGTTGTGATATCAGTAAGATATCTTCTATTATGCCCGTAATGGATTTAAACTCAAATTATGCCTTGTAAGGGCATTTTGGTCATTTAAAAGGTTATAAAAGAGTTTAATTAGTAATATGAGTTACAGGTCTGATTTATTCAGTAAATACACTTAATTTAATAAGTTATATCAGTAGGGTATGACCTATATGTGAAATTTATTATTTAAAACCCAACTATGAACCTTAGGGTTATTTTGGTAATTTCACTTAGGCTTAAAAGGTCAAAACTGGAAACCTGGGTTTAAAAACTTTTACTTACTGTTAATATATAAAAATATACTAAAAATATCAGTAGGTATCAACCTTATATGTTTAATATAGTTTTAGTACATACTATGCGTTAAAAATGCTTAAAAAGGCGATTTGGAGCCATTTCTGGGTTTTCAAAGGAAAGCTGATGTTTTTATAATTCCAGAAGGCTCAAAATATTTTATTTGTTAAATAAAATCAGTAGAAAAATGTTTGGGGTCAAAAGGATTTGTAAAACTCATTTTATGACTTAAAAGGGCAAAACCGGCATTAACCGAATCAAACTTAGAGACCTATGTTATGCTCAGCCAAAAATTAAATAAAAATCTTCAAAAATCCAAAAATATTATATTACATCAGTGGGTAAAAATTTTGATATCAAAAAGTGGGTTTAAATAGGCTATACGCTAATTACGCCGTTTAATTAACATAAAGTTTTCTAATTACGCTATTGAGCATAACTTTTAATCTAGACCTCAAACTGATGTCAAATTTTAGGTGCAAGTTTATAAATCAGTAACTAAGGTTTCTACTCTTTTACTTTTTCAAAAATCACGTTTTATAGTCAAAAGGGCATAATAGTCAACATTTAAGCATTTAACGGAAACATGCATATGAATCGGATAACTAATGAACCAAGTTGTATAATCTCAGAGAGTTATACTTACATGAAACCTGGTCCAAATAAAGCTCTAAGGCAATTCTAAAACATGCATAAACGGGTCAGAACTGAAAGTCAAAGCAAAAGTCAAATTATGCGACTTTCGGTTCCGATCTGGGTTTAAACTGAAAATTGTCGGGTTGAACATGTTTAGACATGTTCTTACATTAATTACCAAGTTATATTAATGATAAAAGAGGTTGCATGTCTCCTACATTGCTAATTATGCATTAATTTGAAAAGAAGCATTATGTTGACTTTTTAATAACAAGTTTAACCCGACAATTAACCTATTTAGAGTGGGAATCAGAGAGTACCCTTTTAAGGATTTATTACCCACATAATTACCTACTTATAGGTACTTTCAATTCGAGAATTGACTGAGCAAATTTTATTTAATCTTAAAGTCAAACGTTAATTACGACGGTTTGACTTTTAGCTAATTAACTAGGCTAAACTGAATTAGGAAGGGTTAAGGATACTTACAATAGTCCTATGCACGATTAGGGAGCCTAAGGAACTTGGTTGCTGATCAGGAGAGCTCCAGAAATGAGAATGCAAGTGAATGAACAAATGTTGCAACATTGGGTGTTCTTATATACTCAATTTGATCTTCTAGGATGATGCCAAAGAGGTCTACACATGTTACCAGATCAGTACAAGTGCCCCCTATGCATGTTAAACCATTGGAGCAGCCCCTGGTATGTAAAACAAAGGTGTAAAGTCGGTTTCAGAGCTGCAACAGGCAGCTGTGCACAGATTCTGCGCTGGTCACTTGTTCGCGGGCCGCGAGAGGCCTCTCGCGGGGCGTCTAAAACCGGCACAACAGGTCAAAAATGTTTCATTTATTACATTTCAGTCCCTGGTCCTTTGTAACGTGGTTTTGATTGTTTTTCTTACACTTTCAGCCCTCAAACTTGATTTTTAAGGTCCTTAAGACTTTCACAAACATGGTTAAGTCCTTGGTTAACTTTGTGCTTACCCGAAAATTCACAAATTTCAACGTTGACGCTTTTAACCCTTCGTACACGGATTTGATCATAACTTTCTCATACGATAACGAAACTTTATGAAATTTTTATCACACATTCTAGTGAGCATATTTTACCGTTACAAAGCTTTGGGTTTGCTAAAAGGTCACTCAGAGGTATACTTTCAACATGTTGACACATTTAACCCCTGTAGTTTGTAATTCTTCACTTTCTTTCATTTTCAGCTTCGTATGATCCATGATTTATTCGTTTGAAGGTATAAACATCTTGTAGGGCTATTTTAAAATATATTTATCCATTGTTGACACTTTGGACCCTTATATTCGCATAGTTTCTCTGTTTGTCACTTTCAGTCCCTCTAAAGTACTTTTTCACATATTCAAAGCTTATGACACATGTCAATACATTATTGGACGTAAATTTTCGAGGTGTTACATCCTCACCCCCTTAAAAGAAATCTCGCCCTCGAGATTTACTGAAACAATTGAGGGTACTTTTCTTTCATCGTGGACTCCACCTCCCACGTGTATTCGGGACCTCTACGGGCATCCCATTTGACCTTTACGATAGGCACGTGCTTCCTTTGAAGCTTCTTTACCTGTCGATCCTCAATTGACAATGGTTTTTCCACAAATTTCAAGCTCTCATCTATATGCACATCCGTATGTGGTATGACTAGTGACTCGTCAGCTAAACATTTCTTTAGATTGCAGATGTGGAATACATTGTGAATACCACTGAGCTCTTCAGGCAAGTTCAACTTATAAGCCACTGATCCAACACATTCGATGACCTCGAATGGTCCTATGTACCTTGGGCTTAACTTACCTTTCTTTCCAAATCGCATCACCCCCTTCCAGGGTGATACCTTAAGCAAAACTTTATCACCAACCTCAAACTTTAGAGGTTTACGCTTTGGATCAGCGTAGCTTTTCTGCCTATCCCTGGCAGCTTTCAGGCGGTCGCGAATCTGGAAAATCTTGTCCGTTGTTTCAAAGACTAATTCAGGTCCTGATAATTGGACTTCTCCTACTTCCGCCCAACAAATAGGTGTTCTGCATTTCCTACCATATAATGCCTCAAAAGGCGCAGCCTTAATGCTGGTATGATAGCTATTGTTATAGGAGAATTCGATCAATGGCAGGTGGTTATCCCAACTGCCACCCAAATCAATCACACATGCACGAAGCATGTCTTCCAACGTTTGGATGGTACGCTCACTCTGCCCATCCGTCTGTAGATGGTAAGCCGTACTAAAATTCAAGCGCGTGCCCAATGATTGTTGGAAACTTTTCCAAAAATGTGATGTGTATCTTGTATCTCTGTCAGAGATAATTGATACAGGAATGCCATGCAGAGCTACAATCTTATCCACATATAATTGAGCTAACATGTCAGAGCTATAAGTTTCCTTAATGGGTAGGAAATGAGCTGACTTAGTCAGTCTATCTACTATCACCCATATAGTATCATTTCCCTTCCTTGTCTTTGGCAACTTGGTGATGAAATCCATTGTCACCATCTCCCACTTCCATGTGGGAAGTTCGGGCTGTTGTAGTAAGCCTGACGGCTTCTGATGCTCAGCTTTGACTTGCGCACACGTCAAACATTTAGCTACATAGGCAGCTACAGACTTTTTCAAGCCTATCCACCAGTAGTTTGCCTTTAGATCCTGGTACATCTTATCAGCTCCAGGATGAACAGAATATTTGGAACTGAGGGCTTCCTGGAGGATAACATCCCGCAATCCTCCATAAACTGGAACCCATATTCGTCCATTTAACCTTAGGATTCCATCCTTGTCATAGGATAACTGCTCCTCAGTTACTCCTAGCTTTTCTTTAGGATAGTTAGCTTCCAACACAGCTTCCTTTTGTGCAGCAAACAACCTTTCATTCAGACTATTCCTTATCTCAATGCTCTTGGCATTAATTCTTATTGGCTTCACTCTTTCTTTTCTGCTTAAGGCATCCGCAACCACATTTGCTTTGCCTGGATGGTATCTTATCTCACAGTCATAGTCATTCAAAGTTTCCATCCAACGTCGTTGCCTCATGTTTAAATCTTTCTGATTAAACAGGTGTTGAAGTCTCTTGTGATCTGAATAGATCACACACTTGGTTCCATACAAGTAGTGCCTCCATAGTTTTAGTGCAAATACAACGGCACCCAACTCCAAGTCATGGGTGGTGTAGTTCTTCTCGTGCACCTTTAACTGTCGTGAAGCGTAGGCAATAACTTTTCCCTTCTGCATGAGTACACAGCCCATACCAGTGTGAGATGCATCACAATATACGACGAATTCATCAATTCCATCAGGCAATGTCAACACTGGTGCATTGCTCAACCTTTTCTTAAGAATGTCAAAGGATTCCTGCTGCTTAGGGCCCCAATCAAACTTAATCTTCTTACGTGTCAACGAAGTTAGGGGCGCAGCTGTGACAACTGGCACAAACCGGTAATTTCCGTACACTATAATTATTGCTTAATGATTGCAATTATGTGCTTAATTGTCAGCAATGTCTGAACACATGATTAAACAAGTGAATTCATGCACGTTGTATACTACAAAATATTGCTTTATGCATAAACGAGAGCGTTGCGTCAAAATATAATAAGTAAACTCACCGGTAAGACACAATGTGTCAACAGAATTGCAGAAAGCAGTCAAACAATAAAATTGGAACCTAGGTGTAGGTCCGACGACAAGAATGCATTTAAACCCAAGAGTACATACAAGGGTTAATGTATATGCAATACGAAAGCAAAAATAAGCACTAAAAAGCACCCGAAACGCACTTTAAGTGCAGAATTTATATAATTCAGCAATAAATCAGCATTTAGACATATAAATATTATGCAGAAATGTCGTTTTATTATCCAGAATATTTCCCTAAGTGTTGGGAATTGAAAGAGTACAAGAAAGGTACTTAAAAGACACTAAAAAGTGTGATTTAGCACTTTAACGAATCGGTATACAACCGAACAACTGGACTATACCCGGAACATGAAAATATTGTTATTTTCATTATTCATCTTTTTCTGAGCCAGTTAGGGTCCCCGTATACCCTAACACCCATTGTATCTCACTAAACATAACTAACCAAGTTAAACACCTAACTAACTTGGTTTAACATAACTAATGTCTAACTAATACTTGGAACCGAACTAGACCCCCCCCCCCCCTTTTCTCTAACCGGCCCCAAACTAAGGGGGACACACTATGTACTTATTTGATTAAATTAATCCCATTGTCTAGTATCATCTAGACACAATTACCATTGGTTAATGCACATCTAATTTGCTTATAAGACCAAGCTTTTGCACATATGATCATTCATTACTCAACACAATAAACACACTCCTCTCTCCCTCTCTCAAGGCTTACGGCCGAACACCCCACCATCCATCCATCATACTTTCGATTTTCAACAAGCCATTCCAAGCTCACACACGCGTTAAGGGTCACGTATTAGGAGCCTTGGAACAAACGGAACGCGAAGGACCTCTTTCTCTAGCTTTTATCCACCTCTTTTGCGTATAGATTCTTCCCTAGCCTTGAGCTAGAGGTATAACACTTAAAACTCGTTTTTGAACTAGTCTAAAGTGGTTAAAAGGAATTATGTCGGTTAAATCTCGTTAAAATGCAAGATGATGCACAAAAGTTTACTAAAAGCATGTATAATGGTGGTTAATAGCATTTATGTTGTGTAAAAGTCGTAGTATTTGAAAATATGTGGTTATTTAGACCCGATCTATGTTGTGGTAGCTCGGATCACCGCTTAACCCGGGTTGGTAAGATCGTTGATCTTAACATAAGCTTGTTTTGGATAATACAAGGGTTAAAAGGTGAAACTCTACCACACATGAAACATGAACTTGTGTAAAAGTGATTTAACTTGTGAAATAGTGTTTAAAACTAGTAGATCTACGTATCTACAAGCAGTATTTTCAAAGGACCAAGTGTCCAAGAAATCACATGTTCTAAACCGGATCTTACACAAACAAAAGTGGTTTTTTGTGAACAAACAAGTGTGTGGACACATGTGTAACAAAGGTTTTAACAAAGAAATAATTTTCGTAAAAACCGACTAGAAGTTGTGAAACTTCATATTCGTTAAAAATAAAGTTTTTAAGAAATTAAACTTATTTTTAACAATAACAAGACTTACTAAATGTGCTAGTAAGTTACTACACATTTTTGTAAATATTCAAGTTCATGAAATGGAGAAACTAGTGATTATTGCTGATGAGTATTGTTGATAATTGTTGTTGATGATTGATAATGATTTAAAAGAAAATAAACACACGTTTTGAAAACGTGGGAAACCTCCATTTTTAGGGGAAACTCTGTCAAAATTTTTATAAATTTTGACACTTAGAAAAAAAATATAAGTTTTTGAGAAACTTATTCCCTAAAAATGTATTTAAAAGTATTACCAAGGTTTCCCTAATTTTTGGTGATGAGAAATGGTGATTTTTCAAGAATAAAAATGGATATTAAGTATATATTTTTGAAAGAAAAATATATATTATTTGATCACCAACTTTTGTGCTAAGTGTATATAGTATGTGTTATACGTGCTAGTGTATTAAGACTTAAAAATACACTAATTACTCATGAGGAGTAGAAATATAAAAATACACATACAACGTACAAAATACATAATTCGGGTGCAAAGTGCAAAACACAAAAGACTTATATTTATTTTTGAGAAAATAATATAAGTAGGATACTTAGTTAAAAATATAGAATATTTTTAACACAAGAATATATACACAACAGAAAGTGACTGTACTTGTGCGACGCAAGTCTAGTGACTAACGTTAAGAAAACGCGTATAGGTTACGACGTTATTTAAGCAAATCCGGTGAAGTTTACGACGCTAGGAACGCAAAGTTGTGAGTTCATGCTCCCCCTTTTCTCTTTAACTGTTTTCAGTTTTCATAACATCGGGGGTGAAATACATGTACAAATGTACAATATTTATAAATGGTATGATATAAATACAAGAAGTACACTTGGTGAGAACGAGAACCAAGTGTGACGAAATATAAGAATACAAGAAGTACACTTGGTGAGAACGAGAACCAAGTGTGACGAAATATAAGAATATGAGAAGCGCACTTGGTGAGAACGAGAACCAAGTATGAGGCGCTATGAGAAATGATAACAAGAAACGCGCTTGGTGAGGACGAGAACCAAGTAGGATGCGTTATGAGAAATAGTGTCACGAATAGGGTACAGAAGCACCATTAATCAACGTATACATTCAGACCGCAGAACAAAAGGTTAGATCTAACGGGTGCCTGGCAGCCACACTCCCAGTCGGGGCGAGAACCGAGGAGTGCTTTTGTGTCTCAGAATATACCAATTAAATGCCTTAGGTTTGGTGACTTCCTATGACGTGCCACATGTTAATGGCTTTGCAACCCATTAACAATCTGATAATTACAGAAATACTGTATTTACATAAAATTCATACCATACTAAAATGGATATATAACTTGAAGTACGTGGGGTACTCAAGAAGATTGAATTATACTTGAAGTACGTGGGGTACTCAAGGAAAATGAGAATTATACTTGAGTACGTGGGGTACTCAAGAAGAAATTGAATTATACATGTGTATGTGGTGTACACATGAAACTGAATTTATATATGAAAACTTGATTTACTCACAAACTATGTTTTCATACAAAGTATACAAACATGAAATACAAAACTGCATGAATTCACACCAACTTTATGTTGACGTTTTTCCAAAAACTCACATGTATTTCAGGTAACTAGGATGGATGTGCGCGTGGTCTTGCTTATGCTCGTGGATGTCGCTTGTGTTTAACTTTAAATAAAGTTGTAAACTTTTAAGACAATGTTTTATGCTGTCTAGCGATATAAACGCTAAACTTATGTTTTCAAATTATGGCATTTGATGTTATTTTATGAGCATGTAGCATGTTTACTCTTCGTATGCAATGAGAACCTTTCATGATCACACCTCGTGCTTCCGCCGTTGAAAGGGGTGTGACAGATTGGTATCAGAGCTGCGATTGTAGTGAACCAGGATTCCTTCTCGAGTCTAGTCTACAATCTCTAGGATCCATTCACGAAAACAATTTTCAAAGAGTTTTCATTGCATAAAACGTCCCGCGACATCCACTACCTGAAACTGTCTACATGAGTCTAGAAAAGACACTACGAGACCTAGAGTGCACTTGAGTAGCACTTGTCGTTGACTAAGAAATTACTTGCAATTATGTGTGATAATTAGCATGTACTAGAAGTAGAATGTCACAAGTATATGTGACTTTACCTGTAAGCAATGGCCTACCTGAAGGAAGAAATACGAGGATGAAACAAACTGTGCGGACTGTGCAAGGAGTTACGTAATTATGGATGCATACGTAATTATGGAATTCAGTGCACAGAAACCACAGCAAGTCTTGTCACGTATAGATTCCCTCAGTGCAAGCCTACTAAGTACTCTGCTAGAGTAACAATTGTTTGATGTCACTTATGTGGTATATATACCTGTGAATATATATGATACTACTGTCCAGTGTGACGATATCAAACAAATGATTAACCCTGTTGTGTTATGTTCTGTCAGAACATGGCACCCAGGAAAGCTGTGAATGCTCGCAATGACGATCAACCTCCTCCTCCCCTACTGCCAAGAACTGCTGAGGAGCTGAACGCCCTACTGGAAGAAAGGATCTCCGCTGCTATCGCCCAGTACGAGGCGAACCGAACTCAAGACAGTGGAGGACCAAGCAACGCTAGGCGTAATGGGAATGGAGATTCGTCTGGAGGCAATGCAGCTCAAGGTAACCTTAAGACACTGTGCTAAGCATGAGGAAATTTATGAACGGTCTTTGTTTCATTATTTCTTCGATTGCTCACATGTGAATTGGTTGAATCAATTCCAGGCTGCACTTTCAAGCAGTTCCTCGACTGCAAGCCAATGAACTATGATGGCACAGGAGGTACAGTAGCATTTGTGCGCTGGACGGAGAAGACTGAAGCTACTATCCGCATGAGCAAGTGTACCGCGGATCAACAAGTCACCTTTGCTACTGGGTTGTTTGTCGATGAAGCTCTGACTTGGTGGAACCTGCAAGTCCAAACTTTGGGTGATGACGCCGCTTATGGCCTCACTTGGGAGGAACTGAAGGAAAGAATGAGAGAGAAGTACTGCTCTCGTGCGGAACTCCAAAGGCTGGAAACAGAGTTCTGGCACCTGACTATGGAAGGTGCTGACATCAATGGTTACACTCGAAGGTTCCATGATCTGTCAAGAGTGCTTCCCTACATGGTGACTCCTGAATTTAAGCGTGTGGAACGCTACATTTGGGGACTGGCCTCAGAGTTTCGTGGCATGGTGACGTCGGCCAAACCTCAAACGATCACCAAGGCTGTAACTCTGGCTGTCAGCCTTACTGAAGATTGTGTTCGTATGAAGAAGCTATCACTGAACCCAACAGAAAAGACCGAGACACATGCTGAGTCGTCCGGTGACAAAAAGAGAAAGCATACAAGTTTGAACCAAGCAACTCGCAACAACAAGGGTTTCAGCAAGAAGCGCGACACTAACCCGCCTCAGGAGACGAAAACCCATGCAACCAAAGCATACCAAGGCTCCATGCCTAGATGCCAAAAATGTAAGTATCATCATGATGGAGCTTGTCGCATTCCAAGGTGCGACAAATGTGGTAAATTGGGTCATCAAACAGAAGACTGTTGGGGAAAAGGAAAGAACCGAAATGGGAACGGTGCTGGTAACAAGAATGGTAACGGGAAAGGGCAGAACCAAGGATGCTTCAAGTGTGGAAGCAATGATCATTTCATGAAGAACTGCCCAGAGAGAAACAACGCTCCGGCTCGAGCATTTGTGATTGGAGCAAGAGACGCACGCGAGGACCCTAACGTGGTCACCGGTACGTTTCTCATTAACAATCACTTTGCATCCATATTATTCGACACTGGCGCCGATTATAGCTTCATGTCTGTGGAATTTAAACGCATGCTCGGAATAGAATCTAGTAGATTAGAAATTCCTTATTCCATAGAACTAGCCAATGGTAAACTTGTTGAATCGAGCGAAGTTGTTAGAGGCTGCACACTAGAACTTGGTGAACGAAGATTTAGCATCGACCTTCTACCTATTCAATTGGGTAGCTTCGATGTAGTAGTCGGGATGGACTGGTTGTCCAAGAACAAAGCTGAAGTTATTTGCCATGAGAAAATCATTCGCATCCCTTTAGCGAATGGTGAAACTCTCATCGTGCATGGAGAAAAACGAGACGCGCCTCTTCGAATCATCAGTTGTATGAAGGCACAGAAGTGCCTAAGGAAAGGATGTGTTGCTTTCCTAGCACACGTTATAGACAAGAAGGCTGAGGAGCCGAAACTCGAAGACATTCCTGTGGTGAAGGAATTTCCTGATGTGTTCCCTGAAGATCTGCCAGGACTACCTCCGCAACGACAAGTCGAATTCCGTATAGACTTGGTTCCAGGAGCTGCTCCTGTAGCCAAGGCACCCTATCGACTTGCACCATCCGAAATGCAAGAATTATCTACACAACTTCGGGAGTTGTTGGATAAAGGATTCATAAGGCCAAGCTTCTCACCCTGGGGAGCTCCAGTATTATTCGTGAAGAAGAAGGATGGAACACTGCGGATGTGTATCGATTACAGGGAACTGAACAAGCTCACAATCAAGAATTGGTATCCGCTACCAAGGATTGATGACTTGTTTGATCAACTGCAAGGATCAAGCTACTATTCCAAGATCGACCTTCGATCTGGATACCATCAGCTGAGAATCCAAGATGAAAGCGTGCCAAAGACTGCATTCAGAACGCGCTATGGGCACTACGAATTTCTTGTGATGCCATTTGGGCTGACGAATGCACCAGCGGTCTTTATGGATCTAATGAACCGCGTATGCAAACCATATCTCGATAAATTCGTGATTGTATTTATCGATGATATCCTGATTTACTCGCGAACGAAAGAAGAGCACGAGCAACATCTCAGAACCATCTTGGAACTACTGAAGAAAGAGAAGCTTTATGCAAAGTTCTCGAAATGCGAATTCTGGATTCGCGAAGTACAATTTCTTGGTCACGTGGTGAATGAGAAGGGCATTCATGTAAACCCGTCCAAGATAGAAGCAATAAAGAATTGGGAAGCTCCCAAGACCCCAACTGAAGTTCGACAATTTTTGGGCTTAGCGGGCTACTATCGGCGATTCATTGAGAATTTCTCGAAGATAGCTCAACCGCTAACGACCCTTACTCAGAAAGACAAGAAGTACGACCGGGGTCACAAACAAGAAGAAGCCTTCCAGTTACTTAAGAACAAGCTATGCGATGCACCGATACTATCATTACCCGAAGGCACTGACGACTTCGTGGTATACTGTGACGCTTCACGACAAGGCTTGGGTTGCGTGCTCATGCAACGCCAAAAAGTCATCGCTTATGCTTCAAGACAACTGAAGGTTCACGAGAGAAATTATACCACTCACGACCTAGAGCTGGGTGCAGTGGTATTCACCTTGAAGATCTGGCGACATTATCTGTATGGTACTCGATGTACAATCTTCACAGATCACAAAAGCTTACAACACATATTTGATCAGAAGGAATTGAATATGCGCCAGCGACGTTGGGTCGAGCTGCTGAATGATTATGACTGTGAGATTAAGTACCATCCTGGAAAGGCAAACGTTGTAGCAGACGCGTTGAGCCGAAAAGAAAGGGTTAAGACCCTAAGGGTTCGAGCACTGGAAATGACGATTCGAACGAACCTCACAGCACGCATTCGAGATGCACAACAAGAAGCTCTTAAAGAAGAAAACCGTAAAGCTGAATACCTACGGGGTATGCTGAAATACATGGTGCCAAACGAAGAGGGAGCCTTATACTTTAAGAAGCGTATTTGGGTTCCACTCTATGGTGGCATACGAGAAGTCATCCTTAATGAAGCCCACAAATCGAGATATTCGATCCACCCAGGATCGGACAAAATGTATCAAGACTTGAAGGAGTACTATTGGTGGCCGAGACTCAAAAGCGACGTTGCTGTGTATGTTGGAAAATGCCTAACCTGTGCCAAGGTTAAGGCAGAATATCAGAAACCGTCCGGCCTACTACAACAACCAGAGATTCCCGTATGGAAGTGGGAACAAATCTCGATGGACTTCATAACAAAATTACCCAGGACCCCGAGAGGGCACGATATGATATGGGTAATAGTTGATCGATTGACGAAGTCTGCGCATTTCCTACCAATCCGAGAGAAGGATAGCACTGGAAAGCTGGCAGAGATATACTTAAGAGAAATTGTGGCACGTCATGGAGTGCCAATCTCAATCATTTCAGACAGAGATGGACGCTTTGTCTCAAGAATCTGGCAATCATTTCAGGAAGCCTTTGGATCCCAGTTAGATCTGAGCACGGCATTCCATCCGCAAACAGACGGCCAGAGCGAACGGACTATACAAACGTTAGAAGATATGCTTCGCGCATGTGTCATGGATCTAGGCGGCAGCTGGGATACTCATCTACCTTTAGTTGAGTTTTCCTACAATAACAGTTATCATACGAGCATAAAAGCCGCGCCGTTCGAAGCTCTGTATGGCCGCAAATGCCGATCGCCCTTATGTTGGGCAGATGCCGGAGATAAACGTATGGTTAGTCCTGAACTTGTACAAGAGACAACCGACAAGATTGCGCAGATCCGAGAGCGCATTAGGGCGGCTCGAGAGCGACAAAAGAGCTACGCTGATCCAAATAGAAAATCGGTAGATTTCAAGGTGGGAGACAAAGTGTTGTTAAAAGTCTCACCATGGAAGGGCGTAGTCAGGTTTGGAAAGCGTGGAAAGCTGAATCCACGATACATCGGACCATTCAGAATTTTGAAGAGAATTGGTACTGTGGCATACAAGTTGGAGTTACCGGAAGAACTTAATGGAGTACATGATACGTTTCATGTATCCAACCTAAAGAAGAGTCCAACACAAGAAAACATGATCATCCCGATGGATGAAGTGCATATTGATGAAGCCCTCCGATTTACAGAGCAACCCGTTGAGGTTACCGACTGGAAAGTCAACAAGACCAGGAGGAGCAGTGTGAAACTTGTCAAAGTACGTTGGAGCTCTAAGCACGGACCCGAGTACACATGGGAACGTGAAGACCAGTTCAAGAAAAAGTATCCCCACCTATTCAAGAAGACTCCAGCGAGAGTTAGTTCAGTCTGAATTTCGGGACGAAATTCTTTTAACGGGGGGAGACTGTGACAACTGGCACAAACCGGTAATTTCCGTACACTATAATTATTGCTTAATGATTGCAATTATGTGCTTAATTGTCAGCAATGTCTGAACACATGATTAAACAAGTGAATTCATGCACGTTGTATACTACAAAATATTGCTTTATGCATAAACGAGAGCGTTGCGTCAAAATATAATAAGTAAACTCACCGGTAAGACACAATGTGTCAACAGAATTGCAGAAAGCAGTCACACAATAAAATTGGAACCTAGGTGTAGGTCCGATGACAAGAATGCATTTAAACCCAAGAGTACATACAAGGGTTAATGTATATGCAATACGAAAGCAAAAATAAGCACTAAAAAGCACCCGAAACGCACTTTAAGTGCAGAATTTATATAATTCAGCAATAAATCAGCATTTAGATATATAAATATTATGCAGAAATGTCGTTTTATTATCCAGAATATTTCCTTAAGTGTTGGGAATTGAAAGAGTACAAGAAAGGTACTTAAAAGACACTAAAAAGTGTGATTTAGCACTTTAACGAATCGGTATACAACCGAACAACCGGACTATACCCGGAACATGAAAATATTGTTATTTTCATTATTCATCTTTTTCTGAGCCAGTTAGGGTCCCCGTATACCCTAACACCCATTGTATCTCACTAAACATAACTAACCAAGTTAAACACCTAACTAACTTGGTTTAACATAACTAATGTCTAACTAATACTTGGAACCGAACTAGACCCCCCCCCCCTTTTCTCTAACCGGCCCCAAACTAAGGGGGACACACTATGTACTTATTTGATTAAATTAATCCCATTGTCTAGTATCATCTAGACACAATTACCATTGGTTAATGCACATCTAATTTGCTTATAAGACCAAGCTTTTGCACATATGATCATTCATTACTCAACACAATAAACACACTCCTCTCTCCCTCTCTCAAGGCTTACGGCCGAACACCCCACCATTCATCCATCATACTTTCGATTTTCAACAAGCCATTCCAAGCTCACACACGCGTTAAGGGTCACGTATTAGGAGCCTTGGAACAAACGGAACGCGAAGGACCTCTTTCTCTAGCTTTTATCCACCTCTTTTGCGTATAGATTCTTCCCTAGCCTTGAGCTAGAGGTATAACACTTAAAACTCGTTTTTGAACTAGTCTAAAGTGGTTAAAAGGAATTATGTCGGTTAAATCTCGTTAAAATGCAAGATGATGCACAAAAGTTTACTAAAAGCATGTATAATGGTGGTTAATAGCATTTATGTTGTGTAAAAGTCGTAGTATTTGAAAATATGTGGTTATTTAGACCCGATCTATGTTGTGGTAGCTCGGATCACCGCTTAACCCGGGTTGGTAAGATCGTTGATCTTAACATAAGCTTGTTTTGGATAATACAAGGGTTAAAAGGTGAAACTCTACCACACATGAAACATGAACTTGTGTAAAAGTGATTTAACTTGTGAAATAGTGTTTAAAACTAGTAGATCTACGTATCTACAAGCAGTATTTTCAAAGGACCAAGTGTCCAAGAAATCACATGTTCTAAACCGGATCTTACACAAACAAAAGTGGTTTTTTGTGAACAAACAAGTGTGTGGACACATGTGTAACAAAGGTTTTAACAAAGAAATAATTTTCGTAAAAACCGACTAGAAGTTGTGAAACTTCATATTCGTTAAAAATAAAGTTTTTAAGAAATTAAACTTATTTTTAACAATAACAAGACTTACTAAATGTGCTAGTAAGTTACTACACATTTTTGTAAATATTCAAGTTCATGAAATGGAGAAACTAGTGATTATTGCTGATGAGTATTGTTGATAATTGTTGTTGATGATTGATAATGATTTAAAAGAAAATAAACACACGTTTTGAAAACGTGGGAAACCTCCATTTTTAGGGGAAACTCTGTCAAAATTTTTATAAATTTTGACACTTAGAAAAAAAATATAAGTTTTTGAGAAACTTATTCCCTAAAAATGTATTTAAAAGTATTACCAAGGTTTCCCTAATTTTTGGTGATGAGAAATGGTGATTTTTCAAGAATAAAAATGGATATTAAGTATATATTTTTGAAAGAAAAATATATATTATTTGATCACCAACTTTTGTGCTAAGTGTATATAGTATGTGTTATACGTGCTAGTGTATTAAGACTTAAAAATACACTAATTACTCATGAGGAGTAGAAATATAAAAATACACATACAACGTACAAAATACATAATTCGGGTGCAAAGTGCAAAACACAAAAGACTTATATTTATTTTTGAGAAAATAATATAAGTAGGATACTTAGTTAAAAATATAGAATATTTTTAACACAAGAATATATACACAACAGAAAGTGACTGTACTTGTGCGACGCAAGTCTAGTGACTAACGTTAAGAAAACGCGTATAGGTTACGACGTTATTTAAGCAAATCCGGTGAAGTTTACGACGCTAGGAACGCAAAGTTGTGAGTTCATGCTCCCCCTTTTCTCTTTAACTGTTTTCAGTTTTCATAACATCGGGGGTGAAATACATGTACAAATGTACAATATTTATAAATGGTATGATATAAATACAAGAAGTACACTTGGTGAGAACGAGAACCAAGTGTGACGAAATATAAGAATACAAGAAGTACACTTGGTGAGAACGAGAACCAAGTGTGACGAAATATAAGAATATGAGAAGCGCACTTGGTGAGAACGAGAACCAAGTATGAGGCGCTATGAGAAATGATAACAAGAAACGCGCTTGGTGAGGACGAGAACCAAGTAGGATGCGTTATGAGAAATAGTGTCACGAATAGGGTACAGAAGCACCATTAATCAACGTATACATTCAGACCGCAGAACAAAAGGTTAGATCTAACGGGTGCCTGGCAGCCACACTCCCGGTCGGGGCGAGAACCGAGGAGTGCTTTTGTGTCTCAGAATATACCAATTAAATGCCTTAGGTTTGGTGACTTCCTATGACGTGCCACATGTTAATGGCTTTGCAACCCATTAACAATCTGATAATTACAGAAATACTGTATTTACATAAAATTCATACCATACTAAAATGGATATATAACTTGAAGTACGTGGGGTACTCAAGAAGATTGAATTATACTTGAAGTACGTGGGGTACTCAAGGAAAATGAGAATTATACTTGAGTACGTGGGGTACTCAAGAAGAAATTGAATTATACATGTGTATGTGGTGTACACATGAAACTAAATTTATATATGAAAACTTGATTTACTCACAAACTATGTTTTCATACAAAGTATACAAACATGAAATACAAAACTGCATGAATTCACACCAACTTTATGTTGATGTTTTTCCAAAAACTCACATGTATTTCAGGTAACTAGGATGGATGTGCGCGTGGTCTTGCTTATGCTCGTGGATGTCGCTTGTGTTTAACTTTAAATAAAGTTGTAAACTTTTAAGACAATGTTTTATGCTGTCTAGCGATATAAACGCTAAACTTATGTTTTCAAATTATGGCATTTGATGTTATTTTATGAGCATGTAGCATGTTTACTCTTCGTATGCAATGAGAACCTTTCATGATCACACCTCGTGCTTCCGCCGTTGAAAGGGGTGTGACAGCAGCAATCCTTGAGAAGTTTTCGATAAATCGCCTATAGTATCCTGCTAGTCCTAGAAAGTTGCGAATCTCAGTAGGCGTCTTTGGCTCTTGCCAATTCATAATTGCTTCTACCTTAGCGGGATCCACTTGGATACCATGCTCACTTACCACATGTCCAAGGAATTGGACTTCTCGAAGCCAAAATTCGCACTTCGAAAATTTGGCGTAGAGTTTCTCATGATGTAGAAGTTTAAGAATACAACGAAGATGTTTCTCATGGTCAGCTTGGCTCTTCGAGTAGATGAGGATGTCGTCAATGAATACGATGACAAATTTGTCCAAGTAAGGCTTACAGACGTGATTCATGAGATCCATGAACGCGGCCGGAGCATTAGTGAGCCCAAAAGGCATCACTAGGAACTCGTAATGTCCATAACGAGTCCTAAATGCAGTCTTGTGTACATCTTCATCTTTAACCTTCAACTGGTGATATCCTGACCTCAAATCGATCTTAGAGAAGTAACTTGCCCCTTGTAATTGATCGAACAGATCGTCGATCCTGAGCAAAGGATACCTATTCTTAATAGTGACCTTATTAAGTTCACGGTAATCGATGCACAGACGCATCGATCCATCCTTCTTCTTGACAAACAAGATCGGCGCTCCCCAAGGAGACGAGCTAGGTCTAATGAAACCTTTGGCTAGCAGATCATCTAACTGCGTCCTCAACTCCTTCATCTCTGTTGGTGCCAACCTATAAGGCGCTCTTGCTACTGGTGCCGCACCAGGGATGATGTCAATTCTGAATTCTACTTGTCTATCTGGTGGTAAACCAGGTAGTTCTTCGGGGAAAACTTCAGGATATTTAGAAATGACGGGAATATCTTCAATCTTAGGCTTCGGCTCATCGATAGTCACTTGTGCCATATAGATGACACAACCTTTCTTCAAACACCTAGAGGCCTTGAGCATAGACACTTGCTCAGGCAATCCATACTGGGTATCCCCCTGAATGGTAAGTGGCTCACCAGACGGGGTCTTGACTACCCCTTGCTTCTTCTTGCACACAATCTGGGCTTGGTTATGCGATTACCAATCCATACCTAGCACTATATCAAAACCGGCTAGCTTAAAGGGAAGTAAGGTCAAAGGAAAAGAGTGGTTCCTAATGGATATAACACATCCATCTAACACCGTTGAGGCGGTTTCTATAGTTCCATCAGCTAATTCCACTTCGTACTTCACACTTAAGGTTTTTACAGGAAATTTCAACAACTCACAAAACTTGTTATCCACAAAAGACTTATCCGCTCCAGAATCAAACAATACTCTGGCATAAACATCATTTATGAGAAAAGTACCTGTGATTACATTGTCGTCCTGAACAGCTTCCTTTGCATCCATCTTGAAGACCCTAGCATTGGTCTTCTTGACATCTTCCGGCTTCTTTGCGTATTTAGGGTAGTTGGTTTTAATGTGCCCTTTCTCATTGCAGTTGTAGCATGTGGCATCTTTAATCTTCTTGCAATCAACAGTCTTGTGCTCTTTAGACTTGCATAACCCACACGCAGGTGATCCTGATTTAGACTTGGACTCAAGTCGGCACTTTCCAAAGTGCCATTTTTGGCAAGTCTTGCACTTTGGCTTTTCCTCAGCTTGCTGGCTACCTTTGTTGGATCCAGACTTCTTCCTGAAGTCAGTATTACCCTTGTGCTTCTTCTCAGATCTTCGTGAGGTATCGTCCTCACGCTTCCTCTTACCTTCTTCTGAATTCCTGAGCGATCTTAACCTGAAGGTAGCAGGCCGACAGGCTTTTACACTTGCTTTTATCTCTGGGGCTAAACCCCCAATAAAACGAGCTATTCTTCTGGGTTCCGGGGTTACAAGATAAGGAACCAACCTTGACAGGGTATTAAAACTCGTAAGGTAAGCTTGGCAATCCAGATTCTTCATTACCAATGACAGAAAATCTAACTCAATCTTTTCAACCTCGTGCTGAGGGCAGTAGTTCTCCTTGATGAGGGTAACAAATTGTTCCCATGTCATATTGTGTAGTGGAACCTTCCCAGTGGCTTGAATCAGTGATCTCCACCATGCTAAGGCCTCACCTTTGAATGATTGCGATACAAATTTTACTACATCCCTATCAGCGCACCCGCTGATATCCACCACGGTATCTATTTCATCCAACCATGTCATGCAGTCAACCGCTCCTTTCTCCCCAGTAAAGTCTCTGGGTTTACATGAGACGAAGTATTTATACGTACAGGACTTACCACGCGAATCCTGCCTAAGCTCGATCTTCCTTGACGGGACGCTTCGTTGGTTCGAGGAGTGATGCTCGTCATCATCCTTCTTTGGCTTATCTAGCTTAGATGGTGGCTTACTATGAGCCTCAGAATGTGTTTTTGGCTTAGAATGCGGTGCTGAACGGGTTCTGCTTCGAGTACTTCCTGATTCACTATACTGCCTATCTAAGGCTTTTGCGACAGCATTTTCAACTAATGCTTGTAGTTCTGCACCGGTCACATGAATTTTGGTATTTTCATGGTTTTCTACAGAATGACTGTTTCCTTCTTCTGACTTAGTCATGTAGCTTTAATTGCTACATAAAGAAAATAAGGAAAAGGTTTATTTAGAAGCCTAAACAGTATTATCGTTCTTGACGATTTATTAACCATGGTTTTAATAGCCATTTTTAGTTAATTTGATAAATACATGATTAGTCAGGATCTTTACCATAACCCTAAATTATAAATTAATAATAGCACAATAGGCCTAGTCACTTAGACAAAATTTAAGTTATAAGTCTAGATTTCATGGAATCGAGGCATTAAGGTTTGAATCACAGTTCATTACCTTCTCTTGACAGGGAGTTGTAGGCTACCACTGTCTTTAGTCCCAGAGGACGTTAATTATAGCCCGTAGGCATTGCATCACAATCGGATGTTTAAATAATAAAATAATTAGGATAATTTAACACAATGGTGACATGTGTGATTTTTGCGGATCACATTAGCCAAGAATGTTAACATATTTGCAGATGTTAACAGAGAATTGAATCTTTTAAACAGGTTGTACCATATTGGCTAGGTCTTTATAATGACATACAAGCTAGGTTTACCTTTTTAAGATTCTTATTAATATACAACGCAGAACAGTCCTAAATTGAAATGGTTAATATGGATCTGAATCTAATTGTGGAACTACCGTCTTGGCCTGTTTTAAAAATGACATAAGGCTGGGTCTTGTCCTTTTAGATTTTATCACTCTAATATAATGATTGATCAAAATGTTATTTATTCATTTATTCCACATTTCATGTTATGCAATTAATAAAATGAAAAATTCAATTCAACCATTCCACAACAATGTTCTGAACGAGTAAAAACTTGCCCTAAACGGGATTTCTAAAAATAGCACACCCACGCAGGGGTTTAAACAAAAACACATGCCCACGCAGGGGCTCGACAAACAAAATATACCCGCGCAGGGGTAGAAACAGAAAAGCAGGCCCACGCTGGGGCTCAACAGAAACATACAACCAACAATTGAAGGATTTAACGGTCCTTCTTTTTCTTCCCTTTTATTAAACTTGTCAATCCCTGAAAGAAGCTTTGTCGTTCCCTGCGATCTTTGTAAACTACCCGCTCAATCTGGTCTATCCTTTCGAGAATTTCTTCCCGTTCTGGCGGTGAGAATCGAGGTGCCTGCGGCTGTGGCTGCGGCTGATGTGTATGTCGAAAAGACGGCTGTTGTTGGTATCCATATGCCGGGTAACCAACTCCCCAGGGAGTTCCATAAGGCCCCTCGGGGTTTTGTATGTTGTAGTTCCATGCCGCTAAATAGGGATCGATTTCTGCATAGTTAAAGCTGTTGTGAGCAGGTATCTCAAAAGGGTTATATGTCGCTGGACCAGTGTAAGTGGGAATTGGGTTGTCAAAACCCATAGGTGGTGGCATGGCATACGTAGAGTTCACTTCCGGGTTGGGGTTTGAAGGTCCCCCAAACTGCTGGTTCTCTTGGAGTGGCGAAAAGTGACTGCCACTCGATGGCTGGGGTGTGCTGATATGCACTCCTTCACCTCGCACGGACATTCGTGCGTTAGATCTTCTTCGCCTTGGCGGCTCAGGAGGCTGCTGCTGAGGTGGCCGTGGTGGCGGAGTAATTGCCACAAAGCGAGAATCTCTGGAAGGATCCGATTGCTGCTGCTGCTGCTGAGGGGTTGAATGGTAGGAGGGCGTGAAGTACCACTCATACTGGTTCATCCGTGCTTGAAAGCTGTCTGGACCACGATAAGGTGATCCGTGAAAGGTTGACCCATCTGAAATCTCTATATGATGAGTGGAAGTACCGGTAGGTAGCTCACTGGGGTCAGTATCCTCGTCCATACTCATAGGGTGATCTTCGGAGAAATGACCTTCTGGTCCCAGTGGGTTAGCACCCATTGGCTCCTCTAGGTAGTTGGCCGGGTTGAATCGGCTACGGAAAAGGTGAGACGGGTTGTCAAAAGAATGACGTGAGTTGGACCGTTGAAGAGGGATGAACGATGGTTGTGGGTTTTCAGGTTCGTTCTCAGAGTGGGGTCCGAAAGTGTGTAAGTAGGAGGGTGACGAAGCTAACGAGACAGATCGCCTCGCTGGCTGCAGGTGTGATCTCCAGTCTCCCTGTGGACTGGTGCTAATGGGAACGGGTGAAGTTCGCATTTGAGAAGGCCCAGCCTCCTCGTCATGGGTTCCTACAAGTGCCTTTCCTTTTCCTCTACCTCTGAAAAATCTTGGAGGCATATTTGACCTATCAACATAACAATATAACAACAAGACAAAATATATAAAAGACCAAATTTAAAACAAAATCAGGAATTGTCCTATGTTCTTTGTCTAGACTCGAAAATTTAGGAATGTGCAATTGTGTAACCGAGATTAAACACAAAAGGCTAGTGTTTAATTCACTCAGTTGTTGGCTCTGATACCAACCTGTCACACCCCGATATTTCCACGTATCACCGGTGGGCCCGGTGGGGAGTATCGTGGCGTAGTTGATATCATCATAGTCAAACAACACAATATTTAAATGCACAGCGGAAGCAAAAGATAGATTTATTTCAACCAAATAAATTGTAATATAAAGTATCACAATGTAGTTGAAACAGATCCACTGGCAGATCAAAATAAAGAGGAAAACTGTTCAACAGACTTTGACACCTAAAGCTTTGCGAGACTTGATTATTGATGTCTGGAGTATCCAGCCTATTACGTGTAGCACCTGCACTTAACCTTTTTGGAAAAATACGTCAGTTTACACTGGTAAATACAACTCAACTGACTCATTTTGAAAAGAGTTTGAAAATTGATTTGAATGCACTTCGGCAAAAATATATTTTATAACTTGGGACAATTATTGAATAATCATGTATACAGTTTTACTTATTTGTCGTCCATCAGGGCCGGTTGGTAGGGCCGGACCAGATTAACTGACACGCCACAGGTATAATACCCACAAGGTTAATTCCTTTAAGTGGGCTACCAGTTTTTACATATGCAACTGTCAGGTGTCCGCCTACACCCCGTGCTTAGGTCGTGGCCATTTCGTAAAATGATGCCAAGGATATCCGGGACATGGTCATTTAACCCCCAAAGGCCATACACCAAATAATACATATTAAACGAGTATGTAATTACATTAATCACAATCCCGATTTAAATAATTACACACCCGACCAAGCGGTATTATTATAATAGCGTATCCTAAGCCCGTATAGGGAAAATAAGTTAAGAGTATTTACCAGAGCAATGTATAAGTCAAATACAGCAAGTACAGATGGCTTTTACTGGGCTCCTAATCTGGAACAAAGGTTTTTATTATCCTATTAGAATCCTAACGGGTCTTTAATTAAGCTTAAGCTTAGACCGGTCAGTTTTAAAGGAAGATACGGTTCAAACGCACGATTAAGCGAAGACCGGACAGAATGTGATTTAGACCCGAAAAGTTTGAAGACTTGTATAATATGGGTATACTAAACACATTCTGGATTTTGAGACAAAGATGATAAGGTTTGACCCGTTTCGGCTAATGTATGCAAACTAGTTACATAAGCCGTTCCGAACGCGAAAAGTGTGTAACGGGTAACCAAATGAGTCATATGCAAGTTTCCTAAGTTAATATGCCTTAAATATGTTGTGATATCAGTAAGATATCTTCTATTATGCCCGTAATGGATTTAAACTCAAATTATGCCTTGTAAGGGCATTTTGGTCATTTAAAAGGTTATAAAAGAGTTTAATTAGTAATCTGAGTTACAGGTTTGATTTATTCAGTAAATACACTTAATTTAATAAGTTATATCAGTAGGGTATGACCTATATGTGAAATTTATTATTTAAAACCCAACTATGCACCTTAGGGTTATGTTGGTAATTTCACTTAGGCTTAAAAGGTCAAAACTGGAAACCTGGGTTTAAAAACTTTTACTTACTGTTAATATATAAAAATATACTAAAAATATCAGTAGGTATCAACCTTATATGTTTAATATAGTTTTAGTACATACTATGCGTTAAAAATGCTTAAAAAGGCGATTTGGAGCCATTTCTGGGTTTTCAAAGGAAAGCTGATGTTTTTATAATTCCAGAAGGCTCAAAATATTTTATTTGTTAAATAAAATCAGTAGAAAAATGTTTGGGGTCAAAAGGATTTGTAAAACTCATTTTATGACTTAAAAGGGCAAAACCGGCATTAACCGAATCAAACTTAGAGACCTATGTTATGCTCAGCCAAAAATTAAATAAAAAACTTCAAAAATCCAAAAATATTATATTACATCAGTGGGTAAAAAGTTTGATATCAAAAAGTGGGTTTAAATAGGCTATACGCTAATTACGCCGTTTAATTAACATAAAGTTTTCTAATTACGCTATTGAGCATAACTCTTAATCTAGACCTCAAACTCATGTCAAATTTAAGGTGCAAGTTTATAAATCAGTAACTAAGATTTCTACTCTTTTACTTTTTCAAAAATAACGTTTTATAGTCAAAAGGGCATAATAGTCAACATTTAAGCATTTAACGGAAACATGCATATGAATCGGATAACTAATGAACCAAGTTGTATAATCTCAGAGTTATACTTACATGAAACCTGGTCCAAATAAAGCTCTAAGGCAATTCTAAAACATGCATAAACGGGTCAGAACTGAAAGTCAAAGCAAAAGTCAAATTATGCGACTTTCGGTTCCGATCCGGGTTTAAACTGAAAATTGTCGGGTTGAACATGTTTAGACATGTTCTTACATTAATTACCAAGTTATATTAATGATAAAACAGGTTGCATGTCTCCTACATTGCTAATTATGCATTAATTTGAAAATAAGCATTATGTTGACTTTTTAATAACAAGTTTGACCCGACACTTGACCTATTTAGAGTGGGAATCAGAGAGTACCCTTTTAAGGATTTATTACCCACATAATTACCTACTTATAGGTACTTTCAATTTGAGAATTGACTGAGCAAATTTTATTTAATCTTAAAGTCAAACGTTAATTACGACGGTTTGACTTTTAGCTAATTAACTAGGCTAAACTGAATTAGGAAGGGTTAAGGATACTTACAATAGTCCTATGCACGATTAGGGAGCCTAAGGAACTTGATTGCTGATCAGGAGAGCTCCAGAAATGAGAATTGTCACACCCCGACCGCGTAAAACAACAAATTGCGGCGGAAACATCGGGGCGTGTTGCGACAGAATTAATTGTTTCATAACCATGGCATACAAAGTTGTATTTTATTTATAAACAAAGGTGTTACATTGTTTCAAACAGGAAATTAAAGAGTTCAGAACATAATTAAACATAGTCTATCTTCTTTTAAAGTTTCTAAGGCACAGGTCCGCCCTAGTATCGTGATCAACATCCTATGGAAAAGCACCTGAAAACACATGTGAAAATAGGTACGTCAGCATAAAAATGCCTGTGAGATACATAGGTTTTGTGAAAATAGGATTCATGACTTGAGTTTAAGAAAATGTTTAATCATGAACCTTGTAATTTGCTTTGTCTTGTAAATCATTTGAAAACAATAAGATCAGATGATATGTATAAGTAAATGTTAGGTTAAATAGATAACCATGTAAAAATGTGTTTGTATAAGATAAGTTGTTTGTAACTCAATGTCTTGTGAAAAGTATGTTATTTGTATAAAATGTTCTATGTCTCAAACTGAAATGATTCAAATAACGTTACGCCATGTAATACCATACAAACACTTATATATAGGAAGTACCAGCGGCGTATCCACCATGCTTGTATCATATTACACACGCATCGTTAACTTAATCACTTAATCAAACCAAACCAACCAATGTAAGAAGTCTATGTTTAAACCATTTGTCAAATGTATTGAATAATATGTCAAAGTGTTCATGTCAAGATGTAAATTATGTAGTATGTAAAACCAATGTCAAAAGTGTTTGTGTCAAATGTAAATCATGTCAAAATGTCTATGTCAAGTATCCATGTCAAATGTCTATGTCAAATATCCATGTCAAATGTCTATGTCAAATATCCATGTCAAATGTCTATGTCAAATATCCATGTCAAATGTCAATGTCAAAGTGTCATGTATGGCAAGTGAAATGTCTCAACTAAACCATATGCACAAAAACAAGGTATTGAAGTAAAACTTGGTTTAAATCAAAGCTATGTTTTGTGTAAATGCATGTAACTATTTAATATGAACATTTATGCGGTATTGTGAAAATGCATACATCCAAGCCTTGTGACTGTGGTGATAAACCCTTTAAACAAATTAAAGGTCTATCTGTCTTATATCATCGAATTCGGTCATTCCTTTCTGTCCCCTTTCCCTGGGATGTCCGGAACGGGAGTTGTCAATTCCTATGGTACCACTACCTACTAACGAACGGCGTAGCTAATGTTAATGAATGTATTGTCCCATGTAAACAAACCAAATGTCATACCAAAATGTAAACATGTGAAAACAATGCACTAAGTATGTAATCAAATGAACATACATAGCGTGAAATGTCATGTAAAACAATGTACTAAGTAATGCACACAATGGGCACACCTAGCAGGAAATGTCATGTAAAACAATGTACTAAGTAATGCACACAATGGGCACACCTAGCAGGAAATGAAATGAAATCATGTACTATAATGTACTAACGAACATAGCAGGTATATGATGTTAAAACAGGAAAGCATGAAAGTAACAAGTAGGCACATGTGTTCCACCCCAAAACAGTTTGGAAAACAGTAAAAGAGGGGTCTATGTACTCACTTGAGATTGCTCAGTTGTCTAAAGATAATCACCAAGCAATGCAAGAGATCTCGGAATCAAACGGCACCTAATATAGGTAACTATGTTAATAAACCGGACCTATCTCGGAAGACTGGGTAGCATTAGGGTTTGTAAACCAAATGAGTGTCGGAACTCACGTGATATGGTTTAACAAAGCCTACATGCTAAATGAAACTTAACCTAAGTCTTATTGACCCAATATGATCCGTTTAGGTAGCTTATGCTACTTTAACGCATCGTGCGCGTGAAACGCGTTCGGACCGCCTAACTAGCCCTATGACAAGTGTTATATGCCTAAACATGTTACATAATCAGTTACGTGACAAAAGTTTAGGTTACATATGCTAAATTACCAATTATGCATGAAAAGGGTATTCTGGTAATTTACCTAAGGCATATAAACTACCTATCATACAACTATTTAAACGATGTGACCATAGGGTATAACCTCGGAAGGTTATTCCCTACCTACTATGGTCACCTAATGTATTTGGTCGGATCCTAATGATCGACCAAATGGGTCGGGTTCGAGGTATAAGCGATTTATTAGATCGCTTACCCTACGACCCTAGACAACATGGTAATCAGTAGGCATAGTCCTAAGGGACTATGACCATCGTGATTACAATCACGTTGCGAAGTTCAAACGAACTTCGCATTGACCATTACTGGTCAATGCTGAAAGTCAAACAAAGTTTGACTTTCTGACTCGAAAAGCAGTAAAAATAAGGAAAAGAACGAAAGAATACTTACGAAGGGTCCCCGAATGCTAATCTAGATCAATATAGTTCAGGTATGAAACAAAGGTTTCAACTTAGAACACAATTAATCAGATTCTAGTGAGAAATAAGGTTGGGGTAATGGGGTATTTATAGTTTTCGGTGAACCGTTGAGATCGTTTCATGGAAAAGGAGGCACGATCAATACCGTACACTTGTCGGAATGTTATGGTGACTAATTTGGCCACTCACCATAAGGTATCAACACTTGGCAAGGGAAATGGGAGTGGAAACCAGCTGCAAACAGGCTGTTACATACTCTGTATCTGGTCTGGAGACCCCTAGCGCACCGTTACACTTATATTGTAGCGGTGCGCTAGCACCTAGTTTGGCAGAATTGCATTTTCAGTCCCTGCACCTTGTTTCAGCCATTTCCGACACGTTTAAGGCCCGTTAACCCCATTTCAAAGCTCTAAAATGAAGTTAAAGTATAGGGAACTTAAAATGTGTTCAAAAATATCTCGGATGTCGGTTCGTTTGGCCGTACGGTCGCGATGTTCGGTTAATTACGACGGAATGCGCATAAGCGCGAAAAACGATCCAAATGACGAGACGAATGGATTTTTCTTAAGGAGAACACTAAAATATAATGTAGTCATGCTTACATAAATTTTTGGATGTCCAGATGTATTCAGAACGTAAGTTATGCGCGAAAATGCAAACTTGTGCACTTTTTGACACTTTTAGTCCCTGAATGACCCAAAAGTTTATTTTAGCACACCGAACCCCTCAAAGCCTATTTCTAAGCTATGTAAAGGATATTTAAGGTGTGTTTAACTTAAGGTCATGTTCCGGAATGTTCGTTACAGTTCAAATCGACATACTTTTGCAGTTTGTCAAGTTTAGTCCCTGTAAGCGAATTAACTTGTTTTTGCCATACCAAAGCCTTCAAAACTTATTTCTAGGTTATGTAAAGGTTATTTAAGGTATGTTGAGTATATGTTGATGTTCCGGAGTATTTCTCGCATTAAACTGAGTACGTTTACGCACTAGTTTGCGTATAACTCTCCAGAAAGTGATGTAGAGTTTGAAATTACATAAAAGTCAAAACATGAAAAATGTATAACATAACAAACATTGTGATCAAATAACATTGTTTTATTGATAACGGAACTGTTCATAGTGATTACAAGCACAGTTGTTACAGTCTCCCCTACTTGTGGAAATTTCGTCCCGAAATTTATTTAGAGGAAACTCGTGGAAAAAGATGTGGATATTTCGCCTTCATTTGATCTTCGCGTTCCCAAGTAAACTCAGGTCCACGTTTAGCTTCCCAGCGAACTTTGACCAAAGGAATGCGCTTGCGTTTAAGCCACTTGACTTCACGTTCCATGATTTCCACTGGTTTCTCAACAAATTTCAGTGTTGTGCCAACACGAATTTCGTCAAGCGGTATGGAGAAATTCTCATCAGCTGTACACTTCTTGAGATTGGACACGTGAAAAGTTGGATGAACATTTCCCAGTTCAGGAGGTAACTCAAGTCTGTAGGCTACCTTTCCGATTCTTTCGACGATCTTGAATGGTCCAACATATCTAGGTGCAAGTTTTCCTTTCTTTCCAAATCTGATCACACCTTTCCAAGGTGAGACCTTAAGTAATACTCGATCACCGACTTGAAATTCAAAGGCTTTGCGTTTTGGGTCCGCGTAAATCTTCTGACGGTTTCTAGCTGCCTGAAGGTTATCACGAACTTTCTTGACCTTGTCAGTTGTCTCTAAAATGAGGGCAGGTCCAGTAAGTTGAGCCTCGCCAATCTCATTCCAGCAGACTGGTGAACGACATTTTCAACCATAGAGAGCTTCGAAAGGAGCCATTTTGATGCTAGTGTGATAACTGTTGTTGTAGGAGAATTCAATCAATTTCAGATGGGAATCCCAGCTACCACCAAAATCGATCACACAAGCTCTAAGCATATCCTCCAGAGTCTGGATTGTTCTCTCAGATTGACCATCCGTTTGCGGATGATAAGCTGTGCTCAGATTAAGTTGGGTCCCCATGGCAGATTGCATGGTTCTCCAAAAATGAGAAGTGAAACGAGCATCTCTGTCAGAAATGATGTTCAAAGGAACACCATGTCGAGCTACAATTTCATCTACATAGATTTGAGCAAGTCTGTCAGTAGGAAAATCCTCGCGGATTGGCAAGAAATGTGTTGACTTTGTAAGACGATCAACGACTACCCAGATGGCATCATAACCTTTCTTTGTGCGCGGGAGTTTGGTAACAAGATCCATAGTAATGTTTTCCCATTTCCAAACTGGGATCTCTGGTTGCTCCAATAAACCCGAAGGACGCTGATGTTCAGCCTTAACCTTTAGACAAGTAAGGCATTTGGATACGTATAAGGCAATGTCTTTCTTCATACCAGGCCACCAATAGTGAATACGAAGATCCTTATACATTTTATCTGAGCCCGGATGAATAGAATAACGAGACTTATGGGCTTCATCCATAAGCAAGGCACGAAGATCATCCTGGCTTGGGACCCACAAACGGTCCATGAAATAATACGATCCATTGTCCTTCTGTTCAAGAGCAGGTGTTATGTGATAAGGAAATTCCTTATCCATCAATCCTTGTGAAACACAAGATTGTTGAGCTTGAGAAATGCGTGCTTGAATATCGGATCGAGCTTGAATAACAGATTGAACACGTACACAATGAAGCTTAGTACGTTCCTTACGACTTAATGCATCAGCTACGACATTCGCCTTACCAGGATGGTAGCGAATTTCGCAGTCATAGTCGTTTAAAAGCTCAACCCAACGTCGCTGTCTCATGTTGAGTTCTTTCTGGTTGAAGATATGCTGAAGACTTTTGTGGTCAGTGAAAACCACACATTTTGTACCGTACAAATAGTGTCTCCAGATCTTGAGAGCAAAGACAACTGCACCCAACTCAAGATCATGAGTGGTGTAGTTCTTCTCATGTATCTTCAACTGCCTCGATGCATAGGCTATGACTTTGTTTCTTTGCATAAGAACACAGCCAAGACCCAATTTAGATGCATCACAATACACGACAAAATCATCATCACCCTCAGGCAATGATAGTACGGGCGCATCGCAAAGCTTCTGCTTCAAGTGTTGAAAAGCTTCCTCTTGTTTGATTCCCCAATAAAAGGGCATTTTCTTCTGAGTTAGAGCAGTTAGAGGAACTGCAATCTTAGAGAAGTTTTCAATGAAGCGGCGATAATAACCCGCTAGACCAAGAAAAGAACGAACTTCAGTAGGAGTAGTAGGTGTATCCCAATCCTTAATCGCACTGATCTTGGAGGGATCTACATGAATACCTTGTTCGTTGATAATGTGCCCCAAAAATTGAACTTCTTTAAGCCAAAATTCGCACTTGGAGAATTTGGCGAAAAGTTGCTCTTTCTTCAGGAGTTCCAGAGTAAGACGAAGATGCTGCTCGTGATCAGCTCGCGTCTTAGAGTAAATCAAGATATCATCGATAAAAACAATGACGAACTGATCCAAATAAGGTTTGCAGACCCTATTCATTAAGTCCATGAAAACAGCAGGAGCATTAGTCAAACCGAATGGCATGACTGTGAACTCGTAATGTCCATAACGAGTACGGAACGCTGTCTTCGGAATATCTTCTTCTTGCACCCGAAGTTGATGATATCCAGATCGCAGATCAATCTTCGAAAAATAAGAAGCGCCTTGTAACTGATCAAAGAGATCATCGATGCGAGGTAGGGGATATCTATTCTTGATGGTAAGCTTGTTAAGCTCACGATAATCGATACACATCCTAAAGGATCCATCCTTCTTCTTGACAAAAAGAACGGGAGCACCCCAAGGTGAAAAACTAGGTCGGATAAAGCCTTTGTCAGAGAGCTCCTGAAGCTGTTTAGACAACTCTTGCATCTCAGACGGTGCAAGACGATATGGAGCTCTAGCAATGGGATTTGCACCAGGTACGAGATCAATACGGAACTCGACTTGGCGTGCTGGAGGTAGACCAGGTAAATCTTCAGGGAACACTTCAGAATAATCCCGAATGACAGGAATATCTGAAATAGACTTACCCTTGCCTTTATCTTCTGTAACATGTGCTAAGAAAGCCACATAGTTCTTCTGCAGATACTTCCGAGCTTTAAAACAAGACATGAGTTTGAGACCACCGATAGGCTTCTCACCTTGAACCTGCAGGATCTCGCCTGTCGAAAGCGGCACACGAACAATCTTCTTAGAACAAACTATCTCTGCGTGATGCTTGGATAACCAATCCATTCCCACAATAACGTCGAAGCTTCCAAGTTGCATAGGCGCGAGGTCAATAGGAAAAAGATGGTCGTTAAGATTCAACTGACAGTTGTGAAGAACAGAATCAAGAATAATGGGTTCACCACTAGCAACCTCTACTGTCAAAGATTTGCCTAGTTTCGTTCTAGACACACGAAGCATAGGCTCGAAAGACAAAGACACGAAACTCTTATCGGCACCAGAATCGAAAAGAACAGATGCAGGCTGATTATTAATAAAGAACGTACCGTTCACCACATTATCGTCAGCCTGTGCCTCTTGGGCATTCATGTTAAAGACTCGGCCTCGAGCCGGAGCCTGATTCTGGTTCTGGTTCTGGTTCGCCAGTCTTGGGCACCGATTCCTGTAGTGGGTCAGATCCCCACAATTGTAACAAGCACCTGGTGGGTATTGTGGTCGTGCAGCTTGACCCTGTTGCGGAGCAGGAGGCTGAGCAACTTGTTGAGCCGGGTTCTGAACCGCGGGATTCTGAGCAGATCGACAAAAATTGGCGAGATGGCCTGATTTCCCACAGTTAGTACAGAAACGGCATGGAAGTTGTGGCTGGTGGTGACTGTTGCATCTATTGCACAAAGGTGCATTCCCTGAATAAGGTTTCTTCGCTGGAGGCTGTGCAGGTTGGTTGGGAGCTGCCTGGTTAGCTTGAGCAGTGATAGCAAAATTTTGAGAAGCCTTACGCTTCTTTGCCCTCTTTGAAGAACCAGAGTTCTTTCCATTCAAGTTTTGACCTTTCTTGCTATCTTCCTTGTCAGCCGACTGCTTCTTGCCCTTGTCACCCTTCCTGTGTAACTTGTTCTTCCTGATCTGTGACTCAGTCAATGTCGCAGATAACTCGATCGCCTGACGAAGTGTGGCAGGGTTACTACCAGTAAGAATGTCTTGTACCGAGTCAGGTAGACCATCGATGTATCTCTCGATAGCCTTGTCGAGTGGGGTGACCATTGTTGGGCAAAGCAGACTCAATTCTTCAAACCGATCAGTATAAGCCCTGTGCTCACCACTATCTTGCTTCAAAACATCAAACTCTTTCTCCAACGCTCGCTGTTCATGGCGAGGACAGAATTCCCTCATCATAAGGGCTCTAAGTTCAGCCCATGTCTGTGCGAGAGCAACTTCTGCACCTCTGTCTCTCATAACCCCGTTCCACCATGTCAAAGCCCTCTTCTGAAATACGCTCGAAGCAAACTCGACTTTGCGATTAGCCGGACACTGCACATGGCGAAAAGTATTCTCTATGCTCTCAAACCACTGAAGAAGCCCAGTCGCTCCTTCAGAACCACTAAACTTGGGTGGTTTAGCCGAGTTAAAATCCTTGTATTTACACGGACCATTGTTGTTGTTGTTGGCTTGTTGCCATTGAGCAAAGAGATTTGGGAATTGAGCAGCCATCTGCTGCGCAATAATTTCTGCCAGCTCGGCAGTGGCTATCTGGTTCTCGCGTCGAGGAGGCATTCTAAAATAGGAAAACATGAAAAGAAACGAGTGAGATGATTGGATGAAGAGAATGAGATGAAACAAAATCAACAAGAGCAAAGATGGTGGTCATTCGTTCGTATCACAAAGCAAACAAACGACACACAGTGACTAATCAAAGTAAATGGGTCAAAAATAATGTATTAGCGAAGACATGCTCGCCTATAAGTGAACACTCACTCCAAGAATTCCCAGGTAAGCACAACTGGTCTCGCGTCTGGTTGAGATGTATACGAAGTGCTTGCCTAGACAGAAAACCCAGAATACAGGCATTCACCCTTCCAGTTTGCACATGTTCACATTATTTAAAACCCAAAACGTTTGACGGGATTTTGAAAATTTGAAGGCACAAGGCCAAAAACCAATACTGAAAAGGGTTCAAAACCATATAACAGAGGGTTCAAAACCTTACAATTGAGGGTTCAAAACCTTGTAAAAATTTATTCAAAAACAGATGATTGTTTTTCAAAAATCGTTTCGGAAAAATTTTGGTTCCTTGTTTTGTTAATCACCTAAGGATAGGTGATGTACATGTTTTAAGATCTAAACACAAGATAACTTGTGTTAAGGTCCTAGAAAAGTTATAGTCTAGGTCAAAGCATTACTAATAACCTAATTCCCTATAACCATTGGCTCTGATACCAACTCTTCTGTCACACCCCGACCGCGTAAAACAACAAATTGCGGCGGAAACATCGGGGCGTGTTGCGACAGAATTAATTGTTTCATAACCATGGCATACAAAGTTGTATTTTATTTATAAACAAAGGTGTTACATTGTTTCAAACAGGAAATTAAAGAGTTCAGAACATAATTAAACATAGTCTATCTTCTTTTAAAGTTTCTAAGGCACAGGTCCACCCTAGTATCGTGATCAACATCCTATGGAAAAGCACCTGAAAACACATGTGAAAATAGGTACGTCAGCATAAAAATGCCTGTGAGATACATAGGTTTTGTGAAAATAGGATTCATGACTTGAGTTTAAGAAAATGTTTAATCATGAACCTTGTAATTTGCTTTGTCTTGTAAATCATTTGAAAACAATAAGATCAGATGATATGTATAAGTAAATGTTAGGTTAAATAGATAACCATGTAAAAATGTGTTTGTATAAGATAAGTTGTTTGTAACTCAATGTCTTGTGAAAAGTATGTTATTTGTATAAAATGTTCTATGTCTCAAACTGAAATGATTCAAATAACGTTACGCCATGTAATACCATACAAACACTTATATATAGGAAGTACCAGCGGCGTATCCACCATGCTTGTATCATATTACACACGCATCGTTAACTTAATCACTTAATCAAACCAAACCAACCAATGTAAGAAGTCTATGTTTAAACCATTTGTCAAATGTATTGAATAATATGTCAAAGTGTTCATGTCAAGATGTAAATTATGTAGTATGTAAAACCAATGTCAAAAGTGTTTGTGTCAAATGTAAATCATGTCAAAATGTCTATGTCAAGTATCCATGTCAAATGTCTATGTCAAATATCCATGTCAAATGTCTATGTCAAATATCCATGTCAAATGTCTATGTCAAATATCCATGTCAAATGTCAATGTCAAAGTGTCATGTATGGCAAGTGAAATGTCTCAACTAAACCATATGCACAAAAACAAGGTATTGAAGTAAAACTTGGTTTAAATCAAAGCTATGTTTTGTGTAAATGCATGTAACTATTTAATATGAACATTTATGCGGTATTGTGAAAATGCATACATCCAAGCCTTGTGACTGTGGTGATAAACCCTTTAAACAAATTAAAGGTCTATCTGTCTTATATCATCGAATTCGGTCATTCCTTTCTGTCCCCTTTCCCTGGGATGTCCGGAACGGGAGTTGTCAATTCCTATGGTACCACTACCTACTAACGAACGGCGTAGCTAATGTTAATGAATGTATTGTCCCATGTAAACAAACCAAATGTCATACCAAAATGTAAACATGTGAAAACAATGCACTAAGTATGTAATCAAATGAACATACATAGCGTGAAATGTCATGTAAAACAATGTACTAAGTAATGCACACAATGGGCACACCTAGCAGGAAATGTCATGTAAAACAATGTACTAAGTAATGCACACAATGGGCACACCTAGCAGGAAATGAAATGAAATCATGTACTATAATGTACTAACGAACATAGCAGGTATATGATGTTAAAACAGGAAAGCATGAAAGTAACAAGTAGGCACATGTGTTCCACCCCAAAACAGTTTGGAAAACAGTAAAAGAGGGGTCTATGTACTCACTTGAGATTGCTCAGTTGTCTAAAGATAATCACCAAGCAATGCAAGAGATCTCGGAATCAAACGGCACCTAATATAGGTAACTATGTTAATAAACCGGACCTATCTCGGAAGACTGGGTAGCATTAGGGTTTGTAAACCAAATGAGTGTCGGAACTCACGTGATATGGTTTAACAAAGCCTACATGCTAAATGAAACTTAACCTAAGTCTTATTGACCCAATATGATCCGTTTAGGTAGCTTATGCTACTTTAACGCATCGTGCGCGTGAAACGCGTTCGGACCGCCTAACTAGCCCTATGACAAGTGTTATATGCCTAAACATGTTACATAATCAGTTACGTGACAAAAGTTTAGGTTACATATGCTAAATTACCAATTATGCATGAAAAGGGTATTCTGGTAATTTACCTAAGGCATATAAACTACCTATCATACAACTATTTAAACGATGTGACCATAGGGTATAACCTCGGAAGGTTATTCCCTACCTACTATGGTCACCTAATGTATTTGGTCGGATCCTAATGATCGACCAAATGGGTCGGGTTCGAGGTATAAGCGATTTATTAGATCGCTTACCCTACGACCCTAGACAACATGGTAATCAGTAGGCATAGTCCTAAGGGACTATGACCATCGTGATTACAATCACGTTGCGAAGTTCAAACGAACTTCGCATTGACCATTACTGGTCAATGCTGAAAGTCAAACAAAGTTTGACTTTCTGACTCGAAAAGCAGTAAAAATAAGGAAAAGAACGAAAGAATACTTACGAAGGGTCCCCGAATGCTAATCTAGATCAATATAGTTCAGGTATGAAACAAAGGTTTCAACTTAGAACACAATTAATCAGATTCTAGTGAGAAATAAGGTTGGGGTAATGGGGTATTTATAGTTTTCGGTGAACCGTTGAGATCGTTTCATGGAAAAGGAGGCACGATCAATACCGTACACTTGTCGGAATGTTATGGTGACTAATTTGGCCACTCACCATAAGGTATCAACACTTGGCAAGGGAAATGGGAGTGGAAACCAACTGCAAACAGGCTGTTACATACTCTGTATCTGGTCTGGAGACCCCTAGCGCACCGTTACACTTATATTGTAGCGGTGCGCTAGCACCTAGTTTGGCAGAATTGCATTTTCAGTCCCTGCACCTTGTTTCAGCCATTTCCGACACGTTTAAGGCCCGTTAACCCCATTTCAAAGCTCTAAAATGAAGTTAAAGTATAGGGAACTTAAAATGTGTTCAAAAATATCTCGGATGTCGGTTCGTTTGGCCGTACGGTCGCGATGTTCGGTTAATTACGACGGAATGCGCATAAGCGCGAAAAACGATCCAAATGACGAGACGAATGGATTTTTCTTAAGGAGAACACTAAAATATAATGTAGTCATGCTTACATAAATTTTTGGATGTCCAGATGTATTCAGAACGTAAGTTATGCGCGAAAATGCAAACTTGTGCACTTTTTGACACTTTTAGTCCCTGAATGACCCAAAAGTTTATTTTAGCACACCGAACCCCTCAAAGCCTATTTCTAAGCTATGTAAAGGATATTTAAGGTGTGTTTAACTTAAGGTCATGTTCCGGAATGTTCGTTACAGTTCAAATCGACATACTTTTGCAGTTTGTCAAGTTTAGTCCCTGTAAGCGAATTAACTTGTTTTTGCCATACCAAAGCCTTCAAAACTTATTTCTAGGTTATGTAAAGGTTATTTAAGGTATGTTGAGTATATGTTGATGTTCCGGAGTATTTCTCGCATTAAACTGAGTACGTTTACGCACTAGTTTGCGTATAACTCTCCAGAAAGTGATGTAGAGTTTGAAATTACATAAAAGTCAAAACATGAAAAATGTATAACATAACAAACATTGTGATCAAATAACATTGTTTTATTGATAACGGAACTGTTCATAGTGATTACAAGCACAGTTGTTACAAGAATGCAAGTGAATGAACAAATGGTGCAACATTGGGTGTTCTTATATACTCAATTTGATCTTCTAGGATGATGCCAAAGAGGTCTACACATGTTACCAGATCAGTACAAGTGCCCCCTATGCATGTTAAACCATTGGAGCAGCCCCTGGTATGTAAAACAAAGGTGTAAAGTCGGTTTCAGAGCTGCAACAGGCAACTGTGCGCAGATTCTGCGCTGGTCACTTGTTCGCGGGACGCGAGAGGCCTCTCGCGGGGCGTCTAAAACCGGCGCAACAGGTTAAAAATGTTTCATTTATTACATTTCAGTCCCTGGTCCTTTGTAACGTGGTTTTGATTGTTTTTCTTGCACTTTCAGCCCTCAAACTTGATTTTTAAGGTCCTTAAGACTTTCACAAACATGGTTAAGTCCTTGGTTAACTTTGTGCTTACCCGAAAATTCACAAATTTCAACGTTTACGCTTTTAACCCTTCGTACACGGATTTGATCATAACTTTCTCATACGATAACGAAACTTTATGAAATTTTTACCACACATTCTAGTGAGCATATTTTACCGTTACAAAGCTTTGGGTTTGCTAAAAGGTCATTCAGAGGTATACTTTCAACATGTTGACACATTTAACCCCTGTAGTTTGTAATTCTTCACTTTCTTTCATTTTCAGCTTCGTATGATCCATGATTTATTCGTTTGAAGGTATAAACATCTTGTAGGGCTATTTTAAAATATATTTATCCATTGTTGACACTTTGGACCCTTATATTCACATAGTTTCTCTGTTTGTCACTTTCAGTCCCTCTAAAGTACTTTTTCACATATTCAAAGCTTATGACACGTGTCAATACATTATTGGACGTAAATTTTCGAGGTGTTACACTTATTCAGTTTATAGGCGTTTAACGCCAAAAAGTCAAGCGTTTACAATAAACGCTTTGACTTTCAGTTAGACCTTAAATGGTTAAGCCATTGTTTGCAACGAACATGGCTACGTGATCGTAATTAGGTAGGTGTTAATCCCTCAAAAGGGCACCTCCTAAGAATCACGTTTGCTTGGTCAATTGACGAGTCAACGTATTGACATTTTAAAAAGTCAATGGGTCAGATTTCAAAATAATTGCAATCTTAGTTTAAGAGTGTTCTAAAATATGTTTTATCACTTAAACAACTTAATAATTATCGTTTTGTGGTTTTGGTTGGATGTTTATTTGAATTTATGGAATGTATCATATCACTTTATTTCAATATTCGATAATAATTGGTATTAATATTATAGATTATATGTATTTTTTAATATTATTTAATATACTAATTTATACAAATATCCAATAACAATTTATTCCATATTAAAAAAAATTAAGCTATTTTTAGCTAACCTAAATACACGGTTAACCACCCATAACCTACCCGCTATAACCATCAAAACCGAATAACCATAACCACCATAACCGATCGGTTATGGTTATGGTTATCCATTAACCGACATTGCGGTTGTGGTTATGGTATTAGGTCAAAACCGACCCAAACCGACCCATGCACACCCCTAGGTACCGGTACAGAATTTACCGGACTGGGTACTTTTTCGGTACGATTCGGTACTGACTTTTGACATTTTCGGTACCGGTTCGGTACAGGTATTTACCGGTTTTTACCCTCAAATACCGGTACCGGTACCGAACTGTACCGGACCGGGTATATTCGGTACCGGTACCCACTTTTGGGGATTTTCGGTACCGGTTCTTTCGGTACCGGACGGTACCGAGCTCATCCCTAGTTCTAACTAGGTTGACAGGTTGGAAACTTCTAATCTTCGTGAGTTCTTTATAATTGTTCAATCTGTAAAACTAAACAACACCATTAGGCTCGTCACGAGAATGAGAGGTTGAGATTCTTCTTGTAACCACCCTCTAACGTTAGAATAAGAAATCTCTTTAGTGAGTAAACGTGGGAGTGTAAGCAAGAAGAATGAAGTAGTTTCATCTAAATGAGAGTCTGATATTTACAGCCGGGATGATGAGAAGGTATTGGGCAAGACGTTGCCTTTGGAATATCCTTTTTGTCCCCTTCCTGTTGACCATTAGTGGAGGCAGAGGAGGGTGTGTATTCACGGAATGTCACTGGACGTCGCTATCGGGATGTCGTTATGGTCTGCTCTATGATAACCGCTAGGGGAAATTAGGGAGACTAGAAATCCGTGGAACGTGATTGGCGACGTCGCCATCAACTGTCCTTTTGGTCCCTCATGCGATAACCCCTAGTGGAGATCAAAGAAATAGTGATTCCTAGAACGTCATTGACTACACGCCGTTTTCAGGATGCAATTTTTGTCTCCCCTATCCTAGCGTGTCTGACGTTTATCTTTACTAACTGCTTGGGTTGCGGGTTGAATTTGGGGACGTGTGAGAGGTCCGACCCATATCTCTTGGGTTACCAAATATAATTGTTTAGGGTGGGCGGTATCGTCTCAGGGAGTTTGATCGGGGAGGGGGGTTGCCGAGCGGGGAGGAGGAGAGAAGTGGTGTGGGCGGTGAGTATTCACCGAAGGTGAAGAAGAGGTGATGGAGGAGAGAGAGGGGACTTGACCATTATTCAACCATTCATTTTTTTTTTAAATTGAGTGGGTGTTTGAACCATTGCAAGTGATTGAGTGCAAAATGAGGAGTGAAATGGAGACTTGACATGGCATGATATTATTGGCTAGAAAATAACTCAAACACCCTAAGTGATTGAACGATACCCTCCATCCTTAACATAGTAGATATAGTTTCTAAGACCATGCGTAGTCGTTGGGGTGAATAATGCCTCACCCTTGGGCGTTTTACGCCATGTGGCTGCCCAGTCAGCAATGGGCCGTTTTTTCTAAAATGGGTGTAGTCGGGATATGGACATTATGTTAAAAGGGGTGTAAAGAATTAAAAAAAAACCATGAAAAAAATTGATTGGTTAAAGAAGAAAAGGGTTAGATGTGATTGGCTCATCAAATAGGGCTTGGGCGTGCTTTTAAAAACGCCTGGAACCAAAAACCACAAAACACGCCCATGGGGATGGCCTTGCCGGCGTTTTGGGGGTGGAAGAGAGCAAAAACGCCCACAAAACTGCCCACTACGTATGTTCTAAGATATTATTAAGATCTGTCGGCTTGTTCTTAAATGTTTTGGCATGTAGAAACGCCAAAAATGGGGAGATAAAAGAGACTCCACCACCCGGCCAGATCTAATGACTAGTTAAACAAACAGACCACCCACCACACACAGTAGACAAACTCTCTCCTCTTCCTCCATCCAGAGCCTTAATTACACCATTTTATTTATTATCGCTGATTCGATTCTCTTTCTTTCTTTCTTTTTTATTTACAAAATCTGCTGCAGTCGGTGCACGTTAGGTGTGCCATTTGCCCCACTCCCCTCCCCTGTTTTTCTTCTTTCTTTCTCAATTCATTCACTCCCTCGGATTTTGAAAGGAGATCTGGGTTTGGGAGAAACCTGAAGATCCGACCAAAAGAAAAGAAAAGAAAACCCTAATCTGGTTAAGTCGATGGTGGGTAGCAATAGTTTGGTTTGCCCAATACTTGGATTTGCATCCATCCTTGTATTTGTTTACTTGTCTTTTGGGGATTTGTTGAGTGTAAATTACAAAAATGACCCCAAGTTGAGTTTTGTGGAGAGGAATGGGACTAATTTTGTTGTGGATGGGAAAGTGTTCTATGTGAATGGATGGAATTCATATTGGTTTATGGAGCATGCTGTTGTTGATCATAGCCGCCCAAGGATCAGGGAGATGCTTCAGGCTGCAGCCAAAATGGGCCTCACTGTATGCAGAACTTGGGCTTTTAATGACGGTGACTATAATGCCCTTCAGGTTGCTCCTGGACAGTTTGATGAGAGAGTTTTCAAGGTAAACAAACAAACACATTCATCATTATTCTTCTTCTTCTTCTTCTTCTTGTTTTTTTGGGAAATGTTGATAAAATTTAGAGTTTACTGCTTCAGGCCTTAGATTATGTGATTGTTGAAGCAAGACAAGTTGGAATCAGGCTTTTGTTTAGTTTGGTTAATAATCTCCAAGCATATGGCGGCAAGACTAAGTATGTGAAATGGGCATGGGATGAAGGTGTCGGCTTGAGTGCCTCCAATGACTCCTTCTTCTTTGATCCATCAATTCGCCTTTATTTTAAGAATTATGTCAAGGTTACTTACTTTCCCCTTCCCTATTGTCCTTTCTTTACATTTTTAAATCTGCTCATCTGCTTTCCTTTGCTTTGTAGACCATCTTGACTAGAAAGAACACCATCACTGGAGTCGTGTACCGCAATGATCCCACCATTTTTGGGTGGGAGTTGATCAACGAGCCTCGTTGCATTACTGATGCATCCGATGATGCTCTACAAGTAACTCATCTCTTTTACGCCTTTGTTCTTCAATTTTATAATTACCTCATATAAGTAATTACAACATAAAATCGGCTCATTTATTAGCCCATGTGTAGTGGTCACCCCCTTTACCGCAACATAACCCCTCATATCATATGTGTGTAGTGGTTAGTGGATGTAGACCCATTCAGTTATATATACATACTAGGTTAGAAATCCGTGTATTACACAGGTTGACAAACCTATAAATTCAGTAAAAGAATAATATAATATATTTGAAGTTAAGCTGATCCAACCTACATCATTATTTATTATTTGAATTGCAAATTATAATAATATAAAAATGCATCTATAAAAGCATATAAATATTTATTTTCAAAAATGGGTAAAAGTATGTGATCAAAAAAAAAAAAAAAAACCCCTCTATCCTTCAGTGGATTTCTCCATCCTAACCAAAATAGTATTTATCATATTCTTTCTTTATTATGACCATCCAAGAACGACCCCATGTTGCTTTTTTTTACCAACTAAGGGCATGTTTGGCTAAGCTTATTAGAGTTAAAAGGGACTTTTGGGAAAAGGACTTTTGGGAAAATGACTTTTTGAAAATGAGTTTTTAAAAAAAGTGTTTAGATTAGCTTATGGGTGGGAAAAGCCAATAAGTCAATAAGTTGTTTTTTAAAAAGTGTTTGGCTTAGCTTATTGATATAAAATGACTAAAATGGACATTCTTTCATAAGTCAATAAGTTGATTTTTAAAAAAGTGTTTGGCTTAGCTTTTTTGTTTCTCTTCTCTTAATAAAAAGTTTAATTTAATAAAAAAACTTACAAAATAAAAAATATGTCTTTTACAAAAGTTAAAACACAATAATACCACCATAGTTCTCATAGTACATTCATCCATACAATTGAAATGATGTCATATTCATCTCCGCAATCTCATTATATCTTGCGCAATGATATCTCGGATCGCTGACATATACATATCATCATTTGCACGACGTGTAGCCTGATCTTCTTCGCGAACTTCATCGCTAGTACCACCTCGTCTAGGATTGTACGATTCTTGTTGTGCCCTATCAAATGCTTTATCAAACTCACCAGCCTTTCTAATACAGTTATGGATCGCCATCGACGCTATCACAATACTCACTTGGTGTTCGTACGTGAAATTAACATGCATATCTCTCAATAACGCCCACCTAGCTTTCCACACTCCAAAAGTACGTTCAATTATATTTCGCAATGATGAGTGGTAATAGTTATATGTCTCTTTTGGTCCGCGGGGAGCACGCATAGTACTAGTTTGTGCACGTCGAAAATCCGGTATATGATAACGAATGTTCGTACCTTTGTATGGAGCAAGATACCCTCTAGTATTTGGGTATCCGGCATCAACAACATAATATTTATCTGCAAATAAAAAAAAGTTGTTATTCGTTTTAAATAAGTATTAAAAGCATAAAAATATCATTACTAAAATTATACTAACCACCCGTGGGATGTGGAAATTGAAGTGCCGGTCTCTCTAGCTTTTCCTCAAAAGATGAAGTTTTACTCTTGGTTGCACGTTTGTTGGCAACATCCTTATTCTTCTTCATTTTACTCGAAATACTTTCAACGAAACTGGTAAACATAGGCTCATCATCACCTGAATTAATTTCGTCACTGTCTCCTTTCCCCTCCACGTTTTCCTCGAGTCGAACATCGCTAGGATTGTTATCGTTTAAAAATTGCAACGGCGTCTGAGTTTGATCCCCAACGGCAACACAATCCCGAAATAAAGGAGCATAATGCGACTCAAATATTTCCAAATTTGCACCCTTAAATTTGACAAACTCTTTATTTACCTACGACGTAAGACGTTGATTAATGGATTTTCAAGTTGCAATCACAAATTCATTAATTAATAACTTACCTTTATTTTCTCCTCCCACCACTCATCCAATGCCTCGATTAAGCTTCTTGTCCCACCGATCCCAGTTTCAAGCCTTATTAAGCGGTCATAAAGCTTCCAATCTTTTTTCATGGCGTCCCATTTGTTTTTAAGTTGTTTTCTATCAAAGACTTTGCTGGTTTTTTCGTTCATGGTTTTTTCTATATTCTCCCACCAATCTTATTAAAGTGACCACAAGGTTTATTCCCTTTTATAGTTTCAAGCTTGCAAGCTTCGACAAAGTCCATAAACGCATCATTATTCCACAAGAATTTTGGTTTATTCTTTTTAGTTGATGTTTCACAATCAACAACATTTGTGTGGTAAGCATCCATTATCTGATACATATACGCATAAAAATGGATCCAAATCTGATTAATCGAACCCATACAGCAAACAATACAACAAACAGATGCGTTAATTTTGTTTTTACACTACATATCCAGCAACAATCAACAATACAGCAAATCTGATTTAAGATGCCAAAAAAAAACAGTAAACAAACAGACCCAATCTGATTTTTACACTTACATATCCAGCAACAATCAACAAACAGATGCATTAATTTTACCATGTATTAACAGATCCAATTAATCGAACAGATCCAATTAATCGAACAGACCCAGTCTGAAACATATTTACCATGTATTAACAGATCCAATTAATCGAACAACAAGCAAACAAATCCAATTTGAAACAGATTTAAGATGCAATTTCGAACAGCAAACATATCGAATTTGAAACAGATTTAACATGCAATCGATGTGAATTGGAAACATACCTGCGGTGAACAGATCTGATGAGCGTCGGAGAAGTAGAAGGAACCGCCGGAGAAGGAGAAGGAACCGCCGCTTGCTGCTGTGTCGGCTTGCTGCTGTGTGTTTAGGAGAGAACGATATGTGATGAATGTGTGTCGGCTTGCTGAACAGATAGTGCGGACACAAATATAAGGGGTAAGTTAGTAATTTGTTTATTGAAAAGTCATATATGAATCAAGAAGTCACAAATACTTGGCTTTTCAAAACCTCCGTTTCCTTCCTTCCAAAAAGCCATTTCACAAAAGGACTTTTGAGTTATCCAAACATAAAAACAGCTTATTGACTTATCTATAAGTCAATAAGCTAATAAGCTGGTTTGAGAAGCCAATCCAAACATGCCCTAAATAGAACTTTTTATTAACCAAGAAAAAAAAAAGGCAAAGGCAGCCTTAGCAAGATACTAAGACACCAAGCACACAAACACCAGAGAACAAAACATCCGCAAGGCAATTGGGAAACAAAACTATACATAGCAATTAAAAATAAAAGCCTTCAAAATAAAAACCTCTTTACCATCCACCGAATTGTGTTCTCTTTAATCTCATCTAGAACTTATTGCTCAAATATATATTTCTTGATTTAAAAACCTTCTCGTTTCTACAACGCCAAATCCTCCATGTCAACATAAGGAAAATCGCGTAAACCACTTGCTTTTCCTTTTTTTTTGGTAAAGGGTTACCCCGGTGATTCTAAAACCACTTGCTTTTCCTTACTCGTCATATCCAAATTCTGACGCTACTCACGCATATGAGCAACTTAATCGAACCAGTCTGGAGTGGGGATCTTAGCCCTGTCGTTTTTAACTATACCGAGCTTGCTGTTTGTTTGATTTTAACAAACATACTGCAACACACGGTTGGCAGTGACTGAAAATTAAATGCATAAACTTTATTCAAATTTAAACGACATAAAAATAGCAAAATAGAGTTAATGTTTTTGAATGAGTAAATTGCCATTTTAGTCCCTGAGGTTTGTCCAAATTTGCCATTTTAGTCCAAATAGTTTTTTTTGCCTCTGGGTCCCCGACTTTTCCCTTTTGTTGCCATTTTGATCACATACCCTAACTCCGTAAAAAAAACTCAGTTTTAACCAGGGGTATTTTTGGTATTTTTAATTTAAACTTTTCAACTCGCCATTTTGATCCAAATCTTATTTTATATTAAACAAATAAAAGAAAAAAATTAATTTTGTTATTATTATTATTATTATTATTATTATTATTATTGTCACTTACATATTTTTAAAAAACACAAATATATTTATATATATCTATGTATAAAATAATAATATATACACAAACACCACCTGCACCACCACCCCAAGTACCACCCACAAACACCACCCTCAAGCACCACAACCGCCACCCCTACCACATCAAATCCATCCTCGTCGTATACAGATCTGGAACACAAAACAACCCCAAACAACTTACTAACACTTGCTACATCCACCATGACCATGGATTTATCGATCAGTATGCAGATCTAGAACACGAACCAAAAGGAGAAATAATACCGGAGTCGTCAAGGGTTTCGCGACGGAATCGTAGATCTGATGCCCGCCATTTCCGCCGCCATCAAGGTCGTACGCCATCTGGGATTCGTCGGAGAGGGTTTGGGGGTTTGATATTGGGAGGGTCGCCGGAGATTAAGTCGGACGACGAAGCCGGAGAACTATATATCCATGGAAAAGAAAGGGCAACCGTCGATGATTGATGCAATTCTTTGGAATTCGGATTCTATGTTGTATGTTGTGTGAGAAGACTGGTCGAATGGTGATTTAGGGTGGCGTGTGATGAAGAACTGGTTGTGGTGTGGTGTGACGAAGATGGTGGTAGTCTGGTAAATGGATGGTGGGAGTCTGGTAAATGGTGGGGTTGTCTGAATGTATTTTTATATATAGTTTATATTAAATTGTTTTATATTCTTTGTAACTTATTTGTTAAACAAACCCATCTGAAAAAAATGAGCATTATATATTATATAATACTCTAATTTCTAATGTGCAATGGGAGTAGTAAGCTGTGTTTAATGAGTTGTATATGCTTTATGTTATTGTACAATAGCTCTTCAATATGGTCTGAGACACGCAGAGACAAAGGGAAAGGGAGGAAAGAGATAGAGCAGCAAGAGAGAAACAGAGATGCAGAACGGTGAGTCACCAACGACCGGCTCCAAACGCGTGCTCGCCTCCCACCTACAGAACAGAAGTCGTCAAGTCTAGGGTTTTCCGGTGAAAATTAGAGGGTTCAGAGGTGGTAGTGGCGAGTTCCGACTGAAGTAGTGGTGAACCTTTGCGAACGGAGGCTATAGAGGAAAACGAACAGAGCCTTGTGAGTTGGGTAAATCTTTTGCAATCAATCAACCGACACGAGGTATTCTTCTTACTTGAAACCCTAAACTTTTTAGTTAGTTTTTGTGTTTGCACCCATAGGATAGGTTAGGGTTTTCCCAATAAGGGCATGTTTGGGTAAGCTTTTTGAAACAACTTATTGACTTATTGGCTTTTTGAAAAGTCATAAGCTCCAAAATGATGTTTGGCAAAAAGGGTGTATGTGAGGAGAAAAAGCCAATAAGTCAATAAGTCACTTCATCCTGACTTTTCCAAGAAGCTAATAAGTCAATAAGTTGTTTCAAAAAGCTTACCCAAACATGCCCTAACTGGATTGAAGCGTGGTGTTGTGGTTGATTGATTAGTTTTCCCATTTTATGAACGGTTTGTTACATGATCTTGAAGCTAACTTCAAAAAGAAAAAAGATGGGGAAATTACAGAAGAGCCCTCAAAGGCGTTAGAAAGCGATGACGATCAGTGGGGAACGTGGGGTGAAGAAGAAGATGCTGACAAGGATACAAGTAACGAGAATGTCTACAGTGACATGCAGTTGAAACTAGAGTTAAGGGATCGAGTCGATAATCTATTTAAGTTCTTTCATAAATTAACTAATTTAAAGGGCAATAAAGGAATTAAAGAAATGGCATCGAGCTTGGAAAATAGCATTGGTGATGATGACCCATATTCCAGAAAGGGATTACTTTATAAGCTTTTAACAAGAATCCTGAGCAAATACGATGTACCTGGTTTGGAATATCATTCGTCTACCATTGGTCGCCTTTTTAAAAGCGGGTTTGGAAGGTTTGGTTTGGGTCAGCTACGCAAATGATCATACTTTATGCATCTTAATTATATGAATTGCCGTATATCAATTATTTAGATACTGAATATTTATTTTAAATTGGGCAGGCAAAACCAAGTCTCTCTGATAAAAATGTTATACTGGTGTTTGTTGTGAGAGGCATGAATGGAATTGAGGTACTTATTTATCCACTTGTATCTTCTGTCTCTGTTAATAGTTGAATGCAGATATTTACAGAATAACGCATTTGCACCTCGCAATTATGACCTAGGGTTGATTTGTATAATATTTTATAGCTAAACGGGTTTACTTGAGCCACCCAAATTATACAACGGGTCAAAATGGGTCACTCCTATAAAGCTAGCTAGATGGGTCACTACTATAAAAGCTGGCTAACTTAGAATGTGTTGAAATGGGCCAACACCACCCATCGTCAATGTATCTTGCCACCACCTACTGGCGGCAACTGACATGACAGCCGTCACCGTAACCTCCACTACCGCCCTTGCCAAGTTGTCGTCACTACATGTGCCACCACACACATCACAAGTTGAACCCACTTTACCAGAAGCTATTTTGACCTAAACCCAATTTGACCTATCAGCTTACCTAACCCGACCGTTTTTGCGGATATTGTTGCTTTTTATTTATTTATTTAATTTCTCTTTTTTTGTCTGATCATGTAACCCTGTTCTGTATTGAAGGTACTTGAAGCTCAGGAGGCATTATCTGAAAGCGGAAGAGCGGATGTATAAGTTGTTCTTGGTGGAACGACCTTTTTAACTCCTGCCGATATGCTTGATAAGGAGAGTGGTCCCTCTAGATGGGAGATTTGAGCACATAGTTCTTTTTTTGCAATGCTACTCCCGACCATGCCATCATTTGGATAGATAGGGAAGTCAAAAGGGCTTTAGATGTAAGTTTTCCTTTCTAATCATATTAGTTAAATGTAAATCATCATGCTCTATGAAAATCATTAATCGTTACGGTTGACTTACCAGCGTCCATATAGTTTAATAGAAAGTCATTTTTACTAAGTATTCAATATTCCCTCTGGCCTAATATTAAATTTGTAACACATTCTTTGGCAAGTTTGTCATTAAATCATTTATTTTTATTACAAAGAATCAGTGTTGTGTTACTGGATTGAGATTATCAAAAGATTCATATATCTTATATTGATTAAAGGGTATTTCAGATATATTACAAATTTAGTCATTTTACAAGATAGTCAGCTATTTTACCTTTTTAACACATACTTTTTCAAAGAGTAAACTGCCAAAATGGTCCCCGAGGTTTGGTCATATTTGCCACTTTAGTCCAAAACTCATACCTTTCGAATCTAGGTCCCAGTGGTTTTAATTTTGTTGCCATTTTCATCCAAAATCAAAATCTGATTATTGAAGACCTAAATTCTTATAAGTTGTAGTTTTGTTTTTGCCAGCTATCTTCCAGAAGAGATAAGGAACCCCACCTCTTTTAAAAGTTAGTGTCCCACACAATACATTCTTTGATACAAATATTTTTATCCTTTGTTTTAAAGATCAACACTTCTTGCAAACAAGGATGCTTCAAGACCCACAACACCGTCAACAACTGCAGGATATGCTGTAAGTTTCTCATTCGGAACATTTATCGTTCTAACATATTAAATGCTCATATGTCAAATTTAGGGCCGCCATTTTTGTATATGTGATTTGTAGATGTGACTGTAGGAAAAAAGAACTTATGTAAAAAATACTGTGTACCCGGCCGCAACGCGGCGGATACTTTTCTAGTTTATAAAGAAAACGATCTGAGTGTTTTTTATAACATTATATATACTTAATCACTTGACAATTTAAGAATTATTTGTTTTTTTATGTAAAATAAATTTTGGATCAAAATAGGGATGGCAAAAATACTCAAGCCCGACGGGTATACCCGAAACCCGACACAAATGGGACGGGTATACCCGATACCCGACGGGTAATGGGCCGGGTATGGGGGATTAGTTTTAAAAAAATTCGCGGGTATGGGTCGGGTATGGGATTAGGTGATACCCGACCCGATTACCCGAAATCACATACCCGTTTACCCGAACTATATACCCGATCATATACCCGGATTTTTTAATTTATATATTTTTATTTTCTATTAACCCTTGTCTATTAGTGATTTTAGTATGTTCATAATGTAAAAAAATAAATTTTCTTTTAATATATGTATTTGATAATAGTATTTATATTTTGTATGTTGTGAAGTATATAGATATAAAGAATATGTCTTTGATAATAGTATTTATATTTTTTATGTTGTGAAATATATACAAATAAGTGTATAAGTATTACAAAGTTATTATTAATTTATGATAAAACTTATATTATGTAATGTAAGTTTTTAATTTATAATAGTTGTTGTATAAATAAAATATTTAATAATTATAATTGTAAAAAATGTATCTGGAAAACCCAACGTAAATATTTTAACAAATTAATGGGGATACCCGATACACGTGGGTATACCCGATACCCAACGGGTAATTACCCGGCAAATACCCGACGGGTATTGGGTCGGGTATGGGTATGGGATTACCAATACCCGACCCATTACCATCCCTAGATCAAAATGGCAACTGAAAAGATTTATTAATATAAAATAAGATTTGGATCAAAATGGTATGTTGAAAAGTTTAAATTGAAAATGCCAAAAATACCCCTGGTTAAAACTGAGTTTTTTTGACGGAGTTAGGGTAAGTGATCAAAATGGCAACAAAAGGGAAAAGTCAGGGACCCAGAGGAGAAAAAAAAACTATTTGGACTAAAATGACAAATTTGAACAAAACTCAAAGACTAAAATGGCAATTTACTCTGTCACTTGATGATGACATAAACAAAAATATGAGATGATTATCGAAAAATAATACGTAGATATAACTGAACTAATATATATGTTAAGGCAATGGTAATCTATATTATAGCTTCATTGTAGTATTCAATCAAATCAAGAAAGATAGAGACTCAAATTCTTTAAAAGTCCATACCTGATTAATTAAGCTGAAAAGAAAGAGGCTCAAGTAAAGTTGACCCACAACAAACTTCATTAGCATGACTTCAACAAATCATAGCATAAAGTTATGGGCAAAGAAATGCCAAGTAACCCTAGTAAATCTTGTGCACTTTCCCACACAAGAGATCCAACTTCATCCTTTATAAGTCTTTCTCCTTGCAAATATACAATGCTCGGTTGTACGTAATTCATAAGCTTATGAAATTCGTCAGTGGTTGCATTAAATCAAATAAAATGTTAATAACATAGGAGCAATTGCTATATCAGAACCTCCATAGCCGGAAAACATGAACCTAACTCCATTTTCAACCTTAATAAAACATAAACTAACCTGAAAGAAGTCAGTGAGCAGCTATAGATGAAGTCAATGTCGCACTTCCAGGGATTTTTTTTATCACTGTCGTTGGGTTCATTGTTATTATTCTCATCGAAAAACGCCCAAAGTGGAGAGAACAATTGTTCAGTTTCCGATAGAATAAACGAACGCCGGATGATCTGAAGAGAATCTCTGATTAAAGTCCAGGAACCCTCAAGGTCGAGATCCATAGTCATAGCGAATCCAGCGGAGAAGTTCAATTTGCGACTTGACTTCTAGGTCAGGTATAGATATATGAAGGGTAAAAGCCCAATTGAAGATTAATCGGAGTTTAAATAGGATATTATTTTGATTTTATATTTTCTTATTTAGTTTATATAATTATTTTAAACAAATCTACAACTTCTAATATCAATTCCCTCCAAAATGCTGGATTGTGAAGGGTGCCACATGTCAACTCAAAATCTTTATTTATTAGGTAGTATAGATATAGATATAGATATGTGTGTGTGTGAGAGAGAGAGATAGCAAGAAACCAAAACAATAACCCCGCTATCACCATCACGCCCTTCATGGATGGAGCCCCATAACGCCTAGGGGGGCGGTGTTCTGGGCGCTATGGGGCTTTATAGCCCAAGATGGCGCCTGCACGAGCAGCCACTACACATGGCCTTAGCAGTAAAGGGGTCACCTCTGTTTTTTTTTTTTTTTTTTTTTTTTTTTTACTTATGACTTTCCGTTGTTGTAGTAGCTACAAATTGTGTGGTTGTAATTGCAGGATTGGATAGAAGAGATGTCTTCATTTGTTAAGTCAATTGATAGGAAACACATGTTGACCATTGGCCTCGAAGGGTTTTACGGCCCTAATAGTCCTAAGAAAGATACAGTCAATCCTGAATTTTGGGCTGCTGATCTTGGAGCTGATTTTATACGTAACTCTGCACCCTCAACCGTCGACTTTGCGTCTGTTCATATTTAGGCCATCCGTAGTCATAAAGCCCCTTGTGGGGCGTTATGCGACACGTGTCGTGCCACGTCACACGGGGGCTTTATGGGGCGTTATATCACTAGAGCCCGTAGTCATAAAGCCCCTACCCATCATTACCTATTTAATAATTTTCAGTTTTATTAATTAATATAAAAAACTTCTATTTTTTGATTGGCCAAATGAAGTAACCAAACATAAATAACGCCGCGAAAAATCTGGCGCCCTCCCCTCATTTTTGAAACATAGCGCCCGGCGTTTCGGTGTTCCGGCGCTATGCCGGCGCTATGGGGGGGTTATACCGCCCCACTACGTATGCTCTTATCCTGACCATTGGTAGGTAACCTTTACCTATTGTTTATCTTATCACTTTTAGAAACTTACTCATGATATACATAAGTTTAAAAAGAAGAGCCTTGAAGGAAATGTAAGATTAAATATTTTATTTATATGTATTTAATTTAGTAGCCATCATTATCATTTATATAATACGTATCAAAATATATTAAAACCTATAATATATTAGTTGGTAATTGTTGATGGGCCAGATTACCCTAATTAACTAATTGGGTTTCCCCTTGGGTGTATATAAGGAGATTACTAGAGAGGGATTAGGGTTAGACCCTCATAACATCAACACTAAAATCGCCCCTCCTCTCTCTCCATTACTACGAGTTCTTCAACCCTAAAGAACTCGGTACTACCATCAAGAAGATACATCCTAAAGGGGAACCAGACCAATCTGACGAACATGACGTCTACTTCCCTCTCTGGTGTGGTGACTGGCTAATCAGGTACGCACTTCTTATTTTATTCATGATTGAATTTACAACATTAGGGTTTATGTTTTACCCATGTTCTTATGACATAATCAACATGTGGTATCAGAGCAATGTTGATTATGTTAATTACATCAAGAAAATAATCACATAACTTAGTTTATGGAGAAAGTCGATAACTTGGATCATAAATAAATTGACGTTTTGGATATTAACTTTCTTTAGAAATTTTATATTCTAAAATATTGGAATTCCTTACTTGCCTCGATTTGACATATGAATTCATGTGAAAATCGGTCCCACTGAATGTTGTAAATCCTATGCAAACCTCAATTATACTTTGAAATTTGAAAGTATAATTAATTCAATGAATTCTTCATGAATATTTAACTGAAGTTATGTGTGCTTACAATTGACTCCATAAGTTCATATTTTAATCCACATTTAAATTGTAGTTCGTGGAATGGATGTTATTTCTCATTCAAATTTTAAATCAATTATTATATTGAGATTTCATTTATTTTATTGATATGAATGTTTATTATGATATCACCTAATTTTGTGATAGATTAGTTTTTGATTATATTTCCTAAAATTGTGTAACTTTATCTCCAAGTTTCGAATAATATATTATTTTTTAATTTATAATCGAATAATTAACTTGGATAGATACACATGAGATATTTCGAAATTATAATCAAAATCCCTTAAATTAGCTGTTTCAGTTATTATCACAAAACAGCTGTTACCAGTGGATTCGAGACCATCAGATCTCGACTCGAGACCACAAGGTCTCGACTCGAAATCATAAAGGTCATTAAATCTTTACAACTAGAGACCAGAAGTTTACAACTCGAGACCATAAGATTACGACTCGAGACTACAAGGTCTCGACTCGAAATCATAAGGGCTCAAAACTTCACAACTCGAGACAACAGTCTCGACTCGAGACCACTGAGTTTTCGACTAAGGGCTTCAATCTTCACAACTCGAGACCGTGGTTGCGACTCGAGACCTCATAACTGACTCGAGATCTCATAAAATATGATAGTCGAGACCATGGTTCTGACTCGAGACAACAGGTTGCGACTCGAGACCTCATAATTGACTCGAGATCTCATAACCCAGTCGAGACCTGACTCGAGACCCAACTCGAAACCTCATTATTTTTAAGCTGTTTAATGTGAACTAAAAGGTGGTTTGCTACTAACTAATTGGTTCTGTAAATACTTAGTTAATTAATAAGGATCAAATAATGTTTTACAAAACCAAAATAGCTTAACTTGAATGAGCTTCTGATGTATTAATTCTGGCCAAAACTGATTTAATATATCTATTTATTGTTCAAGTATTATAAAAGCTATGTTGAGTATGCATTACAAACGTGAAATGTCTTAATTCTGGCCAAAGCTGATTTAATTCATTTATGTTTAGCATGTTTGACAAGTGCATAACTAAAGTGATTGTCTCATTTCTGGCCAAAGCTGATTTGTCACGATTACTTTGCACACATACTTAAATGATTACACTTCTGGCCAAAGCTGATTTGTCTTTGTTTAGGTAGAATTTTACTAAGTCTATTATTTTGATGTTAGTAATAGACATATCACAATCTCTTCACATAATGATCCTTATATTAATGATCCTTAATTAATTTTATGATCATTTCGTCTGTCTTATTCTTAGTACCCATAATTTTACTCACTATAATTTTCTTCTACATATATCTCATCCACTCTAATTCATAAACCTAAAATGTTTGTTTTATTTAATGTTTCTATTAGAATTAGCTCTTAAATTAAATCCTTGATTATTTCTTAAGACACGATAATCCTATTGCTCTCTTCTGATAAAGATTATAAAGAAGAAAATTAGAGCATGATGATTAGGATAAATCGAACATGATGTCTCTTATGATAATCAAGAATTCTCTAACATAATGCTATCACTAAAGTTATTTCAGATTAAGTCTTTCCTAAGGCTAATCTCTTATATATGGAATAATCACTAGAACTCCTAAGATGCATGCCTTCATTTGAAATTCTAAACTATAAAGTTAAGTGGTATATGTGAATACATTATAATGTACAAAACCATGACCCATAAAGTTAAGGGCTTACGCGTGGAAATAAGTACATTTTTCTAGTACATTACATACTAAGATTTTCACTTGTACAATTTGATGCCTTATAAATCAACTATAACACTCAAAAATACCAAAGTATAATGAGTGTGTTGATAAGCAACATATGTACAAAGAAATAAATATTTAAAGCTGGAAAATAAGTTGTTATTCACTTTACAACCGCTAAAACCTTAAAAGAGGATTGTTCTAAGGTCCATAGTCAAAATACGACTACAAGATTCCAACTTTAAGGTTCTTCAAGGTAAAATCTCACTACATGATTATGCCATTAGACTAGGCATAAGCAACGAGACTATACATTATTCTAAAGAACAGTTGGATAAATTAATTAGATAGTCACTTATTAAAGATATTTAAGTCTACTAATTATAATATTCCTATTAATACATGATTAGTTGACTCTAGTTTTAAACGTTTCCTTACCAGAAGTCAACAAATAACTAACATGAGAGTTAGTGACAAAATTAAATGTTAAGACTATAAGAACCATAATAAGCAGTCTTCTAACAACGCCTTTCGATACCTTATATATTCTGAAGTTTAATCAGAATATAGTATCATAATTAAGCAATGTTATGAAGGTTGTGAGGTTTGCATAGTCAACATACAGTCACACTTACCTTAAACTCTCATCTTATTTGTTCTCAATATCTGGATAGAAACATTACTAAGATAAAACTAGATAATAACTTACATTTTCACAACTTTTGTTATCATGCAAATGAGAATTTGACAAAAGGAAAATGAGACTTATAAATTTCATCAATTATAACCAAAATTCATGAGAAATCATGACATGGTTAACGAGGATGTTTTTTTTATCTAATCTCATTCTAAGTGATTTTAAATCATGACGTTATAGCCCTAAATATTACTTGGCTTAAGGAATAAGTATGGGTCCATCATAAGTCATTCACTGACATTCGTGGAACTTATTTGGAATATTCAGACATAATTCACTTATCATTTAAAAGAATATCAACTTGTATCTAATTTTTGTCGTATATGTTCCATGGTCTTAGAAGAAATCTATTCATATATATATACTTAATAAGATTTCTATTAAATATGTCCCTAAACTTTCTTATGATATCTGGACATTAAAGAAATCAAATAAAGTCTAACGTACAGATGATAAGTTCCCACGTCACGTAGCTCATTGAAACTTCTCTTGTAGCATTCTAGAGATATTAAGATCAGTGGGAGCATTAAGTGTCTTAATAATAACTTGCAAGAGGATTTACACCTCTTGTACAAGACACTGCTCCATCTTGACACTGTTCTATCATAACTTGTCTCCTTAAAATCTAATGCTACTCTTACAAAAGTTTCATTGTTGCTTAATTGTGGGCACACTTAGATTTCTTACATAAACTAACATAATTCTCAACAAGAGAAATCACAACGACTAACGTCATTAACTTGTTTCTCTAGTAGAATTTGTTGGTCGTTAAATATTGACCCTAAGCATGCAGAGTTCCTAAAGATTTCTAAGGTCAGTGGGAGCAGTCAAAGTCCTTATCATGACTTGCAAGGAATACAAGAGGCGGGGGGAAGAGTGTCATTAAATTTTACTCTGAATTTAACTCCGATTACACCTCTTGTACACCATACTGCACCAACTCTTACAAAGTTAGAATGAAAATGATAGCAACAAAGTTAGAATGAAAATGATAGCAACCTAACAAAGAGCTAATCTATAAAACTGATACTTTTAAAACCCAATAATCAACTCAGGAGGTCATCTAGGTTTAAAAGCCTACTAACTTTGATGATTACATAATCTCCCTAATTGAAGTTGAAATGGACTTTGGAAAAGTTTACCGATCCTATCTCTTCTAATTAAGCCATTAGTGTCAATCAATCTTCTGAATTGAATAAAATAGTTTTCTAGTAAAACTGATTTTATGTGTTCGCATAACGTTTGGGATTTGATTGAATTACTTAAGAGTGTTCATAACTAAACCAAATCCTAATATATAAACGTTAAGACACAAAGAAGCATGATTGATTGTCAAAGGTTATACTCAGGAAGAGATATATTATTAAAGAATCTTTCTTACATATCTAACAAAAGATTTCTTTTAGGATCATCACTGTTCTAGTAGCTTATAATAGTTTTGAGCTACATTAGATGAACATTAAAACAATTTTCCCTAACAATTGGCTGACACATTTACATGTTCATAAAACAACCTAAAAGTTCTAAACTTAAGGTTAAAGAACAGTTTGTCTATAAGCCAATAAAATCCATGTATGGGTTAATGCAAACATCCTAATGTGATGAAAACTTAACACAATTATTTTCATCAACAACCAAGTGGATTAATGTACCTACCTCAAGATGAGTGGGAGCAACTGAATTAAACTTGTCTATATAGATGACATTCTTTTGACAAACATATGTTACATAAGTCAAAGTATTGTTGTCACAAACTTTGATATAATAGATCTCAGAGATATCTCTTACATAATAGATATCATAACATGTTGAGATAGACCAAATGGGACATTACTTCCGTTCCATAAGTTTAACATTAAATTGGTCCTTGCATATGTAACAAACAATACTGCTCTCCTTTAGAGGATAATAGGATAAATGAGATTATTTCCTTACGCTTCATTAATTAGAAGCCTTATGTAAGTTCAAGTCTATACTCGTTTAGATATTACTCACATTGCAACACACTAGATATGTCTAGATAAACATGAAGCATCCAATAGAGTATTATAATATCTTTAAAAGAAACGAGAGGCTATAATTTAAAGAAGAAGTGAGAACTCAAACCGGTTGATTACTCTAACTTTGTAATATTCAAAGATGACAAAATGTAATTTCGGGTATATCTTTATGTTAACAGACAAAACCTATCTCATGGAGGAGTCATAATGGACTGATATCAACAACCTAAGTTATAACGACATAATATAGTCACTAAATGTTGTTGGAAATTTATCAGTGGACTCATAAGTTTATTAACTCCATATAATTAATATATTGAAGACTTATTGTGATAAAGTCAGCTCCATGTCTCCTTGAACAGTAACAGTTCGAGAGGTGCTGCATTAAATTTCGATACACAATTAATTATTCGTTTATGAACGAATTGAGGAAACTAAATCTTTGTATCGAATGCATTCATGATATGCTTAAGGATCCTATAACTAAAAGTCTATCACCCATAACTATTATGTAAGCGCTTATAATAATCACGGGTTTATTGATGACTATGTACAACTGCATATCGTACTATGAATGATTAACTTTTAATTTTCCTCATCAGTTTGATTTTGTATGTCTCTAACATATGTTCTGCCGGTGTAATGACATATAGACAAATATAAATACAAATCAAATGTTAAAGGGCTTGTTTGTATTTTGATCATAACTGTTAGGTTTTAAATTGAGGCTGTAGTATGACTAATGGGGGTCCTGAGTCGCGTAATGATTCAACGGCTGTATTTCTCTGCTACGGTTCTTGGTTTAAAGCTAAAATGAGTATTAACTTCTGATCAGACTAATCTAATACTCATGATAAATGATTATTCGGCTAAGTGGGAGAATGTAAGATTAAATATTTTATTTATATGTATTTAATTTAGTAGCCATCATTATCATTTATATAATACGTATCAAAATATATTAAAACCTATAATATATTAGTTGGTAATTGTTGATGGGCCAGATTACCCTAATTAACTAATTGGGTTTCCCCTTGGGTGTATATAAGGAGATTACTAGAGAGGGATTAGGGTTAGACCCTCATAACATCAACACTAAAATCGCCCCTCCTCTCTCTCCATTACTACGAGTTCTTCAACCCTAAAGAACTCGGTACTACCATCAAGAAGATACATCCTAAAGGGGAACCAGACCAATCTGACGAACATGACGTCTACTTCCCTCTCTGGTGTGGTGACTGGCTAATCAGGTACGCACGTCTTATTTTATTCATGATTGAATTTACAACATTAGGGTTTATGTTTTACCCATGTTCTTATGACATAATCAACAGGAAAACTAATGTTTGTGGCCAAATGGATGCGCTCTCACATCGAAGATGGTGATCAAGTGCTGAAGAAACCTGTGATGTTTACAGAATTTGGTTTATCAGATCTAAACAAAGGTTTTGACCCTTTGCAACGACACCGAATCTACAAAACTATTTTTGATGTGATCTATGAATCTGCAAAGAAAAAGGGGGCCGGGGGAGGATCGTTTGCGTGGCAGTTCTTCGTTGAGGGAATGGAAGATTATAATGATGATTTCGGGATAGTGCCGTGGAAGAGAGCTTCGACTTACGAGATTATAATCCAGCATACGTGCAGGTTAGCTAAAGCTCATGGGACGATTGCACCGCAAAAAGAAAACTTGAAGCACCTTTGTAATCAGCGATGAATGAAAGAAATAAATCGTTTTCATTGCTTTTGTTACATGGGGGTTGATTGTAGGGGATGATGATGTTTACTTTTATGTAAACCTTGTGTTTGTTCCCGTCATATATATATATATATATACACATCAAGACGTTATGTAACCATACAATTCATTCTTTCTCTTTTAATTATATAAGGTTATGTAAGTAAAATGTGTGATTCTTCACTCAAAGATGACTATTTCTTTGTAATAGCTTAGATCGGATGGTCTGTGTTTTTAAGCTATCTTGGGTTTGGAGACTCGGATGGTCTCTGTTTTTAAGCTATCTTGGGTTTGGAGACTTTTTCAAACACTATCTGAATGTTGATCCTTCCCTGTAGATAGAGATGAGCATAATAACCGGTTCCAAACCCGACCCGGTAGACCCGACCTGGAACCGGTTCCAGTTCCTACCCGCTTTATTGAAGAACCGGTTCCGGGTTCAAAAAACCTGTAGGTTCTTACCCGGTTCCACCTTTTTTAAAAAAATTGGTCCGTACCCGGTTCCTACCCGGAACCGGTTCCTCCGTAACCAAGCAATATGTTTGTCTTTTTTTTTTTAAATTACATATAACATACATAAAATTTGATAAAACATACATAAAATTAGAACCGGTTACATTACATAAAACACTAAACATTTATTTAACAACTAAACATAACTTAACTCCTAAACATTCGAAGAACCGGTTCCGGATGCTTCACCAGCTTCATTTTTCTTCGCTTTTGTAACCGGACAACGACGACTGGTGTGTTTTTTTAACGGGGAGTTGGCCGTAGCCTTCATGAATTTGCCACATGCTTTGCACCGTGCCATCTCGTGGCTATCGCTCATTAAGCACAAATCAAAGTGCTTCCAAACTGCGGGGTTTCTCTTTGTTTCCAAAACCATAACGACCTCATCGTTGCACGCCATTGGAATCGATTTGAAGGTGTAAGTTATGTATTTTTGGAGTAGGTGTTTGAAAATGAAAGGTGTAAGTGAATATATATATAGAAACAAACCGATTCCTACATGTTTTGAAATGGCCATTAATCGGTTCTAACGGCATTATAGCCATTGGAATCATTTCCTACAGGTTTTGCAGCTTTTTCATTTGAATTCTTCGAAGGAACCGGTTCTTCCGAGGAACCGGTTACAACCCTACCCAGAATCGGTTACTATCGGTTCTAGCATTAATGGTCTAAAACCGGGCAGGAACTGGAACCGGTTCCTACAAGAACCGGTTCCATTCACACTTATTCAAGAACCGGGTATGGTTAGGAACCGGTTCCAGGTATAAAAAAACCCGATATCCCATCTTACCTGTAGAGGTCGTGTCTCCTATTTTGATTACTACTCTTATTATTTTCCTCTTGAGCCATTTATTTTCTTTTCTTTTTATTTTTATTTATTCTTTTTAAAACTCAACTTTTGGACTTGACTAGTACTAAACTCGTGTATTCTTGGACGACATCGGTATCTTACCATCACTATATTACGTTGACGATGGGTACACTTGCCCAACGTGAGTATAGTGTGTTCGTATTATATCGGGTTTTTTGTAAATATTAAAACGTGAACTAGTGCATAAAACAACCTAAAATTGACCATCTTTTATGTATGTGCGTACACCTCTAAGGACCAAGGCAGTAGAATCTGAACGGGGCAACAAAATTTGATAAGAGGCGAGAGAATTAGGTGACAAAAACAAACTGATAGTGACGGCAGATTAGGCTCTTATTTTTTAGGGATATTGGATTTAAATAACCCCAACTTTCACTAATTGGCCAATAGCACTTCCAACTTTTGATTTGTACCAGACCATTTCCAACTTTCAACTTATTTTCCTCTGGTACTTCCAAACTAATTGAACCCTAACCCAATTAGTTTTTTGGCTGATGTGGCACTTTGGTGCGACGTGGCATCTGATGTGGCACTTATTTAGTGACGTGGTGTCTAGTGTGGCATATGACATGGTTTTTTTTATGGTGTGGCACTTGTTTGATAATGTGGCATCTGAGTCCGCTTACCGGGTTAGGATCCAGTTAGTTTCGGAGTGACAAAGGAAAAAAAGTTGAAAGTTAGGAATGGTGTGGTACAAATCGAAAGTTGAGAGTGCTATCAGCCAATTCTTGAAAGTTGGGCTTATTTAAATCATATATCTCATTTTTTTTATTCTTTTTAGTAGATATAACGACCGGACTTTTGGGTTTTTTTATTCACGTACGTCTTCCATTCTTCCTTTGATTCGTAAGTTTCTTTTTTTCTAATCTCCACTCATTCTCTGGTTCATTACTTTATTCTTCTCCGTTCTTACTCTTATAAACTTTGTGTGCCAGTTTCAAACATTCCGTGTCTTTTCTATGACTATTGAATCTGACAAAGAAATTAGTTATGAAAGTACTTGGTTTGATGTTTAGTATTTTATATTTTATAATATGTATAATTTTTATATCTATTTTTTAATTCCCCTCGGGCTTGCGTTTTGGTTTGCCTAGTGAGGTGAAGGGAAAAGGTCATGAGGCTCTATTCTTTTATTTTAAACCTTGATGCTAATAGCACAAAATCAAGTTCAACTTAGCAAAAGGACAAAATATATTAGGTAGAATATGGGCAAATGTTTGCAAAGTTGCTAAGTTCTGCTCAACAAATTTACTAGAATTTAAACACACATATTTTCAGCAGAACGAGTCTTCTGCTTCTGCTATTCACAGCATCACTAACTGAATGTTTATATAAACATCAAATCTGTCTAGGTACAGAAAAAAGGGAATTATAACTGCATTGTTTTGATTTACACCTGTTTGTGATCTCGACCTGTTAGAAAGAAAATTGGCATATATTATCATCACTGCCAAATGCAATAAACAAACTTGTGTTTTTCTTCATGGGTTAGATTGTAGCACTTTTGGTGTGGGTCAAAACGGGTTGGGTTTATTGACATGTAAGTACATTTTTATGATTATTATTAGATAACCAATGCATTAAATATGAATAGAGAAACTCGATTATTACAAATAAATCGCTCTATATATATGGGCTTTGTCTCACTGATTGCATCGGATTCGTTTGACATAATGCATAACCCAATTCAACCCATTTAATAAGTAAATGATTTAAACTTGTAATTAATTACCTGGGAGATTTATATCTTCATGGAGAGGAAGGTGGGGAATGATGCAGCTCTGAGCTCAGCATGTGGTGAAGTAGCATATCAACTCTCTGACTGCGCGTCTTTGTGCTGACACATCCAACGAAAAATTTACAGCATGTTAGAAATAAATAATTAACATGTAATCGGAAGTGACCATGTAATGTAATACTTACCCCATGTTACGCCGTCCCCTTACTCCAATTTTCTGGATTTTCATGTACAAAGGAAATGTTAAACACATATGACAAAATCTGAATTAATTGCTCGAGGATATGAAAATCTCAAATTATCGAGGCTTCTTAACAATTAACATGGCTGTGGTCATCTTTAGTGAATATGAAATGTCATCATTTCAAATATATACATGTGTGTGTGTGTTGGGGCAAGTTGAGAACCTCACGAACTGGACAAAGCTATAGTGCTTCAATGAAAATGATGACGCTTCAATGAAAATAATGAAACCGAAGAAAAAATGGTTTATTTCTCTCTTCTTCTATCTTTCTTTGATTTTATCTCCTCTGTCCTGGATTTATTATATTTCAAAAGGTATAATAATGTGCACATGTGCAATTAGAGTACATAGACATGAGCGTGTAGTGTAAACTGTATATGCACAATGCTATCAACTACCATATTCTTAAAAAATAAATCTACATTAAAATCCACATAATTTTTAAAAATAAATAATATAGAGGTTAAGGCAGTGATTCAGCCAACCCGTGTTGAGTATGAGCTTCAAAACACTAAATTTGGACTTTTAACTGTTAGTGAATGATTATCATATAAAAGTTAACATAGATAGTATTTGATTGAAGGTTACTAACCTTCCCTTCTTCTTCTTCCTCAGGGCATTCAAGTTCTAACTCAGCAAAGAATGCCTCCAATACAAATGCCACAATCTGCAAAAACACACAACATTTTTAATCACAATACCATGTAACAAGTAACAAAAATCTGCAGCTATTGAAATCTTACTCACCAAGTTGAGGAGGAACAAAACTGTTATTAGATAGAAGCTGACAAAGTAGGCATAAGTCCAAGACGTTCCTGTCAATGCTACATAATCCTGAAACAGTCCACTAAAAATTTGAACCGATGAACCGACGACTAGTGTGCATATAACCTGCAAATGAAAGGGTCATACCTGCATCCAGATTTGCCAGTTTCCCATCACAAGCAAATTGAAAAGCGTCACCATACCATTGGGGAAGTCATTGAAATTAAATAACAAGTAACTGATTATAACTAAGTCAAGGGAAATTTACAAATGATTTTCAAGCTAATATATCATATTCACTAAGATATTAGACGAAAGGAGTTAGTAAAAACTAATGTAGATTGTAGGATACTCGCTATCAGCAAGATCTGTAGCTGGTAAATCTGGATTTCCAGCATTGACTATCCCACCAAAGATCTAGCACCCAAAAGAAGATGAATGATACATGATATATTAATAAAACGAAAGATAAAAGAATTGAAAGTACCTACCTGTATGCCCAAGGTACAGTAAATGCACATGACACAAAAGACGGTACCCAGGTATGGCATCAAACTTGGTATTAGAGTCAAAAATGTTGCAACAAAGGCTCGATACCTTTGAACATGCATCAACAGCCTGATCAATCTTAACATCCTTGCAATAAGAAGATAACGAATCCTGGAAACAATATTGTTTATCAGTACCACCATCTTCAAGACATACACATCTCATAAACTGAAAATTTGTTACATCCTTACCACTCCCCATTCGAAATAAATGTTAGCCCCGTTGGAGATACGAATGTTGCTGTTTCTCCAATAACTGACAACATCCACGAATATAAGTAAACACCCTTTCAATAATAGACTATTTTCAAAGCACCGTTTAGGGTTTTAATTTTTAGAGTTTTCTCACAAGGAGGAATTTTCTCATGATATATATAGGGGCACGCTCAATATGGAACCAGTTTTAAGTATAGAACTGCATAAGTACTTGTGCGTTGTGATATAGCGGGAAAGAGAAAGAGAGGTGACCGCTTAATGTTTCACGCTTATAACAACATACTATTCTCGCAGTTTTCTATTTAAAGTTGGTTTTGTGTTTAACGACACTATAACACACACACTTCCATACAAATAAAAATAGAGTGCCTCCTATTTTAGTTAGAAATATAATATTTCACTTAAGTTTAATGTCTAAACATTGAAATAGGTGGATTGTGAAAGTTACCTATGACCCATGTGACGATAAAATCAAATTGGTTTTGGCTATCTTTCCAATAGTTTTCAAATCCATATGTATAAACTTTTAAAGCCATTTCAAGAACATAGATCCACCCTGCATGCAAAGAAATCATCAAGTTGCTATTACATGGACTAGTATATTACTTACTCGCAAAAAAAATGATCATATCTGAAGAAAAAAATGAAACCATGGTAACAAGAATAGGAGATATAGTAGCCATGTATTGTTTACTTACCGAAGATAAACTCCACCTTCTGCCAGAATTTCTGACCAGAGTTGTTTTGTATATCAAGCTGTCAAAGAAAGAGATGAAATTTATGAGACAGATTAAAGTAATAAAATAATATTGCCATGTTGGCAAACACCAACTATGGTAGAGTTAGCATTGAAGACTCATTTTCCAAAGCATTTGTTTCTCATGTCATACCGTTGTTTCAGTAATAACAGCAGCCAGATTCAAAAGGAGAACAAATGCAACTACATATCCAAACTTTGTGCTTTTTACAAAGTTTTTCAGTGCTTCAGATATTGAAGAATTGTAGAAGACAAACTTTTTTAGCCAAGGCTCCTGCACAACATCAAAGATCACTGAGTGAGACATTTTGTTTTACGCTTGAAAAAAAAGTGCTTCTCATAATCACCAACTTACTGTATCCTCCTTTTGAAATTTTAAGGCAATTGCATTGCAAAGATCATTAAATTCTTCTGCATTAATCTACATGTAAAAGATCATAATAGAGTGAGACACCGACCATCGATTACCATACCGGTTAACAAATTAGAAAAATATAATAAAAGTACTTTTTTTGCAAGTCCTAGCAACTCTTTTGGAAATCCAACAAGAGTAAATTTATTAAACTATACCTTAAAATCACCACTGTCATCCAATGCGCTAAATATCAACTCAAAATCCTCTTTTGATATTTTTGGTAGTGTCCTGATAGAAGGTGCTTTTTAGTACTTATAAAGGTGCTTCAAACTTCATATTCAAGAAATTGAAACCCGTAAGCAAATCTATAAAGATATTGCAAACAACGTTTCTACACCTTCATTCTAATAAATCCATAAGGAAAGAGCTAATATTATAAGAATTCTATTCGTATCATTTCGACAAGTGAAATACAAAGGCCATTACCTGTAGTTATTTAATTCTTCAAACAATTCGATACATTGCTCCTTATCAAGATAGTCAGTACCCTGTTGAATTTGAAAGAAATCCCATAAGGGTAAAATTCAGTTGGAAACATTGATGACTCATACTCACCTTTTTAACAATGAGATCAAAGGCTCTCCTCAATATTCTTGTCCTCATTTCATCCTTTGAACAAACTTGTTTAACGAGCTGCGTTTAAGAGAGTCTTAATAAATAGATTGAATTTCAGACTTTCAGTTAGAGGGATCAAGCAGTGCGTACCTCGGCTTTAAAGCTATCATATACGACAGCAAGAACCAGGTTTGTGACAAAGTAAACACCCAGAAGCACATATAGGACGAAAAAAAGCGAAGACCATCTTGATGATCTAGAAACAGGAGAAATACCAATAGCTAAACACATATTGAGTTAAACCACAGGTTTTGTGTAGCTTACAATTATCGACCAGGATATTACACATGAGTACCCTCTAGACTATGATAAATATAAATGGTAGTATATTGCAAGATTACAAACAAGCCTAGCTGTTAAAATGTAAATAAATATGTAAGCTTAAAGTTGAATATTGTGAGTGGCTCACTTGTAGGCAGGAATCCAAACGTCTGGATTGTTGGATGTGGTAAAAAGAACAAACATCTGGTACAACGTAGCAGGGTAAGAAAGAAAGAGTGTAGTTCCCTGTTGGGTATCTTCAAAGATGACATAGGCTAACCAGCTGGAGAACAGGAGAAACAGAAGCCACAAAGCCTGAAGTGAACACCACAAAACACCAATTGTCAGCAGCAAGCATCTCAAGGCATGTAAAGGTGTAATGGGATGATGATATTCACATACCAACACATTCAGATATGTGCCAACCATTCCACCCAATACAACAAGGCTGTCTCGTAAGTCCCTAAGTCAACAAAACAAAATATCAAGTTAGATTTACCAATTAACTAACTGTATGTATGTATGGTAGAGGAGATCATGTCATACCTGATATTCAAGATAAAGAAAACTACCCTGATATAAGGTGCAATCCTCAGTGGAAGAGAATAGATGGCCACTGGAGACAGATACAGAATATCTACTACTAAATCAGCAGTAAGAATTAAGAGTGCTATCACCTGAATATATTCAACTTGTAATGGTTAGGTAACAAATCATATATAGCAATTCTTTTTCTTTATTTTGTGTACCTTTAGCTTATTAACATGGTTTTTCCAGTAGAGAGATCCCCCTTCATACAAAATAGGAAATAAAGTATGCACCACAAGAATGATGAGGGTTACACCCTGCATAACAAAGTAAAGTAAGTAGTTTCAACGTCATACATACCTACATACATAGGTGATGAAATAAATGATAAATGAACGATAGAAACCTCAAAAGCAAGAGATTCTGCATTAGTCAAGTATGGAAGCTCCCCAAGATAATAGTAGTCCCTGTTACTGCAAGAAACCTGAGAAACAGAGCTACACCATAGCGGTTGCTGTTGCAGGAAAATGAATGAAGGAAGGAATTAGGAAGTAGAATGATAAGAGAAACTGAAAATGAAAGAGGGGCTGGGCTGGGCTGGGCTGGCTAACCTCAAAGAAATTCAAAGCTATGAGTGCAAAATAATTAAGGGTCCATATTATGTCAAAACGAATGAATATGAAGTAAAACTTTGCAGCGGTTTCAATGTTTGGTAACTCAAGGATTTGCTCAGGTAGACCGCTTCCATCTTCAGCCTGGAAATGGAAAATTGTAGATTAAAATCTTTTGAATGAATGAACTAGTTAAAAATTAGTAGTGCTGCTATGCTATCCTATGCTATGTTGTTGATTAGATACATCTGCTGCTGCTGAGGTTTGAACTTTGAAGGAAGGAATCTATCACTATCACAAAGTAGTAACTGGATGGAATCTCAGAAACAAAAGGTTATATATAATATATTCTCTGTTTCACTTTGAAGAAAAAGGTGATTCAAATTGAGAATCCATATGCCTAGAAAAGCGAGCGAAATTCAGTTGATCGGCAGTAAGTAATTAATATTTAATACATACATACATACATACATACATACATACATACATACATACATACATACATACATACAGACAGATAGGATTAGTGAAATTGGATTGGAAAAAACAAACAAACAAATAAACTGACCAGATCAACGAGAGCGGCAGCCTTCTGATAAGGCGATCCGTAAGCGATGGCATCGGAGCGGCGATTAAAAGGTTTCCGGCCTGCTCTACTACTTTCTCCCCCCAGCAAAGGCTCAAACGCAGAAGAAGCCATCACTGATCTCTAACCTCTTCTTTCTTTCTTTCTTTCTTTCTGTCAAACACTACATTATTATTATTATTATTATTATTATTATTATTATTATTATTATTATTATTATTATGTGAATGCGAGGAGGAGGTAGAACGTGACAACGACAGGTATTATGAGTTAGTTGGACCATTATTATTATAATAATATAAAACTTGTCTTTTTTCCAATTTCTTTCTTTCTTTCTTTCTTTCTTTCTTTCTTTCTTTATACGTGGGTTATACGTGGGTGGAGGATTATGGTATGCTTTAGGTTTCTCACCTTGGGTATTATTTATGTCAAGGTTACCCACATTCTCTTTATTATTTTTGGATATACAATCGGCTTATTTTAATGATTGGTAGCTGAGTATACTAACAATAAATCAGTACATAACTTTTTTTTTCCTAAATAGAGACTACAACTAAAACCTCACTCTTGTGTCATGACATAAAATTACTTATCTTTCAATTTAAGCAATGTATGGTCTTTAGTAAGATTTCGCAAAAGAAAGAAATGTCTCAAAACATCATCATTTTGCCCAAGTTCCTAGTTCCAATAATTTGCCCATGCATGTTGTGTGGGAAAGAAGAAAATAGATATAATATAGAGGCTAGTGTGTAATATGGTGTTCAATATAAACACCATCTTTGTGTAACTCTAATTTGGTTCAATACATTTTCTCAATACAATTCAAACCCAAATCACAGTGTTTATTCTCTATACCAGACAACATGGTATCAGAGCAGTGTCATGATTTTTGAAACCACATTGCTCATCATCAACAATCAAACTCAGACTGAAAAACCAGAAAATCAGAAATTAAACAAACCAGAAATCCAACCCTAAAACCTTCTGCACAACCGCAATCTCAACGAATTACTTGCACCAGTCTGATTTCCAAATCCATAACTGGTAATCAGACGGAACCATTGTTGCACCATTGTTGAACTGGTAATCAGATGGATTTCCATTGTTAGCCACAATCTAATTTCAAAATCCATAACTGGTAATCAGACCGCGATCGTTCAGAAATCCATTGTTAGCCGTAATCGTTCAGAAATCCATTGTTAGCCGCAATCTCAACTCTGTTTCTTGATAAATACGTTCATTTCAATCGCTCTTCAAATCTGTTTCAATCGCTCTTCAAACCTCTACTCTGTTTCGATCATGTGATGTGGCCAGCAGCTCTGTACGGTGATAAGTTTTAGGGTTTCAAAGATTTTTTAATTTGGTTCTCATCACCGCCGCTTGTTCTTTGATAAATACGCTAAAATCCTAGCCAATCCTTTCCATAATTTTGATAAATACTCTTTTTCCTTGATAAATACGCCCCTCACTTGATTCACGCCTAAATCCGTTGCACCTGTTACAAACTTTTGTCTTAAATCCACTACATACTCAAATCTTGAACGTGAGTTCAAGTTGCCGGTGTATTTGATAAATACACCGGTAAGACAACTTCGCTACCTAGCGTCGTTATTCCAAATTTCTTTGGTTTGGGTCACCGGCGTATTTGATATATCTCCGAACGTAAATCTTGAACGCGAGTTCAAGTGTCCAACGTAATTGATAAATACGCTGGGTCAGTTGTTTGCTCCGTAGCGGTACCTAGACAACGTATTTACTTGCTTTTGGCGTATTTGATTGTTTATCAAATACGCTCCGTTTGTTAATCGTCTGGTATCAGTATTGTAAACAGAGTTCCAAAAAAAGAAAAGGAAAATGACAATCAATCATGAAAAAATGGATCATGGATATTTGACTCTGGTGCCACTCACACCATGACGTTCGAACTGTTGGACATGCGTTCAATGACCAAACCTCAAAAAACCCAAATTCATACCGCGAACAACGGAACAATGCAAGTGAAAAGAGGAGGAACCATTGAAATTTCACCAACTATGAAATTATCAAACTGCCTTTATGTTCCGTCATTATCACACAAATTGCTCTCAATTAGTCATATTACCAAAGAATTAAATTGCACGGTACTAATGCACCTTACCTTCTGCCTCTTACAGGATATCAGGACGGGTGTGATTATTGGACGTGGTACTGAGCGTCAAGGATTGTACTACGTGGATGAAGTGGCTCAACAGGGTACTATGATGTTGGCACATGGAACTGAAAACCGGGAAGCCTGGCTATGGCATCGACGTTTGGGACACCTATCCACTGGTTATTCGAATCTTCTGTTTCCAAAACTGTTTCCTTCAAATGGTAAAATAGAGTGTGAAACCTGTTTTCGTGCCAAAAGCCATTGACAACCATTTAAACCTAGTAATACCAAAGTTGATTTACCTTTTTCACTAATCCATTCGGATGTGTGGGGTCCTGCTCCTGTTGTGGGGAGGGGGCAGGGTTTTCGATACTTTCTACTATTCGTGGATGATTGCACTCGCATGACATGGGTATATTTTTTAAAAAACAAAGCCGAAGTTTATGAGAAATTTACCACGTTCTATACTATGATTCACACCTAGTTCAAAAGGGAAATCCAGATTCTTCGATCCGACATTGGGGGGAATTTGTCAATACATCCATGAAACAATTCTTCAAAGCCAAAGGATTGGTTCATCAAACCTCTTGTTCTCATACCCCCGAACAAAACGGTGTTTCCGAAAGGAAAAATCGTATTATTCTTGAAATGACTTGAGCTCTTTTAATTGAATCTCGTGTACCTAAATCTTTCTGGCCGAAAGCAGTTGCAACCTCCGTGTATCTCCTAAATCGGCTTCCCACCAAAGCTCTTAAGTTTAAAACTCCCTTAGATTGTCTATATAAGTCTGCCAGTATTCCCCATCCTCTTACACTTGAACCTCGAATATTCGGGTGTACAACATTTGTCCATATACCAAAAACCAACAGAAACAAGCTTGGCCCATGTGCTGAGAAATGTGTATTTGTCGGCTATGGGATCGATCAAATAGGTTACCGGTGTTATAATCTAAAAACTCATCAAATGTTCACCACAATGAATGTTGACTTTTTGAAACAAAATACTTTAATAACACCCAACTCAGTGGTCAGGGGGAGAATGAAAGTATAGACACTCTAAGTTGGCTAACTCAACTTCCATCATCTGAAGAAGTAACAACAGAAAACCATCACAGTACTTCGAGCCCTTCAAACACAGCCACACAATCTGCGGAGCACAGTACCACTGAAGTAAGTCCATCCAACGTGATACCAGAGGTAAGAAATACTGAGAACCCTGAATGTTCTACGTTTTATAACTATGAGACAATAAGGGAACACATAGAACCGACAACAACAGAACCAAATGTGGAACAGGTGGAACCAGATGAACAGGTTGAAGCAGATGTGGAAGAGGTTGAACCAGTCGTTGAACATGTTGAACCAGTTGCAGCAGAGACAACCGGAAGATACTCTCTCCCTCCTAGAGTCAATAGAGGGGTCCCTCCAAAACGGTACTCTCCAAAGAGGGAAACCAGAAATTCAAAACGGTACTCTCTAGATGAACAGGTTGAACCAGATGTGGAAGAGGTTGAACCAGTCGTTGAAAATGTTGAACCAGTTGCAGCAGAGACAACCGAAAGATACTCTCTCCCTCCTAGAGCCAATAGACGGGTCCCTCCAAAACGGTACTCTCTAGAGAGGGAAACCAGAAATTCAAGGTATCTTGTAGCTAATATGGTTAACGGGAACTTACCTAACAGTGCAAAAGCATTTGTTACCTCACTATACTCCGAAAAAATACCTAGTTCTGTAAAGGAAGCGTAAGGTAAGAAGAACTGGAAAGAAGCAACGGAAATGGAGATGCATGCTCTTATGAAAAACAATATGTGGGAAAAGTGCATTCTCCCAAAAGGAAAGAAAACAGTTGGATGCCGATGGGTGTATTCAATCAAATATAAACTAGATGGTTCCATTGGAAGATACAAAGCTCGGCTTGTAGCCAAAGGGTACACTCAGATGTATGGGATCGATTACTCTGAGACATTTTCTCCGGTTGCAAAAATGGACACCATCAGAGTCATCTTCTCCGTGGCAGCCAATAAGGAGTGGCCTCTCCATCAGTTTGATGTTACAAACACATTTCTCCCTGGAGACCTAACAGAAGAAGTCTACATGGAAGTAGGGATGGCAAAAAAGCCCAAGCCTGACGGGTATACCTGAAACCCGAAACATATGGGCCGGGTATACCCAAAGCCCAGTGGGTATGGGCCGGGTACGTGCTTAAAAAAAGAAAAAAATCAGGTACGGGTATGGGATTTAGTGATACCAGCCCGATACCCGGCCCATTTACCCGAATAATACCCGAAAGTATCATATTATAGATTTCCATACGTATAAACTTAGTGCATGTACTTATTACCTTCTCTATAGTCATATGTGAATATGTATTTGGCAGGTGCTTAGTGAACAAATAACTTATTTTTGAGCATGTATATTGGATATGGAAGTTATCACCCTTTATTATGTGGATGTTATGCAATTAGGTGGTCCTAATACAATTACTTAATTAAGTAATCGTTTTGATTTAGTTTGGTATATGTGGTCTGAATATGATATGTAAGTTATTAATCATATTTTCATTTGTTTTAGTCATTAAAGTAGTAAATTATATAAACATCAAAGTAAAAATTGTACATTTTCCCAACGGGTATTTTTATGAAATTAACGGGTATACCCGATACCCGCGGGTATGCCCGATACCCGATGGGTAACGGGCCGGGTATGGGACAAAGAATTACAACCGGGTATGGGCCTGGGATTACCAATACCCGGCCCAAGCTCGGCCCATTGCCATTCCTACATGGAAGCACCTCCAGGTTTTTCAGGGGATTTTAAAGAAATGGAAGTTTGTTGGTTGAAAAAATCTCTATACGGATTAAAACAGTCTCCTCAGGCATGGTTTGGAAAGTTCACCTTGGCCATGAAAGAATACGGGTATCACCAAAGTAATGCTGATCATACTCTGTTCCTCAAGAGAAGAAACGGCCTCGTAACTTGCTTGATCATATATGTAGACGACATGATTATTATCGGAAATGATGTAGAAGAAATAGCACGGCTGGAAAAGAATCTATTTTCAATGTTTGAAATGAAAGAACTTGGGAATCTCAAGTATTTCCTGGGGATAGAAGTTCTTAGGTCTAAACGGGGGATCTTCATCTGCCAAAAGAAGTATGTCCTTGATCTCCTGGCGGAAACTGGGCTGATTGATTGTAAACCAGCAAATACGCCAATGGTGGGGAACCACAATCTTCACATGGAACTTAATATAGAGCTTGCAGACAAAGAAAGGTATCAACGGCTTGTGGGCAAGTTAATTTATCTCTCTCACACTCGCCTGATATAGCTTATGCTGTTGGAGTGGTAAGTCAGTTTATACACCAACCACAAGTTGCCCACATAGAAGCTACTCAGATAATTCTAAGGTATCTCAAGGGAACCGCAGGCCATGGAGTGTTGGTCAAAACAAATGGGTATTTAAATGTTGAGCTCTACACTGATGCAAACTGGGCAGGAGATAACTGAAACCGAAGGTCAATATCAGGGTACTTCTCCTTGGTTGGTGGAAACCTTGTTACCTGGAGAAGTAAGAAACAGAAGGTGGTCGCTCTGTCGAGTGCAGAAGCAGAATTTAGAGGCATAGCTCGAGGGTTAAGCGAAGTTCTTTGGATTAGGAAGCTTCTAGAAGACATTGGTTTTTTCCAAAGGGAACCCAGTAAAATTATGTGCGATAATACACCTGCAATACAAATCTCAGAAAACCCAGTTCAACATGATCGAACAAAACACGTGGAGGTAGATCGACATTTCATCAAGGAGAAACTGGAGGAAAGGATCATAGAGCTCCTGTATATATCATCAAAAGATGAACTCGCAGATATTCTCACAAAAGCAGTCAACGGAAACGCTTTTAGTAGCTGTTTGAGCAAGTTAAGTATTGGTGACCCCACTACTCAACTTAAGGTGGAGTGTCGGAAAGAAGAAAATAGGTATAATATAGGGGCTAGTGTGTAATATGGTGTCCTGTATAAACACCATCTTTGTGTAACCCTAATTTGGTTCAATACAATTTCTCAGTACAATTCAAACCCCAATCACAGTGTTTATTCTCTATACCAGACAACATGTTGTCCTTTATAAGTTACAATGACGAATCAAACTGATACTTTCTGAACAATATCGTTATCACGTCAATCTCGACAGAACAACATCAATAATAATAATTATTTTTTAGGTTTTCTCTTTCGGTTGCAATATCGAGTACTGGTACCATACATAAGTCCATAGCTTGCAAATCTTCTATAGATATCAAACAATAACACGTTGAACATGCTGAATCTATTCAACGTGGTGATTCAAGAATATACACACAAGAACAAGATGATTATCAATGGTTCTTCTATTGATCTTGCTTAAAAGTTGAACACAATGATAATACTTGATTAAGAACCGCTAACCTAATTTTAATAAACAAAATACAATATGTATATATAGGGTCAGGATTTAGGGAAAACAGTGAAAAGTGTGAGAACGGTTGGAACGCTTATGGATCGTCAGATCAAAACAATTTATGGACTAGATTAGCACGGCGGCGTTTTCATAAATAACATCAATTTTATTACTTGAACGTGCTTCATTAAGGGTAAAAGTGTCTTTTTACTGCTCTAATTCAAAATGCCAAACTAATGAGTAAGACGTCATTCAAAACGGTAATAAGAAGACTGAATAGAAAATTTCCAGCAGATGATGATGATGTTGACAATACTGATCTACCAAAAGTTACCAGTTGGAGTTTGGATGAACAATCAAGAACGGTGAAAGTGACTTATCAACACGGGGTGGATTATTCATTGACAATGGACGAAATGCTGAACACAGAAAGACTACATCTTCTTGAACAGCTCTGTGATTTAGCACCTTCGAACGATGCAAGATCCAGGGTTGTGACGATATTTAAGTATAGGATGCAACAAAGACGAGACGAGATTATGGGTTATACGCCAATGCACAAGATGATGATGATGAATCTGAAGAAAGTGATGAACAAAGCGATGGGTACATCTCTGATGTAATACCATCCACAGAAGACTATTAGTTTGGTTTGATTTCATCTTAGTTGTAATATTTTGCATTATTAATGAATTATGATGAATTTAAAAACGCCATGAACGCTAAGAAATTTACCTTTATAACATATATGGGATTAATTCAACTGGTGAAATCTATAAAAACGCCTAACGATTTATGAAGTTTGAATTGTTAAAGGTATATAATCAATTTGGAACACCATGGACGCCATGATGTTAGAATTATTAATTGATTTTAATGAATTTGGGAACATCATAAACGCCAAAATATTTACTATGTAACACAAAAACGATTAATTCATTGAGGCAGATCTAAAAAAAATAAAACGCCAGGTAGTTGTTGAATCTAACTAACCGCCAAAAAAATATTACATGCCAAAAATGAAGTGGTGTTGTGAGACACGCATTGGAAAAAAGAAGATTAAAGGACAAAAAAGACCTCAGAGGTTGCGAGTCGAGACCTCATGGTCTCGACTGATTGTCACTTTTGAAACAAGAACTTGAACACTTTTTATTGGGCCATGGATGTACAGTAGGCAGCACATTTGAAACAGGCCATGCATGATTTGGACTTGTGTTTATTTTGTTGGGCTGAACATTGTGTAGGACCGGTTTTGACTCCGAAACGATTGCGAAACGAACGTGAAACGTGCGGAATCCGTACACGAACGTGACCGAACACACAAGACGTAAAATAAACTGTGATTCTTTTGACAAATCTGATAACGTACAGCACCTGAATCACGAACAATAAACTTTCTCTCTCTAGCTTTCTCTCTCTAGCCTCTAGCTCTCCAAGATGTGAAAATGGCAAAAGTTCTAAATGAGAAACCCTAGAGATCTATTTATAGGCCAAGGGATTAATGAGGAATCTCATTAATTACAGTTATGCCACCTTTCCTTTTTTACTAACTAATTCTAAAATAACAATGTAACTCTCGTTTTCTTCAGTTTTCTACTACGGACTAGATTGACGGAGGCGATGGACACTTAATGCACTAACAGACTCCCCCTTGGATATTGCTGTAGTCAATCTGTAGTCAAGCTCGTAGCGACTTTTCTTTCTCTCTCTCTTTGAATCTTCTTGAACAGAATCCCGGTGGATCTGTCTTCAGCTTCTCCTTTCTGTAGACTCTTTTCTTCATCAGGCTCCCCCTTTCGTCAAGCTTCCGTGCTTTGGGATCGACACCTTGCTTTCCGTATACAAGCTCCCCCTTGCTTTGAGCTCGTCTTCAGACTCCCCCTTAGACTCAGCTTCCGGGATCGTAGTCTGGAATCTCATCTGCAATCACTCAAACATTTATAAGTAACAGCATTTCAAATTTCAGCTATCCAGGAATTGTAACCTGGCTCTATTCAACTTTCTAAATTTCACTTCCCCTGTCAACAATCTTTACAGATTTAGCAGTGTTAAGTACCCAAAATCCCTCACAGTTAATCATCCAAGTCCAAACTAATGACCTTGGAGATATCACAAACTGTTTTTGATTTTTTATAAAAAGTTTCAAGTTTCAAATTAATGAACTTGTTTTATTTTCAGAAACACAATCAGCTTACTTAGATTTTGAAACTCAGCACTCAGACATCGATTGTCGAAAATAAAGCAGAATCAAAAATCTTTTTGTATTTTCTGAAAATATAAAGCAGTAAAGAAATATGTACAAACATATTTACAGACAATATTTTTGTTTGAGTATGCGTTAGAGGATCATATCAGTTACAAGTACCGTTGAGCTTAGTTACACAGTAAGTATTAAACAATTCACTTAGATTGTCGATATACTGATCCACTTAAATTTTCACACAAAGTTCAACTTATTCAGGATATGAATTAGATGTTTTAAGACTTAAACTCATTTATGTGTCCCACCTCTTGAATATACTCCCGTATCCAGATCCCAATATTCAGTCTTACAGGTAATTATAACACAAATGATATCTGTAAGGGGTTAATAAATTATGAAGAATCATGAGAGCTCAGGTCAGAACTATCGTTCAGCAGAGAGATCATGACTCAACTTGGGTGTGTCCCCTTTAGAGGATCTTTTTTACAACAGCATTGCTAAGCAATTTTATTGTCTTATCATATATGCTGAGGGTGATGCTTATGTTTCAAAGCATTTGCAGAAAGTATTATTCGAGGACTAGGTCAGAACTACCATTCAGCAGAAGTCCCGGAATAATACCCCAGACATCATTGAGTATAAAGACCTGTATATCAGAATACGAAACCTTTCAAACGAGATTTCAGGGGTTACCTATATATCCAAGTAGTGTTCCCCACAAAATAAGCAAGTGTTTGAATTTAGGTTTATATCCCGAAAAAGTTTACTAAATGTGCAAAAACCTACCGACACATCCACGGTGAGATCGTTTAACACATTTTGACTTTTCAATTCTTTAGCATACTGTGATAGTCTACTGATGTACTATCATTTCCTCTTTTTACGCAAAAACTCAATTTTCAAATTTTATCATGTTTTTGACTTTTTCAAATTTTCAAATGTTTTTGTATTTTCTAACAACATTACTCCCCCTAAAATGCAAAATCATTAAAGAAAATTTGACAACCAACACTGATAGCTTTGTCTCGCCATCCATTTTCTGCATCTCATGCTCTGTTTTGCAGAAAATATAACACTTTAAGCAGAAAATATAACATACCCCCATGATTTACAACCCACTGATCTTAACAGTTTGAAAACCGTTTTTCAATCTGATGAAAGTAATCATGTTTGTTCAGCCGTGAGGGTTTCGGCGTATTCAATCAACACATATTTTTGTAATTTTATGTTTTTAACAAAAATTAATAACAAACATATTTTTGGTTTTTCAAATTTTAACAAACTAACAACATATTTTTTAGTTTTTAATTTTTCAAATTTTTAGGGTTTTTGAAATATTGTTTATTTATGTACAGAAAACATATAAACTTCCTGTTTCAACCAACACAAGATCCAGCAGCCTCTTCCTCCTCTCCATGTGCCAGGCTGCTCCAGTCTCTAATTTCACAATCTTCAGTTGTCTTGAGCACCTGCACATTTAGACTACTTGATTACTTGAACAATTTAGCCCAGGTCTGTTGAACCTTAGGCATTTCAACACAATAATTTTCATTCAATGCTGGAAATTCTTTGTCATTTTTCACAAAAACTTTCTCAATTTTAATTTCAACTTTCTCATCTTTTACCAATTCAACATGTTTCTTAACACTCCATGTTTGACCTTTTGGTGTTCCACGTTTGTAAAAATGTGAATCTTTTTGAACACTTTGATTTTGAACAACTTTTGGTTTCCAAAACTCTTGTGGTTTTGTCATATCAACAGTTGTTTTCCAACTTTGTGTTGTTCTGAATCTGGGTGTGTGAGAATTCCAGATCTGTCTAGAAGCAAACCTATTCGGGTCTGATTTCCAGTTTTGATTCGAAACAAACTTGTTTGTGTTGTACCTCCAAGTTTGTTTTGAGTCAAATCTGGTTGACCTTTGTCTCACAATCTCAGATTTTTGTTTCTCAGAATCAATCTTCTTTTGATAAACATCCACAGGTTTTAGATTTGGACACTTGCGTGCAAGATGTCCTTTTTGATCACATTTGAAACATGTTCTCATGGACACATCTTTGACCTGTGGTTGTTTCTTTTTCTTTTTAGCAAAGAACTCATCATTAGACTGTCTCATTTTGAGTTCTTTTTCTTCTTCTAAACTACCTCCTTGAACAAAACTCATTTTTGCCTGAAAATTTGGCATCTCATTTTTGTTTCGATTTTGTTTCCTTTTAAAACCCAAACCAGCCTTCATGTTCTTCTTTTTGAAACCAGGTTTGTTATACGAACCTTTATGACTCTTACCAACAAACTTTGAAATCTCAGACTTCTCAATCTCAACCATTTTGAAAACTTTATCAACCTTTTCTGAAATCACATTCTGAATCGGGAAAACAACATCTAAGAACAATTTGTCCGATCCAATCATGGTATAAACCAATCCTTTTGAATCATCATTCAAATTTTCCTCGGATTTTGTATTTTTCAGATAACCATCATGAAGATTTCCTTCATCTTCATCCTGTGATTCAGATTTACCTGTAACAACTGACTCTTCTTTCAACACACTTTCAATGACTTTACCTACCACTTCTGAATCATGAGAATCATCAGAGTTGGAATAGGTTATGTCAATGTTGTCTGGCAATTTGCCTACCATGTTGAAAGCTTTTTCGACCTTTTCCTCATCATAAAATGCAAATTTTCCCGGTGGTGGAACTTGATGAAACTCTGAACCAATACCTTTCTTGTTTTGTTCAGACTCACCATCTCCCGGTTTTATATTGAAAATTCTTTCAAGCACATATGACGACACGTGATAACTTTTTAACTTGTTGTTATCCTGTTCTAAATCAGCAATCTGTCGCTTTAGTTTAGCAACATCCTCAATATAGGAATTAACAACATCTTGTTTTATAGCATACATTCGTTTAAGCTCTTTGGTTGTTTCAGAAAGATAATTCATTCTTGATTGAGCATATTTCATTTCATCTTTCACTTTGTCGTATGACTCTTTCATAATATCATATGCTAATTTCATTGAGTCATATTCCTTTTTCATTTCTTGACAAGCAATTTCTTTTTGTTCACATTCATTTGTCATTTTTAAAACATTTTCTTTCAAAGCTTCATTTTCATTCTCTAAATTGTTACATTTTTCTGAAAGTTTTTCATCATTTTCTTTAAAAACTTTTTCTTTTTCTAGCATCTCTATGCATTTTTCTTTGAAAATGTTTTCAATTTTAGTGAATTCAAGATTTCTTGTTCTGAATTGCTCATCTTTTTCAGTACAAGCTCTGCACGGTTCCATGCATTTCTTGCACTGTTCAACAGTTTTCAAAATTTCAGAGTTAGAATTTACCTCAGTGATTGGCACTTCAGTGTTTTCAGCTACCTCTGTCTGCTTCTGATCAGCATCATCTTGCTTCTTTTCTGTAACACTGACTTCATCACCAACATTACCAGCAACCTTCAAATTCTCATTCTTTACTTCTTCTTTGATCTGCTGTTCTTCTGTAACAGCTTTCTTAACCTCTTCATTCACAACAAATTCTTCACTTTTGATTTCTTTTACAGCTTCAACTTTAACAGCTTCTTCTTTAACCTCTTCAGCAGTTTTCTTCAGATTGTTCACCATTTCTTCAACATTCTTCTTCATTCTCTCTTCATCCCTTTTTCTTAGACATGATAGCATGGCATATCTGATCTCCTTTTCATATGTCTTAGCGTATGTGTCATCTTTCAATACTCTTCTATAATATTCAGCTCTCAACGGGACTGCAAGAAGAACATCATCGAAGATTATGTCTTTCTTGGGAACAACCGGTTCTCCTTCTCTGTTATAGTAGCATTCTCTCTTTTTATCCCATCTTTTGCTACCGACAGCCATCTCATACTCCTCCTGCATATCATCCATTCTGTTGTAGACCACATTTCTTTCTCTGTAAGTCTTCTCACTCAAGATCTCTTCTCGAGTTTTCTCTTTGATCTCAACATTCTCTTCATGGATTTCAGAAGTGTCTTTATCTTTGTTTTCATCTTGAATCTCAGTAACAAGAGCATAATGTTTACTTAATTCTTCCTGTTTGGCTTTAGCTTTGAACTTTTCATCAACAATGGCATCTATTGGAAGAATCTCACTCCAATCATATCCTTCATCCTCGTAAATTACAGCATAAGCTCTTGATTTTTCTTTCGGTTTATCTTCAATCAACTTTGGCTCTTCTCTGCTTCTATGGTAGATCGCCTTTCGATAATAGTCATCGTTGAACGGATGTTCATTTCCACCAACTGCAGAATTAGTGCATTCTCTCTTGAAATGACCTTTCTGCTTGCATTTGAAGCAGGTCACTTTGGATTTGTCGAATCCAAGCTTTGTTGAAGCACCTCCAAGCGATTGTTTTCCAGTAATCTCCATATACCTCTGAGCTCTGCGAATACAACTGGCTAAACACCAACGGATGTCAATGAGCTCCATCTCTTCCGGATCAATCTGGTCGTAGTCTTCTTTGGTCAATTCAGAATTTCCAATTTTTCCAGCTACTAGACCTTCATATGACTCCAGAACAGATGCAAGGAAACTCATTTGCTGCTTCGCTGCATTTATGCTCATTGCAGGAGAATTTTTCAGTTTAAGAGCAATGTTGCACAGAATTTCTTCAGAATCATCAGAATTTGTCTTTGAAGATGAATGATATCCAGAATGATGACTTGTTGACATTGTTGGTGGTTCTTTCATCTTTTCACCACTGAATGCTGTCTTTGGTGAACCAACGCCTTTATCAGAAAGTACACTGCCTTTGTAATACAAGCCAACGTTCTGTTGATATGAAGAATCAGTCATCTTGCTTTGCTTTTGTAGCTCCAGATCATGACTTTCAATCTTTTCAAACAAAGCATCAAGAGCAATATCATCATATGAAGCATCATTTTTTAAGATAAAAACAAACGTCTGCCACTGATCTGCTCGTGGTAACGCTTCAATCACTTTATCAATAAGTTCCTCTTTTGTTTTCTCAATTTTAAACCGTTCAAGTTCGATTTTAAGATGACAAAATCTCTCAATTATTTGCCTCACCGACTCTCCTTTTATGTTATCAAACAAATCAAATTCTTTCTTTAATAAAGCTATTTTGTTTTTTCTAATCTGTTTTCCCCCCTCAGCTTTAAGTCGTAAAGCTTCCCAGACAGACTTAGATGACCCATTATGTTTTAGCAGTGCAAAGATATCATTTCTGATTGCTGACTGGATCAACGCTATCATTCTCTGTTCAGCTCCAAATTCAGCTTTATCTTCTCTGGTAAACTTCTTGAATACAAGATCTGCGCCTTTATCATCTTTTGGCTTTTCATACCCATACTCCAAGCAAAACCAGCTTTCATGAGCATACGCTTTCGCCCAATTGATGAAACGATCTTTCCACCAGGTATAATCCTCAATGCTATCAAGAGTTGGAGGCTTTGAATTTGTTCCGTAGAAGTTATCATGCTTGATGTTTTCGTTGAGCGCCTTCGTGATGGTTTTTGGTGTAACATTTGTAACCTCAGACGATTCGGTTGCGAACGCATTGTAAAACGTGTTGTAGAATTCCTCAGCCATGATATAAACCTGAATCACCTGCAAACAAACAAACAAACGCTCAGTTTAAACAGACTGAATATGTAAAAGTGTGAGAGTTGAATTGATCTAGGACTCGTGTCGAAGACTCGCAGACTCGTTCCGATGTTGTTCGGGTGAAACCAATGAATAAATGAGCTTGATCGGATCGAAAACTTGGGCTGATAACCAACTAATGATGATTGGGCCGTGAATGAAATCGATAGCAGCTTGTTCTCGTGAACTGATACAATTTACCCACAACTGTTATTCACTTTAACTTGTATGATAACACAACACTATTGTGGCTGACAACACTATGATTACACTTCAGACTTTGCAGACATCACATCAAACCGACAACATCAATTGTTACACTTGTTTTAATTTTTTTTTAATTTGTCCATATCTTTAAAGAAATCGGTGATCACATGGGCTGCTCCACTATTAATTGTTTAGTTAACTTTGATTGGGCCGAGATCTGTTTTTTAAAAAAATTCACGTGATTATCTTTGAATTACTCAACCCACAAAGAATATATTCACATGTAATCCTTGAGCAGTGCAAATACATGAACCGACAACCTTTGACTTGAGCCAACACAATCTTATTGAACCGAAGAACCTAAATCACAGTGATGACAGATAAGTGGACCTAATGAACGGACTGCCCAATAAGCGAACCTACCAACTTGACCTTATAAGCGGACCACCTGATGTACCTATAAGCGGACCTGAAAAGCGAACCTATTGTTGTTCACAAAAGCGGACCAGACATGTCCGGATGAGCGGACCAGATATTGTTCAAATGAGCGGACCAGATATTGTCCAAATGAGCGGACCAGATATTGTCCGGATGAGCGGACCAGGTATTGTCCGAATGAGCGGACCAGATATTGTCCGAATAAGCGGACCTCCCTATGAACGGACCTGCAACTTTTACGCGAAATCGGACTGAAAATCTTCGATTTCTCCTAAACGGCTAGGAATTTTGATCTGAAACTTGGTAGGGTTATAGATCAGGTTTATACGCACAACATATCAAAAAATCAGACGATTCGGACCAGTAAAACCCGTTCAATTTGACGAATTTCAGCTAAAAACGTAAGAAATAGGTAGAAGATGAAGAAATAGATGAAATCGGATCTGAATCGGCTGAAATCTGGTACAAAAACGATGTGTTTGATCAAGCAATCGAGCTCCTGCTCTGATACCACTTGTAGGACCGGTTTTGACTCCGAAACGATTGCGAAACGAACGTGAAATGTGCGGAATCCGTACACGAACGTGACCGAACACACAAGACGTAAAATAAACTGTGATTCTTTTGACAAATCTGATAACGTACAGCACCTGAATCACGAACAATAAACTTTCTCTCTCTAGCTTTCTCTCTCTAGCCTCTAGCTCTCCAAGATGTGAAAATGGCAAAAGTTCTAAATGAGAAACCCTAGAGATCTATTTATAGGCCAAGGGATTAATGAGGAATCTCATTAATTACAGTTATGCCACCTTGCCTTTTTGACTAACTAATTCTAAAATAACAATGTAACTCTCGTTTTCTTCAGTTTTCTACTACGGACTAGATTGACGGAGGCGATAGACACTTAATGCACTAACACATTGTGAACTGATATGCTATGTGCTTAAAGGGGTAGTAAACTGTATGTGATGTTGAATTGTTATGTTATACATGTTACGTGACAACACTCTGTGTATTACTTGTGTACGAAACTGATTATCGTTGGTAACCACGTTAGGATTGGCTTGACCAACTTGGAATACGTGACTTAATTTACCGAGCAAATCTAAGGTGAGTTCACTTCTCTTGAGCATGCGTCCCGGTGGGTGGGACAAACAAAAGGGTATTCCTGAGAAGAATACATCTTTTCTGGGTTAAACAGGGATGTTGGATAATACACTCATTCCTATCACCATAAGTCCTATCTTATACCGAATTAGTTACCTGAGAGGTAACGGGGTATTAGTTGATAGCGCTATTAGGCTTGGCAACCTCACACCGTACCTGAGAGGACGGGCGTGAACTAATGACCTTAAATCACGACCAATGTTTTGATAGGGGCATTGGGGACGGGCAAACAATCTGACGCCATCTTGCGGTACTCGAGTTATTATCAACATTGTTATTAAACTGAACTAATCACTTGGCAACTAAACGTTTTTACAAAAACTGTGAACTCTCCAGCTTTGTGCTGATACACTTGTTGCATGCTCGCAGGTCGTTAGATTCTTTGGATAAGGAACTTGCTGTCTGAGATTGCTAGAGTGGTCATGGGTCGAGCCTCTTGGGAAAACGTGACAGGCTTAATGGTTTTCATACACTTGGTTTCGAACTATTGAACAATGATTTACTTTATGCTTCTGCTGAACATGTTAAACTTTAAGTTATGTTTTGAGAATACTTTCACGTAATAATTGGGAACTTTTTTATAATATCTTGTATTAGTTCAATGTGATTGGTGGCTGGATCCTGGTACGTCACACGCCTAGCAGGGTCTCCGCATGTGGTATTTTGGGGGTGTGACAGCTTTTGCGATTAATCACCTCAAAACATATATGATAAACATGCACAAGTAACACATAATAGTATACATATGTAAAACAATATCCAGAACTTGCGATTTAAGTTGCGATGCGATGACGATGAGATAGCGTGAAGTAGATTAGCATTTAACTGCGTTTTATTGCATTTACTCCACATAATACAACTAAAACAACATAATTTAAAGTATCGATTATCGAGTCAAAGAGTACAAGTAATAATTAAGCAAGGAATGACAGATCGAATTAGCAATCTTTTCTTCCTTTGACTTTGACTTTGACTTGTACTTTGACTTTAAGAAGCCGGGTTGTTACAGCTGACGCCCCAATCTCTAAACACTCCCTATTGAAGTGAGTGATAAAATCTTCTTGACCCTCATTGTAGCGTCTCCAAATGTTCATGACCTCAGAAGTATCACGCTTATAACGCCTCTGCTGGCTAAAGTGGGCGAGGAACTTCTCTTGAAAGTCAAGCCATGACTTGATTCTTCCTGCATGGAGGCTATCGAATCATGCACGGGCCGCCCCTGTAAGTGTTTGTACAAAAAGATGGCACCACATTGGCATGGTCCATCCACCCACCACACCAACACTTGTGAACAGTTGGACGTGATCATCCGGGTCAGTTAAGCCATTAAACTTGCCCATGGTTTGTGGAAGTTTGGCTTTTTCCAATGGTGCCAAAGTAATGTTCCTGATGAACTTGGAATGTTCAGCTTCTGTTGTTGGCCTGTAGATAAGGCTGAAATCATGTTCTGCTGCTTCGTTGTACGTTATGTGCGACCTTGGCTTGTAGGACTCGTGATTCTTCTACAAACGGTTAAAAACTGATGAACTTACTTCTTGTTGGTACGTTGAGTCTTCTTCATTAGTTTTTCGATCCCACTCATCGTTAATGTTGAGTAGCCCGAGCCGGCTACTCAATGGACACTTTCGTTGTGGATGCGAAGGGGTGTCATAGTAACTCTCAGTGTCAGCATAAGTGTCGCGCGCACTTTGCCTTCTTGGTGATGATAACCTTTCATGTTGTTGTCTTTGCTCGCGCTCCTGATGCGGTGTCTCATAGTTCAGTTGTCTTGGTGCCGGTGTCACCAATGGAGATTGTTGCATCTTGGCTTGAACTAGTCCTTGCTGCGCTCACAGTTACGCATAGATGAGATTTAAAGTTGCTTGACTCTTCGCTAACCACGAGGCAGGAGTTTCCCCCTCTTGTAATCCTGACATCGCATGCATTCCTGATATCACTGGTGTCGAAGGACCAACACCGTGACTTGTTGGAGTCACCGTTTAGGTAGTACGGATACCACTTGCATGGATGGCTCCGACGTTTGTGCCCTCCCCTCGATGTACTCGTCAGTGGGTAGGTTTTGGATGTGCAAGTTGTCCTCCGTCGTACCCAATTGAAAGCGTGCACCAAAAGGTGGAAAATGTCACACCCCCAAAATACCACATGCGGAAACCTCGCTAGGCGTGTGACGTACCAGGATCTAGCCACCAATCACATTGAACTAAGATCAAATTATAAAACAAGGTTTCCATTCAATAAGATAAAACATTCATAACATATCCAAGTTTAACATGTTTAGCGGAAGCAAAAGGTTAAACACTGTTCAGTCGTTTCAAAAACCAATGTATGTGAAATTATTAAATAAGTCTTGAAAATCCAAGCAGTGCGACCCATGACCACTCCAGCCATCCAGATAGTAAGTTCCCATCCAAAGTACCTAACGACCTGCAAGCATGCAACAAGTGTGTCAGACAACGCTGGTGAGTTCATAGTTTTACAAAAACGTTAATTACCAAGTGTTTAATCCAGTTTGTTAACAAATCCGAAAGTAATGTTAATAATATCTCGTTACTGAACAAGACGGCTCCTGATGTATGTTTTACCCGTTCCCCAGTGCTCCTATCAAAGCACTGGGCATGACTGGGTCATTAGTTCACACTCATCATCTCCTGTACGGGGTGAGGGTGCCAAACCTAAGTAGCGCTACCAACTAATACCCCGTTACCTCTCCGGTAACAAAAAGATGGGACTTAAGAGTGATAGGGTGAGAGTATTATCCAACATTCCAGTTTTACCCAAAAGACTTATCCCTCCCCAGGATACCCACTGATTGTCCCAACCACCGGGACGCATGCCCAAGAGTAGTGAACTCACCTTGATTTGCTCGGTATGTTTTAATTACCCGTCCAGTTGGTCAACCCAAACCCTAACGTGGTTACCAATCATCATTAGTCACATAATCAAGCGAGTCACATGTTTGTACACAAATAGTCACGTAGTAAGTCACGAAATTAATACAGTTTGCATTCATTAAAAAGATCATTGTATGACATATATCAACTACTCAATTCACACACGAGTACACATCCCATGTGACCACATAACACTTAACAGAGAGTTATTATTATGCATTAGCTAATAACCACAAGTATTCAACAACCCATGCAACACACTGAACACTGTTACACTTAGTGCTCCCTCGGCGAAATACCCCGATGAAGAAAGACCAATCTTTCATCAAAGATGGGCACGACGAAACACCCAAGAGATTCGTCATGAGCCGGTCGACGAATGATCCATCTTTCATCGAATTATGCCTTTCGTCGCATCACATCTTTCGTCCACTCAACATAAGCAGTTACAATTTACCAAACACACATACAGTTAACATACTTTCGACATGAACAGCGGATCAACAACAACAACAACAGGATCAACAACCCGTACAATGAACGTGACTGAATACAAGACATCCGATTCTTATTGTGCGGGTTCTAATCTATCGGATTAGGCAGTAACTTACCATAACCCTAATTACGACCAATTCTTGTTACCATTCAACGTTTTTAATCACCCAAACAGATTTATAAGGATCTTTATCATACCAATACTAACTTGCGGTTACGGTTTTCATGCAGTAGTTTCCTATGATGTGTCTCTACAACCATAACTCATGGATTTCAATTCAAACATCAGTCATAACCAAATTATTCAACAAATGATCTCAATTATGATAATGGGTATCTACATAAACAGCATAACAAATAGATCGAGTCGGGTTATCGTGACTAACCGGTTGTGAGATGGAACAAACAAGGACTTCGAAAGAATAGTGATTCCCGTCGGATACAAGGGAGAGGAGAAAGTGTCTAGGGTTTCGCGGATTGTAACTTTACGTAATGTTAAGAGGTAAATATAAGTGATTCGTTCATGGGCCTTACCTGGGCCACAAGCCCATACGACGAAACAAGGACCTCGACGAAAGACAGTTGACGAAAGACAGTTTTTCATCGTGATGTTGATGACGAAACACCAAGTGTTTCGTCGGGTATGGTTAATGACATAATTCCAATGTTTCGTCGAGAATGGATATGACGAAACACCCATGTTTCGTCGAGTGAGCATGAGGATGCATGTGTTGTGTTTATAACTTAAAACAATTTATAAATTTTCAACAATTAACCAAACAATATAACAATTTATTAATCATCTAGCAAAGGTGCACATATTACAACGTAACGGATTATGAAAAAACAGCTGTGAAACAAGTAACGTGTCAAGGAAAGACCTTGGAAAGTCGGGTTGTCACATCATCCCCAACTTGAAAGAAATTTCGTCCCAAAATTTGAATAGTAATCCAAAACAGCGAGACGTTAACTCAGGATGACTGTGGATTTTCCGCGGGTACCACATCATCCCCAACTTGAAAGGGAATTTCGCCCCGAAATTCGCTAGTTACATCAGATTTAGATTTGTCAGTTGGAAACAAGTGAGGGTACTTGAGCTTCATTTAATCCTCGCGCTCCCACGTGAACTCCGGTCCACGTCTTGAGTTCCAACGAACTCTCACGATCGGGATTCGACTATGCTTACGAACCTTGACTTCCCGATCCATAATTTCTATTGGTTCTTCGACAAACTGCAATTTGTCGTCAATTTTCAGCTCTTGAAACGGTACTACAAGTGTTTCATCGGACAAACACTTTTTCAATTGTGAGACATGAAACACGTCATGAACGTTACCCAATTCAGCAGGTAACTCGAGCTTGTACGCCACTTTACCAATACACTCCAAAACCTTGAACGACCCAACATAGCGTGGGTTAAGCTTCTCGCGCTTCCCAAAGCGCACCACCCCCTTCCAAGGTGAGACTTTCAGCATAACACAGTCGCCTACAGCGAATGCCAAAGGTTTTCTACGCTTGTCAGCGTAACTTTTCTAACGGTCGCGCGCCGCCTCCATACCATTCCTGATCTGGACAATCTTTTCTAAAGTTTCAAGAACAAGTTCTGGTCCTGTGATCTGGCTGTCACCCACCTCAGCCTAACAAAGAGGAGAACGACATTTCCGGCCGTACAATGCTTCGAACGGAGCTACCTGGATGCTAGTGTGGTAACTGTTGTTGTAGGAGAACTCGATTAGCGGCAAGTGTTTCTCCCAGCCCTTACCAAAATCGATGACACATGCTCTCAGCATGTCTTCAAGTGTTTGAATGGTTCATTCGCTTTGACCATCCGTTTGTGGGTGATAAGCCGTGCTCATGTCGAGACGTGAGCCGAATGATTTGTGCATCGACTGCCACAATTCTGAAATGAAACGCGGGTCACGATCGCAGATAATAGAGGTTGGCACCCCGTGCCTAGAAACTACTTCCTTCAGATAAACAGCCGCAAGTTGTGAGAACTTATCCGTTTCCTTGATTGCTTGAAAGTGTGCTGACTTCGTGAGACAATCGACGATCACCCAAATTGTCACACCCCCAAAAATCCACATGCGGAGTATCACCACTTGGAGGCGTGACTGACCAGGATCAAGCCACCAATCATATTGAACAAGCATGTAAGTAAACATAAAACCCAACACAATATAATTGGTGTCCAAATCAAAACATAGTTTAAGTTGCAAGAGGAAGCATAACGATTAAAACCAAAACAAGATATAAGTTCAAATGTTTCAAAGTTTAACATGGCACATAATTGTCCATGTCCCACAACGACTCTTCCCCATGCAAGCTCCAGCTAAGAACCTATTGACCTGCAAAGCATGTAGTAACGAGTCAACAACTAAGTTGAGCGAGTTCACAGTTGGGTGTTGGTTTAAGTTATTCCAAAAACATAGTTTCCTTTAACTGGCAGCATAGTCGTGGGGGTTACCCCATAGTTGAAAATGTGTTTTGTTTAATCCTGTTTACTCTGGCAATCCAGCCGTGGGGGCTACCCCATGTTTAACTATCTGGCTCTCTGGCCGTGGGGGCTACCCCATGTATATACTACTAGACTCGTTACCATATCGACCACTGACTTTAGTCATGTTTATGTGCCCTTAGCGTCAATGTCTATCATCATTGACGTGCCCAGATCCATTAGTTCACGCCCGTCCTCTGCTGCACGGTGTGAGGCTTGTCAGACCTAAATAGCGCTATCTAACTAATGACCCGCTCGCCATTGGCCCGGCGATTAAGTCGATATAAAAATGAGGGACTTCGTGATAGAGTTTTGGTCTAGTGAAATTTAAACTGTCCAAGAGGACGAGGAATCACCTTCCTTAACCCGTACTGTCCTACCCAAGAAGGATGAGGAATCCATATTCCTTAACCCATTCCCAACCCCTGGGAATCCCATGCTTTGTAGAAAGTGTGAACTCACCTTAGGTTAGCTCGGCAGATAAGTAAAGGTCGATTGAGCTCCTAGTGGTCAACCACGTCCTAACATGGTTACCATACAAGTCAGGTCTAGGTTCAAATAGTGCATGTATGTTTACACAGAGATAGCAAGTTACGAACACATACTGATCATGGAAACACATTAACAGTCAAGTACATAACATATTCAAGCTTGTGCGGTTCAATAGTTTGGGCCGAACCATTTGTGCGGTTTACTAACATAACCCAATTAAACACCCCGGCCAAACATGTTGTGCGGTCAGCACAGCCTTGTGCGACCCACATCATGTTGTGCGATCCATTACTCACCCGGCCCAGTCTATTAATAAGCCCAATACTACCCGGCCCGATAACTAGAAACCCAAACAAAACCATAAGCATATACACGGCCCAATTAAATAAACAGATAACATATCTTGTGCGATCCGTTTGATCTTGTGCGACTCGGGACATCATGTGCGACTGGACTTGGGCTTTGAGGCCCAACAGCCTATGTGTTCGTGTGTGTGGCCCAAGGCCTTGTGCGATCTGCACCGTCTTGTGCGATCCACAAGGTCTTGTACGATCATGCAATATGGTGCTGTACACTGTGTTCTAACTAGTTGTACATCAGTCTATCTTGTGCGACTGCCTTGTGCGATTAGTTATTTAAGATCCGAAATCATGGTAAATCAGTTACATGGTTTCCATTTATGAACTTTATCAATTAACAATACTAACAGTTTCCAAACCAAACAATAATCGATCAAACAAGGGTTTTAACATCAAATCTTATGAACCCTAAACATAATCAAAACATGAACAATAATCATAACACTTAAACATATTGACATGATTCATATTCTTGATTACTAGCATACATCCTATTATGACAACACAATAAATCATCCTAAAGTAAATATATCACAGCCAGTTATCAAGCATTCGGTTTTCATTCAACATTAACAAATCCAATTCATACTAACACAACCAAACCATTCGGATCCAAACACACATATGACCGATTTCATTCACCCATGATCAATCACATATCATTCATATCAACATAACAATACATCATCAACCGAATAAAAACACATGTTATGAAACACTAACCGATTAGAGATGGATGAGGGTGATCCGAATCAAAAGCTTCGATGGGGATGGGATGTTGTTTGGCGTCGGCTTCGAGAGGAGAGAAAGAGAGTAGGGTTTTGTAAACTTTGTGTGATTAGGTAAAGTGTGGGATATATTCAAACACCCTATATGATATTCGAACTAATGGGAGTGGGCCGAACCCTTCATGGGCTGCCCTTAAGGTTCGAGTACAAGAATGTGGCCCGAACGGGCTTGTGCGATCGGGTTGTGTTGTGCAATCGGTTCATTCATATACATACATACTTTACCCATAACACATATCAAACATAACATTTCATTAATCAATAAGGTTCACATAATCACATAGGATCCACATACGTTACATTAACACAAGGATAAGTTTTAAAATACGAGTTGTCACATTATCCCCAAGTTGAAAGAAATTTCATCCCGAAATTTGGTACGTACTCACTAAGGAAGCTAGTTAAGTTGCATGGTTTTCCTGGTTTTCCTGGGGTGTCACATCCTTCCCCCGTTGACCTGGAATTTCGTCCCGAAATTCCGCAGTAGCTTCAGCCTCAGTAGTGGTTGTACTGTTTGCGAACAATTGGGGATACTTTTGTTTCATCTGATCTTCGCATTCCCAGGTGAACTCTGGGCCACGACGTGAGTTCCAATGAACTCGAACGAGAGGAATTCTAGTGCGCTTGAGAATCTTCACATCTCGGTCGATAATCTCTACTGGTTCCTCAACGAATCGTAACTGATCGTCGATAGTGAGCTCTGTCACACCCTAGCTTTGCGGAAGCGTGGGTTTATTTGGTGTGACTTCTTAATACCATAGCAACAATCATAACAATGCTATATGATAAAAACATGAGATATTCATCCATTAATAAAGTTTAGAAAAATCTCATTTTCAACAATCACAAATAAGTTACAAACCTTAACTTGATTTAATTGAGTTCATAAAGACTTAGCAAAAGGCTTTAAACAATACTAGGTTTAGGGATATGTAACCCGTCCAGGAAGGGGTTACACCTTTTAAACCCTGGATGACTTCTTTATTCAAACGCAGCTTGAAAATACGTGCATACCGTGCCAGATCCGTTAGTTTCCTGAAATACATGTAGTTTGAAAAGTTAAAATAAAGTTGAGCGAGTTCATGTGTAGGTGAATTCGTATAAACCCTTGTAAAAATGTCAGTATGTATGAAAATCCCTGGTATGTAGCAAATAAGGAAAAAGAGATCACCATTGGGTTGCAAAGCCAATGATATGTGTGAAGTGCAGTAGGAAGACTCAAACCTAGCAGATTTTTGCGTCGGGCTCAAAGTCACCCCGAGGTCTGTTCTGTTGGGCCTGGAGTTGGGCTCGCTACACCCAGATAGATCTACCGCTAATGACCCTCGGTCCTACAATGAGGATTAATGGCCTCCAGTTCCCGCCTACTCACTCACATGATCTAAGTAGTAACCCTCCTTACGCTAACCATACCATGTAAAAGTATTCGTAATCATAGTAACATGTATTTCACCCCCGAAGTATAAAAACTGAAAACAGTTAAGAGAAAAGGGGGACATGAACTCACTGTATTGCGTCTTCAGTATGTGTAACCCAAATCTCTGCGGCAAACACGACTACCTACAATGGTCTAACGTCTATTAGACGAACGGGTAGTGCCTTGTCTTAGTATGTATGTTTTTGAGTTACGATTCTGGTATTATTCCAAGTTATAATAATTATATTTAGTTCTGGAATAATTGTTTATGCGGTGATTCTGTATTAATACTTCTCAAGTATTCGTATTCGTATTTCCTTCCCAATGATGGGGGTTTTTAATACGTATATGCTTTATACTTCCGAAAGTACATTTTAAGTCCCACTTAGAAAATATACTTAATTCATTTGTCCAAAATAACTTATTTCCAAAATATATGTATTTTTCCAAAAATAATATATTTTTACTTCCTTGATTTCCAAAATAATACTTTATCAAACTACACATTTAAGAGTATTTTCCGAAAATACGCAAGTTACATTTTAGAGTTCATGTTGTATAAACAATACCGATGTAACTTAAATATTTTTTTTGTGAGGGCGTTGATATTATTTTGGAGTCGTATTTTCATGATATTTCCAAGTAATATTATTTTTACCCAAAAATAATATATCTCTAGTTCACAAAATAATCACGTAAGCACACAAGCGTTTTATTATGAAACATATATTCTCAATATATATTTAACAAGTTTTCATTTACGAAAATCCACCTCCGACACTTGGTTATTTTGTAATAAAAATCATGGTGAAATTTATATTTTGAAAACAAGTTAAAAATATATTTATAAATTCTTGTCACCAAAAATATTTCTAAGTGTCATATTTCTAGAAAAATTTCGCCAGGGTTTCCTCTGTAACTGGATGTGTCCACGCTTACAAGCGTATCATTTTCTTTAACATATATCACTTTAAATCGCTTTCAAATAACCAACCCGACATTTAGGCATGCAAAATACTACTTATATCGATTCAGTTTTAATACACAAAACTGGGCTGTTTTCGAGTATTTTATTAAAATAGTTATCTTATTCTAAAAATTCCCAAATTTTTACAGAATGTCTGCTATGACCCAAATATTATTGTGTAAAAATATCGTGGTCCAAATCATCACTAATATTTTGTAGAAATTCATTTTCCGGACTGCATTCAGATTTACCTTTTTCTGACTGCAGTTCACGGAATATTTTATTTAAAATTCATCGAGAGTCCGATTTACGAAATTCCAGTTGGAGGATCACGGCGACAACAGTGACCATCTACAGTATAAATTTTGTGATCTAACTCTACACCGAATTTAAGTTATGACGGAAAATATGACTCTCATTTACTGCTGTAAAAATGCAGCTTTAGCTGCTGTTACAAATCGATGCTTTAAAAATAGTAAACGAGGTCCAAAAATTATGATTCTGGTGCCATTAGAACCGTATTTCATGGTACATAAACCTAGACTTCAGAAAATACATTTTTCGTTAAGTTATGACCTGTTTACAGCCTGTTAAAGTCGGCTGGAAATGCAATTCAGCAAGCTGTTTATAGTATAAGTGCCATTAAAAGTACACATACGGTTACCATTCATTCTAATACGATTAACATCAGACCCTAAGTCATTTACAGCAGATTTTTGTTCATTTAATCCAGATTTATCATGTATTATCACCTCTCATTTCATGATCTTCATGTCTAAACTTTTATGTTTATGTTTTTAGTATTCTTGTATTTCATATGATCCCATCATAAATAATCTTTCAACTACTCAAAATAGACATGAACAAGAGTAAACCGAAACTTACTACTAGCACAAGGCTAGGGGAGAAATCTCTAGTGAAGATGATGAAGGAATGATGACGAAAAATGCAAGAAACAAGACTCATTTGAAGCTCCACAAGTTCAAGCACCTTTGATTCACCTTCAACCCTTGAATGAAGCTTGTAAAATGGAAGAGATGGTGGTTTAAGGGTGGTGATGGTGGCGGTTTGGGTGAACCGAGAGAGGAGGGAGAGAGATGTGAGGGATGGGGTGTAATCTTATGAAAGATATGAGAGGATGTTTGTCATACTTATAATGATATTCACTATATTTTGTTCAAGATAACAAGAAACAAATCAAATAAAATATAAAGAACAAATCTAGGAAGATGTGTTGGTGGATATTTGTGGGTCCTTGGGACCGATTTTTGGTTATGAAGGGGGGGGGGCTAATTGTAAATATTTGCAACTAATAAGTAAGTACTAGTTAAATCTCAAATACATAATTCCATATGCTAGTATGTTGATATTTAGGGGGTGTTATGGTATACGGGGATCAAGACTAGCCAAAAATAATAAAACTATGTAATTGACAAAAATTTGGTGTCCCGGGTAATGTCCGGTTGTCCGGTTATACACCGTTCCGTTAAAGTGTTTAACTAGTCCGAAAAATGTCTTTTATATATATTTTTGTAACACAAATTATTCCCGGCACTTAGGAAAGTATACAGGACCATTCTGCCATCTTTTTGTACTCTACTAACATAATACAATGCTGGATTTTAATAATAAATGCAGAATTCTGCATTTGTAGTGTGTTTTAGGCACTTCCCGGCACTATAACTATCACCTAGTGACGCAGTTTTATGGTCCTTATTTCCCTACACTCTATACTAGTGTAGTACACTGTCCCTGGCTCATACAGGCCATAATATAATTGTTTGTCTATGTGCTGGCATTGTCAGCATGTTTCTGAATTAACCGCTCAGTGTCTTAACTGTGCTGGGTGCATCAAGTATGTCACTAATGTTTGCGTATAATAAATGGAGTGACTGTATGAAATATGATGCACACGTATGTATGATACAAAAATCATAAAGCAGTTTAAATTGTCAGTAGTAATCAAGTACAGTCATTAAGCACATAATTAAAATTAATTAATTATACAGTACCTGAAATTGTGAGGGTTGTCACATTCTCCCCCCGTTAAGAAAATTTCGTCCTCGAAATTTGTACTACCTTAACACCTTATGGTTACGTCACACATGTATGTATATGAATAATATCAAAGTAGATAACCTTCAAACCGAATCAAACCTTACTCACATTTGGCGAATCCAAGAATATATATCAACCCGAATCCTAGGGTTAAAAGGTGTGTGCTCATAGCAGTTGATGTCAAGGGTACAAGACGTACTTGACGTATAGCCTAGTGTAATCCAGCCAGCAGGGGGTCCACAAAAGAGGAGCCTTGACTAATAAGACTCTTCAAACGATCGATCGCAATATGCAAGCGAGTTTTCACGAAAAATAGCACCCGCTATATAAATTCAAAAATCAACAACTCAAATGAAATAGTAAATTGATCTGTCAACTCCCGAGTAGACGAATGGTAAGGTTCATTGTGTTCAACATTTTGAATCGCATGAATACGCCGAGTGAACACAAGCGAATCTGGTGTATCATTGTCTTGATTCATTGTTGCATCAGAAATGTTTAAATGATAACTCAAACAAAAGTATGTGTGGTCTCGCGTAAAACGGTTACCATGATTAGCACAAGCTACAAGTTTATGATGACACCACAAGGTGTCGTAATGGCATTATCCAATAATAGTGGTGACTGAACAAGTTCACCGCGTTTGAAATCAAATGAAAGTGTACTGAGACAATCTGAAGATTTGATTTATACCATGTTATAGAGTTTCAAATTAAATACGGAACATCAAAAGACCACTGTTTCCAATCGAAGATGAAAAGTAATGAGTATCGCAAGGCATTTGATTGACAACGAAAGAATCGTTAGGAGGTACATTGTGCTTATGAAATGAATATGTGTACCATTGCCTTAACACACAATTGTGTTGAGACCGCTTTAATCGTGAAGATCCAAAATGGATTGTTAACAACTAAATAGGGAATTGAATTCCGTGTACGAAGTGAGTAACCAAATTAGCGCAAGCTTCAATTTTGTGAAAATATCACTGCAAGGTATCGAAACAAATCAAACGTTTTAGTGGAGTCATAGACCAACCAAATCTACTACGACTCGAAATGAAAGAATCTCTGCAAAAATAGTTGAATATGATGCTCCCAATACATCATATAGCGTTTCAAATTAAACCTGTGAACTGGATAAGTTCAAGCAATTTGAACTTGGTTTCAACGTAACCCGTATGTATCAACAAAGGAATTCTCGGCATGGTAGCAAAAATAAACCATGACTGTAACTTGAAAGAAAGCGGTTTCAAGAAAGTGTGTTGGCTTGGTAACAAAAGAGCCAACAATAACAATAATGTAGGTCACTCGAATCAGGAATTAGTAATTAGGTTTAGCAAAATAATATGTAAATTCCAATGAAGTGTTTATTCAAAACAAAATCACATGCGTAGCATGATGCATGTATGTCAGCTAAGTTTCCTAGAAAAGGAACAACGAGTATCTGCTAAAGTGAAGAAATGACCAGCTATCGAAGCAAATGTGTGTTCGCTCTCAGCGGGAAAATTATTGTGATGCAACTACCATTAAGGGGAGTAGAGATGCGAACATCTACTTGCCAGAAGTAAAAGAAATCCAAGTACTCTCTGTTTGGTCAACGGAACTGGCATATGCGCCAGGTTAATGATGGTTGATTGAGTTAACAGATATGGTTCCTAAATAAAAACCCTTACGAGTTTGGACCTGGGTTCACAAAGGTCCTAAATATATGTTTTCTAGATCTTCAAGGTTCGTATTCTGTGTAAAACGATTGTGTGCATTGTGTAGGAAACGCCATTCCTGTGCACGTTTAAAACAAGTCATTGTCCCACAATTCCACCCTGGTATACTTTTCTTCCTGAATTTCACTGCTAACGACGCTCGATCGTTGACCAGTAGTGTAGTAGTAGTTGGGTGCTCATAGTCAGTTATGTAAGAGGTTCGTTAACCCTTAGTAAGAGTCACCGACTCTCGTGTGTTAGCTCGTCCGGCTCCTGGTAGTTGATGTTTATTTGAAAATCATCATCCTTCTTTTTGATGAGCAGAAATGGGGTTCCCCAAAAGGGACATCTTGGTCTGTTATCTTCCTTCTCTATCCACTGCTAAAACTCGACTGTCAATCCTTGCATTACTGAAGGTGTAAGTCGCTCAGGGTGCAGGGTGCATTGACTACAGGCGCGACGCCTGGAATCAAATCGATGCAAAAATTCGACTTGTCGTTGGAGAGATTATTCTGGCTAGTCTTCGAAGAAGACTTCAGGATATTCCCCGATCACGGGGGTATCTTTAAGTTTTAGTTCTTCGGCTCCCTTGTCCCCGACATGAGCCATAAAACAACCCATCCTTTCCGCAACCACCTTCGTGTTCTCAAGCAATTCGTGATCTGTAGAGGCGTATCCTGCTTTGTGAGTCACGATCATTCCTACATTCGTCATCGAGGTGCGGATATCAACCTCCGCTCGACCGCTTAGCAACTAATACACCCCAATTACCTCGTCGAAGCTTCCCAGCTCAACTGGCAGTAGATCTATCATAAACTTACGCTTCCTGGGTTCTATCTTGCCGATTCCAGTTATTGTGTTGGCTTCCACTAGCTTCCCCTAAGCTAGTTCTAATGGGTACTGGAATATCTACTTACTCGCTACTTAAACCAATTATACTCTCGAACCCTAGAGGTGCGAATCGTAAAATTTGCAACAGTATTTGGCAATACAGATGCCTAACATTAAGTAATTTGGGACGTACCGATATCCATGCTTGGATCCCTGGCGTATCTCCCTAGCTCCGGTGGGGAGCTTTCATCCTTATGCCTGATTGTTTTTAGGGCAATATTTTCTGAAATGCTTTTTTTCTTCCACAGTTAAAACAACCTCGGGCACGTTTCTGTTTATCACTCATTCTGCCTTGACAATTGTCATTGTCGTTGTCCCCTTCGTGATTCTCACTACCGTCTTGGCCTCCATTTCTACTTTCAGTACCTTGCCAACAAGTTTCTTTAGGATGCCCCCTCTTTCCACAGTTAGCACATTTTCCATATCTACATCGCCCGACATGATAACGTAAACATTTGTCGCACTTAGGTAGGATACCCATGTAGTCTTTTCCCTTTTTGGCTTTCTTCTCGTTACTCCCCCGAGTAACCACCTTGAGATTTGCGGGCTTTCTCTTGTTATCCCCAAGTGACTCTACAGGAGTCTCCTCTTTCTCTTCCGAAGTGGTAAATTTTCCTTGTCTAATCGCTTCTTCAGTGAGCGCCACGCTTATATCGATAGCCTCGGTGATCGTTGAAGGTTTAGACGCTGTTACCAGGCTTAGAATCTGAGGTGCCAATCCCCTTATGAACTGTTCAATTCTCTTAAACTCTGGTGCCCCGAGGAGTAAGGCAACTTGTGATAATTCGTTAAATCTCTACACATACTCCGCTATCTTTGGTCCTTCCATTTTCAAGTTCCACAGTTATGTTTCCAGCTTCTGGACTTCTGCCCTCGAGCAATATCTCTTACACATCAGATCTTTTAGTTCGTCCCACGTCATAGCATACGCAGCGGTCTCGCCCATTGTCCGAACTTGATGGTTCCACCATGACAGAGCCTCATCCACCAATAGTCCAGTTATATACTTGACTTGATGTTCGGGGTCACATTTGCTCAATTGTAAAACAGAATCTGTCTTTTCAACCCAGTGCACGAAGGCTAAGGCACCCCCAGTGCCGTCGAACTCTCGAGGTTTGTGGTCCAAGATCTGCTTGTAGGTGCAGCCTGCGATATAAGCAACATTATTCGCGTAAGGCTTTAGCAAGGCCCTCGTGGAAATGTCCAAACGTTTTGTAATGTGTCTTAAAGGACTAGACATTACCGTTGGGGGGGTTATTTCCCGAGGTACCTCCGCTGCAATCGGAGCGACGGGCCTCGTACCGTGCGATGGCCTGTAAGAGGCGCTCTTGCATTTCTGCCTCTGTTGTCGGTAGAGGGTTGTTGATATCAGTGTTCCCTTGAGTCGACATCTTCCTAGAAGAAGGTCGGTTATGTCAGGTCTAATTTGCTTCGTGCGTGCATTTGGTTGTTTAGTGTTCATAAGCACATGCACATAACAGGTTACCATATCAACCAATCAAATAATAGTATAATCATAGTATGACCAAGTAATTCGGTAATTATGTTTAATGAGAGCATAGCAAGTAAGCACGTAGTATTATAATTATAGCACACACACATAGATCAATGACGTGCTTAGAGAAGACCTATCGACTGAGCTTTCATTGGTTATTGGCCACAAAGTGTTGTCGCATGTTTAAAGATGATTGGGCTTTCATTATCCTTCGGCCACAATCACTGTGTCTAACAAAATGTATCACATCGAAAGGGACACTGGGTCACCCTACCCTTGTCCAATAAGTATATTAGTGCATCAAAATTTCATAATCAGAAGTGGTCCTCAATAGTCTCCGCAATCCCGGCTTATCATTAGTGTCTTTACCCAAGTGTAATGCAATCCACATAATCCAGAAACCAACTATACTGGTGACTGAGGAGGAGGAGGAGGAGGAAAGAAAAGTAAACTGTTAACATGTGTGAGTCCCTCCTCGAGCTTGTATATACATTGAAGTAATTATCTGCTTTGCCGCTCGATAGAAAAGAAATAAGTATCAGAATCCTGGGAACGGTGTAATAGCAACGGTCGAGAGCGCAAAAGGAACCTTGATGTATGTGACGAATCAAAGTATGCTGGCAATAGACAGGGTGGAGGACGTGGTGTCTTACATAAACTTTTCTGACAAAATGCTGTCTTGTGATGTAGACACTTAAATCATGTTTTCGGTTAGGTAATGTTTTGCATCTGAAGTTGCCAATTGTGGTGTCAGCTCAAGCTCCAACATTCTGCGACTCATATCCTCAAACTATAGTTGGTGTTACAGGAGCAACTCATCTCATATGTGGCCTCCACTATGTGAGGGATGGTAAGGGTCTAAAATCTGCATAGTGTATTATAGGATCCATCAAATCGGCTCGTACAGCGATGTAGAGGTGAAAGGTGTAAACGGTGCGGCCTGTAAGGCCATAGAAAATGCTGCTGTAGCATAAGGATCGTTACGAGGGTACTGACCTGGAGTACCTTTCCGGGGCGTAGGTATGTCTTGAAAGAAAGCGATAGGCGCGTTGGCACAATGGACGTCGGTCTTCATAGGGGAAAGGAGCAACATCAGCGGTTATGGATGCAAACACAAACGTTTCAACCAATAAGGAGATTGTTAGGTGCTGGTACTGGGTTAGATAGTAGGGGTGCAATGTCTAGTAAACCAAAAGTATCAGGGTCACAATCAAGCAAGGGTGTAGGACCAGCAGTTGCAACATCAGGCTGACTCAAAAGGTGCAGAAGCTAGCTCAGCAGCAGGCCCTGGGTCGTGTAACGGTGTGGTGCCTCGAGCAGGTGATAGTGCAGCAGCCATGTCGTCGTCGTCTTGTGTCAGTAGTAGAATGCTGTACTCCAGCTGTTTGTAAGGTTGCAGGTATCACAGACTCAAAGGAGTCTGAATGCATGCTAGAATCAGAGGATGGCTTGTTAACAGGGGTCTTAAGAAGTGAAGTTAGTAACAGTGTCCTCATCTAATTTTCTATCGTCATGGGCGTCGGCAGGAGGGCCATTGATAAGCATGCCAACGTAGTCATATATTGTTTGTCGAGTAGCCAACCTTCAGTAGAGATGTCCGTAGGAGGCGCATCATCGAGGATTGGAGCCATGGTGTGTCCATCATTGGGATGACCAGTGATAGAGTGGTCATGGATTGAAACAAGAGTAACAGAAAGATTCTTGTCAGAGAAACCATCAGCAAAGATGAAGTATCACCAAAATCTGGTAGCACGGACTGTTAGAAGTCGTCCTCGCCCTTAGTCAGCATATCAGGATCACTCCCAGTATCTGACGTAATTGTCTCTGGCGCAGATGTAGTCTCATTATCTGTGGCGGTGGTCGTAGGGTTATCAATGTCTGATAACTCGTTCTCTAATTAAAGTGACATGTGTGCCGGTGCGTAACATGTATATCCATAGTAGTTACTAACAATTAGTGTATGCGAATAACTACCACATATGCACGTACATCAACATTAAATCAAATAAGCATGTAAGACTCAATTAATGTAAGCAAGTAATCATCCTAGTCTTCCCCAGACTATCCTCCCAGTTTCTCAAACTGAACTCCCTAGTCTCTTAGACTAAAATCTCCCCGTCTCTCAGACTAATCTCCTGGTCTCCCCGACCTAACTCCTGGTCTCCCCGACCTAATTTTTCCTGGTCTCCCCGACCTAATTTTTCCAGGTCTCCCTGACCTAATTTTTCCTGGTCTCCCCGACCTAATTTTTTTTCCTGGTCTCCCCGACCTAATTTTTTTTCCTGGTCTCCCCGACCTAATTTTTCCCGGTCTCCCCGACCTAATTTTTTTTCCCAGTCTCCCCGACTGGACTCCCTCAGTTTCCCCGACTGAGCTATAAATTTAAATTTGGAAATGTGTATTTGTGCCTTTTGTTTGTAAAAAGGTTTGTTTCCTGGATCTGGACGTATAGTGTATGCAATGTAAAAATGTTTGAAAACGTTTTCGTGAGAGCCCTGATGATCATAGTCTAGACTCGAGAAAGAATCCTAGTTCTCTATGATCGAGGCTCTGATACCAAGCTGACACACCCTGGCTTTGCGAAAGCGTGGGTTTATTTGGTGTGACTTCTTAATACCATAGCAACAATCATAACAATGCTATATGATAAAAACATGAGATATTCATCCATTAATAAAGTTTAGAAAAATCCCATTTTCAACAATCACAAATAAGTTACAAACATTAACTTGATTTAATTGAGTTCATAAAGACTTAGCAAAAGGCTTTAAACAATACTAGGTTTAGGAATATGTAACCCGTCCAGGAAGGGGTTACACCTTCTAAACCCTGGATGACTTCTTTATTCAAACGCAGCTTGAAAATATGTGCATACCGTGCCAGATCCGTTAGTTTCCTGAAATACATGTAGTTTGAAAAGTCAACATAAATTTGAGCGAGTTCATGTGTAGGTGAGTTTGTATAAACCCTTGTAAAAATGTCAGTATGTATGAAAATCCCTGGTATGTAGCAAATAAGGAAAAAGAGATCACCATTGGGTTGCAAAGCCAATGATATGTGTGAAGTGCAGTAGGAAGACTCAAACCTAGCAGATTTTTGCGTCGGGCTCAAAGTCACCCCGAGGTCCGTTCTGTTGGGCCTGGAGTTGGGCTCGCTACACCCAGATAGATCTACCGCTAATGACCCTCGGTCCTACAATGAGGATTAATGGCCTCCAGTTCCCGCCTACTCACTCACATGATCTAAGTAGTAACCCTCCTTACGCTAACCATACCATGTAAAAGTATTCGTAATCATAGTAACATGTATTTCACCCCCGAAGTATAAAAACTGAAAACAGTTAAGAGAAAAGGGGGACATGAACTCACTGTATTGCGTCTTCAGTATGTGTAACCCAAATCTCCGCGGCAAACACGACTACCTACAATGGTCTAACGTCTATTAGACGAACGGGTAGTGCCTTGTCTTAGTATGTATGTTTTTGAGTTACAATTCTGGTATTATTCCAAGTTATAATAATTTTATTTAGTTCTGGAATAATTGTTTATGCGGTGATTCTGTATTAATACTTCTCAAGTATTCGTATTCGTATTTCCTTCCCTATGATGGGGATTTTAATACGTGTATGCTTTATACTTCCGAAAGTACATTTTAAGTCCCACTTAGAAAATATACTTAATTCATTTGTCCAAAATAACTTATTTCCAAAATATATGTATTTTTCCCAAAAATAATATATTTTTACTTCCTTGATTTCCAAAATAATACTTTATCAAACTATACATTTAAGAGTATTTTCCGAAAATACGCAAGTTACATTTTAGAGTTCGTGTTGCATAAACAATACCGATGTAACTTAAATATTTTTTTGTGAGGGCATTGATATTATTTTGGAGTCGTATTTTCATGATATTTCCAAGTAATATTATTTTTACCCAAAAATAATATATCTCTAGTTCACAAAATAATCACGTAAGCACACAAGCGTTTTATTATGAAACATATATTCTCAATATATATTTAACAAGTTTTCATTTACGAAAATCCACCTCCGACACTTGGTTTTTATGTAATAAAAATCATGGCGAAATTTATATTTTGAAAACAAGTTAAAAATATATTTATAAATTCTTGTCACCAAAAATATTTCTAAGTGTCATATTTCTAGAAAAATTTCGCCAGAGTTTCCTCTTTAACTGGAGGTGTCCACGCTTACAAGCGTATCATTTTCTTTAACATATATCACGTTAGATCGCTTTCAAATAACCAACCCGACATTTAGGCATGCAAAATACTACTTATATCGATTCAGTTTTAATACACAAAACTGGGCTGTTTTCGAGTATTTTATTAAAATAGTTATCTTATTCCAAAAATTCCCAAATTTTTACAGAATGTCTGCTATGACCCAAATATTATTGTGTAAAAATATCGTGGTCCAAATCATCACCAATATTTTGTTGAAATCCATTTTCCAGACTGCATTCAGATTTACCTTTTTCTGACTGCAGTTCACGGAATATTTTATTTAAAATTCATCGAGAGTCCGATTTACGAAATTCCAGTTGGAGGATTACGGCGACAACAGTGACCATCTACAGCATAAATTTTATGATCTAACTCTACCCCGAATTTAAGTTATGACTGAAAATATGACTCTCATTTACTGATGTAAAAATGCAGCTTTAGCTGCTGTTACAAATCGATGCTTTAAAAATAGTAAACGAAGTCCAAAAATTATGATTCTGGTGCCATTAGAACCGTATTTCATGGTACATAAACCTAGACTTCAGAAAATACATTTTTCGTTAAGTTATGACCTGTTTACAGCCTGTTAAAGTCGGCTGGAAATGCAATTCAACAAGCTGTTTATAGTATAAGTGCCATTAAAAGTACACATACGGTTACCATTCATTCTAATACGATTAACATCAGACCCTAAGTCATTTACAGCAGATTTTTGTTCATTTAATCCAGATTTATCATGTATTATCACCTCTCATTTCATGATCTTCATGTCTAAACTTTTATGTTTATGTTTTTAGTATTCTTGTATTTCATATGATCCCATCATAAATAATCTTTCAACTACTCAAAATAGACATGAACAAGAGTAAACCGAAACTTACTACTAGCACAAGGCTAGGGGAGAAATCTCTAGTGAAGATGATGAAGGAATGATGACGAAAAATGCAAGAAACAAGGCTCCTTTGAAGCTCCACAAGTTCAAGCACCTTTAATTCACCTTCAACCCTTGAATGAAGCTTGTAAAATGGAAGAGATGGTGGTTTAAGGGTGGTGATGGTGGCGGTTTGGGTGAACCGAGAGAGGAGGGAGAGAGATGTGAGGGATGGGGTGTAATCTTATGAAAGATATGAGAGGATATTTGTCATACTTATAATGATATTCACTATATTTTGTTCAAGATAACAAGAAACAAATCAAATAAAATATAAAGAACAAATCTAGGAAGATATGTTGGTGGATATTTGTGGATCCTTGGGACCGATTTTTGGTTATGAAGGGGGGGGGGCTAATTGTAAATATTTGCAACTAATAAGTAAGTACTAGTTAAATCTCAAATACATAATTCCATATGCTAGTATGTTGATATTTAGGGGGTGTTATGGTATACGGGGATCAAGACTAGCCAAAAATAATAAAACTATGTAATTGACAAAAATTTGGTGTCCCGGGTAATGTCCGGTTGTCCGGTTATACACCGTTCCGTTAAAGTGTTTAACTAGTCCGAAAAATGTCTTTTATATATATTTTTGTAACACAAATTATTCCCTGCACTTAGGAAAGTATACAGGACCATTCTGCCATCTTTTTGTACTCTACTAACATAATACAATGCTGGATTTTAATAATAAATGCAGAATTCTGCATTTGTAGTGTGTTTTAGGCACTTCCCGGCACTATAACTATCACCTAGTGACGCAGTTTTATGGTCCTTACTTCCCTACACTCTATACTAGTGTAGTACTCTGTCCCTGGCTCATACAGGCCATAATATCATTGTTTGTCTATGTGCTGGCATTGTCAGCATGTTTTTGAATTAACCGCTCAGTGTGCTAATTGTGATGGGTGCATCAAGTATGTCACTAATGTTTGCGTATAATAAATGGAGTGACTGTATGAAATATGATGCACACGTATGTATGATACAAAAATCATAAAGCAGTTTAAATTGTCAGTAGTAATCAAGCACAGTCATTAAGCACATAATTAAAATTAATTAATTATACTGTACCTGAAATTGTGAGGGTTGTCACAAGCTCCTTCAAAGGAACTATGAGGGTCTCATCTGACAGACACTTCTTCAGATTCGACACGTGGAAAACGTTGTGAACTCCACTGAGTTCTGCTGGTAGGTTCAGTTTGTAGGCCACCTTGCCTATTTTCTCTATGATGTCGAATGGTCCAACGTATCGTGGGTTAAGTTTGCCTCGTTTTCCAAAACGAACCACACCCTTCTAGGGTGAAACTTTGAGTAGCACTCGATCCCCAACTTGGAACTCGAGTGGTTTCCTGTGCTTATTAGCGTATGCTTTCTGACGGTCGCGAGCTGCCGCCATGCGTTGTCATATCTGAGCAATCCTTTCTGTAGTATCAACTACGAGTTCTGGGCCAGTGATTTGGCTATCACCCACCTCTGCCCAACAAAGAGGTGATCGGCATTTACGTCCATACAATGCCTCAAATGGAGCGGCTTGAATACTGGTGTGATAACTGTTATTGTACGAAAATTCCACTAGTGGCAGATGCTTTTCCCAGCCGTTGCCAAAGTCAATCACACATGCCCTAAGCATGTCTTCTAAAGTTTGAATAGTACGCTCAGACTGCCCATCCGTCTGAGGGTGATAAGTTGTGCTCATGTCTAATCGTGAGCCAAAGGATTTGTGCATCGCTTGCCAAAGTTCTGAAGTGAAACGTGCATCACGATCGGAAATAATAGAGGTTGGCACCCCGTGCCTTGAGACAACTTCCTTAAGGTAAACGTCTGCTAAAGTAGAGAACTTGTCTGTTTCTTTTATAGCCAAGAAGTGTGCAGACTTTGTGAGTCGATCCACGATCACCCAAATAGTATCATTTCCACATTGAGATCTAGGCAGGCCAGTAACGTAATCCATGGAAATTTGCTCCCATTTCCATTGTGGTATCTCTGGTTGTTGGAGTAGGCCTGATGGTTTCTGATATTCAGTCTTGACTCTCGCACAAGTCAAGCACTTGCTAACGTAAGTTGCTATGTGAGCTTTCATGCTAGGCCACCAATACGTAGTTTTCAAGTCGTGGTACATCTTATCCAAACCAGGATGTACTGAGTAATGAGACTTATGTGCTTCATCCATTACAAGTTCTCGTAGATTGCCATAGAGTGGGACCCAAATGCGTCCTGTTACGTAGTAGGCGACGTCTGCCTTTTGTTCTAGCCGCTGCCTTGAGCCGCGTAGGGCTTCAGCCCTGACGTTTTCTGGTTTCAAAGCTTCTACCTGAGCTTCTCGTATCTGTGCAGGAAGACTAGATTGGATAGTGAGTTGTAATGCTCGTACGCATTTAGGTATAGTATCCTTTCGGCTGAGGGCATCAGCCACAACATTGGCTTTGCCCGGATGGTACCTGATCGAGCATTCGTAATCATTCAGTAGCTCGACCCATCGACGTTGATGCATGTTCAACTCCTTCTGTTTGAAGATATGCTCGAGACTCCTGTGATCGGTGTAAATGGCGCACTTGGTACCGTACAGGTAATGTCTCCATATCTTAAGTGCAAAAACAACAGCTCCCAGCTCTAAATCGTGTGTAGTGTAGTTCCTTTCATGAACTTTAAGTTGGCGTCAGGCGTACGCAATAACTTTATCCCATTGCATCAATACACAACCAAGACCCTGAATTGATGCATCGCAGTAAACCACAAAGTCGTCTGTGCCCTCTGGCAATGAAAGAATAGGTGCGCTACAAAGTCTATCCTTTAAGTGCTGAAATGCTGATTCCTGTGCATTTCCCCATCGATAAACAACACCTTACTGAGTTAGTGAGGTGAGAGGTTGCGCAATCTTGGAAAAATCCTTAATGAACCTCCTGTAGTAACCTGCCAAACCCAAGAATTGACGAATTTCCGTTGGTGTGCGAGGTGCAGGCCAGTTCTTAATCGAGTCTACCTTAGATGGATCAACATGAATCCCATCCTTATTCACTACGTGGCCTAGGAAATGGACTTCGCGAAGCCAGAAGTCGCATTTAACTTGGCGTACAGCTGTTCTGTTCGAAGGAGTTCCAAAATGAGTCATAGATGCTGCTCGTGTTCCTCCTGACTCTTAGAATAGATCAGGACGTCGTCAATGAAGAGAATAACAAACTTGTCCAGGTAAGGCTTGCACACTCTATTCATAAGGTCCATGAAGACCACAGGTGCGTTTGTCAGCCCAAAAGGCATGACCAAAAACTCGTAGTGTCCATATCGAGTTCTAAAGGCTGTTTTGGAGACGTCCTCTTCTCGGACTCTCAACTGGTGATATCCCGATCTCAAATCAATATTTGAATAGAAGCTCGACCCTTGCAACTGGTCGAATAGGTCATCAATGCATGGAAGAGGATAGCGATTCTTCACCGTCACTTTGTTGAGTTCGCGATAGTCGATACACATACGGAAGGTACCGTCCTTCTTCTTCACAAACAAGACTAGAGCTCCCCAGGGTGAAGAGCTAGGGTGAATAAAACCCTTGTCCAAGAGTTCTTGTAGTTGCGTAGACAGCTCTTCTAGTTCTGATGGGGCTAAACGATAAGGTGCTCGAGCTATAGGCGCTGCTCCAGGAGCTAGCTCGATTTGAAATTCGACCTGGCGATGAGGCGGAAGACCAGGTAGTTCCTCAGGAAATACCTCAGGATAGTCGCGTACAATCGGAAAATCTTCTATCTTCTTCTCTTTCTTCAAGGTGTCAGTAACAAGTGCCAAAATAGCAGTGTGGCCCTTACGCAAACACTTCTGGGCCTTAAGGAAAGAGATGATGCTCTCAACAGCACCCATCTTGTCGCCACGAATCATGAGAGGTTCATCGCCTGGACGAGGAATACAGAAAATCTTCTCATTGCAAAGAATCTCTGCTCGGTGTTGGGATAACCAATCCACCCCAATGACAACATCGAAACTACCCAGAATGATAGGAATGAGGTCGATAGAGAAGGTGTGACCAGCAAGAACAAGATTACAACCCTTGACTACGTGTGTGGCCTCTAAACTCTTACCATTAGCTAGCTCTATAGCGTGCTTGGTATTCAAAAGTGTTGGGGTACGCTTAAGCATTTGACTAACTTTTAAGGACATGTAGCTAGTATCGGCACCCGAATCAAATAAAACTGTAACATAAAAGTCATCGAGAAGGAACTTACCCGTCACCACATTGGGATCATTTCTCCCTTCACCCTGGCCAATAACGAATACACGACCCCTTGCCCTATTGTCGTTGTTACCCCCGTTGTTTCCATTCCCCTGGTTGTTATTATTGTTGTTGTTGTTATGGTTCTGATTCAGTTGGGGACAATCTCTCTTGAAGTGGCCTTCAGCTCCACAGTAATAGCACCCTCTGTTGATACCTTGCTGCTGCTGGCGTTGATTCTGTGGGGCTTGTTGTTGCTGACGATTCTGATTCGCGGGGCGTAAACTCCTGCAATCTTTTGCTGCGTGGCCTGGCTTGTTGCACCGATGACAGTTACTCCTGGTGCATGGCCCGCTGTGGTGAACTCCCCTGTACCCTCCTTGACTTTGACTACCAGATGATTGCTAACTAGGGCTCTTGTAGTCGTCAGTCCTTCTCTGCTGAGACTGAGATTGAACAGAAGTTGAACCTTTGCTTGAAGTTCCATCCCATTTACGCTTGTTGTCGCCAGGAGTATCAGAAGTAGTAGCACTAATGCGCTTTGGTAACCTATTCTGCTCCACTGCCTGATCAGTGAGACGATGAGCCAATTGAACAACTTGCTGGATGGTGGCGAGGTTAGCTGAAGTCACATGACTTTGAATCTCTAGCACTAAACCCTTAAGGTATAGTTCGATACGTTTGATGGGAGGGTCCACCATAGTAGGACACAAGATAGCCAACTCGTTCGATCTTTTTGTGTACTCTTCGATCTCAGACCCCGTCATTTTGAGGTTGAAGAACTCTACCTCTAGCTTGTGAATATCATCACGATTGCAGTATTCTTCCTTAATCATTTCCTTAAAATTGTTCCATGGGGTGGCATTAGCAGCAACCAACCCCAGCATTTGGACCTGAGAGTTCCACCACGTGAGCGCTATACCTTCTAGAGTACCAGTAGCATACTTCACCCTGCGAGCCTCAGGGAATTCACACATCTCGAAGACAGATTCGAGTTTCTCGAACCAATGGAGGAGACCTACAGCTCCTTCGGTACCACAGAAGGTACTAGGTCGACAGTCCATAAAGGTTTTGAATGTGCACACAGGAGGTTGTGCAGGTTGACCTGTCGTGAGAGTAAGAAAGGACAAAGTTTAACACAAAGGTTGGTTCACGAGAGTAGGATCCAGGGATCATAGAGTGAGTTGAGATGGCAGGGTATACCTCCTGCCTGAGCGGCTGCAAGTGCCACAGCAACTTGTTGGTTAATCAGTGCCGTCAACTGGGCTTGAGTCATGTTAATGCGTCCAGCCATGATCTTCATATCAAGGGAAACATGAGTGAGAGGGGTCCGCGAAAGTGCAATGACAGAAGAGAGTAAGCACGCACGTGTTTCCAAACAATAGTGGTTACGGTTATCTAAACATACCATAAGCAAAGTTCTATGTATTCTAGCAAGTAGGCAATGTAAACATAAATCATATCACCTAGAATGTCGAGCCTTGCAAGTAGAGTGAAGCGTCGTTGTGGATCGTTGAGCACTGTACAGGTTATAGTCTGGTTTAACAAAAACTTTTTCCCCTTATTAAAACCAAGTTCACTATAACCAATGGCTCTGATACCAATCTGTCACACCCCCAAAAATCCACATGCGGAGTATCACCACTTGGAGGCGTGACTGACCAGGATCAAGCCACCAATCATATTGAACAAGCATGTAAGTAAACATAAAACCCAACACAATATAATTGGTGTCCAAATCAAAACATAGTTTAAGTTGCAAGCGGAAGCATAACGATTAAAACCAAAACAAGATATAAGTTCAAATGTTTCAATGTTTAACATGGCACACAATTATCCATGTCCCACAATGACTCTTCCCCATGCAAGCTCCAGCTAAGAACCTATTGACCTGCAAAGCATGTAGTAACGAGTCAACAACTAAGTTGAGCGAGTTCACAGTTGGGTGTTGGTTTAAGTTATTCCAAAAACATAGTTTCCTTTAACTGGCAGCATGGCCGTGGGGGTTACCCCATAGTTGAAAACGTGTTTTGTTTAATCCCGTTTACTTTGGCAATCCAGCCGTGGGGGCTACCCCATGTTTAACTATCTGGCTCTCTGGCCGTGGGGGCTACCCCATGTGTATACTACTAGACTCGTTACCATATTGACCACTGACTTTAGTCATGTTTATGTGCCCTTAGCGTCAATGTCTATCATCATTGACGTGCCCAGATCCATTAGTTCACGCCCGTCCTCTGCGGCACGGTGTGAGGCTTGTCAGACCTAAATAGCACTATCTAACTAATGACCCGCTCGCCATTGGCCCGGCGATTAAGTCGATATAAAAAGGAGGGACTTCGTGATAGAGTTTTGGTCTAGTGAAATTTAAACTGTCCAAGAGGATGAGGAATCACCTTCCTTAACCCGTACTGTCCTACCCAAGAAGGACGAGGAATCCATATTCCTTAACCCATTCCCAACCCCTGGGAATCCCATGCTTTGTAGAAAGTGTGAACTCACCTTAGGTTAGCTCGGCAGATAAGTAAAGGTCGATTGAGCTCCTAGTGGTCAACCACATCCTAACATGGTTACCGTACAAGTCAGGTCTAAGTTCAAATAGTGCATGTATGTTTACACAGAGATAGCAAGTTACGAACACTTACTGATCATGGCAACACATTAACAGTCAAGTACATAACATATTCAAGCTTGTGCGGTTCAATAGTTTGGGCCGAACCATTTGTGCGGTTTACTAACATAACCCAATTAAACACCCCGGCCCAACATGTTGTGCGGTCAGCACAGCCTTGTGTGACCCACATCATGTTGTGCGATCCATTACTCACCCGGCCCAGTCTATTAATAAGCCCAATAGTACCCGGCCCGATAACTAGAAACCCAAACAAAACCATAAGCATATACACGGCCCAATTAAATAAACAGATAACATATCTTTTGCGATCCGTTTGATCTTGTGCGACTCGGGACATCATGTGCGACTGGACTTGGGCTTTGAGGCCCAACAGCCTATGTGTTCGTGTGTGTATCCCAAGGCCTTGTGCGATCATGCAATATGGTGCTGTACACTGTGTTCTAACTAGTTGTACATCAGTCTATCTTGTGCGACTGCCTTGTGCGATCAGATCAGATCTTGTACGATCTGATCTTGTGCGACCAAGGAGTCTTGTGCGATTAGTTATTTAAGATCCGAAATCATGGCAAATCAGTTACATGGTTTCCATTTATGAACTTTATCAATTAACAATACTAATAGTTTCCAAACCAAACAATAATCGATCAAACAAGGGTTTTAACATCAATTCTTATGAACCCTAAACATAATCAAAACATGAACAATAATCATAACACTTAAACATATTGACATGATTCATATTCTTGATTACTAGCATACATCCTATTATGACAACACAATAAATCATCCTAAAGTAAATATATCACAGCCGGTTATCAAGCATTCGGTTTTCATTCAACATCAACAAATCCAATTCATACTAACACAACCAAACCATTCGGATCCAAACACACATATGACTGATTTCATTCACCCATGATCAGTCACATATCATTCATATCAACATAACAATACATCATCAGCCGAATAAAAACACATGTTATGAAACACTAACCGATTAGAGATGGATGAGGGTGATCCGAATCAAAAGCTTCGATGGGGATGGGATGTTGTTTGGCGTCGGCTTCGAGAGGAGAGAAAGAGAGTAGGGTTTTGTAAACTTTGTGTGATTAGGTAAAGTGTGGGATATATACAAACACCCTATATGATATTCGAACTAATGGGAGTGGACCGAACCCTTCATGGGCTGCCCTTAAGGTTCGAGTACAAGAATGTGGCCCGAACGGGCTTGTGCGATCGGGTTGTGTTGTGCAATCGGTTCATTCATATACATACATACTTTACACATAACACATATCAAACATAACATTTCATTAATTAACAAGGTTCACATAATCACATAGGATCCACATACGTTACACTAACACAAGGATAAGTTCTGAAATACGAGTTGTCACATTATCCCCAAGTTGAAAGAAAATTCGTCCCGAAATTTGGTACGTACTCACTAAGGAAATTTGGTACGTACTCACTAAGGAAGCTAGTTAAGCCGAACGGATCAGATCAGGAAGATTTGAGTGAATAGTGAGCTGCAAGGCTTGCACACGCTTCGGTTTCAATTCCTTTCGGCTAAGGGCATCAGCTACAACGTTAGCTTTACAGGGGTGATACTTGATGGCGCAATCGTACTCGTTCAGTAGTTCTACCCAGCGACGTTGTCGCATATTCAATTCCTTCTAGTCAAAAATATGCTGAAGGCTCCTGTGATCGGTGTAGATAGTGCATTTGGTACCGTACAGATAGTGCCTCCAGATTTTTAACGCGAAAACCACAGCTCCTAGCTCCAAGTTGTGAGTTGTGTAATTCCTCTCGTGAACCTTCAATTGTCGAGAGGCATAGGCTATCACTTTCTCGCGTTGCATCAACACGTAACCGAGATCCTGAATAGACGCATCACAATATACCACGAAATCCTTGGTACCTTCAGGTAGAGACAAGATCGGTGCACTGCAGAGTTTCTGTTTCAAAATTTGGAAAGCATCCTCCTGCTTGCTTCCCCAAGAATACATAATGCCTTTCTGTGTCAACGAGGTAAGAGGTTGAGCGATCTTCAAGAAATCCTTGATAAATCTTCGATAATACCCAGCGAGACCAAGAAATTGCCGCACCTCTGAAGGATTCTTTGGTGCCGCCCAATTTCTGATAGCATCAATCTTAGCAGGATCCACGTGGATCTCCGATTCATTCACAATGTGGCCAAGGAAGTGTACCTCTCGAATCCAGAAGTCACATTTGGAAAACTTCGCGTAGAGTTGCTCCTTCCTCAGGAGCTCCAAGATAAGATGTAAGTGTCGCTCGTGGTCCTCCTTGCTCTTGGAGTAGATCAAGATTTCATCAATAAACACGATAACGAAGTCGTCAAGATATGGCTTGCACACACGGTTCATAAGGTCCAAGAAGACTGCTGGTGCGTTTGTCAATCCGAACGGCATAACCAAAAACTCAAAATGTCCATATCGCGTTCGAAAAGCCTTTTTAAGAACATCCTCCTCTCGGACTCTCATCTGATGGTAGCCCGACCTTAAGTCGATTTTTGAGTAAAAACTTGACCCTTGCAACTGGTCAAACAAGTCGTCAATGCGTGGCAAAGGGTAGCGGTTCTTAACTGTCACTTTGTTGAGTTCTCTATAATCAATACACATACAGAAAGATCCGTCCTTCTTCTTTACAAACAAAACTAGGGCTCCCCAAGGCGAAGAACTATGTCGGATAAAACCTCTATCCAACAGTTCTTGAAGTTGATTCGACAGCTCTTGCAACTCTCCTGGTGCAAGACGATAAGGAGCACGGGCAATCGGAGCTGCTCCTGGCATAAGGTCAATCTGAAATTCCACCTGGCGATGTGGAGGTAAACCGGGTAACTCTTCAGGAAACACGTCAGAAAACTCACATACAACTGGAAGGTCCTCGATCTTCCTTTCTTCAGGTTGTGAATCGGTAACAAGAGCTAGGATAGCAGGGTAGCCCTTTCGTAGACACTTCTGGGCTTTCATGGCTGAGATGATGCCGACCATGGCACCACTACGATGACCTTGAACCGATAAAGATTCCCCACTGGGGAGAGGGATACGCACGATTTTCTCTTTACAGAGAATTTCCGCTTGATACTTAGACAACCAATCCATGCCAACGACCACATCAAAACTTCCAAGAGTAATGGGGAGAAGGTCAATGTCGAACACTTGACCCATGAGATCAAGTTTACAACCAAAAAGGACATGAAAAGCTTCAATCGATTTACCATTAGCTAATTCTACTACATGCTTATTTAAAAGAGGTGTGGGAGTCAACCCTAACTGACGGCTGAACTCCAAAGACACATAACTCCAATCGGCACCAGAGTCGAATAAAACAGAAGCAAATATGTTGTTTATGGAGAACGTACAACTCACCACGTTGCCATCATTTATGGCTTCCCCAGCTCCAATAGTGAACACCCTCCCGTGCGCACCATTTCCACCATTGCTCCCATTGTTGTTACCAGCAGCATTCTGATTTAGTTGAGGGCAGTCTCGCCTGATGTGACCCTCGGCTCCACATTGAAAGCATCCCTTATGATTTCCATGGTTTTGCTAGGGTTGTTGCCTTTCCTGCTGCTGTGGCTGTTGCTGTTGCAGGGTGTGCTGCTGCTGGTTCAGAAGTGAAACCCTACAATCCCTGGCCATATGCCCCACTTTGTTGCACATGTGACATACTCGGGTACACGGCCCCCGATGGTGATAGTTGCACTTATTGCACTTTGGTTGTTTCCCCGCATAAGAACCCTGACCCAAATTGTTTCCCTGGCTTTGATTAACGGAGGACGACTGACTGAAACTGCAATTGCTGCTATTGTCTGGCCGCTTCTGTGACTGATTCGAGTTCGTCACCTTATCTACATCATTCCATTTGCGCTTACTATCAGTGGTAGGAGTAGTAGCTGTAGCAGTAGTAGCAGTGGTAGAAACACGCGGAGGTAGCGAGCCATGCTCCACCTCCGGATCTGTGATCTTGGGAGCCAAGCGGATAATCTGAGCTAAGTTGTTGAGGTTTGCTGCAGTAACCAAGCCCTTCGGTGGGGCTAATCCCTTGATGTACAGCTCGATTCTTCGGTGTGGAGGTCGTGACAAGTTAGGGCACAAATTTGCTAGCTCATGAGACCTCTTCGTGAATGCTTCAATCTCCGACCCCACCATCTTCAGATCATAATACTCATTCTCCATTTTCTGAATTTCATCACGAGGATAGTATTCTTCATGCATCAGCTCCTTAAAATCGTCCCAAGTAGTGGCATTCGCCATCTCAATGCCCAGCATCTGGACTTGGGCATTCCACCAGGTCAAGGCACCATCCTCGAGTGTGCCTGTAGCATACTTCACTCTGTCCCCAGCAGGACAGTTACACATCGCAAACACTGACTCCGCCTTCTCAAACCAATGCAGTAGCCCCACAGCCCCTTCAGTCCCACTGAACGTCTGTGGCCTATAATCCATGAACGTCTTAAACGTATACGCAGGCGGGTTGTTTTGATTTGGATTAGCTTGCTGACCTAAAGGCGAAAATAAACATAGCACATAGGTAAGAGTTGTGTACGCGACACAAGAATAAAGGGTAATTGGCACATATCGTACCAGCTTGGTAGGCTGCCAAAGCCTCAGCCACACGTGTGTTAATCAAATTTGTCAGCTCAACCTGGGTCATCGCAATGTGACCGCGTCCATGACCTCGTCCAGTCATGATTCTATATAAGAGAAGGGGAAAAGGTCAAGAGTCGAGATAAGGTAGGAATCAAACTCACTACGACTTCTACAGATTACAAAGTACATCAGACAACAAAGCAGAACCCCTTTCACACTTGTTAGATCTCGCTGGGACTCGCATGCACCCCATATTATTATTATGTGTGCACCCATAATAATAATGCGATTTGTATGTTTATCTCAGCTCCTCCCAACACATGCTAAAAGGTTCCTCAAGTTCTCACCACAAGACAAAACACCACAAACATAACCCACGAAAGTCTAACGGAATATCGCACTGTGATTCTAAAAATCACATAACTCAGGTAAATACACATGAATTCAGTCTGAAATGGTAAGTGTGTGCAATCACATGCAACATTGTTCATAAGTGTATACTAGATATACTATACAATAAGTAAACGAGAGACGAACCTTGCAATCTGGAGCTGAGTGTCATGGTCGATTTAGAAGCTGTTCGGATATAGTCTGGTTTTATAAAAACGTTTTAAAACCTAGTTCACTATAACCAGTGGCTCTGATACCAAACTGTCACACCCCCAAAATACCAAATGCGGAAACCCCGCTAGGCGTGTGACGTACCAGGATCTAGCCACCAATCACATTGAACTAAGATCAAATTATAAAACAAAGTTTCCATTCAATAAGATAAAACATTCAAAACATATCCAAGTTTAACATGTTCAGTGGAAGTAAAAGGTTAAACACTGTTCAGTCGTTTCAAAAACCAATGTACGTGGAATTATTAAATAAGTCTTGCAAATCCAAGCAGTGCGACCCATGACCACTCCAGCCATCCAGATAGCAAGTTCCCATCCAAAGTACCTAACGACCTGCGAGCATGCAACAAGTGTGTCAGACAATGCAGGTGAGTTCACAGCTTTACGAAAACGTTAATTACCAAGTGTTTAATCCAGTTTGTTAACAAATCCAAAAGTAATGTTGATAATATCTCGTTACTGAACAAGACGGCTCCTGATGTTTGTTTTGCCCGTTCCCCAATGCTCCTATCAAAGCACTGGGCATGACTGGGTCATTAGTTCACACCCGTCATCTTCGGTACGGGGTGAGGGTGCCAAACCTAAGTAGCGCTACCAACTAATACCCCGTTACCTCTCCGGTAACAAAAAGATGGGACTTAAGAGTGATAGGGTGAGAGTATTATCCAACATTCCAGTTTTACCCAAAAGACTTATCCCTCCCCGGGATACCCACTGACTGTCCCAACCACCGGGACGCATGCTCAAGAGTAGTGAACTCACCTTGATTTGCTCGGTATGTTTTAATTACCCATCCAGTTGGTCAACCCAAACCCTAACGTGGTTACCAATCATCATTAGTCACATAATCAAGTGAGTCACATGTTTGTACACAAATAGTCACGTAGTAAGTCACGAAATTAATACAGTTTGTATTCATTAAAAAGATCACTGTATGACATATATCAACTACTCAACTCACACACGAGTACACATCCCATGTGACCACATAACACTTAACAGAGAGTTATTATTATGCATTAGCTAATAACCACAAGTATTCAACAACCCATGCAACACAATGAACACTGTTACACTTAGTGCTCCCTCTGCGAAATACCCCGACGACGAAAGACCAATCTTTCGTCAAAGATGGGCACGGTGAAACACCCAAGAGATTCGTCATGAGCCAGTCGACGAAAGATCCGTCTTTCGTCGAATCATGCCTTTCGTCGCATCACATCTTTCGTCCACTCAACATAAGCAGTTACAATTTACCAAACACACATACAGTTATCATACTTTCGACATGAATAGCGGATCAACAACAACAACAACAACATGATCAACAACCTGTACAGTGAACGTGACTGAATACAAGACATCTGATTCTTATTGTGCGGGTTCTAATCTATCGGATTAGGCAGTAACTTACCATAACCCTAATTACGACCAATTCTTGTTACCATTCAATGTTTTTAATCACCCAAACAGATTTATAAGGATCTTTATCATACCAATACTAACTTGTCGGTTACGGTTTTCACGCATTAGTTTCCTATGATGTGTCTCTACAACCATAACTCATGGATTTCAATTCAAACATCAGTCATAACCAAATTATTCAACAAATGAACTCAATTATGATAACGGGTATCTACACAAACAGCATAACAAATAGATCGAGTTGGGTTATCGTGACTAACCGGTTGTGAGATGGAACAAACAAGGACTTCGAAAGAATGGTGATTGCCGTCGGATACAAGGGAGAGGAGAAAGTGTCTAGGGTTTCATGGATTGTGACTTTACGTAATGTTAAGAGGTAAATATAAGTGATTCGTTCATGGGCCTTACCTGGGCCACAAGCCCATACGACGAAACAAGGACCTCGACGAAAGATAGTTTTTCGTCGTGATGTTGATGACGAAACACCAAGTGTTTCGTCGGGTATGGTTAATGACATAATTCCAATGTTTCGTTGAGTATGGATATGAAGAAGCACCTATGTTTCGTCGAGTGAGCATGAGGATGCATGTGTTGTGTTTATAACTTTAAACAATTTATAAATTTTCAACAATTAACCAAACAATATAACAATTTATTAATCATCTAGCAAAGGTGCACATATTACAACGTAACGGATTATGAAAAAAATAGATGTGAAACAAGTAACGTGTCGAGGAAAGACCTTGGAAAGTCGGGTTGTCACAGAAAAGGGATTCCTTGATCAGCCATAGATCAAGAGAAAAGCAGCTAAAAAAAGAAGATGAAAAGTGATTGTAAAAAATCGGTGGGCGCCAATGAAGAAACACCAAACTAATTAGGTGATTAGCCTATGGTTTGTGCCTCGACAAATAAAGGTTAATCTTCTTTGTCTCGTCTAAGCTGTCGTGATGATGATCCTGCAAAATGGTAACACACTGTAAGCTTGTTACAAGGAGGAGAATAGGGGGTTTCCCCTTGTAATCACCCTGCGGTGTTAGAATAAGTATCTGTTTTGAAGATAATAGTGTGTGTATAAAGTGAGAGAGCAATGTGACACCTGTGTCACTGCTACCGTCGTACAAATACCAAACCAATGAAATATCATATTTCATACTTGGGATTTGTATAAATATGTGTATCATTTGCACATATCAATTCTTGTTCGATTTCGAGCTCTAAATCGCTTTCTGGAATGTTATACGCGAACTGATGCGTAAACATAATCAGTTTAACGCGACAAACACTCCATAATAGTGACATGGGCTTAACATACCTTAAATAACCTTTACATAACTTAGAAACAAGTTTTGGAAGGTTTGGTGTGTCGAAATCAAGTTTATTCGCTTACAGGGACTAATTTCGACAAACAGCGAAAGTATGATGATTCGTACTGTAACAAACATTCCAGAACATGATCATAAGTTAAACATGCCCTAAATATCCTTTACATAGCTTAGAAATGGGCTTTGAGGTGTTGGTAAAAAAAAACGTATTTGATCAACAGGGACTAAAAGCATCAAAAAGTGCATAAGTTTGCATTTCCGCGCATATCTTACGTTCTGAATATATCCGGATATCCAAAAATTTATTTAATCATTAAAATATTTTATTTTAGTGATTGGTATGATAAAATTCCATTCGTCGCATAATTTGGATTGTTTTTCGTGTTTGTTCGTGTTTCGTCGTAATTAACCGAATAATGTGATCGTACGACCAAACGAACCGACATCCGACATATTTTTGAGCATGTTTCATGTCCCCTATGCTTAGGCATCATTGTAGAGCCTTGAAAACGGCTTAATGGGCTTTAAACGTGTCAAAATGGCCTTAAACATGTGCAGGGACCATTTCTGTAAATAAGGAAACTGTTGCTGAACTAAACATCGGACGCGGGACGCGTAAGCCAGCCCTGGCTCTTACGCGGGGCGCGACAGAGCATCAGATCAGCAGAAACTTGTTTCCAGCTTGACCCAGTTGTTTCCTGGGTTTGCAAATGGTTTTAATCAGTCTAGGGGCTTGTTTTGGGGCACCCATGGTATTACAAAACTATGGGCACACTTGTAAGGCCAAGATCGAAGCTTGTTTATCGATGAACGATCCTAACGGTGGCCCGAAAACTATATAAACCCCCATGTTTTTCAATCCAAGCTCACACTTGATCTGATCATATTCTCTAAGTTGGAGTTTATACACTTCATACCTGAGAATTTTGGATCAAATCTTCATCGCTTGGACCTCTTGTAAGCTTCTTTCGTTCTTTTATGCGTTTTTAAGCGTGAAAGTCAAACAGTGTTTGACTTTCTGTTTTGACCAGTCAATGGTCCACACGAAGTTCGTTTGAACTTCGCAACGTGAGCGTAATCACGATGGTCATAGTTTTTTGTGACTATACCTACTGATTACCATGTTATTTAGGCGTAGTGACGAGTCATAGTTTCAGTCTAAATGCGCATTCTTGCGTATTTTACAACCAAACTATTCTTGGGTACCAAAACCCTTTGTTTTGATATCAAACTTGTTTTCTAACTTCGTTAAACATGTTTTAACATGTTTAACTCGTCACTTTAGGTTTAGTGCTTATATAGGGTCGTAAGATCAGCGGTCTAAACAACCGCTTAGACTTTCGAACCCGACCCGTTTGGTCGATCATTAGGATCCGACCAAACACATTTTGTGACCATAGTTGTATAGGGAGTAACCTTCCAAGGTTATACCTTATGGTCACTTAGTCTACTTAGTTGTATGATAGATAATTATATGCCTTAGGAAAAATGACCAAAATGCCATTTTTGCGCCAAATTTCATTTTAAGCATATGTAACATAAATTTTGACATCTAAACTGATTAGGCAACATTATTAAACATGTTAAGGAATATAATACTTGTCATAGGACTAGTTAGGTGGTCCGAACGCGTTTTACGCAAACGACGCGTTAAAGTAGCATAAGCTACCTAAACAAGTCGTAATGGGTCGTAAGCACTTAGGATAGGTTTCGATTTAGAATGTAGGCTTTGTTAAACCATATTACATGAGTTCCTAGTTTACGAAACCTCATTCTATCCGATCTTCCAATTTAGGTCCGGTTTATTTACTTAGTTACCTATATTAGGTGTCGTTTGATTCCGTGATCCCTCTAGCTTTGCTTGGTTGTTATTCAAGACTGCATCCTCAAGTGAGTACATAGTCACCTCTTTTACTGTTTTCAAATGTTTTGGGGTGAAACATGTGTGCCTATTTGTTATTTTCATAATTTCAATTATATGATTATACATGCTAGTACTTATCTTTTGACAAATTCAATGAATATCTATGGTTTAAACACTAATTTTCAAAGATTATAAAACTAATTGTTGGATTCTACTTATTTTATACATTCATCAAGCCGATTGGTAGTACGATATAGCGCTATAGGACTAGACACCCCATTCCTATTGTATGGAATGTCAGAAACCAAATTTTATCCAAATAGAAATTGCCTTTGTGGTATTTCTATAGTCTCTAAGGTGTAGTTTGATACACTAAGGTTTGAATGAATTCTAAATCACATTTTCTTATGTATATTTCGATATACTTCCAAAGTATAGTTTGATGTGCTCCCATATGTGATATTGTTTACCAAAGTATAATTTGATATACTATATACAAAACCAACATATATTTTATTATTTACTAAAGCATAGTTGATATGCTATTTTCAAAACCAAAACATAATTGATATGTTATTTTCAAAACCAAAACATAGTTGATATGTTATTTACAAAACCAAAGCATAGTTTGATATGTTATTTACTAAACCAAAGTATACTTATGATATACTACCGAAAACTATTATTTTAACAACTAAAGTATATTTGATATACTAGCTGTTTAACTATTTTGGAACTAAAATATATTTTAATATATTACTTATCCGACTTTCTTAAAACCAAGGTATATTTTTATATATACTTCAAACCTTTTTATCAAAACACTGTTTTACAAACAACATATTTTATACAAACTCTTTTTACTTGGTTATTTATTTATCTATGCATTATTCTTTTATATCATCTGATTTCTTATCAATTTTCGCATGATTTATAAGTTCATGACTACTTTTTGTTAAACATTCTTTTAAACTTACAAGTCATGAATCCTATTTTAATAAAACCTATGTATCTCACAGGCATTTTTATGCTGACGTACCTATTTTTACACATGTTTCAGGTGCTGCTATGTGATAATTGTTGATGCATGCTATACATAGGATGGACTCGTGCCTTAGTGACTTTAAAACATGAAAGACAATATTTGTATTTCTCTGATTTGTAATAAAACAATGAGTTCAATAATTCAATAAAACGAAACTATTTGATCCATGGTTGTGAAACAATGATTCTGTTACAACACTCCCCGACGTTTCCGCCATGATTTGTTGTTTTACGTGGTCGGGGTGTGACAGAAAAGTCGGTATCAGAGCCAATGGTTATAGGGAATTAGGTTATTAGTAATGCATTGACCTAGACTATTACCTTCCTAGGACCCTAACACAAGTTATCTTGTGTTTAGTGTCACACCCCGAAATTATCAGAGCTGGCGTGACAGGACTTGTATCTTCGTTGCACAGCGGAAGCAAATAAGCTAAGACTTCTAGAAAACGAATGCCCACTAAGTACTCGAATCTCCAATGGTTCTCATATTCCAACCGTGCCATAATTTGAAAAAAAAGTAACCTGAGAAAGAAACATGCGAAAAATCAACATAAAGTTGAGCGAGTTCATAGTTTGTTTGTAAAAGATTTGAAATAAATCTTTTAGATAACCGGTTTTTGAAATATGTTTGAGAAAACGAAATAAAAATCATTTTCTTTGGCATGTTATATGAAAACTTTTGTATTTGTGAAACCTTGTATGTGTAAAGCGTTATATTTGTATAACCTTGTATCTGTAAAGTTTCGTGTTTGTAACACTTGGATGGCTGTCAACGTCTGCGCATGACAATGACAAACATGCCTGCATGAGTCTGTATGTTGGACTCGTCAGTCCTTAAGAGGAAGGCCTTAGGTGCATGCAAGTTTTGGGTTGTTGTATTTGGGACACACAGTCTCCGTTCTTCTTGTACAGGACTAACCAGTCCCCTTTGTAACTAGGACCAACCCCGTCACTAGTATCTGTAGCTCATGCATGTTTCGTAACTATTTATGTTTTCGTAAGAACCAGTGTGTTTTGCATAAGTTTCTCGTAAACCATTTGAGTTTATCGAAAATCAAAAACCATTTGCGTTAGTTACAACTTGTTTGTAGAATGGTTTAGAAATGTGAAACCTTTGTTCGTCAAAAACCTTATGTCTTAGCAAAATGTGTAAGTATATAAAATATGTAATTCTTGATCACCGAAAACCTTATTTGTTTTTGCAAAACGTGCATGTCTTTCCACCCCGAAAACATTTAGAAAAAAATGTAAAACTGTAAAAAGGTGGGGTTATGAACTCACCTGGATAATCCTGTGCAAAGCTAGCTTTATACGACTCTGCGTTGTCGTTTCAAGACGTGACTCACTAGCGTGCATTCTATAATATCCCTAACCACGGAATATCTTATAAGTGTCTAAATATACATGGTAACTAAACTACGTGTCACCGAGCTCTACCGAATCGTTAACCGAACGATTCGACGGTAAGTTGTTAACTTGAAAGAAACGAAGAAGTTATGCTTGTTAAGTCTCGTTTAATATTGGTGATAATTTACTAAGTCTAGAAACACTTAGTTTTCGCGAGATTAAAATATATAAATATTTATATAAAAATATATAAATATATCCATAGAATCTCGTTAGTCGACTCGAGAAATCGTGCGGATATGTAAAAAATATTTACATGAAAGTATATAAAACAAGCTCGTGCTGTGTATCGCGTCTCGTATGATAAGTATCAAAATATGTGTATATGTCGGTTAGGCGTTTGAAATAAATATAAAAACTTATATTTATTTAATAGAGTTTTCGTGTTTAGGTCATTTAAAATAAACATATTAGTTATATTTATTTTATAAAAGAATGCGAGTTGTTTGGCGTTTGAAATAAATATATAAAATATATTTATTGTTATAAAAGAATTCGTGTTGTACGGTTTTTGAAATAAATATATAAACTATATTTATTTTTATAAAAAGAGTTCGTATTGTTTGATATTCGAAATAAATATATAAACTATATTTATTTTTTATAAAAAGAGTTCGTATTGTTTTATATTCGAAATAAATATATAAACTATATTTATTTTTATAAAAAGGATTCGTATTATTGTATATTCGAAATAAATAAATAAACCATATTTATTTTTATAAAAAGAATCCGTGTTATCATTGTTTCTTGTACGTTATAAAGTGTCGTCGAAGAAATACATACATTTATGTATGTTTTTGTAATAATCGTTTGAATTTGATAGTTTCGTTTTATAATAAAACTCGTTTTGTTTTACGGATTTTCTCGAAAAACGGGCAGAGTTTCCTCTGTTTTTGGACGGCCCCGACAACGCAAATTGTCGTTATTTTATCAAAATTCAATCAAACATTTCAACAATATACGTATAGTATGAAATAAAACAAGTTTTATAGTTATGACTAATATACGAATTCATTAAATTCCTTTATAACGTTTCCTTAATCAATCCGGTTTCGAGAGCTCGTTTCACGTGATATAGACTATGAAAATAATGAAATAAACCGCCATAAAATCTTTACCAAATCATCATGTCGAAAACGGTAACTGAGTTGACCGGGTCAACTGAGTTGACCGGCTGAGTTGACTGAGTCGACTCGCTGAGTTGACCAGGTTTGACCAAGTCGACCGAACCGCTACATAGTCTGACCCGAACCAAGCTGACCCGTTGACTGACTTTGACTGTTGACCCGAGCAGAGACGTCACCCAAACCCAAAAACTGAACCGTGACTCGAACTTTCTGAACCGCGGCTGACCCGAACACCCGAACCAAGACCTGAGATGAACCAAAACACCCGAAGCTGAAAATCTGAGCTGAAATAAAGGAAAAATCCAAAACAAACCCAAACCTCTTGAACCTCATACGCGACTGAACCGAGCCACCACTGAGTTAACCGAACCGGCGTCTTGAATCGAGATCGAGCTTTGAACCGAAGCCGAACCTAACGAGACCCGAACAAAAAATAGATCTGACTTGAAACATCACAATCATCATCATCGGACTTCAATAAAAAGAAAAAAAAAAGAGAAGTAAACCAAGAGGGGGGGTTACCGTCAAACCCTTCGGACCAAAAGCACCATCACCATCTCTGCCGCCGCCGTGAACGGCGGCGCTGCTCCGCCTCCGTTTCTCTCTCTCTCCCGAGTCTCTCTCTTGAACACTCTCTCTCATCTCCCTTAGTCTTGTCACCACGCCACCACCGGACGGCTGTGGTGGTGGCTGGCCGTTCATCGGTTCGCAGTGGAGAAAGGGGGTGCTTTGTCGAAGAAACTCGATGGAGAGGGTGCAGGTCGCCGTTTAACCGCCGGTTAACCGGCGCCGGTGGTGAACCGGTCGTCGGCCAGAACATCGAGAAGAAGAGGGGGCTGTGTAGGTATGAGTCTTCTCCATTTGAGAGTGTAATCAAGTTACAGAGAATGAGATGGAATGAAAGGGTTTCTCTTAGAATTGTAGGAGATGGAGAAACAGTGATTTTATTTGTGAGGGTGTGCTCCAAATTTTTGTGGGTTTGCAGTGGGAATCGAAGGTAGGGGGTGAGGGTAGAAAGAATAGGCTGTTGTCAAATTTTGAAATGAGAGAACAGGAGATGAAGTCTGGATGTTGTGTTTATGTGTGAGTGTTTTAATTGTGGAGAGGATATGGGTCTTATAGAGATTTGGTTGAGATCTTGTAGAGATCTTGTGGGTTTCAACTTTTGAGACAAGATACTGTAGAGATCTTGTAGAGATCTCGATAAGATTTTCAAGGAAACTAAAATGTACATTTTGCTTGTCTGTTTGTATAAACAGACGAGAGAGAGTAAGAGGAAAAAAAAGAATTGTTTGCTTTCTCTTCATCACTTCATATGTAGAAATTTTTATCCACATACTTTAGATATATGTATATTATATGTTTAAATGTATATAAAGTCTCAAATGGGTGGAGGGTATTACTTAATGTGTATATATTTAAAATACACACACTGGTAATATAATGTCATAATGCTATGTTTTGTTTAAGCAAGTGCGATATGTATATACCGACTTTGCTAAACATGTAGTGTGACCTAAGAAAATTATGTCTACTACGTATATGTGCAATATAATAATGTATAATGATTGTACGGATATTGGCCTAATATGACGGTTGTCACATTCTCTCCCTGTTAATAAAATTTCGTCCTCGAAATTTAGACTACGCTAACTCCTTAGAGTTATGTTAAACGTAGGTAAATATTAATAATACCAAAGTGAATGATCATGAAATTGATTCAAGACTTATTCGAATTATGTGATTTCAATGATGTACTCCAACAATAAGACCCAATGGTTAAAAAGGAATGTGTTTTAGAATTTGATGTCAAAGGAAACGAGACGTACCGATACAGTCACCATTGTGACTAGGTTAACAAGGGTCCAACAAAGGACAGGAATTTCGAGCAATAGAATTCCAAACGAACGTTTACAATATGCAAATGAGTTCTAGAAACAATAGCATCCACTAGATGAACTTAGAATCAACAATCTCAAATGTAATAGTTTGCATGAAACGCTCGATCGTGATCAGCACAAGCTGCAAGTTATACCGACGCCACAAGGTGTCGTAGTGAATGAAACAATTCAAATATAGCGGTGATCGAACAAGTATCACCTGTGTTTTGCATGAAACGCTCGATCATGATTAGCCCAAGCTACAAGTTTATACCGACACCACAAGGTGTCGTAGTGATTTAAATAATTCAATAATAGCGGTGATCAAACAACTTCACCGTGTTTGAATTCAACTGAAGGTTCAACGAAGTAAATCTGAACGTTTGTTCCAAACAAACATCGAAAGATTTTCAATTGAAGATGGAACATCAAAGAAATACTGTTTTCGGTCGAAGATGAAGAAGCATTGAATATCGCGAAACATTCGATCGATAAAGAAGAACCATTAGTAGGTACACTGGAATATGAAATGAATTTGTGTATCATTGTCTTAACACACGATTGTGTTAAGACTGATGTAATATGAAATCAAAGTGGATTTAAAGCAAACAAATAAATAAATAATTAAATCCGTGCATGAGATGTGTAAACAAGATTAGCGCAAGCTTCAAATTAGTGAAAACACCATCACAAGGTGTCGAAATCAACAAACGACTTAATGGAGTCGTAGACCAAACAAGTCTACTACGACTCAGAACAAATGATACGCTTGTTAAAACGAATTTGAATATGATGTTTTCAATACATCATATGGTGTTTTGAATTGAACATGTGTAATGGACAAGTTCAAACAATTGAACTTGGTTTCGGCGCAATCCGACAATAGATACACTTATCGACAAGGAAATTTTGGCATGGTTACAACGAAAAACCATGTACGTATCTTAAAAGAAAAGAAGTTTTAAGAAATTCGTCGACTCGATAGCAAGGAGTCAACATTTACAAGAATGCAGTCATTCAAATCACAATGCAAAACTCGAACATAGCGAAATAATATTTGAACGTTGATAAAGCAACAATTTGGAGTGAAGCCATCGACGGTCTTCACGAAACAATTTAACCGCATGTGTAACAAACAAAACATGCGCAACATATGAGTTTTTCAAGAAATGAAGCAAATGAGCGTTCGCTATAACGGAAGAAAATTATCGTGATGCAATGACCATTAAGGGGAGTAGAGATGTGAAAATCTACTTACTTGATGTAAAAGTCAGATTTCAATAAAAGAATTTTGAGGACTTTACCTGGGGTTTCATGTGATGACCGGTTTTTAGGCGACATTACCATGGAATGTCGAACATAGTGTACTCGCCGTTAATAAGATAGGGGGAATGCGGAGACATACGTCTTCTCCTTGGCGTGATTCGTGTCGTTTGCAGGACCGCGTGCCAGACCGCCGCTTCCTGATCGATAGTTTTCGTGCTGGCAGGATTAGCATCATCGCTGAATGCTCCACAGTGTCTTCTGGTGACTTCACCTTGAAAGTCGTATGTGACGTACTTCAACCTCCGTTGATGTATAGCTTAAGTTTCACGTATACCTGTGCACTAGCGTTTCGTTCCGCGTAGAACGTGATGTACTCCGACATCCGTTGACGTAAAATCTGAGTTCCATGTATTCTCGTGCACTAGCGTTTCGTTATGCCTAGGCTGCCTGCTCGGGAAGTTAAAATATCATAGACAATATGGATAATAGTGTGTGCCCGAGTTAATATTCGCGGTTCCTACGTCATGACCTTTAATGAACTTCAACATAAGTTTCCAAAGGTTTCATATACATGTTTCCTAAACTCTCAGAGTTTTGTTTATTGTATGTAATTGTTTTATGTACCGTGTGTAAAACACAACTTTGCGTATGTTTAAAAACAAAATTTTGACTGTTCGCTTTTCGGCAACGGTTGGAGACCATATTCGAGTACTAGGCGTTCTGTACGTATTCAAAGTCTTAATGATCTAAGTCCCCAGAGAAAGTGAGGTTAGAGCCTAGGTATTCCTACAGAAAACCCTATTCGTTGTAACCTATAGCTCTGATACCAATCTGTCACACCCCGAAATTATCAGAGCTGGCGTGACTGGATTGGTATCTTCAATGCACAGCGGAAGCAAATAAGCTAAGACTTCTAGAAAACGAACGCCCACTAAGTACTCGAATCTCCAATGGTTCTTCTATTCCAACCGTGCCATAATTTGAAAAAAAGTAACCTGAGAAAGAAACATGCGAAAAATCAACATAAAGTTGAGCGAGTTCATAGTTTGTTTGTAAAAGATTTGAAATAAATCTTTTAGATAACCGGTTTTGAAATATGTTTGAGAAAACGAAATAAAAATCATTTTCTTTGGCATGTTATATGAAAACTTTTGTATTTGTGAAACCTTGTATGTGTAAAGCGTTATATTTGTATAACCTTGTATCTGTAAAGTTTCGTGTTTGTAACACTTGGATGGCTGTCAATGTCTGCGCATGACAATGACAAACATGCCTGCATGAGTCTGTATGTTGGACTCGCCAGTCCTTAAGATGAAGGCCTTAGGTGCATGCAAGTTTTGGGTTGTTGTATTTGGGACACACAGTCTCCGTTCTTCTTGTACAGGACTAACCAGTCCCCTTTGTAACTAGGACCAACCCCGTCACTAGTATCTGTAGCTCATGCATGTTTCGTAATTGATTATGTTTTTGTAAGAACCAGTGTGTTTTTCATAAGTTTCTCGTAAACCATTTGAGTTTATCGAAAATTAAAAACCATTTGCGTTAGTTACAACTTGTTTGTAGAATGGTTTAGGAATGTGAAACCTTTGTTCGTCAAAAACCTTATGTCTTAGCAAAATGTGTAAGTATAGAAAATATGTAATTCTTGATCACCAAAAACCTTATTTGTTTTTGCAAAACGTGCATGTCTTTCCACCCAGAAAACATTTAGAAAAAAATGTAAAACCGTAAAAAGGTGGGGTTATGAACTCACCTGGATAATCTTGTGCAAAGCTAGCTTAATACGACTCTGCGTTGTCGTTTCCAAGACGTGACTCGCTAGCGTGCATTCTATAATATCCCTAACCACGGAATATCTTATAAGTGTCTAAATATGCACGGTAACTAAACTACGTGTCACCGAGCTCTACCGAATCGTTAACTGAACGATTCGACGGTAAGTTGTTAACTTGAAAGAAACGATGAAGTTATGCTTGTTAAGTTTCGTTTAATATTGGTGATAATTTACTAAGTCTAGAAACACTTAGTTTTCGCGAGATTAAAATATAAAAATATATAAATATATTCGTAGAATCTCTTTAGTCGTCTCGAGAAATCGTGCGGATACGTAAAGAATATTTACATGAAAGTATATAAAACAAGCTCGTGTTGTGTATCGCGTCTCGTATGATAAGTATCAAAATATGTGTATATGCCGTTTAGGCGTTTGAAATAAATATAAAAACTTATATTTATTTAATAGAGTTTTCGTGTTTAGGTCATTTAAAATAAACATATTAGTTATATTTATTTTATAAAAGAATGCGAGTTGTTTGGCGTTTGAAATACATATATAAAATATATTTATTGTTATAAAATAATTCGTGTTGTATGGTATGTGAAATAAATATATAAACTATATTTATTTTTATAAAAGGAGTTCGTATTGTTTGATATTCGAAATAAATATATAAACTATATTTATTTTTATAAAAAGGATTCGTATTGTTGTATATTCGAAATAAATATATAACCATATTTATTTTTATAAAAAGAATCCGTGTTATCGTTGTTTCTTGTACGTTATAAAGTGTCGTCGAAAAAATACATACATTTATGTATGTTTTTGTAATAATCGTTTGAATTTGATAGTTTTGTTTTATAATAAAACTCGTTTTGTTTTACGGGTTTTCTCGAAAAACGGGCAGAGTTTCCTCTGTTTTTGGACGGCCCCAACAACGCAAGTTGTCGTTATTTTATCAAAATTCAATCAAACATTTCAACAATATACGTATAGTATGAAATATAACAAGTTTTATAATTACGACTAATATACGAATTCATTAAATTCCTTTATAACGTTTCCTTTATAACGTTTCCTTTATCAATCCGGGTTCGAGAGCTCATTTCACGTGTATAGACTATGAAAATAACGAAATAAATCGCCATAAAATCTTTACCAAATCATCATGTCGAAAACGCTAACTGAGTTGACCGGCTGAGTTGACTGAGTCGACTCGCTGAGTTGACCAGGTTTGACCGAGTTGACTCGGTTGATCGAGTCGACCGAACCGCTTCATAATCTGACCCAAACCAAGCTGACCCGTTGACTGACTTTGACTGTTGACCCGAGCCGAGACGTCACCCAAACCCAAAAACTAAACCGTGACTCGAACTTTCTGAACCGCGGCTGACCCGAACACCCGAACCAAGATCTGAGATGAACCAAAACAACCGAAGCTGAAAATCTGAGCTGAAATAAAGCAAAAATCCAAAACAAGCCCAAACCTCTTGAACCTCATACGCAACTGAACCGAGCCACCACTGAGTTAACCGAACCGGCGTCTTGAACCGAGATCGAGCTTTGAACCGAAGCCGAACCTAATGAGACCCGAACGAAAAATAGATCTGCCTTGAAACATCACAATCATCATCATCGGACTTCAATAAAAAGAAAAAAAAGAGAAGTAAACCAAGAGGGGGGGGTTACCGTCAAACCCTTCGGACCAAAAGCACCATCACCGCCTCTGCCTCCGCCGTGAGCGGCGGCGCTGCTCCGCCTCCGTTTCTCTCTCTCTCCCGAGTCTCTCTCTTGAACACACTCTCTCTCTCATCTCCCTTAGTCTTGTCACCACGCCACCACCGGACGGCTGTGGTGGTGGCTGGCCGTTCATCGGTTCGCAGTGGAGAAAGGGGGTGCTTTGTCGAAGAAACTCGATGGAGAGGGTGCAGGTCGCCGTTTAACCGCCGGTTAACCGGCGCCGGTGGTGAACCAGTCATCGGCCAGAACATCGAGAAGAAGAGGGGGGCTGTGTAGGTATGAGTCTTCTCCATTTGAGAGTGTAATCAAGTTACAGAGAATGAGATGGAATGAAAGGGTTTCTCTTAGAATTGTAGGAGATGGAGAAACAGTGATTTTATTTGTGAGGGTGTGCTCCAAATTTTTGTGGGTTTGCAGTGGGAATCGAAGGGAGGGGTGAGGGTAGAAAGAATAGGCTGTTGTCAAATTTTGAAATGAGAGAATAGGAGATGAAGTCTGGATGTTGTGTTTATGTGTGAGTGTTTTAATTGTGGAGAGGATATGGGTCTTATAGAGATTTGGTTGAGATCTTGTAGAGATCTTGTGGGTTACAACTGTTGAGACAAGATATTGTAGAGATCTTGTAGAGATCTTGATAAGATTTTCAAGGAAACTAAAATGTACATTTTGCTTGTGTGTATGTATAAACAAACGAGAGAGAGTGAGAGGAAAAAAAGAATTGTTTGCTTTCTCTTCATCACTTCATATGTAGAAATTTTTATCCACATACTCTAGATATATGTATATTATATGTTTAAATGTATATAAAGTCTCAAATGGATGGAGGGTATTACTTAATGTGTATATATTTAAAATACACACACTAGTAATATAATGTCATAATGCTCTGTTTTGTTTAAGCAAGTGCGATATGTATATACGGACTTTGCTAAACATGTAGCGTGACCTAAGAAAATTATGTCTACTACGTATATGTGCAATATAATAATGTATAATGATTGTACGGATATTGGCCTAATATGACGGTTGTCACATTTAGTCTTAAAACAATACCGTCGCCTATCTTTAGGTGACAACCAAAATAAGAACACAAATTTCGAATCCGCTTTAAAAACCAATCATCTGTTCTAGGATGATTTATTATAAGGTTTTGAACCCTCAAAGTTTTCAAAATCTCGTCAAAGTTTGTGTCTTATACTGTGAACACGTGCAATCTGGAAGGGTGGATGCCTGTATCCTGAGTTTTCTGTCTAAGGCTAGAGTGTTCGTACAAATCCACATAATCGGACCAGTCACTCTTACCTAGGAATTCTTGGGATGAGTATCCACTTATAGGCTAAAACAGGTCTTCGCGATACATTATATTGACCCATTTACTTTGATTAGTCACTGCGTGTCATTTGTTTTGTTCAAGGTAACGAACGAATGATCGTCTTCCTTGTGTTTTGTCGATGCTTTCAATACCCCATTTATTTTTCCAATTGTCAACCTCACTCGTTTCTCATGTTTCCTTGTTCTTTTTAGATAATGCCTCCTCGATGAGATGCACAACCTCTAACTAACGAAGAAGTCGCAACCCTTGTCTCTCAGCAAATGGCTGCTGTGCTTCCGAACATAGTAACCCAGATCCATCAGTTATACAACAACAATAACAACAACAATGCTCAGTGTAGTTTCAAAACCTTCAATTCTGCTAAACCTCTGAAGTTTTCTGGGTCTCAAGGAGCAACCGCGCTCCTGCAATGGTTTGAAAGTTTGGAGAGCACATTCAGACATGTGCAGTGTCCGAATGAGCGTAAGGTTGAGTTTGCATCCAGTATGTTCGAGAAGCGTGCACTTACATGGTGGAACGGTGTGATGCGTGATAGGAGTGCCGATGTGGCACTAGCTCAAACTTGGGAAGAGCTTCAAGCTCTAATGATGAAGGATTTCTGTCCTCGTCATGAGCTTAGAGCGTTGGAAAGGGAATTCGATGATCTAAAACAGTGGTGAACATCGAGCCTACACTGACCTTTATGAGGAACTGAGCCTGTTATGTCGTGCCATGGTCACGCCTTTGGAAAAGGCGATCAAAAAGTACATTGATGGTCTCCCTGACCCAGTTTAGGATATCGTTACTAGTAGCAACCCTACTACCGTCAGACAGGCCATCGAATTGTCTGCTACCCTGACTGAATCCCAGATCAAGAAAGGTAAGCTTTTTCGAAAGGGCGACCCGAAACCATCTGACAAGTCTGCACAAGATGAACCAAAGGATAAACAGGCCGAGACATCTAAGAAGAAGAAGCGTTAGGCTTCACAAAACTTCGTAATGGTTGCTTAGAACAATCAGGTTGCACCAAACCAGCCAGCACAACCTCGTATAAGGAAAAATTATGTTAGTACCGCACCTTTGTGCAACAAATGCAACCGTCATCATCTGGAGCAAGTACAGTGTCACAAATGTACCCACTGTGGGCGATTGGGACATTTGGTCAATACCTGCCGTTATGCAAATCAAGCTGCTGCAAATCCTATTGCTGCGCAAGCACAGTTTCCACCTGGGTCGTGTTATAACTGTGGTGACCTTACTCACTACCGAAACAATTGCCCAAGACTTGTTAACGCAAATCCAGCGCGTGGACGAGTGTTTAACATAAACAAGGCAAACGCAAACGACAATGGAGCAGTGAACAATTAGTCTTTTGTATTTCCTTGTATGTTATCTTTTGATGTTTGAATCAACTCAGTTGTCATATAAATAAAATTTGTTGTTTCAATTTTAATTTTACGAAACTGATAGAATTATGTGATTATGTGCTTATGTGATTTCTTTTATGTCTTGTGTTTTTGTGTGTGATCCGAATATTCATTATCCATATCCTCATAGAATCTTCCATATCTCCATATGAGGGATTCATAGTAGGATATCCAAAGGTACTACCTTAAATCCTTAATGGGCTTCTACGAAATAGTTAAGACCTTTGGATTATGAAGTACTATTCTATAATTGGACCCCTTGAGTAGTCTAGTTAAACAGATTGATCCAAAAATCTGGTTAGGAATATCATGTGATGATATAGCTGAAAAGATCCCTTAAGTGGTCTATTTAAGGAGATCGTACAACGGTCTAGTTAAGGAGATCTTGTGTTGATCTAGTTAAATCGTTCGTTGATCTAGTTAAAAAGATCCTTTGGTGGTCTAGTCAAGTCACTTCATGTTTATTCGACTGATTTTTTCCCCTACGCATTATGAAATGAACTCTTCGGACTGTGAAAGGAATTACGTAATTATGGATGCATACATAATTATGGAATTCAGTGCACAGAAACCACAGCAAGTTTTGTCATGTGTTAAGACCTATAGTGATGAGAATAACGAAACGGGAACAATGTAGAAAGGGGTATGGTGGATACGCCGCTGGTACTTCCTATATATAAGTGTTCCTTATTACATTGCGAACGTGGCGTTATTTAAGTTACTAGAAGTCCTGGACCTTGAACAATGTTATTTTGTCTTACAATCTCCGACTCCGAGCACACACAAGTTTCCTATAATAGTCTTCATAGGAAACATCCTTCTAACCGTTGTTCGAAACTCCATGTTTTGTTATTACAAGAACATCACTTGGACAGTTGACAAATTCGCTAAGAATCCAAAGATGGCCCAGAGTTTTACTTAGGGTACGAAGGATTCATTCGAAAGCGAAACAATCACAGTTGTCTTCACAGGTTTCCTCTAAAATTAAATTTCGGGACGAAATTTCCTAAAGTAGGGGAGACTGTGACACCTGTGTCACTGCAACTATCGTACAAATACCAAACCAATGAAATATCATATTTCATACTTGGGATTTGTATAAATATGTGTATCATTTGAACATATCAATTCTTGTTCGATTTCGAGCTCTAAATCGCTTTCTGGAAGGTTATACGCAAACTGATGCGTAAACGTAATCAGTTTAACACGAAAAACACTCCGGAATAGTGACATGGGCTTAACATACCTTAAATAACCTTTACATAACTTAGAAACAAGTTTGGAAGGTTTGGTGTGTCGAAATCAAGTTTATTCGCTTACAGGGACTAATTTAGACAAACTGCGAAAGTATGCCGATTCGTACTGTAACAAACATTCTGGAACATGATCATAAGTTAAACATGCCCTAAATATCCTTTACATATCTTAGAAATGGGTTTGAGGTGTTGGTGCGCAAAAATAAACTTATTTGATCAACAGGGACTAAACGCGTCAAAAAGTGCATAAGTTTGCATTTTCCCGCATATCTTACGTTCTGAATATATCCGGATATCCAAAAATTTATGTAATCGTTAAAATATTTTATTTTAGTGATTGGCATGATAAAATTCCATTCGTCGCATAATTTGGATTGTTTTTCGCGTCTGTTCGTGTTTCATCGTAATTAACCGAATAACGTGATCGTACGACCAAACGAACCGACATCCGACATATTTTTGAGCATTTTCATGGCCCCTATGCTTAGGCATCATTGTAGAGCCTTGAAAATGGCTTAACAGGCTTTAAACGTGTCAAAAAGGGCCTTAAACATGTGCAGGGACCATTTATGTAAATAAGGAAACTGTTGCTGAACTGAACATCGGACGCGGGCCGCGTAAGCCAGCCCTGGCTCTTAGCGGGGCGCGACAGAGCATCAGATCAGCAGATACTTGTTTCCATCTTGATCCAGCTGTTCCCTGGGTTTGCAAATGGTTTTAATCAGTCTAGGGGCTTGTTTTGGGGCACCCATGGTATTACAAAACTATGGGCACACTTGTAAAGCCAAGATCGAAGCTCGTTTATCGATGAACGATCCTAACGGTGGCCTAAAAACTATATAAACCCCCATGTTTTTCAATCCAAGCTCACACTTAATCTGATCATATTCTCTAAGTTGGAGTTTATACACTTCATACCTGAGAATTTTGGATCAAATCTTCATCGCTTGGACCTCTTGTAAGCTTCTTTCGTTCTTTTATGTGTTTTTAAGCGTGAAAGTCAAACAGTGTTTGACTTTCTGCTTTGACCAGTCAATGGTCCACACGAAGTTCGTTTGAACTTCGCAACGTGAGCGTAATCACGATGGTCATAGTCCTTTGTGACTATACCTACTGATTACCATGTTATTTAGGCGTAGTGACGAGTCATAGTTTCGGTCAAAATGCGCATTCTTGCGTATTTTGCAACCAAACTATTCTTGGGTATCAAAACCCTTTGTTTTGATATCAAACTTGTTTTCTAACTTCGTTAAACATGTTTTAACATGTTTAACTCGTCACTTTAGGTTTAGTGTTTATATAGGGTCGTAAGATAAGCGGTCTAAACAACCGCTTAGACTTTCGAACCCGACCCATTTGGTCGATCATTAGGATCCGACCAAACACATTTTGTGACCATAGTTGTATAGGGAGTAACCTTCCAAGGTTATACCTTATGGTCACTTAGTCTACTTAGTTGTATGATAGATAATTATATGCCTTAGAAAAAATGACCAAAATGCCATTTTTACGCCAAATTTCATTTTAAGCATATGTAACATAAATTTTGACATCTAAACTGATTAGGCAACATTATTAAACATGTTAAGGCATATAATACTTGACATAGGACTAGTTAGGCGGTCCGAACGCGTTTTACGCGAACGACGCGTTAAAGTAGCATAAGCTACCTAAACAAGTCGTAATGGGTCGTAAGCACTTAGGATAGTTTCGATTTAGAATGTAGGCTTTGTTAAATCATATTACATGAGTTCCTATACTCATTTGGTTTACAAAACCTCATTCTATCCGATCTTCCGATTTAGGTCCGGTTTATTTACTTAGTTACCTATATTAGGTGCCGTTTGATTCCGTGGTCCCTCTAGCTTTGCTTGGTTGTTATTCAAGACTTCTAAGCATCCTCAAGTGAGTACATAGTCCCCTCTTTTACTGTTTTCAAATGTTTTGGGGTGAAACATGTGTGCCTAATTGTTATTTTCATAATTTCAATTATATGATTATACATGCTAGTACTTATCTTTTGACAAGTTCAACGATTATCTATGGTTTAAACACTAATTTTCAAAGATTATAAAACTAATTGTTGGATTGTACTTATTTTATACATTCATCAAGCCGATTGGTAGTACGATATAGCGCTATAGGACTAGACACCCCATTCCTGTTGTGTGGAATGTCAGAAACCAAATTTTATCCAAATTGAAATTGCCTTTGTGGTATTTCTATAGTCTCTAAGGTGTAGTTTGATACACTAAGGTTTGAATGAATTCTAAACACATTTTCTTATGTATATTTCGATATACTTCCAAAGTATAGTTTGATGTGCTCCCATATGTGATATTGTGTAACAAAGTATAATTTGATATACTATGTACAAAACCAACATATATTTTATTATTTACTAAAGCATAGTTGATATGCTATTTTCAAAACCAAAACATAATTGATATGTTATTTTCAAAACCAAAACATAGTTGATATGTTATTTACAAAACCAAAGCATAGTTTGATATGTTATTTACTAAACCAAAGTATACTTATGATATACTACCGAAAACTATTATTTTAACAACTAAAATATATTTGATATACTATCTGTTTAACTATTTTGGAACTAAAATATATTTTAATATATTACTTATCCGACTTTCTTAAAACCAAGGTATATTTTTATATATATACTACAAACCTTTTTATCAAAACCTTGTTTTACAAACAACATATTTTATACAAACTCTTTTTACTTGGTTATTTATTTATCTATGCATTATTCTTTTATATCATCTGATTTCTTATCAATTTTCGCATGATTTATAAAGAAAACATTTTAAGTTCATGACTACTTTTTGTTAAACATTCTTTTAAACTTACAAGTCATGAATCCTATTTTAATAAAACATATGTATCTCACAGGCATTTTTATGCTGACATACCTATTTTTACATATGTTTCAGGTGCTGCTATGTGATAATTGTTGATGCATGCTATACATAGGATGGACTCGTGGCTTAGCGACTTTAAAACTTGAAAGACAATATTTGTATTTATCTGATTTGTAATAAAACAATGAGTTCAATAATTCAATTAAACGAAACTATTTGATCCATGGTTGTGAAACAATGATTCTGTTACGACACTCCCCGATGTTTCCGCCACGATTTGTTGTTTTACGTGGTCGGGGTGTGACAAGCAAGAGAGCGATCTTTAAACCTGGAGGTGAAGTTCACTATTTATAGCTGGGGTGGTTTGTGAAGGAGATGGGCTGATGGGCCTTGGGCCTGTAATCGACAACAAGGAATATCCACTCTGTCTCCTCTGCCACGACCGTTGGTGCTTCTATGCGAGAGGATAGCTGGCGCACGCTGAATGGATCCACGTGTCCTGACAGTTATCCTTGTTGTCTGGTCTGTCATCAGCAGCTAAGTGGAGATCGTGGAGCAGTAGTCGACGTATGTTGATTGGTGCCACGTGTGCGTCCTTGTGTACCTTTTTGTCTCCTGTACTATTGTCCATCGTGCAGCATGATCGAATACAACCTATTGGACGCTCTTTGGTCCACTGCTCTGCCACTTGTACCTTTGGTACTTGTCCTAGGTTTACCCGTGCTTCCTACCTTCGCGCGACCCCCGGGATATCCCGTGTAGCCAGCACAAGGTCCAGGAAGTCAGGGTTTTTATCCAAGAAGTTAAGTGTCAAATCTGATCCTGTGTTAGTCCTGACCTCGCGCGCGACCTGGATTACACCTGATTAGCCGGCGCGAGGTCGGGAAAGCTACCGAATTGGTCTGATATGAGTATGATCCCGCGCGCGACCTGAATTGTTAGTGCGGGATTTGGGACCATACCACTTCAGGTTACAATGAGTTAGACCGGATTTCATATAATTAACACATCACATAACATGCTACTAGCTATAAACAACTAAAACATTACCGCGTGTCAAAACATAATAATTATTATATATATCAAATGATAACATATGTTTGCTACAGTATTAAGGGGTATATTTGTAATTTACGTCGGTTTTGTCCTTTTACTCTGTTTCTTCCACCACCTTCCATTTATCTGTGTCCCCCAACTTGACAATCTTTCACTTCCAACTTCTAAACCCTTCTTGGTTAGTCCTAGATCGTTACCACCACCGACACCCACAAAAATGTCCGCCTTTTTTAAGGATCGTCTCTCTCATAAAACTTCAATTTTCGGCTTAAAATTCTGGGTTGTTCTTGGAATTCTCTTCGGAGCCACCATTGTCATCATCATCTTCTTCATCTCACTCTTTTTCACCTTCAAACGCAAAAAATCCTTCGAAAAAACCATCACAGTCCACCAAAAATCCAAAATCCCCACCATACCCGACGAAATTCAACCCACCCGGGTCGACCCGACCCGACCCAATACACTACAAACCAGCAACCCAAACCCTTTAACCGAAACGGGAACTGAATCGGGTTCTTTAGCTATAGTTAGAAGTGAAGTAACTGAAGATGATGGTAATAGTGTAAACGGGTATGAGAAGATCCAGATAGAGATCGGCAAGGGGCACCGGGTTTTGTTCCCGGAAAGGGGTGGAGGCGGGTCGTCTTATGGAAGCGGGTCGGGTGACCAGCTGGCGGTTATGTAGGTGCAACCCGAAGTGTCTCATTTGGGTTGGGGTCATTGGTACACTTTGAGAGAGCTTGAGGTTGCTACGAATGGGTTTTCAGATGAGAATGTGATTGGTGAAGGTGGTTATGGGATTGTTTATTCTGGTGTTTTGGCTGATAATACTATGGTTGCTGTCAAAAATTTGCTTAATAACAGGTTTCTAATCAATTTGTATTGCTAAAAAAAGGAGATTGGGTCAATTTTGACTTTGGTTTTGACTTTTTTTTTATAGAGGACAAGCTGAGAAAGAGTTTAAAGTTGAAGTGGAAGCTATTGGGCGTGTTCGTCACAAGAATTTAGTGAGGCTGCTTGGGTATTGTGCTGAAGGGGCTCAAAGGTATACCTTTTAGGCTTTGATTGCTGCATTTTCAATTACTTGACTTTGAATTGTGGTTGTAATGTTGTATACTTGTATGATTTGGATGCCTGTTTAGAATATGTGTCAACCCGTTAACCTTTCTTTTGTCTCAGTTGAGTTAAGTAACAAAAACATAGTATAAATATGTATAAAGTAACTAATAGATTTTATTTTTCGTTAACGACATAATGTGACCAAAAGAATCGTCGTCATCATAAGGAAGCATACTTTGCCCGCCGCAACGCGGCGGATACATCCTAGTTCATACCATTAACGAAACATAATAATTCATATATATTTAAAATTAAAATATATTAAACAACACACTTCTTCAGTCTAACGAAACATAATAATTCATAACTCGTCTTCTATTTTATTTCATATTTGTTTCGTTTTATTTAACTGAAAATAAAATATAAGTGGTTAAAGGGTTACTTTTAATAGAAGTCAAATGGATGTCGGCACGAACATGGCCAGATTTAGGCCATGTGTAGTCATAAAGCCCCTTGTGGGGCGTTATGCGACACGTGTCGTGCCACGTCACACGGGGGCTTTATGGGGCGTTATATCACTAGAGCCCGTAGTCATAAAGCCCCTACCCATCATTACCTATTTAATAATTTTCAATATTATTAATTAATTATAAAAACAATACCCTTTTTTGATTGGTCCAACTTTCAAACCTTCAACAAATAACGCCGCTAAAATTATCGCGCGGCCTCCCAATTTTTCAAGCATAGCGCCCCACGTTTCAGTGTGGGCGGCGCCATGGCGGCGCTATGGGGTGCCATACCGCCCCACTACGTATGCTCTTAAAATGATTATCGTCCCATTTGAGGACTGTGGTGGAGTTGGCCCCACTTGAACGTGGAAGACTGGAAGTCCGTTACTTGTTGCAGTCAACTAAAACAAAATCAATAAACAACGAACTCCAGCTAAAATGGTAGGAGGGCTGGCTAATCCGTGCCACTTGAGGCTTAAATTTTAATGGGTCCGGAAAATTTTTATAACCATTTATATATACAGTAAACTAGGTATTTAATATATGCATTCATTTATTGTACATAAAATTGTTGGTGGTGAAGTGGAAAAATCATCTCAAGATAGTTTAAAGGTATCAAGTTTAAGGCTTGGTCACACCACAAACTTTTTTTAATTCATTTCCCTTTACCACAATTTTGGGCCCAATTTTTTATTTCGCCCGAGTCCTAAATTATTTTGAGAGTTTTCGGAGACGGCTCTGGGTAGGAGGGGTGAATTCTTCTCTGAAGACTCAAGTTTGATTCTAATTTGGTGCAAAAAAAGGAGTGAGGCACTTGGGTGATGATAGGAGACCCAGGGAAACATGGGTTCGATCCTTGAGCCAAACGAGTTTTACCGATAAGTTCACCGTCGTGCCTACGAGCGGGTGGGTTATCGGATTTTCCCCGGAAGTGGTGGTGGACGACTCGGGTTACTCTCAGAGTACTCCGTTTGTCAAGTGGGTGCCCTAATAGTACTCGGGATTGATTTGTTGGCCGTTAAAAAAAAAAACAAAATCAATATTTCACAAATAAAACTAAGCTTTATTAGACCAAAAATTATATAGGTTTTTAGTAAAACGCATTTTCGTTATTTATTGTTAAAACATAAATGTTTTTTTTTTAATTTTGAAATTCTATTCTACTATGTTAATTTTGAAATATTATTGTTAGTTAAGTACATTAAAAACTACTCATTTGTTGTTAAATTTACTTAATTGTATGACGCCTCTCAAAGTTATATATGATCTTTCTCACCTACAATTATATTACCGATTATTCATCTATAAAAATCACAAAACAAATTCAAGATGAATATAATGAAACCTTAAAAAAACGAATAAGACCTTAAAAAAGAGAAAAAAAAAAAAAAAAACTGTCAACTTAAAAGAAAAAAGAAAAACCGTCAAATGGTAAGTGTCGAGCGAATCTTCAATTATAGCCATAATCAAATCATTTTTTGCTAAAAGTATTAGGCTATGCGGTATGGGGGACGTCCCCCCTCCGTCCTCAGTCCGGCGCCGGTCCAACACCATCCCGCCCCCCTCCGGCTTCGTGGGCGAGTTCTGGACGTTGGGGACGCTCACTAGATGACAAAAATTATCCCCCCCCCCCTCACACACCCCTATACATACAATATATACATACACATTTTAGGTCCATCCCCCCATTTCCACACATCCATCCTCTTTGCCCCATCCTCATGCCCATCCTGCGTGGTGCTTACGTTGCGGACCATCCTCCAAGGGAGGACCATCACCATACCGTGTAGCCTTAGTTATAAGAAATATAACGTGATAGCTTTAAAATTAATGACTTACGTGGGTAACCACAACGCGATGTGGAAAAAAAATCGGTATATACATAAAACATAACCAATGGGGTGGTGGTCAATTGACAAAGACAAAACCTTTAAACACCTGAGTTTAGAAAAAGGAGGTCTTGGGTTCAAGTTGTCACACCCCGAACATGTAAAACAACAAATCGTGACGGAAACATCGGGGAGTGTCGTAAAAGAATCATTGTTTCACAACCATGGATTAAATTGTTTCGTTTTATTGAATTATTGAACTCATTGATTTATTACAATTCAGATAAATACAAATATTGTCTTTCGAGTTTTAAAGTCACTAAGGCACGAGTCCATCTTATGTGTAGCATGCATCAACAATCATCACATAGCAGTACCTGAAACAGACGTGAAAATAAGTACGTCAGCATAAAAATGCCTGTGAGTAATATAGGTTTTGTTGATTTAGATTCATGGCTTTAGTTAACATAAGAAAAAGGTTTTATGTTTTACAAAAATAGCCATGAATCCTTGTAAAAGTTTTGTTTCTAAAAATACATTGTTTTGATAAAAGGTTTGTAGTACATACAAAAAAATATACTTTGGTTTGGAAATAGTTAAACGTATAGTATATCAAAAATATACTTTTGTTACTAAAATAATAGATTTGATAGTATATCACAAATATACTTTGGTTTTGTAAATAGCATCTCAAACTATGCTTTGGTTTTGAAAATAGCATATCAACTATGCTTTGGTTTTGAAAATAACTTATCAACTATGCTTTGGTTTTGAAAATAGCATATCAACTATGCTTTGGTTTTGAAAATAGCATATCAACTATGCTTTGGTAAATAACAAGGTTAGTAGTATATTAAAATACATGTTGGATTTTGTACATAGTATATCAAAATTATACTTTGGTAAATAATATCACATTTGGGAGCACATCAAACTGTACCTTGGTAGTATATCAAAATATACAAAGAAAACTTGATTTAGTATTCATTCAAACCTTAGTGCATCAAACTACACTTTAGAGACTATAGAAATACCACAAAGGCAATTTCTATTTGGTTAAAATTTGGTTTCTGACATTCCAAACAACAGGAATGGGGCTAGTCCTATAGCGTTATATCGTACTACCAATCGGCTTGATGAATGAATAAAATAAGTACAATCTAACAATTAGTTTTATAATCTTTGAAAATTAGTGTTTAAACCATAGATAACCATTCAATTTGTCAAAAGATAAGTACTAGCATGTATAATCATGTGAAAATAACAAATAGGCACACATGTTTCACCCCAAAACATTTGAAAACAGTAAAAGAGGGGAATATGTACTCACTTGATATTGAAGGTCTCCTCAATTAAGTGTCCTAAGAAGCTCGGAAATCAAAGGATCAAGTGGTACCTAGTAATCGGATTGCTAATTCAAATAATCGACACCTAAATCGGAAGATCGGATATAATGAGGTCTTGTAAACCAAATGAGTGTTGGAACTCATGTGATATGGTTTAACAAAGCCTACATTCTAAAACGGAACCTATCCTAAGTGCTTACGATCCGTTACAACCCATTAAGGTAGCTTACGCTACTTTAACGCGTCGTTCGCGCGAAAGCGCGTTCGAGACGTCTAACTAGTCCTATGACAAGTATTATATGCCTAAACATGTTTAAATATGTTGCATAATCAGTTAAGTGACAAAATTTTAAGTTACATATGCTTAAAATCCAATTATGCATGAAAATGGCATTTTGGTCATTTACCTAAGGCATATAAATTACCTATCATACAACTGCTTAAACTTTGTGACCATAAGGTATAACCTCGGAAGGTTATTCCCTATATAACTATGGTCACTAAACATGCTTGGTCGGATTCTAATGATCGACCAAACGGGCCGAGTTCATGGATCGCCAAACCAAGCAGCTCAGACGCTCGCGCATTCCTATTGTGAAAGTCCGATGGGAAGGCAAATGAGGCGCAGAGTTCACTTGGGAACTCGAAAGCGACATGAATGCGAAGTACCCGCAGTTGTTTGTTACGACTTCGGCCTAATTTCGGGACGAAATTCCCTCAACTAGGGGCTATGCAGTCAATCTCGGCGATATCTCGGTGATATCTCACCGATATATCGGTTATCAGACCTTGGCTGGCATATCGGTATGAAAAATCGGTAATAATATATGTGGCGATAATATCGGTGATATATACCGATATATCGCTGATATTTTGTATTTCTTATATCGGTCATCTCACCGATAATATCGACAAGCCCAATTATAGTCACATAAATCGCTGGTGATAGAGAAGAAATGGTGACTAATCGAAGTTGTTGAATCGAAGCTTACCTGCTGATCGAATCGAACCTTACCTTCCTTGCTGAATCATAGAAGGTAGAATGAAAGAAGATCTGTGTCGGCTGTTTTTTAGGTTTAGAAGATGGAGGAGCGAACAGGGAGATAGACATTAGGAGGACGGCTGCTTTAGTTTAGAGTTTTTTTAGGTGACGGCTGATTACAATTTTAGTAGGGTTATAAAAGTTAATTCATTCTTTTTCTTGTTTACATACCTTTTCTTTTAACTGAATTACAATTTCATCCTCTAGTTACAGATTTATCAAAATTAACCCTAGACTTTTACAAGTTAGTGCATAAAGATGTTGTATACATATATTGTATAGGTTCTAGATATTAATATACATATATTATATAGGTTATATATATATATATTTATACATTATATCATAAATTACCGATATCCCACCGCGATAACCGATATCTCAAATATCGGTCCTTGACCGATATCCGATATTTTTCCGCATTAACTGCATAGACGAGGGGAGGCTGTAACACCCCGTGTTTCGAAAGTCAAAGTCAAGTCAAGATCAAAGTCAAAGGGAGACAAGATTGCTAATTGTGATCTGTTACCCCTTGCTCAATTCCTGTTTGACTTCTTTGACTTGTAGATAGTCTATTTTATGCCTTACGTTAGTTGTATTATGTGGAGTATTTATTAATAATCGAGGTTTATCGCATGATTTATCGCATATTCGATCGCTTTATCGCTTATCGCAATCGCACTCGCAACTCGACTTACGCATTCTGGATATTGTTTTACGTGTGTGTGCCTTTTATGTGTTACTTGTGCATGCTTATTTATGTTTATGTGTGGTGATTAATCGAAACGCAATCGCAATCGAATCGCAAACGCTAAACGCAAGTCAATTAAGGATGATTGTATGTTGATATAGTAGTTGGGATTAAAAGTAATTTGAATAGGAAACTCTATTGCATCGCAACGCTCAACATGCAATTCGAAATCGCAAAGTTCATCGCGTCGTGCCCTCCAATCGAGTGGCCAGCCGATCGAGCTGCCACCCGATCGGGCTGCCATCCTATCGAGGTGCCACTCGATCGGGCTGCCACCCGACCAGGGTAGCCACTCGATCGACCAGCCCTCCTTTCCTCTTTCCATTTATGGAAACCCTATAAATACCCCCTATCAACATCATAACTTCACCTTTTGCACTCTCTCGTCCGACCAACGCTTCTTGCCCACTTTTCTTCAGATTTCTCGCGATTCTTGTAAGTTTTCCACCTAAATCTTGTACTTTCTTAATCTACACGCACTCCTACACCTTTCTATCTTTTGAATCTTAACTTTTAACCGTGAAATCACTAGATTTGAGGTGTTCTAGTATGATGTCATCATGGTGTTCTTGTGAACTTCATGTTTTGGCATCAATCCACCAAGAACAACTTAGATCTGAACGATTTCCACACAAATAAACAAAGATCTTTCATAGATCTGAACATATTCATGGTGAAAAGGATTGAAAGATGGTTTTCCAACTTTCTTTCAACTCTTTTACAATCAATGCACTCAAAACCGATAGAATCGGAGCTTGTTCTGGTCTTCTACTCTTTCTTGTCGAAGTGTTGGTTCAAGATCTGAATTCTATCCACGAGATTACCGATTTCGGGTTTAACATGGAACACCGTCTCGAACAGTTAACTGGTCGGATTTGGGTGATTCCTGTCCGATCAGGTTACTAAGTAAATGACGGGGTTTCTGTTGTCTAACACGTTATCAAATCATCTCCAGAAAATGACAAACTATCAAAACAACCAAGGAAGAAGACGATCAGGCCATCTGGGACGGACCGTCGTCCGATCGGATTGTCGTCCGATCGGATTGTCGTCCGATCGGATTGTCGTCCGATCGGATTGTCACCCGACCGGACTGCCACCCGATCGGATTGCACCTTGGGACCCACACTCAATTTTTATTTTTTCAAACTTTTGAGGTTGGAACATTGAACAGGTTGCCGTCCGACCGAGTTACCACCCGATCGGATTACCACCTGACCATGTGATGTTCTGACTTCAACACTTAAACAATTTTCAACATGTTCAATGTACAAGGGTTGCCACCCAATCGGATTGCCATCCGATCGAGTGACCGTCCTGCGGTGAACTTGTTCTCAACCTGAGAAGCCTCGACAATCGGATCGCTGTCCGATCGAACAGCCGTTCAACCGACTGACCTGAAAGGTAGAGATACTTCTCTGTTTTCAAAATGCTACAACGAAAACTTCAAAAAACAAGCCATCATACACAAACACATCCTTTCCAAACGAGGTAACAATCCAATCGCATGGTCACCCGATCGGATGACCGTCCGAACGGATTGTCACCCGACCGACCGGCCACCCGATCGGATTGCCATCCGATCGGATTGTTGTCCGACCCACTCACACTTTGTATCGTTTTACGCGCCGCTTATCGTTTATACTATCGTTCTGATCAGGCTAACTTACTCTCTAGCGCTCCCTTCAATCCATCAATCGCTGTGAGTATACTCGATCCCCTTTTTGCTTTACGCACTTTTGGGTGTTACATACATTATTTATTCTAAATCACATCAAACACACTACGCAATACTTTAAATGCTAACCGTTATCGCATGTTATACGTGACTTAATGAATGCTTGTTTGTTATGTTTACACATAGAATGCTGTCTACCTGCCTTAGCAATGATAGTACTATAGTTTGGACTCAGCACCTGTTCACTCAGGGGTTGTTAAGGACAATTTGTTACATGGCTCACAGTGGTGAGTGTGTATTACGAACTGCCTTGGGCAGTCAACCCGCAGTCATTGGTATCGATAGGTTCATGTTGATAACTAACATGCCTCATTTTACACTGTGTACGTGCTGGTTATGCGTAACGATTTCGAACTCTATTATATCTATTAAACTTGAATGCTCACCTTTACACTATGTGTATTGACTTTTACTTTAACGTATGTGACAGGTGCTTAGGATGTTTATATGATTGGCTTGCTGTGAAATCGAGGCTAGGAAAGGTCTAGAAACGAATAAACAATTGTCTGTAATTGAAATCTGAGTTGTCGGAACAGAACAATTTGACTAGATCTTGTCTGTAATAATTATGTTATCTTTTATGACATGGTATGGGACATGTTGCTTTAAATAATTGGTAATTATAGTTGTTATGGAAACTTCTGGACAATCTGTTTCGCTCAGTGCCACGCCCCGATGTTTCCGCCATCGGTTGGGGTGTGACACGGAGCTTCTGCATATAATACATGTAGAAGTTTTTTTAATAAATAAATCTTACTTAAAAGATTTGTTTTTCTAATTTCATTAAGCTATCATCTATTGTGAACAGAACTGGAGGTCATATCACTTCGTGTTTAAAAATCAACACATGTGGTTCAAGAGTTGCATCATCATCACATTGATTTTGATGTTGCTTTAGAAACCAACCAGGTTGTCATATGTATTAACACTTCATGTTCAATATGGCATTTGTAGTTTTACAGTACAAGTATGCTAATGCTTATGTTTATGTTAGCCTCTTTTTTGTGAAAGTATATGTTAACATGCTACTTTTAGCACTTTGCAACATATATGGAATCCATGAAAGTCTCACAAAAATAAGTTTTTATTATTAGAATAGCTTTGACACATCCTTACATACAAAAGCTTAGAAAAGAATTTTGAAAAAAAAAAATATATATTTTTAACATGTTAAGTATATCATAAAAACAATTTAACATATTAAAAATTACTTTTTTCAGAAAAAAAATCCGAGCTTCTTCATATAAATACATGTAAACCTTTTTAAATAAAAAAAATTCAAAATCTAAAAAAAATGCTTAAAAAGAGTTTTAAAAAAGATTAAAAAAATTACTAAAATATTTTTTAGAATGGCTTTGACACGTCCTTATATGTAAAAGCTCCGAAAAGAATTCTGAAAAAAATATTTTTAACATGTTAAATGTATCATAAAAATTCAATTCAACATGTTAAAAAAATTATTTAAATCGGTGCTTCTGCATATAATACATATAGAAGCTTTTTTAATAAAAAAATCTTACTTAAAAGATTTGTTTTTCTAATTTCATTAAGCTCTCATCTACTGAGAACAGAACATGAGATCATATCACATATGTATTATCACTTTGTGTTTAAAAATCAACACAGGTGGTTCAAGAGTTGCATCATCATCACATTGATTTTGATGTTGCTTTAGAAACCAACCAGGTTGTCATATGTATTAACACTTCATGTTTAACATGGTATTTGTAGTTATACAGTACAAGTATGCTCATGCTTATGTTTATGTTAGCCTCTTTTTTATGAAAGTATATGTTAACATGCTACTTTTAGCACTTTGCAACATATATGGAATCCATGAAAGTCTCACAAAAATAAGTTTTTTTTTATTAGAATAGCTTTGACACATCCTTATATACAAAAGCTTAGAAAAGAATTTTGAAAAAAAAATATTTTTAACATGTTAAATATATCATAAAAACAATTTAACATGTTAAAAATTACTTTTTTCAAAAAAAAAAATCTGAGCTTCTTCATATAAATACATGTAAACCTTTTTAAATAAAAAATCAAAATCTAAAAAAAATGCTTAAAAAGAGTTTTAAAAAAGGTAAAAAAAAATTACAAAAATATTTTTTAGAATGGCTTTGACACGTAATTATACGTAAAAGCTCCGAAAAGAATTCTGAAAAAAAATATTTTTAACATGTTAAATATATCATAAAAATTCAATGTAACATGTTAAAAAAATTATTTAAATCGGAGCTTCTGTATATAATACATGTAGAAGCTTTTTTAATAAAAAATCTTACTTAAAAGATTTGTTTTTCTAATTTCATTAAGCTCTTATCTACTGTGAACAGAACAGGAGGTCATATCACATATGTATTATCACTTCGTGTTTAAAAATCAACACATGTGGTTCAAGAGTTGCATCATCATCACACTGATTTTGATGTTGCTTTAGAAACCAACCAGGTTGTCATATGTATTAACACTTCATGTTCAACATGGCATTTGTAGTTATACAGTACAAGTATGCTAATGCTTATGTTTATGTTAGCCTCTTTTTTTGTGAAAGTATATGTTAACATGCTACTTTTAGCACTTTGCAACATATATGGAATCCATGAAAGTCTCACAAAAATAAGTTTTTTTATTAGAATAGCTTTGACACATCCTTATATACAAAAGCTTAGAAAAGAATTTTGAAAAAAAAAATATTTTTAACATGTTAAATATATCATAAAAACAATTTAACATGTTAAAAATTACTTTTTTCAGAAAAAAAATCCGAGCTTCTTCATATAAATACATGTAAACCTTTTTAAATAAAAACATTCAAAATCTAAAAAAAATGCTTAAAAAGAGTTTTAAAAAAGATAAAAAAAATTTACAAAAATATTTTATAGAATGGCTTTGACACATCCTTATATGTAAAAGCTCCGAAAAGAATTCTGAAAAAAATATTTTTAGCATGTTAAATATATCATAAAAACAATTTAACATGTTAAAAATTACTTTTTTCAAAAAAAAAATATGAGCTTCTTCATATAAGTACATGTAAACCTTTTTAAATAAAAAAATTCAAAATCTAAAAAAAATGCTTAAAAAGAGTGTAGGATCGTTGTGAGACCCAAACGAGTCGATCAGAAGAGATCTCGTCCAATACGAAAGGCGGAAACAGACGTATCGGAGTTATTTCAGCTTGAAACACACTAGAGTCACTTTAACTATCTCTTGTATTGATTTGATGACGATTTACAGCATGGAGATACTTCGGCAGAGCTTCGCTACCGGAATCACAAACGTTACAAATGAAATCCAAGACACACATATATGTAGGCAGTCCATTTCGCATGGAATGGCCTCACACAAAATGGCATTTCGTGCGAAATGGCCTTACCATTTCGTGCGAAATGGCTCCATCCAACATGTTTCTCAATTTTCTCGTACTACGTGCCCTGATCTATCAATTCTATTACAAGACTTGATACAAGACGAAGTCGACAGACATATGCACCAACAGACTCCCCCTTGGATGTTGACGAAGTCTTCAGTGTCGAGTCTTCAATATGTCAACTCTTCAGTCTTTATCAGTCTACTCGCTCTTCTCCAAAGTATTCTCTATTGTAAGCATCCTCAATCTCTATCTCTTCTAGAATCTCAACCCTGGCTCTATCTTTTTTCAGCATCAGCAGCTTCTATCTTGAACACAGTTCCATGATCAGAAACTGGCTCTTTACAACTTCAGACTCCCTCTTGGCTGTCTTCAGACTCCCCCTTTCGATAAGCTGGGATCGCAGTCTGGAATTCACAAGCTACAGCCTTTGAATCAGAAACCTGGCTCAAACTCTGCTCATCATGCTTTGCAGCTTTCACAGGTTCAGAAACGTTTCCTGGCTCTCCGTAGCAACAGGATCTGGAACCTGACTCGAATCTGCATATCCTCATGCTGAAAGTCCACAGGAATCGGAAACCTGGCTTTCGCATATCTTTCAGGAGTCGTAACCTGGCTGCTTCTACCTGCACAAACTCTACCTCAAAATAAATTTCACAAATTTAAAATTTGACAAATTTAGAGACCACTTGTAGATATCATTCTATCATCAACAATTTATAATCTCTAATGACCACTTGTAAAAAATACCATTTTTCTTCTTTCAAATCAAACTCTCCCAAACCAATTGTTCATCATGTTTAGCACTTGGAATTTTGAAAATCAGCTTTTCAACATCAGTTGTCGAAAATAAGATGAAATAGAATCTTTTTGGTTTTTTCAAAATTTTATGCTAAAACACACTTAAACTCTTTTTGGATTTTTATTTTTAATGAAAACAGTAAAGAAATATTTACAGACAATATTTTTGTGAGTTTGTGTAAGAGGATCATATCAGTTTCTGAGACAAATCACTAACACCGTTAAGCTTTAAACATTTTAAGTTCTAAACGATTCACTTAGATTGTCAGTATACTGATCCACTTAAATTTTCACACAAAGTTCAATTGTTTCGAGATACGAGATTAGTGTTTTAATGACTTAAGCTTATTCGCGTGTCCCACCTCAGAATATACTCCCGTATCCAGACTTCTATATTCGGTCTTACAGGTGAATGTACACTAATGATATCTGTAAACGGGTAATGCGAGACCATGAGAGCTCAGGTTAGAACTTCCGTTCAGACAAAGAGATGATGGCTCGTCTTTTGGTGTGTCCCGTTTGGGGATCTTTTCTTCAACAACACATGATTAGCATTTTTCAATGTTTCATCATTCTTTATGCTGAGGGTGGGCTTTATGATTAAAGCAGTGCAGAGCATTATACGAGGACTAGGCTATTGCTTCCGCAAAATCAGAAGTCCGGGTATAATACCCCAGATATCATCACGCACAAAGACCTAGTATGTTAGAAATAGAAAGCCCTTCAAACAAGATTTCAGGGGTTACCCATATATCCGAGATACGTTCCCCACGAGATAAGTAAGTATTTGATATTTAGGTTTATATCTCGAAAAACAATCTACTGAATGTATAAAAACCTACTGGCATATCCTCAGTGAGACCGTTTATCACATTTGACTTTCCAATTCTTTAGCGTGCTGTGATAGTCCACTGATGTACTATCATTTCCTCTTTTTCACAACAAAACTCTTTTTCATTTTTTCATGTTTTTGTCATGTTTTCAATATTTTTCAATCAAAAATGAGTTTTGTGCTTTTTCAAATTTTCAAATGTTTTTGGATTTTCTGAAATTTCTTACTCCCCCTAAAATTCAAAACCATTTAAAGAAAAAATTGACAAACCAATGTTCCAAGCAATTCACATCAATTCTCCATTCCTATGGCATAAACAATCAGAACTCCCCCTGACAACAAACTATTTTCCCATTATGATTTCAAAACACTTAAGTTTGTTTTAATCAAAATGGTTTTTCTAGAAAATTAGTTTTGTTGATTTCACTTGAAAGATCGGGGATTAATTCATCACATTGTTTTTCTTTTTCAACCACATGTATGAAAGTTAAATCAAGTTCAACTTAATGACCTTGATTAACCACTTGTAGGTGAAAACCCCTTTTTCAACAACTTGTAGGTTCACTTATCAACCATACCACTTGTAAATTGAAATATGACAATTTTCAATTTTGAGAAAGATGCCGATTCATGCTCCACGATTACCAACTTGGGAGCTCCGGCAAGTCCGGATTTTACTCATGATAGTAATCTATCCCATGACGATACGAACATGGGTGAACCATCTTCATCTGGTTTATTCTTTTTCAATTCATAAAATTCCTTTACCCCTTTTACCTTTCCATCAACCATTTTTCTAAAAATATTTTGAACTGTGGGGTTAAAGGCTTTTTCAACATCAAATTCTTTCTTTTCAGAGAAGAATTGATTTGAAATCTTAACTTTGCCAATTTTTTATTTAAAATTTTCAGTCCGTAATGGTGGAAAGTTTACGTCATCCAATGGCGGAACTGAATTTTCACCTTTTAACTCAACTTGTAGCTCCTCTGACTTTGACGAGTCAGATTCATCGCCAGAAAATAGCTCCTCTGATTTTGACGAATCAGAATCATTGCTAGAACTATCATCTGATTTCTTAACAACCCATTTTTGGTTGTTAAGCTTCACTTTTCTTTTGTAAAAACTTTTTGAACTCTCACCAACCTCAAACTTTGAATTTTTGAAAACTTTAAGTTGTTTGGTTGGTGGTTCAATATCAATAACTTTCTCTTTGAGTTTTTCAGAGACTCCCTGTTTTGTGTTGGTTGCCTTTGTACAGTTCAAGGCAATGTGACCAACTTCGTTGCATTGATAACAGGTTCTTGTCTCCTTCTTCTTCTGAGCAGCTTCATTCTTCATTCCTTCTTGCTTCTTAGCAAGGAATTCTTTGTTCGATTGCTTTCAGAATGAGCTCTTTTCCTCTTCTTCTGAACTTGACCCTGAAACAAATACAGTTTTTGATTTATAAGTTTTCTCATTTTTATGATTTTCTGGTGAAATAAAACCTAGACCTTTCTTTTTGAAATTACCGTTATGGTTTGGTTTCTTTTGAAAACTCGAACCAGAATTGTAACCTTTTTTCTTGTTTAACCTTTGTTGAACTCTTGAGGTGTATTTTTTTAGGTTTTTCAGAAAGATTTACGTCTTTTATTTCAGAAATATTAATTTCTGTTAGTTTGAAAACCTTGTTAATCATTTCAGTTTTAACACCTCTTATTGGAAATTCTTCATCAGAATATAATTTGTCGGAATCATTCAAAGTATAAGCTACTTTGAATGTTTCGTCATTCAAATTATTTTGTGATAACAGAAAATCTTTATTGTAAACTCTTTTAACTGGTGATTTTGAACTGTTGACAGATGTGTCGGACTCAGACTTTGACTCTGACTTTGACTCCTCCGTTTCATCTTTATCCAACACCTGATCGACCACTTTCTTAATTAACTCGGACTCATGATCAGTGTCAGACGATGTGAAAGTGACATCGATGTTGTCTGGCAAGTTATCTGAAGGTTCAGATTCCCACTTTAAGTTGGTTGCCTTTTTTACTCTTTCTGAATTAGGATTTCTTGGAGAATATCCATTTTCAAGCGGAGGCGGACACTTGTTATAACTGACACTTTGTTTCTTACCAGAATTCTTTGCTTCAGACTTCTCTTCTTCAAACGCTTTCATACCTTCAACTGTCGGGTAAATCCTGTCAATCACATAAGAAGAACATGAGTAACTTTTCAATAACCTGTTTACTCTCTCCGTTTCAATCCTCTGAGCTTCCAATTTCTGTTCAAGCTCAGCACATATCTCAATGTAATAATTGACAACTTTCTGCTTTGTCATGTACGCTCCATTGAGTGTGTTTATAGCTGTTGCTTGTTCACTGCTTGACTCGTTGTATTGATTGATGGCTTTGTTTAAGACATCATACGATTCTTTTAGTCTGTTCATGTTATGAATCAACTCGTTGTTGTGCTTTTTCATAGTCTCACAATTTTCACATTTCTCAGACACCTTTTCTGCATCCACTTCCATTTCAATCTTGAAAGCTGGAATTTCTTTCACCTGCTTCTTTATCACTCGGACAACTTCAATATCACTGTCATCTTTCTCATCTCGTAATTTTTCATATTCTTTCATTCTGCTTGCATAATACAAAGTATCATCATCACTATCATCTTGTTTTTTTTAACTTTCTTCTGTATCACTCAAACATTTGCATCATAATAATCATCTCTCTCGGCTAGAAATTTTAAGTGATCTTTCATTCTGCTTGCATAATAATCATCATCACTATCTTCAACGATTGGTACTTTTCTTGAAACCCTTTTTACTTCCTCAGCAGTTGAATCGTCAAAGATTTGAGCAACAAATGCCTTAGGCTTTAAGAAATTTTCATCTGGACAGTATTTGTCCCAGCTAAAACCTTCTGGCAATCTCTCATCATCTTGATCTATCAAACCAAAACAAGCTCTTTTTGATGATGACTCTTCGATCATTTCCTTCTTAGCATGTGAAATTTGTGGCGATTGTTGTTGATACGGCTGTTGAGCAACTTGATGATAAATCGCTTTCCGATAATAATCATTGTTGCCGAATGGATTTTGAGCTCCACTTGCTTCGCGGTTTGTGCATTCTCGCTTGAAATGCCCTTTTTCCCTACAACGAAAACAAGTAACTTTAGATTTATCAAAGCCTAAAGTAGAAACATTAGCATCATGTAAATCATCTCTTCCGGTGATCTGTTTAAACTTCTCAGCTCTCCTCAACACACTAGCCAAACACCACTTTATATCCATTAATTCCATCTCCTCAGCATCGATTTGATCGTAATCCTCTTTTGTCAACATTGGATTTCCGATCCTTCCTGCAACTAAACTCTCATAAGATTCTAACACAGTCACCAACAGAGACATATGACCTTTGGCAACCTCTTCCGAGAAATTCTGATCATTCTCAAGATTTAAAGCAATATTGCATTGTAGAACTTTGCCATTCTTGGTTGCTGAAAAATTTGGATCGAATGATGGATATGAAGAGAATCCAGTTTTGCTATTTGATCCTTGAGATGACCCTCCAGAAGAACTTTTTGCATTGAAAGCAGTTTCAATTTTTGGTGCAATGTGGGTCTTATCACTAGTACCTCCTTTGTAATATAGACCAATGTCTTGTTCACCGTCAAATTCCTTCATTCTCGCTATTTTTCGTTGTTCCATCTCTTGAGCTTCGAGTTGTTCAATAAACGTGCTCAGCGTTAGATTGTCAAATTCAGGTTTATTTTTCAACATCATAAGATACGTGCCCCAAACATCTTGTGGCAACGCATCGGCCAATTTTTCAATCCATTCTTCATTATCTTTATTGATGTTCAATCTCTTCATGTTCATCACCAAATTGCAATATCTTTCTATAATCTGCTTGGTGTTTTCAGTTTTTAATCCACGAAATAGATCAAATTCTTTCTTCAAAAGCGACATTTTGTTCTTGATCATCTCTTTACTTCCAACAAACTTCGATCTTAGTTCTTTCCATATTGAATGTGCACTTCCGTTGTGTTGTAGTAAAATCAAAATTTCTTCCTTAATAGCTTGCTGCAATAAACTAACCATCATCTTTTCACTTTTGTATTTCTTTTTCTCATCCACACTTAGATCTTTGATAGCAACCTTCTCTCAGTTGTCAGTGACAGGTCTAATATATCGATATTCAATACATTCCCATGCATCTAAGTAATTTGCTTGAACCTAATTTTCAAAACGTTCCTCCCATCCACTATACTCCTCAATACTCATGAGCTTAGGCGGTTTTTGCATGGTGCCCATTTCATTTTCTAGCATCGTATTCTGAGTAACAGTGATTGGGGTAGCAAACGCGTAGTAGAATTCGTTTTCCATGATTCGGTATCAAAATTTCACAAACTCAGACTTTCAAACGAATTGGAGAATCTCAAACGAACTGATGTCTAATAGACCAATACGTACGAACTGGTTTGGTGCGAATTGACTTGATGCGAACTGAGGTGTTGTTTCAAGCGAAATGGTGCTCTGAATTACCAATTCGTGCGAAATGGAGATCTGATGTACTGTTTCAAGCGAACTGATGAAACTATTAACCAATTCGTGCGAATTGGGAAGCAATTTCACACGATCTGAGAAGCCTTTAACCAATTCGTGCGAATTGGAATGAATTTTCACACGACCTGTGACTCAAACCGTACGAATTGATGCTGATGTCATACAATCGGCCATGTTTTTGACAAAATTGATCACGTTTTAGGTCGATTTTAGGTCTAATTCTTTCAAGGATTTGTTAAAACAGTGTTTCGCACGTTATATGTGAAAATCAAGCCATTTTATCCGTAAAAACTTGGTTAATTTTGAAAAATGTGAAGAAGAATGAGTAGAAATCAGAAATTTTGATGAAATCAAGCTGAAAATGGTAAGAACTCTTCCTCCTGAGCTCTGATACCACTTGTAGGATCGTTGTGAGACCCAAACGAGTCGATCAGAAGAGATCTCGTCCAATACGAAAGGCGGAAACAGACGTATCGGAGTTATTTCAGCTTGAAACACACTAGAATCACTTTAACCATCTCTTGTATTGATTTGATGACGATTTACAGCCTGGAGATACTTCGGCAGAGCTTCGCTACCGGAATCACAAACGTTACAAATGAAATCCAAGACACACATATATATAGGCAGTCCATTTCGCATGGAATGGCCTCACACGAAATGGCATTTCGTGCGAAATGGCCTTACCATTTCGTGCGAAATGGCTCCATCCAACATGTTTCTCAATTTTCTCGTACTACGTGCCCTGATCTATCAATTCTATTACAAGACTCGATACAAGACGAAGTCGACAGACATATGCACCAACAAAGAGTTTTAAAAAAGGTAAGAAAAATTTACAAAAATATTTTTTAGAATGGCTTTGACACGTCCTTATATGTAAAAGCTCCGAAAAGAATTATGAAAATTTTTTTTTTAACATGTTAAATATATCATAAAAATTCAATTTAACATGTTAAAAAAATTATTTAAATCGGAGATTCTGTATATAATACAAGTAGAAGCTTTTTTAATAAAAAAAACTTAAAAGATTTGTTTTTCTAATTTCATTAAGCTCTCATCTACTGTGAACAGAACAGGAGGTCATATCACATATATATTATCACTTCGTGTTTAAAAATCAACACAGGTGGTTCAAGAGTTGCATCATCATCACATTGATTTTGATGTTTCTTTAGAAACCAACCAGTTTGTCATATGTATTAACACTTCATGTTCAACATGGCATTTGTAGTTATACAATAGAAGTATGCTAATGCTTATGTTTATGTTAGCCTCTTTTTTGTGAAAGTATATGTTAACATGCTACTTTTAACACTTTGCAACATATATGGAATCCATGAAAGTCTCACAAAAATAAGTTTTTTTTTTTTATTAGAATAGCTCCTTATATACAAAAGCTTAGAAAAGAATTTTGGAAAAAAAATATTTTTAACATGTTAAATGTATCATAAAAACAATTTAACATGTTAAAAATTACTTTTTTCAAAAAAAAAAAAAAAAATCCGAGCTTCTTCATATAAATACATGTAAACCTTTTTAAATTAAAAAAAAATCTAAATCTAAAAAAAAAATGCTTAAATAGAGTTTTAAAAAAGGTAAAAAAAATTTACAAAAATATTTTTTAGAATGGCTTTGACTTGTCCTTATATGTAAAAGCTCCGAAAAGAATTCTGAAAAAAATATTTTTAACATGTTAAATATATCATAAAAATTCAATTTAACATGTTAATTTTTTTTAAATCGGAGCTTCTGCATATAATACATGTAGAAGCTTTTTTAATAAATAAATCTTACTTAAAAGATTTGTTTTTCTAATTTCATTAAGCTCTCATCTACTGTTAACAGAACAGGAGGTCATATCACTTCGTGTTTAAAAATCAAAACAGGTGGTTCAAGAGTTGCATCATCATCACATTGATTTTGATGTTGATTTAGAAACCAACCAGGTTGTCATATGTATTAACACTTCATGTTCAACATGGCATTTGTAGTTTTATAGTACAAGTATGCTAATGCTTATGTTTATGTTAGCCTCTTTTTTGTGAAAGTATATGTTAACATGCTACTTTTAGCACTTTGCAACATATATGGAATCCATGAAAGTCTTACAATACGTCGGGAAACACTTGATTCGCAGTAACATGTGTGACTTCAGGTGTGTACAGGCCTCGTAGAAATGCATATGAAGGAGAACCAAAAAATAAACGTTTGCGTAGATCAACTAAATTCGGTTTAACTTTATTTGACCAAACATGTTAAAATAGGTTTTGCATGAAAAACTTTAACATGTTAAATGAAAGTTTGCATTGATTAACTAACTTCGATTATACTTTATTTGACTAAATTATATACAGACTTTCGAGTTAGAGTTCAAAATATTAAATAAAGTTTTGTGTGGAGTCTATACGTGCTCCAAATTTTGAAATAAATAGTTTTAACATTAAATTAATGAGCTTTTGCATTGCAACTAAACTCGATTCGACTTTATTTTACCAAACATGTTAAAATAAGTTTTGTATAATAAACTTTAACATGTTAAATGATAGTGTGCATTAATTAACTAGGTTTGATTCAACTTTAATTGACCAAATTATATATATTGAATTTCGGTTAGAGTATATATTAATTTTTTTTTGTGTGGAATCAATGCGGCTCAAAATATTAAATTAAATAAATTTAACATGTTAAACTAACGTTTGCATTAAACTTCAAGTCGACTTTATTCGACCAAACATGTTAACATAAATTTTGCGTGATAAATTTTAACATGTTAAATGAGAGTTTGCATTGATCAACTAAGTTCGATTATACTTTATTTGACCAAATTATATACTGCCTTTCTGATTAGAGTTCAAAATATTAAATAAAGTTTTGTGTGGGGTCTATGCGTGCTCAAAATTTTGAAATAAATAAATTTAACATTTTAAATGAGCGTTTGCATTAATCACTAAACTCGGTTCGACTTTATTTGACCAAACATGTTAAATAAGTTTTGTATGATAAATTTTAACATGTTAAATGTTAAATATTAAATGAGAGTTTTCATTAATCAAATAGGTTTCATTCAACTGTGACCAAATTATATATTAAATATTGGATTAGAGTTCAATATAATATTAAAATGTTTATTTGTGTAGAGTGTATACGGGCTCAAAATATTAAAATAAATAAATTTAACATGTTAAATAAAAGTTTGTATTAATCAACTAAACTCGATTCGATTTTACTTGACAAAAAATGTTAAGATAAGTTTTGTATGATAAACTTTAACATGTTAAATAAGAGTTACATTGATCAACTAGGTTTGATTAAACTTTGTTTGACCAAATTATATATTGACTTTCGGATTAAAGTTCAAGATATTAAATAAAGTTTTGTGTGGAGTCTATGCGTGCTCAAAATTTTGAAATAAATACATTAACATTTTAATTAGTGTTTGCATTAGTCAACTAAATTTAATTTGACTTTATTTGACCCAAAATGTTAAAATAAGTTTGTATGATAAATTTTAACATGTTAAATGAGAGTTTGCATTGATCAAATAAGTTTGATTCAACTTTATTTGACCAAATTATATATTAAATTTTGGAATCGATTTTAATATATTAAAATATTTTTTTTTGTGTAGAGTATATACGGGCTCAAAATATTGAAATCAAAAGATCTAACATGTTAAACAAACGTTTGCAATGATCAACTAAACTCAATTCAACTTTATTCGACCAAACATGTTAAAATAAGTTTTGCACGATAAACTTTAACATGTTAAATAAATGAGAGTTTTCATTGTTTAACTAAGTTCGATTATACTCTATTTGACAAAATGATATATTGACTTTCGGATTAGAGTTCAAAATATTAGATAAAGTTATGTGTGGGGTCTATGCATGCTCAAAATTTTGAAATAAATAAATTTAACATTTTAAATAAGCGTTTGCATTAATCTTAAACTTGATTCAAATTTATTTGACCAAACATGCTAAAATAAGTTTTATATGATACATTATAACATGTTAAATGAGAGTTTTCATTGTAGGTTTCATTCAACTTTATTTGACCAAATTATATATTAAATTTCGGATTAGAGTTCAATATATTAAAATATTTATTTGTGTACAGTGTATGCGAGCTCAAAATATTAAAATAAATAATTTTAACATGTTAAATAAACCTTTGTATTGATCAACTAAACTCAATTCGACTTTATTTGACCAAAAATGTTAAAATAAGTGTTGTATAATAAACTTTAACATGTTAAATGATAGTTACATTGATCTAGGGATGAGCAAAGGGTATAAAATACCGTCCCGATCCCGAAATCCCGATCCCGATCCGTTTTCGGTACCGGAAACGGTATCCACTTTTGTGATTTTTCGGTATCGGTACGGTACGGTATCGGTAAAGTACCGACTTTTACCCTTAAAATACCGATACCGACCCGAACCGACGTATTTCGGTATCGGTATCGGTACCAAGTTTACACAAAATTCGGGATCGGTATTGGTCGGGATCGGGACGGTATTGGGACGGTATCGGTATTTGCTCATCCCTACATTGATCAACTAGGTTTGATTTAGGGATGAGCAAATACCGATACCGTCCCAATACCGTCGCGATCCCGACCAATACCGATCCCGAATTTTGTGTAAACTTGGTACCGATACCGGTACCGAAATACGTCGGTTCGGGACGGTATCGGTATTTTAAGGGTAAAAGTCGGTATTTTACCGATACCGTATCGTACCGATACCGAAAAATCACAAAAGTGGATACCGTTTCCGGTACCGAAAACGGATCGGGATTGGGACGGTATTTTATACCCTTTGCTCATCCCTAGTTTGATTAAACTTAGTTTGACCAAATTATATATTGGATTTCGGATTAGAGTTCAATATGTTAATATATTTTTTATGGTCTATGTGGGGCTCAAAATATTAAAATAAATAAATATAACATGTTAAGTAAACTTTTGTATTGATCAACTAAACTCGATTCAACATTATTTGACCAAAACATGTAACATGTTAAAAATGAGAGTTTACATTATCAACTAAGTTCGACTCAACTCTATTTGACCAAATTATATGTTGAATCTCAGATTAGTGTTCAAAATATTAAAGTAAAGTTTTGTGTGGAGTTCATGCCGGTTCATATTATTAAATTAATTAAATTTAACATATTAAATGAAAGTTTGAATTGATCAATTAGATTCGATTCAACTTTGTATACCTTAATGATATATTAAATTCCGTTAGTGTTCAAAACATTAAAATATTATCAAGGTTAATCTAATTTGTTATACTTTTTATTATTCATGATTTATAGTCACGTAAATTGTTGATTTTACTTCTATTATTAGTAGCATTATTATTATTATATTATACATTATACATTATACATATGAATTAAAACTTACGATGAACAGTATTTTTTAGGTTGATACATGAAATTACGATATCGTCCTTAGAGAAAGGAGTTTTCTACACAAATAAACATAGTGCTCTCTGCTTTTCGTTTAGACATATGTTTATTATTTATTTATTTAGCAAACAAATAAACAATCGATGAACAGTATTTTTTAGGTTGATACATGAAATTACGATATCGTCCTTAGAGAAACGAGTTTTCTACACAAATAAACATAGTGCTCTCTGCTTTTCGTTTAGACATATGTTTATTATTTATTTATTTACCAAACAAATAAACAATAGTGTTATTTGCTTTTAGTTTATACATGTCTATTTTTTTATTCAATGTTTTGTTTAAAATCGAATGAGATATATATAAGTGAAGTTTTTTTTGTTTCGTGACGAACTGAAACACAATATTCGTTTTCATGGTTCCGGCATAAATTTAGTTCTGATCCTAGCCAAACAACATTGAAAACGGAGTTGTATTTAAAATAAAGTGTTTTTTTTTTCATAAGTGATAGCATGTGCTGCTAATGTACCAGTGTCATGACTAATCAAATCGATTTCGCGTGATGTGATCGATATCTCGATGTCTTTTGGACATATCACGACTTTGTTTTTCAGTTTTTTTGTTGTTGTTATACCAAGTATGGGTAACGTACTTATACCGTAATGAGCCGAATTCGTATCAACTGAGTTCCTGCCACAACGTGCAGGGGATTAACACTAGTTTATTATGATATGGATTTGTAGATTGATACCTGAAATTACTAAAATAAAAGAATTGTAAATGTAATGAAACCATTAATATATCAGTCATATTCCTCAAAATATTCAGGTATTATAACAAAAAAATAAAATAAAAAACATTTCATAACAAAAAAATAAAAATAATAATTTCATACAAATACAATGTTTATAAACAATCATAAGTACCACTGCTAGCAATCATCGACAAAAACTGACTACAAAGACTTAGTATCGTAGACTTGTTTGGGTTGCCTAGCAAGTACATCCCGATTTTAGAGCATGTTAATGTATACTGACTACGCGTTTGCTCATACTGCCATGTCATATCATTATCCATCGGTTCCAAATCTCAATTAGTTATCAAACAAAAATAAATGAAAAACATAACTTTAATTGATAACTCACCAGGCACTCCAGGCAGGTACACAACTTTATTGTCGCAGCTCGACCGACCATGAAGTAGGTACACTAACTCATGTAATGACACCAAGAACAGTGATCATTTAAGTTGGACTCCACGCAGAAGTGAAACAAGCACAACAATCATCCTGTATAAACAAATGGGTCAAACATGTAAAACGAAGAACTTGGCTAAAATTAAAAGAAACGGGTCAAATATGCTAACATGATTACATAATTTCTTACCCGACCACCACTAGGATGAGTGAAAGAAGCCAAAGGACATGCTGCTGATACGACTTGTATTTAGGTTTCGCTCCAGTTCTTGAATAAGCAGGCACGCATCTTTGGTTAACCCATCCAAACTCGGGACACATTAAAAAACACAAAGCCATGAAGGAAACTAGAAAAGACCCCACCAAGATGAGCAAAATTATCGACATGTGGCAGAAGTGCAGAACCCCCACAGCCAGATCAATAACAATAATGATCACGAGAGTCAATAATGCTTACATCTGAACATAAAAGTAAAAAAAAAAAAAACTTTTAAAAAATTATCTTCAAAATGCAATTGTTGAGAACTGAGAACATTCGATGATATACCCTTTTTATTTGTTAACATTGATGGACGCTTTGTGGTTGGGTCGGCAGAGAGATGCGTGGATTTGTTCAGTAATGATTGAATAACCTCATCAACTTGCATAGTCATAGTAGCTGAAAACAGCATAGTCTATCTTCATTTGGGGGCAAAGTCTAACCTTCAATGATTACAAATATATTAGTTAAGACTAAAATATTTTTAGAAGTCCTATCTAGCAAATAAATGTTACAAAAAAGAGCAGAGGCGTTACGAGAAACTTAAATAGCATTTTAAATGGCACTTGCAAGAGTATTCAAGGACTCCAGAAGTTAATGATAAGAGAATTTATATCTATAGTTATGAAACACATGAATATTTGATCCAATATACTTTTTAAATTAATGTAATGAATAAACTTGGGTGTGTTACGCGTATCAGCAATCCATGTCATTGCAATTGATGTCGTACGTCTGATGAGGATAAACAACTACCGAATACATAGCTCATATCCTGTTTAAGTATTTGAATCACATGATTAGATACGAAGACAAACTCGAAGACAAAGGATGAACGAAACCCTTCACAGTTGTCATGATAAAAAAAAGGTACCAGATTTAATTCCCATATCAAAAGAATAAAGAATACCCTAATAATGATTGAGTAAATCGCAATATACAAAGATAACGATAAAAAATGGTCGTTAACCTACCTGGGTTATCCTTGTGACGCCCATTGATTACCCTTAATTTCTCCCTCAATTGTGACACCATTGAGCGAAATGAGTGATGTTGAAGAAGCAGAACGGCATTACAGATAGCGAGAAGAGAAGAAGTCTGATGATGGCCACCCTAATTTAATACGTTGAATTTTACTTCGACTCAGCCTTTTTTTTCTACAACTTATTCCTTCAATTGGGCCTCCCCAAATATGCTATATATATAAATAAAAAGGACCTAGGGCCCTTTCCCAGTCTCAAAAGCCCATTGGGCCGGCCTTGCCAGTAGTGTGACATACAACATAACAACATTGCTGGTTTCCTGGATAAATATGTGTGTGTGTGCCTGTATAAAAGAATAAACAATTAAAATTACTATATAGTTTTTGTAATTATATCTAGCATGCTAATTATCTGTACAAAATATATAAATGTAGGAAGTATTTGGAAGAACTCAACCCAAATCATTTTGACGAGTTACTTTGCCACCTTTAGAATTTAGGCTACACAGTGTGGCTTCGGCAAAAGCCACGCTTGTGGTCTGCTCATATAATGTAATATATGTGTGGGCGCTCGGGGGGGCAAAAGCAAAAGTGCACTAATTTTTAACGTTATTTTACTAATTTCGTGAAAATAACGTTAAAAAGAGGGGATCGTTAATCAGGCATCATGTGGTGGCGTTGATAGCCGAAAGACAAGGGGGTACATGCACCAATTGGCGTTTGTCTCAATTGCTGAGTGTTATGTGCCTTATGTCCAAGGCTTGATGCAAAACCACAATCGAGCCGGGGGTCTCATTGGAAGCAGCCTCTCTATTCCTACGGGGTAGAGGTAAGGCTGTCTACATCCCACCCTCCTCAGACCCTACCTTAGCTTTGCTATAGGTGGGATATACTGAGTACGATGATGATGATGATGATGAGTGTGGCTTCGGCAAAACCAAGTGACAAGGTATGGCATGGGGCTGCAAGGGAAGCGTCAACATTCCGTGTGGGTTCGGAAACAGTGGCATGCAGCAAGCTAGACCAAGGATGTGTTGCTCATGCCATTTGAAATGTAAATGTTGATGATCAAATTTGGACCGTTGGGGTAGGGGTTGGGGTTGGGTTTAAAAATTGGTTGTGGTATGTAAAGCAAATCCATTTCCTATCATTTGGCAAGTTGGGCTAGTTGAAACTAATGCGGATGACAAAGAGACTTAAAGCATCGAAGGCAAACATACACTCCACCCTTACACTTGTGTTTCAATATATTTACATAATAATACCTACAATATACAAGGTAAATTCTTGAAGATCACTTAAAAATTGACAATGCTTTGAGAATCCTTGAACTCAACAAGATTTGGCTAAGTGAAGTGCAAGGTTCTCTAAATCACTTACATGATGTAACTGGCATATCCAAGGAGTAGTCTTAAAGTCATGAAAGTGAAGTTCAGATCTTCTTTGTTAAAAAACATGATGCTGGTTTCATTTTTCACTAGCAACCATAGTACCATCATGCAAGGCTATTAAGTTTGTCCCTTAATATCAAGGGCGGACCTAGTAAGAGTCCAGGGTGGGCGGGCGCACCCCCTGAAAAAAAAATTTAGTGTATTTTATAAGGTAAAATTCTCCCCGCACCCCTTGAAAATTTGGTTAAACCCCTTATCCGCACCCCTTGAACCCTTGAAAATTTGGTTAAACCCCTTATCCGCACCCCTTGAAAATTTTTTCTGGGTCCGCCACTGCTTAATATCCCTTTTAATCAGCAAAACATATTCCATCTAAACTAGCAAAACATATTCCATCCAAACTAACTATAACTATGTAAAACAAAATAAAAATAGTTTTTACCTTGAAACAGCAAATGTCATAAGCTCTTGGTCAAGTCTCCAATGAAAATCAGGGGCCCTTTGAAGAGTGGAGGCCCAAAGCAAGGACTTGACTTTACTCCCTGTATTCACAACGCATGTTGATAATGCATTTCCAAACGCTGCAGCAAGACCATCCTACGTTCATATTTATGTAGTCTCATTGAGTCGCTGCTGACAGTTAAACAAACCTATTCCTATTGGTTAACTTCAACTCTTCAATTATCATTAGTCTTTTGGTTATGTGGAAAAGAGTAATAACCATACTTTCAATATATAAACTCTTTACAAATATTCAAGTCATTCAACATTGAATTTCATGATCTTTCCAATCAAGTGAGGTAATTAATTTAATATGTTAAACTGTAATGATTTTAAAATGTTCAACATTAAAAGGCTCTTTTATTTACATAATATTAACATGTTAAATTCTTTTTAATTTTATGTTTTACTAATGTATGAAAATCAATTTGAAATAAAAGAATTTCATTCCCAATCCAAAAATACTGGAAAAAGCACACATATTATAAATAAAAATCTAAAAATTATCAGTAAAATAATCTTCTATAATTGTTCACAAATTAACGTGCAAGTAAAATAACATTTAACATTCAATTTTTTCAAAGTAGAATGTGAAATTAGATTTCGATTTACCTTATTCAAAAACGGCTGTTAGAAATTTGAACGAATTCGTTGATTTCGTAACCTCGTCAAAGCAGATTGATCGGAAGTTTCGATCGAAAGAAGACTGATCGGAAGAGTAATCGGAAGTTTTGATTGAACTGGTTGTAGCCTACGTCTCCGTCGTGAATCTCCGTCGTAGATTGCTCATTAAATTGGTTGTAGGCTATGTTACTCCGCTGTGAATCTCCACCGTTATCTGCCCTAGGTTTATTTTAACAGAGGAGCGAACTTTTTAAAATATTTGGACAAAAATACCCCCAGTTCCCCACTTTTTTACCCTCTCTCGTGATTGTACAAAGCATAGCGACCTGTTGGGAATGGAAAGGTTCGTGACGAGTCATGTCATTAAGCAGTTCGAAGGAGATTCTGAGGCCCTGTGCTCAGCAATCGCAATGTTCTTCTTCATACTCACCAAGTGTAAACCCTAGAAAGCCTCCGAAATCGTGTCTCTCTCAGCAACTATTACGCCTGGAACCCTTGCCGCTTCCTGGAAAACAATTGAAGCACCTTAAAGAAGAAGAAGAAGAAGAAGAAGAAGACGCAAGCCCTAGGTTTGATCCAACTGGACCTTATGAACCATTGCTGCTTTCCACTTCCGTGCAGGTCAACCCTTACTTCTTCTTTTCCTATTAATATTCTTGTCATCTTACAACACACTCTCATTGCATCGCAGGTACCTGCCTCCATCAATTGCAGGCTTTTAAAACATCAAAGAGAAGGGGTCAAGTTTTTGTACAATTTATACAAGTCAAACTGCGGGGGTATTCTTGGTGATGACATGTCAGTACTTGTTAATTTACCTTTACTAAATTCATCTATTGGATGGCCCTATTGATGAAATTGTAAATACAATTGATCAGGGGATTAGGGAAGACTATCCAAGCAATTGCATTTCTCTCTGCTGTATATGGAAAAGATGACACAACAACCCCCCCTCCAAAGGCGAAAGGTCCCACGCTAATTATATGCCCATCCTCTGTAATTCAAAACTGGGAGTCCGAGTTCTCTAAGTGGTCAACATTCCACGTTGCTATTTACCATGGCACGAACCGCGATATAATTTTTGAGAAAATCCAATCTCATGGAGTTGAGATACTTATAACCAGTTTCGACACATACAGGATTCATGAAAAGAATCTGTCACAAACGATAAATTGGGAGATTGTGATCGTTGACGAGGCTCACCGTTTGAAAAATGAAAAATCAAAGCTTTATGAAGCTTGTTTAGCCATTGAAACTCGAAATCGCTACGGTCTAACAGGAACCATAATGCAAAACAAAATTATGGAATTGTTTAACCTGTTTGACTGGGTTGTACCTGGAGGGTTGGGGAGCCGTGAACATTTTAGAGACTATTATGAAGAGCCATTGAAACATGGGCAGAGATCAAGTGCTCCGGAAAGATTTGTTGAGATTGCTCAGGAGAGGAAGCAGCATTTGGTGTCGGTTTTGCATAAATATCTGTTAAGAAGAACGAAAGAAGAGACAATTGGACATCTTATGATGGGTAAGGAAGACAATGTTGTATTTTGTGCAATGAGTGAGGTACAAAAGAGAGTGTATAGGAGGATGCTACAAATACCAGACATCCAATGTCTGATTAATAAGGATGTTCCATGTAGCTGTGGAAGCCCTCTAAAGCAAGTGGAATGTTGTAAAAGAACAGTTCCAGATGGTGTTATCTGGCCCTACCTTCATAAGGATAATCCTGATGGTTGCGACTCCTGCCCCTTTTGTCTTGTTCTTCCTTGCCTCACAAAGCTCCAGCAGGCATGTTTCCTATCTATACTTTATTTCATTAAACAGATTGATAATTAAAGTAATTCAAGGAAATGGGAACAGAATGGTTACAATTCTGGTCCGTGTCAATTAAAAGTGTTGTATCCCTTTTTATTGTTGAATTGCACAGATAAGCAATCATTTGGAGCTCATAAAACCAAATTCAAAAGATGATCCAGATAAACAAGAGAAAGACATGGCTTTCGCATCACAAGTGTTTGGTAGTGATATTGATGTGGTGGGAGGGTATACACAAAACGAGAGTTTTATGGGGCTAAGTGACGTTGAGCATTGTGGGAAGATGAGAGCTTTGGAAAAGTTGATGTCATCTTGGATTTTACATGATGATAAGATTCTTCTCTTTAGTTACTCCGTTAGGTAACTTTTAAAATGATTATTATCTAATATTTTAAATGAAGCATTATAGTTTGAAACGTTTGACATTGTTGTAGGATGCTGGATATACTTGAGAAGTTTCTAATTCGAAAAGGATATGATTTTTCAAGGCTTGATGGGTCTACCCCAACTGGCATGCGACAATCTCTTGTTGACAACTTTAATTCAAGTCCAAGCAAACAGGTGAAAGGAAAAATATAACTACCAGATATTGTTATAATACAATATAACCCGAATTGACCCACAAATGTATGCGTCTTTTTGCAACAAATAGATATCCAACATAAGCGTTCTGATTTCAGGTTTTCCTTATATCGACTCGTGCTGGTGGGCTGGGACTGAATCTTGTGAGCGCTAATCGTGTAGTTATATTTGACCCAAATTGGAATCCGGCTCACGATTTACAAGCACAGGACAGGTCATTTCGATTTGGACAGAAGCGTCATGTTGTGGTTTTCCGGCTTTTAGCAGCTGGTTCTCTTGAAGAACTTGTCTACTCTCGCCAGGTTTACAAACAACAGCTCTCAAATATTGCTGTTTCTGGAAAGCTTGAAAAACGTTATTTTGAGGGTGTCCAGGTATGTTAGACATGCACACATGTTGGTTTCTGAGATTAGGAAACTTTTGAGTAAATACCTTTTTGTTCCAGGATTGCAAGGAGTTCCAAGGGGAGCTTTTTGGGATCAGCAACTTGTTCCGTGATCTGTCTGATAAGCTTTTTACCAGCGAGATCATTCAGTCATATGACAGGCAAGGAACAACAAAACATGAGCATGGACACGAAGGTGCTTCCGGTGAACAAGACATGATGTCAGATCTTGGGATGTGTTTTCTACCTCCACAAGCAAGGGACAAGAGTGAGCTTTTTAGTAGTAAGGAGAGCAACAAAAGAATTGCCCCACTCAACCAAGACTTGGGTGAGATTTTTCATCTTTGCTTTCCGAAATTCATGAATCGTTTTACTTGGCACAAAGTTCAATATAGGGTGTTTGATTCTTAAAAGATTGTTACTCCAACCCCCCCCCCCCCCCCCCCCCCTTCTTGGTCTGGGCTTTAAAACAAACGTTGCAAGAACAATAATGAATGTATTAGATATAATAATCTTACTTTTATTTATGGTATAATATCCAGGTATCGTTTATGCTCACCGTAACGACGATATAATCAGCCACAAACGTGGGTGTGATGTTGATGTGATGCAAGAGGTACCGACTGGAATACATTCATGCTTGCCCCAACATGTGCCAAAGAAGAAACATGGTGAAAAGGCAAATGCGTCGTTGAGGAGAGCACATAAAATAAAGCAGTACAGACGCCTTGCCACTTTTATGGGCATGCAAGTTGTTGAGTTTAGTAAGTGGTTTTTATCTGCAAGTTTGGTTGAAAGAGAACAAGTATTGAGAAACTACAAAAGGCGAAGGGCTGTCGTCTGTTTGTAGTTCTCTTCGGTATGGATATGATATCATGGTATGTTCAGTGGATGTCGACAGTCTTGCTCATTTACTGTTATAATAGAAAGCACCATGCGTTGTGTTTTCTTTTAATTCTGCAAGTTTATTGAGTCAGGTAGCAAACCCTAGTGTATTCTTGTAAATGTTATGTTATTACATAGGATCACCCCATTTGATAAAAAATGCAAGAATGCATGACCTCGGCTTTAAAAAAGATGCTTCAAGTGCATAATGTGTGCTGGTGATGCCCCACGATGCTGTGAATTAGCATGTGTCAGCACAAACTGTATATAGAACAGGAGATGTGAATACCCCCCCCCCCCCCCCCCCCCCCCCTCAAACTAAAATCTCTCTACTGCTGTATCGTTCACTTGAAGAACTGTTTCAGTAAAGTTTCCCGAATAACTGCTGCAAAAAAAAATTCTATGCACTCTCGTGGTGATCTTACGATATTCAATTTTTTTTTCCTTTTTTTTATTTTTTCTTTTTTGTTATAACTTCCATTATGTTGCTTTATCTGGGGGTTATTGATTGTATAATGTCACTTGTAAGCATCTTGATGAAATGAAACATATGTCTGATATTGTTGACGTAACTTCCTAGATGAACTAGTGTCGGGTGGGAAAATCTCATTGACCGATGAGGTGTACACAATTCCTTCATGAGTCAATGGACTGAAGAGATGGTTGTGTTTTATAAGTGTACGTGTCTGTGTTTCAGTTTCTTTTTTTAAATAAACGGTCACGATATGTAACAAAACTTGAGATGGTTAGCAAAATGATCAGTTTTCCAGCAGATAGTAGTTTAGATAAACAATAACTCATCGTTACCTCGATAAGGTTATTTGTTTTACAAATCTTTTTCTATAAATTCATTTTCGTGTAATTTAATCAACGAAAGGTTTCTTCTGAACTTGACAGTGATAAAGTTAGGATCGGTATGCTATGCTTAGAAACATTTGTCTGACATCTTGATAACTTTAGTACTGGCATATCACCAGGTCCTCCTGTAGTGATGAGGGATGCCTCGTCGCATGTCATGTGCGAGATGGTTGGCATGGTCATGGTATATTGGTATGGTTCTTTCATACGAACACACCATCGATTCCAAGGTTTCAACGTACAATTAATCTTTTCTCGTTATTATGCTTCAACTTCCAAACTTTGTTGAAGACTAGCAATGATGTGATGTACTTCCCAAAGCTGACAAACTAGGGCTGAGGAGTTGTAATAACTATGGTTGTAAAACAAGGTCTACAAGGCCGAGTACTCCCCGAGTAGTCGCTACAGGGTAGGCTGCCGAGGCGACTTTCTTCAACTCCGACTAATTACTCGGAATCGATCAAATGCGGTCAACATTGGCCAAAATCAGATCTAGTAGGTCAACTCGGACCGAGTTTGACTTAAAATAAAATAAAACATAATTTCTATGCCTATCATAAATAATGAATGTCAATTTCATGTATTTTGTTATAAATATTAGTAAATTTATGTTATTTGACATATATTTAATTTGCGAAAACTAATTTCTTTATAATTTGGCATCTCCGAGTACTCCCCGTGTACTCTCCGCCTAGGCCTCGTACTCTCAACTCCCCGGTCGACCGACTAGGGAGCGCCTAGCGACTTTTACAACAATGGTAATAACTAGAGATAGACAAAGGAGGAAAAATTACTTTTCAAACACACCCATTCAACAACTATCAACAGTTTCTAGATATTATATATTGAACATCAAACAAGTAGTTTTAAACATCTTACATACTCAGGTTATAATAAACCAGTCCAGTCTTGAAGTGGGTTGGTTGAGTTTCAAAAACAAACGCTTTAGGAAGAGCACATTGATATTCTTTGCTTTGTGAGTGACTGCTTTAGCTGTTTTATCAAGTGAGGGTTGGAGCACATGTAGTCCTCAAATGACTTCCTTAAGTTTCCCAATATCTTCAAATGTTCCTCGTCGTTATCATTGTTAAGCAAATCCGTGAAAAGCTTTTTCCAAAGATCCACTTTTTGGTATCTGTAACATAACCAAACCCAGGTTGGTGGTGGTTTCCTAACATTTAGCAAGTGTGTAATAAACAAAATACCGTTTGAAAGGTAATTTGGGTTGATACAAATAGCCACCGAGAGATGGTGTCTTGTCAATCTCCATATACGTATTATGAAGCATCAAATGAACAATAACACAAAGCCCAAAAGTATCAACCTAGCAAAAAAAAAGTCAATGGAAATTAAGTCAATGTGGAACTCAAAATTAGCCAATGCTGTTAGTGTTAAACCTGGTATTTCCATGGTTTATTCTCTTGCATTTGTACACAGCGGAAGCCCGATGTTCGACAATCTCCATTGAACTTTACATCCTTGGGAAATAGTTGCAGGTCTATTCCTCTACCCCAATCAACAAGACAGAGTCCCTGTTCATGCCAAGGACCACTGCGGGTCTCAAATCCATCTTCGCTTAGATCGCCACTGAAAAAACGTAACAGATTTTGATGCAGATGAAATTTGACAATAGTAGTATTCAAGAGCTTGGTTTGTTTACCTAGCATAGCGCATCAACAGATTATCAGGCTTAAAATCACCATGAATAATGCCATTACCATGCAAATTTTCAAGCATTGACAGCATCTCAATTGTGTAATGTATACACAAAACTTCATCCATGGAGACACCCGTACACACGTTGGTGTTTATGGCATCCTAACAAATGAGTGCAAATAATGTCAAGCAAAAAAAATACAAAATAAAAGAGAAACAAACATAATTCCTAAACTCACCAGGAGCGTCCCGTGTGCTAAAAAATCTGAAACAAGAATGCTGTAGTCTGAATAGAGGTGCAATCTATGAGCATATCCAAAGCATTTTCTCTGAGGACAAATAACTAGCACTTGCTTAGCCATGTTATATATAAATATACACTTGACCCTTTACCCAATTTGCCATCTCCAATACTATAAAATAATCTGATAAGAACAGGAGTGTTTACTTCATTTTCGTGTATTCTCTTATCGAGTTGGCGATACATGTAGAACTCCCATGGGAACGGAGGCTTTTGTACCTGTCAGTGTCTTAAATGTTAGCAATCATTCCTCGTACATTCTGGTTATGAAAGAAAAAAAACAGAAAATATCATGTATCAGTCACCTTCAAAGCAACGACTTCGTCTGCATTACCATTGATACACGCCTTGTATACTTGTGCAAACCCACCCTTACCAGCACAACCCTTGATCTGATACTTATTTCCACCTGTGATATATCAGAAAAATCTCATAACAAGAGGAGGATGGAGTTGAAAGACATTCATTATAAGTGAAAGTAGCATTACCTATCTCAATAACTTTATTCCGAACTGACTTGTGCAAAGATGATAATGTCACCTTCCCAGAATAAGATTTACTACTTGCATGGTATCCCTGAGCATAATGTTAAAAACATGACATGAATAATAATAATAGAGTGCTTATAACACCAGAGAATGAAGGAAGACCAATGTCTCTTACTTGGTATTTTGCTAATTGAGCATTCATCTTTTGCAACAGATTTTTTATAATTGAGATGGACCACGGATTCACATATCCATTCTCATTCTCTCCATCCATCTAGAAAAGAAAAAAAAAGAAGCATACGTGAGTAGTAGTCCAGTGTTTCTTACTAGTCATAATTACAGACCTTTGGAAGTGAACAGGCGCCTACTATTGTGTGCATTCTCTCAAGAAAACATTCATGTGCCTTCTTCAACCTCCCTATTGGTTCAGCATTCCTAAACCGGCAATTATATGACTATCAAAATCAAACCCCTTTGATATTTAGACAAGATAGAAGAAGAAGAAGACGAAGATAGTAAGGACCTTAAAATGCCTGATTGATACACTAAATGAGCCTCGCCCATCATCCCCATCGCTTCCAAGACCAATGCATAGGACTCGTATAGCAAAGCTTTATCCAAGCAAATTTGGAGTTGTTCGATTTCTGTGAAGACAGCCCTGTGGTCTGGACTAAAATCCATCTGCAAGCAAACGGGCATGTTTGGGTAAGCTTTTTGAAACAACTTATTGACTTATTGGCTTTTTGAAAAGTCATAAGCTCTAAAATGATGTTTGGCAAAGAGGGTGTATGTGAGGGGAAAAAGCCAATAAGTCAATAAGTCACAAAATCCTGACTTTTCCAAGAAGCTAAGTCAATAAGTTGTTTCTAAAAGCTTACCCAAACATGCCCTATAAAACTAGGGATTTGAAAGTGAAATGTTGAGTTACATACATATATAAGCCAGATCTTGAGAAATCGGATATCTTTTCGATAATCTGAATGGTGCTTGAAGGTTTGGATACAGTGAGATACAAGGTGGTATAGATGTTCCTCATTTTTGGATGAATCAAACTTGTCTAGGGCTGCTTTAATCGACCTATCAGAACCAAAATCGAATTTTATAATTTAAATAGTAATTTCATTGACATAAATCGGGTGAAGAGAGAGTTACCAGAGATGTGGTAGGAGAGGGTCATCCCCGGTGGAGACGATAGTGTTCGCTGCCATCTCCTTCTTCCGACTCCAAAGGGGCCGGGAATTTTTGAATCAAAATGAAATGGGTGACAACACAAATTATTATTTGTTAAATGGCTCTAGTTTTTTCAAAAAAAAAAAAAAAAAACCAACTTTACCCTAAATATTAAAAAAATACAAATAAATATATTTAAATAATGGGTGCAGTTAATATTTATTAAAATTTAGCTTTATAAAAATCTAGCACACCCACCCCACCTATATTATTTCTCCGACAATTGCCTTGAATCACCTTCACCATTTCATTGTCTCTTCTAGGATTCTCATACAAAGAAAATTAATAATCTAAACCTATCATGTGAAAATTTAAATAGAAAAAATAGTGTAGATAAATCCTGAAATTTCTATAGTTCCAATCTTTCTAAACTTACAACTATGTTCTTCACCTTTTACACATTCATTTCTTAGATAGATCCTAACATGGATGGAGGTTAGTTTTTGGTTTTAATTGCATGTGAATCAACTAAAATGCCCTTACTATTAAAATAAAAGAGTAACTGTAATGTTACCCCCTGGGGTTTTATGTGATTGGCACTCTGACCCCCTACCAGGAAAATTTTGCTGTCTGATCCCCCAACGTTGTCGATTTCCCTCAACATTACCCCCTGGTCTTTGTGTCCGTTAGTTTGGAACGTTATCTTCAAACGGTCAAAGGACAAACTGGTAATTTCACCCCTAATCATTACTTACATCCCTTTATCTTTCACATTTCCTCAATATGAAACCCTGAGTTAACCTAGTTCTTAAATCATCAATTTCTATACATGGCGATCATGCACATTTGAACAATTACAAGCGAAATCCAAGTTGTTACCAGTATGGATCTTCGATTATGGAAGATTAGAGCTGAAGATCGGTATCTCGAACCAGACGAGATGTACCGTAAGTGACATGCAAGCTCACAGGGTCTGATTTAGGTAAAAATTGAACCTTTTGTTGTGTTAATCTGATGTTGATGTTTGTTTACAGGTGACACTCAGAGACAATTTACAATAAAGGTACACCGTGGAGGTAATTTTGTAGAAAACTCAAATAGGGAATACTTACATGGAAAGATCAACTGCATTGATCATGTAGATTTTCGTGTGTTGACTACGGATGTTTTTGTCACACCCCGAAATATCAGAGCTGGCGTGACTGGACTGGTATCTTCATTGCACAGCGGAAGTGTTGAGCTAAGACTTCTAAACAGTGAACGCCTGCTAAGTACTCGAATTCCCATGGGTTCTCCTATTCCAACCGTTCCATAGTTTTGAAAATGCAATCTGAGAAATAACATGCGAAAAAGTCAACATAAAGTTGAGCGAGTTCATAGTTTGTTTCGAAAAAGATTTTAAACAAATCTTTTTGTTCACCGGTTTAAAAGTTGTGGAGAAAATTTAGTAAAATCATTTTCTCGGCATGTTATATGAAAACTGTGGGTCTAGCCCACGAGAGTCTTTGTGCATTGCACGAGAGAGAATGGGCCGAGCCCAAAAGAGTCTTTGTAAGCAGGACCAACCTGTCCTCTTACTTATACATAAGTTGAAAAACGTTACCAAAGTTCGTAAATCATTTATTTGTGAGTTTTTATCAAATGAATCTTAAAAACATTTGAAAATTCGAGTATCAAAAACTGGTATGTAAGCGTCTATGAACAGACCATTAATGTTTTGTAAGGACATTAATATATGCGACGACATAGGAAGCACTCAACCCTAGCGAATTTCCTCCGGTCCACCCGGTTAGAACAACAAAGCACTACATGGGCCACACAAGGACCCAAGAGTGGGGCTCGCTACACCCGATAGATCTACCACTTTTGCCCTCAGTCTTATACAAGATTAATGGCACTTAAGAGAGATTACTATTCGCTCACATGATTTAACAGTCCATTCCCTAGCTGCCACACCCTGACTTTTGCGGAAGCGTGGTTATTTGGTGTGACTTCTTAATACCATAGCAATCAATCATAACAATGCTATATGATAAAACCAAAAGATTTTCATCCATTAATAAAGTTTAGAAAATGCCACAATACCATTGTCTTGAAAACATTGACGCCAATTAGTTACAAACCATAACATGTTCAAATGAGTTCCCATGGACTCAACAAAAGACTTTAAATAATCCTGAGTTTATAAACATGTATCCCGTCCAGGAATAAGATACATCTTTTAAACTCTACGACCACGGATGACATCCTTTATTTAACACGCAGCTTGTAGACACATGCATACACCTGCCAGATCCGTTTAGTTCCCTGAAATACATGTAGTTTGAAAAGTCAACAAAAGTTGAGCGAGTTCATGTGTTCGTTTGTGTGTATGTATAAACCTTTGTAACGTTGTAAGTATGTATGTAAGTCCCTGGTATGTAGCAATAAAGAAAAAGAGATCACCAATGGTTAGCAAGGCCATTGATATGTGTGAAGTGATGCAGGAAGACTCAAACCTAGCAGATTTCGTCGTGAAGACATAGTCACCTCATGGTCCACTCAGCTGACTCAGGAGTGGGGCTCGCTACACCTGAATAGATCTATCACTCATGTCCCACGGTCCTACAACGAGGATTAATGGCCTTTAGTTTCTGCCTACCCACTCACATGATCTAAGTAGTATGCCATCCTTAAGTTAACCATACCATGTATAAAAATGTCTGTATAATTGTAACATGTATTTCACCCCCGAAGTATAAAACTGAAAACAGTTAAAAGAAAAAGGGGACATGAACTCACTGTATTGCGTCTTCAGTCTGTGTAACCCAAGTCTCCTCCGCAAACACGACTACCTACAGTGTACTAATGTCTATTAGACGAACGGGCCGTGCCTTGGCTTGGAGTTTAATGTTTTGAGTTGCGTTTTTTATTTTATTCCGAGTGATAATTATTTGTCCAAATAATTAATATTTCAACTTAGATTATATTTAGTTTTGGAATAATTGTTTATACAATATTTCTGTATTAATACTTCTCAAGTATTCGTATTTGTATTTCCTTCCCAAGGATGGGGTATTTCATGCATGCATGTTCGTATTGGAATCAATATATTTTTAAGCCCCTTTTAGAGAATATATATTTAACCATTTTCATGTATAAAACCAACCCCCGATACTTTGTATTTTGTCACAAAATTATGGCGAGGTTTATGTTTGAAAAACATAGTCTAAAATATACTAGTAAACATTTATCTAGAAAATATTTACTAAGTGTTAGGATTTCCGGAAAATTTCGCCATAGTCTCCTTTGTAAATGGAGGTGTCCATGCTAAATAGCATATCATTTTTTTTAACATATAACACGTTAGATCGTTCTTAAATAACCAACCCGACATTTAGACATGCAAAACACTACTTATGTCATTTTAGTTTTAATATACAAAACTGGACTGTTTTCGGGCATTTTAATAAAATAGTTAACTTATTCTAAAAAGTCCCAAATTTTTACAGAATGTCTTATACGATCCAGATATTATTGTGTAAAAATATCCGGGTCCGGTTCATTACCAATATTTTATAGAAAATCATTTACCGGACTACAATCAGATTTGTCACTTTCTGACTGCAGTCTACGGAATAATTCGTTTAAATTCATCGTAAGTCCGATTGACGAAATTCCAGTTGGAGGATCACAACGACATCAGTGATCATCTATAGTATAAATTTCATGACCTAGTTCTACTCAGGTTTCAAGTTATGATGAAGAATATAACACACGTTTTCTGCATTAAAAACGCAGCTTGAGCTGCTGTCCAAAAACAGACCTTTAAAAATAGTAAACGACCTCGAAAAATTACGATTCCAGTGCCATTTGATCCGTTTTTCGAAAATACATAATTTAGGCTTCAGAAAATCAGTTTTTCGATTTATTATGATCTGTTTACAGCCAGTTGAAGTTGGCTAAAAATGTTAATCAGCATGTTTCTTTATAGTTTAAACGTTAATAAATCGTATCAATAAATGTCCTAACAACGGGTTTACCAAGAAATCAACGATCAAACATCATGCATGCTTTACCCAATCCTAATCCAACAAGATTTCATCTTTATGTAAACTCATGTTCATGTTCCTTGTTCATTTTCTTTTTGTGTTCTTGTGTTAACCATTAAACAACAATCTTTCGAATAATCAACATACAAGTAACCGAGAGTGTAATCGAATAGCACAAAGGCTAGGGATGAACTTATGAACAAAGATGATGAAGGTGGTGAGAGAAAGCAAGGTGTGATGTTCCTTCAAGACCTCCAAGCTTCAAGCTCCACAAGGCTTCTTCTAGCACTTGATTTGAACTTGAAATTGGATGAAGATGGTGGTGTTAAGGTGGTGGTGGTGGCGGTTATGTTGATGGCTGAGAGGGAGAGGAGAGATGTGAGAGTGTGGTGAAGATTATGAAATGATGGAGTGATCTAATGTTCCATACTTATAAAGATCATACTACATATTTTGTGCACTTCAACAAACAACCAATCTAATAAAATATAAGGTAAAATCTTGGAAGGCATGGGGGTGGGTCCCTTGGTGACCGAATTCGGGTATGGGGAGGGGGTTAGATGTAAGTTTTGATGATAGTAAGATCTAGGCAATCTTAGGAAATCCAAGAAAAATCTTAAGGAAATCCAAAGAAAATCAAATAATATCAAGGAAAGATTGAGTTAGGATTTTGAAATCTTGGGTGGGGTCATGCTTGTGATCGTAATATATGAGGGGGAGGGGGTCCAAGTGTAACTTTCATCATATCTAATAATATAAAAAATCCAAGAAAAATCTAGGTGAATCTTCAAATATCCAAGCCATATCTTATAAAATCCAAGTAATATCAATTTAGATTGTGTGAAGATTTAGAGAAATCTTGAGTGGGGCCACCCCACATGGGCCGTAAGTCTGGTGGGGGGGGGGGGGTTAGATGTAATTTTTTCATGGTAGATGGTAAGTATTAGTTCAAATGCAAGTATATGTTTACATATGTTATTTACTAGAGAATTTAGTGGGTGTTATGGTGAACGGGGATCATGACTAGCCAAGAAATAATTAAACAATGTATTTAGCAAAAATTTGGTGTCCCAGGTAATGTCCGGTTGTTCGGTTAGATACCGTTCCGTTAAAGTGTTAAGTTGTTCCGTATAGTGTCATTTATGTACCTTTTTGTAACACAATTAATTCCCAACACTTAGGAAAGCATTCAGGACCATTTAGTCAATTTTCTGCATGTTACTAGCATATTAAAATGCTGAATTTTGCTGAAAAATGCAGAATTCTGCACTTAAAGTGAGTTTTAGGCACTTCCCGACACTTTATCTACCACCTAGCGACGCAGTTTTATGGTCCTCACTTCCCTACACACTATACTAGTGTAGTACTTTGTCCCTGATCCATACTGGGTCTCAAAACACTGTCTGTCTATGTTCTGGCACTGTCAGTATATTTCTGAGTTATCCGCTCACTGTGCTAACTGTGCTTTGTGCATCAAGTATGCCACTAAAGTTTGTGTGTAACAAATGGTGTGACATTATGAAATGTGCTGCACATGTATGTATGATGCAGAAATCAGAAAACAGTTTAAGTCACCAGTTGTAATTAAGCACAGTCGTTTAAGCATAAATCAATATTAATTAATTGTACGGATGCATGCAAATTTGACGGTTGTCACATTCTCCCCCTATTAAGAAAATTTCGTCCTCGAAATTTGTACTACCTTAACTCCTTAGGGTTTCATTATGCGTGTAGGTATATGAATAATACCGAGGTAGATAATCACCAACCGAATTAAACCTTATTCACATCAGGTGAGTCCAAGAATATATAACAACACGAGTCCAACGGTTAAAAGGTATGTGCTTTTAGCGTTTGGTGTCAAAGGTATAAGATGTATTGACGTATAGTCTAGTGTAATCCAGTTACAGGGGTTCCACAAAAGGGGAGTTTTGACTAATAGGGTTCTCAAACGATCGGTCACAGTATGCAAACTTTCACAAACCATAGCATCCGCTATATGAACTCAAAATCAACAACTTGGAGATGAAAATGACCTGTCAACTGTCGAATAAGTAAATGGTAAGGACTAGTGTGCTGACATTCTCGAATTGCGAAAATACACCGAATGAAGTACAAGCGAATCTGGTGTATCATTGTCTTAATTCGTAGTTGCATAGAAATGTTTAAATGACAAGTCAAACAAAAGTATAAGTAGTTTTGTGTGAAACAGTTGACCATGATTAGCACAAGCTAATGACACCACAAGGTGTCGTAATGACGAGATTCAATAATAGTGGTGACTGAACAAGTTCACCATGCCTGAAATCAAATGAAAGTGTACTGAGACAATCTGAAGATTTGATATACGCAATGTCGTAAAGTTTCCAGTTGAATACGGAATGTCAAAGAGCCACTGTTTTTTTATCGAAGGTGAAAAGTATTAAGTACCGCAAGGTATTCGATCGACAATGAAAGAATCGTTAGGAGGTACATTGTGCTTATGAAATGAATCTATGTACCATTGCCTTAACACACGACCGTGTTGAGACTGCTTTAATTGTGATAAACGAGACGGATTTAGAGCAAATAAATAATTTAAATTCAAATATGAAGTGAGTAACTCAATTAGCATAAGCTTCAATTCTGTGAAAATACCCCCGCAAGGTATCGAAATCAATTAAACGATTTAGTGGAGTCGTAGACCAACCGAATCTACTACGACTCGTAATGAAAGAATCTTTGCAAAAATATTTGAACATGATGCTCCCAATACATCATATAGCGTCTCAAATCAAACATGTGAAATGGATAAGTTCAAGCAATTGAACTTAGTTTCAGTGTAACCCGACAATAATCGTATGTATCAACAAAGGAAATCTCGGCATGGTAACAAAAATAAACCATGAATATAATTTGAAATAAAGAAGTTTCAAGAGAGTGTGTTGACTTGATAGCAAAAGAGCCAACAATTTCAATAATGTAGGTCATTCGAATCACAAGTCAGTAATTAGATTTATCAACATAATATTTAAATTTCAATGAAGCGTTTATCCGAAACGAAACCACATGCGTAGCAATTGGTGCATGTGTGACAGAATAGTTTCCGAGTACTGGAACAATGAGGAAATGACCAAGTATCGAAGCAAATGTGTGCTCGCTCTCAGCGAAGAAAATAACGTGATGCAACTACCATTAAGGGGGGTAGAGATGCAAACATCTACTCTAGAAGCAAAATGAAGATTTCAACAAGAGAAATTTAAGTAATTTCTGCTTTGTTAACTGAAATGGCATATATGTCGGGATAATGGAGTTTGCGTGAGTTAACAGGTGTGGTTCCTAAATAACCTTGACGAGTTTGGTCCTGGTTTCCCAAAGACCCTAAGTACATGTTTCCTAGATTCTTAAGGTTTCGTATCCCGTGTAGATCTAGTTTGTGCATTGTATAGAAAACACCATTTTTGTGTACGCCTAAAAACAAGTTATCGTCCCAAAAATTTCCCTCGGTATACTTTCTTCCTGAATTCACTGCTAGCGACACTCGATCGTCGATTAGTCATGAAATAGTAGTTGGATCCTCACAGTTAGTTAATTAAGTAATTCGTTAGTCCTTAGCAAGAGTCACCGACTCTCGTGGGTTAGCTCGTTCGGCTCCTGGTAGTTGATGCTCATTTGAAAATCATCGTCCTTCTTCTTGACAAGCAGAATTTGGGGTTACCCAAAAGGGATTTTTTTGGTATGTTATCTTCCTTCTCTATCAACTTCTGAGGTTACACTGATATTCCTTGCATCTTCGAAGGTGTATGTCGCTAAGGTGCATCGACTATAGGCGCGACGCCCGGAATCAAATTGATGCGAAATTCGACTTGTCGTTGAGGAGATAATTCTGGTAAGTCTTTGGGAAGTCCTCAGGATTTTTCCTTATCACAGGAATGTCTTCGAGTTCTGGTTCTTCGGCTCCCTTGTTCCCGACATGAGTCAAGAAAAACAACACATCCTTTATGCGACAACTTTCGTGCCTTCCAGAAGTTAGTAATTCGTAGAGGCGTATCTTACTTCATGAGTCATGATCGTCTCGTCGTTCGTCATCGGAATGCGGATAACAATCTTCGCTCGATTGCTGACAGCTAATTCATCCCAATTACCTCGTCGAAGTTTCCCTTAAGCCCGTTCTATTGAATGTTGGATATCTATCTTACTTACTACTAAAACATGTATATTCTGAAGCTAAAATTTGACGACAATATCAAATAGCACAGACACACAATATTGACTACTATGAGACGTACCGATGGCCATGTTTGGACCCCCGCGTGCTTTAGGAGCTCCGATGTTGGATGTCCCTTCACGGTCTTGGTAAATCCTCCTTGGGCAATTTTTCCTAAAGTGCCCCACGTTCCCACATCGGTAGCAGCCTGGAAATTTATTATTATTACTTCTGTCCTAGTTGTCGTCATCATTCCCTCTTTGTCTGGGACTCCCCGCCTAACAGGCATCCTTGTTGTGTCCTTTCTTTCTGCACCTACCGCACTTAGGCTTCTGACATTGACATTCGCGGTGGTACTTGCACCCAGCACTTCTCGGATTAGCTTCCACGTAAATCTCAACATCGGCTTGATTGTTGTTAGGGCAATCTTTCTTAAAATGCCCTTTGTACCCATAGTCAAAACAACCTCGAACGGGTATTTGTTCTTTAATGGTCCTACTTTGATAGTCGTTGTTGTCGTTGTTGTCGTTGCTTCCTCCGTGATCCTCGTTTTCAACTTGACCTTCGTTTCCGTGTTCCATTCCAATCCGACACGTCTCCTTGACATGCCCTTCTTTGTCACAGTCATCACTTCTTCCATCCCTACATGGCCCAGCATGATGAAGTAAGCATTTACCGCACTTAGGTAGGGTCCCCATGTACTCTTTCCTCTTTTTGGCTTTGTTCTTGCTATTTGTTCGGGTATTCTCCTGGAAGTCAGTGGGCTTTCTCTTGTTCTTTCCGGATGACTCCACCTGAGTTTCCTTCTTCTTGTCAGGGTTTGAAAGCTTTTCCAGTCTAACTGCTTCTTTACTGAGTGCCGCACTTAACTTGATTGCATCGATGGTTGTTGGCGGAGCTGATACCGTCATTAAGCGCAAGATCTGAGGCACCAGTCCCCAGATGAACGGCTCCATCCTTTTCAATTCTGGTTCTACTAGGTACGGAACAACCCGCGACAAATCGTGAAGTTTTTGCACGTACTCCGCCACATTTGGACCCTCCATCCTTAGCTTCCAGAATTCGAATTCCAGCTTCTGGATCGCCATCTGAGAACAATACTCCTTACGCATCATTTCCTTCAGCTCATCCCATGTTAGAGCGTTCGTAGCCGCTATGCCCATCATTTGAATCTGAGAGTTCCACCATGACCAGGCCCCATCTCGAAACGATCCTGACGCATATGGGACTTGTTGTTCTGGCGTACATCCGCTCACTCGCAAAACAAAATCCATATTTTCGGTCCATTTCACAAAGGTCATGGCACCTCCAGTGCCGTCAAAGTTCGGAGGCTCGCAGTCGAGGAACTGCTTATAGGTACAGCCATGAGGTGGGTTGCTTCAAGAGGTACCTCCGCTACGATTGGGGCGAAGGGCCTCGAGCTGTGCAATGGCCTGTGAGGTGCGCTCTTGTAGTTCTGCCGCTGTTGCTGGCAGAGGGTTGTTGGTCTCGAGGTTCCCTTGTATCGACATCTTCTAAAAGAAGATAGGTTAAGTCAGGTCCTTATGCATACAAGTATGTAGTAACATTCATCAATCGCAAGTAAACACATAATATCCCATGTCATAACACAAACAAGTAATTCGAATAACGTATATAACGAGAATGTTGTGATTGAGTTTTCGTTATTTACCAACCACAATTATATTGTCTTACAAACTGTATTACATCGAAAGGGACACAGGGTCACCCTACCCTTGCCCAACAAGTATATCAGTGTATCAAAATCACATAGTCTGAAGTGGTCTTTAAAAGTCTCCACAATCTCGGCTTATCATTAGTGTCTTTACCCAAATGTAATGCAATCCGCATAATCCATAAACCACTATACCGGTGTCTGAGGTGGAGGAGGAAAGAAAAGTAATTTGTTAACATGCGTGGACTTCCTCCTCGGGCTTGTGTACACGTCGAAGTAATTATCTGCTCTGCCGCTTGACAGTAAAGAAATGAGCATCAGAAACCTGAGAAGGGTGTAATAGCAATGGGTGAGAGCACAAAAAGGGTCCTTGATAAATGTGGAGGATCAAATTATGCTGGCAATAGGCAGGGTGGAGGACGTGGTGTCAGCTCAAGCTCCAACATTTTACGACTCATATTCTCAAACTGTAGCTGATGTTATAGGAGCAATTCGTCCCGTGTGTGGCCTCCATAATGTGAGGGACGGTAAGGGTCTAAAATCTGCATAGTGTATGATAGGAACCATCGAAATGGCTCGTCCAGCGGTGTAGAGGTGAAGGTAGCAAACGGTACGGCCTGCGGGGTCGTAGAGAATGCTGCTGTAGCAAATGGGATCGTTACGCGGGTGCTGACCTGGAGTACCTTCCCGGGGTACGGGCATGTCTTGAAAGAAAGCGATAGGCATGTTGGCGTAATGGACGCCGGTCTTCACAAGAGCAACATCAGCGGATGAAGGTGCAGGAACAAACGTCTCAACTGATAGGAGATCATTAGGTGCAGGTACTGGGTCAGGTATAAAGGGTGCAATGGCTGGCAATCCAAAGGAAACAGGGTTATGATCAAGTAAGGGTGCAGGACCAGTAGGTGCAACATCAAGCTGACCCAAAAGGAACAGGAGCAGACTCTGGGTTGAGTAACGGTGTGTGCCTCGAGCAGGTGATAGTGTAGCAGTCATGTCGTCGTCTGTGTCAGTAGTTGAAAGCTGTAATCCGGTCGTCTGTAAGGCTGCAAATGTTACAGACTCAAAGGAGTCTGAAATCGAGTACATGCTAGAATCAGAGGGTGACTTGTTAACAGGGGTCTTAAGAAGTGAAATTAGTAACAACGTTCTCGTCCAACTTTCCATCATCATAGGTGTTATCGGAAGGACCATCAATAACATGCCAATGTCATCGTCAATTATTCGTTGAGTAGCCTACCTTCGGAAGGAATGTCCACAGGAGGCATATTGTCGAGGATCGGAGCCATGGTGTGTCCACCGTCGGGGTGACCAGTGGTGAAGTGGTCATGGACTGAAACAAGAGTGACAGTGGGATATTTATCAAGAAGCTATCAGCAAAGGGTAAGTCATCACCAGAGTCTGGTAGTGCGAACGGTTGTAAGTCGTCCTTGCCCTTGGTCAGCATGTCAGGGTCACTCTTAGTGTCTGACGTAACATCTCCGGTGCAGGTGCAATCTCATTATTTGTGGCGGTAGTCGTAGGGTCGTCAACGCTTGACAACTCGCTTTCTGAAGAAAGTGACACGTGTGCCGGTACATGATAATCATAGTATGTATACCCATAGTAATCATTAACAATTAGTGCAAGCAAAGGTAATTTATCATGAAATCAAGTATTCACATTACGAAATTTTCTATCCTTCCTAGTCTCTCAGACTCCATTTTTCCCAGTCTCTAAGACTCAATCTTCCCAATCTCTAAGACTAATCCTCCCCAGTCTCTAAGACTGATCCTCCCTCAGTCTCTTAGACTGATCCTCCCTCAGTCTCTAAGACTGATCCTCCCTCAGTCTCTTAGACTGATCCTCCCCCAGTCTCTAAGACTGATCCTCCCTCAGTCTCTAAGACTGATCCTCCCTCAGTCTTCTAAGACTGATCCTCCCTCAGTCTCTAAGACTGAATTATAAATGTTAGGATCTTAGGCTCTCATGATTGTGTTTGTTTGTATAATTTGAACAAATCAAACAGAAATGAATAGAGATTAAGTGCAGCGGAAATGAACAACAAACTTTGAAAACACAATCAAAGAGAAGGATAGTTTTGATAATCATTTGCTTTTCATTAAGTCGAAAGATTCACAATTCAAATCAAAAGATTACAAGCATGCTTACAAACTAAACTCCCCCTCAGCCTGATACTCCATGGTTGGTTGTACAAGATGAAAGGATTGAATTGAGGAGAAGAACTCACTCAAAACGATCAAATGTAACAGTACAGAGTACTGCTCCATTTATAGACAATCCAAACCACTGAGGCATCTCAGCTGACGTCACCATGAAAGGGACGTCTAACAAACTAACAAACTCTAACTACTATTCTATAACAACTGATCATACAGATAATGAATACTTTCTAAACACTGATATATAACCATTGATTCTTCATTCCACGGTTGTAGTCAACCGCTGATGTTGAGCATCAGTGCTTTCATCAAAGGGTGATCAGGCCTTGAGCAAGCAGTTCTTTAGTTCTTCATTAGTGCTTGGAATCCATCAGTGGATTGAGCTTCAATTGTTAAACTTCATCAGTACTTTAGTAGCAGTTTTTCTATTGAGCAGAGTTTTGAAGTCTATCAGATGCTAAATATCCACTGTCAAGGGGAGAGCATAATGCAAACAGCTGCTTATGATTAATCCTCTGTGGAGAACCGGTTTTGGCTTTCATTATCTGTTCCTTTAGTAGGGTTCAATCCCAACAATCTCCCCCTGGAACAGATAATGCCAAAACCCCTCATTATTCTGGATTTTTATTTCTCATCAGAAGTTCCTTAATTTGTTCTTTAAATTTAAGCTCAAAATCCTGAGAACTTGTATCACCTTCATCCCTACACAGTGTAAGCTCAAGGAGATCTTGTAGATCTTCAACACCCAGGCCTAGTGCTTGATTCCTTGATATGTGCTTCACTTCTCCATTGAATCTGATCAGGGTCAATACATGGGTCTTTTGATCAGAGAGCCACTTTAGTATTTTTAAATCCAATGGGTTTCTTGGGAGAGATTTATTTGCAGATGAGCTTGAAGATTTTGGCCTTGTGAAAAATTGTAAAGCAGTATCTTGAGCTTCAACATTCGTGTGAAAGCCTTTTCTATGACTTCATTAGCTGCAGCTATGTCTTCTGCAACTTCTTTGTCAATCAGCTCTTGTCTCTGTTGTTGATCTAACTCATTATCTGAGATATCTGCTGATGATGATTGGCTCAAAACCTTTTTGGCAAGGTCTTGTAGCTTTGCTGATTTTTCTTTATCTAAAGCCATTTTCTTGATGGCTTCTTCAAAATACTCAACTTCTTTTTCTTTTTCTTCTCCAACAGTCAGTTGTTCCCTCTTTTCTTGGCCAATCATAGTGACAGAGGTTTCTGCTGCGTTGATCAGTGCTTCAAAAGTCTTGATCTGCTCCTTTAGCTTTTTGTAGTCAGACTTTTTGGGAGTGTCAGAGACTGTCATCCTCCTTTTCTTAAGCCTTTCATAAGCTTCATCTGTTTGCTGCTTAGTCCATTTTGCTATGGCATTTGCAGTATCCACCCTCGCATCCACCAACTCCTGCTTCTTTCTTTTGTACTCAGATGTAAGATCAGCTATGAGCTTTTTGTACTTTCTCCAGTTTGGAGCTGTCTTCTTCTTGCTTGGATCCCTTTTAATTCTATCAATTCTGTTTGCCTCATGCTTTAATGCAACTATTGGCCATTCTTCAAATTGTGCTTCTTCAGCTGGATAAAATTTTTCTTTCATGATGTATGCAAGATATTCTTTTCTCAATTCTTTTTGTTGATCTGCTTCAGGTGATAAGTTTGACATTTCCTTGTTCAGATCACTTGCATAGTCTTTCATTTGTTTGACTTTGGTGAGCAAGAATTCCATTCTTTCCAAAATGGCTTCATCACCTTGAACTTTGCATTCAACTTTTGCTCTTATCTTAGCCTGTCTTGCTTTGAGCTCAAGATATTCATCCATACTGTCTGGGACTATGAAGCCTATGAGAGAAGGAAATCTCCTTTTTGAAGGATCATCTTCGGTGTAAAATTGTCTCATCTCATTTTTTACAGCTTCAAGTTCCAGTGGATATTTTGCAGCTTCAGGATCATATATGTCATCTGTTGCCTGAGTTGTTTTTCTTTTTCTGGTGTAAAGCCTTTTTGGAGAAGGGGGTTTTGGTTGTGATGTAGGAATGTTGAGAACAGTGGTGAATGGTGTCTGACTAACAGTTGTTGAAACAACTGGTGTTTCAACTGCTGTTGTCATTACAACAGATGTTGTAACATCTGATGTCTTCTGCTTTTTCGCAGGAGGTGATGGTGGTGATGTAATATTGATAAGAGCAGTGGTGGATGATTGGCAAACAGCTATTGAAACAACTGGTGTTTCAACCTCTGTTGTCATTACATCTACTGATGTGTCAGTAGATGTCTTCTGCTTTTGAGCAGGTGGTAATTTGGTGGATGGTGTTGTAGTTTTAGGCTCTGGTAGGGCAGTGGTTGTAGTGGGTATTGTAGTGGTGTGTGTTGAAGAGATGGCAGCTGTTTGGTTAGCAATTTTTGAAACTACTGACATATCAACTGTTTGGATGGAAGTTTGAGTTTTTGTGGTTTGAGGTTTGGAGCCTTTGGGAAGTGGTGGTTTAGATGTCTGTTTTTCTTGCTCAGGTTCAACATCCAGGCCATGTTCTATTCCTTTCTTCTTCAACTGCTTCATTATCTCCCCCTTTTTGGCATTATCTGCAGGAGGGTTATCAAAGAATAATAGAGTGGAAGGAGCTTTGCCAGTGGTGTTTTGGATGCTGGCCTTTATAGCCTTGATGTCTGCTTGAATATCTTTGAACCTTGACTCCACCATGTTTGTCAGCATTTGTACATGTATAGCATGTTGCTGATCAGCCACTTATTTTTGTTTTTCAAGCATGGGTTGGAATATACTCCATAGCTCATTTGCAGCAAGTGCAGGTGCTTGAGCTGGAACAACAGTGGATTGTGCTTTTTGAGCTTTTAACAGCTGTTGCACCATATCCTTTATTTCAGCAACTGTTGTTTCAAGTTTTTCAACTCTGCCCGTCAATTCCTTATATTTTAAATCATCACCCACGTTAATGGGATCATCTGATTCCCCACCAGCAGTGGTTGAACCAATGTATGACTTAGGAACTGAATCCCAAAAATCATTCATTGATGCCCCTTGTTCTTGGTTCTGGGGTCTTCTCTCTTCAACACTTGATAACCTTTTGAGGGTACCAGTGGTTAAAACAAACTCACTGGTGGTTACCAGAGGTGCTACAGAAGAAATTGCCTTCAAGGGAGTCTTACTGATGAAACAACTGTCCAAATGAAGATTTGTTGATCCATCACTTGTAGTTGCTGCTCCACTTGAACTACCACCAAGAGTTACTTGTAACTCAAGGGGTGTAACCTCCTCAGTTGTTGCTGGGATAGCAGAGGTAGTAGCTTCAGACCCAGTCACTTGTGGAAGTATGCTCTCAGGGATAGGTGATAGAGAGGAACTGGTTTGTGTCTGAGCTATATCAACTGCATGCAACAAAGGTATCATAGATTGTGGTAATGTGATTGGTGAAGGTATGGGGGTTGAAAGAGACATATCCTTGGGATCAGGACTGTGGAAGATGGAGCCAAGTGGATCCAGAGCTTCATAATGTGGAGTCCCTGTGTTTACAACCTGATCCTTTTGTGAGGATGCAGGAGGAGTTTGAGGTAAAGGTGGAGATCTTTCTACCATCTGCTGTGAGGAAGTAGCAGCAGTGGTTTTTGGTGACATTTGTGTTGTCACTGGCAGTTGCTCTGGGATCTCATCTTCCAGAGTTGCCTTTGTTTTGGGTTTGGAGGGCTTTCTGGTTGTTTTCTTTTTGGTCTTTTTGGTAATGGCAGGTGTGGGTTTCAAAGCAGTGGTTGTGCTGCTATGATCACCTGGAGCAGTGGGCTCAACAGCAGATGCCTGAGGAGCAGTGTTCTCTGCTAAATTCTGCTCAGGCACCTCTGCTTTTGTTTTTATAGGTGCCATCATTCTAGAGAATGTTTCATTTGTTAAACCTTTAATTTGAAAATAAACACCTTGTTTGAGCAAGTTTTCATTTTCTTTTCCAAATTTTTGTTTAAAATAGTAACTTAGAAACCTTGGAAAAAGTAAAAATGATTTGCTATCAACATTTTTCACCAAGTCATCAAAGATCTCCTGGGAATAGTTATAGTTTTCATTATTCAAAATAGCATAACCCAGACATTGGATCTTCAATGGTATTTCGTTAAACGCAGTTGTTTTATTTGAAACACATATCAAAAGTGTGTGGAATAAAAACCTAGGTGCAGAAGGGAAGAAACCCTTTTGTAAGGTATCCCCTTTTGGTTGTTCTGCATATCCCCTTCCCAGAAAATCAGTTTTCAACTCGCTTTTAGTAAAAGAAGTTTTACCTTTCTGATCATCGAGTTTAAAGACTTCTGAGATTGATTGTGGAGTAATTTGAATCGCTTTACCCTGTATGGAGGAGTTAATAGCAGTGACGGTCTCGCCTTGTGTTTCAAGGGTAGCGTTTTTCCAAAACTCTCTTTGGGTTTGTTGATATATGGGAGCATCTGCTGTTAGCAAAGTTTTGTACTTTGATGCAGATATAGTGTCGATGATGGAATCGAATGTGTGATTGTTGGTGAGTTTTGTGAGGAGACCCAAATAGTTGTGAGGGGATTTGTATGGTATTTCAATGGTTTCCGCGACCGTTTGAGCGACCTCTTTGGAAGAAGATGAAGATTTTGGTTTTGATTTTGATTTTGATTTTGATTTCATCATTTTGATGAAGAAAGATGAAGAATGATTTGAGATGGAAGGTTTGGAACTGCTTTGAGAAGAGAATTTTTAGAATTCAATTCGACAGTGTAAAACCCTGTTTGGGGTTTTGATCAGGGTTTTATTTAGGGAAAAGGTAAGTGCTGATGTGGCAGCGGTTACAAAGATCTGAGGGCTAAAAACTGACCACGTGTCAACCGCTGATGAAAAGATGTTTTATGAAGAACATTTATTTTGAGAGCCACTGATGAAGCAGTCATCAGTGGTTACAACGGTAATAATGTGATAACAGTGAATGATTTTCACTATCAGTAGATAGCACATCAGTGTATAAGTCACTGATTTTAAGCATCAGTACTTGCCAAGAAAATGAAAGGTCAGTGGTTGACTTTCAGCAGTGGACAGTATTTAGGAAGCAGATGTTTGAACAAAACAGTGGTTAGGGGTAAGGTAATGGTAATGATTTGAACGACTAATATATCAGCAACTATTTTGAGAATTTTTCATTCAAGGTTTTGCCACATGTCAATTACACATTTTGAAATTTTTACAAATTACTGACAGTGGTTTAGTACCCCAGAAGATGTACACTTTTTACTAAGGCTGCTCATTCTTGTTATAATATTTGAATTAAAACATGAGTACCCAAGTATATTAAGATCTATTAACTATCAATCTTTTGCTCAATGTAAAAACAAACTTGAGTTTGATATGACCTTGACAATTGTATCATTTCCTTTTGATCCATTTTGAGATTAATACAACCAGCAAAAAATAAGGTTATATATCCTGACAGGAGATTGAAACTTTTACTCATCAAAAACCAGTAAGAAGATCAAAATATATTATTCTCAAAGGAAAATTAAAGAATAATATATCCTGCTTTATTTGAGAGAATCCTTTTCCAGAAAAATAATTAAAAGATTTTCTGAACAGCACCAAAAGGATCTGATATATATATCCACTAAAGCTCATAATCATATCGTTCTCAAGTTTATGAAAATGGTCAGTGGTTTGACAACAGTGGTATTGAATTGTAAATACGTTTTGACCACTGTTTGGTACCATTTTCTAGTTGATTGATTGACAACAAAAATGAGGACACATGATCACATGAATTTCTGGAAAACCCTGTTCTAGACTTTACCATGTGATGATTCTGATAGCTTGTCTAGTCCTCCTTTAAGTTTAATCACTGGAGATACTACTTTTACTTGAACTTTCTTGACTCAATGAATGCACACCGTTGCTTAATGACCATCTTACTCCTATTTTTGACTCTTAAGTGTTTTATATTTATACTCTTTTCTTTTGATTTCAAAAGTTTTGAGATAAACACACTTCTGAGTTTTTGTGATTTTCCTTCTTCCCTTTTTACCCTTCCCATTCATAAGTAATGAAATACTTACTGGGAGGTCTTTATTGAAGAAATACTTAATCCAGAATCATTTTGCAGTAATGTTTTTGAAAGATCTGATCATATTTTGTACATGCATATGTCAAATCTCACATTACATATGAATTGGACAATTTCAACACCTGATTTTCTTAATGTGTTTATAACAGAGTTGATTTGGTCCTTTTCAACAGGATTCCCAACCTGTTTTTCAACACATAAGATTCTGTAACTAAAGTTTTAATATCCCTCCTTTTATGTTATCAAAACACTAATGTTATTTAATTAAACACAGGTTTTGTTGTCATGAGGTACACACTTTAGCAACAAATATGATGGAAACAACACGAATTTCAAAACAACAATTGAAATCAATTTTTCGTAACAAATTATACCACAATTTTCAGATATTTTTCAGATCTGAAAACTATAGGTGATTTATGCATGACATTACTTGTTGTATGAGATTTATGTGTCCTATGACATCTTGGTTGTTTTACAGAGTTTTTGAGTATCCACTTTAAACGTGATTACTCGTTACTCTGTTTTTCAACTGAATACAACCAACCTTAGTATCAATAAATTTTGAGCTGAACTGTTATGTCAAATTGACTGTTAGATCGAATTCGACTGTCCAAGCTCTGATACCAATTGTTAGGATCTTAGGCTCTCATGATTGTGTTTGTTTGTATAATTTAAACAAATCAAACAGAAATGAATAGAGATTAAGTGCAGCGGAAATGAACAACAAACTTTGAAAACACAATCAAAGAGAAGGATAGTTTTGATAATCATTTGCTTTTCATTAAGTCGAAAGATTCACAATTCAAATCAAAAGATTACAAGCACGCTTACAAACTAAACTCCCCCTCAGCCTGATACTCCATGGTTGGTTGTACAAGATGAAAGGATTGAATTGAGGAGAAGAACTCACTCAAAACGATCAAATGTAACAGTACAGAGTACTGCTCCATTTATAGACAATCCAAACCACTGAGGCATCTCAGCTGACGTCACCATGAAAGGGACGTCTAACAAACTAACAAACTCTAACTACTGTTATATAACAACTGATCATACAGACAATGAATACTTTCTAAACACTGATATATAACCACTGATTCTTCATTCCACTGTTGTAGTCAATCGTTGATGTTGAGCATCAGTGCTTTCATCAAAGGGTGATCAGGCCTTGAGCAAGCAGTTCTTTAGTTCTTCATCAGTGCTTGGAATCCATCAGTGGATTGAGCTTCAATTGTTAAACTTCATCAGTACTTTAGTAGCAGTTGTTCTATTGAGCAGAGTTTTGAAGTCGATCAGATGCTAAATATCCACTGTCAAGGGGAGAGCATAATGCAAACAGCTGCTTATGATTAATCCTCTGTGGAGAACCGGTTTTGGCTTTCATTATCTGTTCCTTTAGTAGGGTTCAATCCCAATAATAAATATAAGTTTTGAAATGTGTATTTGTGCCTTTTATTTGTAAGAATGTTTGTTCCCTAGATCTGGACGTTTAGTGTATGCAATGTAAAAATGTTTGAAAACATTTTCGTGAGAGCCCTGATGATCATAGTCTAGACTCGAGAAAGAATCCTAGTTCGCTATGATCGAGGCTCTGATACCAAGCTGTCACACCCTGACTTTTGCGGAAGCGTGGTTATTTGGTGTGACTTCTTAATACCATAGCAATCAATCATAACAATGCTATATGATAAAACCAAAAGATTTTCATCCATTAATAAAGTTTAGAAAATGCCACAATACCATTGTCTTGAAAACATTGACGCCAATTAGTTACAAACCATAACATGTTCAAATGAGTTCCCATGGACTCAACAAAAGACTTTAAATAATCCTGAGTTTATAAACATGTATCCCGTCCAGGAATATGATACATCTTTTAAACTCTACGACCACGGATGACATTCTTTATTTAACACGCAGCTTGTAGACACATGCATACACCTGCCAGATCCTTTTAGTTCCCTGAAATACATGTAGTTTGAAAAGTCAACAAAAGTTGAGCGAGTTCATGTGTTCGTTTGTGTGTATGTATAAACCTTTGTAACATTGTAAGTATGTATGTAAGTCCCTGGTATGTAGCAATAAGGAAAAAGAGATCACCAATGGTTAGCAAGGCCATTTATATGTGTGAAGTGATGCAGGAAGACTCAAACCTAGCAGATTTCGTCGTGAAGACATAGTCACCTCATGGTCCACTCAGGGGACTCAGGAGTGGGGCTCGCTACACCCGAATAGATCTATCACTCATGTCCCTCGGTCCTACAACGAGGATTAATGGCCTTTAGTTGCCGCCTACCCACTCACATGATCTAAGTAGTATGCCCTCCTTAAGCTAACCATGCCATGTATAAAAATATCTGTATAATTGTAACATGTATTTCACCCCCGAAGTATAAAACTGAAAACAGGTAAAAGAAAAGGGGGACATGAACTCACTGTATTGCGTCTTCAGTCTGTGTAACCCAAGTCTCCTCCGCAAACACGACTACCTACAGTGTACTAATGTCTATTAGACGAACGGGCCGTGCCTTGGCTTAGAGTTTAATGTTTTGAGTTGCGTTTTTTATTTTATTCCAAGTGATAATTATTTGTCCAAATAATTAATATTTCAACTTAGATTATATTTAGTTTTGGAATAATTGTTTATACAATATTTCTGTATTAATACTTCTCAAGTATTCGTATTTGTATTTCCTTCCCAAGGATGGGGTATTTCATACATGCATGTTCGTATTGGAATCAATATATTTTTAAGCCCCTTTTAGAGAATATATATTTAACCATTTTCATGTATAAAACCAACCCCCGATACTTTGTATTTTGTCACAAACTTATGGCGAGGTTTATGTTTGAAAAACATAGTCTAAAATATACTAGTAAACATTTGTCTAGAAAATATTTACTAAGTGTTAGGATTTCCGGAAAATTTCGCCATAGTCTCCTTTGTAAATGGAGGTGTCCATGCTAAATAGCATATCATTTTCTTTAACATATAACACGTTAGATCGTTCTCAAATAACCAACCCGACATTTAGACATGCAAAACACTACTTATGTCATTTTAGTTTTAATATACAAAACTGGACTGTTTTCGGGCATTTTAATAAAATAGTTAACTTATTCCAAAAATTCCCAAATTTTTACAGAATGTCTTATACGATCCAAATATTATTGTGTAAATCCAAAGAAAATCAAATAATATCAAGGAAAGATTGAGTTAGGATTTTGAAATCTTGGGTGGGGTCATGCTTGTGATCGTAATATATGAGGGGGGAGGGGGTCCAAGTGTAACTTTCATCATATCTAATAATATCAAAAATCCAAGAAAAATCTAGGTGAATCTTCAAATATCCAAGCCATATCTTATAAAATCCAAGTAATATCAATTTAGATTGTGTGAAGATTTAGAGAAATCTTGAGCGGGGCCACCCCACATGGGCCGTAAGTTTGGTAGGGGGGTTAGATGTAATTTTTCATGGTAGATGGTAAGTATTAGTTCAAATGCAAGTATATGTTTACATATGTTATTTACTAGAGAATTTAGTGGGTGTTATGGTGAACGAGGATCATGACTAGCCAAGAAATAATTAAACAATGTATTTGGCAAAAATTTGGTGTCCTGGGTAATGTCCGATTGTTCGGTTAGATACCGTTCCGTTAAAGTGTTAAGTTGTTCCGTATAGTGTCATTTATGTACCTTTTTGTAACACAATTAATTCCCAACACTTAGGAAAGCATTCAGGACCATTTAGTCAATTTTCTGCATGTTACTAGCATATTAAAATGCTGAATTTTGCTGAAAAATACAGAATTCTGCACTTAAAGTGAGTTTTAGGCACTTCCCGACACTTTATCTACCACCTAGTGACGCAGTTTTATGGTCCTCACTTCCCTACACACTATACTAGTGTACTACTTTGTCCCTGACCCATACCGGGTCTCAAAACACTGTCTGTCTATGTTCTGGCACTGTCAGTATATTTCTGAGTTATCCGCTCACTGTGCTTTGTGCATCAAGTATGTCACTAAAGTTTGTGTGTAACAAATGGTGTGACAGTATGAAATGTGATGCACATGTATGTATGATGCAGAAATCAGAAAACAGTTTAAGTCATCAGTTGTAATTAAGCACAGTCGTTTAGGCATAAATCAATATTAATTAATTGTACGGATGCATGCAAATTTGACGGTTGTCACACTAGCTTTACCATACCCTAGTTAACGTATAATGTGTGAGTTATTGGCCCTAGCCCATGTCCTTGGGCCTAGCCCACATCATTCGTGTTATTAAAATTCATGCATGTTTCGAAAAAGAACCCTTATGTCTTTATAAAACCGGTATGTTTAGCATGATCTTTTCGTAAACCATTCAAATTCGCGAAATTCATTTGCAACATGATTTATAAATATGTGTTTTTCGTTTATCAAAATGTTGTGTGATTTTGCAAAACTTGCATGTCTTTCCACCCCCGAAAACATTTTATAAAAATGTAAAACAGAAAAAAAAGTGGGAGTTATGAACTCACCTGATTGGCAAAGCATAATACTCCATGTATCAAATAAAGATAAACAAATCCCAAAGCTTGAAATAACCTCGTCGTGACCTACTACAAGTAAAGACCACCTTAAAGTCTAATGAAAATACCCTAACATACAAGTTGGTCATGTATAATATTCACCCAACTAGTAATACTCGATAGGAATACTTGTCGTGTTTCGAACATTTTGACTCGACGAACCGTTAATGACGTGCTATATTTATATCTCACTAGGTTATCACCCGGGATTGCTTCCCAGGCTGGAGAAAGTTATTAATATACTTATTATTTATGATTAATACATACTTAAAATGATACAAAATGTATGACATATTAATGAGTTGGGTATAATTAGAGTTATAAAGTTGCTCCGCCATCTAAAAATTATCTATCCAAAAGAGTGTATTCTCTCTCGTTCAAACTTTGCTTACCAAATGTAGTCTTTTTTCAACTTGAGCCAGGTTTTTGAATAAAAGTACTCGTTCAAACTTCGCTTACCAAATGTAGTCTTTTTTCAACTTGAGTCAGGTTTTTGAATAAAAGTACATGACATATTTAATAAAAAAAATACAAAATTGTAATTGTAACTAACACTTACAAACTTAACAAATGTAATACTAATTCATAACTGTCTATATACTTCTTCTCGTCAACTGAACCATAATATAAAATCATAACCTAATTTATAATCATTACTTATGTTTAAAACTTAAATGAAGTAGACTCATATACATTTATAACAAAAAAGCATCTCCATCGTTCAATCAAAATGGTGTTTAATACAAAGCTTATATATAGTACACGGAATATGTGTAGAGTCGACAACTAATTTTCGAATACTCAGTTTCTTTCACCAAAGATGCGATGTGCCTGGCATTCATCCATGGCCTTTTGTGGCTTTCTAAAAAAAAGGTTACCAACAGTAGAATGCCTATAGAAATGGACCACTCGACTTGTCAATATCTACATCAATCTAATTTTTCCCCAAAATAGCAAGTTTGTCAACAAATTATATTAAGTTATTCCAGCACTAACCATAAAAATAAAAGGATCTAATTTGAAGTTACGGTTAAACCCTAATCTCGGCTATAGTTGTCACCAAAATTAAAAAAAATAAATACAGATCTACTAAGAAATAAAAGAAGTTGGGGTTTAATTAAATGCGTACCCCAGATTTTGGTTCGATACAGATGATTTGAACCACAAAATTAGTGTGTGTCTGATATATATTGGATGCAAGACTTCTGGAGATAAACAAACACAAACAAACTTCATTCTTTTCCGCTTTGAACCGCCATCTTCACAAATCACGAGTATAAACAAACATTATTTAATCAAAATTATGTCACATTGCTCTTTTAAAACTGTGATTTTAAATAATAAAGATAGTAACCAGAGGGTGCGTTTTTGCACTGATTAGCTTCTTCAACTCTTCTACCTATTGAAAATAAAAAAAAATGGTTATTTTATATTATAAAAAGACTAAAAACACCTAAATAGAATATTATAAAAAAAACAAATTACCTATCACGATGTAATACAGTAATGAAAATAATTTAGAAAGCAAATTAAAGAAGATTGAAAACTTGAAACCAGTTCCATATAGTTGACACATTCCTTTGATACAAAATTTTTGAGTCTTTGACTAGTTCAGCCCAATCGACTCACATAAAAGTTGGTGTTTCTTTTTTTTTTCTTACTTCTACATGATTGATTTTTTAAACATAACAAAAGCAAACCGTTAATAACAGATAAGGATTGTCACATGTAGTTATTTTGATTTTGTTAATGAAAGTTGAAGTTACTTATGTAAGAGGCTAAGACAAATTTTACTTTTTCAACCCGTTTGACTCATTTACTTTTAGCTAATTTTTCCGCTTTTACAATTTGACCTATCAGTTTTTAGCTAAAGCATTTGGGTGTCTATCCGAGCATTTGATCCTTTACATATAACTCAATAAAGATCTATTAAACTAATGGGATGAAAAAAATACAGACCTTTTTATAGTTTCCAGGTGAGATGAAAGATGGGTCCCCAATTATGATAAAATGGACTTGCATAGTTTTATTGTTTATGCAATATATGGTATTGCTGAAAGTTGAACATTGTAAAGACCTGCAGAAAACTGGTTGCATAGTCGGGTAGTGATCTCCTTTCTTTTGATTGCAACCTAACACCACAATTTTTATCTGATTTTGATTTAATTTTAACACTATTAAAGAATTCTAATATTGATATGAAGTCATATTTCACTCACAAATATGTAAATGTTCACACCAGATGACTGTAAGACTGTAAATTATTTGTTTCTTGGATTTTTAGCCTCAACAAATCTTTGACCCAGCCAAATACGCATGTCAAATTCCTACTAAACACAAAAAAAATAATCTGAAAATATCAAATGCCCAAAGAAAATTACAAAACCAACTATCATTCCACTACTAAAAACCCTAAATAAAAAACCCCAAAAAGGCCTAAAGTAGTTTCCTAACATCTGGTTGATAAAAACATTCATATGAAGTTTCAAGAACAATTGTATGTGAAATAGAAAATGACAGGGACCATACCTTATAGTTCACGAAGTCAGGCAGAGGGAAAGAAGGTTACCAGAAGCTGTCTCTCCATGGAAGAAATTGTGTTAAAGGAAATGCATTCGTAAAATGAGGGTGAAGGCGGTGCTGCAAATGAGAGTAGGCTAACCCGAACAGAGAAATTCAACAACAAATGTAGTTAAAATTGGTATCAAATTAGAACCAACCATTTATCAAATTTTATATAATTTTCCAACTTATATATATGTTGAGTAGCAAAAAAACCATACATGAGTTTTCTCCATTTTTGAACAAATGAGGAGCATGACCCATTGATTGCACCAGAATCTCTCTCGAAGCTCTCATGTCATTAAAAGTAGTTAAAATGATTGTTGATATGAACCAATATTTATAATCGTATTAATAATTGCCGCCTTTGAATAAAACTCTGATGCATATCCGATACGACTCAACCCATCAACCTGCTAAATGCAATAAATTTTATCATATGTTGTATTAATAATCGTCTTATAAGAGACGTATACACGTGTCAGCCAAAACTAAGTGCAGCCTGAAATATTGTTTCCATTGCATCTGGCATTCCCACTTTTCCTAGGGAAGAGAGAAGATCTAAATTATTATAGCTAAGTATGGTAAAACAGGTTCGGAGGGCCATTTTGGAAAGGTGTCACATTGGTTCTGGTATAAACGGTTTCTAACCAAATGGGCATGGGTTGAAATGGATGGATGGAGGTAGCGGATGTGGTGGTGGTGGTGTTTCTAGACATTCTTGGAGATGTAATATTAAAATAACTAACAACACATAGTATTAACTTAAATCTTTCTTTGGAGATATAATATCAAATAATTGAGGTAGAAGGTGTACCAGGAACTATAACTTTGGCAAGTTATTTAGTATTCCTGTATAGCAATAATGAAAATCAAGTTGATACTTCTCTTTTTGTAGAACAATAAACTTACCTAAAATGTAAAACCTAGATTGAAGTAGTCACTGTCCTTTGATCTGAACAAATTAGAGGTGGTGCAACTCCCTGGAGGCTGCCTCTTGCAAGAATGGATGTGATGATGCTCCTATAAACAATTACACAAAAATCAAAAAATACAAACACATTCCTACTTCCAAAATTTTAGAAATTAAACTCCACATAGAGAGAGAGAGAGAAAGAGAGAGAGAGAGAGAGATGATGTTACATTAGCTAATGACGTAGGCTCTTTAAAATTCTAAATCTTTGTTTCCCAATCAACGTGTAACCCTAAAAAACCTAAAAAAGGTTAGTATCATAACTCAAAAACATGTATAACAAAACAAAGCAAGAAGTCTATTGATCCAATCGTTCTTACCGTCCATGCTTTTATCACGAATGAAAGAAATGTGACCATAAATAAAACGAAACTAAATCAAGAAGCAAGTGGATTCACTTTTCTTTTATAACTATTCTTGTTTTTTCGTATTCTTGTGATGTTTTCATCACGTAATCATGAATCCTTTTTCCCATTCTTCACGAACAAAATGCTGCAGCTGCATACACTCCTTCAATCTGGCTTCCACACCATATAATCCTCTTGTTGAAAAGCCATATAATTTTGCATAAAAGCATATATTTAAATATATGTGTGTAAAATCTAATTAAACTATAAATGACCTAGAATGGCTTCTAGATATCTCGAGTTCAGCTTCATAGACAAAATTCCCTGGAATAAAAATGATAGTACTATTAAAAACACATACAAAGCCAGTTTCAAGTGAAATTCAATATGACTTCAAAATATACAGTCATAGGTACTTTAATATAAATCAAAATGTATATTGAGTACGTCATCTTCTTTCCATTTGCCCGTGTTCTCAACCAATGATAACAATCAGATCTAGTGAAACATTAAAAAGATAATAGGGTTTGTTTTATTTTCTTACCTTCTTTTGGAGCAGTAACAACGACCGCCGCTAGAATCGCCGCTACACTCTCCGGAAACGCCATTATCTGACAAACTACACTTCTGTTTCAAACATAGATCAGAACATAGATCGTCGCTTCACTCACCGGAAACGCCAAAAACGTTTGAATATCAAATAAAAAGATAATAGGGTTTTTAAACAACCTGCAGAAAACTGGTTGCAATCAAAACATAGGGTTCTCAAATGAGAAAGGAAGATGGGGCTTTAGAAAACTGGTTATATAGTCGGGTCATAGTCGGATCCCGCTTTGCCCTATAAACAAAACAAATAAAAATAAATACTTTCTAGTGAAATATAAAAAGAAATCAAACTATATACATAAATTAAAACCAACAATTAACGAAACCCTAAAAAAAATCTTATATCGGCAACTTCAGAAGCATATTGAAACGAAATCATCGCAGATCGAAACGAAATGGGAATTCAAATTAACATAAATCAAACTGATAATTAATAATCAGATGATTAATAATTGCTGATTCAAAAATCATACAGAAAGATCCTTCTTACCGAAATCACCATGGGAACCCTAGCCATCATCGCCTCGCAGATGTAGACACAGGACATCGATGCTTTTTGTTTTATCAATCCTACAATACTATTGATTGTAGAACCTCTTGAATCATTGAGAGAAGAAATCGGGAGGACGATGATGCTAAATCATTTAGATTGTAGAACCTCTCAGATGGTAGAAGCTTCAAGCCAAAGGAAGATGGAGGCTAGGGTTTCTGTGTGAAACAGTGAAGGAAAAGAATAAGGCGACATGAATTTAGGTTTTTAGGTGACTTATATACCCGGGTCATAAAACGGGCCAGGTTTCCTAAAAACAGGATCCGCGAGTAAAAAAAAACCCAGTTCATTTTCCCGCCAAAAATGAATCTAGGAGGCTCTAAGGAGATGCCACATCAGCCCAAATCCTTTTATTTATTATATAATAGATAATAGATATGTGTATAGCATACTTGAAACCATGACACGCATTTATAACCATACTCGAAATCTATGTTCGGATTTATATAATAAATACATATCTTAACCCGAGTTGTAACTCAACTTGGTTATCAAATAATAAATATATACAAGTTATATATAAACTTTTAGAGAAATAACCTTGAAATATATTATACCATGATATTTGAACTCTCTGATATATACTTAACAAAATTTAGTATGGCATGTGATTCTTGTAGAAACTCAAGATTTTTAACATATTTATTTATAAAATAATACATTGTCCATGATGTGTAAGATCCATACATGTAATCTTTTAGTGAAAATTGTGTCAAAAGCGCCAAAAAAACTTATAGTTTGTGAAAACTGTTAAATTGAACATGAAGGTATGAACTTTATATCTTTAGTCTCTCTCTCTATATATATACCTTTTTGCGAAATAACTAGTTTATATGCAAAAATCAAGTTTATGATAACATATCCTTGTATAAAACAATATTTGGATGTACAAAATAGATATGTATAAAACCCGATTAGTAACCGATTTTGAACATAAATAAATATATAAATCTATATATTTACTTAGAAACTAATTTGTTATAAACCTTTTATGAAAAAAAAAATAATAATAACGATAACAATATAAGCATATATTTCCATATAGTATTTGTCCCTCACAAAACTCTAATCTTGTAATAGGAAGTTTATGAGTCCACAATTCTTAGAGAAAGATTAGGAGTTGCTAGTATTTCAGACAAGATAAGGGAGGGGAGACTGAGATGGTTTGGGCATGTCAGGAGGAGGCAGACGACAGACCCGGTTAGAATAGTTGAAACACTCGCGGTAGATGGAAGGAGGAGTAGAGGCAGACCGAAAATGACGTGGGATGATGTGACACCTGTGTCACTTCAACCAACAAACAAATACCAAACAAATAAAATATTGTATTTCATACTTTGGACTTGTATAAATATGTGTATCTTTTGCACATATCAACTCTTGTTCGATTTCAAGCTCTATATCGCTTTCTGGAGAGTTATACGCAAACTTGTGCGTAAAAGTAACCAGTTTAATGCGACAAATACTCCGGAACATCAACATATACTTAACATACCTTAAATAACCTTTACATAACTTATAAATAAGTTTTGAAGGCTTTGGTATGGCAAAAACAAGGTAATTCGCTTACAGGGACTAAACTTGACAAACTGCGAAAGTATGCCAATTTGAACTGTAACAGACATTCTGGAACATGACCATAAGTTAAACATACCATAAATATCCCTTACATAGCTTAGAAATAGGCTTTGAGGGGTTCGGTGTGCTAAAATAAACTTTTGGGTCATTCAGGGACTAAAAGTGTCAAAAAGTGCACAAGTTTGCACTTTTGCGCATAACTCACGTTCTGAATACATCCGGACATCCAAAAATTTATGTAAGCACTAAAATATTTTATTTTAGTGTTTGGCATAAGAAAAATCCATTCGTTGCGTCATTTGGATCGTTTTTCGTGCTTATGCGCATTCCGTCGTAATTAAGCGAACATCGCGTTCGTACGACCAAACGAACCAACATCCGACATATTTTTGAGCATGTTTCATGTCCACAATGTTTAGTAATCATTTTAGGGCCTTAAAGTTGGCTTAACGGGCCTTAAACATGCCGGAAATGGCTTAAACACACAACAGGGACCAAAACTGTCATTTCTGAAGGATGTTTACTGATACATCGAATCTGGTCCGTTCCACTTATTGCACATGGTTTTGGGGAATCTGTGGGCTGGTTTTGATGTGCCCATGGTATTGGGCAATACTAGGGGCTCACATGGTTTTGTAAAACCATTGTCTTGAGGTGTATGGCCAAGATCAAAGCACGGTTTCCAAGAAACGATCTTAACGGTTCGGGAAATACTATAAATACCCCACCCCCCATTTGGTTCAAACTCACTAGAATCTGATTTGAGAAGCTCTAAGTTGAAACCTTTGTTTCATACCTGAGCTACTTGAATCACGATTAGCATTCGGGGACCATTCGTAAGTATTCCTTCGTTCTTTTATTGCTTTTCGAGTCCGAAAGTCAAACTTTGTTTGACTTTCTGCGTTGACCAGTTTATGGTCAATGCGAAGTTCGTTTGAACTTCGCAACGTGATTGTAATCACGATGGTTATAGTCCCTTGGGACTATGCCTACTGATTACCACGTTGTCTAGGGTCGTAAGGGTAAGCGATCTAATAAATCGCTTATACCTTCGAACCCGACCCATTTGGTCGATCATTAGGATCCGACCAAATACAATAGGTGACCATAGTAGGTAGGGAATAACCTTCCGAGGTTATACCCTACGGTCACATTGTTAAGTAGTTGTATGATAGGTAGTTTATATGCCTTAGGTAAATTACCAAAATACCCATTTGATGCCAAAATTCATTTTAATCATATGTAACCTAACTTTTGACATCTAAACTGATTTGATAACCATATTAGACATGTTAAGGCATATTTTACTTATCATAGGGCTAGTTAGGCGTTCCGAACGCGTTTTACGCGAACGACGCGTTAAAGTAGCATAAGCTACCTAAACGGGTCGTAATGGGCCGTAAGCACTTAGGTTAGGTTTCATTTAGTATGTAGGCTTTATTAAACCATACTACATGAGTTCCCATACTCATTTGGTTTACGATCCCTCATCCTATCCGATCCTCCGATATAGGTCCGGTTTATTAACATAGTAACCTATATTAGGTGCCGTTTGATTCCGTGATCTCTAGCATTGCTTGGTGGTTATCTTAGGACTTCTAAGCAATCTCAGGTGAGTACATAGAACCCCTCTTTTACTATTTTCCAAACTGTTTTGGGGTGAAACACATGTGCCTACTTGTTACTTTCATGCTTTCCTGTTTTCACATCATATGCCTGCTATGTTCGTTAGTACATTATAGTACATGATTTCATTACATTTCATATTATGTATGCCCATTGTGTGCGTACTTAGTACATCATTTTACATTGCCCATTGTGTGTGTACTTAGTACATCGTTCTACATTACATTTCATGCTATGTATGCCCATTGTGTGCGTACTTAGTACATCGTTTTACATTACATACTATGTATGCCCATTGTGTGCGTACTTAGTACATTGTTTTACATTGCATTTCTGTTGCATATGCTCATCTAGCATATGAACACATTATACTACATTTTGAACCGTTGTAACTATTTGACTATGTGAACCGTCGTAACCCTTTAATTATATGAACCGTTTGTAACTGTTGAACCGTGTGAACCATTTGTATCTGTTGACATGATTTACATTTGACAATAGACATTTGACTATACATAATCATTTCTACAATCGTTAAACATTACATCTTGGTGGTTTGGTTGGAGTAAGTGATTTAAGTAACGAGGCGTGTGTAATATGATACAAGAATGGTGGATACGCCGCTGGTACTTCCTATATATAAGTGTTTGTATGGTATCACATATTGTAGCGTTATTTGAATCATTTCAATTTAGACATATAACATTTTATACAAATAACATACTTTTCACAATACATTGTTTTACAAACAACTTATCTTATACAAACCCATTTTACATGGTTATTCATTTAACCATACATTATTCTCTTATTTACACATATCATATGATCTTATCATTTTTCAAATGATTTACAAGACAAAGCAAATTACAAGGTTCATGACTAAACATCTTTCTCAAACATAAGTCATGAATTCCGTTTTCACAAAACCTATGTATGTCACAGGCATTTTTATGCTGACGTACCTATTTTCACATGTGTTTTCAGGAGATGAAGCATAGGACTTATCAAGACATACTTAGGCGGACCTGTGCCTTAGTGACTTAAAACGAGACAAGAACTAGTTAATTTTTGTTATGTACTCTTTATTTCTTGTTAAATACAATGTAAACTCTCTTGTTTGATTAATAAAACGAAACTTTAATTGCCATGGATTTGAAACGATTAATTCTGTTACAACACTCCCCGACGTTTCCGCCACGTCTTGTTGTTCTACGTGGTCGGGGTGTGACAGAAAAGATGGTATCAGAGCCAATGGTTATAGGGAATTAGGTTATTAGTAATGCTTTGACCTAGTCTATAACTTTTCTAGGACCCTAATGCGAGTTTACTTGCGTTTAGTCATAAAACAATACCGTCACCTATCCTTAGGCGACGACCACAACAAGAACATAAATTTCAAAACCGTTTTGAAAACTAATCATCTGTTCTAGGATGATTGATTACTAGGTTTTGAACCCTCTATTGTAAGGTTTTGAACCCTCTGTTATAAGGTTTTGAACCCCTTTGAGTTTTCAAAATCTCGTCAAGGTTTTGGGTTTTAAATAATGTGAACACGTGCAAACTGGAAGGGTGAATGCTTGTATTCTGGGTTTTCTGTCTAGGCAAGCACTTCGTATATATCTCATCAGACGCGAGACCAGTTGTGCTTACCTGGGAATTCTTGGGATGAGTGTTCACTTATAGGCGAGCATGTCTTCGCGATACATTATTTTTGATCCATTTACTTTGATTAGTCACCGGGGTCGTTTGTTGCTTTGTAGTAACAAACAAATGACCACTATCCTTGCTTTCATCAGATTTGTTTCATCTCATTCTTTTCGTCTAATACTCTCACTCGTTTCCTTTCATGTTTCCTCTTTTAGAATGCCTCCTCGACGCGAAAACCAGATAGCGACTGCCAAACTGGCAGAAATCATAGCACAACAGATGGCTGCTGCCTTCCCAAATTTCATTGCTCAAATGAACCAAGCCAACAACAACAATCATGCTCTATGCAATTTCAAGAATTTCAACTCGGCTAAACCACTCAAGTTTAGTGGTACTGAAGGAGCAACTGGGCTTCTTCAATGGTTCGAGAGCATTGAGAATACTTTCCGCCACGTGCAGTGTCCTGACAATCGCAAGGTCGAGTTTTCTTCGAGTGTGTTTCAGAAGAGGGCCCTTACATGGTGGAACGGGGTTATGAGAGACCGTGGTGCAGAAGTTGCTCTAGCACAGACATGGGCTGAACTTAGAGCTCTTATGATTAGGGAGTTTTGTCCTCGTCATGAACTGCGAGCATTGGAAAGAGAGTTTGATGGTTTGAAGCAAGATAGCGGTGAGCATCGAGCCTACACGGACCGCTATGAGGAGTTAAGTCTGTTATGCCCAAACATGGTCACGCCGTTGGATAAGGCAATCGAAAAGTACATTGATGGCCTCCCTGACTCAATACAAGACATTGTGACTGGTAGCAACCCTACTACAGTTAGGCAGACCATTGAGCTAGCTGCAACCTTGACTGAATCTCAGATCAGGAAACGTAAGCTTTTCCGAAAGGGTGACAAGAAACCGGTCGAGGAATCGAACCCAATCGAGGAATCAAAGACCATGGATGAACAGACTGGATCCCCTAAGAAGTCAAAGAAGCGAAAGGCTTCTCAAAATTTCGCCATGGTTACTCACAATGATCAAGCCGTCCCCAACCAACCAGCTCAACCCCCTGCCAGGAAACCCTACAATGGAACTGCACCCTTGTGCAACCAATGTGGCCTACATCATCATGCTGGTGTGAAGTGCCGCACATGCCAAGTTTGCGGACTTATAGGTCATACAGCGAGGGTTTGCCCAACCGCAGCTGCACCAAATCAAGCTGGCAACAATCCTGCTCAAGCGCGTTTCCCACCGGGGTCTTGCTACAACTGTGGCGAGATGGGCCATTTTCGTAGGAATTGCCCAAGGCTTGCTAATGCAAATCCCGCGCAGAGATGAGTATCAGACCGACAGGAGACAACGCTGTTTAGAAAATAATCGAGCCTTGTGTATTATTTTCTTTTGTTATCATCGATCTATGAAACAGTTGTTGTTATTGTTGTTATGAATAAATCTTTCATTTACATTTTAATATGTTTATGTGGTTGCATGTATAAACTTATCCTCTACAATACCAACAATCAAGGAACCATATTCCTTGAAGAACAGACTACCCCCAAATTTCTTCCATTGTATGATCTTTTGCGTTTTCCACGAAAATCCTAAGTACCCGTTTCTTCCAAGAGAAACGAAGTACGAGGTGCCAAGTTAATAGCAATCAATAACAAGATAATAACAATTAAACAATTATGTGATTAAGTGCTTATGTGTTTCCTTTTATGTGTCATGTGATCCAAATTATGTTATCCAAATCCTCGTAGAATCTTACATATCCTTGTACAAGAGATTCGTAGTAGGATACCCAAAGGTACTACCTAAAATCCTTAATGGACTTCTACGCTGTAGTTAAGTCCCTTGGATTATAAAGTACTACTTCATAATTAGACCCCTTTAGTGGTCTAGTTAAACTGATCGATCCAAAAATCTGGTTAGGAACATTATGTGATGATATAGATAAAAGGACTCCTTGGTGGCCTAATTAAGAAGATCCTCTGTCGATCTAATTAAAAAGGACCCTATGGTAGTCTAGTCACCCTCATCACAAGTTTGATCTCCTTCCCCACAACATTACAAAACGAACTGTGCGGACTGTGCAAGGAATTACGTAATTATGGATGCATACATAATTATGGAATTTAGTGCACAGAAATCACAGTGAGTTCTATCATGCATCTAGAGTTAACCCTATTCATTTCCAATTCTGATGAAGCATCCGTTGAGGAAAAATGAACTAGCTATTCATTTTTCACTTATGAGGAATATCCGTTGAGGAAATGAATATCCGTTTATCCTTCATTTCCAACTCTGAGGAAGCAACCGTTGAAAATGACTCCGTTAGTTCATTTTCGTTTCTGAAGATTATCCGTTGAGGAAATGAATATCCGTTTATCCTTCATTTCCAACTCTGAGGAAGCAACCGTTGAAAATGACTCCGTTAGTTCATTTTCGTTTCTAAAGATTATCCGTTGAGGAAATGAATATCCGTTGTTAAATCCTTCATTTCCAACTCTGAGGAAGCAACCATTGAAAATGACTCCGTTAGTTCATTTCGTTTCTGAAGATTATCCGTTGAGGAAATGAATATCCGTTGATTATTCCTTCATTTCAAATTCTGAAGAATAACCGTTGAGGAAAATGACCCCGTTTGTTCATTTTCGTTCTGAAGAATATCCATTGAGAGAAATGAATACCCGTGGATTATTCCTTCATTCCTGTTTCTGACGAAGGACCCGTTGAGGAAGAATGAATCATCCATTCGTTTTCACTTCTGAAGAATATCCGTTGAGGGAAATGTATATCCGTTTAGTTAAAAAAAAATCCTTTATTTTCCATTTCCGAAGAACCCGTTGAAGAAAATGACTCCGTTCGTTCATTTTCACTTCTGAAAAATATCTGTTGAGGAAAATAACAAAATTATGCTTTACATATCTTTAATGGCTATTTAACACAAAGTCACAGACAGACTTCTACGAATAAATTTCGGGACGAAATTTCCTTAAGTAGGGGAGACTGTGACACCTGTGTCACTTCAACCAACAAACAAATACCAAACCAATGAAATATTGTATTTCATACTTTGGACTTGTATAAATATGTGTATCTTTTGCACATATCAACTCTTGTTCGATTTCAAGCTCTATATCGCTTTCTGGAGAGTTATACGCAAACTGGTGCGCAAAAGTAATCAGTTTAATGCGAAAAATACTCCGGAACATCAACATATACTTAACATACCTTAAATAACCTTTACATAACTTATAAATAAGTTTTGAAGGCTTTGGTATGGCAAAAATAAGTTAATTCGCTTACAGGGACTAAACTTGACAAACTGCGAAAGTATGCCAATTTGAACTGTAACAGACATTCTGGAACATGACCATAAGTTAAACATACCATAAATATCCCTTACATAGCTTAGAAATAGGCTTTGAGGGGTTCGGTGTGCTAAAATAAACTTTTGGGTCATTCAGGGACTAAAAGTGTCAAAAAGTGCACAAGTTTGCACTTTTGTGCATAACTCACGTTCTGAATACATCCGGACATCAAAAAATTTATGTAAGTACTAAAATATTTTATTTTAGTGTTTGGCATAAGAAAAATCCATTCGTTGCGTCATTTGGATCGTTTTTCGCGCTTATGCGCATTCCGTCGTAATTAAGCGAACATCGCGTTCGTACGATCAAACGAACCAACATCCGACATATTTTTGAGCATGTTTCATGTCCACAATGTTTAGTCATCATTTTAGGGCCTTAAAGTTGGCTTAACGGGCCTTAAACATGCCAGAAATGGCTTAAACACACAACAGGGACCAAAACTGTCATTTCTGAAGGATGTTTGCTGATACATCGAATCTGGTCCGTTCCACTTATTGCACATGGTTTTGGGGAATCTGTGGGCTGGTTTTGATGTGCCCATGGTATTGGGCAATACTAGGGGCTCACATGGTTTTGTAAAACCATTGTCTTGAGGTGTATGGCCAAGATCAAAGCACGGTTTCCAAGAAACGATCTTAACGGTTCGGGAAATACTATAAATACCCCACCCCCCATTTGGTTCAAACTCACTAGAATCTGATTTGAGAAGCTCTAAGTTGAAACCTTTGTTTCATACCTGAGCTACTTGAATCACGATTAGCATTCGGGGACCCTTCGTAAGTATTCCTTCTTTCTTTTATTGCTTTTCGAGTCCGAAAGTCAAACTTTGTTTGACTTTCTGCGTTGACCAGTTTATGGTCAATGCGAAGTTTGTTTGAACTTCGCAACGTGATTGTAATCACGATGGTTATAGTCCCTTGGGACTATGCCTACTGATTACACGTTGTCTAGGGTCGTAAGGGTAAGCGATCTAATAAATCGCGTATACCTTCGAACCCGACCCATTTGGTCGATCATTAGGATCCGACCAAATACAATAGGTGACCATAGTAGGTAGGGAATAACCTTCCAAGGTTATACCCTACGGTCACATCGTTAAGTAGTTGTATGATAGGTAGTTTATATGCCTTAGGTAAATTACCAAAATACCCCTTTGATGCCAAAATTCATTTTAATCATATGTAACATAACTTTTGACATCTAAACTGATTTAACAACCATATTAGACATGTTAAGGCATATTTTACTTATCATAGGGCTGGTTAGGCGTTCCGAACGCGTTTTACGCGAACGACGCGTTAAAGTAGCATAAGCTACCTAAACGGGTCATAATGGGTCGTAAGCACTTAGGTTAGGTTTCATTTAGTATGTAGGCTTTATTAAACCATACTACATGAGTTCCCATACTCATTTGGTTTACGAGCCCTCATCCTATCCGATCCTCCGATATAGGTCCGGTTTATTAACATAGTTACCTATATTAGGTGCCGTTTGATTCCGTGATCTCTAGCATTGCTTGGTGGTTATCTTAGGACTTCTAAGCAATCTCAGGTGAGTACATAGAACCCCTCTTTTATTGTTTTCCAAACTGTTTTGGGGTGAAACACATGTGCCTACTTATTACTTTCATGCTTTCCTGTTTTCACATCATATGCCTGCTATGTTCGTTAGTACATTATAGTACATAATTTCATTACATTTCATGCTATGTATGCCCATTGTGTGCGTACTTAGTACATCATTTTACATTACATACTATGTATGCCCATTGTGTGTGTACTTAGTACATCGTTCTACATTACATTTCATGCTATGTATGCCCATTGTGTGCGTACTTAGTACATCGTTTTACATTACATACTATGTATGCCCATTGTGTGCGTACTTAGTACATTGTTTTACATTGCATTTCTGTTGCATATGCTCATCTAGCATATGAACACATTATACTACATTTTGAACCGTTGTAACTATTTGACTATGTGAACCGTCGTAACCCTTTAATTATATGAACCGTTTGTAACTGTTGAACCGTGTGAACCATTTGTATCTGTTGACATGATTTACATTTGACAATAGACATTTGACTATACATAAACATTTCTACAATCGTTAAACATTACATCTTGGTGGTTTGGTTGGAGTAAGTGATTTAAGTAACGAGGCGTGTGTAATATGATACAAGAATGGTGGATACGCCGCTGGTACTTCCTATATATAAGTGTTTGTATGGTATCACATATTGTAGCGTTATTTGAATCATTTCAATTTAGACATATAACATTTTATACAAATAACATACTTTTCACAATACATTGTTTTACAAACAACTTATCTTATACAAACCCATTTTACATGGTTATTCATTTAACCATACATTATTCTCTTATTTACACATATCATCTGATCTTATCGTTTTTCAAATGATTTACAAGACAAAGCAAATTACAAGGTTCATGACTAAACATCTTTCTCAAACATAAGTCATGAATTCCGTTTTCACAAAACCTATGTATCTCACAGACATTTTTATGCTGACGTACCTATTTTCACATGTGTTTTCAGGAGATGAAGCATAGGACTTATCAAGACATACTTAGGTGGACATGTGCCTTAGTGACTTAAAACGAGACAAGAACTAGTTAATTTTTGTTATGTACTCTTTATTTCTTGTTAAAGACAATGTAAACTCTCTTGTTTGATTAATAAAACGAAACTTTAATTGCCATGGATTTGAAACGATTAATTCTGTTACAACACTCCCCGACGTTTCCGCCACGTCTTGTTGTTCTACGTGGTCGGGGTGTGACAGATGAGCGGATTAGACAAGATTTGCTAGATTTGCACCTCTTTGAGGACATGGTCGAGGACAGATCTTCGTGGAGACATAGGATTAAGGTTAAAGATTTTTAGGAGTTTGGCATGGTTTTTTAGCTTAGGTTCCTATCTTATGAGTTTATTTTGTCAGTTTCTATGAGGTGTGATATAGTTTTAGATATATATATATATATATATATGTTTTCACCTATTCTCGGTATCGTAGTTTTACTAACAAGCACTTACTTATTTATCCGTTTAGTATTATTTTTATTTCTATCTTTTGTAGTAGTGGCGTGCTTATATACATGTTTTTAGAAGCTTATGTCTTGGTTATGGTTTTTGGAGCCGGGGGTCTCACTGGAAGCAGCCTCTCTATCCCTTGGGATAGAGGTAAGACGTGCCTACATCCTACCCTCCCCAGACCCTATCAATAGCTTCGCTATATGTGGGATTATACTGGGTATGGTTGTTGTTGTTGTATATATATAATACTATCTTGAGATATGAAAAACTAGTTAGAAAAAAAAAATTAAAGTTTATAGCATATCATCAAGTAACACCCATCAATACAACAAACAACCGTAATATAAAATTCTTGAAACATAGTTTTTTTTGAATATATATACTATAAGGCCTCGAACAATCCTCATGCATATTTTGGGGAATCATGCATCTTGTTGGAAACACCATTTTACTAGGTATATAACTTCATGATTATATTTATTTTCATAAAAAACAATTTATATATATACAATGCGATCTTTAGAAGTTCATGGGTTATATCTTGTAAAACTACTACTTGGATGTTCTTATCATGATCAAACAAAAAAAAAAAAGATAATTGGAAGGTTTCAACTTACATAAAACAAGCAGAGAGAAGATAAGGTGTATGAACTAGAACTTGAAGGCTTGCACTTGGAACAACACTTGGAATCTTGAAACAAGATTTGAAAATGTAAGACTTATGGGTTTAGGTATGGGTGTCGTGAGGTAGGAGGAGGTATCAAGGGTGAAAGTTTACAAGTGTAGGTTAGAAAATTATTTATAGGTCAAATGCATGGGGTTTTTCATGGAACTAGAATACTTTGGTTTTAACCATGGCTGTAAAAGTCCCGCCTAGGCTCCGAGTACTCCCCAAGTACTCGCTCCAAGGTAGGTTGCCGAGGCACGAGTACTCTTCTCCCAGGCCAATTACTCCCCGAGTACTCCCGATTACTCCCCGAGTACTCCCGAATCCGACTAGGGAGCGCCTAGCGACTTTTGCAACCATGTTTTAACTAGGAAGCTTAGAGTAAATCTATAAAAAAAATATATGTGGGGGTTTGGTTTCTTGTTAAGGGGAACCAAGAATGGGGTTGGGAATGTGGGTCCATAAGTTGGTAAAACTTAATGATAAATAGTCTTAAGGCCATTTTGTGTTACTTGTTCAAATAAGAGGTATGGTTAGTTGATTGTAAGTACAAATAATGGTGGAGTGTTTTCTTGAATAAATTATATTTCTTTCTTTCCTTCTCTAAAACCAATGTGTGGGGATAAGTATTTGTGAGTGAAAATAATTAAATCTTGAATGTTCATAAGATATTATGAAGATCGAGTGTTAGGTTTGGGTTGGTAAGTTATATAAAATACCCACTAGTTACTCGTTTATACCAAAATATAAAATAGATTGGTGAAACAAAATATGATTGTGCCGGGTTGTATAAAAATATATGTTTATACGTTTGTATTCGTGTCACGCTAAGCGTATATCGCAAAAATAGTTTAAAATATACGTGTCGTAAACTCCAATAATAACCAATATATATCTAAATATAAATTTATAGTATTACACACTTAATAATACTATAGAGTGTTTCCCAAGTATTTAGACAATTATCACCAACGTTCATACGTGTCGGGTTAATTCGTTTGTGACCCGGTAATTTATAAAAAAATTCAAATAAAAAATGTGACACGAATAGGCATTGTTATGCATATGACGACCCAATTAATAACAATTAAGTCTAAAACATAAGATCATGATGTGTGCGAGATTCGAACGCGTATAGATGTTGGCCCGAATTTTTGGGTTGTCACATTCTCCCCCTGTTACAGAAATTTCGTCCTCAAAATTTAGACTATGTTATCTCCTCAGAGTTGTGTCATTCCTAGCTAAGTCTGTAACACCCCAATCGCGTAATATAACAACAAGCGGCAGAAATATCAGGGAGTCACGTTACAAATTGCTCACAACTACTGGTACTAAATTGTTTCAATATCATTAACATTGTTTTACAAACAAAGAATACATGTAATTGTTCTTTTTAGAAGTCTAAGGCCCGTATGCAGTCCTATGCGTTGCATGCTTGAATAGTCGAAAACCTGAAACATATGCGGAAACAGTCAGCATAAAAATGCCGGCGAATACATAGGTTTTATTAGCCAAATAAATGGCAAAACATTTGGTATTTATCTTAATTGTGAAAACTCGTGACAAAATAGGTTTGTATATGGCAATATGATATTTACTAAGTCATTTTATGCCTTATATTGAAATCTTGATTAAACCATTGTAAAAACTTGACAATGTGTTATTAGGAATCCAATCAAGGATTAATAATAACTGTTTTGAAATAAATCAAAACTTATATAAGTATTATATAAATCAAATTAATGAGTTATGATAAAATTTCAGATATCTTTCTAGGAATTTAACATATAAAAATACGGGAGGTTCTACAAAGATTATGAAAATCAAACATTGAAACAATTGTACACAAAATCCTAAAGTGATCCAGATAACGCTACAAGAATAATAAAATAAGAACACTTATATATAGGAAGTACCAGCGGCGTATCTACCATGTTCTTATTTTATTATACCCGTTTCGTTATTTAAATCACAACTATCACATAACACATAAACCAACCAACTTGTACCAACTTGTGAACACGCATTAAAGCACACAAGGAATCCAATCAAGGACTCCAATATCAGTACTTTAAACATCCTACAAGAATCAATCTATGAAGATAGATAAATGTTATAAGGATTCGGGTTCTGTCATATTGTCTATCCTAACACGCATTAAAGCACACAATAAATCCAATAAAGGATTCTAATATCAGTACTTTAAACATCCTATATACGTCTAACTATGAATATAGATAGATACTATAGGGATTCTGGGTTCTCATAACATTGTCTAACTTAACACGCATTAAAGTACATAAGGAATTCCAAACAAGGGCTTCAATATTAGTACTCTAAACATCCTACAAGAATCAACCTATAAAGATAGATAGATACTATAAGGATTCTGGGTTCTGTCATATTGTGTCAAAACAATCCTAAATCCTAATGGTGATTCGGGATAACGCCACGAAAGGTAATACAATAAGCACACTTATATATAGGAAGTACCAACGGCGTATCCACCATGTGCTTATTGTATTATCTAGTTTCGTTATCTAAATCACCAACAATCTACACAAAAACCAACCAACTGTCGAGTTTGTAAAGCACTTCTTAAAAACCTTACTATGAAGATAGGAAGATCTAAGACTGTACTTCAAATATCCTATATGAATCTAACTATGAAGATAGGTAGATCACTTAAGGATAAAACATTGAGTTTGCATAATCGAAAATAAACACATAAAAGCACTTAGTGAACACACATATGCCATCCATTTTGAAAACAGATTGATTGCACATATGAATCACCCCAAAACATTTGAAAACAGTAAAAGAGGGGAACTATGTACTCGCCTGGGGTTGCGTATAGTCCCGGTTCAAAGGGTATAACAAAGCTCAAAAGACCAAGAGTTGAAGCGATTCCTAGGGTAACAAATACTATGTTAGGGAATCGACACCTAAATCGGAAAATCGGGTAGAATGAGGTCTTGTAAACCAAATGAGTGTTGGAACTCAAGTGGTATGGTTTAACAAAGCCTACATTCTAAAACGAAACCTATCCTAAGTGCTTACGACCCATTACGACCCGTTTCGGACCGCCTAACTAGTCCTATGACAAGTAATATATGCCTTAACATGTCTAATAATGTTGCTTAATGTCAAAATTTATGTTACATATGCTTAAAATGAATTTATGCGTAAAAAGAGCATTTTGGTCATTTACCTAAGGCATATAAACTACCTATCATATGACTAACTAAACGAGGTGACCATAAGGTATAACCTCGGAAGGTTATTCCCTATACAACTATGGTCACATTATATGTTTGGTCGGATCCTAATGATCGACCAAACGGGTCGCGTTCGAAAGTCTAAGCGGTTGTTTAGACCGCTTGACTTACGACTCTATATAAGCACTAAACCTAAAGTGACGAGCTAAACATGTTAAAACATGTTTAACGAGGTTAGAAAAACAGGTTTGGTATCAAAACAAAAGGTTTCGATACCCAAGAGTAGTTTGGTTACAAAATACGCGAGAATACGCATTTTGGCCAAAATTACGACTCGTCACTATGCCTAGATAACGTGGTAATCAGTAGGTATAGTCACAAGAGACTATAACCATCGTGATTACGCTCACGTTACGAAGTTCAAACGAACTTCGTGTTGACCATAAACTGGTCAAAGCAGAAAGTCAAACAAAGTTTGACTTTCATGCTAAAAACGCATAAAAGAACGAAGGAGGACTTACAATGGGTCCAAGAACGGAAGTTTGATTCCAAATATCCTCAGGTATGAAGTGATAATCACCTCAACTTAGAGGAATTTCAGAATCAAAATGAAGAGAGTGGGGGTATTTATAGGTTTTGTTGAGCCGTTAAGACCGTTCCTCGTAAAACGAGCTTCAATCTCAGCCGTACACCTCATGCCCACTGATTTACAAAACCATGGGAGCCCAAAATAGCCCATAGTATTGCTCAAAATCATGTGCAACTCAAAGAAAACCAGCTGCTGATTGAAACATCAAGTTTTTTCTGATCTGGGCACTTTTACGTGCCCCGCGTAAGACACAGACAAGTCTTACGCGGCCCGCCTGGACTTCACAGTTCAGCAACAGTTTCAGAAAGTGCAGTTTTGGTCCCTGTATGCATATAAGCCTTATTTTGACCCATTTAAGGTCCGTTAAGCCAACTTTAAGGCCCTACAATGACGCCTAAACATGAGGGACATGAAACATGCTCTAAAATATGCCGGATGTAGGTTCGTTTGGTCGTACGGATGCGTTATTCGCTTAATTACGACGGAAGTCGTAACGAAAGCAAAAACGATCCAAATTACGCGACGAATGGATTTTTCTCATGCCAATCACTAAAATAAAATATTTTAATGATTACATAAATTTTTTGGATGTCCGGATGTATTCAGAACGTAAGTTATGCGCGAAAATGCAAACTTATGCACTTTTTGACGCTTTTAGTCCCTATTGATCAAGAAATTTTATTTTTGCGCACCAAACACCTCAAAGCCTATTTCTAAGCCATGTGAAGGATATTTAGGGCATATTTAACTTATGATCAAGTTCCAAAATGTGCGGTACTATGTGAATCATCAGACTTTCGCAGTTTGACGCAAATAGTCCCTGAGTGTGAAATAACTTGTTTTTGGCACACCAAAGCCTTCAAAACTTATTTCTAAGTTATCTAAAAGTTATTTAAGGTATGTTAAGCCTATGTCACTATTCTAGAGTGTTTGCCGCATTAAACTGAGTACGTTTACGCATCAGTTCGCGTTTAACTTTCCAGAAAGCGATTTAAAGCTTGAAAATGAACTAGAATCAAAATGTGAAATCGTAAAACCAAAATAAACAAATTTTTGAGGTCAAAACACATTGTTTCTTTGATAAAAGATAGTTTCCTACATTGTGTGTGTTTACAGAGCACAAGTGTCACAGTCTCCCCTACTTCAGGAAATTTCGTCTCGAAATTTATTCAAAGGAGACCGTAGAGTGGAATTGAAACAACTGATGGATAAGCAGATTGCTAGATCCCAAAGATGCGGAGCATCATTTGGAAATTTTAGGTAATTCAAATTATGATTTGGGGTATTCAAAGCGTCTCAAGGTATTCACTCCTTTGAAACTTGTGATAGTCGACTAGTTTTAAAAAATCATTTAAGTAAGGCACTATGTTATACTAAGCTCCTAGTGTAATTCCTAGCAAACAAAGGGGTGTACATTCAAGCCCTACGTGTACACGGTTTCTAGCATCCCACGAGGTACATCCAATGCACCATGAGCATCTCATGCATAGGAGACGGGTCAACATACCTATGGCATCAAGATCGTCACCTTTAACACCATAATATACTCCCGGTCGGCTCGATTTGAGTTAATGAATGTACTTGCTTATATCTATTGGAAATATTCACTCAAATAACACACAAACACATAATCACATAATGGTCCAAGATAACATAAAATCACCAAATGATCTAAGCAACGTTCTGAAGAATAACACAATAAGGACACTTATATATAGGAAGTACCATCGGCGTATCCACCACGTTCTTATCGCATCATACTCCTCCCGTTACCTTAATAATTCTAGATTTTATGCCACCATACTTAACAAGGCTTACTATGATTCTCATGCGTCGAAACTCATAATTAAGTGTGCACCCATAATTACTTGTTTCGTCACATGGTCCACATAGCTCCTCTTGTTAAGCAAGGGTAAACACATAATAAGGTCGAACTATCAACTAAACCCAATAAACATTGTCACAACATAACATCTGTCAAATTGAATTGTATTTCATACTAGCAATGATAACACTACTTATTTTGCCTACGGCAAATTTAGTAGTATGTATTTTATTCTAGTATAAATATATATGTTTCATATTAACCAAACAGGTAGAATGCAACATATACTAATCATACATTATCATCATAATGTAAGCATATCGAGGGAAATTCTTTTCAAATCATGCGCTAGGTATGGTAAGTGAACATACAAGGTAGAAATGTAAACAATGTGTCCATATGCTACAAGAACATGTGTAACATAAATGCAATGTAAAACAACGTACTAGGTATGCACTAAATGGACATATATAGCATAAAATGTAATGTAATGTAAAATAATGTACTAAGTATGCACTAAATGGACATACATAGCATGAAATGTAATGTAAAATAATGTACTAAGTATGCACTAATATCAACATATGAAGCAAATTGGATCTACAATCATGTGCTATGCATATTAGATAAACAATTCATGTGTATAATGCTATGATCATAAAACAGTATTATCTTGTATTGACCGTGTTACCAAATTTGTACAAATGTACTAGAGTGCAATCATATTATACTAAATTATAAGATTTAGTTCCTAAAGAACGAAATCCTCAAAATTAGCACAAAATTTGAAATTACACATAGTGAAATCACATTAACATTTGAAATTGAAAATAGAATAACAGAGATAAAGATAAACTTCTTGAAATTTACATTGTCATTACAAACATTGTTTAAAATATGTACATTGATCTTGAAAATAAACAGGAAATTTAGAGGTTCAAATGATCATAAGCGCTTGATCATTAGCTTGAGTCTCATTGATGTTAAATGCTCATCCATTAGCATTGGCAAGCTCGTGGCAGTTTCGCTTGAAATGATTTAAATCACCACAATTGGAACATGCTCTTGGGCGAGTCTGAGTAGGGGCTTCTTGATTCTGGATACGACATGTCATAGCTAGATGTCCAAATAGACCACAAATTGTACACTGGCGACAAGGGGAATTTGATACATGATGATAATTGCAATGATTGCACCTAGGTTGCTTCCCATGATAAAATCCCTTAAAGGGTACTGAGTTCAGTGGAGCAGGTGCAGGAATTGCAAAATTCTTTGAAGCCTTGCGCTTCCTAGAACTTTTAGAAGATTCGGCCTTTGATCTTCTCGAATTCTAGGTAACATATTCGGTGTCTCGTTTCTTGTCTCCTTGTCGAGATAACTTACCTTTTCTAACCTGTGAATCAGTCGAGATAGCAGCTAATTCATTAGCCTCCCTGAGCGTTTCAGGTTGGCTGTCAGTGACAATGTCTTGGACAGGGTCAGGTAAACCATCGTTGTATTTCTCAATGGCCCGATCCAAAGGTGTGACCATAGTGGGGCAAAGTAGGCTTAACTGTTCAAATCGGTCAGTGTAGGCACGATTTTCCCCACTATCCTGTTTTAAATGATAAAACTCATTTTCCAGTGCCCTTATTTCACTTCGTGGGCAAAATTCCTTCTTCATAAGATCTTTAAATTCTTCCCACGTCAGTTCCATTGCTACCTCGGCACCTCGGTCCCTCATAATACCATTCCACCAAGTGATGCTCTCCTTTGAAAGACACTCGAAGCGAAATCCACCTTTCGCTCATTGGGACACTGAATATGGCGGAATGTGCTTTCTATACTTTCGAACCATTGTAGGAGTGCGGTTGCTCCTTCAGACCCAGAAAATTTTAGTGGTTTGGCTGAATTAAAGGTCTTGAAATTACACTGGGCATTGTTGTTGTATATTTGATGAATCTGGGTTACTACGCCTGGAAGCACTGCAGCCATTTGCTGAGTAACAAGGGCTGCGACTTCTTCATTGGTTTGAGGTTGAGCATCTCGTCGAGGAGGCATTTTGAAAATTCAGCTATAGAGAAAACCAATCGAGTTAGATTCATTCAATTGTTATGGGTTTGTAACATTATTGTTTTGAAACAAGAGTTGTCTTGAAAATAAACTTTTTGTAATATTTTTGGATGAGAGAATACAAACCGGGTTAATGGTTTGTATCATAAATTCTTTTACCTGTTAAAAAAATTATTGCTTTTAAGACAAAAATGTTTTTAAATTAAAATTTTAAAATAAAGAAACTTTGTGTTGAAATTTTGAAAATTCTCATCCAAATGGTAAAAATTTGAAATTTTAAAAGACAAAGGTGGCATTTTGAAAGTAAAATAGGATCTCGTGGAGTCGTGAAATGAGATGAGATTCATTTCAATTGTATTGAATCAAACATATAACCGAATGGTAATATGATGAAATGGTATTGGGAAAAGAAGGATGCTTTGATTGTCATAAAGAGCAAACACATTACCGAGGGTAACATGAATGAGTAGGGTTACAAAGGTCGTTTAAAAATCATTCGGTAGGGTCAAGATGGATAGGTCTTTATAATGCTTCACGAAGACATGCTTTAGCCTATAAGTGGACACTCACCCTAAGAGTTCCCAAGTAAGAGTGACTGGTCTGATAATGCGGATTTGTACGAACACTCTAGCCTTAGACAGAAAACTCGGGGTACAGGCATCCACCCTTCCAGATTGCATGTGTTCACACTATTAAAACCCAAGATTTTGATGAAAAACGTTTGAAGAAAACTTCTGAGAAATCCTTTGATACAAATCATTTGAGATAAAACATGTTGTGAAATATTTTGACAAAAGCGTTTGAGAAAACATTTTGAAAAATATTTTAATGAAAACATTTTGAGGAAAACATTTAAGAAAACATTTTGGAAAATATTTTAATGAAAATGGTTTGAGAAAACATTTTGAAGAATACCTAAAGGCATAAAGCCTAAGGTTCAGGATAAATCATCTAAGGTTAGATGATTCGTATATCATAGAGCAATTGTGGCACGAATAAGGATGAGGATTAGGAAAGAGTTCCTAAGTCTACTCATGTTTGGGTCCTAGGAAGGTTATAGACTAGGTTCAAGGCATGCTAATAACCTAATTCCCTATAACCAGTGCTCTGATACCAATCTGTAACACCCCAATCGCGTAATATAACAACACGCGGCGGAAATATCGGGGAGTCACGTTACAAATTGCTCACAACTACTGGTACTAAATTGTTTCAATATCATTAACATTGTTTTACAAACAAATAATACATGTAATTGTTCTTTTTAGAAGTCTAAGGCCCGTATGCAGTCCTATGCGTTGCATGCTTAATAGTCGAAAACCTGAAACATATGCGAAAACATTCAGTATAAAAATGCCGACGAATACATAGGTTTTATTAGCCAAATAAATGACAAAACATTTGGTATTTATCTTAATTGTGAAGACTCGTGACAAAATAGGTTTGTATATGGCAATATGAAATTTACTAAGTCATTTTATGCCTTATATTGAAATCTTGATTAAACCATTGTAAAAACTTGACAATGTGTTATTAGGAATCCAATCAAGGATTAATAATAACTGTTTTGAAATAAATCAAAACTTATATAAGTATTATATAAATCAAATTAATGAGTTATGATAACACTTCAGATATCTTTCTAGGAATCTAACATATAAAAATATGGGAGATTCTACAAAGATTATGAAAATCAAACATTGAAAGAATTGTACACAAAATCCTAAAGTGATTCAGATAACGCTACAAGAATAATAAAATAAGAACACTTATATATAGGAAGTACCAGCGGCGTATCCACCATTTTCTTATTTTATTATACCCGTTTCGTTATTTAAATCACAACTATCACATAACACATAAACCAACAAACTTGTACCAACTTGTGAACACGCATTAAAGCACACAAGGAATCCAATCAAGGACTCCAATATCAGTACTTTAAGCATCCTACAAGAATCAATCTATGAAGATAGATAGATGTTATAAGGATTCGGGTTCTGTCATATTGTCTAACCTAACACGCATTAAAGCACACAATAAATCCAATAAAGAATTCTAATATCAGTACTTTAAACATCCCATATACGTCTAACTATGAATATAGATAGATACTATAGGGATTCTGGGTTCTCATAACATTGCCTAACTTAACACGCATTAAAGTACATAATGAATTCCAAACAAGGGCTTCAATATTAGTACTCTAAACATCCTACAAGAATCAACCTATAAAGATAGATAGATACTATAAGGATTCTGGGTTCTGTCATATTGTGTCAAAACAATCCTAAATCCTAATGGTGATTCGGGATAACGCCACGAAAGGTAATACAATAAGCACACTTATATATAGGAAGTACCAACGGCGTATCCACCATGTGCTTATTGTATTATCTAGTTTCGTTATCTAAATCACCAACAATCTACACAAAAACCAACCAACTGTCGAGTTTGTAAAGCACTTCTTAAAAACCTTACTATGAAGATAGGAAGATCTAAGGCTGTACTTCAAATATCCTATATGAATCTAACTATGAAGATAGGTAGATCACTTAAGGATAAAACATTGAGTTTGCATAATCGGAAATAAACACATAAAAGCACTTAGTGAACACACATATGCCATCCATTTTGAAAACAGATCGATTGCACATATGAATCACCCCAAAACATTTGAAAACAGTAAAAGGGGAGAACTATGTACTCACCTGGGGTTGCGTATAGTCCCGGTTCAAAGGGTATAACAAAGCTCAAAAGACCAAGAGTTGAAGCGATTCCTAGGGTAACAAATACTATGTTAGGGAATCGACACCTAAATCGGAAAATCGGGTAGAATGAGGTCTTGTAAACCAAATGAGTGTTGGAACTCAAGTGGTATGGTTTAACAAAGCCTACATTCTAAAACGAAACCTATCCTAAGTGTTTACGACCCATTACTACCCGTTTAGGTAGCTTACGCTACTTTAACGCGTCGTTTGCGTAAAACGCGTTCGGACCGCCTGACTAGTCCTATGACAAGTAATATATGCCTTAACATGTCTAATAATGTTGCTTAATCAGTTTAGATGTCAAAATTTATGTTACATATGCTTAAAATGAATTTATGCGTAAAAAGGGCATTTTGGTCATTTACCTAAGGCATATAAACTACCTATCATATGACTAACTAAACGAGGTGACCATAAGGTATAACCTAGGAAGGTTATTCCCTATACAACTATGGTCACATTATATGTTTGGTCGGATCCTAATGATCAACCAAATGGGTCGCGTTCGAAAGTCTAAGCGGTTGTTTAGACCGCTTGACTTACGACTCTATATAAGCACTAAACCTAAAGTGATGAGATTAACATGTTAAAACATGTTTAACGAGGTTAGAAAAACAGGTTTGGTATCAAAACAAAAGGTTTCGATACCCAAGAGTAGTTTGGTTACAAAATACGCAAGAATACGCATTTTGGCCGAAACTACGACTCGTCACTATGCCTAGATAACGTGGTTATCAGTAGGTATAGTCACAAGAGACTATAACCATCGTGATTACGCTCACGTTACGAAGTTCAAACGAACTTCGTGTTGATCATAAACTGGTCAAAGCAGAAAGTCAAACAAAGTTTGACTTTCATGCTAAAAACGCATAAAAGAACGAAGGAGGACTTACAACGGGTCCAAGAACGAAAGTTTGATTCCAAATATCCTCAGGTATGAAGTGATAATCACCTCAACTTAGAGAAATTTCAGAATCAAAATGAAGAGAGTGGGGGTATTTATAGGTTTTGTAGAGCCGTTAAGATCGTTACTCATAAAATGAGCTTCAATCTCAGCCGCACACCTCATGCCCACTGATTTACAAAACCATGGGAGCCCAAAATAGCACATAGTATTGCTCAAAACCATGTGCAACTCAAAGAAAACCAGCTGCTGATTGAAACAGCAAGTCTTACGCGGCCCGCCTGGGCTTCACAGTTCAGCAACAGTTTCAGAAAGTGCAGTTTTGGTCCCTGTATGCATATAAGCCTTATTTTGACCCATTTAAGGCCCGTTAAGCCAATTTTAAGGCCCTAGAATGATGCCTAAACATGAGGGACATGAAACATGCTCAAAAATATGCCGGATGTCGGTTTGTTTGGTCGTACGGACGTGTTATTCGCTTAATTACGACGGAAGTCGTAACGAACGCAAAAACGATCCAAATTACGCGACGAATGGATTTTTCTCATGCCAATCACTAAAATAAAATATTTTAATGATTACATAAATTTTTTGAATGTTCGGATGTATTCAGAACGTAAGTTATGCGTGAAAATGCAAACTTATGCACTTTTTGACGCTTTTAGTCCCTATTGATCAAGAAAGTTTATTTTTGCGCACCAAACACCTCAAAGCCTATTTCTAAGCCATGTGAAGGATATTTAGGGCATATTTAACTTATGATCAAGTTCTGAAATGTGCGGTACTATGTGAATCAGCAGACTTTCGCAGTTTGACGCAAATAGTCCCTGAGTGTGAAATAACTTGTTTTTGACACACCAAAGCCTTCAAAACTTATTTCTAAGTTATCTAAAAGTTATTTAAGGTATGTTAAGCCTATGTCACTGTTCTGGAGTGTTTTCCGCATTAAATTGAGTACGTTTACGCATCAGTTCGTGTTTAACTTTCCAGAAAGCGATTTAAAGCTTGAAAATGAACTAGAATCAAAATGTGAAATCGTAAAACCAAAATAAACAAATTTTTGAGCTCAAAACACATTGTTTCTTTGATAAAAGATAGTGTTATACATTGTGTGTGTTTACGGAGCACAAGTGTCACAGTCTCCCCTACTTCAGGAAATTTCATCCCGAAATTTATTCAAAGGAGACCGTAGAGTGGAATTGAAACAACTGATGGATAAGCAGATTGCTAGATCCCAAAGATGCGGAGCATCATTTGGAAATTTTAGGGAATTCAAATTATGATTTGGGGTATTCAAAGTGTCTCAAGGTATTCACTCCTTTGAAACTTGTGATAGTCGACTAGTGTTCAAAAATCATTTAAGTAAGGCACTATGTTATACTAAGCTCCTAGTGTAATTCCTAGCAAACAAAGGGGTGTACATTCAATCCCTAAATGTACACGGTTTCTAACATCCCACATCCAATGCACCATGAGCATCTCATGCATAGGAGACGGGTCAACATACCTATGGCATCAAGATCGTCACCTTTAACACCATAATATACTCCCGGTCGGCTCGATTTGAGTTAATGAATGTACTTGCTTATATCTATTGGAAATATCCACTCAAATAACACACAAACACATAATCACATAATGGTCCAAGATAACATAAAATCACCAAATGATCTCAGCAACGTTCTGAAGAATAACACAATAAGAACACTTATATATAGGAAGTACCATCGGCGTATCCACCATGTTCTTATCGCATCATACTCCTCCCGTTACCTTAATCATTCTAGATTTTATGCCACCATACTTAACAAGGCTTACTATGATTCTCATGCGTCGAAACTCATAATTAAGTGTGCACCCATAAATAAGTGTGCACCCATAATTACTTGTTTCGTCACATGGTCCACATAGCTCTTCTTGTTAAGCAAGGGTAAACAAATAATAAGGTCGAACTATCAACTAAACCAAATAAACATTGTCACAACATAACATCTGTCAAATTGAATTGTATTTCATACTAGCAATGATAACACTACTTATTTTGCCTACGACAAATTTAGTAGTATGTATTTTATTCTAGTATAAATATATATGTTTCATATTAACCAAACAGGTAGAATGCAACATATACTAATCATACATTATCATCATAATGTAAGCATATCGAGGGAAATTATTTTCAAATCATGCGCTAGGAATGCTAAGTGAACATACAAGGTAGAAATGTAAACAATATGTCCATATGCTACAAGAACATGTGTAACAGAAATGCAATGTAAAACAACGTACTAGGTATGCACTAAATGAACATATATAGCATAAAATGTAATGTAATGTAAAATAATGTACTAAGTATACACTAAATGGACATACATAGCATGAAATGTAATGTAAAATAATGTACTAAGTATGCACTAATATCAACATATGAAGCAAATTGGATTTACAATCATGTGCTATACATATTAGATAAACAATTCATGTGTATAATATAATGCTATGATCATAAAACAGTATTATCTTGTATTGACCGTGTTACCAAATTTGTACAAATGTACTAGAGTGCAATCATATTACACTAAATTATAGGATTTAGTTCCTAAAGAACGGAATCCTCAAAATTAGCACAAAATTTGAAATTACACATAGTGCAATCACATTAACATTTGAAATTGAAAATAGAATAACAGAGATAAAGATAAACTTCTTGAAATTTACATTGTCATTACAAACATTGTTTAAAATATGTACATTGATCTTGAAAATAAACAGGAAATTTAGAGGTTCAAATGATCATAAGCGCTTGATCATTAGCTTGAGTCTCATTGATGTTAAATGCTCGTCCATTAGCATTGGCAAGCTTGGGGCAGTTTCGATTGAAATGATTTAAATCACCATAATTGGAACATGCTCTTGGGCGAGTCTGAGTAGGGGCTGCTTGATTCTGGATACGGCATGTCATAGCTAGATGTCCAAATAGACCACAAATTGTACACTGGCGACAAGGGGAATTTGATGCATGATGATAATTGCAATGATTGCACCGAGGTTGCTTCCCACGATAAAATCCCTTAAAGGGTACCGAGTTTAGTGGAGCAGGTGCAGGAATTGCAAAATTCTTTGAAGCCTTGCGCTTCCTAGAACTTTTAGAAGATTCGGCCTTTGATCTTCTCGAATTCTCGGTAACATATTCGGTGTCTCGTTTCTTGTCTCCTTGTCGAGATAACTTACCTTTTCCAGTGCCCTTATTTCACTTCGTGGGCAAAATTCCTTCTTCATAAGATCTTTAAATTCTTCCCACGTCAGTTCCATTGCTACCTTGGCACCTCGGTCCCTCATAATACCATTCCACCAAGTGAGTGCTCTCCTTTGAATGACACTCGAAGCGAAATCCACCTTTCGCTCATTGGGACACTGAATATGGCAGAATGTGCTTTCTATACTTTCGAACCATTGTAGGAGTGCGGTTGCTCCTTCAGACCCAGAAAATTTTAGTGGTTTGGCTGAATTAAAGGTCTTGAAATTACACTGGGCATTGTTGTTGTATATCTGATGAATCTGGGTTACTACGCCTGGAAGCACTGCAGCCATTTGCTGAGCGACAAGGGCTGCGACTTCTTCATTGGTTTGAGGTTGAGCATCTCATCGAGGAGGCATTTTGAAAATTCAGCTATAGAGAAAACCAATCGAGTTAGATTCATTCAACTGTTATGGGTTTTTAACATTATTGTTTTGAAACAAGAGTTGTCTTGAAAATAAACTTTTTGTAATATTTTTGGATGAGAGAATACAAACCGGGTTAATGGTTTGTATCATAAATTCTTTTACCTGTTAAAAAAAATTTATTGCTTTTAAGACAAAAATGTTTTTAAATTAAAACTTTAAAATAAAGAAACTTTGTGTTGAAATTTTGAAAATTCTCATCCAAATGGTAAAAATTTGAAATTTTAAAAGACGAAGGCGGCATTTTGAAAGTAAAATAGGATCTCGTGGAGTCGTGAAATGAGATGAGATTCATTTCAATTGTATTGAATCAAACATATAACCGAATGGTAATATGATGAAATGGTATTGGGAAAAGAAGGATGCTTTGATTGTCATAAAGAGCAAACACATTACCGAGGGTAACATGAATGAGTAGGGTTACAAAGGTCGTTTAAAAATCATTCGGTAGGGTCAAGATGGATAGGTCTTTATAATGCTTCACGAAGAAATGCTTTAGCCTAGCCTATAAGTGGACACTCACCCTAAGAGTTCCCAGGTAAGAGTGACTGGTCCGATAATGCGGATTTGTACGAACACTCTAGCCTTAGACAGAAAACTCGGGGTACAGGCATCCACCCTTCCAGATTGCATGTGTTCACACTATTAAAACCCAAGATTTTGATGAAAAACGTTTGAAGAAAACTTCTGAGAAATCCTTTGATACAAATCATTTGAGATAAAACATGTTGTGAAATATTTTGACAAAAGCGTTTGAGAAAACATTTTGAAAAATATTTTAATGAAAACATTTTGAGGAAAACATTTAAGAAAACATTTTGGAAAATATTTTAATGAAATAGGTTTGTATATGGCAATATGATATTTACTAAGTCATTTTATGCCTTATATTGAAATCTTGATTAAACCATTGTAAAAACTTGACAATGTGTTATTAGGAATCCAATCAAGGATTAATAATAACTGTTTTGAAATAAATCAAAACTTATATAAGTATTATATAAATCAAATTAATGAGTTATGATAACACTTCAGATATCTTTCTAGGAATCTAACATATAAAAATATGGGAGATTCTACAAAGATTATGAAAATCAAACATTGAAACAATTGTACACAAAATCCTAAATTGATCCAGATAATGCTACAAGAATAATAAAATAAGAACACTTATATATAGGAAGTACCAGTGGTGTATCCACCATTTTCTTATTTTATTATACCCGTTTCGTTATTTAAATCACAACTATCACATAACATATAAGCCAACCAACTTGTACCAACTTGTGAACACGCATTAAAGCACACAAGGAATCCAATCAAGGACTCCAATATCAGTACTTTAAGCATCCTACAAGAATCAATCTATGAAGATAGATAGATGTTATAAGGATTCGGGTTCTGTCATATTGTCTAACCTAACACGCATTAAAGCACACAATAAATCCAATAAAGGATTCTAATATCAGTACTTTAAACATCCCATATACGTCTAACTATGAATATAGATAGATACTATAGGGATTCTGGGTTCTCATAACATTGTCTAACTTAACACGCATTAAAGTACATAATGAATTCCAAACAAGGGCTTCAATATTAGTACTCTAAACATCCTACAAAAATCAACCTATCTTAGATAGATACTATAAGGATTCTGGGTTCTGTCATATTGTGTCAAAACAATCCTAAATCCTAATGGTGATTCGGGATAACACCACGAAAGGTAATACAATAAGCACACTTATATATAGGAAGTACCAACGGCGTATCCACCATGTGCTTATTGTATTATCTAGTTTCGTTATCTAAATCACCAACAATCTACACAAAAACCAACCAACTGTCGAGTTTGTAAAGCACTTCTTAAAAACCTTACTATGAAGATAGGAAGATCTAAGACTGTACTTCAAATATCCTATATGAATCTAACTATAAAGATAGGTAGATCATTTAAGGATAAAACATTGAGTTTGCATAATCGGAAATAAACACATAAAAGCACTTAGTGAACACACATATGCATGGCGATTTTCTGTTCATCTTCGTTCCTTAGATTTTAGTCGTGATTGATTGTATAACAGTCTGTGATTAGAGGTTTGACCTTCAAACATCTATAACGAACTAGTTAGCAATCTTGACCGGTTAGAATCTAGGGTTTTTTTTTTTCGTTTTCTGATCGCCGCCCTAGGATCTATTCAGAAATCCTGACTTATTACATAGGTTGTTATTGATCGCGGTTAACTGAGTTTAATTTAGCTAGATTGATACTCTTGTGTAATCGGTTAAGGATTAACGTTTCTGATCTTAGGGTTTCATAGCTAGGGTGGTGTTCTTGGTGTGGTGTTATTCGGGTGTTGAGGTGTGGCTGCATGGGGAGAAGTAGGGTTGAGGATTTGGCTCCAGACAAAGGGGGTACGTCTCCGTCAGTTGGTGAGGCGAGTGCAAGCCCGGTACGGGGAATTGGATTGAGGGTTACAAACATAGAGGGTAACCCTCTGATGGCGCGACGTGGTATGTACATGACTAGTAACCCTTCGGTTCTTGATGGATTGTTTGAAATTTCAAAACCTGTGGATCTGGAATATAAGGGTGGGACTGATGATGCAAATTTTCCTGAGTTGTCTTTTGCAAAACCTAAGTCGACATCTGTTAGTGATTTTGATGCTGACAAGTGTGTTGCGGATACTCATGCAAACCCTAATGATACTCAGGAGAGCTCTAATTCGATGGATGCGAGTAAGAAAGTTACCAATCCTATTTCTTTTGCTAAGGTCGTTCAGAAGCAAAAGGAAGTGCCAAAGGTCAATTTTAGGGCGATGGAAACAATGGTAACTTTGGATGGAGCTGATGTGGTTATTCCGTTATCATCGGTAAAGGAGGTAAATGATAGGTTTGCAAACACACTTTATGGTTATTTTCTAGGGAAGAGGCTTGCATTTCCGATCGTGGATTATTTTGTCAAAAATAGTTGGGCAAAATACGGATTGACGAGGATGATGATGAATTCAAATGGCTTTTTCTTTTTTAAGTTTAAAACGAAGAGGCCTTGAACAACTAATGGAGGATGGTCCATGGATGATTCGTAATTTGCCTATTATTCTGAATGAATGGTCTCCGTCAACCAAGTTGGTTAAAGAGGATATCACAACGATACTGGTGTGGGTGAAATTGCATAATGTTCCGCTATCGGCTTTTACTGAGGATGGTTTGAGCTTGTTAGCAACTAAAATAGGGGTTCCCAAAATGCTTGACTCGTTTACTGCGACGATTTGTGTGGAATCATGGGGATGTAGTAGTTTTGCAAGGGCTTTGATTGAGGAAAATGCTGCTAGGGATTTGGTGAGGATGATTAAAGTGGCGGTCCCTGATCTGGAGGGTGTGGGCATTCTATTGCTGAGGTGAATATTGAATATGACTGGGAACCTTTGAGATGCTCGGGATGTGGTGTATTTGGCCATGAGGATAGCTCATGTCCGAAAAAACCACAAACTCATGTGCTTGATAATACTAAGATGGACGAGTTTCAGGCTGCTAATGCGAAAGGAAAACAAAAAAAACAACCTCAGCAAGGATTCAATGTTAAGAACCAGAAGCCTAAACTAGTGTATCGGCCAGTAGCGAATGTCAAGTCCAATGGAGAAACATCATCATTTAGTGCTAATATCCGGAAACATTCTGCGTCAAAATCTGATGCTAATGTTGGTGTATCGAATCCGTTTGATGTTTTACAGAATCTGGAGGAGGAGAACATGAATAAGCCACCGTTAGTTAGTGGAGAGGGTCAGCCGATGAGGAGAACCAAAACTAATAAAGGTGGTACGGCTGAAGTTTTAGTGGATGATGTGGAGATAGACGACCTCTTAGGTGAAATACCTAACTTCATGGATAAGAGTAAAACTGAGGGTGCAAGCACACCTAGTCAAGAAGGTTTAAATGGGTAGTGTTGCTGCTTGGAACATAAGGGGGTTGAACCGCTCCCTGAAACAGAAGGAGGTTCGACAGATGCTTTTTGATAATCACGTTCAGGTTTGTGCGATTATGGAGACCCATGTTGATTCGTCTAATGTGGCTAGTGTTTGCAAAAAAGTGTGTGGGTAGTGGAACTGGGTAACGAATGATGACTGTTGTGATAAGGGAACACGTATAATGGTCGGGTGGGATCCGAATATGGTGGATGTTATGATTCTTTCTCATTCGGATCAGGTCATCCACACCCAGATTGTTTTTAAGATGGACCGTAAGTCTTTGTTCTGTTCCTTTGTGTATGCGCATAATCAGTATATTAGAAGGAGAGAATTATGGAGCAACCTTCGGATTCATAGTACGTTCATGCATGATAAGCCGTGGTGTATGATGGGAGATTTCAATGAGGCGCTATGTCAAGATGATGTTCTTGTTGGTTCTTCGAATTTAAGTATAGGAAGCAGGGAGTTTAAGGAATGTGTTCATGACATTGAAGTGTTTGATCTTAACCGGTCGGGACTTCAGTTTACGTGGACAAACAATCAGAAAAACCGAGCTACTATATTAAAGAAACTTGATAGGGTTATGGGGAATGTGTGCTTGATAGATGCCTTTCCAGCTACTTCTGCGTATTTCTTACCCTACCGTATTTCTGATCATAGCCCGTGTTTATTGAAGTTACCTAATGTGACAAGAGACAAGCCCAAACCGTTTAAGTTTGTTAACTTGATCGCTGACAAAAGGGGGTTTCTGGATATTGTTAATTCGGTTTGGAGTAGGGATATCCAAGGACATCGTATGTTTCAACTGGTGAATAAGCTTAAGATGCTTAAGACTCCGTTAACAAAGTTGTTCTTCATTCAAGGGAATCTTCACGAGAAGGTTGCCTTGACCAGGAAAGCTTTGGAGGATTGTCAGAAGGCCATTGATAGTGATCCTCTAAATGATGACCTGAAAGACCAGTTGGATCGGTTGGTTCATGATTACAAGGAGGCGGTTAAGGATGAGGGTCTTTTCTTGAAACAGAAGTTGAAAGTTGAATGGCTCTCGCTGGGGGACTCCAATTCCAAGTTTTTTCATAACATTATCAAAGCTAAGAACCATCAGAGCCGTATTTTTACTATTAGAGATGGTGCTGGTAACTTGCATGAAGGCGGTATGGTTCCGCAAGTTATGGTTGATCATTATACGGAGTTTTTCGGGAGTGTGGGAAATATTAATATGCAGCCTTCGCCTGAATTATTTCGCAATGTGCTTGTAGCTGATAAAGCCGCTCATATGGTCAGGCAAATCACTGATGATGAAATTAAATTAGCGATGTTTTCTATAGCTGGTAATAAATCCCCGGGGCCGGATGGGTACACCTCGGTGTTTTTCAAGAAGGCTTGGGATATTGTGGGTTGATGTGTGTCACGCTGTGAAGGATTTCTTTCATAATGGCCAACTTTTGCAACAATTAAATCATACGGTAATCACTCTTATCCTGAAAGTTTGTACCCCCTCGACGATTACGGACTATCGGCCCATATCATGTTGCAATACTATTTACAAATGCATTAGTAAAATCATTACTAATCGTATTAAAGATGGCTTGTGTGATATTGTCAATATTAATCAGTCAGCATTTGTTCCTGGTAGAAGAATCACAGATAACAGTCTGTTGACTCAGGAGATTATGCATAATTATCATCGTAATCAGGGGCCGCCTAAATGTGCATTTAAGGTTGATATTCAAAAGGCTTATGATACAGTTGATTGGAAGTTTCTTGAACGGATTCTGATGGGGTTTGGGTTCCATTGGAAGATGATTAGTTGGATTATGGCGTGTGTCACATCTACATCGTTTTCTATTGCAATTAATGGGAATCTGTATGGGTACTTTAGAGGGAAACGTGGCCTAAGACAAGGTGATCCAATGTCTCCGTACTTGTTCACGTTAGTTATGGAAGTGTTAACGCTGATTTTGCAAAAGCAGGTTTCGTTATCTAATGATTTCAGATTTCACTATAAGTGTGATAAACAGAGAATTATAAATCTGTGTTTTGCAGATGATTTGTTTCTGTTTGCTCGGGGTGATCATAAGTCAGCTAAAGTCATTATTGATGCTATTAATGATTTTAAGAACATGTCCGATTTGGTTCCCAGTATGAATAAGAGCACTGTGTTTTTTGGTAATGTGGGCGATGCAGTTAAGAACCGGATTAGAGATATTATTCCTTTTGAGGAAGGGGTGTTGCCCGTTCGGTATTTGGGTGTGCCTTTAATCTCATCGCGGTTATCTCATTATGACTGTAAGAAATTGGTGGATAGTTTGGAGTATAGGATCACGAATTGGAAGACGAAATCGTTGTCCTTTGCGGGAAGGCTTCAACTTATCCTGTCAGTGTTGTCTTCTATGCATATTTACTGGGCTTCGGTTTTCCTGTTACCGAAACAGGTTATTTATGATATTGAAGGAAAAATGAGGAGGTTTCTTTGGGCCCAAGGGAATAATATTCAAGGAAAAGCTAAGGTGAAATGGAGTAACGTTTGCCGTCCGAAGCAGGAGAGCGGATTGGGGGTTCGTAGGGTGCTGGATATGAATATTTCGCTGATGGTAGCGCATATATGGAGTCTTTAATCATTGAGAGAATCTCTGTGGGTCAAGTGGATGCACTCATACCGCTTGAGGCAAAGGAGCTTTTGGGATGTTTTTCTTCGTAATAATGCAACATGGACATGGAGAAAATTGTTGAGTATAAGGCCGATCATTCAGCAACATATATGGACCAAGATTGGTAATGGGGTTAGGACTTCAGCTTGGTTTGACAGATGGGATGATGTTTGCCCGCTAAATTCGTTTATCACCCCGAGGTTAATTGCTAATGCTGGTTTTTCTATAACTTCCAATGTAGCGGAGGTTTGGGACCAAGGGGGATGGAGGTGGCCGACTGATTGGATCCACAGATTCCCGGTACTAAATACTATGCAAAACATTGTGTTAAACACGGCTACACAGGATCGATTGATGTGGAGAACTAGGTCAGGGCAATCGGCTGACTATTGTGCTTGTATTGTGTGGGATGATATTCGGACTCATAATAGTGATGTTCCCTGGGTTAATATCGTGTGGTTTAAGCAGTCTATTCCACGGCACTCGTTTTTCATGTGGCTCCTTGTTAATAAGAAACTTAAAACGCAGGATGTCATGAGTAGATGGTGTTCAACGGGTAATGCAAATTTTAATTTATTGTGTTGCTGGCTTTGTAGTCTAGGGCCGGATTCTCATGAGCACTTGTTTTTTGAGTGCGGATATGCTTCACAAGTTTGGAATGGTGTCAAATCTAAGGCGGGTATGGGACATATCCAAGATTCATGGGAGGCAATTGTTGGGCATTTGGTTCAGGTTGCGACATCGGGGAAGGCACAACATATCATTGCTAAGCTAATTGTGGGGGCTACAGCGTATTTTGTGTGGCAAGAAAGAAATATACGGCTCTTTTCGAATAGGAAGAGAACGTCCGAGCAACTTGTAGAGGTGGTTTTGTCAACTACTCGGTTAAAGCTTCATACTATGCGTTTTAAAAGGACGAGTCAGATTGAAGGAATATTGCGATAATGGAGATTGCCGCGTGGTCTATTAATTGCCGATGATGACCTAGGCTAATGTTTTTTGTTTTTGTTTGTAGTGTATGTCGAATGACATTGGTTTTCTTGTTTGCTTGATAGTTGTACTTGTGAACTCTCGTATGGCATGTCATGCGTGAGAATAGTGGGTCATTCTGTCCCACTCTTGGTTTTATTGTTTGATTGAATAAATTTACCGGGGTAACCCTTTACCCAAAAAACATATGCCATCCATTTTGAAAACAGATCGATTGCACATATGAATCACCCCAAAACATTTGAAAACAGTAAAAGAGGGGAACTATGTACTCGCCTGGGGTTGCGTATAGTCCCAGTTCAAAGGGTATAACAAAGCTCAAAAGACCAAGAGTTCAAGAGTTGAAGCGATTCCTAGGGTAACAAATACTATGTTAGGGAATCGACACCTAAATCGGAAAATCAGGTAGAATGAGGTCTTGTAAACCAAATGAGTGTTGGAACTCAAGTGGTATGGTTTAACAAAGCCTACATTCTAAAACGAAACCTATCCTAAGTGCTTACGACCCATTACGACCCGTTTAGGTAGCTTACGCTACTTTAACGCGTCATTTGCGTAAAACGCGTTCGGACCGCCTAACTAGTCCTATGACAAGTAATATATGCCTTAACATGTCTAATAATGTTGCTTACTTAGTTTAGATGTCAAAATTTATGTTACATATGCTTAAAATGAATTTATGCGTAAAAAGGGCATTTTGGTCATTTACCTAAGGCATATAAACTACCTATCATATGACTAACTAAACGAGGTGACCATAAGGTATAACTTCGGAAGGTTATTCCCTATACAACTATGGTCACATTATATGTTTGGTCGGATCCTAATGATCGACCAAACGGGTCGCGTTCGAAAGTCTAAGCGGTTGTTTAGACTGCTTGACTTACGACTCTATATAAGCACTAAACCTAAAGTGACGAGCTAAACATGTTAAAACATGTTTAACGAGGTTAGAAAAACAGGTTTGGTATCAAAACAAAAGGTTTCGATACCCAAGAGTAGTTTGGTTACAAAATACGCAAGAATACGCATTTTGGCCGAAACAACGACTCGTCACTATGCCTAGATAACGTGGTAATCAGTAGGTATAGTCACAAGAGACTATAACCATCGTGATTACGCTCACGTTACGAAGTTCAAACGAACTTCGTGTTGACCATAAACTGGTCAAAGCAGAAAGTCAGACAAAGTTTGACTTTCATGCTAAAAACGCATAAAAGAACGAAGGAGGACTTACAACGGGTCCAAGAACGGAAGTTTGATTCCAAATATCCTCAGGTATGAAGTGATAATCACCTCAACTTAGAGGAATTTGAGAATCGAAGTGTGGGTTTTGCAATGAAGAGAGTGGGGGTATTTATAGGTTTTGTAGAGCCGTTAAGATCGTTCCTCGTAAAACGAGCTTCAATCTCAGCCGTACACCTCATGCCCACTGATTTACAAAACCATGGGAGCCCAAAATAGCCCATAGTATTGCTCAAAACCATGTGCAACTCAAAGAAAACAAGCTGCTGATTGAAACAACAAGTTTTTTCTGACTTGGGCACTTTTACGCACCCCGCGTAAGACACAGACAAGTCTTACGCAGCCCGCCTGGACTTCACAGTTCAGCAACAGTTTCAGAAAGTGCAGTTTTGGTCCCTGTATGCATATAAGCCTTATTTTGACTCATTTAAGGCCCGTTAAGGCAACTTTAAGGCCCTACAATGACGCCTAAAGATGAGGGACATGAAACATGCTCAAAAATATGCCGGATGTCGGTTCGTTTAGTCGTACGGACGTGTTATTCGCTTAATTACGACGAAAGTCGTAACGAACGCAAAAACATCCAAATTACACGACGAATGGATAAAATAAAATATTTTAATGATTACATAAATTTTTTGGATGTCCGGATGTATTCAGAACGTAAGTTATGCGCGAAAATGCAAACTTATGCACTTTTTGATGCTTTTAGTCCCTATTGATCAAGAAAGTTTATTTTTGCGCACCCAACACCTCAAAGCCTATTTCTAAGCCATGTGAAGGATATTTAGGGAATATTTAACTTATGATCAAGTTCCGCAATGTGCGGTACTATGTGAATCAGCAGACTTTCGCAGTTTGACGCAAATAGTCCCTGAGTGTGAAATAACTTGATTTTGACACACCAAAGCCTTCAAAACTTATTTCTAAGTTATCTAAAAGTTATTTAAGGTATGTTATAGGGATGAGATTTTTTACCGAAATATCGGTACCGTACCGGTACCATACCGGTACCGTACCGATGCCGTACCATACCGATCATAAACGGTACCGGTATCGGTAATAGATTTTTCAAAATTCAGTATCGGTAAAAAACGGTATCGGTACCGGTATTTTTCGGTAAATACCGGTACTAATACCGAATTTAATAATAACTTTATGTATTTTGCTATTATCTTAGATCCCACTATAAAGTTATATTTTTTTGAACATTGTTTTACAAAAACCAATATCAAATTTCTTTTGTTTGGTTATTTTTAATCAATGATGATGATTTTTTAGACATGTTGGAATTTAGATGTTAAAAGTCGAACTTGTGGATGTTTACCTTTTGATTTTTTTGACTACTTAATATGTTTACATTCCTTTATGTATTACTCTAGTTCAGTTAATAATGGATAGATGGGTTGCACATGAAATCTTTTTAAGGTAAAACAATGGATAACACCAAAGCGGTACCAATGTGGTAAAGTACCGAAATACCGGTACCGATACCGGTACCGTACCGGTACCGAATCTATAAATACGGTATGGTAATCGGTATCCATATTTCCTCAATTTCGGTAACGGTATTTACGGTATCGGTACCGGTATCGTACCGATCTCATCCCTAGTATGTTAAGCCTATGTCACTGTTCCGGAGTGTTTTCCGCATTAAACTGAGTACGTTTACGCATCAGTTCGCGTTTAACTTTCCCGAAAGCGATTTAAAGCTTGGAAATGAACTAGAATCAAAATGTGAAATCGTAAAACCAAAATAAACAAATTTTTGAGGTCAAAACACAGTGTTTCTTTGATAAAAGATAGTGTCCTACATTGTGTGTGTTTACGGAGCACAAGTGTCACAAAGTCCGAATAATACCAAAGTGAATGACCGCGCAATCGAATAAAGACTTATTCGGGTTACGTGAGTGTAAAGACACTTTGCATCAATAAGAACCCAACGATTCAACTGAGTTTGTTCTAGAAATCAATGTCGAGTGAATGAAGTGTAGTGGTACTATCACCAATGTGATCAAGTTTACGGGGTTCAACAAAAGAGGAATTTCGACCAATAGAATTTCAAATGAACGTTCACAGTATGCAAATCAATTTTTGAAACAATAGAATTCACAATCAACGAAAACTCGCGTTGGTTGTTGTATGATCGATACTCGAATTTAACAAGCTCAAATAAATAGAATCATAAAAATGATTTATCAACTATCGAACCATTAATGAATAAAATCAACATTTTGACATTGTTGAATTGCAAGGATACACCGAAATACAACCGAATTTAGTGTATCATTGTCTTAATGCATAGTTGCGTTAAAACTATTTGAGTGATTAGTCAAACACAGAGCATATATAGTTTCGCATGAAACGACTGATCGTGATTAGCGCAAGCTACAAGTTTATACCGACGCCACAAGGTGTCGTAGTGAATGAAACAATTCAACAATAGCGGTGATTGAACAAGTATCACCTGTGTTTTGCATGAAATGCTCGATCATGATTAGCCCAAGCTACAAGATTATGCCAACACCACAAGGTATCGTAGTGGAGAAAACAATTCAATAATTGCGGTGATCAAACAAGTTCACCGTGTTTGAATTTAACTGAAGGTTAAACGAAGTAAATCTGAAGGTTTTTTTCAAACAAATCTCATAGGATTTTTGATTGAAAATGAGAAAGATGAATAATGTTTTTCGATCGAAGATGGAAAGCAATAAATATCACAAAAGGTCCAATCGATACTGAAAGAACCGTTAAGAGGTACACCGAAATATGACATGAACTTGTGTACCATTATCTTAATACACGATTGTATTAAGACTGCTTTAATATGATAATTCAGCAAAACGGATTTAATATAAATAAACAATTAAATAAATAACTAAATCCATACATGATGTGTGCAAACGAGATTAGTGCAAGCTTCAAATTTGTGAGAACATCACCACAAGGTGATCATGGTAAAGGAAACGATTCATTGAAGTCGAGGACCAAACAAGCCTGTTATGATTCAAGGCAAATGAGGTGCTTGTTGGGATTATTTCGAATATGGTGGCCTCAATCCATCATATGGAATCTTAAATCGAATATATATTACGAGCAAGTTCAAACAATTGAACTTGGTTTAAACACAATCCAACAATGGATGCATGTATCAAAAAGAAATTTCGACATGGTTACAACGAAAAACCATGTATGTAGCTTGAAAGGAAAGGAGTTTCAACGAGTTCGTTGACCCGAAATCAAAGAGTTAATGTTTTGCAATAATACGGTCATCCAAATCGCAATGTAAAATTCGACATAGCGAAACAATATTGAACGTTGATAAAGCAACAATTTAGAGTGAAGCCCCCGATGGTCTTCACGAATCAATCTAACCACATGCATAATAAACAAAACATGCGTAACATGTGAATTTGTCAAGAAATGAAGCAATCGAGTGTTTGCTATTTTGAGATAAAATCCTCGTGATGCAATGACTATTAGGGGGAGTAAAAGTGGGATAATCTACTCACTATATGCAAAAAGTCAAAATTTCAACAAAAGAAATTTAAGGACTTTACCTGGAATTTCATGTGATGATCGGTTGTTATGTGACATTATCATAGAATGTTGAACATAGCACAGTCGCCATTAATGAAGTAGGGGAAATGCGGAGACATGTGAATTCTTTTGCAGCGCCAACCATTGTGAGTCTCTTCAGACTAAGTATCGATTGTTGTGAAATCTTGTTTAAGCGTACCTCAGCGTGATTTGTGTCGTTTGCAGGATCACGTGGCAATTTACCGCATTTCGACCCGTAGTTCTCTCGCTGACGGGATTAGCATCGTTGTTGTCATGCCCAATCATGTTTTCAAAGGCCTTGCCTCGAAAGTCGTGTGTGATATACTCCGACGTCCGCTGACGTATAGTTTAAGTTTCATGTATACTTGTGCACTAGCATTTCGTTCTGCGTAGAATGTGTTCTACTCCGACATCCGTTGACGTATAATTTGAGTTTCATGTATACTCGTGCACTAGCGTTTCGTTACGCGTAGGTTGCCTGCTCGGGTAATTAAAATAGCATAGACAATATAGGTAGTGGCGTGTGCCCTAGTTGTTAGTCACGGTTTCTAAGTGAGGACCTTTAATGAATTTCGACATAAGTTTTCCAAAGGTCCTAAGTGCATGTTATCCAAAACTCTCAAAGTTTTGCTTAATGTATGAATCTGTTTCGTGAACCATGTATCAACACGACACTTTGTGTACGTTTAAAACCAAAATTGTTAACTCATTGTTTTCGGCAACGGTTGGAACCCATGTTCGAGTCTAAGGCGTTGTGTATGTGTTCAAGTCTTAATAATCTAAGTCCCCAGAGAAAAGTGAGGTTAGAGCCTAGGTATCTCTACAGAAACCTAATTCGCTGAAACCTATGGCTCTGATACCAATCTGTCACAGCCGGAAATATCAGAGATGGCGTGACTGGACTGGTATCTTCATTGCACAGCGGAAGTGTTGAGCTAAGACTTCTAAACAGTGAATGCCTGCTAAGTACTCGAATTCCCATGGGTTCTCCTATTCCAACCATTCCATAGTTTTGAAAATGCAACCTGAGAAAGAACATGCGAAAAAGTCAACATAAAGTTGAGCGAGTTCATAATTTGTTTCGAAAAAGATTTTAAACAAATCTTTTTGTTCACCGGTTTAAAAGTTGTGGAGAAAATTTAGTAATATCATTTTCTCGGCATGTTATATGAAAACTGTGGGTCTAGCCCATGAGAGTCTTTGTGCATTGCACGAGAGAGAATGGGCCTAGCCCAAAAGAATCTTTGTAAGTAGGACCAACCAGTCCTCTTACTTATACATAAGTTGAAAAACGTTACCAAAGTTCATAAATCATTTGTTTGTGAGTTTTTATCAAATGAATCTTAAAAACATTTGAAAATCTGAGTCTCAAAAACTGGTATGTAAGCGTCTATGAACAGATCATTTATGTTTTGCAAGGACACTAATATATGCGGCGACATAGGAAGCACTCAACCCTAGCGAATTTCCTCCGGTCCACCCGGTTAGAACAACAAAAGCACTACATGGGCCACACAAGGACCCAAGAGTGGGGCTCGCTACACCCGATAGATCTACCACTTTTGCCCTCGGTCTTATACAAGATTAATGGCACTTAAGAGAGATTAATATTCGCTCACATGATCTAACACTCCATTCCCTAGCTTTACCATACCCTAGTTAACGTATAATGTGTGAGTTATTGGGCCTAGCCCATGTCCTTGGGCCTCTGCCCATGTCCTTGGGCCTAGCCCACGTTATTCGTGTTATTAAAATTCATGCATGTTTCGAAAAAGAACCCTTATGTCTTTATAAAACTGGTATGTTTAGCATGATCTTTTCGTAAACCATTCAAATTCGTGAAATTCATTTGCAACATGGTTTATAAATATGTGTTTTTCGTTTATCAAAATGTTGTGTGATTTTGCAAAACTTGCATGTCTTTTGTGACAACTGTGTCCTGTAAACGATGTACGATGTAAAACAATATTAATTATCAATAAAATGATATGTTTTGGTGTTATTATGTGTGTATTTGTGTATTTGTGTTTGATGATTTTACGATTTGATTCGAGTTCGATTTCAAGCTTTAAATCGCTTTCTGGAAGGTTATACGCAAACTGGAGCGTAAACGTAATCATTTTAACGCGAAAAACACTCTGGAATAGTGATATAGGCTTAACATACCTCAAATAACGTTTACATAACTTAGAAATAAGTTTTGGATGGTTTGGTGTGTCGAAAACAAGTTTATTCGATCGAAGGGACAATTTCCATCAAACTGCGAAACTATGCCGATTTGTATGATAACGAACATTTCGAAACTTGATCATAAGTTAAAAATACCCTAAATATCCTTTACATGGCTTAGAAATAGGCTTTGAGGGTTCGGTATGCGAAAATAAACTTTTTGGTCAAACAGGGACTAAAAGCGTCAAAAAGTGCATAAGTTTGCATTTTCGCACATATCTTACGTTCTGAACTATCCGGACATCCAAAAATTTTTGTAATCATTAAAATATTTTATTTTGGTGATTGGAATGCAAAAATACCATTCGTTGCTTAATTTGGATCGTTTTTGCGACCGTTCGAGTTTTCGTCGTAATTAACCGAATAACGCAACCGTACGACCAAACGAACCGACATCTGAGATATTTTTAAGCATGTTTCATGTTCCCTATGCTTTAACATCCTTGTAGAGCTTTGAAAATGGGTTAACGGGGTTTAAACGCATCGAAAATGGCTTAAAAGTGTTGCAGGGACCAAAACTGTCAATTTTCAAAAGTTTCTGGATCTGGGGACCTGTGGCGTCGCGTCACCACTATGTGGTGTTGCTGTGGCGGCACACCACCGCCTCATCTGGGAAGAAACTTCAATTTTGACAACCAGGTTTATTTTTAGGGGCCTAAGCGTAACTTTTTCAATACCGTGTGATGGTTTTGGACACCCCTAGTATTCCAAAACCATGTGCCTTACGTGTACGGTCCAGATCGAAGCTCAATTATCAAGAAATGATCCTAACAGTTTTTCAAAATCTATATAAACCCACTTGATTTCATTTGCATCTCCACACATTTGCTCTCAAATTCTTCTCTAAGTTGAAGCTCTCCTTGTGAAGCTTCATACTTGAGAAATTTTGAGTTCAAATCTTCAAGTCTTGGACCTTTTGTAAGTCTCATTCATGCTTGTTCTTGTATTTCAAGCATGAAAGTCAAACATTGTTTGACTTTCTGCTTTGACCAAGAGTTGGTCAACACAAAGTTCTTTTGAACTTTGTAACGTGAGCGTAATCACGATGGTTATAGTCCTTGATGACTATACCTATTGATTACAACGTCGATTAGTCGAAGTGACGAGTCAAAGTTCGGTCAAAATACGTGTTTATGCTTATTTTGCATCGAAGCTATTTTTCGGGTATCAAAACACTTTGTTTTGATATCAAACCTGTTTTTTTTTAACTTAGTTAAACATGACATGTTTTAACATGTTTAGCTCGTCACTTTTAGTCTAGTGCTTGTATAGAATCGTAAGTCAAGCGGTCTAAACCACCGCTTAGACTTTCGAACTCGACCCGTTTGGTCGATCGTTAGGATCCGACCAAGCATGTTTTGTGATCATAGTTGTATAGGTAATAACCTTCCGAGGTTATACCTTATGGTCACTTAGTTTAATTAGTTGTATGATAGGTAGTTTATATGCCTTAGGAAAATGACCAAAATGCCCTTTTCATGCATAATTGGTATTTAAGCATATGTAACTTAACTTTTGCCACTTAAACTGATTATGCAACATGTTTAGGCATATAATACTTGTCATAGGACTAGTTAGGCGTCTCGAACGCGCATTTGCGCGAACGACGCGTTAAAGTAGCATAAGCTACCTTAATAGGTCGTAACGGGTCGTAAGCACTTAGGATAGGTTCCAATTTAGAATGTAGGCTTTGTTAAACCATATCACGTGAGTTCCAATACTCATTTGGTTTACAAGACCTCGTTCTACCCGATCTTCCGATTTAGGTGTCGATTTATTAACTAGCGATCCAATTACTAGGTGCTATTTGATTTCCTTGGTTTACTCGAGCTTTGTTATTTCACGTTGATCAAGGATACTTTGCACTTTGATGTGAGTACATAGTTCCCCTATTTTACTGCTTTCAATGTTTTGGGGTGATTCATATGTGTTAAACGATTTCGAGGTTTTAACGATGATTTCAAAAACGAATGCTATGGTTTGTATTAAACAAGAACGATTTCAATAATGTGAACGAACTTGTTGGACGTATTTACATAATGAATGACATTCATTAATTTTGGCCGAACCGACCAGTATTAGGTTATGGAACCATAGGATATGACAAATCCCGTTATCAGACTGCACCTATGGTTATGTGTGGGGGCTAGGTGGGTAACGACTAAACCTGTTAATTGTTAACTTACCCTTTGGTGGTTTGTTAATACGAGTTGAACGATGGACGAGTTACGAAGGTTTGAATGTTATAAACGAGATGACCAAAAGTAGTTTTCATAATTTAAACGAGAACGATTTTGAACGATTTGGAACGAATTAAACGATTTAAACAAAGGAACGATGGTCTATAACGAGAACGAGTTAAATGATTTAAACGATGGGTTTTTGGTATGTGATTAGATAACGGGACGGGTGTAACATGATAAAAGCATGGTAGATACGCCGCTGGTACTTCTTATATATAAGTGCTTTTATCATATTACATACCGTGGCGTTATTTAGTTCACTTGGGCGAATAATTTTAAACGATGTCACACAAATGATGTTTACGAAACGATATAAACCATACGAGTTTTATTACGAGAACGATTTACGATTTGGGTTACGATATACAAATGTTTTGGGTTAAGACTCATGGCATCGAGGTTTTATAAACTATAACCAATCTGTTTTGACTTGGTTATTCATTTTACAATACCAATGTTTTACAAAACAAGGTTTTCTAATATCGATTAACGAAGTTGTACGAGTTATTTAAACAAATAAACGAGCCATGAATCTGACACTCACACAAAACCTATGTGCTCGCCGGCATTTCTTTGCTGACTTTATTTTTACATATGTTTCAGGTGGTGTCGAATGATGTTGATTCAAGAAGGATGCATGCTCACTTAGGACTGGACAAGGCCTTAGTGACTTAATAACGATGATAGACTATGTTTAACTTGTTTGCTATGTTTCCAAGACAATGTTTAATGTTAATAATTCAATAAAACGAAACTTTTAAATCCATGGTTGTGAAACAATGATTCTGCCACTCCACTCCCCGACGTTTCCTCCGCGGTTTCGTTGTTTTAACGCGGTCAGGGTGTGACAGAAGAGTTGGTATCAGAGCCAATGTTTATAGGGAATTAGGTTATTAGTAATACTTTGACCTAGACTATAACTTTTCTAGGACCCTAACGCAAGAAATTTGCGTTTAGATTTTAAAACAATACCGTCACCTATCTTTAGGTGATAACCACAGTGAGAACACAATAACAAATCCGCTTTGAAAACCAATCATTTCTTCGTAAATGATTTGTTATAAGGTTTTGAACCTTCAAAGTTTTCAAAATCTCGTCAAGGTTTGGGTCTTATAATGTGAACACGTGCAATCTGGAAGGGTGGATGCCTGTATCCTGAGTTTTCTGTCTAAGGCTAGAGTGTTCGTACAAATCCACATAATCGGACCAGTCACTCTTACCTGGGAACTCTTGGGATGAGTGTCCACTTATAGGCTAAAGCAGGTCTTCGTGATACATTACATTGACCCATTTACTTTGATTAGTCATTGCGTGTCGTTTGTTTGTTCGAGGTAACGAACGAATGATCGCCTTCCTTTTGTTTTTGTCGATGTTTTCAATACCTCTTTTATTTATCCAATTGTCGATCTCACTCGTTTCTCATGTTTCCTTGTTCTTTTTAGAATGTGCCACCTAGACGTGATCCCGAACAGGATGCTGCAATCGCAGCCCTTGTCACTCAGCAAATCGTAGTTGTGCTTCCGAACCTAGTAACTCAAATCAATCAAGCGAACAACAACAATAACAATAATGCTCGGTGTAGTTTTAAGAATTTCAATTCGGCTAAATCATTGAAGTTTTCTGGGTCTCAAGGAGCAACCGCGCTCATGCAATGGTTCGAAAGTTTGGAAAGCACCTTCCAACATGTACAATGTCCGAATGAGCGTAAGGTTGAGTTTGCATCCAGTGTTTTCGAGAAGCGTGCTCTTACATGGTGGAGCGGTGTGATGCGTGATAGGGGTGCTGATGTGGCGATGGCACAAATGTGGGAAGAGCTTCGAGCTCTCATGATGAAAGAGTTCTGTCCCCGTCACGAGATTCGAGCTTTGGAACGAGAATTTGACGATTTAAAACAAGATAGGGGAGAACACCGTGTGTATACGGATCGTTATGAGGAGCTCAGTTTGTTGTGTCCTACTATGGTTACCCCGTTGGAGAAAGCGATTGAGAGGTATATCGATGGTCTACCCGATTCTGTACAAGATGTTGTGACTGGTAGTAATCCTACCACTGTGCGTCAGGCAATCGAATTGGCTGCTACTCTGACTGAGTCACAGGTCAGAAAAGGTAAACTGACCAGCAAGGGTGACAAGAAGTCAGCTGATTCCACACAAGACAAAGGAAAGGGTAAGGGTATGAAAGGCGAGTCTTCAAGGAGGTCGAGGAAGCGAAAGGCTTCCCAAAATTTTGCTGTCACCAACCAGAATGCTCAGAACCCACCAGCATAACCTCCTGCGAAGAAACAATATGCTGGTACCGCACCTCATTGTACTCGATGCAATGGTGATCATGCTGCCCAACAGGCTTGTAAGCAGTGTACTACGTGTGGTAAACTTGGGCACTTAGCCAACATTTGTCGTTTGGGTCAAAACCAAGCTGTTCCGAATCAAGCTCCAGCTCAGGGGAATGCTGCTAGATTCCCACCTGGCTCGTGTTACAACTGCGGTGAAATGGGTCATTTCCGCAACAACTGGCCGAGGTTGGTGAATGCAAATGCAAATCCGAATGTCAATGCTAATGTGAATCCTGCTCGTGGGCGAGCATACAACGTGAATGCAAACGAGTCGAGGGCTGACAACGAGGCTGTTAATGGTACGTTCCTTGTTAACGATTGACTTGCATCTGTTCTTTTCGATTCTGGTGCCGATAGAAGTTTTGTTTCGTTATCATTTGAGCCTTTGCTTGCGATAGCTAGAACTAAACTGAGGAAACCCTTATATGTCGAAGTTGCTACTGGTAAACCGATCGTACTTGATTCTGTTATTCGTGATTGTCAATTGAACCTCGATAACCATCTTTTTCCTATTGACTTCACACCGATGCAACTTGGAAGTTTCGATATTATTGTTGGGATGGATTGGTTAACTAAACATCATGCTGAGGTGATTTGTTTTGACAAGATCGTTCGTATTCCTCTTTCGTCTGGAGAAGTTCTAGAGGTTCGTGGTGAGAAACCGTCTGGTGGTTTAAAACTCATGTCGTGTACGAAAGCCCAAAGTTATTTATGAAAAGGATATGTTGCTTTTCTGGCACATGTCACCGAGGAGAAAGGCAAGAGCAAGTGTATTCAAGATATTCCGATTGTTCGAGATTTTCCAGAGGTGTTTCTGATGAACTGCCTGGTTTGCCTCCAGTTCGTCAAGTCGAGTTTCATATTGATCTGGTACCTAATGCCAACCCGATTGCGAAAGAACCTTATTGTCTTGCACCATCTGAGATGCAAGAATTATCGAAACAGCTTCAAGAGTTATCTGATAAAGGATTCATCCGACTGAGTTATTCACCTTGGGGCGCTCCTGTCCTGTTTGTGAGAAAGAAAGATGTGTCTTTTCGAATGTGTATCGATTATCGTGAGCTTAATAAGCTTACCATCAAGAATCGATATCCCCTACCACGAATCGATGATCTCTTTGATCAGCTGCAAGGTGCTACATGTTTTTCCAAGATCGATCTGCGTTCTGGGTATCATCAGCTTCGTGTACTCGAAGAAGATATTCCCAAAACTGCCTTCCGCACAAGATATGGACACTATGAGTTCACAGTCATTCCTTTTGGTTTGATGAATGCCCCAGCTGTCTTCATGGATTTAATGAATAGGGTTTGTAAACCTTATTTAGACAAGTTCATCATTGTGTTCATTAACGACATTCTCATTTATTCGAAGTCTCGAGCCGATCACGAACAACACCTTCGTCTGACACTGGAACTCCTAAAGAAGAAACAACTTTTTGCTAAATTCTCCAAGTGTGAATTCTGGCTTAAAGAAGTTCAGTTTTTGGGTCATATTGTTAACAACCAGGGTATTCATGTGGATCCTTCCAAAATAGCTGCTATTAAGGATTGGAATACACCTACAGAAGTTCGATCTTTTCTTTGCCTTGCTGGTTATTATCGACGGTTTATTTTGAACTTCTCGAAGATTGCAGTTCCATTCACTGCTTTGACTCAAAAGAATAAGCCTTATGAGTGGGGACTTAAAAAGAAGAAGCGTTCCAAATGCTGAAACGAAAACTCTGTGATGCTCCTGTTTTGTCATTACCGGACGGAAACGAAGATTTCGTTGTCTATTGTGACGCGTCGAATCTAGGCCTTGGTTGTGTTCTCATGAAATGAGGTAAAGTTATAGCTTATGCGTCAAGACAATTGAAAGTTCACGAGAAGAACTACACCACTCATGATCTTGAGTTGGGAGCTGTAGTTTTCGCACTCAAAATCTGGAGACACTATCTCTATGGAACGAAATGTGTGGTTTTCACAGACCACAAAAGTCTCAAGCACATTCTCAATCAGAAGGAGCTAAACATGAGGCAACGACATTGGGTTGAACTCTTGAACGATTACGATTGCGAGATTCGCTACCACCCTGGTAAGGTAAATGTTGTAGCTGATGCGCTTAGTCGAAAGGAACCAGTCAATCTTAATTTTGTTCGCACTCTATCTGATATTTATACTCGTGTCTCTCAAGATCAACAGTCTTGTGTTTCACAAAACTTGATGGGTAAGGAATTACCACGTCAACTAGAGCTTAATCTCGAAACAAAAGACGATGGGTTACTCTATTTTAAGAATCGTTTGTGGATTCCGAAACAAGACGATCTTCGCACTTTAGTGATGGACGAATCTCACAAGTCTCGATATTCTATCCATCCTGATGCTGACAAAATGTACAAGGATCTTCGTACTCAGTACTGGTGGCCTGGTATGAAGAGGGATATTGCCTTGTATGTATCGAAATGCCTAACTTGTCTTAAAGTCAAGGCTGAACATCAATGACCGTCTGGTTTGCTTGTATAACCAGAGATACCGATATGGAAGTGGGAGAACATTGCGATGGATCTCATCACTAAGTTACCGCATACATCTAGAGGTCACGATGCTATTTGGGTTGTTATCGATCGATTAACGAAGCCAGCTCACTTTATACAGATTTACGAGGATCTATCTGCTGATAAACTTCCCAAGATTTATGTTGATGAGATTGTGTCTCGACATGGTGTTCCTTTGGATATCATATCTGATCGTGATGCTCGATTTTCATCTCACTTTTGGAAGACCATGCAATCTGCTATGGGAACCCAACTAAATCTAAGCACTGCTTATCATCCCCAAACAGATGGACAATCTGAGAGGACGATACAAACATTGGAGGATATGCTTAGAGCATGCGTGATAGACTTTGGTGGTAATTGGGATTCTCATCTACCGTTGATCGAGTTCTCTTACAACAATAGTTATCATGCTAGCATCAATATGGCACCGTTCGAAGCTCTCTACTGTCGAAAATGTCGTTCACCTGTCTGTTGGAATGAGATCGGTGAAGCTCAGCTTACTGGACCTGAGCTCATTCTGGAAACAACAGACAAAATCAAGAAAATTCGTGATAATCTAGTGACAGCTAGAAGCCGTCAAAAGAGTTATGCGGCGCAAGCCCTTAGAATTTCAAATCAGAGACTGTGTCCTACTCAAGGTATCCCCTTGGAAGGGAGTGGTGAGATTTGGAACGAAAGGAAAACTTGCACCACGATATGTTGGACCATTTAAGATTGTTGAAAGAATTGGAAAGGTTGCCTATCGACTTGAGCTACCTCCTGAACTTAGTAATGTGCAATCTTATGCTGAAGGGAAAACCCCTAATTCTCTCTCTAGCATGGCGACTCTTGTTCATCTTGTAGCCTTCGATTTTGCTTCATGATTTTTGTATAACAGTCTGATCATTGGCGTGTTGATTTTTCAATACATCCAATTCGAACTTGTTAGCAATAGTGATTGGGTTGAATCTAGGGTTTCCGTTTTCTTTTCTTGTTCGTCGCCTACCTATACTCTGTGGTTCGATTCTGTTGGAATAGGGGTTAGGGTTTATCGGTCCTACTGGTTGGGCAGTAACCTTGATTCACCGGAATCCCTATTTTGATTAGTTAAGAGTCATTCGGTATAGTGCTAGTTTAGGGTTTGCATGCGTTTTGTAGTTTTCCTGGTTTCTTCGGATATCTTGTGTTTTTCGTTTGCATGGAGAGTGGTACTGATGGTATTCTGGTTGATCTTAATCAACACTCTTTGAAGTCTGATGGAGGAGCAACAGGTTCTCGTGGTATTGGTTTGAGAATTTCGAATGTAGATGGGAATCCCTTGATGCCTAGAAGAGGATTATACTCTACATCAGGTCCCTCAATCTTGGACGGCTTGTCTAAAATCTCTAAACCGGTAGGGGAGCAGAAGGTGAAGTTTCCAACTTTTGCTGATTTTCGTAAACCAGCTATTAATAATAGTGGCAAAGATCCTGGTGTGCATGTGGATGATATATTTACTGAGAGTTCGGATATGTTTGGATCAGAGATGCATCAAGCAGAGAACGAGGAGGCAAAAGGTAGTCAACCTAATATGGGGAATTCGAAGCCCTTGTCCTATGCTGAATCGGTAGTCAACAATCAGTCCAGAAAGGTAAACTCTCGGAACCTTGCTACTTCTGAGAAACATGATGGGTGTGATGTGGTTTTACCTCGGGAATCGGTTAGAGCTGTTCAGGATAAGCTGGCCAACACGCTCTATGGTTATTTTTTGGGGGATCGGGTAGCCTACCCGGTGGTAGAATATTTTGTTCGGAACAATTGGAAGAAATTCGGTTTATAGAAATCTATGATGAATGCCAATGGATTTTTCTTTTTTAAATTTGCGGATCAAACTGGTATGATGAATGTTTTAAAAGCTGGCCCGTGGATTATACGTTCACAGCCATTATTCTTAAATACTTGGTCGGCATCTACTAAACTTAAGAAGAAGGAAGTGAAGATGTTACAATTATGGGTTAAGATTCATGATGTCCCAATTGCCACTTACACGGAGGATGGTTTGAGTCTCATTGCTACGGCAATTGGGGAACCAAAAATGTTGGATTCGTATACTACTACTATGTGTATGGATGCTTGGGGCAGAAGTAGTTATGCTCGTGCTCTCATTGAAATTTCGGCTGCTAATGAGTTCAAGGAGGAATTAGTCATAGCTGTTCTGGACCTTGATGGGGATGGTTTTGTTAAAGAAAAAATGTATGTTGAATATGAATGGAGCCCTCTTAGGTGTAGTCATTGCTGTGTGTTCGGCCATGCTGATGAAACCTGTCCAAAACAGATTAGAACGAATCCGCAACGTCAGAACTATGATCTCAATCATAAGGAGACAGCTAATACTCGTGGTAAGGGTAAGAGAATAGTTGATGATAACGGGTTAACGACAGTGGAGGGAAAAAAAGCGGCAAAGAAACCTGGCATACCAGTCAACAAGCAGAAACCCAAATTTGAATACAGGCCTATTAATACCAAAAAGGATGGGGATACCAAGAAGATAGTTAAACCGACAACTCTAGTGACCAGCAACCGTTTTGATGTTTTAAGTGAAGATGTTGGTGAATCTAGTAAACCTAATCGGGGGATGGAGGGTGGACAAGATGAATCAGACGATGAGGAGGTGGTGGAAGTATTTAACGAGACTAATGAGTTTCTTAGAGAGGATAAGCATAATGACGGAGCTAAAAAAGGGGCAAGCACTCCTTCTTCAGACGGTTCTAAATGACTAGTTTGGCAGTTTGGAATATAAGGGGATTGAACCATCCTCTGAAACAAAATGAGGTTCGACAGATGCTAAAAAATAATAATCTTAGTTTATGTGCTATTTTAGAGTCTCATGTGGGAGTGGATAATCTTCAGAAGGTTTGTAATGCTGTGTTTAGGAGATGGGATTGGACTTCGAATGGGGGATGTTGTAATAAAGGGGCTCGGATCATTTTGGGTTGGGACCCAGTGAAGATGGATGTTATGGTGATTGCTCAAGCGGCTCAAATATTACATATCCAGGTCACAAATAAAGCTGATAAAAGTAAGTTTTTTTGTTCTGTGGTTTATGCAGCGAATTATTACGTTTCTAGAAGGGAATTGTGGCACAATCTTCGTGTGCATAAGGGTATGGTTCATGATAAACCTTGGGTTATTATGGGGGATTTCAACCCAGCTTTGAATCTGGAGGATAAGTCAATCGGTAGCTCCTCTATATCTCCTGATATGCGAGATTTCAAAGATTGTGTTGAGGAGATTGAGGTTTTTGATATAAATCGAACGGGTTTTCATTTCACGTGGAGTCAAAAACCAAAAAAGGGAGTAGGATTGCTTAAAAAGATTGATAGAATTATGGGGAACGCTCCTTTTGTTAGTGCTTTTCCAGAGTCTGTCGCCATTTTTAGACCGTATGGAGTTTCGGATCATTGTCAGTGTGTCTTGAAGTTGTTATCGTATGGGAAGCCAAAGCCAAGACCGTTCAAATTTGCAAATTTCTTGGTATATAAGCTGAAATTCTTAGATATTGTGAAGACTAATTGGGATATTCAGATTAATGGGGTTCACCAGTTCCGTGTAATTAAAAAGCTAAAGAATTTGAAATCTCCGCTTCGAGGTCTTTTGTTTCAGCAGGGGAACCTTCACCAGAAGGTTAGTAATCTTCGTGGGGAGCTTGAGACAATCCAAAAAGATATTGATAGGGACCCTTTGAATGATATGCTGCGAAGTCAAGAAGCCGCTGTGCTCCGTGATTTTCAGGAAGCTTCTCTTGATGAGGAGAGGTTCCTTAAGCATAAATCTAAAGTTGACTGGCTCAGAGCGGGTGATGACAATATGACCTAATTTTATACTACGGTAAACTGTAAGAACCACATAAACCGTATTGAGGTAATCTCTGACTCGAGTGGAGAAATTTTTGAGGGTGATGGGGTGGCTACAGCTTTTGTCAAGCATTATAAGCAGTTTTTAGGATGTGAAGGTCAAGTGTCTTTGGCTCCTTCGCCTGATATTTTTTCTAATAAGTTGAGTCCGGAAGCTGCAAATAATATGGTTCGGCCGGTTACTTTGGAAGAAATAAAATTAGCTATGTTCTCTATTGGTAGTGATAAAGCTCCCGGGCCAGACGGGTACACGGCTGATTTTTTCAAGAAGTCTTGGCATATAGTAGGGAGCGATGTTTCGAATGCTATTCTTGATTTTTTTAATACGGGGAAACTGCTTTAGCAGCTTAATCATACTTTAGTTGTTCTGGTTCCAAAAGTGGCGGCCCCGTCGAGAGTTACAGACTACCGGCCTATATCCTGTTGTAATGTTATTTTTAAATGTATCAGTAAGGTGCTGGCGGATAGGTTGAAGGGTTCGTTAAGCGGGATAGTAAGTATTAACCAATCGGCTTTTGTCCCGGGTCGGAAAATATCGGATAACATCCTTCTTACCCAGGAGTTGATGCATAATTACCTAGAGATTTTGATCCCCCGAGATGTGCTTTCAAAGTGGACATCCAGAAAGCTTACGACACAGTTGAATGGAGCTTTCTTAAAAATGTGCTGGTGGGTTTTGGTTTTAATGGTACGATGGTGGATTGGATAATGTTATGTGTGTCAACAGCTTCTTATTCGATCTGTGTTAATGGGAATATTCATGGGTACTTTAAGGGCAAACAGGGTTTAAGACAGGGGGATCCCCTATCGCCCTATCTGTTTACATCGGTGATGGAAGTTTTGACGTGTATTCTGCATCAGGCAACAAGAATTGATTCGTCATTCCGGTTCCACAATAAATGTGAGAAGCAGCATATTGTTAACCTTTGTTTTGCAGATGATCTTTTTCTGTTTGCTAGAGGTGATGTGGCTTCGGCTAGGTGTATTATGGTTTCCCTCACAAAATTTACTCAAATGTCAGGCTTAGTCCCTAGTCCTCAGAAGAGTACAGGTTTCTTTTGCAACGTTCCTAATCACGTTAAAAGAGAAATTCTGAATATTATGCATTTTGTGGAGGGTTCGCTTCCCGTGAGATACTTGGGTGTTCCTCTTATTTCTTCTAGACTTTTATACAAGGATTGTAGTATTCTTGTGGAACGTTTGGATCAGAGAATCAATAATTGGAAGAATAAAATGCTTTCTTTTGCTGGCAGATTGCAGTTGATTATTTCGGTCCCCTCGGCTTTGCATGTGTACTGGTCTTCAGTTTTTTTTCTTCCAGCCAGGGTGGTTAAGGAATTGGAAACGAAAATGCGGAATTTTTTATGGGCTCAATCCTCTTCTCAACTTGGTAGAGCGAAAGTGTCTTGGAAGTCGGTTTGTGTGCCAAAGCATGAAGGGGGTTTGGGCATTCGTCGGATTGCGGATGTAAATAAATCGCTTATGGTTTCGCATATTTGGAGCATTCTTTGTAATCGAAATTCGCTTTGGGTTGCTTGGATTCACTCTTATCGGCTTAGAGGCCGTAATTTTTGGGACCACAAGATGCCGACTAGTTGTTGTTGGAGCTGGAAAAAGATGGTTCAAATTCGGCCCTTGATTCAGCACCACTTGTGGTCTAAAGTTGGTAATGGGAGCCGTACTTCAGCTTGGTTTGACTGGTGGAGTGATATTGGTCCGTTATGCAATTTCCTATCGCCTAGAGTAATAACTAGGGAGGGTTTTTCGCTAAAGGATTCAGTTGCTGATGTTTATTCGAATGGTTCGTGGCTTTGGCCAGATGCTTGGAAAGATACATATCCGGTTCTTATTCAATTGGATCAGATGCATCGAAATTTAAATGTTCAAGATAAGTTACTTTGGAAAGATGGAGATCATATGTCCGAACACTCATCGTCTACGGTTTGGGAGTCCATTCGTTCAAGGGACCAGGAGGTGAATTGGGTGAGTATCATATGGTTTTCTCAGTGTATTCCTCGCCATGCGTTTTTGATGTGGCTTATTATGCGACGCAAATTACTGATGCAAGACAAAATCTTGCAATGGAGCCATTCGAGGAGGAAGAACATGAACATGATGTGCTGTCTTTTGTGTTATGAGAATGTTGATTCGCATGATCATCTGTTTTTTAAATGCAAATTTTCCACGCAAGTTTGGTGTACGGTTCGATCTAGAGTGGGCATGGAGAATGTAGACGCTAAGTGGAGTGTTATTGTCGACTGGCTTGGTATTCGTTCTCGGTCTAAATCGGCGAGGAATCTGGTATGTAGATTGCTGGTTGCTACTCTGGCATACGTTATTTGGCAGGAAAGGAACAATAGACTATTCAGGAATCGTGCTCGGCCGCCGGATACCATAAGTCAGATTGTGCTAGAAAATGTTCGGTACAAGTTGATGGGGCTTAGATTCAAGAACACAACTAGAGTTCGTGAGCTACTGGAGAAATGGGATATTCACGGAGCGGACTTAACGATGGATCCTGGATGAATTTTCTGATTTTTTAACTGGGTCTGTCTAGATAGTAGTCTAGTGGTTGCTGTTTCGTTCGATTGGTTGTCTTTTTGTTTTCTTTGTTACACTTTCATGAGGGTGTGTCTCATGATTGAACTAGTAAGGACGTCTCCTTACTACTTGTTCTTTTTGTTTGTGAATATATAGAATCACCGGGGTAACCCTTTACCCAAAAAAAAAATACCTCCTGAACTTGGGAATATTCACCCAACATTCCACGTGTCCAATCTACGAAAGTGTTTAGCCGATACTGATCTTCACATTCCACTCGACGAAATTCAAGTTGATGAAACGATGCACTTTGTCGAGAAACCTGTGGAGATAATGGACCGTGCAGTCAAACAGTTGAAGAACAAACGAATTCGATTGGTCAAGGTTTGCTGGGAGTCCAAACGTGGCCTAGAGTTTACTTGGGAGCGTGAGGACCAAATGAAGGCGAAATATCCACATTTGTTTTCACAAGTTTCCTCTAGTTAAAATTTCGGGATGAAATTTCCTAAAGTAGGAGAGACTGTGACAACTGTGTTCTGTAAACGATGTATGATGTAAAACAATATTAAATATCAATAAAACGATGTGTTTTGGTGTTATTATGTGTGTATTTGTGTTTGATGATTTTACGATTTGATTCGAGTTCGAGTTCAAGCTTTAAATCGCTTTCTGGAAGGTTATACGCAAACTGGTGCGTAAACGTAATCAGTTTAACGCGAGAAACACTCTGAAATAGTGACATAGGCTTAACATACCTCAAATAACCTTTACATAACTTAGAAATAAGTTTTGGATGGTTTGGCGTGTCGAAAACAAGTTTATTCGATCGCATGGACTATTTCTGTCAAACTGCGAAACTATGCCGATTCGTATGATAACGAACATTTTGGAACTTGATCAAAAGTTAAAAATACCCAAAATATCCTTTACATAGCTTAGAAATAGGCTTTGAGGGGTTCGGTATGCGAAAATAAACTTTTTGGTTAAACAGGGACTAAAAGCGTCAAAAAGTGCATAAGTTTACATTTTCGCGCATATCTTATGTTCTGAACATATCCGGACATCCAAAAATTTTTGTAATCATTAAAATATTTTATTTTAGTGATTGGAATGCAAAAATACCATTCGTCGCTTAATTTGGATCGTATTTGCGTCCGTTCAAGTTTTCGTCGTAATTAACCGAATAACGAACCGTACGACCAAACGAACCGACATCTGAGATATTTTTAAGCATGTTTCATGTTCCCTAAGCTTTAACATCCTTTTAGAGCCTTGAAAATGGGTTAACGGGGTTTAAACGCATCGAAAATGGCTTAAAAGTGTTGCTGGGACCAAAACTATCAATTTTCAAAAGTTTCTGGATCTGGGGACCTGTGGCGTCGCGCCACCACTATGTGGTGTTGCTGTGGTGGCACGCCACCACCTCATCTGGGCAGAAACTTCAATTTTGACAACCAGGTTGATTTTCAGGGGCTTAAGCGTAACTTTTTCAATACCGTGTGATGGTTTTGGACACCCCAAGTATTCCAAAACCATGTGCCTTACGTGTACGGTCCAGATCGAAGCTCAATTATCAAGAAACGATCCTAACGGTTCTTCAAAATCTATCTAAACCCACTTGATTTCATTTGCATCTCCACACATTTGCTCTCAAATTCTTCTCTAAGTTGAAGCTCTCCTTGTGAAGCTTCATACCTGAGAAATTTTGAGTTCAAATCTTCAAGTCTTGGACCTTTTGTTAGTCTCCTTCATGCTTGTTCTTTTATTTTAAGCATGAAAGTCAAACAGTGTTTGCCTTTCTGCTTTGACCACGAGTTGGTCAACACAAAGTTCGTTTGAACTTTGTAACGTGAGCGTAATCACGATGGTTATAGTCCCTTGTGACTATACCTACTGATTACCACGTCGCTTAGTCGAAGTGACGAGTCAAAGTTCAGTCAAAATACGTGTTTATTCATATTTTGCGTCGAAGCTATTTCCGGGTATCAAAGCACTTTGTTTTGATATCAAACCTGTTTTCTAACTTAGTTAAACATTTTAACATGTTTAGCTCCTCACTTTTAGTCTAGTGCTTGTATAGAGTCGTAAGTCAAGCGGTCTAAACCACCGCTTAGACTTTCGAACTCGACCCGTTTGGTCGATCGTTAGGATCCGACCAAGCATGTTTTGTGACCATAGTTGTATAGGGAATAACCTTTCGAGGTTATACCTTATGGTCACTTAGTTTAATTAGTTGTATGATAGGTAGTTTATATGCCTTAGGAAAATGACCAAAATGCCCTTATCATGCATAATTGGTATTTAAGCATATGTAACTTAACTTTTGCCACTTAAAATGATTATTCAACATGTTTAGGCATATAATACTTGTCATAGGACTAGTTAGGCGTCTCGAACGCGCATTTGCGTGAACGATGCGTTAAAGTAGCATAAGCTACCTTAATGGGTCGTAACGGGTCGTAAGCACTTAGGATAGGTTTCGATTTAGAATGTAGGCTTTGTTAAACCATATCACGTGAGTCCCAATACTCATTTGGTTTACAAGACCTCATTCTACCCGATCTTCCGATTTAGGTGTCGATTTATTAACTAGCGATCTGATTACTAGGTGCTATTTGATTTCCTTGGTTTACTCGAGCTTTGTTTGTTCACGTTGATCAAGGATACTTTGCACTTCGATGTGAGTACATAGTTCCCCTATTTTACTACTTTCAATGTTTTGGGGTGATTCATATGTGTTAAACGATTTCGACATTTTAACGATGATTTCAAAAACGAATGCTATGGTTTATATTAAACAAGAACGGTTTCGATAATGTGAACGAACTTGTTGGACGTATTTACATAACGAATGACATTCATTAATTTTGGCCGAACCGACTAGTATTAGGTTATGGTACCATAGGATCTGACAAATCCCGTTATCAGACTGCACCCATGGTTATGTGTGGAGGCTATGTGGGTAACGACTGAACCTGTTAATTGTTAACTTACCCTTTGGTGGTTTGTTAATACGAGTTGAACGATGGACGAGTTACGAAGTTTGAATGTTATAAACGAGACGACCAAAAGTAGTTTTCACAATTAAAACGAGAACGATTTTGAACGATTATGAACGATTTGGAACGATTTAAACAAAGGAACGATGGTCTATAACGAGAACGAGTTAAACAATTTAAACGATGGGTTTTGGTATGTGATTAGATAATGGGACGGGTGTAACATGATAAAAGCATGGTAGATATGCCGCTGGTACTTCTTATATATAAGTGTTTTTATCATATTACATACCGTGGCGTTATTTAGTTCACTTGGGCGAACGATTTTAAACGATGTCATACAAACGATGTTTACGAAACGATATAAACCATACGAGTTTTATTACGAGAACGATTTACGATTTGGGTTACGATATACAAATGTTTTGGGTTAAGACTCATGGAATCGAGGTTTTATAAACTATAATCAATCTGTTTTGACCTGGTTATTCATTTTACAATACCAATGTTTTACAAAACAAGGTTTTCTAATATTGATTAACGAAGTTGTACGAGTTATTTAAACAAATAAACGAGCCATGAATCTGACACTCGCACAAAACCTATGTGCTCGCCGGCATTTCTTTGCTGACTTTATTTTTACATATGTTTCAGGTGGTGTCGAATGATGTTGATTCAAGTAGGATGCATGCTCACTTAGGACTGGACAAGGCCTTAGTGACTTAATAACGATGATAGACTATGTTTAACTTGTTTGTTATGTTTCCAAGACAATGTTTAATGTTAATAATTCAATAAAACAAAACTTTTAAATCCATGGTTGTGAAACAATGATTCTGCCACTCCACTCCCCGACGTTTCCGCCGCGGTTTCGTTGTTTTAACGCGGTCGGGGTGTGACATCTTTCCACCCCCGAAAACATTTTATAAAAATGTAAAACAGAAAAAAAAGTGGGGGTTATGAACTCACCTGATCGGCAAAGCATAATACTCAATATTTCAAACAAAGATAAACAAATCCCAAAGCTTGAAATAACCACGTCGTGACCTACTACAAGTAAAGACCACCTTAAAGTCTAATGAAAATACCCTAACATACAAGTTGGTCATGTATAATATTCACCCAACTAGTAATACTCGATAGGAATACTTGTCGTGTTTTGAACATTTTGACTCAACGAACCGTTAATGACGTGCTATATTTATATCTCATATGTGTATAGCATACTTGAAACCATGACACGCCTTTATAACCATACTGGAAATCTACGTTCGGATTTATATAATAAATATATATCTTAACCCGAGTTGTAACTCAACTTGGTTATCAAATACTAAATATATACAAGTAATATATTAACTTTTAGAGAAATAACCTTGAAATATATTATACCATGATATTTGAACTCTCTGATATATACAAAACAAAATTTAGTATGGCATGTGATTCTTGTAGAAACTCAAGCTTTTTAACATATTTATTTATAAAATAATACATTGTCCATGATGTGTAAGATCCATACATGTAATCTTCAGTGTTGCAAAAGTCGGATTCCTCGGCCGAGTACTCGGCGAGTACTCGGTCCTCGGACCTCCACCTTGGCGACTTTCTCCTAGGCGGTCTCAACTAGTCGGCCTCGGGAGTACTCGGTCCTAGTCGGCGCCTAGTCGGCCTAGTCGGAGCCTAGTCGGCCTAGTCGGTCTAGGCGGTCAACGTGGTTTGTTGACTTTTAATCGGTCAAACTCGGTCAAAATCGGCTTACTCGGCCTTGTACTCGGACTACTCGGCCTTGTACTCGGACTACTCGGCCTTGTACTCGGACTACTCGGCCTTGTACTCAGACTAGTCGGACTTTTATTCAGAATATTTGAACTTTAAACATGTTTCATTTTAAATTATACCCAGTTGACATGAATTATGCTTATTTTAACACATAAATAATATATAACAATTAATTTTCTTTATATTTACCATGTCCGCGTACTCCCCGAGTACTCTCCGAGTACTCCGATTACTCCCAACTCCCCAGTCGGCCGACTAGGGACCGCCTAGCGACTTTTACAACACTGGTAATCTTTTAGTGAAAATTGTGTCAAAAGCGCCAAAAAAAACTTATAGTTTGTGAAAATTGTTAAACTGAACATGAAGGTATGAACTTTATATCTTTAGTCTCTCTCTTTATATATATATACCTTTTTGCGAAATAACTAGTTTATATGCAAAAATCAAGTTTATGATAACATATCCTTGTATAAAACAATATTTGGATGTACAAAATAGATATGTATAAAACCCGATTAGTAACCGATTTTGAACATAAATAAATATATAAATCTATATATTTACTTAGAAACTAATTTGTTATAAACCTTTTATGAAAATAATAATAATAATAATAACAATAACAATATAAGCATATTTTTCCATATAGTATTTGTCCCTTACAAAACTCTAATCTTGTAACAGGAAGTTTATGAGTCCACAATTCTTAAATGTATATATATAATACTATCTTGAGATATGAAAAACTAGTTAGAAAAAAAAAATAAAGTTTATAGCATATCATCAAGTAACACCCATCAATACAACAAACAAAGGTAATATAAAATTCTTGAAACATAGTTTTTTTTTTTTTTTTTTGAAAATATATACTATAAGGCCTCGAACAATCCTCATGCATATTTTGGGGAATCATGCATCTTGTTGGAAACACCATTTTACTAGGTATATAACTTCATGATTATATTTATTTTCATAGAAAACAATTTATATATATACAATGCGATCTTTAGAAGTTCATGGGTTATATCTTGTAAAACTACTACTTGGGTGTTCTTATATCATGATCAAACAAAAAAAAACAAGATAATTGGAAGGTTTCAACTTACATAAAACAAGCAGAGAGAAGGTAAGGTGTGTGAACAGTGGCGGACCCAGGATTTTTTCCATGGGGGTGCGGAAGATTTTTAAAAATTTTAGGCCCCTAGGTACATAAGTAAAAAAATTGGTTGTATCGGGTCGGGTCGGGTCGGGTCAGGTCATGTAAGTCAAAAGAACATCAAACTAAATTTATATATTTGGCAAACACGTCAAACTTTGTAAAAAAATCGGTTGTATCGGGTCGGGTCGGATTCCGAAGGAAGAGTATCCAAATCAATTAGTTCGCGCCATAACGTCTCTACTCATGGTTCCTATCACAATCATATTGATCCATCATCCATGACCATAAATTCATCGTTTCAAAAATCATCTAAAAATCACCCCTAAAAATCATCAAAATAACACAATCATCAAGCCCTAGAATTGTTTAATCACCCCTAAAAATCATCTAAATAACATAATCATCAAAAAAATCATCTAAGGCAGTAAATCATCACGTAAAATCATCAAAAAAACCATCATAAAAATCATCTATGGCAGTAAATCATCAAGTAAAATCATTAAAAAAAACCAAAAAACTAACCTTGATGATGTCGCTGCTGTGTTGCTGCTGCCTGGCCGGATTCCGGTCAGTTTCTGGCCGGAATTTTGACTGTCGTTGGCTGCTGTTGCTGCTGGCTTGGTGATGAAGTCGCTGGGCAGGATGTCGTGGAACAGAAACAGAAGGGCGGGAGGATATTGAAGGGGTTTTTGGGCAAATTGTTAATGTTTATTGTTGGGTATTGGGTAATTGACTAATGGACTATTGGGCTTTTGTTTATTGTTGGGTATTGGATAATGGATATGGACTAATGGACTAATGGGTTAATCTTTGGTTTGGGTTTAAGTAGTATAATGGTAGTTTTTTTTAATAAAAAATCAGACTTTACTAAAAAAAATTATAATATAAATCCATAATATTTTTTTACCCAAGGGGTGCGACCGAAAAATTCCACGGGGTGCGGACGAAAAATTCCAAGGGGTGCGGACGGGATTTTCTTCGGGAAATTACACTAAATTTTTTTTTTCTCGGGGGTGCGCCCGCCCGCCTTGAATTGGTGGTGGGTCCGCCCCTGTGTGTGAACTAGAACTTGAAGGCTTGCACTTGGAACAACACTTGGAATCTTGAAACAAGATTTGAAAATGTAAGACTTATGGGTTTAGGTATGGGTGTCGTGAGGTAGGAGGAGGTATCAAGGGTGAAAGTTTACAAGTGTAGGTTAGAAAATTATTTATAGGTCAAATGCGTGGGGTTTTTCATGGAACTAGAATACTTTGGTTTTAACTAGGAAGCTTAGAGTAAATCTATAAAAAAATATATGTGGGGGTTTGGTTTCTGTTAAGGGGAACCAAGAATGGGGTTGGGAATGTGGGTCCACAAGTTGGTAAAACTTGATGATAAATAGTCTTAAGGCCGTTTTGTGTTACTTGTTCAAATAAGAGGTATGGTTAGTTGATTGTAAGTACAAATAATGGTGGAGTGTTTTCTTGAATAAATTATATTTCTTTCTTTCCTTCTCTAAAACCAACGTGTGGGGATAAGTATTTGTGAGTGAAAAGAACTAAATCTTGAACGTTCATAAGATATTATGAAGATTGAGTGTTAGGTTTGTGTTGGTAAGTTGTATAAAATACCCACTTATTTATACCCACTAGTTACTCGTTTATACCAAAATATAAAATAGATTGGTGAAAAAAAATATGATTGTGCCGGGTTGTATAAAAATATATGTTTATACGTTTGTGTTCGTGTCACGCTAAGCGTACATCGCAAAAATAGTTTACAATATACGTGTCGTAAACTCCAATAATAACCAATATATATCTAAATATAAATTTATAGTATTACACACTTAATAATACTATAGAGTAGTTTCCCAAGTATTTAGACAATTATCACCAACGTTCATGCATGTCGGGTTAATTCGTTTGTGACCCGGTAATTTATAAAAATTTTCAAAAAAAAAATGTGACACAAATAGGCATTGTTATGCATATGACGACCCAATTAATAACAATTAAGTCTAAAACATAAGATCATGATGTGTGCTAGATTCGAACGCGTATAGATGTTGGCCCGAATTTTCGGGTTGTCACAGTTTTAGAGGAGATGATTAAGAAAATAGGCTACGATGATGGTATCTTTTTCTACATTAACCTTACATGTCTTTGGATTTTGGTCTTAGGACATTAAAATGTGATGTTGATTTAGAAGCCATGTTTGATCATGTGCGTCAAGGAGTCAACCTGATAGACATGTATGTTGAACACCGGAGGTCAACAATCTTGATGGAGTCCTATGAAGATCAAGCAGGGCCATGTAGAGATATTGTTCCAGCATCAGTTTTAGTACACAATGCAAATGAAAGTCAGAATGATAATGAGGAAGAAAGTGAAGATCAAAATGAAGTTGATGATGAAAGTGATCCTGATTATGAGTATGTTGAGGAAGATAATATGGTTTATGAAATAGAAGTCGATATGCAGAGGTTCAGGGCTAATGTAGAATTTACTAGGGAAGAACTGGATGGTTCAAGCGATGGGGATCATGATAATGAGAGAAATGTAGAAGTTCATCTTCACCTGGAGGACTTTGAAAGTGGGTCTGATGACAATACAACACTTAGAGATAGGGTTGCTAAGAAGATAAGGAGGAAAAGGAAGGCTGCTATCAAAGAGAGGGGTACAGATGATGTACCCTTCTATTTTGGTCAGCTTATCGATGACAAGAGTAAGATAAACAAGATGGTCAAAAAAATGCTCTTAAGGCTAGGAGGGATGTTTTTATCCTAAAAAACGAATTGTTAAGGTATAGAGTACTGTGTTTTGGTAGTAATCCACCACTACTTGGTGTTGCAAAAAAAAGGAGATGAGGGGCAAAATAGTAAAATCAATAAGGTAGGGCAAAAATACAGGCACATTAAAAGGCATACAAAGCCCACCTGCCCTTGGGCAATTCACATCTCAAGGAAGACGGCTAAGGAGAAGTGGTGTGTGAAGACAGTTCATAATCATCATAACTAATTTTTTTTGGGTAAAGGGTTACCCCGGTGATTCTATATATGCACAACCAAAATAAAACAAGTAGTGTGGAGAACCCACACTAGTTCAGACATGAGACAGGCCCCATGACTGTGAAACCAAAAGAAAAACAACATCCAAAAGAAAGTATAAAACAACTAGACTATCATCTAGACATAGCAAACTAAAACCAAGCCTCAATCAGCCATCCCCATCGACAAGAATATCACCGTGGATTTCCCAGTCGTCTAACAGCCTTCTCACTTTACCCGTATTCTTGAATGTTGCTCCCATCAACTTATATCTGACCATGTTCAAAATGGTTGCACTAATTGTGTCTGGTGGTCTCGAATGGTTCTTAAACAGACGCTTGTTCCTCTCCTGCTAAATAACATAGGCCGTGGCCGCTACAACCAGCCTGCTAACATAGTTAGCAGCAGTCTTGGACCGAGTACGAGCACATAACCAATCAACAATAGAGCTCCAGTTGGAGTTAACATTCGCCATACCTGTTTTTCCTCTAACCATTTGCCAAACTTGAGAAGAGAACTTGCATTCAAAAAAGAGATGGTTATGGGAATCAAAATCCGAATAACAAAGCAAACATCACATCATATTCATATTTCCCCTCCTCTTAGTGTCACACCCCGACCGCGTTAAAACAACAAACCGCGGTGGAAATGTCAGGGAGTGTCGTAACAGAATCATTGTTTCACAACGCATGGATTAAAGTTCTGTTTTATTGAATTAAGTTTATTACATTGTCTTGAAAACAGAGACAAAGCATGAACAGTTGTCTTTCATTGTTATTAAGTCACTAAGGCCTCGTCCATTCCTATGTGAGCATGCATCACTATCATCATCAAACATCATCAACTATGGTACCTGAAACATATGTGAAAATATGTCAGCATAAAAATGCCGGCGAGTACATAGGTTTTGTGTGAGTGTCAGATTCATGGCTCGTTTACATGTTAAAATAACTCAAAAAACTTCGTTAATTGATATTAGAAAACCTAGTTTTGTAAAATGTTTATACTGTAAATAGAAATAACCAAGTCAAAACAGATTTGTTATAGTTTATAAAACCTCGATGCCATGAATCTTAACTCAAAACATTTGTTTATGTAAACCCAGATCGTAAATCGTTTTTGTAATAAAACCCAAATGGTTTATATTGTTAGAAAAACCTTGTAATGTAACTTAGTTTTAAAAACATTTGCCCAAGTGATCTAGATAACGCAACGATATATAATGTGTTAAAAGCACTTATATATAGGAAGTACCAGCGGCGTATCCACCATGCTTTTATCACATTACACCCGCCCCGTTACCTAACCACTTCCCTAACCCAATGGTTCAAATAGTTCAAATAGTTCACATAGATCAAACAATTACAAATGGTTCAAACAGTTCAAATAGTTCACATAGATCAAACAGTTCCAAATGGTTCAAACAGTTCAAATAGTTCACATAGATCAAACAGTTCCAAATGGTTCAAACAGTTCAAATAGTTCAGATAGTTTAATATAAACCATAGCATTTGTTTAGAAGACTCAAAATCATTTAGCACATATGAATCACCCCAAAACAGTTTAAAACTGTAAAAGAGGGGAACTATGTACTCACTTGAGAATGCTTAGAAGTATTGAATAACAACCAAGCAATGCTAGAGGGATCACGGAATCAATCGGCACCTAACATAGGTAACTATGTTAATAAATCGGACCTAAATCGGAAGATCGGATAGAATGAGGTCTTGTAAACCAAATGAGTGTTGGAACTCATATAATATGGTTTAACAAAGCCTACATTCTAAAACGAAACCTATCCTAAGTGCTTTCGACCCGTTACGACCCATTAAGGTAGCTTACGCTACTTTAACGCGTCGTTCGCGTAAAACGCGTTTGGATCGCCTAACTAGTCTGATGACAAGTATTATATGCCTTAACATGTCTAATAATGTTGCCTAACCAGTTTAGATACCAAAATTTAGGTTACATATGCTTAAAATGAAATTATGCGTAAAAAGGGCATTTTGGTCATTTTCCTAAGGCATATAAATTACCTATCATACAACTAACTAAACGAAGTGACCATAAGGTATAACCTCGGAAGGTTATTCCCTATACAACTATGGTCACTAAACATGCTTGGTCGGATCCTAAAGATAGACTAAACGGGTCGGGTTCGAAACTCTAAGCGGTTGTTTAGACCGCTTATCTTACGACCCTATATAAGCACTAAACTAAAAGTGACGAGTTAAACACGTTAAAACATATTTAACTAAGTTAGAAAACAAGTTTGATATCAAAACAAAGGGTCTTGATACCCAAGAATAGTTTGGTTGCAAAATACGCATAAATACGTATTTTGACCGAAACTATAACTCATCACTATGCCTAAATAACGTGGTAATCAGTAGGTATAGTCACAAGGGACTATAACCATCTTGATTACGCTCACGTTGCAAAGTTCAAACGAACTTTGTGTTAACCAGAGACTTGTCAAAGCAGAAAGTCAAACACTGTTTGACTTTCATGCTTAAAAACGCATAAAAGCATGAAAGAAACTTACAAAGGGTCCAAGCTAGGAAGTCTTGATTCAAATTGCTCAGGTATGAAGTGTTAAACCTCAACTTAGAGCAGAAAATGAATCAAGTGTGAAGAAAATGAATGAAAGGATTGGGTTTATATAGATTTCGAAGAACCGTTAGGATCGTTTCTCGATAATTAAGCTTTGATCAAGACCATACATGTGGGCACAAGGTTTATAATACAATGGGAACATTAAAACCATCAAATGGTATTGAAATTCAGGGATTAAAACCATCAAAACAGGCTGGAAAGCCAGATTCAATGTTTCTGTACTGGGCAGCTGTCGCACCCCGCGTAGAATAACCCCTTATCTTACGCGGCCCGCCAGGGCATGTTTGGCAGATTGGCAGAAATGGTCCCTGAATGTGTAAAACTTGATATTTGATGCATTTTTGACACGTTTAAGCCCCGTTAACCCCATTTCAAGGCTCTACAATGAAGTTAAAGTATATAAAACTTAAAATATGCTCAAAAACATCTCGGATGTCGGTTCGTTTGGTAGTACGGTTGCGTTGTTCAGTTAATTACGACGAAACACGAACGGACGCGAAAAACGATCCAAATTACGCGACGAATGGAATTTTAGCATGCCAATCACTAAAATAAAATATTTTAATGATCACAAAAATTTTTGGATGTCCGGATATGTTCGGAACGTAAGATATGCGTGAAAATGCAAAATTATGCACTTTTTGACGCTTTTAGTCCCTGTTTGACCAAAAAGTTTATTTCTTGCACACCGAACCCCTCAAAACCTATTTCTAAGCTATTTAAGGGATATTTATGGTATTTTTAACTTATGATCAAGTTCTGGAATGTTCGTTACTATTTGATTCGGTATACTTTTGCAGTTTGACGCAAATAGTCCATGCGATCAAATAAACTTGATTTCGACACACCAAACCCTCCAAAACTAATTTCTAAGTTATGTAAGGGTTATTTAAGGTATGTTAAGCCTATATCACTGTTCCGGATTGTTTTTCGCGTTAAACTGATTACGTTTACGCATCAGTTCGCGTATAACCTTCCAGAAAGCGATTTAAAGCTCGAAATCGAACAAGAATTGATATGTGCAAATGATACACACATTTTTACAAATCCCAAGTATGAAACACAATATTTCATTGATTTGGTATTTGTTTGATGGTCAAAGAGGCACAGATGTCACAGTCTCCCATACTTTAGGAAATTTCGTCCTGAAATTTATTCGTAGGAGTCTGTCTGTGACGTTGTGTTAAATAATTGTCTTGCATGGAATCTAGGGTATCCTCTATTTGCGTAGAGTAACCCATAAAAGATATGCAAGGCATAATCTTGTCATTTCCCAGTGGATATACTTTGAAGCGAAAAATGAATGGATGATTCATTTTCTCCAATGGATTCTTCGTTAGATGTGGAAATGAAAGATGAATAGGTTATTCGTTTTCAATGGATATTTCTTCAGAAGCAAAAATGAATGAATGATTCATTTTCCTCAACATGTACTTCGTCAGAAGTGGAAACGAAGGAATAATCGAAAGGATATTCATTTCCCCCGATGGATATTCTTCAGAAGCGAAAATGAATGGATGATTAATTTTCCTCAATGGGTTCTTCGTCAGAAGTGGAAATGAAGGAATAATCAAAAGGATATTCATTTCTCTCGATGGATATTCTTCAGAAGCGAAAATGAATGGATGATTCATTTTCCTCAATGGGTTCTTCGTCAGAAGTGGAAACGAAGGAGTAATCGAAAGGATATTCATTTCCCCCGATGGATATTCTTCAGAAGCGAAAATGAATGGATGATTCATTTTCCTCAACGGGTTCTTCGTTAGAAATGGAAATGAAGGAATAATTGAAAGGATATTCATTTCCCTCGATAGATATTCTTCAGAAGCGAAAATGGATGGATGATTCATTTTCTTCAACAGGTTCTTCGTTAGAAATGGAAATGAAGGAATAATCGAAAGGATATTCATTTCCCTCGATGGATATTCTTCAGAAGTGAAAATGGATGGATGATTCATTTTCCTCAACGGGTTCTTCGTCAGAAATGGAAATGAAGGAATAATCGAAAGGATATTCATTTCCCTCGTGTGACACCCGTGCCTCCATGGCCATCAAACAAATACCAAACCAATGAAATATTGTATTTCATACTTGGGATTTGTATAAATATGCGAGTCATTTGCACATATCAAATTTTGTTCGATTTCGAGCTCTAAATCGCTTTCTGGGGAGTTATACGCGAACTGATGCGTAAACGTAATCAGTTTAATGCAACAAAACTCCAGGATAGTGACATAGGCTTAACCTACCTTAAATAACCTTTACATAACTTAGAAATAAGATTTGGAAGGTTTGGTGTGTCGAAATCAAGTTTATTCGCTTACAGGGACTAAATTCGACAAACTGTGAAAGTATGCCGATTCCTACTGTAACGAACAATCCAGAACATGATCATAAGTTAAACATACCCTAAATATCCTTTACATAGCTTATAAATAGGCTTTGAGGGGTTCGGTGTGCTAAAATAAACTTTTTGGTCATTCAGGGACTAAAAGCGTCAAAAAGTGCTTAAGTTTGCATTTTCGCGCATATCTTACGTTCTGAATACATCCGGACATCCAAAAATTTATGTACATTAAAATATTTTATTTTAGTGATTGGCATGAGAAAATTCCATTCGTCGCGTAATTTGGATCGTTTTTCGCATCCGTTCGTGTTTCGTCGTAATTAACCGAATGACGTGATCGTACAGCCAAACGAACCGACATCCGAGATATTTTTGAGCATGATTCATGTCCACTATGCTTACATCATTGTAGAGCCTTGAAAATGGTTTAACGGGCTTTAAAAGTGTCGAAAATGGACTTAATTGCATTCAGGGACCAATACTGTCATTTCTGCCAAACTTAGACCACGCGGGCCGCGTAAGCCTGTACTGGCTTTTACGCGGGGCGTGTAAAACCTGCAGAATAGCAAAAACAAGTTGTTTCAATAGCAGCTGGGTTTTTTCTTGTTTGCACCTGGTTTCTTAACATTCTAGGGGCTATTTTGGGTGCCCATGGTTTCACAAATCAGTGGGTATGATGTGTACGGTCCAGATTGAAGCACGGTTTTCGATAAACGATCTTAACGGCTCTCCAAAATCTATAAATACCCCAACATTTTTCACCCAAACTCACACTTGATCTGCCCAAATTCTCTAAGTTGGAGTCCTTGCACTTCATACCTGAGAATTTAAGATCAAAACTTCATCACTTGGACCTCTTGTAAGCTTCTTTCGTTCTTTTATACGTTTTTAGCGTAAAAGTCAAACAGTGTTTGACTTTCTGCTTTGACCAGTCAATGGTTAACACGAAGTTCATTTGAACTTCGTAACGTGAGCGTAATCACGATGGTCAAAGTCCTTTGTGACTATACCTACTGATTACCACGTTATTTAGGCGTAGTGACGAGTCGTAGTTTCTGTCAAAATGCGTATTCTTTCGTATTTTGCAACCAAACTACTTTTAGGTATCAAGACCCTTTTTTTTGATACCAAACTTGTTTTTAAACCTCTTTAAACATGTTTTAACATGTTTAGCTCGTCACTTTAGGTTTTGTGCTTATATAGGGTCGTAAGATAAGCGATCTAAACAATCGCTTAGACTTTTGAACCCGACCTGTTTGGTCAATCATTAGGATTCGACCAAACACATTTTGTGACCATAGTTGTATAGGGAATAACCTTCCGAGGTTATACCTTATGGTCATTACGTTTAGTTAGTTGTATGATAGGTAGTTATATGCCTTAGGAAAAATGAGCAAAATGCCCTTTTTACGCATAAATTCATTTTAAGCATATGTAACCTAAATTTTTACATCTAAACTGATTAGGTAACATTATTAGACATGTTAAGGCATATAATACTTATCATAGGACGAGTTAGGCGGTCCGAACGCGTTTTACGCGAACGACGCGTTAAAGTTGCATAAGCTACCTAAACAAGTCGTAATGGGTCGTAAGCACTTAGGATAGGTTTCGTTTTAGAATGTAGGCTTTGTTAAACCATATTACATGAGTTTCTATACTCATTTGGTTTACAAAACCTCATTCTATCCAATCTACCGATTTAGGTCCGTTTATTAATGTAGTTATCTATATTAGGTGCCGTTTGATTTCCGTGACCCCTCTAGCTTTGCTTGATTGTTATTCAAGACTTCTAAGCACCCCCAAGTGAGTACATAGACCCCTCTTTTTACTGTTTTTCAAACGTTTTGGGGTGAAACACATGTGCCTACTTGTTACTTTCGTGCTTTCATGTTTTCATATCATATGCTTGTTATGTTCATTAGTACACATATAGTACATGATTTCATTATGTTTTTGCTAAATATGTCTGTTTAGTGCATACTTAGTACATTGTTTTACATTACACTTTATGCTATGTATGTTCATTTAGTGCATACTTAGTACATTATTTTACATTACATTTTATGCTATGTATGTCCATTTAGTGCATACTTAGTACATTGTTTTACATTGCATTTCTGTTGCATATGTTCTCGTAGCATATGGACACATTGTTTTACATTTCTACCTTGTATGTTCACTTAGCATACTAGGTACATTGTTTTCATAAAACATGCTTACATTTGGTATAACATTTGGTTTGTTTAACGAAACTAATACATTCATTAACACCGATCATGCCGCTCGGTAGTAGGTAGTGGTACCATAGGACTTGACAACTCCCATTCCTGAAATCCTAGGTTTGTTTGGGTGGAAGGAATGACCGAATCCGAAAACATTTTTGATAACCTTTACTTTAAGGTTATCCTACAGTCTCAAGGCTTGGATGTAGACATTTAACATTACCGCATAGATGTTTGTATCAGTAAAGCATGCATTATTTTGCAAAACATAACTTTTGATTATAATTTATCAAATGCATTGTTTTGTACATTTCATTCTTATAGGGTTGAGTAAATGCTTTTAAATCAATAAATGCTTTTATTCACTTTACATTACATATGTTTACACAATAACATCTCAACATTTGTTTAAACATTACATTTTGATGGTTTGTTTGGTAAGTGATTTAAATAACGAGGCGTGTGTAATAAGATAAAAGCATGGTAGCGTTATTTAAACCATTTCAAGTTTGACATAATACATTTTACATATCGTATTACATATATAAGTGCTTTTATGGTATTACATATCGTAGCGTTATTTAAACCATTTCAAGTTTGACATAATGCATTTTACACTTATAACATCTCTTCATGAAACATTGTTTTACAATCAACACATTTTATACAAACTCATTTTTGCTTGTTCATTTGTTTATCTGTGCATCTTTCTTTTATATCATCTGATTTCTTGTCACTGTTTATATGATTTATAAAAGTAAACATTTTTACAAGGTTCATGATTTACTTTTGACAAACATTTTCTTTAAACTTATAAGTCATGAATCCTAAATCAATAAAACCTTTGTATCTCACAGGCATTTTTATGCTGACGTACCTATTTTCACATGTGTTTTCAGGAGATGATGCATAGGATCGATAAAGATACACTTAGGCGGACTTGGGCCTTGGTGACATTAAAAGATGCAAGACTAGTTAGTTATGTTATGTTTCTTTGTTGTTAAGACATTGTAACTTCTTTTAAATCAATAAAGCAAACTTTCAATTTCCATGTGTTATGAAACAATGATTCTGTTACAACACTCCCCGACGTTTCCGCCATGATTTGTTGTTTTACGTGGTCGGGGTGTGACAGAAGAGTTGGTATCAGAGCTCATGGTTATAGGGAATTAGGTTATTAGTAATGCTTTGACCTAGACTATAACCTTCCTAGGACCCTAACACAAGATTCTTGTGTTTAGATCTTAAAACAATACCGTCACTTATCCTTAGGTGACAACCACAACATGAACACAAATTTCAAATCCGCTTCGAAAACCAATCATCTGTTCTAGGATGATTGATTACCAGGTTTTGAACCCTCTAAGTTTTCAAAATCTCGTCAAAGTTTGGGTTTTATAATATGAACACGTGCAAACTGGAAGGGTGAATGCCTGTACCCTGAGTTTTCTGTCTAAGGCTAGAGTGTTCGTACAAATCCGCAGTATCGGACCAGTTACTCTTACCTGGGAACTCTTGGGGTGAGTGTTCACTTATAGCCGAGCATGTCTTCAGTGATACATTATATTGACCCATTTACTTTGATTAGTCACCGTCTCATTTGTTTGCCTTAGGTAACAAACAAATAATCACAATTTTTATGCGTCATCATTCTGTTTTGATTATCCGATAACATTTCACTTGTTTCCTCCTATGTCTTTCATTTCCTCCAGAATGTCTCTTCATCGCAGTGACACTCAAATGTCCGAGCAAACTACCAAATTTGCCCAGCGAATAGGCGAAGTAGTCCTGAAGACTGTTGAATTAGCTACTGCCACGTATCATCTCCAGGAGGAAGCCACTCAAGAGTCACCAAAGGAGATAGAAGCCAAGCCTTCACCAAAACCAAAGAAACGTAAAGCTTCAAAGGATCCCACAGTTGCTGCACCAAATCAAGCAGAACCTAGCCAGGTGGCAGCACCACCAGCCAAGAAGCCGTACCTGGGAACTGCTTCCTTGTGCAATCGATGCAATCGTCATCATCCAGATCAAACACTATGTTTCAAATGTACCCACTGTGGACGATGGGGACATTTGGTTGACGTGTGCCGCTTTGCAATCCAAAACAAAGCTGTTACAAATCTTGCTGCTACTCAACTCCGAGCCAACCCTGCTCAAGCTCGCTTTTCACCTGGATCGCGCTACAACTGTGGCGAGATGGGCCATTTCCGAAGAAATTGCCAAAGGCTAGCTGTTGCAAATTTGACCCTCGAATGAGCAGTTGGCTGATTTGAAGATGTTGCTACTTTGAATAATTTGAATCTTTTGCTCTTGTAACTTTTGTTGAACCCTGAAACAATCTGTTTTGTTTATAAATAAATCGTTGTTTGCAATTCTGATGTACAAGTGTAGTTACATGTGTGTATGGCATTCCCCTATGATACCTACAACAAGGAACTGTGTTCTTACAAACTACTCTTTGGTTCTCCGATTCAAGTGATCGCTCATAATTTCCTCGGAAATTCTAAAGTAGTCATTTCATTCTAAGAAACGAAGTACAGGAAATAAAGTGACATTATGAGTAATCGTGCTTTTTTGCACATCTGTGCTTTTAAATCCTTGGTTAGATAACTAAGGGTAAATTTTCGATCTCATACCCATTACATTCTTGTTTTCATAACAACATGCATAGTATAAGTTTTCAATACAACCTTCATGATTTCAAAATATTTCATATAGTTTGAAAACATTTTTAACATAGTATATTTACTTAACATATCAAGTGCATGATTTCAAAAAGCATCATTCATGTTTTCAAAAACCTTATACATAATTTCAAAATTTATCTCGGATGATTTTAAAGCATTTTATAAATATACTTATACACCTATTTTGTGATTTCAAAAGTATTATGTAAGGTTTCAAAAACATTAAACACATTTCAAAAAAAAGAACCCCATGCATAGTTTTCAAAAATATTTTTCTCATACATTGATTTAACCTTCAAATCCTGCTTCATATGTCGCCTTGGCATATCTAACACCTCAACTTCATAAGCATTCTACCTCGTGTATCAACTTAAGCACGTCTAGTGCAAGGTTTTGAAACGCCTCCCGCTTTTCAAATCCCAAAATCCATATGGGATCTTTTTATCGTCACAATTAGATCCTTGAGGATGTTTATCGTTCAATTCAGAGTCCTAAATTGGATTACTTGTATGTCTTAATTCGAACATTACAATTCCTCGTAATCGAAATCGAATTTTCTTTTTTAAGATCTTCCTATCTTCATAGTTAGATTCTTAAAAATGTTTAAAGTGCCAAATGAAATCCACGGATTGGATTCCTAGTGTGCTTTGAATTCATGTGCACAATTAACAAACAAATTAACAAAATGATAACAAATTAAAGATCAAGTTAAACAATTTTGTGGTTACGAGATTATGTGTTATGTGTTTTCTTTTGTGTTTTTAATTTCATTATCCAAATCCTCGTAGAATCTTCCATATCTTCATATGAGTGATTCACAGTAGGATATCCAAAGGTACTACCTTAAATCCTTAATGGGCTTCTACGTAATAGTTAAGACCCTTGGATTATATAGTACCATTCCATAATTCAAAGAGGCCCCTTGAGTGGTCTAAGTCAAAAGTGTGACACCTGTGTCACTTCAACCATCATACAAATACCAAACCAATGAAATATTGTATTTCATACTTGGGATTTGTATAAATATGTGTATCATTTGCACATATCAATTCTTGTTCGATTTCGAGCTTTAAACCGCTTTCTGGAAGGTTATACGCGAACTGATGCGTAAATATAACCAGTTTAATGCAACAAACACCCCGAACAGTGACATAGGCTTAACATACCTTAAATAACCTTTACATAACTTAGAAATAAGTTTTGGACGGTTTGGTGTGTTGAAATCAAGTTTATTCGATCGTAGGGACTATTTGTGTCAAACTGCGAAAGTATGCCGATTCGTGTGGTAACAAACATTACGGAACTTGATCATAAGTTAAACATACCATAAATATCCTTTACATAGCTTAGAAATAGGCTTTGAGGTGTTCGGTATGCTAAAATAAACTTTTTGGTCATTCAGGGACTATAAGCGTCAAAAAGTGCATAAGTTTGCATTTTCGCGCATATCTTATGTCCTGAATACATCCGGACATCCAAAAATTTATATAATCATTAAAATATTTTATTTTAGTGATTGGCATGATAAAATTCCATTCGTCACTTAATTTGGATCGTTTTTGCGTTCGTTACGACTTCCGTCGTAATTAACCAAACAACGCAACCGTACGACCAAACGAACCGACATCCGAGATATTTTTGAGCATATTTTAAGTTCCCTATACTTTAACTTTATTTTAGAGCCTTGAAATGGGGTTAACGGGGCTTAAAAGTGCCAAAAATCAAATTTTACAAGTGCAGGGACCATTTTTGAAATTTCTGGCAAATACATTGAACTTGGTCCATTTTTTAGGTTTTGATGGTTTTAACCCAAGGTTTTACACTCTATGGGCTGGAATTTGATGGTTTTAAGTATCCCCATGGTTTTGAAAACCATGTGCCCACTTGTAAGGTCAAGGTCAAAGCACGATTTGCGAGAAACGATCCTAACGGTTCTCCGAAATCTATATATACCCCTTCCATTTCATTTGCAAACTCACCTTTGATCTGATTTTGTTCTCTAAGTTGAAGTTATACACTTCATACCTGAGAATAATTAGATCAAACCTCCATTTCTTGGACCCGTTGTAAGTATTCTTTCGTTCTTTTATGCGTTTTTAAGCGTAAAAGTCAAACAGTATTTGACTTTCTGCTTTGACCAGTCTATGGTCAACACGAAGTTCGTTTGAACTTCGTAACATGAGCATAATCACGATGGTTATAGTCTCTTGTGACTATACCTACTGATTACCACGTTATTTAGGCGTAGTGACGAGTCATAGTTTCGGTCAAAATGCGTATTCTTGCGTATTTTGCAACCAAACTATTCTTGGGTATCAAGACCCTTTGTCTTGATATCAAACTTGTTTTCAAACTTCGTTAAACATGTTTTAACATGTTTAACTCGTCACTTTTAGATTAGTGCTTATATAGGGTCGTAAGATAAGCGGTCTAAGCAACCGCTTAGACTTTCGAACCTGACTCGAGGTTATACCTTATGGTCACTTCGTTTAAGTAGTTGTATGATAGGTAGTTTATATGCCTTAGGTAAATGACCAAAATGCCCTTTTTACGCATAAATTCATTTTAAGCATATGTAACATAAATTTTGACATCTAAACTGATTAGGCAACATTATTAGACATGTTAAGGCATATATTACTTATCATAGGACTAGTTAGGCGGTCCGAACGCATTTTACGCGAACGACGCGTTAAAGTAGCGTAAGCTACCTAAACGGGTCGTAAGCACTTAGGTTAGGTTTTGATTTAGTATGTAGGTTTTGTTAAACCATATTACATGAGTTCCCATACTCATTTGGTTTACGAAACCTCATTCTATCCGATCTTCCGATTTAGGTCCGGTTTATTTACTTAATTACCTATATTAGGTGCCGTTTGATTCCGTGATCCCTCTAACGTTGCTTGGTTGTTATTCAAGACTTCTAAGCATTCTCAAGTGACTACATAGTCCCCTCTTTTACTGTTTTCAATGTTTTGGGGTGAAACATGTGTACCTATTTGTTATGTTCATGATTTCTAAGTATAAATTGATTATACATGTTAGTACTTATCTTTTGACAAACTGAATGATTATTTATGGTTTAAACACTAATTTTTTTCAAAAATTATAAAATTAAATGTTGGATTGTACTTGTTTTATACGTTCACCAGATCGATTGGTAGTATGATATAGCGCTATAGGATTTGACACCCCATTCCTGTTGTTTATGGAATGTCAAAAACCGATATTTTATCCAAATAGGGATTGCCTTCGTGGTATTTCTATAGTCTCCTAGGTGTATTTTGATGCACTAAGGTTTGGTTGAATTCTTATATCACATTTTTATTGTATATTTTGTTATACTCCCAAAAGTATAGTTTGATATACTCTCATGTGTGATATTGTACAAAACAACATATATTTTGTTAATTACTAAAACATAGTTTGATATGTTATTTATAAAACCAAAGCATAGTTTAATATGTTATTTATAAAACCAAAGTATACTTTTGATATACTACCGAAAACGATTATTTTGACGACTAAAGTATATTTAATATACTATTTATTTAACCATTTTGGAACCGAAATATATTTTGATATATTACTTATTCGACTTTCTTAAAACCAAAGTATATTTTCATGTATACTACAAACCTTTTTTTGTAAAATATTGTTATACAAACTCATTTTACTTAATTATTTATTTATACATCTTTCTTTTATATCATCTGTTTTCTTATCACTTGTTATATGATTTATAAAAGAAAACATTTTTAAAGTTCATGACTATTTTGTTAAAACATTCTTTTAAACTTACAAGTCATGAATCCTACTTTCAATACCTATGTAACTCACAGGCATTTTTATGCTGACGTACCTATTTTTACACATGTTTCAGGTGCTGCTATGTGATGATTGTTGATACATGCTATACATAGGATGGACTCGTGCCTTAGCGACTTTAAAATTTGAAAGACAATATTTGTATTCATTTAATTTGTAATAAAACAATGAGTTCAATAATTCAATAAAACGAAATTATTTAATCCATGGTTGTGAAACAATGATTCTGTTACAACACTCCCCGATGTTTTCGCCATGTTTTGTTGTTTTACGTGGTCGGGGTTTGACAAAAAGATTGATTCAGAATCTGGTTAAGAATGACATGTGATGAAATAGCTGAAAAGGGCTCCTTGGTGGTCTATTTAAGAAGATCATTTATTGATTTAATTAAAAGGATCCTATGGTGGCCTAGTCATAATCATCACAGGTTCGTTCATTGTTTTCTTCCCCTACACATTATAAGATACACTGTGTGGACTATGCAAGGAATTACATAATTATGGATGCATACATAATTATGAAATTCAGTGCACGGAAACCACAGTAAGACTTATCATGTGTAAGAACCTATAGTGGCAAAAATAACGAAATGTAAACAATGTAATGGAGGTACGGTGGACGCACCAATGGCGCTTCATATACTTGTATATAATTGTCCCTCTTACATTGCAAGCATGATGTTATTTAAAGTTACTAGAAGTTCAGAACTCTAACCAGTGTTTTTTTTATCTTTTCGACTTCATGTTTCAAGCTCTCACAAGTTTCCTCTAAATAAATTTCGGGACGAAATTTCCTAAAGTAGGGGAGACTGTCACACCTGTGCCTCCACGGCCATCAAACAAATACAAAACCAATGAAATATTGTATTTCATACTTGGGATTTGTATAAATATGTGAGTCATTTGTACATATCAAATTTTGTTCGATTTCGAGCTCTAAATCGCTTTCTAGGGAGTTATACGCGAACTGATGCGTAAACGTAATCAGTTTAACGCAACAAACACTCCGAAACAGTGACATAGGCTTAACATACTTTAAATAACCTTTACATAACTTATAAATAAGATTTGGAAGGTTTGGTGTGTCGAAATCAAGTTTATTCGCTTACAGGGACTAAATTCGACAAACTATGAAAGTATGCCGATTCGTACTGTAACGAACAATCCGGAACATGATCATAAGTTAAACATACCCTAAATATCCTTTACATATCTTAGAAATAGGCTTTGAGGGGTTCGGTGTGCTAAAATAAACTTTTTGGTCATTCAGGGACTAAAAGCGTCAAAAAGTGCATAAGTTTGCATTTTCGCGCATATCTTAAGTTCTGAATACATCCGGATATCCAAAAATTTATGTAATCATTAAAATATTTTATTTTAGTGATTGGCATGAGAAAATTCCATTCATCGCGTAATTTGAGTCGTTTTTCGCGTCCGTTGTGCTTATATAGGGTCGTAAGATAAGCGATCTAAACAATCGCTTAGACTTTCGAACCCGACCCGTTTGGTCAATCATTAGGATTCAACCAAACACATTTTGTGACCATAGTTGTATAGGGAATAACCTTCTGAGGTTATACCTTATGGTCACTACGTTTAGTTAGTTGTATGATAGGTAGTTATATGCCTTAGGAAAAATGACCAAAATTCCCTTTTTACGCATAAATTCATTTTAAGCATATGTAACCTAAATTTTTACATCTAAACTAATTAGGTAACATTATTAGACATGTTAAGGCATATAATACTTATCATAGGACGAGTTAGGCGGTCCGAACACGGTTTACACGAACGACGCGTTAAACAAGTCGTAATGGGTCGTAAGCACTTAGGATAGGTTTCGTTTTAGAATGTAGGATTTGTTAAACCATATTACATGAGTTCCTATACTCATTTGGTTTATGAAACCTCATTCTATCCAATCTACCTATTTTGGTCCGTTTATTAATGTAGTTATCTATATTAGGTGCCGTTTGATTTCCGTGACCCCTCTAGCTTTGCTTGGTTGTTATTCAAGACTTCTAAGCACCCTCAAGTGAGTACATAGACCCCTCTTTTTACTGTTTTTCAAACTTTTTGGGGTGAAACACATGTGCCTACTTGTTACTTTCGTGCGTTCATGTTTTCATATCATATGCTTGTTATGTTCATTAGTACACATATAGTACATGATTTCATTATGTTTTTGCTAAATATGTCCGTTTAGTGCATACTTAGTACATTGTTTTACATTACACTTTATGCTATGTATGTCCATTTAGTGCATACTTAGTACATTGTTTTACATTGCATTTCTGTTGCATATGTTCTCGTAGCATATGGTCACATTGTTTTACATTTCTACCTTGTATGTTCACTTAGCATACTAGGCACATTGTTTTCATAAAACATGCTTACATTTGGTATAACATTTGGTTTGTTTAACGAAACTAATACATTCATTAACACCGATCATGCCGCTCGGTAGTAGGTAGTGGTACCATAGGACTTGACAACTCCCATTCCTGAAATCCTAGGTTTGTTTGAGTGGAAGGAATGACCGAATCCGAAAACATTTTTGATAACCTTTACTCTAAGGTTATCCTACAGTCTCAAGGCTTGGATGTAGACGTTTAACATTACCGCATAGATGTTTGTATCAGTAAAGCATGCATTATTTTGCAAAACATAACTTTTGATTATGATTTATCAAATGCATTGTTTTGTACATTTCATTCTTATAGGGTTGAGTAAATGCTTTTAAATCATTAAATGCTTTTATTCACTTTACATTACCTATGTTTACACAATAACATCTCAACATTTGTTTAAACATTACATTTTGATGGTTTGTTTGGTAAGTGATTTAAATAACGAGGCGTGTGTAATAAGATAAAAGCATGGTGGATACGCCGCTGGTACTTCCTATATATAAGTGCTTTTATGGTATTACATATCGTAGCGTTGTTTAAACCATTTCAAGTTTGACATAATACATTTTACACTTATAACATCTCTTCATGAAACATTGTTTTACAATCAACACATTTTATACAAACTCATTTTTGTTTGTTCATTTGTTTATCTGTGCATCTTTCTTTTATATCATCTGATTTCTTGTCACTGTTTATATGATTTATAAAAGAAAACATTTTTACAAGGTTCATGATTTACTTTTGACAAACATTTTCTTTAAACTTATAAGTCATGAATCCTAAATCAATAAAACCTATGTATCTCACAGGCATTTTTATGCTGACGTACCTATTTTCACATGTGTTTTCAGGAGATGATGCATAGGATCGATCAAGATACACTTAGGCGGACTTGGGCCTTAGTGACATTAAAAGATGCAAGACTAGTTAGTTATGTTATGTTTCTTTGTTGTTAAGACATTGTAACTTCTTTTAAATCAATAAAGCAAACTTTTAATTTCCATGTGTTATGAAACAATGATTCTGTTACAACACTCCCCGATGTTTCCACCATGATTTGTTGTTTTACGTGGTCGGGGTGTGACACCTCGATGGATATTCTTCAGAAGCGAAAATGGATGGATGATTCATTTTCCTCAATGGGTTCTTCGTTAGAAATGGAAATGAAGGAATTGTAGGATCGAGAATCGACCAAAACTAGTCTATCAGAAGAATTCTTGAGCGAAACAAAAGGCGGAAACAGACGTTTCGGTGTTGAATCAGCTTGATTTGCACTAGAAAGTAGTTTAAATGTCTTGTATATTGATTTGACGAAGTTACAGACCACTTGACACTTCGGCAGCACATCGGCTCCGGAATCAGCAACCTTTACAAATGAAATGAACAGATCTTGTATTTATAGGGAAGCCAGTTCGTATGAACTGGACATTGTCACTTCGCATGAACTGGAGCATTTGCCACTTCACATGAACAGGAGTGTCCAGTTCGCATGAACTGGCCAGTTCGTGTGAAGTGGCTTGTTCAGCTTCGTTTCCCGTTTCTATCATACTACGGGATCTGTTCTATCAATTCTATTACATGACTCGATACAAGACGAAGTCAACAGACATATGCACCAACAGCCTCCCCCTTGGATGTTGACAAGTCTTCGGCACATAGATCTTCAGTCTTGATCAGTCTTCACACGTTCTGTCCAAAGTATCTGACACTATAAGCTTCCATCCATCTTTATCTTCTTCTCTTACTCTTTCATGACCGCAACCTGGCTTTCTATATTCTTCTTCTAGAATTGTAAACTGGCCCTTTGAACTCCAGGATTTTGATCTGGCTCTTTTGCTTTCACATGAACGTCACCTTGCTCTCCATAGAATCAGGATCTGAAACCTGGTTTTTCCATTTTCAGACTTCCCCTTTCAACAAGCTGGGATCGCAGTCTGGAATTCTCTATCAGCATACCTGCACATTTCTCTACCCAAAACATAAGTTTTTGATTTATAACAATTTAAGGAATCACAGGGTAGATAGCATTCATCTTTCACAAAAATTTATATCAAGTCCAAAATTAATGACCTTGATTTTTCAATTTTAGAATTATTGAAAACCCCAATCAATATAAACATTGATTATTTTTCAATTTTCTCTCAAAACACACTCTCCCAATCCAATGTTGTTCATCATGTTTAGCACTCGGAATTTTGAAAATCAGCTCTTCAACATCAGTTGTCGAAAATAAGATGAAATAAAATCTTTTTGAATTTTCAAAATTTTATGCTAAAACACACTAAAACTCTTTTTGGAATAAAGAAAAAAAAACTATATACAAGCATCTTTTTGTGAGTTTGTGTAAGAGGATCATATTAGTTTATGACAAGTCACAAGTACCGTTGAGCTTAGTTACACATTAAGAATTAAACAATTCACTTAGATTTCTGATATACTGATCCACTTAAATTTTCACACAAATTTCAAACTGATTCAGGATACGAATTAAGTGTGTTAAGAACTTAAACTTATTCATGTGTCCCACCACTTGAATATACTCCCGTATCCAGATCCCAATATTCAGTCTTACAGGTGAGTATACCAAGATGATATCTGTAAGGGGTGAATTGCGAAACCTTGAGAGCTCATATTTTTGTTGAGATGAAGGCTCGACTTTTGGTGTGTCCCCTTTAGAGGATCTTTTCTTCAACAGCACATGATTTAATCTTTTTGATTTTTCATCATTTTTTATGCTGAGGGGGGGCTTTTATTTCAAGCAGCGTAAAGTATTATACGGGGACTAGGCCATTGCTTTCGCATTATCAGAAGTCCCGGGATAATACCCCAGATATCACTGAGTATAAAGACCTAGTATTTCAGAAAGAGGGACCTTTCAAACAAGATTTCAGGGGTTACCCATATATCCAAAAGATGTTTCCCACGAAACAAGCAAGTATGATATTTAAGTTTATATCCCGAAAAAGTTTTACTAAATGTGCAAAAACCTATCAGCATATCATCAGTGATACCGTTTAATACTATTTAATCATTACATTTCTTTAGCATACCGTAACTGTCTACTGATGTACTATCATTTCCCCTTTTTCACAACAAAACTCATTTTGAATTTTTCGATGTTTTTGGATTTTTGTAGATTTTTTCATGTTTTTGCATTTTTCAAATTTTGAAATTTCTAAATTTTTACCCCCCTAAAATCAAAATATATTTCAATTTTGATTTTCTGGGAAAATTTGAAAGCAGTAAACTATACAAATAAAGTGACAACATAATGAGAATTGCTTCAATTCGCCATCCACTTGGCTTAAACAATCAGAACTCCCCCTGACAACAAACTATTTTCCCATTTAGATTTCAAAACACTTAAGTTTGTTTTAATCAAATGGTTTTTCCGGAAAATAAGTTTAGTTGATCATTTCAAAATTATGGGGTTTAATTCATCACTTTGTCCTTTTCTATCACTTGTAAAAATTCCACTTGTAGGAATATTTGAATGATCGGGTCAAATCAAGTTCAACTTAATGACCTTGATTAACCACTTGTAAGATCTCATCAACCACTAGTAAATATAACAATATCACAGATTTAAATTCTCAAGAAAGATGCCGATTCCTACTCCCCAATTACCAACCTGGGAGTTCCGGCAAGTCAGGATTTTTAAGTAAAGAAAACCGACACCCAAGCCTGACCAGCTTTGGGTGTGACCTGTTCAACTTCACTCTCATTTGGACTTTGGGTATTTCTCATTGATTCATAAAAATATTTTACCCCTTTAGCCCTTCCATCAACCATATTTCCAAAAATATGTTTAACTTTGCTGTTAAACTTTTTCTCAACATCAAAATCTTTTTGCTTTGAATTTGCAGCTCACAATGGTGGAAAGTTTGCCTCATCCATTGGCGGTACTGACTTTTCTTCTTTTAATTCAACTTGTGGCTCCTCTGATTTTGTGAAATCAGATTCATTGCCATATTTTACATCAGATTTCTTAACAACCCACGTTTGGTTGTCAGAATTCACTTTTCTCTTCTAAAATCTTTTCGAACATTCACCAACCTAAAATTTTGAATTTTTAAACACTTTGAATTGTTCGGTTGGTGGCTCGTTATCAATCACTTTTTCTTTAAGTTTCGAAGAGACTCCCTGTTTTGTATTGGTCGCCATTGGACAGTTCCAGGCGATGTGACCAACTTCTTGGCATCGATAACAGGTTCTCCTCTCCTTCCTTTGAGTAGCTTCATTCTTCATTTTCTCTTGCTTTTTGGCAAGGAATTCTTTGTTCGTCATCTTTCTGAATGCATTTCTTTTCTCTTCCTCAAAAGATGTTCCTGAAACAAATACTGTTTTTGGTTTAAAATTTTTCATATTTTTATGATTTTCTGCATCAAATCCCAAACCCTTCTTTTTGAAATTACCGTTATGGTTTGGTTTCTTTCGAAAATCCGAACCAGAACTGTAACCTTTTTTCTTGTTTAAACGTTGTTGATCTCTTGAGGTGTATTTTTTAGGTTTTTCATAAAGATTTACATCTTTTATTTCAGAAATATTAATTTCTGTTAATTTGAAAACCTTGTTGATCAATTTTGTTTTGACACCTCTTATTGGAAATTCTTGATCAAAATATAATTTGTCAGAATCATTCAAAGTATACACAACTTCGAATGTTTCGTCATTCAAATTAGATTTTGATAACATAAATTCTTTTTTGTAAACCCTTTTGACCGATAATTTTGAACTGTTGACTGATGAACTCGAACTTTCAGATTCAGATTTTGACTCTGACTCCTCATCCTTATCCAACACTTGATCGACCACTTTCTTTATTAACTCAGACTCATGATCAGTATCAGACGATGTGTATGTGACGTCAATGTTTTCTGGTAACTCATCAGTTGTTTCAGACTTTAACTTTATATTGACTGCCTTTTTGACTTGTTCCTCATTTGGTTTTCTAGGAGAATAACCTTCCCAGATCGGAGGCGGACACTTTTTATAATTTGCACTTTGTTTCTTACCAGTATCCATTTCTTCTGACTTCTTATCCTGAAATGCTTCAAAACCTGCAATAGTAGGATAAATTCTATCAATCAAATAATCAGAACTAGAGTAACTTAGCAGCAATCTTCTGATTCTTTCATTCTCGATCTTTTCAGTCTCCAATTCCTTCTTCAGCTCTGCATACTCTGCAATATACTGACTGATGACCTTTTGCTTAGTCATCAATGTTGCATTCATCAATTTCAAAGCATCTTCCCTTTCAGAGTTTGTCTTTTCCAAACTATTCACTGTTTTGTTCAACACATCATACGACTCTTTTACATACTTGACGTCGAACAACAATTTTTCTTTCATCTCATTGAGCTCACTATTCTTCTTATCTTTTTCTTCACAATGTTTGCATGGCTCCAAACATTTCAGACAAAATTTAGTAACCTCTTCCTTTTCTCTTGCTGTTCGTTTCTCCTTAAGCTTCTCCAATTTTTCTGCAAAATAAAATTTGAAACTTTCAGGAGATAAATAAGTTTTACCAATGTTAATTTGTTTAATTTCTTCTTCATCATCACTACTATCAGTTGATGATTGATCACAGACTGAAGTCTTTTCTAAGCTACTTTATGAAGAAACATACTCTTCATCTTGACTTTTCTCATCATCAGCAAACACATCCATCCATTCCTTCATCAATTCTGGCCCTTGAACGATTTGTGCAATAAATGCTCCAAACTTTGAGTCAGCTGGAATATATTTGTCCCAGCTAAAACCTTCTGGAAATCTTTCATCTTCTTGGTCTATCAAACCACCATTCGGAGGCCTTTCATTCTTTTGTTCTAACAGACCATAACAAGCTCTCTCCTTTGATTTTTCAGCAACCTGATGATAAATTGCTTTTCTGTGATAATCATTGTTCCCGAATGGATCTTGTCTTCCGGTTGCTTCCCTGTTTGTACACTCTCGCTTAAAATGCCCTTTTTCACGGCAACGAAAACAAGTAACCTTTGATTTGTCAAATCCTAATCGAGATGTAGCAGCATCACGAAGATCATCTCTTCCAGTGATCTGTTTGAATTTCTTAGCTCTCCTCAACACACTCGCTAAACACCACTTGATATCCATAAGCTCCATTTCCTCAGCATCAATCTGATCGTAATCCTCTTTGTCAACATAGGATTTCCGATCCTTCCCGCAACCAAACTCTCGTATGATTCCAACACGGTAACTAGCAATGCCATATGACCTTTAGCGACTTCTTCAGAGAAATTTTGACCGTTTTGAAAATGCATCGCGATGTTGCATTGTAGCACATGACCATTACCATTGTTTGAGCTTTGAAAATGGTTAACTGGAGTTGAAACATTCGGATTGACACTCGGATATGAAGAAAATCTACTAGTTTTGCATGAACTTTGATTGACTGATCCGGATGAGTTTTCTGCGCTGAAAGCGGTTTGAATCTTTGGACTTGCTTCAACACTTTGACCATTACCTTTGTAATAAATTTTGATATCTTGTTGACCACTAGAATTGTTCATTCTAGCGATCTTTTGTTATTCAAGATCTTATTCTTCAAGTTTTTCAATGAATTGTGCAATTGTCAATCTATCATACTCTCCGGTATTCTTCAAGATCATAAGATATGTACCCCATTCTTTTTGTGGTAAAGCATCTACTAATTTATCAACCCACTCTTCTCGCTCTTTAGTGATCTCCAAACGAGTCATTGAACGTACTAGATGACAATATCTTTCAATGAGTGTCTTTGTGGTTTCACCCGGCACACTTATAAACAAATCAAATTCTTTTTTTAATAAAGACTTTTTACTCTTAATCATCTCCTTACTTCCCTCGAACTTTGTACGAAGAGCTTCCCAGATTGAATATGCACTCTCATCATGTTGAAGTAATATGAAGATGTCTTCTTTCACTGCTTGTTGAAGTAAACTGACCATCATCTTTTCTTCCTTGTACATATCTCTCTCTTTATCTGCCAATTCAGAGATATTTTTTACAACTCCAAGATTATTACAAGATCTAACATACTTAGTTTCAATGCATTCCCAAGACATTAGATGATGTGCTTGAACCCAGTTTTCAAACTTTTCATTCCAACTGTAATAATCTTTAATGTTCATCAGTTTTGGGGGTTTCTGTGCCGTTCCCATTTCATTTTCCATGTTCATGCTCTGAGTAACGGTAACAGGAGTAGTCGGAGCTGTAGCGAACGCGTTGTAGAACTCGGAATCCATGTTTTGGTATTTGAAAGATCAAAAACACAACTTTCAAACGATCTGGACTGTTTTCAAATGAACTGAAATCCTTAAGCGAACTGGAACTGGTACGACTGATACGATCTCAAATGACCTGAAATAACAAATTCAAACAACTTTGTTAATCCTTCAAACAACCTAATCACCTTGTACAAATTGAGATTGTTTACTCCGTGCGAACTAAAAATGATTTTGTGTGAACTAGAAGCTTATCAAATCGTGCGAACTTGATCAAACTACAACCCGTGCGAACTGGGATATCACCTTGTGCGAAGTGAATCAAACAATGCGAACTGAATAACAACTACTTGACTTGGACCGCCTCGTGCGGTCAGAAACAACTTTCAAACGAACTGGAATTCAAACTCAAAACAAATTGAGCTAATAAGATTTCTAATGATCTGATAGTTCCAAACGACTTGAAGTTCAATCAGTGAGAGATGGTTCAATTTCGAAACAACTAAACAGGATTCAAACGAACTGGTAACCAGATCACTTCGTATGACCTTTCAAACAAACCGGTAGTTCACTTCATATGAACTGAGTGTTAAACTCAAACAAGTTGACCTGCTACATGCGAACTGGGACCTGTATCAATTTTTCAAACGACCTGAGGAACTGGTCACTTCGTGTGACCTGGATTAAACTTCCAAATGACCTGAACTATTTAAACTGATGCGAACTGGAGTACTTTCAAACCACATGAACTGAATGAAATTCCAAGCGAATTGACTTGAATTTGACACGACCTGACCTTCTGATACGAACTGGATCAATATTCAAGCGAATTCGTGCAATAAAGTTCAATCCATGCGAACTGATACTGATGTCGAACAGATTATCAAATTTTGATTTTTTTTCTCAAAAATTGATATTCTAAGATTTTTCTACAACAAATTCCGATCACTATGAAGTGATTTTTGTACAAAGTTAACCACTGAAACGTTCTAGATCTAGGTTTGAAAAACCATTCGTGCGAGTTTAAACGATCTGGTTGATTTTTGATAGAATTGATCAAGTTTTAATCTGTTTAAAGGTCTAATACTTTCACGGATTATTTAAAACACTGTTTCGCACTTTATACTTCAAAATCAATCATTTTATCCAGAAAATCTCGTTTAATTTAAAAAAAACGTGAAGAATGGAGAAGAAACATAAATTATCCGTGAAAAACAAGCTGAATCGGTAGAACTCTTCCTCCTGAGCTCTGATACCACTTGTAGGATCGAGAATCGACCAAAATGAGTCTATCAGAAGAATTCTTGAGCGAAACGAAAGGCGGAAACAGACGTTTCGGTGTTGAATCAGCTTGATTTGCACTAGAAAGTAGTTTAAATGTCTTGTATACTGATTTGACAAAGTTACAGACCACTTGACACTTCGGCAGCACCTCGGCTCCGGAATCAGCAACCTTTACAAATGAAATGAACAGATCTAGTATTTATAGGGAAGCCAGTTCGTATGAACTGGACATTGTCACTTCGCATGAACTGGAGCATTTGCCACTTCACATGAACAGGAGTGTCCAGTTCGCATGAACTGGCCAGTTCGTGTGAAGTGGCTTGTTTAGCTTCGTTTCCCGTTTCTATCATACTACGCGATCTGTTCTATCAATTCTATTACATGACTCGATACAGGATGAAGTCAACAGACATATGCACCAACAGGAATAATCGAAAGGATATTCATTTCCCTCGATGGATATTCTTTAGAAGCGAAAATGAATGGATGATTTATTTTCCTCAACGGGTTCTTCGTCAGAAATGGAAATAAATAGAGTTAACTCTAGATACATGACAAAACTTGCTGTGATTTCTGTGCACTAAATTCCATAATTATGTATGCATCCATAATTATGTAATTCCTTGCACAGTTCGCACAATTTGTTTTATAATGTGAAGGGGATAGAATTTGTTGAACAAACTCGAGATAACCTTGATTAGGTCAACAGATAAACACATAAGCACATAATTGTTCACTTGGTTATTAATTTATTATCAGTTTGTTATTAATTGTTATTAATCTTGTTGTCGATTTGAACATGGGTATTCAAGGTATACAAGGAACCCAGTCGATGGACTTCAACGTCCTCAAGAATCTATCTGTAAAGATAGGATGATCTTATAAGAATTTGATTTTGTTTACAAGGAATCGTAATATTCGAATTAAGGTACACGAGGAATCCAATTAAGGGCTTACGGAAGTACCCTTAGGTACCCTATTAAGGATTTATAGTGGTACTTTGGGTATTCGTCCAGAGTAGTAACTTGCGCCTTGTACTTCGTTTCCATGGAAGAAACGGGTACTTAGGATTTTCATGGAGATCGTAAGTGATCATAAAATGGAAGAATTTTGGGAGTAGTTTGTTTTACAAGGAACACGGTTCCTTGATTGTCGGTATCGTAGGGGATATGTCGTTTATGCATGTAACCACATTTGTACATTGCAATGTAAATAAAAGATTTATTTATAAACAAAAACAACTGTTTCATAGACCTTGATAACAAAAGAAAATAATACATAAGGTTCGATTATTTCTAAACAACTTCGTCTTCCAGTCGGTCAAATGCTCATCCCTGTGCTGGATTCGCATTAGCAAGTTTTGGGCAATTGTTTCGAAAATGGCCCCAGTTGTAGCAAGAACCTGGTGGAAAACGAGCTTGAGCAGGATTATTGTCAGCTTGATTGGGTGCAGCTGCAGCTCGGCAAACCCTAGCTGTATGACCTATAAGTCCACAATTTAGGCATTTGCGGCATTTCACGCTAGCATGATGATGAAGATTACATTGGTTGCACAAGAGTGCAGTTCCGTTGTATGGCTTCTTAGCAGGGGGTTGAGCTGGTTGGTTGGGGACAGCTTGATCATTGTGAGCAACCACGGAGAAGTTCTGAGAAGCCTTTCGCTTCTTTGACTTCTTGGAGGATTCAGTCTGCTCATCCTTTGGTTTTGATTCATCGGTCGATTTCTTATCGCCTTTTTCGGAAAAGTTTACCTTTCCTGATCTGAGATTCAGTCAAGGTAGCGGATAGCTCAATGGCATGTCTAACCGTAGTTGGGTTGCTACCAGTAACAATGCCTTGTACTGGTCAGGGAGGCCATCAATGTACTTTTCGATTGCCCTATCCAAAGGCGTAACCATGGTTGGGCATAACAGGCTTAATTCTTCATATCGATCCATGTAGGCTCGATGCTCACCACTATCTTACTTAAGATCGTCGAATTCCCTTTCCAATGCCCTGATTTCATGACGAGGACATAATTCCTTCATCATTAGAGCTCGAAGCTCTTCCTAGGTTTGAGCCAGTGCTACATCGGCACCCCTATCTCTCATCACACCATTCCACCATGTTAAAGCTCGTTTCTCAAAGACACTAGATGCGAATTCAACCTTTCGCTCATTTGGACACTGAACATGTCTGAAGGTGCTTTCTAGACTCTCGAACCATTGCAGGAGTGCAGTTTGTGACACATGTGCTTGTAATCATTGTAAACAGTGCATTTATCAATAAAATAATGTTATTTGATCCCAATATTTGTTTGTTTATGTTTGACATTTTTCATGTTTTGGTTTTTGTCCAATTTCAAACTCTATATAGCTTTCTAGAGAGTTATACGCAAACTGGTGCGTAAACGTAATCAGTTTAATGCGACAAACACTCCATAACATCAACATGTGCTTAACATACCTTAAATAACCTTTACATAACTTAGAAATAAGTTTTGAAGGCTTTGGTATGGCAAAATCAAGTTTATTCGCTTACAGGGACTAAATTCGACAAACTGCGAAAGTATGCCGATTCATACTGTAACGAACATTCCAGAACATGACCATAAGTTAAACATACCCTAAATATCCTTTACATAGCTTAGAAATAGGCTTTGAGGGGTTCGTGTGCTAAAATAAACTTTTTGGTCATTCAGAGACTAAAAGCGTCAAAAAGTGCATAAGTTTGCATTTTCGCGCATAACTTACGTTCTGAATATATTCGGACATCCAAAAATTTATGTAATCATTAAAATATTTTATTTTAGTGATTGGCTTGTCAAAACTTCATTTGTTTCGCAATTTGGATCGTTTTCGCGTCCGTTACGACTTCCGTCGTAATTAACCGAACAACGCAACCATACGGCCAAATGAACCGACATCTGTCATATTTTTGAGCATGTTTCATGTTCCCTATGCTTTAACATCCCTATGGATCTTAAAATTGGGTTTGACGGGTGTTAGAAGTGCCAAAACACGACAATACACGCACAGGGACCAAAACTGCCAAACTTCAAAATTGGCTGGTCTACAAGGTTCTTACGGACCATATGGGACCCTTTGTGGTCCGTAAGCCCTCCCCAGCTCAGCAGAAACCATTTTTATAAAACCCAGCTGCTTGTACATGGTTTCCTTTGCTTGTTTTCAATCTTGTGGGCTGGTTTTGGGGTTCCCATGGTTTCATAAATCAGTGGGTGCAAGTGTACGGCTTAGATCAAAGCTCGGTTTTCAAGAAACAATCTTAACGGTTGTATGAAAACTATAAATACCCCCACCCATTTCACCCCCAACTCACACTTGATTCTGAAATTTCTCTAAGTTGGAGCTTTAGCACTCCATACCTGAGAATATTTGGAATCAAACCTCCATTCTTGGAGCTTTTATAAGTCCTCTTTCGTTCTTTTATGCGTTTTTTAGCATGAAAGTCAAACTTTGTTTGACTTTCTGCATTGACCAGTCAATGATCAACACGAAGTTCATTTGAACTTCATAACGTGAGCGTAATCACGATGGTCATAGTCCTTTGTGGCTATACCTACTGATTACCATGTTATCTAAGCACAGTGACGAGTCGTAGTTTCGGCCAAAATGCGTATTCTTGCGTATTTTGTAACCAAACTATTATTGGGTATCAAAACTGTTTGTTTTGATATCAAACCTGTTTTCAAACTTCGTTAAACATGTTTTAACATGTTTAACTCGTCACTTTTAGATTTGTGCTTATATAGGGTCATAAGGTAAGCAATCTAATCAATCACTTATACTTTCGAACCCGATCCATTTGGCCGATCATTAGGATCTGATCAAACATGTTAGGTGACCATAGTTGCATAGGGAATAACCTTCCAAGGTTATACCTTATGTCACTTCGTTTAAGTAGTTGTATGATAGGTAGTTTATATGCCTTAGGTAAATGACCAAAATGCCCTTTTTGCGCATAAATTCATTTTAGTATATGTAACATAATTTTTGACATCTAAACTAATTAGGCAACATAATTAGACATATTAAGGCATATTTTACTTGTCATAGGACTAGTTAGGCGGTCCGAACGCGTTTTACGCGAACGACGCGTTAAAGTAGCGTAAGCTACCTAAACAAGTCATAATGGGTCGTAAGCACTTAGGATAGGTTTCGATTTAGAATGTGGGCTTTATTAAACCATAATACATGAGTTCGTATACTCGTTTGGTTTACGAAACCTCATTCTACCCGATCCTCCGATTAAGTTCGTTTATTAACATAGATACATATATTAGGTGACTTTTGATTTCCGTGATCTCTAGCATTGCTTGGTTGTTATTCAAGGACTTCTAGGCAATCTCAAGTGAGTACATAGACCCCTCTATTTACTGTTTTTCAAACGTTTTGGGGTGAAACACATGTGCCTACTTGTTACTTTCGTGTTTTCCATGTTTTCATATCATATGCTTGTTATGTTCATTAGTACACTTATAGTACATGATTTCATTGTGTTTTTGCTATGTACGTCCTTTGTTACAAACTTAGTACATCGTTTTACATTACATTTTATGCTATGTATGTCCATTTAGTTCATACTTAGTACATTGTTTTACATTACTTTTCACGCATTTTATGTCTATTTAGTGCATACTTAGTGCATTTTTTTACATCACATCACATGCTATGTATGTTCATTTGTTGCATACTTAGTACGTTTGTTTTACATCACATGCTTACATTATTGGTATGACATTTGGTTTATTTAAATGGGACAAAATACATTCATTAACATTAGCTACGCCGTTCGTTAGTAGGTAGTGGTACCATAGGAATTGACAACTCCCGTTCCTGACATCCTAGGTATGTTTAGATGGAAGGAATGACCGAATTCGATACACATAACTTAGATAAACCTTTAATTTGTTTTAGGGTTTATCACCACAGTCTCAAGGCTTGAATGTATGCATTTTCACAATACCGCATAGATGTTTGTATCAGTATAACATGCATTCCCACAAAACATAACTTTGATTTAAACTATGTTTTACTTCAATACCTTGTTTTTGTACATTTTACCTATGGTTTAGTTGATATATTTCACTTACCATACATGACATTGTTTACACATTTCATGATTTACATTTGACATAAACATTTTGACATTGATATACACATTTCATGATTTACATTTGACACATGAACATTTTGACATTGGTTATACCTTACATGATTTACATTTCGACATAAACATTTTGACAATTGGTTTCAACATGAACATTTTACATTAGTGGTTTGTTTGGGTAAGTGATTTAAGTAACGAGGCGTGTGTAATATGGTACAAGCATGGTGGATACGCCGCCGATACTTCCTATATATAAGTGCTTGTATGATATTACATATCGTAGCGTTATTTAAATCATTTCAGTTTAGACATATAACATTTTACATAAATAACATATTCTTCACAAGACATTGTGTGACAACCCGAGCATTCGAGGTCAGTGTCGTGTAATCTTGAGATCCAAATCTTCCGTTATTTTTCCTTTACTTGTGCTAAACGTTTTGTGCTAGAATGGAACTGGTTAATATTAGATTACTACACATTCATGATTTGGGCCGGTTACTAGTATTTGGAATTCATGCTTAACATTCGTGATTATGTTTGGGCCTAGGGGAGCCCAAACAGGTTTTACTTTGGGGCTGGCTATTGGTCTAAGTCCTTATGCGCACATGTAACATATCACTTCTCCTAATTGGATTAGAGCCCAAAACCTTTATCTAATATTCTATCTGTGTTATCCTTTGGTGTGTGGGCTTAGGCCAAATTCGGCTATTAAAACAAACCGCCCCCAACCTTCACAAATATATGAATACGTAACATGGGTATTGATTAAACTAATCTTAGAACACAAGTCAAAAACCCTAAAGCTCCCCCTTGATCGCACGAGTTCAGTGGAGACCCCCCCTCTCAAGACATCAATCTTCTGGTTAGTGAATCTATGTGATGTTGATCTTTGTTTGGTAATCTTGTTTGTGCGAAATCTTGATTGACAAATTGTATATGTTTGTATTGTTGTGTAATTAAATAGGTGGTGTGGCTTGACATTAGGTATCTATATACAATTTATCGATGATTATAATCTGGTTCGGATGGAGGGGAAATTATTTGGGATGTGTGACCGGGTAGAAGTGTGTATGGAATTATTTAGGTTTGGCAGAATGATATAATTGTATGACTTATTGAACAACATGATATTAAGCCACAATTAGAAATAGGGTAATGATGAGAAACTGAAACATATATGTGCGATGATATTAATGGTACTAGATTTAGGAGTTATCGTGTTAACATGGATGTATGAGTGATGATGGGAATAATATTGAATGATATGTGATTCATAATTAGTCTTGATGTAACAGTAGTTTTATCGGTTCAATATATTTGTAAGTAATGGTTAGATAAGGTTGGGTAGCCTTGAATAAGAAAATGGCGGCTATGTTTGTTTGTAGTCTTAGATCAAACCAAACCATGTGCATATTCTATAAAGGTTGTCAGAATAGTCAAGGTAATTAATATGATGTGATGACCTTGTTGATAAACTAATTGGTAGGTAATAATAAAAGCAATAGTTGTTAACCATTGGGACTTGTATGTTAGTTGTTGGGCTGCATATGTATATCGGACTTACCAGCAAATCGATTGGGCTTAACATGTGTAGTTTAGATCAACAAGTTTCGTGGGCTGTGTTGTTGAATTGAACATTACATTGGTTATTAATGTTGGGCCGCACTGTGACAACCCGTGATTTACGGCTCTTAATTACGTGATTAACATGCGATTAACGCGACAATAATTAGTATTTACAGTGCAAATTAACTTAATTAGGCCTTTGGGTGCCTAGGAACGCCTATCCGACTTCACAGTGCGCGAACGGTGGTTTATAGAGAAACCGGTGAAACGTTAAACGGCAACGGATTGAAACCGAACAGAATACTGACAACGCCAACTGATATTAAATTTTTACGATATATTTTAGCTTCATAATTATATTTTTGTGACTACAGTCGAAACCGGATCGAAAAATGGATTAAAGACGGCAACGATACAAATTTTCACGATTATTACCGTGATCGACGAACGGGCGTGCAAACAACGACTACCGACCGTATTTTTGTGTATTTTAATTTTTGACGTTAAAACGGAGTTCAGAATTTGACAACGGGTCTCGTAGGACTTACGGGCCACTTACACACGGGATTGAGCTGGTGGGCCCCGGGCCCAAGCCCAAAACCCACAAGCCTAAACCTACTCATAATATATCAAAATCCTTATAAGATCCTTTCAAGATCTTTCAAAAATCTCAGCAAATCTTTAAGAGATTTACAAGATCAACTAAACCTACAATAAATCTCATCAAGAGATTTTAGGCTATTGGATAAAACATGAAACCTGCATATAACTTCTCTACATGATAGACAAAAGAACTCATCCCATCTATAAATTCACACTCCACTTTCCCTGAGTTCCCTCACCCAAAACCCGTGTCCCTGCATACCCTCATCTCCTCTCCAAATACACACACAACAATAACCCACCTCTCATCTTATACCCTCTCTCTCTCTACGATTAATACAAACACAGAGAATCAGTTCCTTATAAACAAACAACCGAACACACACACACACCAACACTCTCGGTCCCCCCTTTCTTCCCCGATCGCACCCGACAAGCAGCCCCCCCTCATTCGTACAAAAGGAACAACCACCACCACAGTCCGGTGGTGGTGTGGCGACGACGGCAAGGAGAGAGAAACAGAAGAGAGGGTGTACAAGAGAGAGAGAGAGAGGCGACGGAACGTGGTGCGGCGGCGCGTGGCGGCGTGGAGACTGACAGAGAGGAAGATCGGAAGAAAAAAAAGAGAAAACCGGCGGGGCCGGTGTTGTTTTTCCGGCAGAACCGCCGTGTGCGGTGGCGTGAGGGCGGTCAGAGACCCGGTCCGGCGGTCGACGTCAAGGACCGGCGGTCCATATCTTTATCCAGCGGGTCTCACCGATTCGGTTCGACAAGTTTGGCTCGGGTTCAGGTTACGGTTCAGTCACGGGTCAACCAGGCGGTTTGGCCAGGCGGTTCAGTTGACTCGGTCAACTCAGTCGGGTCCTGGTCAACTCGGGTTCGGTGATCGGGTCAAGATTCGGTCAACAAGTCAGCAAGTTATACTTCTCGGATTCATGTTCGGGTGTTTCGGGTCAACAACTTCGGGTCAGACTCAGTTTCAGTTGACTCGGTCAAACCGAGTCAACTCGGTCAACAGCAGGTCAACTCAGTCAACCTATCCACATTTCGACCCGAAGAGTGGTAAAGACTTTACGGCACATTTTATTTCATTAGTTTCATAGTTTTATACGTTACGAGCTCGAACCGATCCATTTATAATTTAATTACGTATCGATACATTTGACGAAAACTATATATGGTTGATTACATTGATTGAAAATTGTTGAAATATCGACACATGGTTGTCGGGGGCGTCCAAAAATAGAGGAAACTCTGCCCGTTTTTCGAGAAAATCCGTAAAACAATTACGTTTTATTATAAAACGAAGCATAACCGATCGACTGCAAATGATTTTTATAAAATAAAATACAAGTGTATAACATTTCGGATAACAATTTACAACATCACGAAAACGACGATTTGGATGTCATTTTCGGCGATTCTTTTACTAAAATAAATATAGTTTATATATTTATTTCAAATGTCGAACAAAACGAAATCATTTCATAAAAATAAATATAGATTATATTTATTTTTCAAGCGACAAACAAGATGACTTCTCTATATGAAAATAAATATAGATTGTATTTACTTTCAAAAGCTACTCGATGATTCTTTTATAAAATAAATAAAACTTTTCATATTTATTTTATACGCCTAAACGGCACACGATAAATATATATTATCGTATACGAGTTTGATACATGATATTTTCGTACAAATATTCTTTTGTACACGCACGACTACTCGAGACGTCTAACGCGATGATAACGATATATTTATATATTTTTATATAAATACTTATTTATTTTCAAATCTCTCGAGGAATAAGTCTTCCCAAGACTTATTAGTTTTACCGACGTTAAGCGAAACTAAACAAAGTTCGACTTATTCATTTTCATTAAGTTAACACCTTACCGTTGAATCGTTCGATTAACGATTCGGTAGAGCTCGGTGACACGTAGTTAGTTACCACGTTTATCTAGAAACTTATTAGATATTCCGTGTTAGGAATATTGTAGAATGCACGCTAGCAAGTCAAGTCTTGGAAACGACATCACAAAGTCGTAATTAGCTAGCTTTGCACAGGAATATTCAGGTGAGTTCATAACCCCACTTTTTACTGTTTTACATTTTTGTAAATGTTTTCGGGGTGGAAAGACATGCACGTTTTGCAAAAACAAACAAAGTTTTGAACAAACGCAAAACTCGTATTTCTAAATCATATTACAAAGGGATTTCGAGGAACACAAATGATTTACGAAAGGTTATACTAAACATACCAGTTTTTACAAAACAAATACTTATTTTCGAAATGTGAATGATATCTGGCCAGGGTGACCAGGGATCTGGTCAGGGTGACCAGGGATCTGGTCAGGGTGATCAGGGATTTTTATACATGGTATGGTTAGCGTAAGGAGGGTTTACTACTTAGATCATGTGAGTGGGTAGGAGCAACATGGGGCCATTAATCCTCATGTAGGACCGAGGGACAGGAGCGGTAGATCTATCTGGGTGTAGCGAGCCCAGCCCCAGGCCAAACTAGAAACGGACCTCGGGGTGACTTTGTCCACATACTAATGCCGTGGCGAAATCTGCTAGGTTTGAGTCTCCCTACTTGCACTTCACATATATCAGTGGCCTTGCAAACCATTGGTGATCTCAATTCCCTTATTTGCTACATACCAGGGATTTTATACTTACGGAAAAATACTTGTTCATACCAATTTAACTACCATGTTTTATACAAAATTCAAAGCATAGGGTATGCGGGTCAAAGTCAGGGTGGGCATTGACGGTTATGCGAACATTACAAATACAAGACTTTACAAATACATGGTTTTATGAACATAACGTGTTACAAACACAACGTTTCCATATAACTTTGCAAGAAAATGATTTTTTTAAATTCGTTTTCTCAATACTATTTCAAAAACCGGTTATTCCAAAGATTTATTTCAAATCTTTCACAACTCAAAAGATTTATTTCAAACCTTTCACAACTCAAAAGATTTATTTCAAATCTTTTACAAACAAACTATGAACTCGCTCAACTTTTTGTTGATTTTTCTCGCATGTTCTTTCTCAGGTTACTTTTGTAAGACATGGCACGGTTGGAATAGGAGAACCGCGTGGAGTCGAGTACTTAGTGGGCGTTCACATACTAAAAGACTTAGCTTATTTGCTTCCGCTGTGCAATGAAGATACCAGTCCAGTCACGCCAATGCTCTGATAATTTCGGGGTGTGACACGCACACGGTCACTGAATACACACATCCATTTAAATTGGTTATTAGTTTTGGGCCAGCAATGGTTGGGCCGAGTAAGACCTGCCAAGGCAGTGGGCCGCACATGATATAATTTAACTGGACATCGAATGTTTTAGATGTGCTAGTAATTGTGATACATACATGTTTTATCTTTGGGTCATACATGTCTAATAGCTGGGTTTGAAGTGTGGGTTAGTGGATTATGTATGTATGTATATGACATGTTTGAGTGATTGCATGTAAAGCATTTGTTTGGTGCCCTAGATGGATGAATAAACTGTTATGATTTTGATTACATGTGTGCGTTACGTAAGCGATGAAAATGCTTTATGTGAACCTTGAATACGTGAATTAGTTGTATGCGAAATACATGTAAAACTGACTGTTATCTGTAACCCTTTTAGGGCATAATTGTTCAACTGGTAAACAAAGTAATTAATCTTACTGAGCAAACCAAGGTGAGTTCACACTTTCTACAAGGCATGGGATTCCCGGTGGTTTAGGAATGGGTTAATAAACTAAAAGGGAACCTACATATCCTCCTTGGGTAGGATATGTACGGCCATCATCCTTGGGTAGGATGCCACTATAAATCCTGCGTATTCTCCTTGGGTAGAACTACGTACGTTCGTCCTCCTTGGGTAGGACAACAACCTTACAACTTACTAGACAAAACTCTATCATGAAGTCCCTCATTTTATATCGACTTAATCGCCGAGGCCGATGGCGAGCGGGTCATTAGTTGATAGCGCTATTAGGTTTAACAAACCTCACACCGTGTCGTTCGAACGGGCGTGTACTAATGGACTAAGGCAAAGGGTCAATGATGATAGACATTGACTTAGGGCACAACTTACTTTCGTTAGTAGTCGATATGGTACGGTCTGGTAATTCACATGGGAAGCCCCCACTAATTATTGAGAAGGTTTGGGAAACATGGATACTGATTAATACGTGGTTTACAAAACGAACCTACGATTATTAAAACAAACTCAATAACTAATCAACCAACTGTGAACTCGCTCAACTTTGTTGTTGACTCGTTGTTACATGCCTTGCAGGCCTTTAGGTGCATAACATTGGGAACTTGCTGTTTGGGAAGCTAGAGTGGTCATGGGTCGAGTTACATGGAAACGCAACACAAGACTAAGAGCTTTTATATGTGGTTTATAAACACTTAACGAATTAAATATGCTTCCGCTGTAAACTGTGAAATATTGTAACGTGTAACACTTATTGTTATTGAATGAAAGTTTTATTGAAATATACGCATGAGTTCAATGTGATTGGTGGCTAAGATCCTGGTCAGTCACTCCTCCAAGCGGTGGTGCTCCGCATGTGGATTTTGAGGGTGTGACAGATTGGTATCAGAGCCATTGGTTATAGTGAACTTGGTTTTAAAAAGGGGAAAATGTTTTTGTAAAACCAGACTATAACCGAACAGTTCTAAAGACGTGAATACGACCATGACACTCAGTTCCAGATTGCAAGGTTCGTCTCTCATATACTCATTGTACTGTATAACTAGTGAACACCTACATATGATATTGCATGTGATTGCACGTTTAGCACAATAGTATGAATTTATGTATACTTGCATGTGTTATGTGACTGATAGGGTGGTATTTCCCTAAACCTTCATGACTTACCCTTCGTGATACTCTTTGTTTGGTACTCGAGTTTGAGGAACCATTTGACATGAGTTAAGAGGAGCTGAGGTGAGCATGCAAATCACAATATTATTGTGGGTGCACACATAATAATAATGTGGGGTGCATGTGAGTCCCAATGAGGCTTAACAAGTGGAAAAGGGGTTCCACTCCATCATTTGATCGATGTGAAACATAACAAACCTATAGGGGTCATAGCAGTAATTGTTCCCTACTCGAACGTGAACTTTTCATTCATCTTTGGATCCCTTCGAATCTCAATGCTATCGAGTGTTACCTGAACACCCATCTGAACTCAGCGAACCGTGTAGAATGTTAGGTGCTTATACGAATGTCCATGTGTTGGATGTCGCAGCGTCGAATGATTTATCGATATCTTTCTCACCTTTCTTCGCTTGCTGGAACTTAACGTATTGACGCCTTATATTTCCGAAGTGCCATCACTTCTGCAACACTCCCGCAACATACTGTGTATTACTCGAACCACTTGCAACATCTATGGGTAGGAGGTTGAGCATAGTATTTTACCAAGCCCAGTACTTTGACGACCCTGATTACCGGCAACGAACGTCAGCGGATTGATTTCAATCGAGTCCGTAACTCTACTCAGCGAATTGTGGGAGTCAACTCTCATGAATTAATCGAGGCTTAAGTGATGATAATTGACCTTAGTGTGGTATGCGTAACCGCCAGCACAGTGAGTAGCGCTTTAGGACGTGGCTCAGAATGTGAAAATCGCCAATTGGAATTTCGTCAATCGGATAAACGAGGAATTTTATATGAATTTTTCCGTAAGCTGCAGTCAGAAGTGACGAATCTGATTGCAGCTTAGTAAATGAATTTTTACGAGTTTTTGCTAAAGAGTTAGATCTTGAAATTTTAACACAAGGTCTAACCCTTCGAGTGGTACACCACATAAAAAAATCATAATTTTTGAAGACTTGTAAACAGGTTAAACAGGTCACCAAAAACAGCCTATTTTCAGTGATACGAAACTTGATTGTTGATGTTATAAATTATGCCCACAATGTTCATATGTTGAAACTATGAATGAAACGCGTAATTTCCTAATTTATTTAATTAGGGGTGATACGTGATAATACGAAATCTAATCATAATATAGATTTTAGTTAATTTCACGTATCATATGATCAGAGGTAGTTAACTAGTAGAAAGTTAAAATTAACTAATGACGAAGTCGAATAATGATTTCGACATAGAAAATACGTAAGGTGGAATAGTCGTATTTGTTAATGACTAATCTAACCACCTTGTGAATGATGATAGTTTGACGCCTAACAAGCTAGGTGGAAGCTTGTGAATGAAGCGGGTCAAACGGAGCGCGTACGGAAAGAAAGGCGTGGCATGGATGCAAGGTAAGTATAGCTTACACTAGTCTTATATGTTAGAATATTCTCTTATCGTATTAGTTATGAATGAGATAAATACATAATTGAGGTATGATGTTAAGTGAAATGACCGCACGATGTAAACCGGAGCGAGTCATGTAGATGAGATGGTAATAAATATCATCTCGTCAACATAATCGGTCACTTAGACCAAATGGGTCAAACGGTGAAGATATCACCCTTTGACAATAACGACTAATGATTATTGTCGAGTTATATTATTTCAGGTGTAAATGTCAAATGGGTATTAGCAACGCTATGAATTAGCGATTATAAAAGCAAGGTATTAAAAACGGGTCAATAAATTGATCTGCGCCAGGTATGTGAAAAAGGGTAACCCTCATTTAGAACATGTAGTTCAAAGAGTGTTAAAAGTAGTCAAAATGAACATTTGGTTACTTGATAAGTAAACCAAATGTTTTAGGTAAGGAACATTGTATTTGGAAAGCTTAATGACTTTTCAAACAAAATCATAGGTTAAAAGAGGGATTACGGGTCAAAATAAGCATACGAGTGAAAACGGCTTTAAATTATGTAATAAACTTGTGATTATAACCTAATATGGTAAATAACCTAATTTGAAGTAGTATACGTGATATAAAGGTCAAACAAGTATGTTTGTTTGATAAATGTGTAAACGGGTCAAAATTTTGGTAAAAGAGTAATAAGCCGAAGACTTAAAAGTGTTAAATTTTATCTAGCCGGATGTCGGATTTTAACTCCATATGATGGATAATCAAATTACAAACATGTAGGAAGAAACGGTAGGTCAAACGGATAAACGGTTTGAAAGATACGAAAGATTTCGTGTCAAATTACGGAAAAATGGGAAAGCTGATGCAGGGTCCACCGTAACTTACGGTGCCACCGTAAGTTACGGTGGAGCTAATGTGGTTACGGTTCTAGACTACTGTTGTATGGTAGAAGATAAACCCAGTGGCCACCGTAACTTACGGTGCCACCGTAAGTTACGGTGGAGATCTTTTTTATTTTATTTTGTTTTCCTTTTGAAATATAATTGTTTCCCGGACTCGTTTGGACATGTTTTAAACCCCGTAAGACTAAAGCATTTCATGTTTATGAAATGTAGGTATATTTTTGGATGCCGAAAGACGATCAAGCTCAATGAAGAACCGAACACGATAAAGACACATGCTTCCGCACTTTGCTACTTTGTAAATTTTAAACAACGAATTCAATCACGTTATGTAGAAAAACTTAAGATTTGTAAAAGTTTTAATAAATCAGTATTTTTATAGTATGTGTAGTCCTAGCTACACATCAAATTGTAGTATTTTACATGTAAAATCGCTAAATAGAAAATGGGGTCTTACAAGTTGGTAATCAGAGCCCAAGATTAAAGGGTAAAGTGTTCGGTTCGAGGCTTGATCGCAAATCCGGTAAGTACAAGTATGTTAATAGCTTAGCATGCTAAAGTGTTGTAAACAACACATAGGGCTATCGTTTGATACACGTTACCTCAATTAAAACGATTGATATAGTTGACGAAAATACGCGCGTTGACGCGTATAGTAAAAAAAAAAAGCCTTGTATTATAGTACGAGCGATTATTGAAGTTGAGGTTACTAACTTTTGTGAATGTCTTAATTGAAGGACACTCGCGTTTGAAGACGACGAGAGTCAAAGGAATTGTGAATACGATGATGGAACGGTCCGAAGCATGACAAGAAGAGCATGCTCACCGAGGACTAAATCGCGTAACGACTACGAACAAGGTTAATGGCAAGGAACGCCCGTCGGGGCAAACATTACCAGGTGCACATTTTAAATAATCGCACAAGTATAATCATGCAACCAATACGTAGAAATTGAAAGTTGCATGTGTAGATTAAAAACTTGGAAAAACCCGAATAGAAAATGTATTCGGGATATTGTTTCCAAGAGAAATAAATAGAGGCGTTACTTACATAGGGCGTGATGTGAAAACTATAAAAAGGTCATGTGTGTCATGTGTTAACCGCTTACTCTGGCCAAGTAAGTAGTGGCATATGATGCCATGAACTTCTTATGGCGGACACGCTTACATCCGATGTAGTAAGGGCGGGGTGAATGGGACTAATTAAAAAGTACCCAAATGAGACAGATAAGTAAGATATTTGAAAATACTGTAAACACACAACCGAGTGACGGAAGCGTGTTACATTAGGATAATGAGCCTGAGTGAAGGGACAAACAAGCATGTAAAATGTTTTAGACAAGAATTGGGAGGGAGTGTACTTACACTCGAACCCAGAAAACACAAGCATGTAAAACGTTTTAGACAAGAATTGGGAGGGAGTGTACTTACACTCGAACCCAGAAAACGCAAGCATGTAAAATGATTTAGACAAGTATCGGGAAGGAGTGTACTTACACTCGAACCCGGAAAATGCAAATATGTCCCTTAACGGGTCGTTTTTGTAAAGCGTCAAACTTAAGGGCAAAGTCAGAATATAAAAATGAAGCGAGGTCTTAATGCATACCGGGAGGGTTGCAATAATAACGACTTCGGTAAAACACCCGGTTGATGGGTAAGAATTAAACACATGCGTAAAACCAAGAGACGCGAACCCGGGTTGAGAAATCAAAGGACTTGGATTACGAGTTATGACTATAAAATCTCGTAAATAGAAATTTGTGAGTAAATATGTTCAACTATTCGAAGTCGAATGGGTTGAATAAAGAATAAAGTTGATTATTATAAGTGATGGATTTCACATTAATAGGTCAAACAAGTTGAATACAATATAACGCCGAATGGCACTAATGAAGGCTAGCCAGATAAAGGTAGCGTTAAATGCGAGAGAATAATGAGCCCGGTAATGGGATATAACCAAATAAGAATATGAGCAATTTGAATAACAGTAAGCATAAGAACAAACTGACGCATAAATAACGTCAGAAGTCATAAAGTCGGAGGATTAGTCCGAAAGCAAACAAATGAAGCCTTAGACTACGGTCAAGGTCAATTGAAGTTCAAGTGCGAAAATAAACGATTCCAAGCATAATAAGAGATGCCTGGAAGCTATATATGTATATATACATTTGAATATAGACCAGAATAAAAGATGATCTACGGGATCATCATAACCTACGGGAGTAAACACAGTGTTAAGGTCTACAGACCAAAAAGACCCTCGGGTCATAAAGAGAAGGAAACGAGTTGTTAATATCTCACCTTAAAAAGGGTGAAAAACTTAAAGAAATAGCCTATGCGGCTAAGTGAAAGAATCTACGGGTCAATAGTGTAAAGCAAGGGAACTAGTTGTGATTCCCCGCATAAAACTAAGACTGTAAAAGAATAAATTATGGACTGTCAATATCCTGGCATGGATAATGGACAAAAGTTAATGAGAAGATCCTAAAACTAAAACTTCGGTTTTAGTAAGAAATAACGTTTTTTTTTACAAACATAAATTCTGATAGGAATTTAAATAATAAGCATGAAGGATACAAGTCTTGACACTGATAGGCGCAAGACGATATATTCAAAAAGTGTTATTTTCGAAAATAAAAGGTTGCTGCAAACTAAACTCGATGTGATACGATCACGGTTAGGAAATGTAATGTGAAGTAAGATCACATTATAACCAAGCGAGCGATAAAAGTAACTGGACTAATAAGACTAGTTAGTGAGACCGGTTAAGGTCACCAATTCAAATCAAGAAATTTGGTTTGCTTGTAAACGGTAGATTCGGTATAGCTGAACCGAATAAATAAAATTGAAAACAAAGAAACTATTGCTAAAAGTGAAAGATTTCACTAAAGACCTTTAAACGGGTCAAAGTAACGGATTCATAAGGAAATTCGATAGTACATGAAAGCGATGAATATCGCTAAGTTAATTAAACTAGTAGAAATAACGAGATTACGTTATTTCAAGTCGCCTTATGTCATGTAAGATACGTAAATGATTAATAACCAAAAGGATATTACCATACTTTTCTGGTAATACTAACAATCGGTTAAGATATGAGAAATGCTTAATTGATTATCGAGAGCAAATGCATGGAGTTGGACTCGATAAATTAAGTAAGAAAAGGTTTCGGGGACGAAACCTCCTTAAGGGGGGTAGACTTGTAACACCCCGAAAACGGGTTTGGTAATTAAATCCCGTTAATACTAAAGACGGGAAAGTACCGTTAGTGGTAAAAGTAAACTGGCAAGTATTAGGAATTTATTTAAATAATCCTAATATTTAATTAAAGTAAATAAGAGCTTTCAAGAAAATAGGAAGATAAAAGGCCCGATTTAACGGGACTTAAAGTAAAACGGGTTACGACTTCCCGAACCTACTCGGCTAACTAGGGATAATCCTAACCTAGTTAGATAGTGACTTATGAGTGGGTTAAAACACTTAAATTAGGAACTAAGGAAAATGGAGGGGCCAAAGGTGTTAAAATTGAAACCTATGTTGTTAATTTAATTAAAACAAAAACCAAACACCCCAATTGGGGATGTCTGGTTGATCAAGAAAGAGCAGGGGCGACACCCCACTCTCAAACCCTAGAAAATTCACTAAAACTCTCAATTGGAGGTCCAAATCTGATCCAAATCGAAAATTGAGCATAGATTATTGATCCTCATCATGAGAGGATTACAAGGTATGTAAAATTTGGTGTTAATTCTCTGTTTGAAATTCTCATGAAATTGGGAAATCTGAAATTTGATGATGCATGTATGATATGTAGATGAAATAGGAACATTTAAATGCCTAGGAGTAAACCCTAGACAAGTATAGATTGAAATCATGCTTAGCTCAAGTAAATTCAGATTTTATTGATGCTAAATTGATGTATAAGATGTTTCTAGGGTTTTGATCGCTAAAGAAATAGTGTTATAATGTCAAGAACATGCTTAATTTGAAAGCTGAATTCAAACGGTTCTTGATCAGAATTTACAGCCAACTTTTATTGGCTGTAACCTGGATAAAACGTGATAAAAACATATGCTTCTTGAGCCTAAAATGTAGTTCCAGGAAATATCTTTAAAACCCCACTGGAATCGCATTTTTTCGACGAAAATTGAGCGTTTTATGAATCTTTCCGTATCAAAGGTTCAAGCTGCGTTTTCTGGCAGAATATGCAGCCCATTACGAATGTCATAACTCAATTTAGGAATTGATTTATGATCTCAAATTCTTACAGTAGAAAGTATTAAGTGATTCCAAAAATCGCCAATTGGAATTTTGTCAATCGGATAAACGAGGAATTTTATATGAATTTTTTCGTAAGCTGCAGTCAGAAGTGACGAATCTGATTGCAGCTTAGTAAATGAATTTTTACGAGTTTTTGGTAAAGAGTTAGATCTTGAAATTTTAACACAAGGTCTAACCCTTCGAGTGGTACACCACATAAAAAAATCATAATTTTTGAAGACTTGTAAACAGGTTAAACAGGTCACCAAAAACAGCCTATTTTCAGTGATACGAAACTTGATTGTTGATGTTATAAATTATGCCCACAATGTTCATATGTTGAAACTATGAATGAAACGCGTAATTTCCTAATTTATTTAATTAGGGGTGATACGTGATAATACGGAATCTAATCATAATATAGATTTTAGTTAATTTCACGTATCATATGATCAGAGGTAGTTAACTAGTAGAAAGTTAAAATTAACTAATGACGAAGTCGAATAATGATTTCGACATAGAAAATACGTAAGGTGGAATAGTCGTATTTGTTAATGACTAATCTAACCACCTTGTGAATGATGATAGTTTGACGCCTAACAAGCTAGGTGGAAGCTTGTGGATGAAGCGGGTCAAACGGAGCGCGTACGGAAAGAAAGGCGTGGCATGGATGCAAGGTAAGTATAGCTTACACTAGTCTTATATGTTAGAATATTCTCTTATCGTATTAGTTATGAATGAGATAAATACATAATTGAGGTATGATGTTAAGTGAAATGACCGCACGATGTAAACCGGAGCGAGTCATGTAGATGAGATGGTAATAAATATCATCTCGTCAACATAATCGGTCACTTAGACCAAATGGGTCAAACGGTGAAGATATCACCCTTTGACAATAACGACTAATGATTATTGTCGAGTTATATTATTTCAGGTGTAAATGTCAAATGGGTATTAGCAACGCTATGAATTAGCGATTATAAAAGCAAGGTATTAAAAACGGGTCAATAAATTGATCTGCGCCAGGTATGTGAAAAAGGGTAACCCTCATTTAGAACATGTAGTTCAAAGAGTGTTAAAAGTAGTCAAAATGAACATTTGGTTACTTGATAAGTAAACCAAATGTTTTAGGTAAGGAACATTGTATTTGGAAAGCTTAATGACTTTTCAAACAAAATCATAGGTTAAAAGAGGGATTACGGGTCAAAATAAGCATACGAGTGAAAACGGCTTTAAATTGTGTAATAAACTTGTGATTATAACCTAATATGGTAAATAACCTAATTTGAAGTAGTATACGTGATATAAAGGTCAAACAAGTATGTTTGTTTGATAAATGTGTAAACGGGTCAAAATTTTGGTAAAAGAGTAATAAGCCGAAGACTTAAAAGTCTTAAATTTTATCTAGCCGGATGTCGGATTTTAACTCCATATGATGGATAATCAAATTACAAACATGTAGGAAGAAACGGTAGGTCAAACGGATAAACGGTTTGAAAGATACGAAAGATTTCGTGTCAAATTACGGAAAAATGGGAAAGCTGATGCAGGGTCCACCATAACTTACGGTGCCACCGTAAGTTACGGTGGAGCTGATGTGGTTACGGTTCTAGACTACTGTTGTATGGTAGAAGATAAACCCAGTGGCCACCGGAACTTACGGTGCCACCGTAAGTTACGGTGGAGATCTTTTTTATTTTATTTTGTTTTCCTTTTGAAATATAATTGTTTCCCGGACTCGTTTGGACATGTTTTAAACCCCGTAAGACTAAAGCATTTCATGTTTATGAAATGTAGGTATATTTTTGGATGCCGAAAGACGATCAAGCTCAATGAAGAACCGAACACGATAAAGACACATGCTTCCGCACTTTGCTACTTTGTAAATTTTAAACAACGAATTCAATCATGTTATGTAGAAAAACTTAAGATTTGTAAAAGTTTTAATAAATCCGTATTTTTATAGTATGTGTAGTCCTAGCTACACATCAAATTGTAGTATTTTACATGTAATATCGCTAAATAGAAAATGGGGTCTTACGCGTCAGGACTTTAACGACATGGTAGCTAGTATGAGTAGCAATCCGCTTCGTCTCTGTTCTGTTTGACCTTGATGCTCCTAAAATTTGAACCTGTTGTGGAATCGGCTGATGGCAAGACAATGGAAACCTCATATGATCGTTGGGATGCAAACACGACCTTGTGGGACAAGTGTTCGACATCGACCTTTCTTCTGTTATTCTTGATAGATGTACCCTGTGAGGAGACAATTCTACGTATCCCTCTCCTTCGTGGAGGATTGCTATCTGTTCTAACGCGTCAGAGTGGCGCAATGGTTAGCGTCAATTCTGCAATGAAAGCTTGGAAGTGTCCACGGAAGGATTATCCCGCTATGTTAGCACTTATTATTGATGTAAGGGTTGAGGAAAAGAGGATCGAGGATCCACCCTTTGTTCGTGATTTCTACCTATGTGCTACCAGAAGAACTATCAGGTTTACCTCCACATCGTCAGGTGGAATATCAGACCTGTATCATGTCAGAAGCAGCCCTTGTTTGCTGGATGTTCCTTATTCTCTTACACCAGGAAGGTTGCAGGAATTGCCTAATCAACTTCAGGAACTATTAGACAGGAGTTTTGTCAGACCCGTCGACCAGTTGCGAGGAACAAGCTTCCATTCGAGGATTGGCTAGTGAACGAACTATCACCAGATGGTAGTCCAAGGGGAGAATGTTCTTAGAACAGCATATCGAATGTAATGCAGCCATTTCAACGTTATACACCATGATCATTGAGTTGACCAACACACCAGCAGCTTCAGGGATCACATGAATCGGCCGCATGTGTTGATAACGTTCTGGAATCATTACCAGGAGAAAGGAACAACATGGACGACATATGTATCTTATTTAGAACTCCTGAGGACGGAGCCACTATGCACGAAGTCCTGTCAAAGGTAACTTCTGGATTCGAGAGGTACATTTTTGGGCATAGAAACAATGAAGTGGGAATACACGTAGATCTCGCTAAAATCCATTTTGTTAGAAACTAATTGACACTAAAGATCCCTTCAAGGATGCAGCATTTCTTGGTCTCGTTAGATACGATCGCAGATTAATCACAGGATTTTCAAAGATCGCGCAGCTTTAATCCCTTCAACACAGCAGGGTGCTGTGTTCGTGGAAGACAAAACAGGAGGACGTCTTTTCAGCTTTTGAAACCCAACTCTGCAAAGCAGTTACACACCGATGCAACACGAGAGAGTGATGACTTACGTAATGGAGTTACGAAGAGGAACTGCACGACATACAATCTGCGGTGGAAACCGTGGTCTTTGGATTTAAGTGGGAGGCATTACTTGGACGGTACCGAATGCACTACTTAGACCGATCACAAGGGCCTCCCGTGTACCCTTGTTTCAAGAGAGCTAAACATGTGTTGGCAACGCTGGGTGGAACTTTTGAATGAATGCAACCGTGAAACCTGGACGTGCACGAGCTTTGCAGCTCGCTATCGACTTTATCATACCTGATCAGACTCGCCTTGTTCAAATTGAAGAACTGAAGGAAGAGAATTCTCAAGAGTGACCCATGCGGGGCATGGGGAAGCAACCTTTGACAGATCGGACGATATTTACCACTTCAAGGAGCGAATATGGACCTCACTATACAGCAAGATTAGGGAATTGGTGCAGGCGAAGCACACGGGTCTCGATATCCTATTCATCTGAGTTTGGATAGGATGTATTAGAAACTGAAGACCATGAACGGGTGACCGGGCCTGAAGGCCCACATAGCAACGCATGGGAACGATGTTTGACTTGTGGAAAGTCAAGGTGGGATATTGGCAACCAGAAACACATATATGGAAATGAGAACAGACTGCCATGGATTTTGTCACTGGTTACTTACAACTCGAAACGGAAACATTATCACCTGGATGCTCATTGATTGTCGTGCGTAACCAGCACACTTTCTAGCCATCAAAGAAACGGATAAGTTTTCTACATTTGCATTCATCTACCTGAAAGAAGCGGTTACTAGGCACGGGGTGCCAACCTCCATTACCTCTAATCGCGACCCACGATTTGCATCTGATTTGTGGCAAGCGGTGCACAAATCCTTTGGCTCGCGTTTAGACATGAGCACAGCATATCATCCACAGACGGATGGGCAGACTGAACGCACCATCCAAACTCTAGAATACATGCTTCGAGCACATGAAATCGACTTTGGCAACGGTCGGGGAAGACACCTCCCTTTAGTGGAGCTTTCATATAACAACAGTTACCACACCAGCATTCAGGCTGCTCCGTTCGAGGCATTGTACGGACGGAAATGCCAATCATCTCTTTGTTGGGCAGAAGTCGGAAACGGCCAAATCACTGGCCCAGAACTCGTCATAGACACAGTAGAGGAGATTGCTCAGATGCGACAACGAATGGCGGCAGTTCGTGACCGCCAGAAAAGCTACGCTGATAAGCGCAAGAAACCACTCGAGTTCCAAGTTGGGGATCGAGTACTACCTAAAGTCTCACCTTGGGAAGGTGTACTTCGTTTTGGTGTACGAGACAAAATTCAAACCGCGATATGTTGAACCTTTCGAAATCACGGAGAGAATTGGCAAGGTGGCCTACAGATTGAATCTACCCGAAGAACTCAGTGGAGTTCACAACGTGTTCCGTGGGTCGAATCTGAAGAAGTGTCTGTCAGATGAAACCCTCACAATTCCTATCAAGGAGCTCACCATCGACGTTCAGTTGCGATTTGCCGAGGAACCAGTGGAAATCTTGGACCGGGAGGTCAAGATTCTCAAACGCACCAGGATACCTATTGTTCGAGTTCGTGAGAACTCCCGTCGTGGCCCAGAGTTTGTCTGGGAACGAGAGGACCAAATGAAACACAAATATCCCCAGTTGTTCGAGAACAATGAAACCACTACTGAGGCTGAAGCTACTGCGGAATTTCGGGACGAAATTCCAAACCAACGGGGGGATGATGTGACACCCCAAGAAAACCAGGAAACCATGCAACTTAACTAGCTTCCTCAGTGACTACGTGCCAAATTTAGGAAAGGAATTTCTTTCAAGTTGGGGATGATGTGACAACCCGAGCATTCGAGGTCAGTGTCGTGTAATCTTGTGATCCAAATCTTCCGTTATTATTCCTTTACTTGTGCTGAACGTTTTGTGCTAGAATGGAACTGGTTAATATTAGATTACTACACATTCATGATTTGGGCCGGTTACTAGTATTTGGAATTCATGCTTAACATTCGTGATTATGTTTGGGCCTGGGGGAGCCCAAACAGGTTTTTCTTTGGGGCCGGGTATTGGTCTAAGTCCTTATGCGCACATGTAACATATCACTTCTCCTAATTGGATTAGAGCCCAAAACCTTTATCTAATATTCTATCTGTGTTATCCTTTGGTGTGTGGGCTTAGGCCCATTTCGGCTATTAAAACAAACCGCCCCCAACCTTCACAAATATATGAATACGTAACATGGGTATTGATTAAACTAAACTTAGAACACAAGTCAAAAACCCTAAAGCTCCCCCTTGATCGCACGAGTTCAGTGGAGACCCCCCCTCTCAAGACATCAATCTTCTGGTTAGTGAATCTATGTGATGTTGATCTTTGTTTGGTAACCTTGTTTGTGGAAAATCTTGATTGACAAATTGTATATGTATGTATTGTTGTGTAATTAAATAGGTGGTGTGGCTTGACATTAGGTATCTATATACAATTTATCGATGATTATAATCTGGTTCGGATGGAGGGGAAATTATTTGGGATGTGTGACCGGGTAGAAGTGTGTATGGAATTATTTGGGTTTGGCAGAATGATATAATTGTATGACTTATTGAACAACATGATATTAAGCCACAATTAGAAATAGGGTAATGATGAGAAACTGAAACATATATGTGCGATGATATTAATGGTACTAGATTTAGGAGTTATCGTGTTAACATGGATGTATGAGTGATGATGGGAATAATATTGAATGATATGTGATTCATAATTAGTCTTGATGTAACAGTAGTTTTATTTTTTGGGTAAAGGGTTACCCCGGTGATTCTATTATAGACAACCGCCAAATAAGTACAAGTGGTGAGGATGAGTTCCCCACTAGTTCATATACAGGACAGGCCCCATATATGTAAGCAAAAAAACAACACAACCCAAAATACCACCTCGACCTAGCCTACTACAATCATGATTATGACTAACTAGTAGACAAACGAAAATAAATCAAACAACAACATCAACCGCCATCATCAAAAATGAAATTGCCACCAACCGGCGGCCCCCTAGCATGAAACCGAAACCACCTATCCATTGGATAACAGTAGTTTTATCGATTCAATATATTTGTAAGTAATGGTTAGATAAGGCTGGGTAGCCTTGAATAAGAAAATGGCGGCTATGTTTGTTTGTAGTCTTAGATCAAACCAAACCATGTGCATATTCTATAAAGGTTGTCAGAATAGTCAAGGTAATTAATATGATGTGATGACCTTGTTGATAAACTGATTGGTAGGTAATAATAAAAGCAATAGTTGTTAACCATTGGGACTTGTATGTTAGTTGTTGGGCTGCATATGTATATCGGACTTACCAGCAAATCGATTGGGCTTAACATGTGTAGTTTAGATCAACACGTTTCGTGGGCTGTGTTGTTGAATTGAACATTACATTGGTTATTAATGCTGGGCTGCACACGGTCACTGAATACGCACATCCATTTAAATTGGTTATTAGTTTTGGGCCAGCAATGGTTGGGTCGAGTAAGACCTGCCAAGGCAGTGGGCCACACATGATATAATTTGGCTGGACATCAAATGTTTTAGATGTGCTAGTAATTGTGATACATACATGTTTTATCTTTGGGCCATACATGTCTAATAGCTGGGTTTGAAGCGTGGGTTAGTGGATTATGTATGTATGTATATGACATGTTTGAGTGATTGCATGTAAAGCATTTGTTTGGTGCCCTAGATGGATGAATAAACTGTTATGATTTGAATTACATGTGTGCGTTACGTGAGCGATGAAAATGCTTGATGTGAACCTTGAATACATGAATTAGTTGTACGCAAAATACATGTAAAACTGACTGTTATCTGTAACCCTTTTAGGGCGTGATTGTTCAACTGGTAAACAAAGTAATTAATCTTACCGAGCAAACCAAGGTGAGTTCACACTTTCTACAAGGCATGGGATTCCCGGTCGTTTGGGAATGGGTTAATAAACTAAAAGGGAACCTACATATCCTCCTTGGGTAGGATATGTACGACCATCCTCCTTGGGTAGGATGCCACTATAAATCCTGCGTATTCTCCTTGGGTAGAACTACGTACGTTCGTCCTCCTTGGGTAGGACAACAACCTTACAACTTACTAGACAAAACTCTATCATGAAGTCCCTCATTTTATATCGACTTAATCGCCGAGGCCGATGGCGAGCGGGTCAATAGTTGATAGCGCTATTAGGTTTAACAAACCTCACACCGTGTCGTTCGAACGGGCGTGTACTAATGCACTAAGGCAAAGGGTCAATGATGATAGACATTGACTTAGGGCACAACTTACTTTTGTTAGTAGTCGATATGGTACGGTCTGATAATTCACATGGGAAGCCCCCACTAATTATTGAGAAGGTTTGGGAAACAGGGATACTGATTAATACGTGGTTTACAAAACGAACTTACGATTATTGAAACGAACTCAATAACTAATCAACCAACTGTGAACTCGCTCAACTTTGTTGTTGACTCGTTGTTACATGCCTTGCAGGCCTTTAGGTGCATAACATTGGGAACTTGTTGTCTGGGAAGCTGGAGTGGTCATGGGTCGAGTTACATGGAAACGCAACACAAGACTAAGAGCTTTTATATGTGGTTTATAAACACTTAACGAATTAAATATGCTTCCGATATAAACTGTGAAATATTGTAACGTGTAACATTTATTGTTATTGAATGAAAGTTTTATTGAAATATACGCATGAGTTCAATGTGATTGGTGGCTAAGATCTTGGTCAGTCACTCCTCCAAGCGGTGGTGCTCCGTATGTGGATTTTGGGGGTGTGACACATTGTTTTACAAAACAGTTTGTTTTATACAACTCATTTTACTTGGTTATATTATTAACCATACACTTTTCTTTTATATAATCTGATTTCTTATCACGTTTTCATATGATCTATAAAAGAAAACACTTACAAGATTCATGACTAAATTTCATTAAACATTTCTTTAAACCTAAGTCATGAATCCTATTTTCATAAAACCTATGTATCTCACAGGCATTTTTATGCTGACGTACCTATTTTCACATGTGTTTTCAGGAGCTGGTGCGTAGGTTTGAGGAGGATACACTAGGGTGGACTCGGGCCTTAGTGACATAAAATGAAGTTAGACTAGTTAAATCATGTTATGTACTCTTTGTTTCAGTTGTTTTAAGACAATGTAAACTCTCTTGTTTGATAAATAAAACATAACTTTAAATGCCATGGTTGTGAAACAATAATTCTGTTACAACACTCCCTGACGTTTCCGCCACGATTTGATGTTTTACGTGATCGGGGTGTGACAGAAGAGTTGGTATCAGAGTCAATGGTTATAGGGAATTAGGTTATTAGTAATGCTTTGACTTAGACTATAAACTTTCTAGGACCCCAACACAAGTTATCTTGTGTTTAGATCTTAAAACATGCACTTCACCTATCCTTAGGTGATTGCCAAAACAAGAACCCAATTTTCCAAAACGATTTTTGAAAATCAATCATCTGTTTTAAAATGATTTGTTATAAGGTTTTGAACCCTCCCAGTTTGATTTTTGGCCTTGTGCCTTCCAAGTTTTCAAAATCTCGTCAAAGTTTTGGGTTTTAAATAATGTGAACACGTGCAAACTAGAAGAGTGAATGCCTATACCCTGGGTTTTCTGTCTAAGGCTAGAGTGTTCGTACAAGTCCACATAATCGGACCAGTCACTCTTACCTGGGAACTCTTGGGGTGAGTGTTCACTTATAGGCGGGCATGTCTTCGCGATACATTATTTTTGACCCATTCACTTTGATCAGTCATTGTGTGTCGCTTGTTTGCTTTGTGGTAACGAACGAATGACCACCATCTTTGCTTTTGTCGATTTTTGTTTCATCTCATTCTTTTCATCTAATCATCTCACTCGTTTCCTCTCATGTTTCCTCTTTTAGAATGCCTCCTCGACGCGAAAATCCACTATCTAATGCCGAAATGGCAGACATTATGGCGCAGCGTATGGCTGCTGTACTCCCAGGCATTATTGCTCAAGTGAACCAAGCCAACAATAACCAAAATGCTCCATGCAACTTCAAGAGTTTCAATTCGGCTAAACCACTCAAGTTTAGTGGTTCTGAAGGAGCAACTGGGCTCCTACAGTGGTTCGAGAGCATTGAGAGTACGTTTCGTCACGTTCAGTGTCCTGAAAATCGGAAAGTCGAGTTTGCTTCCAGTGTGTTTTAGAAAAGGGCTCTTACATGGTGGAACGGGGTTATGAGAGACCGTGGTGCTGAGGTTGCGTTAGCACAGACATGGGCTGAACTTAGGGCTCTTATGACGAGGGAGTTTCGTCCTCGTCATGAACTGAGAGCTTTAGAAAGGGAGTTCAATGACTTGAAACAAGATAGTGGTGAGCACGGGGCATACACTGACAGGTATGAGGAGTTGAGTTTACTTTGCCCTACCATGGTTACCCCACTTGAGAAAGCTATCGAGAGGTATATTGATGGCTTACCTGACTCTGTAGAAGACATCGTCACTGGTAGTAACCCTACCACAGTTCGCCAGGCAATTGAGTTAGCTGCGACATTGACTGAGTCACAGGTTCGAAAGGGTAAGTTACACAGGAAGGGTGACAAGGGCAAGAAACAATCGTCCGACAAGGGTGAGAGCAAGAAAGGTAAAAACAAGAAGGGTAAGCAATCTGGTTCCTCGAAGGGGTCAAGGAAGTGTAAGGCTTCCCAAAATTTTGCTGTCACTACCCAAGTTAACCAGGCAGCTCCCAATCAACCCGCACAACCACCAGCAAAGAAGCGGTATGCGGGGAATGCACCTTTGTGCAATAGATGCAATAGTCACCACCAACTGCAGCTTCCGTGCCGTTTCTGTACTAACTGTGGGAAGTCAGGTCACCTTTCTGATGTTTGTCGCTTTGCTCCCAATCAAGCAGCTCGTAACCCAGCTCAGCAGGCTGCTCAACTGCCTGCTCAACAGCAAGCACAAGCTACACGACCTCATTTTCCTCCTGGTTCGTGCTATAATTGTGGAGACTTGACCCATTATCGAAACCAGTGTCCAAGGCTGGTTAATACAAATCAGAATTTGGTTCAGGCTCGAGGTCGAGTTTTTAACATGAATGCTATTGAGGTACATGCAGACAACGAGGTGGTGAACGGTACGTTCTTTGTTAACAATCAGTCTGCTTCTGTTCTTTTTTTATTCAGGTGCCGATAAGAGTTTTGTGTCATTGTCTTTTGAGCCATTGCTTCGCGTGTCTAGAACAAAACTAGGAAAGCCTTTGACAGTAGAAGTTGCTAGTGGTGATCCTGTTGTTCTCGATTCTGTTCTTCATAACTGCCAGTTGAACCTTAACAACCATCTTTTTCCTATCGACCTCATGCCAATGCAACTTGGGAGTTTCGACGTTATAGTGGGTATGGATTGGTTAGCCAAGCATCACGCAGAGGTAGTTTGTTTCGAGAAGATTGTTCGTGTTCCACTCTCGACAGGTGAGATCCTACAGGTTCGTGGTGAGAAACCTGCTAGTAGCCTCAAGCTCATGTCTTGTTTTCAAGCTCGGAAGTATCTGCGAAAGAATTATGTGGCCTTCTTGGCACATGTCGTAGCAGATAAAGGCAAAGGTAAATCTATTCAAGATATCCCTGTCGTTCGGGATTATCCTGAACTGTTTCCTGAAGAGTTACCTGGTTTACCCCCAGCACGCCAAGTCGAGTTTTGTATTGATCTTGTACCTGGTGCAAATCCTATTGCCAGATCTCCATATCGTCTTGCACCGTCTGAGATGCAAGAGTTGTCTAAACAGCTTCAGGAGCTTTCTGACAAAGGTTTTATTCGTCCTAGCTTTTCACCTTGGGGTGCTCCCGTTCTTTCTGTCAAGAAGAAGGATGGATCTTTCAGGATGTTTATCGATTATCGTGAACTTAACAAGCTTACCATCAAGAATCGATATCCCCTACCTCGCATTGATGATCTCTTCGATCAGTTGCAGGGTGCTACTTGTTTTTCGAAGATTGATCTTCGTTCTGGGTATCATCAACTTCGTGTGCATGAAGAAGATATTCCCAAGACAGCTTTCCAAACACGTTATGGGCATTATGAGTTCACTGTTATGCCATTTGGTTTGACTAATGCTCCTGCTGTTTTCATGGACTTGATGAATAGGGTTTGTAAGCCTTATTTAGATATGTTCATCATCGTTTTCATTGATGACATCTTGATATATTCTAAGACGCAAGCTGATCACGAGCAACATCTTCGTCTTACTCTGGAACTCCTAAAGAAAGAGCAACTTTTTGCCAAATTCTCCAAGTGCGAATTTTGGCTTAAGGAAGTTCAATTCTTTGGACATATTGTCAACGAACAAGGTATTCATGTAGATCCCTCCAAGATCAGTGCGATTAAGGATTGGGATACGCCTACTACTCCTACTAAGGTTCGTTCTTTTCTTGGTCTCGCGGGATATTACCGCTGCTTCATTGAGAACTTCTCAAAGATTGCAGTTCCCCTAACTGCTCAAACTCAGAAGAACAAACCCTTTGAATGGGGAACCAAACAAGAAGAAGCATTTCAGACCTTGAAGCAGAAGCTTTGTGATGCGCCTATTCTGTCTTTGCCTGAGGGCAATGATGATTTCGTCGTATATTGTGATGCATCTAACTTGGGTCTTGGCTGTGTTCTCATGCAAAGGAACAAAGTCATAGCCTACGCATCAAGGCAGTTGAAGATACACGAGAAGAACTACACCACTCATGATCTTGATTTAGGTGCAGTTGTTTTCGCTCTCAAAATCTGGAGACATTATTTGTATGGTACAAAATGTGTGGTTTTCACTGACCACAAAAGTCTTCAGCATATCTTTAATCTGAAAGAGCTCAACATGAGGCAACGACGTTGGGTTAAACTTCTAAACGACTATGATTGCGAAATTCGCTACCATCCTGGTAAGGTGAATGTCATGGCTGACGCTTTGAGTCGTAAAGAACGTGTCAAGCTTCATTGTGTTCGTGTTCAATCTGATACTCAAGCTCGATCTGATATTCAAAACCGCATTTCTCAGGCTCAACACACTTGTGTCTCACAAGACTTGATGGGTAAGGAATTACCCTGTCACATTAAGCCTGATCTTGAAGTGAAGGACAATGGATCGTATTATTTCATGGACTGTTTGTGGGTCCCAAGTCAAGATAATCTTCGCACCTTGCTTATGGATGAAGCCCATAAGTCTCGTTATTCTATTCATCCCGGCTCAGACAAAATGTATAAGGATCTTCGTACTCAGTATTGGTGGCCTAGTATGAAGAAAGATATTGCCTTGCATGTGTCAAAATGCCTTACTTGTCTTAAGGTTAAGGCTGAACATCAATATCCTTCTGGTTTTTTGGAGCAACCAGAGATTCCAGTTTGGAAATGGGAAAACATTGCTATGGATCTTATTACCAAACTTCCGCGTACTAAGAAAGGTCATGATGCCATCTGGGTAGTTGGTGATCGTCTTACAAAGTCAGCGCATTTCTTGCCGATCCGTGAGGATCTATCTGCTGACAGGCTTGCTAAAATCTATGTGGATAAAATTGTATCTAGACATGGTGTTCCTTTGAACATTATTTCTGACAGAGATGCTCGATTCTCGTCTTGTTTTTGGAGAACCATGTAATCTGCTATGGGGACCCAACTTAATCTGAGCACAGCTTATCATCCACAATCAGATGGCCAAACGGAAAGAACAATCCAGATTTGGAGGATATGCTTAGAGCTTGTGTGATCGATTTTGGTGGTAGTTGGGATTCACATCTTCCATTGATTGAATTCTCCTACAACAACAGTTATCACTCCAGCATCAACATGGCTCCTTTCGAGGCTCTCTATGGTCGAAAATGTCGTTCACCAGTCTGCTGGAATGAGATCGGTGAGGCTTAGCTTGATGGACCTGACCTAATTCTAGAGACAACAGATAAGGTTAAGAAAGTTCGCGATAACCTTCAGACAGCTCGAAGCCGTCAAAAGAGTTACGCGGACCGACGACGCAAGCCCTTGGAATTTCAAGTCGGTGATCGAGTATTACTTAAGGTCTCACCTTGGAAAGGTGTGATCAGATTTGGAAAGACAGGAAAACTTGCACCTAGATATGTTGGACCATTCAAGATCGTCGAAAGAATCGCTAAGGTAGCCTACAGACTTGAGTTACCTCCTGAACTTGGAAACGTTCATCCAACCTTTCACGTGTCCAATCTCAAGAAGTGTTTAGCTGATGAGAACCTCCACATACCACTTGACGAAATTCATGTTAATAACACGATGCATTTTGTCGAGAAACCTGTGGAAATCATGGATCATGAAGTCAAGTGGCTTAAACGCAAGCGCATTCCATTGGTCAAAGTTCGCTAGGAATCTAAACTTGGACCCGTGTTTACTTGGGAACGTGAAGATCAAATGAAAGCGAAATATCCACATCTATTCTCACGAGTTTCCTCTAAATAAATTTCGAGACGAAATTTCCACAAGTAGGGGAGACTGTGACATCTGTGCTTGTAATCATTGTAAACAGTTCAGTTATCAATAAAATAATGTTATTTGATCCCAATATTTGTTTGTTTATGTTTGACATTTTTCATGTTTTGGTTTTTGTCCAATTTCAAACTCTATATCGCTTTCTGGAGAGTTATACGCAAACTGGTGCATAAACGTAATCAGTTTAACGCGACAAACACTTTGGAACATCAACATATGCTTAACATACCTTAAATAACCTTTACATAACTTAGAAATAAGTTTTGAAGGCTTTGGTATGGCAAAATCAAGTTTATTCGCTTACAAGGGACTAAATTCAACAAACTGCGAAAGTATGCTGATTCATACTGTAACGAACATTCCGGAACATGACCATAAGTTAAACATACCCTAAATATCCTTTACATAGCTTAGAAATAGGCTTTGAGGGGTTCGGTGTGCTAAAATAAACTTTTTGGTCATTCAGGGACTAAAAGCGTCAAAAAGTGCATAAATTTGCATTTTCGCGCATAACTTACGTTCTGAATATATCCGAACATCCAAAAATTTATGTAATCATTAAATTTTTTTATTTTAGTGATTGGCTTGTCAAAACTTCATTCGCTTCGCAATTTGGATCGTTTTCGCGTCCGTTACGACTTCCGTCGTAATTAACCGAACAACGCAACCATACGGCCAAACGAACCGACATCCATCATATTTTTGAGCATGTTTCATGTTCCCTATGCTTTAACATCCCTGTGGAGCTTAAAAATGGGTTTGGTGGGTGTTAGAAGTGCCAAAACACGACAATACGTGCACAGGGACCAAAACTGCCAAACTTCAAAACTGACTGGTCTGCAAGGTCCTTATGGACCGTATGGGACCCTTTGCAGTCCGTAAGCCCTCCCCAGCTCAGCAGAAACCATTTTTATAAAACCCAGCTGCTTGTACATGGTTTCCTTTGCTTGTTTTCAATCTTGTGGCTGGTTTTGGGGTTCCCATGGTTTCATAAATCAGTGGGTGCAAGTGTACGGCTTAGATCAAAGCTCGGTTTTCAAGAAACCATCTTAACGGTTGTACGAAAACTATAAATACCCCCACCCATTTCACCCCCAACTCACACTTGATTTTGAAATTTCTCTAAGTTGGAGCTTTAGCACTCCATACCTGAGAATTGTAACACCCTAGTGTTTCGGAAGTCAAAGTCAAAGTCAAGATTGAAGTCAAAGGAGGAAGAGATTGCTAATTTCAATCTGTCTCTCCTTGATCAATTCCTATTTTGACTTCTTTGACTTATAGTTAGTCTATTTTATGTTTCACGTTAGTTGTATTATGTGGAGTAATTAATTACAATCACAGTAATCGAATGTTTATCGCTACGAATCGCTTTACGACTGTGAATAATAGGAAGTAACAATGCGATAAAGTCAATTAAACGCTAATCGAATTAATCTAATCAATATCGCGCTCGCAACTCGAATTTCGCATTTTTGATGATTGTTATACGTGTGTGTGCCTTATGTGTTACTTGTGCATGTTTATTTATGTTATGTGTGGTAATCAATCGAATCGCAATCAAACTCAATCGCAATCGAATCACAATCGCAAAACTCGTCACACCGAACCCTTGAACCAGGCGACCGATCGATCAGGCTATCAGCCGATCGACCAGCCGTCCGCCCAGACTGCCGTCCGATCGGAGAGGCTGTCCGATCGAGCTGCCCAGCCGATCGGCCAGCCCTTTCCTCTTTTGGAACTCTATAATTACCCATGTTACATTCATTCTTTCTACTTTTGGCAACTCTCTGACCGAACAGCACGCTCTCCTCACCTTTTCTTCAATTTCTCTCGATTCCGGTAAGATCTCGTCCTAAATCTTGTACTTTCTTGATCTACACGCACTCTTACACCTTTCTATCTTTTGAATCTTAACATTAGCCGATAAATCACCAAGATTCGCGGTGTTTAAGGATGATGTCATCATGGTGTTCTTGAAGAACTTCATGTTTTGGCCTCAATCCACCAAGAACAACTTAGATCTAACCGATTTCCACATAAACAACAAAGATCTTTCATTGATCTAAACATATTCACGGTGAAAAAGGATTGAGAGAATGTTTTCCAACTTCTTTCAACTCTTTTACACTCAATGCACTCAAAACCGATAGAATCGGAGCTTGTACCGACTTTCTACTCATTCTTGTGGTTGTGTTGGTCCAAGATCCGGATCCTATCGATGAGGGTTACCGTTTACGGGTTAACCTTGGAACACGTCTTGAACAGTTAACTGGCCGGATTTGGGTGATTCCTGTCCGATCATGAATACCAAGTATTGACGAGGTTTCTGTTGCTTAACACGTTATCAAAAACACCTCAATAAAATGACAAACAATAAAAAACAACCAAGTGTAAGACGAACGGGACGACCAGGACGGGGTGCCGTCCGATCGGACAGCCACCCGAATGGCCGGTCAGCCGAACGGCTTGCACTATGGGACCCACACTTAACCAACTTTAACTGAAGTTTGAGTATTGAACGAATTGCTAACCGATCGGACTGCCATCCGATCGGATTACCCTTCGGATCATGAGATACTTGGGCTTTAACACTTAATTGGTTTTTTAACATGTTCAATGCACTAGGAATGCCACCCGATCGAACTGCTGTCCGATCGAGTGCCACCCTGCTGAGAACTTGTTCTCGCTGAAGTACCAGCCGAACGGGTTACCGGCCGATCGAACGACCGTCCGATCGACCGACCTGAAAGGTAAAGATACTTCAATGTTTTCAAATGCTACAACAAAAACTTCAAAAGTCAAACCATCATACACAAACACATTCTTCTCAAAGGAAGAAACAATTCACTCGAATGGCCATCCGATCGGACAGCCGTCCAAACCGATTGTCACCCACACGATCAGCTGTCCGATCAGACTGCCGTCCGATCGACCAGCTGTTTGATCCACCAACACTTGTTTCTGTTTTACGCGTCACTTAACGTTATGCTATCGAACTATTCAGGCTAACCTTACTCTCAAGCGCTCCCTTCAATCCATCAACCGCTGTGAGTATACTCGATCCCTTTTTGCTTTACGCACTTTTGGGTGTTACGTACGTTACTAATACAAAATCACAATCGAACACACTACGCAATACTTTAAACGCTAACCGTTACCGCATGTTATACGTGACTTAATGAATGCTTGTTTGTTATGTTTACACATGGAATGCTGTCTACCTGCCTTAACGACGATAGTACTATAGTTTGGACTCAGCACCCGTTCACACGGGGGTTGTTAAGGACAATTACTTATATGGATTACAAAGGTGATCATGTATTGCGAACTGCCTTGGGCAGTCAACCCGCAGTCATTGGTATCGATAGGTTCATGTCGATAACATGCTTAGTTTTCCTCTGTGTACGTGTTGGTTATGCGTAAACTATTTCGAACTCTATATGCCATTATCAAACTTGTATACTCGCCTTTACACTATGTGTATTGGCTTTATTTTAATGTATGTGACAGGTGTTTAGGATGCTTATCTGCTAGGAAAGCGAGGCTAGAATAAGGTCCTAGAGGCCAACAAATAGTTGTCTGTACAATTTGAATCTGAGTTGTCGGAACATAACTAATTGCCTAGATTTTGTCTGTAATAATTTATTTGCCTTTTGAGACATGGTATGGGACATGTTATTTTAAATTGATTGGTAATGATAATTGTTATGGAAACTTCTGGACAATCTGTTTCGCTCAGTGCAGCGCCCCGATGATTCCGCCATCGGTTGGGGTGTGACAGATTGGTATCAGAGCCATAACTATAGGGAATTAGGCAAGACTCGACCTAGTCCGGGTCGATGTTATAGAGACCTAGTCTATAGTTAGGAACCAACAGACCGACTCATACATCTCCAGTAGGGATTATGTATGAGCTTACTTGTTATTTCTCGCCATTCTCGCCTATGCTACACTATCACCGCACTCGAAATATCATTTTTGGATAAGCGATTTAGTCGAGATTAGGTGTGAAAACCGCAAACTCTCGATTGAATTGCTTGTTTGATCTGTATTTATCTATAAAACGCGAGAATTCGCGTTGAACCAGGAGTGAAATCCATACTTTAGCGCGAATCTTCGCCTATATTTTATTAAAATAAGAAAGAAGTTGTTAAGCCAGGGGTGAAACCCTAACCTTGACGACTTATTCATGGTTTTACAAAACTCTCACCAAAGTCTCGACGGACTCCAACGACCTGAAGTCACTAGATGACTTAAGGGATGCGTGCCGAACGCCCAAGAATTGAGGCCGAAGCATGATCTCGGAAGTCAAAAAGTGTAGGACAAGTCCTTGAGAATAGTCGAATCGCTTTGGGTAGTCAATGTCTAATAGCCACAGACAATCTATTTCTCGATTTTTATGTGTTTCGATTCTGAGCCTGCAACTGCTGACTCTGATGACTCATCGATTTTATGTGAAGTCAAGTGTTTATGTGGTTTATGTTTATTTGTTAACGTTTTGTGGTACCACTGGTTTCGATTTAACGCCTTTTACTTCCGCTAATCTCACGACACTCACTACACCACGTTAACAAGTCGCTACTACCATGAGGAAACGCCGTACGTTATGATGCTCGCTATACTATACACTTATACTATACTAATCACTAAGCTAAAGCTAAACGCAATCGCTATATTCGAACGCTTGCGAACTTTAAATAATAGGTTTCTGTATTCTGACTGCTTCTGTGTGCTGTTAGGAGGACTATGTGCTTACGTGTACTTCTGTGCTTCTGTGCCCTACGTGTCTATGTGTTTATGTGAATCTGTGATTTCGTGCCTATGTGATTGTGTAATTATACGTGTACTGAGCTTTAGTAGTATTAGACGCGTGAGGTGAGAATCGATTAAACTATGTCTGAAACCTACGACGATGTATGTTGCTGACAATGTCGTCATCTGGACACCGTCACCCACGACTCATTCGCCAAGAACAATGGGACAAACACCTTGCTGCCATCCTCGCTAAACAAGTAGCCAAGGTTGTGCCCCAGATCGTGAGTGAAATTTACGAGAACGTTAGCAAATCGTCTGAGGAGTCTAAAACCGAAGCTCCTAAAGTTGCTACCAAGACTGCTTTCAGCTTCAAGCAGTTCAAGGCTTGTGGTCCGAAGGAATTCACTGGATAAGATGGCCCAACAGCTATGTTCCAATGGTTCGATTCCATCGAAGTCACTCTCCGCCAGAGCGGATGTCCTGAAAATCTCCGTACCCTAAACGCAACCGGCGTCTTCCAGTCCCGCGCTTTAGACTGGTGGACGGCCGAACGAAACAAACGCGGGAATGATGCAGCTTATGAGCTGACTTGGGAAGAGTTGAAAGCCATCATGATGGACGAATTCTGCCCTCCCCATGAATGCCAAAAGCTGGAGGACGAGATCTGGAATATGAAACAGAAGGAAGGTGACAACGCTGCCCTGACTGCTCGCTTTAAGCAGCTCAGCATCATCTACCCCGATCAAGTCAAGACGTCTGAGATGGCAATCAAGAAGTACATCCGAGCTCTACCCGACTGTGTTGCTGATTTTGTGCATGCCGCCAAGACAACAACGATTGAAGAAACTTATCTGCTTGCCACCGAGATCAACGACAAGCGGGTAAAAGCTGGTTTTTGGGATAAGCCTTCAAAGTCTCTGCATCAAGCTACCACCACACCAACCGCCGAAACCACCGCCACTCCTCAATCATCAAAGTCCTCACGCCGCAGGAAGAAGAACAACAACAGCAGCTCCAGCAACAAGAATTGTGCTGTCAGTACCACTGCTGCTCCTCTGCAAGCCGTATCGACTCAACAGCAGTCCCACCACCATCCAGCACCAGTTACTTATGCAACGCCAGCAAAGCGTGCATACACAGGCCCCCACCCGGTTTGCCCAACATGTTCTTATCATCACCCGGTGGGTCTTGCCTGTCGTTTCTGCGCCCACTACAACATGTACAGCCACTTTACTGCAAACTGCCGTACTGGTCCTCGCAACACCGCAGCTCCTGCCACTGCTCATCAAGCTCTGCTCCCAGCCCCGCAAGGCCATCAAGTGGCCCAGGCACCCGCGATCAACGCCTGAGTCTGCTTCGCATGCGGTGATCCTAACCACTTTGTGAACATGTGCCCGAACAGGGTGGTGAAACAAGAGCCCTAGTAGCAGCAGCAGCCTCACCAGCAGCAACAGCCTCAGTAGCAGCAACAAGCCGCACGCACCAGAACGTTCAACATCAATGCGAGCCAAGCCCAGGCTGACAACAACGTGGTCAATGGTACGTTCCTTGTGAATGGTATTTATGCGTCGTGTTTGTTTGATACTGGAGCCGATAATTGCTTTGTGTCGTTTGAATTTGAGAAGCTCCTTAGTCGTAAGCGCTCCCATCTCCCCTCGACATTCGATGTTGAAGTCGCTACTGGGAGAACTGTCGCCGTCAATTCTGTTCTTCGTGATTGTACTCTTGAGCTCAACAATCACATCTTCCCAATCGACCTTATCCCGATGCAACTCGAAAGTTTCGACGTCATAGTAGGCATGGACTTTCTTCACGAAAACCATGCTGAAGTTGTGTGCTTCGACAAGATGATTCGATTCTCGCTCGCGAATGGTGATTTATTGTGTGTTTATGGCGAAACTGCTTCGAAAGGTCTCAAACTCATGTCATTTGTCCAAGCTAGCAAGTATCTCCACAAGGAATACAGAGATTTCTTGGCTAACATTGTAGTAGCGGAGAAGGAAAAGAAAAGGAAGACTGAAGTAAAAGACATTCTTGTGGTCCATGAATTTCCTCAGGTGTTCCCTGATGATCTTCCTGGATTACCGCCAAGTCATGATATCGACTTCCGTATCAACCTTATTCCTGGAGCCAACCATGTTGCCAAAGCTCCATACCGACTCGCGCCGTCCGAAATGCGTGAACTCTCGAACCAACTCCAGGAACTACTTGAGAAAGGCTTCATTCGCCCGAGCACCTCTCCTTGGGGCGCGCCAGTCCTTTTCATTAAAAAGAAGGATGGGTCGTTCAGGATGTGCATCGACTATTGGGAATTGAATAAGCTAACCATCAAGAACCGCTATCCCCTGCCTCGCATTGATGATTTGTTTGATCAGCTACAAGGTGCTACGTGTTTCTCGAAGATTGATCTACGCTCAGGCTATCACCAGCTACGCATTTAGGAGGAAGATATACCCAAAACCGCTTTTCGCACTCGTTACGGCCACTATGAGTTCGTTGTTATGCCGTTTGGTTTAACCAACGCACCCGCGGTTTTCATGGATCTGAGGAATCGCGTGTGTAAGCCTAATATGTGACCGTTTCATCATCGTATTCATCGACGATGTCTTGATCTATTCCAAATCGAAAGCTGAACACGCGCAACATCTACGTTTGGTTCTCGAGCTACTCCAGGGAAATCAACTCTCTGCCAAGTTCTCCAAGTGTGAATTTTGGCTAGAGGAGGTTCAGTTTCTGGGTCACATTGTAAATATTCAAGGTATTCACGTTGATCCCGTGAAGATTGAAGCAGTTAAGAGTTGGATTACACCTAAGAACCCGTCTAAAGTCCGTTCTTTTCTCAGACTAGCGGGCTATTATCGACGATTTATCGAAGGATTCTCCAAAATCGTTGTGCCGCTTACCGCTCTCATGCATAAAGACAAGCCTTTTGTTTTGGGGAACCGAACAAGAGTCTGCTTTCCAAACCCTCAAGCACATGCTCTGCAATGCTCCTGTTCTCACATTGCCCGACGGAAACGATGGTTTCATTGTCTATTGTGATGCTTCCAACCTTGGTCTTGGTTGTGTCCTTATGCAACGGGACAGAGTTATAGCTTACGCATCTCGTCAGCTCAAAATCCACGAGAAGAACTATACAACACATGATCTCGAGCTAGGCGTGGTTGTTTTTGCATTAAAGATTTGGCGACACTACCTATATGGTACCAAGTGTACGATCTTCACTGATCATATGTGACACCTGTGTCACTCCAACCATCAATCAAATGCCAAACCAATGAAATATTGTATTTCATACTTAGGATTTGTAAAAATATGTGTATCGATTGCACATATCAACTCTTGTTCGATTTCAAGCTCTAAATCGCTTTCTGGAAGGTTATTCGCGCACTGATGCGTAAATATAACCAGTTTAATGCAACGAACACTCCGGAAAAGTGAAATAGGCTTAACATACCTTAAATAACCTTTACATAACTTAGATATAAGTTTTGGAAGGTTTGGTGTGGTGAAATCAAAGTTTAATCGCTTACAGGGACTAAAGTTGACAAACTGCGAAAGGATGCCAATTTGAACTGTAACAGACATTCCGGAACATGACCATAAGTTAAACATACCATAAATATCCTTTACATTGCTTAGAAATAGGCTTTGAGGTGTTCGGTATGCTAAAATAAACTTTTGTGTCATTCAGGGACTAAAAGCGTCAAAAAGTGCACAAGTTTGCATTTTCGCGCATAACTTACGTTCCGAATACATCTGGACATCCAAAAATTTATGTAAGCATGACTATATTATGCTTTAGTGTTTGGCTTGCCAAAAATCCATTCGTCGCGCATTTTGGATCGTTTTTCGCGCATATGCGCATTCCGTCGTAATTAAGCGAACATCGCGTTCGTACGACCAAACGAACCAACACCCGGCATATTTTTGAGCATGTTTCATGTCCTCAATGTTTAGGCAACATTTTAGGGCCTTAAAGTTGGCTTTACGGGCCTTCGAAGTGTCGGAAATGGCCTTAAACACGTGCAGGGACTGAAACTGACATTTCTGAAACTTTGTTCTGATCTGTGACTCCTAGGCGGCCCGCCTCAGGATCTTAACATCCTTAGGCGGCCCGCGTCAGACCTTCTGACCAAGTTAAATGTTTCTAACAGCAGATTGCAGCTGTTTGATCCACCACCACACATTCTCATTTGTCTAGTCATCTGATAAGGATCACATTTTAGTCACCATAAGGTCCCGACACTTGTACGGGTGGGATTAAGGCACGTTTTCCATGAAACGATCTTAACGGTGGACCTTTTACTATAAATACCCCACCCCCCATGCTTCAAAATTACAAGAATTCTGATTTGAGAACCTCTAAGTTGAAACCATTGTTTCATACCTGAGATTCTTGAATCGGGATTAGCATTCGGGGACCCTTCGTAAGTATTCTTTCGTTCTTTTCCTTATTTTATTGCTTTTCGAGTCAGAAAGTCAAACTTTGTTTGACTTTCAGCGTTGACCAGTAATGGTCAATGCGAAGTTCGGTTGAACTTCGCAACGTGATTGTAATCACGTTGAACATAGTCCCTTGGGACTATGCCCACTGATTACCACGTTGTCTAGGGTCATAGGGTAGGCGATCTAATAAATCGCCTATACCTTCGAACTCGACCCATTTGGTCGATCATTAGGATCCGACCAAATACATTAGGTGACCATAGTAGGTAGGGAATAACCTTCCGAGGTTATACCCTATGGTCACATCGTTTGAGTAGTTGTATGATAGGTAGTTTATATGCCTTAGGTAAATTACCAGAATACCCCTTTTCATGTATAATTGGTAATTAAGCATATGTAACCTAAACTTTTGTTACATAACTGATTATGTAACATGTTTAGGCATATAACACTTGTCGTAGAACTAGTTAGGCGGTCCGAACGCGTTTCACGCGAACGACGCGTTAAAGTAGCATAAGCTACCTAAACGGGTCGTAATGGGTCGTAAGCTATTAGGTTGGGTTTCATTTAGCATGTAGGCTTTGATAAACCATATGACACGAGTCTCTATACTCGTTTGGTTTACGAAACCTCATTCTATCCGATCTTCCGATTTAGGTCCGGTTTATTAATGTAGTTACCTATATTAGGTGCCGTTTGATTTCCGTGATCTCTAGCATTGTTTGGTTGTCACTCAAGGACTACTGAGCATTCTCAAGTGAGTACATAGACCCCTCTTTTACTGTTTTCCAAACATTTTGGGGGGTGAAACACATGTGCCTACTTGTTACTTTCATGCTTTCCTGTTTTCACATCATATACTTGCTATGTTCATTAGTACATTTATAGTACATGATTTCATGGTGTTCTATGCTTTGTATGATGACTTTGCATACTTAGTACATTGTTTTATACTGCATCTCTGTTGCATATGTTCCAGTAACATATGGACACATTGTTTTACAGCTCTACCCTGTATGTTTACTCTAGCATACTAGGTACATTATCTTCATAAAACATGCTTACATTTTGGTATGACATTTGGTTTGTTTAAACTATACTATACATATTCTCTTGATAACTCACTTTTACATAGTTATCCGTCTGTCTCAAGGCTTGGATGTATGAATTTTTACAATACCGCATAAATGTTCATATTCAGTATAGCATGCATATATCTTACAAAACATAACTTTGATTTAAACCAAGTTTTACTTCAATACTTTGTTTTGTACATTTTTACTTATGGTTTAAGTAGTCTAAATTTTACTTACCATACATATCATTTTGGTTATACATTACTTGACTACTTTTGGACTATAAACATTTGACATGGTTTATACAAGGACTTTTGACTATTGGTTTAAACATAGACTTATTACATTGTTGGTTTGGTTTGATTAAGTGATTAAGTAATGATGCGTGTGTAATATGATACAAGCATGGTGGATACGCCGCTGGTACTTCCTATATATAAGTGTTTGTATGGTATTACATATATCGTAGCGTTATTTGAATCATTTCAGTTTGATACATATAACATTTTATACAAATAACATACCTTTCACAATACATTGTTTTACAAACAACTTAACTTTTACAAACTCATTTTACATGGTTACTCATTTAACCATGCATTATTTTCTTATTTATACATATCATCTGAACTTATTGTTTTTCAAATGATTTACAAAGACAAAGCAAATTACAAGGTTCATGACTAAACATTTTCTCAAACATAAGTCATGAAACCTATTTTCACAAAACCTATGTATCTCACAGGCATTTTTATACTGACGTACCATATTTTCACATGTGTTTTTCAGGAGCTGTTGCATAAGATGATCAAGATACACATAGGCAGACTTGGGCTTTAGTGACAATAAAAGATGCAAGACTAGTTAATTATGTTGTATTTCCTTGTTTGATAAGACATTGTAACACTTTTAATCAATAAAACGAAACTTCAATTGCCATGGATTTGAAACAATTAATTCTGTTACAACACTCCCCGACGTTTCCGCCACGTTTTGTATGTTCTACGTGGTCGGGGTGTGACAGAAAAGATGGTATCAGAGCCAATGGTTATAGGGAATTAGGTTATTAGTAATGCTTTGACCTAGTCTATAACCTTCTTAGGACCCTAACGCGAGTTTACTTGCGTTTAGTCATAAAACAATATCGTCACCTATCCTTAGGCGACGACCACAACAAGAACATAAATTTCAAAACCGCTTTGAAAACTAATCATCTGTTCTAGGATGATTGATTACAAGGTTTTGAACCCTCTATTGTAAGGTTTTGAACCCTCTGTTACATGGTTTTGAACTCTTTGAATTTTCAAAAATCTCGTCAAGGTTTTGGGTTTTAAATAATGTGAACACGTGCAAACTGGAAGGGTGAATGCCTGTATTCTGGGTTTTCTGTCTAGGCAAGCACTTCGTATACATCTCATCAGACGCGAGACCAGTTGTGCTTACCTGGGAATTCTTGGGATGAGTGTTCACTTATAGGCGAGCATGTCTTCGCGATACATTATATTGACCCATTTACTTTGATTAGTCACCATCTCATTTGTTTGCCTTTGGTAACAAACAAATGGTCACAATCTTCATGTGTTGTTATTCTCTTTTGACTATCTTTCGCTTGTTTCCTCCTATGCCTTTCGTTATCTTCAAGATGCTTCTTCATCGCAACAACAATGTCCGAACCAGGTGCTGCAACTACCCAGCAAATAGGCGTCATACTCCAGAGGACCGATGATTTAGCTATTACCATGACTCGTCTCAGGGATGAAGCTGTATAAAGGGAACTGTTCCTTGGTGCAATTAATACCACTGCCATTATCCAAACCAAATACCCTGTTTCAAATGTACCCACGGTGGACGATGGAGACATTTGGTTAACATGTGCCGCTTTGCAATCCAAAGCAAAGCTGTTACAAATCCTGCTGCTGCTCAACCTTCAAACTCTGCTTCATATGTCGCTTGACATATCTGGCGCCTCAACCTCATGAACTTTCTACCTTGTGTATCGACTTAAGCACGCCTAGTGCAAGGTGTCGAAGCACCTCTCGTTACACAAACTCCAAAAATCCATGTAGGATCTTTCTATCCTCATAATTAGATCCTTGTGGATGGGTATCATTCATCGGAGTCCTTAATTGAATTCTTTGTATGATTCAATACGTACATCACAATTCAATAAGGACAAAGCCGAATTCCTTTTAAGATTATCCTATCTTCATAGATAGATTCTTGATATGATTAAAGTGCCAAATGAAATCCACGAATTGGATTCTTGGTGTACTTTAAGTATCCGCGTCCAAAGACAACAACTTAAAGGTTAAATTAAACAACTATGTGATTATGTGATGTGTTTCCTTTTATGATTTTGGTGTAATCCAAGTTTTTGTTATCCAAATCCTCGTAGAATCTTCCATATCTTCGTATAAGGGATTCATAGTAGGATATCCAAAGGTACTATATTAAATCCTCAATGGGCTTCTACGTTGTAGTAAAGACCCTTGGATTATATAGTACTATTCCATAATTAGACCCCTGAGTGGTCTAGGTAAACAGATTGATCCAAAAATCTGGTTAGGAATATCATGTGATGATATAGCTGAAAGGACTCCTTGGTGGCCTAATTAAAAGGATCATTTGTCGATCTAATTAAAAGGACCCTATGGTGGTCTAGTCACACTCATCACAGGTTTGATTTTCCTCCCCTTCACATTACAAGCAAATTGTGCGGACTATGCAATGAATTGCGTAATTATGGATGCATACATAATTATGGAATTCAGTGCACGGAAACCACAGCTAGTTTGGACATGTGGTGAAAAATGACTTTTCCGTTCATTTTTGTTTCTGAAGATGTTGTGAAAAATGACTTTTCCGTTCATTTTTGTTTCTGAAGATATTGTGAAAAATGACTTTTCCGTTCATTTTTGTTTCTGAAGATATTGTGAAAAATGACTTTTCCGTTCATTTTTGTTTCTAAAGATATTGTGAAAAATGACTTTTCCGTTCATTTTTGTTTCTGAAGATATTGTGAAAAATGACTTTTCCGTTCATTTTTGTTTCTGAAGATGTGGTGAAAAATGACTTTTCCGTTCATTTTTGTTTCTGAAGATGTTGTGAAAAATGACTTTTCCGTTCATTTTTGTTTCTGAATATATTGTGAAAAATGACTTTTCCGTTCATTTTTGTTTCTGAAGATGTGGTGAAAAATGACTTTTCCGTTCATTTTTGTTTCTGAAGATGTTGTGAAAAATGACTTTTCCGTTCATTTTTGTTTCTGAAGATATTGTGAAAAATGACTTTTCCGTTCATTTTTGTTTCTGAAGATATTGTGAAAAATGACTTTTCCGTTCATTTTTGTTTCTGAAGATGTTGTGAAAAATGACTTTTCCGTTCATTTTTGTTTCTGAAGATATTGTGAAAAATGACTTTTCCGTTCATTTTTGTTTCTGAAGATGTTGTGAAAAATGACTTTTCCATTCATTTTTGTTTCTGAAGAATATCCATCGAGGGAAATGAATATCCTTGTTTATTCCTTCATGTTCCATTTTCTAAAGAATGCCTGTTGAAAATAAATACGTTCATTTTTCCTTTCTGAAAAATGTCCGTTAAAGAGAAATTATAGGATTATGCCTTACATATCTCTGGTGGTTATTTGACAAAAAGTCACAGATAGACTCCTACGAATTAATTTCGGGACGAAATTTCCTAAAGTAGGGGAGACTGTGACACTTGTGTCACTCCAACCATCAATCAAATGCCAAACCAATGAAATATTGTATTTCATACTTGGGATTTGTAAAAATATGTGTATCGATTGCACATATCAACTCTTGTTCGATTTCAAGCTCTAAATCGCTTTCTGGAAGGTTATACGCGCACTGATGCGTAAATATAACAAGTTTAATGCAACGAACACTCCGGAAAAGTGAAATAGGCTTAACATACCTTAAATAACCTTTACATAACTTAGATATAAGTTTTGGAAGGTTTGGTGTGGTGAAATCAAAGTTTAATCGCTTATAGGGACTAAAGTTGACAAACTGCGAAAGTATGCCAATTTGAACGGTAACAGACATTCCGGAACATGACCATAAGTTAAACATACCATAAATATCCTTTACATAGCTTAGAAATAGGCTTTGAGGTGTTCGGTATGCTAAAATAAACTTTTGTGTCATTCAGGGACTAAAAGCGTCAAAAAGTGCACAAGTTTGCATTTTCGCGCATAACTTACGTTCTGAATACATCTGGACATCCAAAAATTTATGTAAGCATGACTATATTATGCTTTAGTGTTTGGCTTGCCAAAAATCCATTCGTCGCGCATTTTGGATCGTTTTTCGCGCATATGCGCATTCCGTCGTAATTAAGCGAACATCGCGTTCGTACGACCAAACGAACCAACACCCGGCATATTTTTGAGCATGTTTCATGTCCTCAATGTTTAGGCAACATTTTAGGGCCTTAAAGTTGGCTTTACGGGCCTTAGAAGTGTCGGAAATGGCCTTAAACACGTGCAGGGACTGAAACTGACATTTCTAAAACTTTGTTCTGATCTGTGACTCCTAGGCGGCCCGCCTCAGGATCTTAACATCCTTAGGCGGCCCGCGTCAGACCTTCTGACCAGGTTAAATGTTTCTAACAGCAGATTGCAGCTGTTTGATCCACCGCCACACATTCTCATTTGTCTAGTCATCTGATAAGGATCACATTTTAGTCACCATAAGGTCCCGACACTTGTACGGGTGGGATTAAGGCACGTTTTCCATGAAACGATCTTAACGGTGGACCTTTTACTATAAATACCCCACCCCCCATGCTTCAAAATTACAAGAATTCTGATTTGAGAACCTCTAAGTTGAAACCATTGTTTCATACATGAGATTCTTGAATCGGGATTAGCATTCGGGGACCCTTCGTAAGTATTCTTTCGTTCTTTTCCTTATTTTATTGCTTTTCGAGTCAGAAAGTCAAACTTTGTTTGACTTTCAGCGTTGACCAGTAATGGTCAATGCGAAGTTCGTTTGAACTTCGCAACGTGATTGTAATCACGTTGGTCATAGTCCCTTGGGACTATGCCCACTGATTACCACGTTGTCTAGGGTCGTAGGGTAGGCGATCTAATAAATCGCCTATACCTTCGAACTCGACCCATTTGGTCGATCATTAGGATCCGACCAAATACATTAGGTGACCATAGTAGGTAGGGAATAACCTTCCGAGGTTATACCCTATGGTCACATCGTTTGAGTAGTTGTATGATAGGTAGTTTATATGCCTTAGGTAAATTACCAGAATACCCCTTTTCATGTATAATTGGTAATTAAGCATATGTAACCTAAACTTTTGTCACATAACTGATTATGTAACATGTTTAGGCATATAACACTTGTCGTAGAACTAGTTAGGCGGTCCGAACGCGTTTCACGCGAACGACGCGTTAAAGTAGCATAAGCTACCTAAACGGGTCGTAATGGGTCGTAAGCTATTAGGTTGGGTTTCATTTAGCATGTAGGCTTTGATAAACCATATGACACGAGTCTCTATACTCGTTTGGTTTACGAAACCTCATTCTATCCGATCTTCCGATTTAGGTCCGGTTTATTAATGTAGTTACCTATATTAGGTGCCGTTTGATTTTCGTGATCTCTAGCATTGTTTGGTTGTCACTCAAGGACTACTGAGCATTCTCAAGTGAGTACATAGACCCCTCTTTTACTGTTTTCCAAACATTTTGGGGTGAAACACATGTGCCTACTTGTTACTTTCATGCTTTCCTGTTTTCACATCATATACTTGCTATGTTCATTAGTACATTTATAGTACATGATTTCATGGTGTTCTATGCTTTGTATGATGACTTTGCATACTTAGTACATTGTTTTATACTGCATCTCTGTTGCATATGTTCCAGTAACATATGGACACATTGTTTTACAGCTCTACCCTGTATGTTTACTCTAGCATACTAGGTACATTATCTTCATAAAACATGCTTACATTTTGGTATGACATTTGGTTTGTTTAAACTATACTATACATATTCTCTTGATAACTCACTTTTACATAGTTATCCGTCTGTCTCAAGGCTTGGATGTATGAATTTTTACATGTCACACCCCGACCGCGTAAAACAACAAATCGCGGCGGAAACATCGGGGCGTGTTGCGACAGAATTTAATTGTTTCATAACCATGGCATACAAAGTTGTATTTTATTTATTAAACAAGGGTGTTACATTGTCTTGAACAGGAAATTAAAGAGTTCAGAACATAATTAAACATAGTCTATCTTCTTTTAAAGTCTCTAAGGCACAGGTCCGCCCTAGTATCATAATCAACATCCTATGGAAAAGCACCTGAAAACACATGTGAAAATAGGTACGTCAGCATAAAAATGCCTGTGAGATACATAGGTTTTGTGAAAATAGGATTCATGACTTGTATTTGAGAAAATGTTTAGTCATGAACCTTGTAATTTGCTTTGTCATGTAAATCATTTGAAAACAATAAGATTAGATGATATGTATAAGTAAATGTCAGTTAAATAAATGACCATGTAAAAAGATGTGTTTGTATAAGATAAGTTGTTTTGTAAATCAATGTCTTGTGAAAAGTATGTTATTTGTATAAAATGTTCTATGTCTCAATATAGAAATGATTCAAATAACGTTACGACATGTAATACCATACAAACACTTATATATAGGAAGTACCAGCGGCGTATCCACCATGCTTGTATCATATTACACACGCATCGTTACTTAATCACTTAATCAAACCAAACCAATCAATGTAAGAAGTCTATGTTTAAACAAATTGTCAAATGTATTGAATAATATGTCAAAGTGTTTATGTCAAGATGTAAATCATGTCAAAATGTCTATGTCAAATATCCATGTCAAATGTCTATGTCAAATATCCATGTCAAATGTCTATGTCAAATATGTCATGTATGGCAAGTGAAATGTCTCAACTAAACCATATGCACAAAAACAAAGTATTGAAGTAAAACTTGGTTTAAATCAACGCTATGTTTTGTGTAAATGCATGCAACTATTTAATATGAACATTTATGAGGTATTGTGAAAATGCATACATCCAAACCTTGTGACTGTGGTGATAAACCCTTTAAACAAATTAAAGGTCTATCTGTCTTATATCATCGAATTCGGTCATTCCTTTCTGTCCCCTTTCCCTGGGATGTCCGGAACGGGAGTTGTCAATTCCTATGGTACCACTACCTACTAACGAACGGCGTAGCTAATGTTAATGAATGTATTGTCCCATGTAAACAAACCAAATGTCATAACAAAATGTAAGCATGTGAAAACGATGCACTAAGTATGTAATCAAATGAACATACGTAGCGTGAAAAGTCATGTAAAACGATGTACTAAGTAATGCACACAATGGGCACACCTAGCATGAAATGTAATGTAAAACAATGTACTAAGTAATGCACACAATGGGCACACCTAGCATGAAATGTAATGTAAAACAATGTACTAAGTAATGCACACAATGGGCACACCTAGCATGAAATGTCATGTAAAACAATGTACTAAGTAATGCACACAATGGGCACACCTAGCATAAGATGAAATGAAATCATGTACTATTATGTACTAACGAACATAGCATGTATATGATGTGAAAACAGGAAAGCTTGAAAGTAACAAGTAGGCACATGTGTTCCACCCCAAAACAGTTTGGAAAACAGTAAAAGAGGGGTCTATGTACTCACTTGAGATTGCTCAGTCGTATAAAGATAATCACCAAGTAATGCTAGAGATCTCGGAATCAAACGGCACCTAGTATAGGTAACTATGTTAATAAACCGGACCTATCTCGGAAGATTGGGTAGCATTAGGGTTTGTAAACCAAATGAGTGTAGGAACTCACGTGATATGGTTTAACAAAGCCTACATGCTAAATGAAACTTAACCTAAGTCTTATTGACCCATTATGATCCGTTTAGGTAGCTTACGCTACTTTAACGCATCGTGCGTGTGAAACGCGTTCGGACCGCCTAACTAGTCCTATGACAAGTATTATATGCCTAAACATGTTACATAATCAGTTACGTGACAAAAGTTTAGGTTACATATGCTAAATTACCAATTATGTATGAAAAGGGTATTCTGGTAATTTACCTAAGGCATATAAACTACCTATCATACAACTACTTAAACGTCGTGACCATAAGGTATAACCTCGGAAGGTTATTCCCTACACTATGGTCACCTAATGTATTTGGTCGGATCCTAATGATCGACCAAACTGGGTCGGGTTCGAAGGTATAAGCGATTGATCATATCGCTTACCCTACGACCCTAGACAACGTGGTAATCAGTAGGCATAGTCCCAAGGGACTATGACCATCGTGATCACAATCACGTTGCGAAGTTCAATCGAACTTCGCATTGACCATTACTGGTCAACGCTGAAAGTCAAACAAAGTTTGACTTTCTGACTCGAAAAGCAGTAAAAATAAGGAAAAGAACGAAAGAATACTTACGAAGGGTCCCCGAATGCTAATCTAGATCAATATAGTTCAGGTATGAAACAAGGTTTCAACTTAGAACACAATCAATCAGATTCTAGTGCTTTAAAACAATGAAAGGCATGGGGTATATATAGTTTTCGGTGAACCGTTGAGATCGTTTCTTGGAAAAGGGGAAAAGATCTAGCCCGTACATTTGTCACAATGTTATGGTTACTGAATATGGCCTATTAATAGCTGAAAGGGCAAGTTAGAACTTGTGGTTGAGGATTAATCAGCTGATAATCTGCTGACTGTTTGTTATTATCTGTTCTGGACAAGGCTAGCGCACCGCTACGCTAAAAGTGTAGCGCACCGCTAGGCTTAAGTTTGGCAGATTTACACTTTTGGTCCCTGTCATGCATTCAGCCCATTTTCGACACGTTTAAGGCCCGTTAACCCCATTTCAAAGCTCTAAAATGAAGTTAAAGTATAGGGAACTTAAAATGTGTTCAAAAATATCTCGGATGTCGGTTCGTTTGGCCGTACGGTCGCGATGTTCGGTTAATTACGACGGAATGCGCACAAGCGCGAAAAACGATCCAAATGACGCGACGAATGGATTTTTCTTATGGCGAACACTAAAATATAATGTAGTCATGCTTACATAAATTTTTGGATGTCCGGATGTATTCAGAACGTAAATTATGCGCGAAAATGCAAACTTGTGCACTTTTTGACACTTTTAGTCCCTGAATGACCCAAAAGTTTATTTTAGCACACCAAACCCCTCAAAGCCTATTTCTAAGCTATGTAAAGGATATTTAAGGTGTGTTTAACATATGGTCATGTTCCGGAATGTTCGTTACAGTTCAGATTGGCATACTTTCATAGTTTGTCAATTTTAGACCCTGTAAGCGAATTAACTTGTTTTTGCCATACCAAAGCCTTCAAAAACTTATTTCTAAGTTATGTAAGGGTTATTTAAGGTATGTTGAGTATATGTTGATGTTCCGGAGTATTTGTCGCGTTAAACTGAGTACGTTTTCGCACCAGTTTGCGTATAACTCTCCAGAAAGTGATATAGAGTTTGGAATTGGATAAAAGTCAAAACATGAAAAATGTAAAACATAACAAAACAAACATTGGGATCAAATAACATTGTTTTATTGATAACAGAACTGTTCATAGTGATTACAAGCACAGTTGTTACAGTCTCCCCTACTTGTGGAAATTTCGTCCCGAAATTTATTTAGAGGAAACTCGTGGAAAAAGATGCGGATATTTCGCTTTCATTTGATCTTCGCGTTCCCAAGTAAACTCGGGTCCACGTTTAGCTTCCCAGCGAACTTTGACCAAAGGAATGCGCTTGCGTTTAAGCCACTTGACTTCACGTTCCATGATTTCCACTGGTTTCTCAACAAATTTCAGTGTTGTGCCAACACGAATTTCATCAAGCGGTATGGAGAAATTATCATCAGCTGTACACTTCTTGAGGTTGGATACGTGAAAAGTTGGGTGAACATTTCCCAGTTCAGGAGGTAACTCAAGTCTGTAGGCTACCTTTCCGATTCTTACGACAATCTTGAATGGTCCAACGTATCTAGGTGCAAGTTTTCCTTTCTTTCCAAATCTGATGACACCTTTCCAAGGTGAGACCTTAAGTAATACTCGATCACCGACTTGAAATTCCAAGGGTTTGCGTTTTGGATCCGCGTAAATCTTCTGACGGCTCTGAGCTGCCTGAAGGTTATCGCGAACTTTCTTGACCTTGTCAGTTGTCTCTAAAATGAGGGCAGGTCCAGTAAGTTGAGCCTCGCCAATCTCATTCCAGCAGACTGGTGAACGACATTTTCGACCATAGAGAGCCTCGAAAGGAGCCATTTTGATGCTAGTGTGATAACTGTTGTTGTAGGAGAATTCAATCAATTTAAGATGTGAATCCCAGCTACCACCAAAATCGATCACACAAGCTCTTAGCATATCCTCCAGAGTCTGGATTGTTCTCTCAGATTGACCATCCGTTTGCGGATGATAAGCTGTGCTCAGATTAAGTTGGGTCCCCATGGCAGATTGCATGGTTCTCCAAAAATGAGAAGTGAAACGAGCATCTCTGTCAGAAATGATGTTCAAAGGAACACCATGTCGAGCCACAATTTCATCTACATAGATTTGAGCAAGTCTGTCAGCAGGAAAATCCTCACGGATTGGCAAGAAATGTGCTGACTTTGTAAGACGATCAACGACTACCCAGATGGCATCATGACCTTTCTTTGTGTGCGGGAGTTTGGTAACAAGATCCATAGTAATGTTTTCCCATTTCCAAACTGGGATCTCTGGTTGCTCCAATAAACCAGATGGACGCTGATGTTCAGCCTTAACCTTAAGACAAGTAAGGCATTTTGACACGTATAAGGCAATGTCTTTCTTCATACCAGGCCACCAATACTGAATACGAAGATCCTTATACATCTTATCTGAGCCTGGATGAATAGAATAACGAGACTTATGGGCTTCATCCATAAGCAAGGTACGAAGATCATCCTGGCTTGGGACCCACAAACGGTCCATGAAGTAATATGATCCATTGTCCTTCAGTTCCAGAGCAGGTGTTATGTGATAAGGAAATTCCTTATCCATCAAACCTTGTGAAACACAAGATTGTTGAGACTGAGAAATGCGTGCTTGAATATCGGATCGAGCTTGAATAACAGATTGAACACGTACACAATGAAGCTTAGTACGTTCCTTACGACTCAATGCATCAGCTACGACATTCGCCTTACCAGGATGGTAGCGAATTTCGCAGTCGTAGTCGTTTAAAAGCTCAACCCAACGTCGCTGTCTCATGTTGAGTTCTTTCTGGTTGAAGATATGCTGAAGACTTTTGTGGTCAGTGAAAACCACACATTTTGTACCGTACAAATAGTGTCTCCAGATCTTGAGAGCAAAGACAACTGCACCCAACTCAAGATCATGAGTGGTGTAGTTCTTCTCATGTATCTTCAACTGCCTCGATGCATAGGCTATGACTTTGTTTCTTTGCATAAGAACACAGCCAAGACCCAATTTAGATGCATCACAATACACGACAAAATCATCATCACCCTCAGGCAATGATAGTACAGGCGCATCGCAAAGCTTCTGCTTCAAGTGTTGAAAAGCTTCCTCTTGTTTGAATCCCCAGAAAAAGGGCATTTTCTTCTGAGTTAGAGCAGTTAGAGGAACTGCAATCTTAGAGAAGTTTTCAATGAAGCGGCGATAATAACCCGCTAGACCAAGAAATGAACGAACTTCAGTAGGAGTAGAAGGTGTATCCCAATCCTTAATCGCACTGATCTTGGAGGGATCTACATGAATACCTTGTTCGTTGATGATATGCCCCAAAAATTGAACTTCTTTAAGCCAAAATTCGCACTTGGAGAATTTGGCGAAAAGTTGCTCTTTCTTTAGGAGTTCTAGAGTAAGACGAAGATGTTGCTCGTGATCAGCTCGCGTCTTAGAGTAAATCAAGATATCGTCAATAAAAACAATGACGAACTGATCCAAATAAGGTTTACAGACCCTATTCATTAAGTCCATGAAAACAGCAGGAGCATTAGTCAAACCGAATGGCATGACTGTGAACTCATAATGCCCATAACGAGTACGGAATGCTGTCTTCGGAATATCTTCTTCTTGCACCCGAAGTTGATGATACCCGGAACGTAGATCAATCTTCGAAAAATAAGAAGCACCTTGTAACTGATCAAAGAGATCATCGATGCGAGGTAGGGGATATCGATTCTTGATGGTAAGCTTGTTAAGCTCACGATAATCGATACACATCCTAAAGGATCCATCCTTCTTCTTTACAAAAAGAACGGGAGCACCCCAAGGTGAAAAACTAGGACGTATAAAACCTTTGTCAGAGAGCTCCTGAAGCTGTTTAGACAACTCTTGCATCTCAGATGGTGCAAGACGATATGGAGCTCTGGCAATGGGATTTGCACCAGGTACGAGATCAATGCGGAACTCGACTTGGCGTGCTGGAGGTAGACCAGGTAAATCTTCAGGGAACACTTCAGAATAATCCCGAACGACAGGAATATCTGAAATAGACTTACCCTTGCCTTTATCTTCTGTAACATGTGCTAAGAAAGCCACATAGTTCTTCTGCAGATACTTCCGAGCTTTAAAACAAGACATGAGTTTGAGACCACCGGTGGGCTTCTCACCTTGAACCTGCAGAATCTCGCCTGTCGAAAGCGGCACACGAACAATCTTCTTAGAACAAACTATCTCTGCGTGATGCTTGGATAACCAATCCATTCCCACAATAACGTCGAAGCTTCCAAGTTGCATAGGCGCGAGGTCAATAGGAAAAAGATGGTCGTTAAGATTCAACTGGCAGTTGCGAAGAACAGAATCAAGAATAATGGGTTCACCATTAGCAACTTCTACTGTCAAAGATTTGCCTAGTTTCGTTCTAGACACGCGAAGCATTTGCTCAAAAGATAATGACACGAAACTCTTATCGGCACCAGAATCGAAAAGAACAGATGCAGGCTGATTATTAATAAAGAACGTACCGTTCACCACATTATCGTCAGCCTGTGCCTCTTGGGCATTCATGTTAAAAAAACTCGGCCTCGAGCCGGAGCCTGATTCTGGTTCTGGTTCTGGTTCGCCAGTCTTGGGCACCGATTCCTATAGTGGGTCAGATCCCCACAATTGTAACAAGCACCTGGTGGGTATTGTAGTCGTGCAGCTTGACCCTGTTGCTGAGCAGGAGGCTGAGCAACTTGTTGAGCCGGGTTCTGAACCGCGGGATTTTGAGCAGACCGACAAACATTGGCAAGATGGCCTGATTTCCCACAGTTAGTACAGAAACGGCATGGAAGTTGCGGCTGGTGGTGACTGTTGCATCTATTGCACAAAGGTGCATTCCCTGTATAGGGTTTCTTTGCTGGCGGCTGTGCGGGTTGGTTGGGAGCTGCCTGATTAGCTTGGGCAGTGATAGCAAAATTTTGGGAGGCCTTACGCTTCCTTGACCTCTTCGAAGAACCAGAGTTCTTTCCACTCCCGTTTTGACCTTTCTTGCTATCTTCCTTATCAGCCAACTGTTTCTTGCCCTTGTCACCCTTCCGGTGTAGCTTTCCCTTTCTTATCTGCGACTCAGTCAATGTCGCGGATAACTCAATCGCCTGACGGAGTGTGGCAGGTTCACTACCAGTAAGAATGTCTTGTACCGAGTCAGGTAGGCCGTCGATGTATCTCTCGATAGCCTTGTCGAGTGGGGTAACCATAGTCGGGCAAAGCAAACTCAACTCCTCAAACCGATCCGTATAAACCCTGTGCTCACCACTATCTTGCTTCAAAACATCAAACTCTTTCTCCAATGCTCGCTGTTCATGGCGAGGACAGAATTCCCTCATCATAAGGGCTCTAAGTTCAGCCCATGTCAGTGCGAGAGCAACTTCTGCACCTCGGTCTCTCATCACCCCATTCCACCATGTAAGAGCCCTCTTCTGAAATACGCTCGAGGAGAACTCGACCTTGCGATTATCCGGGCACTGCACGTGGCGAAAAGTATTCTCAATGCTTTCAAACCACTGAAGAAGCCCAGTTGCTCCTTCAGAACCACTAAACTTGAGTGGTTTAGCCTGGTTAAAATCCTTGTATTTGCATGGAACATTGTTGTTGTTGTTGGCTTGGTTCCATTGAGCAAAGAGATTTGGGAATTGGGCAGCCATCTGCTGCGCAATAATTTCTGCCAGCTCGGCAGTTGCTATCTGGTTCTCGCGTCGAGGAGGCATTCTAAAAGAGGAAAACATGAAAGGAAACGAGTGAGATGATTGGATGAAGAGAATGAGATGAAACAAAATCAACAAAAGCAAAGATGGTGGTCATTTGTCCGTATCACAGAGCAAACAAACAACACACAGTGACTAATCAAAGTAAATGGGTCAAAAATAATGTATAATGAAGACATGCTCGCCTATAAGTGAACACTCATCCCAAGAATTCCCAGGTAAGCACAACTGGTCTCGCGTCTGATGAGATGTATACGAAGTGCTTGCCTAGACAGAAAACCCAGAATACAGGCATTCACCCTTCCAGTTTGCACATGTTCACATTATTTAAAACCCAAAACGTTTGACGGGATTTTGAAAATTTGAAGGCACAAGGCCAAAAACCAAACTGAAAAGGGTTCAAAACCATATAACAGAGGGTTCAAAACCTTGTAATAAATCATTCAAAAACGGATGATTGTTTTTCAAAAATCGATTCGGAAAATTTGGTTCTTGTTTTGTTAATCACCTAAGGATAGGTGATGTACATGTTTTAAGATCTAAACACAAGATAACTTGTGTTAGGGTCCTAGAAAAGTTATAGTCTAGGTCAAAGCATTACTAATAACCTAATTCCCTATAACCATTGGCTCTGATACCAACTCTTCTGTCACACCCCGACCGCGTAAAACAACAAATCGCGGCGGAAACATCGGGGCGTGTTGCGACAGAATTTAATTGTTTCATAACCATGGCATACAAAGTTGTATTTTATTTATTAAACAAGGGTGTTACATTGTCTTGAACAGGAAATTAAAGAGTTCAGAACATAATTAAACATAGTCTATCTTCTTTTAAAGTCTCTAAGGCACAGGTCCGCCCTAGTATCATAATCAACATCCTATGGAAAAGCACCTGAAAACACATGTGAAAATAGGTACGTCAGCATAAAAATGCCTGTGAGATACATAGGTTTTGTGAAAATAGGATTCATGACTTGTATTTGAGAAAATGTTTAGTCATGAACCTTGTAATTTGCTTTGTCATGTAAATCATTTGAAAACAATAAGATTAGATGATATGTATAAGTAAATGTCAGTTAAATAAATGACCATGTAAAAAGATGTGTTTGTATAAGATAAGTTGTTTTGTAAATCAATGTCTTGTGAAAAGTATGTTATTTGTATAAAATGTTCTATGTCTCAATATAGAAATGATTCAAATAACGTTACGACATGTAATACCATACAAACACTTATATATAGGAAGTACCAGCGGCGTATCCACCATGCTTGTATCATATTACACACGCATCGTTACTTAATCAAACCAAACCAATCAATGTAAGAAGTCTATGTTTAAACAAATTGTCAAATGTATTGAATAATATGTCAAAGTGTTTATGTCAAGATGTAAATCATGTCAAAATGTCTATGTCAAATATCCATGTCAAATGTCTATGTCAAATATCCATGTCAAATGTCTATGTCAAATATGTCATGTATGGCAAGTGAAATGTCTCAACTAAACCATATGCACAAAAACAAAGTATTGAAGTAAAACTTGGTTTAAATCAACGCTATGTTTTGTGTAAATGCATGCAACTATTTAATATGAACATTTATGAGGTATTGTGAAAATGCATACATCCAAGCCTTGTGACTGTGGTGATAAACCCTTTAAACAAATTAAAGGTCTATCTGTCTTATATCATCGAATTCGGTCATTCCTTTCTGTCCCCTTTCCCTGGGATGTCCGGAACGGGAGTTGTCAATTCCTATGGTACCACTACCTACTAACGAACGGCGTAGCTAATGTTAATGAATGTATTGTCCCATGTAAACAAACCAAATGTCATAACAAAATGTAAGCATGTGAAAACGATGCACTAAGTATGTAATCAAATGAACATACGTAGCGTGAAAAGTCATGTAAAACGATGTACTAAGTAATGCACACAATGGGCACACCTAGCATGAAATGTAATGTAAAACAATGTACTAAGTAATGCACACAATGGGCACACCTAGCATGAAATGTAATGTAAAACAATGTACTAAGTAATGCACACAATGGGCACACCTAGCATGAAATGTCATGTAAAACAATGTACTAAGTAATGCACACAATGGGCACACCTAGCATAAGATGAAATGAAATCATGTACTATTATGTACTAACGAACATAGCATGTATATGATGTGAAAACAGGAAAGCTTGAAAGTAACAAGTAGGCACATGTGTTCCACCCCAAAACAGTTTGGAAAACAGTAAAAGAGGGGTCTATGTACTCACTTGAGATTGCTCAGTCGTATAAAGATAATCACCAAGTAATGCTAGAGATCTCGGAATCAAACGGCACCTAGTATAGGTAACTATGTTAATAAACCGGACCTATCTCGGAAGATTGGGTAGCATTAGGGTTTGTAAACCAAATGAGTGTAGGAACTCACGTGATATGGTTTAACAAAGCCTACATGCTAAATGAAACTTAACCTAAGTCTTATTGACCCATTATGATCCGTTTAGGTAGCTTACGCTACTTTAACGCATCGTGCGTGTGAAACGCGTTCGGACCGCCTAACTAGTCCTATGACAAGTATTATATGCCTAAACATGTTACATAATCAGTTACGTGACAAAAGTTTAGGTTACATATGCTAAATTACCAATTATGTATGAAAAGGGTATTCTGGTAATTTACCTAAGGCATATAAACTACCTATCATACAACTACTTAAACGTCGTGACCATAAGGTATAACCTCGGAAGGTTATTCCCTACACTATGGTCACCTAATGTATTTGGTCGGATCCTAATGATCGACCAAACTGGGTCGGGTTCGAAGGTATAAGCGATTGATCATATCGCTTACCCTACGACCCTAGACAACGTGGTAATCAGTAGGCATAGTCCCAAGGGACTATGACCATCGTGATCACAATCACGTTGCGAAGTTCAATCGAACTTCGCATTGACCATTACTGGTCAACGCTGAAAGTCAAACAAAGTTTGACTTTCTGACTCGAAAAGCAGTAAAAATAAGGAAAAGAACGAAAGAATACTTACGAAGGGTCCCCGAATGCTAATCTAGATCAATATAGTTCAGGTATGAAACAAGGTTTCAACTTAGAACACAATCAATCAGATTCTAGTGCTTTAAAACAATGAAAGGCATGGGGTATATATAGTTTTCGGTGAACCGTTGAGATCGTTTCTTGGAAAAGGGGAAAAGATCTAGCCCGTACATTTGTCACAATGTTATGGTTACTGAATATGGCCTATTAATAGCTGAAAGGGCAAGTTAGAACTTGTGGTTGAGGATTAATCAGCTGATAATCTGCTGACTGTTTGTTATTATCTGTTCTGGACAAGGCTAGCGCACCGCTACGCTAAAAGTGTAGCGCACCGCTAGGCTTAAGTTTGGCAGATTTACACTTTTGGTCCCTGTCATGCATTCAGCCCATTTTCGACACGTTTAAGGCCCGTTAACCCCATTTCAAAGCTCTAAAATGAAGTTAAAGTATAGGGAACTTAAAATGTGTTCAAAAATATCTCGGATGTCGGTTCGTTTGGCCGTACGGTCGCGATGTTCGGTTAATTACGACGGAATGCGCACAAGCGCGAAAAACGATCCAAATGACGCGACGAATGGATTTTTCTTATGGCGAACACTAAAATATAATGTAGTCATGCTTACATAAATTTTTGGATGTCCGGATGTATTCAGAACGTAAATTATGCGCGAAAATGCAAACTTGTGCACTTTTTGACACTTTTAGTCCCTGAATGACCCAAAAGTTTATTTTAGCACACCAAACCCCTCAAAGCCTATTTCTAAGCTATGTAAAGGATATTTAAGGTGTGTTTAACTTATGGTCATGTTCCGGAATGTTCGTTACAGTTCAGATTGGCATACTTTCATAGTTTGTCAATTTTAGACCCTGTAAGCGAATTAACTTGTTTTTGCCATACCAAAGCCTTCAAAAACTTATTTCTAAGTTATGTAAGGGTTATTTAAGGTATGTTGAGTATATGTTGATGTTCCGGAGTATTTGTCGCGTTAAACTGAGTACGTTTTCGCACCAGTTTGCGTATAACTCTCCAGAAAGTGATATAGAGTTTGGAATTGGATAAAAGTCAAAACATGAAAAATGTAAAACATAACAAAACAAACATTGGGATCAAATAACATTGTTTTATTGATAACAGAACTGTTCATAGTGATTACAAGCACAGTTGTTACATTACAATACCTCATAAATGTTCATATTTAGTATAGCATGCATATATCTTACAAAACATAACTTTGATTTAAACCAAGTTTTACTTCAATACTTTGTTTTGTACATTTTTACTTATGGTTTAAGTAGTCTAAATTTTACTTACCATACATATCATTTTGGTTATACATTACTTGACTACTTTTGGACTATAAACATTTGACATGGTTTATACAAGGACTTTTGACTATTGGTTTAAACATAGACTTATTACATTGTTGGTTTGGTTTGATTAAGTGATTAAGTAATGATGCGTGTGTAATATGATACAAGCATGGTGGATACGCCGCTGGTACTTCCTATATATAAGTGTTTGTATGGTATTACATCTATCGTAGCGTTATTTGAATCATTTCAGTTTGATACATATAACATTTTATACAAATAACATACCTTTCACAATACATTGTTTTACAAACAACTTAACTTTTACAAACTCATTTTACATGGTTACTCATTTAACCATGCATTATTTTCTTATTTATACATATCATCTGAACTTATTGTTTTTCAAATGATTTACAAAGACAAAGCAAATTACAAGGTTCATGACTAAACATTTTCTCAAACATAAGTCATGAAACCTATTTTCACAAAACCTATGTATCTCACAGGCATTTTTATGCTGACGTACCATATTTTCACATGTGTTTTTCAGGAGCTGTTGCATAAGATGATCAAGATACACATAGGCAGACTTGGGCTTTAGTGACAATAAAAGATGCAAGACTAGTTAATTATGTTGTATTTCCTTGTTTGATAAGACATTGTAACACTTTTAATCAATAAAACGAAACTTCAATTGCCATGGATTTGAAACAATTAATTCTGTTACAACACTCCCCGACGTTTCCGCCACGTTTTGTATGTTCTACGTGGTCGGGGTGTGACATCATAGGAGTCTACAACATATCTTTGATCAGAAAGAACTTAATATGCGTCAACGCCGATGGGTAGAACTTCTCAACGATTACGACTGTGAGATTCGTTATCACCCAGGCAAAGCAAATGTCGTTGCCGACGCTCTCAGCAGACGGAGTTATTTGCTCAGCATTCGCAATACCCAAGCCCAACACGATCTCGAAACTCTCATCCGCGAAGCCCAGCATGCCTGTTTTAATGAACGCACCTTGAAGAGGGAGAGAATCTATCACGATGGAGCCCAGCTCGTAAGTAAATCCAATGGGATTTTCCATTTTTTGACCGAATTTGGATCCCTAAGCGGACTGAATTGCGAAAGATCTTGATGGACGAAGCCCATAAATCCCGGTATTCTATTCATCCCGGTGCCGACAAAATGTACCAGGACCTTCGCTACAAGTACTGGTGGCCGGGCATGAAAAGGGATAGTGTGCTCTACGTTGGGAAGTGCCTGACTTGTGCAAGGGTCAAGGCTGAACATCAAAGGCCCTCTGGCTTACTCGAACAACCCCCAATCCCTATGTGGAAGTGGGAGAGCATAGCCATGGACTTCATAACCAAACTTCCGCACACGTCATCAGGTCACGACAGCATTTGGGTTGTTGTCGACCGTTTGACCAAATCCGCCCACTTTTTGCCAATACGAGAAGACTACAAGGTAGAACGATTAGCCCGAATCTACACCGACGAGATCATTTGTAATCATGGGACGCCTCGCGACATCATCTCTGATCGTGACGCTCGGTTTACCTCACGACTATGGGAAACGTTTCAAGCTGCTCTTGGTACTACACTTAATCTGAGTACCGCATTCCACCCTCAAACCGACGGTCAGACTGAGAGAACGATCTGTACTCTTGAAAACAGGCTCCGTTCGTGTGTTATAGACTTTGGTGGTAATTGGGATAAATACCTGTCGTTAGTCGAATTCTCGTATAACAACAGTTATCATACCAGCATACAAATGGCACCATTCGAGGCTCTATATGGAAGAAGATGTCGATCGCCTATTGTATGGCACGAGATCGGTCACTCGCAATTAACTGGTCCTGAGCTATTGCAAGAAACGACTGACAAAGTCCTCCAAATTTGAGACAACTTGTTGAAAGCTCGAAGTCGACAGAAACGTTTCGCCGATAGACGATGCAAGCCCCTTGAATTTGACGTTGGCGACTACGTACTCCTAAAGGTATCACCTTGGAAGGGTGTGGTCAGATTCGGCAAGAAAGGGAAACTAGCGCCTCGATATGTTGGACCTTTCAAGATTCTGGAAAGGATCAGAAAAGTCGCCTACAGACTCGAACTACCGGAGGAACTTAGTAATGTCCACCCGACTTTCCATGTGTCAAACCTCCGAAAGTGCCTGGCTGAGCATGATTTAATTGTACCTCTCGATGACCTCCAAATAAACGAAACACTACACTTCTTGGAGAAGCCTGTCGAAATCATGGATCGCCAAACCAAGCATGGTGGATCGCCGCTGGTACTTCCTATATATAAGTGCTTGTATGATATTACATATAACATTTTACATAAATAACATATTCTTCACAAGACATTGTTTTACAAAACAGTTTGTTTTATACAACTCATTTTACTTGGTTATACTATTAACCATACACCTTTCTTTTATATAATCTGATTTCTTATCACGTTTTCATATGATTTATAAAAGAAAACACTTACAAGATTCATGACTAAATTTCATTAAACATTTCTTTAAACCTAAGTCATGAATCCTATTTTCATAAAACCTATGTATCTCACAGGCATTTTTATGCTGACGTACCTATTTTCACATGTGTTTTCAGGAGCTGGTGCGTAGGTTTGAGTAGGATACACTAGGGTGGACTCGGGCCTTAGTGACATAAAATGAAGTTAGACTAGTTAAATCATGTTATGTACTCTTTGTTTCAGTTGTTTTAAGACAATGTAAACTCTCTTGTTTGATAAATAAAACATAACTTTAAATGCCATGGTTGTGAAACAATAGTTCTGTTACAACACTCCCCAACGTTTCCGCCACGATTTGATGTTTTACGTGGTCGGGGTGTGACACAGTTGCTCCTTGAGACCTAGAAAATTTTGATGGCTTAGCTGAGTTGAATGTTTTGAAGTTACATGGAGCATTATTGTTGTTATTGTAGGCTTGGTTAACTTGAGCAATGATGTTTGGGAGTGCAGCAGCCATTTGCTTCGTAATGATAGCTGCCAGTTCGGCATTAGGTATCTGATTGTCACATCGAGGAGGCATTCTAAAAGAGGAAACATGAGAGAAAACATGTGAAATGACGTTGGGTAAGAATAGAAGGTTACAATTACCGACCAAAAAGCATGGATGGTGGTCATTGGTTCATACCACGAAGCAAACAAACGACGCACGAAAGCTAAACAAAGTAAATAGGTCCTCATAATGTATCGCGAAGACATGCTTTAGCCTATAAGTGGACACTCACCCCAAGAATTGCCAGGTAAGAGTGACTGGTCCGATTATGTGGAGTGGACACTCACCCCAAGAATTGCCAGGTAAGAGTGACTGGTCCGATTATGTGGATTTGTACGAACACTCTAGCCTTAGACAGAAAACTCGGGATACAGGCACCCACCCTTCCAGATTGCATGTGTTCACATTAATAAGACCCAAACTTTGACGAGATTTTGAAAACTTTGAAGGTTCAAAACCTTATAACAAATCTTCTAAGAAGAGATGATTAGTTTTCAAGTCGGATTCGTAATTTGTGTTCTTATTGTGGTAGTAACCTAAAGATAGGCAACGGTATTGTTTTTTTTTTTTTTTGGGTAAAGGGTTTACGCCGGTGATTCTATATATCCACAACGAAATAAAACAAGTAGTGAGGAAACACCCACACTAGTACAGACATGGGACAAGCCCCATGAAAGTAAACCAGAAGAAACAAGCAAAAGCGAAACAAAGTACACCATAGAAACACAACCAGACTAGCAATCTAGAAAAACTAGAAAAACTATAAACACATCAATCAGCCACCATCATCGAAAAGCTCATCCCCGTGAATCTCCCAGTCTTCCAACAACCTCCTCACATTGGCTGTGTTCTTGAACCTCGCTCCCATCAGCTTATACCGGATTGTATTGATAATAGTTGCACCAACCGTATCTGGATGCCTCGCATGATTCCGGAATAAATGAGCATTTCGTTCCTGCCAAATAATATAAGCTGAAGCAGCAACAACCAGCCTACTAACATAGTTAGCAGCTGATTTGGACCTGGCACGAGACGCTAACCAGTCCACAATACTACTCCATCTCGCATCTACATTCGACATCCCCACTTTGCTCCTAACCATATTCCAAACCTCAGTAGAGTAATGACATTCGAAGAACAGATGGTTTTGCGAGTCAAAGTCAGCATAGCACAGCAAGCAGCACATCATGTTCATGTTTCTCCTCCTCTCGGCACCCCACTGCAAAATCTTATCCTGTGTCAAAAGTTTACGTCGCATAATCAACCACATGAGAAAAGCATGCCTTGGAATACACTGAGAAAACCACACAATATTCACCCACGAAACCTCTGTCTCCCTTGTCCTAATACATTCCCATACCGTAGACGAAGAGTGAGCCCGAAAATCATTACCATCCTTCCAAACAATCCGATCGTTCACACCCGGATAGAGATTAACATTAATCTGGTTTAAAACAGGAAACAAGTCTCTCCAAGCAGCAGGCTACAACCAATTCACGTTACTCAATAGTAATTGTTCTAGGAGATAAAAAACTGCCGAGGGGCCCTGTGTCACACCAGTAATCATACCAAGCTGAAGTACTCTTCCCATCACCAACTTTAGACCAAATAAAGTTTCTAAGAAGCGGTCGAAGTTGCAAGATCTTCCTCCAGCTCCAACAGCAATTTGAAGGGACTTGACAATCCCAAAAGTTCCTATATTTTAGACGGTAGGAATATATCTAATCCACCCATAAAGACTCTCGTCTAGACAAAATGCTCCAAACATGCGACGCAATTAATGACTTATAAACATCACCAATGCATCGAATACCGAGACCACCTTCATACTTAGGGACACAAACAGCTTTCCAAGAAACCTTAGCCTTTCCTTGTTGATTAGGCCCTTGAGCCCAAAGAAAACTTCTCATCTTAGCCTCCAATTCCAATATCACCCGAGCAGGTAAGATGAAAACGGAAGACCAGCCGCAAACCTTGTATGTAGGTATTGTTTTAAGATCTAAACACAAGAATCTTGTGTTAGGGTCCTAGGAAGGTTATAGTCTAGGTCAAAGCATTACTAATAACCTAATTCCTTATAACCATGAGCTCTGATACCAACTTTTCTGTCACACCCCGACCGCGTTAAAACAACAAACCACGGCGGAAATGTCGGGGAGTGTCGTAACAGAATCATTGTTTCACAACACATGGATTAAAGTTCTGTTTTATTGAATTAAGTTTATTACATTGTCTTGAAAATAGAGACAAAACATGAACAATTGTCTTTCATTGTTATTAAGTCACTAAGGCCTCGTCCATTCCTATGTGAGCATGCATCACTATCATCATCAAACATCATCAACTATGGTACATGAAACATATGTGAAAATACGTCAGCATAAAAATGCCGGCGAGTACATAGGTTTATGTGAGTGTCAGATTCATGACTTGTTTACATGTTAAAATAACTCGAAAAACTTCATTAATTGATATTAGAAAACCTAGTTTTGTAAAATGTTTATATTGTGAATTGAAATAACCAAGTCAAAACAGATTTGTTATAGTTTATAAAACCTCGATGCCATAAATCTTGTAATGTAAACCCAGATCGTAAATCGTTTTTGTAATAAAACCCAAATGGTTTATATTGTTAGAAAAACCTTGTAATGTAACTTAGTTTTAAAAACATTTGCCCAAGTGATCTAGATAACGCAACGATATATAATGTGTTAAAAGCACTTATATATAGGAAGTACCAGCGGCGTATCCACCATGCTTTTATCACATTACACCCATCCCGTTACCTAACCACTTCCCTAACCCAATGGTTCAAATAGTTCAAATAGTTCACATAGATCAAACAGTTCCAAATGGTTCAAACAGTTCAAATAGTTCACATAGATCAAAGAGTTCCAAATGGTTCAAACAGTTCAAATAGTTCATATAGATCAAACAGTTCCAAATGGTTCAAACAGTTCAAATAGTTTACATAGATCACACAGTTCCAAATGGTTCAAACAATTCAAATAGTTTAGATAGTTCAATATAAACCATAGCATTTGTTTAGAAGAATCAAAATCATTTAGCACATATGAATCACCCCAAAACAGTTTAAAACGGTAAAAGAGGGGAACTATGTACTCACTTGAGAATGCTTAGAAGTCTTGAATAACAACCAAGCAATGCTAGAGGGATCACGGAATCAATCGGCTCCTAACATAGGTAACTATGTTAATAAATCGGACCTAAATCAGAAGATCGGATAGAATGAGGTCTTGTAAACCAAATGAGTGTTGGAACTCATATAATATGGTTTAACAAAGCCTACATTCTAAAACGGAACCTATCCTAAGTGCTTACGACCCGTTACAACCCATTAAGGTAGCTTACGCTACTTTAAAGCGTTGTTCGCGTAAAACGCGTTTGGACCGCCTAACTAGTCTTATGACAAGTATTATATGCCTTAACATGTCTAATAATGTTGCCTAACCAGTTTAGATTCCAAAATTTAGGTTACATATGCTTAAAATGAAATTATGCGTAAAAAGGGCATTTTTGTCATTTTCCTAAGGCATATAAATTACCTATCATACAACTAACTAAACGAAGTGACCATAAGGTATAACCTCGAAAGGTTATTCCCTATACAACTATGGTCACTAAACATGCTTGGTCGGATCCTAAAGATCGACCAAACGGGTCGGGTTTGAAAGTCTAAGCGGTTGTTTAGACCGCTTATCTTACGACCCTATATAAGCACTAAACTAAAAGTGACGAGTTAAACACGTTAAAACATGTTTAACTAAGTTAGAAAACAAGTTTGATATCAAAACAAAGGGTCTTGATACCCAAGAATAGTTTGGTTGCAAAATACGCATAAATACGCATTTTGACCGAAACTATAACTCGTCACTATGCCTAAATAACGTGGTAATCAGTAGGTATAGTCACAAGGGACTATAACCATCTTGATTACGCTCACGTTGCAAAGTTCAAACGAACTTTGTGTTGACCAAAGACTGGTCAAAGCAGAAAGTCAAACACTGTTTGACTTTCATGCTTAAAAATGCATAAAAGCATGAAAGAAACTTATAAAGGGTCCAAGCTAGGAAGTCTTGATTCAAATTGCTCAGGTATTAAGTGTTAAACCTCAACTTAGAGCAGAAAATGAATCAAGTGTGAAGAAAATGAATGAAAGGCTTGGGTTTATATAGATTTCGAAGATCCGTTAGGATCGTTTCTTGATAATTGAGCTTTGATCAAGACCATACATGTGGGCACAAGGTTTATAATACAATGGGAACATTAAAACCATCAAATGGTATTGAAATTCAGGGATTAAAACCATCAAAACAGGCTGGAAAGCCAGATTCAATGTCTCTGTACTGGGCAGCTATCACACCCCGCGTAGAATAACCCCTTATCTTACGCGGCTTGCTCGGGCATGTTTGGCAGATTGGCAAAAATGGTCCCTGAATGTGTAAAACTTGATATTTGATGCATTTTTGACACGTTTAAGCCCTGTTAACCCCATTTCAAGGCTCTACAATGAAGTTAAAGTATAGGGAACTTAAAATATGCTCAAAAACATCTCAGATGTCGATTCGTTTGGTCGTGGTAGCGTTGTTCGGTTAATTACGACGAAACACGAACGGACGCGAAAAATGATCCCAATTACGTGACGAATGGAATTTTAGCATGCCAATCACTAAAATAAAATATTTTAATGATCACAAAAATTTTTGGATGTCCGGATATGTTTGGAACATAAGATATGCGTGAAAATGCAAACTTATGCACTTTTTGACGCTTTTAGTCCCTGTTTGACCAAAAAGTTTATTTCTTGCACACCGAACCCATCAAAGCCTATTTCTAAGCTATGTATGGGATATTTATGGTATGTTTAACTTATGATCAAGTTCCGGAATGTTCGTTACTATTTGATTCGGTATACTTTTGCTGTTTGACGCAAATAGTCCCTGTGATCGAATAAACTTGATTTCGACACACCAAACCCTCCAAAACTTATTTATAAGTTATGTAAGGGTTATTTAAGGTATGTTAAGCCTATATCACTGTTCCATAGTGTTTGTCGCCTTAAACTGATTACGTTTACGCATCAGTTCGCGTATAACCTTCCAGAAAGCGATTTAAAGCTCGAAATCGAACAAGAATTGATATGTGCAAATGATACACATATTTATACAAATCCCAAGTATGAAACACAATATTTCATTGATTTGGTATTTGTTTGATGATCGAAGAGGCAAAGATGTCACTTAGCATCCCATCGTAAAATCCTATCTTGAGTTAAGAGTTTATGACGCATAATAAGCCACATGAGAAAAGCATGCCTAGGGTTACATTGGGAGAACCAATCAATATTAACCCACGACACCTCTGGCGCCCTCATCCGAATAGAATGCCATACCATAGAGGAAGAGTGATCCCTTAAATCATTACCATCTTTCCAAAGAAGACGATCATTTATGTCAGGATTTAGCTACACGTTAAGTTGGAATAAAACCGGGAACAAATCACGCCACGCAGCTGGCCACAACCAAGAATCATTGGCCATACATCCCTAACTGTCGAGTCAAGCGAGAAACCAGCATTAGTAATGGTTCTCGGAGTCAGAAAGTTGCACAGAGGCCCAATGTCACACCATCGATCATACCACGCTGAAGTACCCCTGCCATCCCTAATTTTGGACCAAATAAAGTTCCTGAGAAGAGGACGAAGCTGAAGAATTTTCCTCCAGCTCCAGCACACATTCGTTGGAACCTTACAATCCCAGAAATTCCTGCTCCTTAGGCGGTAAGTGTCACAACCTCAAAAACCACCTGCGGAGTACCACCGCGAGGTGTGTGACATGACCAGGATCCAGCCACCAATTATACTGAGCATTTAATTAATAATAAGGATGTTCACCAACCATAATGGTTAGTAAATGCCATAGTTAAAGTTTAAAAGTTTTAAGTTTAAATAACAGTTTAAGTGAGTAGCGGAAGCATAGGCAAAACAGTTTAAACAAAGCTCATAGTTCAAGTTTATTTAGAACCCAACACATAGGTTAAGACTGTCACACCCCGACCACGTTAAAACAACAAAACCGTGGCGGAAACGACGGGGAGTGTTGTAACAGAATCATCGTTTCACAACCATGGTAGTTAAATGTTTCGTTTTATTGATTAATTAAGTAATGTATATTGTCTTAAAACCAAACAAACAAATTAAACATCGTCTACTATCGTTTTTATGTCACTAAGGCCTTGTCCAGATCCTAAGTGAACATGCTTCCTAACAGTCAACATCATGCAACATCACCTGAAACATATGTAAAAAAATAAAGTCAGCAAAGAAATGCTGGCGAGTACATAGGTTTTGTAAGAGTATCAGAATCATGGCTCATTTATATATATATATTGCAATACCCCGAAAACCTTGTTTTGGAAAAGTATATAATATTGCAACATAATTAACCAACTCAAATCAAGATGGTTATAGTTTATAAAATCTCATAGCCATGATTCTTAACCCCAAATCATTTGTTTTAGTAAACCAATTCGTAAAACATCTCGTTAAAACTCGTTAATAAAACTCGTATGGTTTATATCATTTCGAAAACCTCGTTGTGTGACATCGTTTCAAATCGTTTCCCAAGTGAACTAAATAATGATACGCAATGTAATATGATAGAAGCACTTATATATAAGATGTACCAGCGGCGTATCTACCATGATTCTATCATGCTACACCCGTCCCATTATTTAATCACTACCCAAAACCAATCCTTCATTCAAAACGTTTATTTCGTTTAGGTCGTTCCAAATCGCTTAATTCGTCCCAAAATAGTTTTCGTTTTAATTGTGAAACTACTTATGGTCGTCTCACTAATAACATTCAAACCTTCGTGACTCGACTACCTCATTTCTCGTATTAACAAACCACCAAAGGGTAAGTTAACAATCATCAGATTTGGTCGTTACCTACATAACCCCCACACATAACTATGGGTGTAGTCTGATAACGGGATTTGTCAGATCCTATGGTACCATAACCTAATACTGGTCGGCTTGATCAATGCTAATGAATGTCATTCGTTATGTAGTTACAACCAACAAGTTTCGTTCACATTATCGAAATCGTATTTAGTTTAATATAAACCATCTTAATCGTTTTTGAAAACATCGTTAAAATATCGAAATCCTTTTGATACATATGAATCACCCCAAAACAATTGAAAACAGTAAAATAGGGGAACTATGTACTCACATTGAATAGAAGGGTATCCTTGATCTAAAGAACTTAGCGAAGCTCAGACAAACCAAGGAAATTCAAGTAGTACCTAGTAATCGGATCACTAGTAAATAAATCAACACCTAAATCGGAAGATCGGATAGAATGAGGTCTTGTAAACAAAATGAGTGTGGAACTCATGTGATATGGTTTAACAAAGCCTACATACTAAATCAGAACCTAACCTAAGTGCTTTTGACCCGTTACGACCCATTAAGGTAGCTTATGCTACTTTAACGCGTCGTTCGCGTGAAACAATGTTCGGATGGTTAACTATGTGCTCTGTCAAGTCTTATATGCCCAATAATACCTAAACATGTTACTAAATCAGATTATATGTCAAAAACATGTTCACATATGTAAAATACGGATTTATGCTTCATAAGGGCGTTTTGGTCATTTCTTATAGGCATACAAGCTACTTAACAAATAACTAACCAATCTGATGTGATCATAAGGTATAACCTTAGTGGTTATTCCCTATGTAACTATGATCACTAATCAAGCTTGATCGGATCCTAAAGATCGACCAAACGGGTCGGGTTCGAAAGTCTTAGCGGTTGTTTAGACCGCTTAACTTACGACCCTAAACAAGTACTAAACTAATAGTGATGAGTTAAACATGTCAAAACATGTTTAACCTACTTAGAAAACTGATTTGGTATCAAAACAATAGGTTTTGATACCCAAAAATAGTTCCGTTGCAAAATGCGTGCTAAAACGCATTTTGACCGAAACTTTGACTCGTCACTACGCCTAGTTAACGTGGTAATCAGTAGGTATAATCAGTAAGGATTATAAACATCGTGATTACAATCACGTTGCAAAGTTCAACCGAATTTTGCGTTGACCATTGACTTAGTCAAACTGAAAGTCAAACACTGTTTGACTTTTTAAACTAGTAAACAATAAAAGAATGAAAGAATGCTCACTAAAGGTCCTTGCTATCTTTTCTACAAAGAATAATCAGATTAGAATGCTCCAAACACTTGAGAGAGCTCCCAAATCAGATTGTAGGGAAGAGAGGAGAGAAATGAGCAAAGAATGAGGAGGTGAGCTTAGCTATTTATAGTTTTTGCAAAACCATTAGGATCATTTCTTGGTATGGAGGGAATGATCTTAGCCATACAATTGTTGGGAGCTGATTAGATGCCTTGGGGAGGTGTTAACTTGGTCCCCAAAACATAAAAATTGCGTACAAGGGCCTCAAGAATGAGCTGGGAAGCTGCTGTGATGTTTCTGAAGTTCAGATGTGTTGGGCATTGCTTACGGACCATAAGCATATGTCCATACTGTCCGTAAGGACCTTGCAGACCAGCAACTTTCAAAAATGGTAGTTTTGGCCCCTGAGCTTGTTTTGTCGCGTATTGGCACTTTTAACACCCGTTAAGCCCATTTTTAAGCTCCATAATGAAGTTAAAGTATATTTAACTTGAATTTTGCTCAAAAATGTTACGGATGTCGGTTCGTTTGGTCGTACGATTGCGTTGTTCGGCTAATTACGACGGAAATCGTAACGGACGCGAAAACGATCCAAATTGCGCAACAAATGGTATTTTTTTATGCCGATCACTAAAATAAAAATATTTTAGTGTCTACAAAAATTTTGGATGCCCAGATGTGGTCAGAACGTAAGATATGTGCGAAAATGCAAACTTACGTAGTTTTTTACACTTTTAGTCCCTGAAAGATCAAATAAGCATATTTTTGCACACCGAACCACTCAAAGCTTATTTATAAGCTATGTTTAGGTTATTTATGGTATGTTTAGCTTATGATCAAGTTCCGAACTCTTCGATACCATACAAATCGGTATAGTTTCACAGTTTGACACAAATAGTCCCTGCGATCGAATAGACTTATTTTCAACACACCAAACCATACAAAACTTATTTCTAAGTTATGTGAAGGTTATTTTAGGTATGTTAAGCCTATGTCACTATTCTGGAATGTTTTTCGCGTTATACTGACTGCGTTCACGCACCAGTTTGCGTATAACCTTCCAGAAAGGGATTTAAAACTTGAAATCGGAATCGAATCGAATCATAAAATCATCAAACACAAATACACACACAATAACACCAAAACACATTGTTTTATTAATAATTGTCATTGTTCATCGATTACAGAGCACAGTTGTCACAGTCTCCCCTACTTTAGGAAATTTCGTCCCGAAATTTAACTAGAGGAAACTTGTGAGAACAATTGCGGATATTTCGCCTTCATTTGGTCCTTACGTTCAGAAGTAAACTCTGGGCCATGTTTGGATTCCCAGCGAACCTTGACCAAATGAATTCGCTTGTTCTTTAACTGTTTGTAAGTACGGTCCACTATCTCCACAGGTTTCTCGACAAAGTGCATCGTTTCATCGATTTGGATTTCGTCGAGTGGAATGTGAAGATCAGCGTCAGCTAAACACTTACGCAAATTGGACACGTGAAAAGTCGGATGAATATTTCCAAGCTCTGGAGGTAGCTCTAATCGATAGGCAACCTTTCCAACCCTTTCAACAATCTTAAATGGTCTAACATATCGTGGTGCAAGTTTTCCTTTCTTTCCAAATCTCACCACTCCCTTCCAAGGTGACACCTTGAGTAGGACATGGTCTCCGACTTGAAATTCTAAGGGCTTGCATCGTAAATCCGCATAACTCTTTTGACGGCATCTAGCTGCCACAAGATTATCGTGAATTTTCTTTATTTTGTCTGTTGTTTCCAGGACAAGCTCCGGCCCAGTAAGCTGAGCTTCACCGGTCTCGTTCCAACAAACAGGTGAACGGCATTTTCGACCGTAGAGAGCTTCGAATGGTGCCATTTTGATACTAGCATGATAACTATTGTTGTAAGAGAACTCGATCAATGGAAGATGGGAATCCCAATTACCACCAAAGTCTATCACGCATGCTCTAAGCATATCCTCCAAAGTTTGAATCGTTCTCTCAGATTGACCATCTATTTGGGGATGATAAGCGGTGCTTATATTAAGTTGTGTTCCCATAGCAGATTGCATGGTCTTCCAGAAATGAGATGAAAATCGAGCATCACGATCAGATATGATGTCCAAAGGGACACCATGTCGAGATACAATCTCATCAACATAAATCTTTGCAAGTTTATCAGCAGATAGATCCTCTCGAATCGTAATAAAATGAGCTGACTTCGTCAATCGATCGATAACAACCCAAATAGCATCGTGACCTTTAGATGTACGCGGTAATTTAGTGATGAAATCCATCGCAATGTTCTCCCACTTCCAAACCGGTATCTCTGGTTGTACAAGCAAACCAGAAGGTCGTTGATGTTCAGCCTTGACTTTGAGACAAATTAGGCATTTCGACACATACAAGGCAACATCTTTCTTCATACCAGGCCACCAGAACTTAGTACGAAGGTCCTTGTACATTTTATCAGCACCAGGATGGATAGAATATCGAGACTTGTGAGATTCGTCCATTACTAAAGTGCGAAGATCATCTTGTTTCGGAATCCACAAACGATCCATGAAATAGAGCAAACCATCGCCCCTCGCTTCGAGTTTAAGCTCAAGTTGACGTGGTAATTCCTTACCTATAAAATCTTGTGAAACACAAGATTGCTGAGCTTGAAGAACACGAGTTTGAAGATCAGATAGAGTTTGAATAGAATGAGGCTTGACTCGCTCTTTTCGACTAAGCGCATCGGCTACGACATTCGCCTTACCAGGATGGTAGCGAATTTCGCAATCATAGTCGTTCAAGAGTTCAACCCAACGTCGTTGCCTCATGTTCAGCTCCTTCTGATTAAGAATATGCTGGAGACTTTTGTAGTCTGTGAAAACCACACATTTCGTACCAAAGAGGTAGTGTCTCCAGATTTTTAGAGCAAAAACTACAGCACCTAACTCAAGATCATGAGTCGTGTAGTTCTTCTCGTGAACTTTCAATTGTCTAGATGCATATGCTATAACTTTACGTCGTTGCATAAGAACACAACCAATGCCTAAGTTGGACGCATCACAGTAGACAACAAAATCATCATTTCCCTCAGGCAAAGATAGAACAGGAGCATCACAAAGCTTCTGTTTCAGCGTTTGGAACGCTTCTTCTTGTTTGGGTCCCCACTCAAAAGGCTTATTCTTTTGAGTCAAAGCGGTGAGTGGAACTGCAATCTTTGAGAAATTTGAAATGAAACGGCGATAATAGCCAGCGAGACCAAGAAAAGAACGAATTTCTGTAGGCGTCGTTGGTGTATTCCAATCCTTGATGGCTATAATCTTGGATGGATCCACATGAATACCTTGCTCGTTAACTATATGTCCCAAGAACTTAACTTCTTTAAGCCAAAATTCACACTTGGAAAATTTAGCAAAAAGTTGTTCCTTCTTTAGGAGTTCGAGAGTCAAACGAAGGTGTTGCTCGTGATCGGCTCGAGACTTTGAATAAATGAGAATATCGTCGATGAACACAATGATGAACTTGTCTAAATAAGGTTTACAGACCCTATTCATTAAGTCCATAAAGATAGCTGGAGCATTCATCAAACCAAAAGGCATAACTGTGAACTCGTAATGCCCATATCTCGTGCGGAATGCAGTTTTGGGAATATCTTCTTTGAATACACGAAGCTGATGATACCCAGAACGCAGATCGATCTTGGAAAAACAGGTAGCACCTTGCAGCTGATCAAAGAGATCATCGATTCAGGGTAGGGGATATCGATTCTTGATGGTAACCTTATTAAGCTCACGATAATCGATACACATTCGAAAAGATCCATCTTTCTTTTTCACAAAGAGGACTGGAGCGCCCCAAGGTGAATAACTCGGTCGGATGAATCCTTTATCAGATAACTCTTGAAGCTGTTTCGATAACTCTTGCATCTCAGACGGTGCAAGACGATAAGGTGCTTTCGCAATCGGGTTAGCATTGGGTACAAGGTCAATATGAAACTCGACTTGACGAACTGGAGGCAAACCAGGCAGTTCATCAGGAAAAACCTCTGGATAATCCCGAACAATCGGAATATCCTGAATATTCTTGTTCTTGCCTTTCTCCTCGGTGACATGTTCCAGGAAAGCAACATATCCTTTTCGTAGATAGGTTTGAGCTTTCGTGCACGACATGAGTTTCAATCCACCAGATGGTTTCTCACCACGAACCTCTAGGACATCACCAGACGAAAGTGGGATACGAATGATCTTATTGAAACAAACAACCTCGACATGTTGTTTGGTTAACCAATCCATCCCCACGATAATGTCGAAACTCCCAAGTTGCATTGGTACGAAGTCAATGGGAAAAATATGGTTATCGAGGTTCAATTGACAACCATGAATAACAGAATCGAGAACAAGAGGTTTACCAGTAGCAACTTCGACAGATAAGGGTTTCCTTAGTTTAGTTCTAGGTATCACAAGCAAAGGCTCAAAGGATAACGAAACAAAACTCCTATCGGCACCAGAATCGAAAAGAACAGATGCAAGTTAATTGTTAACAAGGAACGTAAAGTTAACAACTTCGTTGCCTGCCCTCGCCTCGTTCGCGTTCAGATTGAATGCTCGTCCACGAGCGGGATTTACATTCGCGATCGCGTTACCATTCGGATTTGCATTCGCGTTTACCAATCTCGGACAATTGTTGCGGAAATAACCCATTTCTTCGCAATTAAAACACGAACCAGGTGGGAATCTCGCAGCATTCCCTTGAGCTTGTGCTGGAACCTGGGCAGCTTGATTTTGACCAAAACGACAAATGTTGGCCAAATGCCCAAGTCTACCACACGTAGCACACTGTTTACAGGCCTGTTGGGCAACATGGTGACCATTACATCGAGCACAGTGAGGTGCGGTACCAGCATATGCTTTCTTTGCAGGAGGTTGAGTCGGTGGTTTCTGAGCAGTCTGATTGGTGACAGCAAAGTTCTAGGAAGCCTTGTGCTTCCTCGACCTTTTAGAAGACTAACCCTGCTTCTTACCCTTACCCTTTTACTTTTCAGAATCGGTTGACTTCTTTTTATCACCCTTGCAGGTGAGTTTACCCTTCCTGACTTGGGATTCGGTCAGGGTAGCAGACAACTCGATCGCATGACGAACGGTAGTAGGATTAACACCGGTCACAATATCCTGAATGGAATCGGGTAAACCATCGATATACCTCTCGATTGCTTTCTCCAGTGGGGTAACCATAGTGGGACACAACAAACTAAGCTCCTCAAATCGATCCGTATAAGCACGGTGTTCTCCCCCGTCTTCTTTCAAATCATCGAATTCTCGCTCCAAAGCTCGAATCTCGTGACGGGGACAGAACTCTCTCATCATGAGAGCTCGGAGCTCCTCCCAAGTTTGTGCTAATGCCACATCAGCACCTCTATCACACATCACTCCATTCCACCACGTAAGAGCTCGCTTCTTAAACACACTTGAAGCAAATTCAACCTTACGCGCATTCGGACACTGCACATGTCTGAATGTGCTCTCGATACTCTCAAACCACTGCAGGAGTGCAGTTGCTCCTTGTGACCCAGAAAACTTAAGCGGCTTCGCAGAATTGAAATTCTTGAAATTGCACTGTGCATTATTGTTGTTGTTGTTATTGTTGTTGTTATAAAGCTCATGGATTTGGGTCACAACGCCTGGAAGTACAGCAGCCATTTGCTGAGAGACAAGGGCTGCGATTTCCTCAGCAGTAAAAGTTTGAGCATCGCGTCGAGGAGGCATTGTCTAACAAGGAAACATGAGAAACGAGTGAGGTCGACAATTGGAGAAACAAAGGAGGTATTGAAAACATCGACAAAACACAAGGAAGACGATCATTTGTTCGTTACCTCGAACAAACAAATGACACGCAGTGACTAATCAAAGTAAATGGGTCATAATAATGTATCACTGAAGACATGCTCGCCTATAAGTGAACACTCACCCCAAGAGTTCCCAGGTAAGAGTGACTGGTCCGATACTGCGGATTTGTATGAACACTCTAGCCTTAGACAGAAAACTCAGGGTACAGGCATTCACTCTTCCAGTTTGCACGTGTTCACATTATTTAGACCCAAACTTTGACGAGATTTTGAAAATTCAGAGGGCATAAAGCCGAAAATGAATCAAACTGGAAGGGTTCAGAACCTTACAATCAATCATCCAAGGATAGATGATTAATTTTCAAAGCGGATTTGTTATTGTGCTCTTGTTGTGATTATCACCTAAGGATAGGTGACGGTATTGTTTTAAATCTAAACGGAAGTAAACTTGCGTTAGGGTCCTAGAAAGTTATAGTCTAGGTCAAAGCATTACTAATAACCTAATTCCCTATAACCATTGGCTCTGATACCAACTCTTCTGTCACACCCCGACCACGTTAAAACAACAAAACCGTGGCGGAAACGTCGGGGAGTGTTGTAACAGAATCATCGTTTCACAACCATGGTAGTTAAATGTTTCGTTTTATTGATTAATTAAGTAATGTATATTGTCTTAAAATCAAACAAACAAATTAAACATCGTCTACTATCGTTTTTATGTCACTAAGGCCTTGTCCAGATCCTAAGTGAACATGCTTCCTAGCAGTCAACATCATGCAACATCACCTGAAACATATGTAAAAAAATAAAGTCAGCAAAGAAATGCTGGCGAGTACATAGGTTTTGTAAGAGTATCAGAATCATGGCTCGTTTATATATATATTGCAATACCCCGAAAACCTTGTTTTGGAAAAGTATTTAATATTCCAACATGATTAACCAACTCAAATCAAGATGGTTATAGTTTATAAAATCTCGTAGCCTTGATTCTTAACCTCAAATCATTTGTTTTAGTAAACCAATTCGTAAAACATCTCGTTAAAACTCGTTAATAAAACTCGTATGGTTTATATCATTTCGAAAACCTCGTTGTGTGACATCGTTTCAAATCGTTTCCCAAGTGAACTAAATAATGATACGCAATGTAATATGATAGAAGCACTTATATATAAGATGTACCAGCGGCGTATCTACCATGATTCTATCATGCTACACCCGTCCCATTATCTAATCACTACCCAAAACCAATCGTTCATTCAAATCGTTTATTTCGTTTAGGTCGTTCCAAATCGCTTAATTCGTCCCAAAATAGTTTTCGTTTTAATTGTGAAACTACTTATGATCGTCTCGCTAATAACATCCAAACCTTCGTGACTCGACTACCTCGTTTCTCGTATTAACAAACCACCAAAGGGTAAGTTAACAATCATCAGATTCGGTCGTTACCTACATAACCCCCCACACATAACTATGGGTGTAGTCTGATAACGGGATTTGTCAGATCCTATGGTACGATAACCTAATACTGGTCGGCTTGATCAATGCTAATGAATGTCATTCGGTATGTAGTTACAACCAACAAGTTTCGTTCACATTATCGAAATCGTATTTAGTTTAATATTAACCATCTTAATCGTTTTTGAAAACATCGTAAAAATATCGAAATCGTTTTGATACATATGAATCACCCCAAAACAATTGAAAACAGTAAAATATGGGAACTATGTACTCACATTGAATAGAAGGGTATCCTTGATCTAAAGAACTTAGCGAAGCTCAGACAAACCAAGGAAATTCAAGTAGTACCTAGTAACCGGATAACTAGTAAATAAATCAACACCTAAATCGGAAGATCGGATAGAATGAGGTCTTGTAAACCAAATGAGTGTGGAACTCATGTGATATGGTTTAACAAAGCCTACATCCTAAATCGGAACCTAACCTAAGTGCTTTTGACCCGTTACGATCTATTAAGGTAGCTTATGCTACTTTAACGCGTCGTTCGCGTGAAACTATGTTCGGATGGTTAACTATGTGCTATGTCAAGTCTTATATGCCCAATAATACCTAAACATGTTACTAAATCAGATTATATGTCAAAAACATATTCACATATGTAAAATACAGATTATGCTTCATAAGGGCGTTTTGGTCATTTCTTATAGGCATACAAGCTACTTAACAAATAACTAACCAATCCTATGTGATCATAAGGTATAACCTTAGTGGTTATTCCCTATGTAACTATGATTACTAATCAAGCTTGATCGGATCCTAAAGATCGACCAAACGGGTCGGGTTCGAAAGTCTAAGCGGTTGTCTAGACCGCTTAACTTACGACCCTAAACAAGTACTAAACTAATAGTGATGAGTTAAACATGTCAAAACATGTTTAACCTACTTAGAAAACTGATTTGGTATCAAAACAATGGGTTTTGATACCCAAAAATAGTTCCGTTGCAAAATGCGTGCTAAAACGCATTTTGACCGAAACTTTGACTCGTCACTACGCCTAGTTAACGTGGTAATCAGTAGGTATAATCACTAAGGATTATAACCATCGTGATTACAATCACGTTGCAAAGTTCAACCGTTGACCATTAACTTGGTCAAACTGAAAGTCAAACACTGTTTGGCTTTTTAAAGTAGTAAACAATAAAAGAATGAAAGAATGCTCACTAAAGGTCCTTGCTATCTTTTCTACAAAGAATAATCAGATTAGAATGCTCCAAACACTTGAGAGAGCTCCCAAATCAGATTGTAGAGAAGAGAGGAGAGAAATGAGCAAAGAATGAGGAGGTGAGCTTAGCTATTTATAGTTTTTGCAAAACCATTAGGATCATTTCTTGGTAAGGAGGGAATGATCTTAGCCATACAATTGTTAGGAGCTGATTAGATGCCTTAGGGAGGTGTTAACTTGGTCCCCAAAACATAAAAATTGCGTACAAGGGCCTCAAGAATGAGTTGGGAAGCTGCTGTGATGTTTCTGAAATTCTGATGTGTTGGGCACTGCTTACGGACTGTAAGCATATGTCCATACGGTCCGTAAGGACCTTGCAGACCAGTAACTTTCAAAAATGGCAGTTTTGGCCCCTGAGCTTGTTTCGCCGCATATTGGCACTTTTAACACCCGTTAAGCCCATTTTTAAGCTCCATAATGAAGTTAAAGTATGTTTAACTTGAATTTTGCTCAAAAATGTTACGGATGTCGGTTCGTTTGGTCGTACGATTGCGTTGTTCGGCTAATTACGACGGAAATCATAACGGACGCGAAAACGATCCAAATTGCGCAACGAATGGTATATTTTTATGCCGATCACTAAAATAAAAATATTTTAGTGTCTACAAAAATTTTGGATGTCCAGATGTGGTCAGAACGTAAGATATGTGCGAAAATGCAAACTTACGTAGTTTTTGACACTTTTAGTCCCTGAAAGATCAAATAAGCATATTTTTGCACACCGAACCACTCAAAGCTTATTTCTAAGCTATGTTTAGGTTATTTATGGTATGTTTAGCTTATGATCAAGTTTCGGACTCTTCGATACCATACGAATCGGTATAGTTTCACAGTTTGACACAAATAGTCCCTGCGATCGAATAGACTTATTTTCAACACACCAAACCATCCAAAACTTATTTCTAAGTTATGTGAAGGTTATTTTAGGTATGTTAAGCCTATTTCACTATTCTGGAGTGTTTTTCGTGTTATACTGACTGCGTTCACGCACCAGTTTGCGTATAACCTTCCAGAAAGGGATTTAAAACTTGAAATCGGGATCGAATCATAAAATCATCAAACACAAATACACACATAATAACACCAAAACACATGGTTTTATTAATAATTGTCATTTTTCATCGATTACAGAGCACAGTTGTCACAGTCTCCCCTACTTTAGGAAATTCCGTCCCGAAATTTAACTAGAGGAAACTTGTGAGAACAATTACGGTATATCGCCTTCATTTGGTCCATACGTTCAGAAGTAAACTCTGGGCCACGTTTGGATTCCCAGTGAACCTTGACCAAATGAATTCGCTTGTTCTTCAACTGTTTGTAAGTACGGTCCACTATCTCCACAGGTTTCTCGACAAAGTGCATCGTTTCATCGATTTGGATTTCATCGAGTGGAATGTGAAGATCAGCGTCAGCTAAACACTTACACAAATTGGACACGTGAAAAGTCGGATGAATATTTCCAAGCTCTGGAGGTAGCTCTAATCGATAGGCAACCTTTCCATCCCTTTCAACAATCTTAAATGGTCCAACATATCGTGGTGCAAGTTTTCCTTTCTTTCCAAATCTCACCACTCCCTTCCAAGGTGACACCTTGAGTAGGACATGGTCTCCGACTTGAAATTCTAAGGGCTTGCATCTTAAATCCGCATAACTCTTTTGACGGCATCTAGCTGTCACAAGATTATCGTGAATTTTCTTTATTTTGTCTGTTGTTTCCAGAACAAGCTCCGGCCCAGTAATCTGAGCTTCACCGGTCTTGTTCCAACAAACAGGTGAACGACATTTTTGATCGTAGAGAGCTTCGAGTGGTGCCATTTTGATACTAGCATGATAACTATTGTTGTAAGAGAACTCGATCAATGGAAGATGAGAATCCCAACTACCACCAAAGTCTATCACGCATGCTCTAAGCATATCCTCCAAAGTTTGTATCGTTCTCTCAGATTGACCATCTGTTTGGGGATGATAAGTGGTGCTTAGATTTAGTTGGGTTCCCATAGCAGATTGCATGGTCTTCCAGAAATGAGATGAAAATCGAGCATCACGATCAGATATGATGTCCAAAGGGACACCATGTCGAGATACAATCTCATCAACATAAATCTTTGCAAGTTTATCAGCAGATAGATCCTCTCGAATCGTAATAAAATGAGCTGACTTCGTCAATCGATCGATAACAACCCAAATAGCATCGTGACCTTTAGATGTACGCGGTAATTTAGTGATGAGATCCATCGCAATGTTCTCCCACTTCCAAACCGGTATCTCTGGTTGTACAAGCAAACCAGAAGGTCGTTGATGTTCAGCCTTGACTTTGAGACAAGTTAGGCATTTCGACACATACAAGGCAACATCTTTCTTCATACCAGGCCACCAGAACTTAGTACGAAGGTCCTTGTACATTTTATCAGCACCATGATGGATAGAATATCGAGACTTGTGAGATTCGTCCATCACTAAAGTACGAAGATCATCTTGTTTCGGAATCCACAAACGATCCATGAAATAGAGCAAACTATCGCCCCTCGCTTCGAGTTTAAGCTCAAGTTGACGTGGTAATTCCTTACCTATCAAATCTTGTGAAACACAAGATTGCTGAGCTTGAAGAACACGAGTTTGAAGATCAGATGGAGTTTGAACAGAATGAAGCTTGACTCGCTCTTTTCGACTAAGCGCATCGGCTACGATATTCGCCTTACCAGGATGGTAGCGAATTTCGCAATCATAGTCGTTCAAGAGTTCAACCCAACGTCGTTACCTCATGTTCAGCTCCTTCTGATTAAGAATATGCTGGAGACTTTTGTGGTCTGTGAAAACCACACATTTCGTACCATAGAGGTAGTGTCTCCATATTTTTAGAGCAATAACTACAGCACCTAACTCAAGATCATGAGTCGTGTAGTTCTTCTCGTGAACTTTCAATTGTCTAGATGCATATGCTATAACTTTACCTCGTTGCATAAGAACACAACCAAGGCCTAAGTTGGACGCATCCCAGTAGACAACGAAATCATCGTTTCCCTCAGGCAAAGATAGAACAGGAGCATCACAAAGCTTCTGTTTCAGCGTTTGGAACGCTTCTTCTTGTTTGGGTCCCCACTCAAAAGGCTTATTCTTTTGAGTCAAAGCAGTGAGTGGAACTGCAATCTTTGAGAAATTTGAAATGAAACGGCGATAATAGCCAGCGAGACCAAGAAAAGAACGAATTTCTGTAGGCGTCGTTGGTGTATTCCAATCCTTGATTGCTACAATCTTGGATGGATCCACATGAATACCTTGCTCGTTAACTATATGTCCCAAGAACTGAACTTCTTTAAGCCAAGATTCACACTTGGAAAATTTAGCAAAAAGTTGTTCCTTCTTTAGGAGTTCGAGAGTCAAACGAAGGTGTTGCTCGTGATCGGCTCGAGACTTCGAATAAATGAGAATATCGTCGATGAACACAATGATGAACTTGTCTAAATAAGGTTTACAGACCCTATTCATTAAGTCCATAAAGATAGCTGGAGCATTCGTCAAACCAAAAGGCATAACTGTGAACTCATAATGCCCATATCTCGTGCAGAATGCAGTTTTGGGAATATCTTCTTCGAATACACGAAGCTGATGATACCCAGAACGCAGATCGATCTTGGAAAAACAGGTAACACCTTGCAGCTGATCAAAGAGATCATTGATTCGGGGTAGGGGATATCGATTCTTGATGGTAAGCTTATTAAGCTCACGATAATCGATACACATTCGAAAAGATCCATCTTTCTTTTTCACAAAGAGGACTGGAGCGTCCCAAGGTGAATAACTCGGTCGGATGAATCCTTTATCAGATAACTCTTGAAGCTGTTTCGATAACTCTTGCATCTCAGACGGTGCAATACGTAAGGTGCTTTCGCAATCGGGTTAGCATTGGGTACAAGGTCAATATGAAACTCGACTTGACGAACTGGAGGCAAACCAGGCAGTTTATCAGGAAAAACCTCTGGATAATCCCGAACAATCGGAATATCCTGAATATTCTTGTTCTTGCCTTTCTCCTCGGTGACATGTGCCAGGAAAGCAACATATCCTTTTCGTATATAGGTTTGAGCTTTCGTGCACGACATGAGTTTCAATCCACCAGATGGTTTCTCACCACGAACCTCTTGGACATCACCAGACGAAAGAGGGATACGAATGATCTTATCGAAACAAACAACCTCGGCATGTTGTTTGGTTAACCAATCCATCCCCACGATAATGTCGAAACTCCCAAGTTGCATTAGTACGAGGTCAATGGGAAAAATATGGTTATCGAGGTTCAATTGACAACCATGAATAACAGAATCGAGAACAAGAGGTTTACCAGTAGCAACTTCGACAGATAAGGGTTTCCTTAGTTTAGTTCTAGGTATTGCAATCAAAGGCTCAAAGGATAACGAAACAAAACTCCTATCGGCACCAGAATCGAAAAGAACAGATGCAAGTTTATTGTTAACAAGGAACGTACCGTTAACAACTTTGTTGTCTGCCCTCGCCTCGTTCGCGTTCTGATTGAATGCTCGTCCACGAGCGAGATTTACATTCGTGATCGCGTTACCATTCGGATTTGCATTCGCGTGTACCAATCTTGGACAATTGTTGCGGAAATGACCCATTTCTCCGTAATTAAAACACGAACCAGGTGGGAATCTCGCAGCATTCCCTTGAGCTTGTGCTGGAACCTGGGCAGCTTGATTTTGACCAAAACGACAAATGTTGGCCAAATGCCCAAGTCTACCACACGTAGCACACTGTTTACAGGCCTGTTGGGCAACATGGTGACCATTACATCGAGCACAGTGAGGTGCAGTACCAGCATATGCTTTCTTTGCAGGAGGTTGAGTCGGTGGTTTCTGAGCAGTCTGATTGGTGACAGCAAAGTTCTGGGAAGCCTTGCGCTTCCTCGACCTTTTAGAAGACTCACCCTGCTTCTTACCCTTACCCTTTTCCTTTTCAGAATCGGTTGACTTCTTTTTATCACCCTTGCGGGTGAGTTTACCCTTCCTGACTTGGGATTCAGTCAGGGTAGCAGACAACTCGATCGCATGACGAACGGTAGTAGGATTAACACCGGTCACAATATCCTGAATGGAATCGGGTAAACCATCGATATACCTCTCGATTGCTTTCTCCAGTGGGGTAACCATAGTGGGACACAAGAAACTAAGCTCCTCAAATCGATCCGTATAAGCACGGTGTTCTCCCCCGTCTTGTTTCAAATCATCGAATTCTCGCTCGAAAGCTCGAATCTCGTGACGGGGACAGAACTCTCTCATCATGAGAGCTCGGAGCTCCTCCCAAGTTTGTGCTAATGCCACATCAGCACCCCTATCACGCATCACTCCATTCCACCACGTAAGAGCTCGCTTCTCAAACACACTTGAAGCAAATTCAACCTTACGCGCATTCGGACACTGCACATGTCTGAATGTGCTCTCGATACTCTAAAACCACTGCAGGAGTGCAGTTGCTCCTTGTGACCCAGAAAACTTAAGCGGCTTCGCAGAATTGAAATTCTTGAAATTGCACTGTGCATTATTGTTGTTGTTATTATTGTTGTTTTTTTTTTTTTGGGTAAAGGGTTACCCCGGTGATTCTATTATAGGCAACCGCCAATGAAGTACAAGTAGTGAGGATGAGTTCCCCACTAGTTCATATACAGGACATGCCCCATATATGTAAACAAAAAAACAAACAAACCAAGTTACCACCTCAATCTAGCCTACTACAATCATCATAATGACTAACTAGTAGACAAACGAAAAAAATCAAAACAAACGACTTCAACCGCCATCATCAAAAATGAAATTGCTACCAACCGGCAGCCCCATAGCATGAAACAGAAGCCACCTATCCATTAGACAACTTTATGTGAGAGGTGCTTGCCCCTGTACTGGAAGACGTAGGATGTGTACCCGATGTCATAAACTCATTCGTTTCATCATATACAACCTCTACCTCGTCATCGTCAGACTCCTCATTTGGCTCACGTCCCCCTTTATATTTCCCCTGGAAGGAACCCCCGTTCCCCCCAACAAACCCAAGAGCACTAAATGAATTATGAGTTTTAACCTTGGACGAACTATTGCTCCGCGCACTCACGTAGGAAGAACTCACTGCCTTTTTCTTTTTATCCACAGGTCTATATTCAAACTTGGGCTTTTGATTATTAACCTGAAAACCGCTCTTCTTTCCATTCTTCTTTGTCTTGACTTCAGTATAACCATCCTCATCTACTTTCGGATTGTTTGTAGGAGGTTTCACTGTCGTTCGAATGCATTTTGGACACTCCCCATAAACATGCCCAAATACACAGCAATGGGCACATCTCAGAGGTTCCCATTCATACTCCACCCGAATAGTCTCAGTAACATATTTGTTCCCAACCAATTCAGGAATAGCCATGGTTAAAGCCTCTTTCAACTCATGATCAGCTGACATTTCAATGAGAGCCCTAGCATAGCTGCTCCTTCCCCAAGCCTCATTACACATATCACTAGTATACGAATCCAGGCGCACAGGGGATCCAATTTTTGATGCCAGCATGCTTAAACCATCATCAGAATAAGCCACTAGCGGAACATCATGCAGTTTAACCCAAACTGCAACCTTTTAAACTCTTCTTTTTTAAGGATGTTTGTAGGAGACCAAATGTTAAGAAACATAGGTTTGTTACGGATCATCCAAGGTCCCCCTTCAAGAACAGTATCCATACCCTTTCTATCTTCAAACTTGAAGAAAAAGAAACCATTTGAATTCATCATAGTTTTCTGAAGACCATGTTTCTTCCAATTTGTTCTGACAAAATATTCAACTACTGGATATGCAATCCTATCCCCCAGGAAATAACCATAAAGAGTGTTAGCTAACCTGTTATTAACCTGGCGAACCGAATCAATCGGAAGCACTACATCCACTCCATCCAAAGATACATCTGATTTTAGAGGTCGAAAATTGACTTTAGAACTTGATCAGCCGCATCATTGGCCTTCCTAGTGTTTTCATCTTCATTCTGATTCTGAAATGACTCACCACCCCGCTTAATATCACCCTGCTCGACCTGTTCATTTAGGACCACATCCGCATAAGATTGGACATGAGCATTATCATCCTGATTCTGATTTTGAACTCGAGTAGGACTAATATCATTCACCGGTAACACAAATGCTACCTCTCTCTTGTCAAAGACTTTCGCATAATTCTGATTGGGAGAATCAGAACAGCCAATAACATGTTCAGTATCATTAAGCGGCAGCATAAAACATACCTTCTTGCTCGGCATTTCAGAAACCCTAGCCGCCAAAAGTGATGCTTGTCTTGGCTCAAAAGTTTTACCATCTATGTTCTTAATTTTTTTCGCAAATACATTTGAGTTTTCTGCATTTTGGCCATCCATAACAGCCGAAACCTAAACGCAGAACGGACAACAGGAATAGTTTGGTTCGCACAAGTCTGATCAGATTACGGACAGATTCTGATCAACACAACCAGCCAATACAAAGAATAGCAATGATAAAGAAAGTTGCTGAAACCCTAAATCAATAAGGAACCAGCCGCACCCCCTTTGCTAATCAGAAAATAACGAAATCAAAAACCTTATTTCAAAAAACTGAAATCACCTTATTAACGCCTAAGAACAGCGCCGTTGAATCAGATGTATAGCCGGAAATCAGAATAACGAAATCAGAGCCCTAACTTCAAAAATACTGAAGATGTATTGCCGTAAATTAGAAGCACAAATGCGAATGAATCAGCTACACACCCCGTTAGCAAACAGAAATCAGCGCCGATTACAAAACCCTAACTACTAAACTCAATCCGATTGCAAATGAATATCAACTAAGGATCGATCAGAAACCCTAAGCTGATAAGCAAGATCAATCGTGACCGGGATTGGCAAGAAAAAGCTAGGGTTTCACAAGAACGCCTATGTCTCCAAAATCGCCCAGAGAACCCATAGTAAGCTTCTTCCTGTTTGGATCCCCCGAGTACGATTACTTTTTGTTATTATTGTTGTTGTTATAAAGCTCATGGATTTGGGTCACAACACCTGGAAGTACAGCAGCCATTTATTGAGAGACAAGGGCTGCGATTTCCTCAGCAGTAAAAGTTTGAGCATCGCGTCGAGGAGGCATTGTCTAACAAGGAAACATGAGAAACGAGTGAGGTCGACAATTGGAGAAACAAAGGAGGTATTGAAAACATCGACAAAACACAAGGAAGGCGATCATTTGTTCGTTACCTCGAACAAACAAACGACACGCAGTGACTAATCAAAGTAAATGGGTCATAATAATGTATCACTGAAGACATGCTCGCCTATAAGTGAACACTCACCCCAAGAGTTCCCAGGTAAGAGTGACTGGTCCGATACTGCGGATTTGTACAACACTCTAGCCTTAGACAGAAAACTCAGGGTACAGGCATTCACTCTTCCAGTTTTCACGTGTTCACATTATTTAGATCCAAACTTTGATGAGATTTTGAAAATTCAGAGGGCATAAAGCCGAGAATGAATCAAACTGGAAGGGTTCAGAACCTTACAGTCAATCATCCAAGGATAGATGATTAATTTTCAAAGCGGATTTGTTATTGTGCTCTTGTTGTGATTATCACCTAAGGATAGGTGACGGTATTGTTTTAAATCTAAACGGAAGTAAACTCGCGTTAGGGTCCTAGAAAGTTATAGTCTAGGTCAAAGCATTACTAATAACCTAAATCCCTATAACCATTGGCTCTGATACCAACTCTTCTATCACACCCCGACCACGTTAAAACAACAAAACCGTGGCGGAAACGTCGGGGAGTGTTGTAACAGAATCATCGTTTCACAACCATGGTAGTTAAATGTTTCGTTTTATTGATTAATTAAGTAATGTATATTGTCTTAAAACCAAACAAACAAATTAAACATCGTCTACTATCGTTTTTATGCCACTAAGGCCTTGTCCAGATCCTAAGTGAAGATGCTTCCTAGCAGTCAACATCATGCAACATCACCTGAAACATATGTAAAAAAATAAAGTCAGCAAATAAATGCTGGCGAGTACATAGGTTTTGTAAGAGTATCAGAATCATGGCTCGTTAAAACCTTGTTTTGGAAAAGTATATAATATTGCAACATGATTAACTGTGACACCTGTGTCACTTCAAACATCAAACAACTGCCAAACCAAGGAAATATGGTATTTCATACTTGGGATTTGTAAAAATATGTGTATCGTTTGCACATATCTACTCTTGTTCGATTTTAAGCTTTAAATCGCTTTCGGGAGGGTTATACGCGCTCTGATGCGTAAATATAACCAGTTTAATCCAACGAACACTCCAGAATAGTGAAATAGGCTTAACATATCTTAAATAACCTTTACATAACTTAGAAATAAGTTTTGAAGGCATTGGTATGGCAAAAACAAGTTAATTCGCTTAATGGGACTAAACTTGACAAACTGCGAAAGTATGCCAATTTGAACTGTAACGAACATTCCGGAACATGACCATAAGTTAAACATACCATAAATGTCCTTTGAATAGCTTAGAAATAGGCTTTGAGGTGTTCGGTGTGCTACAATAAACTTTTGGGTCATTCAGGGACTAAAAGTGTCAAAAAGTGCACAAGTTTGCATTTTCGCGCATAACTTACGTTCTGACTACATCCGGACATCCAAAAATTTATGTAAGCACTAAAATATTTTATTTTAGTGTTTGGCATGAGAAAAATCCATTCGTCGCGCCATTTGGATCGTTTTTCGCGCTTATGCGCATTCCGTCGTAATTAACCGAACAACGTAACCGTACGGCCAAAAGAACCGGCATCCGATATATTTTTGAGCACATTTCAAGTTCCCTATACTTGAACTTCATTTCAGAGCTTTGAAATGAGGTTAACGGGGCTTAAACGTGTCAAAAACGCATCGAAAACCAAGTTTTGAGGCTGTAAGGACTGAAACTGTAAATCTGCCAAACTAGGTCCTTACGGACCTCAACATTGGGAGTGTTGAGGTCCGTAAGCAAGGGTCAGATGCAGCAAAACGTTTTTTTCCAGCTGTTAACAGCCTTTAACCCCTCCCAAAGGCCAAGGCCAAGGCCAAGTGTCAAAACCCTATGGTGAGTGCCAAATCAGTACCACAACATTCCGACAAGTGTACGGGCGAGATCTTTCCCTCTTCTCCAAGGAACGATCCTAACGGTGAACCGAAATCTATAAATACCCATCAGATTTTCACTCATTTCTCACTAGAATCTGATCAATTGTGCTCTAAGTTGGAACCTTTGTTTCATACCTGAGCTATTTTGATCTAGATTAGCATTCGGGGACCCTTTGTAAGTGTTCCTTCGTTCTTTTATGCTTTTCGAGTCCGAAAGTCAAACTTTGTTTGACTTTATGCATTGACCAGTTTATGGTCAATGCGAAGTTCGTTAGAACTTCGCAACGTGATTGTAATCACGATGGTTATAGTCCTTGTGACTATGCCTACTGATTATCACGTTGTCTAGGGTCGTAGGGTAAGCGACTTGATCAGTCGCTTATGCTTTCGAACTCGACCCATTTGGTCGATCATTATGATCCGACCAAATAAATTAGGTAACCATAGTATATAGGGAATAACCTTCTGAGGTTATACCTTATGGTCGCTTCGTTTAAGTAGTTGTATGATAGGTAGTTTATATGCCATAGGTAAATTACCAGAATACCCTTTTCATGTATAATTGGTAATTAAGCATATGTAACCTAAACTTTTGTCACATAACTGATTATGTAACATGTTTAGGCATATAACACTTGTCATAGGGCTAGTTAGGCGGTCCGAACACGTTTCACGCGAACGACGCGTTAAAGTAGCATAAGCTACCTAAACGGGTCGTAATGGGTCGTAAGCACTTAGACTAGGTTTCATTTAGTATGTAGGCTTTGTTAAACCATATTACACGAGTCTCCATACTCGTTTGGTTTACGAACCCTCATTCTATCCGATCCTCCGATTTAGGTCCGGTTAATTAACATAGTTACCTATATTAGGTGCCGTTTGATTCCGTGATCTCTAGCATTGCTTGGTGGTTATCTTAGGACTTCTGAGCAATCTCAAGTGAGTACATAGTCCCCTCTTTTACTGTTTTCAAACTGTTTTGGGGTGAAGCATGTGTACCTATTTGTTATTTTCATGTTTTCCAAAAGTATAATTGATTATACATGTTAATACTTATCTGTTGATAAACTGAATTACTATCTATGGTTTAAACATTGATTTTTCAAAGACTATAACATAAATTGTTGAATTGTACTTATTTTATTCACCAGACCGGTTGTTAGTATGATATAGCGCTATAGGATTTGACACCCCATTCCTGTTTTCATGGAATGTCTGAAACCAATTTGTTTCTCCATCCAAATAGGGATTTCCTTTGTGGTATCCCTATAGTCTCAAAGGTGTATTTTGATGCACTAGGTCTAAATGAATTCATAAGTCACACTTTTATTGTATATTTTGATATACTCCCAAAGGTATAGTTTGATATACTCACATGTGTGGTATTGTACAAAACCAACGTTTATTTTATTTATCACCTCCAAAGCATATGTTGATATGTTATTTACAATCCAAAACATAGTTTAATATGTTATTTATCACATCCAAAGCATATTTTGATATGTTATTTACCAAACCGAAACATAGTTTAATATGTTATTTATCACGTATTTTGACATGTTACTTACAAAACCGAAACATAGTTTAATATGTTATTTATAAATCCGAAGTATACTTGTAGTATACTACTGAAAACTATTATTTTGAACAACTAAAGTATATTTAATATGCTATCTATCAAACGATTGGGTTTTGGTTAGTGTTTAGATAACGGACGGGTGTAATGTGATGAAAACATGGTAGATACGCCGCTGGTACTTCTTATATATAAGTGTTTTCATTGCATTACATACCGTGGCGTTATTTAGTATACTTGGGTTAACAATATTAGAACTGAAATATATTTTAATAGATTACTTATTCAAACTTTCTTAAAACCAAAGTATATTTTTATATATACTATAAACCCTTTATCAAAACATTAGTTTTCAAACAATATAACTAATACAAACTCATTTTACATGGTTACTCACTTAACCATACATTATCTTATTTATACATATTATCTGAACTTATTGTTTTTCAAATGATTTACAAAACAAAACAAATTACAAGGTTCATGACTAAACATTTTCTTAAACTTAAGTCATGAATCCTATTTTCACAAAACCTATGTATCTCACAGGCATTTTTATGCTGACGTACCTATTTTTACACATGTTTCAGGTACTGCTTTGTGATGAATGATTATATATGCTACACTTAGGATGGACTCGTGCCTTAGCAAAAGAAAATTAGGGTTTTACAAAATCGCCCAGAGAACCCATTCTAAAACTTAAAGTGGCTAACTTGGGTAAGCCGACTTTAGGGTTTGTAGTTAGGGTTCAATTGTTCTCGGATTAGGGTTCTGTAGTTAGGGTTTGTTTTCGGAGCTACTTTCTGGTTGCAATCGGTTCTGTTTTTTGGTAATACATCTTTAGTATTCTGAAGTTACGGCTCTGATTTGTTATTCTGATTTCGGCTGTTCTTCTGATTACGGCTGTACATCTGATTTCGGCGGTATTCTGAATTGGTGTTCTGATTTCGGCTGCACATCTGTTTTTGGCTGTTCATCTGATTTCGGCATTACATCTGATATCGTTGATCCATCTGATTTCGGCGCTAACAAGGTGATTCCAGATTCGAGATTAGGGTTTTGAAGTCGTTGGTTTCTGATTAGCAAAGGGGTGCGGCTGGTTCCTTATTGTTTTAGGGTTTCAGCAGGTTTCTTTATCTTTGTTTTGGCTGTTTTTGTTGATCAGAATCTGTCCGTATGGATGACAAAAATGCAGAAAACTCAAATGTGTTTGCGAAAAAAATTAAGAACATTGACGGTAAAACATTTGAGCCAAGACAAACAACATTTTTGGCGACTAGGGTTTCTGAAATGCGGAGTAAGAAGGTATGTTTTATGATGCCGCTTAATGATACTGAACATGTTATTGGTTGTTCTGATTCACCCAATCAGAATTATGCGAAAGTCTTTGACAAGAGAAAGGTAGCTTTTGTGTTACCGGTGAATGATATTAGTCCTACTCGAGTTCAAAATCTGAATCAAGATGATAATGCTCATGTCCAATCTTATGCGGATGTGGTCCTACAGGAACGAATTGAGCAGGGTAATACTAAGAGGGGTGGGGATTCAATTCAGAATCAGAATGAAGATGAAAACACTAGGAAGGCCAATGATGCGGTTGTTCAAGTTCCTAAGGTCAATTTTCGACAACTAAAATCAGATGTATCATTGGATGGAGTGGATGTAGTGCTTCCGATTGATTCGGTTCGCCAGGTTAATAACAGGTTAGCAAACACTCTTTATGGTTATTTCCTGGGGGATAGGATTGCATATCCAGTAGTTGAATATTTTGTCAGAAAAAATTGGAAAAAACATGGTCTTCAGAAAACTATGATGAATTCAAATGGTTTCTTTTTCTTCAAGTTTGAAGATAGAAAGGGTATGAATACTGTTCTTGAAGGGGGACCTTGGCTGATCCGTAACAAACCTATGTTTCTCAACATTTGGTCTCCTACAAACACCCTTAAAAAAGAAGAGGCTAAAAAGGTTGCAGTTTGGGTTAAATTGCATGATGTTCCGCTAGTGGCATATTCTGATGATGGTTTAAGCATGTTGGCTTCAAAAATTGGGTCCCCTGTGCGCCTGGACTCGTATACTAGTGATATGTGTAATGAGGCTTGGGGAAGAAGCAGCTATGCTAGGGCTCTCATTGAAATATCAGCTGATCATGAGTTGAAAGAGGCTCTAACCATGGCTATTCCTGAATTGGAGGGGAACAAATATGTTAATGAGACTATTCGGGTGGAGTATGAATGGGAGCCTCCGAGGTGTGTCCACTGCTGTGTATTTGGGCATGATTCTGAGGAGTGTCCAAAACGCATTCGACCGACAGTGAAACCTCCTACACATAGACCGATCGTAGATGAGGATGGTTATACGGAAGTCAAGACAAAGAAGAATGTTAAGAAAAGCGGTTTTCAAGTTAACAATCAAAAGCCCAAGTTTGAATATAGACCTGTGGATAAAAAGAAAAAGGCAGTGAGTTCTGCTTACATGAGTGCGAGGAGCACTAGTTCTTCTAAGGTTCAAACGCATAATTCGTTTAGCGCACTTGGGTTTGTTGGAGGGAACGGGGATAAAGGGAGACGTGAGCCAAATGAGGAGTCTGATGATGACGGGGTAGAGGTTGTATATGATGAAACGAATGAGTTTATGACATCGGGTACTCTTCCTACGTCTTCCAGTACAGGGGCAAGCACCTCTCACATAAACTTGTCTAATGGATAGGTGGCGTCTATTTCATGCTAAAGGGCTGCCAGTTGGTAGCAATTACATTTTTGACGATGCCGTTGACGTCTTTTTGTTTGTTTTTTCGTTTTGTCTACTAGTTAGTCATTATCATGATTGTAGTAGGCTAGAATAATGTGGTAACTTGGTTTGTTTGGTTTTTTGTTTACATATATGGGGCATGTCCTGTATATGAACTAGTGGGGAATTCATCCTCACTACTTGTACTTATTTGGCGGTTGTCTATAATAGAATCACCGGGGTAACCCTTTACCCAAAAAAGACTCGTGCCTTAGCAACTTTAAAACTTGGAAGATCATAGTTGTACTTATTTGATTGTATTCAAACAATGAATTCATTTATTTAATAAAACAGAATTTATTTATTCCATGGTTATGAAACAATGATTCTGTTACAACACTCCCCGACGTTTCCGCCACATTTGGTTGCTTTACGTGGTCGGGGTGTGACAGAAAAGTTGGTATCAGAGCCAATGGTTATAGGGAATTAGGTTATTAGTAATGCTTTGACCTAGACTATAACCTTCCTAGGACCCTAACACAAGTTTTCTTGTGTTTAGTTTTAAAACAATACCGTCACTTATTCTTAGGTGACAACCACAATAAGAACACAAATTTCTATCCCGCTTTGAAAACTAATCATCTGTTCTAGGATGATTTATTATATGGTTTGAACCCTCCAAGTTTTCAAATCCCGTCAAAGTTGGTCTAAATAATGTGAACACGTGCAAACTGGAAGGGTGGGTTCCTGTACCCTGAGTTTTCTGTCTAAGGCTAGAGTGTTCGTACAAATCCACATAATCGGACCAGTCACTCTTACCTGGGAACTCTTGGGGTGAGTGTCCACTTATAGGCGAGCATGTCTTTGTGATACATTATTTTTGACCTATTTACTTTGATTAATCACCAGGGTCGTTTGTTGCTTTGTAGTAACAAACAAATGACCACTATCCTTGCTTTTATCAGATTTGTTTCATCTCATTCTTTTCGTCTAATTCTCTCACTCGTTTCTGTAACACCTGTGTCATTTCAACCATCAAACAAATTCCAAACCAATGAAATATTGTATTTCATACTTTGTACTTGTATAAATATGTGTATCTTTTGCACATATCAAGTCTTGTTCGATTTCAAGCTCTAAATCGCTTTCTGGAAGGTTATACGCGCACTAATGCGTAAATATAACCAGTTTAATGCAACGAACACTCCGGAATAGTGAAATAGGCTTAACATACCTTAAATAACCTTTACATAACTTAGATATAAGTTTTGGAAGGTTTGGTGTGGTGAAATCAAAGTTTAATCGCTTACAGGGACTAAAGTTGACAAACTGCGAAAGTATGCCAATTTGAACTGTAACAGACCTTCCGGAACATGACCATAAGTTAAATATACCATAAATATCCTTTACATAGCTTAGAAATAGGCTTTGAGGTGTTCGGTCTGCTAAAATAAACTTTTGTGTCATTCAGGGACTAAAAGCGTCAAAAAGTGCACAAGTTTGCATTTTCGCGCATAACTTACGTTCTGAATACATCCGGACATCCAAAAATTTATGTAAGCATGACTACATTATATTTTATGGTTCGCCTTAAGAAAAATCCATTCGTCGCGTCATTTGGATCGTTTTTCGCGCTTGTGCGCATTCCGTCGTAATTAAGCGAACATCGCGTTCGTACGGCCAAACGAACCGACATCCGAGATATTTTTGAACACATTTTAAGTTCCCTATACTTTAACTTCATTTTAGAGCTTTGAAATGGGGTTAACGGGCCTTAAACGTGTCGAAAATGGCCTGAATGCATGACAGGGACCAAAAGTGTAAATCTGCCAAACTTAAGCCTAGCGGTGCGCTACACTTTTAGCGTAGCGGTGCGCTAGGGGTCTGCAGACCAGATGCAATGTACTTAACAGCCTGTTTTCAGCTGGATTAACCACAACCACACATTCCTAATTATCTAGTCATCTGATAAGGATGGATTTCCAGCCACCATAAGGTTCCGACAAGTGTACGGGTTGGATTCATGGCACGTTTTCCATGGAACGATCCTAACGGTTCGGGTATTCCTATAAATACCCAACCCACACAACCTCATTTTGCACAAGAATTCTGATTTGAGAGCTCTAAGTTGAAACCATTGTTTCATACCTGAGTTCTTGGATCGGGATTAGCATTCGGGGACCCTTCGTAAGTATTCCTTCGTTCTTTTCCTTATTTTTACTGCTTTTAAAAGTCAGAAAGTCAAACTTTGTTTGACTTTCAGCATTGACCAGTAATGGTCAATGCGAAGTTCGTTTGAACTTCGCAACGTGAGTGTAATCACGTTGGTTATAGTCCCTTGGGACTATGCCCACTGATTACCACGTTGTCTAGGGTCGTAGGGTAAGCGATCTGATAAATCGCTTATACCTCGAACCCGACCCAGTTTGGTCGATCATTAGGATCCGACCAAACACATTAGGTGACCATAGTAGGTAGGGAATAACCTTCCGAGGTTATACCCTATGGTCGCATCGTTTAAGTAGTTGTATGATAGGTAGTTTATATGCCTTAGGTAAATTACCAGAATACCCTTTTCATGTATAATTGGTAATTAAGCATATGTAACCTAAACCTTTGTCACATAACTGATTATGTAATATGTTTAGGCATATAACACTTGTCATAGGGCTAGTTAGGCGGTCCGAACGCGTTTCACGCGAACGACGCGTTAAAGTAGCATAAGCTACCTAAACGGGTCGTAATGGGTCGTAGACACTTAGGTTAAGTTTCATTTAGTATGTAGGCTTTGATTAACCATATCACATGAGTTCCTACACTCATTTGGTTTACAAACCCTCATGCTACCCAGTCTTCCGATTTAGGTCCGGTTTATTAATGTAGTTACCTATATTAGGTGCCGTTTGATATTCCGCGATCTCTAGCTTTGCTTGGTGGTTATCCTAGGACTTCTGAGCAATCTCAAGTGAGTACATAGACCCCTCTTTTACTGTTTTCCAAACTGTTTTGGGGGTGGAACACATGTGCCTACTTGTTACTTTCATGCTTTCCTGTTTTCACATCATATACATGCTATGTTCGTTAGTACATTATAGTACATGATTTCATTACCTTTCATACTAGGTGTGCCCATTGTGTGCATTACTTAGTACATTGTTTTACATTACATTTCATGCTAGGTGTGCCCATTGTGTGCTTACTTAGTACATTGTTTTACATTACATTTCATGCTAGGTGTGCCCATTGTGTGCATTACTTGGTACATCGTTTTACATTACATTTCATGCTAGGTGTGCCCATTGTGTGCATTACTTAGTTCATCGTTTTACATTTCATTTCATGCTAGGTGTGCCCATTGTGTGCATTACTTAGTACATTGTTTTACATTGCCTTTCTGTTGCATATGCTTATCCAGCGTATGAACACATTATACTACATTTTGAACCGTTGTAATCATTTGACTATGTGATCCGTTGATATATGTGAACCGTTTGTATTTGTAACCGTTGAACCATGTGAACCGTTTGTAACCGTTGAACCATGTGAACCGTTTGTAACCGTTGAACCATGTGAACCGTTTGTAACTATTGAACCGTTTGTATCCATTACATGATTTACATAAGACATGAACATTACTTTGGTGGTTTGGTTTGATTAAGTGATTAAGTAACGATGCGTGTGTAATATGATACAAACATGGTGGATACGCCGCTGGTACTTCCTATATATAAGTGTTTGTATGGTATTACATATCGTAGCGTTATTTGAATCATTTCAGTTTGATACATATAACATTTTATACAAATAACATACTTTTCACAAGACATTGTTTTACAAACAACTTATCTTATACAAACTCAGTCTACATGGTTAATCATTTAACCATACATTATTCTTTTATCTATACAATATCATTTGAACTTATTGATTTTCAAACGATTTACAAGACAAAGCAAATTACAAGGTTCATGACTAAACATTTTTCTCAAACATAACTCATGAAACCTATTTTCACAAAACCTATGTATCTCACCGGCATTTTTATGCTGACGTACCATATTTTCACATGTGTTTTTCAGGAGCTGTTGCATAAGATGATCAAGATACACTTAGGCGGACATGGGCCTTAGTGACAATAAAAGATGCAAGACTAGTTAATAATGTTGTTTTTCTTTGTTTGTTAAGACATTGTAACGTTTTTAATCAATAAAATGAAACTTCAATTGCCATGGATTTGAAACGATTAATTCTGTTACAACACTCCCCGATGTTTCCGCCACGTTTTGTATGTTCTACGTGGTCGGGGTGTGACAGTTTCCTTTCATGTTCCTCTTTTAGAATGCCTCCTCGATGCGACAATCAGATGGCGAATGCCGAACTGGCGGAAATCATCGCGCAGCAAATGGCTGCTGCCTTCCCAAATCTTTATGCTCAAATAATTCAAGCCATCAACAACAACCATAATGCTCCATGCAATTTCAAGAATTTCAATTCGGCTAAGCCACTCAAGTTTAGTGGTTCTGAGGGAGCAACTGGGCTTCTTCAATGGTTCGAGAGCATTGAGAATACTTTCCGTCACGTTCAGTGTCCTGAAAATCGCAAGGTCGAGTTTTCTTCGAGTGTGTTTCAGAAGAGGGCTCTTACGTGGTGGAACGGGGTGATGAGAGACCGCGGTGCTGAGGTTGCATTAGCACAGACTTGGGCCGAGCTTAGGGCTTTTATGATGAAGGAATTCTGTCCTCATCATGAGCTAAGGGCTCTAGAAAGGGAATTTGATGATTTGAAGCAAGACAGTGGGGAACATCGAGCCTATACTGACCGCTATGAGGAATTGAGCCTGTTATGCCCTACTATGGTTACGCCTTTGGATAAGGCGATTGAGAAATACATTGATGGTCTTCCTGACGTAATTCAGGATATCGTTACTGGCAGCAACCCTATTGCTGTCAGACAAGCCATTGAATTGTCTGCCACTCTGACTGAATCCCATATCAGGAAGCGCAAGCTGTTTCGGAAGGGCGACTCAAGACCATCTGACAAGACTGCTCAAGTGGAACCAAAGGAAGAACATGCTGAGGAATCCAAGAAGAAGAAGAAGCACAAAGCCTCTTAGAATTACGCTATAACCGCTCAAGACAAACAGGTTGCACCAAACCAGCCAGCACAACCTCGCAAAAGACAAAACTATGTTGGTACCGCACCTTTGTGCAACAAGTGCAACCGTCATCATCTAGAGCAAGAGCAGTGTCACAAATGTACCCACTGTGGGCGGTTGGGACATTTGATCAATGTTTGTCGTTATGCAAATCAAGCTGCTGCAAACCCTGCTGCTGTTCAAGCACGGTTCCCTCCGGGGTCATGTTATAACTGTGGTGACCTTACTCACTACAGAAACAATTGCCCAAGACTTGTTAACGCACCTCCAGCGCGAGGACGAGCATTTAACATCAATGAGGCAAACGGAAACAATGATGCAGCAGTGAACAATTAATGTTTTGTAATTCCTTGGTTGTTATCTTTTGACACTTCAAGACAATTCGGTTGTTACATAAATAAAGATTTGCTGTTTTTATTTCTGCAAAATTTATGCGTTTGTGTGAATGCTTGATACAACCTTATGATGTCAACCCAAAGACAAACTACTCGTGTGGTTCTGTCATTTTATGATCACTTGTGATCTCCCCAAGAACCTTAAACACTCGTTTCTTTTAAGAAACAAGGCCAAACTCTTATTGAGAATCCTTCTATCTTTATAGATAGATCCTTGACAATCATTAAAGTGCCAAATGAAATCCATGGATTGGATTCCTAGTGTGCTCTAAATGTCCATACCTAAAGATAACAAATTAAAGAATCAAGTTAACTAATTTTGTGCTTATGTGTTTTTCGTACATGTTTTGTGGTTGTATGTTATCCATCCAAATCCTCATAGAATCTTCCATATCTCATGCGAGAGATTCATAATAGGATATCCAAAGATACTATCTTAAATCCTTAATGGACTTCAACATTTTAGTTAAGTCCCTTGGGTTATAAAGTACTATTCTAAAATTGGACCTCTTGAATGGTCTGGTTAAACAGATTGATTTTGAAAATCTGATTAGAAATATCATGTGATGATATAATTAAAAAGATCCCTTAAGTGGCCTATTTAAGGAGATCGTACGACGATCTAGTTAAGAAGATCATGTGTTGATCTAGTTAAAAAGATCGTTCGTTGATCTAATTAAAAGGACCCTTTGGTGGTCTAGTCGAGTCGCTTCATGTTTATTCAAGTGATTTTTTTTCCGACGCATTATGAAATGAACTGTGCGGACTGTGCAAGGAATTACGTAATTATGGAGGCCTACATAATTATGGAATTCAGTGCACAGAAACCACAGGAAGCTTTGTCATGTGTTAAGACCTATAGTGACAAGAATAATGATACGGGAGAAGTCTTGGACCTCGACCAATGTCATTTATTCTCACACTCCCCAATTCTGATCTCAATCACACACCAAGTTTCCTATGATAAGTCTTCATAAGAAACGTTCTTCTGTCCGTAGTTCAAAATTCCATGTTTTACTACTACAAGGAATTCACTTTGAGGATTAACAAATTCGCTAAGAGTCCTAACATGGCCCAGAGTTTTACTTAAGGGTTCAATGGATCTATTAGAAGGCGAAACCGTCACAGCTGTCTTCACAAGTTTCCTCTAGAATTAAATTTCGGGATGAAATTTCCTAAAGTAGGGGAGACTGTGACACCTGTGTCACTTCAAACATCAAACAACTGCCAAACCAAGGAAATATGGTATTTCATACTTGGGATTTGTAAAAATATGTGTATCGTTTGCACATATCTACTCTTGTTCGATTTTAAGCTTTAAATCGCTTTCTGAGGGTTATACGCGCTCTGATGCGTAAATATAACCAGTTTAATCCAACGAACACTCCAGAATAGTGAAATAGGCTTAACATATCTTAAATAACATTTACATAACTTAGAAATAAGTTTTGAAGGCCTTGGTATGACAAAAACAAGTTAATTCGCTTACAGGGACTAAACTTGACAAACTGCGAAAGTATGCCAATTTGAAGTGTAACGAACATTCCGGAACATGACCATAAGTTAAACATACCATAAATATCCTTTGAATAGCTTAGAAATAGGCTTTGAGGTGTTCGGTGTGCTAAAATAAACTTTTGGGTCATTCAGGGACTAAAAGTGTCAAAAGTGCACAAGTTTGCATTTTCGCGCATAACTTACGTTCTGACTACATCCGGACATCCAAAAATTTATGTAAGCACTAAAATATTTTATTTTAGTGTTTGGCATGAGAAAAATCCATTCATCGCGCCATTTGGATCGTTTTTCGCACTTATGCGCATTCCGTCGTAATTAACCGAACAACGTAACCGTATGGCCAAAAGAACCGGCATCCGATATATTTTTGAGCACATTTCAAGTTCCCTATACTTTAACTTCATTTTAGAGCTTTGAAATGGGGTTAACGGGGCTTAAACGTGTCAAAAACGCATCGAAAACCAAGTTTTGAGGCTGCAGGGACTGAAACTGTAAATCTGCCAAACTAGGTCCTTACGGACCTCAACATTTGGAGTGTTGAGGTCCGTAAGCAAGGGTCAGATGCAGCAAAATGTTTTTTTTTTCAGCTGTTAACAGCCTTTAACCCCTCCCAAAGGCCAAGGCCAAGCGTCAAAACCCTATGGTGAGTGCCAAATCAGTACCACAACATTCCGACAAGTGTACGGGCGAGATCTTTCCCTCTTCTCCAAGAAACGATCCTAACGGTGAACCGAAATCTATAAATACCCATCACATTTTCACTCATTTCTCACTAGAATCTGATCAATTGTGCTCTAAGTTGGAACCTTTGTTTCATACCTGAGCTATTTTGATCTAGATTAGCATTCGGGGACCCTTTGTAAGTGTTCCTTCGTTCTTTTATGCTTTTCGAGTCTGAAAGTCAAACTTTGTTTGACTTTCTGCATTGACCAGTTTATGGTCAATGCGAAGTTCGTTAGAACTTTGCAACGTGATTGTAATCACGATGGTTATAGTCCTTGTGACTATGCCTACTGATTACCACGTTGTCTAGGGTCGTAGGGTAAGCGACTTGATCAGTCGCTTATGCTTTCGAACTCGACCCATTTGGTCGATCATTATGATCCGACCAAATACATTAGGTGACCATAGTATATAGGGAATAACCTTCCGAGGTTATACCTTATGGTCGCTTCGTTTAAGTAGTTGTATGATAGGTAGTTTATATGCCTTAGGTAAATTACCAGAATACACTTTTCATGTATAATTGGTAATTAAGCATATGTAACCTAAACTTTTGTCACATAACTGATTATGTAACATGTTTAGGCATATAACACTTGTCATAGGGCTAGTTAGGCGGTCCGAACGCGTTTCACGCGAACGACGCGTTAAAGTAGCATAAGCTACCTAAACGGGTCGTAATGGGTCGTAAGCACTTAGACTAGGTTTCATTTAGTATGTAGGCTTGGTTAAACCATATTACACGAGTCTCCATACTCGTTTGGTTTACGAACCCTCATTCTATCCGATCCTCCGATTTAGGTCCGGTTAATTAACATAGTTACCTATATTAGGTGCCGTTTGATTTCGTGATCTCTAGCATTGCTTGATGGTTATCTTAGGACTTCTGAGCAATCTCAAGTGAGTACATAGTCCCCTCTTTTACTGTTTTCAAACTGTTTTGGGGTGAAGCATGTGTACCTATCTGTTATTTTCATGTTTTCCAAAAGTATAATTGATTATACATGTTAATACTTATCTGTTGACAAACTGAATGACTATCTATGGTTTAAACATTGATTTTTCAAAGACTATAACATAAATTGTTGAATTGTACTTATTTTATTCACCAGACCGGTTGTTAGTATGATATAGCGCTATAGGATTTGACACCCCATTCCTGTTGTCATGGAATGTCTGAAACCAGTTTGTTTCTCCATCCAAATAGGGATTTCCTTTGTGGTATCCCTATAGTCTCAAAGGTGTATTTTGATGCACTAGGTCTAAATAAATTCATAAGTCACACTTTTATTGTATATTTTGATATACTCTCAAAGGTATAGTTTGATATACTCACATGTGTGGTATTGTACAAAACCAACGTTTATTTTATTTATCACCTCCAAAGCATATGTTGATATGTTATTTACAATCCAAAACATAGTTTAATATGTTATTTATCACATCCAAAGCATATTTTGATATGTTATTTACCAAACCGAAACATAGTTTAATATGTTATTTATCACGTATTTTGACATGTTTCTTACAAAACCGAAACATAGTTTAATATGTTATTTATAAATCCGAAGTATACTTGTAATATACTACTGAAAACTATTGTTTTGAACAACTAAAGTATATTTAATATACTATCTATCAAACGATTGGGTTTTGGTTTGTGTTTAGACAACGGGACGGGTGTAATGTGATGAAAACATGGTAGATACGCCGCTGGTACTTCTTATATATAAGTGTTTTCATTGCATTACATACCGTGGCGTTATTTAGTACACTTGGGTTAACAATATTAGAACTGAAATATATTTTAATAGATTACTTATTCAAACTTTCTTAAAACCAAAGTATATTTTTATATATACTATAAACCCTTTATCAAAACATTATTTTTCAAACAATATAACTAATACAAACTCATTTTACATGGTTACTCACTTAACCATACATTATCTTATTTATACATATTATCTGAACTTATTGTTTTTCAAATGATTTACAAAACAAAACAAATTACAAGGTTCATGACTAAACATTTTCTTAAACTTAAGTCATGAATCCTATTTTCACAAAACCTATGTATCTCACAAGCATTTTTATGATGACGTACCTATTTTTACACATGTTTCAGGTACTGCTTTGTGATGAATGATGATATATGCTACACTTAGGATGGACTCGTGCCTTAGCAACTTTAAAACTTGGAAGATCATAATTGTACTTATTTGATTGTATTCAGACAATGAATTCATTTATTTAATAAAACATAATTTATTTATTCCATGGTTATGAAACAATGATTCTGTTACAACACTCCCCGACGTTTCCGCCACGTTTGGTTGCTTTACGTGGTCGGGGTGTGACATTAACCAACTCAAATCAAGATGGTTATAGTTTATAAAATCTCGTAGCCATGATTCTTAACCCCAAATCATTTGTTTTAGTAAACCAATTCGTAAAACATCTCGTTAAAACTCGTTAATAAAACTCGTATGGTTTATATCATTTCAAAAACCTCGTTGTGTGACATCGTTTCAAATCGTTTCCCAAGTGAACTAAATAATGATACGCAATGTAATATGATAGAAGCACTTATATATAAGATGTACCAGCGGCGTATCTACCATGATTCTATCATGCTACACCCGTCCTGTTATCTAATCACTACCCAAAACCAAGCGTTCATTCAAATCATTTATTTCGTTTAGGTCGTTCCAAATCGCTTAATTCGTCCCAAAATAGTTTTCGTTTTAATTGTGAAACTACTTATGGTCGTCTCGCTAATGACATCCAAACCTTCGTGACTCGACTACCTCGTTTCTCGTATTAACAAACCACCAAAGGGTAAGTTAACAATCATCAGATTCGGTCGTTACCTACATAACCCCCCACACATAACTATGGGTGTAGTCTGATAACGGGATTTGTCAGATCCTATGGTACCATAACCTAATACTGGTCGGCTTGATCAATGCTAATGAATGTCATTCGTTATGTAGTTACAACCAACAAGTTTCGTTCACATTATCGAAATCGTATTTAGTTTAATATAAACCATCTTAATCGTTTTTGAAAACATCGTTAAAATATCGAAATCGTTTTGATACATATGAATCACCCCAAAACAATTGAAAACAGTAAAATAGGGGAACTATGTACTCACATTGAATAGAAGGGTATCCTTGATCTAAAGAACTTAGCGAAGCTCAGACAAACCAAGGAAATTCAAGTAGTACCTAGTAATCGGATCACTAGTAAATAAATCAACACCTAAATTGGAAGATCGGATAGAATGAGGTCTTGTAAACCAAATGAGTGTGGAACTCATGTGATATGGTTTAACAAAGCCTACATCCTAAATCGGAACCTAACCTAAGTGCTTTTGACCCGTTAGGACCCATTAAGGTAGCTTATGCTACTTTAACGCGTCGTTCGCGTGAAACTATGTGCTATGTCAAGTCTTATATGCCCAATAATACCTAAACATGTTACCAAATCAGATTATATGTCAAAAACATGTTCACATATGTAAAATACGGATTTATGCTTCATAAGGGCGTTTTGGTCATTTCTTATAGGCATACAAGCTACTTAACAAATAACTAACCAATCCTATGTGATCATAAGGTATAACCTTAGTGGTTATTCCCTATGTAACTATGATCACTAATCAAGCTTTATCGGATCCTAAAGATCGACCAAACGGGTCGGGTTCGAAAGTCTAAGCGGTTGTTTAGACCGCTTAACTTACGACCCTAAACAAGTACTAAACTAATAGTGACGAGTTAAACATGTCAAAACATGTTTAACCTACTTAGAAAACTGATTTAGTATCAAAACAATGGGTTTTGATACCCGAAAATAGTTCCGTTGCAAAATGCGTGCTAAAATGCATTTTGACCAAAACTTTGACTTGTCACTACGCCTAGTTAATGTGGTAATCAGTAGGTATAATAACTAAGGATTATAACCATCGTGATTACAATCACGTTGCAAAGTTCAACCGAACTTTGCGTTGACCATTGACTTGGTCAAACTGAAAGTCAAACACTGTTTGACTTTTTAAACTAGTAAACAATAAAAGAATGAAAGAATGCTCACTAAAGGTCCTTGCTATCTTTTCTACAAAGAATAATCAGATTAGAATGCTCCAAACACTTGAGAGAGCTCCCAAATCAGATTGTAGAGAAGAGAGGAGAGAAATGAGCAAAGAATGAGGAGGTGAGCTTAGCTATTTATAGTTTTTGCAAAACCATTAGGATCATTTCTTGGTAAGGAAGGAATGATCTTAGCCATACAATTGTTAGGAGCTGATTAGATGCCTTGGGGAGGTGTTAATTTGGTCCCCAAAACATAAAAATTGCGTACAAGGGCCTCAAGAATGAGTTGGGAAGCTGCTGTGATGTTTCTGAAATTCTGATGTGCTGGGCACTACTTACGGACCGTAAGCATATGTCCATACGGTCCGTAAGGACCTTGCAGACCAGCAACTTTCAAAAATGGCAGTTTTGGCCCCAGAGTTTGTTTCGTCGCGTATTGGCACTTTTAACACCCGTTAAGCCCATTTTTAAGCTCCATAATGAAGTTAAAGTATCTTTAACTTGAATTTTGCTCAAAAATGTTACGGATGTCGGTTCGTTTGGTCGTACGATTGCGTTGTTCGGCTAATTACGACGGAAATCATTACGGACGCGAAAACGATCCAAATTGCGCAACGAATGGTATTTTTTTATGCCGATCACTAAAATAAAAATATTTTAGTGTCTACAAAAATTTTGGATGTCCAGATATGGTCAGAACGTAAAATATGTGCGAAAATGCAAACTTACGTAGTTTTTGACACTTTTAGTCCCTGAAAGATCAAATAAGCATATTTTTGCACACCGAACCACTCAAAGCTTATTTCTAAGCTATGTTTAGGTTATTTATGGTATGTTTAGCTTATGATCAAGTTCCAGACTCTTCGATACCATACTAATCGGTATAGTTTCGCAGTTTGACACAAATAGTCCCTGCGATCGAATAGACTTATTTTCAACACACCAAACCATCCAAAACTTATTTCTAAGTTATGTGAAGGTTATTTTAGGTATGTTAAGCCTATGTCACTATTCTGGAGTGTTTGTCACGTTATACTGACTGCGTTTTTTTTTTTGGGTAAAGGGTTACCCCGGTGATTCTATATATTCACAACCACATAAAACAAGTAGTGTAGAGAGCCTACACTAGTTCACTCATGAGACATGCCCCATGAATGTAAACAAAAAACAACCAATCATACCAACGAAAGAGAAAAAACTACTAGACTCTAATCTAGAAAAACTCAAAAACAATTAACGACTACTCAACCCCCTTCAATCTCATTAGATAGACTTTGAATCTCCCAATCTTCCATAAGCTTCTGAACTCTAGTAGTATTCTTCAGCTTCACTCCCATCAGCTTATACCGAACCATTTGAACAATAGAAGCACTTAAAGTTTCTGGAGGTCTTAACTGGTTCTTAAACAACCTAGCATTCCGCTCCTGCCAAATCATGTAACATGAAGCCGCAACTAAAATTCTAGCCACCAGATTTGACGCAGACTTCGACCGGGCACGAACTAGAAGCCACTCCACAATATCCCCCCAAATCGGCTGAACCAAATCCATACCGACCTTTTTTCTAACCATGTGCCAGACTTGAGACGAAAATTTGCACTCAAAAAATAAGTGATTATGTGAGTCAAAATTCTCATAACAAAGCAAGCAGCACATCATGTTCATATTTTTCCTTCGAGACAGATCCCATCCCAATATTTTATCCTGAGTAAGTAACTTACCCCTCATAATTAACCACATTAGGAATGCATGCTTCAGAAACCTTCCAGAAAGGGATTTAAAACTTGAAATCGGAATCGAATCGAATAATAAAATCATCAAACACAAATACACACATAATAACACCAAAACACATTGTTTTATTAATATTTGTCATTGTTCAATGATTACAGAGCACAGTTGTCATAAAGACGACCACTACACATCCCCAAGCTGCAAGCTCCTGAGTCACTGGGTACCTGCAAAGTATGCAGTAGGGTATCGACATAATGTTGGCGAGTTCACGAGTTTGTCCAGTTTTTAATTCCAAAAACTTGTTTCACCAGTTAATTTACCTATTTATACCATGCCAAGGGGAGCTACCCCTTAAGTAAGCTACTAAACTGTTTTTACAATACCTAATACTATTCATCCATATGTTTCCGTAGTGCCCCGTTTGTCAATGTTCTATCATCATTGACGGTTTGCCAGAGTCTATTAGTTCACGACCGATCCTTTACAGGCACGGTGTGAGGCTGGATCAACCTAAATAGCGCTATTAACTAATAATCCCGTTCGCCAGGCCCCGACGACTAATCGGTATTGAGAAGTGAGGACTTGAGTGATAGAGTTCCGTTTAGTATTGCTTGTTGCATCCAATATAAAAAGTAATTAACTAAGGGTCCCGCATAAGGGGAGAAAAGTAGGTTTGTATCCCTCACAAGGGGATAGCGTTGTTTTAAGTTCCGTTTCCCAAACCACCGGGAACGCATGCTTTAAAAGTTGTGAACTCACATTGGGTTGCTCGGCAGACAGTTTACTTGGTCAAGCACGCTGGTCACCACGTCCTAACATGGTTACCAGTATGGGTCAGGTTCGGGTATAAATAAGTCACGTAGATCCTTCACGTTTCTAACACATAGCATACATACAGTTATCTGTTGAGTTATTGGGCCTACTCTAATATTTGAACAATCAAACAGTAATAGTTAACACATAGTCCAGTTAAACAGGCAGCCCAAACTAAACATATTGTGGCCCAATAACTAAAGCAGATAGTCCAGTCGAGACAAGGTGGTCTCGACTCGAGAGTATAGGGTCTCGAGTCGCAACCGGAAAGTCTCGAGTTGCCAACTGAAGGTCTCGAGTAGCACATATATATATAAGTCGCAACCTTGGAGGTCTCGAGCCCGGTCTCGAATTGGGATCAAGAGATCTCGAGTCGCAACCTCACAGGTCTTGAGTCCTTGAGATGGGCTGATCTATCAACTTGATGGTCTCGAGTCGCAACCAGGGGTCTCGAGTCGCATACCTGCAGCTTCTAGAACATTTGCCCGCATGGTACTATCCAATAGAATTTCATTTTCATGATTTTGTGTACTATCCAATTTAATCACACCAACATGTTTTCTTGTCTAATCCCTAATCCAAACAGATCAAACACCAAAATTTTCAAATATTCATAGCATATTCAACATTCATTCATTACATGTTCATACAGTTCATCATGAGATTTTTCCAAATAGACTCCATCTTCTTGTTCAAAGCATATTCACAGACCCTTAATACTACAATACATATCATGCTACTTTGTTGACAAGAATCACGTAAACATTTATTCTAGATGTCAAGACAATCTTGTAAACCATCATCAACACACATTTGTCCTATAATATCAACATAAATCGGATGGTCATAACATCCTAAACTATAAATCATTTATCATTCAAATCAATCCTAGCAAGACATTTTTACACAAGAGTTCACACTTTAATCATTATTTCATCATTCAAAGCAAACATCTTAATAAACAATTCATTCATTCAACAAAGTAGTGTCATCATGTATCCTAAAGTTACTCAAAGATTAACAAAGCTACAAAACACTAACCGATTGAATATGGAGGATATGGAGGGTCGGTGAAAGAAGTTCCGAGTGATGGCAATGAGCTTGATCCGAGAGTCTTGATGCTACCGATTAAATCCAAGAGAAAGGAGGAGGATTGTGGTGGTGTTTTAGGGTTTTTCTAGAGAGAGAGAGAGAGAGTAGGAGAGTGTGAGAGTGAGGGAGTGTTGGTTGCCCAAAAATGGCAAGGTTGGCTAGGAGCATGGGTTTTATGCTTGTTCCAAGTTGGTGCACCCTAATGGGCTCCGAATGGATTAAAGGAGAGGTGCGGCCTAAACGGCCCAACTGTTCACTCGAGACCAAGTGGTCACGAGTCGGATTCGTGGTCTCAGCTCACTTATACAAACATATATATATATATATATATATTACATACACCTAATTTAATAAAAGCATCACATAATTCATCAAGATAATTCACAAATCTCCATTTAATAGTATATGTACACATAATGCTAAACAAGGAGGTTGCTCGGGAAAACCTAGAGTGTCACATTATCCCCAAGTTTTAAGAACTTTCGTCCCGAAAGTTAAGGCAGCCATTGTCAAGCTAGTGTGAGTGAGAACGTTTCAACGGGGTGTCACATCATCCCCCTGTTAGTTTGGAATTTCGTCCCGAAATTCGGTTGTAGCTTCAGTGCTGGGAGTTTCGTTAGGGAACAACTGAGGATATTTGCGTTTCATCTGGTCTTCCCGTTCCCAGGTGAACTCTGGGCCACGGCGCGAGTTCCAACGAACTCGTACGATAGGTATCTGGCTACGCTTGAGGATTTTGATTTCTCAATCCGTGATCTCAATCGGTTCCTCAATAAAGTGTAGCTGTTCGTCAAAAGTGAGTTCCTTGAAAGGAATGATGAGTGTTTCATCTGACAGACACTTCTTCAGATTAGACACGTGAAAGACGTTGTGCACTGCACTCAGTTCTTCTGGCAGATTCAATCTATAAGCAACCTTGCCGATCTTCTCGGTAATTTCGAATGGTCCGACATACCGCGGATTAAGCTTGCCCCGTTTTCCAAAACGAACCACACCCTTCCAGGGTGAGACTTTAAGTAGAACCCGGTCACCGACCTGTAATTCTAGCGGTTTCCTACGCTTATCAGCGTAACTTTTCTGACGGTCACGAGCTGCCGCCATGCGTTGTCTGATCTGGGCAATCCTTTTCGTAGTCTCGACTATGAGTTCTGGGCCAGTAATTTGGCTTTCGCCAACTTCCGCCCAACATAAGGGTGATCGGCATTTACGACCGTACAATGCCTCGAAGGGTGCTGCCTGAATGCTGGTGTGGTAGCTGTTGTTGTAAGAGAACTCTACCAATGGTAAGTGTCGTTCCCACCCGTTTCCAAAATCAATAACACATGCTCTCAGCATGTCTTCAAGCGTTTGAACGGTACGTTCCGTTTGACCATCGGTCTGTGGGTGGTAGGCAGTACTCATGTCTAGGCGTGAGCCAAAAGATTTATGCGTAGCTTGCCATAGTTCAGATGTAAAGCGTGGGTCACGATCGGAGATGATAGAGATTGGCACTCCGTGCCTAGCAACTATTTCCTTCAAGTAGATTGCAGCAAGTTTCGAATACTTATCGGTTTCTTTGATCGCTAGAAAATGTGCCGATTTGGTTAGGCGGTCCACGATGACCCAAATGGTATCGTTCCCGCTTTGAGACCTGGGTAAGCCCGTGACGAAATCCATGGAAATTTGCTCCCATTTCCATTTTGGCAGTTCCAGTTGTTGCAACAAGCCTGATGGCTTCTTGTATTCGGCCTTGACTCTAGCACAGGTCAAGCACTTGCTAACGTAGGTGGCTATGTTGGCCTTCATACCAGGCCACCAATATGTAGTCTTGAGATCGTGGTACATCTTATCCGAACCAGGATGTACCGAGTAACGAGATTTGTGTGCTTCGTCCATCACAAGTTCACGCAAATTTCCATAAAGTGGGATCCATACACGCCCTCTAACATAGTAAGCGACGTCTTCCTTTTGTTCTAACCGTTTCCTCGATCCTCGCAGGGACTCAGCCCTGATGTTCTTAGCTTTCAATGCTTCAACCTGAGCATTTCGGATCTGATTGGGGAGGTTAGATTGGATGGTAAGTTGTAACGCTCACACGCGCTTAGGTGTAGTGTCCTTTCGACTGAGGGCGTCTGCCACAACATTGGCTTTGCCCAGATGGTACTTGATTACGCATTCATAATCATTCAAGAGTTCGACCCATCGACGTTGTCGCATGTTTAACTCCTTTTGCTTGAAGATATGCTCGAGACTTCTGTGATCGGTGTAAATGGTGCACCTGGTACCGTACAGGTAATGTCTCCATATCTTAAGAGCAAAAACCACTGCTCCCAACTCCAAGTCGTGCGTAGTGTAGTTCCTTTCATGAATCTTAAGTTGCCGAGAAGCGTAGGCAATAACTTTCTCGCGTTGCATTAACACGCAACCGAGCCCATGTATAGACGCATCGCAGTAAACCACAAAGTCGTCGGTACCTTCAGGTAACGAAAGAATAGGAGCACTACAGAGATTATCCTTTAGCTTCTGAAAGGCAGACTCCTGAGCATCATTCCATTTGTAAGCGATACCCTTTTGGGTGTGAGTCGTGAGGGGTTGAGCGATTTTTGAAAATCCCTTGATGAATCTATGATAGTATCATGCCAATCCCAAGAACTGGCGAACTTCGGTCGGTGTCTTAGGTGTAGGCCAATTCTTTATAGAGTCGATCTTAGCTGGGTCGACATGGATCCCGTCCTTATTGACCACGTGTCCAAGGAAGTGAACTTCTCGAAGCCAGAAGTCACATTTCAAGAACTTGGCGTATAGTTGTTCATTGCGAAGGAGTTCAAGAATAAGATGCAGGTGTTGTTCATGCTCCTCTTGACTTTTTGAGTAGATCAGGATGTCGTCAATAAACACAATCACGAACTTGTCGAGGTAGGGTTTGCACACGCGGTTCATGAGATCCATAAAGACCACAGGCGCATTGGTCATTCCAAAAGGCATGACGAGAAATTCATAGTGACCATAACGGGTTCTGAAAGCAGTCTTGGAGATATCCTCGTCGCAGACTCTCAACTGATGATAACCTGATCGCAGATCGATCTTAGAGTAGTAGCTTGACCCTTGCAACTGGTCGAATAGATCGTCGATACGCAGGAGTGGGTAACGATTCTTGATGGTGACCTTGTTCAGCTCACAATAGTCGATGCACATACAGAATGTGCCATCCTTCTTCTTGACAAAAAGCACTGGTGCTCCCCAGGGTGACGAACTAGGGCGGATAAATCCTTTGTCCATCAGTTCTTGCAGTTGTGTAGAAAGTTCCTTCAGTTCAGCGGGAGCTAGTCGATAAGGTGCACGAGCTATAGGTGCTGCTCCGGGAGCTAGCTCGATTTGGAATTCGACCTGACGGTGAGGAGGGAGTCCAAGTAGTTCTTCCGGAAATACCTCGGGATAGTCGCGTACAACTGGAAAATTCTCGATCCTCTTTTCCTTTTCCTGGGTGTCGGTGACGAGTGCTAAGATAGCGGTGTGTCCCTTTCGTAAACACTTCTGGGCTTTTAAGAACGAGATGATGCCTGTGACTTTTCCGCCTTTGTCACCTTGAACGATGAGGGGTTTGCCAGAAAGACGGGGAATACGAACCATTTTCTCTTGACAGATAATTTCAGCCCGATGTTTGGATAACCAATCCATACCAATGGCGACGTCGAAGCTTCCAAGAACGATAGGGAAAAGATCGATGCTAAAGGTCTGACCAGACAATACTAGTTTGCAGTTACTGATGACGTGTGAGGCCTCGATGTTTCTACCATTCGCTAACTCAACGGTATGCTTAGAACTTAATATCGTAGGTGTACGCTTAAGCTTCTTACTAATACGTAGGGATACATAGCTAGCATCGGCTCCAGAATCAAACAACACAGAAACATAACGATCATCGAGTAGGAACTTACCCGCCACGACGTTGGGATCATTCCTAGATTCTCCAGCTCCAATCACAAAAGCCCTTCCTCTTGCACCATTCCCAGCATTATTGTTATTTTGATCGTTGTTTCCAGCACCCTGGTTGTTGTTGCGGTTCTGGTTCAGTTCAGGGCAATCCCTTCGCATATGCCCCGTTGCTCCACACGTATAGCATCCACGGTTGTTTCCTTGCTGCTGTTGTTGTTGGTTCTGTCTAGCTGGAAGCTGACTCCTGCAGTCTTTGGCTTCATGCCCTAACTTGTTGCATCGCTGGCACTGACTTTTACCACACGGCCCATTGTGGTGTCGGTTACACTTGTTACACTTAGGGTGGTTTCCTCGATAGCCACCCTGTTGCTGGGGGCTCTTGTTGCTTTCAGTCTTCCTTTGCTGAACTGGGGCCTGAGTGGGGTTAGCATCCTTACCCTGATTTCCTTCCCACTTCCGTTTGTTATCACTAGAAGTTCCGGCAGTAGCACTGATCCTTTTGGGCAGCTTGCCCTGTTCCACAGCCTGATCAGTGAGTTTGTGAGCAAGACGGACGACTTGCTGAATCGTAGTGAAGTTGGCTGAGGTCACATGGCTCTGGATTTCTGGAACTAGACCCTTGAGGTAGAGCTCGATTCTTCGGTAAGCAGGTCGAGACATGTTAGGGCAGAGGGCAGCATAATCATTGGACTGTTTGGTGTAGGTCTCAATCTCTGATCCAACCATCTTGAGCTCAAAGTACTCGTTTTCGAGCTTGTGGATGTCATCCCTGTGACAGTACTCTTCCTTGATCATGTTCTTGAAATCTTCCCACGCAGTAGCATTAGCAGTTTCCAGACCAAGCATCTGAATCTGTGCTTTCCACCATGAAAGCGCGTTTCCTTCAAGTGTACCGGTAGCAAACTTCACCCAATTGGCAGGGGGACACTCGCAGACAGCAAAAACAGCTTCGGCTTTCTCAATCTAGTGAAGAAGACCTATGGCACCCTCAGTGCCATTGAAAGGGAGAGGCTTGCAATCCATGAAGGTTTTGAAAGTACAAACACGTGGTTGCGCAGGCGCATGCTGACCTGTTGTGAGAAGCGAAGCGAATATGTTTAAGGGTGAAAAGACGATGCAGGGGTAGGATCTAAACATCCTAATATAACGAGTTTACCTTCGGGGTGAGCTGCGAAAGCCGCAGCCACCGTGTTAAGCAAGTTAGTGAATTGAGCCTGAGTCATGTTAATGTTTCCTCTTCCTCGTCCACTCATTGTCTTCATAACCAGAAAACATAATATGAGTGCGATGTTGTAATGTAGCAAGAATGAGATAGAAGAGGGGTGTATCTATCTAACTAGGTACACTAGTACGTATAGTAGAGCATAGATACGAAATAAACAAGCAAGTAAACACAAGTCCGAGCTATGAGGTCTAGTACGTTGAGTCTTACCCTTGGTGTGTAGTGTCGTCACGAGTCACGGGTTATAGTCTGGTTTCTCTCAAAAAGACTTCCTTTTTAAAACCAAGTTCACTATAACCAATGGCTCTGATACCAATCTGTCACACCCTCAAAAACCACCTGCGGAGTACCACCGCGAGGCGTGTGACATGACCAGGATCCAGCCACCAATTATACTGAGCATTTAATTAATAATAAGGATGTTCACCAACCATAATGGTTAGTAAATGCCATAGTTAAAGTTCAAAAGTTTTAAGTTTAAATAACAGTTTAAGTGAGTAGCGGAAGCATAGGCAAAACAGTTTAAACAAAGCTCATAGTTCAAGTTTATTTAGAACCCAACACACGGGTTAAGACGACCACTACACATCCCCAAGCTGCAAGCTCCTGAGTCACTGGGTACCTGCAAAGCATGCAGTAGGGTATCAACATAATGTTGGCGAGTTCACGAGTTTGTCCAGTTTTTAATTCCAAAAACTTGTTTCACCAGGTAATTTACCCATTTATACCATGCCAAGGGGAGCTACCCCTTAAGTAAGCTACTAAACTGTTTTTACAATACCGAATACTATTCATCCGTACGTTTCCATAGTGCCCCGTTTGTCAATGTTCTATCATCATTGACGGTTTGCCAGAGTCTATTAGTTCACGACCGATCCTTTACAAGCACGGTGCGAGGCTGGATCAACCTAAATAGCGCTATTAACTAATAATCCCGTTCGCCAGGCCCCGGCGACTAATCGGTATTAAGAAGTGAGGACTTGAGTGATAGATTTGCGTTTAGTATTGCTTGTTGCATCCAGTATAAAAAGTAATTAAAGGGTCCCGCATAAGGGGAGAAAAGTAGGTTTGTATCCCTCACAAGGGGATATCATTGTTTTAAGTTCCGTTTCCCAAACCACCGGGAACGCATGCTTTAAAAGTTGTGAACTCACCTTGGGTTGCTCGGCAGACAGTTTACTTGGTCAAGCACGCTGGTCACCACGTCCTAACATGGTTACCAGTATGGGTCAGGTTCGGGTACAAATAAGTCACGTAGATCCTACACGTTTCTAACACATAGCATACATACAGTTATCTGTTGAGTTATTGGGCCTGCTCTAATATTTGAACAATCAAACAGTAATAGTTAACACATAGTCCAGTTAAACAGGCAGCCCAAACTAAACATATTGTGGCCCAATAACTAAAGCAGATAGTCCAGTCGAGACAAGGTGGTCTCGACTCGAGAGTATAGGGTCTCGAGTCGCAACCGGAAAGTCTCGAGTTGCCAACTGAAGGTCTCGAGTAGCACATATATATAAGTCGCAACCTTGGAGGTCTCGAGCCCGGTCTCGAGTTGGGATCAAGAGATCTCGAGTCGCAACCTCACAGGTCTCGAGTCCTTGAGATGGGCTGAGTTATCAACTTGATGGTCTCGAGTCGCAACCAGGGGTCTCGAGTCGCATACCTGCTACTTCTAGAACATTTGCCCGCATGGTACTATCCAATAGAATTTCATTTTCATGATTTTGTGTACTATCCAATTAAATCACACCAATATGTTTTCTTGTCTAATCCCTAATCCAAACAGATCAAACACCAAAATTTTCAAATGTTCATAGCATATTCAACATTCATTCATTGCATGTTCATACAGTTCATCATGAGATTTTTCCAAATAGACTCCATCTTCTTGTTCAAAGCATATTGACAGATCCTTAATACTATCTAAGCGGGTCTCTTTATGGGTTGAGTGGATCTACACTTACTATGACACTCTAGGTTTTCCCGAGCAACCTCCTTGCTTAGCATTATGTGTACATATACTATTAAATGGAGATTTGTGAATTATATTGATGAATTATGTGATGCTTTTATTAAATTAGGTGTATGTAATATATACTATACCAAATCTGTTGACATCACTAATGCGTCGAATACCCAACCCCCTTCATATTTTGGGACACAAATAGATTTCCACGAGACCTTAGCCTTACCCTTTTGATAAGGACCCTGGCCCCACAGAAAATTGTGTCTTAGCTTCCAAATCAGATATCACCCGAGCCGGTAACATAAACACCGAAGACCAATAGATGTGCATAGAAGATAATACTGAGATGATCAGTTGAAGTCTCCCAACAAATGATAGAAGCTTATTCTTCCAGTTTGAGATACGCAGCTCTAGTCTTTCCACAAGAATGCTACAATCCTTATAAAGGTGCCTCGAAGTAATTAACGGAACACCCAGATATTTCACGGGGAGGTTTCCTTCCACAAACGGCATGATGCTCAAAATAGCCGTTTTAATATGAGTAGGAACATTGCAAAAAATGTCGTGCTTTTCTGGACACTCGGGACGAGACCAAACATTCTAGTAAACTCTGTAAGGGAGGGCATGATACATCTAGCCGAATATAACAACCCTCAAAATATTTTTGACACCCTAAAAATAATTAAAGTGTCCCTATACGTCCTAAAATACACCTTGTATACGTATAATAGCCCTAAATACCTTTAATTTAATAAAATGAAAATAAAAACAAAATTTAAAGGGCCGTCGCGGGGCGCGTAGCCCTTGGCTACCTCCTACACGGGGAACGACAGACTGGCCACCAGGCTTAACCCGGTGTTGCCACGTGTCGTCGATCGTGTCGAGGCTAGTTGGCTGATTAAGCAAAGCTAGGCCCTACCACCCTATGTCGCGGACTGCGTAAGACGACCCTTTTGTTTTCGCGGGGTGCGACGAAGCGTGAATCAGGCCATATATATAGAGGGCATCGGCCGTTCATTTGAATTTGCTCACAAACAATTTCCTCTCTCGAAATTCTATAGTATAGGCATAATTCTCGGGTATTATACCCCCCCTAATTAACGAAGTTCTGCCCCGTTGTAAGTATCATAACCCCGATTACGTATTAGATACGCTGCCCGATTGATCCAGGGTTCCGTAACGGCTGTCGTGGTTCTGCACGACGTAGTCGTTGGAATGCCATCTCGAGGAGGGTATTACTAATCTAAATATTGGGTTATTATACTAACGCGTGTGCATTTGTGTAAATTATAGATAATCACCAGGAAATCCTTAAAGGAAACCCTAAGACAGCAATGTGAATAATCTCCTTTTTGCAAATTGTTTTTACAAAACCTCACTTAATTAATGATATATTGAACATTGATTGAGTATTTGTATTCTACAAATTATCATCGGTATGTAGTTTTGTATACAAAATTTGTTACTACCTTGCGAGGAGTAACATGACCACAAGTCGGGTTGACAGTACCTTGGGTGGTAATTAAGTAGATGGAAACAAATGTAATTGCGCGACCGCCCTCAGTACTATACAATGGTTTTTACTTAACTTGATTAAACTGAGATTTACCCACCAGTATTTCCCACTGACAAAATGTTTTTAAATGCATTTCAGGTAACAAAATGTGAAAGCCAAATAGAAGCCAGCTGGACAGCACTGAAGGCTTGGAAAAGTGGCTATAAAGTTACCTAAAATAAAGAGATATTTTTTATTAAATAAAATAGGGTTTGTCCCTATAAAAAAATGTGTGTACTTAAAACTTGGGATTTTTCCCATGTGTTTAATATTATGAAAGTGTGGTATTTTACTCTGATAAAATATTTCCTAACTAAGGTCCTGATGTAATTTCCGCTGCCAAAAGGATAAAACATAGATACCACTGAAACCGGCCGCGACCGCCCGTTCCCTGGTTTGTTAGGGGACTGGGGTTGCGACAAAGAACGTACCGTTGACCACTTCATTGTCTGCTTGCGCCTCTTCTGCATACATGTTAAAGACTCGCCCACGAGCCTGAGCCTGATTCGGATTCGCGTTCGCCAATCTTGGACACTGATTCCTGTAGTGGGTCAGATCCCCACAGTTATAACAAGAACCAGGTGGGTAGTGAGGTCGTGCAGCCTGAGCCTGTTGCTGTGCATGAGGCTGAGCAACTTGTTGAGCTGGGTTCTGAACTACCCGATTCTGATTAGCAGGAAGACAACATGTGGCAGCCAGATGACCAGACCTTCCACAGTTAGTGCAATAACGACACCGGAGGTGCGGCTGATGATGACCGTTTCACCTGTTGCACTGAGGTGCATTGCCAAGGTATGGTTTCTTGGCAAGTGGTTGCGCAGGCTGATTTGGAGCAGCTTAATTTGCCTGTGCGGTAACGGCGAAGTTTTGGGAAGCCTTTCGCTTCCTAGACTTCTTAGCAGACTCAGCTTCCTTACCCTTCTTGTTCTTACCTTTCTTGCTTTCACCCTTGTCAGACACCTGCTTCTTACCCTTGTCACCCTTTCTGTGTAGCTTACCCTTTCGAACTTGCGACTCAGTCAATGTCGTAGATAGCTCGATTGCCTGACGAACTGTGGTAGGGTTACTACCAGTAACGATGTCTTGCACGGAGTCAGGTAAGTCATCAATATACCTCTCGATAGCCTTCTCAAGTGGGGTAACCATGGTAGGGCAAAGTAAACTCAACTCCTCATACCTGTCAGTGTATTCCCGGAGCTCACCACTATCCTGTTTCAAGTCATCAAACTCTCTTTCCAAAGCTCTCAGTTCATGACGAGGACAAAACTCCCTCATCATAAGAGCCCTAAGTTCGGCCCAAGTTTGTGCTAAAGCAACCTCAGCACCACGATCTCTTATAACCCCATTCCACCAAGTAAGAGCCCTCTTCTGAAATACGCTGGAAGCAAACTCGACTTTCCGATTATCAGGACACTGAACATGATGAAACGTACTCTCAATGCTCTCGAACCACTGTAGGAGCCCAGTTGCTCCTTCAGAACCACTGAACTTGAGTGGTTTAGCCGAATTGAAACTCTTGAAATTGCATGGACCATTTTGGTTATTGTTGGCTTGGTTTACTTGAGCTATAATGTTTGGGAGTACTGCAGCCATATGCTACGCCATGATATCTCCCTTTTCGGCATTAGATAGCGGATTTTCGCGTCGAGGAGGCATTCTAAAAGAGGAAACATGAGAGGAAACGAGTGAGATGATTAGATGAAAAGAATGAGATGATACAAAAATTGACAAAAAGCAAAGATGGTGGTCATTCGTTTGTTACCACAAAGCAAACAAACGACACACAGTGACTAATCAAAGTAAATGGGTTAAAAATAATGTATCGCGAAGATATGCTCGCCTATAAGTGAACACTCACCCCAAGAGTTCACAGGTAAGAGTGACTGGTCCGATTATGTGCATTTGTACGAATACTCTAGCCTTAGACAGAAAACCCAGGGTACAGGCATTCACTCTTCCAGTTTGCACGTGTTCACACTATTTAGAACCCAAAACTTTGACGAGATTTTGAAAACTTGGAAGGCACAAGGCCAAAAATCAAACTGGAAGGGTTCAAAACCTTATAACAAATCATTTAAAAACAGATGATTGATTTTCAAAAATCATTTCAGAAAATTGGGTTCTTGTTTTGGCAATCACCTAAGGATAGGTGAAGTGCATGTTTTAAGATCTAAACACAAGATAACTTGTGTTGGGGTCCTAGAAAAGTTATAGTCTAGGTCAAAGCATTACTAATAATCTAATTCCCTATAACCATTGGCTCTGATACCAACTCTTCTGTCACACCCGACCACGTAAAACATCAAATCGCGGCGGAAACGTCGGGGAGTGATGTAACAGAATTATTGTTTCACAACCATGGCATTAAAAGTTATGTTTTATTTATCAAACAAAGGTGTCACATTGTCTTTAAAATAACTGAAACAAAGAGTCCATCACATAATTAAACTAGTTCTATCTTTATTTTAAGTCACTAAGGCACAAGTCCGCCCTAGTGTGTCACGAACATCTTATGCAACAGCTCCTGAAAACACATGTGAAAATAGGTACGTCAGCATAAAAATGCATGTGAGATACATAGGTTTTATGAAAATAGGATTCATGACTTAGGTTTAAAGAAAATGTTTAATAAAAATTAGTCATGAATCTTGTTAAGTGTTTTCTTTTATAAATCATTTGAAAAGTGATAAAATCAGATTATATGTATATATAAAAGAATAGTGTATGGTTAAATGAATAACCAAGTAAAATGAGTTTGTATAAATTAAGTTATTTGTGAAACAATGATTAAGTGAAAATATGTTGTATGTGTAATATGTCTAAACTGAAAATGATTTAAATAACGCTGCGATATGTAATACCATAAAAGCACTTATATATAGGAAGTACCAGCGGCGTATCCACCATGCTTTTATCATATTACATGTCGCCACGTTATGTAAATCACTTACCCAAACAAACCACCAAAATGTAATGTTCAAACCAATAGTCAAATGTTTATGTGTAAGCCAAGTATATTTTCAAATGTAAATCATGTAATGTGTAAACAAATGTCATGTATGGTAAGTAATAAGTAACTACTTGAACCAAAAGTAAAAATGTACAAAACAAAGTATTTTGAATAAATCAAAGTCATGTTTTGCAAAATAAATGCATGCTTTACTGATACAAACACTTATGTGGTAAGTCAAACGTATACATTCAAGCCTTGAGACTGTAGGATAACCTTAGAGTAAAGGTTATCAAAATGTTTTCGGATTCAGTCATTCCTTATATCCAAACAAACCTAGGATATCAGGAATGGGAGTTGTCAAGTCCTATGGTACCACTACTTACTACCGAGCGGCGTAGCTTATGTTAATGAACGTATTTTAGTCCCGTTGAACAAACCAAATGTCATACCAAATGTAAACATGTTATGTGAAAAGAATGTACTAAGTATGCTAAGTTAACATACAAAGCAGAAAAGTCATGTAAATTAATGTGTCCATATGCTGAGTAAACATATGTAACAGAAATGTAATGTAAAACGATGTGCTAGCATGCTAAGTAAACATACATAGCAGAAATGTAATGTGAATCAATGTGCTAGCATGCTAAGTAAACATACATAGCAAAACAAATATGAAATCATGTACTATATGCGTACTAGTGAACATAGCAAGTATATGATATGAAAACATGGAAAGCACGAAAGTAACAAGTAGGCACATGTGTTTCACCCCAAAATGTTTGAAAAACAGTAAAAGAGGGGACTATATACTCACATAATCACCTTGAAAACATTTAAAAGAGGGGGGTCTATGTACTCACTTGAGATTGCTCAATAGTCTTTAGATAACCACCAAGCAAAGCAATAAAGGTCGCGGAATCAAACGGCACCTAATATAGGTAACTACGTTAATAAACGGACCTAAATCGGAGGATCGGATAGAATGAGGGTTCGTAAACCAAACGAGTATGGGAACTCATGTAATATGGTTTAACAAAGCCTACATACTAAAATGAAACTTATCCTAAGTGCTTTCGACCCATTACGACTCGTTTAGGTAGGTTACGCTACTTTAACGCGTCGTTCGCGTAAAACACGTTCGGACCGCCCAACTAGTCCTATGACAAGTAAAATATGCCTTAATATGTCTAATATTGTTGCCTAATCAGTTTAGATGTCAAAATTTACGTTACATATGCTTAAAATGGGTTTTGGCGTAAAAAGGGCATTTTGGTAATTTTCCTAAGGCATATAGACTACCTATCATACAACTATTTAAACGAAGTGACCATAAGGTATAACCTCGGAAGGTTATTCCCTATACAACTATGGTCACCTAATGTGTTTGGTCGGATCCTAATGATCGACCAAACGAGTCGAGTTCGAAAGTATAAGCGATTGTTTAGATCGCTTACCTTACGACCCTATATAAGCACAAATCTAAAAAGTGACGAGCTAAACATGTTAAAACATGTTTACCAAGGTTTGAAAACAGGTTTGATATCAAGACAAAGGGTCTTGATACCCATAAGTAGTTTGGTTACAGAATACGCATTTTTGCCGAAACTACGACTCGTCACTAAGCCTAGATAACGTGGAAATCAGTAGGTATAGTCACTAGGGACTATAACCATCGTGATTACGCTCACGTTATGAAGTTCAAATGAACTTCGCATTGACCATAAACTGGTCAATGCAGAAAGTCAAACGCAGTTTGACTTTTAAGCCAAAAACGTATAAAAGAACGAAGGAGAACTTACAAAAGGTCCAAAGAGATTTGATTCCAAGTATTCTCAGGTATGAAGTGATAAAACACCTCAACTTAGAGAAATCTCAGATCAAATGTGGGTTTTGAAGCAAGGGGGTGGGGTTTATATAGTTTTTGCACAACCGTTAAGATCGTTCATCGTAAAATGAGCTTCGATCTCGACCGTACAAATGCACCCATGGTTTTGCAAAACCATGGGCACTTAAAAATGGCCCCTAGTTTCATAAAATACCATGTGCAAGTGGAAAAATCAGGTGGAACAGCTGTAAACAGCTAGAAAAACAGATCTGTGCAGATCTGGCAGATCCTCGCGGCCCACGTAACAGACAACAGCAGCCTACGCGGCCCGCCTGGTACTCAGATCAGCAAACAGAGTTTTCTTTTTTACAGTTTCAGTCCCTGCAGTTGTTTTAGCTCATTTCCGACACTTTTAAGGCCTGTTAGGCCAACTTTAAGGGACTACAATGATGCCTAACCATAGTGGACATGAAACATGCTCAAAAATATGCCGGATGTCGGTTCGTTTGGTCGTACGGACGCGATATTCGCTTAATTACGACGGAATACGCACGAACGCGAAAAATGATCCAAATTGCGCGACGAATGGATTTTTCTTATGCCAACCACTAAAATAAAATATTTTAATGCTTACATAATTTTTTGGATGTCCGGATGTATTCAGAACGTAAGTTATGCGAGAAAATGCAAACTTATGCACTTTTTGACGCTTTTAGTCCCTGAATGAGCATAAAGTTTATTTTAGCACACCGATCCCCTCAAAGCCTATTTCTAAGCTATGTAAAGGATATTTAGGGTATGTTTAACTTATGATCATGCTCCAAAATGTCCATTACAGTACAAATCGGCGTACTTTCACAGTTTGTCGAATTTAGTTCCTGTAAGCGAATAAACTTGATTTTGCCATACCAAAGCCTTCAAAACTTATTTCTAAGTTATGTAAAGGTTATTTAAGGTATGTTAAGCATAAATTGATGTTCCGGAGTATTTGTCGTGTTAAACTGATTACGTTTACGCACCAGTTTGCGTATAATATTCCAGAAAGCGATATAGAGTTTGAAATTGAATAAAAACCAAAACATGAAAAATGTCAAACATAAACAAACAAATATTGGGATCAAATAACTTTATTTCATTGATAACTGAACTGTTTGCAATGATTACAAGCACAGATGTCACAGTCTCCCCTACTTGTGGAAATTTCGTCCCGAAATTTATTTAGAGGAAACTCATGAGAATAGATGTGGATACTTCGCCTTCATTTGATCTTCACGTTCCCAAGTAAACTCGGGTCCACGTTTAGATTCCCAGCGAACTTTGACCAATGGAATGCGCTTGCGTTTAAGCCATTTGACTAAACGGTCCATGATTTCCACAGGTTTCTCAACAAAGTGCATCGTGTTATCAACACGAATTTCGTCAAGTGGTATGTGGAGGTTCTCATCAGCTAAACACTTCTTGAGATTGGACACGTGGAAGGTTGGATGAACATTTCCAAGTTCAGTAGGTAACTCAAGTCTGTAGGCTACCTTACCGATTCTTTCGACGATCTTGAATGGTCCAACATATCTAGGTGCAAGTTTTCCTGTCTTTCCAAATCTGATCACACCTTTCCAAGGTGAGACCTTAAGTAATACACGATCACCGACTTGAAATTCCAAGGGCTTGCGTCGTCGGTCCGCGTAACTCTTTTGACGGCTTCTAGCTGTCTGAAGGTTATCACGAACTTTCTTAACCTTATCAGTTGTCTCTAGAATGAGGTCAGGTCCAGTAAGCTGAGACTCACCGATCTCATTCCAGCAGACTGGTGAACGACATTTTCGACCATAGAGAGCCTCGAAAGGAGCCATGTTGATGCTGGAGTGATAACTATTGTGGTAGGAGAATTTAATCAATGGAAGATACGAATCCCAACTACCACCAAAATCAATCACACAAGCTCTAAGCATATCCTCCAAAGTCTGGATTGTTCTTTCAGATTGACCATCTGATTGTGGATGATAAGTTGTGCTCAGATTAAGTTGGGTCCCCATAGCAGATTGCATGGTTCTCCAAAAACGAGAAGAGAATCAAGGGAACACCATGTCGAGATACAATTTCATCCACATAAATTTTAGCAAGCTTTTCAGCAGATAGATCCTCATGGATCGGTAAGAAATGCGCTGACTTTGTAAGACGATCAACAACTACCCAGATGGCATCATGACCTTTCTTTGTGCGTGGAAGTTTAGTAATAAGATCCATTGCAATGTTTTCCCATTTCCAAACTGGAATCTCTGGTTTCTCTAATAAACCAGAAGGATGTTGATGTTCAGCCTTAACCTTAAGACAAGTAAGGCATTTTGAAACGTATAAGGCAATGTCTTTTTTTACCAGGCCACCAATACTGAGTACGAAGATCCTTATACATTTTATCTGAGCCAGTATGAATAGAATAACGAGACTTATGGGCTTCATCCATAAGAAAGGTGCGAAGATCATCTTGGCTTGGGACCCACAAACGGTCCATGAAATAATATGATCCATTGTCCTTCAGTTCGAGATCAGGCTTAATGTGATAGGGTAATTCCTTACCCATCAAACCTTGTGAAACACAAGTATGTTGAGCCTGAGAAATGCGGGTTTGGATATCAGATCGAGCTTGAATATCAGATTGAACATGAACACAATGAAGCTTGACACGTTCTTTACGACTCAAAGTGTCAGCCACGACATTCACCTTACCAGGATGGTAGCGAATTTCGCAATCATAGTCGTTTAGAAGTTCAACCCAACGTCGTTGCCTCATGTTGAGTTCTTTCTGATTAAAGATATGCTGACGACTCTTATGGTCAATAAAAACCACACATTTTGTACCATACAAATAGTGTCTCCAGATTTTGAGAGCGAAAACAACTGCACCTAACTCAAGATCATGAGTGGTGTAGTTTTTCTCTTGTATCTTCAACTGCCTTGACGCATATGCTATGACTTTGTTCCTTTGCATTAGAACACAGCCAAGACCCAAGTTCGATGCATCACAATACACGATGAAATCATCATTGCCCTCAGGAAAAGATAGAATAGGCGCATCACAAAGCTTCTTCTTCAAAGTCTGAAACGCTTCTTCTTATTTGTGTCACACCCCGACCACGTAAAACAACAAATCGTGGCGGAAACGTCAGGGAGAGTTGTAACAGAATTTATTGTTTCATAACCATGGATACAAAAGAGCCTCGTTTTATTAAATATTAAACGTTAACATTGTCTTAGCAAGAACCAACAAGTTATAAATCGACTATCATTGTTATTATGTCACTAAGGTCTCGTCCGGATCCTCTGTGACTCATGCATCCTAGCAATCAAGCAACATTACCTGAAACATATGTAAAAACAAAGTCAGCAAAGAAATGTTGGCGAGTACATAGGTTTTGTGTGAGTGTCAGATTCATGGCTCGTTTACATGTTGAAATATCTCGTACAACTTTGTTAATCGATATTAGAAACTTTGTTTTGTAAAATGTTTGTATTGTAAAATGTTTGTATTGTAAAATGAATAACCAAGTCAGAACAGATTGGTCATAATTTATAAACCTCGAAGCCATGAATCTTAACCCAAAACATTTGTTTATGTAAACCAAATCATAAATCGTTCTCGTAATAAAACTCGTATGGTTTATATAGTTTCGTAAACATCGTTGTGTGACATCGTTTAAAATCGTTTTCATTATAGTTCATCGTTCATTTGTTTAAATCGTTCCAAATCGTTCAAATCGTTCACTCGTTCAAATCGTTCTCATTTTAATTGTGAAAACTACTTTTGGTCGTCTCGCTAATAACATTCAAACCTTTGTGACTCGTTCCTCGTTCAACTCGTTCTTGCATTAACAAACCTCCAAAGGGTAAGTTAACAATCATCAGATTCAGTCGTTACCCACCTAACCCACACATAACCATGGGTGCGGTCTGATAACGGGATTTGTCAGATCCTATGGTACCATAACCTAATACTGGTCGGCTTGATCAATGCTAATGAATGTCATTCGTTATGTAACTACAACCAACAAGTTCGTTCACATTATCGAAATCGTTATTAGTTTAGTATAAACCATCTTAATCGTTTTTGAAACCATCGTTGAAATATCGAAATCGTTTTGATACATATGAATCACCCCAAAACAATCGAAAATAGTAAAAGAGGGGATCTATGTACTCACCTTTGGGTGCGTTTTTATATGTTAACACAATCCCTCAAATTGTTTATTCATCCTAAATTAAATAAGAGTGATTTAATAATAAAAAACCCACAAAATACCTAAGTTTCTCCGATACTTAGAATTTTCACATAACTTTGAGATTTCTCGAAAAGTTATTATTTTTTATTATATTGGTGTATTTGTATATATGTACTCAAGCGTAATACATATAATCTTGCCAACACTAACACATCATCATACACATATTGTAAAACACATAGCACATTGTAACACAAAAATTTACCCATGAACAACTCATTCTAGTGTACGTCGAAAAACACTTATTTTAGCGATTCGATAACATTTTTGGGCGTCAGAAGTCACGTATGACTAACCAAGCACCAAGTAGACTTAATATAAGTTAAAATACTTATTTTTATACCAAAAATATCAGTTTGGTTACTAATCTAAAACAGTTTTCAAAAACACTCCGAAAAGCCGATTTTTAACCGTTTTACCTAGTTTTGCACCAAACGTTACCCGAACCATCCTAAATCGAAACGACTTGAAATTTTAATATAACCAATGTTATTTACTGAATAAAATAATGGTTATACTCATGATAGTGCAGGTCTTACATAAAGCATATAAATCATGCAAATTTCACATAATTTACCACTTTTTAAGCTATATGTACAACATGCAAAGCTACCAAACCTATGTCAAAGATTCATGCCATTATAATATACCAAATAATGTTATTTTTAGTGTTTCTAATCTGTTCAAAATCATTTTTGTCATACAACCATTTTTTATCACTTCTTGAGCTTTAAATCAACATGTATCCTTATGTACAAGTGCCTAAAGCTTACTATCGTAACATCATCATTTTATGTTAATCTAAATGAATCAAATAGGTGATATATTCAGGTTTATTTGCTGATGTACTTGGACATTTAACATAACATACACAAATCATTAAACACTTGCATTTTAACTATCATTCAAGAACATGTAACAACATAAACAAGTACTTAACAAGAATTCAAACTTCAAGACTCATACACACATATATATATGTACGGTCACATATACATATATATATATATATATATCACCATTTTTATTTTGTAACAAGACCCTTTTCATTTTAGATTTCAAGTTTGTGAAAATCCCAAGATTCAAGAGAAACTTCAAATCATCAAGAACAACCAAGAATCAAAAGTATGATTTAAAAATAATGTTATACCTTCAAGATTCAAGTAGGTTGTGGGAGGAAATTTTGATGATAGGAAGCTTGAAGTCACTTGAATGCACCTTGGAAACACCTTTGGATCTTCACACTAACTTGAATTTAGCTTGAAATGGTGTTGAATTCTCAAGAACAAGTTTGAAGGTTTGAAGATGGAGAGAGAGAGGGTGTGGACGGTTTTGGGAGAGAGGAGAGAAGGAGTGATGGAGTGTGAATGATCTGTGGAAGATTATGTAGGATATGCATAGATATTTGAAAGATATGAAGAGATATGTAAGCTAGCATGCAATTACACTTGGCAACCAACATATCAAGCAAGATCTTCAAGAATAAAATCAAACCTTGGAAAATATATGGTGGGGTCCCCATATATTGTAACCGTAAATTGTATGGGGGGAGGGGGTAAAGTGTAATTTGATGGTAAATTAGATAAAAATAGGTATTTAACTGGATACCGGGTATTTTATCTAGCGTTTAAATCCCGGTTTATGGCGTTCTAAATTATTTTTATTATTCTATAAAAATAAACTCGCCAAAATATTACTGAAATAAATTTCAATTGCCGAGACTCTCTGCGTTGTCTGCATTTTGCAGTATAAGCACTGTGTTACGCTGTAACACGCGGTACGCGCTTACACTTGAAAAATAACGTTTTTAAGCGTTTTAATTTATTTTTCAACACGGACCTGATTAAAAATAAAATTTTAATCATAACATAATATTTTTAGGTTTTAAATATTATCCGGGCGGTCACCAACGTTCGTTTCGCAGTTTTGTCATAAATAGTTCTTTAGTTCAAATAAACATGTTTTTGCCATACCGGATCCTTCGAAACTTATTTCTAAGTTATGTAAAGGATATTTAGGGTATGTTTGGCTTATGTCACAGTTCCAGAGTGTACATCGCGTTAAACTGATTGCATTTACGCACCAGTTTGCGTATAACCTTCCAGAAAGCGATTTAAAGCTTGAAATCGGAATCGAATCAAATTGTAAAATCATCAAACACAATCACACATATAATAACACCAAAGCACATTGTTTTATTGATAATCAACATTGTTTTACATTATACGATGATTACAGAACACAGTTATCACAGTCTCCCCTACTTTAGGAAATTTCGTTTCGAAATTTTATTTAGAGGAAACTTGTGAAAACAATTGCGGATATTTCGTCTTCGTCTGGTCCTCACGTTCCCAAGTTAACTCAGGGCCACGTTTGGATTCCCAGCAAACTTTGACCAATCGAATCCGTTTGTTCTTCAACTGTTTGAATGTACGGTCCACTATCTCCACAGGTTTCTCGACAAAGTGCATTGTTTAATCGATTTGGATCTCGTCGAGAGGAATGTGAAGATCAGTATCAGCTAAACACTTTCGCAAATTGGACACGTGAAATGTCGGATGAATATTTCCATGCTCTGGAGGTAGCTCTAGTCGATAGGCAACCTTTCCAATTCTTTCAACAATCTTAAATGGTCCAACATATCGTGGTGCAAGTTTTCCTTTCTTTCCAAATCTCACCACTCCCTTCCAAGGTGACACCTTGAGTAGGACACGGTCTCCGATTTGAAATTCCAAAGGCTTGCGTCGCATATCTGCATAACTCTTTTGACGGCTTCTATCTGTCACAAGGTTGTCGCGAATTTTCTTGATTTTGTCTGTTGTTTCCAGAATGAGCTCAGGTCCAGTAAGCTGAGCTTCACCGATCTCATTCCAACAGACAGGTGAATGACATTTTTTACCGTAGAGAGCCTCGAATGGTGCCATATTAATACTAGCATGATAACTGTTCTTGTAAGAGAACTCGATCATTGGAAGATGAGAATCCCAATTACCACCAAAGTCTATCACGCATGCTCTAAGCATATCCTCCAAAGTTTGAATCGTTCTCTCAGATTGTCCACCCGTTTGGGGATGATAAGCAGTGCTTAGATTCAGTTGGGTTCCCAAAGCAGATTGCATGGTCTTCCAAAAATGAGATGAAAACCGAGCATCACGATCAGAAATGATATCCAAAGGAACACCATGTCGAGATACTATCTCATCAACATAAATCTTTGTAAGTTTATCAGCAGATAGATCCTCGCGAATCGGTATAAAATGAGCTGATTTCGTTAGTCGATCGATAACAACCCAAATAGCATCGTGACCTTTAGATGTACACGGTAACTTAGTGATGAGGTCCATTGCAATGTTCTCCCACTTCCAAACCGGTATCTCTGGTTGTACAAGCAAACCAGAAGGTCGTTGATGTTCAGCCTTGACTTTGAGACAAGTTAGGCATTTCGATACATACAAGGCAACATCCTTCTTCATACCAGGCCACCAGAACTGAGTACGAAGATCCTTGTACATTTTATCAGCACCAAGATGGATAGAATATTGAGACTTATGAGATTTATCCATTACCAAGGTGCGAAGATCGTCTTGTTTCGGAATCCACAAACGATCTTTGAAATAGAGTTAACCATCGTCTTTCGTTTCGAGTTTAAGTTCGAGTTGAAGCGGTAGCTCATATTTCAATAAGTCTTTGATCACACAAGATCGTTGAGCTTGAAGGACACGAGATTGAATATCAGATAGAGTTCGAATAGAATGAAGCTTGACTCGTTCCTTTCGACTAAGCGCATCGGCTACAACATTCGCCTTACCAGGATGGTAGCGAATCTCGCAATCGTAATCATTTAAGAGTTCAACCCAACGTCGTTGTCTCATGTTCAGCTCCTTCTGATTGAGAATATGCTGGAGACTTTTGTGGTCTGTGAAAACCACACACTTCGTTCTATAGAGGTAGTTTCTCCAGATTTTAAGTGCGAAAACCACAGCTCCTAATTCAAGATCATGAGTTGTATAGTTCTTCTCGTGAATTTTCAGCTATCTAGACGCATAAGCTATGACTTTACCTCGTTGCATAAGAACGCAACCAAGTCCTAGATTCGACGCGTCACAATAGACAACAAAATCATCGTTTCCCTCAGGTAGAGATAAAACAGGAGCATCACAGAGCTTCCGTTTCAGCATTTGGAACGCTTCTTCTTGCTTAGATCCCCACTCAAAAGGCTTATTTTTCTGAGTCAAAGCAGTGAGTGGAACCGCGATCTTTGAGAAATTAGAAATGAATCGAAGATAATAACCAGCAAGACCAAGAAATGATTGAATCTCTGTAGGTGTCGTTGGTGTATTCCAATCCTTAATAGCAGCTATTTTGCAAGGATCCACATGGATACCCTGCTCATTGACAATATGACCCAAGAACTGAACTTCTTTAGCCAGAATTCACACTTGAAGAATTTAGCAAAAAGTTGTCCCTTCTTTAGGAGTTCCAACGTCAAACGAAGGTGTTGCTCGTGATCGGCTCGAGACTTCGAATAAATGAGAATGTCGTTGATGAACACAATGATGAACTTATCTAAATAAGGTTTACAAACCCTGTTCATTAAGTCCATGAAGATAGCTGGGGCATTTGTCAAACCAAAAGTCACGACAGTGAACTCGTAATGCCCATATCTCATACGGAATGCAGTTTTGGGAATATCTTCTTCGAGTACACGAAGTTGATGATACCCAGATCACAGATCGATCTTGGAAAAGCATGAAGCACCTTGCAGCTGGTCGAAGAGATCATCAATTCTAGGTAGGGGATATCGATTCTTGATGGTAAGCTTATTAAACTCACGATAATCGATACACATTCAAAAAGATCCATCTTTCTTTTTCACAAAGAGGACAGGAGCTCCCCAAGGCGAAAAGCTCGGACGGATGAATCATTTATCAGATAACTCTTGAAGCTGTTTCGATAACTCTTGCATCTCCGACGGTGCAAGTCGATAAGGTGCTCTCGCAATCGGGTTGGCATTGGGTACAAGGTCAATATGAAACTCGACTTGACGAACTGGAGGCAAACCAAGCAGTTCATCGGGAAACACCTCTGGATAATCACGAACAATCGGAATATCCTGAATACTCTTACTCTTGCTTTTCTCCTCGGTGACATGTGCTAGAAAAGCAACATATCCTTTTCACAAATAACTTTGGGCCTTTGTACACGACATAAGCTTCAAACCACCAGATGGTTTCTCGCCACGAACTTCCAGAACATCGCCAGACGGAAGAGGAATACGAACAATCTTATCGAAACAAACCACCTCAGCATGATGTTTGGTTAACCAATCCATCCCCACGATAATATCGAAACTCCCAAGTTGCATCGGCGTAAGGTCAATGGGAAAAAGATGGTTATCAAGGTTTAACTGACAATCGCGAATAATAGAATCGAGAACAAGAGGTTTACCAGTAGCAACTTCGACAGATAAAGGTTTCCTCAGTTTAGTTCTAGGTATCGCAAGCAAAGGTTCAAAAGATAATGAAACAAAACTTCTATCGGCTCCAGAATCAAAAAGAATAGATGCAGGTCGATTGTTAACAAGAAACGTACCATTGACCACCTCGTTGTCAGCCCTCGCTTCGTTGGCATTCAGATTGTACGCTCGCCCATGAGCGGGATTCACATTTGCGTTGATATTCGCATTCGGGTTCGCATTAGCATTCGCGTTTGCATTCACCAGCCTCAGACAGTTGTTGTGGAAGTGACCAAACTCTCCACAATTGAAACATGAACCTGGTGGGAATCTAGCAACATTCCCCTGAACCGGAGCTTGATTCTGAACAATCTGATTCTGGCCCAAACGACAGATGTTGGCCAGATGCCCAAGCTTACCACACGTTGTGCATTGCCTACAAGCTTGTTGTGCAACATGATGACCGTTGCAACGAGCACAATGAGGTGCGGTACCAGCATACGCTTTCTTTGCAGGCGGTTGAGCTGGTGGGTTCTGAGGGTTCTGAGCAGTAACTGCAAAGTTCTGAGCACCCTTTCGCTTTCTCGACTTCTTCGACGACTCACCTTTCTTACCTTACCCTTTTCCTTGACAGATTTGGTCGACTTCTTCTTATCACCCTTGCAGGTAAGTTTACCCTTCCTGACTTGCGAATCAGTCAGGGTAGCAGATAACTCAATCACGTGACGAACAGTAGTAGGATTAACGCCAGTCACAATATCCTGTATGGAACTGGGTAACCCATCGATATACCTCTCTATCGCTTTCTCCAACGGGGTAACCATAGTAGGACACAAAAGGCTGAGTTCCTCAAATCGATCCGTATACGCACGGTGTTCTCCCCTATCTTGTTTTAGATCATCAAACTCTCGTTCCAAAGCTCGAATTTTGTGACGGGGACAGAACTCTCTCATCATGAGAGCTCAAAGCTCTTCCCATGTTTGTGCTAATGCCACTTCGGCACCCTGTCGCGCATCACTCCGTTCCACCATGTAAGAGCACGCTTCTCAAACACACTTGATGCAAATTCAACCTTACGCCCATTCGGACATTGCACATGTCTGAATGTGCTCTCGATACTTTCGAACCATTGAAGGAGCGCAGTTGCTCCTTGCGACCCAGAAAACTTTAGCGGCTTAGCAGAATTGAAACTCTTGAAATTACATTGTCCATTGTTATTATTGTTGTTGTATAGCTCGTGGATTTGGGTCACAACACCTGGAAGCACATCAGCCATTTGCTGAGAGACAAGGGCTGCAACTTCTTCAGCAGTAAAAGATTGTGCATCACGTCGAGGAGGCATTGTCTAACAAGGAAATATGAGAAACGAGTGAGGTCGACACTTAGGAAAACAAAAGAGATATTGAAAATATCGACGAAACATAAGGAAGGCGATCATTTGTTCGTTACCTCGAACAAACAAACGACACACAGTGACTAATCAAAGTAATGAATCAAAATAATGTATTGCGAAGACATGCTCGCCTATAAGTGAACACTCACCCCAAGAGTTCCCAGGTAAGAGTGACTGGTCCGATTATGTGGATTTGTACGAACACTCTAGCCTTAGACAGAAAACTCAGGGTACAGGCATTCACTCTTCCAGTTTGCACGTGTTCACATTATTTAGACCCAAACTTTGACGAGATTTTGAAAACTCAGAAGGCACTAAGCCAAAAATGAGTCAAACTGGAAGGTTCAAAACCTTATAACAGAGGGTTCAAAACCTAGTAATCAATCATCCTAAAACGGATGATAAATTTTCGAAGCAGATTCGGATTTTGTTTTTAAAATCTAAACGCAAATCAACTTGCGTTGGGGTCCTAGAAAGTTATAGTCTAGGTCAAAATTTCACTAATAACCTAATTCCCTATAACCATTGGCTCTGATACCAACTTCTTCTGTCACACCCCGACCACGTAAAAAAACAAATCGAGGCGGAAACGTCGGGGAGTGTTGTAACAGAATTTATTGTTTCATAACCATGGATACAAAAGAGTCTCGTTTTGTTAAATATTAAACATTAACATTGTCTTAGCAAGAACCAACAAGTTATAAATCGACTATCGTTGTTATTATGTCACTAAGGTCTCGTCCGGATCCTATGTGACTCATGCATCCTAGCAATCAAGCAACATTACCTGAAACATATGTAAAAACAAAGTCAGCAAAGAAATGCTGGCGAGTACATAGGTTTTGTGTGAGTGTCAGATTCATGGCTCGTTTACATGTTGAAATATCTCGTACAACTTTGTTAATTGATATTAGAAACTTTGTTTTGTAAAATGTTTGTATTGTAATATGAATAACCAAGTCAGAACAGATTGGTCATAATTTATAAACCTCGAAGCCATGAATCTTAACCCAAAACATTTGTTTATGTAAACCAAATCATAAATCGTTCTCGTAATAAAACTTGTATGGTTTATATAGTTTCGTAAACATCGTTGTGTGACATCGTTTAAAATCGTTTTCGTTATAGTTCATCGTTCATTTGTTTAAATCGTTCCAAATCGTTCAAATCGTTCACTCGTTCACTCGTTCAAATCGTTCTCGTTTTAATTGTGAAAACTACTTTTGGTCGTCTCGCTAATAACATTCAAACCTTTGTGACTCGTTCCTCATTCAACTTGTTCTTGCATTAACAACCCTCCAAAGGGTAAGTTAACAATCATCAGATTCAGTCGTTACCCACCTAACCCACACATAACCATAGGTGCTGTCTGATAACGGGATTTGTCAGATCCTATGGTACCATAACCTAATACTGGTCGGCTTGATCAATGCTAATGAATGTCATTCGTTATGTAACTATATAACCAACAAGTTCGTTCACATTATCGAAATCGTTATTAGTTTAGTATAAACCATCTTAATCGTTTTTGAAACCATCGTTGAAATATCGAAATCATTTTGATACATATGAATCACCCCAAAACAATCGAAAACAGTAAAAGAGGGGATCTATGTACTCACCTTTGGGTACGTTTTTATATGTTAACACAATCCCTCAAATTGTTTATTCGTCCTAAATTAAATAAGAGTGATTTAATAATAAAAAACCCACAAAATACCTAAGTTTCTCCGATACTTAGAATTTTCACACAACTTTGAGATTTCTCGAAAAGTATTATTTTTGATTATATTGGTGTATTTATATATATGTACTCAAGAAAAATACACATAATCTTGCCAACACTAACACATCATCATACACATATTGTAAAACACATAGCACATTGTAACACATAAATTTACCCATGAACAACCCATTCTAGTGTACGTCGAAAAACACTTATTTTAGCGATTCGATAACATTTTTGGGTGTCGGAAGTCATGTATGACTAACCAAGCACCAAGTAGACTTAATATAAGTTAAAATACTTATTTTTATACCAAAAATATCAGTTTGGTTACTGATCTAAAACAGTTTTGCAAAAACACTCCGAAAAGCCGATTTTTAACCGTTTTACCGCATAGTTTTGCACAAAATGTTACCCGAACCATCCCAAATCGAAACGACTTGAAATTTTAACATAACCCATGTTATTTACTGAATAAAATAATGGTTATACTCATGATAGTGCATGTATTACATAAAGCATATAAATCATGCAAATTTCACATAATTTACCACTTTTTAAGCTATATGTACAACATGCAAAGCTACCAAACCTATGTCAAAGTTTCATGCCATTATAATATACCAAATAATGTTATTTTTAGTGTTTCTAATCTGTTCAAAATCATTTTTGTCATACAACCATTTTTTATCACTTCTTGAGCTTTAAATCAACATGTATCCTTATGTACAAGTGCCTAAAGCTTACTATCATAACATCATCATTTTATGTTAATCTAAATGCATAAAATAGGTGATATATTCAGGTTTATTTGCTGATGTACTTGGACATTTAACATAACATACACAAATCATTAAACACTTGCATTTTAACTATCATTCAAGAACATGTAACAACATAAACAAGTACTTAACAAGAATTCAAACTTCAAGACTCATACACACATATATATATGTACGATCACACACACACACACACATATATATATATATATATATATATCACCATTTTTATTTTGTAACAAGACCCTTTTCATTTTAGATTCAAGAGAAACTTCAAATCATAACGAACAACCAAGAATCAAAAGTATGATTTAAAAATAAATGTTATACCTTCAAGATTCAAGTAGGTTGTGGGATGAAATTTTGATGATAGGAAGCTTGAAGTCACTTGAATGCACCTTGGAAACACATTTGGATCTTCACACTAACTTGAATTTAGCTTGAAATGGTGTTGAATTCTCAAGAACAAGTTTGAAGGTTTGAAGATGGAGAGAGAGAGGGTGTGGACAGTTTTGGGAGAGAGGAGAGAAGGAGTGATGGAGTGTGAATGATCTATGGAAGATTATGTAGGATATGCATAGATATTTGAAAGATATGAAGAGATATGTAAGCTAGCATGCAATTACACTTGGCAACCAACATATCAAGCAAGATCTTCAAGAATAAAATCAAATCTTGGAAAATATATGGTGGGGTCCCCATATATTGTAACCGTAAATTGTATGGGGGGAGGGGGTAAAGTGTAATTTTGATGGTAAATTAGATAAAAATAGGTATTTAACTGGATACCGGGTATTTTATCTAGCGTTTAAATCCCGGTTTATGGTGTTCTAAATTATTTTTATTATTCTATAAAAATAAACTCGCCAAAATATTACTGAAATAAATTTCAGTTGCCGAGACTGTCTGCGTTGTCTGCGTTTTGCAGTATAAGCACTATGTTGCGCTGTAACACGCGGTACGCGCTTACACTTGAAAAATAACGTTTTTAAGCGTTTTAATTTATTTTTCAACACGGACCTGATTAAAAATAAAATTTTAGTCATAACAGAACATTTTTAGGTTTTAAATATTATCCGGGCGGTCACCAACGTTCGTTTCGCAGTTTTGTCGTAAATAGTTCTTTAGTTCAAATAAACATGTTTTTGCCATACCGGATCCTTCAAAACTTATTTCTAAGTTATGTAAAGGATATTTAGGGTATGTTTGGCTTAGGTCACAGTTCCAAAGTGTACGTCGCGTTAAACTGATTGCATTTACGCACCAGTTTGCGTATAACCTTCCAGAAAGCGATTTAAAGCTTGAAATCGGAATCGAATCAAATTGTAAAATCATCAAACACAATAACACATATAATAACACCAAAGCACATTGTTTTATTGATAATCAACATTGTTTTACATTATACGATGATTACAGAACACAGTTGTCATAGTTTGGTTCCCCATTCAAAGGGTTTGTTCTTCTGAGTTAGAGCAGTTAGGGGAACTGCAATCTTCGAGAAGTTTTCAATGAAGCGGCGGTAATAACCCGCCAGACCAAGAAAAGAACGAACCTCAGTAGGAGTAGTAGGCGTATCCCAATCCTTAATCGCACTGATCTTGGAGGGATCTACATGAATACCTTGTTCGTTGACGATATGTCCCAAAAATTGAACTTCTTTAAGCCAAAATTCGCACTTGGAGAATTTGGCGAAAAGTTGCTCTTTCTTCAGGAGTTCCAGAGTAAGACGAAGATGTTGCTCGTGATCAGCTTGCGTCTTAGAGTAAATCAGGATGTCATCAATGAAAACGATGATGAACTTATCTAAATAAGGCTTACAGACCCTATTCATCAAGTCCATGAAAATAGCAGGAGCATTAGTTAAACTGAATGGCATAACTGTGAACTCATAATGCCCATATCGAGTGCGGAAAGCTGTCTTGGGAATATCTTCTTCATGCACACGAAGTTGATGATACCCAGAATGAAGATCGATCTTCGAAAAACAAGTAGCACCATGTAACTGATCAAAGAGATCATCAATGCGAGGTAGGGGATATCGATTCTTGATGGTAAGCTTGTTAAGCTCACGGTAATCGATGTACATCCTAAAAGATCTATCCTTCTTCTTGACAAAAAGAATGGGAGCACCCCAAGGTGAAAAGCTAGGACGAATGAAACCTTTGTCAGAAAGCTCCTGAAGCTGCTTAGACAACTCTTGCATCTCAGACGGTGCAAGAGGATATGGAGATCTGGCAATGGGATTTGCACTAAGTACGAGATCAATACGGAACTCGACTTGGCGTGCTAGGGGTAAACCAGGTAACTCTTCAGGAAACAACTCTGGATAATCCCGAACAACAGGGATATCTTGAATAGACTTACCTTTGCCTTTATCTGCTACGACATGTGCCAAGAAGGCCACATAATTCTTTCGCATATACTTCTGAGCTTGAAAACAAGCCATGAGCTTGAGGCTACTAGCAGGTTTCTCACCACGAACCTGTAGGATCTCACCTGTCGAGAGCGGAACACGAACAATCTTCTCGAAACAAACTACCTCTGCGTGATGCTTGGCTAACCAATCCATGCCCACTATAATGTCAAAACTCCCAAGTTTCATTGGCGTAAGGTTGATAGGAAAAAGATGGTTGTTAAGGTTCAACTGGCAGTTACGAAGAACAGAATCAAGAACAACGGGATCACCACTAGCAACTTCTACTGTCAAAGGCTTTCGTAGTTTCGTTCTAGACACGCGAAGCAATGGCTCAAAAGATAACGACACAAAACTCTTATCGGCACCTAAATCGAAAAGAACAGACGCAGGTTGATTATTAACAAAGAACGTACCATTGACCACTTCATTGTCTGCTTGCGCCTCTTGTGCATTCATGTTAAAGACTCACCCACGAGCCTGAGCCTGAGCCTGATTCGGATTTGCGTTCACCAATCTTGGACACTGATTCCTGTAGTGGGTCAGATCCCCATAGTTATAACAAGAACCAGGTGGGTAGTGAGGTCGTGCAGCCTGAGCCTGTTGCTGAGCAGGAGGCTGAGCAACTTGTTGAGCCGGGTTCTGAACTGCCTGATTCTGATTAGCAGGAAGACGACATGTGGCAGCCAGATGACCAGACCTTCCACAGTTAGTGCAATAACGACACTAGAGGTGCGGCTGATGATGACCATTACACCTGTTGCACTGAGGTGCATTGCCAAGGTATGGTTTCTTGGCAAGTGGTTGCGCAGGCTGATTTGGAGCAGCTTGATTTGCCTGTGCGGTAACGGCAAAGTTTTGGGAAGCCTTTCACTTCCTAGACTTCTTAGCAGACTCAGCTTCCTTACCCTTCTTGTTCTTACCTTTCTTGCTTTCACCCTTGTCAGACGCCTGCTTCTTACCCTTGTCACCCTTTCTGTGTAGCTTACCCTTTCGAACTTGCGACTTAGTCAATGTCGCAGATAGCTCGATTGCCTGACGAACTGTGGTAGGGTTACTACCAGTAACGATGTCTTGCACGGAGTCAGGTAAGCCATCAATATACCTCTCGATAGCCTTCTCGAGTGGGGTAACCATGTAGGGCAAAGTAAACTCAACTCCTCATACCTGTCAGTGTATGCCCGGTGCTCACCACTATCCTGTTTCAAGTCATCAAACTCTCTTTCCAAAGCTCTCAGTTCATGACGAGGACAAAACTCCCTCATCATAAGAGCCCTAAGTTCAGCCCAAGTTTGTGCTAAAGCAACCTCAGCACCACGATCTCTCATAACCCCGTTCCACCAAGTAAGAGCCCTCTTCTGAAATACGCTGGAAGCAAACTCGACTTTCCAATTATCAGGACACTGAACATGACAAAACGTACTCTCAATGCTCTCGAACCACTGTAGGAGCCCAGTTACTCCTTCAGAACCACTGAACTTGAGTGGTTTAGCCGAATTGAAACTCTTGAAATTGCATGGAGCATTCTGGTTATTGTTGGCTTGGTTTACTTGAGCTATAATGTTTGGGAGTACTGCAGCCATCTGCTGTGCCATGGTATCTGCCATTTCGGCATTAGATAGCGGATTTTCGCGTCGAGGAGGCATTCTAAAAGAGGAAACATGAGAGGAAACGAGTGAGATGATTAGATGAAAACAATGAGATGATACAAAAATTGACAAAAAGCAAAGATGGTGGTCATTCGTTTGTTACCACAAAGCAAACAAACGACACACAGTGACTAATCAAAGTAAATGAGTCAAAAATAATGTATCGCAAAGACATGCTCGCCTATAAGTGAACACTCACCCCAAGAGTTCTCAGGTAACAGTGACTGGTCCGATTATGTGGATTTTTACGAACACCCTAGCCTTAGACAGAAAACCCAGGGTACAGGCATTCACTCTTCCAGTTTGCACGTGTTCACACTATTTAGAACCCAAAACTTTGACGAGCTTTTAAAAACTTGGAAGGCACAAGGCCAAAAATCAATCTGGAAGGGTTCAAAACCTTATAACAAATCATTTAAAAACAGGTGATTGATTTTCAAAAATCATTTCAGAAAATTGGGTTCTTGTTTTGGTAATCACCTAAGGATAGGTGAAGTGCATGTTTTAAGATCTAAACACAAGATAACTTGTGTTGGGTCCTAGAAAAGTTATAGTCTAGGTCAAAGCATTACTAATAACCTAATTCCCTATAACCATTGGCTCTGATACCAACTCTTCTGTCACACCCCAACCACGTAAAACATCAAATCGTGGCGGAAACGTCGGGGAGTGTTGTAACAGAATTATTGTTTCACAACCATGGCATTAAAAGTTATGTTTTATTTATCAAACAAAGGTGTCACATTGTCTTTAAAATAACTGAAACAAAGAGTCCATCACATAATTAAACTAGTTCTATCTTTATTTTAAGTCACTAAGGCACAGGTCCGCCCTAGTGTGTCACGAACATCCTATGCAACAGCTCCTGAAAACACATGTGAAAATAGGTACGTTAGCATAAAAATGCCTGTGAGATACATAGGTTTTATGAAAATAGGATTCATGACTTAGGTTTAAAGAAAATGTTTAATAAAAATTAGTCATGAATCTTGTTAAGTGTTTTCTTTTATAAATCATTTGAAAAGCGATAAAATAAGATGATATGTATATATAAAAGAATAGTGTATGGTTAAATGAATAACCAAGTAAAATGAGTTTGTATAAATTAAGTTATTTGTGAAACAATGATTAAGTGAAAATATGTTGTATGTGTAATATGTCTAAACTGAAAATGATTTAAATAACGCTGCGATATGTAATACCATAAAAGCACTTATATATAGGAAGTACTTGCGGCGTATCCACCATGCTTTTATCATATTAAAGGTCGCCACGTTATGTAAATCACTTACCCAAACAAACCACCAAAATGTAATGTTCAAATCAATAGTCAAATGTTTATGTGTAAGCCAAGTCTATTTTCAAATGTAAATCATGTAATGTGTAAACAAATGTCATGTATGGTAAGTAATAAGTAACTACTTGAACCAAAAGTAAAAAAGTACAAAACAAAGTATTTTGAATAAATCAAAGTCATGTTTTGCAAAATAAATGCATGCTTTACTAATACAAACACTTATGTGGTAAGTCAAACGTATACATTCAAGCCTTGAGATTGTAGGATAACTTTAGAGTAAAGGTTATCAAAATGTTTTCGGATTTAGTCATTCCTTATATCCAAACAAACCTAGGATATCAGGAATGGGAGTTGTCAAGTCCTATGGTACCACTACTTACTACCGAGCGGCGTAGCTAAGGTTTTGACTTACGAGGGTTGGGGCTGGTTCATTTGAACGTAATCTTGTTTGTGAGGCCATGAGAGGTTTCAACCAAGAAACGAGGAATCCAAGTAAAGAAAAAACAGAGAAGAAGAGAGAAAGAAAATACCTGAGGAATGCCTTGAAATGTGATGATCATAATGCTGAATAAATCAGCTAAATAGAGGCTGAATATAGGGGGCAAAGAGTAAATATCGCGTTGGAAGTTGCACAAAGTCACATCAACCGTCGTTTCGGTTTAATAACCTCGATTTAAGAGATAAGCTTTAAAATATATCTGTTGGAATTGGTATACCAACAAATATATTTTAGGAACAATTGTTATGGGTGATTTTCTGCTCATATATCCCGACTGATATTCTGACTTTGTTTGTTTTATTGTGACCAGGATACTGAATCAGGATATTGGCAACATCCTGGTATGATATCCTGGTAGTAACTAATTAACCCACGTGCAGATTAAAATGTGCAAGTCTCTAACGTTCAAGTGGACTTCTTCTCCTCAAGACTCGGGCAAATCAGTTAGATTATGGACGTTGAAGCCGGAAGACGTGGACTACAACGTTCACATATGGAATAGTCGCTGAATCCCGGAATAATAGGATAGTTAGTTAGTTTCTTTTACTATAAAAAGGATTGATCGGATCAGATTAGGGCACACAATCTCTCGTACACTCTTTCTCTCTAGCTGCAAACACTCACAATACACTTACACTTGTATCGAATTCACATTGTAACACTTAGTCGATCCGCATCATATCTTGCACTGTATCCTGACATTTGAAGTAATAAGAAGAACAAGGCAGCTGCAATTGTCTGCTCCCGAGGTTTTGTGCCGGCGATTTAGATTGATCAAGGGCTTTCCTCGTATATCCCGTGTCACCCTTTACATTTTCGCTCATTGTTTGATCGTAAATACAGCTCAATATCCTGAGCCGTATCCTGGAAACTGTTTCTGCAAACAACTTAATTAACATATTTTTAACACATTTTCTTAGCACACTACCTCACTTAACTAATTTGATCACTTAATTGCTTTGGTAATTTTTGACCAAAACAATCTCGCATTACGCTCTTGCCAAATAACATAAGCCATCGCTCCAACCATAAGCCTGCTGACATAATTAGCTGCCGTCTTCGACTTCCCTCGATCCTTGAGCCAGCTAGTAATTGAGCTCCATTTCTGATCAACATTAGCCATCCCCGCCTTCTCTCTAACCATATTCCAAACTTGATTTGAGAAACTACATTCAAAGAAAAGGTGCTCGTGGGAGTCAACATTCGCGTAACAAAGAAGACAACACATCATATTCATATTTTTCCGTCTAGAGATATCCCACTTTAATATTTTATCATGAGTCAGAAGTTTCCGACGCATGATGAGCCACATTAAGAAAACATGCCTGGGAATGCATTGATTAAACCAAACAATGTTTACCCAGTCGATCTCTTGATCCCTAGACCGAACCAAATGCCAAGCTCGAAAAGATGAGAAATCATGCAATTCATCACCTTCCTTCCAGCATAACCTGTCCGCGCTATTCGGGTAGAAACATATATTATCCAGCTGAGTCAAAGCTGGAAATTGAGTCCTCCATTCCTGCGGCCAGGCCCAAACATCTTCTCCATAAACATCCGCAACCGTAGTGTGTAACATAAAACCTGCATTTGTGATCACTCGAGAAGATAGGACGTTTGTGAGCGGCCCTAGATGACACCAAGTATCATAACAGGCTGAAGTGGCATTACCATCTCCTAATTTCGACCAAACATGACTTCGCAAGAATGACCTTATTTGCAGAAGCTTCCTCCAGCTCCAGCTACAATTCACTACTTCTTTACACACCCAGAAATTACGATGTTTTAACCTATAAGAATAGAACCATGCAACCCACAACGATTTTCTCTTATTCAGAATACTCCAGGCATGAGAAGCCATCAGAGCCCTGTTAACATCTCCAACTCTCCGAATACCAAGTCCACCTTCATACTTGGGGACACATATAGCTTTCCAAGAGACTTTGGCTTTCCCTCTATGAAATGAGGCTTCTTGAGACCATAAGAAATTCCGCTTTTTAGCCTCCAAGTCTTTGATAATACTAGCAGGTAAAATAAATACCGAGGACCAATAAACATGCATAGACGACAAGACAAAGTTTATAAGTTGTAATCTACCAGCAAACGATAGAAGCTTATTTCTCCAATTAGCGATACATTTCTCCAACCTCTCAACCAAAACACTACAATCTTTAGCAAGGAGTCTAGACGAGATAAGAGGAACCCCCAAGTACCTAACCGGCAGCAAGCCATTACAGAAAAAAGTTGTGCTTTTTTGAATACTAGGGACCAACCCAGACATGTTCGTGAAATGAGTTAGCGACTCCATAATGAACCGAGCAGAACGAACATCACCTCTAGTAAAAAGAAACAAATCATCTGCAAAACAGAGGTTAATAATATGCTGCTTTTCACATCTATTGTGAAACTTAAACGAACTATCCAGCCGAGAAGCATGCTGAAGAATACATGTTAATATTTCCATGACAAGAGTGAACAGATAAGGAGAAAGCGGGTCTCCTTGACGTAATCCACGTCTTCCCTTGAAATATTCATGCATTTCCCCATTAACACAAAGAGAGTAAGTAGGAGAAGACACACAAATCATAATCCAATCTACCATCTTCGAATTAAAACCAAACCCAACAAGCACATCCTTGAGAAATCTCCAATGAACCGTATCATAAGCTTTTTGGATATCAACTTTAAAAGCACAACGAGGCGGACCATAGCTTCTATGATAATTATGCATCAACTCCTGAGTAAGCAAGATGTTGTCAGATATCTTCCTTCCCGGGACAAAAGCCGACTGGTTTATGCTTACAATTTGATTCAAAGATCCCTTAATACGATCTGCCACAATCTTGCTAATACATTTATAAAGGACATTACAGCAAGCTATGGGCCGATAATCCGTAACCATTGACGTGTTTGGCTTCTTTGGAATAAGAACAATAATAGTATTATTCAACTCTAGAAGAGGCTTACCTGTATTGAAAAAATCTATTATGGCATTCGACACATCATGACCAATAATATTCCACGCACTCTTAAAAAACGCAACCGTATACCCGTCCGGACTAGGCGCTTTTTCGTTCCCAATAGAAAACATGGCCAGCTTAACCTCTTCACTCGTCACCGGCCGTATCATATGGATAGCATCTTCAGCAATCAACTTTTTAGTAAAAATATCATAAGAGGGAACTAAAACTATATCATCTTCACTACCAAGGAACTTCTCATGATGAGTAACAAGCGCCTTTGGGACATTCTCCCCCTCAAACAAATCCCCATACGTATTCATAATGACATCAATTCGAGTCGAATGATTTATGCTTTTCAACGATGCATGAAAGAAAGCCGTATTGGCATCCCCAGCTCGAAGCCAATCCACTTTAGATTTCTGTTTCAAGAAACGCTCCTCATCTAAGCAAGCTCTTGAAAGTCAGCCGTAATCTTTGTTTCTTGGTCACGTAGCTCCACATTCAAGGGACTTCTATCTATATCCCGTTGTATCGAATCCAGCTTTCCGCGGAGATCCTTCACTTTCTTATGCAGGTTTCCTTGTTGAAACAGTAAAGCACGAAGCAGACCTTTCAACTCCTTCAATATTTGTATCCCACACTTTTTTCACAGCCTCAAGAAAACCCGGCTTATATACCAAAAAGTTAGCAAACTTGAACGATCTATGTTTCATCTTACCCGGAGTTGGAATTTTTAACAAGCATGGTGTGACAACTCGTATTTCGGAACCTATCTTTGTACTTTGATATAACGTATGTGAACGTGATGTGATTATATGAACTTGATTTATTAAATGAATGTTATGTTTGATATGTACTTTGTGAATCTTGTATGTATATATATATATGATCACTCGGATCGCACAACACAACCCAACCGCACAAGTCTTTGGGCTGTGGTTTCTTAACACTCTCGGCCCACACCCTTTTGGTGTTTCAACCGAATGGGCAGCCCATTGTGATGGGTTCGGCCCACCCCTCACACGCATAACCTCATGTTTAGCTTAACACTTCTCATTTGTTGCAAAATCACATAACACACACAAAACCCTAGTGCTCTCTTCTCTCCTCTCAAACTCGACGGCAACACACTCCCTCTCAATCGAAGATCATAGTGTTTGGATCATTCTCTTGTTCGGATCATTCTCGTTATACTCTCTTAACCGGTTAGTGTCTTGTTTCTAGTTGATTTTATGTTATTATACATGTCTCATGTGATGATTTGTAAATGATACATGATTGTTGAAGATGTAAACTGTTAACATTGATGTCTTTAAAATCGGCTCACATGTGTATGATTAGATCGAGATGTGTATTAGTAATCGGATGTGTGTGATGATGTTAATCGACGATCATGTCTTGTTTCGGATTAGGTTGCATGATGATTTAGGATCAAATGTTTATAATCGGTTGTATGTTCATGTAATCGGATCAAATGCTATGAATTGATAAGTTATTGTTTATGCTTGAAACATGATTAGGGTTCATAGAGATTTAATGTTAAATCCCTTGTTTGATCGATCTATTTGCATGATTGAAACTGTTGGTGTTGTTGATTGTTAACCTTATAAATGGAAACCACATAATTGATTGATTGTTGATTAAATTGGATAATGGGAAACAATGTAATTGATATGCATGAAAATCGAAATTTAAAACATATCGCACAAGGCCCCACTCGGTCGCACAAGATCAGATCGTACAAGATCTGATCTGATCGCACAAGAAGTCCAGTCGCACAAGCTGATACAGTCGCATAAGATGTTTTGAGTCGCACAAGAATGATTGAATCGCACAAGTTGTAATGTTTGTTTAACTGTTGGGCCGGGTATACATGTTGGGCCGGGCTAATTCCGGATCGCACAAGAGATCCCGGATCGCACAAGGAAATCCATGTTTAATTATTTGGGACGTTCACTTACTGAACTGATATGTTATTTGGGCTGGGCTTTCTGAATCCACAACCTATTATGGATCGCAAAAGTATGCTGATCGCACAAAAGGTTGGGCCGTTGTTTTATTGGGTATCATCTTTCGGGTCGCACAAGTTTGGACATTACGTGCTTAACTGTTTTGCTTGACATGTATTATGGGTTTGCCATGATCAACACGTGTTCATAACCTGTTAAACTATGTGTAATCATATGTGCACCTAGACCTGACTTGTATGGTAACCATGTTAGGACGTGGTTGACCTATAGCAGCTCGATTGACCTTTCGTTTATCTGCCGAGCTAACCTAAGGTGAGTTCACACTTTCTACAAAGCATGGGATTCCCAGGGGTTGGGAATGGGGTTAAGGAACATGGGTTCCTCGTCCTTTCTTGGGTAGGACAGTACTGGTTCAGGAATATAATTCCTCGTCCTCATGGACAGTTAACTTTTACTAGACCAAAACTCTATCACGAAGTCCCTCCTTTTTATATCGACTTAATCGCCGGGCCAATGGCGAGCGGGTCATTAGTTAGATAGCGCTATTTAGGTCTGACAAGCCTCACACCATACCGTAGAGGACGAGCGTGAACTAATGGATCTGGGCACATCAATGATGATAGACATTGACAGTTCAGGGCACATAAACATGACTACAGTCAGCAGTCGATATGGTAACGAGTCTAGTAGTATATACATAGGGTAGCCCCCACGGCCGAAAAGCCAGATAACTAAACATGGGGTAGCCCCCACGGCTGGATTGCCAGAGTAAATGGGTTAAACAAATCACGTTTTCAACTATGGGGTAACCCCCACGGCAGGATGCCAGTTAAAGGAAACTGTTTTTGGAACAACTTAAAACGAACACCCAACCGTGAACTCACTCAACTTGTTGTTGACTCGTTACTACATGCTTTGCAGGTCAATAGGTACTTAGCTGGAGCTTGCATGGGGAAGAGTCGTTGTGGGACATGGACAGCTAGCTGTGTGCCATGTTAAACTTTGAAACATTTAAACTTATGTTTTGGTTTTGAACATTATGCTTCCGCTTTACAACTCAAACTATGTTTTGTTTGGACACCAATTATATTGGTTGAACTTTTATAATTACTTACTTGCTTGTTCAATATGATTGGTGGCTGGATCCTGGTCAGTCACGCCTCCAAGCGGTGATACTCCGCGTGTGGATTTTGGGGGTGTGACAGATTGGTATCAGAGCCATTGGTTATAGAGAACTTGGTTTTAATAAGGGAAAATGCTTTGTTAAAACCAGACTATAACCTGTACAGTGCTCAACGGTCCACAACGACGCTTCACTCCACATGTAAGGCTCGACATTCTAGGTGATATGGTCTATGTCTTATTGCCTACTTGCTAGATTACATAGAACTTTGCTTATGGTATGCTTAGATAAACGTAGCAACTATAGTTTGAAAACACATGTGTGCTTACTCTCTTCTGTCATCGCACTTTCGCGAACCCTTCTCACCTATGTTTCCCTTGATATGAAGATCATGTCTGGATGCGTTAACATGACACAAGCCCAGTTGACGGCTCTAATTAACGAACAAGTTGCTGCGGCACTTGCAGCTGCACAAGCAGGAGGTATACCCTGCAGTCTAAACTCGTTCTAAGATCTTTAGGTCCTACTCTCGTGAACCAACCTTTGTGTTAAACTTTGTCCTTTCTTACTCCCACGACAGGTCAACCTGCACAACCTCCTGTGTGCACTTTCAAAACTTTTATGGACTGCCGACCCACTACTTTCAGCGGCACGGAAGGAGCGGTAGGTCTCCTCCACTGGTTTGAAAAGCTCGAATCCATTTTCGAGATGTGTGAATGCCCTGAGGCTCGCAGGGTGAAATATGCTACCGGTACTCTTGAGGGTTTAGCGCTCACGTGGTGGAACGCTCAGGTTCAGATGCTGGGGTTGGTTGCTGCAAATGCCACCCCATGGAACAATTTTAAGGAGATGATCAAGGAAGAGTACTGCAATCGTGATTGTCACACCCCGACCGCGTATAACAACAAACCGCGGCGAAAACGCCGGGGAGTGATTGCGACTGAATTAATTGTTTCATAACCATGGCATTCAAAGTTGTATTTTATTTATCAACATAAGAGTTTCATTGTCTTAAACAGGAAACAAAGAGTACATAACATAATTAAACTAAGTCTATCTTCGTTTTATGTCTCTAAGGCACAGTCCGCCCTAGTGTCACGATCATAGTCCTAAGCAACAGCTCCTGAAAACACATGTGAAAATAGGTACGTCAGCATAAAAATGCCTGTGAGATACATAGGTTTTGTGAAAAATAGGATTCATGACTTATGTTTAGGAAAAATGTTTAGTCATGAACCTTGTAATTTGCTTTGTCTCGTAAATCATTTGAAAAACGATAAGATCAGATAATATGTAGAAATAAATGTAAGGTTAAATGAATAACCATGTAAAAATGAGTTTGTATAAGATAAGTTGTTTGTAAAACAATGTGTTGTGAAAAGTATGTTATTTGTATAAAATGTCATGTGTCTTAAATTGAAATGATTCAAATAACGCTACGATATGTAATACCATACAAACACTTATATATAGGAAGTACCAGCGGCGTATCCACCATGCTTGTATCATATTACACACGCATCGTTACTTAAAGCACTTACTCAAACCAAACCACCAATGTAAATTGTTTATGTATAATCAAATGTCAAAATGTTATTGTGTAAACCATATCAAATGTCTGCGTTTAATGTAAATCATGAATTGTGTATATCAATGTCAAAATGTTTATGTCTAATGTAAATCATGTAATGTGTATCCAAAAATGTCATGTATGGTATGTGAAATATATCAACTAAACCATATGTAAAATGCACAAAAACAAGGTATTGAAGTAAAACATGGTTTTAATCAAAGTTATGTTTTGTGGAACAAATGCATGCTATACTGATACAAACATCTATGCGGTATTGTGAAAATGCATACATCCAAGCCTTGAGACTGTGGCGATAAACCCTTAAACAAATTAAAGGTTTATCTAAGTTATGTATATCGAATTCGGTCATTCCTTCCAATCCAAACAAACCCAGGATTTCAGGAACGGGAGTTGTCAATTCCTATGGTACCACTACCTACTAACGAACGGCGTAGCTAATGTTAATGAATGTATTGTTCCATTTAAGCAAACCAAATGTCATACCAAAATGTAAGCATGTGATGAAAACAACTGTACTAAGTATGTAACAAATGGACATACATAGCATGTGACGTGAAACAAATGTACTAAGTATGCACACAATGGACATACATAGCATGAAATGTAATGTAAAACAATGTACTAAGTATGCACACAATGGACATACATAGCATGAAATGTAATGTAAAATGATGTACTAAGTATGCACACAATGGACATACATAGCATAAATGTAATGTAAAACAATGTACTAAGTATGCACACAATGGACATACATAGCTTAAACACAATGAAATCATGTACTATAAGTGTACTATTGAACATAACTAGCATATGATATGAAAACATGGAAAGCATGAAAGTAACAAGTAGGCACATGTGTTTCACCCCAAAATGTTTGGAAAACAGTAAAAGAGGGGTCTATGTACTCACTTGAGATTGCTCAGAAGTCCTAAGATAACCACCAAGCAATGCTAGAGATCTCGGAATCAAACGGCACCTAATATAGTTAACTATATTAATAAACCGGGGTCGGAATCAAACGGCACCTAATATGCTAGAGATCTCGGAATCAAACGAACCCTACTTCTCCGCTGCTCATCGTCGCCGGCCATCACCTACTCCGACGACCCACATTCAACCGCCGCCCGTCGCCGGTTCAGGTAAGTCACTATCTCTTCTTTCCCTCTTCCTAGCGACATCTCCAATATACCAACCGACCTTACTCCTGCGACTACACAAACCACCCGCACACCCAATTTTACCGATTACACTCTGTGCTACACCCGAACAGTTCCATGGAATTGAAATTAAACTTGAATAAATTATAATTTCATCATGGAAAGGGAATTGGTTTGATATCACTAAATATACAAATTGCATTAATTGGAAAAGTTAAATTAGCTCTGATGTGGTTATAAATTGCTTCCTGTTCCAATTGATGGCATGTAGTTTGAGTTTAGTGAATTAGGCCTTGCATATCACTACTCGTCTAAGGTATGTACTCAGTTTCACTTTGATAATATGTGGTGTGTTGAGTCATTTATTTGGGGTTTAAAAAAAAAGTGGTTACTATATAGCTTCAGTGGTGATGATTATGATTGTTGATTACGCCCACTTTTAGATTTCATATACGGGCATCATAATTTCATATCTCATTATTGGTTTAGTGTCTTGATTTCAGGTTTGATATGCGGACAAAGAAACGACATGGCGAAACCGCTTCGCCATTGCCACCCGCAAAGCGTGTGAACAAAAAGTCTTCAAGTCACGCCTCGCCCCAACTGTCTCAAGATCACCACCGTCCAAGCGTTCGCATAAAACAACTTCGACCCGATCTTCCACCGCCTTTGTAGATGCCTTCCGCATATTTCTCCGAGCCTCGAGGACGATGCTACATCTTAAGCTTGGGGAGATTTAGATTAGAGGTAATGTCCGTATTTTTATTCTGTCATGCGTTACTTAGTTTGTAAATAGTTGCATGTAGTTGCATTTTTTTCATGTTCATTGCATTTAGGGTGTATATACGTGCATTAAAAAAAAAAAAAAAAAACGTTTCTGTTCCGCTGAAAATGATTTGTGAAAAATGAGATATGATATGATTTCTAGCATTTCAAAGCTTATGCGTGAAATAGTAACTTTGTGGAAGAAAACATAGATAATTTGGGATGTGTTGATAGGCTCGGCCCTAACTTAGGAACGCCAATGTTGTATGCAATAACCTTAATTGAATATATGTGTTTAGTTTCCCATCTTGATGCTTGTGGTCAAAGATTGATCCCGACCAAAAATCGGTTGAGTTGCATATCCTCTATCACACACCATGTTCCCCATATCATGACACCTCCGTAATTTCATTGAAAAAAATAAAGAGGTGAAAAATTGACCTCAAAGAGGTGAAAAATTGACCTCATAGGTTATTATAGTAAAAAAATAAAGAGAGAAAAAGGAAGGGGTAAAAGAGCACAATGTATGCCAAAAATTTGAAAAAAAAGAAGTTGAAATAAAAAAAAAATATTTGAGCAAATTAGGGAGAAAAGTCCCGACCCCTTGAAAAACGGAAAAAAAGATAATAACTATCGTGTCATGGTTTGGGTGCATGGTCGCCTCAAGTGTGGTTTTGGAAATCTTCAAAAAGTCGTGAGGTTGGGTAGATGTTGCCATAGGTGTTGGGCGTGGGGACGATTGAACCATGTTGGTAAGTTTGTATATTATTAAGCAGAAAGCATTTGGTCGTGATTAAGCGGGTTTGAGTTTAAAGGGACACAAAATATCAACAATCGCGGTTACACGTGTAAGTATTTCCCGGGTTCGAATGAATGTAATAGGAGTTGATATTGTTAGATATGATCTCATTACAAGTTTATTTTCCGGAATAAAAGAAGCGGGTTGAAAAAAAATATTTATATTAAGTATGCATATGTGTATTATTTTTCGTGTTTATCTCTCGGTTTATTCTTATTCTTGACTTCCTTGAGGACAAGGAAAGGTTTAAGCTTGGGGAGATTTGTTAGTTGCATTTTTAGGCACGTTTTTATAGCACATTTATGTTAAAAATTCATCACATATCATGCATATATCATAGTCATACATCATTATTTTGTGAAACACTTGTTTTTGGGGGAATGGAGTCTACTTTTGTTTGTTTTTATTGTAGGTGTGGGGAAATTTCGAGAAAGGATATTGAAGATATTGATCTATTATGAATGAACAAGATTGGTTGATTGGTTGAAAGTTTAGAAAATGAAGAGATGAAAAATTCCTTCTCGTCACTGTTTTTGGGACTAGACAACATCTACAAGTTATGATGGGCTATAGATGAGTTTAAACCAATAAATAATATGGGCCAATTTGAATTGACTTATTTGGGTTCCTAATCATGAAAGGTTATAACTAAAAATAATTGATTTGAGTTTTGGGCTGCTAGTGAATACACATGGGCTGGACCAATCATCACCAAAACATCAAAAACAAAAGAGACGAAAAAGGGGGATCGATTGAGACGGCTGCTGACATTCGAAATCAAAAAGGAGAAAAGGCATTTTTCGTTTGGGTGTGATCTTCTAGAACATAAAAGTTTGTTTTGGGTTTTCGTAAGTTTAAAAACTTTCATGTTTTGTTTCTTATTTTGTAATGATTGAACTAGCCACCATGTCCGGCTAGTCTTTTATAGTTTCAACATCGGGATTTATTTTCTTTGATTTGGTTCACAATCTTATGTGAAACGGTTATGTTAGATCCGACTATTTTAGTGGTTTGTTTGTGTGATTCTTGTTTTTAATACGGATTCAATCCGAAAAATATTAGATTGTTAGTAAACCTGATCAATTTATTAATTTTTCTATTAAAGTTCATCAAGATTTTAGTCTCTAATCAGATTTTAAGTTTTGATAAAAGGAACAAATAATGGTTCAATTTTGTCTATGAATTTGAATTTATTATAGAATCATACAATCTAGTTAAACATACCGAACGGCGTGTGTGTTTGATTATAATCGATACTTCTATCCCGCAACCCGCACGCTAAAATCCGAACGGCGTGAGTTTAGAGTAGCGGGTTGGCTCTAATAACGAACGGCGTTTGGTTAGACAATAAATAGAGTGGAGGTCCGAACTGCGTGACGTCTAGTGTCGATACAAACTATTATTTTAAAAGGATCATTGCACCATGACCGTTAATGATCATAAGTCGAACCGAATCAAGAAATTGCCCTGGTGTTGAAATTAGTTTTTAACATCTGAATTTTTCCAATCACTTTCATTAGCTTTTCTCTTTAATTTAAAAATTATAAATTGTTTTTACATTTTAGTTAAACTAAAAACCCCCCCTTTCAAAACAACCGTATCTGTGTTTAAAACGTTTTTGGCATAATCAATTAATTAATCTGTATCCCTGAGGACACGAACCCTACTTCCATTTATACTATTTTTAGTGTGTTTAGTGGGTTTTCTTATTATTTTATTTGCTGGATTCGACACCCAACAAATTCAACCGGGGTCTGTTTAGGTTAACGATGGCTTTTCTCTGGTACACTAGGCGATTTTGGCGACTTCTCTAGAAACCCTAGCTCTTGATTTCGTGCCTTAATTTCAATAGATCTGGGTTAGGTATTGGGGTGTTGTCGATTCTTCTGAGTAAGGATCTAGACTTCAATCCTGGTTTCTAATCTTTTGAAGTTGGTATTAGGGTTTTTCTTTCTTTTTATTTTTAGGGTTTCTGTCGTCCTTTAATCGCTGTGGTTATAGTCTTTTCTTCTGTTAGATTCGTGTTGCATGTTTATTCCTTCTGGTCATTGTCTACGTGCTTGTGCATGGATAATAATCGGGATAGGGTTTTGGAGGATCTTGGGTTTCAATCTTTTTCGGAAAGGATGCATGAGGATGTGTTCATTACGTCAAAGGGTTCTTTTAACGTCCAGGATATGACTCAAAAGTCGTCTTTGCTTGGCAAGCCGCTGCGGATTGATGGGAATCCGCTGGTGCCTCGTCGAGGTGTTGTGCAGAATGATCCTAAGGTCATCAATGTTATTGATGAGCTGCAGAAAATCACGGTGCCAGTTCAGCCGGTTAGTAACCAGGTTAATCAGCATGGGAAGATGTCAGAACCAGTGTCTTATGCGGAGAAACTTCAGTCTACTGTTCAAAACAAAAGGGAAGTCAACTTTAGACTTACGGAGCCTCTGGAAACTAGAGAAGATGCAGATTTAGTTATCCCGAAAGAGGTGGTTCAGCAGGTACAAGACAAATTTGAAAATGTACTTTATGGTTATTTTTTAGGAAGTCGTTTACCGTTCCCTGTAGTTGAATATTATGCTAAGAATGTTTGGGCAAAGTTTGGGTTTCGAAAGCTTATGATGAACACGGCTGGTTTCTTTTTCTTCAAATTTGATTCAAGGGATGGGTTAATGAAGGTTTTGGAAGGAGGTCCTTGGTTGATAAAAAAAGTACCAATTTTTCTGAATATATGGTCTCCAAAGGTTAGCTTGAAGAAGGATGGGGTGAAAACAATTCCCTTATGGGTTAAGCTGCACAATGTCCCGATATCGGTTTACACGGATGATGGATTAAGTTTGTTGGCTTCTAAATTAGGTATTCCGAAAAGGCTTGACTCATATACGGCTGATATGTGTGTGGAAAACTGGGGAAGGAGCAGCTATGCTCGTGCAATGATTGAGGTGAATGCGGACTATGATCTCAAAGATTACATTACTCTAGCTATCCCTAAGATGGACGAGGAGGGATACATTATGGAACGAGTAAAAGTTGAATATGAATGGAAGCCGTTGCGTTGTCCCACATGTTGCTTATTTGGCCATGACCATTCTTCATGTAGTAAAGTTGTTAAGGAAAAGGCTAAGCAGGTTGTTGTTGATGAGGAAGGCTTTGTTACTGATCGGAGGCGAATGGCTAAACATGGTTTTCCACAAAAGAAACAAAAAACTAAATTTGTTTATAAACCAAAGGTTAACAAGGATACTCCTAGTACTTCTGGAACAAAGACGGAGGATCGGCTTAAAGCTGATCAACCAACTGTTAAAGTGGCTAACTCGTTTCAGGTCTTAGCTAAGGATAATGACGTTGACAGCCCAGAAGCTGGTAATGGATCGGCCGAGCTGGATGGTGGTGTGGAGCAGGTAACGACGTTGCATGATGAGGTTTTAGAAACCATTCCTACTGAAATGTCAAGATATATGGGTAGTAATCTAAATGGTAATCAATCTGAGGGGGCAAGCACTCCCGGTTCTATGGGTTTCAATGGGTAGTGTTGCTGCTTGGAACATAAGGGGTTTGAATCGTCCCCTGAAACAAAACGAAGTTCGGATACTTATTGCAGAAAATCAATTGAGTGTGTGTGCTTTATTAGAGACGCATGTTAATGTCAATAATCTTATTAAAGTTTGTAAGAGTGTGTTTCGTAGGTGGAGCTGGTCGTCCAATGGAAATTTATGTCAACGAGGAACTAGAATTATTTTCGGGTGGAATACGGATGATGTTGACCTAATGGTTCTTTCCCAATCTGATCAGGTTGTTCACACGCAGATACGGTTAAAAGTGGATTCAAAGGTGTTCTTTTGCTCCTTTGTTTATGCAGAAAATAAGTACCAAGACCGTCGTGCTCTGTGGGAGGATTTATGTAGACATAGTGTTGTTGCTAAGGATCATCCTTGGGTTGTGCTTGGTGATTTTAACACAGCCCTTAACATGGAAGATTGTCTTTTTGGTCCGTCTTGTCATACTATAGGGATGAGAGAGTTCTTTGACTGTATTCAAGTGGCGGAGATTATAGATATTAAACATCATGGATGCCATTACACCTGGAACCAGAAGCCGAAAGAGGGTATTGGAGTGTTTAAAAAAATTGATCGTGTTATGGGTAATCTTAAATTCATGGATTTATTTCCGAATGCTTATGCTATATTCCAGCCAGCTCGTGTGTCTGACCACTCTCCGTGTGTCTTAAAACTGCCGTCTATCAATCATGCTAAACCAAAGCCTTTTAAATTTGCGAACTTCCTTACCTCTAAATCAGAATTTAAACAGTATGTTACTACTGAATGGGCTAAGGAGGTGCAGGGTTATGCTATGTTTTCGGTGGTCAAGAAAATGAGGAACCTTAAACCTTGCTTTCGTAAGCTTTTACATCAGCAAGGTAATCTTCATGAGAAAGTTTCTAGACTTCGTAGTGAATTGGATATGCTTCAGAAGCAAGTTGATACTAATCCCCTTGATACCGGAACTCGTGATTTGGCTGCCAAATGCTTTCGTGAATTTCAGGAGGCAGCTTACGATGAAGAATGCTTCCTTAAACAAAAATCAAAGGTTGAGTGGCTTTGTGCGGGAGACTCGAATACTTCTTACTTTCACAACTCTGTGAAAAGCAGGAATGCTAGAAATAAGATCCAGTGTATTAATGATGTGCATGGTAGTCGATTTGAGGGTAATGATGTTCCAGCCGCTCTTGTGGACCATTACTCGAATTTTTTGGGTACTGATCAGCCTGTTCAGAACCTGAATGATGATGATTTGTTTATTAACACTCTGAGCCATGATACGGCCTCCCACATGGTTAGAGAAGTAACTAGAGAAGAAGTTAAAAAAGCTATGTTTAACATTGGTGAGAATAAGGCCCCTGGCCCGGATGGTTACACATCTGCGTTTTTCAAGAATGCTTGGGATATTGTGGGCGATGAGGTGACAAATGCGGTTCTGGATTTCTTTGAGAATGGTAAGCTTCTAAAACAAGTTAACCACACCATCCTTGCTCTAATTCCTAAAAAGGATACTCCTAACAGCGTTTTAGACTATCGGCCCATATCTTGCTGTAATGTTCTGTTTAAGTGTATTAGCAAGATCATAACGGATAGGATTAAAGGGAGTTTGAATAATTTGGTCAGCATAAATCAGTCTGCTTTTATTCCGGGCAGGAAAATTTCAGACAATATCCTCCTCACACAAGAATTAATGCTCAATTATCATCTAAATAGAGGACCCCCAAGGTGTGCGTTCAAGATCGATATTCAAAAGGCTTATGATACAGTCAGTTGGCAGTTTCTTGAGTACATTCTGCATAGTTTTGGGTTTCATCAAAAAATGGTTCATTGGATAATGACATGCGTTACAACGGTCTCATTTTCGTTAAGCATTAACGGAGAGCTTCATGGTTATTTTGCGGGTAAGCGTGGGCTTAGACAAGGAGATCCTATGTCCCCTTATTTGTTTACTCTAGTCATGGAAGTCTTAACTCTTCTATTACATCAGTCTTCGTCCCATTCGTCATTTAAATTTCATGCTCGATGCTCTAAACAGAAGATCATTAGTGTTTCGTTTGATGATGACTTGTTTCTATTCGCTCATGGTGATAGTGGTTCGGTTAAGCATCTTAGAGAGGCTCTCGACAAGTTTTCTCTAGCCTCGGGTCTACTTCCCAATCGGGATAAGAGTACTGTTTTCTTCAGCAATATTCCTCGAGCTATTAAAGATCAGATTATGAACATTATGCCGTTTCAAGAGGGTTCATTTCCGGTTCGGTATCTTGGGGTTCCGTTGATTTCTACTAGATTGACTGCCAAGGATTGCAAGACACTCTTGGAGCGTATGGATAGACGTGTTGATAACTGGATGTCTAAATCTCTCTCTTTTGCAGGGAGACTTCAACTTATCAATTCTGTTCTCACGGCTTTATACTCCTATTGGGCGTCAGTTATAATGCTTCCCTCTAGTATTCTAAAGGATCTAGAGAAACGTCTTCGTCGATTCCTATGGAATGGTGGTAAACCAGGTTCGGTTCGTGCTAAAGTAGCCTGGAAGGATGTTTGTATGCCTAAAGATGAGGGTGGTCTAGGTATTCGGAGCATTGTGGATGTTAATAAGGCTCTTTTAACTTCTCATATATGGAGCTTAGCTACTTATAGGCCTTCTCTGTGGGTCCAATGGATCCACTCTTACAGATTAAAAGGTCAAAGCTTTTGGGAAGTTCAATGTCGAGCTAATGTGAGCTGGGGATGGAGGAAACTCTTATCTATCCGGTCGAGTGTTCGATCGTTTTTTTGGATGTCTATTCGGAGTGGCCGTCAAACTAATGTATGGAGTGATAACTGGTGCATATGCAGTCCGATTCGGTCATTTATAACTCCTAGAGCTGTTGCTAATGCTGGTTTTTCTTTGAATGCTACGGTTGCTGATATTGTGGCGGAGGACGGCCAATGGTTATGGCCTCAGGCATGGTATGATCTGTTTCCCGTCCTTATAAACATCGGTCCTATCCAGATTATTCCTAATACAAATGACCGGTTTTGCTGGAAAGATTTAGAAGGTAACATTCAAGGTTTTACTTCTTGGGAGGTTTGGAATTGCTTGCGTAATAGGTGTGATAAAGTCCTATGGACCAACTCGGTTTGGTTCAGTCAATGTATTCCCCGTCACTCGTTTCACTTGTGGTTGGTTATCAAAAACAAGTTGAAAACGCAAGATAGGATGACCATTTGGGAAGCGGGTAGTGCTTCTAACTTGCGGCTTATGTGCTGCCCTCTATGCAAGTTTGATCGTGATTCAAGAGACCATTTGTTTTTTCAATGTGCATATGCTTCAGAGGTTTGGAGATCGGTTAGACTCTTGGTTGATATGGAAAATGTCACGGACACATGGGAATCTATCATGCAATGGATGGAGCTCAATGCTAATTCGAGAACCATGGATAATATTATTTGCAACATTTTGGTGGCGGCTTCCACGTACTTTGTTTGGCAGGAAAGAAATAACAGATTATTTTCTCATAATCAACGGAGTGCTACAGCGCTTGCAAAGATTGTCATTGATACGGTGAGGCTCAGAATCATGGGGTTCCGGTTTGGAAGACATCCGAACCAAAAGAAAATTTTGGACAAGTGGCTGATATCGAAGAATAACATGGAAGTTGATCCCGGCTAGAGTTGTTCTGTTGTTTTCTTAGTCATGTTTGTCTTTAGGCTGTGATGTTAGTCGGGTAGTTCGGTTTTTTCATGGTTGTGTCTTTGTTGGGATTGTTTGTTTTGTTGTCCTAGTCTTGGTATGCCAAGTCTAGTAGTGTGTATCGGTGTCTCGATGCACCCTGTTTATTTGTTTTTTGGTTGATATAAAATTTCACCGGGGTAACCCTTTACCCAAAAAAAAAATATTAATAAACCGGACCTATATCGGAGGATCAGATAGAATGAGGGCTCGTAAACCAAATGAGTATGGGAACTCATGTAGTATGGTTTAACAAAGCCTACATACTAAATGAAACCTAGCCTAAGTGCTTACGACCCATTACGACCCGTTTAGGTAGCTTATGCTACTTTAACACGTTGTTCGCGTGAAACGCGTTCGGACCGCTTAACTAGTCCTATGACAAGTAACATATGCCTTAACATGTCTAATATTGTTGTCAAATCAGTTTAGATGTCAAAAGTTATGTTACATATGTTTAAAATGAATTTTGGCATCAAAGGGGTATTTTGGTAATTTACCTAAGGCATATAAACTACCTATCACACAACTACTTAAACGAAGCGACCATAAGGTATAACCTTGGAAGGTTATTCCCTATATACTATGGTCACCTAATGTGTTTGGTCGGATCCTTATGATCGACCAAATGGGTCGGGTTCGAAGGTATAAGCGATTTATTAGATCGCTTACCCTTACGACCCTAGACAACGTGGTAATCAGTAGGCATAGTCACAAGGGACTATAACCATCGTGATTACAATCACGTGCGAAGTTCAAACGAACTTCGCATTGACCATAAACTGTTAAATGCAGAAAGTCAAACAAAGTTTAACTTTCGGACTCGAAAAGCAATAAAAGAACGAAGGAACACTTACAAAGGGTCCCCGAATGCTAATCTTGATCCAAGTAGCTCAGGTATGAAACAATGGTTTCAACTTAGAGCTTCTAAGATCAGATTCTTGTGAGGAATGAGTGAACATAAGGTGGGTATTTATAGTTTTTGGTTCACCGTTAGGATCGTTTCTTGGAAAAGGGGACACGATCTAAGCCGTACACTTGTTGGAAAGTTGTGGTAACTCATTTGGCCCTTCACCATAAGGTTTTGACACTTGGCATTGGCCTTTGGAGGGGTTGAAAGGCTGTAACAGCAGAAAAAAATGATTTGCTGCATCTGGCCCCTGCTTGTACACCGTAACACAAAAAGTGTTGAGGTGCGCAAGGACCTGCAGACCAGAAAGTTTGAAACTTGGCAGAACAGGCCCCTAAAGCTCCAAACTTGGTTTTCGATGCATTTTTGACACGTTTAAGCCCCGTTATTTTAAAGCTCTAAAATGAAGTTAAAGTATACGGAACTTAAAATATGCTTGAAAATATCACGGAGGTCAGTTCGTTTGGCCGTACGATTGCGTTGTTCGGTTAATTACGACGGAATGCGCATAAGCGCGAAAAACGATCCAAATTGCGTGACGAATGGATTTTTCTTATGCCAAACACTAAAATAAAATATTTTAGTGCTTACATAAATTTTTGGATGTCCGGATGTATTCAGAACGTAAGTTATGCGCGAAAGTGCAAACTTATGCACTTTTTGACACTTTTAGTCCTTGAATGACCCTAAAGTTTATTTTAGCATACCGAACACCTCAAAGCCTATTTCTAAGCTATGTAAAGGATATTTATGGTATGTTTAACTTATGGTCATGTTCCAGAATGTCTGTTACAGTTCCAATTGGCATACTTTCGCAGTTTGTCAAGTTTAGTCCCTGTAAACGAATTAACTTGTTTTTGCCATACCAAAGCCTTCAAAACTTATTTCTAAGTTATGTAAAGGTTATTTAAGGTATGTTAAGTATATGTTGATGTTCCGGAGTATTTGTCGCATTAAACTGGTTACGTTTACGCACCAGTTTGCGTATAACTCTCCAGAAAGCGATATAGAGTTTGAAATTGAATAAAAGTCAAAACATGAAAAATGTAAAACATAACCAAACAAACATTGGGATCAAATAACATTGTTTTATTGATAACTGAACTGTTCATAATGATTTTGGACACAGATGTTACAGTGATGATATTCACAAACCGGAGGTAGAGTTCTTCAACCTCAAGATGACGGGGTCAGAGATTGAATCGTACACGGAAAGATCGAATGAGCTTGCTATTCTGTGTCCTACTATGGTGGATCCTCCCATAAAACGCATCGAACTATACCTTAAGGGCTTAGTGCCAGAGATCCAAAGTCATTTGACTTCGGCTAACCTCGCCACCATCCAACAAGTTGTACAATTGGCTCATCGTCTCACCGATCAGGCGGTGGAGCAGAACAGGTTACCAAGGTGCATTAGTACTACAGCTACTTCAGATGCTCCTAGTGACAACAAATGGAAATGGGATGGAGCTTCAAGCAAGGGTTCAACTTCTGTTCAATCTCAGTCTCAGTAGAGAAGCACTGACGACTACAAGAGCCCAAGTCAACAATCATCTGGTAGTCAAAGTCATGGTGGGTACAAGGGGAATCACCCCAAATGCAATCGCTGTAACTTACACCACAGCGGGCCATGCACCAGGGGTAACTATCACCGGTGCAACAAGCCAGGCCATGTCGTAAAGGATTGTAGAAGTTTATACCCCGCACACCAGAATCGTCAGCAACAACAAGCCCAACAGAATCAACGCCAGCAGCAGCAGCAGCAAGGTAACAACAAAGGATGCTTTTAGTGTGGAGCTGAAGGCCATTTCAAGAGAGATTGTCCCCAACTGAACAGGAACCAAAACAACAACAACAATAACAACAACCAGGGGAATGGAAACAACGGGGGCAACAACGGCAATGGTGCAAGAGGTCGTGTGTTCGTTATTGGCCAAGGTGAAGCAAGGAACGATCCCAACGTGGTGACGGGTAAGTTCCTTCTCGACGACTTTTACGTTACTGTCTTATTTGATTCGGGTGCTGATACTAGCTACGTGTCCCTGAAAGTTAGTCAAATGCTTAAGCGTACCCCAACACTATTGAACACCAAGCACACTGTAGAGTTAGCTAATGGTAAAAGTTTAGAGGTCACCCACATAGTCAAGGGTTGTAATCTTGTTCTTGCTGGTCACACTTTCTCTATCGACCTCCTTCCCATCACTCTAGGGAGTTTCAATGTTGTCATTGGGATGGACTGGTTATCCCAACACCAAGCGAAGATTCTTTGCAACGAAAAGATTGTCCGTATTCCTCGCTCAGGTGATGAACCCCTCATGATTCGTGGTGACAAGAGTGGTGCTGTTGTGAGCATCATCTCTTTCCTTAAGGCCCAGAAGTGTTTGCGTAAGGGCCACACTGCTATTTTGGCTCTCGTTACAGACACCTCGAAGAAAGAAAAGAAAATAGAAGATTTTCCGATTGTACGCGACTATCCTGAGGTATTCCCTGAGGAACTACCTGGTCTTCCGCCTCATTGTCAGGTCGAGTTTCAAATCGAGCTAACTCCTGGAGCAGCACCTATAGCTCGTGCACCCTATCGCCTAGCCCCATCAGAGTTGGAAGAACTCTCTACGCAACTACAAGAACTCTTGGATAAGGGTTTTATTCGTCCTAGATCTTCGCCATGGGGAGCTCCAGTGCTATTTGTGAAAAAGAAAGACGGTACCTTCCGGATGTGTATCGACTATCGCGAACTCAACAAGGTGACCGTGAAGAATCACTATCCTCTTCCACGCATCGACGACTTATTCGACCAGCTGCAAGGGTCGAGCTTTTACTCGAAGATTGATTTGAGATCAGGATATCACCAGCTGAGAGTCCGAGAAGAGGACGTCTCCAAAACAGCCTTTAGAACTCGTTATGGACACTACGAGTTTTTGGTCATGCCTTTTGGGCTGACAAACGCACCTGCGGTCTTCATGGACTTGATGAATCGAGTGTGCAAGCCCTACCTGGACAAGTTCGTTATAGTTTTCATCGACGACATCCTGATCTACTCTAAGAGTCAGGAAGAACACGAGCAGCATTTACGACTCATCTTGGAACTCCTTCAAGCAGAACAGCTGTACGCCAAGTTTTCAAAATGCGACTTCTGGCTTCGTGAAGTCCATTTCTTAGGCCATTTGGTAAACAAGGATGGGATCCATGTTGATCCATCCAAGGTAGATTCGATTAAGAACTGGCCTGCACCTCGTACACCAACGAAAATTCGCCAATTCTTGGGCTTGGCAGGTTACTACAGGAGGTTCATAAAGGACTTTTCCAAGATTGCATAGCCTCTCACCTCATTAACGCAGAAAGGCGTTGTTTATCGATGGGGAAATGCACATGTTAAACTTTGAAACGTTTAAACTTTTGTTTTGGTTTTGAACATTATGCTTCCGCTTTGCAACTCAAACTATGTTTTGTTTGGACACCAATTGTATTGGTTGAACTTTTATAATTACTTACTTGCTTGTTCAATATGATTGGTGGCTGGATCCTGGTCAGTCACGCCTCCAAGCGGTGATACTCCGCGTGTGGATTTTGGGGGTGTGACACATGGACAGTGGTCAGAAATACGATATGGATGGAACAGAGCCACCGAGTTAGGAAAGTCATCAACAAAAGGTATATTACCCATAACTCTATCGATTTTCTTTAGCAAACCAACACCCTTCCTGGGTTTTTGATTCCAAGTAAAATGAAAGCCCGAACTGTTTATATAAAAAACCTCTATATCTGAGACACATTCTTGGAATTCTCTCATACCAGCCTTGGATACTCCTATGGACTTGTCTTCCAGATTAAGAGCTGAATTGAAATCGCCCATAATAACCCATGGTTTATTACCATCAAACACTTTACGCTTAGATAAATGATGCCATAACTCCCTTCTAGTAACATAATAGTTAGCCGCATAAACAACCGAACAAAGTAAAGCTTTTTTTGTCTTGCTTAAAAATGATCTGAAAATGCATAACCAGAGAAGTTTGAGAGAGCAAAATAACGTCGAAGATACCTGGATTCCAGCTAGCAATAATCCTCATGCCCTTATCATAGCTACTCCCATTTGAAGTCCAATCCCAACCACGAAACATAGAAGAACATACCTTATTTAGATTAGCAACTTATCCCTGACAATCTGACGAACCTCCTGTTGTTTCAGAGGGTAGTTCAACCCCCTGATGTTCCAAGCAGCAAGACTAACCATTGAAAACATCTGGAATAGGAGTGCTTGCCCCTTTAGTAACGTTTCGCGTCCCCTGCATGAGAAACTCATCCATCTCATTATAAACTTCAACCACCTCATCTTCATCAGAATCCTCCATGCCGCCTCCAGCCGTTTTGCTGCTTTGTCCTTTATCCACATTCACTTCATTCAAGACATCAAAAGGATTTCATGACAAAACACTAGTTGAAGCCGACTTAGCGTTCACATGATCTTTATGGATAGAGTTAATAGGTCTATATTCAAATTTTGGCTTTGGTTTGTTAATCTGAATCCCACTCTTCCTAGCCACCTTTTTGCTTTGAACCCCCATAAATCCATCCTCATCAAGATTCGTAAAACAACCATTCTGAGTGATAGGTAGATGGGAGAGCTCTGGGCGACTTCGTGAAACCCTACGTCTTTCATTCCAATCCTAGTCCTGATCGATATTGTTTAGCATCTACGGAGTATTGATTTCTCACAGGAATCCTGATTCGCTCCTTAGTATCTAATCGATTGAAGTCAGATTAGGGTTGTTCGTTTTTAGGGTTTCTGTTTTTCTTTTGTTTTCCAATTATGGGGTGTGCGACGCTGATTGTTTTGACTGTCTCCTGCTCCATTCGTTGCTGATTCTTTACAAATCAGATTAGGGTTTCCATGGCTTCTTTGATTAGGGTTCTCTTGTCCATTGGTTTTCGTTCTTTACGTTGCATGGTTATCTAAACTATGCATGATGGATTCTAAACCATCTACCGTGCAAGATGGCAGCGGAAAATCTCTAGGTTTGGTGAAGGGTTTGGGTAATCGCATGTTTATGTTTAACATTGATGGGAACAATAAGATGCCTCGTCGGGGTATCTTCAAGCAGTCTGTCACACCCCCAAAATACCACCTAGGGAACGTCCCTGCTAGGCGTGTGACGATCTAACAACGAGCCACTAATTACATTGAACCCATACAAGTTTATAAATAAAATCCTCCATTATTAATGGAAAATACCATCAACAAGTTTAAATGAAAACCAAAATGTTCAGCGAAAGCGAATAGTAAACCAAAGTTAAACTGTTTCAAAACCAATGTATAAGATCAATAAGTCAATCACGTGAATTCCTCCAGTCGACCCATGACCACTCCATCTACTTCAGACAGCAAGTTCCAAATCCAAGTAATCTAACGACCTGCGAGCATGCAACAAGTGTATCAGACAAGGCTGGTGAGTTCATAGTTTTACGAAAACGTTGGTTACCAAGTGTTTAGTTAATCCATTGAATTTAAATCCGAAAGTAATGTTGATAATATCTCGATACTGAACAAGACGGCTCCTGATGTATGTTTTGCTCGTTCCGCAGTGCTCCTATCAAAACACTGGGCATTACTGGGTCATTAGTTCACAACCGTCCTCCCAGGTACGGTGTGAGGGTGCCAAACCTAAGTAGCGCTACCAACTAATACCCGTTACCTCCCCGGTAACACAAAAGATAGGACTTAAGAATGATAGGGTGAGATTATTATCCAACATCCCAGTTTTACCCAAAAGACTTATCCCTCCCCGGGATACCCACTGACTGTCCCAACCACCAGGATGCATGCTCAAGAGAAATGAACTCACCTTTGGTTTGCTCGGTTAGACTAAATGCTTGTTTAACAATTAATCAATCAAACCCTATCGTGGTTACCAAAGACAGTTAGTTTCATGAATTCACAATTCACGTATCTAGTCACATGTAACAACCAAACATATATAACGTCACGTATGTCGTACAAGCATCCGGGTGATAGTACATTTACGATACAAGTTCATGTCATAATTTCACACGTCACATGTTACATAACAACTAACATCTCATTGTACTATTCGTAAGATGCACCACAAAATGATATATATACAGATATATATACCTACATCAACTTAAATAGTTTGTCATCCAATATGATTACAACAGGGGTTATGTACTCGTATCAACAAATCCACATCCCCATGTTCATAGATTGCCAATTCTCATAACAATGGTATGCCCCCAACATATACTTATCTTCCTAAACATATGCTGCATATATACAAGACACCTACAATTAATTGGCCCAAGTTACAGGAACCCATCAGCCCATTACATCGATTGGATTGGATTAATCGTTAAGTCCCAGTCCCCTTAAAATCTGATCATGCGAGCCCAAGTGTACCCAGCCACCACCCCAAGTGACTGCCCGTGTGGATGTGTGTGGGTGGCCCATCGAAGCCCAGAGTACGCATAGTTATCACATTCGACACATGTGTTCTTTTATTTGTTCAAGAATATTACAAGAAAAAGAAGGGAACTCTAATATATATATGGTGGCTGCGACACATGCTTTGGGAAAAGAAATCAACAACAACATCAAATAATTATCATCATTTGGCGGCGCATGCTTAACAACAAGAGAATAACAATATCATCATTGAAGAGATAGTATCATATCATCATCACGTGAAGCTCAAAAGAAGTAGCAAACATATGAGGTTCTTGGAGGATCTCTATTGGGCCGACATACATATATCATGGACGGCAATTTATGAGGGAACACGTGTGGAGAGCCCAATATTATTATCAAATCATCCAACATCAACAATATGCCAAACCCAATTATTTGATTAACCAATACATAATTATCATCACAAAAAAAGAGAACTAGAATCACATAATCAGTTAACACATTCAATCCCTATTTCAATTATGCCAAACAGTTTCATTATAGACGTCATTTAGAATCAGCCCATAATATCTTCTTAGCCAATTTTTATGTATGAACACATCACTGATCATATATGACCACACAAATCACTAGTATAATAATCGGCCCTCATATAACTCTCACAATAACAACATCAACACCTGAGCAAGATTAGTATTTATGCATTAAAAGTCTACGTAAACATGAATACTAACCTAATAATGCCTCCATGAAGGGGAAAGGTCTCCTGCCACACACAAACTTGGAAAAGATATGGTTTGTTTTTGAGTTCCTCTAATCAAAAGCATGATACGTAACCAAATAATATGAGAGTTTGGGGGTGGTCCACCCTTTTGGCCGAGAACATTGGGCTTAAGTAGTGTAGGCTCTCTACACTACTTGTGTTTTTTTGGTTGTGAATATATAAAATCACCGGGGTAACCCTTTACCCAAAAAAAAACATTGGGCTTAAGCCCACCCAAGTACTTAACAAATTACTTAACAAAACTTAACAAATTACTTAACAAATTACTTAACCAACTAATTGGTACATAAGAGCGTTTTAACGGTTTCTTGTAGTTAATTAGTTAAACACACGTAACACATACTTAATCAGTTTGCAACAATTTGCTATTCACAAATCACGTATTCAGATTTCATATTGATTCATGGTTTCATCAAGTTCATCGACAGCCGGCCCAATTATCATGCGGCCCAACGGCTTATCCAGCCCAATTATAAGACATTTAGCACAACTGGGTTGTAATGTGCATAAAACATAATGTTTAACGGTGTTATTACGTGTGTTTAAGTTTAACCAGATTATAATAGCACAACACATAAATCAAGTTTCATCTAAACAAGGAACGTTGAATAGGAATAACGAGAAGTTAGGATTACAGAATTAAATGGCACAAACTTGAAAGTTCAAGTTGTCACATTATCCCCAACTTGAAAGAAATTTCGTCCCGAAATTTGATAAGTAAGCACAAAGAAAAGAAGTGCTAAATAAAGATTGTTGCAGGTTTTCCCCAGGTGCCACATCATCCCAAACTTGAAAAGGAATTTCGTCCCGAAATTCTCCCGTGGTGCCAGAATTAGATTGGTTATCAGGAAAAAGTTGAGGATATTTGAGTTTCATCTGATCCTCGCGTTCCCACGTGAACTCCGGTCCACGTCTTGAGTTCCAACGAACTCTCACAATCGGGATTCGACCACGCTAATGAATCTTGATATTCTTGTCCATGATTTCAATAGATCCCTCAACAACTAAAACCTGTCATTAACCTCAGACTTTACTAAGGGTAGCACAAGCGTTTCATCGGACAAACACTGCCTTAGATTCGAGACATAAACGATATCGTACACGTTATCCAATTCGTCAGGTAACTCGAGTTTGTAGGCGGCGTGACTAATTCTTTCCAGAATTCTGAATAACTCACCATAACGTAAACTAAGCTTAACACGCTTCCCAAGCGTACCACACCCTCCCAGGGTGAGATTTTTAACATTATACGACCATCTACAACGAACTCCCAGTGTTTCCTAAGCTTATCGTCTTTCCTGACGGTCACTCGATGCCGCCAACAATTTCCAATCCAAGCAACCTTCCCAAGAGTTTCGAGTACCAGTCCTGGATCAGTAATTGAGTTGTCAACCATGTCAGTCTATCAAGAAAGTCGGCATTATTGTCTATGTAATGCCTCAACAGAGCTGTCTGGTTACCAAGATGATAACTGCCGCAGTAGTACTCAACCATAGGTAGGAGTCCTTCCAATTTGCACCAAAGCCAGTCACACACATGCTCGCAGCATGTCTTCGAGTACTAGGAGAGTTTGTTTTCTCTGATCGTTTGCCCAATGGCGATAAGTAATGCTCTGGTCCTGACGTGAGCCAAGGGGGTTGTGTATTGCCTGACATAAATCATGCATAGGTCAAATTCAGTGGTAACAGGAGTTGGCACCTCGTGCCTATAAGCCGCCTCTCTCAGAGGAACATTCGCAAGTTGTGAAGACTCGTCAGTTCCTTGTTTTCAAGCAAGTGTGTTGGTAACGTGAGACAGTCAACGATCACCTAGGTGATATTGTTCCCGTTTCGAGTTGTAAGTAGACTAGTGACAAAATCCATGGCAGTATGTTCTCATTTCCATACATGTGTTTCTGGTTGCTAATATCCCACCTTGACTTTCCCACATGTCAAACATTGTTCCCATGCGTGGCTATGTGGGCCTTCAGGCCCGGTCACCCGTACATGGTCTTCAGGTTTGAATACATCCTATCAAAACTCAGATGTATAGGATATTGAGGCCTCGCGTGCTTTGCCTGCACCAGTTCCCTAAGGCTGCTGTATAGTGGGGTCCATATTCGTTCCATTAAGGAGCAAATATCGTCCGACCTGCCAAAGGTTGCTTCCCCATGCCCCGCATGGGTTAATCTTGAGAACTCTCTTCCTTCAGTTCTTCAATTTAAACAAGGCGAGTCTGATCAAGTATGTTAAAGTCGATAGCGAGCTGCAAAGCTCGTTCACGTCCAGGTTTCACGATCGTATTCATTCAAAAGTTCCACCCAGCGTTGCCATCACCTGTTTAGCTCTCTTGAAACAAGGGTACACGGGAGGCTCTTGTGATCGATCTAAGTGGTGCATTCGGTACCGTCCAAGTAATGCCTCCAATTTAAATCCATAGACTACGGATTCCACCGTAGGTTGTGACTCGTGCAGTTCTTCCTGTAGGTCCACCACGTAAGCCATCGCCCTCTTATGTTGCATCGGTGTGTAACTGCTTGCAGAGTTGGGTTTCAAAAGCTGAGAAGACGTCCTCCTATTTTTTCTTCCATGAACACAACACCCTGCTGTGTGGAAGAGATTAAAGCTGTGCGATTTTCGAAAATCATGTGATGAATCTGTGATAGTATCTAACGAGACCAAGAAATTGCTGTATCCTTGAAGGGATCCTTGGTGTCGATCAGTTTCTAACAAAATGGATCTTAGCGAGATCTACGTGTGTTTCCACTTCGTTGTTTATATGACCAAAATTGTACCTCTCGAATCCAGAAGTTACCTTTAACAAGACTTCACGTGGGGGTGGCTCCTTCCTCAAGAGCTCTAAGATGGGATATATATGCCACCCCTGTTGTTCCTTTCTCCTGGTAATGATTCAAAACGGCATCAACAAATACGGTCAATTCTCGTGGTCCATAAAACTGCTGGTGTGATGATTGATTCAATGATCATGGTGTACAAAGTCGCAATGGCCATATTAAGTTTGATATGCCGTCCTAAGAGCATCCCCCCTTGGACTTCCATCCGCTGATAATTCATTCGTTAATCAATCTTCAAATAGGAGCTTAACTCTTGCAACTGGTCAACAGGTTGTCAATACATGGTCGAGGCGAAGGGTTCTTGACTGTCACTTTTTTGAGTTCTCGATAGCCAGTACACATATGAAAAGGCTTATCTTCACAGATATAACTGAGGCTCCCCAAAGCGAAAAGCTAGGTCCGATAAAACTCCTGTCCAACAGTTCCTGAAGTTGATTAGGCGGTTCCTGCAACCTTCCTGATGTGAGGCAGTAAGGAGAACTAGTAATAAGGGCTGCTTCTGACATGATACCTGTCACACCCCGACCACGTATAACACACAAAACGTGGCGGAAACATCGGGGAGTGTTGCAACATAATTAATTGTTTCATAACCATGGCATACAAAGTTGTATTTTATTTATCAACACAAGAGTTTCATTGTTTTAAACAGAAATACAGAGTTTATAATATAATTAAACAAAGTCTATCTTCATTTTAAGTCTCTAACGTACAGGTACGCCCTAGTGTCCTGATCAACATCCTACGCAAAAGCACCTGAAAATACATGTGAAAATAGGTACGTCAGCATAAAAATGCCTGTGAGATATATAGGATTTGTGAAAATAGGATTCATGACTTATAAGTTTAGAAAAAAATGTTTAATAACAGTCAGTCATGAACCTTGTAAGTTGTTTTGTTTTATAAACCATTCAAAAAGCAATGATATGTATAATAAGAGAGTAATGTAAGGTTAAATGAATAACCAAGAAAAATGATTTTGTATAAGATAAGTTGTTTTGTAAATCAATGTCTTGTGAAACTAAGTTGTTTATGTAAAACGTAATATGTCAAATATTGAAATGATTTAAGTAACGCTACAATATGTAACACCATACAAACACTTATATATAGGAAGTACCAGCGGCGTATCCACCATGCTTGTATCATATTACACACGCCTCGTTACTCGAATCATTTACCCAAACCAACCACCAATGTATTGTTCATGTATAAATCAATTGTCATGTGTTAATGTGTAAACCATATCGAAATGTCTATGTCCAATGTAAACCACTCAATGTGTATACCAATGTCAAAATGTTTATGTTTAATGTAGACCATGTAATGTGTACCCAAATATATCATGTATGGTAAGTGAAATATATCAACTAAACCATATGTAAAATGCACAAAAAACAAGGTATTGAAGTAAAGCATAGTTTAAATCAAGTGATGTTTTTATGGAACAAATGCATGTTATACTGATACAAACATTTATGCGGTATTGTGAAAATGCATACATCCAAGCCTTGAGACTGTGGCGATAAACCCTTAAACAAATTAAAGGTTTATCTAAGTTATGTATATCGAATTCGGTCATTCCTTCCAATCCAAACAAACCCAGGATTTCAGGAACGGGAGTTGTCAATTCCTATGGTACCACTACCTACTAACGAACGGCGTAGCTAATGTTAATGAATGTATTGTTCCATTGTAAACAACCCAAATGTCATACCAAAATGTAAACATATGATGAAAACAACTGTACTAAGTACGCACACAATGGGCATACATAGCATGAAATGTAATGTGAAACAATGTACTAAATATGCACACAATGGGCATACATAGCATGAAATGTAATGTAAAACAATGTACTAAATATGCACACAATGGGCATACATAGCATGAAATGTACTGTAAAACAATGTACTAAATATGCATACAATGGGCATACATAGCTTGAAATATACTGTAAAACAATGTACTAAATATGCACACAATGGGCATATATAGCATGAAATGTAATGAAATCATGTACTATAAGGTACTAACAAACATAACAGGTATATGATGTGAAAACAGGAAAGCACAAAAGTAACAAGTAGGCACATGTGTTTCACCCCAAAACAGTTTGGAAAACAGTTAAAAGAGGGGTCTATGTACTCACTTGAGATTGTTCAGTAGTCCTAAGATAACCACCAAGCAATGCAAGAGATCTCGGGATCAAACGGCACCTAATATAGGTAACTATGTTAATAAGCCGGACCTAAATCGGAGGATTTAGATAGAATGAGGGTTCGTAAACCAAACGAGTGTGGAGACTCGTGTCATATGGTTTAACAAAGCCTACTACTAAATGAAACCTAACATAAGTGCTTATGACCCATTACGACCCGTTTACGTAGCTTATGCTACTTTAACGCGTCGTTCGCGTGAAACGCGTTCGGACCGCCTAACTAGCCCTATGACAAGTGTTATATGCCTAAACATGTTACATAATCAGTTATGTGACAAAAGTTTTGGTTACATATGCTTAATTACCAATTATACATGAAAAGGGTATTCTGGTAATTTACCTAAGGCATATAAACTACTTATCATACAACTACTCAAACGATGTGACCATAGGGTATAACCTCGGAAGGTTATTCCCTATATACTATGGTCACCTAAGGTAATTGGTCGGATCCTAATGATCGACCAATTGGGTCGGGTTCGAAGGTATAAGCGATTTATCAGATCGCTTACCCTACGACCCTAGACAACGTGGTAATCAGTAGGCATAGTCCCAAGGGACTATAACCATCGTGATTACAATCACGTTGCGAAGTTCAAACAAACTTTGCATTGACCATAACTGGTCAACGCAGAAAGTCAAACAAAGTTTGACTTTCAGACTCGAAAAGCAATAAAAGAACGAAGGAATACTTACGAAGGGTCCCCGAATGCTAATCTCGATCCAAGAATCTCAGGTATGAAACAATGGTTTCAACTTAGAGTTTCTCAAATCAAAATTCTAGTGGGTTTTGCAATGGAAGGCATGGGGTATTTATAGTTTTCGGTTCACCGTTAGGATCGTTTCTTGAATAACGTGATTTAATCTTGTGCGTACATATGTCACAAAGTTGTGGTAACTTAAAAATGGTCTAAATGAGCTGAATGTGCAGTTGTGAGTATGTGGTTGTGGATTAAACAGCTGGAACCTGCTGAGTAATCAATCTGATCTGATCAGGAAGCCTGACGTGGGCCGCGTAATGTTTAAGCTTAGTCTTACGCGGGCCGCCTGGCCTGCACAGATCCGAAAAAGTTTCAGAAACTACAGTTTTGGTCCCTGCACGTGTTTAAGGCCATTTCCGACACTTCTAAGGCCCGTAAAGCCAACTTTAAGGCCCTAAAATGATGCCTAAACATTGTGGACATGAAACATGCTCAAAAATATGTCGGATGTCGGTTCGTTTGGCCGTACTATCGCGATGTTCGCTTAATTACGACGGAATGCGCACAAGCGCGTAAAACGATCCAAATGACGCGATGAATGGATTTTTCTTATGCCAAACACTAAAATAAAATATTTTAGTGCTTACATAAATTTTTGGATGTCCGGAGGTATTCAGAACGTAAGTTATGCGCGAAAATGCAAACTTGTGCACTTTTTGACACTTTTAGTCCCTGAATGACCCAAAAGTTTATTTTAGCACACCGAACACCTCAAATCCTATTTCTAAGCTATGTAAAGGATATTTAAGGTGTGTTTAACTTATGGTCATGTTCCGGAATGTCTGTTACAGTTCAAATTGGCATACTTTCACAGTTTGTCAAGTTTAGTCCCTGTAAGCGAATTAACTTGTTTTTGCCATACCAAAGCCTTCAAAACTTATTTCTAAGTTATGTAAAGGTTATTTAAGGTATGTTAAGTATATGTTGATGTTCCAGAGTATTTGTCGCATTAAACTGATTACGTTTACGCATCAGTTTGCGTATAACTTTCCAGAAAGTGATATAGAGTTTGAAATTGAATAAAAGTCAAAACATGAAAAATGTAAAACATAACAAAACAAACGTTGGGATCAAATAACATTGTTTTATTGATAACTGAACTGTTCACAATGATTACAAGCATAGATGTTACAGTCTCCCCTACTTGTGGAAATTTCGTCCCGAAATTTATTTAGAGGAAACTCGTGGAAAAAGATGCGGATATTTCGCCTTCATTTGATCTTCGCGTTCCCAAGTAAACTCGGGTCCACATTTTGCTTCCCAGCGAACTTTGACCAAAGGAATGCGCTTGCGCTTAAGCCACTTGACTTCACGTTCCATGATTTCCGCTGGCTTCTCAACAAATTTCAGTGTTTTACCAACACGAATTTCGTCAAGTGGTATGTGGAGGTTCTCATCAGCTAAACACCTCTTGAGAATGGACACGTGAAAAGTTGGGTGAACATTTCCAAGTTCAGGAGGTAACTCAAGTCTGTAGGCTACCTTTCCGATTCTTTCGACGATCTTGAATGGTCCAACGTATCTAGGTGCAAGTTTTCCTGTCTTTCCAAATCTGATCACACCTTTCCAAGGTGAGACCTTAAGTAATACACGATCACCGACTTGAAATTCCAAGGGCTTGCGTCGTCGGTCCGCGTAACTCTTTTGACGGCTTCTAGCTATCTGAAGGTTATCACGTACTTTCTTAATCTTGTCAGTTGTCTCTAAAATGAGGGCAGGTCCAGTAAGTTGAGCCTCGCCGATCTCATTCCAGCAGACTGGTGAACGACATTTTCGACCATAGAGAGCTTCGAAAGGAGCCATTTTGATGCTGGTGTGATAACTGTTGTTGTAGGAGAATTCAATCAACTGAAGATGTGAATCCCAACTACCACCAAATTCGATCACACAAGCTCTAAGCATATCCTCCAGAGTCTGGATTGTTCTCTCAGATTGACCATCCGTTTGCGGATGATAAGCTGTGCTCAGATTAAGTTGGGTCCCCATAGCAGATTGCATGGTTCTCCAAAAATGAGAAGTGAAATGAGCATCTCTGTCAGAAATGATGTTCAAAGGAACACGATGTCGAGCTACAATTTCATCCACATAGATTTTTGCAAGTCTGTCAGCAGGAAAATCCTCACGGATTGGCAAGAAATGCGCTGACTTTGTAAGACGATCAACGACTACCCAGATGGCATCATGACCTTTCTTTGTGTGTGGAAGTTTAGTAATGAGATCCATAGTAATGTTTTCCCATTTCCAAACTGGAATCTCTGGTTGCACCAATAAACCAGAAGGACATTGATGTTCAGCCTTAACCTTAAGACAAGTAAGGCATTTTAATACGTATAAGGCAATGTCTTTCTTCATACCAGGCCACCAATACTGAATACGAAGATCCTTATACATCTTATCTGAGCCCGGATGAATAGAATAACGAGACTTATAGGTTTCATCCATAAGCAAGGTACGAAGATCATCCTGGCTTGGGACCCACAAACGGTCCATGAAGTAATATGATCCATTGTCCTTCAGTTCTAGAGCAGGTGTTATGTGATAGGGAAATTCCTTATCCATTAAACCTTGTGAAACACAAGATTATTGAGCCTGAGAAATGCGGGCTTGGATATCAGATCGAGCTTGAATAACAGATTGAACATGAACACAATGAAGCTTAGTACGTTCCTTACGACTCAATGCATCGGCTACGACATTCGCCTTACCAGGATGGTAGCGAATTTCGCAGTCATAGTCGTTTAGAAGCTCGACCCAACGTCATTGCCTCATGTTGAGTTCTTTCTGATTAAAGATATGCTGAAGACTTTTGTGGTCCGTGAAAACCACACATTTTGTACCGTATAAATAGTGTCTCCAGATCTTTAGAGCGAAAACAACTGCACCCAACTCAAGATCATGAGTGGTGTAGTTCTTCTCATGTATCTTCAACTGCCTCGATGCGTATGCTATGACTTTGTTCCTTTGCATCAGAACACAGCCAAGACCCAGTTTAGATGCATCGCAATAAACAACGAAATCATCATTGCCCTCAGGCAAAGTTAGAACTGGCGCATCATAAAGCTTCTGCTTCAAGTTTTGAAAAGCTTCCTCTTGTTTGAATCAACAAACAAAGGGCTTGTTCTTCTGAGTTAGAGCAGTTAGAGGAACTGCAATCTTCGAGAAGTTCTCAATGAAGCGGCGGTAATAACCCGCTAGACCAAGAAAAGAACGAACTTCAGTAGGAGTAGTAGGCGTATCCCAATCCTTAATCGCACTGATCTTGGAGGGATCTACATGAATACCTTGTTCGTTGATAATATGTCCTAAGAATTGAACCTCTTTAAGCCAAAATTCGCACTTGGAGAATTTGGCGAAAAGTTGCACTTTCTTTAGGAGTTCCAGAGTAAGACGAAGATGTTGCTCGTGATCAGCTCGCGTCTTAGAATAAATCAAGACGTCGTTAATAAAAACAATGACGAACTGATCCAAATAAGGTTTGCAGACCCTATTCATTAAGTCCATGAAAACAGTCGGAGCATTAGTCAAACCGAATGGCATAACTGTGAACTCGTAATGCCCATAACGAGTGCGGAATGCTGTCTTCGGAATATCTTCTTCATGCACACGAAGTTGATGATACCCGGAACGCAGATCAATCTTCAAAAAATAAGAAGCGCCCTGTAACTGATCAAAGAGATCGTCTATGCGCGGTAGGGGATATCGATTTTTGATGGTAAGCTTGTTAAGCTCACGATAATCGATACACATCCTAAAGGATCCATCCTTCTTCGTGACAAAAAGAACGGGAGCACCCCAAGGTGAAAAGCTAGGACGGATAAAATCTTTGTCAGAGAGCTCCTGAAGCTGCTTAGATAACTCTTGCATCTCAGACGGCGCAAGACGGTAGGGAGCTCTGGCAATGGGATTTGCACCAGGTACGAGATCAATACGGAACTCGACTTGGCGTGCTGGAGGTAGACCAGGTAAGTCTTCAGGGAATATTTCGGAATAATCCCGAACGACAGGAATATCTGAAATAGACTTACCCTTGCCTTTATCTGCTGTAACATGTGCTAAGAAAGCCACATAGTTCTTTCGCAGATACTTCCGAGCTTTAAAACAAGACATAAGCTTGAGACCACCGGTAGGCTTCTCACCATGCACCTGTAGGATCTCGCCTGTTGAAAGCGGCACACGAACAATCTTCTCGAAACAAACTACCTCTGCGTGATGCTTGGATAACCAATCCATACCCACAATGACGTCGAAGCTTCCAAGTTGCATAGGCGTGAGGTTGATAGGAAAAAGATGGTCGTTAAGGTTCAACTGGCAGTTGCGTAGAACAAAATCAAGAATAATGGGTTCACCACTAGCAACTTCTACTGTCAAAGGTTTTCCTAGTTTTGTTCTAGACACGCGAAGCATTGGCTCAAAAGACAATGACACAAAACTCTTATCGGCACCCGAATCAAAGAGAACAGATGCAGGCTGATTATTAATAAAGAACGTACCGTTCACCACATTATCGTCCGCCTGTGCCTCTTGAGCATTCATGTTGAAGACTCGCCCTCGAGCCTGAGCCTGATTCTGGTTTGGATTCTGATTCTGGTTTGCCAGCCTTGGGCACCGGTTTCTGTAATGGGTCAGATCCCCACAGTTATAACAAGCACCTGGTGGGTAGTGTGGTCGTGCAGCTTGACCCTGTTGTTGAGCAACTTGTTGAGCCGGGTTCTGAACTGCGCGATTCTGAGCAAACCGACAAACATCGGCAAGATGACCTGACTTCCCACAGTTAGTACAGAAACGACACTGATGTTGCGGCTGATGGTGACTGTTGCATCTATTGCACAAAGGTGCATTCCCTGAATAGGGTTTCTTCGCTGGAGGCTGTGCGGGTTGGTTGGGAGCTGCCTGGTTAGCTTGGGCAGTGACAGCATAGTTTTGGGAAGCCTTACGCTTCCTTGACCCTCTCGAAGAACCCGAATTCTTCCCATTCTTGTTTTGACCTTTCTTGCTATCTTCCTTGTCAGCCGACTGTTTCTTGCCCTTGTCACCCTTCCTGTGTAATTTATTCTTCCGAATCTGCGACTCAGTCAATGTCGCTGATAACTTGATCGCCTGACGGAGTGTGGCAGGGTTACTACCAGTAATGATGTCTTGCACTGAGTCAGGTAGGCCGTCGATGTACCTTTCGATAGCCTTGTCGAGTGGGGTAACCATAGTCGGGCAAAGAAGACTCAACTCCTCAAACCTATCAGTATATGCCCTGTGCTCGCCACTATCTTGTTTCAAGTCATCAAACTCCTCCAACGCTCATTGTTCATGACGAGGACAAAACTTCCTCATCATAAGAGCTCTAAGTTCAGCCCAGGTTTGTGCTAGAGCAACTTCTGCACCGCGGTCTCTCATAACCCCGTTCCACCATGTGAGAGCCCTCTTCTGAAACACACTTGAAGAAAACTCGACCTTGCGATTGTCAGGACACTGCACGTGGCGAAAAGTATTCTCAATGCTCTCGAACCATTGAAGAAGTCCAATCGCTCCTTCAGAACCACTAAACTTGAGTGGTTTAGCCTGGTTAAAATCCTTGTATTTGCATGGAACGTTGTTGTTATTATTGGCTTGGTTCCATTGAGCAAAGAGATTTGGGAATTGAGCAGCCATTTGCTGCGCAATAATTTCTGCCAGTTCGGCAGTTGCAATCTGGTTCTCGCGTCGAGGAGGCATTCTAAAAGAGGAAAACATGAAAGGAAACGAGTGAGATGATTGGATGAAGAGAATGAGATGAAACAAAAATTGACAACAGCAAAGATGGTGGTCATTCATCCGCATTACCAAGCAAACAAACGAAACACAGTGACTAATCAAAGTAAATGGGTCAAAAATAATGTATCGCGAAGACATGCTCGCCTATAAGTGAACACTCATCCCAAGAATTCCCAGGTAAGCACAACTGGTCTCGCGTCTGATGAGATATATACGAAGTGCTTGCCTAGACAGAAAACCCAGAATACAGGCATTCACTCTTCCAGTTTGCACGTGTTCAAATTATTTAGAACCCAAAACTTTGACGAGATTTTGAAAATTTGAAGGCACAAGGCCAAAAACCAAACTGAAAGGGTTCAAAACCATATAACAGAGGGTTCAAAACCTTGTAATAAATCATTCAAAAACAGAAGATTGTTTTTTTTCTTTTCAAAAATCGCTTCGGAAAATTTGGTTTCTGTTTTGATAATCACCTAAGGATAGGTGATGTGTATGTTTTAAGATCTAAACACAAGATAACTTGTGTTAGGGTCCTAGAAAAGTTATAGTCTAGGTCAAAGAATTACTAATAACCTAATTCCCTATAACCATTGGCTCTGATACCAACTCTTCTGTCACACCCCGACCACGTATAACACACAAAACGTGGCGGAAACATCGGTGGGTGTTGCAACAGAATTAATTGTTTCATAACCATGGCATACAAAGTTGTATTTTATTTATCAACACAAGAGTTTCATTGTTTTAAACAGAAATACAGAGTTTATAACATAATTAAACAAAGTCTATCTTCATTTTAAGTCTCTAAGGCACAGGTCCGCCCTAGTGTCCTGATCAACATCCTACGCAAAAGCACCTGAAAACACATGTGAAAATAGGTACGTCAGCATAAAAATGCCTGTGAGATACATAGGATTTGTGAAAATAGGATTCATGACTTATAAGTTTAGAAAAAAATGTTTAATAACAGTCAGTCATGAACCTTGTAAGTTGTTTTGTTTTATAAACCATTCAAAAAGCAATGATGTGTATAATAAGAGAGTAATGTAAGGTTAAATGAATAACCAAGAAAAATGATTTTGTATAAGATAAGTTGTTTTGTAAATCAATGTCTTGTGAAACTAAGTTGTTTATGTAAAACGTAATATGTCAAATATTTAAATGATTTAAGTAACGCTACAATATGTAATACCATACAAACACTTATATATAGGAAGTACCAGCGGCGTATCCACCATGCTTGTATCATATTACACACGCCTCGTTACTCGAATCATTTACCCAAACCAACCACCAATGTATTGTTCATGTATAAATCAATTGTCATGTGTTAATGTGTAAACCATATCGAAATGTCTATGTCCAATGTAAACCACTCAATGTGTGTACCAATGTCAAAATGTTTATGTTTAATGTAGACCATGTAATGTGTACCCAAATTTATCATGTATGGTAAGTGAAATATATCAACTAAACCACATGTAAAATGCACAAAAACAAGGTATTGAAGTAAAGCATAGTTTAAATCAAGTTATGTTTTTATGGAACAAATGCATGTTATACTGATACAAACATTTATGCGGTATTGTGAAAATGCATACATCCAAGCCTTGAGACTGTGGCGATAAACCCTTAAACAAATTAAAGGTTTATCTAAGTTATGTATATCGAATTCGGTCATTCCTTCCAATCCAAACAAACCCAGGATTTCAGGAACGGGAGTTGTCAATTCCTATGGTACCACTACCTACTAACGAACGGCGTAGCTAATGTAAATGAATGTATTGTTCCATTGTAAACAACCCAAATGTCATACCAAAATGTAAACATGTGATGAAAACAACTGTACTAAGTACGCACACAATGGGCATACATAGCATGAAATGTAATGTGAAACAATGTACTAAATATGCACACAATGGGCATACATAGCATGAAATGTAATGTAAAACAATGTACTAAATATGCACACAATGGGCATACATAGCATGAAATGTACTGTAAAACAATGTACTAAATATGCACACAATGGGCATACATAGCATGAAATGTACTGTAAAACAATGTACTAAATATGCACACAATGGGCATATATAGCATGAAATGTAATGAAATCATGTACTATAAGGTACTAACAAACATAACAGGTATATGATGTGAAAACAGGAAAGCACGAAAGTAACAAGTAGGCACATGTGTTTCACCCCAAAACAGTTTGGAAAACAGTTAAAAGAGGGGTCTATGTACTCACTTGAGATTGTTCAGTAGTCCTAAGATAACCACCAAGCAATGCAAGAGATCTCGGAATCAAACGGCACCTAATATAGGTAACTATGTTAATAAGGCGGACCTAAATCGGAGGATTTAGATAGAATGAGGGTTCGTAAACCAAACGAGTGTGGAGACTCGTGTCATATGGTTTAACAAAACCTACATACTAAATGAAACCTAACATAAGTGCTTATGACCCATTACGACCCGTTTAGGTAGCTTATGCTACTTTAACGCGTCGTTCGCGTGAAACGCGTTCGGACCGCCTAACTAGCCCTATGACAAGTGTTATAAGCCTAAACATGTTACATAATCAGTTATGTGACAAAAGTTTTGGTTACATATGCTTAATTACCAATTATACATGAAAAGAGTATTCTGGTAATTTACCTAAGGCATATAAACTACTTATCATACAACTACTCAAACGATGTGACCATAGGGTATAACCTCGGAAGGTTATTCCCTATATACTATGGTCACCTAAGGTAATTGGTCGGATCCTAATGATCGACCAATTGGGTCGGGTTCGAAGGTATAAGCGATTTATCAGATCGCTTACCCTACGACCCTAGACAACGTGGTAATCAGTAGGCATAGTCCCAAGGGACTATAACCATCGTGATTACAATCACGTTGCGAAGTTCAAACGAACTTCGCATTGACCATAACTGGTCAACGCAGAAAGTCAAACAAAGTTTGACTTTCAGACTCGAAAAGCAATAAAAGAACGAAGGAATACTTACGAAGGGTCCCCGAATGCTAATCTCGATCCAAGAATCTCAGGTATGAAACAATGGTTTCAACTTAGAGTTTCTCAAATCAAAATTCTAGTGGGTTTTGCAATGGAAGGCATGGGGTATTTATAGTTTTCGGTTCACCGTTAGGATCGTTTCTTGAATAACGTGATTTAATCTTGTGCGTACATATGTCACAAAGTTGTGGTAACTTAAAAATGGTCTAAATGAGCTGAATGTGCAGTTGTGAGTATGTGGTTGTGGATTAAACAGCTGGAATCTGCTGAGTAATCAATCTGATCTGATCAAGAAGCCTGACGCGGGCCGCGTAATGTTTAAGCTTAGTCTTACGCGGGCCGCCTGGCCTGCACAGATCAGAAAAAGTTTCAGAAACTACAGTTTTGGTCCCTGCACGTGTTTAAGGCCATTTCCGACACTTCTAAGGCCCGTAAAGCCAACTTTAAGGCCCTAAAATGATGCCTAAACATTGTGGACATGAAACATGATCAAAAATATGTCGGATCTCGGTTCGTTTGGCCGTACTATCGCGATGTTTGCTTAATTACGACGGAATGCGCACAAGCGCGTAAAACGATCCAAATGACGCGACGAATGGATTTTTCTTATGCCAAACACTAAAATAAAATATTTTAGTGCTTACATAAATTTTTGGATGTCCGGAGGTATTCAGAACGTAAGTTATGCGCGAAAATGCAAACTTGTGCACTTTTTGACACTTTTAGTCCCTGAATGACCCAAAAGTTTATTTTAGCACACCGAACACCTCAAAGCCTATTTCTAAGCTATGTAAAGGATATTTAAGGTGTGTTTAACTTATGGTCTTGTTCTGGAATGTCTGTTACAGTTCAAATTGGCATACTTTCGCAGTTTGTCAAGTTTAGTCCCTGTAAGCGAATTAACTTGTTTTTGCCATACCAAAGCCTTCAAAACTTATTTCTATGTTATGTAAAGGTTATTTAAGGTATGTTAAGTATATGTTGATGTTCCAGAGTATTTTTCGCATTAAACTGATTACGTTTACGCATCAGTTTGCGTATAACTCTCCAGAAAGTGATATAGAGTTTGAAATTGAATAAAAGTCAAAACATGAAAAATGTAAAACATAACAAAACAAACGTTGGGATCAAATAACATTGTTTTATTGATAACTGAACTGTTCACAATGATTACAAGCACAGATGTTACAATACCGATCTGATATTCCACCTGACGATGTGAAGGTAACCTGTAAGTCTTTCCGGTAGCACATAGGGAGAAATCATGAACAATTGGTGGATCCTCGATCCTCTTTTCCTAAGCCTTAACATCAGTAACGAGTGCTAACATAGCGGGGTAATCCTCCTGTAGACACGTCTGGGCCTTCATTACTGAAATGATGCTAACCTTTACACCACTCTGACTCTTTTTTTTTGGGTAAAGGGTTACCCCGGTGAATTTTATATCAAAAATAAAACCAAGTGAGAAGCAAAAGCACTTCACAGTTCTCCCAAGCGACATAACACAGGGGAGTTACAACTCGAAACAAACGAGAACACAAGACCACCAAAAAAAGACACACTCCTAACAAGCTAGGAGGCCACTACATATAAATATACAATCACAAGACACTAGCCGCAATCATCATCCGCTACCAGCAATCCACGAGGCAGCATCCATTGTTGTAACACTCTTTCTATCTGACTGGATGTTTTGAACCGCATTGTCTGAAGCTTCATCCTTACTGTGTTTAGGATCACATCAACAAGCTGATCTCTACTTCTCTTCCTAGTCGAAAAGAGTCTATCACTCCTCTCATCCCATACGAAATAGGCAGCCGTACTAACCACCATTTTAGAGATGATGTGATTAGCTAATTTGGAAGTCGCTATACCCATTAAATAATCCAGAATCTGGCTCCAATGATGCTGGATAGACGCCATATCTGCACGGTCTTTCACCCCATCCCAAACTCTAGAAGCATACTCACACTCAAAGAACAAGTGATCATGGGAATCCGGGCCTCTAGAATAGAGCGAGCAACACATAAGATTGAAATTTGCATTACCTGACGAGTTCCATCTACTCATGATATCCTGTGTCTTTAATTTTTTGTTAAGAATCAACCACATGAGAAAAGCATGCCTTGGAATAGCTTGAGGAAACCACACAACCTTAGTCCATTGAACTTCATCTTGCACTATCCTGAGATCATCCCAAGCCGTAGAGGAAGTAAAACTGGTATCAACCCCTTGTCGACTTCTCCATATTATTTGGTCCTTGCGTAAAGGATCCAGTTCAATGACTTGAACATGTTGAAGTAAAGGAAACCGGCTCACCCAATCCATCGGCCATCTCCATTCACCATTAACTATAATATCTGCCAGCTTCGTGCTAAGCGTGAATCCCGCATTCGCTATCAATCTAGGAGTGATAAAGGATCTAATCGGACATATCTCATGCCACTTGTCAAACCAAATCATCGTGTCTGTACCATCTCCAACCTTTACCCATATGTAATTACGTATACTCGATCTTAATTGAAGCAATTTCCTCCAACTCCAAGAAACATCATTCTTTAGTGGAACATCCCAAAAACTTCTATCTCTGATACGGTATGAATGAATCCATTTCACCCATAGAGACTGTCTATTATGAACCAAGCTCCATATATGAGATGCCATTAGGGCGTTGTTCATATCTTGCACTCTGCGAATACCCAAACCCCCTTCACATCTCGGAAGACAAACCGTTTTCCATCTGACCTTCACTTTGCCTTTAATCTTATTTCCTTGAGACCATAAAAAACATCTCATCTTCTCCTCCAGCTCATCGATAACCCGTTTAGGTAATATGAAAACCGAAGCCCAATATATATGCATAGAAGCCAAGACCGAACGAATCAGCTGCACTCTACCCGCAAAAGACAAACATTTAGCTTTCCAGTCAGTGATTCTTGACTCCATACTCTCAATAAGCCTTTTACAATCCTTATATTTCAGCCGAGTAGAAACAAGCGGAACCCCCAAGTAGCGAACTGGAAGGACCCCCTCCTCAAACAGCATAATACTAAGGATTCTCGCTTTCACCTGATCCTTAACATTACCAAAGAAGACTGTACTCTTCGCCATGCTAGGAACCAGACCCGACATAGACTTAAACATGTTGATAGCCGTCATTATGACCCGAGCGGATTTATGGTCTCCTCTAGCAAAGATAAAGAGATCATCCGCAAAACACAAGTTTATAGTTCTTTGCTTTTCACATTTATTATGGAATCTGAAGTCATTAGAGATCGATACCTGCCGGTTCAATATCAACGTAAGAACTTCCATAACCATAGTAAAAAGATACGGAGACATTGGATCTCCTTGTCGAAGACCTCGTTTCCCTTTGAAATACCCAAAGAGGTTACCGTTAATTGCTAGCGAAAAGGACGTAGATGAAACATTCTCATGTAAATTCCCCTGTTGCTGCATGAGTTTTCGTAATGGAATCTTTAACAGCTTCAGCTTCTTTACAATTTTAAACATACTCACTCCCTGAATATCCAAACTCCATATCCGTTTAACCTCCTCCACGAAGCCTTCTTTATCCGCTAAAAGATTAACGAACTTAAACGGTTTTGGCTTTTCTCTAGTAATATTCTGCTATCGAGAACATAGCTTTTTTTTTATCTCGTCATCCGTAACTTGTCTTACCATAAACTCTGCCTTCTCGTTTGTCAACATAGTATGGAACAAGTCCGGTGTTGGCTACACACTAACATTCATTGTCAACCCAAAGAACTTGGCATAATGATCGACCATAGCATGGTAAACCATGTCAACTTCAAAAACTTTACCACTCGCATCTTTAATAGAAAAAAATTCTACTCCGGTGATTTTTCGCTTTGACAACATTATGGAAATACTTAGTATTCGAGTCTCCCAGATCTAACCAATCCAACTTAGATTTCTGTTGAAGAAACAACGCTTCATCTCGCACCGCTAACTTGTATGCTTGAAGTAATCTCGAACCTTTTTCCAATAAATCAGAATTTGTTGGGTCATTATCAATGGCACCTTGGCACTCATCTACCTCCTTTCTAGACCGAATAACATTCTCATGTAAATTCCCCTGTTGCTGCATGAGTTTTCGTAATGGAATCTTTAACAGCTTCAGCTTCTTTACAATTTTAAACATACTCACTCCCTGAATATCCAAACTCCATATCCGTTTAACCTCCTCCACGAAGCCTTCTTTATCCGCTAAAAGATTAACGAACTTAAACGGTTTTGGCTTTTCTCTAGTAATATTTGGCAATACTAGAATGCATGGCGTGTGATCCGATGACCGATACGGCTTAAAACATGCAGCAGCCGATTGGAAAGTGTCAATAAATTTCGTATTTCCAAGAATTCGATCAATTTTCTTAAACACCGCCCGTTGGTTCTGCTGTTTATTTGTCCAGGTGTAGTGAAGAGCCGAACTATTAATGTCAAACACCTCTATGGAATCTACACATCCTTAAACTCAACCATCCCTATATTATTTGACGAGGAACCCGAAAGAGTATCTTCAAGAAATAAAGAACAGTTGAAATCGCCCATGAGAATCCATGGTTTATCTCGCATGAAGGAGTGATGCATACACAAATTTTCCCATAAAGCTCTTCTATTTTTGTATTGGTTATTGGCATACACAAACGAGCAGAACAAGGCTTTCCTATCAACTTTAAAAACAATCTGAGTATGGATCACTTGATCAGATTGTGCAAGGATCATTACATCCACCAGATTAACATCCCACCCACCATTATTCGAGTTCCCTTATTGCAGTGAGCCGCATTATCAGCCCAACTCCACGAAGCACAAACTTTTTTACAAACATTAGAAACGTTAGACGCATTAACATGAGTTTCCAGAATGGCAAAAACTTGTAAGTGATTTTCCTTCATCAGCTGCCGAACCTCTTTCTGTTTAAGGGGACGGTTCAACCCTCTAATGTTCCACGCAGCTAAACTACCCATCGACACCCGCTTGACCGGGTGTGCTTGCACCCTCAGACTTTTTTCCATCTTTTTTACTATCACCAGCAGTGGTTGAAGCCTTCACTTGTTGGTTTCCGTTGTTCTTTTCCATAAAGTTAGGAATATCGGCAATCAGCTCATCAACAATAGGTTTTTTGTTTCCATTTTTATCATTTTCTCGATTCAGCATCCTGGCATCCGTATTTCCTTTATCCAAAACCTCATAGTCCACCCCCACCTCATCTCGCAACGCCTCAAACTGGTTCGACATGGGAACCCTATTATCGTTCTGACGCATATTAGTTTTTGGTTTCGGGTTAGCAACTGGTCGGTACACCAATTTTGGCTTTAGGTTTTTCATCTGAATTCCTGGTTTATTATTTTTCTTCGTTTTTTTCACAGCTTCTTGGAAACCCTCATTCTCCTTTCTATTCTCCTCCTCTTGAGCTGGTCTCGGGTGTTTCGGACAAGAAGTTTCATCATGCCCAAAAACACAGCAATTAGGGCATCTCATCGGGACCCAATCATATTCTATTTTAACCTCAGCTTTAGTAAATCCTTTCCCATCAAGCGAAGGGATAGCAATAGTAATGTTCTTTTTCAGCTCCGATCCAGCATGAACCTCAATTAAGGCCCTAGCAAAACTATTGCGTCCCCATGATTCTAGACACATAGTTGCCGTGAATGAATCTAACATCTTGGGAGTTCCTATTTTAGAAGCTAAAAGACTAAGCCCATCCTCCGTAAAAGCAGCCAACGGAACCTCATGCATTTTTACCCAAATCGGGACAGAAGTAATGTCCTCTTTCTCCATCGCCACTGACGCAGACCATTCCTTCAAGTTTATTGGAACATTCCTGATCATCCACGGCCCCTCTTCCAACAACTGATCCATTCCTTCTTTCGTTTTGAACTTAAAGAAAAAGAAGCCTTTTGAATTCATCATTAATCTTGCCAAACCATATTTCACCCAGTTATTTTTAACAAAATAGTCTACTACCGGAAAGGCGCTCCTTTTGCCCAAGAAATATCCAGACAGAGTATTAGCATAACGATCACTCACTTGCTTTACCGATGCTAACAGAATAACTACATCCGCTCCATCCATAGTTTCAGTATTCTCCATCGTTCTAAAGTTAACTTTAGCACTAACCTTTCTGTTTTGAAGGTCAGACGACGATTCTCCACTAGGAAGAGGGATACGCAAGATTTTCTCCTCACCGTGCGTATCTACGTGATATCTGGATAACCAATCCATACTGACTACTGCGTCGAAACCATCCAAAATAGTAGAAGGAAGGTCGATATCGAACACTCGTCTCACAAGGTCGAGTTTGCATCCCAACAACCATATGAGGTTTTAATTAACTTGACATCAGCCGTTTCCACAACAGGTTCAGTTTCAAGAAGCATCAGGGTTAAATAGAACAGAGACGAAGCGATTCGTTACCAAGAACGTGTAGGCCACCATGTTGTTATAATCCTGGCATCGCCCACGCCAATCGTAAATGCCCCTCCATGAGCATCATTTTCCCTGTTGTTGTACTCGTTGCGAGGATTTCCAGTACGGCCGTCGTTTCCTTGGTTGTTGTCGTTTTGATTTAACAACGGCCACTCCATGTCGTAGGCACCTTCATTTCCATACTATTGGTTACCATTACAAGTACCTTGATGTTGCCATGACTGTTGCCTCTAACGCTGTTGTTTGAAATGGAGCTCTGCGATCTTCACCGACAGGGTCCATCTTTTCACATTCCATGGTACGTACTAAGGCACTACTCACTGTGCGGGAAACTTCAGGTTCAACTCTATAGTCAATTGTCATCGCTTATGTCCTGATTGGTTCGCAAAGGTTGGCTCCCACCAGTCACTGACTAGGGTTAGAGTTTCGATTGCAGTCACTTTGCTGGTGTTCGTTGCCGGTAATCAGGGTCGTCCTCATACTGGGGTCGGCAAGGTACTACAGTCATCTTCTTGTCCTTCGATCTAGCAAGTTGATTGAGTAACACGCGGTATGTTGCGAGAGTGTTGTAGAAGTGATCGCACTTCGGGAGCTACGACGTCAACACATTGAGTTTTAGCCAATAAAGTTGAGTGAGAAAGGTATCGACCAATCATTCGACGCTGTGACATCCAACTCAGGGGCATTCGTACTAGCACCTAACATTCTACATGATTCACTAGGTGCTCATATGGGTGTTCAGGTAGTACACGATAGCATCAAGGTTCGTAAAAATTCAGGGAGAGGTGAAAAGGTCACATTCGAGTAGGAGATAATCACTGTTATGACTCCTATAGACTTGTTACGTTTCACATTGATCAAATAACGGATCAGAACCCCTTTTTCACTTGTTAAGTCTCACTGGGACTCACATGCATCCCACATTATTATTATGTGTGCACCCATAATAATAAGGTAATTTGCATGCTTATCTCAGTGCCTCTTAACTCGCGCTAAAAGGTTCCCCTCGTCCAAACAACAAATGAAAGGTATTACAGGGTTGAGAATCACAATAGTCAATGGGTAGTGTCACACTAATAGATCACATAACAGGGGTTGGAAACATAAGGGCTCATACTGCTGTGCCAAGTGTGCATTCACGTGTAATGTTATACATAAGTGTACTGTAGATATACTATGCAATAGTAAATGAGAAACGAACCTTGCAGTCTGGAGCTGAGTGTCATGGTCGATTTCGGATCTGTTCGGTTATAGTCTGGTTTTATAAAAACGTTTTAAAACCAAGTTCACTATAACCAGTGGCTCTGATACCAAACTGTCACACCCCCAAAATACCACCTAGGGAACGTCCCTGCTAGGCGTGTGACGATCTAACAACGAGCCACTAATTACATTGAACCCATACAAGTTTTATAAATAAAATCCTCCATTATTAATGGAGAATACCATCAACAAGTTTAAATGAAAACCAAAATGTTCAGCGGAAGCGAATAGTAAACCAAAGTTAAACTGTTTCAAAACCAATGTATAAGATCAATAAGTCAATCACGTGAATCCCTCCAGTCGACCCATGACCACTCCAGCTACTTCAGACAGCAAGTTCCAAATCCAAGTAATCTAACGACCTGCGAGCATGCAACAAGTGTATCAGACAAGGCTGGTGAGTTCATAGTTTTATGAAAACGTTGGTTAATAAGTGTTTAGTTAATCCATTGAATTTAAATCCAAAAGTAATGTTGATAATATCTCGATACTGAACAAGACGGCTCCTGATGTATGTTTTGCCCGTTCCCCAGTGCTCCTATCAAAACACTGGGCATGACTGGGTCATTAGTTCACAACCATCCTCCCCGGTACAGTATGAGGGTGCCAAACCTAAGTAGCGCTACCAACTAATACCCGTTACCTCCCCGGTAACACAAAAGATGGGACTTAAGAATGATAGGGTGAGATTATTATCCAACATCCCAGTTTTACCCAAAAGACTTATCCCTCCCCGGGATACCCACTGACTGTCCCAACCACCGGGACGCATGCTCAAGAGAAATGAACTCACATTTGGTTTGCTCAGTTAGACTAAATGCTTGTTTAACAATTAATCAATCAAACCCTATCATGGTTACCAAAGACAGTCAGTTTCATGAATTCACAATTCACGTATCTAGTCCCACGTAACAACCAAAGATATATAACGTCACGTATGTCATACAAGCATCCGGGTTATAGTACATTTACGATACAAGTTCATGTCACAATTTCACACGTCACATGTTACATAACAACTAACATCTCATTGTACTATTCGTAAGATGCGCCACAAAATGATATATATACAGATATATATACCTACATCAACTTAAACAGTTTGTCATCCAATATGATTACAACAGGGGTTATGTACTCGTATCAACAAATCCACATCCCCATGTTCATAGATTGCCAATTCTCATAACAATGGTATGCCCCCAACATATACTTATCTTCCTAAACACATGTTGTATATATACAAGACACCTACAATTAATTGGCCCAAGTTACAGGAACCCATCAGCCCATTACATCGATTGGATTAGATTAATCGTTAAGTCCCAGTCCCCTTAAAATCCGATCATGCGAGCCCAAGTGTACCCAGCCACCACCCCAAGTGACTGCCCGTGTGGATGTGTGTGGGTGGCCCATCGAAGCCCAGAGTACGCATAGTTATCACATTCGACACATGTGTTTTTTATTTGTTCAAGAATATTACAAGAAAAAGAAGGGAACTCTAATATATATATGGTGGCTGCGACACATGCTTTGGGAAAAGAAATCAACAACAACATCAAATAATTATCATCATTTGGCGGCACATGCTTGACAACAAGAGAATAACAATATCATCATTGGAGAGATAGTATCATATCATCATCACGTGAAGCTCAAAAGAAGTAGCAAACATATGAGGTTCTTGGAGGATCTCTATTGGGCCGACATACATATATCATGGACGGCAATTTATGAGGGAACACGTGTGGAGAGCCCAATATTATTATCACATCATCCAACATCAACAATATGCCAAACCCAATTATTTGATTAACCAATACATAATTATCATCACAAAAAAAGAGAACTAGAATCACATAATCAGTTAACACATTCAATCCCTATTTCAGTTATGCCAAACAGTTTCATTATAGACGTCATTTAGAATCAGCCCATAATATCTTCTTAGCCAATTTTTATGTATGAACACATCACTAATCATATATGACCACACAAATCACTAGTATAATAATCGACCCTCATATAACTCTCACAATAACAACATCAACACCTGAGCAAGATTAGTATTTTTGCATTAAAAGTCTATGTAAACATGAATACTAACCTAATGATGCCTCGATGAAGGGGAAAGGTCTCCTGCCACACACAAACTTGGAAAAGATAGGGTTTGTTTTTGAGTTCCTCTAATCAAAAGCATGATACGTAACCATATAATATGAGAGTTTGGGGGCGGTCCACCCTTTTGGCCGAGAACATTGGGCTTAAGCCCACCCAATTACTTAACAAATTACTTAACAAATTACTTAACCAACTAATTGGCACATAAGAGCGTTTTAACGGTTTCTTGTAGTTAATTAGTTAAACACACGTAACACATACTTAATCAGTTTGCAACAATTTGCTATTCACAAATCACATATTCAGATTTCATATTGATTCATGGTTTCATCAAGTTCATCGACAGCCGGCCCAATTATCATGCGGCCCAACGGCTTATCCAGCCCAATTATAAGACATTTAGCACAACGGGGTTGTAATGTGCATAAAACATAATGTTTAACGGTGTTATAACGTGCGTTTAAGTTTAACCAAATTATAATAGCACAACACATAAATCAAGTTTCATCTAAACAAGGAACGTTGAATAGGAATAATGAGAAGTTAGGATTACGGAATTAAACGGCACAAACTTGAAAGTTCAAGTTGTCACACAGTCGCTATCTGAACCAATGAAGATATCGGTGCCGGCGGAGAATGATAAAACTTCAGTTTCTGTGGGTTCGGTCTCTAACCTGGATGCGACTGTTGAAGTTAAGGGGAACGAAGCTGATCAGGTTCAAGGTCATGGCGATAATCAGCCTAAACCATCCTATGCCGAATCGGTGCTGAATATCAAGACGGGTAAGGTTAACTTTAGATCGCTTGCTAGTTCTGTTGTGCATGAAGGTTGTGATGTGGTCCTACCACGTGAATCAGTGCGGGCAGTCAAAGATAAACTAGCATATACACTTAGTGCTTACTTCTTGGGGGATCGCATTGCATATCCTGTGGTAGAATATTTTGTCAGGAACAATTGGAGAAAGTATGGATTACAAAAGTCGATGATGAATGCTAATGGGTTCTTCTTTTTCCAAATTTGCGGATGAGACGGGTATGATGAATGTGTTGAAAGAAGGTCCATGGATAATTAGGTCACAACTTATTTGTCTTGATATTTGGTCTCCTTCTATAAAGTTGGAAAAGAAGGAGGTGAAGAAACTGCAAGTGTGGGTTAAAATCCATGATGTTCCGATTGCTGCGTATACGGAGGATGGATTGAGTATGATTGCTACGGCTATTGGTGAGCCGAAGCTGTTGGACTCGTACACTTCGTCAATGTGCATGGATGGATGGGGAAGGAGTAGCTATGCTCGAGCTCTAGTTGAAATCTCAGCTGATAATGATTTTAAGGATGAGATAGTTATAGCGGTTCTAGAGCTTAAGGGGGAAGGTTTTGTCAAAGAGAAATTGTATGTGGAGTATGAATGGAGTCCTCATAGGTGTGCTCATTGTAAAGTATTTGGTCATTCAGATGACACATGCCCGAGACAGATTAAGAGGGCTCCTAAAGGGCCGGCCAAGACTCCGAAACAACATGATGGGAACACTTCTCGTCAGCCAGTGAAACAGCCGGTGGTAGACAAGGAGGGTTTTATGGATGTGGGCCGAAAGAAAGGGGTTCGAAAAGCAGGGTTTCCTGTTAATAAACAGAAGCAGAAGTTTGAATATAGGCCGGTTGGATCCAAACCTCATGGGGGGACAAATGCTTCGGCTCCTTCAACTAGTGTCATATCTCAAAATCCATTTGATGTTTTAATGGATGAGGGGCTGAATTTGGGTACAACTAGCAAGGCTCATAATGACTAGCAGGATTCGGATGATGAGGAGGTTATTGAAGTCTACAATGAAATGAATGAATTTATGACTTCGGGTACATACTCGTCTTCGAAAGCAGGGGCTACCACCTCTTCCACAAAGTACTCTAATGGATAGACTATCCTTAGTTCATGTAAAGGGGTCGCTGGTTCATGGAAACTTCATTTTTGATGATGGTTGTCACACCCCGACCGCGTAAAACAACAAATCGCGGCGGAAACATCGGGGCGTGTTGCAACAGAATTAATGTTTCATAACCATGGATACCAAAAAGTGTTTTGTTTTATTAAACATTGAATAATTACATCGTCTTGAAATCTAAATACACAATTTAAACATAGTCTATCATTGTTATTGAGTCACTAAGGCCTTGTCCAGTCCTATGTGAGCATGCATCTTATCAATCGATATCATTCAACAATACCTGAAACATATGTGAAAACGAGGTCAGCAAAGAAATGCTGGCGAGATACATAGGTTTTGTGAAAATAAGATTCATGACTTCTGTTTTTGAAAAATGTTTAGTCATGAACCTTGTAATTTGCTTTGTCTTTGTAAATCATTTGAGAAATAATAAGTTCAGGTGATATGTATAAATAATAGAATAATGCATGATTAAATGAATAACCATGTAAAATGAGTTTGTATAAGATAAGTTGTTTGTAAATAAATGTCTTGTGAAAAGTACGTTACTTGTATAAAATGTTCTATGTCTCAAACTGAAATGATTCAAATAACGCTACGATATGTAATACCATACAAACACTTATATATAGGAAGTACCAGCGGCGTTTCCACCATGCTTGTATCATATTACACACGCCTCGTTACTTAATCACTTAATAAAACCAAACCAACAATGTATAATGTCTATGTCAAAACCCTGTCAAAATGCCATGTATAACGAAAATGATATGTATGGCTAGTGGAATGCATCAACTAAACCATATGTGAAACGCACAAAACAAAGTATTGAAGTAAAACTTGGTTTAAATCAATACTATGTTTCGTGGAAATGCATGATCAAATGTAAATCATGTCCAGATGTTTACCCAATCGTTACCCATTCGTTCAAATCGTTCTTGTTTTAATCGTTCGAATCGTCCTTGTCTTAATTGTTCAGATCGTCCTTGTTTTAATTGTGAAACTACTTAATGGTCGATTCTCTAATAACATTCAAACCTTCTTGACGCGTTCCTCGTTCCAACTCGCTCTCGCTCTCGTTCGTAACAAACCCTTACCAAAGGATAAGTTAATAATTACAGATTCAGTCGCTAGCCACAACCCCCACACATAACAATGGGTGCAGTAAATAACGGGATTTGTCAGATCCTATGGTACCATAACCTAATACTGGTCGGCTTGATCATTGCTAATGAATGTCATCGGTCATGTAAACTACAACCAACAAGTTTGTTCACCTTTTGAAATTGTTATTAGTTTTTGAAATCATTGTATTCGTTCTTGAAATCATTGTTAGCGTTCTTGAAATAATTGTTATTGTCCTTGAAACCACATTGTAATTGTTCTTGAAATCATTGATAAAGCATTTAGCACATATGAGTCACCCCAAAACAGTTGAAAACAGTAAAAGAGGGGAATAATGTACTCGCCTGAGAGTGCTTGGAGGTCTTGAACAACAACCAAACAAAGCTAGAGGGAGCACGGAATCAGTCGGCAATCTAAAACTATATAAATAAACCGGACTTATATCGGGAGATCGGATAGGATGAGGCTTGGTAAACCAAATGAGTGTTGGAACTCATATGATATGGTTTAACAAGGCCTACATACTACTATGAAACCAAACCTAAGTGCTTTCGACCCATCGCGACCCATTAAGGTAGCTTATGCTACTTTAACGCGTCGTGCGCGTGAAACGCGTTCGGACCGTCTAACTAGCCCTATGACAAGTGTTATATGCCTAAACATGTTACATAATCAGTTATGTGACAAAGGTTTAGGTTACATATGCTTAATTACCAATTATACATGAAAAGGGTATTCTGGTAATTTACCTAAGGCATATGAACCACCTATCATACAACTACTCAAACGATGTGACCATAGGGTATAACCTCGGAAGGTTATTCCCTACCTACTATGGTCACCTAATGTATTTGGTCGGATCCTAATGATCGACCAAACTGGGTCGGGTTCGAGGTATAAGCGATTTATTAGATCGCTTACCCTACGACCCTAGACAACGTGGTAATCAGTAGGCATAGTCCCAAGGGACTATAACCATCGTGATTACAATCACGTTGCGAAGTTCAAACGAACTTCGCATTGACCATTACTGGTCAACGCTGAAAGTCAAACAAAGTTTGACTTTCTGACTCGAAAAGCAGTAAAATAAGGAAAAGAACGAAAGAATACTTACGAAGGGTCCCCGAATGCTAACCTCGATTCAAAAATCTCAGGTATGAAACAATAGTTTCAACTTAGAGTTTCTCAAATCAAAGTTCTAGTGATTTTAGCAATGGGGGTGGATGGGTATTTATAGGAATACCCGAACCGTTAAGATCGTTTCATGGAAAACGTGCCTTAATCCCATCCGTACATGTGTTGAAATGTCATGGTGTTTAGGTGTTTAAATTCCATCCATACATGTGTTGAAATGTCATGGTGTTTAGGTGTTTAAATTCCATCCATACATGTGTTGAAATGTCATGGTGTTTAGGTGTTTAAATTCCATCCATACATGTGTTGAAATGTCATGGTGTTTAGGTGTTTAAATTCCATCCATACATGTGTTGAAATGTCATGGTGTTTAGGTGTTTAAATTCCATCCATACATGTGTTGCAAAGTCATGGTGTTTAGGTGTTTAAATTCCATCCTTATCCGCTGACTAAGCATTGTTAGAATGTGTGGTTGTGAATTAAACAACGGCTAATACATCGAATCTGGTCCCGAATGCGAAAAACGATCCAAATGACGTGACGAATGGATTTTTCTTATGGCGAACACTAAAATAAAATATTTTAGTGCTTACATAAATTTTTGGATGTCCGGATGTATTCAGAACGTAAGTTATGCGCGAAAATGCAAACTTGTGCACTTTTTGACACTTTTAGTCCCTGAATGACCCAAAAGTTTATTTTAGCACACCGAACCCCTCAAAGCCTATTTCTAAGCTATGTAAAGGATATTTAAGGTGTGTTTAACTTATGGTTATGTTCCGGAATGTTCGTTACAGTTCAAATTGACATACTTTCGCAGTTTGTCATATTTAGTCCCTGTAGTCGAATTAACTTGTTTTTGCCATACCAAAGCCTTCAAAACTTATTTCTAAGTTATGTTAAGCCTATGTCACTATTCCGGAGTGTTTGTTGCATTAAACTGGTTATATTTACGCATCGGTGCGCGTATAACCTTCCAGAAAGCGATTTAGAGTTTGAAATTGAACAAGAATTGATATGTGCAAATGATACACATATTTTTACAAATCCCAAGTATGAAATATAACATTTCATTGGTTCGGTATTTGTTTGATGGCCGTGAAGGCACAGGTGTTACAGTCTCCCCTACTTTAGGAAATTTCGTCCCGAAATTTATTTAGAGGAAACTTGTGAGAGCTTGGAAATATGAAGTTGAAAAGATCGAACAATATTGATTAGGGTTCTGAACTTCTAGTAACCTTTAATAACATCATGATTGCAATGTAAGAGGGATACTTATATACAAGTATATGAAGCGTCATTGGTGCGTCCACCGTACCTCCATTACATCGTTCTCATTTTGTTATTGTTGTCACTATCGGTTCTTACACATAATAAACCTTACTGGGTTTCTATGCACTAAATTTCATAATTATGTACGCGTCCATAATCAGACAATTCCTTGCACAGTTCACACAGTCTATTTTATAATGTGTAGGGTAAAACCGAATGAACATTCTTATGATGAGTGTGACTAGACCGCCATAGAGTCCTTTTAATTAAATCAATAAATGATCTAAATAGACTATCAAGGAGTCTGTCCAGCTACATCACTAGATGTCGTCCTTTAACCAAATTGTGAATCAATCCTTTTGACTAGACCACTCAAAGGGTCTCTTATCGAACCATGGAGTAGTACTATATAATCCAAGGGTCTTAACTCTTACATAGAAGCCCATTAAGGATTTAAGGTAGTACCTTTTTGAATATCCTGCTACGAATCCCTCATATGAAGATATGAAAGATTCTGCGAGGATTTGGATAACGAATATCCAGAGTATTAAAAACACAAAAATGCATAAAAGAAAACATAAGATGAATAAACACATAGTCACATAATTGCATACTCGTTCAATCGCATAATCGTTCAATTTGACCTATAATTTGTTATCTTTGGACACGGGTATTTAAAGCATACCAGAAACCCAATCCGTGGATTTCCTTTGGCACTTTAAATATTTTCAAGAATCTAACTATGAAGATAGGAAGATCTTAAAAGGAATTCGGTTTGTCCTAATTGAGTTGTTTTGTACATTTTAAAGTGTACAAGGAATTCAATCAGGGTTCCGATGTCAACGAAGGTGTTGATCGTGATCGGCTCAGGACATGAATAGATCAAGATGTCATCAATAATAACAATGACGATCTGATCCAAAAAGGCTTGCAGACTCCATTTATTAAGTTCTTGAAGATGGCTGGAGTATTTGTCAACCTATAAGGCATGACTGTAAACTCGTAATGGCCATACTTCATGCAGAAAACCGTTTTGGGAATATCTTCTTCGAGAATACAAAGTTGATGATACCCAAAACGCAAATCGATCTTGGAAAAGCATGTACGCTATGCAGTTGATCGGAGAAATCGTTGATTTAAGGTAGGGGGATATCGATTCTTGATGGTAAGCTTACTAGGCTTACGTTAATCGATATACATTCGAAAAGATCCATTTTTCTTTTCACAAGGAGAACAGGAGTTTCTCCAAGGTGAAAAGTTCGGACGGATGAATCCTTTATCAGACAACTCTTGAAGCTGTTTTGATAATTCTTGCATCTCGAACGGTGCAAGATGATAAAATACTTTAGATTTAAAAGAAACCAGTGTTTGAGGTTCTTAGGGAGATCTCAAGTGATCGTAAAAATGACAGAACCACATGAGTAGTTTTGTCTTTGTGTTGACATCACAAGGTTGAATCAAACATTCATACAATTGCATTAGTTAGAAAATAAAACCACAAATTTTTTTTATTTATATAACAACCGCATTGTCTTTAAATGTTACAAGATACCAACCAGAGGAAAAACAAAATACTAATTGTTCACTCCTTCATCAATGAGTGCCTCATTGATGTTAAACACTCGACCACGTGCTGGATTCACATTGACGTTGACATTCGCATTTGGGTTTGCGTTTGCGTTTGCATTTGCATTCACCAGTCTTGGGCAGTTGTGGCGGAAGTGACCAATCTCTCCGCAGTTGAAACATGAACCCAGTGGAAATCTCGCAGCATTCCCTTGAACCGGAGCTTGAACCTGAGCAGCCTGATTTTGTCCCAAACGACAAATCTTGGCCAAATGCCCAAGTTTACCACATGTCGTGCATTGCCAGCAAGCTTGTTGTACTGCGTGATGACCGTTGCAGCATGCACAATAAGGTGCGGTACCGGCATATGCTTTCTTTGCAGGTGGCTGAGCTGGTTGGTTCCGCGGGTTCTGTGCAGTCTGTGCTGTAACAGCAAAACTTTGGGCACCCTTTCGCTTCTTTGATTTCTTTGACGTCTCACCTTCCTTACCCTTCTTGTGTAACTTGTTCTTCTGAATCTGCGACTCAGTCAATGTCGCTGATAACTCGATCGCCTGACGGAGTGTGGCAGGGTTACTACCAGTAAGGATGTCTTGTACCGAGTCAGGTAGGCCGTCGATGTACCTTTTGATAGCTATGTCAAGTGGGGTAACCATTGTAGGGCAAAGCAGACTCAGCTCCTCAAACCTATCAGTATGCGCCCTGTGCTCACCACTATCTTGCTTCAACTCATCAAATTCCTTCTCCAAAGCTCGCTGCTCATGACGAGGACAGAATTCCCTCATCATCAGAGCCCTAAGTTCAGCCCAGGTCTGTGCGAGAGCAACTTCCGCACCTCGGTCTCTCATTACCCCATTCCACCATGTAAGAGCCCTCTTCTGAAACACGCTCGAGGAGAACTCGACCTTGCGATTATCCGGGCACTGCACGTGGCGAAAAGTATTCTCAATGCTTTCGAACCACTGAAGAAGCCCAGTTGCTCCTTCAGAACCACTAAACTTGAGTGGTTTAGCCTGGTTGAAATCCTTGTATTTGCATAGCACATTGTTGTTGTTGTTGGCTTGGTTCCATTGAGCAAAGAGGTTTGGGAATTGAGCAGCCATTTGCTGCGCAATGATTTCTGCCAGCTCGGCAGTCTCTATCTGGCTTTCGCGTCGAGGAGGCATTGTCTAAAAGAGGAAACATGAAAGGAAACGAGTGAGAGAATTTAGACGAAAAGAATGAGATGAAACAAATCTGATGAAAGCAAGGATAGTGGTCATTTGTTTGTTACTACAAAGCAACAAACGACCTTGGTGATTAGTCAAAGTAAATAGGTTAAAAATAATGTATCGCGAAGACATGCTCGCCTATAAGTGAACACTCATCCCAAGAATTCCCAGGTAAGCACCACTGGTCTCGCGTCTGATGAGATGTATACGAAGTGCTTGCCTAGAGAGAAAACCCAGAATACAGGCATTCACCCTTCCAGTTTGCACGTGTTCACATTATTTAAAACCCAAAACCTTGACGAGATTTTGAAAATTCAAAGGGGTTCAAAACCATATAACAGAGGGTTCAAAACCTTACAATAGAGGGTTCAAAACCTAGAAATTAATCATCCTAGAACAGATGATTAGTTTTCAAAGCGGTTTTGAAATTTATGTTCTTGTTGTGGTCGTCACCTAAGGATAGGTGACGGTATTGTTTTATGACTAAACGCAAGTAAACTCGCGTTAGGGTCCTAAGAAGGTTATAGACTAGGTCAAAGCATTACTAATTACTAATAACCTAATTCCCTATAACCATTGGCTCTGATACCATCTTTTCTGTCACACCCCGACCGCGTAAAACAACAAATCGCGGCGGAAACATCGGGGCGTGTTGCAACAGAATTAATGTTTCATAACCATGGATACCAAAAAGTGTTTTGTTTTATTAAACATTGAATAATTACATCGTCTTGAAATCTAAATACACAATTTAAACATAGTCTATCATTGTTATTGAGTCACTAAGGCCTTGTCCAGTCCTATGTGAGCATGCATCTTATCAATCGATATCATTCAACAATACCTGAAACATATGTGAAAACGAGGTCAGCAAAGAAATGCTGGCGAGATACATAGGTTTTGTGAAAATAAGATTCATGACTTCTGTTTTTGAAAAATGTTTAGTCATGAACCTTGTAATTTGCTTTGTCTTTGTAAATCATTTGAGAAATAATAAGTTCAGGTGATATGTATAAATAAGAGAATAATGCATGATTAAATGAATAACCATGTAAAATGAGTTTGTATAAGATAAGTTGTTTGTAAATAAATGTCTTGTGAAAAGTACGTTACTTGTATAAAATGTTCTATGTCTCAAACTGAAATGATTCAAATAACGCTACGATATGTAATACCATACAAACACTTATATATAGGAAGTACCAGCGGCGTTTCCACCATGCTTGTATCATATTACACACGCCTCGTTACTTAATCACTTAATCAAACCAAACCAACAATGTATAATGTCTATGTCAAAACCCTGTCAAAATGCCATGTATAACGAAAATGATATGTATGGCTAGTGGAATGCATCAACTAAACCATATGTGAAACGCACAAAACAAAGTATTGAAGTAAAACTTGGTTTAAATCAATACTATGTTTCGTGGAAATGCATGATCAAATGTAAATCATGTCCAGATGTTTACCCAATCGTTACCCATTCGTTCAAATCGTTCTTGTTTTAATCGTTCGAATCGTCCTTGTCTTAATTGTTCAGATCGTCCTTGTTTTAATTGTGAAACTACTTAATGGTCGATTCTCTAATAACATTCAAACCTTCTTGACGCGTTCCTCGTTCCAACTCGCTCTCGCTCTCGTTCTTAACAAACCCTTACCAAAGGATAAGTTAATAATTACAGATTCAGTCGCTAGCCACAACCCCCACACATAACAATGGGTGCAGTAAATAACGGGATTTGTCAGATCCTATGGTACCATAACCTAATACTGGTCGGCTTGATCATTGCTAATGAATGTCATCGGTCATGTAAACTACAACCAACAAGTTTGTTCACCTTTTGAAATTGTTATTAGTTTTTGAAATCATTGTATTCGTTCTTGAAATCATTGTTAGCGTTCTTGAAATAATTGTTATTGTCCTTGAAACCACATTGTAATTGTTCTTGAAATCATTGATAAAGCATTTAGCACATATGAGTCACCCCAAAACAGTTGAAAACAGTAAAAGAGGGGAATAATGTACTCGCCTGAGAGTGCTTGGAGGTCTTGAACAACAACCAAACAAAGCTAGAGGGAGCACGGAATCAGTCGGCAATCTAAAACTATATAAATAAACCGGACTTATATCGGGAGATCGGATAGGATGAGGCTTGGTAAACCAAATGAGTGTTGGAACTCATATGATATGGTTTAACAAGGCCTACATACTACTATGAAACCAAACCTAAGTGCTTTCGACCCATCGCGACCCATTAAGGTAGCTTATGCTACTTTAACGCGTCGTGCGCGTGAAACGCGTTCGGACCGTCTAACTAGCCCTATGACAAGTGTTATATGCCTAAACATGTTACATAATCAGTTATGTGACAAAGGTTTAGGTTACATATGCTTAATTACCAATTATACATGAAAAGGGTATTCTGGTAATTTACCTAAGGCATATGAACCACCTATCATACAACTACTCAAACGATGTGACCATAGGGTATAACCTCGGAAGGTTATTCCCTACCTACTATGGTCACCTAATGTATTTGGTCGGATCCTAATGATCGACCAAACTGGGTCGGGTTCGAGGTATAAGCGATTTATTAGATCGCTTACCCTACGACCCTAGACAACGTGGTAATCAGTAGGCATAGTCCCAAGGGACTATAACCATCGTGATTACAATCACGTTGCGAAGTTCAAACGAACTTCGCATTGACCATTACTGGTCAACGCTGAAAGTCAAACAAAGTTTGACTTTCTGACTCGAAAAGCAGTAAAATAAGGAAAAGAACGAAAGAATACTTACGAAGGGTCCCCGAATGCTAACCTCGATTCAAAAATCTCAGGTATGAAACAATAGTTTCAACTTAGAGTTTCTCAAATCAAAGTTCTAGTGATTTTAGCAATGGGGGTGGATGGGTATTTATAGGAATACCCGAACCGTTAAGATCGTTTCATGGAAAACGTGCCTTAATCCCATCCGTACATGTGTTGAAATGTCATGGTGTTTAGGTGTTTAAATTCCATCCATACATGTGTTGAAATGTCATGGTGTTTAGGTGTTTAAATTCCATCCATACATGTGTTGAAATGTCATGGTGTTTAGGTGTTTAAATTCCATCCATACATGTGTTGAAATGTCATGGTGTTTAGGTGTTTAAATTCCATCCATACATGTGTTGAAATGTCATGGTGTTTAGGTGTTTAAATTCCATCCATACATGTGTTGCAAAGTCATGGTGTTTAGGTGTTTAAATTCCATCCTTATCCGCTGACTAAGCATTGTTAGAATGTGTGGTTGTGAATTAAACAACGGCTAATACATCGAATCTGGTCCCGAATGCGAAAAACGATCCAAATGACGTGACGAATGGATTTTTCTTATGGCGAACACTAAAATAAAATATTTTAGTGCTTACATAAATTTTTGGATGTCCGGATGTATTCAGAACGTAAGTTATGCGCGAAAATGCAAACTTGTGCACTTTTTGACACTTTTAGTCCCTAAATGACCCAAAAGTTTATTTTAGCACACCGAACCCCTCAAAGCCTATTTCTAAGCTATGTAAAGGATATTTAAGGTGTGTTTAACTTATGGTTATGTTCCGGAATGTTCGTTACAGTTCAAATTGACATACTTTCGCAGTTTGTCATATTTAGTCCCTGTAGTCGAATTAACTTGTTTTTGCCATACCAAAGCCTTCAAAACTTATTTCTAAGTTATGTTAAGCCTATGTCACTATTCCGGAGTGTTTGTTGCATTAAACTGGTTATATTTACGCATCGGTGCGCGTATAACCTTCCAGAAAGCGATTTAGAGTTTGAAATTGAACAAGAATTGATATGTGCAAATGATACACATATTTTTACAAATCCCAAGTATGAAATATAACATTTCATTGGTTCGGTATTTGTTTGATGGCCGTGAAGGCACAGGTGTTACAGTCTCCCCTACTTTAGGAAATTTCGTCCCGAAATTTATTTAGAGGAAACTTGTGAGAGCTTGGAAATATGAAGTTGAAAAGATCGAACAATATTGATTAGGGTTCTGAACTTCTAGTAACCTTTAATAACATCATGATTGCAATGTAAGAGGGATACTTATATACAAGTATATGAAGCGTCATTGGTGCGTCCACCGTACCTCCATTACATCGTTCTCATTTTGTTATTGTTGTCACTATCGGTTCTTACACATAATAAACCTTACTGGGTTTCTATGCACTAAATTTCATAATTATGTACGCGTCCATAATCAGACAATTCCTTGCACAGTTCACACAGTCTATTTTATAATGTGTAGGGTAAAACCGAATGAACATTCTTATGATGAGTGTGACTAGACCGCCATAGAGTCCATTCATACTCCACATACATGGTTTCCTTGACAAATCCTTCACCATCTACTTCAGGGATTGCCATAGTTATTTCCTCTTTGAAATCCTTATCCGTAGATATTTCTATAAGAACTCTCGCATAGCTACTTCTCCCCCAAGAATCCATACACATCGATGTTGTGTAAGAGTCTAGTAGTTTAGGTTCACCTATGGCCGTAGCTATCATACTAAGGCTATCCTCCGTATAAGCGGCAATCGGCACTACATAAATTTTCACCCAAACTTGAACCTTCTTAACCTCCTGCTTTTCCAGCTTTAACGTAGGTGACCATTCATGAAGAAAAATAGGTTGTGACCTTATTATCCAAGGACCTGAAGCAAGCACATCACACATACCTTTGTGATCCACAAATTTAAAAAAGAAAAACCCATTCGCGTTCATCATGGATTTCTACAACCCAAACTTTTTCCAGTTGTTCCTTACAAAATATTCAACCAGGCTACTCGATCACCCAAGAAATACCCATATAAGGTGTTAGCCAACTTTTCTTGGACCACACGAACCGATTCTTTTGGGAGAACAATATCGCAGCCCTCACGTTATAACTCACAAGCAAGGGGTCTGAAATTTACCTTCCTATTCTTCTGATCGATCACCGAATCTGCGTAGGACATAGGCTTACCCAAACTACCACCATCAATCTGACCAATAACAGTCTTAATCCTCTCTTCCTGACCCGGAACGTTTTTCAGCTTCTCATCAATCGCCGGCAAACTTTCATCCTGAGGCATATCCGTTCCTTGACGGTTTGCATAGGAAAGTGTTCTATAGTCAGCAAAAGTAGTAAACTTCCTAGCCTGCTCTCCTACGAGTTTAGAAATCTTGGACAGGCCATCCAAAATAGAACTACCAGATGTTGAATACATGCCCCTCCTCGGCTTCAGCGAATTACCCTCTAAGTTCGTAAACCCTCAACCCAATCCCACGTGAAGATATTGTTCCTCCATCATCCTTCGTCAATCCCTGATCAGTATCATCCAACCTGCCATCACTACCATCTTCTAATTTGCGATCATTCATACTAACAGAAAACAACTCTCTAGAAAACAAACAGTAGTCAAGCATGCAAAGAAAACCCGAGAAACCAGACCAAGCAAACGAACAGAAAGCAGAAAACCCTAAACTAGCTAATCCCTAACCCATGAATCTTGCTAAATCATATAGATAAACCGGTGAATCAAGGTTTCTGCCTCACCAAAAGGACCGAAAAACCAATTAATCTATACAATCAAGTTGAAATCAAAGGATCAGGGCGGAGATGAAACAGAAAGACAAAAACCCTAGATTCAACTCAATCACTATTGCTAACAAGTTCGAATTAGATGTATTGATAAATCAACACTCCAATAATCAGACTATTATACAAAGATCATGAAGAAAAATCGAAGGTTGCAAGATGATCAAAAATCGCCCATGCTAGGGAGAGAATTAGGGTTATATCGTTTTCTGGTGTCCGGATTCTATTTCATCTAGACTCAGTTTAATTTTGATCATTCAGCTTCCCTAGTATACGAGATTCGGAATGGTTGTTTTTCGAATCAAATAGCATCCAGGGTCGGTTACATTCAGATAGCATGCATACTCAGTTGTATTCGGATCCTGTAACATCACTAATCAAGAGGAGTCACAGCTGGTGGTATCCGAATTCTGTTTCATCTAGACTCGGTTTAATTTGGATCATTCAGCTTCCCTCGCTTGTGAGATTCAGAATGGTTGTTTTAAGAATCGTACAGTATCCAGAGTTGGCGATATTCAGATAGCTTGCATACTCAGTTGAATTCGGATCCCGCAACATCACTAATTAGAAGGACTCATAATGGGTGGTATCCGGATTATGTTTCATCTAGACTCGGTTTAATTTGAATCATTTAGCTTACCTAGCATGCGAGAATCAGAATGGTTGTTTTACGAATCGTATAGCATCCAGAGTCCGCTACATTCAGATAGCATCCATACTCGATTGAATTCGGATCCTGTATCATCACTAATCAGAAGGACTCACAATGGGTGTTTCCGGATTCTGTTTCATCTAGACTCGGTCTAATTTGAATTATTCCGCTTCCCTAGCATGTGAGATTCAAAATGGTTGTTTTACGAATCGTATAGCATCCAGAGTCGGCAACATTCAGAAAGAATCCATACTAGATTGAATTTGGATCCTGTAACATCACTAATCAGAAGGACTCACAATGGGTGGTATCTGGATTCTGTTTCATCCAGTCTTGGTTTAATTTGAATCATTCAGCTTCCCTAGCATGCAAGATTCAGAATGGTTGTTTTACGAATCGTATAGCATCCAGAGTCGGCGACATTCAGTTAGCATCCACACTCGATTAAATTTGGATCCTGTAGCATCACTAATTAGAAGGACTCACAATGGGTGGAATCTGGATTCTGTTTCATCTAGAATCAGTTTAATTTGCATCATTCAGCTTCCCTAGCATGCGAGATTCAAAATCGTTGTTTTATGAATCATATAGCATCTAGAGTCGGCGATAATCAGATAGCATCCATACTCGATTGAATTTGGATGCTCTAACATCACTAATCAGAAGGACTCTCAACGGCTGGTATCTGGATTATCTTTCATCCAGACTCGGTTTAATTTGAAACTTTCTGCGTCCCTAGCATGCGAGATTCAGAATGGTTGTTTTACAAATCGTATAGCATCCAGATTCAGCTACATTCAGATAGCATGTATATTTGGTTGAACTCGGATCCTGTAACGTCACTAATCATAAAGACTCACAATGGGTAGTATCCGGATTCTGTTTCATCCAGACTCGGCTTAATTTGAATGATTCAGCTTCCCTAGCATGCCAGATTCAGAATGGTTTTCTCACGAATCGTATAGCATCCGGGGTCGGCTACATTCAGATAGCATGCATACTTAGTTGAATTCGGATCTTGTAGCTTCACTAATTAGAAGGAGTCACAACTGGTGGTGTCCAGATTCTATTTCATCTAGACTGGGTTTAATTTTGATCATTCAGCTTCCCTAGCATACGAGATTCAGAATGGTTGTTTTTCGAATCAAATAGCATCCAGGGTCGGTTACATTCAGATAGCATGCATACTCAGTTGTAATCGGACCCTGTAACATAGTACTAATCAAGAGGAGTCACAGCGGGTGGTATCCGGGTTGTATTTCCTCTAGACTCGGTTTAATTTGGATCATTCAGCTTCCCTAGCATGCGAGATTCAGAAGGTTTGTTTTATGAATCGTATAGCATCTAGACTCAGCTACATTCAGATAGCTTGCATACTTAGTTGAATTCGGATCTCGCAACATCACTAATTAGAAGGACTCGCTACGGGAGGTATCTGGATTATGTTTCATCCCGAATCGGTTTAATTTGAATCATTTAGCATCCGAATTCTGTTTTATCTAGACTCATTTTAATTTGGATCATTCAGCTTCCCTAGCATGCGAGATTTAGAATGGATGTTTTACGAAATGTATAGCATCCAGACTTGGCAACATTCAGATAGCATCCATATTCGATTGAATTCGGATCCTGTAAAATCACTTATCAGAAGGACTCATAATGGGTGGTATCCGGATTCTGTTTCATCCAGACTCAGCTTAATTTGAATGATTCAGCTTCCCTAGCATGCGAGATTCAGAATGGTTGTCTTACGAATCATATAGCCTCCAGGGTCGGCTACATTCAGATAGCATCCATACTCGATTGAATTCGAATGCTGTATCATCACTAATCAGAAGGACTCACAATGGGTGTTATCCGGATTCTGTTTCATTGGACTCGGTCTAATTTGAATCATTCAGCTTCCCTAGCCTGCGAGATTCAGAATTGTTGTTTTACGAATCGTATAGCATCCAGAGTCGGCGACATTCAGATAGCATCCACACTCGATTAAATTTGGATCCTGTATCATCACTAATTAGAAGGACTCACTATGGGTGGTCTCCGGATTCTGTTTATCTAGACTCGGTCTAATTTGAATCATTCAGCTTCCCTAGCTTGCGAGATTCAGAATGGCTGTTTTAAGAATCGTATAGCATCCAGAGTCGGCGACATTCAGATAGCATGCATACTTAGTTGAATTCGGATCCCACAACATCACTAATTAGAAGGACTCACAATGGGTGGTATCCGGATTATGTTTCATCCAGACTAGGTTTAACTTGAATCATTGAGCTTACCTAGCATGCGAGAATCAGAATGGTTGTTTTACGAATCGTATAGCATCCAGAGTCCGCAACATTCAGATAGCATCCATACTCGATTGAATTCGGATCCTGTATCATCACTAACTAGAAGGACTCACAATGGGTGGTATCCGTATTCTGTTTCATCCAGTCTTGGTTTAATTTGAATCATTTTGGCTTCCCTAGAATGCAAGATACAGAATGGTTATTTTACGAATCGTATAGCATCCCAGAGTCAGCAACACTCAGATAGCATCCACAATCGATTAAATTCGGATCATGTATCATCACTAATCAGAAGGACTCACAATGGGTGGTATCCGGATTCTGTTTCATCTAGACTCGGTTTAATTTGCATCATTCAGCTTCCCTAGCATGCGAGATTCAAAATCGTTGTTTTATGAATCGTATCCATCCAGAGTCGGCTACATTTAAATAGCATCCATACTCAATTGAATTCGGATCCTATAACATCACTAATCAGAAGGACTCACAACGGGCGGTATCCGGATTCTGTTTCATCTAGACTCGGTTTAGTTTGAATCATTCAGCTTCTCTAGCATGCAAGATTCAGAATGGTTGTTTTACGAATCGTATAGCATTCGGTCAGCTACATTTAGATAGCATCCATACTTGGTTGAACTCGGATCCTGTAACATCACTAATCAGAAAGACTCACAATGGGTGGTATTCGGATTCTGTGTTTGGACTCTGTATGCCCAAGACACATATTAAATTGATGTGGCTAGTATGTTATGATCCAAGTCGGGTCATACCCATTAACAAGCTAGACAAACACCTATAATATTTATTTATGATATGATCAAACAAATAAATATTAACACTTACAATATTTAGAAATTGGTTTTCTAAATAATTGCACTTGAGAAACTAATAAATTATATGGATAATTTATTTTGAGAGAATATTTTATTTTGTTATTTAATGGGTTAAATAACATTTTAAAAGGTTGCATAAAGTCTTGTAAATACATAATGTTATATTTATAAAAGTTATAAATATAAACCAAGACTTAAAATACAAAAAGAAAAATTGAATTTTCTTTTAAAACACCCACATGTGCTCTTTGGTCCAATACAAATGCATGCAATCTTACAAGTTAGAGAGCATGTGATTGGGTGTTGAAAAGGCAACTTCCCTCTCATGGTTTTAAAAACCTTTTGTATGACATAATAGAGTAGAACAAGATATAATTCAAGTGCAAGAACACGCACAAACACTCTCAAAAATTTTCGGCCAAAGGTGGTTGATCAAGAGTTTTTTTTTAGTGAGTTCACAAGTGTAAATCCTAGCAACATAAGGTGTTCGTTGGTGGCTTGGGGTATGCAAGCTTGAGCTCTTCTCCTTTGAAGATTTCCATTCAAGAATATCATCTTCTTCATATCTCCTTTGTGACAACTCGAGTTTCCAAGGTCTTTCCTCATCACGTTACTTGTTTATATTTACAGTCATGTTTTCATAAGTTGCTTGTATTGTAACTTGGTTATGCTTAATATATGTTTAGGGCATTAATGTATAGTTGAATCAAATAATATCTATGTACTGCTTAATTGCAGTGTAACTATATTTAATATTATTATGCATTATTATGAAAGTAACGAAATCAGGAAGGGAATTCGTCCCAAGCCACTCGACGAAAACCCTTGGGTTTTCGCCATGATCATCTCGACAAAATCACCTGATTTCGCCGGCCCAGTCTTCGTCCAAGCCCATTAAGGGCCCAACCCCTTACAACACCCGTGAAAACGATTGTAAGTTACGTAAACTGCCATTAGAAAACCCTAAGGTCTCTCTCTCTCGCTCCTTGCTTCTGTGCGACGGCAACATCGAGTTCCCCAAACCCTCAATAGCATCGACCCATTATTCTGTCTATCTCGGTTAGTTCACACACTGTTGCTGAATTACATGTTTGTCTTTGTTTAGAATCTGAGTTGGTGATGTTCTGTGGATTGAGATTTCATGTTCTTAGATATAGAATAGGATCTTGTATTGTTGCTTTGATTTCATGAATGATGTGGATGAATCTGAGAATGTGTTTGTCTGTAATGGCCATCGCATACGCTAGATAGTTTAGGATTGATGCATGATTATGTTATGATTGGATAATGATTGACGAACAAGTGGTTTGCTGTATGTGATTGTTATGAATGATAGATTGTTGATATTGTCATGATTATGTTCTATTGATGATGATCGTATGATAGGAACGATGTTTATCTTATAACTGTTAGAATTTAATTAGGGTTTTCTGTATGTGATTGCGTAATTGTTGATGATGAAAACCCTACTTCACGAAATCATCAACCTGACGAAAACCCTTGTCCAACGAAATCAAGGACCAAACGAAAACACAAGACCAGATGAAAACACTAGGTGTTTTCGTCACACCTTAAGCCCGACGAAAACCCTTGGGATTTCGTCGCCTGGGGGTTTTCGTCGAAAGTGATTTCATCCCAGGTGTTTTCGCCACAAGGGATTTCGCCACAAAGGTGGTTTCGTCGAATGCTTGATTCAGTAAACTAAACTCTGTTAAGTTAAGTATGTTACGTAAGTTAACCCCGTCAAGTTAATTTAATAACTCCGTTAAGTTATTAACTATGTTAAGTTGTTAACTTTGTTAATTCATTAACTCTGTCATGTATGTTAATTTATTGAGTCTGTTAACCTTGTTAAGTATGTGAATGAATAACCATGTTGGAATAGACTGAAAACTCAGTTATGTGAAACACAAATTGTATGAACATGAAATGACTGTTATGTGTTACTTGATAATGATTGCCTAAGCACCCTTTGTGACATAGATTGCATGTGAAACCTTACAAGCATAAACAGATTGTGTATACGTGCATACTATAGGATTTGATTGAATTGGTTGTGCAAGTAATTAAGCATACCGAGCAAACCAAGGTGAGTTCACACTTTCTACAAGGCATGGGATTCCCGATGGTTTGGGAATGGGTTAAAGAATTAAAACGGAACCTACATGTCCTCCTTGGGTAGGATATGTATGGCCATCCTCCTTGAGTAGGATGCCACTATAAATCCTGCATATTCTCCTTGGGTAGAATACGTACGTTCGTCCTCCTTTGGTGGGACAACAACCTTACAACTTACTAGACAAAACTCTATCATGAAGTCCCTCATTTTTATATCGACTTAATCGCCGAGGCCGATGGCGAGCGGGTCATTAGTTAATAGCGCTATTAGGTTTGACAAACATCAAACCGTGCCGTTCGAACGGGCGTGTACTAATGGATCATGGCAAAATGTCAATGATGATAGACATTGACGTAGGGCACAACTATTGTTCGTCAGTCGTCGATATAGTAACGGTCTAGTGGTTCACATGGGAAGCCCCCACTGATTATGGCTATGGTTTGGGAAACAAAAGTTACTGGTTAACTCGTGGTTTACGAAACAACTTATGATTTCAAAACAAACTGGTAAAACTAAACAATCAACTGTGAACTCGCTCAACTTTGTTGTTGACTCGTTGTTACATGCCTTGCAGGTCGTTAAGTGCTTATGGAGCTTGCACAGGGAGGAGAGGTCGTTGTGGGATTATGGACTGTTATGTCCCGTACTTAACATTTGAACTTTAAACTATGTTTTGGTTATTTAAACATTATTATGCTTTCGCTGATTACTTAAACATGTTTGGTTTCTTTTGAACGCCAATTATATTGGGTTGGTTTTATTTACTTAATTGCATTGTTCAATATGATTAGTGGCTGGATCCTGGTCAGTCACGCCTCCAAGCGGTGATACTCTGCATGTGGATTTTGGGGGTGTGACAGATTGGTATCAGAGCCATTGGTTATAGTGAACTTGGTTTTAAAAAGGGGAAAAACTTTTGGCAAAACCAGACTCTAACCTGTACAGTGCTCAACGACCCACAACGACGCTTTGCTCCATGTGCAAGACTCAACATTCTAGGTGATACGGTTTATGTTTATATTACCTACCTGTTAGTTACATAGTACATTGTTCATGGTATGCTTAGATTAGTGTAGCAACAATTGTTTGAAACACATGTGTGCTTACTCTCTTCTGTCATCGCACTTTCGTGACACCTCTCTCACTCATGTTTTCTTTGATATGAAGATCATGAGTGGACGTATCAACCTAACTCAAGCCCAGCTGACGGCTTTAATCAATGAACAAGTTGCTGCAGCACTCGCAGCCGCTCAGGCAGGAGGTATAACCTGCCATTGCAATTTATACTAGGATCTTTAGATCCTACTCTCGTGAACCAACATTTGTGCTTAACTTTGTCTCATCTTACTCACACGACAGGTCAACATGCTCAGCCTCCCGTGTGTACTTTTAAAACTTTTATGGACTGCCGACCTACTACTTTCAACGGCACTGAAGGAGCTGTAGGCCTCCTCCACTGGTTCGAGAAACTCGAATCTGTTTTTGAGATGTGTGAATGCCCTGAGGCTCGTAGGGTAAAGTTTTCTACTGGTACTCTCGAAGGTGTAGCGCTCACGTGGTGGAACGCTCAGGTCCAAATGCTGGGGTTGGTTGCTGCTAATGCCACCCCGTGGAACGATTTTAAGGAATTGATCAAGGAAGAGTACTGTAATCGTGATGATATCCACAAGCTGGAAGTGGAGTTCTACAACCTAAAGATGGCGGGGTCTGAAATAGAGGCTTATACGAAAAGATCGAACGAGCTGGCTACCTTGTGTCCTACTATGGTGGATCATCCTATCAAACGCATCGAGTTGTACCTTAAGGGCTTAGTGCCAGAGATCCAGAGCCATGTGACTGCAGCGAATCTCGCCACTATCCAGCAGGTCATTCATTTGGCTCATCGTCTCACTGACCAGGTAGTCGAGCAGAACAGGCCGCCCAAGTGTATTGGTACTACTGCTACAGTTACTACTACTTCTGATGCCCCCAGCGACAACAAGCGCAAATGGGATGGAGTCTCAAGCAAGGGTTCGACATCAGCTCAGTCTCAGTCTCAGTAGCGAAAGACTGATGACTACCAGAGTCCTGATCAGCAATCTTCTGGTAGTCAAGGGCAGGGTGGGTACCGAGGAAACCACCCCAAGTGCAACCGATGCAACAGGCATCATAGTGGGCAGTGCAACAAGGGTTTTTTTTGGGTGAAGGGGTTACCCCGGGGATTCTATATATTCACAACCAAACAAAAACAAGTGGTGTAGTGAGTCTACACTAGTTCAATCATGAGACATGCCCCATGAAAGTAAGCAAGGAAAAAAACCAAAAATACACCAGGTTAACAAAAACACAACTAGACTAAAATCTAGAGACGAAAACAAAAAACTAATCAACCGCCATCACCATCATTGTCAGCATCAACAATCTCCCATTCTCCTAGAAGCTTTCGAACTCTATTCGTCCGCTTCATCTTCACTCCCATAAGCTTGTATCATACAGTCTTGATAATCGCCTCATATACTTGCTCCGGAGGTCTCAACTGGTTTTTAAAGAGTCTAGAATTACGTTCCTGCCATATGAAATAAGCACTAGCCGCCACCAAAAGTCTGCTAACATAATCAGCCGCTAACTTAGAACGAGTCCTGACCATTAACCAGGTTACAATATCCTCCCACTTTGGGTTAACATTATCCATACCCGCTTTAATCCGAACCATAGCCCAAACCTGCGATGAGAATTTGCATTCAAAGAATAGATGTTTATGTGAATCATGGTTCTCATAACAAAGTAAGCAGCACATTATATTCATGTTTTTTCTCCTTGAGAGATCCCAGCTAAGAATAATATCTTGAGTGAGTAACTTCTTCCTCATGATCAGCCACAATAAAAACGAGTGCCTCGGTATGCATTGAGCGAACCAGACTACTTTACTCCACTCGACCTCCTGCTCTCTATACCGAATAGAATCCCAAATACATGAACCCAAAACCTCATTAATATTATCACCAACCCGCCATTGAAGGATATCTTGTTTACCTGCAACCGGTTGGACCTGATCCAACTGAATAAGCACGGGAAACAGATCCCTCCAAGCCATGGGCCATTTCCAAACACCCCCTAAATGAATATCCGCAACCGAATCATCCAATCTGAATCCTGCACTCGTAATAGTTCTAGGTGACAAGAAATTACCTAGCGGCCCTAACGCACACCAAGTATCATACCAAGCAGATGTCGACCTCCCATCCCCAAGCATAGTCCACAAATGGTTTCTTATCATCGGCCGAAGCTGGAGAAGTTTTCTCCAGCTCCAACAACAATTGGTAGGAACCTTTACTATCCAGAAACTCTTACCTTTTAATTTATAGTCATGCACCCGTTCAACCCAAAGAGACTTCCGTTTAGTAATAACACTCCATACATGATTTGCCATGAGCACTTTATTAACATCACCGATACGTCTAATACCCAAACCTCCTTCATACTTTGGAGTGCAAACAGAATTCCATGAAACCTTGGCCCTCCCTTTTTGATACGAGCTATCTTGACTCCATAAAAAATTACGCATTCTAGCTTCAAGTTCATGAGTCACCCGAGATGGTAAAATAAATACCGACGACCAGTAAATGTGCGTTGAAGAGAGGACTGCCAAGATAAGCTGTAACCGCCCCGCAAAAGAGAGCAGCTTGTTCTTCCAGTTCGAAATACGCTTCTCTAATCTTTCAACAAGGACACTACAATCCTTATAGATAAGCCTTGTGGAAATAAGAGGAACTCCCAAATATCTAACCGGGAGGGAGCCTTCCACAAAAGGCATAACATTAAGAATAGCATTCTTCACCTGTTGGGGGACATTACAAAAGAAAATCGTGCTCTTTTGAATGCTAGGAACCAAACCTGACATATTACTGAACTTAGAGAGAGCCGCCATAATACACTTCGCCGAGCCGACATCTCCTCTAGCAAACAGAAAAAGGTCATCTGCAAAGCAAAGGTTAATAATATGCTGCTTCTCACATCTGTTATGAAATCTGAATGAGGAATCCATCCTAGTTTCATGATGAAGGATACCCGTTAGAATCTCCATAACAAGCGTAAACAGATAAGGAGATATTGGATCCCCCTGACGTAACCCACGTTTACCTCTGAAATATCCATGAACATTGCCATTAACACAGATAGAGTAAGACGGGGTAGACACACAAATCATAATCCAATCCACCATCTTAATATCGAACCCAAAACCCAGCAACACACTTCTTAAAAATCTCCAATCAACGGTATCATAAGCTTTCTGAATGTCTACTTTAAACGCACACCTCGGGGGGCCCACATTTCTATGATATTTGTGCATGAGCTCCTGAGTAAGTAAGATATTGTCTGAAATTTTCCGACCCGGGACAAAAGCCGACTGATTAACGTTGACAATCATATTCAGCGCCACTTTAAGACGATCCGCCAGAATCTTACTAATACACTTGTACAAGACATTGCAACACGCTATAGGACGGTAGTCTGTAACACTAGAGGGGGTAGCAATTTTCGGCACTAGGACAATAAGAGTATGGTTTAATTCACGCAAAAATTTACCAGTGGAAAAGAAATCAATAATAGCATTCGACACTTCTTCCCCGATAATCGACCAAGCACCCTTAAAGAAAGCTGAAGAGTACCCGTCTGGCCCTGGGGCTTTGTCAGTACCAATCGAAAACATAGCCTTTCGAACCTCATCAGCCGTTACCTGACGAACCATATGGCTAGCAACTACAGGATCCAAAGAATTACCAAATAACTCAGCCGAAGGAAAGAGGGATATATCGCCCTGACACCCCAAAAAATTTTCATAGTGTTGCACTAGCGCCAGTTGTACATTCTCGCCTTCATACATAACGCCACTCGAGTCCTTAATAACATCAATCCTACTTCGATGATTCCTAGTTTTAAGCGACGAGTGAAAAAAGTCGTGTTCATATCACCAGCTTGTAACCAATTCACCTTTGACTTTTGCTTGATGAACCGTTCCTCATCCAATGAAGCTTCCTGGTAATCACGCGTTAGAGAGGACTCTTCAGCCCGTAAGTCTACATTGGACGGGTCAGCATCTATAAGACTTTGAATACCATCCAATTTAGATCGAAGCTCATTAACCTTCCGATGCAAGTTACCCTGTTTAAAAAGAAGAGCTCTAAGAGGACCCTTAAGCAACCTGAGTTTCTTTACAACCCGGAACTGGTGCACACCATCGACATTCAACTCCCAAGACCGTTTCACAATATCCAAAAAATCTGGCTTGTGAATCAGAAAATTAGCGAACTTAAAAGATTTACGTTTACAGACCTCCGCTTTAGGGATTTTAAGGATGCAAGGGCAGTGATCCGACAACCTGTACGGGTGAAAATTAGCCACCGAGCTAGGATACTCAACCACAAACTGTGTATTCCCCAACACTCTATCAATTTTCTTAAGCAAAACTACACCCTCCTTTGGTTTTTGATTCCGTGTGAAGTGAAGACCCGATCGATTGATATCAAAAACCTCAATATCATCAACACAATTCTGGAACTCCCTCATGCCAGCCGAGATTGAAGAAGCCCCAAGGATTTATCTTCAATATTAAGAGCTGAATTAAAGTCACACATGATTATCCACGGTTGATTACCAACCAACACCTTATGCATAGAAAGTTGTTGCCATAAATCTCTTCTGGAAACATAATAGTTAGCCGCATAGACTATTGAACAAAACATCATCTTTTTGTCAATCTTAAATCTAACCTGAACATGCATAACCTGAGAAGATTGATTCAGAACCATAACATCAAACACATCCAGGTTCCAACCAATATTAATCCTAGTACCCTTGCCACAAAGGCCTCCATTAGATGTCCAATCCCAATTACGAAAAACAGACTTACAAACTTTACTAAGGTTACCCACATCAACATGTGACTCTAAAATAGCACTGAAGCTCAGATTACTCTCTTTCACAATCTGCCAAACCTCCATTTGTTTCAGAGGGCGGTTCAACCCCCTTATATTCCAGGCTGCAAGACTAATCATCAGGAACTACTTGGCTAGGAGTGCTTGCCCCTGTGTTAGTGATCGGCTTCTGAGAACCTTTTAGAAGAAAATCATTTGTTTCATTATAAACCTCAGTTACTTCATCATCATCTGAGTCTTCGAACCCACCATCATCCCCTACCTTTTTACTCCCATCCTTATCTTCTGTATTCACATCGTTCAGCACATCAAACGGGTTAGTAGATTCGAACCTGTTCACGGTTTTCCCTACTTTGATCTCACCCTTCGGCTTAGACACCATAGGGCTATACTCAAATTTCGACTTCTGCTTGTTAACTTGGATCCCATTCTTCTTAGCAGCCTTTTTACCATAGACCCCAATGTATCCATCCTCATCAATAATAGGAGGCTTCTTAACCGAACGGCCTTGGTTCATGTTGTTCCGATATTGATTATCATTCATGGGCTTACCTATTTTCTTAGGTTGCTTCGGACAAGATTCATTCGAATGACCAAAAACACAACAAGAAGCACATCGATGGGGACTCCATTCATACTCAACATACATGGTCTCCTTTACAAACCCCTCCCCCTCTGGTTCTGGAATAGCTACGGTAATCTCTTCTTTAAACTCATTGTCAGCAGAAATTTCAATCAACGCCCGGGCATAACTACTTCTACCCCATACCTCATTACACATTGTCGTGGTATAAGTATCTAGCATCTTAGGAACACCAATGGTTGTAGTCACTAAGCTAAGTCCATCTTCGGTATAAGCCGCAAGTGGAACTTCATGGATTTTCACCCAAACTTGAACCTTCTTTACCTCCTTTTTTTACAGCTTAGTCGTAGGCGTCCACTCATTGAGAATCAGAGGTTGAGATCTAATAATCGAAGGACCCGCTTTTAGAGCATTCAGCATACCTACTTCATCATTAAACTTGAAAAAGAAAAGGCCGTTTGCATTCATTATTGATTTTTGTAAGCCATATAATTCCAATTAATCCTCACAAAATACTCGACCACCGAAAAAGCAACTCGGTCACCCAAAAAGTACCCATAAAGCGTGTTAGCCAATTTGTTTTGCACCACCCTAACTGAATCCCTCGGCAATACTACATCACAGCCCTCATGCACAATTGAACTAGCCAGAGTGCGAAAATTTACCTTCTTGGTCTTGTCTGTTAGAACCGAATCTGCATAAGACATGGACGATGACGTGCTCCCATGTTCTGGCTGACTTCCATGAAGACTGCCTCCTACGTTTAGATTGTTTCCCATACCCAGACTATCCGATTTCACTTTTTTCCACAGAGACTGGTACCGTAATCTTAGTAAGCTCGTCAATAACATTAATCATCTTGGGGTCTGCTTGGTTCGAGATCACCGTACCTCGGCGAGGGCAAGTTGTATTACCATCAATATTCAAACTACGACTAGAAATACCCTTAAACTGCAATGGAGGCTTTCCACGATCACCCTGATTATTATCTCCAGCTTTCTTACGTTCATCCATAGTAGAAAACACAACTCTCACAATAAACAATAAAGGAACACACCATGCACGTTGAAACCGAGAACCAGAAAACCAAACAGCAAGAAACGAAAAACCCTAATCTAGCGAAAAACCCTAGTCCATGCTACTACCAAAATCGTATAGAGTTCTTGTTAAATCTAGGTTTCTGCCTAACCAGAAGGACCGATAAAACAATAGATCTATACAACCTGATTGAAACACAGATTTAGGTGGCGATTGAAAATCTGAAAACGAAAAACCCTAGAATTAATCCGATCTCTAATGCTAACGAGTTTGAAGTAGAAATCTGAAAGACCAAATCCCTAATATCAGACTGTTATGCACCAGATTACGAACAAAAAGCTAGGGTTGCAAGAAGAAACCAGAATCGCCCAGCTAGGAGAGAGCATTAGGGTTACACTCATTTTTTCAAGGTTTTTTCAGTGCAACAAGGGTCGTTGTCTGAGGTGTAACAAGTTTGGTCATGAAGCAAAGGATTGCAGGGGTGCACGACCTGTGAATCAGAATCGTCAACAGCAACAGCAAGCTCCATAGAATCAGCCGAAGCAACAGCAGGGTAACAGGGGATGCTTTCAGTGTGGTGCTGAAGGTCACTTCAAGAGAAACTGCCCCCAGTTGAACCAGAATCAGAATAACAACAACAATCAGGGAAACGGAAACAACAATGGGGGTAACAACGGGGGAAGCAATGGAGGAAATGGTGCCAGGGGATGAGCTTTTGTGATTGGTCAGGGGGATGCTAGGAATGACCCCAACGTCATGATGGGTAAGTTTCTACTGGATGATTTTTATGTTACTGTTCCATTTGATTTGGCTGCCGATACCAGTTATGTGTCCTTAAAAGTTAGTCAGATGCTTAAGCGCACTCCAACACTTTTGAACACCAAGCACAATGTAGAGCTAGCAAATGGTAAAAGTTTAGAGGCCACACACATAGTTAAGGGTTGTAATCTCATCTTAGCTTGTCAGACCTTCTCTATCGACCTCATTCCTATCGTTCTTGGTAGTTTTGACATTGTTATTGGTATGGATTGGTTATCTCAACATCGAGCAGAGATCCTTTGCAAAGAGAAGATCGTCCGCATTCCTCGTTCTGGTGAAGAACCTCTCGTGATTCAGGGAGACAAGAGTGGTGCTGTTGTGGCATCATCTCTTTCCTTAAGGCTCAGAAGTGTTTGCGAAAGGGCCACACTGCTATTCTAGCCCTCGTTTCTGATGCATCCTCAAAAGAAAAGAAGATAGAAGATATCCCGATTGTACGTGATTTTCCTGAGGTATTTCCTGAGGAATTACCTGGTCTTCCGCCTCATCGTCAGGTTGAATTTCAAATTGAGCTAGCTCCTGGAGCAGCGCCAATAGCTCGTGCACCTTATTGTTTAGCTCCATCAGAATTGGAAGAACTATCTGCGCAACTGCAAGAGCTCTTGGACAAGGGTTTCATTCGTCCTAGCTCTTCGCCGTGGGGAGCTCCAGTGTTGTTTGTGAAGAAGAAAGACGGCACTTTCAGAATGTGTATTGACTACCGCGAACTCAGCAAGGTGACCGTAAAGAATCGCTATCCTCTTCCACGCATTGATGACTTATTCGACCAGTTGCAAGGGTCGAGCTATTACTCGAAGATTGATCTGAGGTCAGGCTACCATCAACTGAGAGTCCGAGACGAGGATATCTCTAAAACAGCATTCAGGACTCGGTATGGGCATTACGAGTTTCTGGTTATGCCTTTTAGATTGACGAATGCACCTGCGGTATTCATGGATCTTATGAACAGAGTGTGCAAGCCTTACCTGGATAAGTTTGTAATTGTATTTATCGACGACATCCTGATCTACTCTAAGAGTCAGGAGGAACACGAGCATCATCTACGGCTTATTTTGGAACTTCTTCGAGCAGAGCAGTTGTACGCTAAGTTTTCAAAATGCGACTTTTGGCTTTGTGAAGTCCACTTTCTAGGCCACGTGGTAAACAAGGATGGGATACATGTTGATCCATCCAAGGTAGACTCGATCAAGAACTAGCCTGCGCCCCGTACACCAACAGAAATCCGTCAATTCTTGGGTTTGGCGGGCTACTACAGAAGATTCATCAAAGATTTTTCAAAGATTACGCAACCACTCACTTCACTAACTCAGAAAGGCGTCACCTATCGTTGGGGCGATGCCCAGGAGTCCGCATTTCAGTATTTAAAGGAAAGACTTTGTAGCGCACCTATTCTCTCATTGCCAGAAGGCACAGACGATTTTGTGGTTTATTGTGACGCGTCAATTCAGGGTCTTGGTTGCGTGTTGATACAGCGGGATAAAGTCATTGCTTATGCATCACGCCAACTTAAGGTTCACGAAAGGAATTACACTACACACGATCTGGAGCTGGGAGCTGTGGTTTTCGCACTTAAGATATGGAGACATTACCTGTACGGTACCAAATGCACCATTTACACCGATCACAGGAGCCTCGAGCATATCTTCAAGCAAAAGGAGTTAAACATGCGACAACGTCGATGGGTCGAACTCTTGAATGATTATGAATCCGCGATCAAGTACCATCCGGGCAAAGCCAATGTGGTGGCCGACGCCCTCAGTCGAAAGGAGACTACAACTAAGCGGGTTCGCGCATTACAACTCACCATCCAATCCAGTCTTCCTACTCAGATACGAGATGCTCAGGTTGAAGCATTGAAAGCAGAAAACGTCAGGGCGGAGTCCCTACGTGGATCAAGGAAACGGTTAGAATAAAAGAAAGACGGCGCTTACTACGTTACAGGGCGCATTTGGGTCCCACTTTACGGAAACTTACGTGAACTTGTGATGGATGAAGCACATAAGTCTCGTTACTCAGTACATCCTGGTTCAGATAAGATGTACCACGACTTAAAGAATACATACTGGTGGCCTAGCATGAAAGCACACAAAGCAACTTACGTTAGCAAATGTTTGACTTGTGCGAGAGTTAAGACTGAATACCAGAAACCATCGGGCCTACTTCAATAACCAGAGATCCTGAAATGGAAATGGGAGCAAATTTCCATGGATTTTGTTACTGGCCTGCCTAGATCTCAACGCGGAAATGACACTATTTGGGTGATAGTGGATCGACTGACTAAGTCCGCACACTTTTTAGCCATCAAAGAAACAGACAAGTTTTCTACTTTAGCAGACGTATACTTAAAGGAAGTGGTTTCGAGGCACGGGATGCCAACCTCCATTATTTCTGATCGTGATGCACGTTTTACTTCTGAACTGTGGCAAGCAATGAATAAGTCCTTTGGCTCACGTTTAGACATGAGCACCGCTTATCATCCGCAGACGGAGGGGCAGTCTGAACGCACCATCCAAACCCTTGAAGACATGCTTAGGGCATGTGTGATTGATTTTGGTAACGGCTGGGAAAAGCATCTCCCGTTAGTGGAGTTTTCGTATAACAACAGTTACCACACCAGCATCCAAGCTGTTCCGTTTGAGGCATTGTACGGACGTAAATGCCGATCACCTCTTTGTTGGGCAGAGGTTGGTGACAGCCAAATCACTGGCCCAGAACTTGTGGTAGACACGACTGAAAAGATCGCTCAGATACGACAACAAATGGCGGCAGCTCGTGACCGTCAGAAAAGCTACGCTGATAAGCGCAGGAAACCACTCGAGTTCCAGGTTGGGGATCGACTACTACTCAAAGTCTCACCTTGGAAAGGTGTAGTTCGTTTTGGTAAACGAGGCAAACTCAATCCGTGTTATGTCGGACCGTTCAAAATCGTTGAGAAAATTGGTAAAGTCGCTTACAAGTTGAACCTACCCACAGAACTCAGTGGAGTTCACAACGTATTCCACGTGTCGAATCTGAAGAAGTGTCTGTCAGATGAGACCCTCATAGTTCCTTTGAAGGAGCTCACAATCGACGATCAGTTGCGATTTGTCGAGGAACTGGTTGAAGTCACAGATCGAGACGTTAAGGTTCTCAAGCGCACCAGAATACCTCTTGTTCGAGTTCGTTGGAACTCCCGTCGTGGCCCAGAGTTCACCTGGGAATGAGAAGATCAAATGAAACTCAAGTATCCCCAGTTGTTCGAGAACGGTGCAACCACTACCGAGGCTGAAGCTACTGCGGAATTTCAGGACGAAATTCCAAACCAACGGGGGGATGATGTTACACCCCAGGAAAACCAAGAAACAACGCAACACAACTAGCTTCCTCAGTAACTGCGTGCTAAATTTCAGGACGAAATTTCTTTCAAGTTGGAGATAATGTGACAACTCGAGTTTCCAAGGTCTTTCCTCGTCACGTTACTTGTTTATATTTACATTCATGTTTTCATAAGTTGCTTGTATTGTAACTTGGTTATGCTTAATATATGTTTAGGGCATTAATGTATAGTTGAATCAAATAATATCAATGTACTGCTTAATTGGAGTGTAACTATATTTAATATTATTATGCCTTATTATGAAAGTAACGAAATCAGGAAGGGAATTCGTCCCAAGCCACTCGACGAAAACCCTTGGGTTTTCGCCATGATCATCTCGACGAAATCACCTGATTTCGCCGGCCCAGTCTTCGTCCAAGCCCATTAAGGGCCCAACCCCTTATAACACCCGTGAAAACGATTGTAAGTTTTTTTTTGGGTAAAGGGTTACCCCGGTGATTCTATATATTCACAACCAAATAAAACAAGTAGTGTAGAAAACCTACACTAGTTCAATCATGAGACATGCCCCATGAAAATAAACAAAAAAACCAAACCAAACAAACAAAAACCACTAGACTCTAATCTAGCAAGAAAAACACAAACAGCTATCGGCTACTCAACCACCATCGATCTCACTAGAAAGTCTTTGGATCTCCCATACTCCAAGAAGCCTCTGTACGCTAGCAGTGTTCTTCAGCTTCACACCCATCAGCTTATACCGAACCATTTGAATGATAGAAGCACTAATAGTTTCTGGAGGTCTTAACTGGTTTTTAAACAACCTAGAATTCCGCTCCTGCCAGATCACATAAGCAGAAGCCACAACTAAAATTCTAGCAACCAGATTAGCCGCTGACTTCGACCGGGCTTGAACTAGAAGCCAATCCACAATATCACCCCATATCGGTTGAATCGAATCCATTCCCACCTTTTGTCTAACCATATACCAGACTTTAGATGAGAATTTACATTCAAAAAATAAGTGATTATGGGAATCATAATTCTTGTAACAAAGAAGGCAACACATTGAGCGGCAGGAAAAGTACCAAAAAACCCTAATTCTCTCTCTAGCTATGGCGATTTTGGGCTCTCTTCCTACCTTCGATTTTTCTTCATGATTTTCGTATAACAGTCTGATCATCGGAGTATTGATTTATCAATATATCTGATTCGAACTAGTTAGCGAAAGGATTGAGTTGAATCTAGGGTTCTTTTTGTTTCTTTGTCGTCAAGCTATTTAGGGTTTTTGTCTTGTGTTCGTTCGGCTGGATTTTTCTTGGTTTTTCGTTATTCTGCGTGCATGGTTGTCTCAATTGTTGCTTAAAGGAGAGAGTCGCTTATTTGTTCAATGGATGATCGTCCAAAACCTGATGATGTTGCTAAGAGTGATCGAGGGAAGCCGCCGTCCCCGTTTAAGGGTTTGGCCAGTAGAGTGGTGAGTATTGATGGTAATCCGGTGCTTCCTAGGAGAGGTACGGTGCAGAATTCTCAGTTTAATCATCGGTGAATTAACCAAGATCACCCTTCCTGTTCAATCATCGGTGACTCAAGGTTCAGAGGATAATGTGGCTGCATATGGATTTCAGGGATCACATACGGTTCAGGGTAGCAGCTCTAACCCTAAGTCTTATGTGGATTCGGTAGTAGGCAGCAACGTTCAGAAAGTTAATTTCCGATCGTTGTCTAGCTCGGTTGTGCATGAAGGTTGTGACGTCGTTCTTCCTAAGGAATCTGTTCGAACCGTGCAGGAAAAATTGTCTAATACCATTTATGGTTATTTTTTGGGGGACCGAGTTGCATTTCCGGTTGTTGACTATTATGTTAGAGTTAATTGGAAGAAATATGGATTGCAAAAAACGATGATGAATGCCAATGGCTTTTTCTTCTTCAAGTTTAATGATGAAGGCGGGATGTTGAACGTGCTCAAATATGGTCCGTGGATAATCAGGTCTCAACCATTGTTTTTGAATACATGGACTCCTACGACTAAATTGGTAAAGAAAGAAGTAAAGCAAGTGCAAGTTTGGGTGAAAATTCATGAGGTTCCAATTGCGGCCTATACGGAAGATGGCCTTAGTCTGATAGCTACAACAATTGGGGAGCCAAAGATGCTGGATTCTTTTACTACGTCTATGTGCACGGAGTCATGGGACCGTAGTAGCTATGCTAGAGCTTTGGTGGAAATTTCGGCTGATAAGGAGTTCCGTGAGGAGATTACAATGGCAATACCCGAACCTGACAGGGAGGGTTTTATTAAAGAAACTATGTATGTGGAATATGAATGGATCCCGCATCGTTGTGCTACATGTTGTGTGTTTGGTCATTCTAGCGAGATGTGTCCGAAAAAGACAATGAAAAATGTTAGACATGAGGATCACAATCGCAATCTTCAAAGAAACAGGCAAGTGAAAAAGAATCCGAATGTGGATCAGGATGGTTATACTGAAGTTCATGGTAAGAAAGTTGCTAGAAAGGTTGGTTTTCCGGTGAACAAACAAAATAATAAATTTGAATATCGGCCGGTGGGATCTAAAACTCAGCCGAAGGTCAACAACGGTTCAACATCAATGCCTGTTAAATCGAACAATCCTTTTGACGTCTTGAACCAAGTCGACTCGGAGGAAGGTACCAGCAAGAATACGTCGGGTATGGGCCAGGAGGAGACGGATGATGAGGTTGACGAGGTGTACAATGAAATGGATGTTTTTATGCAGCAAGGTTCTCTAAATATAAAGAGCAAACAAGGGGCAAGCACTCCTTCTCAGGTAGTTGCTGATGGTTAGTCTCGCAGTTTGGAATATAAGGGGGTTGAACCGCCCGCTTAAACAAATGGAGGTTCGACAGGCAGTGAAGGATTATAACTTGAGTTTGAGTGCAATTTTAGAGTCCCATGTGAATGTTGATAATCTGGGTAGAGTGTGTAAAACTGTTTTTCGCTCTTGGGATTGGACTTCAAATGGAGGGTGTTGTGACAAAGGCACAAGAATTATTATTGGGTGGAATCCTGCTATCTTTGATGTGATGATCCTGGCTCAGTCGTCTCAGGTTATGCACCTCCAACTTGTGTTTAAATTGGATAAAAGGATGGTTTTTTGTTCTATTGTTTATGCATCCAATTATTATGCGACCCGTAGAGAATTGTGGCATCAACTGTCTACGCATAAAACCCTTGTTGCTAATAAACCTTGGTGTATTATGGGTGATTTTAACTCGGCTCTAAATATAGAGGATAAATCTATGGGAACGTCTTCGATATCTATTGGTATGAGAGAGTTCTAAGCTTGTGTTGATGACATTGAAGTGGTTGATATAAATCGGACGGGTATCCATTTTACATGGAACCAAAAGCCGAAACAAGGGGTTGGGTTACTAAAGAAAATAGATCGAGTAATGGGGAACACTCCGTTTGTGGCTGAATACCCGAACTCGGTTGCCATATTCAAGCCGTATCGGCTTTCGGATCATTGTCCATGTATTCTATCTATTCCGGAAGCTATGAAAATGAAGCCGAGGTCTTTTAAATTCGCTAATTTTTTGGTTTTTAAACCAGAATTTTTAGAGAATGTCAAAAAGCATTGGGATTCAAATGTTAACGGTGTGCATCAGTTTAGAGTTGTCAAAAAACTCCGTTTGCTGAAAAACCCGCTTAGGTCGTTGCTTTTCAAGCAAGGAAATCTTCACAAGAAAGTTGAAAATCTTAGAATGAAGTTGGATGTGATTCAACAAAATATTGATCAGGACCCGTTAAATGTTGATTTCCGGGCAGAAGAGACTTCTACTAGCCTTGATTTACAGGAGGCTTTGTTGGATGAGGAGCGTTTCCTAAAACAAAAATCTAAGGTGGATTGGTTAGCTGCGGGCGACATGAATACTGCTTTTTTTCATTCTTCTTTGAAAGCCAGAAATCATTTTAGCAGAATTGATGTTATCAGCGATTCGGGAGGGTCTCTCTATGAGGGTGACATGGTGTATCAAGCGTTTGTTCAGCACTATGAGAAGTTTTTTGGTTCTCAAGGTGACATATCGCTTGAGCCGGCTCCGGATTTATTTCCGAAAAGGTTATCTCATAATGTTGCTACTCATATGGTTCGACAGGTAACGATGGAGGAGGTCAAGAAGGCGATGTTTTCTATTGGTAATGACAAAGCCCCTGGGCCGGATGGTTATACGGCGGCTTTTTTCAAAAGCGCTTGGTCTTTAATTGGCAATGATGTCTCTTGTGACAACCCTCAAAATCCCATGTATTCCGTACAATATATTAATGATAATTAAATTGCTTGACGACTGTGTGGAATTACTTAACTGCTCTCTGATTGCTGTGTTATACTTACATGTGCTTGTTGATATACTAGTAATGTACAGAAGAGTTACTAAATAGTCCTGTCTGATTTCCTAAGTGTTAGGAATTAAAAAAACGTTACAAAAATATATATATAGGACGCTTTATGGATTAATTAAGCAGTTTAACGGAACAGTATCGAACCGAACAACCGGACTTTACCCGGAACATAAAAATAATGTCAATAACATTGTTTTCCTTTTCTGAGCCAGTTAGGGTCCCCGAATACCCTAACACCCGTTATAACACATAACACACTAGTAAATTATTTAAGTTCCTAACTAAAGTAACTTAATACTAACTACATGGTTGAAATGGAACCTTGACCCCACCCCCCTTGAACTATCGGTTTCCCCATGTGGGGGGCACCCTCTACTAATCTTGATTATTTTATAGTTGATTGCTTCATATCTAAATGACATAATATCCCTTGGATAATTAGAATGGATGGTTTATAAATCTAACCACAAGACCCACCATCTCATTCACTTCAACACTTAACAAAAAAAATCTTGTTTTCTTTTTCCCTCTTGCTACCTTCGGCCAAGAACCACACACCCACATCCACCCACTTTCAACTTTTGATATTGTAATTTCATACATACCCAAAGGTGTTACGTATCACATAAGGAAGCTCGGTGCTTACGCAATCACAAGGACCTCTCTACATCGCTATTAACCACCTAGTTTTCGCCTTGAATCTTCCCTAACCTTATGCTAGTAGTAAGTGCTTCCAATCACCATCTTGTTCTTGATTTTAGTGGTTAATGGATGTTAGAATGATAAAAAGTTAAGAAACTATAAAGCTCATGAACAAGTCTTGAACATAATGAGTTAAAGTGTGGATAAAGAGAAGTTATGCGTGTAAATCATGTAGATCTTGTGTTGTTATGATTCTTGTTGATTTTCTGATGATTTGTTGGTTAATATTGATGTTTGATGTTGTTGTGATCACTAAACATGATTAACGGAATCAATCGAGCAAAAACTAGAAAGCTAAAGACTAAAAACAGAATCTGTCCAAGCTTTACAGCCAACTTCAATTGGCTGTAAATAGGCCATAACTTAATGAAAAAGGTATTTTCTGAAGCCTAGATTTATGTATTATGAAATACGGTTCTAAAGGCACTGGAATCGCAATTTTTGGACTTCGTTTACTATTTTTAAAGAACCGATTTGTAACAGCAGCTTAAGCTGAGTTTTTACAGCAATAAATGGGTGTTATATTTTCTGTCATAACTTGTATTCTGTGTAAAGTCAGATCATGAAATTTTTACTGTAAATGACAACTGATGTATTTGTAATTACCCCACTGGAATTTAGTAAATCGGACATACGATGAATTTTAAATAAATTATTCCGTAGACTATGGTCAGAAAAAGATAAATCTGAGTTCAGTCCGGAAAATGAATTTTTATAAAATATTGGTAATGAACTGAACCCCGATATTTTTACACAATAATATTTGGATCGTTTATGACATTCTGTAAAAATTTGGGAATTTTTGGAATAAGTTAACTATTTTATAAAAATGTCCGAAAACAGCCCGGTTTTGAATATTAAAGCTGAAATGACCTAAGTTGTAATTTGCGTGTCTAAATGTCGAATATGCTATCTGTGAATGACCTAACATGATTATGTGACAATAAAAGTGTTAGGTGCATTATCGTGTGTTTGCTTATGAGTGGGGAATGGATGGGAAGTATATATGGGCATAAACAGTTAAAGTAATGCATGCTATGTGATAGATACGTGTAGGAACTTTGTGCTCTATTTGAAACCACTAAATGACTAACTGATAATCATACTAGGACGTGATTGACCGACCTTGACTGTTAGCTATATTTGAGAGTCAAACCGAGCAACCGAGGTGAGTTCACACTTTTTACAAGGCATGAGATTCCCGGTGGTTTGGGAATGGGTTAAAGAATTTAAAACGAAATCTACATATCCTCCTTGGGTAGGATATGTACGGCCATCCTCCATAGATTGGATGCCATTATTAATCCTACGAATTCTCCTGGTGCAGAATACGTACGTTCGTCCTCCTGGTGCAGGACAACAACCTTAAAAACTAGCTAGACAAAACTCTATCAATAAGTCCCTCTTTATTATATCGACTTAATCGCCGAGGCCAATGGCGAGCGGGTCATTAGTTAATAGCGCTATTAGGTTTAAAAAACCTCACACCGTGCCGGTCAGACGGGCGTGTACTAATGGACTATGGCAGATTGTCAGTGATGATAGACACTGATATAGGGCACAACTTATTTACGTAGTAGTCGATATCATACCGTCTAGTAGTTCAAACGGGGAAAGCCCCCACTGATTATGGATATGGTTTGGGTAAAAGAAAAAGGAACTGGTTAAACATACTTTCAACTATGGGGTAACCCCCACGGCAAATAAGCCAACGAAAGTCAAACCACGTTTTTCAGAAACAACTTAAAACTAAACAACCAAACGTGAACTCACTCAACTTTGTTGTTGACTCGTTGTTACATGCCTTACAGGTCGCTAAATGTTTGGAGCTTGCACGAGGAAGGAGTCGTTGTGGTGTACGGACTGTTATGTTCCGTGCTTAATATTTAAATACTTATGAACTTATTAAACTTGTGTTTTGAAACTATAACTTATAAACTATGGACTTATGCTTTTGGATTTACGTTTATGCTTCCGCTGTTTAAACTGAACATGGTTAACTAGCATTGGTCACCAATCGTATTGTGTTTGGTTTTATTTACTTAAGTGAGTTGTTCAATATGATTAGTGGCTCGATCCTGGTCACGTCACGCCTCCAAGCGGTGGTACTTCGCATGGTGGATTTTGGGGGTGTGACAGATTGGTATCAGAGCCATTGGTTATAGTGAACTTGGTTTTAAAAGGGGAAAAGTTTTTGATAAAACCAGACTATAACCTGTACAGTGCTCAACGATCCACAACGACGCTTCGCTCCACTTGCAAGACTCGACACAATAGGTAGTATGATTTGTGTTACATTATCGGTTAGATAGTTCACACTGTGCATTAGTTAACGTGATAATTGCTATTTGAACCTTGCGTGCTTACTCTCTACTATCGTCCCACACTTACGTACTTTCGCGACACTTTTCTCACCTACGTTGCTTCATTATGAAGATCATGAGCGGACGCGGAGGACGTATCAACCTCACTCAAGCCCAGTTGACGGCTTTGATCAACGAACAAGTCGCTGAGGCACTCGCAGCTAACCCTGCAGGAGGTATAACCTGCCATACCAACTCACCTTAGGACATTTAGATCCTACCTTCGCAAACCAACCCTCATGCTTAATCTTGTCTTTTATTCTCGCGCAACAGGTCAACATGCTCAACCTCCTGTGTGCACGTTCAAAACCTTCATGGACTGCCGACCTACTACTTTCAGTGGCACTGAAGGAGCTGTAGGCCTCCTCCACTGGTTTGAGAAGCTTGAGTCAGTTTTCGAGATGTGCGAATGCCCCGAAGATCGAAGGGTGAAATATGCTACTGGAACGCTTGAAGGTGCTGCGTTGACCTGGTGGAAGGCACAGGTTCAACTACTAGGACTGGCAGTTGCTAATGCCACCCCCTGGAATGGTTTCAAAGAACTGATCAAAGAGGAGTACTGCAGTCGGGATGACATCCACAAGCTAGAAGTGGAGTTTTTCAACCTGAAAATGACGGGGTCTGAGATTGAGGCATATACGAAAAGGTCAAATGAGCTGGCCATCTTGTGCCCTACCATGGTGGACCCTCCCATCAAACGAATTGAGCTGTATCTCAAGGGCCTTGTACCAGAGATTCAAAGTCACGTGACTTCAGCCAACCTGGGTACCATACAGCAAATCATCAAGTTGGCCCATCGACTCACTGACCAGGCGGTGGAGCAAAACAGGCTGCCCAAACGAATCAGTACCACAGCTACTTCCGATGCACCTACCGATAACAAGCGAAAATGGGATGGGAACTCCAGTAAGGGTTCTGCTTCGGTTCAGTCTCAGCAGCGAAAGACTGATGACTACCAGAGTCCTTGTCAGCAATCTTCCGGTAATCAAGGACAGGGTGGATACCGAGGAAACCACCCCAAGTGCAACCGGTGCAACAAGCATCACAGCGGGCAGTGCAACAAAGGTCGATGTCAGAGATGTTACAAGCTGGTCCATGAAGCTAGGGATTGCAGGAGCCCGCGTCCTGCAAATCAGAATCGCCAACAACAACAACAAGCTCCACAGAACCCCCATCAGCAGCAACAGCAGGGCAACAAAGGATGCTTTCAGTGTGGTGCTGAAGGCCACTTTAAGAGAAACTGTCCTCAACTGAACCAGAACAACAACAACCAAGGAAACGGGAACCACAATGGGAACAACAATGGAGGCAACAGTGGAGGCAATAACGGGGGTAACAATAATGGTAATGGAGCAAGGGGTCGTGTGTTCGTGATTGGTCAGGGTGATGCAAGGAACGATCCCAACGTTGTGATGGGTAAGTTTCTTCTGGACGACTTCTTTGTTACTGTTTTAATCGATTCGGGTGCCGATACTAGTTATGTGTCCTTAAAAGTTAGCCAAATGCTTAAGCGCACTCCAACACTTCTGAACTCCAAACACACGGTAGAGTTAGCAAACGGTAAAAGTTTCGGAAGCCACACACGTAGTCAAAGGTTGTAACCTCGTCTTAGCTGGTCAGACTTTCTCTATCGATCTTATTCCTATCACACTGGGTAGTTTCGACGTTGTCATTGGGATGGATTGGCTATCTCACCATCAAGCGGAGATTGTTTGCAAGGAGAAAATCGTCCGCATTCCTCGTTCTGGTGAAGAACCTCTCGTGATTCGTGGCGACAAGAGTGGTGTTGTCGAAGGCATTATCTCTTTCCTTAAGGCCCAGAAGTGCCTGCGAAAGGGCCACACTGCCATTCTGGCACTCGTTGCTGACACATCAATGGAAGAGAAGCGAATTGAAGACATTCCTATTGTGCATGACTTTCCCGAGGTATTTCCTGAGGAATTACCTGGTCTTCCGCCTCATCGTCAAGTTGAATTTCAAATCGAGCTAGCTCCTGGAGCAGCGCCCATAGCTCGAGCACCTTATCGTCTAGCTCCATCAGAACTCGAAGAACTATCCACACAACTACAAGAACTCTTGGAAAAGGGTTTCATACGTCCTAGCTCTTCACCATGGGGAGCTCCAGTGTTATTCGTGAAGAAGGACGGTACCTTCAGAATGTGTATTGACTACCGCGAACTCAACAAGGTGACCGTGAAGAATCGTTATCCTCTTCCACGTATTAACGACTTGTTCGACCAGTTGCAAGGGTCGAGCTATTACTCCAAGATTGATTTGAGATCGGGATACCATCAGCTGAGAGTCCGAGAGGAGGACGTCTCCAAAACCGCATTCAGAACTCGCTACGGCCATTACGAGTTTCTGGTTATGCCTTTCGGATTGACGAATGCACCAGCGGTCTTCATGGATCTCATGAACCGAGTATGCAAACCTTACCTGGATAAGTTCGTTATTGTGTTCATCGACGATATCCTGATCTATTCTAAGAGTCAGGAGGAACACGAGCAGCATCTATGACTTATGCTGGAACTTCTTTGAAAAGAGCAGTTGTATGCCAAGTTTTTGAAATGTGACTTCTGGCTTCGCGAAGTCCACTTTCTAGGCCATGTGGTAAACAAGGATGGAATTCATGTGGATCCATCTAAGGTTGAATCGATCCAGAACTGGCCTGCACCCCGTACACCAACAGAAATCCGCCAATTCTTGGGTTTGGCGGGATATTACAGAAGATTTATCAAAGACTTCTCCAAAATTGCGCAACCACTCACCTCACTGACTCAGAAGGGTGTCATCTATTGTTGGGGTGATGCACAGGAGTCCGCATTTCAGCACTTGAAGGATAGACTTTGTAGCGCGCCTATTCTCTCATTGCCTGAAGGCACAGATGACTTTGTGGTTTATTGCGACGCTTCCATCCAAGGACTTGGTTGCGTGTTGATGCAACATGACAAAGTCATTGCCTATGCATCGCGCCAACTTAAGGTTCACGAAAGGAACTACACTACACACGACTTGGAACTGGGAGCAGTTGTTTTCGCACTTAAGATATGGAGACATTACCTGTACGGTACCAAGTGCACCATTTACACCGATCACAGGAGTCTCGAGCATATCTTCAAGCAAAAGGAGTTAAGTATGCGACAACGCCGATGGGTTGAGCTCTTGAACGATTATGAATGCGCTATCAAGTATCATCCGGGCAAAGCCAATGTTGTGGCCGACGCCCTCAGTCGAAAGGATACTCTACCTAAGCGTGTACGTGCTTTACAGCTTACCATCCAATCCAACCTTTCCGCTCAGATTCGTGATGCTCAGGTCGAAGCATTGAAAGCAGAGAACATCAGGGCCGAGTCCTAGCGAGGATCGAGGCAGCGACTAGAGCAAAAGGAAGACGGCGCTTACTATGTAAACGGACGCATCTGGGTTCCACTGTATGGAGACCTACGCGAGCTTGTGATGGATGAAGCACACAAGTCTCGTTATTCGGTACATCCTGGTTTGGATAAAATGTACCAGGACCTCAAGACTACGTATTGGTGGCCTGGCATGAAAGCCCACATAGCAACCTACGTCAGTAAGTGCTTGACTTGTGCGAGAGTCAAGACTGAATATCAGAAACCATCAGGCCTACTTCAACAACTAGAGATACCTAAATGGAAATGGGAGCAAATTTCCATGGACTTTGTTACTGGCCTACCCAGATCTCAACGCGGAAACGATACCATTTGGGTGATCGTGGATCGACTGACCAAGTCTGCACATTTCCTGGCAATCAAAGAAACGGATAAGTTTTCTACTCTTGCAGACATTTACCTAAAGGAAGTAGTGTCAAGGCACGGAGTGCCAACCTCTATCATATCTGATCGTGACGCGCGTTTTACCTCTGAACTATGGCAAGCTATGCACAAGTCTTTTGGCTCACGTTTAGATATGAGCACGACATATCATCCACAGACTGATGGGCAATCTGAACGCACCATCCAAACCCTTGAAGACATGCTTAGGGCATGTGTAATCGATTTTGGTAATGGCTGGGAAAAGCACCTCCCGTTAGTGGAGTTTTCATATAACAACAGCTACCACACCAGCATCCAAGCCGCTCCGTTCAAGGCATTGTACGGACGCAAATGCCGATCACCTCTCTGTTGGGCAGAAGTTGGTGACAGCCAAATCACTGGCCCAGAACTTGTGGTAGATACCACCGAGAGAATTGCTCAAATACGACAGCGAATGGCGGCAGCTCATGACCGTCAGAAAAGCTATGCTGATAAGGGAAGAAAACCACTCGAGTTCCAGGTTGGGGATCGAGTGTTACTCAAAGTCTCACCTTGGAAAGGTGTAGTCCGTTTTGGCAAACGAGGCAAGCTCAATCCGCGTTATGTCGGACCGTTCGAAATCATTGAGAAGATTGGCAAGGTCGCCTACAGGTTGAATCTACCTGAAGAACTCAGCGGAGTTTACAATGTTTTCCATGTGTCGAATCTGAAGAAGTGTTTGTCAGATGAGACCCTCATAGTTCCTCTCAAGGAACTCACAATCGATGACCAGCTGCGATTCGTCGAGGAACCAGTAGAGATTACGGATCGAGATGTTAAGATCCTCAAGCGTACCAGGATACCCCTCATCCGAGTTCGTTGGGATGCTCGTCGTGGCCCAGAGTATACCTGGGAACGAGAAGATCAAATGAAACTCAAGTATCCCCAACTGTATAAGAAAAACGCAACCACTACTGAGGCTGAAGCTACTGCAGAATTTCGGGACGAAATTCCAAATCAACGGGGGGATGATGTGACACCCCAGGAAAACCAGGAAACCAACGCAACTTAACTAGCTTCCTCAGTAACCACGCGCTAAATTTCGGGATGAAATTCTCTTAACAGGGGGAGAATGTGACAACCCTCAAAATCCCATGTATTCCGTACAATATATTAATGATAATTAAAGCGCTTGACGACTGTGTGGAATTACTTAACTGCTCTCTGATTACTGTGTTATACTTACATGTGCTTGTTGATATACTAGTAATGTACAGAAGAGTTACTAAATAGTCCTGTCTGATTTCCTAAGTGTTAGAAATTAAAAAACGTTACAAAAATATATATATAGGATGCTTTATGGATTAATTAAGCAGTTTAACGGAACAGTATCGAACTAAACAACCGGACTTTACCCGGAATATAAAAATAATGTCAATAACATTGTTTTCCTTTTCTGAGCCAGTTAGGGTCCCCGAATACCCTAACACCCGTTACAACACATAACACACTAGTAAATTATTTAAGTTCCTAACTTAAGTAACTTAATACTAACTACATGGTTGAAATGGAACCTTGACCCTACCCCCTTGAACGATCGGTTTCCCCATGTGGGGGACACCCTCCACTAATCTTGATTATTTTATAGTTGATTGCTTCATATCTAAATGACATAATATCCCTTGGATAATTAGAATGGATGGTTTATAAATATAACCACAAGACCCACCATCTCATTCACTTCAACACTTAACAAAAAAAATCTTGTTTTCTTTTTCCCTCTTGCTACCTTCGGCCGAGAACCACACACCCACATCCACCCACTTTCAACTTTTGATATTGTAATTTCATACATACCCAAAGATGTTACGTATCACATAAGGAAGCTCGGTGCTTACGGAATCACAAGGACCTCTCTACATCGCTATTAACCACCTAGTTTTCGCCTTGAATCTTCCCTAGCCTTGTGCTAGTAGTAAGTGCTTCCAATCACCATCTTTTTTTTGGGTAAAGGGTTACCCCGGTGATTCTATTAAAATGCAACCGCAAATAAGTACAAGTAGTGAGGATGTGTTCCACACTAGTTCATATACAGGACATGCCCCATATATGTAAATCAAAACAGAAACCAAAGACCTATAATACCCCATAACCTAGTCTACTATACATCATGACACGACATCTAGTAGACAAACAATGCAAAACATAAAACAAAATCCTCAACCGCCATCATCAAAGATAAAGTAGCCACAAAACCGCAGCCCCTTCAGACGAAAAGCAGATAGCCTATCCATTAGAGATCTTGGTAGAAGAGGTGCTTGCCCCTGCTTTCGACGAGAAAGGATGAGTACCTGATGTCATAAATGCACTAGTTTCATTGTAGACTTCTTCAACCTCCTCCTCATCCGACACCTGCCTGTCATTCGACTGTTTCTTCTCCACTCGACCCACAGTGGTACCTCCCTGATTACCAGTATCATCCTTCAAAATGTCAAACGGGTTAGACGTTGAAACCTGATTCTGCATCGGACTCTTTGAGGACGATTTTGGCTTAGGGTTGACGACTGGCCTGTAGACTACCTTAGGCTTCTGATTTTTCATATGAATGCCATGGTTGTTCACTTTCTTCTTCTTTGCCCCTACAACCTGAAAATCATCATTGTTCTTTTCAGCAACTCCACTAGAAGATACCTGAGGGTTCTTCGGGCACGAGCTGTCATCATGACCAAACACACAACAAGAGGAGCACCTTAGAGGCTCCCAATCATATTCAATCTTGACCTCCACCTTTGAAAACCCACTACCATCCATCGATGGGATAGCAACTGTAACACTCTTTTTTAACTCAGCCCCCGCTTGCACTTCAATGAGCGCTCTAGCATAGCTACTCCTTCCCCAAGATTCAGCACACATCGAGGCAGTATACGTATCCAACATCTTAGGTATTCCAATCATAGAGGCAACCAAGCTAAGCCCATCCTCAGTAAATGCCTCTAATGGCACATCATGCATCTTGACCCAAACTGGAACCACTTTAATGTCCTCTTTTTCCATCTTGATAGAGGGCGACCACTCCTTCAAAATTATGGGAACACTTCTGATTAGCCAAGGCCCATCCTCTAGCATTTGATTCATCCCTTCCTTAGAAGTAAACTTAAAGAAAAATAACCCGTTTGCATTCATCATGAGCCGAGAAAGCCCATATTTAGCCCAGTTGTTCTTAGCAAAGTAATCAACCACAGGAAATGCCAACCGTTTACCCAGAAAATATCCAAACAATGTGTTAGCATACCTATCAGTAACTTGTTGAACCGATGACAAAGGAATAACAACATCAGCACCGTCAACTTTCTCGGCAGATTCCATCGCCCGAAAATTCACTTTAACCTTCTCCTTTGTATTCTTAACAATGTTAGCAAAAGAAACAGGATCGGCAGGCCCCGAACTACCTTGAGCAGCCCTGTTTTCAGCCGAGAACGATGCAGCAAATAAATCTGATTTTGGTGTATACTTGCTAGGGTAATCCCAAAAGTTGTCTGACTTTCCGACATCCCGTTTTTCCAAGCGAACCGGAACTGTGACCCTTGTTAGCTCATCGATGATGTTTGAAGACTTAGGGTCATTTTGTGTTCCAATCGTTACACCACGCTTTGGCTGCAAAGTGTTTCCATCAACATCAAGAAACCGCGCAGCTATTTGATCAAACGATAATCTCGGCTTTCCACGAGTATCCTGTTGGTTTCCACCAGAATTGTTAGATTCATCCATTCCCATATTGACAAACCCTAGCAGCCGTCAATTGAAAGATATGACGGCTGAAAACCCTAGTAGCCGTCAAGATGAGGATCGTTCAGCAAAAACCTAGCAGCCGTGACAACCCTAATTCGAACCGATTGAATCCGAAACAAAGTTATACCAGCCACCGCAAAAATAAACCCTAAGCAATCTGATGTAACCCCAATAATCAGCAAAAATCATGATTAAAATGGTATTTAGTGACCAATAATCAGCAACGAAAGTAAATAATCAAGAAGCCGCCGGCACCCCACGAACAATCAGAAACGAATACGAAAATACAAACCCTAGAGCACGAACCTTAATCTGATTTCAGATGATTAGAACCTAAAGAAACGAATATGGAATCCTTAGACACTAACCAAGATCGATCGAGACCAAGAGTTGATTGAATCGTTTAGGGTTTCACGAAATCTCCAAGATCGCCCAGAGCCTCCCCATTTTTTCCCCCAATTCCAATCACCATCTTGTTCTTGATTTTAGTGGTTAATGGATGTTAGAATGATAAAAAGTTAAGAAACTATAAAGCTCATGAACAAGTCTTGAACATAATGAGTTAAAGTGTGGATAAAGAGAAGTTATGCGTGTAAATCATGTAGATCTTGTGTTGTTATGATTCTTGTTGATTTTCTGATGATTTGTTGGTTAATATTGATGTTTGATGTTGTTGTGATCACTAAACATGATTAACGGAATCAATCGAGCAAAAAACTAGAAAGCTAAAGACTAAAAACAGAATCTGTCCAAGCTTTACACCCAACTTCAGTTGGCTGTAAACAGGCCATAACTTAACGAAAAAGGTATTTTCTGAAGCCTAGGTTTTTGTATTATGAAATACGGTTCTAAAGGCACTGGAATTGTAATTTTTGGACTTCGTTTACTATTTTTAAAGAACCGATTTGTAACAGCAGCTTAAGCTGAGTTTTTACAGCAATAAATGGGTGTTATATTTTCTGTCATAACTTGTATTCTGTGTAGAGTCAGATCATGAAACTTTTACTGTAAATGACAACTGATGTATTTGTAATTACCCCACTAGAATTTAGTAAATCGGACATCCAATGAATTTTAAATAAATTATTCCATGGACTGTGGTCAGAAAAAGATAAATCTGAGTCCAGTCCGGAAAATGAATTTTTTTAAAATATTGGTAATGAACTGAACCCCGATATTTTTACACAATAATATTTGGATCGTTTATGACATTCTGTAAAAATTTGGGAATTTTTGGAATAAGTTAACTATTTTATAAAAATGTCCGAAAACAGCCCGGTTTTGAATATTAAAGCTGAAATGACCTAAGTTGTATTTGCGTGTCTAAATGTCGAATATGCTATCTGTGAATGACCTAACATGATTATGTGACAATAAAAGTGTTAGGTGCATTATCGTGTGTTTGCTTATGAGTGGGGAATGGATGGGAAGTATATATGGGCATAAACATTTAAAGTAATGCATGCTATGTGATAGATACGTGTAGGAACTTTGTGCTCTATTTGAAACCACTAAATGACTAACTGATAATCATACTAGGACGTGATTGACCGACCTTGACTGTTAGCTATATTTGAGAGTCAAACCGAGCAACCGAGGTGAGTTCACACTTTTTACAAGGCATGAGATTCCCGGTGGTTTGGGAATGGGTTAAAGAATTTAAAACGAAATCTACATATCCTCCTTGGGTAGGATATGTACGGCCATCCTCCATAGATTGGATGCCATTATTAATCCTACGAATTCTCCTGGTGCAGAATACGTACGTTCGTCCTCCTGGTGCAGGACAACAACCTTAAAAACTAGCTAGACAAAACTCTATCAATAAGTCCCTCTTCATTATATCGACTTAATCGCCGAGGCCAATGGCGAGCGGGTCATTAGTTAATAGCGCTATTAGGTTTAACAAACCTCACACTGTGCCGGTCGGACGGGCGTGTACTAATGGACTATGGCAGATTGTCAGTGATGATAGACACTGATATAGGGCACAACTTATTTGCGTAGTAGTCGATATCATACCGTCTAGTAGTTCAAACGGGGAAAGCCCCCACTGATTATGGATATGGTTTGGGTAAAAGAAAAAGGAACTGGTTAAACATACTTTCAACTACGGGGTAACCCCCACGGCAAATAAGCCAACGAAAGTCAAACCACGTTTTTCAGAAACAACTTAAAACTAAACAACCAAACGTGAACTCACTCAACTTTGTTGTTGACTCGTTGTTACATGCCTTACAGGTCGCTAAATGGTTGGAGCTTGCACGAGGAAGGAGTCGTTGTGGTGTACGGACTGTTATGTTCCGTGCTTAATATTTAAATACTTATGAACTTATTAAACTTGTGTTTTGAAACTATAACTTATAAACTATGGACTTATGCTTTTGGATTTACGTTTATGCTTCCGCTGTTTAAACTGAACATGGTTAACTAGCATTGGTCACCAATCATATTGTGTTTGGTTTTATTTACTTAAGTGAGTTGTTCAATATGATTGGTGGCTCGATCCTGGTCCTGTCACGCCTCCAAGCGGTGGTACTCCGCATGGTGGATTTTGGGGGTGTGACATCTCTAATGCCATTAAAGACTTTTTTGAAACTGGTAACCTGCTTCGGGAATTGAATCATACTCTTATTGTGCTTATTCCAAAGGTTTCGACTCCTTTGCTTGTTACTGATTTTCGACCGATTGCTTGTTGTAATGTTTTTTACAAATGCAATAGTAAGATTGTGGCAGACAGAATTAAAGGAGCTCTAAATGACATTGTCAGCATAAACCAATCTGCTTTTGTTCCTGGACGAAAAATTTCGGATAATATTCTTTTAACCCAAGAGTTAATGCATAATTATCATAGAGACGTGGGTCCTCCAAGATGTGCATTTAAAGTAGATATTCAGAAAGCTTATGATACTGTCGATTGGAGGAGTGGATTATGATTTGTGTGTCTACTACTTCATTTTCGGTTTATGTTAATGGCACAGTGCATGGTTTTTTCAAGGGTAATCGTGGGCTAAGGCAAGGAGATCCTATGTCTCCATATTTATTTACTCTCGTTATGGAGGTCTTAACGGGTATTCTTCATCATTCGGTTCGAATTGACTCTTCTTTTAAGTTCCATAACAGATGTGAAAGGCAGCAGATAATCTTTGTTTTGCGGATGACTTATTTCTTTTTGCTAGAGGGGAAGTGAATTCGGCTAATTGTATTATGTCTTCTCTCTCGAAGTTCACTAAGATGTCGGGGTTAGTGCCTAGTAACCAGAAAAGCACGGTTTTCTTTTGTAATGTTAAGAATCATGTCAAACAAGCTATTCTGGATATTATGCCTTTTACGGAAGGAAAGTTACCCGTCAAGTACTTGGGGGTGCCCCTGATTTCGGCTAGGCTTGGTTACAATGATTGTCGTGTGCTTGTGGAAAGATTAGAAAAACGTATTATGCACTGGAGGAACAAACTATTATCATTCACGGGAAGGCTTCAACTTATTATTTCAGTGCTTTCTTCTATGCATATTTATTGGTCCTCGGTTTTTATCTTGCCGACTCGGATTATTCAGGAGCTAGAAGCTAAAATGAGAAATTTCTTATGGTCTCAAGATTCTTCTTTCAATAAAGGTAAATCTAAAGTTTCTTGGAAATTGGTTTGTACGCCTAAGTATGAAGGGGGTTTGGGTATTAGACGCATTGGGGATATGAACAAAGCTCTGATGTCGTCTCATATTTGGAGTATTGTCTCCAAGCGTGATTCCCTATGGGTTGAATGGGTTCATTCGTATCGTTTAAAAGATAAGAGCTTCTGGATCTGCAAAACACCTTCGAATAGCTGTTGGTCTTGGCAAAAAATCACTCAGATGCGGCCTTTAATTAGAAAGCATATATGGTTTGAGTTAGGGAATGGTGCTAATACTTCAGCTTGGTTCGATAATTGGAGTGATTTGGGGCCTCTTGGCGACTTTGTGTCGCCCAGAACTATCACTGATGCTGATTTTAGGTTGGATGACCTGGTGGCCGATGTTTATTCTAATGGTGCTTGGATGTGGCCTACGGCTTGGAGGGATCTCTTCCCTGTTCTTATTCAGATTGATCAAGTTCAGTTGGACCCCTTGAAAGTTGACAGATTATTATGGAAAGATGGTGGAGATCTTAATGAGTTCTCGACTTCTGGTGTATGGCACTCGGTTTTTTTTTTTTGGGTAAAGGGTTACCCCGGTGATTCTATATATTCACAACCAAAACAAAACAAGTAGTGTAGGGAGTCTACACTAGTTCAATCCTGGGACATGCCCCAAGAAAGTAAGCAACATAAGACCAGAAAAACAACCGAAAAAGTAAACCAGCATAAACAAACTAGACTATAATCTAGAAGACTAAAAAACATCACTAATCACTCGCCATCACCCTGAAAGTCAGCGTCAAGTATCTCCCACTCACCTAGAAGTCTTCGGACTCTTTCAGTCTGCTTCATCTTCACTCCCATAAGCTTATAACGAACAGTCTTGATTATCAATTCATAAATCAGCTCTGGAGGTCTCAGTTGGTTCTTGAACAGCTAAGCATTACGTTCCTGCCAAATGAAGTAAGCAGTAGCCGCCACCAAAATCCTGCTAACATAATCAGCCACTAATTTAGATCGACATCTGAGCAGTAACCAGTCTACAATGCTATCCCATTTCGAGTCTACATTATCCATACCCACCTTTGTCCGAACCATAACCCACACCTGAGCTGAGAACTTGCATTCAAAGAACAGATGTTCATGTGAGTCATGATTCTCATAACATAATAAGCAGCACATCATATTCATATTTTTCCGCCTCGAGAAATCCCATTGAAGAATAATGTCTTGTGTAAGTAATTTCTTTCTCATAATCAGCCACAACAAGAAAGAGTGCCTCGGAACACATTGAGCAAACCAGACAACTTTACTCCACTCAACCTATTGCTCTCTATACCGAATAGAATCCCAAATACAAGAAGCCGAGACCGCACATACATCATCACCCACCCGCCAAAGAACAGAATCACGTTTATTTGGAACCGGATGGACATGATCTAGTTGGATAAGCACCGGAAACAAATCTCTCCAAGCCGTGGGCCATTGCCAACCCCCCGGTAAATGAATATCAGCAACTGTATCCTCCAATCTAAAACCTGCATTAGTAATAGTTCGAGGAGACAAAAAATTACCTAGCGGCCCTAAGGCACACCACGTATCATACCAAGCTGACGTCGACCTCCCATCCCTAATAGTCGTCCATATATGATTCCTGATTATCAGCCGTAGTTGAAGTAACTTCCGCCAACTCCAACAGCAATTCCTAGGGACCCTAACCATCCAGAAACTTTTACCTTTTAATCTATAGCCATGCACCCATTCAACCCAAAGAGATTTCCGTTTAGTGATGACACTCCAAACATGATTCGCCATGAGCGCCTTATTAACATCTCCTATACGTCTAACGCCCAAACCCCCTTCATACTTCGGGGTACACACAGAATTCCAAGAAATCTTGGCCCTTCCTTTTTGAAAAGAACTATCTTGATTCCACAAAAAATTTCTCATTCTGGCTTCTAAGTCATGGGTCACCCGAGACGGTAAGATAAAAACCGAGGACCAGTAAATATGCAAAGAAGAGAGGACCGCCACGATAAGCTGTAATCGCTCAGCAAATGAAAGCACCTTGTTCTTCCAGTTCGTAATACGTTTCTCTAGCTTTTCCACCAAGACACTACAGTCTTTATAAAGAAGCCTTGTGGAGATAAGCGGAACCCCCAGATATTTAACCGGAAGGGAACCCTCCACAAAAGGCATAACATTAAGAATAGCATTCTTCACATGTTGAGGGACATTACAAAAGAAGACTATGCTCTTCTGAACGCTAGGAACCAAACCCGACATTTTAGTAAACTTTGAAAGGGACACCATAATGCACTTAGCGGAACTAACATCCCCTCTAGCAAATAAGAAAAGGTCATCCGCAAAACAAAGGTTGACAATCTGCTGCTTCTCACACCTGTTGTGGAACCTAAACGAGGAATCTATCTTGGTCTCATGTCGTAAAATACCTGTCAAAATCTCCATCACAAGCGTAAAAAGATAGGGGGATATAGGATCCCCTTGTCTTAAACCTCGTTTCCCTCTAAAATAGCCATGAATATTACCGTTAATACAAACAGAATACGTTGGCGTAGATACACAAAGCATAATCCAATCCACCATCTTAATGTCGAAACCAAACCCAAGCAAAACACTTCTTAGGAATCTCCAATCCACAGTATCATTGGCTTTCTGAATATCGACTTTAAACGCACACCTAGGGGGACCAAAATTCCTATGATAGTTGTGCATAAGTTCCTGGGTAAGTAAAATGTTATCCGAAATTTTACGACCAGGGACGAAAGTCGACTGGTTGACACTAACAATCATATCCAGAGCCACTTTAAGACGATCTGCAAGAATCTTACTGATACACTTATAAATAACGTTGCAGCACGCTATAGGACGATAATCAGTAACACTAGATGGGGTAGCAACTTTCGGCACTAGAACAATTAGAGTATGATTTAATTCACGCAAAAGTTTTCCAGTGGAGAAAAAATCAATAATAGCATTTGTCACATCCTCACCTACAACCGACCAAGCACCCTTGAAAAAAGCCGACGAGAATCCATCCGGTCCTGGAGCTTTGTTAGTGCCAATCGAGAACATAGCCTTCCTAACCTCATCCGCCGTAACCTGCCGCACCATATTACTAGCACACTCGGGATCCAAAACATTAGTAAACAACTCAGCCGAAGGAGATAGAGCGATGCCATCCTGACAACCCAAAAATTTTTCATAATGTTGGACTAGAGCGAGAGGAACATTATTACCTTCAAACGTCATACCACTCTTAATGTAACTGGGAACGTTGCAAAAGAAAACCGTGCTTTTTTGAACACTAGGAACCAACCCTGACATCTTGGTAAAAGTATCTAAAGAAGACATAATAAACTTGGCCGAAGCAATTTCACCTCGAGCAAAAAGAAACAAATCATCTGCAAAACACAGGTTTATAATTTGCTGCCTTTCACACCTATTGTGGAACTTAAATGAAGAATCAATCCTTAACGAATGATGCAATATGGCTGTCAAAACTTCCATAACAAGAGTGAAAAGATATGGGGATAACGGATCCCCTTGCCTTAGACCACGATTACCCTTGAAATAGCCATGAACATTACCATTAACACAAACAGAATAGGAGGTAGTCAAAACACATACCATGATCCAATTCACCATCTTGATATTGAAACCAAACCCAAGCATAATACTCCTTAGAAAACTCCAATCAACAGTATCATAGGCTTTTTGAATATCAACTTTAAAAGCACAACGTGGTGGCCCGGCATTCCTATGATAATTGTGCATAAGCTCTTGAGTCAACAAAATATTATCGGATATTTTCCTACCTGGCACAAAGGCAGATTGGTTAACACTAACAATCTCATTTAGAGCCCCTTTAACTCTGTCTGCAACAATCTTGCTAATGCATTTGTATAAAACATTGCAACAAGCAATAGGACGATAATCAGTAACAACCGATGGGGTAGGGACCTTCGGCACAAGCACAATGAGAGTATGGTTTAACTCGCGTAACAAGTTACCAGTATAAAAAAAAATCAATGATAGCTTTAGAGATATCCACCCCGATAATATGCCAAGCACTCTTGAAAAATGCAGCAGTGTACCCATCAGGACCAGGGGATTTATCAATACCAATAGAAAACATAGCCGCTTTAACTTCCTCTGAAGACACCTGACGGATCACGTGGTCAGCAGTAGCCGAGTTCAGCATTTTAGAAAATAAATCTGGCGCCGGTTGAAGAGAGATGTCCCCTTTACAGCCCAAAAAATTCTCATAATGGCTAACAAAAGCTTCATGGACCATATCACCTTCGAAAACATTCCCACCCGAATCCTGAATAACATCAATTCTACTGCGATGATTCCTATTTTTCAAAGAAGAATGGAAAAAAGCAGTATTCATGTCACCAGCACGCAACCAATCAACTTTGGATTTCTGTTTCAGAAAACGCTCCTCATCAAGTAAAGCTTCCTGATAACTACTCGTAATGGTAGCTTCTTCGGCTCGAAGGACAACATTGATAGGATCCCGGTCAATAGACTGTTGGAGACTATCAAGTTTAGCACGGAGATCTTTGGTTTTGTTGTGAAGATTACCTTGTTTAAAGATTAAAGCTCGAAGAGGCCTCTTAAGAAGCCGAAGCCTTTTAACAACACGAAACTGGTGCACTCCATTAATTCTAGTATCCCAAAACCGTTTGACAATATCTAGAAATTCAGGTTTATGAACCAAAAAGTTAGCGAATTTAAAAGATCTCGGTTTCAACTTACCAGCTTCAGGGATTTTTAGGATACATGGACAATGGTCCGATAGTCTATACGGATGGAATAAGGCAACCGCACGCGGGAAAAGAGCCACAAACTGAGTATTCCCTAAAACACGATCAATTTTCTTTAGTAATCCAACGCCCTTCTTTGGTTTTTGGTTCCACGTAAAATGGAAACCCGATCGATTAATGTCAAACATCTCAATATCATCCACACACGATTGAAAATCCTTCATGCCAATAGAGATCGATGAAGCCCCCAAGGATTTGTCTTCCAGATTCAGCGCAGAGTTGAAATCACCCATAATGAACCAAGGATCATCGCCCACTAGAACTTTGTGCATAGAAAGATTTTGCCATAAACTTCTACGAGAGACATAATAATTGGCCGCATACACAATAGAACAAAACACCATCCGCTTGTCCAACTTAAAAATAAGCTGGAGATGCATAACCTGATCAGATTGAGCTAACACCATGACATCAAAAATTGCTGGATTCCAACCAATAATAATTCTAGTACCCTTAACACATTTGGCTCCATTGGACGTCCACTCCCAAGAACGAAAAACGGATTTACAAACTTTATCAAGCTTACCAATGTCAACATGAGATTCCAAAATAGCACACACACTAAGATTATAATCCTTCACCGCCTGACGAACCTCTGATTGTTTAAGAGAGCGGTTCAACCCTCTAATATTCCACGATGCAATACTAACCATAATTAACCACCGGAGAAGGCGTGCTTGCCCCTTTTTTACTATTAATATTCAGCGAACCACTAATCATAAAGTCATCCATCTCGTTATAAACCTCCATAACCTCATCATCATCCGAATCATCAGGGCCCCTACCCGAAGCACTCTTACTTGGACCCGAGCCCGTATCCACTTCATTAAAAATTTCAAACGGATTACTCGACCTGAAAGTGTTAGAACTTGAAGCATTGTTACCATCACCCTTAGGTTTTGGCCCCACAGGTCTATATTCGAACTTAGTCTTTTGCTTGTTTACAGGAATTCCAACCTTACGAGCCACTTTCTTCCCATACACTTCTGTGTATCCATCCTGATCAACCGTGGGCATCTTCTTTGCTGGCTTATTATGTTGAATATTGCGCGCGCTTATGATTCTCATATTTAACTTTAGCCGGTTTCAAAGGTTGCTTCGGACACATCTCATTTGAATGGCCAAACACACAGCAAGTGGCACACCGAAACGGACTCCACTCATACTCCACGTACATAGTCTCCTTAATAAAACCCTCCCCCTCCGGTTCGGGTATAGCCATTGTGACCTCTTCACGCAGATCTTTATCAGCAGAGATTTCTATTAACGCTCTAGCATAGCTACTACGACCCCATGAATCCGTGCACATAGATGTAGTAAAAGAATCCAGCATCTTTGGTTCCCCTATTGTCGTTGCAATCAGGCTCAGCCCATCTTCCGTATAAGCCGCAATAGGAACCTCGTGTATTTTAACCCATGCTTGAACCTTCTTTACCTCTTTCTTTTCTAGTTTTGTTGTTGGAGTCCAGCTATTCAGAAACATCGGTTGGGATCTAATTATCCATGGACCATCCTTGAGAACATTCAACATACCAAGTTCATCATTAAACTTAAAAAAGAAAAAACCATTCGCGTTCATCATCGTTTTTTGCGAACCATATTTCTTCCAATTCATCCGCACAAAATAATCAACAACAGGAAAAGCAAGACGGTCTCCCAAAAAATACCCATACAAAGTGTTTGCCAACTTATCTTGCATAGCACGCACCGACTCCCTCGGAAGAACAACATCACAAAGATCCTGCACCACAGAACTAGCAAGAGCTCGAAAGTTAACCTTCTTAGAATTATTTGCTACTACCGTGTCTGCATATGACATAGGTTTAGCCGTGTCTGCATGATTCAGAGAGGATCCCTAATATCCGTCATTTCCTGCCAAGTTAATTCCCGAACCCTCACATTCCGATGATTGCAGAGAAACCAGAACTGTGATTTTGGTTAATTCATCAATTACATTAAACTTTTTTGCATCAGATTGCACAGTACCTCTTCTAGCCCTTGGCCTGTAAGGGAGGCTTGCCACTATCACTGTAACCACCTCGATTTTCAAACATGTACTTGTTTGATGCACATAATAGCAGTTATCGTATATTGAAATGCAATTTGTTTGATACATGTTTTGTTTCATGCTTTTACACGATTTACCGGCTCAAACACGTGAATATTTGCAAGTTTAATTGAGTTTCATACTTATAAACAAGGCTACATAAATTGCAAGGGCTTAATGTGTCATTATGTGAAATTATAAGTTAAGGGACCTTTTTGTCATTCCTTAAAACATGCCCAAAAACTTTGATTTTTAGTCCGAGGACTAAAACCGTCATTTTTAGAAAGTACAAAAGTCCAGGGACTAAATTGTCATTTTTGAAACCTTAAAAGTTTCGGGTTAAAAATGTAATTTTTAAAACTATAAGTTTAGGGGCCTTAGTGTCATTTTTGAAACTTATTTTATAAATAAAATAAATATATATATTTTTGAAATAAAGTCAAGGGGCCATTTAGTCATTTTCTTAAACTCATACTTCAGGGACCAAAATGGTCATTTACGAAACTGTTTTAACTAGAAATGTCTAACCGGGTTATCTTTTATACAAGGGTCTCTTAATTAAAAACTAACCAAGTTAGTTTATTTAACCTAACTATCTCAGGGACCATTGTGCTAAATTCAGAACCTCAGGGACTAAATTGTAAATTTCATAAATAAAACAAAAAAAGGAATAAAACCGGTCATGGGGGGGATTCGAACTCGGGACCTTATGTTTAACAAGTGACATTGTGACTGGTCGGGCTAAGCCCTCATACGATAATTAGATCGAATCGAATTATATATATAAACACTTTAATTATTATATATTATTTTTTTTAAAATCGGAACACCCGCGTCTGATCACCGGACTTCGACCCAATCACCAATGTAGTGGTTTATCTGCCCAACAATTCTTGCACGCTGATTCCTTGCATCAAAACCCACTAAACCACGCTTTTAATTGACCCAAGGTAGTGCCTGACATCGTTAAAAACAACGAATTTTATAAAAATCTGAAACCGAGTTTGAACCCACTATTATATGTCGAATCTGTATCAATTGAAGTGTTATATAGTTTCCCAGAACTCCCTAGAACCTCACACCACCTTCAAAATTCACAAACATATCGAAATTGACCTCCTGTTCGTCTCTGCAAGTCTCGCCGGAAACTACTTCGCCGGAGTTAGCCGTACACCGTTTCCCTCGATACCGGTTTGATATTCTTGATTCAATCTGTTTGTTTATACATGTACTATGTTTCTGCAAATCTAATTCGATTATGAACTTGTTTTGATCGATTAATCGAGCCTGTTGACTTCGGTTGACCAGAATTGGGGAAGAAGATGAACAATGTTTTGTTTATTTATTTTCTTTTATAAAAACAGTTTATTCATTAACTAGGTTTTTACCCGGGATTGCTTCCCGGGCTCGGGAAAGTTATTTAGATTAATTAATTACTAATTGTTATTAATACGACCACATTACATCAACCATCTTATACTGTTATTAATACGACCAAAAGTCAATCAGATGTTGACCAAAAGTAAAACGGAGTATACTGTTTTTAGTTCACAACTCCACATTGTTTCCGTTAGACATGGAGCTAATAATTTACATGTACATATATAGTTTTAGAATCACAACTTCAAAACTAAACAAAGAAGTCTAGTATCAGTTTCGAAAAGCAAACAACTACAACCCAAAAATTTGGTTCAATGTATGCTTCTGCATTTGCCTTCTTCAAACCACAAACATTCATCCGAACATAAAAAACTTTTTACCTTTCACAAAGTTAAGTGTAAATGCTTGACCTGAAACCATGCCTTTATCTCTCACAAACTTTCTCATTCCTTGCAGATAATATCTTGGTTGACCTTGAGATGAACCTATAGCAGCTTGAATATTCCAAACATCACCTGCCACGTCCACAATCTTCAAACCCATCTTACAATTCAGTCCAAGATCTTCAGCCTGTTTTTTAAAAAGGCGCTGTAACAAACAACGAACAATTTAATAAACAAAGAATTAACACATCTTTAAAATCTGACTAAAGTATTTTATATTAGTAAACTCATCATCACAAACTTACAAAATGACCGTCCACACGGAAAGAAAGAGGTACGATCTGATCATCTTCATTCCCAACAACCATACCACTATTATTGACATCAATGACTTCCAGTACAGCTTCACTATCTGAACTCAACACAATCTCTTTTATCACCTTTTGTTTAACAACAGCACAAACCTCAGGTGGAAGCACTAAATCACAGGTAGCACAATTGAAAACCGTGATATGAAAAGTCTGAAGATCTATCATCTCAAAGACAATGAGATGATCAGCAGTTAATGACAAGTCATTCTTTATCTCCTTCCATCCGGTAATTATGTAAAGTTCATTGTTGATATCTTCCACCCCTACAGACCAGTTCTGGTTTTCAGATCCTTTAATAACGACCGGATATGAAGGAATAGTGTTTAACATCTTGTGATGAACAAAAGAACGATTAATACTCTACAATCAGAATAAAACACATTATATAGTACATTAGTAAAAATATATCAGAAAATTAAGTAAAAAAAAATAAAACACAACAAATAAACAATTGTATCTCCAATAAAATTACATGATGAATAATATTCGAAGTTACATACCACATAATCTTCGTTACCAGATGGTTTGTAGTAAAACTCTTCACAAGGAGAAAGAGCAATGTCTTGATAAAAATACAATATTCTGAAACTTTGTAAAGCTTCTTCATAATGAAATATCAACCACGAATCTGAAGGTATTTTCAAACTGTCTACCAATTGACACCAACCATTATAAAAATAATATCTGCCATTGCTTAGGAAATGCTTGGTTAGTAGTTTTATCCGATCTTGACTTTGAAAACATTTCCAGTTGTGGTTCGGATATTTGTATTTCCAATTGGATAATTAAACTGTTGAATCCAATTTTGATACTGTTTTGGCAAAATCTAAGCATAAATAAAAGAAACACTTTTATTGCTAATTATCATACCAAAAAATTAAAATTAAGTGTTAAACTAAGATCGGATAAAACTACTAACCAAGCATTTCCTTTTACTGCTTTGAAGGTAACACGGAAATCCATAAATCATTCTCACATAAAACTGTAACAGTATCAATCATATATAATCAAAATCAATAACATTAAGAAACAAATGAATACAATCCATTAAGGTATGCAATACATCTAAATAAAAGATGATACAACTAATATATACCAAAATAACAATAGACAACATCAAAAAGGTGAGAATACATGTAATTTCTTATCATATCGAAATATATATATTTTTTACATCAAATCATATAATTAAAACTTAAAACCTACTTTTCCGATTAAGTATCACAAATATACATGAAGGATCATCAGTTGAATAAATTGTATAGAAAAACAGGATAGTGACTTGTGTCTATTCAAAAGAAAAACTTAAAAACAGTATACCAAGTACTAATCAAAATAAATTCAACTTTTTTAAATACACATGAGAATACATCAGATGGTATATCATAAATCAGAATAAGATAAATACATGAGCAAAGTGAAATCCAATAAAATCAACAATGGATAACACTAATGGTAGATACAGGAAATGCAGATCACTTTTTTTAGAAACATATATGTCTATCATAACATGCATAATAACTACATATTAATCGGATATTCAAAAAAATTAGGACTATCAAAAATTGTTCAAGTATAAGCCACAACAATAAACGCAATCATAACCAACCAAGTCAGGGAAAAAAACAGGGACATACATGAATACACTACCGTCGATTACAACTTCTTCATTAAAATAGCAAGAACCATAATTTGCCAAAGAATTCATAACTAAAAGAATAAACATAAAAAAAATACAAAACAAATCAGATTATTTAACAATACCTTTATTATTATACAAGATGATATTGATGAAGATCGGAAGAAATCGAAGAAGATGACAGATTTTGTTGGAGAAAGTGTAGAAAGAAACGTGGAGAGAGAAATGAACCGAGATTTTATGAGGATCTTTAAAATGTTAGAAGTTTAAAAATATCCCATGTAACCGGGTCGGATCATCCCATTTTTTCGTCAACATCTGTTTGACTTTTGGTCAACCGCTGTTTGAGTTTTGGTCAACATCTCATTTAGTATTCAACAGAAATTTGGATAAGTCAATCAGTGGTTTGAAAATCTGTTTGACTTTTAGTCAACAGATGCATGGAAACCCATGTTAGATTGAACAGTGTTTTGAACAGATGTTTAAACATCTGTTTAGACCTAAACAGATGTTGGGGCTTAAACAAATGTTTGGCGTTCTATATCAGTTGTTTGGACTTAAACAGATGTTTGGATTTAAACAGATGTTTGGCCATAAACAGAATTTGCCAATAAAGATATGTTTGGCCTTAAACAAATGTTTGAATTTAAACAGATGTTTGCTCATAAAGAGATATTTGGCCATAAACCAAACATCTGCTTGAGGTCAACATCTGTTTCACTATTCGCCAACATCTGTTTGACTTTTGGTCAACATCTGTTAAAATATAAACACTGTTAACATAAATTACAAATAATTAGCTAATAGACGGCACACAATTAGCAACTTAAATCATCAAGACCCTTAACAATTTGACCATATGATTTAATCATGTGTTTTATCTTAGATGGGTCAACTGAAAAAGAAAATTCACTAAAAGGATAACAAATTAAACGGCTCAAAAAAAAGCTCAAAGAGTATTTTTACTGCAAAACAGGATTAACAAACAATGCCAACAGTCAAGTCAACCATGTTTCTTTCACCTTTGACTTTCAAAGTCAATTCAGTTACTTACCAAATTCACAAATACACAAAAATTTTTATATAACCGCAAACATTAACACACCTAGTAATCTTAACTCTGCTATAAATTGTAAAACACAAACCCAAATATCACATTTCCATTGTGAATCTTTATTGCCTCATCAATAATTCCCTGACTTGCCCTTTGAATTGTAATTCAAAGTCCAACGAATCTGTATTAGGATCTCCTGATTTGTAGCTTTTTTGGCTTAGCTGGAACCACTGCTTCAGGGTAAATAGGCTTTTGGGGAACATTAGGATCTTTCTTTCTTAATTCTTCCAGCTTTTTGTAAGAGACGAACACTTTATCCTCTTTCCACCTTGCCACTTGGTTCTTTGACCCAAAATTAGCTGTTATTAACTCTTCTTTCATTCTCTTCAGCTGCAGAGTCCTATCTGGTACATTTTTCTTAAACTTTGCCCAGATAGGAGGAGTCTGCTTCACCTTGTTTTTGATCATATCTTGAATTCTGGCTGTTTCACTTTCTAGCTCACTGATGGTCCATTCTTTGTACTGGTACTTTTCTGCATTGTATGTTTTGTAAGCCATGATATAGTCAAGATAATCTTTCCTCAAAGTTTCATCAGCTCTTTCTGATAAATTTTGACAGAGATCTTTTGAAAACTGCTCCAAAATTTTCACTTGGGTTAGCAAATGTTGGTAAAATGTTTGAATCTCTCTATCAGATTTTCCTTGTGTATTTCTTTTGGAGATATCCTCTGCTTGTTGAGCCTTTAACTTCAAGTATTCATCAATGTTATTAGGCCTTGGATATCCTTGAACATATGGCAAGTTCCTTTTAGCAGGGTCATCTTCAGAGTAGAAGGATATGATCTCCTCTCTAACTGCTTCCAGTTCTAATGGATACAGGACTCCTGCAGGAAGAATGGCAGTGTTTGAATTTGAAACTTGTGCTGAAGAGAATGGGACAGCATTGGGAATGGTAACAAGGGACAATGGTTGGGTGGATGTTTGCGGTGGTGAAGGGTTAACATTCAGAATTATCCTTCTCCTTTTATGTTTTAGAGAGGTTGGTGGTGTTTTGGTGCGTTGAGTGGTAGTGATTTGAGTGGTAGATGGTTGACTAACAGTTGTTGAAACAACTGGTGTTTCAACCACTGTTGCCATTACAACAGATGATGTGTCACCTGAAGTATTTTGCTTTTTGGCAGGTGGTGTTGGTAGTAATGAGGATGTTTTTGATGGTAATGTGATTTGTGGTAAGGCAGTGGATTGAATTTGTGTTGAAGTGGTGGAAATTGTTGGTGTAACATATGTTGAAACAACTGAAGTACCTACAGCTGTTGATATAACAGATGTTTTAACATCTGCTCGTTTTGAGGTTTGATGTGTGGAGCTTTTGGGAGGTGTGGATTTGGGTTCCTTCACTTTTCTAGTGGGCTGTTTTCTTTTAGGCTCAGGATTTTCTTCATTCTTGGCCTCAGAAACACCCTGCTCATCCTTCTCCATACAAACTCTTTTCTCCTGTTCCCACCTTGCTTTATCCTTTGCCTCCATATCCCTTTTTACCGTTGCTTTTGCATCAGCAATGGCATTTGTGGTTACATCAACCTTTTTAGTACCATCTGGCTTAGGTATCTCTGCAAGCATAGTGGATTTGTCTGGTGCAATGTACAAACCATCTTCATATCCCTTTTTCTTTAGCTGCTTCATTTTCTCCCACTTTTTGGCATCAGCTGGTGGTGGGTTGTCCACAAAGATGATAGTAGGAGGAGCAGAATCAGTGCTTTTCAGCAAGTGGGCCTTCAATGCCTTTATGTCTGCTTGTGTATCCATAAACCTAGCTTCCATCATATTTCTGATCTTTTGAATCTGTATTTCATGTTGATGATCAGAATATGCCCTTTGTTGGTGAAGCACAGGTCGAAATAAACTCCAAAGCTCAGTGGGAGTAGGAGCAGATGATGGAGCAGATGTTGTATCTGGTGCTGCAGTGGGTGTTGCCTTTTGTGCTTGTAACAACTGTTGGAGCATTGACTTAATATCTGCAACAGAAGTTTCCAATTTCTTAACCCTCTCCCTCAATTCCTTGTACATTAAACCATCACCCAAGTTAATGGGATCATCTGATTTCCCACTGGCAGTGGTTGTATCAGCAGTTGACTTAGGGAAAGTTTCCCAAAAGTCATCCACAGATGCCCCTTTTTCTTGGTACTGGGGACTTCTTTCCTCAGCAATTGTGATCCTTTTAATAGAACCAGGGGTTGGAACAAAGAAAGCAGCGGATATCACAGTTACTGGAGAGAAAATTGCCTTCAAGGGAGTCTTATTGATGAAACAACTGGCCAGATGTAGATCAGTGGATCTAACACCTGTAGTTGCTGCTCCAATTGAACTACTGACAGGAAGTACTTGCATTTCCTGCAGTGTAACCTCCTCAGTTGTTGGTGGGTTAGCAATGATTGAGACACCAGACCCAGTCACTTGTTGAGGTATATTCTCATTAACAGGTGTTTGAGAAGAACTGGTTTGTGTCCGGGCTAAATCAACTGCATCCAACAAAAGTTTTGTTTCTGGGGGGATTTGCCCCGGGCAGTGGGCTGTGGATGATGGAATCAAGTGATTCCAGAGCATCATAATTTGGTGTCCCTATTATTACAACCTGCTCTTTTTTAGAAGAAGCAGGAGGAGTTTGAGGCTCAGGTTGAGATCTTTCTTCCAACTGCTGTGAGGTAGTAGCAGCAGTGGTTATTGGTGACTTTTGTGTTGTCACTGGTAGTTGCTCTAGGATCTCATCTTCCAGAGTTACCTTTGTTTTGGTTTTGGGGGGCTTTTGTGATTTTTTATGTTTTGGTCTTTTGGTGGTTTTAGGTGGGGGTTTAACAGCAGTTGTTTTGTTGCTATCATCACCTTGAGCAGTGGGCTCAACAGCAGGTACCTGAGGAGTAGTGGTAGCTGCTGAAGTCTGCTTAGGAACCTCTGCTTGTGTTTTGGAAAGTTTTGACATCCTTGTAAAGGTTTCAGTAGTGAGGCTCTTAATTGAAAAAGGATTGCCCTGGATAAGCACATGGGCATTATCTTCTGAAAATTTCTTTTTAAAATAGTAACTTAAAAACCTTGGAAAGAGCAAAAACGCCTTTTTATTAACATTTCTAACAAGATAATTGAAGATTACCTGGGAATAGTTAAAATTTTCACCATGTAATATAGCATAACCTAGATATTGAATCTTCAATGGGATTTCATTGAAAGCAGTGGTCTTGTTTGAGACACACATCAATAGGGTATGAAACAAAAACCTTGTGGCAGGAGGAAAACTGCCTTTTTCTAAAGTGTCTTTTTTGATTTCCTCTTCATAACCCATTTGAATGAAAAACGTTTGATACTCTTCTTTATGAAAAGATGTTTTACCTTTAAGATCATCGAGTTCAAAAACTTCCGAAATGGTTTGAGGTGTTATTGTGACTGGAACGTCCTTTATAGAAGAATTGATGGCTAAGGGCTTTTTATCCTTAGTTTCCAACTTAGCATTTCTCCAGAATTCTTGCTGGGTATCCATGTAGATCGGAGCATCACAAGTCAACAAAGTTTTGTACTTTGAAGAAGACAGAACATCAATGATGGAATTGAAGGTTTTGGTGTGACTGGGTTTTTCAAGTAGACCCAAGTAGTTATGTGTGGATTTGCGTGGGAGAGAGATCGTGATTTGATTATGATTGCGAGAGGAAGAAGACGATGAAGAGGATGAGTTATTTTGAGAGAAATGGATGATAACTGCTTTGAGAAAAGAATTTAGAATTCGATTCGATAGTAAAAACACTGTTTGGGGGTTTTGATCAGGGTTTTTTTTTTGGTGAAATAGTGAATGCTGACGTGGCATCGGTTACTAATAGATCTTACCGCTATGTACAGTCCACGTGCCAACCTCTGATGATAATGGAGGACAGTTGGTAGGAAACCACTGATGGAACAATATCAGTGGTTTGCAACAGTTACAAATGAGAACAGTGAGTAAGTTTTTGCTAGCAGTGGATAGCCATCAGTGTGTTAAAACACTGATTTTATACAACAGTTTTTTTTATTTTTTATTTTTTTATTTTTTTATTTTAACTTTAATTTTTATCACCAAAACAATATTCGAGGAACTCTTATCTCTTTGGAATGTAACGATTAGGTAAAATTGTAATTTCATTGTAATTCTAGTATTCATTTAATAATATCATTCTATAATTAATTAACCACATCAACAATAAAAATGTGAGCAGTGGATGATTTTTAAAAAACCAATGATTGTAAATTTCAGTGCATGTCAACAATAAAAGGGGAGCAGTGACTATTTTTTAACTATCAGTGGATACCCAACAAAATGTAACACAGATGTTTGGTCAGTCAGTGGTCAACAGTTGTTTATGAAGAAACAGAGGCTGGCCTTCAGCAGTGGATAACATTTAACAATCACATGTTTGCGCTTAAACAAATGTTTGACATTAAAAAGAAGTTGACCCATAAACAACTGTTTGCAAGAAAAGACCAATTTCAAGAATACTATACCCAAACAATCAAAATGAGGAGCTTAATAAACATCCAAGTGTACTTCATTTTTATTCACTGGATGTCAACTAACAAAAAGTGAGCAGTGGTTGTTTTTTATCTAACAGTGGATAGCCAATAGTAATTGAAACACTGATATTGGAGTTAAATAAATGTTTAACCTTAAACAGATATTTGCAATAAACAGATATTTGGCCATAAATAGATGTTTAGCCTTAAACAAATGGTCTTAAACCAAACATCTGTTTAAGGTCAAGATGTATTTGACTATTGGTGAACCTCAGTTTAACTTTTGATGAACAGATGTTTGACGTTTGGTCAACAGATGTTTGAAAACCCATGATAGATTAAATTAAACACTATGAATGAACAAACACTGAAGTATCATAAAACTTTGAATGAAAATCGTGAAACTCTCAACATCATACAACAGTTGAGAGGAAATTTAAAATAAAGTATTACATAGAAAAATAGAAATTTAATGAAATATTTATAAACTATTACACGCTAGAGTTAACACTTGTTAGGATTTCGTAAACTCTGGCCTTTCTCCATGTGATTTCATGATCTCTTTTGTTTTTCAGATCAGTCAGCATGTTGCAGATTTTCTGATCCTGTTTTAGAAGTTGGGTAACAAACTCTTCGGCATTTTTCTGGAAATCTGATGGAGGAGAGTGGAGGACTTCATCAAGCAATGCTATGCTGTTCCAGGTTTTCTTGTAATTAGTGTCATTGATTATGTCGACTTTCCTATTTAGTTCTTCGTCTGTTCTTTTTTCTTTAAGTGACCACATCGAGAATTGGGTTTTAACATCGCTGGTGTCTGACCAGTGGTAGAAGCTGAAGTTTGCCATGTAGATTTTTGTTGAATTTTTTGATGTGGAAAATCTTTCACAGACAATGATTAGTAGCACAGATTGTTGATATTTTGAATGAAAAGTAATTATCGATCTTTTATAGAGTTTAAAAACGCGTGTACATGGTAAATGAATAGGTTAATTGTAATTATGATAATCTGCTTTTGTTCTTTGAACTTCGAAAATTTGTCCCTTGGGTTTCTTGGTATTTAATTTTAAAATTTTCCCATAAAAATTGGGGTTTGGAAAGGATTTTGCATTAAAAGACTGCTGTTTTGAAATATACATTAATCTGTTTATATTAAATCTACACGTTTAGATTGATTAAGTATATAAATTCATGACCACTTCACCTGTTTTTCATCACGATTTCCTAGCAAGATTCATACTTTCAAAAAAGTGGAGTAATATAGTTTATTGTTGATATGGCGTCATTCACTACTGTAAAATCAGATGATTTAAAGCAGCGTTTTGTCAAGCATATAGAGGAACAGGTGTATGAAGATAGGACTACTCTTCAAGAGCTGAAGAGATGTTTTGATGGATTGCAAGATGGCCTGTTCACGAGAGAGCAGGTTTCCAGAAATCTTATGCGAATGCCTTCAACTTCAGTTCGTGAGCTTTGTGTTGTCAGCAATATAGAGTGCGGTGATAGAGACGTTGACTTCATGGCGATGCTGAAGGACATTCATCAAGAAGTTCAGCAATCGATGGAGTTGAAGCTGTCATTTCTTAATTCTCACTGTTATTGTTAGATTTAAAAGTTTATTGGTTCAGTATGTTATTTATGTAATAATTGGACTTTCAAGATCATGAATAAATGAATAAATTTTAATCTTATGAATCTATGTTGCGCTTGTAGGAAAAAAAAAAAGAGAGAATGTCAATTTTAAATTACCATTTATCCATTATAAATTAGAAACATGTTAATGCATAGAGTAGTTGTACTCTATGCTTTAGGAGATTTCAAAAAAAAAATTGATATAATACACTTTTAACCTAAAACTATTTTGGTTTTTTACTTTTAACCCCAACGCTTTTTATCTTTGTCAATTTAACCTAAGAACTTTTTTACTTTCAACTTTGGTACCCTATACTTTTCATATTTCACAAAAATTCGTTTTATGTTTTGTTCTAAATTTTGTGAGTTAACACGACGCAACGTTAATGTGTGGTTCAACGTTTTTACGTTTTGTTTTACGCTTCTTTCTAAATTTTGCGAGTTAACATTACGCAACGTGCGTGTGTGGTTAAACGTTTTTATGGTCGTCTATTTTTTCCGTTTGATAGGTTCATCGTGATGCACGGGTCCTAATTCGACTTAGTTAGTATTTTCTATGTTTTATGTTTCGGTCTAATTTCTCCGTATTAACACATCGCAACTTTAGTATTGGTGGTTGCTAGCGGTGTTGTGGCCTTGTTTTGCATATTTTGCATCTAAAATATGCTAGAAAGTATTATTTGAGAATACCCCTAAATTTTAAATTACCATTTTGCATATTTTGAATTTCAAAAGTTATGGATATTGTCAGTAATTACTGATTTGATTTGAAAGCAATTGTCATCATGACATTTCTAATTTTTATTTTAACTTTAATTAAAAGAAAAACACCGTGAATTTGAAATTCCCAGTTTGCATATTTTCAATGTCCAAAGCTCAAGAAATTAACATTAATTACTGATTTGATATGCAACAAAATGTAATCGACAATTATTTTTATTTTTTATTTAACTTTAACTTTTATCAACAAAACAATATTGGAGGAACTCTTATCTCATTGGAATGTAACGATTATGTTAAACGGTAATTTCATTGTAATTCTAGTTTTCATTAGATAATTTCATTCTATAAATAATTAACCGCATCAATTATAAAAATGTGAGCAGTGGACAATTTTTTAACTATCATTGTATTGCCAACAGTTATTTAAATTACCATTTTACATATTTTGAATTTGAAAAGTTAACGATATTGTCAATAATTACTGATTGATTTGAAAGCCATTGTTATCATGACATTTCTAATTTTTATTTTAACTTTAATTAAGAAAAAATTGTAACTGTCAATTTGAAATTCCCATTTTGCATATTTTAGATGTACAAAGCTCAAAAAATTACCATTAATTACTAATTTTATATGCATCAAAATTTAATCAACAGTTATTTTGATTTTTTATGTTAACTTTATTTTTTATCACCAAAACAATATTGGAGGAACTCTTATCTCATTGGAATGTAACGATTAAGTTAAACGGTAATTTCATTGCAATTCTAGTTTTCATTTGATAATTTCATTCTATAATTAATTAACCGCATCAATTATAAAAACGTGAGCAGTGGATATTTTTTAGTAAAAGCAATGATGGTCAATATCAGTGGATATGAAGAATAAAAATCTAAGCCGTAACAATTTTTTAACTATCAGTGGATAACCAACAGTGATTTAAATTAGCATTTTGCATATTTTGAATTTGAAAAGTTAATGATATTGTCAATAATTACTGATTGATTTGAAAGCCATTGTCATCATGACATTTCTAATTTTTATTTTAACTTTAATTAAGAAAAAATTGTAACTGTCAATTTGAATTTCCCATTTTGCATATTTTAGATGTACAAAGCTCAAAAAATTACCATTAATTACTAATTTTATATGCAACAAAATTTAATCAACAGTTATTTTGATTTTTTATGTTAACTTTAATTTTTATCACCAAAACAATATTGGAGGAACTCTTATCTCATTGGAATGTAACGATTAAGTTAAACGGTAATTTCATTGCAATTCTAGTTTTCATTTGATAATTTCATTCTATAATTAATTAACCGCATCAATTATAAAAACGTGAGCAGTGGATATTTTTTAGTAAAAGCAATGATGGTCAATATCAGTGGATATGAAGAATAAAAATCTGAGCAGTAACAATTTTTTAACTATCAGTGGATAACCAACAGTGATTTAAATTAGCATTTTGCATATTTTGAATTTGAAAAGTTAACGATATTGTCAATAATTACTGATTGATTTGAAAGCCATTGTCATCATGACATTTCTAATTTTTATTTTAACTTTAATTAAGAAAAAATTGTAACTGTCAATTTGAAATTCCCATTTTGCATATTTTAGATGTACAAAGCTCAAAAAAATTACCATTAATTACTAATTTTATATGCAACAAAATTTAATCAACAGTTATTTTGATTTTTTATGTTAACTTTAATTTTTATCACCAAAACAATATTGGAGGAACTCTTATCTCATTGGAATGTAACGATTAGGTTAAACGGTAATTTCATTACAATTCTAGTTTTCAATTGATAATTTCATTCTATAATTAATTAACCGCATCAATTATAAAAACGTGAGCAGTGGATATTTTTTAGTAAAAGCAATGATGGTCAATATCAGTGGATATGAAGAATAAAAATCTGAGCAGTAACAATTTTTTAACTATCAGTGGATAACCAACAGTGATTTAAATTACCATTTTGCATATTTTGAATTTCAAAAGTTATGGATATTGTCAGTAATTACTGATTTGATTTGAAAGCAATTGTCATCATGACATTTCTAATTTTTATTTTAACTTTAATTAAAAGAAAAACACCGTGAATTTGAAATTCCCAGTTTGCATATTTTCAATGTCCAAAGCTCAAGAAATTAACATTAATTACTGATTTGATATGCAACAAAATGTAATCGACAATTATTTTTATTTTTTATTTAACTTTAACTTTTATCAACAAAACAATATTGGAGGAACTCTTATCTCATTGGAATGTAACGATTATGTTAAACGGTAATTTCATTGTAATTCTAGTTTTCATTAGATAATTTCATTCTATAAATAATTAACCGCATCAATTATAAAAATGTGAGCAGTGGACAATTTTTTAACTATCATTGTATTGCCAACAGTTATTTAAATTACCATTTTACATATTTTGAATTTGAAAAGTTAACGATATTGTCAATAATTACTGATTGATTTGAAAGCCATTGTTATCATGACATTTCTAATTTTTATTTTAACTTTAATTAAGAAAAAATTGTAACTGTCAATTTGAAATTCCCATTTTGCATATTTTAGATGTACAAAGCTCAAAAAATTACCATTAATTACTAATTTTATATGCATCAAAATTTAATCAACAGTTATTTTGATTTTTTATGTTAACTTTATTTTTTATCACCAAAACAATATTGGAGGAACTCTTATCTCATTGGAATGTAACGATTAAGTTAAACGGTAATTTCATTGCAATTCTAGTTTTCATTTGATAATTTCATTCTATAATTAATTAACCGCATCAATTATAAAAACGTGAGCAGTGGATATTTTTTAGTAAAAGCAATGATGGTCAATATCAGTGGATATGAAGAATAAAAATCTAAGCCGTAACAATTTTTTAACTATCAGTGGATAACCAACAGTGATTTAAATTAGCATTTTGCATATTTTGAATTTGAAAAGTTAATGATATTGTCAATAATTACTGATTGATTTGAAAGCCATTGTCATCATGACATTTCTAATTTTTATTTTAACTTTAATTAAGAAAAAATTGTAACTGTCAATTTGAATTTCCCATTTTGCATATTTTAGATGTACAAAGCTCAAAAAATTACCATTAATTACTAATTTTATATGCAACAAAATTTAATCAACAGTTATTTTGATTTTTTATGTTAACTTTAATTTTTATCACCAAAACAATATTGGAGGAACTCTTATCTCATTGGAATGTAACGATTAAGTTAAACGGTAATTTCATTGCAATTCTAGTTTTCATTTGATAATTTCATTCTATAATTAATTAACCGCATCAATTATAAAAACGTGAGCAGTGGATATTTTTTAGTAAAAGCAATGATGGTCAATATCAGTGGATATGAAGAATAAAAATCTGAGCAGTAACAATTTTTTAACTATCAGTGGATAACCAACAGTGATTTAAATTAGCATTTTGCATATTTTGAATTTGAAAAGTTAACGATATTGTCAATAATTACTGATTGATTTGAAAGCCATTGTCATCATGACATTTCTAATTTTTATTTTAACTTTAATTAAGAAAAAATTGTAACTGTCAATTTGAAATTCCCATTTTGCATATTTTAGATGTACAAAGCTCAAAAAAATTACCATTAATTACTAATTTTATATGCAACAAAATTTAATCAACAGTTATTTTGATTTTTTATGTTAACTTTAATTTTTATCACCAAAACAATATTGGAGGAACTCTTATCTCATTGGAATGTAACGATTAGGTTAAACGGTAATTTCATTACAATTCTAGTTTTCAATTGATAATTTCATTCTATAATTAATTAACCGCATCAATTATAAAAACGTGAGCAGTGGATATTTTTTAGTAAAAGCAATGATGGTCAATATCAGTGGATATGAAGAATAAAAATCTGAGCAGTAACAATTTTTTAACTATCAGTGGATAACCAACAGTGATTTAAATTAGCATTTTGCATATTTTGAATTTGAAAAGTTAACGATATTGTCAATAATTACTAACTTGATCTGAAAGCCATTGTCATCATGACATTTCTAATTTTTATTTTAACTTTAACTAAGAAAAAATAACTGTCAATTTGAAATTCCCATTTTCCATATTTAAGATGTCCAAAGCTCAAAAAATTACCATTAATTACTAATTTTATATGCAACATAATTTCATCAACAGTTAGTTTGATTTTTTATGTTAACTTTAATTTTTAAATATCAGTGGATAGCCAACAGTGATTGAAACACTGATGTTTGGACAGTTAGTGGTCAACATAAAGAATGAAGAAATGGAGGTTGTCTCTCAGCAGTGGATAACATTTAACAATAAGATGTTTGAACCAAAACAGTGGTTCCAACAGACTTTTAAGGATTAATGAAAACTATCATTTTTTACTATTTTAAATATCTTTGACCTTAAACAGATATTTGACCTTCAATATCAGTTGTTTGGAGTTAAACAGATATTTGACCTTAAACAGATGTTTGAACATAAAAACATGTATGTTTAACCTTAAAAAGAAATTTGCCCATAAACATCTATTTGCAAAAAAAGACGAATTACAAAAACATTATATCCAAATAATCATAATGAGGAACTTATTTAACATCCAAGTATACTACATTTTTATTTAGTAATATAAAGATCAAACAACTGTTGTATTTATAATACAGATCAAACAAATGACATGCTATGATAAATACTGTTACATATAAACATCTCATAAGAAACACTCATAAGTAAATACTAAAGTTACATAAGAACCATTGATAATTAAATACTAAATTTGAATCCGTTGTAGATGCCGAACCATTGCTGATACTAAACAGTCGTTTTCCTTTGATTAATCAAACTCTAGGTACATAAAGTGCTTGTCTTTAACAGGACCTTGTCTTCAACAGTGGATAGGCCTCATCAGTCTTTAAGTCCATCAATCCATATAAGGAGCAGTAGTTAGTTATAACAGTCCTTAGCATGATCAGTTGTTATAACCACTCCATAACCCTTTGAGAGGAAGCAAGTGTCCGTCTATTCAGCAGAAATGTACTGCAATTATTACCTTATTTAAGATACCTTCAGCTGCATCTTCTGATCAATCAACATTCAGTTCACTAAAAAGATATGTTCAACTGCATCTTCAATCATGAACTATTTAAAGAAATCGATGAAATCATCAAAAAATACCTAAAATAAAACTAATTCAACCATATAAGGAGAAGTATAAGGAGAAGTAGTTAGTTATAACAGTCCTTAGCATGATCAGTTGTTATAACCACTCCATAACCCTTTGAGAGGAAGCAAGTGTCCGTCTATTCAACAGAAATGTAGTGCAATTATTACCTTATTTAAGATACCTTCAGCTGCATCTTCTGATCAATCAACATTCAGTTCACTGAAAAGATATGTTCAACTGCATCTTCAATCATGAACTATTTAAAGAAATCGATGAAATCATCAAAAAATACCCAAAATAAAACTAATTCAACCATCCAACCATAAGATACTTGCGGTATTAAAATGGCCGTTTTTACCTTGTTTCAACAGGAATGAAATCATAATCATAAGTAAAACATAAAAAAACCAAACACCTGCTATTTATCGTCCAAATCTTTTAGTTGGTCCTGATAGTCCTACAACCTTTCAAAGTCGTTGGAGTCGGTCGATAATCTCAGCAGCTAATTCACAAACAACAGCAAACAACAATAGCAAGTCACCAAACAATAAGTAAATACGCATGAAGATCGAATGAGTGAACAATGAAAACAAAGATTGACACTTATAGAACGGAAGTTATTGATAATCAAACCTTGATTCGGAGCATTAATCTGAACATCGATCGGAATACAGCAGAGCAGAGGATGCCCTAATTAAGTCACCAAACAATAAGTAAATACGCATGAAGATCGAATGAGTGAACAATGAAAACAAAGATTGACACTTATAGAACGGAAGTTATTGATAATCAAACCTTGATTCAGAGCATTAATCTGAACATCGATCGGAATACAGCAGAGCAGAGGGAGAGAGAAATCAAGAAGCCCTAAATGAATAAATGAGGGAGGATATAAATAGAAGAGGGCAGGGGTACTGTTGGGCGGGAAAAGAGAACTGAGGATGCCCTAATTAAGTGACACGTGGCCCAAATAACTTTCATTTATTATATATAATAGATTCATGTTAAATCGACAATAAATATTTAGAATCTAAAAATTTTAAAATAATTACTTTAAACATTGATACTCTTATTAAAAATATAATATTAGTCAAAATATTTATAAAACTAATTTTTATATATTAAAACAATTTTTACATTTAAAAATTTATTATAAATCCGATTTTTCAGAGATAAATATTGAAATTTTTGTTATAATTATTTTATATGATAAACTTTACATAAATAATATTCTTGCTAATATTTTATAAATTTTTGACATTTATATAAATAAAACAGTATTTACACTTTAAAAGTATAAATTAATTTAATATATCTAAATTATATAACTATATAATTTGTGTCCAAAATTATTTTTATGATATTACATGCATTATTCTGAGTTTGTATAAATTTAGTTACTGTTTGATTATTTACAGATTATTTTACATAATTAGATCAGTTAAATCACTTAAATTACATGGTTTAATTTAATATATTTAAATTATATAACTATATAATTTTTGGCCGAAAATATTTTTATGACATTAGTTGTATTTTTCTGAGTTTATAAAAATTCAGTAACTGATTTGTTTAGTTACATATTATTTTTGAATAATTATACTTTATAAACTGTTTATTATTACTTTAACCTTTTTAATTCCATTTCATCTTAAAAATTATTCAAAGGCCCTAATAATTACTGTAAATCAGTAATATTCCATGTTAGTAATTAAAAATGTTATTTTGAATTTATCTGATTTAAATTAATTATTTAGATAATTAATTAGTTAATTACCACGTTATTTCATTCTGAAACTATAAATAATTATTTATTTTCTGCCATAATAATTATTTTTCAGATATTTATATGTTCAGTAATTAAAAATGTTATTTTTAATTATCTTGTCTTAAATTAATTATTTAGATAGTAAATTATATAAATTGCAGATTTTGAGTTAAATACATATTTATTTTCTGTTTTAATTATACAAATATTATTCTTATATCCAGTATTTGTGTAACTTAATTACATGTTTTCATAAATAATCCCATGTTTCCCCAAACAAGACTGTTTGAACCCGTAGTTACCTTTCTGGTGAAACCGTACAAACACATTAGACATAGTTTCCTGTTTATACAGTTACACATTTTACCCATTGTTGATGCAATATTCCATGTTGTTTCGTGCATGTTCAAATACAATTAGAGTGAAGTGGAAATCCTGTTCCCGCTAAACTCTTACCCGTTTACTTGTTTGGAATTTATTCGCAAACAAGGTGAGTTCATAGTTCCCATTTTCTGTTTTACAATATTTTCGGGATGAAACATATGAAATAATGTGATACAAACAAATTTGCATTTTGTGGCTATCTTGATTGTTCCTTGCAATTGCTTGATACTGTTGCTTAACACATTACATTCATTAACTCCGTACATGTGACAACCCTCAAAATTGCAGGTACTGTACAAATTAATTAATCTTAATTACGTGCTTAATGACTGTGCTTGATTACAACTGACAATTTAAACTGCTCGATGATTCTATATCATATATACATGCATCACATTTTATACAGTCACTCCATTCATTACACACCAACATTAGTGACATACTTGATGCACTCAGCACAGTTAACACACTGAACGGTCGATTCAGAAATAATGCTGACAATGCCAGCACAAAGACAGACAATATTATTATGGCCAGTATGAGCCAGGGATAGGGTACTACACTGGTTTGGAGTGTAGGGAAGCGAAGACCATAAGACTACGTCATTAGGTGATAGATATAGTGCCGGGAAGTTCCTAAAACACACTTTAAATACAGTATTCTGCATTCTTTTATAAAATTCAGCATTTTATTATAGCACTAGAATACATAAATATGGCAGAGTGGTCCTGTATACTTTCCTAAGTGCCAGGAATGATTTCGTTACAAAAGGATGCATAAAAGACACTATACGGTACAATTTAACACTTTAACGGAACGATACTTAACCGAACAACCGGACATTACCCGGGACAACAAAATTTTGGCAGAAACATTACTTCATTATTCTTAAATAATTATGGTCACAAAAATCCCCACACACTATAGAAACATGACATACACTCACTATTCTAGAAAATACCCTTAACCTCCTAATTATTTACCCACTAATTATCAAATTTTACAAATTACCCTCCCCCCCCATCTAATTTTCGGTTCTAGATGATGGTCGCCCCACCAAATATATCAATATCTTGCAAAATATTTTCATTAGAGATGTTGTGACACTTGTCCTTGCATGCTAGCTTCATGTATCTTCCAAATCTTTACATAATCCCCCAACTTCCAAGAATCATCATCACTTCCCTCTCCCTCTCTCCTCAAAACCGTCCCCCACCTCTCTCTCTCTTCACATCTTCATCTTCTTCAATTACAAGTCCATTCAAAGCTTTGAAGTTCATCCATGGAAGTTGCAAGTTGAAGGGCTTTCAAGGGAGCTTCATTCTAGTTTTCTTCATCATCCTTTCTTCTTCTTTGCACTAGAGAATCATCCCTAGCTATAAGCTAGTAGTAAGTCTTACACCTTGCTTCATTTTGTTCTTAGTCAAGATATATAGTATGATGAAATTTACAAGAACACTAAAGAGTTTAAACAAGAAATATGAACAAGAAACATGCTGATTAGAATTTCCAGCCCACTTCAACAGGCTGTAAATGGGTCATTTTAAATCGAAAAACGGATTTTCTGAAGCCTAAAGTTTGTATTTTTGAACAACCGATCAAATGGAACTGGAATCGTAATTTTTCGAGGTCGTTTACTATTTTTAAAGAACTGTTTTTATACAGCAGCTCAAGCTGCAATTTTTCTGCTGAAAAAGTGTGTTGAATTCAGAGTCGTAACTTGAAACCTGAGTAGAATCAGCTCATGGGATTTTTACTGTAGATGGTCACTGTTGTTTTCGTGATCCTCCAACTGGAATTTCATCGATCGGGCTTACGGTTAATTTTTAGTGTATTTTTCCGTAGACTACAATCAGAAGGCAACAAATCTGATTGCAGTCGGGTAAATAAATTTTTATATAATATTGGTAATTAACTAGGCCCTGATATTTTTACACAATAAAAATTGGAACGTTTTTGACATTCTGTAAAAATTTGAGAATTTTTGGAAAAGGTTAACTATTTTATTAAAATGCTCGAAAACAGTCCAGTTTTGACTAATAAAGCTGAAATGATATAAGTGGTGTATTGCATGTATGCTTGTCGGGTTGGCTATGTGAGAACAATCTACGGGATATGTATAAAAGAAAATGATATGCTATTAAGCATGGACACCTCTATCTACAAAGGAGACTATGGTGAAATTTTCCGAAAACCCTAACACTTAGTAAATATTTTCTAGACAAGAGTTACTAATATATTTTAGACTATGTTTTTCAAACATAAAACTCGCCATAATTTTTATAACGAAATACGGAGTATCGGAGGTTGGTTTTATACAGGAATATGGTTAAACATGTATTCTCTAAAATGGGACTTAAAAATATATTCCAATACGAACAGACATATGTAAAATATCCCATCCTTGGGAAGGGAATACGAATACACAAGTATGAGAAGTATTATTACTAAAATATTGAAGACACTTTAAAACGTAACTCAAAGGCACTAATCAATACTAAGACAAGGCACGACCCATTCGTCTAATAGACGTTAGACCATTGTAGGTAGTCGTGTTTGCTGATGAGTTTGGGTTACGAGTACCGAAGACGCAATACTGTGAGTTCATGTCCCCCTTTTCTCTTAACTATTTTCAGTTTTATACCTCGGGGGTGAAATACATGTACAATTATTTACAGACATTACAGACATTTACGGACATTACAGACATTTACAGACATTTATTTACATGGTATGGTTAGCTTAAGGAGGGTTTTTACTACGCGCTCGTGTGAGTGGTGGGCACAACACTTAAGGCCATTAATCCTCGTTGTTAGGACCGAGGGACATTAGTGATAGATCTATTTGGGTGTAGTGAGCCCCACTCCTGAGCCCGCTTAGTGGACCAGGCAGTGACTAAGTGCCCGACGCACAAATCCGCTAGGTTTGAGTCTTCCTGCATCACTTCACACATATCATTGGCTTTGCACAATGGTGGTCTCTTTTTCCTTAATAGCTACATACCAGGGATTTTCATACTTACAGACATATTACAAAGGTTTATACATACTCACTTACACATGAACTCGCTCAACTTTTGTTGATTTTTCAAACTACATGTATTTCAGGAAACTAATGGATCTGGCACGGTATGCATGTATTTTCAAGCTGCGTTTGAATAAAGAAGTCATCCAGGGTTGTAGGGTTTAGAAGGTGTAACCTCTACCTGGACGGGTTACATATCTCTAAGCCTAGTTTTATTTAAGGTCTTTTGCTAAGTTTTTATGAATCCATTTAAACAAGTCAAGGTTTGTAACTTATTTTGGAATTGAAGTTTTAAGACAAGTGTAATATGGTATTTTTCTAAACTTTATTTATGGATGAACATCTCATGTTTTTATCATATAGCATTGTTATGATTGATTGCTATGGTATTAAGAAGTCACACCAATAACCCACGCTTCCGCAAAAGTCAGGGTGTGACAACTTGGTATCAGAGCCTCGATCATAGCGAACTAGGATTCTTTCTCGAGTCTAGACTATGATCATCATGGCTCTCACGAAAATGTTTTCAAACAATTTTTACATTGCATACAATAAACGTCCAGATCCAGGGCACAAACATTTTTATAAACAAAAGGCACAAATACACATTTCCAAATTTATATTTATAATTCAGTCTTAGAGGCTGAGGGAGGATCAGTCTTAGAGGCTGAGGGAGGAACGGTCTTAGAGACCAGGAATTTAGCCATAGAGACTAGGGAAATTTGGTCTTAGAGACCAGGGATTAGGGAAATTTGGTCTTAGAGGCCAGGGAGTTAGTCTTAGAGACTAGGGAGTTGGTCTTAGAGGCCAGGGAGTTAGCCTGAGAGACTGGGAAGTTCAGTCTGAGAGGCGGGGTGGGATAGTCTGGGAAGACTAGGATGACTACATGCTTTTATTATTACTGCACACATGCTTAATTGCTATTATTGATAAACGTGCATATGTGGTAGTTGTGTGCATGCACTAAATGTTAGTAATTACTATGGATATACAAGCTACGCACCGGCACACATGTCACTCTATTTAGAGAACGAGTTATCAGTCATTGATAACCATACGGCCACCGCCACAGAGTGATCCCGATATGCTGACTAAGGACGAGCACGACTTCCAACAGTCCGTGCTACCAGATTTTGGTGATACTTTATTCTTGCCGATGGTTTTCCCTGACAAGAAACTTTCTGTCACTCTTGTTTCAATCTCTATCACTGGTCATCCCGATGGTGGGCACACTAAGACCCCGATCCTCGATGATGCGCCTCCTGTGGACATTCCTACTGAAGGTTGACTACCACACTATAATTACCGATTATATTAAATAATTCTACTAAAGGTTGGCTACTCGACGCGCAATATACGACTACATGTTTATTGATGGTCCGCCTGCTGACACCCATAGAAAATCAGACGAGGACACTGTTACTAATTTCACTTCTTAAGACCCCTGTTAACAAGCCATCCTCTGATTCTAGCATGCATTCAAACTCCTTTGAGCCTGTGATATCTGCAACCTTACAAACAGCTGGATTACGGCTTTCTACTACTGACGCAGACAACGATGACATGGCTGCTGCTCTATCACCTGCTCGAAGCACCACACCGTTACACGACCCAGAGCCTGCTCATGAGCTAGCTTCTGCACCTATTGGGTCAGCTTGATGTTACACCTGCTAAACCTACATCTTTGCTTAACCATGACCTTGTTTCTTTTTGGTCTACCAGACATTGCACCCCTTATATCTGACCCAGTACCTGCACAAATGATATCCTTATTGGTTGAAACGTATGTTCCTGCACCTCCAACCGCTGATGTTGCTCCTATAAAGACCGACGTCCATTGCGCCGACACGCTTATCGCTTTCATTCAAGACATACCCGAACCACGGGAAGGTAATCCAGACCAGCAACCGCGTAACGATCCCAATGGCTACAGCAGCATTTTCTACAGGCCGCACCAATTGCTACTTTCACCTCTACAACGCTGGACAAGCCATTTCGCTGGTTCCTATGCTACACTATGCTGATTTTAGACCCTTGTCATCCCTCACATTATGGAGGCTACACACGGAATGAGTGCTCCCGTAACAACAGCTACAGTTCGATGATAAAAGTCGCAAAGTTTTGGAGCTTGAGTTGACACCACAACCTCCACCCTGTTTATTGCCAGTATACTTTAATCCTTCACAATTATCAAAAACTTATTTTACACTCTCATCTGCTGCGATAACGCCTTTCCCAGGTTTTCTTTTGATGCTTATTCCTTTACTATCGAGCGGCAAATTAGTTGATTACTTCGACGTATATACAGGTTCGCGGAGGAATTCACGCACATTAACAGTTTGCTTTTCTTTCCACCTCCACAGGTATAATGGTTTCGGGATTATGCGGATTGCACTACGTTTGGGTAAAGGCACTAATGATAAGCCGGGATTGTGGAGACTTTTAAGGGCCACTTCAGACTATGTAATTTTGATACACTAATATATTTAATGGACAAGGGTAGGGTGACCTTGTGTCCCTATTGATATGATACATTTTGGAAGACAATACTTTGTGACCAATGACCAATGAAAGCTCAGTCGCTATGTCTTTGTCAAGCACGTTATTAACCTATTTGTATGTGTTATAATGCTACGTGCTTACTTGCTATGCTCTCCTTAAACATGATTACCAAATTGCTTGGTTATGCTACGATGATACTATTACTTGATTGGTTGGTATGATGACCTATTATGTGTATGTACTTATAACCACTAAACTACTATATGCGCTCCCTGAACCATAAGACCTGACCTAATCGACCTTCTTCTAGGAAGATGTCGACTCAAGGGAACACCGACATCCACAACCCTCTACCGACAACAGAGGCGGAAATGCAAGAGCGCCTCTTACAGGCCATCGCACGGTACGAGGCCCTTCGCTCCGATTGCAGCGGAGGTACCTCAGGAAATAACTCCCTCAACGGCTGCACCTACGAGCAGTTCCTGAGCTGCCAGCCCCTACATTTCGACGGCACAGGGGGTGCCGTAGCCTTCGTGCGCTGGGTTGAGAAGACGGATTCTATTTTGCACGTGAGCAAATGTGCCCCAGAGCATCAGGTCACGTACATTTCTGGACTATTCCAAGATGGGGCTCTGTCATGGTGGAAACTCCAGGTTCAGATGATGAGCGAGGCTGCCGCGTATGCTTTATCATGGGACGAGCTGAAAGAGCTAATGCATAAAAAGTACTGTTCGAGAATAGAAAGCCAAGGGGTGGAAACTGAGTTCTGGAACTTGAAGATGGAAGGATCAAAAATAGCTGAGTACGTGGAGAAGTTTCAAGTTCTGTCGCATATTGTTCCCTACATGGTAGTTTCAGAGTTTAAGAAGATTGAGTGTTTCATTTGGGGGTTGGCACCCCAAATCATGAGCATGGTGGCAACATCAAAGCCTGCAACAATCGCTGAGGCCATCAATCTAAGTGTAGCCTTAACTGAAGAAGCAACCAGAACGAACAAATTTTCAACCTCGGAGGAGAAAAAGGAGACTCATGTAGAGTCATCGGGAGACAACAAGAGAAAGTTAGCAAATTGCAAACAGGGTACTCAGACGAGTAGCAACAACCGGGCCAAAAAGAGAAAAGAGTACATGGGTAAACTACCTAAATGCGACAGGTGCCGACGTCATCATACCAGGCGATGTAAAAATGGGAAGTGTGACAACTGTGGCAAAGTGGGACACAACAGGGAAACGTGTTGGCGTGAGACGAAACGTGGAAAGAAAGGTAAGGGATGTTATAACTGCGGTGATATGGGGCACTTTAGGAAAGATTGCCCAAGGGAGATTAAACAAAATCATGGGAAGAATGTCTAACACCAGAGCTAGGGAGATACGCCAGGGATCCAAGCATGGATATCGGTACGTCCCGAATTACTTAATGTTATGCATCTGTATTGCCAAATACTGTAGCAAATTTTACGATTTGCACCTCTAGAGTTCGAGAGTATAATTGGTTTAAGTAGCAAGTAAGTAGATATTCCAGTACCCTTTAGAACTAGCTTAGGGGAAGCTAGTGGAAGCCAACGCAGTAACTGGAGGCAACAAAATAAAAACCGGAGAGCGCAAGTTTACGATAGATCTACTGCCAGTTGAGCTGGGAAGCTTCGACGAGGTAATTGGGGTAGTTGCCAAGCGGTCGAGCGGAGGTTGATATCCGCACCTCGATTGACGAGTGAAGGAATGATCTTGACTCATGAAGCAGGATACGCCTCTGCAAATTACAAATCGCTTGAAGGCACAAAGGACGTTGCGTAAAGAATGTGTTGTTTTCTTGGCTCATGTCGGGGACAAGGGAGCCGAAGAACTAAAGCCCGAAGATACCCCCGTGATCAGAGGATATCCCGAAGTCTTCCTCGAAGACTTGCCGGAATCGTCTCCTCAACGATTAGTCGAATCTCGCATCGATTTAATCCCAGGCACCGCACCTGTAGTCGATGCACCGTAGCGACTTACATTTTCGGAGATGCAAGGATTGACAGTGCAGTTTCAGTAGTAAATAGAGAAGGAAGATAACAGACCAAAATTCCCCTTTTGGGTAACCCCATTTATGTCTATCAATAAGAAGGACGATAACTTTCATACGAACATCAAACAACCAGGACCTGAACGAGCTAACCCACAAGAGTCAGTAACTCTTGCTGAGAACTAACAAATTTCTCACTTAACTAATTGTGAGGATCCAACTACTATTACACGACTGATCGATAATCGAGTGTCATTAGCTGTGAATTTGGGAATAAAGTATACTGAGAAATTGTGGGACAATAATTTGTTTTTAAACATACCTAAAATGGTGTTTCTTACACAATGCACACAACAGAGTTACACGGAATACGAAACCCTGAGGATCTAGAAAACATATGCTTAGGACCCTTGGGAACCCAGGTCCAAACTTGTATAGGTTGCTACTTAGACACCATATCTGTTAACTCAATCGAACACCATTAACCTGACATGTATGCCATTTCATTTGTCAAAACAAAAAGTCCTTGAAATTCTTTTGTTAAAATCTTCACTTTTGCTTTTAGCAAGTAGGTGTTTGCATCTCTACTCCCCTTAATGGTAGTTGCATCACATTAATTTTCTCGCTGAGAGCGAACACACATTTTCTTCGATAGCTGGTCATTTCATCACTTTAGCAGATACTCGTTGTTCCTTTTCTAGGAAACTTACCTGACATACATGCATCATGCTACGCATGTGATTTCGTTTTGAATAAACACTTCATTGGAAATTTACATATCATTTTGCTAAACCTAATTGCTAATTCCTGATTCGAGTGACCTACATTATTGTTATTGTTGGCTCTTTTGTTATCAAGCCAACGCACTTTCTTGAAACCGCTTTCTTTCAAGTTACAGTCATGGTTTATCTTGCTACCATGCCGAGAATTCCCTTATTGATACATACGTTTATTGTCGGCTTACGTTGAAACTACGTTTAATTGCTTGAACTTATCCACTTCGCATATTCAGTTCAGACACCATATGATGTATTGGGAGCATCATATTCAACTATTTTTGCAGAGATTCTTTCATTTCAAGTCGTAGTAGATTTGGTTGGTCTACGACTCCACTAAAACGTTTGATTTGTTTCAATACCTTGCGGTGACATTTTCACAAAATTGAAGCTTGCGCTAATTTGATTACTCACTTCGTACACGAAATTCAATTCCCTATTTAGTTGTTAACAATCCATTTTGGATCTTCACGATCAAAGCGGTCTCAACACAATTGTGTGTTAAGGCAACGGTACATATATCCATTTCACAAGCACAATGTACCTCCTAACGGTTATTTCGTTGTCAATCAAATGCCTTGCGATACTCATTACTTTTCATCTTCGATTGGAAACAGTGGTCCTTTGATGTTCCGTATTAAAAATTGGAAACTCTATATCATGGTATAAATCAAACCTTCAGATTGTCTCAGTATACTTTCATTTGATTTCAAACGCGGTGAACTTATTCAGTCACCACTATTATTGGATAATGCCATTACGACACCTTGTGGTGTCATCATAAACTTGTAGCTTGTGCTAATCATGGTTAACCGTTTCACACAAGGCCACACGTACTTTAGTTTGATTTATCATTTAAACATTTCTGATGCAACTACGAATCAAGACAATGATACACCAGATTCGCTTGTATTCCATATGGTGTATCTTCACCATTCAAAAATGTTAACACACTAAACCCTACCATTCATCTATTCGGGAGTTGACAAATTAACTTACTATTTCATTTGAATTGTTGACTTTGAATTCATAGCGGGTGCTATGGCTTGTGGAAACTCGTTTGCATTTTTCGACCAATCATTTGAGAATCTTATTAGTCAAATCTCCTCTTTTTGTGGAACACTGCTAGCTGGATTACACTAGACTATATGCCAAGTAAGTACTGTACCTGTGACATCAAATGCTATAAGCACACACCTTAACCATAGGATTCGGGTTGTTATATAGACTAGGACTCACCTGATGTGAATAAGGTTTGATTCGGTTTTTGTGATTATCTACCCCGGAATTATTCGTATACAAACACGCATAATGAAACCCTAAGGAGTTAAGGTAGTACAAATTTTGAGGACGAAATTTTCTTAACGGGGGGAGAATGTGACAACCCTCAAAATTGCAGGTACTGTACAAATTAATTAATCTTAATTACGTGCTTAATGACTGTGCTTGATTACAACTGACAATTTAAACTGCTCGATGATTCTATATCATATATACATGCATCACATTTTATACAGTCACTCCATTCATTACACACCAACATTAGTGACATACTTGATGCACTCAGCACAGTTAACACACTGAACGGTCGATTCAGAAATAATGCTGACAATGCCAGCACAAAGACAGACAATATTATTATGGCCAGTATGAGCTAGGGATAGGGTACTACACTGGTTTGGAGTGTAGGGAAGCGAAGACCATAAGACTGCGTCATTAGGTGATAGATATAGTGCCGGGAAGTGCCTAAAACACACTTTAAATACAGAATTCTGCATTCTTTTATAAAATTCAGCATTTTATTATAGCAGTAGAATACATAAATATGGCAGAGTGGTCCTGTATACTTTCCTAAGTGCCAGGAATGATTTCGTTACAAAAAGATGCATAAAAGACACTATACGGTACAATTTAACACTTTAACGGAACGATACTTAACCGAACAACCGGACATTACCCGGGACACCAAAATTTTGGCAGAAACATTACTTCATTATTCTTAAATAATTATGGTCACAAAAATCCCCACACACTATAGAAACATGACATACACTCACTATTCTAGAAAATACCCTTAACCTCCTAATTATTTACCCACTAATTATCAAATTTTACAAATTACCCTCCCCCCCCCCCCCATCTAATTTTCGGTTCTAGAAGGATGTGGCCCCACCAAATATATCAATATCTTGAAAAATATTTTCATTAGAGATGTTGTGACACTTGTCCTTGCATGCTAGCTTCATGTATCTTCCAAATCTTTACATAATCCCCCAACTTCCAAGAATCATCATCACTTCCCTCTCCCTCTCTCCTCAAAACCGTCCCCCACCTCTCTCTCTCTTCACATCTTCATCTTCTTCAATTACAAGTCCATTCAAAGCTTTGAAGTTCATCCATGGAAGTTGCAAGTTGAAGGGTTTTCAAGGGAGCTTCATTCTAGTTTTCTTCATCATCATTTCTTCATCTTTGCACTAGAGAATCATCCCTAGCTATAAGCTAGTAGTAGGTCTTACACCTTTCTTCATTTTGTTCTTAGTCAAGATATATAGTATGATGAAATTTACAAGAACACTAAAGAGTTTAAACAAGAAATATGAACAAGAAACATGCTGATTGGAATTTCCAGCCAACTTCAACAGGCTGTAAATGGGTCATTTTAAATCGAAAAACAGATTTTCTGAAGCCTAAAGTTTGTATTTTTGAACAACCGATCAAATGGCACTGGAATCGTAATTTTTCAAGGTCGTTTACTATTTTTAAAGAACTGTTTTTATACAGCAGCTCAAGCTGCAATTTTTCTGCTGAAAAAGTGTGTTGAATTCAGAGTCGTAACTTGAAACCTGAGTAGAATCAGCTCATGGGATTTTTACTGTAGATGGTCATTGTTGTTGCCGTGATCCTCCAACTGGAATTTCATCGATCGGGCTTACAGTTAATTTTTAGTGAATTTTTCCGTAGACTATAATTAGAAGGCAACAAATCTGATTGCTGTCGGGTAAATAAATTTTTATTTAATATTGGTAATGAACTGGGCCCCGATATTTTTACATAATAAAAACTGGAACGTTTACGACATTTTGTAAAAATTTGAGAATTTTTGGAAAAGGTTAACTATTTTATTAAAATGCTCGAAAACAGTCCAGTTTTGACTAATAAAGCTGAAATGATATAAGTGGTGTATTGCATGTATGCTTGTCAGGTTGGCTATGTGAGAACAATCTACGGGATATGTATAAAAGAAAATGATATGCTATTAAGCATGGATACCTCTATCTACAAAGGAGACTATGGCGAAATTTTCCAAAAACCCTAACACTTAGTAAATATTTTCTAGACAAGAGTTACTAATATATTTTAGACTATGTTTTTCAAACAAAAAACTCGCCATAATTTTTATAACGAAATACGGAGTATCGGAGGTTGGTTTTATACAGGAATATGGTTAAATATGTATTCTCTAAAATGGGACTTAAAAATATATTCCAATACGAACAGACATATGTAAAATATCCCATCCTTGGGAAGGGAATACGAATACACAAGTATGAGAAGTATTATTACTAAAATATTGAAGACACTTTAAAACGTAACTCAAAGGCGCTAATCAATACTAAGACAAGGCACGACCCATTCGTCTAATAGACGTTAGACCATTGTAGGTAGTCGTGTTTGCTGATGAGTTTGGGTTACGAGTACCGAAGACGCAATACTGTGAGTTCATGTCCCCCTTTTCTCTTAACTATTTTCAGTTTTATACCTCGGGGGTGAAATACATGTACAATTATTTACAGACATTACAGACATTTACAGACATTACAGACATATACAGACATTTATTTACATGGTATGGTTAGCTTAAGGAGGGTTTTTACTACGCACTCGTGTGAGTGGTGGGCACAACACTTAAGGCCATTAATCCTCGTTGTTAGGACCGAGGGACATTAGTGATAGATCTCTTTGGGTGTAGCGAGCCCCACTCCTGAGCCCGCTTAGTGGACCATGCAGTGACTAAGTGTGCGACGCACAAATCCGCTAGGTTTGAGTCTTCCTGCATCACTTCACACATATCATTGGCTTTGCAACCCAATGGTGGTCTCTTTTTCCTTAATTGCTACATACCAGGGATTTTCATACTTACAGACATATTACAAAGGTTTATACATACTCACTTACACATGAACTCGCTCAACTTTTGTTGATTTTTCAAATTACATATATTTCAGGAAACTAATGGATCTGGCACGGCATGCATGTATTTTCAAGCTGCGTTTGAATAAAGAAGTCATCCAGGGTTGTAGGGTTTAGAAGGTGTAACCTCTACCTGGACGGGTTACATATATCTAAGCCTAGTTTTATTTAAGGTCTTTTGCTAAGTTTTTATGAATCCATTTAAACAAGTCAAGGTTTGTAACTTATTTTGGAATTGAAGTTTTAAGACAAGTGTAATATGGTATTTTTCTAAACTTTATTTATGGATGAACATCTCATGTTTTTATCATATAGCATTGTTATGATTGATTGCTATGGTATTAAGAAGTCACACCAATAACCCACGCTTCCGCAAAAGTCAGGGTGTGACAGTACAAGCCCAGCGGTAATATTATAGCGCTATAGGTGTGACGCCCCATCCTAACTTCCCGTTCACATTGTTGTTGTTGTTGTTCACATTTTGGAAGTTTGGATGATAGATCCGTGTTTACGTCTACAAGGTTTGTATGCTCCACCAAGCATACTTGTATTACTCATTTTGCTAGAATATATCAAATGCCACATTGTTAAACATTTCATTTTATTATCACATTATTTATTTATCACCAAACTAACCAAAACCTATGAATTCACTCAACCGTTTGTTGACCCAAATTGTTTTTAACATATGTTTCAGGTGAACATGTTTGAAGTTAACTTGTGCAAGGATCATATAGGGTTGTTCAAGACAAATGCCTTAGCTAAATAAAAACAAGACTTTTGAGACAATGTGTTGTATTGTTTTGTACTGTTTGGGACATGAATGCAATCTTGTCAATCAATTTAACTATATTTCAACTTTAATTTAATCACCATGTGCTTATTTGCATTCTACCAAGTTTCGTGATGCCCTCGACGTTTCCGCCTCCGTGTCAGGGTGTCACAGGTTGGTATCAGAGCCATGGTTATAGGGATTTAGGTTATTAGAAATTACTTTTGACCTAGACTATAACTTACCTAGGACACTTTCCATTAGTAACTCTTCCGTTATCTTTGCCTTTGTCTTCAACTCTTCATCCCTATTCTTATCTTTTGTAACCAATGCCTCGTCACCACAGATCTCATCTTTAAATACTCATCACCTATCCTTAGGTGATTATTTTCAAAACCTCTTCTGATTTTTAAATTCTCATCAAAGGCTTGGGCTCTAATAACGAACTCGTGCAATCTGGAAGGGTGGATGCCTGTATTCTGAGTTTTCTGTCTAGGCAAGCACTTCGTATAAATCTCATCAGACGCGAGACCAGTTGTGCTTACCTGGGAATTTTTGGGATGAGTGTCCACTTATAGGCTAAATCATGACTTCACCAAGTTATAAGAACCCAACTACTTTGACTTGTCATTGATGTCGTTTATTCGTGGAATAAATGATATCCATCTTGTTACGTGTTTTCTCTGATCCTCATTGATTTTATGAAACTACATTACTCCATTATGAAATCACTATAATCTTTCTTTCAGAAAATGCCTTCACGACACACGTTTGCCTATCTGGGATCTACCGATGAGAGTACAGTATGCCTATAGGCTCAAGGCATGTTACCCTAATTCAAAAAGATTTTTTTTCTTTTCTCCGTTTCAGAACAATCCAAGTTTTAATCGACCTACGCTGTACTATTATCAATTTTATACGATACGATTCCCTCTTTTTCAAGTTTCAAAATTTTCTCGAGACCATACCTGTCAGATTCAAATTTTCAAACTAGCTGCAGAACGTAGCATGGAAGCTCTAACCGATCACATGGTGTAATCCGGAATCTCCTTATCTATATAAGAAACTCACTACTCGAGCTAATCTACACAAGAACTACAATTTCTGATATAATTCAATACCCCATACCCAAACTTTTCTTAGTTCAACAAAACCCCATATCCCAATGGCAAATCTCCCAGCAGCATATGCTGAATCTTCAAATGCAGCAAAAATTCATCCCTTCCTTCAGTTTTCTAATTTATACAACCGAGAGAGGTATCAAAAACTCAAGCATCAGGAAGTTCTTACTATTAGCGGTATTGATTGGCAACAAATAGGAACGTTTGATTCCAGTGGGTTGCTGGCAAGATTACTACAACCTAATACGCCCTGGCGCCGTTTCTTCGACATCCTAGAACCATCATACGATGAACTGGTGTATGAGTTCTTGTCCACTTTCTATTACAAATATAATAAAAATCTTACCAATGAATCCATTCATTTTCAACTTTGTGGGCAACTTCATACTATGTCATTAACAGAATTCGCAGTTCATTTGGGCATATATACAGATGAAGAAGTCAAACAACCCATTTTTACGGAGGCATCAACCTCTGGTTCCTCCGCGGATATGGTAAATTATTGGCAATACCTTTCATTAAAAGAATGGTGTGTCAACAATAATTCTACAAACTTCATAGACCCTTGTTATCAATATATGCACCGTGTTTTAGCCAACACTATCACGGGCCGCAAACATAATCAACAAAGGGTTAGAACAATCGAACTTTTCTATTTGTATAGTATTTTTGAGCAAGTTCCCTGTAATATTGCCCACGAGCTTGCTGAATATTTTTCTAGTCAACAATCAAATCCTCTGAGAAGTCTCATGGGAGGGTCTTACATTACAAAAATAGCACAATCATTAGGTGTCTTAAGTGATCAGATTATCCAGGGATTATCTGTCACACCCCCAAAATCCACACGCGGGGTATCACCGCTTGGAGGCGTGACTGACCAGGATCAAGCCACCAATCATATTGAACATAATATTGAAAACATTGCTAAGATATCACATAATTGATTGGACCAAAACTACTGCACATGGCCGCCACTTTTCATTCAAGATTATCAACCTACACCAATGCATTTACCTTCAAAACCATTGGACCGTTACAGCCTACCTATATATCAAAATTGATTATAATCCCACATTAATTACATGCACATATCGAACATGCAGCACATATACTTATTCCATCATATCAGTTCCTTGTCTATACCCATTCATGTGTCACGGTTTCTACAGAATACATACGTATTCACATATCTATGGCCATAAATAATATATTCAGATTTTGCACATATGACCAGCCATACGAACACATGCTTATATGAGCTTTTATACATAGCATCACCTACATAATTTTCACATCTTTTATGTCTACTGCTATATGTGTGCGTGTGTATATACATCCATATTCTATTATCATAAGAAAACAATCAATCCCTACGCACTAAAACCATTAACCAAATAGTTACAATATCATGCGATTCATGTTTAGCAAAGAATGAGATCTAATAACGTAAATCATACACTAACCGAGAGCTTGACTGGATTAGGTTGTTGACTGAATAGGATGTTGCGTCGAAGATCTGCTGCTGAAGTCGTGCGATTAGGGAAGAAGTGTTTAGGGTTATGTGTTTGTTATCAATCTACGTAATTACTACGCATATAACATATGTAACCCTTTTGGGTTTGGGCCGATAATAATTAAATGTGGGACAAGAAAAGGACTTGGGCCGTGACTAAGGTATTCACATGAGTATCTGGGCCAGGCCTAAGGCCATAAACGAATGCACATACATTAACTAGGAGCATTAAGTGGGCTGCCAAATCCCACTTGGGTTTTACGAACTAATTGGGCTTTCAGATGGGCCGATCCCATAACTTGCTTGCTAGCATGATTTGTTTAAATCAAAACACACATGAGATAGTTGGGCTCGGCAAAACCAACAAACAACGCGGAACTTATAACACGTCGAAGTGAAATAGTAAGGAATTAGATTAGAAAGTTAGACGTTACTAACCTCAAAGGTTCAGGTTGTCACATCATCCCTAACTTGAAAGAAATTTCGTCCCAAAATTTAGCACGTAATTACTGAGGAAGCTAGTCAGGTTGCGTAGTTTTCCTGGTTTTCCTGGTGTGTCACATCATCCCCCCGTTGGTTTGGAATTTCGTCCCGAAATTCCGCAGTAGCTTCAGCCTCAGTAGTGGTTTCATTGTTTTCGAACAACTGGGGATATTTGTGTTTCATTTGGTCTTCTCATTCCCAGGTAAGCTCTGGGCCACGACGGGAGTTCCAACAAAACTCGAACAATAGGTGTTTGAGAATCTTAACCTCCCGGTCCAAGATTTCCACTGGTTCTTCGACAAATCGCAACTGATCGTCGATGGTGAGCTCCTTGAAAGGAACTATGAGGGTTTCATCTAACAGACACTTCTTCAGATTCGACACATGGAATACGTTGTGAACTCCACTGAGTTCTTCGGGTAGATTCGATCTGTAGGCCACCTTGGCAATTCTCTCTTCACAGGGTACATCTATCAAGAACAACAGAAGAAAGGTCGATGTCGAACACTTGTCCCACAAGGTAGAGTTTGCATCCCAACGATCATACGAGGTTTCCATTGTCTTGCCATCAGCCGTCTCCACAACAGGTTCGGTTCCAAGAAGCATTAGGGTTAAGTAGAACAGCGGCGAAGTGATTAGTCACCAAGAACACGTAGGCCACCATGTTGTTATAATCCCGGCATCGCCCACGCCAATCCCTAATGTCCCTCTATGAGTATCATTTCCCGTGTTGTTGTACTCGTTGCGAGGATTTCCAGTACGGCCGTCGTTCCCTTGGTTGTTGTCGTTGAATTTAACATTGGCCACTCCATGCGGTAAGCACCTTCACTTTCCATACTGTTGGTTACCATTACAAATACCTTGTTGTTTCCGTGACCGTTGCCTCTAATGCTGTTGTTTGAAACGAAGCTCTACGACTCTTCACCATCAAGGTCCATCTTTTCACATTCTGAGCCACGTCCTAATGCGTTACTCACTGTGCTGGCAGTCACACCTTCCATACTACCATCAGCTGTCCTCACTTATGCCCGATTGATTAATAAGAGTTGACTCCCATGAGTTTCTGACAAGGGTTAAGGATTCGTTTGAAGCCAATTCACTGGTGCTCATTGCCGGTAATCAGGGTCGTCAAAGTACTGAGGTCGGTAAAATGCTACGCTCATCCTCCTGTCCATCGATGTTGCAAGTGGTTCGAGTAATACTCAGTATGTTGCGTGAGTGTTGCAGAAGTGATCGCACTTCAGAATCTGAGGCGTCAATACATGAGTTCCAGCAAACGAAGAGGAAAAAGAAGGGTATCGATCGATCATTCGACGCTGCGACATCCTACTCAGGGACGTTCGTATAAGCACCTAACATTCTACATGGTTCGCTAGGTGTTCAGATGGGTGTTCAGGTAATACTCGATAGCATCGAGATTCGAAAGGATCCAGAGATGAATGAAAAGTTCACATTCGAGTAGGGGACAATCACTGCTATGACCCCTATAGGTTTGTTATGTTTCACATCGGTCAAATAACGGAACGAAACCCCTTTTCCACTTGTCAAGGCTCACTGGGACTCGCATGCACCCCACATTATTATTATGTGTGCACCCACAATAATATTGTGATTTGCATGCTCATCTCAGTTCCTCCTAACTCATGTCAAATGGTTCCTCAAACTCAGATGTCAAACGGAGGTCGTCAATGTAATAAGATCACAAAAACCTAAGGACTATGGCATACTATCAACGCATCATAAGGTGAGCAAGCAATCCATGCCATCTTGCTATAGTGACGAGTGTCTGTTCGTGTGTTTCGTCATAAACAAATGTGTACTGTCACATCAAAGGAAACATGGGTGAGAGAGGTTCGCGAAAGTGCGATGTCAGAAGAGAGTAAGCACACAAGTGTTTTCAAACAATAGTTGTTACGTTTATCTAAGCATATCACGAGCAAAGTTCTATGTAACTAACAAGTAGGCAATATAAACATAAATCATATCACCTATAGTGTGGAGTCTTGCACGTGGAACGAAGCGTCGTTGTGGATCGTTGAGCACTGTTCAGGTTATAATCTGGTTTTATCCCAAAAGTTTCCCCCTTTTTAAAACCAAGTTCACTATAACCAATGGCTCTGATACCAATCTGTCACACCCCCAAAATCCACACGCGGGGTATCACCGCTTGGAGGCATGACTGACCAGGATCAAGCCACCAATCATATTGAACATAATATTAAAAACATTGCTAAGATATCACATAATTTATTGGACCAAAACTACTGCACATGGCCGCCACTTTTCATTCAAGATTATCAACCTACACCAATGCATTTACCTTCAAAACCATTGGACCGTTACAGCCTACCTATATATCAAAATTGATTATAATCCCACATTAATTACATGCACATATCGAACATGCAGCACATATACTTATTCCATCATATCAGTTCCTTGTCTATACCCATTCATGTGTCACGGTTTCTACAGAATACATACGTATTCACATATCTATGGCCATAAATAATATATTCAGATTTTGCACATATGACCAGCCATACGAACACATGCTTATATGAGCTTTTATACATAGCATCACCTACATAATTTTCACATCTTTTATGTCTATTGCTATATGTGTGCGTGTGTATATACATCCATATTCTATTATCATAAGAAAACAATCAATCCCTACGCACTAAAACCATTAACCAAATAGTTACAATATCATGCGATTCATGTTTAGCAAAGAATGAGATCTAATAACGTAAATCATACACTAACCGAGAGCTTGACTGGATTAGGTTGTTGACTGAACAGGATGTTGCGTCGAAGATCTGCTACTGAAGTCGTGCGACCAGGGAAGAAGTGTTTAGGGTTATGTGTTTGTTATCAATCTACGTAATTACTACGCATATAACATATGTAACCCTTTTGGGTTTGGGCCGATAATAATTAAATGTGGGACAAGAAAAGGACTTGGGCCGTGACTAAGGTATTCACATGAGTAACTGGGCCAGGCCTAAGGCCATAAACGAATGCACATACATTAACTAGGAGCATTAAGTGGGCTGCCAAATCCCACTTGGGTTTTACGAACTAATTGGGCTTTCAGGTGGGCCGATCCCATAACTTGCTTGCTAGCATGATTTGTTTAAATCAAAACACACATGAGATAGTTGGGCTCGGCAAAACCAACAAACAACGCGGAACTTATAACACGTCGAAGTGAAATAGTAAGGAATTAGATTAGAAAGTTAGACGTTACTAACCTCAAAGGTTCAGGTTGTCACATCATCCCTAACTTGAAAGAAATTTCGTCCCAAAATTTAGCACGTAATTACTGAGGAAGCTAGTTAGGTTGCGTAGTTTTCCTGGTTTTCCTGGTGTGTCACATTATCTACACCAAAGGCACCTGGGATTGTAAATCCTTACACCATGAGGCTAACCCCTGTTCATATTGGTACACTAACACAACCATCACAGTCGGAGGGAGCTCCAGTTATCTTAGAGAATACCTTCCCACAAAATTTACAACAATCATTTTTTCAGTTTCCTCAATCGTCTTTTTATCAATTTGATATGCAACCACCGCTACCATACGTACAAGAACATATTACAACTAACTTATCCCAACCTTTAATACCGAACGTCTTACCAAGCTTCCCACCGTTATTTTTCGAGGAGAATTCAACGATGCAAGGAACTTGGTTTGATGAAAACATGATGACTCAAGAACAGTTAGCATCAGAACCCTTTTTGCAAGCACCATTACTGCCACATTCTTTCCAGTCACTGTTGAACGAAGTAGAACAACTGCCACCAACTGATATAGCAGGCCCAAGTACGATGCCTCAAATGAATCTACCTCCAGATTCATTGGGAGTCGAAGTGACTAGGTTAAACAATCAGGTTCGAAATTTGTCTCAACAAATAAATTGGCTGACAGAAAGAAATCAATGGTTGGAAAGCATGCTGAGACAATTAACCGATCATTTGCAACTGCCTCTACAACCTCCACCACCTTATAATCCTGAATTTGATACATTACATGACTTATTTCAAATGTAAATTTGTTCAATAGACTGTCAAACAAACAATGCTATCATTGCTAATGTGAAATACGTTTTGATTCAGTTGATGTTGTGTTATATTGATGCTTATTTGATTTAAACTTATACTATGTTTACGCTCTTATTCATACTCAGAGTTTATACACACGTACTATTTCAATTGTTGAAACAAAGCATCTTTCTTTGACCATGTCCATAATTTATCACTTGGCAAGATAAACTGTGTGGACTATGCAAGGAATTATGTAATTATGGATGCATACATAATTATGGAATTTAGTGCACAGAAATCACAGCAAGTTATGTCATGTGTCTAAAGTTAAACCCTATTCATTTCCATTCCTGATAAAGCTGTAAGTCCCGAAAATCCAGATCAAACAACGATATCAAATGATCACCAAGGATGGGCGGAATCTAAACTTGATGATATTCAAGAAATCAAGAACAAGAAGATGAAGATTTGAAGATTCAAATGCTTAAACTTGCATACAAATTGGATTTGTCTAATACAAGTTTCTAAAACAAAATGAACCAACCTTAAGCCCCTAATTATCATTTCCTATTTATAGTAAGGTGTTTCCCCCAAAACCCTAGGCCTATTATCCCTAAGCCCACTCTAATACCCACCACCTTCTAGAAGCTTGATCCATTTAGCAACAAACCTACTAATCCATAAACCTATAGGGCCTAACAATCTCCCCCTAGGTTTACTGGATTAGTTGCTGAATCCGTTTGGAGGACCACCAGAAACAGAGCCGGATCAGCAAACAGACGATTCTTAATTACGTTCCCGAGCTTCTTTTTCAGCTTGGCTTTCAAAAGATATCAGCATACCCACATCACTTTGTAGTTGTTCGATCGCCTCATCTTTGCTTGATATTTGAGCCTGCAAAGATGAGATCGGTGACCTTTTTTCAGGGCAGCATCTTGTTTCAACACAATCACTCTTCTTTGCAGCTTCGCTACATCAACAGTCGTATCGTCATCACTATCTCTTTCTTCAACAAATTTCATTTTGTTGGCTGCAAAGTGCATGGCTGCTTTATCATGCTCAAAGAAATCAGCACCACTGAACTTCCTACATTGAACCTGATGCCGCTTGAGCTTTCTGGTTGCAAATGAGTTGTTTCAGGCAGATCGAGATCGAAATCGAATTTTAAATCAAAATCGAGATCTTGCGTGCTTGTTTTTTGAGTAGCAGCAGTGACTTGTGGATCGGTGGGCATAGTAGGCTATAGATTTGAGCTTGGGCCAGAGAATGATTATCAAGAGCTGTTTCGGTTCTTCATTTCTTGTTGGATACCTTTTTAGCATCATCTTTCGAATCATCTTCAGTTTCAGGAATAGATACGGAAGGAGGGTTTCCGACACTATCCTTCAAGAATTCAATCATGGCTTGTAGGATTTCTTCAGTCATTAACGTTGATTTTCAAACAGGTTCGTCAGCTTTCTCAGAGACAATCACTTCCACATCACTGATGTCGTCAGATTCTTCTTCATTCATCTCTAATACTTCAGTTTCTATCACAGCTTTAGCAGCAACATTCATGATTTGCTCGTCATGTTCTTCGGCAACTGTGGCATTCAAAGGCTTTGATTTGAAAAGTATGCGGACCTGCAAACCTCGAAATTCAAATAAGTGGTCCGAGAAGATAATGAAAGGTTCCGAAATGATGGAGATAAGTAGCAGGTTGTTGGTTAAACGGTGAACGGAAGGTCGTCCGAGATACGGACCGTCGTGATAACAGGTATGGTGTAGTGAAGGAGAAGAGTGATTTACGGTGCGTCGTTTACGGTTGCCGGAGATGATAAAGTATGACGACGACGATGAACGATGACAGATGTAGATGATAATGTATCTCGAACAAGTGATGTATCTTTGATGATAAGCTTGAAGATAATGAACAAAGAAATAATAATAATGAACGTATTACGGATGGAAGATGAGCGTATTACGGATGGAAGATGAACGTATTACGGATGGAAGATGATAAAAGATGGCATATTTCGGATAGAACAATGTTGATTACGGATGAAATTGGTAATCCGAGATGAAATGTTATGATGATGATATGATTCTGAGTTCATCCGAAATGTTCTGATGATGTGAGAGATGACTATCTCGGATGGAATGTCAGATTACGAACCGATCACGGATTGAATATGTTGGTCCGAGATGAATTACGGACAATGATACGAGCTGATGTGATGATGATGACAAAGCTGATGTTGTTGTCGGCTGTTGAAGATGATGATTATATGATGATGAGCTGATGATGTTGACAAATGATGAGATTGATGAAACCTTTGTCTGCTGTACGATGATGATAATTAAAATATTTAAAAGATTTTGAAAATCTCAACACTTTTTAACTAGATTAAAAAGCAAAGTATGGTGATTTTTTGAATAATGCGAAGAACATGAAGAATAACCCGAAGAACACGATGAAGATCTTCAACAAAAAATTCAAAATTTCTTGAAACTTTGATATCAAAGTGGCTCTGATACCAATTGTAAGTCCCAAAAATCCGGATCAAACAACGATATCAAACGATCACCAAGGATGGGCGGAATCCAAACTTGATGATATTCAAGAAATCAAGAACAAGAAGATGAAGATTTGAAGATTCAAATGCTTAAACTTGCATACAAATTGGATTTGTCTAATACAAGTTTCTAAAACAAAATGAAGCAACCTTAAGCCCCTAATTATCATTTCCTATTTATAGTAAGGGGTTTCCCCCAAAACCCTAGGCCCATTATCCCTAAGCCCACTCTAATACCCACCACCTTCTAGAGCTTGATCCATTTAGCAACAAACCTACTAATCCATAAACCTATAGGGCCTAACAAAAGCACCCGTTGAGGAAAAATGAACTAGCTATTCATTTTTCACTTTTGAAAGAATATCCGTTGAGGGAAATGAATATCCGTTTGTTTAAATCCGTCATTTCCAATTCTGAAGAATACCCGTTGAGGAAAATGACTCTGTTTGTTCATTTTCACTTCTGAAGAATATCCGTTGAGGGAAATGAATATCCGTTGATTATTCCTTCATTTCCAATTCTGAAGAATACCCGTTGAGGAAAATGACTCCGTTTGTTCATTTTCGTTCTAAAGAATATCCGTTGAGGGAAATGAATATCCGTTTGTTTAAATCCTTCATTTCCAATTCTGAAGAATACCCGTTGAGGAAAATGACTCCGTTTGTTCATTTTCGTTCTAAAGAATATCCGTTGATTATTCCTTCATTTCCAATTCTGAAGAATACCCGTTGAGGAAAATGACTCCGTTTGTTCATTTTCGTTCTAAAGAATATTCGTTGAGGGAAATGAATATCCGTTTGTTTAAATCCTTCATTTCCAATTCTAAAGAATACCCGTTGAGGAAAATGACTCCGTTTGTTCATTTTCATTCTAAAGAATATCCGTTGAGGGAAATGAATATCCATTTGTTTAAATCCTTCATTTCCGTTTCTGATGAAGTATCCACTGGAAAGTGAATTATCCATTCATTTTTGCTTCTAAAGAAATATCCACTGGGAAATGAATAATCTATTCATAATCCTTCATTTCCGTTTCTGATGAAGTATCCACTGGAAAATGAATTATCCATTCATTTTCGCTTCTGAAGAAATATCCACTGGGAAATGAATAATCTATTCATAATCCTTCATTCCCGTTTCTGATGAGGTATCCACTGGAAAATGAATTATCCATTCATTTTCGCTTCTGAAGAAATATCCACTGGGAAATGAATAATCTATTCATAATCTTTCATTTCCACTTCTGACAAAGTACCCATTGAGGAAAAATGAATTATCCATTATTTGCTTATTTGTACACACATTTGTTTGCATAATATTTACATTACAAATCCAGCATAACATAGTGCCATGCAAAACAATTTCTATACAATGATTCTCGTGAATTCCTCAAAATTTTTAGCATCCAACAATGACTTGATTATCCTTCTAATCATTACAATCACACTCTTGACTCTACAGTCTCTTTCGAATAAATTTCGGGACGAAATTTTCTAAAGTAGGGGAGACTGTAACCACCTCGATTTTCAAACATGTACTTGTTTGATGCACATAATAGCAGTTATCGTATATTGAAATGCAATTTGTTTGATACATGTTTTGTTTCATGCTTTTACACGATTTACCGGCTCAAACACGTGAATATTTGCAAGTTTAATTGAGTTTCATACTTATAAACAAGGCTACATAAATTGCAAGGGCTTAATGTGTCATTATGTGAAATTATAAGTTAAGGGACCTTTTTGTCATTCTTTAAAACATGCCCAAAAACTTTGATTTTTAGTCCGAGGACTAAAACCGTCATTTTTAGAAAGTACAAAAGTCCAGGGACTAAATTGTCATTTTTGAAACCTTAAAAGTTTTGGGTTAAAAATGTAATTTTTAAAACTATAAGTTTAGGGGCCTTAGTGTCATTTTTGAAACTTATTTTATAAATAAAATAAATATATATATTTTTGAAATAAAGTCGAGGGGCCATTTAGTCATTTTCTTAAACTCATACTTCAGGGACCAAAATGGTCATTTACGAAACTGTTTTAACTAGAAATGTCTAATCGGGTTATCTTTTATACAAGGGTCTCTTAATTAAAAACTAACCAAGTTAGTTTATTTAACCTAACTATCTCAGGGACCATTGTGCTAAATTCAGAACCTCAGGGACTAAATTGTAAATTTCATAAATAAAACAAAAAAAAGGAATAAAACCGGTCATGGGGGGGATTCGAACTCCGGACCTTATGTTTAACAAGTGACATTGTGACCGGTTGGGCTAAGCCCTCATCCGATAATTAGATCGAATCGAATTATATATATAAACACTTTAATTATTAAATATTATTATTTTTTTAAATCGGAACACCCGCGTCTGATCACCGGACTTCGACCCAATCACCAACGTAGTGGTTTATCTGCCCAACAATTCTTGCACGCTGATTCCTTGCATCAAAACCCACTAAACCACGCTTTTAATTGACCCAAGGTAGTGCCTGACATCGTTAAAAACAACGAATTTTATAAAAATCTGAAACCGAGTTTGAACCCACTATTATATGTCGAATCTGTATCAATTGAAGTGTTATATAGTTTCCCTGAACTCCCTAGAACCTCACACCACCTTCAAAATTCACAAACATATCGAAATTGACCTCCTGTTCGTCTCTGCAAGTCTCGCCGGAAACTACTTCGCCGGAGTTAGCCGTACACCGTTTCCCTCGATACCGGTTCGATATTCTTGATTCAATCTGTTTGTTTATACATGTACTATGTTTCTGCAAATCTAATTCGATTATGAACCTGTTTTGATCGATTAATCAAGCCTGTTGACTTCGGTTGACCAGAATTGGGGAAGAAGATGAACAGTGTTTTGTTTATTTATTTTCTTTTATAAAAACAGTTTATTCATTAATTCATGTTAAATCGACAATAAATATTTAGAATCTAAAAATTTTAACATAATTACTTTAAACAATGATACTCTTATTAAAAATATAATATTAGTCAAAATATTTATAAAACTAATTTTTATATATTAAAACAATTTTTACATTTAAAAATTTATTATAAATCCGATTTTTCAGAGATAAATATTGAAATTTTTGTTATAATTATTTTATATGATAAACTTTACATAAATAATATTCTTGCTAATATTTTATAAAGTTTTGACATTTATATAAATAAAACAGTATTTACACTTTAAAAGTATAAATTAATTTAATATATCTAAATTATATAACTATATAATTTGTGTCCAAAATTATTTTTATGATATTACATACATTATTCTGAGTTTGTATAAATTTAGTTACTGTTTGATTATTTACAGATTATTTTACAAAATTAGATCAGTTAAATCACTTAAATTACATGGTTTAATTTAATATATTTAAATTATATAACTATATAATTTTTGGCCGAAAATATTTTTATGACATTAGGTGTATTTTTCTGAGTTTATAAAAATTCAGTAACTGATTTGTTTAGTTACATATTATTTTTGAATAATTATACTTTATAAACTGTTTATTATTACTGTAACCTTTTTAATTCCATTTTATCTTAAAAATTATTCAAAGGCCCTAATAATTACTATAAATCAGTAATATTCCATGTTAGTAATTAAAAATGTTATTTTTAATTTATCTGATTTAAATTAATTATTTAGATAATTAATTAGTTAATTACCACGTTATTTCATTCTGAAACTATAAATAATTATTTATTTTCTGCCATAATAATTATTTTTCAGATATTTATATGTTCAGTAATTAAAAATGTTATTTTTAATTATCTTGTCTTAAATTAATTATTTAGATAGTTAATTATATAAATTGCAGATTTTGAGTTAAATACATATTTATTTTTTGTTTTAATTATACAAATATTATTCTTATATCCAGTATTTGTGTAACTTAATTACATGTTTTCATAAATAATCCCATTTTTTCCCAAACAAGACTGTTTGAACCCGTAGTTACCTTTCTGGTCAAACCGTACAAAAACATTAGACATAGTTTCCTGTTTATACAGTTACACATTTTACCCATTGTTGATGCAATATTCCATGTTGTTTCGTGCATGTTCAAATACAATTAGAGTGAAGTGGAAATCCTGTTCCCGCTAAACTCTTACCCGTTTACATGTTTGGAATTTATTCGCAAACAAGGTGAGTTCATAGTTCCCATTTTCTGTTTTACAATATTTTCGGGATGAAACATATGAATAATGTGATACAAACAAATTTGCATTTTGTGGCTATCTTGATTGTTCCTTGCAATTGCTTGATACTGTTGCTTAACACATTACATACATTAACTCCGTACAAGCCCAGCGGTAATATTATAGCGCTATAGGTGTGACGCCCCATCCTAACTTCCCGTTCACATTGTTGTTGTTGTTGTTGTTCACATTTTGGAAGTTTGGATGATAGATCCGTGTTTACGTCTACAAGGTTTGTATGCTCCACCAAGCATACTTGTATTACTCATTTTGCTAGAATATATCAAATGCCACATTGTTAAACATTTCATTTTATTATCACATTATTTATTTATCACCAAACTAACCAAAACCTATGAATTCACTCAACCGTTTGTTGACCCAAATTGTTTTTAACATATGTTTCAGGTGAACATGTTTGAAGTTAACTTGTGCAAGGATCATATAGGGCTGTTCAAGACAAATGCCTTAGCTAAATAAAAACAAGACTTTTGAGACAATGTGTTGTATTGTTTTGTACTGTTTGGGACATGAATGCAATCCTGTCAATCAATTTAACTATATTTCAACTTTAATTTAATCACCATGTGCTTATTTGCATTCTACCAAGTTTCGTGATGCCCTCGACGTTTCCGCCTCCGTGTCAGGGTGTCACAGGTTGGTATCAGAGCCATGGTTATAGGGATTTAGGTTATTAGAAATTACTTTTGACCTAGACTATAACTTACCTAGGACACTTTCCATTAGTAACTCTTCCGTTATCTTTGCCTTTGTCTTCAACTCTTCATCCCTATTCTTATCTTTTGTAACCAATGCCTCGTCACCACGGATCTCATCTTTAAATACTCATCACCTATCCTTAGGTGATTATTTTCAAAACCTCTTCTGATTTTTAAATTCTCATCAAAGTCTTGGGCTCTAATAGCGAACTCGTGCAATCTGGAAGGGTGGATGCCTGTATTCTGAGTTTTCTGTCTAGGAGGGCACTTCGTATAAATCTCATCAGACGCAAGACCTGTTGTGCTTACCTGGGAATTTTTGGGATGAGTGTCCACTTATAGGCTAAAGCATGACTTCACCAAGTTATAAGAACCCAACTACTTTGACTTGTCATTGATGTCGTTTATTCGTGGAATAAATGATATCCATCTTGTTACGTGTTTTCTCTGATACTCATTGATTTTATGAAACTACATTACTCCATTATGAAATCACTATAATCTTTCTTTCAGAAAATGCCTCCACGACACACGTTTGCCTATCTGGGATCTACCGATGAGAGTACAGTATGCCTATAGGCTCAAGGCATGTTACCCTAATTCAAAAAGATTTTTTTTCTTTTCTCCGTTTCAGAACAATCCAAGTTTTAATCGACCTACGCTGTACTATTATCAATTTTATACGATACGATTCCCTCTTTTTCAAGTTTCAAAATTTTCTCGAGACCATACCTGTCAGATTCAAATTTTCAAACTAGCTGTAGAACGTAGCATGGAAGCTCTAACCGATCACATGGTGTAATCCGGAATCTCCTTATCTATATAAGAAACTCACTACTCGAGCTAATCTACACAAGAACTACAATTTCTGATATAATTCAATACCCCATACCCAAACTTTTCTTAGTTCAACAAAACCCCATATCCCAATGGCAAATCTCCCAGCAGCATATGCTGAATCTTCAAATGCAGCAAAAATTCATCCCTTCCTTCAGTTTGCTAATTTATACAACCGAGAGAGGTATCAAAAACTCAAGCATCAGGAAGTTCTTACTATTAGCGGTATTGATTGGCAACAAATAGGAACGTTTGATTCCAGTGGGTTGCTGGCAAGATTACTACAACCTAATACGCCCTGGCGCCGTTTCTTCGACATCCTAGAACCATCATACGATGAACTGGTGTATGAGTTCTTGTCCACTTTCTATTACAAATATAATAAAAATCTTACCAATGAATCCATTCATTTTCAACTTTGTGGGCAACTTCATACTATGTCATTAACAGAATTCGCAGTTCATCTGGGCATATATACAGATGAAGAAGTCAAACAACCCATTTTTACGGAGGCATCAACCTCTGGTTCCTCCGCGGATATGGTAAATTATTGGCAATACCTTTAATTAAAAGAATGGTGTGTCAACAATAATTCTACAAACTTCATAGACCCTTGTTATCAATATATGCACCGTGTTTTAGCCAACGCTATCACGGGCCGCAAACATAATCAACAAAGGGTTAGAACAATCGAACTTTTCTATTTGTATAGTATTTTTGAGCAAGTTCCCTGTAATATTGCCCACGAGCTTGCTGAATATTTTTCTAGTCAACAATCAAATCCTCTGAGAAGTCTCACGGGAGGGTCTTACATTACCAAAAATAGCACAATCATTAGGTGTCTTAAGTGATCAAATTATCCAGGGATTATCTCCACCAAAGGCACCTGGGATTGTAAATCCTTACACCATGAGGCTAACCCCTGTTCATATTGGTACACTAACACAACCATCACAGTCGGAGGGAGCTCCAGTTATCTTAGAGAATACCTTCCCACAAAATTTACAACAATCATTTTTTCAGTTTCCTCAATCGTCTTTTTATCAATTTGATATGCAACCACCGCTACCATACGTACAAGAACATATTACAACTAACTTATCCCAACCTTTAATACCGAACGTCTTACCAAGCTTCCCACCGTTATTTTTCGAGGAGAATTCAACGATGCAAGGAACTTGGTTTGATGAAAACATGATGACTCAAGAACAGTTAGCATCAGAACCCTTTTTGCAAGCACCATTACTGCCACATTCTTTCCAGTCACTGTTGAACGAAGTAGAACAACTGCCACCAACTGATATAGCAGGCCCAAGTACGATGCCTCAACTGAATCTACCTCCAGATTCATTGGGAGTCGAAGTGACTAGGTTAAACAATCAGGTTCGAAATTTGTCTTAACAAATAAATTGGCTGACAGAAAGAAATCAATGGTTGGAAAGCATGCTGAGACAATTAACCAATCATTTGCAACTGTCTCTACAACCTCCACCACCTTATAATCCTGAATTTGATACATTACATGACTTATTTCAAATGTAAATTTGTTCAATAGACTGTCAAACAAACAATGCTATCATTGCTAATGTGAAATACGTTTTGATTCAGTTGATGTTGTGTTATATTGATGCTTATTTGATTTAAACTTATACTATGTTTACGCTCTTATTCATACTCAGAGTTTATACACACGTACTATTTCAATTGTTGAAACAAAGCATCTTTCTTTGACCATGTCCATAATTTATCACTTGGCAAGATAAACTGTGTGGACTATGCAAGGAATTATGTAATTATGGATGCATACATAATTATGGAATTTAGTGCACAGAAATCACAGCAAGTTCTGTCATGTGTCTAAAGTTAACCCTATTCATTTCCATTCCTGATAAAGCTGTAAGTCCCGAAAATCCAGATCAAACAACGATATCAAACGATCACCAAGGATGGGCGGAATCTAAACTTGATGATATTCAAGAAATCAAGAACAAGAAGATGAAGATTTGAAGATTCAAATGCTTAAACTTGCATACAAATTGGATTTGTCTAATACAAGTTTCTAAAACAAAATGAACCAACCTTAAGCCCCTAATTATCATTTCCTATTTATAGTAAGGTGTTTCCCCCAAAACCCTAGGCCTATTATCCCTAAGCCCACTCTAATACCCACCACCTTCTAGAAGCTTGATCCATTTAGCAACAAACCTACTAATCCATAAACCTATAGGGCCTAACAATCTCCCCCTAGGTTTACTGGATTAGTTGCTGAATCCGTTTGGAGGACCACCAGAAACAGAGCCGGATCAGCAAACAGACGATTCTTAATTACGTTCCCGAGCTTTTTTTTTAGCTTGGCTTTCAAAAGATATCAGCATACCCACATCACTTTGTAGTTGTTCGATCGCCTCATCTTTGCTTGATATTTGAGCCTGCAAAGATGAGATCGGTGACCTTTTTTCAGGGCAGCATCTTGTTTCAACACAATCACTCTTCTTTGCAGCTTCGCTACATCAGCAGTCGTATCGTCATCACTATCTCTTTCTTCAACAAATTTCATTTTGTTGGCTGCAAAGTGCATGGCTGCTTTATCATGCTCAGAGAAATCAGCACCACTGAACTTCCTACATTGAACCTGATGCCGCTTGAGCTTTCTGGTTGCAAATGAGTTGTTTCAGGAAGATCGAGATCGAAATCGAATTTTAAATCAAAATCGAGATCTTGCGTGCTTGTTTCTTGAGTAGCAGTAGTGACTTGTGGATCGGTGGGCATAGTAGGCTATAGATTTGAGCTTCGGCCAGAGAATGATTATCAAGAGCTGTTTCGGTTCTTCGTTTCTTGTTGGATACCTTTTCAGCATCATCTTTCAATTCATCTTCAGTTTCAGGAATAGATACGGAAGGAGGGTTTCCGACACTATCCTTCAAGAATTCAATCATGGCTTGTAGGATTTCTTTAGTCATTAACGTTGATTTTCAAACAGGTTCGTCAGCTTTCTCAGAGACAATCACTTCCACATCACTGATGTCGTCAGATTCTTCTTCATTCATCTCTAATACTTCAGTTTCTATCACAGCTTTAGCAGCAACATTCATGAGTTGCTCGTCATATTCTTCGGCAACTGTGGCATTCAAAGGCTTTGATTTGAAAAGTATACGGACCTGCAAACCTCGAAATTCGAATAAGTGGTCCGAGAAGATAATGAAAGGTTCCGAAATGATTAGGAGATGAGATTAGTACGAAACGTGACTCGAAAGAGAAAATGATTGCCAATTAATAGTGTTTTGGATTGTGCCTGAGATCAAACGGCCAAGCCCCAACTCGGTACAATGGGCCGGATCTGATTCGCGTTATCCACGACAGTGGGCCCTAATCCGAAACAGTGTGTCAGACTATTACTTTAATGATTTGCTTTTTCATGACAAAAAAACCATCTTTCTCAAAATCAACGATCCAACCAACCGAGCAACCTTTTTTAGCAAAGAGATAATCAAAACAAAACAAATTAATAATAGAAAACTAATGGAGGAGTAATATAGGGAGAACCTGCCATGGGATCAAAATCGTTCTCGAACTGATTAAGGGACACTTTTCAGCTCTTCGTTTACTTAGGCTGGTCCACACAATTGTTGATATGTTTGTCCTCTTAAATCCACCGCTCAAACTTCAACTTTTTGCTTTGTGATACGCTTTTAGGTAGTTTTATACTGTGACATCTGTGTGTCCCATTCCAAGGCATACCCCCGCGATCAAGGTAAGCACAACGGTTCATCATAGCAGGTGAGTATACTGAGATCATCCTTTTATTCTATTTTTTTTTCAACGCCAGACTTCCTGGTGAACAGGTCAGTACTTCCGTACAGCAGAGAGACCAAGGAAGATCTGACGAGGGCCCTTTTATTCAATTTTTTTTAATGCCAGACTTCCTGGTGAACAGGTGAGTACTTCCGTACAGCAGAGAGACCAAGGAAGATCTGACGAGGGCAAGACAGGTTTTGGCCCTTTTTGTTGCTCTTTTAGCAAGATATCCTGACTGTGTCCAGGTCTGCATATAATCTGGATGCAACAGAGGGACATCCCTGATATCCCGGATGAATCATCAGTATAAAGACCCGAAACCTCAGATGTTGGCTATCTATCAACGCAGGATTTAAGACCATGAAATCATACACCGTTGGTCCGTTACCCACGAGATGTCCAGTCCATTATGTTTGTATCACTTTTGCTTCTTTTGCTTTTCGAGCGGCAGACCTATCAACACATCGCAGTGGAGCCTAACCTGTTTAACATTGAAACCTTACGTGTGTTAATCAAGTTCTTTAACACGAAAGCTCATTTCATTTCCATGCAACTAATTCTCCCCCTCAAACAATGCGTATAATGCATATGTACATATATGTTTTTTTTGCTTTTCTCCCCCTCAAACTATGCATATGTACATATGTGTCCCTCTCCCCCCTAAATTTGTGCATCACACCTTATGCGCGAATTTACTTATCTATTTACATTAGAATAAAAACCTGTTTTTTTTGGTCGCTCAGTCGGTTAAAACGCATCATTTTTAAAAGATCCACAAGCACATTGAATCTTGATATGCTGACAGGTTTTTGTAAAAAGATCCGTTGAATTAGCATCAGTGTGGATCTGTTTGACTTTAAACAATCCTCTGTCATAGCAATCTCGAATAAAGTGCACCTTGATATCAATGTGCTTGGTTTTAGAGTGAAAGACAGTGTGAAAGACAGGGTTTTGTTAATCTGGATAGCGGCATCATTATCAAAATAAGTAGTAGAATTTAGATAAGTCAAATCGTAATCCTTGAGCTGGTGTTGTATCCAAAGAACCTGAGAGCAGTAGGCAGCAGATGTTGTAACGCACTTTGCTTCCGCTGCAAAAATGAGCTGTTGCTTCTTGCACTGCCATGAGATGAGATTGTCCCCCAAGACATGGCATCCAGCCGATGTACACTTCATATCCCTGTCCATTTTGAATAAGCCCAGAAACATTGTCACTTCTCCCCACAAGCTCATTTTGAACTTCTTTCTCATCATCCGAAAATAGGAATGGCCTCCAGACGTGCCACCAGTGCGTATATTTCTCAAAGATCCGGACCTTCAACTTGTTCAAACCTTGAACTGGCAATCGTGCCTTGTTTCTCACTATCACGTCAGGGTCATCTTGTTTGTTTCTGAATAGACATGAGTTGATGCCCCCTGATTTGCTGTGGAATCACACACCAGCAGCTTGAGATTGAGAAACTTCTAGATATTATAACAGATTGCTCCCCCTCATTTGTTGCAGTAGCGCTGTTGATCACCGGTGGATCTACAGTGCAATCTGAGAGAATTGCTCCCAGAAACAGAGAAGTTCCTTGAAGGTTTGAGAGTCCTGAGGAGATTTCAGTGTTACGGACTGCACCATTAGGGATAGCTATAGAAGGTTCAGAAATCGGCTTCTGAACAGTCGAAGAAAGAAGTTGCGAGCCACTCTTGGTGAAGAGAACCTCCATTCTTTTGTCGCACATCAGAGATACGCTCAAAAGTTAGTGCTTCAGATCAGGGACATAATTTACTCTGAGAAGGTGAGAACCCCGTTTCTGACAGTGCCCTTCATGGTTATTCTTCCAGTTTCCCCTCCTGCGAAGTTGACAAATCCACCGTCGAATATATTTTTTTTTGTTATTCAACTGGGATAAGTCTTCTGTCACGTGTCTGGAACAACTACTATCGAAAAACCAAGGTCTAACGATTGCCCTCCATAGCCGTTCCTGCACACTTAGCGGGATTAATTAGAAACTGGAACCCAGGCCATTGTTGACCTGAGTTGACCATTGCTATCTGTATATGAAACCTCACGAAAAATCATATGATTTTTGATAGAATTTGAGGTTTGAGGTGAAGATGTGGATGTTGATGGTTGTGAACAGTGAGACTGGGATCCAGCAAGAACCGTGGGCTTCCAAATCTTAGAGTCGGTGTTGTTGTTCGAAATATTTTTCTTTACAGATGTGACTTTTGACTCCATTTGTTCGCTTTGAAACCCATTTGTGCTTGAAAACTTTTGGTTGTTCTTTTTCGCTAGATTCCAGTCTCCATCAGAAGGCTTGGCTCGAGAAAATCGATTTCCGTCCGATCGATAATGCATAGCCTTCTGATGATGTGTGTTACCAGAGTAGTGAGGCACGAAAGGCCGATTAACAAAATTTCTAGCAATGTGCCCCGGAATTCCACAATTAAAACAGGTTTGTCTCTTTGAGAAAAAGACATTTAGCTCTGCTTGTGTTATTCCAGGAAACTGATCAAGTCCTTTCTTTTCTTTTGATGCTGACTGCTTGTTTATATGTTTTGTCTTTGAAGAACCCTGCTTACAGTTATCAGCACAAGAGCAAGTATCGAAAGCTTTACCCTTCAGCTTAGGTTCAGTTTGCTTGAGAGTCGGGTTTTCCTTTCGAACTTTCTTTTTCCGTGGTCTTCTGTTTTTACGTGACCGTCTTTTCTTTAAAGGAGCAGATTCAGTAGACTTTGCTTTATTTGAAATGCTTTCTTCCGAATCTGATCCTTTGGGATTGAGAGTTGAATCATTTGTTGAATTGACTTCCACAGATTCCTTTTCCTTAGAAACTATGTTCTCAGGAGGTTCTGCAGAATTGGTTTCCACATATATCTCTTCTTCAGTTTCATCAGTTGAATCAACTGTTGAATTGATTTCCGTGGATCCCTTTTCTTCAGGCTCCGAGATCTCATAAGTTTCCTCAGAATTGGTTTCTACGAATATCTCTTATTCAGCTTCATCAACCTCTGAGTTTCTTACATCAGCTGATTCTGGTTTCACAGACGAAGAACAATCTATGTTTGAAACTGTTTGACTCTCTTCGGGCGTTGCACTACTTGGTTCTGAGTGTTTATCACACTCAAAATTCCCAGAAGCGCTACGCTCATTATCTGATATACCAGAATCTGCAACTTGAATGTCAGGTTCATCAGATGATCCCTGTTCATCAATTTCTTTACTAACACAATTAAACATATCAACTTTCTCATCTTTATCCTGTTTATAAGTTTCTGATGTATCAGTTGATGTTTCAAGCACACTAGAATAGTTACCAGAATCAGCAGAACTGATTTCTGAGTCACTTGAAACAGGTGTTTCAGGTTTATCAGACAAAACATCAGATTTCCCTGTTAAAGCATTTTCATCACGATCATAATCTAAAACCACAGCACCTGAATCATCATTTTTAATCGGAATACCCTGACTCTCAGCATATCAAGACATAACACAGTTCCAAGCGTAATGATCGGGTTTGGTAGCATCTGAATCATCAGCAACGTTTGAATGCGATTTATCATCCACTGCAGACTGCTCTTCAACTGTCACCGATTCTGCACATGAACTAGAACAGTTATTATTTTCTACGGAATCAGAATCAGAATTTGACAAAGTTTCTTGGGGCTCATTTGTGGAAGTTTTCACTGGTTCTGATTCATTTTCTTGTTCATTTTCCTTTCCAGATTCGCCAGCTGATTTGTTTGAGAAATTTTCATTTTTAACAAAATTCATTGGTTTTTGAAAATCAGCGGGTCTGGCATTCTTCGGTCTGAAGGGCTCCCATGGAACATAATCACTTGGTTTACCATAAATCATTTTATCATAATTTTCCATTTCTTGCTCAGTAGTGGGCAATCTTGAGTAATTATGATTATATGGCAGTGGAACCTGTTTGTAGCCCAAACCCTTACCCTTATTTTCTTTATAAGCAAGTTGCACATCGCACAGATTACGAACAGTGTCACTAGAAGTATCAAACTTTTTAATGTTTAACTCATTTTGTTTATACTTTCCAGTGAGGAGCTCTAGCTCACCCTTCACAGAGTCACATTCAAGAGTTTTAACTGTGAGTCTATGTTTGTAGTCGTGAACCCAACATTGCTGTTGATTCACGTCTCTGTGAAGTTGAGCTATGTCCTTCTTAAGTGCATCAATATTTTCATAGAGAATTTTATTGTTCTCTCGAAGACCGATGTACTTTGCCATGACACTGTTGTAATCATCCATCATTTTAGAATTGAGTGCCCTAAGTTGTGCAACCCTATTCCTGCAAGGTTCAGTACACAACAGATAGTTGATAGTGTCAATGAGTGATCTTGGTTTGTCTGGCTGAGTTTGGACTTGGGCTTGGGGTGCTGGTTTGGCCACTTCATCAGGATGAGATACTGTTGATTGTGGGGCCTTCAAATCAGATGATGTAGCAGCCACAGGTGACGGTGAAGCTGAGGGAATCTGAGCAGCTTTGGTATCAGTAGCAACGGCCTTCTGACAGTTAAACATAGATGACGATGTGCTTGCATGATTCTGACTCCTCTGTTTGTCCTCCTGGATGCATACATAATTATGGAATTTAGTGCACAGAAATCACAGCAAGTTCTGTCATGTGTCTAAAGTTAACCCTATTCATTTCCATTCCGGATAAAGCTGTAAGTCCCGAAAATCCAGATCAAACAACGATATCAAACGATCACCAAGGATGGGCGGAATCTAAACTTGATGATATTCAAGAAATCAAGAACAAGAAGATGAAGATTTGAAGATTCAAATGCTTAAACTTGCATACAAATTGGATTTGTCTAATACAAGTTTATAAAACAAAATGAACCAACCTTAAGCCCCTAATTATCATTTCCTATTTATAGTAAGGTGTTTCCCCCAAAACCCTAGGCCTATTATCCCTAAGCCCACTCTAATACCCACCACCTTCTAGAAGCTTGATCCATTTAGCAACAAACCTACTAATCCATAAACCTATAGGGCCTAACAATCTCCCCCTAGGTTTACTGGATTAGTTGCTGAATCCATTTGGAGGACCACCAGAAACAGAGCCGGATCAGCAAACAGACGATTCTTAATTACGTTCCCGAGCTTCTTTTTCAGCTTGGCTTTCAAAAGATATCAGCATACCCACATCACTTTGTAGTTGTTCGATCGCCTGATCTTTGCTTGATATTTGAGCCTGCAAAGATGAGATTGGTGACCTTTTTTCAGGGCAGCATCTTGTTTCAACACAATCACTCTTCTTTGAAGCTTCGCTACATCAATAGTCGTATCGTCATCACTATCTCTTTCTTTAACAAATTTCAAACAGGTTCGTCAGCTTTCTCAGAGACAATCACTTCCACATCACTGATGTCGTCAGATTCTTCTTCATTCATCTCTAATACTTCAGTTTCTATCACAGCTTTAGCAGCAACATTCATGAGTTGCTCGTCATGTTCTTCGGCAACTGTGGCATTCAAAGGCTTTGATTTGAAAAGTATACGGACCTGCAAACCTCGAAATTCGAATAAGTGGTCCGAGAAGATAATGAAAGGTTCTGAAATGATGGAGATAAGTAGCAGGTTGTTGGTTAAACGGTGAACGGAAGGTCGTCCGAGATACGGACCGTCGTGATAGCAGGTATGGTGTAGTGAAGGAGAAGAGTGATTTATGGTGCGTCGTTTACGGTTGCCGGAGATGATAAAGTATGAAGACGACGATGAACGATGACAGATGTACATGATAATGTATCTCGAACAAGTGATGTATCTCTGATGATAAGCTTGAAGATAATAAACAAAGAAATAATAATAATGAACGTATTACGGATGGAAGATGAACGTATTACGGATGGAATCGAATCGAATAATTAGATCGAATCGAATTATATATATAAACACTTTAATTATTAAATATTATTTTTTTTTAAATCGGAACACCCGCGTCTGATCACCGGACTTCGACCCAATCACCAACGTAGTGGTTTATCTGCCCAACAATTCTTGCACGCTGATTTCTTGCATCAAAACCCACTAAACCACGCTTTTAATTGACCCAAGGTAGTGCCTGACATCGTTAAAAACAACGAATTTTATAAAAATCTGAAACCGAGTTTGAACCCACTATTATATGTCGAATCTGTATCAATTGAAGTGTTATATAGTTTCCCTGAACTCCCTAGAACCTCACACCACCTTCAAAATTCACAAACATATCGAAATTGACCTCCTGTTCGTCTCTGCAAGTCTCGCCGGAAACTACTTCGCCGGAGTTAGCCGTACACCGTTTCCCTCGATACCGGTTCGATATTCTTGATTCAATCTGTTTGTTTATACATGTACTATGTTTCTGCAAATCTAATTCGATTATGAACCTGTTTTGATCGATTAATCGAGCCTGTTGACTTCGGTTGACCAGAATTGGGGAAGAAGATGAACAGTGTTTTGTTTATTTATTTCTTTTATAAAAACAGTTTATTCATTAATTCATGTTAAATCGACAATAAATATTTAGAATTTAAAAATTTTAACATAATTACTTTAAACAATGATACTCTTATTAAAAATATAATATTAGTCAAAATATTTATAAAACTAATTTTTATATATTAAAACAATTTTTACATTTAAAAATTTATTATAAATCCGATTTTTCAGAGATAAATATTGAAATTTTTGTTATAATTATTTTATATGATAAACTTTATATAAATAATATTCTTGCTAATATTTTATAAAGTTTTGACATTTATATAAATAAAACAGTATTTACACTTTAAAAGTATAAATTAATTTAATATATCTAAATTATATAACTATATAATTTGTGTCCAAAATTATTTTTATGATATTACATGCATTATTCTGAGTTTGTATGAATTTAGTTACTGTTTGATTATTTACAGATTATTTTACATAATTAGATCAGTTAAATCACTTAAATTACATGGTTTAATTTAATATATTTAAATTATATAACTATATAATTTTTGGCCGAAAATATTTTTATGACATTAGGTGTATTTTTCTGAGTTTATAAAAATTTAGTAACTGATTTGTTTAGTTACATATTATTTTTGAATAATTATACTTTATAAACTGTTTATTATTACTTTAACCTTTTTAATTCCATTTTATCTTAAAAATTATTCAAAGGCCCTAATAATTACTATAAATCAGTAATATTCCATGTTAGTAATTAAAAATGTTATTTTTAATTTATCTGATTTAAATTAATTATTTAGATAATTAATTAGTTAATTACCACGTTATTTCATTCTGAAACTATAAATAATTATTTATTTTCTGCCATAATAATTATTTTTCAGATATTTATATGTTCAGTAATTAAAAATGTTATTTTTAATTATCTTGTCTTAAATTAATTATTTAGATAGTTAATTATATAAATTGCAGATTTTGAGTTAAATACATATTTATTTTTTGTTTTAATTATACAAATATTATTCTTATATCCAGTATTTGTGTAACTTAGTTACATGTTTTCATAAATAATCCCATGTTTCCCCAAACAAGACTGTTTGAACCCGTAGTTACCTTTCTGGTCAAACCGTACAAACACATTAGACATAGTTTCCTGTTTATACAGTTACACATTTTACCCATTGTTGATGCAATATTCCATGTTGTTTCGTGCATGTTCAAATACAATTAGAGTGAAGTGGAAATCCTGTTCCCGCTAAACTCTTACCCGTTTACTTGTTTGGAATTTATTCGCAAACAAGGTGAGTTCATAGTTCCCATTTTCTGTTTTACAATATTTTCGGGATGAAACATATGAAATAATGTGATACGAACAAATTTGCATTTTGTGGCTATCTTGATTGTTCCTTGCAATTGCTTGATACTGTTGCTTAACACATTACATTCATTAACTCCGTACAAGCCCAGCGGTAATATTATAGCGCTATAGGTGTGACGCCCCATCCTAACTTCCCGTTCACATTGTTGTTGTTGTTGTTGTTGTTCACATTTTGGAAGTTTGGATGATAGATCCGTGTTTACGTCTACAAGGTTTGTATGCTCCACCAAGCATACTTGTATTACTCATTTTGCTAGAATATATCAAATGCCACATTGTTAAACATTTCATTTTATTATCACATTATTTATTTATCACCAAACTAACCAAAACCTATGAATTCACTCAACCGTTTGTTGACCCAAATTGTTTTTAACATATGTTTCAGGTGAACATGTTTGAAGTTAACTTGTGCAAGGATCATATAGGGCTGTTCAAGACAAATGCCTTAGCTAAATAAAAATAAGACTTTTGAGATAATGTGTTGTATTGTTTTGTACTGTTTGGGACATGAATGCAATCCTATCAATCAATTTAACTATATTTCAAGTTTAATTTAATGACCATGTGCTTATTTGCATTCTACCAAGTTTCGTGATGCCCTCGACGTTTCCGCCTCCGTGTCAGGGTGTCACAATCACCAAGAGCCGTATCATCAGGTTTGGAACGATCATCCATTGTGAAATAAGCAGCTCTCTCCTTTAAACAGAAAATAAAACCACCATGCAAAGAAAACCCGACTACCAGAAGACGCAACAAGAGAAAGCCGAAAAACAGAAACCCTAATCTAGCAAACCCTATCCCATGAAATCTTCAGAAACATATAGAAAACCTGGTGCATCACGTTACTGTATGGCAGTATGAATGACGACCCAGGAGAGCTATACACCTCGTTAGAACAACACAAGATAATGGCGACGATTGAGAGAAAACAGAAAAACCAAATCCTAGAATTAAACCGATCAAGACTGCTAACTAGTTCGTTATAAGGATTGATAAATCATTCCCTAATCACAGACTGTTATACAGAAAATAGAGAGAGAGAATTAGGGTTTTGACATAATGCACTTAGCCCCGATTGTAAGTTACGTAAACTGCCATTAGAAAACCCTAAGGTCTCTCTCTCTCTCTCGCTCCTTGCTTCTGTGCGACGGCAACATCGAGTTCCCCAAACCCTCAATAGCATCGAACCATTATTCTGTCTATCTCGGTTAGTTCACACACTGTTGCTGAATTACATGTTTGTCTTTGTTTAGAATCTAAGTTGGTGATGTTCTGTGGATTGAGATTTCATGTTCTTAGATATAGAATAGGATCTTGTATTGTTGCTTTGATTTCATGAATGATGTGGATGAATCTGAGAATGTGTTTGTCTGTAATGGCCATCGCATATGCTAGATAGTTTAGGATTGATGCATGATTCTGTTATGATTGGATAATGATTGACGAACAAGTGGTTTGCTGTATGTGATTGTTATGAATGATAGATTGTTGATATTGTCATGATTATGTTCTATTGATGCTGATCGTATGATAGGAACGATGTTAATCTTGTAACTGTTAGAATTTAATTAGGGTTTTCTGTATGTGATTGCGTAACTGTTGATGATGAAAACCCTACTTCACGAAATCATCAACCAGACGAAAACCCTTGTTCAACGAATCAAGGACCAAACGAAAACACAAGACCAGACGAAAATTTCATCACACCTTAAGCCCGACGAAAACCCTTGGGATTTCTTCGCCTGGGGGTTTTCGTCCAAAGTGATTTCGTCCCAGGTGTTTTTGCCACAAGGGATTTCGCCACAAAGGTGGTTTCGTCGAATGCTTGATTCAGTAAACTAAACTCTATTAAGTTAAGTATGTTACGTAAGTTAACCCCGTCAAGTTTAGTAACTCTGTTAATTTAATAACTCCGTTAAGTTATTAACCCTGTTAAGTTGTTAACTTTGTTAATTCATTAACTCTGTCATGTACGTTAATTTATTGAGTCTGTTAACCTTGTTAAGTATGTGAATGAATAACCATGTTGGAATAGACTAAAAACTCAGTTATGTGAAACACAAATTGTATGAACATGAAATGACTGTTATGTGTTACTTGATAATGATTGCCTAAGCACCCTTTGTGACATAGATTGCATGTGAAACCTTACAAGCATAAACTGATTGTGTATACGTGCATACTATAGGATTTGATTGAATTGATTGTGCAAGTAATTAAGCATACCGAGCAAACCAAGGTGAGTTCACACTTTCTACAAGGCATGGGATTCCCGGTGGTTTGGGAATGGGTTAAAGAATTAAAACGGAACCTACATATCCTCCTTGGGTAGGATATGTTCGGCCATCCTCCTTGGGTAGGATGCCACTATAAATCCTGCGTATTCTCCATGGGTAGAATACGTACGTTCGTCCTCCTTGGGTAGGACAACAACCTTACAACTTACTAGACAAAACTCTATCATGAAGTCCCTCATTTTTATATCGACTTAATCGCCGAGGCCAATGGCGAGCGGGTCATTAGTTAATAGCGCTATTAGGTTTGACAAACCTCACACCGTGTCGTTCGAACGGGCGTGTACTAATGGATCATGGCAAACTTTCAATGATGATAGACATTGGCGTAGGGCACAACTATTGTTCGTCAGACGTCGATATGGTAACGGTCTAGTGGTTCACATGGGAAGCCCCCACTGATTATGGCTATGGTTTGGGAAACAAAAGTTACTGGTTAACTCCTGGTTTACGAAACAACTTATGATTTCAAAACAAACTGGTAAAACTAAACAACCAACTATGAACTCGCTCAACTTTGTTGTTGACTCGTAGTTACATGCCTTGCAGGTCGTTAAGTGCTTATGGAGCTTGCACAGGGAGGAGAGGTCGTTGTGGGATTATGGACTGTTATGTCCCGTACTTAACATTTGAACTTTAAACTATGTTTTGGTTATTTAAACATTATTATGCTTCCGCTGATTACTTAAACATGTTTGGTTTCTTTTGAACGCCAATTATATTGGGTTGGTTTTATTTACTTAATTGCATTGTTCAATATGATTGGTGGCTGGATCCTGGTCAGTCACGCCTCTAAGCGGTGATACTCCGCATGTGGATTTTGGGGGTGTGACATCCTTGCTCTTGGAATGGTAGTATTCTAAAACACCCTATGGTTGTGATTTTGATAGCATGCATGTTCATATATGGATTCGGTTTTGGGTTTTACATATAAAATGGGTTTTATATCAAGAAAGTAACATGTTTTAAATATATATTCCGCTGCGTTTTAATTTTATTTGGATAAAATAACTTTGATAAACATGTGAAACCCCCAACAATGGCATCTAGACATATGAGTGCATGCTTCATCGGATTTAAAATTTTCGGGTTTTCAGGTTTGGAGAAACCCTATGGCCGAAATTTTATCCATGGTTCTCCTTTTGTTTTTTCAAGATTTATTTCTTACATGCATAAAGGAATCTTGAAAAAATTATGCCATATGGATGATTGTTTTTATTTGGACGAAAACCCACCTTTTTTGGTTTTCATAAAAGTACCATTGATTTGAATGCATGCAAATGTATGGTACATAAAATTTTTCTAAACTAGAATTTTGAAAAATAAAAATCCCTTTTATAAAACAAGTCAAACACCATCCTTTTATACAACACTCGAATCACTTGGGAACTCTTTTGTGGGATAAAGGTCACCTAACCACATTTGAGGGAACTTGTATGTTTGAGGTGGGGTTACCATGTTTGTGGGATAAAGGTCACCTAACCACTTATATGTGTAAACTCACATGTGTGTAAGTTGGACGACTTGATTTGGAAACTATCAACTTAGGGTCACCGAAGCATGGGGAACAAAGGTGTTGATGGGATTAAACATGCCAACTAAACATAAAGATGTTTAACCGATCCCATATGGCTAGAAGTTGCAAAGGGTTGCAATCGTCAAACGTTGACTACCTTGTTAATTTAAATAATGGGATAAGGTCACCTAACCAATATTTAAATATAACGTTGGATTCTAGATTTTAATTATTAATTGTCTATGAGACCTAAAAGGGTATTAATGATTAAAATTTTAATAATATCAAAAATACTAAAAATAAACTTTGTTAAATTTTGTAGATGGCCGCTAACAATGCAAACCAGATTACCCAAACCGTCCGAAACCTATCACTAAGAACCATCCTTGAAAAAGATCGTCTCAACCATAACAACTTCATGGATTGGTTTCAAAACTTGAGAATCGTTCTCAAGCAAGAGAAGATATCCTATGTGTTGGACGATCCTACTCCCGATGAACCTAACGTGTCACACCCCGATCGCGTTAAAACAACGAAACCGCGGCGGAAACATCAGGGATTGTCGTGGCAGAATTATTGTTTCATAACCATGGATACAAAAGTTTTGTTTTATTGATTCATTAAGTAATTTACATTGTCTTAACACAAAACAAACAAGTTACATATCGACTATCATTGTTATTATGTCACTAAGGCCTCGTCCAGATCCTATGTGAACATGCATCCTAGCAATCAACATCATGCAACAACACCTGAAACATATGTAAAAACAAATTCAGCAAAGAAATGCTGGCGAGCACATAGGTTTTATGAGAGTATCGGATTCATGGCTCGTTTACATGTTGCAATACCTTATTAGAAACCTTGTTTTGAAAAGTGTATAGTATTACAACATAATTAACCAACTCAAATCAAGTGGGTTATAGTTTATAAAATCTCATAGCCATGATTCTTAACCCAAGAACATTTGTTTAAATAATCCAAATCGTAAATTGTTCTCGTTATAAAACTCGTATGGTTTATATCATTTAGAAAACATCGTTATGTGACATCGTTTCAAAATTGTTTGCCCAAGTGAGCTAGATAATGACACGGAATGTAATATGATAAAAACACTTATATATAAGAAGTACCAGCGGCGTATCTACCATGCTTTTATCATGTTACACCCATCCCATTACCTAATCACCACCCAAAACCAATCGTTTGTTCAAATCGTTTAACTTGTACCAATCGTTTCCAAAATCATTTCAAATCATTTAACTCATCCTGATACGGGCCCAAGTGTGGAGGAGCGGGCTATTTTGTATTTGGAGGCCCAAGATCATGTAACAAAAGGGGCTTCACTAAAATGGCTATAACTTGGGCTACGGGGGTCCGTTTTGGGCGTGCGACCAGGCGAAACGAACGTGAGAACGAGCTCCATCTTGCTGCAAACGCCTATGGTGGTTTGGGTCATCGTTCGGGCCAAAAAACACTTATTACTATTAGTTATTTACATTTTTATGTTTTTTTGAAGTATTTTGGGCATTTTGTTTTTGGGCTTGTGTTTGGCCCGTTGTCTTTTTTAGGCCCATTTCGAATTTCTGTTCCTATTTATATGTTTCTCTAGTAATTGAAAAGCTCAGACTTGAATTTTGACATAACTCATTTTTCACTTCAAATTCCATGCCTTTTGGGTGGAATCTTGGGGGTTGGGGAATAATTACACGGGTATTCTTTGAATCAACGTGTTTGATCTTCATTTCCGTATCACACGCTACATCACGTCCCAAAATCGTTCTTGTTTTAATTGTGAAAACTACTTTTGGTCGTCTCGCTAATAACATCCAAACCTTCGCAACTCGTCCCTCGTTCAACTCGAATTAACAAACCACCAAAGGGTAAGTTAACAATCACAGATTCGGTCGTTACCCATAACCCCCACACATAACCATGGGTGTAGTCTGATAACAGGATTTGTCAGATCCTATGGTACCATAACCTAATACTGGTCGGCTTGATCAATGTTAATGAATGTTATTCGTTATGTAACTACAACCAACAAGTTCGTTCACATTATTGAAATCGTTATTTGTTTAATATAAACCATTTTAATCGTTTTTGAAACCATTGTTTAAACCTCGAAATCATTTAACACATATGAATCACCCCAAAATAATTGAAAATAGTAAAATAGGGAAACTATGTACTCACTTGAAGTGCAAAGTATACTCAAAAGAACTCAACAAACTCAAGCAAAACAAGGAAATCAAGCAGCACATAATAATCGAATCACTAGTCAAATAATCGACACATAAATTGTGACACCTGTGCCTCCACGGCCATCAAAAAAATATCAAACCAATGAAATATTGTATTTCATACTTGGGATTTGTATAAATATGTGTATCATTTGCACATATCAATTCTTGTTCGATTTCGGACTCTAAAACGCTTTCTGGAAGGTTATACGCGCACCGATGCGTAAATATAACCAGTTTAATGCAACAAACACTCTGGAACAGAGACATAGGCTTAACATACCTTAAATAACCTTTACATAACTTAGAAATAAGTTTTGGAAGGTTTGGTATGCCGAAATCAAATTTATTCGCTTACAGGGACTAAATTCGACAAACTGCGAAAGTATGTCAATTCGTACTGTAACGGACATTCCGAAACATGAACATAAGTTAAACATACCCTAAATATCCTTTACATAGCTTAGAAATAGGCTTTGAGGGGTTCGGGGTGCTTAAATAAACTTTTTGGTCATTCAGGGACTAAAAGCGTCAAAAAGCGCATAAGTTTGCATTTTCGCGCATAACTTATGTTCTGAATACATCCGGACATCCAAAAATTTATGTAATCATTAAAATATTATGTTTTAGTGATTGGCTTGATAAAAATCCATTCGTCGCGTAATTTGGATCGTTTTCGCTTCCGTTACGACTTCCGTCGTAGTTAACCGAACAACAAAACCGTACGGCCAAACGAACCAACATCCAACATATTTTTTAACACATTTTAAGTTCCCTAAATACTTTAACTTCATTTTAGAGCTTTGAAATGGGGTTAACAGGGCTTAAACGTGTCAAAAATGCATCAAATAGCAAGTTTGGGGCTTCAGGGGCCTGTTCTGCCATTTTTGAAAATATCAGACCTGCAAGGTCCTTACGGACCGTATGGTTCTAAGTCTTACGGTCCGTAAGGCTTCCCCAGTTCAGCAGAATGTGTTTTCCAGCTTGTTCCAGCTGCTACCCACCTTTGCACATGGTTTTGGGGCATTCCTAGGGGCTCCCCTAGTTTTCTAAAACAGTGGGCTCGATGTGTACGGCTAGGATTGAATCTCGGTTTTCAAGAAACGATCCTAATGGTTCTACAAAAACTATAAATACCCCTCCATAGTTCACTTGCAACCCACAATTTGAATCTGATTCATGCTCTCTAAGTGGAAGTATATGCCTCCTACCTGAGAGAGAATCGGGTCAAATACTTGCGGGGACCCTTTGTAAGTGTTCCTTCGTTCTTTTTATACGTTTTTAGCTTGAAAGTCAGACTGCGTTTGACTTTTTGCATTGACCAGTTTATGGTCAATGCGAAGTTCGTTTGAACTTCATAACGTGAGCGTAATCATGATGGTTATAGTCCCAAGTGACTATGGCTACTGATTACCACGTTATCTAGACTCAGTGACGAGTCGTAGTTTCGGGCAAAATGCATGTTCTCGCGTATTTTGTAACCAAACTACTCTAAGGTATCAAAACCGTTTGTTTTGATATCAAAACCTGTTTTCTAACATAACTAAACATGTTCTAGCATGTTTAGCTCGTCACTTTTAGATTTGTGCTTGTCTAGGGTCGTAAGGGTAAGCGATCTAATCAATCGCTTATGCTTTCGAACCCGACCCATTTGGTCGATCATTAGGATCCGACCAAACACTTTAGGTGACCATAGTAGTTTAGGGAATAACCTTCCGAGGTTATACCTTATGGTCACATCGTTTGAGTAGTTGTATGATAAGTAGTTCTTATGCCTTAGGTAAACTACCAAAATGCCCTTTTTATGCCAAAATTCATTTTAAGCATATGTAACATAACTTTTGACAACAAAAGAAAAAAACCCTTTGCTCTCCCTCCTTGGCGATTTCCTTGTTTCTTCATGAAACCCTAGGATTTTTTTTTGTGATCTTTTGTATAACAGTCTGTGATTAGTGTTTTGATTTATCAAAACTCTATAACGAACTCGTTAGCAATTGTGAGCAATCTGAATTTAGGGTTTGTTTTCTTTTTCTTCTTCAATCGCCGCCCTAGGTGCAGTCTTGAGATCCTGACTTATTAAATCGGTTGTTATTGGTCGTGATTAACTGAGTTTAATTTAGCTAGATTGATTCTCTGGTTTAAATAGTTAAGGATTGATATTCAGCTTTAGGGTATAAGGATTAGGGTTTTCTTCTGGTTTGTGTTTCTTTGTTCTTTTGGTGCGGTGGTCTTCTTATGGTTTGCATGGTTTTTCAGCTTCGCTGTTTAAGGGAGAGTTGTCTTTTTTCTAATGAATGAACGTGGTAATCATGGGAGTAACATCCCATCTGATCAGTTGAACCAGGGATTATTCAATGAGTATGGGTATCCTTTATCTCCGGCTGAGACTGAGGATATAAATGAGTCTACTCCGGGTACAGCTCCTGTTCGCGGAATTGGACTTCGTGTGACAAACATTGAAGGTAAATCAATGCTGCCGAAAAGAGGTGTGTTTTTACGGATAATGTGTCAGTTCTTGATGGTTTGGCTGCCATTTCCAAACCTGTTATCTTGGATAATGGGAGAAAGGCAGCTCGGTTATTCAGGGTGCAGAAGAATAGCATGATCATGCTGCTAGTAGTCAGCAGAACTCTGGTAAGGGTGAAAAACCTTTGTCTTATGCTGAATCTGTTAGGGGAGCTAGTGCAAGGAAGGTTAATTTTCGAGCACTGGCAACTGATGAGAAGCAGGATGGTTGTGATGTGGTTTTATCTAGGGATTCAGTTAGAGTGGTGCAAGATAAGATGGCCAACACATTGTATGGATACTTTTTGGGGGATCGGGTGGCATATCCTGTTGCGGAATACTTTGTTAGGAATAATTGGAAACGATTTGGATTGCAGAAATCAATGATGAATGCTAATGGTTTTTTCTTTTTCAAGTTTGCCGACCAAGAAGGTATGATGTAAGCTCTTACTGAGGGGCCATGGATTATTCGTTCACAACCGTTATTTTTGGAAGTTTGGTCGCCGTCGGTTAAGCTAGAAAAGAAAGAAGTGAAAAAGGTTCAGGTTTGGATTAAAATCCATGAAGTTCCTATAGCTGCGTATACGGAGGATGGATTAAGTTTGATTGCTACAACTATTGGGGAACCGAAAGCTTTGGATTCTTTTACAACTTCAATGTGCGTAGATATGTGGGGTAGAAGCAGTTTTGCTCGTGCACTTATTGAGATTTCAGCTGAGAATGACCTCAAGGAGGAGTTAACTATTGCGGTCCCTTGCCTTGATGGGGATGGATTTGTTAAGGAGAAGGTTTTTGTTGAATATGAATGGTGTCCCCATAGGTGTGGTCGATGCTGTGTTTTTGGCCATAATGAGGAGTGTTGTCCCAAGCAGGCTACTAAAGTGTTTAATGGAAAACCTAAGGCTGGTAAGTTTCCTGGTCAGGATAAGAAGCTTAAACAGCCGATTCAGGATAGGGGGCCTTCAAAGCGTCAACAAACTGTGGATGATGATGGTTACACGATTGTTCAAGGTAAGAAGTTAGCCAAGAAACCTGACATACCTGTTAACAAACAGAATCCCAAATTTGAATACAGGCCTATTAATAACAAAAAGGATGGTGATACCAAGAGGATAGCTAAACCGATAACTCTAGTGACCAGCAACCCTTTTGATGTCTTAAGTGATGATGTTGGTGAATCTAGTAAACCTAATAGGGGGATGGAGAGTGGGCAAGATGACTCAGATGACGAGGAGGTGGTAGAAGTTTTTAACGAGACGGATGATTTTCTTGTTAGAGATTCTAAGAAACCTGAAACACAACAAGGGGCAAGCACTCCTTCTTTGAATGTTAATAATGGTTAGTCTTGCTTCTTGGAATATTAGGGGGTTGAACCGCCCTCTGAAACAAACAGAGGTTCGTCAGGCTGTGAAGGATTATAATTTGAGTTTATGTGCAATCTTGGAGTCGCATGTTGATGTTAGTAGGCTTGGTCATGTTTGCAAATCTGTTTTTCGTTCGTGGGATTAGACGTCTAATGGGGCTCGGTGTAATAAAGGAACAAGGATTATTATTGGCTGGAATCCGGCTGTTTTTGACGTTATGGTGTTGTCTCAGACTGATCAGGTTATTCATTTACAACTATTTTTCAAGCTGGATAAGAAAATGGTTTTTTGCTCGGTTGTGTATGCGGCCAATTATTATGTGACACGTAGGGAATTATGGCATCATTTGTCTTTGCATAAAGACTTTGTTGGAAATAATCCTTGGTTTGTTATGGGGGACTTCAAATCTGCGCTGAACTTACAAGATAAATCAATGGGGACTTCGTCGGTTTCTATTAGTATGAAAGAGTTTCAAGAGTGTGTGGATAATATTGAGATGTTTGATATTAATCATTCAGGTCTTCATTTTACATGGAACCAAAAGCCCAAGAAAGGGATTGGATTGCTGAAGAAGATTGATAGAGTGCTAGGGAACACCCAATTCGTGAGCCAATTTCCGAGTGCAGTCGCTCTCTTTCAGCCGTATCGGCTATCGGATCATTGCCCATGTGTGTTAAAACTTCCTGATGCTGTATTCTGAAGCCTCGGTCCTTTAAATTTGCTAATTTTTTGGTGTACAAACCAGAATTTCTAGATATTGTGAAGCGGGGTTGGGAGACTAGAGTTCATGGAGTGCACCAGTTTTGTGTTGTTAAACGCCTTCGTCTTCTTAAAAACCCTCTTCGTGCGCTGTTGTTCAAGCAGGGTAATTTGCATAAGAAAGTGGAAAGTCTTCGTGAGAAGCTAGACTACTTGCAGAAAGTCCTTGATCAGGAGCCGAATAAAGAGGACATACGGGTTCAAGAAGCTAAAGTAACTAGTGAATACCAAGAAGCTTTGTTGGATGAGGAGCGGTTTCTGAAACAGAAATCAAAAGTGGATTGGTTGAGGGCTGGTGATATGAATACGACTTTCTTTCACTCTTCGGTTAAAAGCAAAAATCATCATAGCCGTATTGATGTCATTCGTGATTCGGGAGGTTTCGTCTTTGAGTGACAAAGTCCATCAAGCCTTTGTTGATCATTATGAAAAAATTTTGGGTTGCCGGGGTGATACATCGCTTAATCCGGCTCCAGATTTATTTACTAATGTTTTGGATCCCAGGTTGCTGCCCATATGATCAGACAAGTGACTGAAGATGAAGTGAATAAGGCTATGTTTTCTATTGGCATTGATAAGGCGCCTGGCCCGGATGGTTTTACTGCTGCTTTTTTCAAGAGTGCATGGCCTATTATTGGCAATGATGTTTCAAAGGCTGTCATTGATTTTTTTGAAACGGGGTATCTGCTTCGAGGGTTAAACCACACCCTTATAGTGCTTGTGCCAAAAGTCCAATCCCCTTCGGTTGTTACGGATTACAGGCTGATAGCTTGTTGTAATGTCATGTACAAGTGCATTAGCAAGATTGTTGCGGATAGAGTTAAGGTGGTGTTGGATAATATTGTTAGTATAAACCAATCAGCATTTGTCCCAGGCAGGAAAATCTCTAACAATATTTTGTTAACTCAAGAGTTGATGCACAATTATCATAGGAATGTTGGTCACCCGAGATGTGCTTTTAAAGTTGATATCCAAAAGGCCTATGATACGGTTGATTGGAACTTCCTTAAAAATATTTTGCTTGGGTTTGGATTCAGTACCTCGATGGTGAACTGGATTATGGTGTGTGTCTCTACTACATCATATTCTGTTTGTGTCAACGAAAATGTGCATGGGTATTTCAAAGGTAATCGTGGGCTTCGACAGGGAGATCCTCTTTCCCCGTATTTATTTACTCTTGTGATGGAGGTTCTTACGGCCATATTGCATCATTCATTAAGGATTGATTCTTCTTTCAAGTTTCATAATAAATGTGAGAAGCAGCAAATTATCAACCTTTGTTTTGCAGATGATCTGTTTCTTTTTGCTAGAGGGGAAATTGCTTCGGCTAGGTATATTATGAGCTCTCTTTCTAAATTTTCTATGATGTCGGGCCTGGTGCCTAGTAATCAGAAAAGTACGGTCTTCTTTTGCAATGTTCCAAGTTATATTAAAAGTGCTATTCTGAACATTATGCCGTTTAAGGAGGGCTTTTTGCCTGTGCGCTATCTTGGTGTTCCTCTAATCTCTTCGGGACTGTTATATAAAGATTGTAGCGTTCTGCTGGAAAAGCTAGATAAACGAATCATGCACTGGAGGAATAAGTTACTTTCGTTCACTGGTAGATTGCAACTTATTGTCTTTGTCTTATCCTCTATGCATATTTTCTGGTCTTCTGTTTTTATGCTTACGACTCTTGTTGTTCATGAGTTGGAGGCTAAGATGCGAAACTTTTTGTGGTCTCAAGATACGGTGTTTCAAAAAGGTAGAGCTAAGGTTTCTTGGAAAGCAGTTTGTCTCCCTAAATACGAAGGAGGTTTGGGTATTCGGCGGATTGGGGATGTAAACAAAGCTCTCATGACAAATCACATTTGGAGTATTCTTACAAGGAGGAATTCTTTGTGGGTGGATTGGGTTCATGCTTATAGGTTAAAAGGTAAAAATTTTTGGATTTCTAAAGTCCCCTCAACATGTAGCTACTCATGGAGAAAGCTTCTTCAGATTCGGCCACAATTGAGGGAGTATTTTTTGTTTGAAATCGGTAATGGAATAAGGGCCTCGGCTTGGTACGACACATGGTGTGATCTGGGTCCGCTTGGGGAGTTTATTTCGCCTAGAACTATTTCTAATGCAGGTTTCCGTTTAGAGGCTTCAGTTTCGGAAATTCAGGCCAATGGTGGGTGGAAGTGGCCGGTTGCTTGGAGAGACCTATTCCCAGTTCTGATTCAGCTAGATCAACTCCAAGTTACCCCGAATAAACCTGATAGAGTAATGTGGCGTGACGGTCATCATAGGAGCGATTTCTCGTCTTCGGGTGTATGGAATTCGGTTCGATACAAAGAATCCGATATAGACTGGAGCACTATTGTATGGTTTACTCAATGTATCCCGCGGCATGCGTTTTTGATGTGGCTGATTATGAGAGGTAAGTTGCTCACGCAAGATAAAATTCTCAAGTGGGACCTCTCTCGAAGAAAGAATATGATTATGATGTGTTGTTTGTTATGCTATGCTAATCATGACTCTCGTAGTCACTTGTTCTTTGAATGTGAATTCTCTTCGCAAGTTTGGCATATCGTGAGACAGAAGGTGGGAATGAATACGGTTCAAGCCAAGTGGGAGGATATCGTTAATTGGTTACTTGTTCGTTCCAAGTCTAAATTAGCTGCTGATTATGTTGCTAGACTGTTAGTGGCGGCTAGTGCCTATGTCGTTTGGCAGGAACGCAATACCAGGCTTTTTAAGAATCGGATGAGGCCTCCAGAGATTGTTAGTGAGCAAATCATAAGTTTGGTTCGGTACAAGCTGATGGGAGCGAGACTGAAGAATACTGTAAACGTTCGAAGACTTCTTAGGGAGTGGGAGATCCATGGCAAAGAAATTATTGATGATGGTGGCTGAGTAGTTTTTATATTATTTTTGGTTTGTTCTAGAGTTTAGTCTAGTGGGGGTTTGTTATTTTATTTTTCATTTTGGTTCTCTGGTTTACTTTCATGGGGCATGTCTCATGATTGAACTAGTGTAGGTTCTCTACACTACTTGGTTTTATTGGTTGTGAATATATAGAATCACCGGGGTAACACTTTACCCAAAAAAAAAACATAACTTTTGACATCTAAACTGATTTAGCGACAATATTAGACATGTTAAGGCATATTTTACTTGTCATAGGACTAGTTAGGCGGTCCAAACGCGTTCTACGTGAACGACGCATTAAAGTAGCATAAGCTACCTAAACGGGTCGTAATGGGTCAAAAACACTTAGGATAAGTTTCGTTTTAGTATGTAGGCTTTGTTAAACCATATCATATGAGTTCCAATACTCATTTGGTATACGAAACCTCATACTATCCAATCTCCCGATTTAGGTACGGTTATTTATATAGTTATTTATATAGGGTGCCGTTTGATTCCGTGATCCCTCTAGCTTTGCTTGGTTGTTGTTCAAGACTTCTAAGCACCCTCAAGTGAGTACATAGTCCCCTCTTTTACTGTTTTTCAAACATTTGGGGTGAAACACATGTGCCTACTTGTTATTTTCATGCTTTTCATGTTTTCATACCATATACTTGCTATGTTCATTAGTACACTATTAGTACACGATTTCATTTTGTTTTGGCTATGTATGTTTACTTAACATGCTAGCACATTGCTTTACATTACATTTTTCTTTTGCTATGTATGTTGACTGAGCATGCTAGCAAATTGATTTACATGACTTTTCTGCTTTGTATGTTAACTTAGCATACTTAGTACATTGTTTTACATTACATTTACTTTTGCTATGTATGTTGACTGAGCATGCTAGCATATTGTTTTACATGACTTTTTTGCTTTGTATGTTAAGTTAGCATACTTAGTACATTATTTTACATTGCATCTCTGTTGCATATGTTCTCGTAGCATATGGACACATTGTTTTATATCTCTACCTTGTATGTTCACTTAGCATACTAGGTACATTATTTTCATAAAACATGCTTACATTTGGTATATCATTTGGTTTGTTTAACGGGACTAAATTACATTCATTAACACCGATCATGCCGCTCGGTAGTAGGTAGTGGTACCATAGGACTTGACAAATCCCGTTTCTAAAACCCTAGGTTTGTTTGGGTGGAAGGAACGACCGAATCCGAAAACATTTCTTTTGATAACCTTTACTTAGGGTTATCCGTCTGTCTCAAGGCTTGATTGTAGGCGTTTAACATTACCGCATAAATGTTGTATCAGTAAAGCATGCATTATTCTACAAAGCATAACTTTTGATTTATTCAAATACTTTGTTTTGTACATTTTTACTTTTGGTTTAAGTAGTCTCATTTTACTTATCATACATAATTTTTGTTTACACATTACATGTTTTACATTGATGGTTTTTACATAAACATTTGACATTTGACTATACATAAACATTTATACATAGATGGTTTTTACATAAACATTTGACATTTGACTATACATAAACATTTATACATAGATGGTTTTTACATAAACATTTATACAAAGATGGTTTTTACATAAACATTTGACATTTGACTATACATAAACATTTATACATAGATGGTTTTTACATAAACATTTGCCATTTGACTATACATAAACATTCTTACATTGATGGTTTGTTTTGGTAAGTGATTTAAGTGACGAGACGTGTGTAGTATGATACAAGCATGGTGGATACGCCGCTGGTACTTCCTATATATAAGTGCTTGCATTATATTACATGTCGTAGCGTTATTTAAATCATTTCAATTTGGACTTATACATTTTACACAAATGACATATTTTTCACAAGACATTGTTTTACAAAACAACTTATTTTATACAAACTCATTTTACTTGGTTATTCATTTAACCTTACATTACTCTTTTACATATCATCCACTTTATCATCGCTTTTCATCTGATTTACAAAACAAAACAAAACATTTTATAAGGTTCATGACTACTTTTGTTAAACATTTTTCTTCAAACTTATAAGTCATGAATCCTAAATACAATAAAACCTATGTATCTCACAGGCATTTTTATGCTGACGTACCTATTTTCACATGTGTTTCAGGAAATGATGCATAGGATTTATCAAGATACTCTTAGGCGGACTTGGACCTTAGTGACAATAAAAGACGCAAGACTAGTTAATTATGTTATACTTCCTTGTTTGTTTTGACATTGTAACTCTTTTAATTCAATATAACAAAATTTAAATTTTCCATGTGTTATGAAACAATGATTCTGTTACAACACTCCCCGACGATTCCGCCACGTTTTGTTGTTTTACGTGGTCGGGGTGTGACAGAAAAGTTGGTATCAGAGCTCATGGTTATAGGGAATTAGGTTATTAGTAATGTTTTGACCTAGTCTATAACCTTCCTAGGACCCTAACGCGAGTTTACTTGCGTTTAGACATAAAACAATACCGTCACCTATCCTTAGGCGACAACCACAACAAGAACATAAATTTCAGAACCGCTTTGAAAACCAATCATCTGTTCTAGGATGATTAATTACTAGGTTTTGAACCCTCTAAGTTTTCAAATCCCGTTAAAGTTCGGGTCTTTTGATGTGAACTCGTGCAAACTGGAAGGGTGAATACCTGTACTCTGAGTTTTCTGTCTAAGGCTAGAGTGTTCGTACAAATCCGCAATATCGGACCAGTCACTCTTACCTGGGAACTCTTGGGGTGAGTGTTCACTTATAGGCAAGCATGTCTTCAGCGATACATTATTATGACCCGCTTGCTTTGATTTATCACCGTCTCATTTGTTTGCCTTAGGTAACAAACAAATGATCGCAAATTCTATGCGTTGCCATTCTGTTTTGTTTATCCGGTAACCTTTCACTTGTTTCTTCCTATGTCTTTCCTTTTCTTCTAGTATGCCTCTTCCTCTCAGCAACGGTCAAATGTCCGAGCAAACAGCCAAATTTGCCCAGCAAATAGGCGAAGTGATTCTGAAGTCTGTGGATCTAGGCATTGCCATGTCTCGCCTCCAAAATGGAGCCACTCAAGAGTCACCGAAGGAAGCAGAAGTCCAGCCTGCACCAAAATCACGTAAGCATAAGGCTTCGAGGAAACCCGCATCAGTTGCACCTAATCAAGCGGGACCTAGCCAAGTGGCAAGGCCACCAGCTAGAAAGCCGTACTTAGGAGCTGCCCCATGGTGCAGATGATGCAACCGTCATCATTCAAACCTCATACCCTGCTTCAAATGTACCTACTGTGGACAGTGGGGATATTTGATCAACATATGCCGCTTTGCTATCCAAAACAAAGCTGTTGAAAATTTTGCTGCTACCCGACTCCGAGTCAACCCTACTCAAGCTCGTTTCCCGTCTAGTACTTGCTACAACTGTGGCGAGACGAGCCATTTCAGGAACTAATGCCCAAAGATTGTCAATGCAAATCCAACTCTTGGATGAGCATTTGGCTGATTAGAAGAAGCTGCTGCTTTAAATAATTTGTATCTGTTGCTTTTGTTTCTTTTGTTGAGCTCGGGAACAATATGTTCACTTTATGAATAAATTGTTGTTCACAATTCTGATGTACAAGTGTAGTTACATGTGTGTATGGCATTTCCCTATAATACCAACATTAAGGAACTATGTCCCTTACAAACTACTCTTGTGATCCTCTCTTTCTTATGTTTGCTCATAATTTCCTCAAAAAAATTTAAGTACTCGTTTCATTCTAGGAGACGAAGTACAAGAAATAAAGTGACGTTATGAGTAATCATGCTCCTGCACATCTGTGCCTTTGAATCCTTGGTTAGATAACTAAGGGTATTTTCAAATCTCATACCCATTACGTTCTGATTTTTCAACATGCATAGTATGAGTATTTCAAAAACAACCTTCATGATTTCAAAACATTTCATATAGTTTGAAGACAATTTTTCAAATGCATTGTCTATATTTCAAAAACAACCTCCATGATTTCAAAAACATTGTCTATGTTTTCAAAAACAACCTTCATGATTTCAAAATGTTTCATATAGTTTGAAAACAATATTAATACAGTATAATTACTTATATCAAGTGCATGATTTCAAAAGCATCATTCATGTTTTCAAAAACCTTATACATAATTTCAAAATTCATCTCGCATGATTTTAAATCATTTTTATAAATATACCTACCTAATAACACCTACTTTATGATTTCAAAAGTATTATATATAAGGTTTCAAAAACATTGAACACATTTTTTTTAGAATTCCATGCATAATTTTCAAAAATATTTTTCTCATACATTGACTTAACCTCCAAACTCTGCTTCATGTGTCGCCTTGACATACCTAGCATCTCAACTTCATAAGCATTTTTACTTCATGTTCTGAATTAAGCACATCCAGTGCAAGGTTTCAAAACATCTTCAACTTCTAAAATCCACATGGGATCTTTTTATCTCTACAATTAGATCCTTGTGGATAATTATCGTTCAAATCAGAGTCCTTAATTGGATCCCTTGTGTAACTTTAATTCGAACATTTCGGTTCCTTATAATTGAAATCGAATTTTCTCTTTAAGATCTTTCTATCTTCATAGTAGATTCTTGATAATGTTTAAAGTACCAAATGAAATCCACGGAATGGATTCCTAGTGTGTCGCCTTGACATACCTAGCATCTCAACTTCATAAGCATTTTTACTTCATGTTCTGAATTAAGCACATCCAGTGCAAGGTTTCAAAACATCTTCAACTTATAAAATCCACGGAATGCATGTACGCAATTAACAAAACAAATTAACAAATTAAAGATCTAAATAAACAATTTTGTGGTTATGTGACTATGTGTTTATGCATCTTGTGTTTTCTTATATGCATTTTGTGTTTTTGTATACTCTGGATATTCGTTATCCAAATCCTCGTAGAATCTTTCATATCTTCATATGAGGGATTCGTAGTAGGATATTAAAAAAGTACTATCTTAAATCCTTATTGGGCTTCTACGTGATAGTCAAGACCCTTGGATTATATAGTACCACTCCATGATTCATAAGAGACCCCTTTGAGAGGTCTAGGTCAAAAGATTGATTCAAAATCTGGTTAAGAATGACATGTGATGATATACGCTGAAAAGACTCCTTGGTAGTCTATTTAAATCATTTATTGATTTAATTAAAAAGGACCCTATAGTGGTCTAGTCACAATCATCACAGGCTCATTCATTGTTTTCTTCCCCTACACATTTTAAGATGCACTACGTGACTATGCAAGGAATTACGTAATTATGGATGCATACATAATTACGAAGTTCAGTGCACAGAAATCCAGTAAGAATTATTATGTGTAAGAACCGATAGCGACAACAATAACAAAATATGAACGATGTAATGGAGGTACGGTGGACGCACCAATAACGCTTAATAGACTTATATATAAGTGTTGTAACATATGTGCTTGTAATCATTATGAACAGTTCAATTATCAATAAAACAATGTTATCTGATTCCAATGTTTGTTTGGTTATGTTTTACATTTTTCATGTTGCTTCAGGAGATAAATCATACTCTTATTGTTCTGTTGCCTAAAATGACTACCCCTGCTACGGTAAAGGATTTTCGTCCTATTGCTTGTTGCAATGTTATATATAAGTGTATTAGCAAGATTGTGTCTGATCGTTTGAAGGTGGCCCTTAATGATATTGTCAGCATAAATCAATCAGCGTTTGTTCCTGGTAGGAAAATATCAGACAATATTCTCCTCACGCAGGAATTAATGCATAATTATCATAGAGATTATGGGCCTCCTAGGTGTGCGTTTAAGGTGGATATCCAAAAAGCTTATGATACGGTTGATTGGAAGTTTCTTGAAGAGGTGTTACTGGGTTTCGGGTTTAACCAGAAGATGATAAAGTGGATTATGCTTTGCGTTTCTACTCCATCATATTCAATTTGTGTGAATGGTAGTGTTCATGGATTCTTCAAGGGCAAACGTGGCCTCCGACAAGGAGATCCTATTTCTCCTTACCTTTTTACTTTGGTTATGGAAGTCTTGACGTGTAAGTTACAACAAGCCTCTTCGATTGATTCGTCTTTTAGATTTCATAACAAGTGTCAACGTCAACGCATTATCAACCTTTGCTTTGCGGATGATTTATTTTTGTTTGCTAGAGGAGATGTGAAATCGGCTACATGTATTATGAATGCGCTTTCTCAATTCTCTCGTATGTCTGGGTTGATTCCGAATGTTCAAAAGAGTACCAGTTTCTTTTGTAATGTTCCGCAGCATGTCAAAGGGGCTATTTTAGGAATTATTCCTTTTGTGGAAGGGGAGTTGCCAGTCAGGTATTTGGGAGTCCCTTTGATTTCGTCTAGGCTCCTATACAAAGATTGTAGTATTTTGATTGAAAGATTGGAGAATCGCATTTCAAGTTGGAAGAATCGGCTATTGTCCTTTGCGGGTAGAGTTCAGCTTATTTTATCTGTTTTATCCTCTATGCATATTTTTTGGGCTTTTGTGTTAATTCTTCCGGCTAGGGTTATCAAGGAGTTAGAAAACAAAATGAGGAATTTTTTGTGGTCTCAAGATGGTTCATTTCAAAGAGGGAAAACTAAGGTTTCATGGAGTTCTATATGTAAGCCGAAGTATGAAGGAGGCCTTGGGTTGCGAAGAATTCAAGATGTTAATAAAGCTCTTATGGCCTCGCATGTATGGAGCATTATTACCAGGCGGGATTCTCTATGGGTTCAATGGATATACTCTAACCGATTAAGGAATACTAATTTTTGGGCGTGTAGAATTCCATTCGGTGTGTTGCTGGAGTTGGAGGAAAATTCTCCAGTTACGGCCAGTTATTAGAAATCATGTTTGGTCAAAGATAGGAGATGGTGGGATGACATCCGCATGGTATGACCGTTGGTGTGAGTGCGGTCCGTTGGCCAGTTTCATATCTCCTCGGATTATTTATGAAGCTGGATTCTCTCTTCATGATTCGGTTAAAGATGTATGGGCGAATGGTTCTTGGCAGTGGCCTACGGCTTGGCGAGATTTGTTCCCTGTTTTGATTCAGATTGAAAACTTGCAGCTTAAACCGAATAGTAGAGATAGACTTTTTTGGAAAGATGGTGACAAACTGTATGACTATTCGTCTTCGTGTGTGTGGCAATCTATCAGATCTAGGGAGACGGAAGTTGACTGGGTGAATGTGGTATGGTTCTCTCAATGTATTCCTAGGCATGCATTCCTTATGTGGCTCATCATACGTAGGAAGCTTTTGACTCAGGATAAGATTCTACAGTGGGATTTGTCTAGAAGAAAAAACATGAATATGATGTGTTGCTTACTGTGCTTCGAGAATAATGACTCTCATGATCATCTGTTTTTCGAATGTAAGTTCTCGGCTCAGGTTTGGTGTTCGGTAAGGGATAAGGTGAATATGGGTTCGGTTGATCCTAGGTGGTCAGACATCATGAATTGGCTTTTAGCTAGAGGTGCGTCTAAATCGGCTTTCAACCTTTCAAGTCGTCTTATCGTGGCAGCTACAGCATATTTCATTTGGCAGGAGCGAAATGCTAGACTGTTTAAAAATCAGACAAGACATCCAGAAGTAATTATCTCTTTGATTCATCAGACTGTTCGATATAAACTTATGGGAGCTAAATACAAGAGTACGGATAAAGTGAGACGCTTTCTAGAGATGTGGGATATTCATGAAAACTCGATGCTTGACGATGGTGGCTAGTGTTTTATGATTTGTTTTAGCTTGGTTTAACTAGATTATTGTCTAGTGGGTATTGTATTGTGAGTTAGTGTTTCGTTTTTCTTGTTTACTTTCATGGGGGGATGTCCCATGTTAGAACTAGTATGGGTTTTCCATACTACTTGTGTTTTATGTTTTGTGAATATATTGAATCACCGGGGTAACCCTTTACCCAAAAAAAAAAAAAAAACTCTATAACGCTTTCTGGAGAGTTATACGCAAACTGGTGCGTAAACGTAATCAGTTTAACGCGACAAATACTCCGGAACATCAACATATACTTAACATACCTTAAATAACCTTTACATAACTTAGAAATAAGTTTTGAAGGCTTTGGTATGGCAAAAACAAGTTAATACATCTACAGGGACTAAATTTGACAAACTGCGAAAGTATGCCAATTTGAACTATAACAGACATTCCGGAACATGACCATAAGTTAAACATACCATAAATATCCTTCACATAGCTTAGAAATAGGCTTTGAGGGGTTTGGTGTGCTAAAATAAACTTTTGGGTCATTCAGGGACTAAAAGTGTCAAAAAGTGCACAGGTTTGCACTTTCGCGCATAACTTACGTTCTGAATACATCCGGACATCCAAAAATTCATGTAAGCACTAAAATATTTTATTTTAGTGTTTGGCATAAGAAAAATCCATTCGTCACGCCATTTGGATCGTTTTTCGCGCTTATGCGCATTCCGTCGCAATTAACCGAACAACGCAATCGTACGGCCAAACGAACTGACATCCGACATATTTTTTAGCACATTTCATGTTCCCTATGTTTTAACATCATTGTGGAGCTTGAAATTGGGTTTGACGGGTGTTAGAAGTGCCGTTACGCAACGAAACAAAGTGCAGGGGCCTGTTTTGCCATTTTTCAAACTTCTGGTCTGCAAGGCCCTTGCGCACCGTAAGGGTATTGGTGTTACGGTGCGCAAGTAGTCCCCAGATGTAGCAACTCGTTTTTTCAGCTGTTCCAGCCTTTTAACCCCTCCAAAGGCCAATGGCAAGTGTTGCTAACTGATCATGGGGGGCCAATTGATGTTCATGAGTTTGCCAACAAGTGTAGGGATGTGATCATTCCCTCTTCTCCAAGAAACGATCCTAACGGTGAACCGAAAACTATAAATACCCAACCCATTTCCACTCATTCCTCACAAGAATCTGATCTAATGTGCTCTAAGTTGAAACCTTTGTTTCATACCTGAGCTATTTGGATCTAGATTAGCATTCGGGGACCCTTTGTAAGTGTTCCTTCGTTCTTTTATTGCTTTTCGAGTCCGAAAGTCAAACTTTGTTTGACTTTCTGCGTTGACCAGTTTATGGTCAATGCGAAGTTCGTTAGAACTTCGCAACGTGATTGTAATCACGATGGTTATAGTCCCTTGTGACTATGCCTACTGATTACCACGTTGTTTAGGGTCGTAAGGGTAAGCGGTCTAATAAATCGCTTATACCTACGAACCCGACCCATTGGTCGATCATTAGGATCCGACCAAATACACTAGGAGACCATAGTATATAGGGAATAACCTTTCGAGGTTATACCTTATGGTCGCTTCGTTTAAGTAGTTGTATGATAGGTAGTTTATATGCCTTAGGTAAATTACCAAAATACGTATCCCTTTGACGCCAAAATTCATTTTGAGCATATGTAACGTAACTTTTGACATCTAAACTGATTTAAAAACAATATTAGACATGTTAAGGCATATATTACTTGTCATAGGACTAGTTAAGCGGTCCGAACGCGTTTCACGCGAACGACGCGTTAAAGTAGCATAAGCTACCTAAACGGGTCGTAATGGGTCGTAAGAACTTAGGTTAGGTTTCATTTAGAATGTCGGTTTTGTTAAACCATATTACACGAGTCTCCATACTCGTTTGGTTTACGAACCCTCATTCTATCCGATCCTCCAATTTAGGTCCGGTTTATTAACATAGTTACCTATATTAGGTGCCGTTTGATATCCGAGATCTCTAGCATTGTTTGGTTGTCACTCAAGGACTACTGAGAAATCTCAAGTGAGTACATAGACCCCTCTTTTACTGTTTTCCAAACATTTTGGGGTGAAACACATGTGCCTACTTGTTACTTTCATGCTTTCCATGTTTTCACATCATATACCTGCTATGTTCGTTAGTACATTATAGTACATGTTTTACATTACATTTCATGCTATGTATGCCCATTGTGTGCGTACTTAGTACATTGTTTTACATTACATTTCATGCTATGTATGCTCATTGTGTGCGTACTTAGTACATTGCTTTACATTACATTTCATGCTATGTATGCCCATTGTGTGCGTACTTAGTACATTGTTTTACATTACATTTCATGCTATGTATGCCCATTGTGTGCGTACTTAGTACATTGTTTTACATTACATTTCATGCTATGTTTGCCATTGTGTGCGTACTTAGTACATTGTTTACATTACATTTTATGCTATGTATGCCCATTGTGTGCGTACTTAGTACAGTTGTTTCACGTCACATGCTCACATTTTGGTATGACATTTGGTTTGTTTTAAATGGAACAATACATTCATTAACATTAGCTACGCCATTCGTTAGTAGGTAGTGGTACCATAGGAATTGATAACTCCCATTCCTGAAATCCTGGGTTTGTTTGGATTGGAAGGAATGACCGAATTCGATACACATAACTTAGATAAACCTTTAATTTGTTTAAGGGTTTATCGCCACAGTCTCAAGGCTTGAGTGTATGCATTTTCACAACACCGCATAGATGTTTATATCAGTATAGCATGCATTTGTTCCACAAAACATAACTTTGATTTAAACCATGTTTTACTTCAAGACCTTGTTTTTGTGCATTTTACATATGGTTTAGATGATATATTTCACTTACCATACATGACATTTTTGGATACACATTACATGATTTACATTAGACATAAACATTTTGACATTGATATACACAATTCACGATTTACATCAAACATAGACATTTGATATGGTTTACACAATAACATTTTGACATTTGATTATACATAAACAATTTACATTGGTGGTTTGGTTTGAGTAAGTGATTTAAGTAACGATGCGTGTGTAATATGATACAAGCATGGTGGATACGCCGCTGGTACTTCCTATATATAAGTGTTTGTATGGTATTACATATTGTAGCGTTATTTGAATCATTCCAATTTAAGACACATGACATTTTATACAAATAACATACTTTTCACAAGACATTGTTTTACAAACAACTTATCTTATACAAACTCATTTTACATGGTTATTCATTTAACCTTACATTTATTTATACATATCATCTGATCTTATCGTTTTTCAAATGATTTACAAGACAAAGCAAATTACAAGGTTCATGACTAAACATTTTCTTAAACACAAGTCATGAATCCTATTTTCACAAAACCTATGTATCTCACAGGCATTTTTATGCTGACGTACCTATTTTCACATGTGTTTTCAGGAGCTGTTGCTTAGGACTATGATCGTGACACTAGGGCGGACCTGTGCCTTAGAGACATAAAACGAAGATAGACTTAGTTTAATTATGTTATGTACTCTTTGTTTCCTGTTTAAGACAATGAAACTCTTATGTTGATAAATAAAATACAACTTTGAATGCCATTGTTATGAAACAATTAATTCTGTCGCAGTCACTCCCCGGCGTTTCCGCCGCGGTTCATGTTATACGCGGTCGGGGTGTGACAGAAGAGTTGGTATCAGAGCCAATGGTTATAGGGAATTAGGTTATTAGTAATGCTTTGACCTAGACTATAACCTTTCTAGGACCCTAACACAAGTTATCTTGTGTTTAGATCTTAAAACATGCACATCACCTATCCTTAGGTGATTATCAAAACAAAAACCAAATTTTTCCGAAACGATGTTTGAAAAACAATCTTCTGTTTTTGAATGATTTCTTACAAGGTTTTGAACCCTCTATTGTAAGGTTTTTGTGACAACTCGAGTTTCCAAGATTCTATCTTCTCATTTAGTGCACGTTAATTTTTTTTTATTATTTAGTTGTTTGTTAATACGACTCGTTGTTTCACAACGCTTACCTTTGTAATACGTTATATCGTATTTCGCTTAATATTTTATACTTGTGATCCGTATATATTTTTATATGTGATTGTATGTTAATAAGGTGTTTTTATTTAAACATATGTTAAATAAAGTTGGAACTTACTGAAATCAAATACTCATGAAATCACCCAAGTGGTGAAAACACTTTAAGTATTTTCGTCCACTATGACCAACGAAATCACAAATGGGCTTGGCCCAGTGTCCAATCTTGAGATATTTTATATATATAATCATTTTATAAACAAACTTCTCTGAGAAGTTTCACACTTATCAAATCTGATCCTATCACATTGTTTCTCTCTCTATCCTTGAAAACCCACAAAGAAGTTCCTCATTTGAAGCAAACCTCTGTTTAATACTTGGTTAGTGATTTCATGATTCAAGTTGTTTCTTGTTGCATATCGTATGATTTGGATGTTTAATCATGATGTATGTGTATATTGATATATGTTATTATGTGATTGATCATTGTGTGCTTGATAGATAATTATCATCTATGAACCTTCTGTATATTTGATATTTTGAACAACAGTGAGTATATGTTAATGAATGATAAACTGATTAAATCGGGGTCCTGGTATCATATGATGTTGGCAAATTATACATTACATAGCAATGATTGATTTAAATGACTTGTAGATGATTAAACAAGTAACTGTAATGAGATTTAGTTGCTGGGTTAAGTTACAGTGAGTTTGGTGAAGATGATGAATAGTCACGAAAACACCCCCCACAAATGAAGGTGGACGAAATCACTTAAGTGATTTCGGCCCAAGTGTATACGGCCCAAGGGTGTTTTCGGCATATAAGGGTTTTCGGCCCAATGAGTGTTTTCGGCCCACTTAAGGGATTTCGGCCAAATGTGTGTTTTCGGCTCTTAAGTGTTTTCGGTCACTTAAGGGATTTCGGACATAAGGGGTTTTCGGCACTAGTGTGTGTTTGGCAACTTGTATACTGTTAACACTTTATGTCATTAAATATGTTATTCACTTAAACTAAGTACTTGAGTAACTCAGTTAGTTTATTTAACTTTGTTAAATATGTATTTTGAGAACCTCATTGTTTGAATAACTCTGTTAGATGACAATTCTGTTAAGTGATTAACTGGGTTAATTGACTTACTCTGATTATTTATTATTCCAAATTAAGTGGATTAATTCTGTTATTCCATTGAACTCCGTTAACTTTATTCACTCAGTTAATTTGCTAGAATTGCTAGATACCAACTCTGTTACATGTATAGATGCAATTATCTGCTTGTGTTGCATGATATGAACTGTCAAACACTATGTGATATTTCTGTGATAGTGATTGCATGCAAAATCTTACAAACATGTGCTGATTTAATATACGTGCACTATAGGACTTGACTGATTAATAGTGAGCACTTAACTTAGCATACCGAGCAAACGAGGTGAGTTCACACTTCTACCAAGGCATGGGATTCCCGGGGTTGGGAATGGGTTGATTGATTGATTATTTATGCTTAAGAGTTATCGGAATTACATACCATAGGCCTCGTGAGAGGAAGGTCAATGGTAGATACTACTAGACTAGTGATACTTATACATCTCTTCGCAAACATGCCGGGATCGGCCGCGATACTAGAACAATCTTCGCAAACATGCCTGGAATGGCCGCGAACTATACTTTAATCTTCGCAAACATGCCTGGAGGGCCGCGATACAAATATACCTAGTCTAGTGAACATATGGGAAACCCCCACTAATCTTCGCAAACATGCCTAGAGGGCCGCGATGTTATTACATACGATACATGATTTCTAAACAAACATACGATTTACGAAATGAACATAATAACTAAATAACCAACTGTGAACTCGCTCAACTAGTTGTTGACTCTCTGTTACATGCCTTGCAGGACCTTAGGTACTTTTGGAGCTTGCACGGGAGGCACAGTCGTTGTGGACATGGATCGTGAATGTGTTGTTAAACATTATAACATTTTGTACTTAAACTTATGTTGGGTTTTACATTAATGCTTCCGCTACACACTTGTTTATATTTGGTTTTGTGAACACCTATCGTATTGATGAATGACTTTTGATATATATATACTTATGTTCAATATGATTGGTGGCTTGATCCTGGTCATGTCACGCCTCCAAGCGGTGGTACTCCGCGTGTGGATTTTGGGGGTGTGACAGTTTTGAACCCTCTATTGTAAGGTTTTGAACCCTCTATTGTAAGGTTTTGAACCCTCTGTTATAAGGTTTTGAACCCCTTTGAGTTTTCAAAATCTCGTCAAGGTTTTAGGTTTTAATTAATGTGAACACGTGCAAACTCGAAGAGTGAATGCATGTACCCTGGGTTTTCTGTCTAAGGCTAGAGTGTTCGTACAAATCCACATAATCGGACCAGTCACTCTTACCTGGGAATTCTTGGGGTGAGTGTTCACTTATAGGCGAGCATGTCTTCGCGATACATTATTTTTGACCCACTTACTTTGATTAGCCACATTGTGTCATTTGTTTACCCTGTGGTAACCAACAAATGACCACCATCTTTGCCATTATCAATTTTTGCACCATCTCATTCTTTTCAGCCAAACATCTCACTCGTTTCCTTTCATGTTTTCCTCTTTTGAAATGCCTCCTCGACGCGAAAACCAGATAGCGACTACCGAACTGGCAGAAATCATTGCGCAGCAAATGGCTGCTCAATTCCCAAACCTCTTTGCTCAATGGAACCAAGCCAACAACAACAACAATGCTCCATGCAAATTCAAGGATTTTAACTCGACTAAACCACTCAAGTTTAGTGGTTCTGAGGGAGCAACTGGGCTTCTTCAATGGTTTGAGAGCATTGAGAACACTTTCCGTCATGTTCAGTGTCCTGACAATCGCAAGGTCGAGTTTTCTTCGAGTGTGTTTCAGAAGAGGGCTCTTACATGGTGGAACGGGGTTATGAAAGACCGTGGTGCAGAAGTTGCTCTAGCGCAAACTTGGGCTGAACTTAGGGCCCTTATAATGAGGGAGTTTTGTCCTCGTCATGAGCAGTGAGCTTTGGAGAGAGAGTTCGATGACTTGAAACAAGACAGTGGCGAGCACAGGGCCTATACTGATAGGTTTGAGGAGCTGAGTTTGCTATGCCCAACAATGGTTACCCCACTCGACAAGGCTATCGAAAGATACATCGATGGTCTACCTGACCCGGTACAAGACATCATTACAGGTAGTAACCCTACCACACTCCGTCAGGCGATCGAGTTATCAGCGACTTTGACTGAGTCGCAGATTCGGAAGAATAAGTTACACAGGAAGGGTGACAAGGGCAAGAAACAGTCGTCTGACAAAGGTGAGAGCAAGAAAGGTGAAGACAAGAAGGGTAAGGATTCTGGTTCATCGAAAAGGTCAAGTAAGCGTAAGGCTTCCCAAAATTTTGCTGTCACTGCCCAAGCTAACCAGGCAGCTCCCAACCAACCCGCACAGCCTCCAACGAAGAAGCCCTATTCAGGGAATGCACCTTTGTGCAATAGATGCAACAGTCACCATCAGCCGCAACATCAGTGCCGTATCTGTAATAACCGTGGGAAGTCAGGTCATCTTGCTAATGTTTGTCGATTTGCTCAGAATCGGGTAGTTCAGAACCCGGCTCAACAAGTTGCTCAGCCTCCTGCTCAGCAACAGGTTCAAGCTGCACGACCACACTACCCACCAGGTGCTTGTTATAACTGTGGGGATCTGACCCACTATCGTAACCAGTGCCCAAGATTGGTGAATGCAAACCAGAATCAGGCTCAGGCTCGAGGGCGAGCTTTTAACATGAATGCCCAAGAGGCGCAGGCGGACGATAATGTGGTGAACGGTACGTTCTTTATTAATAATCAGCCTGCATCTGTTCTTTTCGATTCTGGTGCCGATAAGAGTTTTGTGTCATTGTCTTTTGAGCCAATGCTTCGCGTGTCTAGAACGAAACTAGGTAAACCCTTGACAGTAGAAGTTGCTAGTGGTGAACCCATTGTTCTTGATTCTGTTCTTCGCAACTGCCAGTTGAACCTTAACGACCATCTTTTTCCTATTAACCTCACGCCTATGCAACTTGGGAGCTTCGACATTATTGTGGGTATGGATTGGTTAGCCAAGCATCGCGCAGAGATAATTTGTTTTGAGAAGGTCGTTCGTGTGCCGCTTCCGACAGGAGAGATCCTACAAGTTCATGGTGAGAAACCTGCTGGTGGTCTCAAACTCATGTCTTGTTTTAAAGCTCGGAAGTATCTGCGAAAGAACTATGTGGCCTTCTTGGCACATGTTACAGCAGATAAGGGCAAAGGTAAGTCTATTCAAGATATCCCTGTTGTTAGGGATTATCCTGAGGTGTTTCCTGAAGAGTTACCTGGTCTACCTCCAGCACGCCAAGTCAAGTTCCGTATTGATCTCGTACCTGGTGCAAATCCCATTGCCAGAGCTCCATATCGTCTTGCACCGTCTGAGATGCAAGAGTTGGCTAAGCAGCTTCAGGAACTCTCTGACAAAGGTTTTATCCGTCCTAGCTTTTCACCTTGGGGTGCTCCCGTTCTTTTTGTCAAGAAGAAGGATGGATCTTTTAGGATGTGTATCGATTATCGTGAGCTTAACAAGCTTACCATCAAGAATCGATATCCCCTACCTCACATCGATGATCTCTTTGATCAGTTACAAGGCGCTTCTTATTTTTCGAAGATTGATCTGCGATCTGGATATCATCAACTTCGGGTGCATGAAGAAGACATTCCCAAGACAGCGTTCCGCACTCGATATGGACATTATGAGTTCACAGTCATGCCATTCGGTTTGACTAATGCTCCTGCTGTTTTCATGGACTTAATGAATAGGGTCTGGAAGCCTTATTTGGATCTTTTCGTCATTGTTTTTATTGACGACATCTTGATATACTCTAAGACGCAAGCTGATCACGAGCAACATCTTCGTCTTACTCTGGAACTCCTAAAGAAAGAGCAATTTTTCGCCAAATTCTCCAAGTGTGAATTCTGGCTTAAAGAAGTTCAATTCTTAGGACATATTGTTAACGAACAAGGTATTCATGTAGATCCCTCCAAGATCAGTGCGATCAAGGATTGGGATACGCCTACTACTCCTACTGAAGTTCGTTCTTTTCTTGGTCTGGCGGGTTATTATCGCCGCTTCATTGAGAATTTCTCGAAGATTGCAATTCCTCTAACTGCTCTAACTCAGAAGAACAAGCCCTTTGATTGGGGATTCAAACAAGAGGAAGCTTTTCAAAACTTGAAGCAGAAGCTTTGTGATGCGCCGGTTCTATCATTGCCTAAGGGTGATGATGATTTTGTCGTGTATTGTGATGCATCGAAACTGGGTCTTGGCTGTGTTCTGATGCAAAGGAACAAAGTCATAGCATATGCATCGAGGCAGTTGAAGATCCATGAGAAAAATTACACCACTCATGATCTTGAGTTGGGTGCAGTTGTCTTCGCTCTTAAGATCTGGAGACACTATTTGTACGGTACAAAATGTGTGGTTTTCATGGACCACAAAAGTCTTCAGCATATCTTCAATCAGAAAGAACTCAACATGAGACAACGACGCTGGGTTGAGCTCCTAAACGACTACGGCTGCGAAATTCGCTACCATCCTGGTAAGGCGAATGTCCTGGCCGATGCATTGAGTCGTAAGGAACAAACTAAGCTTCATTGTGTTCGTGTTCAATCTGTTATTCAAGCTCGATCCGATATCCAAGCACGCATTTCTCAGGCTCAACAATCTTGTGTTTCACAAGGTTTGATGGATAAGGAATTTCCCTATCACATAACACCTGATCTGGAACTGAAGGACAATGGATCGTATTACTTCATGGACCGTTTGTGGGTCCCAAGCCAGGATGATCTTCGTACCTTGCTTATGGATGAAGCCCATAAGTCTTGTTATTCTATTCATCCGGGCTCAGATAAGATGTATAAGGATCTTCGTATTCAGTATTGGTGGCCTGGTATGAAGAAAGACATTGCCTTATACGTATCAAAATGCCTTACTTGTCTTAAGGTTAAGGCTGAACATCAGCGTCCTTCTGGTTTATTGGTGCAACCAGAGATCCCAGTTTGGAAATGGGAAAACATTACTATGGATCTCATTACCAAACTTCCACGCACAAAGAAAGGTCATGATGCCATCTGGGTAGTTGTTGATCGTCTTACTAAGTCAGCACATTTCTTGCCAATCCGTGAGGATTTTTCTGCTGACAAACTTGCTAAAATCTATGTGGATGAAATTGTAGCTCGACATGGTGTTCCTTTGAACATCATTTCTGACAGAGATGCTCGTTTCACTTCTCATTTTTGGAGAACCATGCGATCTGCTATGGGGACCCAACTTAATCTGAGCACAGCTTATCATCCGCAAACGGATAGTCAATCTGAAAGAACAATCCAGACTCTGGAGGATATGCTTAGAGCTTGTGTGATCGATTTTGGTGGTAGTTGGGATTCACATCTTCCGTTGCTTGAATTCTCCTACAACAACATTTATCACACCAGCATCAAAATGGCTCCTTTCGAGGCTCTCTATGGTCGAAAATGTCGTTCACCAGTCTGCTGGAATGAGATCGGCGAGGCTCATCTTACTGGACCTGCCCTCATTTTAGAGACAACAGATAAGGTTAAGAAAGTTCGTGATAACCTGCAGACAGCTAGAAGCCGTCAAAAGAGTTACGCGGACCCAAAACGCAAGACCTTGGAATTTCAAGTCGGTGATCGAGTATTACTTAAGGTCTCACCTTGGAAAGGTGTGATCAGATTTGAAAAGAAAGGAAAACTTGCACCTAGATACGTTGGACCATTCAAGATCGTCGAAAGAATCGGTAAGGTAGCCTACAGACTTGAATTACCTCCTGAACTTGGAAATGTTCATCCAACCTTTCACGTGTCCAATCTCAAGAGGTGTTTAGCTGATGAGAACCTCCACATACCGCTTGACGAAATTCGTGTTGATAAAACACTAAAATTTGTTGAGAAACCAGTGGAAATCATGGAACGTGAAGTCAAGTGGCTTAAACGCAAGCGCATTCCTTTGGTCAAAGCTCGCTGGGAAGCTAAACGTGGACCCGAGTTTACTTGGGAACACGAAGATCAAATGAAGGCGAAATATCCGCATCTTTTTCCACGAGTTTCCTCTAAATAAATTTCGGGACGAAATTTCCACAAGTAGGGGAGACTGTAACATCTGTGCTTGTAATCATTGTGAACAGTTCAATTATCAATAAAACAATGTTATCTGATTCCAATGTTTGTTTGGTTATGTTTTACATTTTTCATGTTTTGACTTTTGTGTAATTTCAAACTCTATAACGCTTTCTGGATAGTTATACGCAAACTGGTGCGTAAACGTAATCAGTTTAATGCGACAGATACTCCGGAACATCAACATATACTTAACATACCTTAAATAACCTTTACATAACTTAGAAGTAAGTTTTGAAGGCTTTGGTATGGCAAAAACAAGTTAATTCGTCTATAGGGACTAAATTTGACAAACTGCGAAAGTATGCCAATTTGAACTATAACAGACATTCCGGAACATGACCATAAGTTAAACATACCATAAATATCCTTCACATAGCTTAGAAATAGGCTTTGAGGGGTTTGGTGTGCTAAAATAAACTTTTGGGTCATTCAGGGACTAAAAGTGTCAAAAAGTGCACAAGTTTGCACTTTCGCGCATAACTTACGTTCTGAATACATCCGGACATCCAAAAATTTATTTAAGCACTAAAATATTTTATTTTAGTGTTTGGCATAAGAAAAATCCATTCGTCACGCCATTTGGATCGTTTTTCGCGCTTATGCGCATTCCGTCGTAATTAACCGAACAACGCAATCGTACGGCCAAACGAACTGACATCCGACATATTTTTGAGCACATTTCATGTTCCCTATGTTTTAACATCATTGTGGAGCTTGAAATTGGGTTTGACGGGTGTTAGAAGTGCCGTTACGCAACGAAACAAAGTGCAGGGGCCTGTTTTGCCATTTTTCAAACTTCTGGTCTGCAAGGCCCTTGCGCGCCGTAAGGGTATTGGTGTTACGGTGCGCAAGCAGTCCCCAGATGCAGCAACTCGTTTTTTCAGCTGTTCCAGCCTTTTAACCCCTCCAAAGGCCAATGGCAAGTGTTGCTAACTGATCATGGGGGGCCAATTGATGTTCATGAGTTTGCCAACAAGTGTAGGGATGTGATCATTCCCTCTTCTCCAAGAAACGATCCAAACGGTGAACCGAAAACTATAAATACCCAACCCATTTCCACTCATTCCTCACAAGAATCTGATCTAATGTGCTCTAAGTTGAAACCTTTGTTTCATACCTGAGCTATTTGGATCTAGATTAGCATTCAGGGACCCTTTGTAAGTGTTCCTTCGTTCTTTTATTGCTTTTCGAGTCTGAAAGTCAAACTTTGTTTGACTTTCTGCGTTGACCAGTTTATGGTCAATGCGAAGTTCGTTAGAACTTCGCAACATGATTGTAATCACGATGGTTATAGTCCCTTGTGACTATGCCTACTGATTACCACGTTGTTTAGGGTCGTAAGGGTAAGCGATCTAATAAATCGCTTATACCTACGAACCCGACCCATTTGGTCGATCATTAGGATCCGACCAAATACACTAGGAGACCATAGTATATAGGGAATAACCTTCCGAGGTTATACCTTATGGTCGCTTCGTTTAAGTAGTTGTATGATAGGTAGTTTATATGCCTTAGGTAAATTACCAAAATACGTATCCCTTTGACGCCAAAATTCATTTTGAGCATATGTAACGTAACTTTTGACATCTAAACTGATTTGACAACAATATTAGACATGTTAAGGCATATATTACTTGTCATAGGACTAGTTAAGCGGTCCGAACGCGTTTCACGCGAACGACGCGTTAAAGTAGCATAAGCTACCTAAACGGGTCGTAATGGGTCGTAAGAACTTAGGTTAGGTTTCATTTAGAATGTAGGCTTTGTTAAACCATATTACATGAGTCTCCATACTCGTTTGGTTTACGAACCCTCATTCTATCCGATCCTTCAATTTAGGTCCGGTTTATTAACATAGTTACCTATATTAGGTGACGTTTGATATCCGAGATCTCTAGCATTGTTTGGTTGTCACTCAAGGACTACTGAGCAATCTCAAGTGAGTACATAGACCCCTCTTTTACTGTTTTCCAAACATTTTGGGGTGAAACACATGTGCCTACTTGTTACTTTCATGCTTTCCATGTTTTCACATCATATACCTGCTATGTTCGTTAGTACATTATAGTACATGTTTTTCATTACATTTCATGCTATGTATGCCCATTGTGTGCGTACTTAGTACATTGTTTTACATTACATTTCATGCTATGTATGCTCATTGTGTGCGTACTTAGTACATTGCTTTACATTACATTTCATGCTATGTATGCCCATTGTGTGCGTACTTAGTACATTGTTTTACATTACATTTCATGCTATGTATGCCCATTGTGTGCGTACTTAGTACATTGTTTTACATTACATTTTATGCTATGTATGCCCATTGTGTGCGTACTTAGTACAGTTGTTTCACGTCACACGCTCACATTTTGGTATGACATTTGGTTTGTTTTAAATGGAACAATACATTCATTAACATTAGCTACGCCGTTCGTTAGTAGGTAGTGGTACCATAGGAATTGATAACTCCCATTCCTGAAATCTTGGGTTTGTTTGGATTGGAAGGAATGACCGAATTCGATACACATAACTTAGATAAACCTTTAATTTGTTTAAGGGTTTATCGCCACAGTCTCAAGGCTTGAGTGTATGCATTTTCACAATACCGCATAGATGTTTATATCAGTATAGCATGCATTTGTTCCACAAAACATAACTTTGATTTAAACCAGGTTTTACTTCTTGACCTTGTTTTTGTGCATTTTACATATGGTTTAGATGATATATTTCACTCACCATACATGACATTTTTGGATACACATTACATGATTTACATTAGACATAAACATTTTGACATTGATATACACAATTCACGATTTACATCAAACATAGACATTTGATATGGTTTACACAATAACATTTTGACATTTGATTATACATAAACAATTTACATTGGTGGTTTGGTTTGAGTAAGTGATTTAAGTAACGATGCGTGTGTAATATGATACAAGCATGGTGGATACGCCGCTGGTACTTCCTATATATAAGTGTTTGTATGGTATTACATATTGTAGCGTTATTTGAATCATTCCAATTTAAGACACATGACATTTTATACAAATAACATACTTTTCACAAGACATTGTTTTACAAACAACTTATCTTATACAAACTCATTTTACATGGTTATTCATTTAACCTTACATTTATTTATACATATCATCTGATCTTATCGTTTTTCAAATGATTTACAAGACAAAGCAAATTACAAGGTTCATGACTAAACATTTTCTTAAACACAAGTCATGAATCCTATTTTCACAAAACCTATGTATCTCACAGGCATTTTTATGCTGACGTACCTATTTTCACATGTGTTTTCAGGAGCTGTTGCTTAGGACTATGATCGTGACACTAGGGCGGACCTGTGCCTTAGAGACATAAAACAAAGATAGACTTAGTTTAATTATGTTATGTACTCTTTGTTTCCTGTTTAAGACAATGAAACTCTTATGTTGATAAATAAAATACAACTTTGAATGCCATGGTTATGAAACAATTAATTATGTCGCAATCACTCCCCGGCGTTTCCGCCGCGGTTGCATGTTATACGCGGTCTGGGTGTGACAGAAGAGTTGGTATCAGAGCCAATGGTTATAGGGAATTAGGTTATTAGTAATGCTTTGACCTTGACTATAACCTTTCTAGGACCCTAACACAAGTTATCTTGTGTTTAGATCTTAAAACATGCACATCACCTATCCTTAGGTGATTATCAAAACAAAAACCAAATTTTTCCGAAACGATTTTTGAAAAACAATCTTCTGTTTTTGAATGATTTATTACAAGGTTTTGAACCCTCTATTGTAAGGTTTTGAACCCTCTATTGTATGGTTTTGAACCCTCTGTTATAAGGTTTTGAACCCCTTTGAGTTTTCAAAATCTCGTCAAGGTTTTGGGTTTTAATTAATGTGAACACGTGCAAACTGTAAGAGTGAATGCCTGTACCCTGGGTTTTCTGTCTAAGGCTAGAGTGTTCGTACAAATCCACATAATCGGACCAGTCACTCTTACCTGGGAATTCTTGGGGTGAGTGTTCACTTATAGGCGAGCATGTCTTCGCGATACATTATTTTTGACCCACTTACTTTGATTAGCCACATTGTGTCATTTGTTTACCCTGTGGTAACCAACAAATGACCACCATCTTTGCCATTATCAATTTTTGCACCATCTCATTCTTTTCAGCCAAACATCTCACTTGTTTCCTTTCATGTTTTCCTCTTTTAGAATGCCTCCTCGACGCGAAAACTAGATAGCGACTGCCGAACTGGCAGAAATCATTGCGCAGCAAATGGCTGCTCAATTCCCAAACCTCTTTGCTCAATGGAACCAAGCCAACAACAACAACAATGCTCCATGCAAATTCAAGGATTTTAACTCGGGTAAACCACTCAAGTTTAGTGGTTCTGAGGGAGCAACTGGGCTTCTTCAATGGTTTGAGAGCATTGAGAACACTTTCCGTCATGTTCAGTGTCCTGACAATCGCAAGGTCGAGTTTTCTTCGAGTGTGTTTCAGAAGAGGGCTCTTACATGGTGGAACGGGGTTATGAGAGACCGTGGTGCAGAAGTTGCTCTAGCGCAAACTTGGGCTGAACTTAGGGCCCTTATGATGAGGGAGTTTTGTCCTCGTCATGAGCAGCGAGCTTTGGAGAGAGAGTTCGATGACTTGAAACAAGACAGTGGCGAGCACAGGGCCTATACTAATAGGTTTGAGGAGCTGAGTTTGCTATGCCCAACAATGGTTACCCCACTCGACAAGGCTATCGAAAGATACATCGATGGTCTACCTGACTCGGTACAAGACATCATTACTGGTAGTAACCCTACCACACTCCGTCAGGCGATCGAGTTATCAGCGACTTTGACTGAGTCGCAAATTCGGAAGAATAAGTTACACAGGAAGGGTGACAAGGGCAAGAAACAGTCGTCTGACAAGGGTGAGAGCAAGAAAGGTGAAGACAAGAAGGGTAAGGATTCTGGTTCATCGAAAAGGTCAAGGAAGCGTAAGGCTTCCCAAAATTTTGCTGTCACTGCCCAAGCTAACCAGGCAGCTCCCAACCAACCCGCACAGCCTCCAGCGAAGAAGCCCTATTCAGGGAATGCACCTTTGTGCAATAGATGCAACAGTCACCATCAGCCGCAACATCAGTGCCGTATCTGTAATAACCGTGGGAAGTCAGGTCATCTTGCTAATGTTTGTCGATTTGCTCAGAATCGGGCAGTTCAGAACCCGGCTCAACAAGTTGCTCAGCCTCCTGCTCAGCAACAGGGTCAAGCTGCACGACCACACTACCCACCAGGTGCTTGTTATAACTGTGGGGATCTGACCCACTACCGTAACCAGTGCCCAAGATTGGTGAATGCAAACCAGAATCAGGCTCAGGCTTGAGGGCGAGCTTTTAACATGAATGCCCAAGAGGCGCAGGCGGACGATAATGTGGTGAACGGTACGTTCTTTATTAATAATCAGCCTGCATCTGTTCTTTTCGATTCTGGTGCCGATAAGAGTTTTGTGTCATTGTCTTTTGAGCCAATGCTTCGCGTGTCTAGAACGAAACTAGGTAAACCCTTGACAGTAGAAGTTGCTAGTGGTGAACCCATTGTTCTTGATTCTGTTCTTCGCAACTGCCAGTTGAACCTTAACGACCATCTTTTTCCTATTAACCTCACGCCTATGCAACTTGGGAGCTTCGACATTATTGTGGGTATGGATTGGTTAGCCAAGCATCGCGCAGAGATAATTTGTTTTGAGAAGGTCGTTCGTGTGCCGCTTCCGACAGGAGAGATCCTACAAGTTCATGGTGAGAAACCTGCTGGTGGTCTCAAACTCATGTCTTGTTTTAAAGCTCGGAAGTATCTGCAAAAGAACTATGTGGCCTTCTTGGCACATGTTACAGCAGATAAGGGCAAAGGTAAGTCTATTCAAGATATCCTTGTTGTTAGGGATTATCCTGAGGTGTTTCCTGAAGAGTTACCTGGTCTACCTCCAGCACACCAAGTCGAGTTCCGTATTGATCTCGTACCTGGTGCAAATCCCATTGCCAGAGCTCCATATCGTCTTGCACCGTCTGAGATGCAAGAGTTGGCTAAGCAGCTTCAGGAACTCTCTGACAAAGGTTTTATCCGTCCTAGCTTTTCACCTTGGGGTGCTCCCGTTCTTTTTGTCAAGAAGAAGGATGGATCTTTTAGGATGTGTATCGATTATCGTGAGCTTAACAAGCTTACCATCAATAATCGATATCCCCTACCTCGCATCGATGATCTCTTTGATCAGTTACAAGGCGCTTCTTATTTTTCGAAGATTGATCTGCGATCTGGATATCATCAACTTCGGGTGCATGAAGAAGACATTCCCAAGACAGCGTTTCGCACTCGATATGGACATTATGAGTTCACAGTTCATGCCATTCGGTTTGACTAATGCTCCTGTTGTTTTCATGGACTTAATGAATAGGGTCTGCAAGCCTTATTTGGATCTTTTCGTCATTGTTTTTATTGACGACATCTTGATATACTCTAAGACGCAAGCTGATCACGAGCAACATCTTCGTCTTACTCTGGAACTCCTAAAGAAAGAGCAACTTTTCGCCAAATTCTCCAAGTGTGAATTCTGGCTTAAAGAAGTTCAATTCTTAGGACATATTGTCAACGAACAAGGTATTCATGTAGATCCCTCCAAGATCAGTGCGATCAAGGATTGGGATACGCCTACTACTCCTACTGAAGTTCGTTCTTTTCTTGGTCTGGCAGGTTATTATCGCCGCTTCATTGAGAATTTCTCGAAGATTGCAATTCCTCTAACTGCTCTAACTCAGAAGAACAAGCCCTTTGATTGGGATTCAAAGAAGAGGAAGCTTTTCAAAACTTGAAGCAGAAGCTTTGTGATGCGCCGGTTCTATCATTGCCTGAGGGTGATGATGATTTTGTCGTGTATTGTGATGCATCGAAACTGGGTCTTGGCTGTGTTCTGATGCAAAGGAACAAAGTCATAGCATATGCATCGAGGCAGTTGAAGATCCATGAGAAAAATTACACCACTCATGATCTTGAGTTGGGTGCAGTTGTCTTCGCTCTTAAGATCTGGAGACACTATTTGTACGGTACAAAATGTGTGGTTTTCATGGACCACAAAAGTCTTCAGCATATCTTCAATCAGAAAGAACTCAACATGAGACAACGACGCTGGGTTGAGCTCCTAAACGACTACGGCTGCGAAATTCGCTACCATCCTGGTAAGGCGAATGTCCTGGCCGATGCATTGAGTCGTAAGGAACAAACTAAGCTTCATTGTGTTCGTGTTCAATCTGTTATTCAAGCTCGATCCGATATCCAAGCACGCATTTCTCAGGCTCAACAATCTTGTGTTTCACAAGGTTTGATGGATAAGGAATTTCCCTATCACATAACACCTGATCTGGAACTGAAGGACAGTGGATCGTATTACTTCATGGACCGTTTGTGGGTCCCAAGCCAGGATGATCTTCGTACCTTGCTTATGGATGAAGCCCATAAGTCTTGTTATTCTATTCATCCGGGCTCAGATAAGATGTATAAGGATCTTCGTATTCAGTATTGGTGGCCTGGTATGAAGAAAGACATTGCCTTATACGTATCAAAATGCCTTACTTGTCTTAAGGTTAAGGCTGAACATCAGCGTCCTTCTGGTTTATTGGTGCAACCAGAGATCCCAGTTTGGAAATGGGAAAACATTACTATGGATCTCATTACCAAACTTCCACGCACAAAGAAAGGTCATGATGCCATCTGGGTAGTTGTTGATCGTCTTACTAAGTCAGCACATTTCTTGCCAATCCGTGAGGATTTTTCTGCTGACAAACTTGCTAAAATCTATGTGGATGAAATTGTAGCTCGACATGGTGTTCCTTTGAACATCATTTCTGACAGAGATGCTCGTTTCACTTCTCATTTTTGGAGAACCATGCAATCTGCTATGGGGACCCAACTTAATCTGAGCACAGCTTATCATCCGCAAACGGATGGTCAATTTGAAAGAACGATCCAGACTCTGGAGGATATGCTTAGAGCTTGTGTGATCGATTTTGGTGGTAGTTGGGATTCACATCTTCCGTTGATTGAATTCTCCTACAACAACAGTTATCACACCAGCATCAAAATGGCTCCTTTCGAGGCTCTCTATGGTCGAAAATGTCGTTCACCAGTCTGCTGGAATGATATCGGCGAGGCTCAGCTTACTGGACCTGCCCTCATTTTAGAGACAACAGATAAGGTTAAGAAAGTTCATGATAACCTGCAGACAGCTAGAAGCCGTCAAAAGAGTTACGCGGACCCAAAACGCAAGACCTTTGAATTTCAAGTCGGTGATCGAGTATTACTTAAGGTCTCACCTTGGAAAGGTGTGATCAGATTTGAAAAGAAAGGAAAACTTGCACCTAGATACGTTGGACCATTCAAGATCGTCGAAAGAATCGGTAAGGTAGCCTACAGACTTGAATTACCTCCTGAACTTGGAAATGTTCATCCAACCTTTCACGTGTCCAATCTCAAGAGGTGTTTAGCTGATGAGAACCTCCACATACCGCTTGACGAAATTCGTGTGTATAAAACACTGAAATTTGTTGAGAAACCAGTGGAAATCATGGAACGTGAAGTCAAGTGGCTTAAACGAAAGCGCATTCCTTTGGTCAAAGTTCGCTGGGAAGCTAAACGTGGACCCGAGTTTAATTGGGAACGCGAAGATCAAATGAAGGCGAAATATCCGCATCTTTTTCCACGAGTTTCCTCTAAATAAATTTCGGGACGAAATTTCCACAAGTAGGGGAGACTGTAACATCTGTGCTTGTAATCATTGTGAACAGTTCAATTATCAATAAAACAATGTTATCTGATTCCAATGTTTGTTTGGTTATGTTTCACATTTTTCATGTTTTGACTTTTGTGTAATTTCAAACTCTATAACGCTTTCTAGAGAGTTATACGCAAACTGGTGCGTAAACGTAATCAGTTTAAAGCGACAAATACTCCGGAACATCAACATATAATTAACATACCTTAAATAACCTTTACATAACTTAGAAATAAGTTTTGAAGGCTTTGGTATGGCAAAAACAAGTTAATTCGTCTACAGGGACTAAATTTGACAAACTGCGAAAGTATGCCAATTTGAACTATAACAGACATTCCGGAACATGACCATAAGTTAAACATACCATAAATATCCTTAACATAGCTTAGAAATAGGCTTTGAGGGGTTTGGTGTGCTAAAATAAACTTTTGGGTCATTCAGGGACTAAAAGTGTCAAAAAGTGCACAAATTTGCACTTTCGCGCATAACTTACGTTCTGAATACATCCGGACATCCAAAAATTTATGTAAGCACTAAAATATTTTATTTTAGTGTTTGGCATAAGAAAAATCCATTCGTCACGCCATTTGGATCGTTTTTCGCGCTTATGCGCATTCCATCGTAATTAACCGAACATCGCAATCGTACGGCCAAACGAACTGACATCCGACATATTTTTTAGCACATTTCATGTTCCCTATGTTTTAACATCATTGTGGAGCTTGAAATTGGGTTTGACGGGTGTTAGAAGTGCCGTTACGCAACGAAACAAAGTGTAGGGGCCTGTTTTGCCATTTTTCAAACTTCTGGTCTGCAAGGCCCTTGCGCACCGTAAGGGTATTGGTGTTACGGTGCGCAAGCAGTCCCCAGATGCAGCAACTCGTTTTTTCAGCTGTTCCAGCCTTTTAACCCCTCCAAAGGCCAATGCCAAGTGTTGCTAACTGATCATGGGGGGCCAATTGATGTTCATGAGTTTGCCAACAAGTGTAGGGATGTGATCATTCCCTCTTCTCCAAGAAACGATCCTAACGGTGAACCGAAAACTATAAATACCCAACCCATTTCCACTCATTCCTCACAAGAATCTGATCTAATGTGCTCTAAGTTGAAACCTTTATTTCATACCTGAGCTATTTGGATCTAGATTAGCATTCGGGGACCCTTTGTAAGTGTTCCTTCGTTCTTTTATTGCTTTTCGAGTCCGAAAGTCAAACTTTGTTTGACTTTCTGCGTTGACCAGTTTATGGTCAATGCGAAGTTCGTTAGAACTTCTCAACGTGATTGTAATCACGATGGTTATAGTCCCTTGTGACTATGCCTACTGATTACCACGTTGTTTAGGGTCGTAAGGGTAACCGATCTAATAAATCGCTTATACCTACGAACCCGACCCATTTGGTCGATCATTAGGATCCGACCAAATACACTAGGAGACCATAGTATATAGGGAATAACCTTCTGAGGTTATACCTTATGGTCGCTTCGTTTAAGTAGTTGTATGATAGGTAGTTTATATGCCTTAGGTAAATTACCAAAATACGTATCCCTTTGACGCCAAAATTCATTTTGAGCATATGTAACGTAACTTTTGACATCTAAACTGATTTGACAACAATATTAGACATGTTAAGGCATATATTACTTGTCATAGGACTAGTTAAGCGGTCCGAACGCGTTTCACGCGAACGACGCGTTAAAGTAGCATAAGCTACCTAAACGGGTCGTAATGGGTCGTAAGAACTTAGGTTAGGTTTCATTTAGAATGTAGGCTTTGTTAAACCATATTACACGAGTCTCCATACTCGTTTGGTTTACGAACCCTCATTCTATCCGATCCTCCAATTTAGGTCCGGTTTATTAACATAGTTACCTATATTAGGTGCCGTTTGATATCCGAGATCTCTAGCATTGTTTGGTTGTCACTCAAGGACTACTGAGCAATCTAAAGTGAGTACATAGACCCCTCTTTTACTGTTTTCCAAACATTTTGGGGTGAAACACATGTGCCTACTTGTTACTTTCATGCTTTCCATGTTTTCACATCATATACCTGCTATGTTCGTTAGTACATTATAGTACATGTTTTACATTACATTTCATGCTATGTATGCCCATTGTGTGCGTACTTAGTACATTGTTTTACATTACATTTCATGCTATGTATGCTCATTGTGTGCGTACTTAGTACATTGCTTTACATTACATTTCATGCTATGTATGCCCATTGTGTGCGTACTTAGTACATTGTTTTACATTACATTTCATGCTATGTATGCCCATTGTGTGCGTACTTAGTACATTGTTTTACATTACATTTCATGCTATGTATGCCCATTGTGTGCGTACTTAGTACATTGTTTACATTACATTTTATGCTATGTATGCCCATTGTGTGCGTACTTAGTACAGTTGTTTCACGTCACATGCTCACATTTTGGTATGACATTTGGTTTGTTTTAAATGGAACAATACATTCATTAACATTAGCTACGCCGTTCGTTAGTAGGTAGTGGTACCATAGGAATTGACAACTCCCATTCCTGAAATCCTGGGTTTCTTTGGATTGGAAGGAGTGACCGAATTCGATACACATAACTTAGATAAACCTTTAATTTGTTTAAGGGTTTATCGCCACAGTCTCAAGGCTTGAGTGTATGCATTTTCACAATACCGCATAGATGTTTATATCAGTATAGCATGCATTTGTTCCACAAAACATAACTTTGATTTAAACCATGTTTTACTTCAAGACCTTGTTTTTGTGCATTTTACATATGGTTTAGATGATATATTTCACTTACCATACATGACATTTTTGGATACACATTACATGATTTACATTAGACATAAACATTTTGACATTGATATACACAATTCACGATTTACATCAAACACAAACATTTGATATGGTTTACACAATAACATTTTGACATTTGATTATACATAAACAATTTACATTGGTGGTTTGGTTTGAGTAAGTGATTTAAGTAACGATGCGTGCGTAATATGATACAAGCATGGTGGATACGCCGCTGGTACTTCCTATATATAAGTGTTTGTATGGTATTACATATTGTAGCGTTATTTGAATCATTCCAATTTAAGACACATGACATTTTATACAAATAACTTACTTTTCACAAGACATTGTTTTACAAACAACTTATCTTATACAAACTCATTTTACATGGTTATTCATTTAACCTTACATTTATTTATACATATCATCTGATCTTATCGTTTTTCAAATGATTTACAAGACAAAGCAAATTACAAGGTTCATGACTAAACATTTTCTTAAACACAAGTCATGAATCCTATTTTCACAAAACCTATGTATCTCACAGGCATTTTTATGCTGACGTACCTATTTTCACATGTGTTTTCAGGAGCTGTTGCTTAGGACTATGATCGTGACACTAGGGCGGACCTGTGCCTTAGAGACATAAAACGAAGATAGACTTAGTTTAATTGTGTTATGTACTCTTTGTTTCCTGTTTAAGACAATGAAACTCTTATGTTGATAAATAAAATACAACTTTGAATGCCATTGTTATGAAACAATTAATTCTGTCGCAGTCACTCCCCGGCGTTTCCGCCGCGGTTGCATGTTATACGCGGTCGGGGTGTGACAAGTGTCCCTCCTACATTGTAAGCATGATGTTATTTAAAGTTACTAGAAGTTCAAGAACACTAACCAGTGTTGTTCGATCTTTTCAACTTCATGTTTCAAGCTCTCACAAGTTTCCTCTAAATAAAATTTCGGGACGAAATTTCCTAAAGTAGGGGAGACTGTGATACCTGTTCCTCCACGGCCATCAAACAAATATCAAACCAATGAAATATTGTATTTCATACTTGGGATTTGTATAAATATGTGTATCATTTGCACATATCAATTCTTGTTCGATTTCGGACTCTAAAACGCTTTCTGGAAGGTTATACGCACCGATGCGTAAATATAACCAGTTTAATGCAACAAACACTCCGGAACAGAGACATAGGCTTAACATACCTTAAATAACCTTTACATAACTTAGAAATAAGTTTTGGAAGGTTAGGTATGCCGAAATCAAGTTTATTCGCTTACAGGGACTAAATTTGACAAACTGTGAAAGTATGTCAATTTGTACTATATCGGACATTCCGGAACATGACCATAAGTTAAACATACCCTAAATATCCTTTACATAGCTTAGAAATAGGCTTAGAGGGGTTCGATGTGCTTAAATAAACTTTTTGGTCATTCAGGGACTAAAAGCGTCAAAAAGTGCATAAGTTTGCATTTTCGCGCATAACTTACGTTCTGAATACATCCGGACATCCAAAAATTTATGTAATCATTAAAATATTATGTTTTAGTGATTGGCTTGATAAAAATCCATTCGTCGCGTAATTTGTATCGTTTTCGCGTCCGTTACGACTTCCGTCGTAATTAACCAAACAACAAAACCGTACGGCCAAATGAACCGACATCCGACATATTTTTTAGCACATTTTATGTTCCCTATACTTTAACTTCATTTTAGAGCTTTGAAATGGGGTTAACAGGGCTTAAACGTGTCAAAAATGCATCAAATAGCAAGTTTGGGGCTTCAGGGGCCTGTTCTGCCATTTTTGAAAATATCAGACCTGCAAGGTCCTTACGGACCGTATGGTTCTAAGTCTTACGATCCGTAAGGCTTCCCCAATTCAGCAGAATGTGTTTTCCAGCTTGTTCCAGCTGCTACCCACCTTTGCACATGGTTTTGGGGCATTCCTAGGGGCTCCCCTGGTTTTCTAAAACAGTGGGCTCGATGTGTACGGCTAGGATTGAATCTCGGTTTTCAAGAAACGATCCTAGCGGTTCTACAAAAACTATAAATACCCCTCCATAGTTCACTTGCAACCCACTTAACTGCTTTCTGATATCTGTGTTATATTTACATGCGCCTGTTAACACACTAGTAATGTACAGAAAAGTCATTAAATAGTCCGTTATGATTTCCTAAGTGTTAGAAATTAAAAACGTTACAAAAATATATACATAGGACACGTTACAAATTAATTAAGCACTTTAACGGAACAACACCGAACCGAATAACCGGACGTTACCCGGAACACGAAAATATTGTTAAACACATCGTTTATATTTTTCTGAGCTAGTTAGGGTCCCTGAACACCCTAACACCCGTTATAATACACTACACACTAATAACTAGTTTCAATCTCTAACTAAACTAACTAACCTCTTAACTATCTAGTTAGAACCCAACTAGACCTACCCTCCCCCCCCCCCATTACGGTTACATGTGGGGGAACACACCTCTAATTTCTTGATTTTTTTTATTGAGCTTTGTCTAATATCTTGAAAGCATATTACATGATGGTCCATAGTGATTAGTGGTCTATAAGTAAGTTCATTAGTCCACCATTCTCTCTCATCCTACACTTCATCAACAAACACTTTCACTCCCTCCTACACCCTCACGGCAGCCACCTTCAACCACCATCTCGCCACCATCAACCTCCATTCCAACCATTTCTTGCATACTCAAAGGTGTAAGGTGTCCTACAAACAAGCTCGGTGCACACGGAAACTCAAAGACCTCTCTAGATTGCTTTTATCCACCACTTTTACGCCTTTGATCTTCCCTAGCCTCGAGCTAGTAGTAAGTGACTCTAAACCTCTTCTTGATCTTGTCAAGAGTGGTTAATAAGAGTTTTGTCGGATAAATCGTGAACACTATAAGATCACAAACTAAAAGTCTTGTAATGAAGATGTATATCATAAAGAGAAAATAATGGTGTAAAATTTATGAGACTTGCTTGCTATGATACTTGTTGATTACTTGATGATTTACTAATGTTTGATGATTGTTGTGGTCACTAAACATAATTAACGGGATCAACCGAACACAAACTAGTAAGCTAGAGACTAAAAACAGCAATCTGTCCATACTTTAAAGCCAACTTCAGTTGGCTGTAAACAGGTCGTAAATACAACGAAAAACCGATATTTTGAATCTAAAGTATGTCATTATAAAATACGGTTCTAATGGCACCAGAATCGTAATTTTTGGACTCCGTTTACTATTTTTAAAGTGTTAATTTGTAACAGCAACTTAAGCTGAATTTTGACAGCAATAAATGGGTGTCGTACTTTCAGTCATAACCTGAGTTTTGTGATGAATCGGACCATGAAATTTGTACAGTAAATCGGAATTTCGTAAATCGGACACTCGATGAATTTTTAATAAATTTTTCCGTGGACTGTGGTCAGAAATACATAAATCTGAGTTCAGTCCGGAATATGAATTTTTATAAAATATTGGTAATGAACCGGACCCCGATATTTTTATAAAATAAAATATGGAACGTTTGTGACATTCTGTAAAAATTTGGGAATTTTTGGAATAATTTAACTATTTTATTAAAATGTCCGAAAACAGCCGGTTTTGAATATAAATGCTGAAAAGACATAAGTTGTAATTTGCGTGTCAAAATGTTGAGTATGCTATCTGTGAATGGTCTAACATGTTATATATGTTATGTGCATTATCGTATGTTTGATTTTGAGTGGGGAATGGATGGGAAACTTAGACGGGCATAAACAGTTAAAGTAATGCATGCTATGTGCTAGATACATGTAGGAACTTTGTGCTCTGTTTGAAAATCACTAAATGACTAACTGGTAATCATCCTAGGACGTGATTGACCGACCCTGACTGTTAGCTATATTGAGAATCTAACCGAGCAAACCGAGGTGAGTTCACACACTTTCTAAGGCATGGGATTCCCGGTGGTTTGGGAATGGGTTAAAGAATTAACAATAATCTACATATCCTCCTTGGGTAGGATATGTACGGCCATCCTCCAAAGATTGGATGCCATTATTAATCCTACGAATTCTCCTGGTGCAGAATACGTACGTTGTGGTCCTCCTGGTGCAGGACAACAACCTTAAAACTAGCTAGACAAAACTCTATCATGAAGTCCCTCAATTTATATCGACTTAATCGCCGAGGCCAATGGCGAGCGGGTCATTAGTTAATAGCGCTATTAGGTTTAACAAACCTCACACCGTGCCAGTCGGACGGGCGTGTACTAATGGACTATGGCAGATGATCAGTGATGATAGACACTGATATAGGGCATAACTTATTTACGTAGCAGTCGATATCATACCGTCTAGTAGTTCAAACGGGGAAAAGCCCCCACTGATTATGGATATGGTTTGGGTAAAGAAAAGGAACTGGTTAAACATACTTTCAACTACGGGGTAACCCCCATGGCAAATAAGCCAACGAAAGTCAAACCACGTTTTCAGAAACAACTTAAAACTAAACAACCAAACGTGAACTCACTCAACTTTGTTGTTGACTCGTTGTTACATGCCTTACAGGTCGCTAAATGCTTGGAGCTTGCACGAGGAAGGAGTCGTTGTGGTGTACGGACTGTTATGTTCCGTGCTTAATATTTAAATCCTTGTGAACTTACTAAACTTGCGTTTTGAAACTTTAACTTATGAACTATGGACTTATGCTTTTGAACTCACGTTTATGCTTCCGCTGTTTAAACTAAACATGGTTAACTAGTTTTGGTCACCAATCGTATTATGTTTGGTTTTATTTACTTAATTGAGTTGTTCAATATGATTGGTGGCTCGATCCTGGTCACGTCACGCCTCCAAGCGGTGATACCCCGCATGGTGGATTTTGGGGGTGTGATACCTTATGGTCACATCGTTTGAGTAGTTGTATGATAAGTAGTTCTTATGCCTTAGGTAAATTACCAAAATGCCCTTTTTACGCCAAAATTCATTTTAAGCATATGTAACATAACTTTTGACATCTAAACTGATTTAGCAACAATATTAGACATGTTAAGGCATATTTTAATTGTCATAGGACTAGTTAGGCGGTCCAAATGCGTTCTACGCGAACGACGCGTTAAAGTAGCATAAGCTACCTAAACGGGTCGTAACGGGTCAAAAGCACTTAGGATAAGTTTCGTTTTAGTATGTAGGCTTTGTTAAACCATATCATATGAGTTCCAATACTCATTTGGTTTACGAAACCTCATACTATCCAATCTCCCGATTTAGGTACGGTTATTTATATAGTTATTTATATAGGGTGCCGTTTGATTCCGTGATCCCTCTAGCTTTGCTTGGTTGTTGTTCAAGACTTCTAAGCACCCTCAAGTGAGTACATAGTCCCCTCTTTTACTGTTTTTCAAACATTTTGGGGTGAAACACATGTGCCTACTTGTTATTTTCATGCTTTTCATGTTTTCATACCATATACTTGCTATGTTCATTAGTACACTATTAGTACACGATTTCATTTTGTTTTGGCTAGGTATGTTTACTTAACATGCTAGCACATTGCTTTACATTACATTTTTCTTTTGCTATGTATGTTGACTGAGCATGCTAGCAAATTGATTTACATGACTTTTCTGCTTTGTATGTTAACTTGGCATACTTAGTACATTGTTTTACATTACATTTACTTTTGCTATGTATGTTGACTGAGCATGCTAGCATATTGTTTTACATGACTTTTTTGCTTTGTATGTTAACTTAGCATACTTAGTACATTGTTTTACATTGCATCTCTGTTGCATATGTTCTCGTAGCATATGGACACATTGTTTTATATCTCTACCTTGTATGTTCACTTAGCATACTATTATTTTCATAAAACATGCTTACATTTGGTATATCATTTGGTTTGTTTAACGGGACTAAATTACATTCATTAACACCGATCATGCCGCTCGGTAGTAGGTAGTGGTACCATAGGACTTGACAAATCCCGTTTCTAAAACCCTAGGTTTGTTTGGGTGGAAGGAACGACCGAATCCGAAAACATTTCTTTGATAACCTTTACTTAGGGTTATCCGTCTGTCTCAAGGCTTGAATGTAGGCGTTTAACATTACCGCATAAATGTTGTATCAGTAAAGCATGCATTATTCTACAAAGCATAACTTTTGATTTATTCAAATACTTTGTTTTGTACATTTTTACTTATGGTTTAAGTAGTCTCATTTTACTTACCATACATAACTTTTGTTTACACATTACATGTTTTACATTGATGGTTTTTACATAAACATTTGACATTTGACTATACATAAATATTTATACATAGATGGTTTTTACATAAACATTTGACATTTGACTATACATAAACATTTATACATAGATGGTTTTTACATAAACATTTGACATTTGACTATACATAAACATTTATACATAGATGGTTTTTACATAAACATTTGACATTTGACTATACATAAACTTTCTTACATTGATGGTTTGTTTTGGTAAGTGATTTAAGTGACGAGACGTGTGTAGTATGATACAAGCATGGTGGATAAGCCGCTGGTACTTCCTATATATAAGTGCTTGCATTATATTACATGTCGTAGCGTTATTTAAATCATTTCAATTTGGACTTATACATTTTACACAAATGACATATTTTTCACAAGACATTGTTTTACAAAACAACTTATTTTATACAAACTCATTTTACTTGGTTATTCACTTAACCTTACATTACTCTTTTACATATCATCCACTTTATCATCGCTTTTCATCTGATTTACAAAACAAAACATTTTATAAGGTTCATGACTACTTTTGTTAAACATTTTTCTTCAAACTTATAAGTCATGAATCCTAAATACAATACAACCTATGTATCTCACAGGCATTTTTATGCTGACGTACCTATTTTCACATGTGTTTCAGGAAATGATGCATAGGATTTATCAAGATACTCTTAGGCGGACTTGGGCCTTAGTGACAATAAAAGACGCAATACTAGTTAATTATGTTATACTTCCTTGTTTGTTTTGACATTGTAACTCTCTTAATTCAATAAAACAAAATTTAAATTTTCCATGTGTTATGAAACAATGATTCTGTTACAACACTCCCCGACGATTCCGCCACGTTTTGTTGTTTTACGTGGTCGGGGTGTGACATAAATCGGAAGATCGGACAGAATGAGGTTTCGTAAACCAAATGAGTATTGGAACTCATGTGACATGGTTTAATAAAGCCTACATTCTAAATCGAAACCTATCCTAAGTGCTTTCAACCCGTTACGACTCATTAAGGTAGTTACGCTACTTTAACGCGTCGTTCGCGCAAAGCGCGTTCGAGACGTCTAACTAGTCCTATGACAAGTATTATATGACTTAACATGTTTAAATATGTTGCATAATTAGTTTAAGTGACAAAAGTTAGGTTACATATGCTTAAGATTCAATTATGCATGAAAAGGGCATTTTGGTCATTTACCTAAGGCATATAAACTACCTATCATACAACTACTTAAACTAAGTGACCATAAGGTATAACCTCGGAAGGTTATTCCCTATACAACTATGGTCACTAACCATGCTTGGTCGGATCCTAATGATCGACCAAACGGGTCGAGTATGAAAGTCTAAGCGGTTGTTTAGACCGCTTGACTTACGACTCTACACAAGCACTAAACTAAAAGTGACGAGCTAAACATGTTAAAACATGTTTAGTTAAGTTAGAAAACAGGTTTTGAAATCAAAACAAAGGATTTTGATATCACTACGGGTGGTATCCGGATTATGTTTCATCCCGACTCCATTTAATTTGAATCATTTAGCATCCGGATTCTGTTTCATCTAGACTCATTTTAATTTGGATCATTCAGCTTCCTTAGCATGCGAGATTTAGAATGGTTGTTTTACGAAACTTACAGCATCCAGACTTGGAAACATTCAGATAGCATCCATATTCGATTGAATTCGGATCCAGTAAAATCACTTATCAGAGGGACTCACAATGGGTGGTATCCGGATTCTGTTTCATCCAGACTCGGCTTAATTTGAATGATTCAGCTTCCCTAGCATGCGACATTCAGAATGGTTGTCTTACGAATTGTATAGCATCCAGGGTCGGCTACATTCAGATAGCATCCATACTCGATTGAATTCGAATGCTGTATCATCACTAATCAGAAGGACTCACAATGGGTGGTATCCAGATTCTGTTTCATAAAGATTGGTCTAATTTGAATCATTCAGCTTCCCTAGCATGCGAGATTCAGAATTATTGTTTTACAAATCGTATAGCATCCAGAGTCGGCGACATTCAGATAGCATCCACACTCGATTAAATTTGGATCCTGTATCGTCACTAATTAGAAGGACTCACTATGGGTGGTATCCGGATTCTATTTCATCTAGACTCGGTCTAATTTGAATCATCCAGCTTCCCTAGCTTGCGAGATTCAGAATGGCTGTTTTAAGAATCGTATAGCATCCAGAGTCGGCGACATTCAGATAGCATGCATACTCAGTTGAATTCGGATCCCACAACATCACTAATTAGAAGGACTCACAATGGGTGGTATCCGGATTTGGGTTTTACATATATAATGGGTTTTATATCAAGAGTTTTTTTTAGTGAGTTCACAAGTGTAAATCCTAGCAACATAAGGTGTTCGTTGGTGGCTTGGGGTATGCAAGCTTGAGCTCTTCTCCTTTGAAGATTTCCATTCAAGAATATCATCTTCTTCATATCTCCTTGCTCTTGGAATGGTAGTATTCTAAAACACCCTATGGTTGTGATTTTGATAGCATGCATGTTCATATATGGATTCGGTTTTGGGTTTTACATATAAAATGGGTTTTATATCAAGAAAGTAACATGTTTTAAATATATATTCCGCTGCGTTTTAATTTTATTTGGATAAAATAACTTTGATAAACATGTGTAAAACCCCAACAATGGCATATAGGCATATGAGTGCATGCTTCATCGGATTTAAAATTTTCTGGTTTTCGGGTTTGGAGAAACCCTATGGCCGAAATTTTATCCATGGTTCTCCTTTTGTTTTTTCAAGATTTATTTCTTACATGCATAAAGGAATCTTGAAAAAATTATGCCATATGGATGATTGTTTTTATTTAGACAAAAACCCACCTTTTTCAGTTTTCATAAAAGTACCATTGATTTGAATGCATGCAAATGTATGGTACATAAAATTTTTCTAAACTAGAATTTTGAAAAATAAAAATCCCTTTTATAAAACAAGTCAAACACCATCCTTTTATACAACACTCGAATCACTTGGGAACTCTTTTGTGGGATAAAGGTCACCTAACCACATTTGAGGGAACTTGTATGTTTGAGGTGGGGTTACCATGTTTGTGGGATAAAGGTCACCTAACCACTTATATGTGTAAACTCACATGTGTGTAAGTTGGACGACTTGATTTGGAAACTATCAACTTAGGGTCACCGAAGCATGGGGAACAAAGGTGTTGATGGGATTAAACATGCCAACTAAACATAAAGATGTTTAACCGATCCCATATGGCTAGAAGTTGCAAAGGGTTGCAATCGTCAAACGTTGACTACCTTGTTAATTTAATGGGATAAGGTCACCTAACCAATATTTAAATGTAACGTTGGATTCTAGATTTTAATTATTAATTGTCTATGAGACCTAAAAGGGTATTAATGATTAAAATTTTAATAATATCGAAAATACTAAAAATAAACTTTGTTAAATTTTGTAGATGGCTGCTAACAATGCAAACCAGATTACCCAAACCGTCCGAAACCTATCACTAAGAACCATCCTTGAAAAAGATCGTCTACCATCCTTGAAAAAGAACTCTACTTCAGTGAACCAAATTCTTAGAGACTGGAAGTTGCCAAAAGGGCTCGTGATATATGAAGGGATCGGCTAAGGGCATTGAAGAAGACAGGGATGCAGATTAGCAATGTTTAATGCTAGTTTGTAGGATTGTTTAGTTTTGGTTGTTTGTTTTTGATTGGCTGTACATATACCTGGCATGTCGGGTATATGAACTGGTGGATGTTTCTGTCCCCCACTTGTTATTTTTTGCGTTTGTTGTGATATAAAATTTACCAGGGTGAAACCTTTACCCCAAAAAAAAAAACTTCATGGATTGGTTTCAAAACTTGAGAATCGTTCTCAAGCAAGAGAAGATATCCTATGTGTTGGACGATCCTACTCCCGATGAACCTAACGTGTCACACCCCGACCGCGTTAAAACAACGAAACCGCGGCGGAAACGTCAGGGAGTGTCGTGGCAGAATTATTGTTTCATAACCATGGATACAAAAGTTTCGTTTTATTGATTCATTAAGTAATTTACATTGTCTTAACACAAAACAAACAAGTTACATATCGACTATCATTGTTATTATGTCACTAAGGCCTCGTCCAGATCCTATGTTAACATGCATGCTAGCAATCAACATCATGCAACAACACCTGAAACATATGTAAAAACAAAGTCAGCAAAGAAATGCTGGCGAGCACATAGGTTTTATGAGAGTATCGGATTCATGGCTCATTTACATGTTGCAATACCTTATTAAAAACCTTGTTTTGAAAAGTGTATAGTATTACAACATAATTAACCAACTCAAATCAAGTGGGTTATAGTTTATAAAATCTCGTAGCCATGATTCTTAACCCAAGAACATTTGTTTAAATAATCCAAATCGTAAATTGTTCTCGTTATAAAACTCGTATGGTTTATATCATTTAGAAAACATCATTATGTGACATCGTTTCAAAATCGTTTGCCCAAGTGAGCTAGATAATGACACGGAATGTAATATGATAAAAACACTTATATATAAGAAGTACCAGCGGCGTATCTACCATGCTTTTATCATGTTACACCCATCCCATTACCTAATCACCACCCAAAACCAATCGTTTGTTCAAATCGTTTAACTTGTACCAATCGTTTCCAAAATCGTTTCAAATAGTTTAACTCGTCCTGATGCGGGCCCAAGTGTGGAGGAGCGGGCTATTTTGTATTTGGAGGACCAAGATCGTGTAACAAAAGGGGCTTCACTAAAATGGCTATAACTTGGGCTACGGGGGTCCGTTTTGGGCGTGCGACCAGGCGAAACGAATGTGAGAATGAGCTCCATCTTGCTGCAAACGCCTAGGTGGTTTGGGTCATCATCCGGGCCAAAAATGCTTATTTCTATTAGTTATTTACATTTTTATGTTTTTTTGAAGTATTTTGGGCATTTTGTTTTTGGGCTTGTGTTTGGTCCGTTGTCTTTTTTAGGCCCATTTCGAATTTCTGTTCCTATTTATATGTTTCTCTAGTAATTGAAAAGCTCAGACTTGAATTTTGACATAACTCATTTTTCACTCCAAATTCCGTGCCTTTTGGGTGGAATCTTGGGGGTTGGGGAAGAATTACACGGGTATTCTTTGAATCAACGTGTTTGATCTTCGTTTCCGTATCACGCGCTACATCACGTCCCAAAATCGTTCTTGTTTTAATTGTGAAAACTACTTTTGGTCGTCTCGCTAATAACATCCAAACCTTCGCAACTCGTCCCTCGTTCAACTCGAATTAACAAACCACCAAAGGGTAAGTTAACAATCACAGATTCGGTCGTTACCCATAACCCCCACACATAACCATAGGTGTAGTCTGATAACGGGATTTGTCAGATCCTATGGTACCATAACCTAATACTGGTCGGCTTGATCAATGTTAATGAATGTTATTCGTTATATAACTACAACCAACAAGTTCGTTCACTTTATCGAAATCGTTATTTGTTTAATATAAACCATTTTAATCATTTTTGAAACCATCGTTTAAACCTCGAAATCATTTAACACATATGAATCACCCCAAAATAATTGAAAATAGGGAAATATGTACTCACTTGAAGCACATAGACAGACAGTGCATTTAGACACAGAATGAGCCAGAAGCTAAGTATTACACTAGTGTAGTGTGTAGGAAAGTAAGGACCATAAAACTGCCTTTCTAGTGATAGTTTAAGTAAAAGGTTTTAACAAAAACCCTAATTCTCTCTCTAGCTATGGCGACATCTGATCCTTTCAAAACCCTAGGTCTTTCATCGTGATTCGTCAATATCAGATCGGCTATTAGGGGTTCCAACTTCTAATTCGTAATCTGTCTTGGTGGATTATCTGATTTTCGTTTAGGGTTTTTTCTTATCGCCCCCGTTAACTTCTGTTTCAAGCATATTAGATTGAATTGTTGGTTAGTCGGTCTTGATTATTCATTATTTCTTTCTGATTTGTATGATTCATGGGTTAGGGCTTCAGCTAGTTTAGGGTTTGTTTCTGTTCTTGTTCGTTGGATTTGTCTTGTCGAGTTTGTTTGTGTGTTTGGGTTCTGCTGCTTGTTTTCGTAGGGTTGATAGAGAGTTGTATATCACTGAATGAATGATCGAGCGAAATCTGGTGGGAAACCACAAGATGTCCATGGTAGGCCTACAATGTCGTTTCAGGATTTGGCGAATCTGGTTATTGATGTTGAAGGGAATAACCTACAGCCGAGACGTGGATTCCTGCTGAATGAGACTAAAAGTTCAAACATCTTTGACGAGAATTCTAAGGGTTCGGCTCCTGTCCGACTAGGAAATCTGGATGCGCATTTCTGGGATTCTCCGGATATGGGATACACGCCTTTTTCAGGTTTGGATAAAGCGAAGTCGGTGGCTGATCAGGGTTTGGAAAAATCGTCTGGTATTGCAGTTCCTGTTTCTTTTGCTAATGTAGTGAAGAACACTAAGGAAAACGTTAAGGTAAACTTCAGGTTAATGAAATCGAATGAAGCTGTTGATGGAGCAGATGTAGTTATTCCATTGACATCGGTTAAACAAGTCTCAGACAGGTATGCTAACACTTTGTATGGGTACTTTCTGGGTAAACGATTGGCATTCCCCGTGGTGGATTTTTTTACAAAGAATAACTGGGTTAAATATGGGTTATCTAGATTAATGATGAATGCAAACGGGTTCTTTTTCTTTAAGTTCAAGACTAAAGAAGGGATGAATCAAATGTTAGAGGATGGCCCTTGGTTGATTAGAAATGTTCCGATAATCTTGAAAGAGTGGTCAGCCTCTATTAAGATGGAGAAGGAGGATATCAAAGTTGTTCCAGTTTGGGTCAAGATGCATGATGTGCCGTTAGCAGCATTTACTGAGGATGGTCTTAGTTTGGTCACATCTAAGATTGGGGTTCCTAAGATGTTGGATTCGTATACGACCACAATGTGTGCTGAGTCTTGGGGAAGAAGCAACTATGCTAGAGCTCTCATTGAAGTGCAGGCAGGGTCCGATTTAAAGAAGAGTGTTACTGTTGCAATCCCATCTTTAGATGGTGGTGATCATTCTAAGGTGGAGGTGAAAATTGAATATGATTGGGAGCCTTTAAGATGCTCATCTTGCTGTGTTTTTGGTCATGAAGATAGCTCGTGCCCAAAGAACCCTCAGGTTGTTTCGAGTGGGGATTCTGGAATGAAAAATGATGACTTTCAGGTTGTGGGTGCCAAGAAGAAGAAAGCTAATAACCAAGGTCTTCATATGAAGAACCAGAAGCCTAAGTTAGTATATAGGCCAGTTGTTAACCCTAAACCAAAATCATCCTTGAGGAAGCCGATGAACAATCAGGTCTCAACGTCAAACACATTCGATGTCCTTAAGGACGAAAATGGAGGTTAGGGAGGTATTCCTGTGGGTCGGCTAGAGAAGAAGGCTACGCAGGATTATGACAAGCAGGATTCAGATGAGGAGGAGGTCGTTGAAGTCTACAATGAAACTAATGAATTTATGACTTTGGGTACACATCCTTCATCTTCTAGAGCAAGGGCAAGTAACTCCTCCACAAAGGTCTCCAATGGTTAGACAGGATCTGTTGCGAGTTAAGGGGTTTCCGGTCTGTGGTAATTTCATCTTTGACGATGGAGGATGAGTCGTTTTTGGTTTTGGTGTGATTTTGTCTTGTCTACTTTGTTCTTTGATGTAAAGTAGACTAGGTTATGGGTTATCTTAGAGTTGTTTGTTTTTATTTTGGTTTACATATACGGGGCATGTCCTGTATATGAATTAGTGTGGAACACATCCTCACTACTTGTACTTATTTGCGGTTGTTTTAATAGAATCACCGGGGTAACCCTTTACCCAAAAAAAAACAAGGAAATCAAGCAGCACCTAATAATCGAATCACTAGTCAAATAATCGACATATAAATCGGAAGATCGGACAGAATGAGGTTTCGTAAACCAAATGAGTATTGGAACTCATGTGATATGGTTTAATAAAGCCTACATTCTAAATCAAAACCTATCCTAAGTGCTTTCGACCCGTTACGACTCATTAAGGTAGCTTACGCTACTTTAACGCGTCATTCGCTCAAAGCGCGTTCGAGACGTCTAACTAGTCCTATGACAAGTATTATATGCCTTAACATGTTTAAATACGTTGCATAATTAGTTTAAGTGACAAAAGTTAGGTTACATATGCTTAAAATTCAATTATGCATGAAAAGGGCATTTTGGTCATTTACCTAAGGCATATAAACTACCTATCATACAACTACTTAAACTAAGTGACCATAAGGTATAACCTCGGAAGGTTATTCCCTATACAACTATGGTCACTAACCATGCTTGGTCGGATTCTAATGATCGACCAAACGGGTCGAGTTCGAAAGTCTAAGCGGTTGTTTAGACCACTTGACTTACGACTCTACACAAGCACTAAACTAAAAGTGACGAGCTAAACATGTTAAAACATGTTTAGTTAAGTTAGAAAACAGGTTTTGATATCAAAACAAAAGGTTTTGATACCCAAGAGTAGTTTGGTTACAAAATACGCATGAATACGCATTTTGACCGAAACTACGACTCGTCACTACGCCTAGTCAACGTGGTAATCAGTAGGTATAGTCATACGGGACTATAATCATCATGATTACGCTCACGTTGAAAGTTCAAACGAACTTTGTGTTGACCATAACCTGGTCAAAGCAGAAAGTCAAACACTGTTTGACTTCCGTGCTTAAAACGCATAAAAGAACGAAAGAATGCTTACAAAGGGTCCAAGCTAGGAAGTTTTGATTCAAATAACTCAGGTATGAAGTAATAACTTCAACTTAGAGCAGGTTGAACCAAAGTGTGAGCAGAAATGAAATGAAAGCATGGGTTTATATAGATTTCGGTAAACCGTTAGGATCGTTCCTTGCATTTCGTGCTTCGATCTTGGCCTTACAAGTGGGCACATGGTATTCAAAACCATGGGAACACTTAAAACCAACAAATACCAGCCCAAAGTATCCCAAATCAGTGGTTAAAACCCATCAAAACCAGCTCATAGACCAGATTCAATGTTTTTGATCTGACAGTCTGTCGCTGACCGCGTAGACCCAGACAATATCTTACGCGGGCCGCCTAAGCAAGTTTGGCAGATTGTCACATTTGGTCCCTGAACTTGAAAAACTTGCATTTTGATGCATTTTTGACACGTTTAAGCCCCGTTAACCCCATTTCAAAGCTCTAAAATGATGTTAAAGTATTGGGAACTCAAAACATGCTCAAAATCATCTCAGATGTCAGTTTGTTTGGTCGTGCGGTTGCGTTATTCGGTTAATTACGACGGAAGTCGTAACGGTCGCAAAAATGATCCAAATTGCGCGACGAATTGAATTTTATCATGTCAATCACTAAAATAAAATATTTTAATGATTACATAAATTTTTGGATGTTCGGATATATTCAGAACGTAAGATATGTGCGAAAATGCAAACTTATGCACTTTTTGACGCTTTTAGTCCCTATTGATCTATAAAGTTTATTTTTGCGCACAAAACACCTCAAAGCCTATTTCTAAGCTATGTAGAGGATATTTAGGGCATATTTAACTTATGATCAAGTTCCGGAATGTTCTTTACTATACAAATCGGTATAGTTTCACTGTTTGACACAAATAGTCCCTGCGATCGAACAAACTTGATTTTGACACACCAAACCATCCAAAACTTATTTCTAAGTTATGTAAAGGTATGTTAAGCTTATGTCACTATTCCAGAGTGTTTGTCGCGTTATATTGACTGCGTTTATGCACCAGTTTGCGTATAACTTTTTAGAAAGCGATTTAAAGCTTGAAATCGAAATCGAATCAAATCGAAAAATCATCAAACACAAATACACACATAATAACACCAAGGCACATATAATAACACCAAAACACATATAATAACACCAAAGCATATTGTTTCATTGATAATTAACATTGTTTTACATTATACATCGATTACAGAACACAGTTGTGACAGTCTCCCCTACTTAAGGAAATTTCATCCCGAAATTTTAACTAGAGGAAAGTTGTGAAAAAAAATGCGGATATTTCGCTTTCATTTGGTCCTCACGTTCCCAAGTAAACTCTGGGCCACGTTTGGATTCCTAGCGAACCTTGACCAATCGAATCCGTTGGTTCTTCAACTGTTTGACTGCACGGTCCATTATCTCCACATGTTTCTCGACAAAGTGCATCGTTTCATCGATTTGGATTTCATCGAGTGGAATGTGAAGATCAGTGTCAGCTAAACACTTTCGCAAATTGGACACGTGGAAAGTCCAAGGGCTTGCGTCGCATATCCGCATAACTCTTTTTGACGGCTTCTAGCTGTCACAAGATTATCGCGAATTTTCTTGATTTTGTCTGTTGTTTCCAGAATGAGCTCAGGTCCAGTAGGCTAAGCTTCACCGATCTCATTCCAACAGACAGGTGAACGACATTTTCGACCGTAGAGAGCTTTGAATGGTGCCATATTAATGCTAGCATGATAACTATTGTTGTAAGAGAACTCGATCAACGGAAGATGAGAATCCCAATTACCACCAAAGTCTATCACGCATGCTCTAAGCATATCCTCCAGTGTTTGAATCGTCCTCTCAGATTGTCCATCTGTTTGGGGATGATAAGCGGTGCTTAGATTTAGTTGGGTTCCCATAGCAGATTGCATGGTCGTCCAGAAATGAGATGAAAATCGAGCATCACGATAAGATATGATATCCAAAGGAACACCATGTCGAGATACAATCTCATCAACATAAATCTTAGCAAGTTTATCCGCAGATAGATCCTCGCGAATCGGTATAAAATGAGTTGACTTCGTTAATCGATCGATGACAACCCATATAGCATCGTGACCTTTAGATGTACGTGATAACTTAGTGATGAGATCCATTGCAATGTTCTCCCACTTCCAAACCGGTATCTCTGGTTGTATAAGCAAACCAGATGGTCGTTGATGTTCAGGCTTGACTTTGAGACAAGCTAGGCATTTTGATACATACAAGGCAATATCCTTCTTCATACCAGGCCACCAATACTGAGTACGAAGATCCTTGTACATTTTATCAGCACCAGGATGGATAGAATATCGAGACTTATGAGATTCGTCCATTACTAAAGTGCGAAGATTGTCTTGTTTCGGAATCCACAAACGATCCTTGAAATAGAGTAAACCATCGTCTTTCGCTTCGAGTTTAAGCTCAAGTTTTTCTTGATATGGGGCATGTCCTGTATATGAACTAGTGTGGAATTCATCCACACTACTTGTACTTAATTTACGGTTGTTTTAATAGAATCACCGGGGTAACCCTTTACCCAAAAAAAAAAAAAAAGAGTTTAAGCTCAAGTTGACATGGTAATTCCTTACCTATCCAATTTTGTGAAACACAAAATTGTTGAGCTTGAAGGACACGAGTTTGAAGATCAGATAGAATGTGAACAGAATGAAGCTTGAGTCGCTCCTTTCGACTAAGCGCATCAGCTACGACATTCACCTTACCAGGATGGTAGCGAATCTCGCAATCATAATCGTTTAAGAGCTTAACCCAACGTCGTTGCCTCATGTTCAGCTCCTTCTGATTGAGAATATGCTGGAGACTTTTGTGGTCTGTGAAAACCACACACTTCGTGCCATAAAGATAGTGTCTCCAGATTTTTAGGGCAAAAACCACAACACCTAACTCAAGATCATGAGTGGTGTAGTTCTTCTCGTGAACTTTCAATTGTCTAGACGCATATGCTATCACTTTACCCCGTTGCATAAGAACGCAACCAAGGCCAAGATTCGACGCATCACAATAGACAACAAAATCATCATTTCCCTTGGGTAAAGATAGAACAGGAGCATCACATAGCTTCTGTTTCAGCGTTTGGAACGCTTCTTCTTGTTTGGGTCCCCACTCAAAAGGCTTATTCTTCTGAGTCAAAGCAGTGAGGGGAACCGCAATCTTCGAGAAGTTCGAAATAAAACGACGATAATAACCAGCGAGACCAAGAAAAGAACGAATTTCTGTAGGTGTCGTTGGTGTATTCCAATCCTTAATTGCAGCAATTTTGGATGGATCCACATGAATACCCTGCTCATTGACTATATGACCCAAAAACTGAACTTCTTTAAGCCAGAATTCACACTTGGAGAATTTGGCAAAAAGTTGTTCCTTCTTCAGGAGTTCCAATGTCAAACGAAGGTGTTGCTCGTGATTTGCTTTAGACTTCAAATAAATGAGAATATCTTCGATGAACATAATAGTGAACTTGTCTAAATAAGGTTTACAGACCCTATTCATTAAGTCCATAAAATGGCTGGAGCATTTGTCAAACCAAAAGGCATGACAGTGAACTCATAGTGTCCATATTTGGTGCGAAATGTAGTTTTGGGAATATCTTCTTCGAGAACACGAAATTGATGATACCCAGAACGCAGATCGAACTTGGAAAAACAGGTAGCACCTTGCAGCTGATCAAAGAGATCATCGATTCGAGGTAGGGGATATCGATTCTTGATGGTAAGCTTGTTAAGCTCACGATAATCGATACACATTCGAAAAGACCCATCTTTCTTTTTCACAAACAAGACAGGAGCACCCCAGGGCGAAAAGCTTGGAAGGATGAATCCTTTATCAGATAACTCTTGAAGCTGTTTCGATAATTCTTGCATCTCAGACGGTGCAAGACGATAAGGTGCTTTTGCAATCGGGTTAGCATTGGGTACAAGATCGATATGAAACTCGACTTGACGAACTGGAGGCAAACCAGGCAGTTCATCAGGAATCACCTCTGGATAATCCCGAACAATTGGAATATCCTGAATACTCTTGTTCTTGCCTTTCTCCTCGGTGACATGTGCTAGAAAGCAACATATCCTTTTCGTAAATAACGTTGGGCCTTCGTACACGACATGAGTCTCAAACCACCAGAAGGTTTCTCGCCACGAACTTCCAGAACATCACCAGACGAAAGAGGAATACGAACAATCTTATCAAAACAAACCACCTCAGCATGATGTTTGGTTAACCAATCCATCCCCACGATAATATCAAAACTCCCAAGTTGCATCGGTGTGAGGTCAATAGGAAAAAGATGGTTATCGAGGTTCAACTGACAATCACGAATAACAGAATCGAGTACAAGAGGTTTACCAGTAGCAACTTCGACAGATAAGGGTTTCCTCAGTTTAGTTCTAGGTATCGCAAGCAAAGGCTTAAATGACAATGAAACAAAACTCCTATCGGCACCAAAATCAAAAAGAACATATGCAAGTTGATTGTTAACAAGAAACGTACCATTGACAACCTCGTTGTCAGCTTAGCCTCGTTTGCGTTCAAGTTGTATGCTCGTCCATGAGCGGGATTCACATTGGCATTCGCGTTCGCATTCGCGTTCACCAACCTCGGGCAGTTGTTGCGGAAGTGACCAAACTCTCCACAATTCTAACATGATCCAGGTGGGAATCTAGCAGCATTCCCCTGAATCTATGCTGGAACCTGAGCAGCTTGATTCTGACCTAATCGAAAAATGTTGGCCAGATGCCCAAGTTTACCACAAGTAGTACACTGCTTACACGCCTGCTGGGTAGCATGATGACCATTGCACCGAGTGCAGTGAGGTGCGGTACCAGCATATTGCTTCTTCGCGAGAGGTAGTGCTGGTGGGTTCTGAGGGTTCTGTGCAGTAACTGCAAAGTTCTGGGAAGCCTTGCGCTTCCTCGACTTCTTAGAAGACTCACCCTTCTTCTTACCCTTACCCTTTTCCTGTGTGGAATCAGCTGACTTCTTTTTATCACCCTTGCGGGTCAATTTACCCTTTCTGACCTGAGACTCGGTCAGAGTAGCAGCTAATTCAATCGCTTGACGAACAGTAGTAGGATTACTGCCAGTCACATTGTCTTGCACAGAATCGGGTAAACCATCGATATACCTCTCTATTGCTTTCTCCAATGAATTCTTCATAACGATCTGTGTAAGCACGGTGTTCTCCCCTATCTTGTTTCAAATAATCGAATTCTCATTCCAAAGCTCGAATCTCATGACGGGGACAGAACTCTCTCATCATAAGAGCTCGGAGCTCTTCCCAAGTTTGTGCCATTGCCACATCGGCACCCCTATCACGCATAACACCGTTCCACCATGTAAGAGCACGCTTCTCGAACACACTGGATGAAATTCAACCTTACACTCATTCGGACATTGCACATGTCTGAATGTGCTTTCCAAACTTTCAAACCATTGCAGGAGCGCGGTTGCTCCTTGAGGCCCAGAAAACTTCAGCGGTTTAGCCGAATTGAAAGTCTTGAAACTACACTGTGCATTATTGTTGTTATTGTTGTTGTATAATTGATGGATCTGGGTTACTACGTTCGGAAGCACTGCAGCCATTTGTTGAGCGACAAGGGTTGCGACTTCTTCATTAGTTAAAGGTTGTGCATTACGTCGAGGAGGCATTGTCTAAAAAGAACAAGGAAACATGAGAAACGAGTGAGATCGACAAGTGGAAAAACAAAAGAGGTATTGAAAACATCGACATAACACAAGGAGGGCGATCATTCGTTCGTTACCTCGAACAAACAAACGGCACGCAGTGACTAATCAAAGTAAATGGGTCAAAATAATGTATCGCGAAGACATGCTCGCCTATAAGTGAACACTCACCCCAAGAGTTCCTAGGTAAGAGTGACTGGTCCAACTATGTGGATTTGTACGAACACTCTAGCTTTAGACAGAAAACTCAGGGTACAGGTATTCACCCTGATGGGATTTTAACATGTTTATCAAAGCAATTTCATCCATATGAAATAAAAACGCAGCGGAAACTATATTTAAAACAAGTTACTTTTATGATACAAATTTCATTTATAAGTAAAATCCCAAAACCCGGATCCATATATGAAGATGCATACTATCATACACAACCATAGGGGGTTTAGAAAACTACCTTCTTGAGTAATGAGAATGAAACGGATGATGTTTCAAGAATGGTTGCCTTCAAGAGTAGAACGCCTCAAGCTTGTATACCCCAAGCTTCCAACAAACACTACGAGATTAGCTAGGATTTCAATACTTGAAGATCAAATTGAACACTTGAGAACACCCTCTTATGGCCGAAAATATGAGAGCAAAAACATAAGTCTTCTTGCTCAAATGGTCATGCATTCTTATTTTTTAATCCATGAGAGAATCTTACCATTATCAAGACCCAACCAAAAACCATGCAATTGTAAGGTTTGCATGTAATCTAATTGGACCAAGATGGCCTTGAGAAGACCCCCCACATGGGACGGCCCTAAGGGGTTTTATAAAAAAAATCATTTTTTTTATAACAAATAAAGTCTTGTTTTATTTTATAACTTTTATAAAATATAACACTATATGTTTGCAAGACTTTATATAATCTTTTATAATGTCATTTAACCTATTAAATAACAAAATAAAATATTCTCTCAAAATAAATTATCCACATAATTTATTGGTTTCTCAAGTGTAATTATTTAGAAAACCAATTTCTAAATATTGTAAGTGTTAATATTTATTTGTTTGATCATATCACAAATAAATAATATAAGTGTTTGTCTAGCTTGTTATTGGGTATGACTCGACTTGGATCATAACGTACTAGCCACATCAATTTAATATGTGTCTTGGGCATACAGAGTCCAACAATCTCCCACTTGCACAAGATACATAGAAGATTGATGCAAGTAGTAAATGATGCCTAACTACGGTTTACTACCCCCAATACGTATGACTATATTTGCCATTCAATAACATCATCCCTTTCAAGTCCCTTACTTGAACATGATTTAGGTGAATCTATCATTTATCCTTTCGTTACAGATGTCATGTTAAAACCAGAGACATAGAGTGATCACTCTCTGTTGATTTAACTTTATCAGGCCTTAGACATCTTACTCTCAACGAATAAGAGGAACAAATCCCTTCTTGACTACATACGTCTCTCACAATCACCTTGTACCACACCTGAGCTTAGCCTTATGTACTGTCATATTACTGACAGCGAAGAAATAAGTCAAGGTACAATATTTGGTGAATATCAAGACCCAATATGTATCTCAGGTCAGAGGATACTATGATATTCGCCTTTACTCAAAATTTGCTTATGATCAATCACAAATGATTCTATGCAGTAATATTTGAGAGCGAGTCAGTCCAATATTTGTATCCCACAAATATCTATGAACTTTGGTAGCAACACTTTGCTCTATATTCATTCTAAATGAATATCCACCAATCCAAATTCATAATAGTCTTACATTCATATTTGTTCCCACAAATATGATCAACTACGGACATTTAGAATAATTAACTTATTCACGGATTTAAACATGCTAATATGAAACGTAACTCAAAATACCATAAATGAGTTAAAATAACATTTGTTTCAACATCCAAATACAAAATTAGATCAAATCCAATCACTAGAATATCGAAGTCCTAAGGAACATGTGTGACCCTCATGTTTTCCTCTGTCAAGGAGCTTTGTGAGTGGATCCGCAATGTTTTGATCGGTGTGAACTTGGCGGATACATATCTTTCCTTTTTCAACTTCATCCCTTATGTAGTTGAATCTCCGCTCGATATGTCTAGTCTTTTGGTGCGCACGAGGTTCCTTGATTTGAGCAATCGCACCCTCGTTATCACAAAAGATCTCTAGGGGGTCTTGAATGGTAGGGACCATCCCCAGGTCGGCTATAAATTTCTTCAGCCATGCAGCTTCCTGGGCTGCCAATGAAGCGGCGATGTATTCTGATTCTGTAGTGGACAATGCTACCACGTCTTGTTTTGAGCTCTTCCAAGAAACTGCTCATCCATTTAAAATGAAGACATACCCCGATTGCGATCGAGAATCACTTCGATCGGTTTGGAAACTCGCGTCCGTGTAACCCTTTACAACGAGTTCCTCCTCACCAGATCCATATATTAAGAACATATCCTTAGTCCTCCTAAGATATTTCAATATACTTTTAACAGCCATCCAATGACTGTTACCTGGATTCTGCTGGTATCTACTCGTCATGCTCAAGGCGCATGAGATGTCCGGTCTGGTGCATATCATTGCATACATGATGGATCCTATAGCTGACGCATATGGGATTCTTTTCATTTTCTCTTGCTCATCCTTTGAGCTCGGACATTGAGATGTATTCAATATTGTCCCCTTTAGAATAGGTACAAAACCTCTCTTAGAGTTCTCCATTTGGAACCTATTCAAGACTTTGTCAATGTATGCACTTTGGTTTAAACCTATCAAGCGCCTTGATCTATCCCTATAGACCTTTATTCCCAGAATGTAGGCGACTTCACCAAGATCCTTAATGGAAAAACAACTTCCAAGCCAAGCTTTTACACCTTCCATGGTTGGAATGTCATTCCCAAATAGTAGAATGTCATCGACATACAGTACTAAGAAAGTGATGATGCTCCCACTAGCTTTCTTATACACACAAGCTTCATCGCCGTTCTTGATGAATCCAAAATTCTTAATTTCTTCATCAAAACGGTGATTCCAACTTCTAGATGCTTGTTTCAATCCATAGATTGATTTCTTTAACTTGCATACTTTGTCAGGATGTTTTGGATTGACAAAACCTTCAGGCTGATCCATATAGACATCTTCATCAAGATATCCATTAAGAAAAGCTGTTTTGACATCCAATTGCCAGATCTCATAGTCATAATATGCAGCTATGTCAAATAATATCCTTATTGACTTTAGCATCGCCACAGGCGAGAAGGTCTCATCATAATCAATTCCTTGAGTTTGAGTGAAACCTTTTGCTACAAGTCTTGCTTTGTAAGTATCCAAGTTACCATGCATATCAGTTTTCTTCTTGAAAACCCACTTACTTCCAACTACTTTAGAGTTAAGTGGTGGCACAACCAACTCCCAAACTTGGTTATCATACATGGATTGCATCTCTATGTTCATGGCTTCAAGCCATTTGTCAGAATCGGATTTTGACATTGGATTATGGTATGTGGTTGGTTCATCTGAATCTACCACGTAGCATCCATCCATGAAAAATCCATATCTTTCAGGTGGATTACTAATTCTACCAGATCTACGAACATTTTGTGTGTTCTGATCAACCTCTTGATCGTTTTCAACAACCTCTTGTTGAGTGCTAGTATCAACCAAACGTGTATCGTTTTGTGGTTCTTGATCCTCCTCAAGTTCCACTGTTCTATCACTGGTTCCTTCCATAAGGAACTTAGCTTCTAAGAACTTACCCTTTCGAGCAACAAATACCTTTTGCTCGGTTGGGTCGTAGAAATAATATCCTATATCATCTTTAGGATATCCTACAAAAATACACTTAGTAGATCGGACTTCCAATTTATTTGGAGTGTATTGCTTAACATAAGCTTCACAACCCCAAACCCTTAAGAATGATAATGATGGAGGGTTTCCATGCCATATTTCAAAAGGTGTCTTTTCCACTTTCTTGGTTGGGGCCATATTTAGTATACGGACTGCGAAGAGCAAAGCGTAACCCCAAAATGATAGAGGTAATGTGCTTCTAGCCATCATAGATCGAACCATATCTAATAGAGTTCGATTTCTCCTTTCGGACACACCATTGTGTTGTGGTGTTACAGGTGGAGTAAGTTGTGAGATAATCCCACAACTCTTAAGATGATCTTGAAAAGCACCACTAAGGTATTCACCTCCTCTATCGGTGCGAAGGACTTTGATTGTTTTCTTGAGTTGATTTTCTACTTCACTTTTGAAGTCTTTGAACATTTCAAATGCTTCATCTTTGTGTCTTAGTAAATACACATAACCATAACGACTATAGTCGTCGATAAAGGTAATGAAGTATCTTTCACCATTCCTAGACATCGGCTTAAAAGGACCACATACATCTGAATGTATGATACCTAGTAAGTCTTTTGCCCTTTCAAAAGTTCCACTAAAGGGTGTCTTGGTCATTTTGCCTTGTAAACAAGATTTGCATATATCAAATGAATTATCTTCATTTGTATTCAGAAGACCATTTCTTTGAAGTGTATGCATGCGATTCTTGCTTATATGTCCAAGGCGACAATGCCAAAGGTAGGAATCACTCAAATCCATTTTGAGTTTCTTGTTGGTTACTTGGTACATTGAGCTATCATATGATGTGTTATCATGATCTAATTCATAAATACCATTTAAAGACATAGCTTTAAAATAAAACACATCATTCATAGAAACATAAATGTCTTGGTTAACAAATTCGAAATTAAAACCACATTGTCTTAAAAGGGAAACTGAAATTATGTTCCTAGTTAAACTAGGAGCATACAAAACATTTTTCAAAATAACTTCCAAGCCACTTGGAAGCTCTAAAACGTAGTCTCCTTGAGCTTCGACTTCAACTTTTGCTCCGTTGCCCATGAAGAGACTAGCGTCTCCCTTCTTATAATGTTTATTTCTTTTGAACCCCTGCAACAAATTGCAAATGTGAGTTCCACATCCGGTATCCAGTACCCATGTGTTAGAAGAAATAACATTAAGCTCAACATGTATCATAAAGATAGTACCTGAGGTTTGCCCTGCATCCCTCTTGTTTTTCAACTCCTTGAGATAGGTTGGACAAATTCTCTTCCAGTGTCCTATCTCACCACATTCAAAACATGGGTCATTCGTAGCAACCTTTTGCTTCTTCTCCTTCGGTTTGGTGGGTTCTGCTTTAGCTTTTCCCTTTCCCTTGACGTGTCCCTTTCTTTTAGCATGGCTTGCATTAGAGTCGGGGTGGGGCCTCTTCTTGTTGCCTCCTTCATTGATCGCTAGGACAGGTAAAGCCTTTTTGCCCATACTTGCTTCGGCCGTTTTGAGCATTGCGTGAAGTTCACCAATGCTCTTGTCCCATCCATTCATGTTGTAATTCATTACGAAGCTTTCGAATCTCTTTGTTAAAGAGTTGAGGATCAAATCCGTAGCCAACTCTTTAGAGACGGGACAATTTAGCCTTTCGAGGCGATCAATGTGGCTTTTCATCTTAAGGACATAAGATGATACCGATTGGGTTTCCTCCATTCGACATGCATGAAGTGCTCGAACAGTTTCAAAGCGTTCTACCCTTGCTTGTTGTAGGAACATTTCCTTTAACTGGGTAATCATGTCGTATGCCCCGTGATTTTCAAAATCCTTTTGAATTTCGGGAATCATAGTTCCCAACATGAGGCATGAGGCTTGCATGGAGTCCTCGGTATACTTAACCCAATCGTTGTAGGTTTCCACATCTTCCACGTTAGGTTCATCGGGAATAGGATCGTCCAACACATAGGATATCTTCTCTTGCTTGAGAACGATTCTCAAGTTTCGAAACCAACCATGAAGTTGTTATGGTTGAGACGATCCTTCTCAAGGATGGTTCTTAGTGATAGGTTTCGAACGATTTGGTTAGTCGGGTTTGCATTGTTAGCGGCCATCTACAAAATTTAACAAGTTCAATTTTAGTATTTTTGATATTATTATATTTTAATCATTAATACCCTTTTGTGTCTTAAAGACAATTAATAATTAAAATCTAGAATCCAACGTTACATTTAAATATTGGTTAGGTGACCTTTATCCCTCTATTTAAATTAACAAGGTAGTCAACGTTTGACAATTGCAACCCTTTGCAACTTCTAGCCATATGGGATCGGTTAAACATCTTTATGTTTAGTTGGCATGTTTAATCCCATCAACACCTTTGTTCCCCATGCTTCGGTGACCCTAAGTTCATGGTTTCCAAATCAAGTCGTCCAACTTACACACACGTGTGAGTTTATGCACATAAGTGGTTAGGTGACCTTTATCCCACAAACATGGTAAACCCACCTCGAATATACAAGTTCCCTCAAATATGGTTAGGTGACCTTTATCCCACAAAAGAGTTCTCAAGTGATTCGAGTGTTGTATAAAAGGATGGTGTTTGACTTGTTTTATAAAAGGGATTTTGAGTTTTCAAAATTCTAGTTTAGAAAACTTTATGTACCATACATTTGCATGCATTCAAATCCTTGGTACTTTAGTGAAAATCAATTTTCAAGGTCCTTTTTAATAAAACCCATTTTATTATAAAATCATTAATTTTTAATAACCTTTTTTTAACCAATTTTAATGATCTTTTAAAGAACCAATTTTAAGCTTGTTGTTGATTATTAGTTTGTTAAGCATGCATATCTACATATCATCTAAACAACAAAATAAACAACCACACAAGCATAACATACATAACAATAGGTGCATAACCATAGCCAACTATTTTGACCACACTCGTTAGCCGAAACAAGTGTGCCAAAAGGTCCTTCCTAAAGGGTGAAAAATGACACAAGTAATGTGTCGATGGACTCCCACTTGATCCCGCATCCAAATGCTTCAAGTATCCTTCTTGTGTTGTGATTTCTCCACCTTCTTTGAGCTTCCAAAAGTCTTTTATTTTCAGCTCCAAACTCCTTTGGACCTCAAAAATGTGTTTTGGTTTTCGGGTTAAAATCCCGTTAAGAACGATGAAGTTCTTTGGATCGAATATTATGGTCCAAACCAAGACGGCATTTTTGTGTGCATCTTCTTTTACAAAAAAAATATCCTAATACATTTTTCTAGTAAAATAAAATGCACCTAATCTATTTACTTACATACCAAATGAAAATAAATAAATTACATATCTTACAAATGGAAGAACAAAAAATAATTATTACAACCCATTGAATAATTAATAAAATAAATCACATCACAATCATTCAACACAAGGTCATGGCTAGGTTATATGCACCAAAATATATATCCAAATATATATATATATATATATATATATATATATAAATATCAAGAAGCATAAAAAAATGGTTCCCTTTTATTAACATTTTCGGCTATGTCCAAAACCCGAAAAGTTAAGTTTTGTCCAAACAAACAAATTCATCCATATGAAATAATTTTTCAAGATTCTCTTATGCATGTAAGAAAATAATCTTGAAAAACCAAGGGACAACCATGTTAAAATTTTCGGCCATGGGGTTTTATCTAAACCCGAAACCCGAAAAATTTAATCTATTGAAGCATGCACTCATATAAGCGGCTCTAGATGCCATTGATGGGATTTTAACATGTTTATCAAAGCAATTTCATCCATATGAAATAAAAACGCAGCGGAAACTATATTTAAAACATGTTACTTTTATGATACAAATTTCATTTATAAGTAAAATCCCAAAACCCGGATCCATATATGAAGATGCATACTATCATACACAACCATAGGGTGTTTAGAAAACTACCTTCTTGAGTAATGAGAATGAAACGGATGATGTTTCAAGAATGGTTGCCTTCAAGAGTAGAACGCCTCAAGCTTGTATACCCCAAGCTTCCAACAAACACTACGAGATTAGCTAGGATTTCAATACTTGAAGATCAAATTGAACACTTGAGAACACCCTCTTATGGCCGAAAATATGAGAGCAAAAACATAAGTCTTCTTGCTCAAATGGTCATGCATTCTTATTTTTTAATCCATGAGAGAATCTTACCATTATCAAGACCCAACCAAAAACCATGCAATTGTAAGGTTTGCATGTAATCTAATTGGACCAAGATGGCCTTGAGAAGACCCCCCACATGGGACGGCCCTAAGGGGTTTTATAAAAAAATCATTTTTTTTATAACAAATAAAGTCTTGTTTTATTTTATAACTTTTATAAAATATAACACTATATGTTTGCAAGACTTTATATAATCTTTTATAATGTCATTTAACCTATTAAATAACAAAATAAAATATTCTCTCAAAATAAATTATCCACATAATTTATTGGTTTCTCAAGTGTAATTATTTAGAAAACCAATTTCTAAATATTGTAAGTGTTAATATTTATTTGTTTGATCATATCACAAATAAATAATATAAGTGTTTGTCTAGCTTGTTATTGGGTATGACTCGACTTGGATCATAACGTACTAGCCACATCAATTTAATATGTGTCTTGGGCATACAGAGTCCAACACACCCTTCCAGTTTGCACGTGTTTTTTTTTTTTTGGTAAAGGGTTACCCCGGTGATTCTATATATTCACAACCAAAAAACACAAGTAGTGTAGAGAATCTACACTAGTTCAATCATGGGACATGCCCCATGAAAGTACAACCAGAAAAACAAAGGAAACACCACCAAACGGAAAAAACAACTAGACTAGGCTCTAGATAAAACAAAGGAAAAACATATAAACTTAATCATCCGCCTTCATCATGTAGCTCAGCTCCACTAATCTCCCAATCACCAAGAAGCCTTCGCACATTGTCACAGTTCTTTAGCTTTGCTCCCATCAATTTGTAACGCACCTGTTGAATAATAATTTCACTTATAGTTTCCGAAGGTCTTAACTGGTTCTTGAATAATCTAGCATTACACTCCTGCCAAATCAAGCAGGCACTGGCCGCCACCAACAATCTTGCCACGTAGTTAGCCGCTGATTTTGACTTGGATCGCAGAAGAAGCCAATTAACAATATCGTCCCACTTAGGTTGAAACGAATCCATACCCATTTTATGCCTTACTATGGTAGAGAACTGACATTCGAAAAACAGATGACTATGAGAGTCGTGATTAGCATAACATAACAAACAGCACATCATATTCATATTCTTTCTACATGAGATATCCCAATTCAAAATCTTATCCTATGTAAGTAACTTCCGCCTCATGATAAGCCACATTAAAAAAGCATGACGAGGGATGCACTGACCGAACCAAACAATACGACACCAACCTATCTCCAATTCACGATGTCTAACCGAATCCCAAGCACGAGATGTAGAAAAATCATGACTATGATCCCCTTGACGCCACATGAGTTTATCAGACTTGTTCGGATCAGTAGACAATTGATCCGTTGTATAAGAACATGATATGTATCTCTCTAAGCGACTGGCCACCTCCAAGAATTATCCGAATAACATCAGAAACCTTAGACTCCATATTGAACCCCGCACTGGCAATAACTCTAGGCGAAAGGATCTGATCCAGCGGCCCTAAGTCACTCCATGTATCGAACCAAGCTGAAGTAGCCGAACCATTACCAATTTCGGACCAAATAAATTTCCTCATAACCGGCCAAACCTGAAGAAGCTTTCTCCAAGACCAGCAACAACTAGTAGGAACTTTGCAAGCCCAAAAACTTTTACCTTTTAACCTGTAAGAATGAACCCACTCGACCCACAACGAGCCGCGCCTTGAAAGAATACTCCAGATATGAGCTATCATGAGAGCTTTATTAACTTCTCCAATCCGTCTAATGCCTAAACCTCCCTCATACTTAGGAACACACACCGCTTAACCTTGGCGACCTTTTTGAAACGCACTGTCATGAGACCATAAAAAATTCCGCATCAAAGCCTCCAAATTAAGAATCACCCGGGACGGCAAAATAAACACAGAAGACCAGTAAATATGCATTGAGGACAAAACAGAAATAATAAGTTGCAACCTGCCCGCAAAGGATAGTAACTTATTCCTCCAATGCATGATTCGTTTTTCAAGCTTCTCACCATCACATAACAATCCTTGTAAAGTAACCGATAATATATAAGTGGCACACCCAGATACCTCACAGGCAAAATACCCTCCTTGAAAGGCATAATATTCAAAATAGCAGTTTTAACATAAGATGGCACATTAGAAAAGAAAACTGTACTTTTCTGAACACTAGGCAACAAACCCGAAATTTTTGTAAAAGAATTGAGGGACTTCAAAATACACCTAACCGAAGCGATCTCACCTTTCGAGAAGATATACAAATCATCCGCAAAACAGAGGTTGATAATTTGTTGACGTTCACATTTGTTGTGAAATTTAAAAGAAGAATCAATCCTCACCGCATGCTGTAAGATAGCCGTAAGAATCTCCATGACAAGAGTAAATAAATAAGGAGAAATAGGATCACCCTGTCTTAACCCCCGGTTACCCTTGAAAAAACCATGAATATTACCATTAACACACACTGAATACGTGGTAGTAGAGACACAAACCATAATCCAGTGGACCATTTTGGTATGAAACCCGAAACCAACCAAAATACTCTTGAGGGAACTCCAATCAATAGTATCATACGCCTTCTGAATGTCAACTTTGAACGCACATTTAGGGGGACCGATATTTCGATGATAATTGTGCATCAACTCTTGCGTTAACAAAATATTATCAGAAATTTTTCTACCTGGCACAAAAGCCGATTGGTTGATACTGACAACATCATTCAATGCCACTTTAATTCTTTCAGTAACAATCTTACTAATGCATTTATACAGGACATTGCAGCAAGCAATCGGATGATAGTCCGTAACCACAGACGGGGATGGGATCTTAGGCAGAAGAATAATAAGAGTATGGTTTAATTCCCGAAGAAGATTCCCTGTAACAAAAAAATCAATAACAGCATTCGAAACATCGTTACCAATGATAGGCCAGACACTTTTAAAAAATCCAGCAGTAAAACCATCAGCTCCCGGCGCCTTGTCAGACCCAATCGAAAACATTGCCCTTTTAACCTCTTCTGCTGTGACTGGACGAACCATATGAGCCGCAACACCCATATCCAGCGTTTTAGTAAACAAATCAGGAGTCGGGCTAAGCGACGTATCACCCGGGTAGCCCAAAAACTTCTCATAATGATCAACAAGCGCTTTTTGAACCAAATCACCCTCATAGACATTCCCTCTAGCATACCGAATGACATCAATCGGCTATAGTGCATTCTGTTCTTGAGCGACGAGTGAAAGAAAGCCGAATTCATATCACCAGCCGCTAACCAGTCCACCTTAGATTTTTGTTTCAGAAATCGCTCCTCATCTAACAAAGCTTCCTGATAATCACGACGAATAATAGCTTCCTCAGCCCGAAGCATCTCACTTGAAGGATCATGATCAAGATCACGCTGAATCCCATCAAGTTTATCTCGCATATCCAGTTTGCACGTGTTCACATTATAAGACCCAAACTTTGACGAGATTTTGAAAACTTAGAGGGTTCAAAACCTTATAACAAATCATTTACAAAGAAATTATTAGTTTTCAAAGCGGATACGAAATTTGTGTTCTCATTGGGGTTATCACCTAAGGATAGGTGAAGGTTTTGTTTTAAAATCTAAACGCAAATCTTCTTGCGTTAGGGTCCTAGAAAGTTATAGTCTAGGTCAAAGCATTGCTAATAACCTAATTCCCTATAACCATTGGCTCTGATACCAACTCTTTTGTCACACCGCGACCGTGTTAAAACAACGAAACCGCGGCGGAAACGTCAGGGAGTGTCGTGGCAGAATTATTGTTTCATAACCATGGATACAAAAGTTTCGTTTTATTGATTCATTAAGTAATTTACATTGTCTTAACACAAAACAAACAAGTTACGTATCGACTATCATTGTTACTATGTCACTAAGGCCTCGTCCAGATCCTATGTGAACATGCATCCTAGCAATCAACATCATGCAACAACACCTGAAACATATGTAAAAACAAAGTCAGCAAAGAAATGCTGGCGAGCACATAGGTTTTATGAGAGTATCGGATTCATGGCTCGTTTACATGTTGCAATACCTTATTAAAAACCTTGTTTTGAAAAGTGTATAGTATTACAATAGAATTAACCAACACAAATCAAGTGGGTTATAGTTTATAAAATCTCATAGCCATGATTCTTAACCCAAGAACATTTGTTTAAATAATCCAAATCGTAAATTGTTCTCGTTATAAAACTCGTATGGTTTATATCATTTAGAAAACATCGTTATGTGACATCGTTTCAAAATCGTTTGCCCAAGTGAACTAGATAATGACGCGGAATGTAATATGATAAAAACACTTATATATAAGAAGTACCACCGGCGTATCTACCATCCTTTTATCATGTTACACTTATCCCATTACCTAATCACCACCCAAAACCAATCGGTTGTTCAAATCGTTTAACTTGTACCAATCGTTTCCAAAATCGTTTCATATCGTTTAACTCGTCCCAAAATCGTTCTTGTTTTAATTGTGAATACTACTTTTGGTCGTCTCGCTAATAACATCCAAACCTTCGGAACTCGTCCCTCGTTCAACTCGAATTAACAAACCACCAAAGGGTAAGTTAACAATCACAGATTCGGTCGTTACCCATAACCCCCACACATAACCAAGGGTGTAGTCTAATAACGGGATTTGTCAGATCCTATGGTACCATAACCTAATACTGGTCGGCTTGATCAATGTTAATGAATGTTATTCGTTATGTAAATACAACCAACAAGTTCGTTCACATTATCGAAATCGTTATTTGTTTAATATAAACCATTTTAATCGTTTTTGAAACCATCGTTTAAACCTCGAAATCATTTAACACATATGAATCACCCCAAAACAATTGAAAATAGTAAAATAGAGGAACAATATACTCACTTGAAATGCAAAGTATCCTCAAAAGAACTCAACAAACTCAAGCAAAACAAGGAAATCAAGCAGCACCTAAATCAGAAGATCAGACAGAATGAGGTTTCGTAAACCAAATGAGTATTGGAACTCATGTGATATGGTTTAATAAAGCCTACATTCTAAATCGAAACCTATCCTAAGTGCTTTCGACCCGTTACAACTCATGTGACAAGTATTTTATGCCTTAACATGTTTAAATATGTTGCATAATTACTATAAGTGACAAAAGTTAGGTTACATATGCTTAAAATTCAATTATGCATGAAAAGGGCATTTTGGTCATTTACCTAAGGCATATAAACTACCTATCATACAACTACTTAAACTAAGTGACCATAAGCTATAAACTCGGAAGGTTATTCCCTATACAACTATGGTCACTAACCATGCTTGGTCGGATCCTAATGATCGACCAAACGGGTCGAGTTCGAAAGTCTAAGCGGTTGTTTAGACCGCTTGACTTACGACTCTACACAAGCACTAAACTAAAAGTGACGAGCTAAACATGTTAAAACATGTTTAGTTAAGTTAGAAAACAGGTTTTGATATCACTACGGGTGGTATCCGGATTATGTTTCATCCCGATTCGGTTTAATTTTAATCATTTAGCATCCGGATTCTGTTTCATCTAGACTCATTTTAATTTGGATCATTCAGCTTCCTTAGCATGCGAGATTTAGAATGGTTGTTTTATGAAACGTATAGCATTTAGACTTGGCAACATTCAGATAGCATCCATATTTGATTGAATTCGGATCCTGTAAAATCACATATCAGAAGGACTCACAATGGGTGGTGTCCGGATTCTGTTTCATCCAGACTCGGCTTAATTTGAATGATTCAGCTTCCCTAGCATGTGAGATTCAGAATGGTTGTCTTACGAATCGTATACCATCCAGGGTCGGCTACATTCAGATAGCATCCATACTCGATTGAATTCGAATGCTGTATCATCACTAATCAGAAGGACTCACAATGGGTGGTATCCGGATTCTGTTTCATATAGACTCGGTCTAATTTGAATCATTCAGCTTCCCTAGCATGCGAGATTCAGAATTATTGTTTTACGAATCGTATAGCATCCAGAGTCGGCGACATTCAGATAGCATCCACACTCGATTAAATTTGGATCCTGTATCATCACTAATTAGAAGGACTCACTATGGGTGGTATCCGGATTCTGTTTCATCTAGACTCGGTCTAATTTGAATCATTCAGCTTCCCTAGCTTTTTTTTTTTTTTGGGTAAAGGGTTACCCCGGTGATTCTATTATAGACAACCGCCAAATAAGTACAAGTAGTGAGGATGAGTTCCCCACTAGTTCATATACAAGACATGCCCCGTATATGTAAACAAAAAGCCAAACAAAACAAGTTACCACCTCAATCTAGCCTACTACAATCATGATAATGACTAACTAGTAGACAAACGAAAAAAACAAACAAACGACATCAACCACCATCATCAAAAATGAAATTGCTACCAACCGGCAGCCCCTTAGCATGAAACAGAAGCCACCTATCCATTGGACACCTTTATGTGAGAGGTGCTTGCCCCTGTACTGGAAGACGTAGGATGTGTACCCGATGTCATAAACTCCTTCGTTTCATCATATACATTCTCTACCTCATCATCGTCAGACTCCGCATTTAGCTCACGTCCCCCTTTAGATCTCCCCTGGAAGGAATCCCCGTTCCCCCCAACAAACCCAAGAGCACTAAAAGAATTATGTGTTTGAACCTTGGACGAGCTAATACTCACTGCCTTTTTCTTTTTATCCACAGGTCTATATTCAAACTTGGGCTTTTGATTGTTAACTTGAAAACCGCTCTTCTTTACACTCTTCTTTGCTTTGACTTCCGTATAACCATCCTCATCTACTTTCGGACTATTTGTAGGAGGTTTCACTGTCGATCGAATGCCCTTAGGACACTCCCCATAATCATGCCCAAAAACACAACAATGGGCACATCTCGGGGGTTCCCATTCATACTCCACCCTAATAATCTCAGTAACATATTTGTTCCCCTCCAATTCAGGAATGGCCATGGTAAGAGTCTCCTTCAAGTCCTGGTCAGCCGATATTTCAATGAGAGCCCTAGCATAGCTGCTCCTTCCCCAAGCCTCATTACACATATCAATAGTATACGAATCAAGCCGCACAGGAGTCCCAATTTTTGAAGCCAACATACTTAAACCATCATCAGAATATGCCACTAGAGGGATGTCATGCAATTTAACCCAAACTGCAAACTTTTTAACTTCTTTTTTAAGGGTGTTTGTAGGGGACCAAATGTTGAGAAACATAGGTTTGTTACGGATCATCCAGGGACCCCCTTCAAGAACAACATCCATACCCTTTCTGTCTTCAAACTTGAAGAAAAAGAACCCATTTGAATTCATCATAGTTTTCTGAAGACCATATTTCTTCCAATTTGTTCTCACAAAGTATTCAACTACTGGATACGCAATCCTATCCCCCAGGAAATAACCATAAAGAGTGTTAGCTAACCTGTTATTAACCTGGCGACAGAATCAATCGGAAGCACTACATCCACTCCATCCATTGAGACATCTGAGTTTAGAGAACGAAACTTGACTTTAGGAACTTGATCAGCCGCATCATTGGCCTTCCTAGCAATTTTATCATCATTCTGTTTCTGAATTAACTCACTCCCATGCTTAACATCACCCTGCTCGAACTGTTCATTGAGGACCACATCCGCATAAGATTGGACATGAGCATTATCATCCTGTATCTGATCTTGAACTCGAGGAGGACTAACATCCTTCAACGGTAGCACAAATGCTACCTTTCGTTTGTCAAACACCTTCGCATAAATCTGATTGGGAGAATCAGAACTGCCAATAACATGCTCAGAATCATTCAGCGGCATCATAAAAGATACCTTCTTATTCGGCAATTCAGCAACCCTCGCCGCCATAAGAGATATTTGTCTAGGCTCAAATGGTTTACCGTCAATGTTCTTAATTTTTTTCGCAAACACATTTGAGTTTTCTGCATTTTGGCCATCCATACGGACAGATTCTGATCAACAAAACCAGCCAATACAAAGAACAGCGATGATAAAGAAATCTGCTGAAACCCTAAAACAATAAGGAACCAGCCGCACCCCCTTTGCTAATCAGAAAACAAGGAATTCAAAGCCCTAAACTCGAAATCTGGAATCACCTTATTAGCGCCTAAGAACAGCGCCGTTGAAGCAAATGTAAAGCCGAAATCAGAACAACGAAATCAGAGCCGTAACCTCAAAATACGAAAGATGTATTGCCGAAAATCAGAAGCACTAATGCGAATAAACCAGCTACACCCCCCGTATGCAAACAGGAAGCAGCGCCGAAAAATAAAACCCTAACTACAAAACCCTAATCCGAAAACAATTGAATATCGCCTAAGGATCGATCAGAAACCCTAAGCTGATAAGCAAGAGCAATAGAGACGAGGATTAGCAAGAGAAAGTTAGGGTTTCACAAGGTCGCCTATGTCGCCAAAATCGCCCAGAGAACCCATCTATTTCCACTGTGTGACTAGTTTGTTATCATTTCAGCTTCCCTAGCTTGCGATCAGCTTCCCTAGCTTGCGAGATTCAGAATATCGCCTAAGTACAAAACAATTGAATGTAAAGCCGAAATCAGAACAACGAAATCAGAGCCGGAACCTCAAAATACAAAACAATTGAATATCGCCTAAGGATCGATCAGCTTCCCTAGCTTGCGAGATTCAGAATGGCTGTTTTAAGAATCGTATAGCATCCAGAGTCGGCGACATTCAGATAGCATGCATACTCAGATGAATTCGGATCCCACAACATCACTAATTAGAAGGACTCACAATGGGTGGTATCCGGATTATGTTTCATCCAGACTAGGTTTAACTTGAATCATTGAGCTTACCTAGCATGCGAGAATCAGAATGGTTGTTTTACGAACCGTATAGCATCCAGAGTCCGCAACATTCAGATAGCATCCATACTCGATTGAATTCGGATCCTGTATCATCACTAACTAGAAGGACTCACAATGGGTGGTATCCCTATTCTGTTTCATCCAGTCCTGGTTTAATTTGAATCATTTTGGCCTCCCTAGAATGCGAGATTCAGAATGGTTATTTTACGAATCGTATAGCATCCAGAGTCAGCAACATTCAGATAGCATCCACAATTGATTAAATTCGGATCCTGTATCATCAATAATCAGAAGGACTCACAATGGGTGGTTTCCGGATTCTGTTTCATCTAGACTCGGTTTAATTTGCATCATTCAGCTTCCCTAGCATGCGAGATTCAAAATCGTTGTTTTACGAATCGTATAGCATCCAGAGTCGGCTACATTCAGATAGCATCCATACTCAATTGAATTCGGATCCTATAACATCACTAATCAGAAGGACTCACAACGGGCGGTATCCGGATTCTGTTTCATCTAGACACGGTTTAGTTTGAATCATTCAGCTTCTCTAGCATACGAGATTCAGAATGGTTGTTTTACGAATCGTATAGCATCCTAGGTCAGCTACATTCAGATAGCATCCATACTTGGTTGAACTCGGATCCTGTAACATCACTAATCAGAAAGACTCACAATGGGTGGTATCCGGATTCTGTTTTTGGACTCTGTATGCCCAAGACACATATTAAATTGATGTGGCTAGTATGTTATGATCCAAGTCGGGTCATACCCATTAACAAGCTAGACCAACACCTATAATATTTATTTATGATATGATCAAACAAATAAATATTAACACTTACAATATTTAGAAATTGGTTTTCTAAATAATTGCACTTGAGAAACTAATAAATTATATGGATAATTTATTTTGAGAGAATATTTTATTTTGTTATTTAGTGGGTTAAATAACATTTTAAAAGGTTGCATAAAGTCTTGTAAATACATAATGTTATATTTATAAAAGTTATAAATATAAACCAAGACTTAAAATACAAAAAGAAAAATTGATTTTTTTAAAACACCCACATGTGGGCCGCCCCTATGGGGTCTTCCCAAGACCTCTTTGGTCCAATACAAATGCATGCAATCTTACAAGTTAGAGAGCATGTGATTGGGTGTTGAAAAGGAAACTTCTCTCTCATGGTTTTAAAAACCTTTTGTATGACAAAAAGGAGTAGAACAGATATAATTCAAGTGCAAGAACACACACAAACACTCTCAAAAATTTTCGGCCAAAGGTGGTTGATCAAGAGTTTTTTTTAGTAAGTTCACAAGTGTAAATCCTAGCAACATAAGGTGTTCGTTGGTGGCTTGGGGTATGCAAGCTTGAGCTCTTCTCCTTTGAAGATTTCCATTCAAGAATATCATCTTCTTCTTCTTCTTCATATCTCCTTGCTCTTGGAATGGTAGTATTCTAAAACACCCTATGGTTGTGATTTTGATAGCATGCATGTTCATATATGGATTCGGTTTTGGGTTTTACATATGGTTGTGATTTTGATAGCATGCATGTTCATATATGGATTCGGTTTTGGGTTTTACATATAAAATGGGTTTTGTATAATGCTCTCTCTCTAGCTGGCGATTTTTCTTCTTCCTTGAATCCTTGATTTCTTCGAGATTTAGATGTATAACAGTCTGTGATCAGTGTTTGATTTATCAAACTACTGTAACGAACTCGTTAGCAACTTCTGATCGTTCAATCTTGGATTTTCTTTTTGTTCTTGATCGCCGGCCTTAGTCGAACAATCAGATCTGATTAAATAGAGTTTTGGGTCTTTCGGTCCTACTGGTGAGGCAGTAACCTTGATTGATCGGATTCGCTATTTGATTTTGTGATGATTTTTGGATTAGGGTTTTGTAGATTAGGGTTTGTCTGTCTGTTCTTAGTCCGTCTGGTTATCAGGTCTTCTTGCTTGGTTATTTGCTGTTTTGTTCTTAGAGAGAAGTGTATTTTTTAGCATGGATGAACGTAAGAAATCGGAGGGGGATGTGCATGCTGGTCGTAACAAGCTGTCGTTCTCTTCTTCTTCGTTTCAGGGTTTAGCTTCGTGAGTGGTAGACATCGAAGGGAAAACTTTAATGCCTCGAAGGGGTTTTGTTTCTTCTGCTAGTCATGAGCCGGGTAAGTTTAATGTAATCGATGAACTAACTAAAATTACTGTTCCCGTGTCGGAGGGTATAGTCCAGCCTGAGCAAAAGAGTGGTGATCCTGCATATATGGCTGGTATGGTCCAACAAGAGGGGGATAAGGGGATTAAGCTTATTTCATATGCTGAATCGGTGATAAATGCCAATAGTAAACCTTTGTCTTATGTTGAAACTGTGGCGCATCAGAATTCTAAAAAAGTGAATTTCAGAAATCTGACCAGTAACACAAAATATGAAGGTTGTGATGTGGTTTTGCCTCGAGAGTCTGTTTGACAAGTTCAACAGAAGCTAGCAAATACTTTGTATGGATACTTCTTGGGAGATCGTATTGCATACCCGGTTGTGGAGTATTTTGTCAGGAATAATTGGAAGAAGATTGGTTTGCTTTTTCAAATTTGCAGACCAACAAGGAATGCTGAATGTATTGAAAGAGGGTCCCTGGATCATTAGGTCACAACCTATGTTTCTTCAAGAGTGGAACCCTAATGTGAAACTGGAAAAGAAGGAAGTAAAGAAGATCCAAGTTTGGGTGAAAATCCATGATGTTCCCATAGCAGCCTACACGAAAGATGGTTTGAGTATTATAGCGACTGCTATTGGGAATCCGATAATGTTGGACTCATTCACTACATCAATGTGTATGGAAGCTTGGGGCCGGAGTAGTTATGCACGTGCATTGATTGAAATCTCATTTGAAACTGAATTTAAAGAAGAAATTACTATGGCTGTTCCAAAACTAGATGGGGATGGGTTCCTTAAAGAAACCATGTATGTGGAGTATGAATGGATACCATATCAATGCAAACACTGTTGTATGTTTGGCCATTCGGATGACTCATGTCCGAGACAAATTAAAGCAACCACAAAATCCAAAGTTATGGGGGAGGATGGATACACACAAGTTCAAAAATGTAAATCAGCGAAAAGGACTGGATTTCCAGTATCAAAGTAAAGATTGGAGTATAGGCCAAAGGTTCAACCTCCAGATCTAGGCCCGAGTAACACCAAGAAGGAAGATTTTAATAGGCACCCGGAAATACAAACAAAAAATTCATTTGATGTGCTGATAAATGAGTCTAATGAGGAAGTAATTGCGGCTAATAATGTCAGAAAAACTCAGAATCGGGGACAAGAGAATACGGAATCGGAGGACGAAGAGGTAGTTGATGTGTACAATGAGACAACAGACTTTATGACGGCAAACACCAAATCAGGGGCAAGCACTCCTGCTGTGAATCGTTCAAATGTATGGCTTCATGGAATATTAGGGGGTTGAACCGCCCGCTAAAACAAAAGGAGGTTCGTCATTTTGTTAATGAAAATAGTTTAAGTTTCTGTGCTATTCTGGAGTCACATGTGGATGTGTCGTCGCTGTTTAAAGTGTGTAAGAATATTTTTAAGAACTGGGAATGGACGTCGAACGGAGCTCAATGTTCTAAAGGTACGCGAATTATTATCGGATGGGACTCACAAGTTCTAGATGTTATGGTATTAGCACAAACTGACCAGGTTATTCATACGAAAGTTGTGTTTAAAAAAGAAAAAAAAGATATTGTTTTGTTCAGTCATTTACGCAGACAATTACTATATGAACCGAAGGCGATTATGGTGAAGCTTAGCGTATCATAAAAACTGCGTTAAGGATGACCCGTGGGTAGCAATGGGAGATTTTAATTGTGCTCTAAAAATTGAAGACAATAGTACTGGTTCGTCTGCTATTAATGTGGGGATGAGGGATTTCAAGGAATGTATTGATTTGATCGAATTATTTGATATGAATAGCTCTGGTTTCCATTACACCTGGAACCAAAAACCAAAATCGGGAGTTGGTTTATTAAAGAAGATTGATAGGATCCTGGGTAATATGGCTTTCACGGATACCTTTCCCTCGGCTATGGCTGTGTTTTTTCCTCCCAGAATCTCTGACCACACACCTTGTATGCTGAAGATTCCTTCGATGAACCGATGCAAGCCTCAACCATTTAAATTTGCAAACTTTTTAGTTCATAAACCAGGTTTTGTGCAACTGATTAAAGATAACTGGGAGATCCAAGTTGAAGGAGTAAAACAATTTCAAGTCGCTAAGAAATTGAAGATGAATGGACCATCTTTCACAGCGCGATGGTGGTTCTCTGGGCGATTTTGGCGACATAGGCATTCTGGTAAAACCCTAGCTTTCTCTTACTAATCCTGGTCACGATTGTACTTGCTTATCAGCTTAGGGTCTCTAATCGATCCTTAGGCGATAGTCAATTGTAATCGGATTAGGGTTTTCTAGTTAGGGTTTTGTTTTCGGTGCTGTTTTCTGTTTGTATACGGGGTGTGTAGCTGTTCTGATTTTCGGCAATACATCTTCAGTATTTTGAAGTTAGGGCTCTGATTTCGTTGTTCTGATCGGCTATACATCTGATTCAACGGCGCTGTTCTTAGGCGCTACAAAGGTGATTTCAGAATTTTGAAATTAGGGCTTTGATTTCGTTATTATTCTGATTAGCGAAGGGGGTGCGGCTGGATTCTTATTGATTTAAGGTTTCAGCAGATTTTTTTATCATCGCTATTCTTTGTATCGGCTGGTTTTGTTGATCAGAATCTGTCCGTATTCTGATCAGACTTGTGCAAACCATATTTCTTCCTTTTGTCCGATTTGCTCTTGGGTTTCGGCTGATTGCTGAGTGAGGCCTGTTTCTGTTTGCTGTTATGGATGGCCAAAATGCAGAAAATTCAAATGTGTTTGCGGAAAAAATTAAGAACATTGACGGTAAAACATTTGAGCCAAGACAAACTTCACTTTTGGCAGCTAGGGTTTCTGAAATGCCGAGTAAGAAGGTATGTTTTATGCTGCCGCTTAATGATACTGAACATGTTATTGGCTGTTCTGATTCTCCTAATCAGAATTATGCGAAAGTCTTTGACAAGAGAAAGGTAGCATTTGTGTTACCGGTGAATGATATTAGTCCTACTCGAGTTCAAAATCAGAATCCGGATGTTAATGCTCATGTCCAATCTTATGCGTATGTGGTCCTTAATGAACAGGTCGAGAAGGGTGATATTAAGCGGGGTGGTGATTCAATTCCGAGTCAGAATGAAGATGAAAACACTAGGAAGGCCAATGATGCGGCTGATCAAGTACCTAAAGTTAATTTTCGCCCTCTAAATTCTGATGTATTATTGGAAGGAGTGGATGTAGTGCTTCCGATTGATTTGGTCCGCCAGGTTAATAACAGGTTAGCAAACACTCTTTATGGTTATTTCCTGGGGGATAGGATTGCTTATCCAGTAGTTGAATATTTTGTCAGAACAAATTGGAAGAAACATGGTCTTCAGAAAACTATGATGAATTCAAATGGTTTCTTTTTCTTCAAGTTTGATGACAGAAAGGGTATGGATACTGTTCTTGAAGGGGGACCTTGGATGATTCGTAACAAACCTATGTTTCTCAACATTTGGTCGCCTACTAACACCCTTAAAAAAGAAGAGTTTAAAAAGGTTGCAGTTTGGGTTAAATTGCATGATGTTCTGCTAGTGGCATATTCTGATGATGGTTTAAGCATGTTGGCATCAAAAATTGGGTCCCCTGTGCGTCTGGATTCGTATACTAGTGATATGTGTAAGGAGGCTTGGGGAAGGAGCAGCTATGCTAGGGCTCTCATTGAAATATCAGCTGATCATGAGTTGAAAGAGGCTCTAACCATGGCTATTCCTGAATTGTATGGAAACAAATATGTTACTGAGACTATTCGTGTGGAGTATGAATGGGATCCTCCGAGATGTGCCCACTGCTGTGTATTTGGGCATCATTCTGAGGAGTGTCCAAAATGCATTCGACCGATAGTGAAACCTCCTACAAATAGTCCAAAAGTAGATGAGGATGGTTATACGGAAGTCAAGACAAAGAAGAATGTAAAGAAGACCGGTTTTCAAGTTAACAATCAAAATCCCAAGTTTGAATATAGACCTGTGGATAAAAAGAAAAAGGTAGTGACTTCTGCCTACGTGAGTGAGCGGACCACTAGTTCGTCCAAGGATAAAACACATAATTCTTTTAGTGCTCTTGGGGTTGTTGGGGGGAACGAGGGTTCCTTCTAGGGGAGATATAAAGGGAGACGTGAGCCAAATGAGGAGTCTGACGATGACGAGGTAGAGGTTGTATATGATGAGACAAATGAGTTTATGACATCGGGTACACATCCTATGTCTTCCAGTACAGGGGCAAGCACCTCTCACATAAAGTTGTCTAATGGATAGGTGGCTTCTTTTTCAGGCTAAGGGGCTGCCGGTTGGTAGCAATTTCATTTTTGATGATGGCGGTTGACGTCTTTTGTTTTTATTTTTTCGTTTGTCTACTAGTTAGTCATTATCATGATTGTAGTAGGCTAGATTGAGGTGATAACTTGGTTTGGTTGTTTTTTGTTTACATATATGGGGCATGTCCTGTATATGAACTAGTGGGGAATTCATCCTCACTACTTGTACTTATTTGGCGGTTGTCTATAATAGAATCACCGGGGTAACCCTTTACCCAAAAAAAAAAAAAAATTGAAGATGCTGAAATCTCCTATTCGAGCTTTATTTAAAAGCCAAGGCAATCTTCATAAGAAAGTGCTAGAACTCCATTGTAAGCTAGATGATATCCAAAAAGCTATTGATGCAAACCCTTTTGACGCTCAGTTGAGGGAAGAGGAAGGAAAGTGCAGTCAAGCGTTTCAAGAGGCAAGCTCAGATGAAGAGAGATTTCTAAAACAAAAGTCTAAAGTTAAATGGTTAGCGGAAGGAGATTTTAATACGGATTTTTTTCACACCACTCTAAAGTGTCGAAATCATCGAAACAATATTAATATGATAAAAGATACCAATGGCAACTTGTTTGAGGGTGGCCAAGTCCTGACAGCGTTTGTTAAACACTTTGAGCAATTTTTGGGTAATGAGGAGGATATGGCTCTTCAACCATCGCCGGAGTTATTTACTCATACTCTAGGGGATGCCGTTGCTCTCCACATGACTCGTCCTATACTTCCAGATGAGATTAAAAAAGTTATGTTTTCGATTGGGGAGAACAAGGCTCCAGGGCCGGATGGATATACGTCGGCCTTCTATAAGCAAGCCTGGAGTATTATTGGGGAAGATGTTATTAGGGCGGTTCAAGATTTTTTTGAAAATGGGAAGTTCTTTCAAGAGCTGAACCACACTATTATTGCTTTGGTCCCAAAGCTTACTACTCCAACTTATGTCACGGAATATAGACCGATTGCATGTTGTAATGTTTTGTATAAGTGCATTACAAAAATTATAGCTGACCGTATTAAGGATTCCTTGGGGAGTATTGTGAGCATTAACCAGTCAGCGTTCATTCCGGGAAGAAGAATTTCGGATAATATTTTATTAACTCAGGAGTTAATGCACAATTATCATAAGAAAGTAGGGCCTCCTCGATGTGCTTTTAAAGTTGATATCCAAAAAGCTTATGATACTGTAAACTGGCAATTTTTGGAGAAGATTCTTCGTGGATTTGGGTTTCATCCGAAGATGATTCAGTGGATAATGCTTTGCGTGTCAACATCATCTTTCTCTATTGCGGTTAATGGAAATTTGCATGGTTACTTTAAAGGTAAACGAGGGCTGAGGCAGGGAGATCCATTATCCCCGTATTTATTTACGTTAGTCATGGAAATCATTACTCTTAGTCTTTAACAAATGGTAAGCATTGATACCTCTTTCCGGTTCCATAATAAATGTGAAAAACAGAAGATAGTCAATTTGTGCTTTGCTGATGATCTGTTTATATTTGCTCATGGCGATAGTAATTCAGTTAAATGCATTATGGATTCGTTGAATGGTTTTTCTAAGATGTCTGGCCTGAAGCCGAACATATCTAAGAGTATTGTGTACTTTTGTAATGTTCCGGACCATCTTAAAGTGATGATTCTAAACCTTATGTCGTTCAAGGAAGGCTCTCTTCCGGTAAGGTATCTAGGTGTCCCTTTGGTTACTTCTCGGCTGAAATATGCAGATTGTAGTATTCTTCTGGAACGATTAAATGACAGAGTTTCTAGCTGGAAAAACCGATTGCTTTCTTTCGCTGGTAGGCTTCAGCTCGTCATCTCTGTCCTCTCGGCTTTACATGTATATTGGGCCTCCGTGTTTATTTTGCCAGGTAGAGTTATTAAGGAGCTGGAAGCTAATATGAGGGGCTTTCTTTGGTGCCAAGGCCCTATGCAGAAAGGTAAAGCGAAAGTGTCATGGAAGGCGGTGTGTGTCCCAAAAAACGAAGGGGGCCTTGGTATTAGAAGAATTGGGGAAATGAATAATGCTCTTATGGCAGCTAATGCTTGGAGTATTATTGTCAAAAGAGAATCGTTATGGGTGGCTTGGATTCATACATATTGTTTAAAGGAGAGGAATTTTTGGGACTGCCGAGTCCCGAACAATTGCACATGGAGCTGGAGAAAGATTCTTCAAGTGCGGCCCATTATTCAGCAATTTATTTGGGCAAAGCTTGGGAACGGTAAAAACATTTCGGCTTGGTTTGATACTTGGAGTGGGGTGGGACCTCTAAACCAGATTCTTTCTTACCGTACCATCTCCAATGGAGGTTTTTAATTTGATGACGAAAGTGAAAGATATATAGGATGATGGCAGGTGGTTATTGCCCTCGGCCTGGTATAATCTTTATCCAGTACTTAATCACATTCCTCAATTAGAGTTGAGGGACCATGTAGAAGACAAGTTCTTTTGGAAGACGAATGACAAGCTCTATGATTTTTCAACATCAACTGTGTGGCAAGCTATTCGAACAAATGATGTGGAAGTTAACTGGATGGAAATTATTTGGTTCACTCAATGCATTCCAAAGCATGCATTTCTTATGTGGTTGATAATGAGAAAGAAACTTCTAATGCAACATAAAATTATGCAATGGGAATATAGACTCCCATGATCACTTGTTCTTCTCGTGTAAGTATTCGGCTGAGGTATGGCATAATGTTATCTCTTATTCTGATATGGGTAATGTTAAGCCGGTTTGGGAAGAGGTCATAAACTGGTTGCTAGCTAGACGTGCATGGAAGAAAGTTAATAGTATTGTGGATCGGCTGATTGTCGCTGCTAAAGCTTACAATATTTGGCGTGAACGGAACAATAGGCTCTTCCGAAATTGTACTCGTCCTCCTGATCAGTTGGTTAAGGAGATTATATCTAATATTCGGTATAAGCTCATGGGTATTCAAGAACACAAGCCAAGTGCGAAGGATTCTGGCGAAGTGGGGCATACATGAAGATGTTATTCTTGATTGTAATTTCAATCCATGTAATAGTGTCATGTAGACCTGATTTGGTTGTTTTCTAGTTGTTAGACTAGTGTGTACGCTATAGGTTGCGCTTTTAAGCTCGGGTTTTTGTTTCCATAGCTTGGGGTATGCCCCATCTATGATCTAGTGTGATACTCTGTCTCACTACATGTTCTTTTTTTGGTTGTTTTATAAAATCTCCGGGGTAACCCTTTACCCAAAAAAAGTAACATGTTTTAAATATATATTCCGCTGCGTTTTAATTTTATTTGGATAAAATAACTTTGATAAACATGTGAAAAACCCAACAATGACATCTAGGCATACGAGTGCATGCTTCATTGGATTTAAAATTTTCGGGTTTTCGGGTTTGGAGAAACCCTATGGCCGAATTTTTATCCATGGTTCTCCTTTTGTTTTTTCAAGATTTATTTCTTACATGCATAAAGGAATCTTGAAAAAATTATGCCATATGGATGATTGTTTTTATTTGGACAAAAACCCACCTTTTTGGGTTTTCATAAAAGTACCATTGATTTGAATGCATGCAAATGTATGGTACATAAAATTTTTCTAAACTAGAATTTTGAAAAATAAAAATCTCTTTTATAAAACTGTGACAACTGTGTTCTGTAATCATCGTATAATGTAAAACAATGTTGGTTATCAATAAAACAATGTGCTTTGGTGTTACTATATGTGTTTCGGTGTTATTATATGTGTAATTGTGTTTGACGATTTTACAATTTGATTCGATTCCGATTTCGAGCTTTAAATCACTTTCTGGAAGGTTATACGCAAACTGGTGCGTAAACGTAATCAGTTTAACGCGATATACACTCCGGAACTGTGACGGAAGCCAAACATACCTTAAATACCCTTTACATAACTTAGAAATAAGTTTCGAAGGATTCGGTATGGCAAAAAACATGTTTATTTGAACTAAAGAACTAATTACGACAAAACTACGAAACGAACGCTGATGACCGCCCGGATAATATTTAAATCCCAAAAATATTCTGTTATGATTAAAATTTTATTTTAATCAGGTTCGTGTTGAAAAATAAATTAAAACGCTTAAAAACGTTATTTTTCAAGTTTAAGCGCGTACCGCGTGTTTCTGCGCAACACAGTGCTTATACTGCAAAACACGGACAACGCAGCCTGTCTCGGCAACTGAAATTTATTTCAGTAATATTTTGGCGAGTTTATTTTTATAGAATAATAAAAATAATTTATAACGCCATAAACCGGGATTTAAACACTAGATAAAATACCCGTTATCCAGTTAAACACCTGTTTTTATCTAATTTACCAACAAACTTACACTTTAACCCCTCCCCCTTCCATTTCCACGGTCATATCTATGTGGCCCCACCAAATATTTCATAAAATCTTGCAAATATTTCCTTTGATCTTTGTATTGCCAAGTGTTAGTGCATGCCATGTCCATATCTCCTTATAATCTTTCTATATCTTCTTCATATCACAACAAGATCTTTCACACTCCATCACCCTCACTCTCTCTCCCTCCCAAACCGTCCACCCTCTCCCTCTCACCATTTTCATACCTTCAACCTTGTTCTTGAAGATCAAGTCCCATTTCTAGCAAACTTCAAGTTAGTGTGAAGATCTAAAGGTGTTACCAAGGTGTTTTCAAGCTTCCTATCATCAAAATCTCATCCCACAACCTACTTGAATCTTGAAGGTATAACACTTATGTTTAAATCATACTTTGATTCTTGGTTGTTCTTGATGATTTGAAGTTTCTCTTGAATCTTGGGATTTTCACTAAACTTGAAATCTAAAATAAAAAGGGTCTTGATACAAAAAAAATGGTGATATATATATATATATATATATATGTGTGTGTGTGACCGTACATATATATATATATGTGTGTATGAGTCTTGAAGTTTGATTTCTTGTTAAGTACTTGTTTAAGTTGTCACATGTTCTTGAATGATATTTAAAATGCAAGTGTTTAATGATTTGTGTATGTTATGTTAAATGTCCAAGTACATCAGCAAATAAACCTGAATATATCACCTATTTGATGCATTTAGATTAACATAAAATGATGATGTTATGATAATATGCTTTAGACACTTGTACATGAGAATACATGTTGATTTAAAGCTCAAGAAGTGATAAAAAATGGCTATATGAAAAAAATGATTTAGATCAGGTTACAACCACTCAAAATAACATTATTTTGGTATATTATAATGGCATGGAACTTTGACATAGGTTTGATATCTTTGCATGTTGTACATATAGCTTAAAAAGTGGTAAATTTTGTGAAATTTGCATGATTTATGTGCTTTATTTAAGACCTACACTATCATGAGTATAGCCATTATTTTATTCAGTAAATAACATGGGTTATGTTAAAATTTCAAGTTGTTTCGATTTGGGATGGTTCGGGTAACATTTGATGCAAAACTATGCGGTAAAACGGTTAAAAATCGGCTTTTCGGATGGTTTTTACAAAACTGTTTTAGATCAGTAACCAAACTGATATTTTTGAGGTAAAAATATGTATTTTAACTTATATTAAGTTTACTTGGTGTTTGGTTAGTCATATGTGACTTCCGACGCCTAAAAATGTTACCGAATCGCCAAAATAAGTGTTTTTCGACATACACTAGAATGGGTTGTTCATGGGTAAATTTTATGTGATACAATGTGCTATGTGTTTTACAATATGTGTATGATGATGTGTTAGTGTTGACAAAATTATGTGTATTACGCTTGAGTACATATATACAAATACACCAAGATAATAAAAAATAATAACTTTTCGAGAAATCTCAAAGTTATGTGAAAATTCTAAGTATCGGAGAAACTTCGGTATTTTTGTGGGTTTTTGATTATTAAATCATTCTTATTTAATTTAGGATGAATAAACAATTTGAGGGATTGTGTTAACATATAAAAACGCACCCAAAGGTGAGTACATAGATCCCCTCTTTTTACTGTTTTCGATTGTTTTGGGGTGATTCATATGTATCAAAACGATTTCGATATTTTAACGATGGTGTCAAAAACGATTAAGATGGTTTATACTAAACTAATAACGATTTCGATAAGGTGAACGAACTTGTTGGTTGTAGTTACATAACGAATGACATTCATTAGCATTGATCAAGCCGACCAGTATTAGGTTATGGTACCATAGGATCTGACAAATCCCGTTATCAGACCGCACCTATGGTTATGTGTGGGTTAGGTGGGTAATGACTGAATCTGATGATTGTTAACTTACCCTTTGGAGGTTCGTTAATGCGAGAACGAGTTGAACAATGGACGAGTCACAAAGGTTTGAATGTTATTAGCGAGACGACCAAAAAGTAGTTTTCACAATTAAAACAAGAACGATTTGAACGAGTGAACGATTTGAACGAGTGAATGATTTGAATGATTTGGAATGATTTGAACGAATTAAACAAATAAACGACGATTTATAACAAGAACGAGTTACACGCCGTCACACAACAATGTTTACGAAACTATATAAACCATACGAGTTTTATACGAGACGATTTATGATTTGGTTTACATAAACAAATGTTTTGGGGTTAAGATTCATGGCATCGAGGTTTATAAACTATGACCAATCTGTTTTGACTTGGTTATTCTTTTTACAATACCAATATTTTACAAGACAAGGTTTTCTAATAACAATTAACGAAGTTGTACGAGTTATTTCAACATATAAACGAGCCATGAATCTGACAGTCTCACAAAACCTATGTACTCGCCAGCATTTCTTTGCTGACTTTGGTTTTACATATGTTTCAGGTGATGTTGCTTAATGTTGCTTGATTGCTAGGATGCATGAGTCACATAGGATCTGGACGAGACCTTAGTGACATAATAACAATGGTAGTCGATTTATAACTTGTTGGTTCTTGCTAAGACAATGTTAATGTTTAATATTTAATAAAACGAGACTCCTTTGTATCCATGGTTTGAAACAATAAATTTTGTTACAACACTCCCCGACGTTTCCGCCACGATTTGTTGTTTTTACGTTGTCGGGATGTGACAGGAGAAGTTTATTATCAGAGCCAATGGTTATAGGGAATTAGGTTATTAGTAAAATTTTGACCTAGACTATAACTTTCTAGGACCCCAACGCAAGTTGATTTGCGTTTAGATTTTAAAAAAACAAAATCCGAATCTGCTTCGAAAATTAATCATCCGTTCTAGGATGATTGATTACTAGGTTTTGAACCCTCTGTTGTAAGGTTTTGAACCCTTCCAGTTTGACTCATTTTTTGCTTAGTGCCTTTTGAGTTTTCAAAATCTCATCAAAGTTTGGGTCTAAATAATGTGAACACGTGCAAACTGGAAAATGCATGTACCCTGAGTTTTATGTCTAAGGCTAGAGTGTTCGTACAAATCCACATAATCGGACCAGTCACTCTTACCTGGGAACTCTTGGGGTGAGTGTTCACTTATAGGCGAGTATGTCTTCGCGATACATTATTTTGATTCATTACTTTGATTAGTCACTGCGTGTCGTTTGTTTGTTCGAGGTAACGAACAAATGATCGCCTTCCTTATGTTTCGTCGATATTTTCAATACCTCTTTTGTTTTTCCTAAGTGTCGACCTCACTCGTTTCTCATATTTCCTTGTTAGACAATGCCTCCTCGACGTGATGCACAATCTTTTACCGCTGAAGAAATCGCAGCCCTTGTCTCTCAGCAAATGGCTGCTGTACTTCCAGGCGTTGTGACCCAAATCCACGAGCTGTACAACAACAATAATAATAACAATGCACAATGTAATTTCAAGAGTTTCAATTCTGCTAAGCCGCTAAAGTTTTCTGGGTCGCAAGGAGCAACTGCGCTCCTTCAATGGTTCGAAAGTATCAAGAGCACATTCAGACATGTGCAATGTCCGAATGGGTGTAAGGTTAAATTTGCATCAAGTGTGTTTGAGAAGCGTGCTCTTACGTGGTGGAACGGAGTGATGCGCGACAGGGGTGCCGAAGTGGCATTGGCACAAACATGGGAAGAGCTTCGAGCTCTCATGATGAGAGAGTTCTGTCCCCGTCACGAAATTCGAGCCTTGGAACGAGAGTTTGACGATCTAAAACAAGATGGGGGAGAACACCGTGCGTATACGGATCGATTTGAGGAACTCAGTCTTTTGTGTCCTACTATGGTTACCCCGTTGGAGAAAGCGATAGAGAGGTATATCGATGGGTTACCCGATTCCATACAGGATATTGTGACTGGCGTTAATCCTACTACTGTTCGTCACGTGATCGAGTTATCTGCTACCCTGACTGAGTCGCAAGTCAGGAAAGGTAAACTTACCTACAAGGGTGATAAGAAAAAGTCGACCGAATCTGTCAAGGAAAAGGGTAAGGGTAAGAAAGGTGAGTCGTCGAAGAAGTCGAGAAAGCGAAAGGGTGCTCAGAACTTTGCAGTTACTGCTCAGAACCCTCAGAACCCACCAGCTCAACCACCTGCGAAGAAAGCGTATGCTGGTACCGCACCACATTGTGCTCGCTGCAACGGTCATCATGTTGCACAACAAGCTTGTAAGCAATGCACAACGTGTGGTAAGCTTGGGCATCTGGCCAACGTCTGTCGTTCTGGTCAGAATCAGATTGTTCCAAATCAAGCTCCAGTTCAGGGGAATGCTGCTAGATTCCCACCGGGTTCATGTTTCAATTGTGGAGAGTTTGGTCACTTCCGCAACAACTGTCCGAGGCTAGTGAATGCAAACGTGAATGCTAATGCGAACCCGAATGCGAATGTCAACGCAAATGTGAATCCCACTCGTGGGCGAGCGTACAATCTGAATGCTAACGAAGCGAGGGCTGACAACGAGGTGGTCAATGGTACGTTTCTTGTTAACAATCGACCTGCATCTATTCTTTTTTATTCTGGTGCCGATAGAAGTTTTGTTTCATTATCTTTTGAACCTTTGCTTGCGATACGTAGAACTAAACTCAAGAAACCCTTATCTGTCGAAGTTGCTACTGGTAAACCTCTTGTTCTCGATTATGTTATTCGTGATTATCAGTTAAACCTTGATAACCATCTTTTCCCCATTGACCTCACGCCGATGCAACTTGGGAGTTTTGATATTATCGTGGGGATGGATTGGTTAACCAAACATCATGCTGAGGTGGTTTGTTTCGATAAGATTGTTCGTATTCCTCTTCCCTCTGGAGATGTTTTGGAAGTTCCTGGCGAGAAGCCATCTGATGGTTTGAAGCTTATGTCGTGTACAAAGGCCCAAAGTTGTTTGCGAAAAGGATATGTTGCTTTCCTGGCACATGTCACCGAGGAGAATGGCAAGAGCAAGAGTATTCAGGATATTCTGATTGTTCGGGATTATCCAGAGGTGTTTCCCGATGAACTGCCTGGTTTTCCTCCAGTTCGTCAAGTCGAGTTTCATATTGACCTTATACCTAATGCCAACCCGATTGCGAAAGCACCTTATCGTCTTGCACCGTCGGAGATGCAAGAGTTATCGAAACAGCTTCAAGAGTTGTCTGATAAAGGATTCATCCGTCCGAGCTTTTCGCCTTGGGGAGCTCCTGTTCTCTTTGTGAAAAAGAAAGATGGATCTTTTCGAATGTGTATCGATTATCATGAGCTTAATAAGCTTACCATCAAGAATCGATATCCCCTACCTCGAATTGATGATCTCTTCGACCAGCTGCAAGGTGCTTCATGTTTTTCCAAGATCGATCTACGATCTGGGTATCATCAACTTCGTGTATTCGAAGACGATATTCCCAAAACTACATTCCGTACGAGATATGGGCACTACGAGTTCACTGTCATGCCTTTTGGTTTGACAAATGCCCCAGCTATCTTCATGGACTTAATGAATAGGGTTTGTAAACCTTATTTGGATAAGTTCATCATTGTGTTCATCGACAATATTCTCATTTATTCAAAGTCTCGAGCCGACCACGAGCAACACCTTCGTTTGACATGGAACTCCTAAAGAAAGAACAACTTTTTACTAAATTCTCCAAGTGTGAATTTTGGCTTAAAGAAGTTCAGTTCTTGGGTCACATAGTCAACGAGCAGGGTATTCATGTGGATCCATCCAAGATTGTTGCTATTAAAGATTGGAACACACAGACGACACCTACAGAGATTCGATCTTTTCTTGGTCTTGCTGGTTATTATCGTTGATTCATTTCAAATTTCTCAAAGATTGCAGTTCCACTCACTGCTTTGACTTAGAAGAATAAGCCTTTTGAGTGGGGACCCAAACAAGAAGAAACGTTTCAAACGCTGAAACAGAAGCTATGTGACGCTCCTGTTTTATCTCTACCTGAGGGAAACGATGACTTTGTTGTCTATTGTGACGCGTCAAATCTAGGACTTGGTTGCGTTCTTATGCAACGAGGTAAAGTCATAGCTTATGCGTCTAGACAGTTGAAAATTCATGAGAAGAACTATACGACTCATGATCTTGAATTAGGAGCTGTGGTTTTCGCACTTAAAATCTGGAGACACTACCTCTATGGAACGAAGTGTGTGGTTTTCACAGACCACAAAAGTCTCCAGCATATTCTCAATCAGAAGGAGCTGAACATGAGGCAACGACGTTGGGTTGAACTCTTACACGATTATGATTGCGAGATCCGCTACCATCCTGGTAAGGCGAATGTCGTAGCCGATGCGCTTAGTCGAAAGGAACGAATCAAGCTTCATTCTGTTCGAACTCTATCTGATATTCAATCTCATGTCCTTCAAGCTCAACGATCTTGTGTGATCAAAGGCTTATTGAAAAATGAGCTACCGCTTCAACTTAAGCTTAAACTTGAAACGAATGACGATGGTTTACTCTATTTCAAGGATCGTTTGTGGATTCCGAAACAAGACGATCTTCGCACCTTGGTAATGGACGAATCTCACAAGTCTCGATATTCTATCCATCCTGGTGCTGATAAAATGTACAAGGATCTTCGTACTTAGTTATGGTGGCCTGGTATGAAGAAGGATGTTGCCTTATATGTATCGAAATGCCTAACTTGTCTCAAAGTCAAGGCTGAACATCAACGACCTTCTGGTTTGCTTGTACAACCAGAGACACCGGTTTGGAAGTGGGAGAACATTGCAATGGATCTCATCACTAAGTTACCGCGTACATCTAAAGGTCACGATGCTATTTGGGTTATTATCGATTGATTAACGCAATCAGCTCTTTTATTCCGATTCACGAGGATCTATCTGCTAATAAACTTGCAAAGATTTATGTTGATGAGATTGTATCACGACATGGTGTTCCTTTGGATAGCATTTCCGATCGTGATGCTCGGTTTTCATCTCATTTTTGGAAGACCATGCAATCTGCGTTGGGAACCCAACTGAATCTAAGCACTGCTTATCATCCCCAAACAGATGGACAATCTGAGAGAACGATTCAAACTTTGGAGGATATGCTTAGAGCATGCGTGATAGACTTTGGTGGTAATTGGGATTCTCATCTTCCACTGCTCGAGTTCTCTTACAACAACAGTTATCATGCTAGTATTAATATGGCACCATTCGAAGCTCTCTACGGTCGAAAATGTCGTTCACCTGTATGTTGGAATGAGATCGGTGAAGCTCAGCTTACTGGACCTGAGCTCATTCTGGAAACAACAGACAAAATCAAGAAGATCCACGATAATCTTGTGACAGCTAGAAGCCGTCAAAAGAGTTATGCGGATATGCGACGCAAGCCCTTTGAATTTCAAATCAGAGACTGTGTCCTACTCAAGGTGTCACCTTGGAAGGGAGTGGTGAGATTTGGAAAGAAAGGAAAACTTGCACCACGATATGTTGGACCATTTAAGATTGTTGAAAGAATTGGAAAGGTTGCCTATCGACTAGAGCTACCTCCAGAGCTTGGAAATATTCATCCGACTTTTCACGTGTCCAATTTGCGAAAGTGTTTAGCTGATGCTGATCTTCACAATCCTCTCGACGAGATTCAAATCGATGAAACAATGCACTTTGTCGAGAAACCTGTGGAGATAGTGGACCGTACTTTCAAACAGTTGAAGAACAAACGGATTCGATTGGTCAAAGTTCACTGGGAATCCAAACGTGGCGCCAAGTTTACTTGGGAACGTGAGGACCAGATGAAGACGAAATATCCACATTTGTTTTCACAAGCTTCCTCTAAGTAAAGTTTCTGGACGAAATTTCCTAAAGTAGGGGAGACTGTGACAACTGTGTTCTGTAATCATCCTATATTGTAAAACAATGTTGGTTATCAATAAAACAATGTGCTTTGGTGTTACTATATGTGTTTCGGTGTTATTATATGTGTAATTGTGTTTGACGATTTTACAATTTGATTCGATTCCGTTTTCGAGCTTTAAATCACTTTCTGGAAGGTTATACGCAAACTGGTGCGTAAACGCAATCAGTTTAACGCGACATACACTCCGAAACTGTAACGTAAGCCAAACATACCTTAAATACCCTTTACATAACTTAGAAATAAGTTTCAAAGGATTCGGTATGGCAAAAAACATGTTTATTTGAACTAAAGAACTAATTACGACAAAACTGCGAAACGAACGCTGATGACCGCCCGGATAATATTTAAATCCCAAAAATATTCTGTTATGATTAAAATTTTATTTTAATCAGGTTCGTGTTGAAAAATAAATTAAAACGCTTAAAAACGTTATTTTTCAAGTTTAAGCGCGTACCGCGTGTTTCTGCGCAACCCAGTGCTTATACTGCAAAACACGGACAACGCAGCCTGTCTCGGCAACTGAAATTTATTTCAGTAATATTTTGGCGGGTTTATTTTTATAGAATAATAAAAATAATTTAGAACGCCATAAACCGGGATTTAAACGCTAGATAAAATACCCGGTATCTAGTTAAACACCTGTTTTTATCTAATTTACCAACAAACTTACACTTTAACCCCTCCCCCCTTCCATTTCCACGGTCATATCTATGTGGCCCCACCAAATATTTCATAAAATCTTGCAAATATTTCCTTTGATCTTTGTATTGCCAAGTGTTAGTGCATGCCATGTCCATATCTCCTTATAATTTTTCTATATCTTCTTCATATCACAACAAGATCTTTCACACTCCATCACCCTCACTCTCTCTCCCTCCCAAACCGTCCACCCTCTCCCTCTCACCATTTTCATACCTTCAACCTTGTTCTTGAAGATCAAGTCCCATTTCTAGCAAACTTCAAGTTAGTGTGAAGATCTAAAGGTGTTACCAAGGTGTTTTCAAGTGATTTCAAGCTTCCTATCATCAAAATCTCATCCCACAACCTACTTGAATCTTGAAGGTATAACACTTATGTTTAAATCATACTTTGATTCATGGTTGTTCATGATGATTTGAAGTTTCTCTTGAATCTTGGGATTTTCACTAAACTTGAAATCTAAAATAAAAAGGGTCTTGATACAAAAAAAATGGTGATATATATATATATATGTGTGTGACCGTACGTATATATATGTGTGTATGAGTCTTGAAGTTTGATTTCTTGTTAAGTACTTGTTTAAGTTGTCACATGTTCTTGAATGATATTTAAAATGCAAGTGTTTAATGATTTGTGTATGTTATGTTAAATGTCCAAGTACATCAGCAAATAAACCTGAATATATCACATATTTAATGCATTTAGATTAACATAAAATGATGATGTTATGATAATATGCTTTAGACACTTGTACATGAGAATACATGTTGATTTAAAGGTCAAGAAGTGATAAAAAATGGCTATATGACAAAAATGTTTTAGATCAGGTTACAACCACTCAAAATAATATTATTTGATATATTATAATGGCATGGAACTTTGACATAGGTTTGATAGCTTTGCATGTTGTACATATAGCTTAAAAAGTGGTAAATTATGTGAAATTTGCATGATTTATGTGCTTTATTTAAGACCTGCACTATCATGAGTATAACCATTATTTTATTCAGTAAATAACATGGGTTATGTTAAAATTTCAAGTTGTTTCGATCTGGGATGGTTCGGGTAACATTTGATGCAAAACTATGCGGTAAAACGGTTAAAAATCGGCTTTTCGGATGGTTTTTACAAAACTGTTTTAGATCAGTAACCAAACTGATATTTTTGAGATAAAAATAAGTATTTTAACTTATATTAAGTTTACTTGGTGTTTGGTTAGTCATATGTGACTTCCGACGCCTAAAAATGTTACCGAATCGCCAAAATAAGTGTTTTTCGACATACACTAGAATGGGTTGTTCATGGATAAATTTTATGTGATACAATGTGCTATGTGTTTTACAATATGTGTATGATGATGTGTTAGTGTTGACAAAATTATGTGTATTACGCTTGAGTACATATATACAAATACACCAAGATAATAAAAAATAATAACTTTTCGAGAAATCTCAAAGTTATGTGAAAATTCTAAGTATCGGAGAAACTTCGGTATTTTTGTGGGTTTTTGATTATTAAATCATTCTTATTTAATTTAGGACGAATAAACAATTTGAGAGATTGTGTTAACATATAAAAACGCACCCAAAGGTGAGTACATAGATCCCCTCTTTTTACTGTTTTCGATTGTTTTGGGGTGATTCATATGTATCAAAACGATTTCGATATTTTAACGATGGTTTCAAAAACGATTAAGATGGTTTATACTAAACTAATAACGATTCCAATAAGGTAAAAGGACTTGTTGGTTGTAGTTACATAACGAATGGCATTCATTAGCATTGATCAAGCCGACCAGTATTAGCTTATGGTACCATAGGATCTGACAAATCCCGTTATCAGACCGCACCCATGGTTATGTGTGGGTTAGGTGGGTAACGACTGAATCTGATGATTGTTAACTTACCCTTTGGAGGTTCGTTAATGCGAGAACGAGTTGAACGATGGACGAGTCACAAAGGTTTGAATGTTATTAGCGAGACGACCAAAAAGTAGTTTTCACAATTAAAACAAGAACGATTTGAACGAGTGAACGATTTTAACGAGTGAACGATTTGAACGATTTGGAACGATTTGAAATATTTAAACAAATGAACGATGATTTATAACAAGAACGAGTTAAACGATGTCACACAACGATGTTTACGAAACTATATAAACCATACGAGTTTTATTACGAGAACGATTTATGATTTGGTTTACATAAACAAATGTTTTAGGGTTAAGATTCATGGCATCGAGGTTTATAAACTATGACCAATCTGTTTTGACTTGGTTATTCTTTTTACAATACCAATATTTTACAAGACAAGGTTTTCTAATAACAGTTAACGAAGTTGTACGAGTTATTTCAACATGTAAACGAGCCATGAATCTGACACTCTCACAAAACCTATGTACTCGCCAGCATTTCTTTGCTGACTTTGTTTTTACATATGTTTCAGGTGATGTTGCTTAATGTTGCTTGATTGCTAGGATGCATGAGTCATATAGGATCTGGATGAGACCTTAGTGACATAATAACAATGATAGTCGATTTATAACTTGTTGGTTCTTGCTAAGACAATGTTAATGTTTTATATTTAGTAAAACGAGACTCCTTTGTATCCATGGTTTGAAATAATAAATTTTGTTACAACACTCCCCGACGTTTCCGCCACGATTTGTTGTTTTTACGTGGTCGGTGTGTGACAAAAAGAAGTCAAACACCATCCTTTTATACAACACTCGAATCACTTGGGAACTCTTTTGTGGGATAAAGGTCACCTAACCACATTTGAGGGAACTTGTATGTTTGAGGTGGGGTTACCATGTTTGTGGGATAAAGGTCACCTAACCACTTATATGTGTAAACTCACATGTGTGTAAGTTGGACGACTTGATTTGGAAACTATCAACTTAGGGTCACCGAAGCATGGGGAACAAAGGTGTTGATGGGATTAAACATGCCAACTAAACATAAAGATGTTTAACCGATCCCATATGGCTAGAAGTTGCAAAGGGTTGCAATCGTCAAACGTTGACTACCTTGTTAATTTAAATAATGGGATAAGGTCACCTAACCAATATTTAAATGTAACGTTGGATTCTAGATTTTAATTATTAATTGTCTATGAGACCTAAAAGGGTATTAATGATTAAAATTTTAATAATATCGAAAATACTAAAAATAAACTTCGTTAAATTTTGTAGATGGCCGCTAACAATGCAAACCAAATTACCCAAACCGTTCGAAACCTATCACTAAGAACCATCCTTGAAAAAGATAGTCTCAACCATAACAACTTCATGGATTGGTTTCAAAACTTGAGAATCGTTCTCAAGCAAGAGAAGATATCCTATGTGTTGGACGATCCTACTCCCGATGAACCTAACGTGTCACACCCCGACCGCGTTAAAACAACGAAATCGTGGCGGAAACGTCGGGGAGTGTCATGGCAGAATTATTGTTTCATAACCATGGATACAAAAGTTTCGTTTTATTGATTCATTAAGTAATTTACATTGTCTTAACACAAAACAAACAAGTTACATATCGACTATCATTGTTATTATGTCACTAAGGCCTCGTCCAGATCCAATGTGAACATGCATCCTAGCAATCAACATCATGCAACAACACCTGAAACATATGTAAAAACAAAGTCAGCAAAGAAATGCTGGCGAGAAAATCCATTGTGGAAAAAAACCCTAATTCTCTCTCTAGCTGGCGATTTTGGCTCCCTATGAATCTTTGGTTTTCTTCGTGATCTGGATGTATAACAGTCTGTTATTAGTGATTGATTCATCAACTTACTAATACGAACTAGTTAGCATCTTAGTAATCGATCTTAATCTAGGGTTTGTTTGTGTTCTTGATCGCCGCCTGAACCTGTGTTTTCGATTTGGTGGGATAGATCTATTGTTTTGTCAGTCCTTCTGGTGAGGCAGAAACCTAGACTTAACAAGAACTCTATTCGATTCTGATTGTAACATGGTCTAGGGTTTATGCTAAATTAGGGTTTCTTTCTTTACGTGGTTTTTCTTTGGCTTTTTTGTTTCCATGGTTAGTCTTTTTCTGGAGAATGGAGAGAGGTAATGTTTTAAAGATGGATGGTCGTAACAGCAACACTAGTGGTAATCTGCAAGATTTGCGAATGAAATCACAATTGTCATTCAAGAGTTTAGCAGATCGGGTGGTAGACATTGATGGTAAAACATTCCAGCCACGTAGGGGTATCCCGATGAACCTACCTGAAGATCCGAAATGTTTTAACATCATCGATGAACTCACTAAAGTGACAGTGCCAGTCCAGATGGAGATGGAGCAAACGGAGTACTCAACGGTAGATGGGGATGGGATTCAGAGTAATGGTGCAAACCTTGGTAACAATTCTGAACCGGTGTCGTATGCTTCAAAGGTTTCGTCGGTGAAACCTAAAAATAAGATTAACTTCAGATATCTTGAGGGTAGTGACAATATGGAGGACGTGGATGTCATGATTCCCATGGATTCGGTGAGGAAAGTACAAGACAGATTTGCTAATGTTTTATTCGGGTATTTCCTTGGTAAAAGGTTAGCATTCCCTGTGGTTGATTATTATGTTAGCAATAAATGGGATAAATATGGCCTTCAAAAGTGCATGATGAACGGCAAGGGGTTTTTCTTTTTTAAATTTAGTACAAAGGAAGGGATGGAACAAGTGCTCCAAGATGGGCCGTGGTTGATTAGGAACATTCCAATTTTTCTTAAATATTGGTCTCTGAATACTGAGTTGAAGAAGGATGAGCTAAAGAAAATCCCTGTATGGGTAAAAATGCATGATGTTCCTCTTGCCGCATACACGGAAGATGGGTTGAGCCTGATCGCATCGAAGTTAGGGGATCCAAATGTGCTAGATAATGAGAAGTCTAAGATGTGTGAGGATTCATGGGGTCGGAGTGGATATGCTAGAGCCATTATTGAATTGAATGCTGATGATGAGATGAAAGACTCTATAAGTGTGGCTATACCAAATGTAGAAGAAGGAGGATTCCTAAAAAGCAATATAAGGGTGGAATATGAGTGGAAACCACCAAGGTGCCCAACGTGCATGGTGTTTGGTCATAGTAATGATACGTGCCCATTAAAAGCTAGTGAATCGGTTCAGAAGGATGGCAAAGACAAAGAAAAGGTTGACGAGCAAGGGTTCGGGGAAGGTAACAAGAGAAAGAAAGGGAAAAGGCAGTCATTCCAGGTTAGAGATAGACAGAAGTTTGTTTATAAGCCTAAAGTAGGGTTGGATCAACATGAGAAGTATAAGCCGAGTACATCTAAAGCTCCACCTGTTAAAATAAAGAACACGTTTAGTGCCCTTAACATTAATGAGCCAGACGAGGAGTATGACCAAGATGAAGTAGAGAATGAAACCAGTAAATTCATGGAGAATAATCAGAAGGGATCCGCAAAAAATACAGGTGCAAGCACACCTGCTGAAGAGGTGATCAATGGTTAGTCTAGCATGCTGGAACATAAGGGGTCTGAACCGTACCCTTAAACAAAATGAGGTTCGAAAAGTTCTAAAGGATCAGTGTTTGAAAATGTTTGCTGTGTTGGAGTCGCATGTGCAAGTCGCTAATCTAGCGGAAGTGTGTAAAAAGGTTTTTAGGAGCTGGGAATGGACGTCTAATGGGAATCATTGCAGTAAAGGAACCAGAATCATCATCGGATGGGACACAGATGTAGTGGACGTGATGGTCCTGAACGCTACAAGCCAACTTATAAATACTAAAATTGTAGTTAAGGAGAACAAGACGGTAGTGTATGGTACGTTTGTTTACGCTAGTAATTGTTATCAGGAACGAAGAAATCTGTGGGAGGCTTTAAACTTACATAAAAGTATGATCCAGAATAATCCGTGGATTGTTCTTGGTGATTTTAACTCTACTCTTAATATAGAAGATAGTAGTATGGGGTTGTCTACAGTCAATTCGGGCATGAGGGAATTCAAAGAGTGTGTTCAGAATTGTCAGATTTTTGATGTCAATGCCTCGGGGTTACAATTTACGTGGACTCAGAGTCCAAAGAAGGGGGTTGGTGTTCGCAAGAAATTAGATAGAATTATGGCGAATGTGCAGTTTATTGATCTATTCGTTACTGCTCATGCTATCTTTATGCCATATGCCGTATGGTGTGTCGGACCATTGCCCGTGTATTCTTAAGGTTCATGACAACATCAACCAAAAGCCCAAGCCGTTTAAGTTTCCTAATTTCCTGGTGTACAAGAAAGATTTTCTGAAATTGGTTAAGGAGGGTTGGGATATGCCAGTTGATGGGGTTCCGATATTTAAAGTGGTGAAAAAGCTGAGGAGTCTCAAACCTTATATGAGAAGTCTTTTGTTGAGTCAACGATACTCTCATCTATGCATATCTATTGGGCCTCAGTTTTCATTATTCCCACTCGGATCATCAATGAGCTTGAGAAAAGAATTCGTAGATTCTTGTGGAATGCGGGATCGGAGGGTAGAATCCGTGCTAAAGTTGCTTGGAAAGATGTATGTTTGCCTAACGAAGAAGGTGGTTTGGGAATCCGGAGTATAACTGATGTCAATAAATCGCTAATGGCCAAGCATGTTTGGAGTATTATAACTAAACGGGAGTTTATTTTGGTGAAATGGATTCACGAGTACAAGCTAAAAGGGAGAAGTTTTTGGGAGGTTCCATGTCGAGGGAGCGTGAGCTGGGGATGGCGGAAAATATTGTCTATTCGTTGTATTATGTGGCCTCACATATGGTCTTTGCTCAAAAGTGGTTTGCATACTAATGTTTGGAGTGATAATTGGTGCCCTGTAAGTCCTCTTAGCTCCTTTATCAATCCTCGATCTATAGCTAATGCTGGTTTCAATTTAAAGTCCTCGGTTGCTGATGTTATTGATGCGAATGGGCATTGGAGATGGCCCCAAGCTTAGTTAGATATGTTTCCGGTTTTAATAAGCATTCAAACGCCTCAGCTGGTTGGTAATGCTCCTGATCGCCTGACTTGGAAAGATTTGGATGGGAAGTTTGCCGATTTTGAATCGGCTCAAGTATGGAATACGATTCGGAATAGGGATAATCATGTGATCTGGGTAAACATGGTTTGGTTATCTCAATGTATTCCTCGCCACTCTTTTCATATGTGGCTGGTGTTCCGAAATAAACTGAAGACTCAGGATAGGTTGGCGGTTTGGGAAGCTGGAAGTGCAACGAATCTGTCTTTAATGGTTATCTCAATGTATTCCTCGCCACTCTTTTCAAACACGATCGAGATAGCCGAGACCATTTGTTTTTTCAATGTGCGTTTGCAAATCAAGTTTGGACAGACGTGAAGAGTATGGTGAACTTGGAGAGCGTAGATAACACATGGCTGTCTTTAATGGTATGGGTTGACCAGCACGCTAATTCTAAGAAAATTGATGACATTGTATGTAAATTGGTGGTAGCTGCGGCTACTTATTATGTTTGGCAAGAGCGGAACAGTTGGCTTTTTAGCTCTAATTAACTGACCGTGTTGTAAGTTGCTGAGAAGATCAAAAGTTCGGTTCGGCTACGGCTACGGCTTATGGGTTTCAAGTTTCGAGTGGATTCTGCTAGGAGGAGGATCTTCAGAATCTGGAAGATTGATGATAGCAAGGATGATGAAGCTGATCCGGGCTAGAAGTTTTTTTGTCTTGTTTTAATTTCGGCCTAGGTTGTTTGTTTTCGGCCGTGGTTGCTTAGTATTGCTTGTTAACTTTTGTTTGGGTTGTTTGGTTGGTCTTGTTGGTTTGTGGTCCTAGCCTTGGTATGCCAAGTCTAGTTGGTGTGTCGCATTGACACATCCTTGTACTTATTTGGTTCATTTATAAAATTCATCGGGGTAACCCTTTACCCAAAAAAAAAATATCCATAAAAAAGTGGTTCAGCTGAAGGACGAATTGGATATACTTCAAATGTCTTTAGACAAGGACCCCTTTAATGTGAATACTCGAGAGGAAGAAGCGGCCTGCTTAAAGAAATACCAAGAAGCTATTCTTGATGAGGAGCGATTCCTTAAACAGAAATGGTTAGAGGTGGGGGATGCTAATACGGCTTACTTTCATAATGCTATAAAATGCAGGAATCATATTAATAAAATTCATATTATTAAAGATACTAACGGCATTACTTATGAAGGTGGCAAATGCTCTGGTTGACGATTTTAAGTCTTTTTTGGGTAGTGAAGGTAATGTTACCACGAAGACGTCGCTAGATATTTTTTCTACGAAGCTTACTAGAGAGGTAGCGGATAGTATGGTTCGAGTAGTTACTAAGGAAGAGATTAAAGAAGCTATTTTTTCTATTAATGGGAATAAAGCTCCAGGCCTCGATGGGTACTCCTCAGCATTTTTTTAAAGGAGCCTGGTCGATAGTTGGAGAGGATGTTACAAAAGCTATAGAGGATTTCTTTGTTTCGGGGAGAATGTTGCAAGAAATTAACCATACGTTCATTGCGTTAACCCCTAAGGTTAGCAATCCTTCTATTATAACGGATTTTCGTCCTATAGCTTGTTGTAATGTAATATATAAGGCTATTAGTAAGATTATAACTAATGGACTTTTGGAAGGGTTGCAAATGATTATTATTGGGAACCAATCGGCCTTTGTTCCAGGGAGAAGAATATCGGATAATATACTCCTTACGCAGGAGTTAATGCACAGTTATCATTGTAGAGTGGGTCCGCCTTGATGCGCTTTTAAGGTTGACATATAGAAGGCCTATGATACGGTTCATTGGGGGTTTCTTGAGGATATCTTGCATGGTTTCGGGTTCCATAACAGAATGATTCACTGGATTATGACCTGTGGTAAAGCATCGTTCTCTTTAAGTATTAATGGAAACATTCATGGTTATTTTAAAGGGAAACGGGGCCTTAGACAGGGTGATCCGATGTCTCCCTTTTTATTCACAATGGTTATGGAAGTTCTTACGTTAACCCTCCAAAAATCGGTAAAGGAAAGCAATTCATTCAGTTTCCATAACAAATGTCAAAGGCAAAAGATAGTTAACATGTGCTTCGCTGATGATTTACTTCTTTTTTGTCACACCCCCAAATTCCACCTGCGGAGTACCGTCCGCTTGAGGGCGTGACCGACCAGGATCCAGCCACCAATTATACTGAGCATTGGATAATAGCGAGGATGATCACCAACCATAATGGTTAGTAAACACCATAGTTTAAAGTTCAAATGTTTAAGTTCAAATATCAATTAAGTAAGTAGCGGAAGCATAGATAAAATAGTTTAAATAAGGTTCATGGTTCAAATTATTTAGAACCCAACACGCGGGTTTACACGACCACTACACTTCCCAAGCAGCAGCTCCACAGTCACTGGTTACCTGCAAAGCATGCAGTAAGGGGTCAACAATAATGCTGAGTGAGTTCACTAGTTGTCCAGTTTTAATTACCAAAAACTTGTTTCACCAGTTAATTTATCCGTTTATACATGCCATGGGGAGCTACCCCAAAAGTTAGCAACTAAACTGTTTTTCCAATACCGAACACTAGGTGACCGTTGCGTATCCGCAAGAGAGTGCCCCGATGTCAATGTTCTATCATCATTGACGGATGCCTGAGTACATTAGTTCACGACCGATCCCATACCTTGGCACGGTGTGAGGTTGGTAAGACCTAAATAGCGCTATCAACTAATAACCCGTTCGCCTGGCCCCGGCGACTAATCGGTATTAAGTAGTAGGGACTTTAAGTGATAGAGTTTCGTTTAGTGCCGTTGGTTGCAATCCGTATAAACAGTAATTAACTAAAAGGTTCCCAATAACAAGGGAAGAAAAGTAAGTTGTATCCCTTATAAGGGGATAGTGTTGTTTTAGTTCCGTTTCCCAAACCACCGGGAATACATGCTTTAGGTTGTGAACTCACCTTGGGTTGCTCGGTAGATTATTTTACCCGGTCAAGTATGTTGGTCACCACGTCCTAACATGGTTACCAGATATGGGTCAAGTCGGGTACAAGTAAACACATAGCGAACACGTATGGCAATACATATAGCAAACACGTATAACATGCGAATACACAACAGTTGGGTTTATTGGGTCAGCCCTAACATATAATCAGCAGTAACAAACATGCAGTCCAGTCAACAGAAAGCCCAACAGTCAAAGCCCAATAACAACAAGGTAGCCCAGTCGAGACAAGGGTGGTTGCGACTCGCAACCGAGGTTACGACTCGCAACCGAGGTCTCGGTTCATCACGTTTTGGTTACGACTCGCAACCAGAGGTTCCGACTCGCAACTAGCAGTTCCGACTTAGCAGCAGTGGTTACGACTCGCAACCGGATTCGATACGCGTTGATTGCGACTCGCAACTGGGAGATCTCGACAAGACTTGATGTGGTCTCGAGTCGCAACCAAAGGTTACGACTCGCAACCGTGATTACGTGCACAACAAACTCTTCTAGAACCTGCAATGTACTGACCAATAGGATTGCATTTTCATGTAAATTGTGTACTATATCCACTAACATGTCTGTTTGTCTATAATGTGTCTAATTTGGATCAAACAAAGCATATTCAAAATATTTGAGTGACATTCATGCTGTTCATAACATTCAAACATTATTCATGAATATTCAATCCTTAACATCACTTTAATATCATTCGGATAGCAAAATCACCAAATCCCTGATAAAAATATTAGAACACATTTCATCACTAAACATCATAACATGAACGGACATAATAGATATTATCATTCTCGGTTCCTAAGCATAATCGGATACTAACCATTCAACCAAAGTCATGAATATTCATTCTATCTAAACATTCCGAAACAAACATGTTATTCGGTTATGCATTTCACACACATATTATTCACACAAAACATGGCAACAATCATCATCCATACACAAGAATCATAGTAACACATTTTTGTACTAACCGGTTGAAGTTGTGGGTTTGAAGAAGCAAAGATTCTTTCCGGTTGGTGATTCCGAGCTAGAGCCGAGGTGTTCTTGTTGTTGGTTGATCCGAGAGGGAAAAGGAGAGGGGAGGGAGGTGATTCTTTGTGAGGGTTTTAGGGTTTTGGTGAGAGAGATGAGAGGAGAGGAGAGTATGTTGCAAAAAATGGTAGAATGGTGAGGGTTGGCCGGTATATATATCGAGTGGGTTGAGGATGGGCTTTGGCCCTAACCGGCCCAATTTACTGTTCACTCGAGACCATCCCGGGTCTCGAGTCGGGTTTCGGCTCCTATATATATAACACACATATATATATATATATATATTTATACGTACATATATGCACACAACACGTAATAACAAGCAATTCATAATTTTTCACTTAATAGTTTACGTACACACATGTTACATCGAAAGGTTGTCCGGGAAAATCCGAAGTGTCACATTTTTGCGAGAGGGGAGGTGAAATCAGTGAAAGTTATTATGGAGTCCATCAATGTGTTTAGAGACATATCAGGCCTCGTCCCAAGTATCTTTAAGAGCTCGACGTTTTTTTGTAATATTTCGGATGTGGTTAAAAATAGAATGTCCATTTGGGAGGCGGGTAGTGCTACAAACCTGAATCTCATGTGTTGCCCTTTATGTCATCATGATCGAGACTCGAGGGACCATCTATTTTTTGAATGTTCGTATTCTATGGAGGTGTGGTATGGTATTAGGGAATTGGCTAATATGGTTGATGTTAGTTGCCGATGGGTTGATATTATGGATTGGATGGATCAAAACTCTATCCGACAACCAGTCAATGTTGTGAGCAGGTTGGTGGTTGCAGCAGCATCTTACTTTGTTTGGCAAGAAAGGAACTCGATGCTCTTCACTCGGAATCAACGTACGGCGATAGTCTTATCACAGGAGATCATTAAAATTGTTCGTATGCGCCTTATGACCTTCAAATTCAAACAGGGATTTGCGAACAGAAGTCTCCTTCAGAAGTGGAACATTCCTAGCAGTAACTTGGATTTCGATCCTGGCTAGATAGTTTTGCGTGTCTGTAATGGATTGTATAGGCTGGGCCGGGCTATGTCTGTTTAGTCGTGTCTTTGGTTGTCTTGGTTTGTCTTTGGTTGCTTTCTTTTTTTCTCTAGTCTTGGCATGTCAAGTCTAGAGGGGGTGTAACATTTCAGTTGCACTATTGTGCTTATTGTTTTTTAATAAGATTCACCGTGGTAACCCTTTACCCAAAAAAAAAATTTATTCCTTTTTAAGAAGGAAAGTTGCCCATCAAATACTTGGGAGTGCCATTGCTGGCATCAAGACTAATGAAGAAGGATTGCAAAGTTCTCGTTGAAAGAATGAATAATAAAATTACTAACTGGAAAAACAAGTTCTTGTCTTTTACAGGTAGGTTGCAATTAATCAAGTCTGTGCTATCATCTATTCATGTTTACTGGGCGTCTGTTTTTGTCCTCCCGGCTAGCATCATGAAAGAGCTTGAAATAAAAATGAAGTGGTTCCTTTGGGGTCAAGGTACAGTCTCTAAAGGCAGGGCAAAAGTTGCGTGGAAGGAAGTGTGCTTGCCTCGTCAAGAAGGAGGGTTGGGTATTAAGCGTGTGGCCGACGTGAACCATTCGCTGATTACTTGTCACCTTTATAGTATTATATCGAAAAGGAACTCTATATGAACCGAGTGGATTCTTGACTACAGATTGAAACATCGAAGCCTTTGGGATGTTCCGCTGAAGGCTAGTGCCCCGTGGGGTTGGAAAAAACTCCTCCGGTGTAGAGATCTTGTTCGGCACATGTTCTGGACTAAAGTGGGAAACGGTAAAAATGTTTTTTTATGCCACGACAAATGGTCAGACGACTCGCCGCTGGGAACCATGGTTACACCAAGACATATGTCTCAGCATGGTTTAACGTTAACGTCAAAGCTTGTGGATGTTCTTCAGAATGGTATATGGAGATGGCCTGATGAGTGGAGGACGGTATACCCATCTTTATTCCAGCTTTCCTCGGTTATGTTATACCCGAATCGATAAGATGTTGTAATGATTAGAAAGTCGGATGGGAGGGTCAATGAGTATTCTACTAAAGAAATATGGGAGGCAATTAGAACTAGGGGTCCTGATGTAGCTTGGGGGGATATGGTTTGGTCAGCTTTCAGTATTCCGAAACACTCGTTCCTATGTTGGTTGATTTTCAAAAATAAATTATGGATTCAAGACCGAATGATAAATTGGAATCACAACATTACTCGATCAATGAATCTGAGATGTTGCTTACTTTGTTATAATGGGGTAGACTCTCATGAACATCTGTTCTTCGAGTGTAACTATTCCAGACAAGTATGGGTCGCTATCAGAGAGAAAGGGGGCATGCAGTCTATGTCAGAGAAGTGGGAGGACATTAGTCAGTGGATGATCCCGAAAGCTAGATCAAAATCGGTTCAAGTGGTGATGAACAAATTGCTTATCTCGGCTACGGCTTATTATGTATGGCAGGAACGCAATACGAGATTCTTTAAAAATCAGTTGCGATCACCGGAACAGTTAATAGATCTTATAGTAAAAACGGTGAGAATGAAGCTGATGTCGTTCAAGTTTAAGAGGAGTGCTCGGGTTCAGGCATTCTTAGAAGATTGGAAGCTGGAAGAAGCTGATAGATTTGGAGAAGACTAGTGTCTAGTCTGTTTTTCTGTCTTTAGTTGGTGTGTTTTTGGTTGTTTTCTTGTTCAGTTATATGTGGCCTGTCACATATAAGAACTAGGGGGTATTATAGCCTCTCTACTTGTGCTTTTTACAGTTGTTTATAATAGAATCACCGGGGTAACCCTTTACCCAAAAAGAAATGCCGGCGAGCACATAGGTTTTATGAGAGTATCGGATTCATGGCTCGTTTACATGTTGCAATACCTTATTAAAAACCTTGTTTTGAAAAGTGTATAGTATTACAACATAATTAACCAACTCAAATCAAGTGGGTTATAGTTTATAAAATCTCGTAGCCATGATTCTTAACCCAAGAACATTTGTTTAAATAATCCAAATCGTAAATTGTTCTCGTTATAAAACTCGTATGGTTTATATCATTTAGAAAACATCGTTATGTGACATCGTTTCAAAATCGTTTGCCCAAGTGAACTAGATAATGACACGGAATGTAATATGATAAAAACACTTATATATAAGAAGTACAAGCGGCGTATCTACCATGCTTTTATCATGTTACACCCATCCCATTACCTAATCACCACCCAAAACCAATCGTTTGTTCAAATCGTTTAACTTGTACCAACCGTTTCCAAAATCGTTTCAAATCGTTTAACTCGTCCTGATGCGGGCCCAAGTGTGGAGGAGCGGGCTATTTTGTATTTGGAGGCCCAAGATCGTGTAACAAAAGAGGCTTCACTAAAATGGCTCTAACTTGGGCTACGGGGGTCCGTTTTTGGGCGTGCGACCAGGCGAAACGAACGTGAGAACGAGCTCCATCTTGTTGCAAACGCCTACGATGGTTTGGGTCATTGTCCGGGCCAAAAAACGCTTAGTTCTATTAGTTATTTACATTTTTATGTTTTTTGAAGTATTTTGAGCATTTTGTTTTTGGGCTTGTGTTTGGCCCGTTGTCTTTTTTAGGCCCATTTCAAATTTATGTTCCTATTTATATGTTTCTCTAGTAATTGGAAAGCTCAGACTTGAATTTTGACATAACTCATTTTTCACTTCAAATTCCGTGCCTTTTGGGTGGAATCTTGGGGTTTGGGGAAGAATTACACGGGTATTCTTTTAATCAACGTGTTTGATCTTCGTTTCCATATCACGTGCTACATGACATCCCAAAATCGTTCTTGTTTTAATTGTGAAAACTACTTTTGGTCGTCTCGTTAATAACATCCAAACATTCGCAACTCGTCCCTCGTTAAACTCGAATTAACCAACCACCAAAGGGTAAGTTAACAATCACAGATTCGGTCGTTACCCATAACCCCCACACATAACCATGGGTGTAGTCTGATAACGGGATTTGTCAGATCCTATGGTACCATAACCTAATACTGGTCGGCTTGATCAATGTTAATGAATGTTATTCGTTATGTAACTACAACCAACAAGTTTGTTCACATTATCGAAATCGTTATTTGTTTAATATAAACCATTTTAATCGTTTTTGAAACCATCGTTTAAACCTCGAAATCATTTAACACATATGAATCACCCCAAAATAATTGAAAACAGTACAATAGGGAAACTATGTACTCACTTGAAGTGCAAAGTATCCTCAAAAGAACTCAACAAACCCAAGCAAAACATGGAAATCAAGTAGCACCTAATAATCGAATCACTAGTCAAATAATCGACACATAAATCGGAAGATCAGACAGAATGAGGTTTCGTAAACCAAATGAGTATTGGAATTCATGTGATATGGTTTAATAAAGCCTACATTCTAAATCGAAACCTATCCTAAGTGCTTTCGACCCGTTACGACTCATTAAGGTAGCTTACGCTACTTTAACGCGTCGTTCGTGCAAAACGTGTTCGAGACGTCTAACTAGTCCTATGACAAGTATTATATGCCTTAACATGTTAAATATGTTGCATAATTAGTTTAAGTGACAAAAGTTAGGTTACATATGCTTAAAATTCAATTATGCATGAAAAGGGCATTTTGGTCATTTACCTAAGGCATATAAACTACCTATCATACAACTACTTAAACTAAGTGACCATAAGGTATAACCTCGTAGGGTTATTCCCTATACAACTATGGTCACTAACCATGCTTGGTCGGATCCTAATGATCCACCAAACGGGTCGAGTTCGAAAGTCTAAGCGGTTGTTTAGACCGCTTGACTTACGACTCTACACAAGCACTAAACTAAAAGTGACGAGCTAAACATGTTTAGTTAAGTTAGAAAACAGGTTTTGATATCAAAACAAAGGGTTTTGATAACCTTGTAGTTTGGTTACAAAATACGCATGAATACGCATTTTGATCGAAACTACGACTCGTCACTACGCCTAGTCAACGTGGTAATCAGTAGGTATAGTCATACGGGACTATAATCTTCGTGATTACGCTCACGTTGCAAAGTTCAAACGAACTTTGTGTTGACCATAACTTGGTCAAAGCAGAAAGTCAAACACTGTTTGACTTTCGTGCTTAAAACGCATAAAAGAACGAAAGAATGCTTACAAAGGGTCCAAGCTAGGAAGTTTTGATTCAAACAACTCAGGTATGAAGTAATAACTTCAACTTAGAGCAGGTTGAACCAAAGTGTGAGCAGAAATGAAATGAAAGCATGGGTTTATATAGATTTTGGTAAACCGTTAGGATCGTTCCTCGCATTTCGTGCTTCGATCTTGGCCTTACAAGTGGGCACATGGTATTCAAAACCATGGGAACACTTAAAACCATCAAATACCAGCCCAAAGTATCCCAAATCAGTGGTTAAAACCCATCAAAACCAACTTAAAGACCAGATTCAATGTTTCTGATCTGACAGTCTGTCACGGGCCGCGTAGAGCCAGACAATATCTTACGCAGGCCGCCTATGCAAGTTTGGCAGATTGTCACATTTGGTCCCTGAACTTGAAAAACTTGCATTTTGATGCATTTTTTACACGTTTAAGTCCTCGTTAACCCCATTTCAAAGATCTAAAATGATGTTAAAGTATTGGGAACTCAAAACATGCTCAAAAACATCTCGGATGTTGGTTCATTTGGTCATATGGTTGCGTTATTCGGTTAATTCCGACGGAAGTCGTAACGGATGCAAAAACGATCCAAATTGCGCGACGAATGGAATTTTATCATGTCAATCACTAAAATAAAATATTTTAATGATTACATAAATTTTTGGATGTCCGGATATATTCAGAACGTAAGATATGTGCGAAAATGCAAAATTATGTACTTTTTGACGCTTTTAGTCCCTATTGATCAATAAAGTTTATTTTTGCGCACAAAACACCTCAAAGCCTATTTCTAAGCTATGTAGAGGATATTTAGGGCATATTTAACTTATGATCAAGTTCCGGAATGTTCGTTACTATACAAATCGGTATAGTTTCATAGTTTGACACAAATAGTCCCTGCGATCGAACAAACTTGATATTGACACACCAAACCATCCAAAACTTATTTCTAAGTTATGTAAAGGTTATTTAAGGTATGTTAAGCTTATGTCACTATTCCAGAGTGTTTGTCACGTTATACTGACTGCGTTTATGCACCAGTTTGCGTATAACTTTTCAGAAAGCGATTTAAAGCTTGAAATCGAAATCGAAACAAATCAAAAAATCATCAAACACAAATACACACATAATAACACCAAGGCACATATAATAACACCAAAACACATATAATAACACCAAAGCATATTGTTTCATTGATAATTAACATTGTTTTACATTATACATCGATTACAGAACACAGTTGTCACAGCCTCCCCTACTTTAGGAAATTTCGTCCCGAAATTTTAACTAGAGGAAACTTGTGAAAACAAATGCGGATATTCCGCTTTCATTTGGTCCTCACGTTCCCAAGTAAACTCTGGGCCACGTTTGGATTCCCAGCGAACCTTGACCAATCGAATCCGTTTGTTCTTCAACTGTTTGACTGCACGGTCCATTATCTCCACAGGTTTCTCGACAAAGTGCATCGTTTCATCGATTTGGATTTCGTCGAGTGGAATGTGAAGATCAGTGTCAGCTAAACACTTTCGCAAATTAGACACGTGGAAAGTCGGATGAATATTTCCAAGCTCTGGAGGTAGCTCTATTCGATAGGCAACCTTTCCAATTCTTTCAACAATCTTAAATGGTCCAACATATCGAGGTGCAAGTTTTCCTTTCTTTCCAAATCTCACCACTCCCTTCCAAGGTGACACCTTGAGTAGGACACGGTCTCCGACTTGAAATTCCAAGGGCTTGCGTCGCATATCCGCATAACTCTTTTTGACGGCTTCTAGCTGTCACAAGATTATCGTGAATTTTCTTGATTTTGTCTGTTGTTTCCAGAATGAGCTCAGGTCCAATAAGCTGAGCTTCACCGATCTCATTCCAAAAGACAGGTGAACGACATTTTCGACCGTAGATAGCTTCGAATGGTGCCATATTAATGCTAGCATGATAACTATTGTTGTAAGAGAACTCGATCAACGGAAGATGAGAATCCCAATTACCACCAAAGTCTTTCACGCATGCTCTATGTAACATCTGTGTCTGAAATCATTGTAAACAATTCTGTTATCTATAAAACAATGTTATTTGATCCCAATGTTTGTTTGGTTATGTTTTACATTTTTCATGTTTTGACTTTTGTTCAATTTCAAACTATATATCGCTTTCTGGAGAGTTATAAGCAAACTGGTGCATAAACGTGCTCAGTTTAACGCGAGAAATACTCCGGAACATCAACATATACTTAACATACCTTGAATAACCTTTACATAACTTAGAAATAAGTTTTGAAGGCTTTGGTATGGCAAAAACAAGTTAATTCGCCTACAGGGACTAAATTTGACAAACTGTGAAAGTATGCCAATTTGAACTGTAACAGACATTCCGGAACATTACCATAAGTTAAACATACCATAAATATCCTTTACATAGCTTAGAAATAGGCTTTGAGGGGTTCGGTGTGCTAAAATAAACTTTTGGGTCATTCAGGGACTAAAAGCATCAAAAAGTGCACAAGTTTGCACTTTCGCGCATATCTTACGTTCTGGATACATCCGGACATCCAAAAATTTATGTAAGCACTAAAATATTTTATTTTAGTGTTTGGCATAAGAAAAATCCATTCTTCGCGTCATTTGGATCGTTTTTCGTGCTTATGCGCATTCCGTCGTAATTAAGCGAACATCGCGATCGTACGACCAAACGAACCAACGTCCGGCATATTTTTTGAGCATGTTTCATGTCCACAATGTTTAGCATCATTTTAGGGCCTTAAAGTTGGCTTTACGGGCCTTAGAAGTGTCGGAAATGGCCTTAAACACGTGCAGGGACTGAAACTGTCATTTATGAAAGTTGTTTGCTGATCAGACACTCAGACGGCCCGCGTAAAACCAGGGTGATCCTTTACGCGGCCCGCGTCAGCCTTCCAGACCAGATTCAGTGTATTAACAGCCTGTTAACAGCTGTTAAGCACTTCTAATCCGATTCCAAGTGTTGCTTCCTGCGTATGGGGGGGCCAATAAGTGCATATGAGCATTCCAACAAGTGTAGGGATGTGATTCAAGCACGTTATCCTAGAAACGATCTTAACGGCTCTCCGAATACTATAAATACCCCACCCCCATTTGCTTCAAACTCACAAGAATCTGATTTGAGAAGCTCTAAGTTGAAACCTTTGTTTCATACCTGAGCTACTTGAATCAAGATTAGCATTCGGGGACCCTTCGTAAGTATTCCTTCGTTCTTTTATTGCTTTTGGAGTCCGAAAGTCAAACTTTGTTTGACTTTCTGCATTGACCAGTCTATGGTCAATGCGAAGTTTTTTTTTGGGTATCGTTTGAACTTCGCAACGTGATTGTAATCACGATGGTTATTGTCCTTTGTGACTATGCCTACTGATTACCACGTTGTCTAGGGTCGTAAGGGTAAGCGATCTAATAAATCGCTTATACCTTCGAACCCGACCCGTTTGGTCGATCATTAGGATCCGACCAAACACATTAGGTGACCATAGTATATAGGGAATAACCTTCCGAGGTTATACCTTATGGTCATGACGTTTAGTTAGTTGTATGATAGGTAGTTTATATGCCTTAGGTAAATTACCAAAATACCCCTTTGATGCCAAAATTCATTTTGAACATATGTAACGTAACTTTTGACATCTAAACTCATTTGACAACAATATTAGACATGTTAAGGCATATATTACTTGTCATAGGACTAGTTAAGCGGTCCGAACGCGTTATACGCGAACGGCGCGTTAAAGTAGCATAAGCTACCTAAACGGGTCGTAATGGGTCATAAGCGCCTAGGATAGGTTTCATTATAGAATGTAGGCTTTGTTAAACCATATTACACAAGTCTCCATACTCGTTTGGTTTACGAACCCTTATTCTATCCAATCCTCCGATATAGGTCCGGTTTATTAACATAGTTACCTATATTAGGTGCCGTTTGATATCCGTGATCTCTAGCTTTGTTTGGTTGTTACTCAAGGACTACTGAGCAATCTCAAGTGAGTACATAGACCCCTCTTTTACTGTTTTCCAAACTGTTTTGGGGTGAAACACATGTGCCTACTTGTTACTTTCGTGCTTTCCTGTTTTCATATCATATACCTGCTATGTTCGTTAGTACATTATAGTACGTGATTTCATTACATTTCATGCTATGTAAGTCCATTGTGTGCATACTTAGTACATTGTTTTACATTACATTGATTTACATGACTTTTCTGCTTTGTATGTTAACTTAGCATACTTAGTACATTCTTTTCATATGACATGTATACAATTGCTATAACATTTGGTTTGCACAAACGAGACTCATATACGTTCATTAACATTAGCTACGCCGCTCGGTAGTAAGTAGTGGTACCATAGGACTTGACAAATCCCATTCCTGACATCTCGGGTTTGTTTGGATGTAAGGAATGACTGAATCCGAAAACATTTCTTTTGATAACCTTGACTAAGAGGGTTATCCGACTGTCTCAAGGCTTGAATGTATGCGTTAACTTACCACATAAATGTTTGTATCAATGTAACATGCATTACTTTGCAAAACATAACTTTTGATATATTCAAATTACTTTGTTTTGTACATTTCTACATTTGGATTATGTGACAATACTTTACTTACAATACATAACATTTGTTACACATTATTTGACTACCTTTGGACTATTAACATTTGATATGATTTATACAAGGACTTTTGACAATTGGTTTAAACATAGACATTATACATTGTTTGTTTGTTTAAGTGACTTAATTAACGAGATGTGAGTAATATGATACAAGCATGGTGGATACGCCGCTAGTACTTCCTATACATAAGTGGTTGTATTATATTACATATCATAGCGTTATTTAAATCATTCAATTTGGACTTATACATTTTACACAAGTAACACGATTTTCACAAGTCTTTGGTTTACAAACAATTTACTTTATACAACTCATTTACTTGGTTATACATTTAACCATACATTATTCTTTTATTTATACATATCATTTGATCTTATCGCTTTTTAAACAAATTACAAAACAAAACAATTAACAAGGTTCATGACTGACTTTTGCTAAACAACTTTTTCTAAACTTATAAGTTATGAATCCTATTTTCACAAAAACTATGTATCTCATAGGCATTTTTATGCTGACGTACCTATTTTCACATGTGTTTTCAGGAGCTGTTGCTTAAGATGATGATCGTGACACTAGGGCGGACTTGTGCCTTAGAGACATAAAACGGAGATAGACTTAGTTTAATTATGTTATGTTCTCTTTGTTTCCTGTTTAAGACAATGAAACTCTTATGTTAATAAATAAAATACCACTTTGAATACCATGGTTATGAAACAATTAATTCTGTTACAACACTCCCCGACGTTTTCCGCCACGTTTTGTATGTTCTACGTGGTCGGGGTGTGACAGAAGAGTTGGTATCAGAGCCAATGGTTATAGGGAATTAGGTTATTAGTAACGCTTTGACCTAGACTATAACCTTCCTAGGACCCTAACACAAGTTGTCTTGTGTTTAGATTTTAAAACTATCCTTAGGTGATAACCACAACGGGAACATGAAGTTCGAATCCGCTTTGAAAACTAATCATCTGTTCTAGGATGATTGATTATTAGGTTTTGAACCCTCTGTTGTAAGGTTTTGAACCCTTCCAGTTTGACTTTTGGCCTTGTGCCTTCCAAATTTTCAAAATCTCGTCAAAGTTTTGGGTTTTTTAAATAGTGTGAACACGTGCAATCTGGAAGAGTGAATGCTTGTACCCTGGGTTTTCTGTCTAAGGCTAGAGTGTTCGTACAAATCCACATAATCGGACCAGTCACTCTTACCTGGGAACTCTCGGGGTGAGTGTTCACTTATAGGTGAGCATGTCTTCGCGATACATTATTTTCACCCACTTACTTTGATTAGTCACATTGTGTCATTTGTTTACCTTGTGGTAACAAACAAATTACCATTATCCTCGCTGTTGTCAATTTTTGTATCATTTCATTCTTTTCATCCAACCATCTCACTCGTTTCCTTTCATGTTTCCCTCTTTTAGAATGCCTCCCTGACGCGAAAACCAGATAGCGACTGCCGAACTGGCAGAAATCATTGCGCAGCAAATGGCTGCTCAATTCCCAAACCTCTTTGCTCAATGGAACCAAGCCAACAACAACAACAATGCTCCATGCAAATTCAAGGATTTTAACTCGGCTAAACCACTCAAGTTTAGTGGTTCTGAGGGAGCGACTGGGCTTCTTCAATGGTTCGAGAGCATTGAGAATACTTTCTGCCACGTGCAGTGTCCTGACAATCGCAAGGTCGAGTTTTCTTCGAGTGTGTTTCAGAAGAGGGCTCTCACATGGTGGAACGGGGTTATGAGAGACCGTGGTGCAGAAGTTGCTCTAGCACAAACTTGGGCTGAACTTAGGGCCCTTATGATGAGGGAGTTTTGTCCTCGTCATGAACAGCGAGCTTTGGAGAGAGAGTTCGATGACTTGAAACAAGATAGTGGTGAGCATCGGGCGTATACTGACAGGTTTGTGGAGTTGAGTCTGCTTTGCCCAACAATGGTTACCCCACTCGACAAGGCTATCGAAAGTTACATCGACGGCCTACCTGACTCAGTGCAAGACATCATTACTGGTAGTAACCCTGCCACACTCTGTCAGGCTATTGAGTTAGCAGCGACATTGACTGAGTCACAGGTTCAAAAGGGGAAGCTGCATAAAAAGGGGGACAAGGGTAAGAAGCAGGCATCTGACAAGGAAGATAGCAAGAAAGGTCAAAACAAGAAGGGAAAGAATTCTGGAGGGTCTAGGAAGAGAAAGGCTTCCCAAAACTATGCCGTTACTGCACAGGCCCAAGCTGCACCAAATCAGCCTGCGCAACCACTAGCGAAGAAGCCTTATCTTGGCAATGCACCTTTGTGCAACAGGTGCAACGGCCATCATCAACCACACCTCCAGTGTCGTCAGTGCACCAACTGCGGAAGATCTGGTCATCTTGCTGACACCTGCCGCATCCCTGCCAATCAGAATCGGGCAGTTCAGAACCAAGCCCAACAAGTTGCTCAGCAACAAGGTCAAGCTGCACGACCTCATTTTCCTCCTGGTTCGTGCTACAATTGTGGGGATCTGATCCACTACAGAAACCGGTGCCCAAGGCTAGCCAACCAGAATCAGAATCCAAATCAGAATCAGGCTCAGGCTCAGGCTCGAGGTCGAGTCTTCAACATGAATGCACAAGAGGCACAAGCAGACAATGAAGTTGTGAACGGTACGTTCTTTATTAATAATCAGCCTGCGTCTGTTCTTTTTGATTCGGGTGCCGATAAGAGTTTTGTGTCATTATCTTTTGAGCCATTACTTCGCGTGTCTAGAACGAAACTAGGTAAACCTTTGACAGAAGAAGTTGCTAATGGTGAACCCGTTGTTCTTGATTCTGTTCTTCGCAACTGCCAGTTGAACCTTAACGACCATCTTTTCTCTATTAACCTCACGCCTATGCAACTTGGAAGCTTCGACGTTATAGTGGGTATGGATTGGTTATCCAAGCATCGCGCAGAGGTAGTATGTTTTGAGAAGATTGTTCGTGTGCCGCTTTCGACAGGCGAGATCCTACAGGTTCGTGGTGAGAAACCTGCTGGTGGTCTCAAACTCATGTCTTGTTTTAAAGCTCGGAAGTATCTGCGAAAGAACTATGTCGCCTTTTTGGCACATGTTATATCAGATAAGGGCAAAGGTAAAACTATTCAAGATATTCCTGTTGTTCGGGATTATTCTGAAGTATTCCCTGAAGAGTTACCTGGTCTACCCCCAACACGCCAAGTCGAGTTCCGTATTGATCTCGTACCTGGTGCAAACCCCATTGCCAGAGCTCCATACCGTCTTGCACCGTCTGAGATGCAAGAGTTGTCTAAGCAGCTTCAGGAACTCTCTGACAAAGGTTTTATCCATCCTAGCTTTTCACCTTGGGGTGCTCCCGTTCTTTTTGTCAAAAAGAAGGATGGATCATTTATTATGTGTATCGATTATCGTGAGCTTAACAAGCTTACCATCAAGAATCGATATCCCCTACCTCGCATCGATGATCTCTTTGATCAGTTACAAGGCGCTTCTTATTTTTCGAAGATTGATCTGCGATCTGGATATCATCAACTTCGTGTTCATGAAGAAGATATTCCCAAGACAGCGTTCCGCACTCGTTATGGGCATTATGAGTTCACAGTCATGCCATTCGGTTTGACTAATGCTCCTGCTGTTTTCATGGACTTGATGAATAGGGTCTGCAAGCCTTATTTGGATCAGTTCGTCATTGTTTTTATTGATGACATCTTGATATACTCTAAGACGCGAGCTGATCACGAGCAACATCTTCGTCTTACTTTGGAACTCCTAAAGAAAGAGCAACTTTTTGCCAAATTCTCCAAGTGTGAATTCTGGCTTAAAGAAGTTCAATTCTTAGGACATATTGTCAACAAACAAGGTATTCATGTGGATCCCTCCAAGATCAGTGCGATCAAGGATTGGGATACGCCTACTACTCCTACTGAAGTTCATTCTTTTCTTGGTCTAGCGGGTTATTACCGCCGCTTCATTGAAAACTTCTCAAAGATTGCAGTTCCTTTAACTGCTCTAACTCAGAAGAACAAACCATTTGATTAGGGATTCAAGCAAGAGGAAGCGTTTCTGACTTTGAAACAAAAACTTTGCAACGCGCCTGTTCTATCATTGCCTGAGGGTAATGATAATTTCGTCGTTTATTGCGACGCATCTAAATTAGGTCTTGGCTGTGTTCTGATGCAAAGGAACAAAGTCATAGCATACGCATCGAGGCAGTTGAAGATACATGAGAAAAACTACACCACTCATGATCTTTAGTTGGGTGCAGTTGTCTTCGCTCTTAAAATCTGGAGACACTATTTGTACGGTACAAAATGTGTGGTTTTCACGGACCACAAAAGTCTTCAGCATATCTTCAATCAGAAAGAACTCAACATGAGGCAACGACGTTGGGTCGAGCTTCTAAACGACTATGACTGCGAAATTCGCTACCATCCTGGTAAGGCGAATGTCGTAGCCGATGCATTAAGTCGTAAGGAACGTACTAAGCTTCATTGTGTTCGTGTTGAATCTGATATTCAAGCTCGATCCGATATCCAAGCACGCATTTCTCAGGCTCAACAATCTTGTGTTTCACAAGGTTTGATGGATAAGGAATTTCCCTATCACATAACACCTGATCTTGAACTGAAGGACAATGGATCGTATTACTTCATGGACCGTTTGTGGGTCCCAAGCCAAGATAACCTTCGCACCTTACTTATGGATGAAGCCCATAAGTCTCGTTATTCTGTTCATCATGGCTCAGATAAGAGGTATAAGGATCTTCGTATTCAGTATTGGTGGCCTGGTATGAAGAAAGACATTGCCTTATATGTATCAAAATGCCTTACTTGTCTTAAGGTTAAGGCTGAACATCAACGTCCTTCTGGTTTATTGGTGCAACCAGAGATCCCAGTTTGGAAATGGGAAAACATTACTATGGATCTCATTACCAAACTTCCGCGCACAAAGAAAGGTCATGATGCCATCTGGGTAGTTGTTGATCGTCTTACTAAGTCAGCGCATTTCTTGCCAATCCGTGAGGATTTTTCTACTGACAAACTTGCTAAAATCTATGTGGATGAAATTGTAGCTCAACATGGTATTCCTTTGAACATCATTTCTGACAGAGATGCTCGTTTCACTTCTCATTTTTGGAGAACCATGCAATCTGCTATGGGGACCCAACTTAATTTGAGCACAGCTTATCATCCGCAAACGGATGGTCAATCTGAAAGAACAATCCAGACTCTGGAGGATATGCTTAGAGCTTGTGTGATCGATTTTGGTGGTAGTTGGGATTCACATCTTTCGTTGATCGAATTCTCCTACAACAACAGTTATCACACCAGCATCAAAATGGCTCCTTTCGAGGCTCTCTATGTCGTTCACCAGTCTGCTGGAATGAGATCGGCGAGGCTCAACTTACTGGACCTGCCCTCATTTTAGAGACAACAGATAAGGTTAAGAAAGTTCGTGATAACCTTCAGACAGCTAGAAGCCGTCAAAAGAGTTACGCGGACCCAAAACGCAAGCCCTTGGAATTTCAAGTCGGTGATCGAGTATTACTTAAGGTCTCACCTTGGAAAGGTGTGATCAGATTTGGAAAGAAAGGAAAACTTGCACCTAGATACGTTGGACCATTCAAGATCGTCGAAAGAATCGGTAAGGTAGCCTACAGACTTGAGTTACCTCCTGAACTTGGAAATGTTCATCCAACTTTTCACGTGTCCAATCTCAAGAGGTGTTTAGCTGATGAGAACCTCCACATACCGCTTGACGAAATTCGTGTTGATAAAACACTGAAATTTGTCGAGAAACCTGTGGAAATCATGGAATGTGAAGTCAAGTGGCTTAAACGCAAGCGCATTCCTTTGGTCAAAGTTCGCTGGGAAGCTAAACGTGGATCCGAGTTTACTTGGGAACGCGAAGACCAAATGAAGGCGAAGTATCCCCATCTATTCTCACGAGTTTCCTCTAAATAAATTTCGGGACGAAATTTCCACAAGTAGGGGAGACTGTAACATCTGTGTCTGAAATCATTGTAAACAATTCTGTTATCAATAAAACAATGTTATTTGATCCCAATGTTTGTTTGGTTATGTTTTACATTTTTCATGTTTTGACTTTTGTTCAATTTCAAACTCTATATCGCTTTCTGGAGAGTTATACGCAAACTGGTGCGTAAACGTGCTCAGTTTAACGCGACAAATACTCTGGAACATCAACATATACTTAACATACCTTGAATAACCTTTACATAACTTAGAAATAAGTTTTGAAGGCTTTGGTATGGCAAAAACAAGTTAATTCGCCTACAGGGACTAAATTTGACAAACTGCGAAAGTATGCCAATTTGAACTGTAACAGACATTCCGGAACATGACCATAAGTTAAACATACCATAAATATCCTTTACATAGCTTAGAAATAGGCTTTGAGGGGTTCGGTGTGCTAAAATAAACTTTTGGGTCATTCAGAGACTAAAAGCGTCAAAAAGTGCACAAGTTTGCACTTTCGCGCATATCTTACGTTCTGAATACATCCGGACATCCAAAAATTTATGTAAGTACTAAAATATTTTATTTTAGTGTTTGGCATAAGAAAATTCCATTCGTCGCGTCATTTGGATCGTTTTTCGCGCTTATGCGCATTCCGTCGTAATTAAGCGAACATCGCGATCGTACGACCAAACGAACCAACGTCTGGCATATTTTTTGAGCATGTTTCATGTCCACAATGTTTAGGCATCATTTTAGGGCCTTAAAGTTGGCTTTACAGGCCTTAGAAGTGTCAGAAATGGCCTTAAACACGTGCAGGGACTGAAACTATCATTTATGAAAGTTGTTTGCTGATCAGACACTCAGGCGGCCCGCGTAAAACCAGGGTGATCCTTTACGCGGCCCGCGTCAGCCTTCCAGACCAGATTCAGTGTATTAACAGCCTGTTAACAGCTGTTAAGCACTTCTAATCCGATTCCAAGTGTTGCTTCCTGCTTATGGGTGGCCAATAAGTGCATATGAGCATTCCAACAAGTGTAGGGATGTGATTCAAGCACGTTATCCAAGAAACGATCTTAACGGCTCTCCGAATACTATAAATACCCCACCCCCATTTGCTTCAAACACACAAGAATCTGATTTGAGAAGCTCTAAGTTGAAACCTTTGTTTCATACCTGAGCTACTTGAATCAAGATTAGCATTCGGGGACCCTTCGTAAGTATTCCTTCGTTCTTTTATTGCTTTTGGAGTCCGAAAGTCAAACTTTGTTTGACTTTCTGCATTGACCAGTCTATGGTCAATACGAAGTTCGTTTGAACTTCGCAACGTGATTGTAATCACGATGGTTATAGTCCCTTGTGACTATGCCTACTGATTACCACGTTGTCTAGGGTCGTAAGGGTAATCGATCTAATAAATCGCTTATACCTTCGAACCCGACCCGTTTGGTCGATCATTAGGATCCGACCAAACACATTAGGTGACCATAGTATACAGGGAATAACCTTCCGAGGTTATACCTTATGGTCACGACGTTTAGTTAGTTGTATGATAGGTAGTTTATATGCCTTAGGTAAATTACCAAAATACCCCTTTGACGCCAAAATTCATTTTGAACATATGTAATGTAACTTTTGACATCTAAACTGATTTGACAACAATATTAGACATGTTAAGGCATATATTACTTGTCATAGGACTAATTAAGCGGTCCGAACGCGTTATACGCGAACGACGCGTTAAAGTAGCATAAGCTACCTTTTTTTTTTTTTTTGGTAAAGGAGGGCGGCACCTCCGGTAAATTTTATTAATGACAAAAAAATATTTACACCTAAAGGGGCTTAGACTCCCGGGACATAAAACCCAAGGAATACACCACCCCCAATGCAGCAAGCCTAACAAAAAGGATCAACAAGATCCGGCTCCTGCCTAGACACACCACAATCATACCAATCCAGCTAAACAAAAACCAATCCATCACAATACAAAAACCAATAATCAAAACCAAAAGCCCTATACATCAAAACTATCAAAAAATAGAGCAAAACTATTAAGACAGCTTCCATCCAGGTACCTGCAAAAAAACAATCATAACAACACACATGAAACTTCAACTCTTCAGCTTCCTGACAATCCAGCAAACCCACTAAACAGCAACTCGTAATCCAGCAATCTTCCTTCATCCAGCCACTCAACCAGCAACCAGCAGCCCATATTAATCTACTATGTACCCCACGGAACATCCAAAATGCCACACTAAATATTATCTCAACACACCACACTTTCAAACCACCCTTCACCACCCGGATCAATATAAAACCAAAACCCATAAACCCCCAAATACCCATCAGTTAAAAATACCAACTCAAACACATAATATCTGCAAAACACCTTCCAGCCAACCCACCCATACATCACAATCCCTTTCCAAATAAACCAAACAACAATATTCCCAAAATGAGATATACCCAAAATACCCCTCCACCTCCCAAAAAAACTCCCTATATTAACAACCATACCCCCCCTCCATCGAAACCACCCAATACTAACCAAAACCACAATAAACATCCCCATCCTACCCCAGCCATCCATAACTAACCAAAGTTGCATTTCAACCAACTCCCGTGTTTGCAAACCCATCAAAATTATTACCATTACCTTTAGTCTTCACTTCAAATCCCCAAATATCAGCCGCCATTCTCACACTAACCGTATCTTTAAATCTTAGACCAAGTAACCTCAATCTAACAGTTTCAAAAACAGTATCACATACCTGCTGCACAGTTCGCTTCCCTTCCTCAAAAATCCTATGATTCCTTTCTTGCCAAATAAAATACACAGAAGCAGCAAGAACTAACTTCCCAATAACACCCCAAACAGATTTCAAAAAACCCTTTTCCTCCACAAATTTAATAATATCAGGCCATGAATTAGGAGCACCATTCATTTTTCCAAAAACTTTACACCTTTTCCACACTGCCAAAGCATACTCACATTCGAAAAACAAATGTTTATGACTATCAGAACATTTCCTACATAAAGCACACCTCAGATTTCCCTCAAAACCCCAATTGAGTAACCTGTCTTGAGTGAGCAGCCTAAATTTAAATGCCAGCCATAAAATGAATGCATGCTTCGGAATATTTTGACTAAACCAAACTGCACCACTCCAAAGCACCTTCGGACCATTCATACAAAGAGTTTTATACACTCTTCTAACAGCATACTCCTCCAACTTTCCATTATCCATTTTCCACATAAAATTATCCTCTCTTAAAGCATTAAACTGGTGAAAATTGAAAGAGACTAACCACGGGTACTTATCAAACCACTCCTGAGGCAGCTTCCATTCATTACCATCATAAATATCAGCAACTCTAGTATTCATATTAAATCCCGCAGCCTTAATATCTCTTCTGTTAATGCTATTCAATAAAATACCCTTATCATGCCAAAGATCAAGCCAAACCCTCACACCCTTCCCATTACCTATCACAGCATAGAATTTATCCCTAAACAAACCCCTATGCTGTAATATTTGCCTCCAGCTCCACGAATCCACACTAGTCTCACTTACTTCCCAAATACTTTTACCACATAACTTATACTTTCCAACCCACCTCACCCAAACAGAATCTTTATTAGATAAAACATTCCACACATGTTTCGACATCAAAGCAATATTCTGAACTTTCAAAGAAGAAATGTTCAACCCACCTTGACATTTTGCCATACAAATATCCTCCCATTTAACCCTAGCCATCCCCTTACTTCCTCTCCCCTGACTCCACAAAAACCCACTTAGCAACCTCTCAATTTCTTCACTAACAGCAGCAGGAAGAATATACAACGAAGCCCAATATATAGTAATAGAAGATAAAACAGATTTGATTAACTGAACTCTTCCAGCAAAGGATAAAAACTTTACCTTCCAATCAGAAATCCTCCCCTTCACTCTATCAATTAAAACTTTGCAATCTTTCTGATACAGCCTTTTAGAAGACAGCGGAATCCCTAAATACTTCATAGGAAAAACACCAACCCTAAAAGGTAAAACTTCAAGAATCAACTTCTGAACCTTCTCATCAACATTACCAAAAATAACATCACTTTTATTCATATTGGGCACCAAACCAGACACAGAACTGAACTCATCCAAAGCATCCTTAATAATCTTCACAGATCCAATATCCGCCCCACAAAAAATAAACAAGTCATCAGCAAAACATAAGTGAGTTAGCTTCAACTTGTCACACCTCCAATGATAACTAAAACCTTCAGCAGTATTAATTCTTCTAATAAGCATCAGATTTAACACCTCCATAACCAAAGTAAACAAATATGGAGAAATAGGATCCCCCTGTCTCAAGCCTCGTTCCCCCTTAAAAAAACCATATAGATTCCCTTGATAGGCAACTAAATACTGAACAGACGTCATACAAACCATTATCCAGCTAATAAATTTTTTATGCAACCCAAAGTTCACCAAACAATCTTCAAGGAACCTATGGTCAACAGAATCATACGCTTTTTGTAAATCAATCTTGAAAGAAACCCTCGGACATCCCTTAGCCCATTCATACCCTTTAACTAATTCTTGTGATAACATGATGTTATCACTAATCAGCCTTCCCGGAACAAATGCACTTTGATTATTACAGACCAGTTTACCCAAGACATTCTTCAATCTATTGCACAAAACTTTACTAATGCATTTGTAAATAACATTACAACATGCAATAGGCCTGAATTGATTCACCAAATTAGGAACTTTGACCTTAGGAACCACTGAAATAATAGTAGCATTAATCTCTTTTAACAACTTCCCATTACAGAAAAATTCTAGCACGGCATCAATAACATCCTCACCAATAATCCCCCAGGCAGATTTAAAGAATTTAGCTGTGAACCCATCGGGTCCCGGTGATTTCTCATCATCAATCTGGAACATCGCAATTTTAACCTCTTCCCTACTAACATTAATAACCAGTTGCTCAGCTTCATCAGCACTTAATTTGTTAATAAACAGACTCCCCGGATCAACAATCCTCCCAACATCCGCCGACAGCCCCATAATACCCTTGAAGTATTTCACAAAACCCTCTCCCACATTTGCCCCAGAAAAAACATTACCTTCCAGATCTTCCAATGAATTAACTTTATTCCTACATTCCCTATTCTTCACCGAATGATGAAAATACTTCGAATTCTGATCTCCCACCTTTAACCAATGAACTCTAGATTTTTGTTTCAATAAATATTCTTCATCAATTAACGCATCCTTATACGCTGCAACATAAATAGCCTCTTCAACTCTTAATTCTTCATTAAAAGGATCACTCACAATCTCCTTTTGTATTCTTTCCATCTCACTTCTTAACAGTTCAACTTTCTTATGCAAGTTTCCTTGACCTAAATTCAACTTTCTCAAAGGTTTCTTCAAAGCTTTTAACTTAGAAACAACAACATACATTCTGCAACCCACAATCTTATTTTCCCAACCCTTTTTAACAATAGGCAAAAACTCTTCTTTACCCACCAAATAATTCCAAAACTTGAACGGCTTATGCTTAGCTTTACTATATGAATCCAAAACAAGAAGAGCATGAGAATGATTAGACGTATAGAACGGCAAAAACTTGGCAAACGCAGCAGGAAAATTCTCAACAAATTTCTGATTCCCCATAACTCTATCAAGCTTTTCAAGAATACCTCCACTATTCCCAGGCTTTTGATTCCACGTAAAAAATAATCCAGACATCGAAATATCCACAACATTCAGCTCATTAACACAGCTTTTAAACTCCTCCATTCCATAATTAATTCTCTTATTACCATTACTCTTCTCATCAGGATAAAGTATAGCATTAAAGTCTCCTAAAATAACCCACGAAACATCCTGCACATTCCTACTGAAACCCAATAAACTTTCCCACAATGGTCTTCTCCCAGCAACCTTAGTAAACCCATAAACAAAAGAACACATCAACACTTCTTCATTCTCAATAGATTTAACTTCACAATGAATGACCTGCTCGTTATAATCCAAAACAACCAAATCCACTACTCTAGGATCCCATCCCACCATAATTCTGACCCAACTTCCACATCTATTAGCATTAGAAAACCAGTTCCAACTTCTGCTAATTTTTAGCCCCATATTGGTAATATTATCACATCCCACTCTCGTTTCAATCAAACCACAAATATTTACTTTGTTGTCTTTCAAAAGCCTTCTTACTTCAGACTGACGTTCATTAATCCCAAGACCCCTTACATTCCAAGCCATAATCTGAATCGTCATAGGACACTACCACCATCAGCAGAGCTACTCAAGACATGAGCAGACTCATCATCAAAAACATCCACATCATCTTTCATAGACACAGCCACTTCATCCCCTTCAGACTCAACCTCCCTAGAATCCACCACTTTATGAAACATAAATTTATCCCATTGTTCAAAAAACAGCTTTTTCTGACCAATATTCCACTTCATCATAGTATCATTTGCAAGACATGTCTTATTAAGAACATAATGAGAAACCTCATTGAATTGCTCCTCATTCATTTTGAAATACCCAGACTTAGAATTTACTTTTGTTTCTATTTTGCCAATCATACTGCCATTCTTACCCCGATCAACATTCTCATCTCCCCCATCATTAACAGGCCTCAAAACTCTATCCTGCATAGTCACTTCATTAACCCCATGCTTCCCACTATCAACAGACATACACTTGTCCTGCACAACCCCTTTATTCACATCATCTTTCATAGACACAGCCTCTTCATTCACCTCTCCCTCCATATTTTCTTTCCCCAACACATCAAACCTATTCGCAATTTTAACAACATTCCCACCACTAGCAACACCTTTCTTAACCATAACAGATCCCTTAGATTTAACCCTATATTCCTGTTTCACCTCATTACCAATCCCACCCTTTTTCACACCAGCATTATTCTTCACCTGCTCACCAATCATTTGACTCTTAATCTCCCCTATATCCTTTTTAACCCCAGAAGTACTAGCCCCTCCATTACCCACTCTACCACCATTACCAGCATAACTCATTCTATTACCACCCCCTTGATTCCTCCTAAACAAATTACCCTTCCCCTGCACAGAACCTTGCTTGCCATCCCCCGGTTTAACAACCTTGTTATTCTTGCCCACAACTTGAAAATTAGAAGAATCTACACCAGAAACCGGAAGAGAATGATCCCCTGCTTTCTTAATATCATTCAACAGTTTCTCCGCTTTAATACTAAACTCATCCTCAGACAAAACTCTCTTAGTACATGCTTCAAAATCATGCCCAAAAACTTTACACACTGAACACTTCTTAACCTTTACCTGATATGCCACTCTAACTTCTTTAATAAATGCCGGATTACCATCATCTTCAGGATAAAACGCTTTAACAAACTCAGGCAACACTATTTCAGCATCCACTTCTACCAACACTCTAGCAAATCCAGGAGGCCCTTCTTTCAACCCACATCTTTCAGACGTTATCTTGTCAAACAGAATAGGCTTTCCTATACAACTAAGCATACTACAAATACTTTCAGAATTCCATAATTCCAACGGCAAATTAGGAATTGTAACCCATAAAGGAATCACAGACGGTTCCCTTTTCTCAAGACAAATACCAGCTTCCCATTTCTTGATACATAACGGAATATCATTCACCAACCAAGGTCCCTTTTCAATAGCATTAATCATTCCAACCTCATTTCTGAACTTGAAAAAGAAAATCCCATTGTTATTGGTTGAGATATCCATTATCCCAAATTTCTTCCACATCTTATATAAATGATACCTCACCATACCAATAGGCAACTCTTTCCCCACAAAATACCCATATAAGTAAGCACTATAAATTCTTTTAGCTTCAGCTAGTTTCTCAGGTTTAATAACAGCCACTCTCTCACCATTCTCCAAAACTTTGGGCCGATAATACTGAACCTTCTCAGTCATCACATTCTTCGACTCACCCACAGTAGCTGCATAAGATAAAGATTCTTTCTCCTTCTTATTTCCCTTAACAGCACTTTTTGTTGCAGTAAACACAACATTTTCCTTCAACTTTACAGAATTCATAAAAGGCTTCGCAGAAGGCTTCAGGCTGTTAATAAAAGGCAAATCAACTTTAGAGATACGATTCGGGCTAAGTTCATCAGACTTCTCCTTAATGAGCTTCTTCATAGAAACCCTTTTATGATTCTTATCCCCACCCATCATCACACCTTTAAACTGCTTATCATTCTCAGCAACACCACTCTGTCTCTTCCCCCCACTAACCTTGAACTCAGGAACAGATTCCTTAACTTTTCCATCCTTCGAGCCCGGATTAAAAGAAAAATTTAGAGCAGCCACCGAAAAGCTAAACATCCTTGCATTATCATTAAACCCACTTCTTCTACTGCTTTTCATTATACCATCTCTAGCCATACCCTTATTACCCATACTCACCAACGAGGCAGCTAACTCATGAGCACAAGCTCCATCAGGCAACACCTCATCCTTACCAGCCACATTTCCCTCTAAAGGAACTCTCACAAACAAGTTCTCATCCCACATAACTTTACAAGCCTTCACCTTAATACCCTCATTCCTAATCGATCTTTTCTTCCTCTTCTCCAAAGTGTCAAAACTCCCACCAGCACTTAGATCAAACACATTAATGTTAGGATCTAACTGAGGGAACTTAACCCTACCCCCCATCTCCTTCATAACCATATCCTTCTCACCTGTCCTACCCCCATACTTAGCTAGCTTGGCCAAAACCTCTAATACAGATCCATACTGATCAGAGCAAACTTCATCATAACAATCCCCCCTAACCAATCCTTCTATTATCAAATTCACAGAACAACCAACCTTAAACCCATCCAGACCTGAATCAGCACTAAATGAAACCTTCAGATCCGAATTATTGAACACAAGTTTCTCATTCAGAACCCTAGACTTCCAATTATCCCCCAACACATTCCCTAGACAAACCATATCAGCTTCCCTAAGAATAATAGAACGAATAATACCTGAATCCATACCAACAGGGACCTCCGAAACCCTAACACGATCAGACCATCCCATACCAGCATCCTTCATCTTCAAATCCTCTTCGCTATGCTTCATACAAGCTATCCCAGCTTCCTTCAGACCTCCGAACCTATAGTTATCCTCACCAGAAAACATGAGACCAACAGGCTCAATAATGACATCCCCAGGCCTTAAATCCGGCGGCGGATCAGGGGGAATATGAACAGAGTCATGCTTAGGAATAGAATCCATAAGTAATCCACAGAAACAGATAAAAACGAGGAAAAAAGAAGCAGAAGAAGAAAACAGAACGAGAAAACCCTAGAACCAGAAAATCGCCAATCAGGAGAGAGAAAATCTATTTTCACCTATCTTTTAATTGAATTGATTTCAATGGATATATTCTCAAACCGATTTCGATTAGCATAAGCTACCTAAACGGGTCGTAATGGGTCATAAGCGCCTAGGATAGGTTTCATTATAGAATGTAGGCTTTGTTAAACCATATTACACAAGTCTCCATACTCGTTTGGTTTACGAACCCTTATTCTATCCAATCCTCCGATATAGGTCCGGTTTTTTTTTTTTGGGTAAAGGGTTACCCCGGTGATTCTATTATAGACAACCGCCAAATAAGTACAAGTAGTGAGGATGAGTTCCCCACTAGTTCATATACAGGACATGCCCCGTATATGTAAACAAAAAAGCAAAACAAAACAAGTTACCACCTCAATGTAGCCTACTACAATCATGATAATGACTAACTAGTAGACAAACGAAAAAACAAACAAACGACGTCAACTGCCATCATTAAAAATGAAATTGCTACCAACCGGCAGCCCCTTAGCATGAAACAGAAACCACCTATCCATTGGACACCTTTATGTGAGAGGTGCTTGCCCCTGTACTGGAAGACGTAGGATGTGTACCCGATGTCATAAACTCCTTCGTTTCATCATATACATCCTCTACCTCGTCATCGTCAGACTCCGCATTTAGCTCACGTCCCCTTTTAGATCTCCCCTGGAAGGAAACCCTGTTCCCCCCAACAAACCCAAGAGCACTAAACGAATTATGAGTTTGAACCTTGGACGAGCTAGTACACCGCGCATTCACGTAGGAAGAACTCATTGCCTTTTTCTTTTTATCCACAGGTCTATATTAGGTGCCGTTATGATATAGGTCCGGTTTATTAACATAGTTACCTATATTAGGTGCCGTTTGATATCCGTGATCTCTAGCTTTGTTTGGTTGTTACTCAAGGACTACTGAGCAATCTCAAGTGAGTACATAGACCCCTCTTTTACTGTTTTCCAAACTGTTTTGGGGTGAAACACATGTGCCTACTTGTTACTTTCGTGCTTTCCTGTTTTCATATCATATACCTGCTATGTTCGTTAGTACATTATAGTACGTGATTTCATTACATTTCATGCTATGTATGTCCATTGTGTGCATACTTAGTACATTGTTTTACATTACATTGATTTACATGACTTTTCTGCTTTGTATGTTAACTTAGCATACTTAGTACATTCTTTTCATATGACATGTATACAATTGCTATAACATTTGGTTTGCACAAACGAGACTCATATACGTTCATTAACATTAGCTACGCCGCTCGGTAGTAAGTAGTGGTACCATAGGACTTGACAAATCCCATTCCTGACATCTCGGGTTTGTTTGGATGTAAGGAATGACTGAATCCGAAAACATTTCTTTTGATAACCTTGACTAAGAGGGTTATCCGACTGTCTCAAGGCTTGAATGTATGCGTTAACTTACCACATAAATGTTTGTATCAATGTAACATGCATTACTTTGCAAAACATAACTTCTGATATATTCAAATTACTTTGTTTTGTACATTTCTACATTTGGATTATGTGACAATACTTTACTTACAATACATAACATTTGTTACACATTATTTGACTACCTTTGGACTATTAACATTTGATATGATTTATACAAGGACTTTTGACAATTGGTTTAAACATAGACATTATACATTGTTTGTTTGTTTAAGTGACTTAATTAACGAGATGTGAGTAATATGATACAAGCATGGTGGATACGCCGCTAGTACTTCCTATACATAAGTGGTTGTATTATATTATATATCATAGCGTTATTTAAATCATTCAATTTGGACTTATACATTTTACACAAGTAACACGATTTTCACAAGTCTTTGGTTTACAAACAATTTACTTTATACAACTCATTTACTTGGTTATACATTTAACCATACATTATTCTTTTATTTATACATATTATTTGATCTTACCGCTTTTTAAACAAATTACAAAACAAAACAATTAACAAGGTTCATGACTGACTTTTGCTAAACAACTTTTTCTAAACTTATAAGTCATGAATCCTATTTTCACAAAAACTATGTATCTCACAGGCATTTTTATGCTGACGTACCTATTTTCAGATGTGTTTTCAGGAGCTGTTGCTTAGGATGATGATCGTGACACTAGGGCGGACTTGTGCCTTAGAGACATAAAACGGAGATAGACTTAGTTTAATTATGTTATGTTCTCTTTGTTTCCTGTTTAAGACAACGAAACTCTTATGTTAATAAATAAAATACCACTTTGAATACCATGGTTATGAAACAATTAATTCTGTTACAACACTCCCCGATGTTTTTCGCCACGTTTTGTATGTTCTACGTGGTCGGGGTGTGACACTCTAAGCATATCCTCCAGTGTTTGAATCTTCCTCTCAGATTGTCCATCTGTTTGGGGATGATAAGCAGTGCTTAGATTTAGTTGGGTTCCCATAGCAGATTGCATGGTCTTCCAGAAATGAGATGAAAATCGAGCATCACGATCAGATATGATATCCAAAGGAACACCATGTCGAGATACAATCTCATCAACATAAATCTTAGCAAGTTTATCAGCAGATAGATCATCGCGAATCGGTATAAAATGATCTGACTTCGTTAATCGATCGATGACAACCCATATAGCGTCGTGACCTTTAGATGTACGCGGTAACTTAGTGATGAGATCCATTGCAATGTTCTCCCACTTCCAAACTGGTATCTCTGGTTGTACAAGCAAACTAGATGGTCGTTGATGTTCAGCCTTGACTTTGAGATAAGTTAGGCATTTTGATACATACAAGGCAATATCCTTCTTCATACCAGGCCACCAATACTGAGTACGAAGATCCTTGTACATTTTATCAGCCCCAGGATGGATAGAATATCGAGACTTATGAGATTCGTCCATCACTAAAGTGCGAAGATCGTCTTGTTTCGGAATCCACAAACAATCCTTGAAATAGAGTAAACCATCGTCTTTCACTTCGAGTTTAAGCTCAAGTCGACGAGGTAATTCCTTACCTATCAAATTTTGTGAAACACAAAATTGTTGAGCTTGAAGGACACGAGTTTGAAGATCAGATAGAGTGCAAACAGAATGAAGCTTGACTCGCTCCTTTTGACTAAGCGCATCAGCTACGACATTCGCCTTACCAGGATGGTAGCGAATCTCGTAATCATAATCGTTTAAGAGCTCAACCCAACGCCGTTGCCTCATGTTCAGCTCCTTCTGATTGAGAATATGCTGGAGACTTTTGTGGTCTGTGAAAACCACACACTTCGTGCCATAAAGATAGTGTCTCCAGATTTTTAGGGCAAAAACCACAGCACCTAACCCAAGATCATGAGTGGTGTAGTTCTTCTCGTGAACTTCCAATTATCTAGACCCATATGCCCCGTTGTATAAGAACGCAACCAAGGCCAAGATTCGACGTATCATAATAGACAACAAAATCATCATTTCCCTCGGTCAAAGATAGAACAGGAGCATCACATAGCTTCTGTTTCAGCGTGTGGAACGCTTCTTCTTGTTTGGGTCCCCACTCAAAAGGCTTATTCTTCTGAGTCAAAGCAGTGAGGGGAACCGCAATCTTCGAGAAGTTCGAAATAAAACGACAATAATAACCAGCGAGATCAAGAAAAGAACGAATTTCTGTAGGTGTCGTTGGTGTATTCCAATCCTTAATTGCAGCAATTTTGGATGGATCCACATGAATACCCTGCTCATTGACTATATGACCCAAAAACTGAACTTCTTTAAGCCAGAATTCACACTTGGAGAATTTTACAAAAAGTTGTTCCTTCTTCAGGAGTTCCAATGTCAAACGAAGGTGTTCCTCGTGATCGGCTCGAGACTTCGAATAAATGAGAATATCGTCGGTGAACACAATAATGAACTTGTCTAAATAAGGTTTACAGACCCTATTCATTAAGTCCATAAAAATGGCTGGAGCATTTGTCAAACCAAAAGGCATGATAGTGAACTCATAGTGTCCATATCTTGTGCGGAATGCAGTTTTGGAAATTTCTTCTTCGAGAACACGAAGTTGATGATACCCAGAATGCAGATCGATCTTGGAAAAACAGGTAGCACCTTGTAGCTGATCAAAGAGATCATCCATTCGAGGTAGGGGATATCGATTCTTGATGGTAAGCTTGTTAAGCTCACGATAATCGATACACATTCGAAAAGACCCATCTTTCTTTTTCACAAACAGGAGAGGAGCACCCCAGGGCGAAAAGCTTGGATGGATGAAAACTTTATCAGATAACTCTTGAAGCTGTTTGGATAATTCTTGCATCTCAGACGGTGCAAGACGATAAGGTGCTTTTGCAATCGGGTTCGCATTGGGTACAAGATCGATATGAAACTCGACTCGACGAACTGGAGGCAAACTAGGCAGTTCATCAGGAATCACCTCTGGATAATCCCGAACAATTGGAATATCCTGAATACTCTTGATCTTACCTTTCTCCTCGGTGACATGTGCTAGAAAAGCAACATATCCTTTACGTAAATAACGTTGGGCCTTCGTACATGACATGAGTCTCAAACCACCAGAAGGTTTCTCGCCACGAACTTCCAGAACATCGCCAGACGAAAGAGGAATACGAACAATCTTATCAAAACAAACCACCTCAGCATGATGTTTGGTTAACCAATCCATCCCCACGATAATATCGAAACTCCCAAGTTGCATCGGTGTGAGGTCAATAGGAAAAAGATGGTTATCGAGGTTCAACTGACAATCACGAATAACAGAATCGAGTACAAGAGGTTTACCAGTAGCAACTTCGACAGATAAGGGTTTCCTCAGTTTAGTTCTAGGTATCGCAAGCAAAGGCTCGAATGACAATGAAACAAAACTCCTATCGGCACCAGAATCAAAAAGAACAGATGCAAGTTGATTGTTAACAAGAAACGTACCATTGACAACCTCGTTGTCAGCTCTAGCCTCGTTTGCGTTCAAGTTGTATGCTCGTCCACGAGCGGCATTCACATTCGCGTTCGCATTCGCGTTCACCAACCTCGGGCAGTTGTTGCGGAAGTGACCAAACTCTCCACAATTCTAACATGATCCAGGTGGGAATCTAGCAGCATTCCCCTGAACCTGTGCTGGAACCTGAGCAGCTTGATTCTGACCTAATCGACAAATGTTGGCCAGATGCCCAAGTTTACCACAAGTAGTACACTGCTTACACGCCTGCTGGGTAGCATGATGACCATTACACCGAGTGCAGTGAGGTGCGGTACCAACATATTGCTTCTTCGCGGGAGGTAGTGCTGGTGGGTTTTGAGGGTTCTGTGCAGTAACTGCAAAGTTCTGGGAAGCCTTGCGCTTCCTCGACTTCTTAGAAGACTCACCTTCTTCTTACCCTTACCCTTTTCCTGTGTGGAATCAGCTGACTTCTTTTTATCACCCTTGCGTGTCAATTTACCCTTTCTGACCTGAGACTCGGTCAGAGTAGCAACTAATTCAATCGCTTGACGAACAGTAGTAGGATTACTGCCAGTCACAATGTCTTGCACAGAATCGGGTAAACCATCGATATACCTCTTTATTGCTTTCTCCAACGGGGTAACCATAGTAGGACACAACAAACTCAGTTCTTCATAACGATCCGTGTAAGCATGGTGTTCTCCCCCATCTTGTTTCAAATCATCGAATTCTCGTTCCAAAGCTCGAATCTCATGACGGGGACATAACTCTCTCATCATAAGAGCTCGGAGCTCTTCCCAAGTTTGTGCCATTGCCACATCGGCACCCCTATCACGCATAACACTGTTCCACCATGTAAGAGCACGCTTCTCGAACACACTGGATGCAAATTCAACCTTACGCTAATTCGAACATTGCACATGTCTGAATGTGCTTTCCAAACTTTCAAACCATTGCAGGAGCGCGGTTGCTCCTTGAGACCTAGAAAACTTCAACGGTTTAGCCGAATTGAAAGTCTTGAAACTACACTGTGCATTATTGTTGTTATTGTTGTTGTATAATTGATGGATCTGGGTTACTACGTTCGGAAGCACTGCAGCCATTTGTTGAGCGACAAGGGCTGCGACTTCTTCATTAGTTAAAGGTTGTGCATCACGTCGAGGAGGCATTGTCTAAAAAGAACAAGGAAACATGAGAAACGAGTGAGATCGACAATTGGAAAAACAAAAGAGGTATTGAAAACATCGACATAACACAAGGAGGGCGATCATTCGTTTGTTACCTCGAACAAACAAACGACACGCAGTGACTAATCAAAGTAAATGGGTCAAAATAATGTATCGCAAAGACATGCTCGCCTATAAGTGAACACTCACCCCAAGAGTTCCTAGGTAAGAGTGACTGGTGCGATTATGTGGATTTGTACGAACACTCTAGCTTTAGACAGAAAACACAGGGTACAGGCATTCACCCTTCCAGTTTGCACGTGTTCACATTATAAGACCCAAACTTTGATAAGATTTTGAAAACTTAGAGGGTTCAAAACCTTATAACAAATCATTTACGAAGAAATGATTAGTTTTCAAAGCGGATACGAAATTTGTGTTCTCATTGGGGTTATCACCTAAGGATAGGTGACGGTTTTGTTTTAAAATCTAAACGCAAATCTTCTTGCGTTAGGGTCCTAGAAAGTTATAGTCTAGGTCAAAGCATTGCTAATAACCTAATTCCCTATAACCATTGGCTCTGATACCAACTCTTCTGTCACACCCCAACCGCGTTAAAACAACGAAACCGCGGCGGAAACGTCGGGGAGTGTCGTGGAAGAATTATTGTTTCATAATCATGGATACAAAAGTTTTGTTTTATTGATTCATTAAGTAATTTACATTGTCTTAACACAAAACAAACAAGTTACGTATCGACTATCATTGTTATTATGTCACTAAGGCCTCGTGCAGATCCTATGTGAACATGCATCCTAGCAATCAACATCATGCAATAGATCTCTTATGACTTAGACGTATCTCTAAGGAGGTATGTCTCCCTAAGTCTGAAGGGGGTCTAGGCATTAGACGTATCTCTGATGTCAATAGATCTCTTATGACTTACCACATTTATAGTATTATTTCGGAAAGGAAATCTCTTTGGATGAATTGGGTGTTGATTCATAGGTTGAAAAACCGTAGCTTATGGGACGTCCCTATCCAAAATAACTCGCCGTGGGGTTGGAAGAAATTGCTGAAGTTTGGACATGTTGTGCGTCATTTCTTCTGGACTAAAGTTGGTAATGGAGAAAAGACGTTTTTGTGGTTTGATAAATGGTGCAATCTATGTCCGTTGGGTGATTATGTAACGCATAGGCGTATGGCTCAGTATGGTTTTAGTGTTTATTCTAAGCTGACCGATGCTATGGATGGTGGTAATTGGGCCTGGCCTGAAGCGTGGAGGAATCTCTACCCGGTTTTATTCCAGCTGCAACCTGTTAATACTTCTACGGCTGCACAAGATAGAATTTTGTGGATGAATTCAGAAGGGAAATTGGTTCCATTTGCGTCTAAAGAGGTGTGGGCTGCTATTAGAGCTCGGGAGCAACCGGTTGAATGGTCGAACTTAGTTTGGTCCCGGTTTAACATTCCAAAACATGTGTTCATTAGCTGGTTAATTTTGAAGAGGAAGTTGTGGACTCAAGACAGAATATTACATTGGAATCATACTGTGACTGGCTCCATGAATCAAATGTGTTGCCTGTTATGTTATGCAGGTATCGAAACTCATGACCATCTTTTTTTCGAGTGCAAGTACTCAAAGACGGTGTGGTACAAAGTCCGTGAAAGAGGTGACATGAGCCCGGTTAATGAAAGATGGGAAGATATAATTCAATGGCTGGTCCCTAAAGCTAATCATCGATCTATTGTGGCGGTAACAAGTAGGCTTCTGGTGGCTGCTTCGGCTTATCACATTTGGATAGAAAGGAATGCCAGGTTTTTTAACAACCAGCTAAGACCCCCTGAGCAGATCGCGGAGCTTATTTTGCATACGGTTAGGACTAAATTAAGTTCCTTCAAGTACAAAGCCAACATCAATGTTAGGCTATTTTTGGAGGAGTGGAAGTTGGATGGAGTAGAGACTTTTGATGAAGCAGAAGACCAATGTTAGTAGATTAGTTGTAGTTTGCTAGTTTGGTTGTTTTGTTCGGTTGTTTTCTTGTTTCCTCTTTGGTGGTATGCCACAAAGAGAACTAGGGGGTATTTAAGCCTCTCTACTTGTTTTGTTTTATTGATATGATATAAAATCACCGGGGTAACCCTTTACCCAAAAAAATCATGCAACAACACCTGAAACATATGTAAAAACAAAGTCAGCAAAGAAATGCTGGTGAGCACATAGGTTTTATGAGAGTATCGCATTCATGGCTCGTTTACATGTTTCAATACCTTATTAAAAACCTTATTTTGAAAAGTGTATAGTATTACAACAGAATTAACCAACTCAAATCAAGTGGGTTATAGTTTATAAAATCTCGTAGCCATGATTCTTAACCCAAGAACATTTGTTTAAATAATCCAAATCGTAAATTGTTCTCGTTATAAAACTCGTATGGTTTATATCATTTAGAAAACATCGTTATGTGACATCGTTTCAAAATCGTTTGCCCAAGTGAACTAGATAATGACACAGAATGTAATATGATAAAAACACTTATAAAAACACTTTAGAAAACATCGTTATGTGACATCGTTTCAAATGCTTTTATCATGTTACACCAATCCCATTACCTAATCACCACCCAAAACCAATCGTTTGTTCAAATTGTTTAACTTGTACCAATCGTTTCCAAAATCATTTCAAATCGTTTAACTCGTCCCAAAATCGTTCTTGTTTTAATTGTGAAAACTACTTTTGGTCGTCTCGCTAATAACATCCAAACCTTCGCAACTCGTCCCTCGTTCAACTCGAATTAACAAACCACCAAAGGGTTAGTTAACAATCACAGATTCGGTCGTTACCCATAACCCCCGCACATAACCATGGGTGTAGTCTGATAACGGGATTTGTCAGATCCTATGGTACCATAACCTAATACTGGTCGGCTTGATCAATGTTAATGAATGTTATTCGTTATGTAACTACAACCAATCGTTCACATTATCGAAATCGTTATTTGTTTAATATAAACCATTTTAATCGTTTTTGAAACCATCGTTTAAACCTCGAAATCATTTAACACATATGAATCACCCCAAAACAATTGAAAATAGTAAAATAGGGGAACTATGTACTCACTTGAAGTGCAAAGTATCCTCAAAAGAACTCAACAAACTCAAGCAAAACAAGGAAATCAAGCAGCACCTAATAATCGAATCACTAGTCAAATAATCGACACCAAAATCAGAAGATCGGACAGAATGAGGTTTCGTAAACTAAATGAGTATTGGAACTCATGTGATATGGTTTAATAAAGCCTACATTCTAAATCGAAACCTATCCTAAGTGCTTTCGACCCGTTACGACTCAATAAGGTAGCTTACGCTATGTTAACGCGTCGTTCGCGCAAAGCGCGTTCGAGACGTCTAACTAGTCCTATGACAAGTATTATATGCCTTAACATGTTTAAATATGTTGCATAATTAGTTTAAGTGACAAAAGTTAGGTTACATATGCTTAAAATTCAATTATGCATGAAAAGGGCATTTTGGTCATTTACCTAAGGCATATAAACTACCTATCATACAACTACTTAAACTAAGTGACCATAAGGTATAAACTCGGAAGGTTATTCCCTATACAACTATAGTCACTAACCATGCTTGGTCGGATCCTAATGATCGACCAAACGGGTCGAGTTCGAAAGTCTAAGCGGTTGTTTAGACCGCTTGACTTACGACTCTACACAAGCACTAAACTAAAAGTGACGAGCTAAACATGTTAAAAACTTGTTTAGTTAAGCTAGAAAACAGGTTTTGATATCAAAACAAAGGGTTTTGATATCACTACGGGTGGTATCCGGGTTATGTTTCATCCCGACTCGGTTTAATTTGAATCATTTAGCATCCGGATTCTGTTTCATCTTGACTTATTTTAATTTGGATCATTCAGATTCCCTAGCATGCGAGATTTAGAATGGTTGTTTTACAAAACGTATAGCATCCAGACTTGGCAACATTCAGATAGCATCCATATTCGATTGAATTCGGATCCTGTAAAATCACTTATCAGAAGGACTCACAATGGGTGGTATCCGGATTCTGTTTCATCCAGACTCGGCTTAATTTGAATGATTCAGCTTCCCTAGCATGCGAGATTCAGAATGGTTGTCTTACGAATCGTATAGTATCTAGGGTCGGCTACATTCAGATAGCATCCATACTCGATTGAATTCGAATGCTGTATCATCACTAATCAAAAGGACTCACAATGGGTGGTATTCGGATTCTGTTTCATATAGACTCGGTCTAATTTGAATCATTCAGCTTCCCTAGCATGCGAGATTCAGAATTGTTGTTTTACGAATCGTATAGCATCCAGAGTCGGTGACATTCAGATAGCATCCACACTCGATTAAATTTAGATCCTGTATCATCACTAATTAGAAGGACTCACTATGGGTGGTATTCGGATTCTGTTTCATCTAGACTCGGTCTAATTTGAATCATTCAGCTTCCCTAGCTTGCGAGATTCAGAATGGCTGTTTTAAGAATCGTATAGCATCCAGAGTCGGCGACATTCAGATAGCATGCATACTCAGTTGAATTCGGATCCCACAACATCACTAATTAGAAGGACTCACAATGGGTGGTATCCGGATTATGTTTCATCCAGACTAGGTTTAACTTGAATCATTGAGCTTACCTAGCATGCGAGAATCAGAATGGTTGTTTTACGAATCGTATAGCATCCAGAGTCCGCAATATTCAGATAGCATCCATACTCGATTGAATTCGGATCCTGTATCATCACTAACTAGAAGGACTCACAATGGGTGGTATCCGTATTCTGTTTCATCCAGTCTTGGTTTAATTTGAATCATTTTTGGCTTCCCTAGAATGCGAGATTCAGAATGGTTATTTTACGAGTCATATAGCATCAGGAGTCAGCAACATTCAGATAGCATCCACAATCGATTAAATTCGGATCTTGTATCATCACTAATTAGAAGGACTCACAATGGGTGGTATCCGAATTCTGTTTCATCTAGACTCAGTTTAATTTGCATCATTCAGCGTCCCTAGCATGCGAGATTCAAAATCGTTGTTTTACGAATCGTATAGCATCCAGAGTCGGCTACATTCAGATAGTATCCATACTCAATTGAATTCAGATCCTATAACATCACTAATCAGAAGGACTCACAACGGGCGGTATCCGGATTCTGTTTCATCTAGACTCGGTTTAGTTTGAATCATTCAGCTTCTCTAGCATGCAAGATTCAGAATGGTTGTTTTACGAATCGTATAGCATCCTAGGTCAGCTACATTCAGATAGCATCCATACTTGGTTGAACTCGGATCCTGTAACATCACTAATCAGAAAGACTCACAATGGGTGGTATCCGGATTCTGTTTTTGGACTCTGTATGCCCAAGACACATATTAAATTGATGTGGCTAGTATGTTATGATCCAAGTTGGGTCATACCCATTAACAACCTAGACAAACACCTATAATATTTATTTATGATATGATCAAACAAATAAATATTAACACTTACAATATTTAGAAATTGGTTTTCTAAATAATTGCACTTGAGAAACTAATAAATTATATGGATAATTTATTTTGAGAGAATATTTTATTTTGTTATTTAACGGGTTAAATAACATTTTAAAAGGTTTCATAAAGTCTTGTAAATACATAATGTTATATTTATAAAAGTTATAAATATAAACCAAGACTTAAAATACAAAAAGAAAAATTGATTTTTTTTTTAAAACACCCACATGTGGGCCGCCCCTATGGGGTCTTCCCAAGACCTCTTTGGTCCAATACAAATGCATGAAATCTTACAAGTTAGAGATCATGTGATTGGGTGTTGAAAAGGCAACTTCTCTCTCATGGTTTTAAAAACCTTTTGTATGACAAAATAGAGTAGAACAAGATATAATTCAAGTGCAAGAACACACACAAACACTCTCAAAAATTTTCGGCCAAAAGTGGTTGATCAAGAGTCTTTTTTAGTGAGCTCACAAGTGTAAATCCTAGCAACATAAGCTGTTCGTTGGTGGCTTGGGGTATGCAAGCTTGAGCTCTTATCCTTTGAAGATTTCCATTCAAGAATATCATCTTCTTCATATCTCCTTGCTCTTGGAATGGTAGTATTCTAAAACACCCTATGGTTGTGATTTTGATAGCATGCATGTTCATATATGGATTCGGTTTTGGGTTTTACATATAACATGGGTTTTATATCAAGAAAGTAACATGTTTTAAATATATATTCCGCTACGTTTTAATTTTATTTGGATAAAATAACTTTGATAAACATGTGAAAAACCCAACAATGGCATCTAGGCATATGAGTGCACGCTTCATCGGATTTAAAATTTTTGGGTTTTCAGGTTTGGAGAAACCCTATGGCCGAAATTTTATCCATGGTTCTCCTTTTGTTTTTTCAAGATTTATTTCTTACATGCATAAAGGAATCTTGAAAAATTTATGCCATATGGATGATTGTTTTTATTTGGACAAAAACCCACCTTTTTCAGTTTTCATAAACGTACCATTGATTTGAATGCATGCAAATGTATGGTACATAAACTTTTTCTAAAGAGTTAATTACATAGTTAGTCCCTGTGGTTTGCAAAAAGTAACATACTTAGGTACTAATAGTTTAAAATCACATTCTAGGGTATTAACTTTTCATTTTGTAATGTTTGGAGGTATTAACGTTATTTATAGGTTTAAAATCACATTCTGTTAGTACCTAAGTATGTTATTTTATGCAAACCACAGGGACTAACTATGTTAATACCCTAGAAGTTAATACCTCCAAAAGTTCCAAAATGAAAAGTTAATACCCTAGAAGGTGATTTTAAACTATTAGTACTTAGGTATGTTATTTTGTGCAAACCACAGGGACTAACTATGTAATTAACTCTTTTCTAAACTAGAATTTTGAAAAATAAAAATCCCTTTTATAAAACAAGTCAAACACCATCCTTTTATACAACACTCGAATCACTTGGGAACTCTTTTGCGGGATAAAGGTCACCTAACCACATTTGAGGGAACTTGTATGTTTGAGGTGGGGTTACCATGTTTGTGGGATAAAGGTCACCTAACCACTTATATGTGTAAACTCACATGTGTGTAAGTTGGACGACTTGATTTGGAAACTATCAACTTAGGGTCACCGAAGCATGGGGAACAAAGGTGTTGATGGGATTAAACATGCCAACTAAACATAAAGATGTTTAACCGATCCCATATGGCTAGAAGTTGCAAAGGGTTGCAATCGTCAAACGTTGACTACCTTGTTAATTTAAATAATGGGATAAGGTCACCTAACCACAATATTTAAATGTAACGTTGGATTCTAGATTTTAATTATTAATTGTCTATGAGACCTAAAAGGGTATTAATGATTAATTTTTTAATAATATCAAAAATACTAAAAATAAACTTTGTTAAATTTTGTAGATGGCCGCTAACAATGCAAACCAGATTACCCAAACCATCTGAAACCTATCACTAAGAACCATCCTTGAAAAAGGTCGTCTCAACCATAACAACTTCATGGATTGGTTTCAAAACTTGAGAATCGTTCTCAAGCAAGAGAAGATATCCTATGTGTTGGACGATCCTACTCCCGATGAACCTAACATGCCATATATAACCTAAACATATCTTACGTTCTGACCACATCTGGACATCCAAAATTTTTGTACACACTAAAATATTTTTATTTTAGTGATCGGCATGCAAAAATACCGCTCGTCGCTTAATTTGGTTCGGTTTCGTGTCCGTTTGAGTTTCGACGTAATTTGACGAATAACGCGACTGTACGACCAAACGAGCCAACATCCGAGAGTTTTCCGAGCACATTTTGAGTCGTTTAAACCTTATTGACCTTGTAGAGCCTTGAAAATGGCTTAACGAGTGTCAAAAGTGCCAAACTGAGCTTAAACAAGTGCAGGGACCTAAACAGTAAATAATGAAACTGTTGCTGATCTGCTGGATTTACACGGGCCGCGTAAGCCCTGTGTAAATCTTACGCGGGCCGCGTGAGAACGCCCAGCGACAGAAACTCATTTCAGCCAACTGTTTGATACTTCAGGGACTTTTTAGCAATTCTCTTGTTTTGGGGAGCAAGTTAACACCTCTCCAAGCAATGCTAGTTGTCCCTAAACACTTGTATTGTTAGGATTCATTCCTTGGAGGCCAAACAAACACATGGCATGATCTTGAATCACCTCCTCAAGTATAAATAGCTTGGCCATTTCATTTGTTTCTTCACACTTGATCTAAAATTCTCTAAGTTGGGGTTTTATAACTTCATACCTGAGAATTTATAAGATCAAGTTCAAGAAAGGACACTTTGTAAGCATTCCTTCATTCTTTTATTGCTTTCCTAGCTTAAAAAGTCAAATAGTGTTTGACTTTCAGTTTGACCAGTCAATGGTCAACGCAAAGTTCGGTTGAACTTTGCAATGTGATTGTAATCACAATGGTTATAATCCTTAGTGATTATACCTACTGATTACCACGTTAACTAGGCATAGTGACGAGTCAAAGTTTTGGTCAAAATGTGTTTTAGCACGCATTTTGCCACGGAACTATTTTTAGGTATCAAAACATTTTGTTTTGATACCAAATTAGTTTTCTAAGTAGGTTAAACATGTTTTGACATGTTTAACTCGTCACTATTAGTTTTGTGCTTGTTTAGGGTCGTAAGTTAAGCGGTCTAAACAACCGCTTAGACTTTCGAACCCGACCCGTTTGGTCGATCATTAGGATCCGACTAAGCTTGCTTAGTGATCATAGTTGCATAGGGAATAACCTCTGAGGTTATACCTTATGATTACTTAGGATTGGTTAGTCATTTGTTAGTTAGCTTATATGCCCGTAGGAAATGACCAAAATACCCTTTTAAAGCATAAATCCGTATTTTGCATATGTGATCAACTTTTTGACATATAATCTGATTTAGTAACATGTTTAGGCATAATTGGGCATGTAAGACTTGACATAGCACATAGTTAACCATCTGACCATAGTTTTATGCAAACGATGCATTATAGTAGCTTATACTACCATAATGGGTCGAAACGGGTCAAGAGCACTTAGGTAGACTTCCAAATCAGAATGTTAGCTCTATTAAATCATACCATATGAGTTCAAATACTCATTTGATTTATAGAACACCATTCTATCCTATCTCCCGATTTAGGATCCGATTGTATGACATAGTGATTCCATACTAGGTGCCACTTGATTCCTTGATTTCCCGAGCTTTGTTAGGACACTTAATCAAGGATACTTGCAATCTCAAGTGAGTACATAGTCCCCTTTTTACTGTTTTCAATTGTTTTGGGGTGAAACATATGTGCCTATTTGTTATTTTCATGATTTGTAACTATATGATTACACATGCTTAGTACTTATTCCTTTGATAAATTAAACGATTATCTATGGTTTAAACACTGATTTTCAAAACTTGTAAAACTAATTGTTGGATCGTACTTTCTTTATACATTCACCAGACCGGTTGGTAGTATGATATAGCGTTATAGGACTAGACACCCCATTCATGTTGTAGGGAATGTCAGAAACCAAATTTTAACCAAATAGAATTTGCCTTTGTGGTATTTCTATAGTCTCCAAAGTGTAGTTTGATACACTAAGGTTTGAATGAATACCAAATCACAGTTTCTTTGTATATTTTGATATACTACAAAAGTACAGTTTGATGTGCTCTCAAATGTGATCTACCAAAGTATATTTTGATATACTATGTACAAAATCCAACATATGTTTTAACAAGCTATTTTGTTATTTACCAAAGCATAGTTGATATGCTATTTTCAAACCAAAGCATAGTTTGATATGCTACTGTTTACTAAAGTATATTTTGATGTACTACCAAAGCATAGTTTGATATGCTATTTTCAAACCAAAGCATAGTTGATATGCTATTTTCAAACCAAAGCATAGGGGATATGCTATTATCAAAACCAAAGCATAGTTGATATGCTATTTTCAAAACCAAAGCATAATTGATATGCTATTATCAAAACCAAAGCATAGTTGATATGCTATTTTCAAAACCAAAACATAGTTGATATGTTATTATCAAAACCAAAGCATAGTGGGTATGCTATTATCAAAACCAAAGCATAGTTGATATACTATTTTCAAAACCAAAACATAGTTGATATGTTATTGTCAAAACCAAAGCATAATTGATATGCTATTTTTCAAAACCAAAGTATATTTGTGATATACTATCAAATCTATTATTTTAGTAACAAAAGTATATTTTGATATACTATACGTTTAACTATTTCCAAAACCAAAGTATATTTTGTATATACTACAAACCTTTTATCAAAACAAATGCATTTTTAGAAACAAAACTTTTACAAGGATTCATGGCTATTTTTGTAAAACATAAAACCTTTTTTCTTATATTAACTAAAGCCATGAATCTAAATCCACAAAACCTATGTTACTCACAGGCATTTTTATGCTGACGTACCTATTTTCATATATGTTTCAGGTGATGCTATGAGACGATTGTTGATACATGATATATATAGGATGGACTCGTGCCTTAGTGACTTTAAAACTGGAAAGACAATATTTGTATTTATCTGAATTGTAATAAAACATTGAGTTCAATAATTCAATAAACAAAACTATTTGATCCATGGTTGTGAAACAATGATTCTGTTACAACACTCCCCGATGTTTCCGCCACGATTTGTTGTTTTACGTGGTCGGGGTGTGACAGAAAAGTTGGTATCAGAGCCAATGGTTATAGGGAATTAGGCTATTAGTAATGCTTTGACCTAGACTATAACCTTCCTAGGACCCTAACACAAGTTATCTTGTGTTTAGATCTTAAAACAATACACTTCACCTATCCTTAGGTGATTAACAAAAACAAAACACAATTCATTCTCTCGAGTCAAAATTTTTCAAAACATCACAAGAAGTCATCTATCCTTAGATGATTTGTTTTTAGGCTTTAAGCCTTTGGTGTTTTCAAAATCTCGTCAAAGTTTGGGTCTAAATGATGTGAACACGTGCAAACTGGAAGGGTGAATTCCTGTACCCTGAGTTTTCTGTCTAAGGCTAGAGTGTTCGTACAAATCCGCAGTATCGGACCAGTCACTCTTACCTGGGAACTCTTGGGGTGAGTGTTCACTTATAGGCGAGCATGTCTTCGGTGATACATTATATTGATCCATTTACTTTGATTAGTCACAGCGTGTCGTTTGTTTGTTTTAAGTAACGAACAAATGATTGCAATCTTTATGCTTTGTCGATATTCCTTTCAGCATTCAATTCTTACTACCCAATATCATCTCATTCGTTCCCTTACATGTTCCTTTGCTCTTTTAGAATATGCCTCCTCGATGTGATCAAACTCAGGATGCCGCCATGGTAGCCTTAATCACTCAACATATCGCTGCTGTACTCCCGAACCTTATTACACAGATAAATCAAGCGAACAATAACAATAACAATGTTTAGTGCAACTATAAGACATTCAACTCAGCTAAGCCACTCACATTTACTGGGTCTGAAGGGGCCACTAGACTCCTACAGTGGTTTGAGAGTCTCGAAAGCACGTTTCGTCATGTACAATGCCCAAACGAGCGAAAAGTTGAGTTTGCGTCGAGTGTGTTCCAGAGAAGAGCACTCACATGGTGGAACGGCATAATGAGGGATCGAGGTGCCGATATGGCAATGGCACAAACCTGGGAAGAGCTTCGAGCTCTAATGATGAAGGAATTCTGTCCTCGTCATGAGCTCAGGGCTTTGGAACGGGAATTTGACGATCTTAAACAAGACAGCGGTGAACATCGAGCCTACACTGATTGTTACGAGGAGTTAAGTCTGTTATGTCCTACCATGGTTACGCCTTTGGAGAAGGCGATTGAAAAGTACATCGATGGCCTCCCAGACCCAATTCAGGACATTGTTACCGGTAGCAACCCCACTACTATCAGACAAGCCATTGAACTATCTGCTACCCTGACTGAATCTCAAATCAGGAAGGGTAAGCTTTTCCGAAAAGGCGATCAGAAACCATCCGACAAGTCGACACAAGAAAAACCAAAGGATAAACAGACCGAGTCCTCTAAGAAGTCGAAGAAGCATAAGGCTTCACAAAACTTCGCAGTAGTTGCTCAAAATGATCAGGTTGCACCAAATCAGCCAGCACAGCCTCGTGCTAGGAAAAATTATATTGGTATTGCACCTTTGTGCAATAAATGCAACCGTCATCATGTGAATCAGACACCGTGTCACAAATGTACCCACTGTGGGCGATTGGGACATTTGGTCAATACCTGCCGTCATGTTATCCAAAACCAAAATGCTGCAAATCCTGCTGCTGTTCAAGCACAGTTTCCACTTGGATCGTGCTATAACTGTGGTGATCATACTCACTACCGAAACAATTGCCCAAGACTTGTTAATACAAATCCAGCACGTGGACGAGTATTTAACATAAACGACGCAAACGCAAACGACAATACAGCAGTGAACAATTAGACTTCTTATATTCTCCTAGTTGTTATCTTTGACGCTTGAAAACAATTCAGTTGTTATAAATAAATTTGTTGTTTCAAATTTTATTTCCAAAACTGATACGATTGTGTGTGTGTTGACATACCCCTACGATGTTGACGCCAAGGAACAGCGTTCCTAACAAAACAAACTACTCGTGTGGTTCTTCCATGTCACACCCCCAAAATCCACACGCGGAGTATCACCGCTAGGAGGCGTGACTGACCAGGATCAAGCCACCAATCATATTGAACATTGTAAGTAAATAATAAAAATTCATTCCATCAATGCGAAAGGTGTTCAAAACCAAAACATAGTTAAGTGTTTAGCGGAAGCATAAATATGTAAACCCATCATAAGTATTAAGTTCAAAATGTCATAATGTTCTTAACATGGCATCCACTGTCCATGTCCCACAACGACTGCGCCTCCCTGTGCAAGCTCCATGAATACCTAACGTCCTGCAAGGCATGTAACAGAGAGTCAACAACAAAGTTGAGCGAGTTCACAGTTGGTTGTTCAGTTATTGGGTTTGTTTCAGAAAACATAAGTTTGTTTCATAACCATGTATTACCCAGTATCCTGGTTTACCCAAACCGTTTCACAGTATTTGGGGGGCTTCCCATGTTGTATGCTACTAGACTAGTCGTATCCGTACGTGCCCTTCTTGATCCAAGGACCGTAGCAAGTATAAGTGTACGTAGGTTTTACGTACGTGCCCTTAAATCCGAGGACAGTAGTAAGTATGAGTGTACGTAGGTTTTACGTACGTGCCCTTCTCAATCTATGGACAGTAATGTAGCTAGTATGAGTGTACGTAGGTTTTACGCACGTGCCCTTCTATCCGAGGACAGTAGATAGTATGAGTGTACGTAGGTTTTATGCACGTGCACTTCTATCCGAGGACAGTAGTAAGTATGAGTGTACGTAGGTTTTACGCACGTGCCCTTCTATCCAAGGACAGTAGTAAGTAGTCTAGTAGTGTTGATAGTATAAATAGTTATTCAATCCCATTCCCAACCCACCGGGAATCCCATGCCTTAGAAGTGTGAACTCACCTTGGTTTGCTCGGTATGCTAAACTATGTGCTCGCAAACAATCAATCAAAGCCTAAAGTATGCATGTATACACAGTCAGTTCATGTTGATAAAGTTTCACACACACTCTATGTCACAAGGTGTTTGACAGTTAATATCATGTAACACATAAGTAGTTAATCGAATCATGCAGTTCATGCTTCATATAATGTCTTTCACAGTTTGTTCTACCTTAGTTATTCATTCACATGCTTGACAGGGTTAACAGGCTTATAAAAGTTTACCACTTAACGGAATCAACATATATACAGGAATATAAACTAACAGTGTTAATTATCTAATAAAGTTCACAAACAAATAGGTTATCAACTTACCAACTTAACTGGAGTTCACTTGTTTAACAGAGATACATACTTTACAGAATTACATGGATAACTTAACAGGGTTAACAACTAACATAGTTAAAAACTAACGGGATTACTGTCTAGAATGCTGGACTAAAACACATGTGGCGAAATCACATTCTGGGCGAAAACACCTATTGGCGAAATCACTCAGATGACGAAATCCCAAAGTGATTTCGTCGGGTATGTGTTTTCGTCGGGACGGAATTAACATCATCATCAACAGTTAAGTAATCTCAGAAACCTAATCATTACAGCAACTGCAAGTAATCATTTGCTCCATCAGATTTAATCATGAAACTGGATCAATTCGTGAAACCACATATTACTAAATCCTTACACAAACATAATTACCAATCCATCCCCATTCAATCTTCACAAACTACGAATGAACAAAACAGTCTCATTAATTTTACATCCTCATCATCGCACATGCATGAACATTTGTTTTTCAGTTTGTATTTGTAAAGCTAACACATGTACTTTATCATCTCAATCAATCAACTCAATTAATTAAATGGATCACATGTTTACTGACAATTGCATGCAATCCTCAACACAATGGCTGACAATAATTAAGTGATCCTTATCCAATTGACTTCACTTTCAAACATCTCGCATGCACACATCATTACATAATTTCACTATCCAACATGTATCCCTATAACATCCAGTTGATTAGTATATATATGACGTAATCAAACACTAATATCATGTTAATATGCTTTCGGGTCCTGATCACATTAATATCAATCCAAATAAATCATTCAATCATATAAATTCTCAAACCCTAGATCAACACCAAGTTACGCATATAAAAATATAGCTGATCATGTCATGCTTAACAAAATCAGAATCATCAAAACATCTATTCAGAATTAAAGTTGCATTAGATGTGACAAAACACTAACCGAACAATCAATGATTAAACCAGGACGATCCGACTTCGAATGAGGAGAGGGTAGCCGTCGGGTTCAAGGGAAAACGAGAGAGAGGAGAGAGGTGATTAGGGTTTTGCCAAATGTCGTTCTCGCGTAAAGGTTAAAAAAAACTATATCTAATCGTAACCTGGGCCAAGCCCACTCTTGATTTCGTTGGCCACACTAGTGGACGAAAACACATGAAGTGTTTTCGTGGGTGGGGTGTTTTCGTAGATTGTGGGTTTTCGGCTAGGGGTGTTAGGCAAAATTCCACTTTTAATTACACAATAAAAACATGAAACATATATCACATACACACTTAATACACACATATATAACATATCAATCACAATACAGTTTAACATATTACAACGTGTACAGTTGTGAAACAAACAAGTCGTGTAAACAAACAACTTAAACAGTTAACGTGCAATTAATGCGAAGATGGAATCTTGGAAACTCGAGTTGTCACATTATCCCCAACTTGAAAGAAATTTCGTCCCGAAATTTAGCACGTGGTTACTGAGGAAGCTAGTTATGTTGTGTAGTTTACTGGTTTTCCTGGGGTGTCACATCATCCCCCCGTTGATTTGGAATTTCGTCCCAAAATTCTGTAGTAGCTTCAGCCTCAGTAGTGGTTGCACTGTTTCTGAATAACTGGGGATACTTGAGTTTCATTTGATCTTCTCGTTCCCAGGTGAACTCTGGGCCATGACAGGAGTTCCAACGAACTCGAACAAGAGGTATTCTGGTGTGCTTGAGGACCTTAACGTCCCGGTCTGTGATTTCAACTGGTTCTTCGACGAATCGCAACTGTTCGTCAATAGTGAGCTCCTTCAAAGGAACTATGAGGGTCTCTTCTGACAGACACTTCTTCAGATTTGACACGTGAAAAACGTTGTGAACTGCACTGAGTTCTGCGGGCAGGTTTAGTTTGTAGGCCACCTTGCCTATTTTCTCTATGATTTCAAATGGTCCGACGTATCGCGGATTGAGCTTGCCCCGTTTGCCAAAACGAACCACACCCTTCCAGGGTGAAACTTTGAGTAGCACTCGATCCCCAACTTGGAACTCGAGTGGTTTCCGTCGCTTGTTTGCGTAGGCCTTCTGACGGTCACGAGCTGCCGCCATTCGTTGTCGTATCTGAGCAATCCTTTCCGTTGCGTCTACTACAAGTTCTGGACCTGTGATCTGACTATCACCCACCTCTGTGAAACAAAGAGGTGATCGGCATTTACGCCCATACAATGCCTCAAATGGAGCGGCTTGAATGCTGGTGTGGTAATTGTTGTTATACGAAAACTCCACTAACGGGAGATGTTTTTCCCAGCCATTGCCGAAATCGATTACACATGCACGAAGCATGTCTTCTAGAGTTTGGATGGTGCGTTCAGACTGCCCATCCGTTTGCGGGTGGTAAGCTGTGCTCATGTCTAATCGAGAGCCAAAAGATTTGTGCATCGCTTGCCACAGTTCTGAAGTAAAACGTGCATCACGATCAGAAATAATAGAGGTTGGTACCCCGTGCCTCGAAACCACTTCCTTAAGATAGACGTCTGCTAGAGTGGAGAACTTATCCGTTTCCTTGATAGCCAAGAAGTGTGCAGACTTTGTGAGTCAATCCACGATTACCCAAATAGTATCATTCCCACGTTGAGATTTAGGCAGGCCAGTAACAAAATCCATGGAAATTTGCTCCCATTTCCATTGTGGTATTTCTGGTTGTTGGAGTAGGCCTGATGGTTTCTGATATTCTGTCTTGACTCTCGCACAGTCAAACACTTGCTAACGTAAGTTGCTATGTTGGCTTTCATACCAGGCCACCAATACGTAGTTCTAAGATCGTGGTACATCTTATCTGAACCAGGATGTACTGAGTAGCGAGACTTATGTGCTTCATCCATTACAAGTTCTCGTAAGTTACCATAGAGTGGGACCCAGATGAGTCCTGTTACGTAATAAGCACCGTCTTCCTTATGTTCCAACCGTTGCGTTGAGTCGCGTAGGGCTTCAGCCCTGACGTTTTCTGGTTTCAATGCTTCTACCTGAGCATCTCGTATCTGTGCAGGAAGACTAGACTGAATTGTGAGTTGTAACGCTCGTACACGCCTAGGTGTAGTATCTTTCCGACTGAGGGCGTCTGCCACAACGTTTGCTTTGCCCGGATGGTACTTGATGGCACATTCGTAATCGTTCAATAGCTCAACCCATCTGCGTTGTCGCATGTTTAGTTCCTTCTGTTTGAAGATATGCTCGAGACTCCTGTGATCGGTGTAGATAGTGCACTTGGTACCGTACAGGTAATGTCGCCATATCTTGAGTGCGAAAACAACAGCTCCCAGCTCTAGATCGTGTGTAGTGTAGTTCCGTTCGTGAACTTTGAGTTGACGCGATGCATAAGCAATGACTTTATCCCGTTGCATCAAAACACAACCAAGACCCTGAATTGACGCGTCACAGTAAACCACGAAATCGACTGTGCCCTCTGGCAATGAAAGAATAGGTGCGCTACAAAGTCTATCCTTTAAGTGCTGAAATGCTGATTCCTGTGCATTTCCTCATTGATAAACAACGCCTTTCTGAGTTAGAGAAGTGAGGGGTTGTGCAATCTTTGGGAAGTCCTTGATGAACCTTCTGTAATAGCTCGCCAAACTCAAGAATTGGCGGATTTCTGTTGGTGTACGGGGTGCAGGCCAGTTGTTAATCGAGTCTACCTTGGATGGATCAACCTGAATCCCATCCTTGTTTACCACGTGGCCTAGGAAATGGACTTCACAAAGCCAGAAGTCGCATTTTGAAAACTTGGCGTACAACTGTTCTGTTCGAAGGAGTTCCAAAATGAGTCGTAAATGCTGCTCGTGTTCCTCTTGACTCTTAGAATCGATCAGGATGTCGTCGATGAATACAATAACAAACTTATCCAAGTAAGGCTTGCACACTCTGTTCATAAGATCCATAAAGACTGCAGGCGCGTTTGTTAACCCGAATGGCATGACCAGAAACTCGTAATGGCCGTAGCGTGTTCTGAATGCTGTTTTGGAGACGTCCTCGTCCCGGACTCTCAGTTGATGGTAGCCTAACCTCAGATCGATCTTTGAATAGTAGCTCGACCCTTACAGCTGGTCGAACAAGTCGTCAATGCGTGGAAGAGGATAGCGATTCTTTACGGTCACCTTGTTTGGTTCGTGGTAAACTATGCACATACGGAAGATACCGTCTTTCTTCTTCACGAATAATACTGGAGCTCCCCCAAGGCGAAGAGCTAGGACGAATAAAACCTTTATCCAAAAGTTCTTGCAATTGTTTGGGACAGTTCTTCCAGTTCGGTTGGAGCTAAGCGATAAGGTGCTCGAGCTATGGGTGCTGCTCCAGGAGCTAGCTCGATATGAAATTTGACTTGGCGATGAGGCGGAAACCCAGGTAATTTCTCAGGAAATACCTCTAAAAATCTCGTACAACGGAAATGTATTCTATTATCTTCTCCTTCATTGGTGCATTCGTCACGAGGGCTAAGATAGCTGTGTGGCCCTTACATACACTTCTGGGCCTTAAGGAAAGAAATGATGCCCACGACAGCACCACCCTTGTCACCATGAATTACCAAAGGTTCTTCACCAGCACGAGGAATGCGGATGATCTTTTCTTTGCAAAGAATCTCTGCTCGATGTTGAGGTAGCCAATCCATACCAATAATGATGTCGAAACCATCACAACATTGGGGTCATTCCTAGCATCACCCTGACCAATCACGAACACTCGACCCCTGGCACCATTGCCGTTGTTATTACCCCCGTTGTTGCCTCCATTATTGTTCCCTTTTTCCTTGGTTGTGGTTCTGATTTTTGTTCTGGTTCAACTGTGGGCAGTGTCTCTTGAAGTGACCTTCAGCACCACACTGATAGCATCCCTTGTTACCCTGCTGTTACTGCTGATTCTGTGGGGCTTGTGGCTGCTGTTGTTGGTTCTGATTCGCAGGTCGTGAGCTCCTGCAATCCCTGGCCTCATGACCCATCTTGAGACATCTCTGACAACGTCCCTTGTTACACTGACCACTGTGGTGTCTGTTGTATTTGTTGCACTTTGGGTGATTTCCTCGATATTTACCATGCCCCTGACTACACTACCAGAAGATTGCTGACCAGGACTCTGGTAGTCATCCGTCTTTCGCTGCTGTGCCTGGGACTGAACCGTAGTCGAACCCTTGCTGGAGGTTCCATCCCATTTTTGTTTGTTGTCACTGGGAGTAGCAGAAGTAGTAATAGCAGTAGCACCTATACGTTTAGGCAGCCTGTTCTGTTCCACTGCCTGGTCTGTGAGACGATGAGCAAGACGAGTAACATCCTGGATAGTAGCAGGGTTGGCAGATGTCACATGGCTTTGAATCTCAGGTACTAATCCTTTGAGATACAATTCGATACGCTTGATGGGAGGATCCACCATAGTTGGACTTAACACTGGCAGTTCATTGGATCGTTCCGTGTACGCTTCTATCTCTGACCCCGTCATCTTCAGGTTACAGAACTCCACTTCCAGCTTGTGGATGTCATCACGACTACAGTATTCACGTTTGATCAGTTCCTTAAAATCATTCTATGGGGTGGCATTAGCAGCCGCCAGCCCCAGCATCTGAACTTGCGCGTTCCACCAAGTTAGCGCAGTGCCTTCGAGAGTACCAGTGGCATACTTCACCCTACGAGCCTCAGGGCATTCACACATCTCTAAGACAGACTCGAGCTTTTCAAACCAATGGAGGAGTCCAACGGCCCCTTCAGTGCCACAGAAAGTACTAGGACGACAGTCCATGAACGTCTTGAATGTGCATACAGGTGGCTGAGCGTTCTGACCCTCCTGCCTGAGCGGCTGCGAGTGCTGCCGTAACTTGTTCGTTGATAAGAGCCGTCAGCTGGGCTTGAGTTAGGTTCACACGTCCACTCATGATCTTCACATCGAAGGAAATATGAGTGTGAAAGGTTCGCGAAAGTGCGATGACAGAAGAGAGTAAGCACACAAGTGTTTTCAAACAATAGTTACTACGTTATCTAAGCATACCATGAGCAAAGTTATATGTAATCTAGCAAGTAGGCAATGTAAACATAAATCATATCACCTAGAATGTCGAGTCTTGCACGTGGAGCGAAGCGTCATTGTGGATCGTTGAGCACTGTTCAGGTTATAGTCTGGTTTTAACAAAAACTTTTTCCCTTATTAAAACCAAGTTCACTATAACCAATGGCTCTGATACCAATCTGTCACACCCCCAAAATCCACACATGGAGTATCACCGCTAGGAGGCGTGACTGACTAGGATCAAGCCACCAATCATATTGAACATTGTAAGTAAATAATAAAAGTTCATTCCATCAATTCGAAAGGTGTTCAAAACCAAAACATAGTTAAGTGTTTCGCGAAAGTGCGATGACAGAAGAGAGTAAGCACACACGTGTTTTCAAACAATAGTTACTACGTTATCTAAGCATACCATGAGCAAAGTTCTATGTAATCTAGCAAGTAGGCAATGTAAACATAAATCATATCACCTAGAATGTCGAGTCTTGCACGTGGAGCGAAGCGTCGTTGTGGTTCGTTGAGCACTGTTCAGGTTATAGTCTGGTTTTAACAACTTTTCCCTTATTAAAACCAAGTTCACTATAACCAATGGCTCTGATACCAATCTGTCACACCCCCAAAATCCACACGCGGAGTACCACCGCTAGGAGGCGTGACTGACCAGGATCAAGCCACCAATCATATTAAACATTGTAAGTAAATAATAAAAGTTCATTCCATCAATACGAAAGGTGTTCAAAACAAAAACATAGTTAAGTGTTTAGCGGAAGCATAGTTAAGTGTTTAGCGGAAGCATAAACATAGTTAAGTGTTCAAAATCCATCATAAGTATTAAGTTCAAAATGTCATAATGTTCTTAACATGGCATCCACTGTCCATGTCCCACAACCACTGCGCCTCCCTGTGCAAGCTCCATGAATACATACCGTCCTGCAAGGCATGTAACAGAGAGTCAACAACAAAGTTGAGTGAGTTCACAGTTGGTTGTTCAGTTATTGAGTTTATTTCAGAAAACATAAGTTTGTTTCATAACCATGTATTACCCAGTATCCTGGTTTACCCAAACCGTTTCACAGTATTTAGTGGGGGCTTCCCATGTTGTATGCTACTAGACTAGTCGTATCCGTACGTGCCCTTCTTGATCCAAGGACCGTAGCAAGTATAAGTGTACGTAGGTTTTACGTACGTGCCCTTCAATCCGAGGACAGTAGTAAGTATGAGTGTACGTAGGTTTTACGTACGTGCCCTTCTCAATCTATGGACAGTAATGTAGCTAGTATGAGTGTACGTAGGTTTTACGCACGTGCCCTTCTATCCGAGGACAGTAGCTAGTATGAGTGTACGTAGGTTTTACGCACGTGCCCTTCTATCCGAGGACAGTAGTAAGTATGAGTGTACGTAGGTTTTACGCACGTGCCCTTCTATCCAAGGACAATAGTAAGTAGTCTAGTAGTGTTGATAGTATAAATAGTTATTCAATCCCATTCCCAACCCACCGGGAATCCCATGCCTTAGAAGTGTGAACTCACCTTGGTTTGCTCGGTATGCTAAACTATGTGCTCGCAAACAATCAATCAAAGCCTAAAGTATGCATGTATACACAGTCAGTTCATGTTGATAAAGTTTCACACACACTCTATGTCACAAGGTGTTTGACAGTTAATATCATGTAACACATAAGCAGTTAATCGATTCATGCAGTTCATGCTTCATATAATGTCTTTCACAGTTTGTTCTACCTTAGTTATTCATTAACATGCTTGACAGGGTTAACAGGCTTATCAAAGTTTACCACTTAACGGAATCAACATATATACAGGAATATAAACTAACAGTGTTAATTATCTAACAAAGTTCACAAACAAATAGGTTATCAACTTAACTGGAGTTCACTTGTTTAACAGAGATACATACTTTACAGAATTACATGCATAACTTAACAGGGTTAACAACTAACATAGTTAAAAACTAACAGGATTACTGTCTAGAATGCTGGACTAAAACACATGTGGCGAAATCACATTCTGGGCGAAAACACCTATTGGCGAAATCACTCAAATGACGAAATCCCAAAGTGATTTCGTCGGGTATGTGTTTTCGTCGGGACGGAATTAACATCATCATCAACAGTTAAGTAATCTCAGAAACCTAATCATTACAACAACTGCAAGTAATCATTTGCTCCACCAGATTTAATCATGAAACTGGATCAATTCGTGAAACCACATATTACTAAATCCTTACACAAACATAATTACCAATCCATCCCCATTCAATCATCACAAACTACGAAGGAACAAAATAGTCTCATTAATTTTACATCCTCATCATCGCACATGCATGAACATTTGTTTTTCAGTTTGTATTTGTAAAGCTAACACATGTACTTTATCATCTCAATCAATCAACTCAATTAATTAAATGGATCACATGTTTACTGACAATTGCATGCAATCCTCAACACAATGGCTGACAATAATTAAGTGATCCTTATCCAATTGACTTCACTTTCAAACATCTCACATGCACACATCATTACATAATTTCACTATCCAACATGTATCCCTATAACATCCAGTTGATTAGTATATATATGACGTAATCGAACACTAATGTCATGTTAATATGCTTTCGGGTCCTGATCACATTAATATCAATCCAGATAAATCATTCAATCATATAAATTCTCAAACCCTAGATCAACACCAAGTTACGCATATAAAAATATAGATGATCATGTCATGCATAACAAAATCAGAATCATCAAAACATCCATTCAGAATTAAAGTTGCATTAGATGTGACAAAACACTAACCGAACAATGAATGATTAAACCAGGACGATCCGACTTCGAATGAGGAGAGGGTAGCCGTCGGGTTCAAGGGAAAACGAGAGAGAGGAGGGAGGTGATTAGGGTTTTGCCAAATGTCGTTCTCGCGTAAAGGTTAAAAAAACTATATCTAATCGTCACCTGGGCCAAGCCCACTCTTGATTTCGTTGGCCACACTAGTGGACGAAAACACATGAAGTGTTTTCGTGGGTGGGGTGTTTTCGTAGAGTGTGGGTTTTCGGCTAGGGGTGTTAGGCAAAATTCCACTTTTAATTACACAATAAAAACATGAAACATATATCACATACACACTTAATACACACCATATATAACATATCAATCACAATACAGTTTAACATATTACAACGTGTACAGTTGTGAAACAAACAAGTCGTGTAAACAAACAACTTAAACAGTTAACGTGCAATTAATGCGAAGATGGAATCTTGGAAACTCGAGTTGTCACATTTCATTTTTATGATCACTAGTGATCTCCCCAAAAATCCTAAGTACTGGTTTCTTTTAAGAAACAAAAGTACAAGGTACAAATTTCAAATTCTTAGACAGATACTTGAGATACCATTTCTGTGACAACCCTCACTAAACCAGGTATCCGTACGACTTAATTAACAATTAATTACTGCTTAATTACTGTGCTTGTTTGAAATTACTGATGAACTGCTACTTGATTTCTGATACATGCATATACCTGCATCGTACTTTACTTACTGTCACTACATTATTTACATGCTGAACCTTAGTGACAAACATGATGCACAAAAAGCACAGTAGCACTATAAACGGATAACCTATTGAACATGCTGATAGAGCCAGCATCAGGCAGACACTGCCTCTAAGGCCTGTACGAGCCAGAAATATTTTGCTACACAAGTGGTGAGTGTAGGGATACAAGGGTTGTAGAACTGCGTCTCTAGGAATAAGTTACAATGACTGGATGTGCCTAAAACGTGCTCTAAGCACAAAAATTCAGCACTTTACATAATAATTCAGCATCTAGCTAACTAATAAAGTGCCAAAACATGAGAAAATATTACTAGACACTTCCCAAAGTGTCGGAAATAAGTTGTGTCACTAAAAATGGTATTAACGACACTTTAAAGCTTTGTTAATGCTTTAACGGATTACTATCCAACCGGACTTTACCCGGAACCTGAAAATATTATTATTTTCACTATTTCTCTTTTTCTGAGCCAGTTAGGGTCCCTGAATACCCTAACACCCACTATAAAGCGCAACACACAACTAACCGGGTTAATCCCTAAACTTAACTAGGTTAACCTAACTATATACTTAACCTCTAGTTGAAAATGGACTAGTACCCCCCCCCCCTCACTAACCGTCCCCAACTAGAGGGGACACACTTGTACAAGATTTGATTATTATAATAGTGTTTAAAATCTAGAAGACATATGGTCTAATGGATAATTATCTCAAACTTTTCCTATAAGATCTACACTAAACACACATAACTTTCACATTACACAACTCAACTTCAAACACTCCTCTCTCTCTCTATAGAAGCTACGGCCGAACACCCCCTTGAACACACCACCATTTTCGAGTCTTGATCAACCAATTCCAAGTCCATACAAGTGATAAGGATCGCGTATAAGGAGTGTTGGTGCGCTCGGAGCTTGAAGGACCTCATTCTCTTGCTTTTATCCACCCTATTTGCGCTTAGATTCTTCCCTAGCCTCGAGCTAGTGGTATGTTACTTAAATCACCTACTCGAACCATTTTGAAGTGGTTAATACGATGTGTAACGGTTAAAACTCGAAATCTTACAAAATGATGCTTTAAAGTCTACTTAAAACACTAAAAATGGTGGTTAAAAGCTCATATGTTGTGTAAATCATGTAGTATTTGATTTGTGAAGTTATTTGGACCCGATCTATGTTGTGGTAGCTCGGATCATCATTTAACCCGGGTTGGTCATGATCATGGATCATGACATAAGGTTGTGACGAAAGTAACAAGGGTTAAAGGGTGAAACTCTACCACACACGAATCATGAACTTGTGTAAAAGCGATTTTGCTTGTGAAATAGTGTTTAAAACTAGTGGATCTACGGATCTACAAGCGGTATTTTCAAAGGACCACGTGTCAAGAGAAAACATACTTTTAAAGACGGATCTTACACTAACAAGAATGATTTTTAGAACACACAAGTGTGTAAACACTTGTGTAACACAAAGTTTCGACAAAATAACTATTCTTGTAAATGTTGACAAGAAGTTGTGGAAGTTTATTTTCTTTAAAAACGAGGTTTTTACAAAATCGGATTGTTTTATATAAAAGATCCACTAAAAGTAACGGGATTTACTTCATAGTTTGGATAAATCACGAGTTCATGAAATTTATGCGATTTATATATTTTGACTAGTTTGTGGTTTGAACATTGTTTTGATTGAATAAGAAGATTGTTGGATTGATTTATAAAAGAAAATGATACGCTTAAAAGCGTGGCCGCCTCCAGTTACAGAGGGAACTCTGGCGAAATTTTTCTAAAAACTAACACTTAGAATTATTTTCACTAAAAGTGTTAGAAATACATTTTTGACTTGTTTTCAAAGCATAGATTTCGCCACGACTTATTTACAAAATATCGGAGGTGGGATTTCACAAAATAAAACGTGATACATAAATGTATTTAGTATATATTTTTCACAACATCACTTGTATAAGTGTTTATGATTATTTTGTGAACTACATAAATATTATTTTTAGGGTAAAAATAATATTACTAAGTATTATTTTGGGAAAATCACATGTATTAAAATATAATATTTTTGGGAAGAATACTTATATTTTGGAGTTAGGAATAAAATATATTAAGTGAGACTTAATAGAGTAATCCGAATTATACGAACGCACATATATTAAATCCCCCATCCTTGGGAAGGAAAATGACTACCAAGTATATACAGAATGTAAACACGAAATAGTTGCCTAACTATTTCCCAGAAACTTAAACCATAAAGCTAAGGCACGGCCGTCCGTCTAATAGAGTTAGTACGTGTAGGTCGTCACACAGCTGTTTGATTTGGAGGCATACTTGGTAGAGACGCACCACGGTGAGTTCATGTCCCCCTTTTCTCTAACTGTTTTTAGTTTTCTTAACTGCGGGGGTGAAATACATGTTACTTTGATTACAAGTACTTTATACATGGTATGGTTAGCGTAAGGAGGTTTACTACTTAGATTATGTGAGTGGGTAGGAGCAATTATGAGGCCATTAGTCCTCATGGCAGGACCGAGGGACAGGAGCGGTAGATCTACCTGGGTGTAGCGAGCCCAGCCCCAGGCCAAACTAGAAACGGACCTCGGGGTAACTTTGTCCACATACTAATGCCGTGGCGAAATCTGCTAGGTTTGAGTCTCCCTACTTGCACTTCACATATATCAGTGGCCTTGCAAACCATTGGTGATCTCAATTCCCTTATTTGCTACATACCAAGACTATTTTTGTACTCACAAAGGTTTATTTACTCACTTACACATGAACTCGCTCAACATTATTGTTGATTTTTCAATTTACATGTATTTCAGGAAATTAAAGGATCTGGCGCGGTATGACACGTTTTCCCGCTGCACTAGTTACGAGGTCATCCGGGTTTAGGGGATGTGACTCTTTCCTGGACAAGTCACAGTCCTTAAACTATGCTTATGTTATGTTTGTTGAACAATGTTTATGTCGTTAGATGTGTTTCCGTCAAGACAATGTTATTGTATTTGGTTTTTAAAACCTAATCGAATGGATGATCTTGCATGGTTTTATTTCATATAGCTTTGTTATGGTTAAGCTATGGTATTAAGAAGTCACACCAAATTAACCACGCTTTCGTAAAGCCAGGGTGTGACAGCTTGGTATCAGAGCTCTGATCATAGCGAACTAGGATTCCTTCTCGAGTCTAGACTATGATCACTAGGGCTCTCACGAAAACATTTTTACTGCATACCACTTAAGTCCAGATCCAAAACTTTTATAAACAAATGTTGAGCACAATTTATTTATTGTTTTTAGGCTCAGTCTGGGAGGCTGAGGCTCAGTCTTGGAGGCTGAGGCTCGGTCTGAGAAGCCGAGGTAGTGGGCTAGTGGGACTAGGAGAATTGGCTAGTGGGACTAGGAAGAGCAGTCTGAGAGGCTGGGAGGCTAGTGGGACTAGGAGAATTATTTGAATGCTTACTTGGTGACTTATGTGATTATTTGATTGTATGATTGACTGTTTATGCATGTTTGTGATTATGTTACAGACACCATGGACACCTCTGGCACAGGTGACTCAGACACCACAGGACCTAGACCTATAGTATCAGATGACCTAGAGTCTTCGGAGCGCGAGGTTCACACATCCGACGTTACTAGCACAGACGAGGACGACTTTCAGCCCTTTGCTTTACCTGATGGTGCTGATGAGCTCGCTGATGGCCCTTTGGCCAGGGACCTACCGTTAGTGGAGATCCCTGCTCCCATACCACTTGCTTCATATCCTGCTTACGATTTGCTTCCCGACGCCGACGATGGTGGCGACGTCGATCTGTATGATGATGAGCCCTTAGAGGATGATGTTCAGGGCGAGGCCCTTCTTGCTGCTGGTGATCTCTTGATGATCGCAGATGCTTCCGCCGAGGAGTCACCTGCTCACTCTCCGGTCCCAGATTCTTTCGAGTCTGTGGCCTCCTCACCTTCACACACCCAGAGTGCGCAGCACTTCTCACATGGATCAGATCCCGACCAGGCATCTTCTGTTGCCCCTATTCCTAGTTTTGCTTTCGACCACGATGATGTGGAGGATTCCGATCCTGTCTTTCCCCCAGGATTCGACCCAGATCAGGATATAGAGTTTATACCCATGGATCAGCCTATGGAGGATCCAGTCGACCCAGTAGACCCAGTTGATCCCATCGACCCTGAGTTTGATTTTGAGATGGCCTTTGATGATCCCGAGCAGCTATTGGACCCTGCTCCTGACCCAGTGCTTGAGCATGACCCAGTTCATGCTGACGCACCTATTATTGAGCCTGTCATTGCTGACCCACCTATTGATGATCACCCTGTTGATGCTCCGCTGTTGGAGGGCGATCATGTCATTGCTGCTAATCATGTTGATCCCCCACTTATTGCTGATGCACCAGTTGACCCTCTTGTTGCACCTCACCTTGACCCTATGCCTGCTCAGTTTGATCGAGCACCTTTTGGGGCACAGATGGACCCACGAGATGAGCACGCCCAGCATGGGTGGATTCCTGCTGATGATGAGGTTCCACCTATTCCCCCTCAGATCACTGATACCCGTCACATTGGTACCTCCTTTTCATTTCCTAGTTTACACCTCCAGCGCGACCTGGAGAGGGTTCTTCGGCTCACCCTTTTGGACATGTACCGGTATCTATCCCTGCTATACCACCGTCTGCTACTTTTCCCCCTGTTTCTCCATTTCATGTGGCACCTTTTGATCCCACAAGTGAGCCGTTTCTCTGGTCATCACTTTCTGCTATGCCACCGATTGACCCCTACCATCCTTTCCATAGGGAGTATACTATTGAGGACGTTTTGATGTCTTTTATCGCCCAGCACGAGGCACACACGCAGCGTATTCAGGAGCTCGAGAGAGCTCAGCCACCGCCGTGCCCGTGTCAGGGTCAGACCCACTCTCCGTTGCAGCCCTCTCGACCTTTACCACCAGACTATGCTGCACGTCTTTTTGCCCTAGAGCAGCAGGTTGCTTCCTTCTTGCGTACCCAGAGAGCCATGGAGGAGGACTGGCTCCTTTTGCGCCGCTTGTTTTACACCCACTTTCCCCCTCCTCCACCGCCATCCGTGTAGAGCTCTTCAGAACCGTATGGGTAGACGCTGGTGAGAAGACGGTGATTGCTTTTGACTGCACAGCATTTTTGGAGACTACATTATGATTCTGACTTTTGTTGACATGTATTTGTTGTATTGACCCTGATTTGATATAGATTTTGGACTAGGGTGATGTAGACCTTAGTCGACTGATGTTGTATAACGCTGTGATGTACTTGTACGTTTACTATGTGGTCTCGATATATGGCAATCGCAGTATTCTCATCATATTTGATGCTTGATTTGGTTATTTATATTCTATGACATGGGATGTTGTGTGATTGATGTTTGTAACATGGGATGTTGTGTGATTGATATAATTATAACATGAGATGTTATGTACTATTACTATCATAATAAAGCATACGTATTATAACATGGACTCTTTATTATGGCCTGACCGACGTAAACCCATCTTTTAGAAGATGCCGCCGAGACGTCAAACGCCGTTGCCTACCAATGAGGCAGAACTCCAACAAGTCATCGCTGCTGCCATCGCGCAATACGCCGCCTCGCAGGGAGGACCTAGTGGAAGCAGCTCAAACAACAATGGCAACAATAATCCACCTCATGGTAATACTAAGACATTTAGACATACCATGACCTAATTGGATATCTATAGCAAAGATGCTAATGCCATTCACATGTTTTAACGTATGTGCAGGGTGCACCTACAAGCAGTTTCTAGACTGCAAACCGGTCAACTTTGATGGCACAGGAGGTGTTGTCGCCTTTGTTCGTTGGGCTGAGAAAACTGAATCTGTTCTTCGCATGAGCAAATGCGCACTAGATCAGCAAGTCACCTATATCTCAGGGCTATTCTTGGATGGAGCCCTCTCTTGGTGGAATTTGAAAGTACAAACACTTGGTGAAGCTGCCGCCTACGCGCTAACCTGGACCGAACTGAAGGAACTTATGCGCAAAAAGTACTGCTCCCGCGCGGAAATCCAAAGATTGGAAACCGAGTTCTGGCATTTGAAAATGGAAGGTCCAAAGATCGCAGAATACGTCCAAAGGTTCCATGACTTATCGCATGTGGTACCCTACATGGTCACTCCGGAGTTCAAGCGGATTGAACGTTTCATTTGGGGATTAGCTCCTCAAATCATAAGCATGGTGACCTCATCCAAGCCTGCAACAATTACTGAGGCAATCGATTTGAGCGTGGCCCTCACTGAGGAGGCTATCCGCCTGCACAAGTTTGATGAGATCAAGACGAAGAAGGAAGAGACTCACGTCGAGTCATCAGGAGGTAACAAACGGAAGTTCTCATACTTCAAGCAGGGCGCCAGTGTGGCGGTTAAGAAAGGAGGATCAGGCACGCCAGCTCAGGTTACAGCTGGTGGTGGAAAGAAAGGAAAAGGATATCAGGGCACCCAGCCCAAGTGTAATACCTGTCAACGCCACCATACTGGCCATTGTAGTGTGAAAGTATGCGAAGCATGTGGAAAGTCGGGCCACTTGAAGGATTCTTGTTGGGCTAGTGCTGGCCGGGGAGGCCAAGGAGGATTTGGGAATAGAAATAATAATCGTGGTGGTAATGGAAATCGCCCACAAGTAAACAATGGAGGAAACGGGAATCGAGGCAACAATGCGAATCAGGCTGGTAATGCGAACCAAAACAATAATCAAGCTGGTGGAAACGGGCAGAGACCCGGATGCTTCAACTGTGGTGATCTTGGGCATTACAAGAGGAACTGCCCAGAGTTGAACCAAGCCCGTGGGAGAGTGTTTAATATTGAAGCGAGGGAGGCGCGCCAGGATCCCAATGTTGTCACTGGTACGTTCCCTGTAAACCAACACTATGCATCCGTTTTATTTGATACTGGCGCCGATTATAGCTTCGTGTCGTTAGAGTTTAAGAATATGCTTGGTTTAGCCGCTAGTAAGTTAGATATTCCATACTCAATCGAATTGGCCAATGGGAAGTTAGTAGAAGCCAATGAAGTTATCAGAGGCTGTGTGATCGAATTGGGAGAACGTGAGTTTGCTTTGGATCTACTACCAGTCTAGTTGGGAAGCTTCGACGTGGTAGTAGGAATGGATTGGTTATCAGGCAACAAAGCTGAGATAGTTTGTCACGAAAAGGTCGTTCGTATCCCAACCGAAGATGGCGAAACAATTGTGGTTCACGGGGAGAAGCGTGATACGCCGTTAAGAATTATCAGCTGCCTGAAAGCGCGGAAGTGTTTGCAGAAGGGATGTGTTGCCTTCCTGGCACACATTGTGGATAAGAAGGCTGCTGAGCCGCGAATCAAAGACATCCCTGTAGTGAGGGAATATCCAGAAGTCTTCCCAGAGGACTTACCTGGACTGCCACCTCAGAGACAAGTAGAGTTCCGCATTGACTTAGTTCCAGGCGCCGCGCCTGTGGCTAAGGCACCTTATAGACTTGCTCCGTCTGAGATGCAGGAGCTGTCGACACAACTTCAAGAGTTGTTAGACAAGGGATTTATCCGACCAAGCTTCTCGCCTTGGGGAGCTCCAGTTTTGTTTGTCAAGAAGAAGGACGGTAGTTTTCGAATGTGCATCGACTACCGGGAGCTGAACAAGCTGACGATCAAGAATAGATATCCTCTGCCAAGGATTGATGATCTGTTCGACCAACTGCAAGGCTCAAGCTTTTATTCAAAGATCGATCTTCGATCTGGATACCATCAGTTAAGGATACAAGAGGAAAGTATCCCGAAGACAGCCTTCAGAACTCGTTATGGACACTACGAGTTCCTTGTTATGCTGTTTGGTTTGACAAACGCACCTGCAGTCTTTATGGATTTGATGAATAGAGTTTGCAAGCCGTACTTAGATAAGTTCGTGAAAGTGTTCATCGACGATATCTTGATTTATTTAAGGACAAAGGCTGAGCATGAGCAACATTTAAGAGCTATTTTGGAGCTGCTGAAGAAAGAACAGTTGTATGCCAAATTCTCTAAGTGCGAATTTTGGCTACGTGAAGTCCAATTTCTTGGACATGTGGTTAATGGAAATGGAATCCATGTTGATCCCACAAAGATCGAAGCGATTAAGAATTGGGAAACGCCAAAGACGCTAACCGAGATTCGACAATTCTTGGGTTTGGCTGGCTACTATCGAAGGTTCATTGAGGATTTTTCAAAATTCACTCAACCATTGACGCTCCTCACGCAGAAAGATAAGAAGTTTGATTGGGGAATCAAACAGGTAGAAGCGTTCCAAATATTGAAGGATAAGCTCTGCAAAGCGCCAATCTTAGCACTACCAGAAGGTACAGACGATTTTATGGTATACTGCGACGCTTCGCGTCAAGGATTGGGTTGTGTGTTGATGCAACGCCAAAAGGTTATTGCTTACGCATCACGTCAATTGAAAGTACATGAAAAGAACTATACCACACATGATTTGGAACTTGGCGCAGTGGTTTTCGCATTAAAGATCTGGAGACACTACCTTTATGGTACGAAGTGTACAATTTTTACAGATCACAAGAGCCTACAACACATATTCAACCAGAAGGAGCTGAATATGAGGCAAAGACGTTGGGTTGAGTTGCTGAACGATTACGACTACGAGATAAAGTATCACCCAGGAAAGGCGAATGTGGTCGCCGATGCCCTAAGTCGAAAGGAGAGGATCAAGCCCATAAGGGTTAGGGCTTTAGAAATGATTATCCAAACCGGTCTTTCCTTGCACATTCGTGCCGCGCAGAAAGAAGCCCTCAAGGAAGGAAACCTTGAAGAAGAATATCTCCGTGGGATGGAGAAGCTGCTGGTACCAAACGAGGAAGGAACGTTATGTTTTGAGAAAAGGATTTGGGTTCCTTTGTTTGGAGGTTTAAGGAAGGTTATTTTCGATGAAGCTCACAAGTCACGGTACTCTATCCACCCTGGAGCGGATAAGATGTACCAGGATCTCAAGGATTATTATTGGTGGCCTAAGATGAAAGGCGATGTTGCCGTTTATGTGAGCAAATGTTTAACATGCGCTAAGGTTAAAGCCGAGTACCAGAAGCCTTCAGGACTTCTGCAACAACCAGAGATTCCCAAATGGAAATGGGAACAAATCTCAATGGATTTTATTACAAAGTTGCCAAGAACGCCAAGAGGCCATGACACTATTTGGGTAATAGTGGATCGCTTAACAAAGTCAGCACACTTCTTACCTATCAGAGAGAAGGATAATACGAGCAAACTAGCTGAAATTTACATGAGAGAGATCGTCGCACGTCATGGAGTGCCTCTCTCGATCATCTCTGATAGAGACGGAAGGTTTGTGTCAAGGATATGGCAATCCTTCCAAGAAGCTTTTGGTTCACAATTAAATCTGAGTACTGCGTTTCATCCGCAAACTGACGGTCAAAGCGAGCGAACGATACAGACTTTGGAAGACATGCTGAGAGCGTGTGTTATGGATTTGGGCGGTAGCTGGGATAAGCATTTGCCTTTGGTCGAATTTTCGTACAACAACAGCTACCACACCGGTATTGGTGTAGCACCATTTGAAGCCCTTTACGGACGCAAGTGCCGATCACCCCTATGCTGGGCTGACGCAGGTGATAGGCAGCTTGCTGATCCCGAAATCGTCCAAGAGACGACAGACAAGATTGCGCAGATTCTAAAACGCATCAAAGCAGCTCGCCACAGACAGAAAGCCTATGCGGATCCAAACCGGAAACACTTGGAATTCCAAGTTGGGGAAATGGTTTTATTGAAAGTTTCACCCTGGAAGGGTGTGGCACGCTTTGGGAAGCGTGGGAAGTTAAATCCGCGCTACATTGGTCCTTTCAGAGTTTTGAAAAGAATAGGACTAGTAGCATACAAGCTGGACTTACCTGCCGAGCTAAATGGAGTACACGATACATTTCATGTATCCAACCTGAAGAAAAGTCCAACTCAAGACACCATTGCCATTCCCATCGACGAGATCCATGTTGACGACACGCTCCATTTCGTTGAAGAACCGGTTGAGGTTACGGATTAGAAGGTAAACAAGACCCGCCGGAGCAGTGTCAAGCTCGTCAAAGTTCGTTGGAATGCCAGACATGGTCCTGAATACACCTGGGAGCGTGAGGACCGGATGAAAGAGAAATACCCCCACTTATTTCCTAAGAACCCTGCATCTACAAGCAGAACTTAAAATTTCGGGACGAAATTTTTCTAACGAGGGGAGAATGTGACAACCCTCACTAAACCAGGTATCCCTACGACTTAATTAACAATTAATTACTGCTTAATTACTGTGCTTGTTTGAAATTACTGATGAACTGCTACTTGATTTCTGATACATGCATATACCTGCATCATACTTTACTTACTGTCACTACATTATTTACATGCTGAACCTTAGTGACAAACATGATGCACAAAAAGCACAGTAGCACTATAAACGGATAACCTATTGAACATGCTGATAGAGCCAGCATCAGGCAGACACTGCCTCTAAGGCCTGTACGAGCCAAAAATATTTTGCTACACTAGTGGTGAGTGTAGGGATACAAGGGTTGTAGAACTGCGTCTCTAGGAATAAGTTACAATGACTGGATGTGCCTAAAACTTGCTCTAAGCACAAAAATTCAGCACTTTACATAATAATTCAGCATCTAGCTAACTAATAAAGTGCCAAAACATGAGAAAATATTACTAGACACTTCCCAAAGTGTCGGAAATAAGTTGTGTAACTAAAAATGGTATTAACGACACTTTAAAGCTTTGTTAACGCTTTAACGGATTACTATCCAACCGAACAACCGGACTTTACCCGGAACCTGAAAATATTATTATTTTCACTATTTCTCTTTTTCTGAGCCAGTTAGGGTCCCTGAATACCCTAACACCCACTATAAAGCGCAACACACAACTAACCGGGTTAATCCCTAAACTTAACTAGGTTAACCTAACTATATACTTAACCTCTAGTTGAAAATGGACTAGTACCCCCCCCCCCCTCACTAACCGTCCCCAACTAGAGAGGACACACTTGTACAAGATTTGATTATTATAATCTAATGTGTTTAAAATCTAGAAGACATATGGTCTAATGGATAATTATCTCAAACTTTGCCTATAAGATCTACACTAAACACACATAACTTTCACATTACACAACTCAACTTCAAACACTCCTCTCTCTCTCTATAGAAGCTACGGCCGAACACCCCCTTGACCACACCACCATTTTCGAGTCTTGATCAACCAATTCCAAGTCCATACAAGTGATAAGGATCGCGTATAAGGAGTCTTGGTGCGCTCGGAGCTTGAAGGACCTCATTCTCTTGCTTTTATCCACCCTATTTGCGCTTAGATTCTTCCCTAGCCTCGAGCTAGTGGTATGTTACTTAAATCACCTACTCGAACCATTTTGAAGTGGTTAATACGATGTGTAACGGTTAAAACTCGAAATCTTACAAAATGATGCTTTAAAGTCTACTTAAAACACTAAAAATGGTGGTTAAAAGCTCATATGTTGTGTAAATCATGTAGTATTTGATTTGTGAAGTTATTTGGACCCGATCTATGTTGTGGTAGCTCGGATCATCATTTAACCCGGGTTGGTCATGATCATGGATCATGACATAAGGTTGTGACGAAAGTAACAAGGGTTAAAGGGTGAAACTCTACCACACACGAATCATGAACTTGTGTAAAAGCGATTTTGCTTGTGAAATAGTGTTTAAAACTAGTGGATCTACGGATCTACAAGCGGTATTTTCAAAGGACCACGTGTCAAGAGAAAACATACTTTTAAAGACGGATCTTACACTAACAAGAATGATTTTTAGAACACACAAGTGTGTAAACACTTGTGTAACACAAAGTTTCGACAAAATAACTATTCTTGTAAATGTTGACAAGAAGTTGTGGAAGTTTATTTTCTTTAAAAACGAGGTTTTTACAAAATCGGATTGTTTTATATAAAAGATCCACTAAAAGTAACGGGATTTACTTCATAGTTTGGATAAATCACGAGTTCATGAAATTTATGCGATTTATATATTTTGACTAGTTTGTGGTTTGAACATTGTTTTGATTGAATAAGAAGATTGTTGGATTGATTTATAAAAGAAAATGATACGCTTAAAAGCGTGGCCGCCTCCAGTTACAGAGGGAACTCTGGCGAAATTTTTCTAAAAACTAACACTTAGAATTATTTTCACTAAAAGTGTTAGAAATACATTTTTGACTTGTTTTCAAAGCATAGATTTCGCCACGACTTATTTACAAAATATCGGAGGTGGGATTTCACAAAATAAAACGTGATACATAAATGTATTTAGTATATATTTTTCACAACATCACTTGTATAAGTGTTTATGATTATTTTGTGAACTACATAAATATTATTTTTAGGGTAAAAATAATATTACTAAGTATTATTTTGGGAAAATCACATGTATTAAAATATAATATTTTTGGGAAGAATACTTATATTTTGGAGTTAGGAATAAAATATATTAAGTGAGACTTAATAGAGTAATCCGAATTATACGAACGCACATATATTAAATCCCCCATCCTTGGGAAGGAAAATGACTACCAAGTATATACAGAATGTAAACACGAAATAGTTGCCTAACTATTTCCCAGAAACTTAAACCATAAAGCTAAGGCACGGCCGTCCGTCTAATAGAGTTAGTACGTGTAGGTCGTCACACAGCTGTTTGATTTGGAGGCATACTTGGTAGAGACGCACCACGGTGAGTTCATGTCCCCCTTTTCTCTAACTGTTTTTAGTTTTCTTAACTGCGGGGGTGAAATACATGTTACTTTGATTACAAGTACTTTATACATGGTATGGTTAGCGTAAGGAGGTTTACTACTTAGATTATGTGAGTGGGTAGGAGCAATTATGAGGCCATTAGTCCTCATGGCAGGACCGAGGGACAGGAGCGGTAGATCTACCTGGGTGTAGCGAGCCCAGCCCCAGGCCAAACTAGAAACGGACCTCGGGGTGACTTTGTCCACATACTAATGCCGTGGCGAAATCTGCTAGGTTTGAGTCTCCCTACTTGCACTTCACATATATCAGTGGCCTTGCAAACCATTGGTGATCTCAATTCCCTTATTTGCTACATACCAAGACTATTTTTGTACTCACAAAGGTTTATTTACTCACTTACACATGAACTCGCTCAACATTATTGTTGATTTTTCAACTTACATGTATTTCAGGAAATTAAAGGATCTGGCGCGGTATGACACGTTTTCCCGCTGCACTAGTTACGAGGTCATCCGGGTTTAGGGGATGTGACTCTTTCCTGGACAAGTCATAGTCCTTAAACTATGCTTATGTTATGTTTGTTGAACAATGTTTATGTCGTTAGATGTGTTTCCGTCAAGACAATGTTATTGTATTTGGTTTTTAAAACTTAATCGAATGGATGATCTTGCATGGTTTTATTTCATATAGCTTTGTTATGGTTAAGCTATGGTATTAAGAAGTCACACCAAATTAACCACGCTTCCGCAAAGCCAGGGTGTGACAATTTCAAATTTTCGATTTGATATCTAAAGGTATTTTCATGAGTCCTTAATCGGATTCCTTATGTGCCTTAATACAAATGTCACGATACAGACAAAGACAAATCCTTATAAGATCTTCCTATCTCACAGCTAGACTCTTGGGGATACTTAAAGTATCAATCGAAGTCCGTAATTGGATTTCTAGCGTACTTCAAATTGCATTAATTCAAATTAACGAACGAGCTAATAACTAAATTAACGAATGCACAATTTTGTGATCTTGTGTTTACTTGTAATTCTAAAGCTCGCTATCTAGGTCCTGGTGGAATCTTCCGTATTTTCATATGTTAGATTCTCAGAAGGATACTCAAAGTACTATCTTAAATCCTTAAGGAACTTTCTATGCAAATAGTCAGACCCTTGGATTCCAAAGTGCTGTTTCAAAACGATTATTTGTTTCAAAGTTAAGAAGATCCTTTAAAGATCTATTTAAAGAGATTGTACGACGGTCTAGTTAAGGAGATCATGTGTTGATCTAGTTAAAAAGATCGTTCGTTGATCTAATTAAAAAGATCTTTTGGTGATCTAGTCAGGTCATTTCATGTTTGTTCGATTGGTTTTACCCTACACATTATGAAATGAACTGTGCGGACTGTGCAAGGAATTACGTAATTATGGATGCATACGTAATTATGGAATTCAGTGCACAGAAACCACAGCGAGTTTTGTCATGTGTTAAGACTTATAGTGATGAGAATAACGAGATGGGAACAATGTAAAAAGGGCATGGTGGATACGCCGCTGGTACTTCCTATATATAAGTGTTCCTTATTACATTGCGAATATAGCATTATTTAAGTTACTAGAACTCCTGGACCTTGACCAATGTTATTTTATCTTGCACTCTCCAACTCTGATTTCGAGCACAAACAAGTTTCCTATAATAGTCTTCATAGGAAACATTCTCCTATCCGTTATTCGAAACCCCATGTTTTTGTTACTACAACGACAACATTTTGGCAATTAACAGATTCGCTAAGAATCCAAACGCGACCTAGAGTTTTACTTCGAAAACGGAGGATTCATTCGAAAGCGAAACAATCACAGTTGTCTTCACAAGTTTCCTCTAAAATTAAATTTCGGGACGAAATTTCCTAAAGTAGGGGAGACTGTGACACCTGTGTCACTACGACCATCACACAAATGCAAATCCAATTAAATATTGTGTTTCATACTTGGGGATTTGTATAAATATGTGTATCATTTTCACATATCAATTCTTGTTCGATTTCGAGCTTTAAATCGCTTTCTGGAAAGTTATACGCGAACTGATGCGAAAACGCAATCAGTTTAATGCAATAAATACTCTGGAAGAGTGACATAGGCTTAACATACCTTAAATAACCTTCACATAACTTAGAAATAAGTTTTGAAGGCTTTGGTATGGCAAAAACAAGTTTATTCGCTCACAGGGACTATTTGCGTCAAACTGCAAAAGTCTGCCGTTTCGTAAGGCAACATATAGTCCAGAACATGATCATGAGTTAAAGATGCCATATATAACCTAAACATAGCTTAGAAATAAGCTTTGATAGGTTCGGTGTGCAAAAATATGCTTATATGATCTTACAGGGACTAAAAGTGTCAAAAACGGCGTAAGTTTGCATTTTCGCGCATATCTTACATTCTGACCACATCTGGACATTCAAAATTTTTGTACACACTAAAATATTTTTATTTTAGTGATCGGCATGCAAAAATACCGCTCGTCCCTTAATTTGGTTCGTTTTCGCGTCCGTTTGAGTTTCGTCATAATTTGACCTTGTACGACTAAACGAGCCGACATCCGAGAGTTTTTCGATCACATTTTGAGTCCTTTAAACCTTATTGACCTTGTAGAGCCTTGAAAATGGCTTAACGGGTGTCAAAAGTGCCAAAACTGAGCTTAAACAAGTGCAGGGACCAAAACAGTAAATAATGAAACTGTTGCTGATCTGCTGGATTTACACGGGCCGCGTAAGCCCTGTGTAAATCTTATGAGGGCCGTGTGAGAACGCCCAGTGACAGAAACTCATTTCAGCCAACTATTTGATACTTCAGGGACTTTTTAGCAATTCTCTTGTTTTGGGGAGCAAGTTAACACCTCTCCAAGCAATGCTAGCTGTCCCTAAACACTTGTATGGTTAGGATTCATTCCTTGGAGGCCAAACAAACACATGGCATGATCTTGAAACACCTCCTCAAGTATAAATAGCTTGGCCATTTCATTTGTTTCTTCACACTTGATCTAAAATTCTCTAAGTTGGGGTTTTATAACTTCATACCTGAGAATTTATAAGATCAAGTTCAAGCAAGGACCCTTTGTAAGCATTCCTTCATTCTTTTATTGCTTTCCTAGCTTAAAAAGTCAAACAGTGTTTGACTTTCAGTTTGACCAGTCAATGGTCAACGCAAAGTTTGGTTGAACTTTGCAACGTGATTGTAATCACAATGGTTATAATCCTTAGTGATTATAACTACTGATTACCACGTTAACTAGGCGTAGTGACGAGTCAAAGTTTCGGTCAAAATGTGTTTTAGCACGCATTTTGCCATGGAACTACTTTTAGGTATCAAAACTTGCCAAACCCTAATTCTCTCTCTAGCATGGCGATTTCCTTGCTTCTTGCAACCTTCGAATTTTGCTTTTTGATCTTTGTATAACAGTCTGATTATTGGATTATTGATTATCAATACATCTAATTCGAACTTGTTAGCAAAGGGATAGAGTTTTAATCTAGGGTTTTTTCTTTTATGTTCCAAATCGCCGCTCTAGTTCTTGTGTCGATCTGATTGTATAGAGGTGTGGGTTTGTCAGATTTTGACTTACTAATTCCGCTATATGATTTCGAAAGATACATGGGTTAGGGTTAGCTAGTTTAGGGTTTTTATTTTCGTTTGTTCGTTGTTTGATCCTGGTTGCGCTGGTTTCGTTTCTGTGCATGGTAGTCTGAAGCTTTGTGATTATAGAGAGTTGTTTTTCTTAGCATGGATGTTCGTAATAAATCTGGGAATTTTCAGCATGATGGCCGTCAGAACCCTACTTTGTCGTTTAAGAGTCTTGCGGACAGGGTTCTTGATGTTGATGGCAAAACGATTGTGCCACGAAGAGGAACGGTAGTCAATGAACAGGTGGAGGGCAATTGTATTAATGTGATCGATGAGTTGCTGAAAGTTACAGTTCCAGTCAATCTAGATAATATGCAATCGGCGACTATGGCATCGGAGAATGTTCATGTAGAACGAGGTGTCACGGAAGATAATCAGGTTAATATGGGGAGTCCGAAACCCTTGTCCTATGCTGAATCACTCTTGAATAACAACTCTAAAAAGGTAAACTTTCGGAATCTTGCTAGTGTTGAGAAACAAGATGGCTGTGATGTGGTTCTTCCCCGGGATTCGGTTAGGGCGGTTCAGGATAAGCTAGCCAATACTTTATATGGATATTTTTTGGGTGATCGTGTGGCCTACCCGGTAGTAGAGTATTTTGTTCGTAATAATTGGAAGAAGTTCGGTTTGCAGAAATCCATGATGAATGCTAATGGATTCTTCTTTTTCAAGTTTGCGGATCAGACTGGTATGATGAATGCTCTTAAAGCTGGCCCGTGGATTATTCGGTCTCAACCATTATTTTTAAACATCTGGTCGGCTTCTACTAAGCTTGAGAAAAAGGAGGTTAAACAGTTACAAGTCTGGGTAAAAATACATGATGTCCCAATTGCTACTTACACGGAAGATGGCTTAAGTCTTATAGCGACGGCGATTGGAGAACCGAAAATGCTGGATTCATTTACTACTAATATGTGTATGGATGCATGGGGGAGGAGTAGTTATGCTCGTGCACTCATTGAGATCTCTGCTGATAACGATTTTAAAGAGGAGTTAGTTATTGCTGTTCCAGAGCTGGATGGAGATGGTTTCGTTAAAGAGAAGTTGTATGTCGAGTATGAGTGGAGTCCGCATAGATGTGGTCATTGTCGTGTGTTTGGGCACTCAGATGAAGGGTGTCCGAAACAAATAAGGACTAATCTGAAGCAGGGAAACATGGGATATAATGGGAAAAAACAAAAGGAGGTTGCAAATAATCATGGACAGGGTAAGAATAAGGTTGATGATGATGGGTTTACGATTGTTGATGATAAAAAGACTGCAAAAAGATCTGGGTTTCCAGTCAATAAGCAGAAACCAAAGTTTGAGTATAGGCCTATAGGCAATAAAACGGATGGAGGTATCAAAAAAATTGATAGACCGATTTCTCTGATTTCTAATAATCCGTTTGATGTCTTAAAAGAGGATGTTGGGGAATCTAGTAAGTCTGGTCGGGATATGGAAGGTGAGAATGAGCACTCGGATGATGATGAGGTGGAGGAAATATATAATGAAACGAATGAATTTTTGAAAGTAGATTCAGGCCATGATGTTCATAAAAAAGGGGCAAGCACTCCTTCTTCGAAGGTGTTTAAATGATTAGTTTGGCCGTTTGGAATATACGGGGTCTGAACCGGCCTCTAAAACAAAATGAGGTTCGTCAGGTTGTTAAAAATAATAAGCTCAGTTTGTGTGCAATCTTGGAGTCTCATGTGGATATGGATAATCTTCGTAAAGTTTGTAATGTTGTGTTTAGAAGATGGGATTGGACGTCAAATGGGGGCTGTTGCAATAAGGGCGCTCGTATAATCTTGGGATGGGATCCTGTGGAGGTGGATGTTATGGTTATTGCTCAGACAGCTCAAATCTTACATGTCCAGGTTATTTGTAAAGCTAATAAGAGTATGTTCTTTTGCACTTTGGTCTATGCTGCGAATTACTATGTTGACCGTAGGGAACTCTGGCAGAATTTACGTATGCATAAAGGCCTCGTTCATGATAAACCTTGGGTTATTATGGGAGATTTCAACTCTGCTCTTAATCTTGAAGATAGATCGATTGGTAGTTCCTCTGTTTCTCCTGGTATGCGTGAATTTAAAGATTGTGTTGAGGATATTGAGGTATTTGATATTAATCGAACGGGTTTTCACTACACTTGGAGCCAAAAACCCAAAAAGGGTGTCGGGTTATTAAAGAAGATTGATAGAGTTATGGGTAACGCTCCTTTTGTTAGTTCGTTTCCTCAGTCGGTAGCTATGTTTAGACCTTATGGAGTTTCCGACCATTGTCCATGTGTTTTGAAATTGTTTTCGGCTGACAAGTCTAAACCGAGACCTTTCAAGTTCGCCAATTTTTTAGTGCATAAACCTGGTTTTTTGGAGCTTGTTAGTTCAAAGTGGGATGTTAACGTAAATGGGGTTCACCAGTTCCGTGTTGCTAAGAAACTAACTCTTATGAAATCTTCTCTTCGTGCTCTCTTATTTCAACAAGGGAACTTACATGAAAAGGTTGTTAATTTAAGAGGTAAACTTGAGGCTATCCAGCGAGACATAGATAGGGACCCGATGAATGATTTTTTAAGATCTCAAGAGGCCGCGGTGCTTCGTAATTTTCAGGAGGCGTCGCTTGATGAGGAAAGATTCCTAAAGCAGAAGTCTAAAGTAGAGTGGCTGCATGCTGGTGATGAAAATACGGCATATTTTCACACGTCGTTAAAATGTAGGAACCATATCAATCGTATTGAGGCCATTTCGGATTCTAGTGGGAACATGTTTGAGGGTGATAAAGTGGCGGAAGCTTTTGTCAGTCATTATGAGCAATTTCTAAGTTGTGAAGGTCAACTTTCTTCGGTTCCTTCTCCCGATCTCTTTTGTTATAAGCTGAAACCTGAGAGTGCTAATCATATGGTGCGGCCGGTTACTCTGGAGGAAATTAAATCAGCTATGTTTTCGATTGGGAATGATAAAGCTCCAGGACCGGATGGTTATACGGCTGCATTTTTTAAGAGTACTTGGCAAGTTGTGGGGAGTGATGTGTCGATGGCTATTCTTGATTTCTTTAACACGGGAAACCTTCTTCAGCAACTTAATCACACATTAGTCGCTCTGGTTCCAAAGGTCTCGACTCCTACTTATATTACTGATTATCGTCCTATATCGTACTGTAATGTTATTTTTAAATGTATCAGTAAGGTGTTGGCGGATCGGTTAAAGGGTTTTTTAAATGAAATTGTAAGTATTAATCAATCAGCGTTTGTTCCTGGTCGGAAAATTTCAGATAATATTCTTCTTACTCAGGAATTAATGCACAACTACCATCGTGATGTTGGTCCCCCGAGATGTGCTTTTAAGGTTGATATCCAAAAAGCTTACGATACGGTTGATTGGAGTTTTCTTAAAACTGTGTTGCTTGGGTTTGGTTTTAATGGTATCATGGTCGACTGGATCATGCTATGTGTGACTACCGCCTCTTATTCGATCTGCGTAAATGGGAATATTCATGGTTTTTTAAAGGAAAAAGGGGTCTAAGGCAGGGTGACCCTCTGTCACCTTATCTTTTTACTCTAGTAATGGAAGTCTTGACTTGCATTTTGAACCATGCAACTAGAATTGATTCCTCGTTTCGGTTCCATAATAAATGTGAGAAGCAGAAAATTGTAAATCTGTGCTTTGCGGATGATTTATTCCTTTTTGCTAGGGGTGATGTGCCTTCGGCTAGGTGTGTTATGCTTTCCCTTACAAACTTTACACGAATGTCGGGATTGGTTCCTAGTGTTCAGAAGAGTACAGGGTTTTTCTGTAAAGTCCCGAATCATGTGAAAAGAGAAATTTTGAACATTTTGCCGTTTGTCGAGGGTACTTTGCCTGTCAGATACTTGGGGGTCCCTCTTATCTCATCACGGCTATTGTATAAAGACTGTAGTATTCTTGTGGAATGGCTTGATCGTCGGATTGATAATTGGAAGAATAAAATGTTGTATTTTGCTGGTAGACTTCAACTAATTATATCCGTTTTATCAGCTCTTCATGTGTAACGTCTTCGGTTTTTATTTTACCAGCTAGAGTGGTCAAGGAATTGGAACCTAAAATGCAGAATTTCTTGTGGGCTCAATCTTCATCTAAGCGTGGTAGGGCGAAAGTTTCTTGGAATTCTGTTTGTGTGCCGAAGTTGGAAGGGGGTTTAGGCATTCGTCGGTTAGCGGATTTTAATAAAGCTCTTATGGTTTCGCATATTTGGAGTATTCTAAGTAATCGTCAATCTTTATAGGTTGCTTGGATTCACTCTTATCGGTTAAAAGGTCGGAGTTTTTGGGATCACAAAGTTCCGATTAGTTGTTGCTGGAGCTGGAGGAAGATAGTTCAAATTCGGCCCGTGGTTCGTCAATATGTTTGGTCTAGGCTTGGTGACGGAAGAAATACTTCAGCTTGGTTTGACACATGGAGTAATATTGGTCCGTTATGTACCTTTTTGTCTCCGAGAATCATCACTCGAGAAGGTTTCTCTCTTAATGCTACAGTCGCGGATGTATATTCTAATGGTTCTTGGCTTTGGCCGGCTGCTTGGAGAGATATGTTTCCAGTTCTTATTCAGCTCGATCACATGCAACGGAATTTAAATGCTCGAGATCGTCTTCTTTGGAAAGATGGGGATAATGTGACCGAGCACTCTTCTACTGGTGTTTGGGATTCTATTCGTACAAGGGACCAGGAGGTGGATTGGGCTACAATCGTTTGGTTTTCTCAATGTATCCCTCGTCATGCATTTTTGATGTGGCTTATCATGCGACGTAAGTTACTAACTCAAGACAAAATTTTGATATGGAATCATACTCGGTGTAGTAGTATGAACTTGATGTGTTGCCTGTTGTGTTATGAGAATGTGGATTCGCATGACCATTTATTTTTTGAGTGCAAGTTTTCCGCACAAATTTGGGAAAGGGTTCGGTCCAAAGCAGGTGTGGAGAATGTGGATCCAAAGTGGAATGCTATTCTCGAATGGCTTCGTCTTCATTCGCGTTCAAAATCAGCAAAGAATATGGTTTGTAGATTGTTAGTTGCGGCTTTGGCTTACACTATTTGGCAGGAAAGGAATAATAGGCTCTTCAGGAACCATGCAAGACCACCGGATATTTTGTGTCAGGTTGTTTTGGAGAGTGTCAGATATAAATTGATGGGGCTCAGATTCAAGAACACTGCTAGAGTTCGGGAGTTATTGGAGAAGTGGGACATTCATGGAGCTGATTTAGTTATGGATAATGGATAATTTCGGATAATTCTGGTGTCCTTGTAGTCTAGATAGTTTGTCTAGTGGTTGTTTTGGGTTACGTTTAGTTGTTTTTTCTTTGGTTTACTTTCATTGGGGTATGTCCCATGTTTGAACTAGTAAGGGTTCTGCTTACTACTTGTTTTGTTTTGGTTGTGAATATATAAAATCACCGGGGTAACCCTTTACCAAAAAAAAAACATTTTGTTTTGATACCAAATCAGTTTTCTAAGTAGGTTAAACATGTTTTGACATGTTTAACTCGTTACTATTAGTTTTGTGCTTGTTTAGGGTCGTAAGTTAAGCGGTCTAAACAACCGCTTAGACTTTCGAACCGGACCCATTTGGTCGATCATTAGGATCCGACCAAGCTTGCTTAGTGATCATAGTTGCATAGGGAATAACCTCTGAGGTTATACCTTATGATCACTTAGGATTGGTTAGTCATTTGTTAGTTAGCTTATATGCCCATAGGAAATGACCAAAATGCCCTTTTGAAATATAAATCCGTATTTTGCAGATGTGATCAACTTTTTGACATATAATCTGATTTAGTAACATGTTTAGGCATAATTGGGCATGTAAGACTTGACATAGCACATAGTTAACCATCCGACCATAGTTTTATGCAAACGACGCATTATAGTAGCTTATACTACCATAATGGGTCGAAACGGGTCAACAACACTTAGGTAGACTTCCAAATCATAATGTTAGCTCTATTAAATCATACCATATGAGTTTAAATACTCATTTGATTTATAGAACACCATTCTATCCTATCTCCCGATTTAGGATCCGATTGTATGACATAGTGATTCCATACTAGGTGCCACTTGATTCCTTGATTTCCCGAGCTTTGTTAGGACACTTAATCAAGGATACTTGCAATCTCAAGTGAGTACATAGTCCCCTCTTTTACTGTTTTCAATTGTTTTGGGGTGAAACATATGTGCCTATTTGTTATTTTCATGATTTGTAACTATATGATTACACATGCTTAGTACTTATTCCTTTGACAAATTAAACGATTATCTATGGTTTAAACACTGATTTTCAAAACTTGTAAAACTAATTGTTGGATCGTACTTTCTTTATACATTCACCAGACCGGTTGGTAGTATGATATAGCGCTATAGGACTAGACACCCCATTCCTGTTGTATGGAATGTCAGAAACCAAATTTTAACCAAATAGAAATTGCCTTTGTGGTATTTCTATAGTCTCCAAAGTGTAGTTTGATACACTAAGGTTTGAATGAATACCAAATCACAGTTTCTTTGTATATTTTGATATACTACAAAAGTACAGTTTGATGTGCTCTCAAATGTGATCTACCAAAGTATATTTTGATATACTATGTACAAAATCCAACATATGTTTTAACAAGCTATTTTGTTATTTACCAAAACATAGTTGATATGCTATTTTCAAACCAAAGCATAGTTTGATATGTTACTGTTTACTAAAGTATATTTTGATGTACTACCAAAGCATAGTTTGATATGCTATTTTCAAACCAAAGCATAGTTGATATGCTATTTTCAAACCAAAGCATAGGGGATATGATATTATCAAAACCAAAGCATAGTTGATATGCTATTTTCAAAACCAAAGCATAATTGATATGCTATTATCAAAACCAAAGCATAGTTGATATGCTATTTTCAAAACCAAAACATAGTTGATATGTTATTATCAAAACCAAAGCATAGTGGGTATGCTATTATCAAAACCAAAGCATAGTTGATATACTATTTTCAAAACCAAAACATAGTTGATATGTTATTCTCAAAACCAAAGCATAATTGATATGCTATTTTTCAAAACCAAAGTATATTTGTGATATACTATCAAATCTAAGTCCAAAAGAGTTTGGAGCTGAATTATTTTGAGAAACAGCTGTGGTGATACCCTAATGCTCTCTCTCCTATAGGCGATTTTGCTTGTTCATCATGAATCCTAAGTTTTTCTTCGTAATCTTGTGCATAACATTCTGTGATTAGAGGTTTGATCTTTCAAAACTCTATAACGAACTTGCTAGCACTAGGGATCGATCCTGAACTAGGGTTTTTTTTCGTTTTTTTTTCTTAAAATCGCTGCTCTAGTTTTGATTCAAGAACCCTGATTTATTAAACTGGTAGTCACTGATTGCGGTTAACTGAGATTAATTTAGCTAGATTGGTGCTCAGGTTTAATCGATTAAGGGAACAGGTTTCAAGCTAGGGTTTATAGGATTAGGGTTTGTCTTCTGTTTGTTGCCGTCGGGTATTGCTAGGGTTTGGTACGTGCATGGTTGGCTGCCGACTTGCATAATGGAGAGGGGAGATAATTCTTGTCCGTCTGATTACTTCAAATCTGCTGCTAGTATCGTGCATGATCGAGGGAAGCCTCCCAACTCGTTCAAGGGTTTTCCTAATAAGCCGTTGAATATTGATGGTAATTCTTTCCTTCCTCGTAGGGGTAATGTTCAGGATTTACTTGTGAAATCTACGCAGATTAATGTTATTGATGAACTAATGAAGATTACGGAACCGGTGGTTGAGGTTTCGTTAAATTCTGATGAACATGTGGATGGGGATAGTAGTAATACAGGTAAAAAGCATAATTCGGAGGATAACACCAGTAAACCGAGGTCTTATGCGGATTCAGTCTTGAATCAGAATACTAGAAAGGTTAATTTTCGGTCTCTAAGCTGCTCGGGGAAACATGCTGATTGTGATATTGTTTTACCTAAAGAGTCGGTTCGAGTGGTTCAGGATAAGCTTGCTAATACGCTGATTGGATACTTTTTAGGCGATCGTATCGCTTACCCGGTAGTGGAGTATTTCGTACGTAACAATTGGAAAAAGTTTGGATTAGAGAAGTCAATGATGAATGCTACTGGCTTTTTCTTTTTTAAGTTTGCAGACCGGAAGGGAATGATGGATGTTTTAAAGGAAGGCCCTTGGATAATTCGATCTCAACCAATTTTTCTAAGCGAATGGTCACCTTCTATGAAACTGGTAAAGAAGGAAGTAACCAAGGTTCAGGTGTGGGTTAAGATCCATGAGGTCCCTTTAGCTGCGTATACGGAAGATGGTCTTAGTATGATTGCGACTGCAATAGGGGAACCGAAACATCTGGATTCGTATACAGCTTCAATGTGTCTTGATAGTTGGGGAAGGAGTAGCTATGCAAGAGCTCTGGTTGAACTTTCAGCTGATAAAGAATTGAAAGAGGAAATTACCTTGGCTATTCCGGATTTGGAGGGGGAGGGTTTTATCAAGGAAACTATGTATGTTGAGTATGAATGGTGCCCTCTCAGGTGTTCGGGATGTTGTGTATTTGGCCATTCTGATGATATGTGTCCCAAGAAGCCGAGAAAACCAATGAGCAACGTTAATAATGAAAAAGGAGGTAACCCGGTGAAGCAAGGGAAGCAAGGGAATCAAGGGAATCGGAAGGGTAAGGAAACGGTCAGAGTGGATGCGGATGGATTCTCAGGGGTTCATTCCAAGAAGGTTGCTAGGAAAGGTGGAGTTCAAATCAATAAACAAAAGTCAAAATTTGAGTATAGACCTGTTAGCAATAAACGTTCTGATGCGACGAAGTCCAACCAGGTGGGGGGTATTTTTTCATCTCGAAACCCTTTTGAGACTTTTTTTTTGGGTAAAGGGTTACCCCGGTGATTTTATAAATTCACAACCAAAAACAATACAAGTAGTGTAGTGAGTCTACACTAGTTCAAACATAGGACATGCCCTATGAAAGTAACAACCATCAAAACAAAGTAAACAATAACAACCACCTAAAGGACAGCCACTAGACAAATAATTATCTAGAAACACATAAAATTAAGCATCCTTAATCAGCAGCCATATCTAACATAACTGAGCCATTAATACCCCATTCCTCTAGAAGCCTTCGGACATTGACACAATTCTTCAGCTTCGCACCCATCAACTTATACCTCACTTGTTGTAGAACAATTTCACTTATAATCTCAGGAGGCCGCAATTGGTTCTTGAATAATCTCAAATTGCGCTCTTGCCAAATACAGTAAGCAGTCGACGCCACTACTAATCTAGCAACAAAACCAGAAACAGTATTCGACTTGGAGTGCACCAGCAACCAGTTTATAATGTCGTTCCACCTAGGTTGAACCGAAACCATACCAACTTTTTGCCTAACCGTACTCCACACTTCAGCTGAAAACTTGCATTCGAAAAACAGGTGATTATGCGAGTCGTGATTGGCATAACAAAGCAAACAGCACATCATGTTCATATTCTTTCTACGCGAGAAATCCCAAGACAAGATTTTATCCTGAGTAAGCAACTTCCGTCTCATAATAAGCCACATTAAAAACGCATGACGGGGGATGCATTGAGGGAACCAAACTATACGACACCAATCGACCTCCCCTTCTTGATGCCGAACAGAATCCCAAGCACGCGAAGAAGAAAAATCATGTTTAAAATCGCCCTGTCGCCACATAAGTTTATCCGACTTATTCGGACTCAAAATCAGCTGATCTAACTGAATAAGCTCCGGATAAGAAACCCTCCACTCATTCGGCCAACTCCAAACATTAGAAGAATAAAGATCCGACACTTTAGACCCCATATCGAACCCCGCGTTAGCAATGACTCTAGGCGAGATGAAAACATGTAACGGCCCTAAATTGCTCCATGTATCAAACCATGCTGAAGTATCCATCCCATTCCCTAGCTCGGACCATATAAATCTCCTTATAATAGGACGAATCTGAAGCAGCTTCCTCCAAGACCAACAACAAGAAGACGGAACTCTGCATGCCCAAAAACTATTTCCACGCAACCTGTAAGCGTGAACCCACTCAACCCACAAAGATCTTCGTTTCGTGAGAATACTCCAAATATGATTTGTCATGAGAGCCATATTAGCATCCCCAATCCGCCGTATGCCTAAACCCCCTTCATACTTAGGAACACAAACCGATTTCCACGACACTTTTGACCGCCCTTTTTGAAACACACTGTCATGAGACCATAAAAAATTCCGCATCAAAGCCTCCAATTGAAGAATTATCCGAGACGGTAACATGAAAACAGACGACCAATAAATGTGCATTGAAGACAAAACCGAGATAATAAGTTGCAACCTGCCTGCAAATGATAATAATTTATTCCTCCAATGCAAAATCCGTTTTTCCAGTCTCTCCACCAATACATAACAATCCTTATGAAGCAACCTTGAAGAGATAAGTGGCACTCCAAGATACCTCACAGGCAAAGAACCCTCCTTAAAAGGCATAATATTCAAAATAGCAGTTTTGACATAAGAAGGCACATTCGAGAAAAACACAGTGCTTTTGTGCACACTAGGCGACAAACCTGACATCTTTGTGAATGAATCAAGGGATTTCATAATGCACCTAGCTGAGGCAATCTCACCTTTCGCAAATATAAACAAATCGTCCGTGAAACAAAGATTAATAATTCGTTGACGCTCACACTTATTATGAAATTTAAAAGAAGAATCAATCCTTACCGCATGCTGAAGGATACCCGTAAGCACCTCCATAACCAATGTGAACAAATAAGGAGAGACCGGATCACCTTGCCTTAAGCCCCGATTACCCTTAAAATAGCCATGAACTTCACCATTAACGCAAACCGAATACGTTGTAGTAGAAACACAAAGCATAATCCAGTGAACCATTTTAGGATGAAAACCGAAACCAAGCAACACATCTTTGAGAAATTTCCAATCCACAGTGTCATAAGCCTTTTGAATATCAACTTTAAAAGCACATTTAGGAGGCCCGATATTACGATGATAATTATGCATCAGCTCTTGCGTTAACAAAATGTTATCAGAAATTTTTCTACCTGGAACAAAAGCAGACTGATTGATGCTAACAATATCGTCCAACACCACTTTAACGCGATCTGCCACTATTTTACTAATGCATTTATACAAAACATTGCAACACGCAATCGGACGAAAGTCCGTCACCATAACTGGAGAAGGAGACTTAGGGAGAAGAACAATAAGTGTATGGTTTAATTCCCGAAGAAGTTTCCCAGTATTAAAAAAATCGATAACAGCCTCCGCCACTTCACTACCCACAATCTGCCACGCTCCTTTAAAAAATCCAGCAGTAAAACCATCGGGCCCCGGAGCTTTGTCTGAACCAATAGAAAACATCGCTTTCCTAACCTCTTCGACTGTGACCGGACGAACCATATGAGACGCAACATCTAAATCCAAAGTTTTATTAAATAACTCTGGTGACGGAATAAGAGACGTGTCTCCCTGGCAACCCAAAAAATTCTCATAGTGCTTAACAAACGCTTCTTGAACTAAACCATCTTCATACACCTTCCCGCTAGAATCCTGAATCACCTCAATACGGTTATAATGAATTTTGTTCTTGAGAACCGAATGAAAGAAGGCTGAATTCGAATCCCCAGCTGCCAACCAGTCTACTTTGGACTTTTGCTTCAAAAAATGTTCCTCATCTAAAAGCGCATCTTGATAATCACGTCGGGTACGAGTTTCTTCCTCCCTCAGCGCCAGACTAGTCGGATCAATATCAATATCTTTTTGAATCTCATCCAGTTTAAACCTCAAATCTTGAACTTTCCTATGCAGGTTTCCTTGTTTAAAGAGTAATGTTCGAAGTGGAGATTTCAGCAGCCGAAGCTTCTTCACGACCGAAAATTGCGGCACCCCTCGAACACATGTTTCCCAAGCTTGCTTTACGATGACAGAAAATTCCGGTTTATGAATTAAAAAATTTGCAAACTTGAAAGATCTATGTTTAACTTTCCCATCTTCTGGTATTTTTAGAACACACGGACAACGGTCCGACAAGCGAGCCGGAAAAAAGACCGCCAAAGCATTAGTAAAAAGAGCTATAAACTGCGAATTCCCCATAATTCTGTCAATTTTTTTCAACAAGCCAATACCCTTTTTCGGCTTCTGACTCCAAGTGTAATGAATACCCGACCGATTCAGATCTATCATCTCCACATCATCTACACAAGCTTGAAATTCCCGCATGCTAGCCGAGATCGAGGAAGATCCCATAGATTTGTCTTCCAGATTTAGAGCCGAGTTAAAATCTCCTAACATGACCCAAGGAGCATCACGAACAAAAGACTTATGAAAAGAAAGATGACTCCATAGCTCCCTACGAGCAACATAATAATTCGCGGCATATACAATCGAGCAAAACACCATCTTTTTCTCCTGTTTAAAATTTAATTGTAAATGCATAACCTGATCCGTCTGAGAAAGCACCATAACATCAAAGATATATGGATTCCAACCAACAATAATTCTGGTTCCTTTATCGCAACAATCGCCATTAGAAGCCCATTGCCAAGACCGAAACACCGACTTGCAAATTTTAGATAAATTATTCAGATCAACGTGAGACTCAAGAATCGCACAAAAACTTAAATTAAAATCTTTAATCGCCTGACGAACCTCCACTTGCTTAATGGGGCGGTTCAAACCCCTAATATTCCAAGAGGCTAGATTAACCATTGATAACTAGCGTAGAAGGAGTGCTTGCCCCTTTTTTATTATCTTTTCTAATGGTACCCTGATTCAAAAAAGCATCCATCCCATAACCATCTACTTCATTGTACACTTCTTCCACCTCTTCTTCCCCAGCTCCACCACGAACCTCCCCCGACTTAATCCTATCCGCATCCTCAGAAATACTTGGATCATTAAGGACATCAAAAGGGTTCGTCGATTGAAACGACCCACTACCCACTTCTTGAGATTTCTTTGTAACCACTGGCCGATACTCGAATTTCAGCTTGGGCTTAATAATAGGGAATCCAGACTTTCTAGCAGCTTTCTTACCATATACACCTGTGTACCCATCCTCATCCACCAATGGCTTCTTACCAACCCTTGTATTATTACGAGCATCATTATGAACTTTCGGCTGGTGAGGGCAAGACTCATCAGAGTGGCCAAAGACACAACAGTGTCCACAACGCAAAGGCACCCATTCAAATTCGACAGACATAGTCTCCTTAGTGAAACCCTCCCCTTCGGGTTCAGGAATAGCTAATGTGATCTCCTCCCTTAACTTCTTTTCAGCCGACACCTCTATTAAAGCTCTAGCATAACTACTTCGGCCCCACATATCCATGCACATCGATGAAGTGTATGAATCAAGAAGTTTCGGTACACCAATCGTAGTGGCAATCATACTTAAGCCATCTTCCGTATATGCCGCGATCGGGACGTCATGAATTTTAACCCAAACCTGCACATTTTTGACTCCCTTTTTTTCCAATTTAGTAGTCGGACTCCAGATATTCAGAAAAAGAGGCTGTGACCGAATGATCCAAGGACCCTCTTTCAAAACATTCAACATTCCTGCTTCATCCGAAAACTTGAAGAAGAAAAACCCGTTATCATTCATCATAGACTTTTGAACTCCAAATTTCTTCCAGTTATTACGCACAAAGTAATCCACGATAGGAAAAGCTACCCGATCACCTAGAAAGTAACCATATAAGGTGTTTGCCATTTTATCTTGAACTAAACGAACAGATTCTTTAGGAAGAACCACATCACACCCATCTTGAACATTTTCACCAACAAGAGATCGAAAGTTCAGCTTCTTCGTCTTGTTAACAAGCAGCGATTCAGCATATGATTTGGTTTTTGAGGCATTACCAATATCCGGGTTGGCCCCCTTGCCACCATCTTCATTGTTTTTGCCACTACCCGAAGATTCACAACCCTGCTGCCCCAAATCAATACTACTAACAGGAGTAGTAATCTTAGTTAATTCATCAATGATATTAATCTGTTTCGGTTCATTAACAATCCCCCGACGAGGCAACAACGGGTTGCCATCAATGTTAACAATGCGGCTAGCAATACCCTTAGTAAATAAATTAGGTTTACCTCGATCTCCCTTATCAACCTCAGCCGAAGACTTACGTTCCTCCATGCAGAAAATAACACCACTCTCTCTAAACGAAACAGAAGACAACCATGCAAAAAGAAAACCCTAATAACCAGCGGCACCAAAAACGAGAACAGCAAATCCGAAACCCTAAAACTAGCAAAACCTATCCCATGTACACTCGATCAAGTGCACACAAAATAAGCATACGGCGAAGAAGAAAACAGAAGAAACCCTAGATATAATCGACTCAAAAACGCTAACAAGTTCGTTATAGATGAAAACAATCAACCACTAATCACAGACTGTTATACATTCATTAAGAATGCTAACAAATTCGTTATAGAAGATTGATGATCAACATCCAATGACAGACTGTTATATGTTTAATCTCGAAAAATCTTGGGAACCATGAAGAACCTGAAATCGCCTGGCTAGTGAGAGAGAATTAGGGTTTCCTGAATAGGTGTTTAAGGTTCACTATCTTTGGGGAGAGCTTGGTTCAATCTATTTCTTTTGAGACTTTAAATGACACAAGTAAGGATGGGGGGCAGAGTAGTAACAATGCTGGTGGGAATGTAGACGACTCTGAAGATGATGAGGAGGTGTTAGAAACTTTTAATGAAACTGATGGATATCTCATGGAGGGCACGGATAAGGTGGTTCGTAATAAAGGGGCAAGCACTCCTTCTACGCAGGTTTCCGATGGTTAGTCTCGCAGCTTGGAATGTAAGGGGGTTGAACCGCCCTCTTAAACAAAAGGAGGTTCGCCAGGTAGTGCATAGTAACAAGTTGAGTCTTTGTACTATTCTTGAGTCGCATGTTGATATGGATAATCTAGGTAGGGTGTGTAGCTCTGTTTTTCGAGGTTGGGAGTGGACTTCAAATGGGTCTAGGTGTGCCAAGGGTACTAGGATAATTACTGGTTGGGATCCTACTGTTTTCGATGTTATGGTTATTGCCCAAACGGATCAGGTCATGCATCTTCAATTGATATTTAAGACTGACAAGAAGATCCTCTTCTGTTCAGTTATTTACGCAGCCAACTATTATGTTACGAGGAGAGATTTATGGTATCATCTTAATATGCATAAAGTGTTTGTTGGAGATAGGCCGTGGGTCATTCTTGGAGACTTTAATTCAGCTCTCAATCTGGAAGATAAGTCCATGGGGGCTTCGCATGTCTCCATTGGAATGAGGGAGTTTCAAGAGTGTGTTGCCAACATAGAGATGTTTGATATTAATAGGACGGGGTTTCAGTTTACATGGAATCAAAAGCCAAAAAAGGGTGTTGGTCTTCTAAAGAAAATTGATCGTGTCATGGGGAATACCCAGTTTGTTGCTGAATTCCTGAACTCGGTTGCGATTTTCCATCCTTATAGAATGTCAGATCATTGCCCTTCGTTACTTAAAATCCAGGCCACTTGTGAGACTAAGCGTAAAACGTTTAAGTTTGCAAATTTTTTAATTCATAAATCCGGCTTTTTGAATATTGTGAAGGATGCTTGGGATACGCACATTGATGGTGTTGACCAATTTCAGGTTGTTAAAAAGCTGAAGTTGCTAAAACGCCCGCTGAGGAAGCTTATGTTTAACCAGGGAAATTTGCATAAAAAAGTAGATGACCAGCGTGGTAAATTGGATCTTATACAAAGGGAAATTGATAGTGATCCTTTAAATGCTGATTTGAGATCGCAAGAGACTATAATCAATGAAGAGTTCCTTGAGGCATCTTTGGATGAGGAACGATTCTTAAGGCAAAAGTCCAAAGTGCACTGGTTGATGGCTGGAGATGCTAACACCAAATTTTTCCATGCTACCTTGAAAAGTAAGAATCATTTAAGTAGAATTGATGTTATTAAGAACTCGGAGGGGGTGTTAATGGAGGGCGAGGATGTCCATAAAACCCTCGTGCATCATTATGAGCAATTTCTTGGATGTGAAGGTAATGTAACGCTTTCTACTACAGATGATTTGTTTTCTAACAAATTGAATCAGGCTGATGCTTCACATATGGTGCGAGAGGTCACGGATGAGGAGATTAGGAAGGCAATGTTTGATATTGGTAATGATAAGGCTCCAGGGCCAGATGGGTTTTTGGCTGCTTTTTTTAAAAGTGCGTGGCATATTGTTGGGCATGATGTAACGCGGGCCATTAGGGATTTTTTTGTCACGGGTAAACTGCTTCATGAAATCAATAATACTCTTATTGTTCTCATCCCTAAAAAGTCTACGCCTGTGCAAGTCACTGACTATCGTCCTATAGCGTGTTGTAATGTGCTGTATAAGTGCATTAGTAAAATTGTGGCAGATCGTATTAAAGGTGGTCTCAGTGGTATTGTTAGTATCAATCAATCTGCCTTTGTTCCGGGCCGGAAAATTTCAGATAATATTCTGTTAACGCAGGAGCTTATGCACAATTATCATAGAGATTACGGTCCCCCGAGATGTGCATTTAAAGTAGATATTCAAAAAGCGTATGACACCGTTGATTGGAGATTCCTCATGGATGTCCTTATTGGGTTTGGCTTTCACAGTAAAATGGTTTATTGGATTATGACTTGTGTGAAGACAACTTCATATTCTATTTGTGTCAATGGTGATGTTCATGGTTACTTTAGAGGTAAGCGTGGTTTAAGGCAGGGTGATCCTCTATCCCCGTACTTGTTCACGCTGGTCATGGAGGTTTTGACATGTATTTTGCAACAGAATGCTTCGCGGGATCTGTCTTTCAAGTTCCATAATCGATGTGAAAAGCAACAAATTATGAATCTTTGTTTTGCAGACGATCTCTTCCTTTTTGCGCGTGGGGATGTGAGCTCTGCTTCGTGTATTATGAAGTCTCTAACTACATTTACTAATATGTCTGGTCTAGTCCCAAGTATTCAGAAGAGTACAGCTTTTTTCTGCAATGTGGTAACTCAGGTTAAAAATGCTATTTTGGAAATTCTTCCGTTTGAAGAGGGTTCTCTTCCGGTTCGGTATTTGGGAGTGCCTTTAATTTCCTCTCGGCTTTTGTTTAAGGACTGTAGTGTTCTTGTGGAGAAACTTGATAATCGGATCAAGAACTGGAGAAACAGGTTTTTATCCTTTGCTGGTAGATTGCAACTTATCGCTTCGGTTCTTTCGGCTATGCACGTATACTGGTCATCTGTCTTTATTTTGCCAGCCCGTATTATCAAGGAGTTAGAAGCCAAATTGCGAAACTTCCTCTGGTCGCAGGAGAGTACATTTCATAAGGGTAAGGCTAAAGTTTCCTGGAAAGCTATCTGCGTTCCGAAGTATGAGGGCGGGTTGGGGCTACGTCGACTTGAAGATTTTAACAAAGCGCTTATGGTGTCTCATATTTGGAGTATTCTGATTAAGCGGGAGTCTTTGTGGGTGAGCTGGATTTACTCGTATAGACTAAAAGGTCGGAATTTTTGGGCGTGCAAAGAGGTTGCTAATTGTAGTTGGAGTTGGAGGAAATTACTTCAACTTCGGCCTATGATTAGGGATCATATATGGACGAAAGTGGGGGACGGTAATAACACTTCAGCATGGTATGATACGTGGAATAATTTGGGCCCTTTATCGAATTTTTTATCTCCAAGAATTATTTCTAATGCGGGCTTTCGGCTGGATGCTACGGTTAAAGATATTCAGGCAAGCGGCTCTTGGTCTTGGCCGACCGATTGGAGGGATCTATATCCAGTTTTAATTCAACTGGATCAGGTTTCGTTGAATCCGGGCGCGAGGGATAAGATTTATTGGAAAGATGGTAATGATCTTCTTCATTACTCCTCTAAAAATGTTTGGCACTCGATTCGGTTTAAAGAACAGGATGTTAATTGGGTTAAGCTCGTTTGGTTTCCTCAGTGCATTCCTAAACATGCGTTTCTTATGTGGTTAATTCTTCGTCGGAAATTGTTGACCCAGGATATAATTCTTCAATGGGATTTCGCTAGACGGAAGAACATGAACATGATGTGCTGTGTCCTGTGTTATGCGGATATTGATTCTCATCAGCATTTGTTTTTTGAGTGCAAGTATTCATCGCACGTTTGGGAGAAGGTGCGTCACAAGGCTGGTATGAATGATGTTGAGTCCAAGTGGAGCGATATTATGGATTGGTTGCTGATCCGAGCTAGGTCTAAGTCAGCGGCCACATTTGTCAGCAAGCTGCTTGTTGCTACGATTGCATATTTCATTTGGCAGGAGCGAAATGCTAGATTGTTCAAGAACCAAACGATACCATTTGTGGCCTAATTGTGGATACTATTCGGCTCAAGCTCATGGGAGTTAAGTTCAAGGAATGTGTGAACACTAGGAGGTTGCTTGAAGATTGGGGAATTGGAAGATATAGTGTTAACGATGATGGGGGCTAATTATAATTTTAGTTTGTTCCTTGTCTAGATTTTAGTCTAGTGGTGTTTTAGTTGGTTCTTGGTTTATTGGTTTACATTCATGGGGCATGTCTCATGTTTGAACTAGTGAAGGTTTTGCTTCACTACTTGTTTTATTTGTGAATATATAAAAATCACCGGGGTAACCCTTTACCCAAAAAAAATATAATATCAAATCTATTATTTTGGTAACAAAAGTATATTTTGATATACTATACGTTTAACTATTTCCAAAACCAAAGTATATTTTGTATATACTACAAACCTTTTATCAAAACAAATGCATTTTTAGAAACAAAACTTTTACAAGGATTCATGGCTATTTTTGTAAAACATAAAACCTTTTTTCTTATATTAACTAAAGCCATGAATCTAAATCCACAAAACCTATGTTACTCACAGGCATTTTTATGCTGACGTACCTATTTTCATATATGTTTTAGGTGATGTTATGAGACGATTGTTGATACATGATATACATAGGATGGACTCGTGCCTTAGTGACTTTAAAACTGGAAAGAAAATATTTGTATTTATCTGAATTGTAATAAAACATTGAGTTCAATAATTCAATAAATAAAACTATTTGATCCATGGTTGTGAAACAATGATTCTGTTACAACACTCCCCGACATTTCTGCCACGATTACGTGGTCGGGGTGTGACAAAACTCAAGCAAAACAAGGAAATCAAGCAGCACCTAATAATCGAATCACTAGTCAAATAATCGACATCTAAATCAGAAGATCAGACAGAATGAGGTTTCCTAAACCAAATGAGTATTGGAACTCATGTGATATGGTTTAATAAATCCTATATTCTAAATCAAAACCTATCCTAAGTGCTTTCGACCCGTTACGACTCATTAAGGTAGCTTACGCTACTTTAATGTGTCGTTCGCGCAAAGCGCGTTCGAGATGTCTAACTAGTCCTATGACAAGTATTATATGCCTTAACATGTTTAAATATGTTGCATAATTAGTTTAAGTGACAAAAGTTAGGTTACATATGCTTAAAATTCAATTATGCATGAAAAAGGCATTTTGGTCATTTACCTAAGGCATATAAACTACCTATCAAGGTATAAACTCGGAAGGTTATTCCCTATACAACTATGGTCACTAACCATGCTTGGTCGGATCCTAATGATCGACCAAACAGGTCGAGTTTGAAAGTCTAAGAGGTTGTTTAGAAAGTCTCAGAGGTTGTTTAGACAGCTTGACTTACGACTCTACACAAGCACTAAACTAAAAGTGACGAGCTAAACATGTTAAAACATGTTTAGTTAAGTTAGAAAACAGGTTTTGATATCACTACGGGTGGTATCCGGATTATGTTTCATCCTGACTCGGTTTAATTTGAATCATTTAGCATCCGGATTCTGTTTCATCTAGACTCATTTTAATTTGGATCATTCAGCTTCCCTAGCATGCGAGATTTAGAATGGTTGTTTTATGAAACGTATAGCATCCAGACTTGGCAACATTCAGAGAGCATCCATATTCGATTGAATTCGGATCCTGTAAAATCACTTATCAGAAGGACTCACAATGGGTGGTATCCGGATTCTGTTTCATCCAGACTCGGCTTAATTTGAATGATTTAGCTTCCCTAGCATGCGAGATTCAGAATGGTTGTCTTACGAATCGTATAGCATCCACGGTCGACTACATTCACATAGCATCCATACTCAATTGAATTCAAATGTTGTATCATCACTAATCGGAAGGACTCACAATGGGTGGTATTCGGATTCTGTTTCATATAGACTCGGTCTAATTTGAATCATTCAGCTTCCCTAGCATGCGAGATTCAGAATTGTTGTTTTACGAATCATATAACATACAGAGTCGGCAACATTCAGATAGCATCCACACTCGATTAAATTTGGATCCTGTATCATCACTAATTAGAAGGACTCACTATGGGTAGTATCCAGATTCTGTTTCATCCAGTCTTGGTTTAATTTGAATCATTTTGGCTTCCCTAGAATGCGAGATTCAGAATGGTTATTTTACGAATCGTATAGCATCTAGAGTCAGCAACATTCAGATAGCATCCACAATCGATTAAATTCGGATCCTGTATCATCACTAATCAGAAGGACTCACAATGGGTGGTATCCGGATTCTGTTTCATCTAGACTCGGTTTAATTTGCATCATTCAGCTTCCCTAGCATGCGAGATTCAAAATCGTTGTTTTACGAATCGTATAGCATCCAGAGTCGGCTACATTTAGATAGCATCCATACTCAATTGAATTCGGATCCTATAACATCACTAATCAGAAGGACTCACAACGGGCGGTATCCGGATTTTGTTTCATCTAGACTCGGTTTAGTTTGAAACATTCAGCTTCTCTAGCATGCGAGATTCAGAATGGTTGTTTTACAAATCGTATAGCATCCCAGGTCAGCTACATTCAGATAGCATCCATACTTGGTTGAACTCAGATCCTGTAACATCACTAATCAGAAAGACTCACAATGGGTGGTACCCGGATTTTGTTTTTGGACTCTGTATGCCCAAGACACATATTAAATTGATGTGGCTAGTATGTTATGATCCAAGTCGGGTCATACCCATTAACAAGCTAGACAAACACCTATAATATTTATTTATGATATGATATGATCAAACAAATAAATATTTACACTTACAATATTTAGAAATTGGTTTTCTAAATAATTGCACTTGAGAAACTAATAAATTATATGGATAATTTATTTTGAGAGAATATTTTATTTTGTTATTTAATGGGTTAAATAACATTTTAAAAGGTTGCATAAAGTCTTGTAAATACATAATGTTATATTTATAAAAGTTATAAATATAAACCAAGACTTAAAATACAAAAAGAAAAATTGAATTTTTTTTTAAAACACCCACATGTGGGCCGCCCCTATGGGGTCTTCCCAAGACCTCTTTGGTCCAATACAAATGCATGCAATCTTACAAGTTAGAGAGCATGTGATTGGGTGTTGAAAAGGCAACTTCTCTCATATGGTTTTAAAAACCTTTTGTATGACAAAATAGAGTAGAACAAGATATAATTCAAGTGCAAGAACACACACAAACACTCTCAAAAATTTTCGGCCAAATGTGGTTTATCAAGAGTTTTTTTTAGTGAGTTCACAAGTGTAAATCCTAGCAACATAAGGTGTTCGTTGGTGGCTTGGGGTATGCAAGCTTGAGCTCTTCTCCTTTGAAGATTTCCATTCAAGAATATCATCTTCTTCATATCTCCTTGCTCTTGGAATGGTAGTATTCTAAAACACCCTATGGTTGTGATTTTGATAGCATGCATGTTCATATATGGATTCGGTTTTGGGTTTTACATATAAAATGGGTTTTATATCAAGAAAGTAACATGTTTTAAATATATATTCCGCTGCGTTTTAATTTTATTTGGATAAAATAACTTTGATAAACATGTGAAAAAACCCAACAATGGCATCTAGGCATATGAGTGCATGCTTCATCGGATTTAAAATTTTCAGGTTTTCGGGTTTGGAGAAACCCTATGACCGAAATTTTATCCATGGTTCTCCTTTTGTTTTTTCAAGATTTATTTCTTACATGCATAAAGGAATCTTGAAAAAATTATGCCATATGGATGATTGTTTTTATTTGGACAAAAACCCACCTTTTTCGGTTTTCATAAAAGTACCAATGATTTGAATGCATGCAAATGTATGGTACATAAAATTTTTCTAAACTAGAATTTTGAAAAATAAAAATCCATTTTATAAAACAAGTCAAACACCATCCTTTTATACAACACTCGAATCACTTGGGAACTCTTTTGTGGGATAAAGGTCACCTAACAACATTTGAGGGAACTTGTATGTTTGAGGTGGGGTTACCATGTTTGTGGGATAAAGGTCGCCTAACCACTTATATGTGTAAACTCACATGTGTGTAAGTTGGACGACTTGATTTAGAAACTATCAACTTAAGGTCACCGAAGCATGGGGAACAAAGGTGTTGATGGGATTAAACATGCCAACTAAACATAAAGATGTTTAACCGATCCCATATGGCTAGAAGTTGCAAAGGGTTGCAATCGTCAAACGTTGACTACCTTGTTAATTTAAATAATGGGATAAGGTCACCTAACCAATATTTAAATGTAACGTTGGATTCTAGATTTTAATTATTAATTGTCTATGAGACCGAAAAGGGTATTAATGATTAAAATTTTAATAATATCGAAAATACTAAAAATAAACTTTGTTAAATTTTGTAGATGGCCGCTAACAATGCAAACCAGATTACCCAAACCGTCTGAAACCTATCACTAAGAACCATCCTTGAAAAAGGTCATCTCAACCATAACAACTTCATGAATTGGTTTCAAAACTTGAGAATCGTTCTCAAGCAAGAGAAGATATCCTATGTGTTGGACGATCCTACTCCCGATGAACCTAACGTGTCACACCCCGACCGCATTAAAACAACGAAACCGCGGTGGAAACATCGGGGAGTGTCGTGGCAGAATTATTGTTTCATAACCATGGATACAAAAGTTTCCTTTTATTGATTCATTAAGTAATTTACATTGTCTTAACACAAAACAAACAAGTTGCATATCGACTATCATTGTTATTATGTCACTAAGGCCTCGTCCAGATCCTATGTGAACATGCATCCTAGCAATCAACATCATGCAACAACACCTGAAACATATGTAAAAACAAAGTCAGCAAAGAAATGTTGGCGAAAAATTGACTTTCGGAACTTGATTAGCCGCAAGAAAAGAAAAAAACCCTTTGCTCTCCCTCCTTGGTGATTTCCTTGTTTCTTCATGAAACCCTAGGATTTTTTTTTTGTGATCTTTTGTATAACAGTCTGTGATTAGTGTTTTGATTTATCAAAACTCTATAATGAACTCGTTAACAATTGTGAGCAATCTGAATTTAGGGTTTGTTTTCTTTTTCTTCTTCAATCGCCGCCCTAGGTGCAGTCTTGAGATCCTGACTTATTAAATCGGTTGTTATTGGTCGCGATTAACTGAGTTTAATTTAGTTAGATTGATACTCTGGTTTAATTAGTTAAGGATTGATATTCGGCTTTAGGGTATAAGGATTAGGGTTTTCTTCTGGTTCGTGTTTCTTTGTTCTTTTGGTGCGGTGGTCTTCTTCTGGTTTGCATGGTTTTTCAGCTTCGCTGTTTAAGGGAGAGTTGTCTTTTTTCTAATGAATGAACGTGGTAATCATGGGAGTAACATCCCATCTGATCAGTTGAACCAGGGATTATTCAATGAGTATGGGTATCCTTTATCTCCGTCTGCGACTGAGGATATAAACGAGTCTACTCCGGGTACAGCTCCTGTTCGTGGAATTGGACTTCGTGTGACAAACATTGAAGGTAAATCAATGCTGCCGAAAAGAGGTGTGTTTTTTTACGGATAATGTGTCAGTTCTTGATGGTTTGGCTGCCATTTCCAAACCTGTTATCTTGGATAATGTGGAGAAAGGCAGCTTGGTTATTCAGGGTGCAGAAGAACAACATGATCATGCTGCTAGTAGTCAGCAGAACTCTGGTAAGGGTGAAAAACCTTTGTCTTATGCTGAATCTGTTAGGGGAGCTAGTGCAAGGAAGGTTAATTTTCGAGCACTGGCAACTGATGAGAAGCAGGATGGTTGTGATGTGGTTTTATCTAGGGATTCAGTTAGAGTGGTGCATGATAAGATGGCCAACACATTGTATGGATACTTTTTGGGGGATCGGGTGGCATATCCTGTTGTGGAATACTTTGTTAGGAATAATTGGAAACGATTTGGATTGCAGAAATCAATGATGAATGCTAATGGTTTTTTCTTTTTCAAGTTTGTCGACCAAGAAGGTATGATGAAAGCTCTTACTGAGGGGCCATGGATTATTAGTTCACAACCGTTATTTTTGGAAGTTTGGTCGTCGTCGGTTAAGCTAGAAAAGAAAGAAGTGAAAAAGGTTCAGGTTTGGATTAAAATCCATGAAGTTCCTATAGCTGCGTATACGGAGGATGGATTAAGTTTGATTGCTACAACTATTGGGGAACCGAAAGCTTTGGATTCTTTTACAACTTCAATGTGCGTAGATATGTGGGGTAGAAGCAGTTTTGCTCGTGCACTGATTGAGATTTCAGCTGAGAATGACCTCAAGGAGGAGTTAACTATTGCGGTCCCTTGCCTTGATGGGGATGGATTTGTTAAGGAGAAGGTTTTTGTTGAATATGAATGGTGTCCCCATAGGTGTGGTCGATGCTGTGTTTTTGGCCATAATGAGGAGTGTTGTCCCAAGCAGGCTACTAAAGTGTCTAATGGAAAACCTAAGGCTGGTAAGTTTCCTGGTCAGGATAAGAAGCTTAAACAGCCGATTCAGGATAGGGGGCCTTCAAAGCGTCAACAAACTGTGGATGATGATGGTTACACGATTGTTCAAGGTAAGAAGTTAGCCAAGAAACCTGGCATACCTGTTAACAAACAGAATCCCAAATTTGAATACAGGCCTATTAATAACAAAAAGGATGGTGATACCAAGAGGATAGCTAAACCGATAACTCTAGTGACCAGCAACCCTTTTGATGTCTTAAGTGATGATGTCGGTGAATCTAGTAAACCTAATAGGGGGATGGAGAGTGGGCAAGATGACACAGATGACGAGGAGGTGGTAGAAGTTTTTAACGAGACGGATGATTTTCTTGTTAGAGATTCTAAGAAACCTGAAACACAACAAGGGGCAAGCACTCCTTCTTTGAATGTTAATAATGGTTAGTCTTGCTTCTTGGAATATTAGGGGGTTGAACCGCCCTCTGAAACAAACGGAGGTTCGTCAGGCTGTGAAGGATTATAATTTGAGTTTATGTGCAATCTTGGAGTCGCATGTTGATGTTAGTAGGCTTGGTCATGTTTGCAAATCTGTTTTTCGTTCGTGGGATTGGACGTCTAATGGGGCTCGGTGTAATAAAGGAACAAGGATTATTATTGGCTGGAATCCGGTTGTTTTTGACGTTATGGTGTTGTCTCAGACTGATCAGGTTATTCATTTACAACTATTTTTCAAGCTGGATAAGAAAATGGTTTTTTGCTCGGTTGTGTATGCGGCCAATTATTATGTGACAAGTAGGGAATTATGGCATCATTTGTCTTTGCATAAAGACTTTGTTGGAAATAATCCTTGGTTTGTTATGGGGGACTTCAACTCTGCGCTGAACTTACAAGATAAATCGATGGGGACTTCGTCGGTTTCTATTAGTATGAAAGAGTTTCAAGAGTGTGTGGATAATATTGAGATGTTTGATATTAATCGTTCAGGTCTTCATTTTACATGGAACCAAAAGCCCAAGAAAGGTATTGGATTGCTGAAGAAGATTGATAGAGTGCTAGGGAACACCCAATTCGTGAGCCAATTTCCGAGTGCAGTCGCTCTCTTTCAGCCGAATCGGCTATCGGATCATTTCCCATGTGTGTTAAAACTTCCTGATGCTGGTATTCTGAAGCCTCGGTCCTTTAAATTTGCTAATTTTTTGGTGTACAAACCAGAATTTCTAGATATTGTGAAGCGGGGTTGGGAGACTAGAGTTCATGGAGTGCACCAGTTTTGTGTTGTTAAATGCCTTCGTCTTCTTAAAACCCTCTTCGTGCGCTGTTGTTCAAGCAGGGTAATTTGCATAAGAAAGTGGAAAGTCTTCACGAGAAGCTAGACTACTTACAGAAAGTCCTTGATCAGGAGCCGAATAAAGAGGACATACGGGTTCAAGAAGCTAAAGTAACTAGTGAATACCAAGAAGCTTTGTTGGATGAGGAGCGGTTTCTGAAACAGAAATCAAAAGTGGATTGGTTGAGGGCTGGTGATATGAATACGGCTTTCTTTCACTCTTCGGTTAGAAGCAAAAATCATCATAGCCGTATTGATGTCATTCGTGATTCGGGAGGTTTCGTCTTTGAGGGTGACAAAGTCCATCAAGCCTTTGTTGATCATTATGAAAAAATTTTGGGTTGCCGGGGTGATACATCGCTTAATCCGGCTCCGGATTTATTTACTAATGTTTTGGATCCGCAGGTTGCTGCCCATATGATCAGACAAGTGACTGAAGATGAAGTGAAGAAGGCTATGTTTTCTATTGGCATTGATAAGGCGCCTGACCCGGATGGTTTTACTGCTGCTTTTTTCAAGAGTGCATGGCCTATTATTGGCAATGATGTTTCAAAGGCTGTCATTGATTTTTTTGAAACGGGGTATCTGCTTCGAGAGTTAAACCACACCCTTATAGTGCTTGTGCCAAAAGTCCAATCCCCTTCGGTTGTTACGGATTACAGGCCGATAGCTTGTTGTAATGTCATGTACAAGTGCATTAGCAAGATCGTTGCGGATAGAGTTAAGGTGGTGTTGGATAATATTGTTAGTATAAACCAATCAGCATTTGTCCCAGGCAGGAAGATCTCTGGCAATATTTTGTTAACTCAAGAGTTGATGCACAATTATCATAGGAATGTTGGTCCCCCGAGATGTGCTTTTAAAGTTGATATCCAAAAGGCCTATGATACGGTTGATTGGAACTTCCTTAAAAATATTTTGCTTGGGTTTGGATTCAGTACCTCGATGGTGAACTGGATTATGGTGTGTGTCTCTACTATATCATATTCTGTTTGTGTCAACGGAAATGTGCATGGGTATTTCAAAGGTAATCGTGGGCTTCGACAGGGAGATCCTCTTTCCCCGTATTTGTTTACTCTTGTGATGGAGGTTCTTACGGCCATATTGCATCATTCGTTAAGGATTGATTCTTCTTTCAAGTTTCATAATAAATGTGAGAAGCAGCAAATTATCAACCTTTGTTTTGCAGATGATCTGTTTCTTTTTGCTAGAGGGGAAATTGCTTCGGCTAGGTATATTATGAGCTCTCTTTCTAAATTTTCTATGATGTCGGGCCTGGTGCCTAGTAATCAGAAAAGTACGGTCTTCTTTTGCAATGTTCCAAGTTATATTAAAAGTGCTATTCTGAACATTATGCCGTTTAAGGAGGGCTCTTTGCCTGTGCGCTATCTTGGTGTTCCTCTAATCTCTTCGGGACTGTTATATAAAGATTGTAGCGTTCTGCTGGAAAAGCTAGATAAACGAATCATGCACTGGAGGAATAAGTTACTTTCGTTCGCTGGTAGATTGCAACTTATTGTCTCTGTCTTATCCTCTATGCATATTTTCTGGTCTTCTGTTTTTATGCTTCTGACTCGAGTTGTTCATGAGTTGGAGGCTAAGATGCGAAACTTTTTGTGGTCTCAAGATACGGTGTTTCAAAAAGGTAGAGCTAAGGTTTCTTGGAAAGCAGTTTGTCTCCCTAAATACGAAGGAGGTTTGGGTATTCGGCGGATTGGGGATGTAAACAAAGCTCTCATGACAAATCACGTTTGGAGTATTCTTACAAGGAGGAATTCTTTGTGGGTGGATTGGGTTCATGCTTACAGGTTAAAAGGTAAAAAATTTTGGATTTCGAAAGTCCCCTCAACATGTAGCTACTCGTGGAGAAAGCTTCTTCAGATTCGGCCACAATTGAGGGAGTATTTTTGGTTTGAAATCGGTAATGGAACAAGGGCCTCGGCTTGGTACGACACATGGTGTGATCTGGGTCCGCTTGGGGAGTTTATTTCGCCTAGAACTATTTCTAATGCAGGTTTCCGTTTAGAGGCTTCAGTTTCGGAAATTCAGGCCAATGGTGGGTGGAAGTGGCCGGTTGCTTGGAGAGACCTATTCCCAGTTCTGATTCAGCTAGATCAACTCCAAGTTACCCCGAATAAACCTGATAGAGTAATGTGGCGTGACGGTCATCATAGGAGCGATTTCTCGTCTTCGGGTGTATGGAATTCGGTTCGATACAAAGAATCCGATATAGACTGGAGCACTATTGTATGGTTTACTCAATGTATCCCACGGCATGCGTTTTTGATGTGGCTGATTATGAGAGGTAAGTTGCTCACGCAAGATAAAATTCTCAAGTGGGACCTCTCTCGAAGAAAGAATATGAATATGATGTGTTGTTTGTTATGCTATGCTAATCATGACTCTCATAGTCACTTGTTCTTTGAATGTGAATTCTCTTCGCAAGTTTGGCATATCGTGAGACAGAAGGTGGGAATGAATACGGTTCAAGCCAAGTGGGAGGATATCGTTAATTGGTTACTTGTTCGTTCCAAGTCTAAATTAGCTGCTGATTATGTTGCTAGACTATTAGTGGCGGCTAGTGCCTATGTCATTTGGCAAGAATGCAATACCAGGCTTTTCAAGAATCGGATGGGGCCTCCAGAGATTGTTAGTGAGCAAATCATAAGTTTGGTTCGGTACAAGCTGATGGGAGCGAGACTGAAGAATACTGTAAACGTTCGAAGACTTCTTAGGGAGTGGGAGATCCATGGCAAAGAAATTATTGATGATGGTGGCTGAGTAGTTTTTCTATTATTTTTGGTTTGTTCTAGAGTTTAGTCTAGTGGGGTTTTGTTATTTTATTTTTCATTTTGGTTCTCTGGTTTACTTTCATGGGGCATGTCTCATGATTGAACTAGTGTAGGTTCTCTACACTACTTGGTTTTATTGGTTGTGAATATATAGAATCACCGGGGTAACCCTTTACCCAAAAAAAAAAAAGAAATGCTGGCGAGCACATAGGTTTTATGAGAGTATCGGATTCATGGCTCGTTTACATGTTGCAATACCTTATTAAAAACCTTGTTTTGAAAAGTGTATAGTATTACAACATAATTAACCAACTCAAATCAAGTGGGTTATAGTTTATAAAATCTCGTAGCCATGATTCTTAACCCAAGAACATTTGTTTAAATAATCCAAATCGTAAATTGTTCTCGTTATAAAACTCGTATGGTTTATATCATTTAGAAAACATCGTTACGTGACATCGTTTCAAAATCATTTGCCCAAGTGAACTAGATAATGACACGGAATGTAATATGATAAAAACACTTATATATAAGAAGTACCAGTGGCGTATCTACCATGCTTTTATCATGTTACACCCATCCCATTACCTAATCACCACCCAAAACCAATCGTTTGTTCAAATCGTTTAACTTGTACCAATCGTTTCCAAAATCGTTTCAAATCGTTTAACTCGTCCTGATGCGGGCCCAAGTGTGGAGGAGCGGGCTATTTTGTATTTGGAGGCCCAAGATTGTGTAACAAAAGGGGCTTCACTTAAATGGCTCAAACTTGGGCTACGGGGGTCCGTTTTGGGCGTGCGACCAAGCGAAACGAACGTGAGAACGAGCTTCATCTTGCTGCAAACGCCTATGGCGGTTTGGGTCATCATCCGGGCCAAAAAACGCTTATTTCTATTAGTTATTTACATTTTTATGTTTTTAAAGTATTTTGGGCATTTTGTTTTTGGGCTTGTGTTTGGCCCGTTGTCTTTTTAGGCCCATTTCGAATTTCTGTTCCTATTTATATGTTTCTCTAGTAATTGAAAAGCTCAGACTTGAATTTTGACATAACTCAATTTTCACTTCAAATTCCGTGCCTTTTAGGTGGAATCTTGGGGGTTGGGGAAGAATTACAAGGGTATTCTTTGAATCAACGTGTTTGATCTTCGTTTCCGTATCACGCGCTACATCACGTCCAAAAATCGTTCTTGTTTTAAATGTGAAAACTACTTTTGGTCGTCTCGCTAATAATATCCAAACCTTTGCAACTCGTCCCTCGTTCAACTCGAATTAACAAACCACCAAAGGGTAAGTTAACAATCACAGATTCGGTCGTTACCCATAACCCCCACACATAACCATGGGTGTAGTCTGATAACGGGATTTGTCAGATCCTATGGTACCATAACCTAATACTGGTCGGCTTGATCAATGTCAATGAATGTTATTCGTTATGTAACTACAACCAACAAGTTCGTTCACATTATCGAAATCATTATTTGTTTAATATAAACCATTCTAATCGTTTTTGAAACCATCGTTTAAACCTCGAAATCATTTAACACATATGAATCACCCCAAAACAATTGAAAATAGTAAAACAGGGAAACTATGTACTCACTTGAAGTGCAAAGTATCCTCAAAAGAACTCAACAAACTGAAGCAAAATAAGGAAATTAAGCAGCACCTAATAATCGAATCACTAGTCAAATAATCGACACATAAATCGGAAGATCAGACAGAATGAGGTTTCGTAAACTAAATGAGTATTGGAACTCATGTGATCTTGTTTAATAAAGCCTACATTCTAAATCAAAACCTATCCTAAGTGCTTTTGACCCGTTACGACTCATTAAGGTAGCTTACGCGACTTTAACGCGTCGTTCGCGCAAAGCGCGTTCGAGACGTCTAACTAGTCTTATGACAAGTATTATATGCCTTAACATGTTTAAATATGTTGCATAATTAGTTTAAGTGACAAAAGTTAGGTTACATATGCTTAAAATTCAATTATGCATGAAAAGGGTATTTTGGTCATTTACCTAAGGCATACAAACTACCTATCATACAACTACTTAAACTAAGTGACCATAAGGTATAACCTCGGAAGGTTATCCCCTATACAACTATGGTCACTAAACATGCTTGGTAGGATCCTAATGATCGACCAAACGGGTCGAGTTCGAAAGTCTAAGCGGTTGTTTAGACCGCTTGACTTACGACTCTACACAAGCACTAAACTAAAAGTACGAGCTAAACATGTTAAAACATGTTTAGTTAAGTTAGAAAACAGGTTTTGATATCAAAACAAATGGTTTTAATACCCAAGAGTAGTTTGGTTACAAAATACGCATAAATACGCATTTGGACCGAAACTACGACTCGTCACTACGCCTAGTCAATGTGGTAATCAGTAGGTATAGTTATACGGGACTATTATCATCATGATTACGCTCACGTTGCAAAGTACAAATGAACTTTGTGTTGACCATAACCTGGTCAAAGCAGAAAGTTAAACACTGTTTGACTTTCGTGCTTAAAACGCATAAAAGAACAAAAGAATGCTTACAAAGGGTCCAAGCTAGGAAGATTTGATTCAAACAACTCAGGTATGAAGTAATAACTTCGACTTAGAGCTGTTTGAACCAAAGTGTGAGCAGAAATGAAATGAAAGCATGGGTTTATATAAATTTCGGTAAACCGTTAGTATCGTTCCTCGCATTTTGTGCTTCGATCTTGGCCTTACAAGTGGGCACATGGCATTCAAAACCATGGGAACACTTAAAACCATCAAATACCTGCCCAAAGTATCCCAAATCAGTGGTTAAAACCCATCAAAACCAGCTCAAAGACCAGATTCAATGTTTCTGATCTGACATTCTGTCACAGGCCGCGTAGATCCAGACAATATCTTACGCGGGCCGCCTAAGCAAGTTTGGCAGATTGTCACATTTGGTCCCTGAACTTGAAAAACTTGCATTTTGATGGATTTTTGACACGTTTAAGCCCCGTTAACCCCATTTCAGCTCTAAAATGATGTTAAAGTATTGGGAACTCAAAACATGCTCAAAAACATCTCGGATGTCGTTTCGTTTGGTCGTACGATTGCGTTATTCGGTTAATTACGACGGAAGTCGTAACGGACGCAAAAACGATCCAAATTGCGCGACGAATGGAATTTTATCATGTCAATCACTAAAATAAAATATTTTAATGATTACAAAAATTTTTGGATGTCCGGATATATTCAGAACGTAAGATATGTGCGAAAATGCAAACTTATGCACTTTTTGACGCTTTTAGTCCCTATTGATCAATAAAGTTTATTTTTGCGCACGAAACACCTCAAAGCCTATTTCTAAGCTATGTGGAGGATATTTAGGGCATATTTAACTTACGATAAAGTTCTAGAATGTTCGTTACTATAAAAATCGGTATAGTTTCACAGTTTGACACAAATAGTTCCTGCGATCGAACAAACTTGATTTTGACACACCAAACCATCCAAAACTTATTTCTAAGTTATGTAAAGGTTATTTAAGGTATGTTAAGCTTATATCACTATTCTAGAGTGTTTGTCGTGTTATACTGACTGCGTTTATGCACCAGTTTGCGTATAACTTTTCAAAAAGCGATTTAAAGCTTGAAATCGAAATCGAATCAAATCGAAAAATCATCAAACACAAATACACACATAATAACACCAAGGCACATATAATAACACCAAAGCATATTGTTTTATTGATAATTAACATTATTTTACATTATACATCGATTACAGAACACAGTTGTCACAGTCTACCCTACTTTAGGAAATTTCGTCCCGAAATTTTAACTAGAGGAAACTTGTGAAAACAAATGAGGATATTTTGCTTTCATTTGGTCCTCACATTCCCAAGTAAACTCTGGGCCACGTTTGGATTCCCAGCGAACCTTGACCAATCGAATCCGTTTGTTCTTCAACTGTTTGACTGCACGGTCCATTATCTCCACAGGTTTCTCGACAAAGTGCATCGTTTCATCGATTTGGATTTCGTCGAGTGGAATGTGAAGATCAATGTCAGCTAAACACTTTCGCAAATTGGACACGTGGAAAGTCGGATGAATATTTCCAAGCTCTGGAGGTAGTCTAGTCGATAGGCAACTTTTCCAATTCTTTCAACAATCTTAAATGGTCCAACATATCAAGGTGCAAGTTTTCCTTTCTTTCCAAATCTCACCACTCCCTTCCAAGGTGACACCTTGAGTAGGACACGGTCTCCGACTTGAAATTCCAAGGGCTTGCGCCGCATATCCGCATAACTCTTTTTGACGGCTTCTAGCTGTCACAAGATTATCGCGAATTTTCTTCATTTTGTCTGTTGTTTCCAGAATGAGCTCAGGTCCAGTAAGCTGAGCTTCACCGATCTCATTCCAACAGACAGGTGAACGACATTTTCGACCGTAGAGAGCTTCGAATGGTGCCATATTAATGCTAGCATGATAACTATTGTTGTAAGAGAACTCGATCAACGGAAGATGAGAATCCCAATTACCACCAAAGTCTATCACACATGCTCTAAGCATATCCTCCAGTGTTTGAATCGTCCTCTCAGATTGTCCATCTGTTTGGGGATGATAAACGGTGCTTAGATTTAGTTGGGTTCCCATAGCAGATTGCATGGTCTTCCAGAAATGAGATGGAAATTGAGCATCACGATCAGATATGATATCCAAAGGAACACCATGTCGAGATACAATCTCATCAACATAAATCTTAGCAAGTTTATCAGCAGATAGATCCTCGCGAATCGGTATAAAATGAGCTGACTTCGTTAATCGATCGATGACAACCCATATAGCATCGTGACCTTTAGATGTACGCGGTAACTTAGTGATGAGATCCATTGCAATGTTCTCCCACTTCCAAACCGTTATCTCTAGTTGTACAGGCAAACCAGATGGTCGTTGATGTTTAGCCTTGACTTTGAGACAAGTTAGGCATTTTGATACATACAAGGCAATATCCTTATTTATACCAGGCCACCAATACTGAGTACGAAGATCCTTGTACATTTTATCAGCACCAGGATGGATAGAATATCGAGACTTATGAGATTCGTCCATCACTAAAGTGCAAAGATCGTCTTGTTTCGGAATCCACAAACGATCCTTGAAATAGAGTAAACCATCGTATTTCGCTTCGAGTTTAAGCTCAAGTTGACGTGGTAATTCCTTACCTATCAAATTTTGTGAAACACAAAATTGTTGAGCTTGAAGGACACGAGTTTGAAGATCAGATAGAGTGCGAACAGAATGAAGCTTGACTCGCTCCTTTCGACTATGCGCATCAGCTACGACATTCGCCTTACCAGGATGGTAGCGAATCTCGCAATCATAATCGTTTAAGAGCTCAACCCAACGTCGTTGCCTCATGTTCAACTCCTTCTGATTGAGAATATGCTGGAGACTTTTGTGGTCTGTGAAAACCACACACTCCGTGCCATAACGATAGTGTCTCCAGATTTTTAGGGCAAAAACCATAGCACCTAACTCAAGATCATGAGTGGTGTAGTTCTTCTCGTGAACTTTCAATTATCTAGACGCATATGCTATCACTTTACCCCATTGTATAAGAACGTAACCAAGGCCAAGATTCGACGCATCACAATAGACAACAAAATCATCATTTCCCTCGGGCAAAGATAGAACAGGATCATCACATAGCTTCTGTTTCAGCGTTTGGAACGCTTCTTCTTGTTTGGGTCCCCACTCAAAAGGCTTAGTCTTCTGAGTCAAAGCAGTGTGGGGAACCGCAATCTTCGAAAAGTTCGAAATAAAACGACGATAATAACCAGCGAGACCAAGAAAAGAACGAATTTCTGTAGGTGTCCTTGGTGTATTCCAATCCTTAATTGCAGCAATTTTGGATGGATCCACATGAATACCCTTCTCATTGACTATATGACCCAAAAACTGAACTTCTTTAAGCCAGAATTCACACTTTGATAATTTAGCAAAAAGTTGTTCCTTCTTCAGGAGTTCCAATGTCAAACGAAGGTGTTGCTCGTGATCGGCTCGAGACTTCGAATAAATGAGAATTTCGTCGATGAACACAATAATGAACTTGTCTAAATAAGGTTTACAGACCCTATTCATTAAGTCCATAAAAATGGCTGGAGCATTTGTCAAACCAAAAGGCATGACAGTGAACTCATAGTGTCCATATCTTGTGCGGAATGCAGTTTTGGGAATATCTTCTTCGAGAACACGAAGTTGATGATACCCAGAACGCAGATCGATCTTGGAAAAACAGGTAGCACCTTGCAGCTGATCAAAAAGATCATCGATTCAAGGTAGGGGATATCGATTCTTGATGGTAAGCTTGTTAAGCTCACGATAATCGATACACATTCGAAAAGACCCATCTTTCTTTTTCACAAACAGGACAGGAGCACCCCAGGGCGAAAAGCTTGGACGGATGAATCCTTTATCAGATAACTCTTGAAGCTGTTTCGATAATTCTTGCATCTCAGACGGTGCAAGATGATAAGGTGCTTTTGCAAGCGGGTTAGCATTGGGTACAAGATCGATATGAAACTCGACTTGACGAACTGGAGGCAAACCAGGCAGTTCATCAGGAATCACCTCTGGATAATCCCGAACAATCAGAATATCCTGAATACTCTTGCTCTTGCCTTTCTCCTCAGTGACATGTGCTAGAAAAGCAACATATCCTTTTCGTAAATAACGTTGGGCTTCGTACACGACATGAGTCTCAAACCACCAGAAGGTTTCTCACCACGAACTTCCAGAACATCGCCAGACGAAAGAGGAATACGAACAATCTTATCGAAACAAACCACCTCAGCATGATGTTTGGTTAACCAATCCATCCCCACGATAATTTCGAAACTCCCAAGTTGCATCGGTGTGAGGTCAATAGGAAAAAGATGGTTATCGAGGTTCAACTGACAATCACGAATAACAGAATTGAGTACAAAAGGTTTACCAGTAGCAACTTCGACAGATAAGGGTTTCCTCAGTTTAGTTCTAGGTATCGCAAGCAAAGGCTCGAATGACAATGAAACAAAACTCCTATCGGCACCATAATCGAAAAGAACAGATGCAAGTTGATTGTTAACAAGAAACATACCATTGACAACCTCGTTTTCAGCTCTAGCCTCGTTTGCGTTCAAGTTGTATGCTCGTCCACGAGCGGGATTCACATTGGCATTCGCGTTCGCATTCGCGTTCACCAAGCTCGGGGTAGTTGTTGCGGAAGTGACCAAACTCTCCACAATTGTAACATGATCCAGGTGGGAATCTAGCAGCATTCCCCTGAACCTGTGTTGGAACCTGAGCAGCTTGATTCTGACCTAATCGAAAAATGTTGGCCAGATGCCCAAGTTTACCACAAGTAGTACACTAGTTACACGCCTGCTGGGTAGCATGATGACCATTGCACCGAGTGCAGTGGGGTACGGTACCAGCATATTGCTTCTTCGCGGGAGGTAGTGCTGGTGGGTTTTGAGGGTTCTGTGCAGTAACTGCAAAGTTCTGGGAAGCCTTGCGCTTCCTCGACTTCTTAGAAGACTCACCCTTCTTCTTACCCTTACCCTTACCCTTTTCCTGTGTGGAATCAGCTGACTTCTTTTTATCACCCTTGCGGGTCAATTTACCCTTTCTGACCTGAGACAGGTCAGAGTAGCAGCTAATTCAATCGCTTGACGAACAGTAGTAGGATTACTGCCAGTCACAATGTCTTGCACAGAATCGGGTAAACCATCGATATACCTCTCTATTGCTTTCTCCAATGGGGTAACCATAGTAGGACACAACAAACTCAGTTCTTCATAACGATCCATGTAAGCACGGTGTTCTCCCCCATCTTGTTTCAAATCATCGAATTCTCGTTCCAAAGCTCGAATCTCGTGACGGGGACAGAACTCTCTCATCATAAGAGCTCAGAGCTCTTCCCAAGTTTGTGCCATTGCCACATCGGCACCCCTATCACGCATAACACCGTTCCACCATGTAAGAGCACGCTTCTCGAATACACTGGATGCAAATTCAACCTTATGCTCATTCGGACATTGCACATGTCTGAATGTGCTTTCCAAACTTTCAAACCATTGCAGGAGCGCGGTTGCTCCTTGAGACCCAGAAAACTTCAACGGTTTAGCCGAATTGAAAGTCTTGAAACTACACTGTGCATTATTGTTGTTATTGTTGTTGTATAATTGATGGATCTGGGTTACTACGTTCGGAAGCACTGCAGCCATTTGTTGAGCGACAAGGGCTGCGACTTCTTCATTAGTTAAAGGTTGTGCATCACGTCGAGGAGGCATTGTCTAAAAAGAACAAGGAAACATGAGAAACGAGTGAGATCGACAATTGGAAAAACAAAAGAGGTATTGAAAACATCAACATAACACAAGGAGGGCAATCATTCGTTCGTTACCTCGAACAAACAAACGACACGCAGTGACTAATCAAAGTAAATGGGTCAAAATAATGTATCGCGAAGACATGCTCGCCTATAAGTGAACACTCACCCCAAGAGTTCCTAGGTAAGAGTGACTGGTCCGATTATGTGGATTTGTACGAACACTCTAGCTTTAGACAGAAAACTCAGGGTACAGGCATTCACCCTTCCAGTTTGCACGTGTTCACATTATAAGACCCAAACTTTGACGAGATTTTGAAAACTTAGAGGGTTCAAAACCTTATAACAAATCATTAACGAAGAAATGATTAGTTTTTAAAGTGGGTACGAAATTTGTGTTCTCATTTGGGTTATCACCTAAGGATAGGTGACGGTTTTGTTTTAAAATCTAAACGCAAATCTTCTTGCGTTAGGGTCCTAGAAAGTTATAGTCTAGGTCAAAGCATTGCTAATAACCTAATTCCCTATAACCATTGGCTTTGATACCAACTCTTCTGTCACACCCCGACCGCGTTAAAACAACTAAACCGCGGCGGAAACGTCGGGGAGTGTTATGGCAGAATTATTGTTTCAAAACCATGGATACAAAAGTTTCGTTTTATTGATTCATTAAGTAATTTACATTGTCTTAACACAAAACAAACAAGTTACGTATCGACTATCATTGTTATTATGTCACTAAGGCCTCGTCTAGATCCTATGTGAACATGCATCCTAGCAATCAACATCATGCAACAACACCTGAAACATATGTAAAAACAAAGTCAGCACATAGGTTTTATGAGAGTATCGGATTCATGGCTCGTTTACATGTTGCAATACCTTATTAAAAACCTTGTTTTGAAAAGTGTATAGTATTACAACAGAATTAACCAACTCAAATCAAGTGGGTTATAGTTTATAAACTCTCATAGCCATGATTCTTAACCCAAGAACATTTGTTTAAATAATCCAAATCGTAAATTGTTCTTGTTATAAAACTCGTATGGTTTATATCATTTAGAAAACATCGTTATGTGACATCGTTTCAAAATCGTTTGCCCAAGTGAACTAGATAATGACACGGAATGTAATATGATAAAAACACTTATATATAAGAAGTACCAACGGCGTATCTACCATGCTTTTATCATGTTACACCCATCCCATTACCTAATCACCACCCAAAACCAATCGTTTGTTCAATCGTTTAACTTGTACCAATCGTTTCCAAAATCATTTCAAATCGTTTAACTCGTCCCAAAATCGTTCTTGTTTTAATTGTGAAAACTACTTTTAGTCATCTCGCTAATAACATCCAAACCTTCGCAACTCATCCCTCGTTCAACTCGAATTAACAAACCACCAAAGGGTAAGTTAACAATCACATATTCGGTCGTTACCCATAACCCCCACACATAACCATGGGTGTAGTCTGATAACAGGATTTGTCAGATCCTATGGTACCATAACCTAATACTGGTCGGCTTGATCAATGTTAATGAATGTTATTCGTTATGTAACTACAACCAACAAGTTCGTTCACATTATCGAAATCGTTATTTGTTTAATATAAACCATTTTAATCGTTTTTGAAACCATCGTTTAAACCTCGAAATCATTTAACACATATGAATCACCCCAAAACAATTGAAAATAGTAAAACAGGGGAAGTATGTACTCACTTGAAGTGCAAAGTATCCTCAAAAGAACTCAACAAACTCAAGCAAAACAAGGAAATCAAGCAGCACCTAATAATCGAATCAATAGTCAAATAATCGACACCTAAATCAGAAGATCGGACAAAATGAGGTTTTGTAAACCAAATGAGTATTGGAACTCATGTGATATGGTTTAATAAAGCCTACATTCTAAATCGAAACCTATCCTAAGTGCTTTCGACCCGTTACGACTCATTAAGGTAGCTTACGCTACTTTAACGCGTCGTTCGAGCAAAGCACGTTCGAGACGTCTAACTAGTCCTATTACAAGTATTATATGCCTTAACATGTTTAAATATGTTGCATAATTAGTTTAAGTGACAAGAGGTAGGTAAGATATGTTTAAAATTCAATTATGCATGAAAAGGGCATTTTGGTCATTTACCTAAGGCATATAAACTACCTATCATACAACTACTTAAACTAAGTGACCATAGGGTATAAACTCGGAAGGTTATTCCCTATATAACTATGGTCACTAACCATGCATGGTCAGATCCTAATGATCGACCAAACGGGTCGAGTTCGAAAGTCTAAGCGGTTGTTTAGACCGCTTGACTTACGACTCTACACAAGCACTAAACTAAAAGTGACGAGTTAAACATGTTAAAACATGTTTAGTTAAGTTAGAAAACAGGTTTTGATATCAAAACAAAGGGTTTTGATACCCAAGAGTAGTTTGGTTACAAAATACGCATGAATACGCATTTTGACCGAAACTACGACTCGTCACTACGCCTAGTCAACGTGGTAATCAGTAGGTATAGTCATACGGGACTATAACCATTGTGATTACTCTCATGTTGCAAAGTTCAAACGAACTTTGTGTTGACCAAATGTCATACCCAAATGTAAGCATGTGATGTAAAACAATGTACTAAGTATGCAACAAATGAACATACATATCATGTAATGTAAAACAATGTACTATGTATGCAACAAATGAACATACATAGCATTTGATGTAAAACAATGTACTAAGTATGCAATAAATGAACATACATAGAAAAAACATGGATAAAGTCATGTACTATACGTGTACTAATGAACATAGCAAGTATGAGTTATGAAATCATGAAAAGCACGAAAGTAACAAGTTGGCACATGTGTTTCACCCCAAAATGTTTGAAAAACAGTAAAAGAGGGGACTATGTACTCACTTGAGGGTGCTTAGAAATCTTGAATAACAACCAAGCAAAGCTAAAGGGATCACGGAATCAAACGACACCTAATATAGGTAACCATGTTAATAAACCGGACCTAAATCGGAAGATTGGATAGAATGAGGTTTCGTAAACCAAATAAGTATAGGAACTCATGTAATATGGTTTAACAAAGCCTACATTCTAAAACGGAACTTATCCTAAGTGCTTACGACCCATCACGACTCGTTTAGGTAGCTTACACTACTTTAACGCGCCGTTAGCGTAAAACACGTTTGGACCGCCTATCTAGTCCTATGACAAGTATTATATGCCTTAACATGTTTAATAATGTTGCCTAATCAGTTTAGATGTCAAAATTTATGTTACATATGCTTAAAATGAAATTTGGAGTAAAAAGGGCATTTTAAGGCATATAATTACCTATCATACGACTAAGTAGACTAAGTGACCATAAGGTATAACCTCGGAAGGTTATTCCCTATACAACTATGGTCACAAAACATGTTTGGTCGGATCCTAATGATCGACCAAACGGGTCGGGTTCGAAAGTCTAAGCGGTTGTTTAGACCGCTTATCTTACGACCCTACATAAGCACTAATCTAAAAGTGACGAGCTAAACATGATAAAACATGTTTACCGAAGTTTAGAAAATAAGTTTGATATCAAAACAAAGGGTCTTGATACCCAAGAAAAGTTTGGTTGCAAAATACGCAAGAATACACATTTGGACCGAAACTATGACTCGTCACTACGTCTAAATAACGTGGTAATCAGTAGGTGTAGTCACAAGAGACTATAACCATAGTGATTACGCTCACGTTACGAAGTTCAAATGAACTTCGTGTTGACCATTGACTGGTCAAAACAGAAAGTCAAACACATTTGACTTTCACGCTTAAAAACGCATAAAAGAACTAAAGAAGCTTACAAGAGGTCCAAGCGATGGGGATTTGATCCAATATTTCTCAGGTATGAAGGTTCTTTGGCTCCAACTTAGAGAAATCAGATCAAATGTGAGCTTGGATTGAAAATCTTGGGGGTATTTATAGTTTTTGAGTAACCGTTAAGATCATTCCTCGAAAATTGAGCTTCGATCTAAGCCGTACAAGTGTGCCCATGGTTTTAGAATACCATGGGTGCCCCAAAATATCCCATAGATTGTTTAAAAACCGTTTGCAAACCCAAAAACCCAGCTGCTGATTTGAATCAGCTGGTTTTGCTGATCTGGGGGTCGATCGCGCCCCGCGTACGAGCCAAGCAAATCTTACGCGGCCCACGACCGCATGATGTTTCAGCAACATTTTTGTAAATTACACTTTCAGTCCCATCAAGCATTTAAGGCCATTTTCGATGCGTTTAAGGCCCGTTAAGCCATTTTCAAGGCTCTAAAATGATGCCTAAACATAAGGGGAATGAAACATGCTTGAAAATATGCCGGATGTCGGTTCGTTTGGTCGTTTGATCACGTTATTCGGTTAATTACGACGAAACACGAACGGACGCGAAAAACGATCCAAATTATGCGACGAATGGAATTTAATCATGCCAATCACTAAAATAAAATATTTTAATGATTACATAAATTTTTGGATGTCCGGATATATTCAGAACGTAAGATATGCGCGAAAATGCAAACTTATGCACTTTTTGACGCTTTTAGTCCTTGTTGATCAAATAAGTTTATTTTTTGCACACCAAACTCCTCAAATCCTATTTCTAAGCTATCTAAAGGATATTTAGGGCATGTTTAACTTATGATCATGTTCCGGAATGTCTGTTACAGTACGAATCGACATACTTTCGCAGTTTGTCGAAATTAGTCCCTGTAAGCGAATAAACTTGATTTCGACACACCAAACCTTTCAAAACTTATTTCTAAGTTATGTGAAGGTTATTTAAGGTATGTTAAGCCCATGTCACTGTTTCGGAGTGTTTTTCGTGATAAACTGATTACGTTTACGCATCAGTTCGCGTATAACTTCCCAGAAAGCAATTTAGAGCTCGAAATTGAACAAGAATTGATATGTGCAAAAGATACACATATTTATACAAATGACAACTATGAAATACAATATTTCATTGATTTGGTATCTGTTTGATGGCCGTGAAGGCACAGGTGTCACAATAATCGAATCACTAGTCAAATAATCGACACCTAAATCGGAAGATCGGACAGAATGAGGTTTCGTACACCAAATGAGTATTGGAACTCATGTGATATGGTTTAATAAAGCCTACATTCTAAATCGAAACCTATCCTAAGTGCTTTCGACCCGTTACGACTCACTAAGGTAGATTACGCTACTTTAACGCGTTGTTTGCGCAAAGCGCGTTCGAGACGTCTAACTAGTCCTATGACAAGTATTAAATGCCTTAACATGTTTAAATATGTTGCATAATTAGTTTTAGTGACAAAAGTTAGGTTACATATGCTTAAAATTCAATTATGCATGAAAAGGGCATTTTGGTCATTTACCTAAGGCATATAAACTACCTATCATACAACTACTTAAACTAAGTGACCATAAGGTATAACCTCGGAAGGTTATTCCCTAGACAACTATGGTCACTAACCGTGCTTGGTCGGATCCTAATGATCGACCAAACGGGTCGAGTTCGAACGTCTAAGCGGTTGTTTAGACCGCTTGACTTACGACTCTACACAAGCACTAAACTAAAAGTGACGAGCTAAACATGTTAAAACATGTTTAGTTAAGTTAGAAAACAGGTTTTGATATCAAAACAAAGGGTTTTGATGCCCAAGAGTAGTTTGGTTACAAAATACGCATGAATACGCATTTTGACCAAAACTACGACTCGTCACTACGCCTAGTCAACGTGGTAATCAGTAGGTGTAGTCATACGGGACTATAACCATCATGATTACGCTTACGTTGCAAAGTTCAAACGAACTTTGTGTTGACCATAACCTGGTCAAAGTAGAAAGTCAAACACTGTTTGACTTTCGTGCTTAAAACGCATACAAGAACGAAAGAATGCTTACAAAGGGTCCAAGCTAGGAAGTTTTGATTCAAACAACTCAGGTATGAAGTAATAACATCAACTTAGAGCAAGTTGAACCAAAGTGTGAGCAGAAATGAAATGAAAGCATGGGTTTATATAGATTTCGGTAAACTGTTAGGATCGTTCCTATCATTTCATACTTCGATCTTGGCCTTACAAGTGGGCACATGGTATTCAAAACCATGGGAACACTTAAAACCATCAAATACCAGCCCAAAGTATCCCAAATCAGTGGTTAAAACCCATCAAAACCAGCTCAAAGACCAGATTCAATGTTTCTGATCTGACAGTCTGTCACGGGCTGCGTAGACCCAGACAATATCTTACGTTGGCCGCCTAAGCAAGTTTAGCAGATTGTCACATTTGGTCCCTGAACTTGAAATGATGCATTTTTGACACGTTTAAGCCCCGTTAACCCCATTTCAAAGCTCTAAAATGATGTTAAAGTATTGGGAACTCAAAACTTGCTCAAAAACATCTCGAATGTCGGTTTGTTTGGTCGTACGATTGCGTTATTCGGTTAATTATGATGGAAGTCGTAACGGACGCAAAAACGATCCAAATTGCACGACGAATGGAATTTTATCATGTCAATCACTAAAATAAAATATTTTAATGATTATATAAAATTTTGGATGTCCAGATATATTCAGAACGTAAGATATGTGCGAAAATGCAAACTTATGCACTTTTTGACGCTTTTAGTCCCTATTGATCAATAAAGTTTATTTTTGCGCACAAAACACCTCAAAGCCCATTTCTAAGATATGTAGAGGATATTTAGGGCATATTTAACTTATGATCAAGTTCCGGAATGTTCGTTACTATACAAATCGGTATAGTTTCACAGTTTGACACAAATAGTCTCTGCTATCGAACAAACTTGATTTTGACACACCAAACCATCCAAAACTTATTTCTAAGTTATGTAAAGGTTATTTAAGGTATGTTAAGCTTATGTCACTATTCCAGAGTGTTTGTCGCGTTATACTGACTGCGTTTATGCACCAGTTTGCGTATAACTTTTCAGAAAGTGATTTAAAGCTTGAAATCGAAATCAAATCAAATCGAAAAATCATCAAACACAAATACACACATAATAACACCAAGGCACATATAATAACACCAAAACACATATAATAACACCAAAGCACATTGTTTTTTTATAAGATGTATCAAGATTTAAGAAAGAATTATTGTGGACTCAACCCTATGCTCTCCTTCCTTTTGGCGATTTTCAGTTCATCATGAATCCCTTGTTTTTCTTTGTGATCTTTTGCATAACAGTCTGTGATTAGAGTTTTGATCTTTCAAAATTCTATAACGAACTAGTTAGCATTAGGGATCGATCCAAAACTAGGGTTTTCTTTTGTTTTTTCTCTCATTCGCCGCCTTAGATTTAATTCTGAAACCCTGATTTATTAAACTGGTTGTTATTGATTGCGGTTAACTGAGATTAATTTAGCTAGATTGATACTCTGGTTTAATCGATTAAGGGTTGAGGGTTCGATATAGGGTTTAAAGGATTAGGGTTTCTGCTTCTTTGTCTGTTGCGGCTCTAGGGTTTGTGTTTTCGGTGTGCATGGTTGTCTGCTGTTTTTGTTTTATGTGAGAGTTGACTATTTTGGAATGGATGATCGTTTCAAACCTGGTGACACTACAAAGGGTGATCGGGGTAAACCTCCATTACCGCTAAAGGGCTTGGCTAGTCGTGTAGTGAATATTGATGGTAATCCGATGCTCCCCAGGAGAGGTATAGTGTAATCTCAATCTGATCCAAAGAAGTTTAATGTCATAGATGAGTTAACCAAGATCACAGTTCCGGTTTCGTTGTCTTCGGACAATAATGGAGTGGGGAATAATCTGGCTGGAAGTGATGGGATTCAGGGATCCTCTCCGAACTCGGGTAGCACATCTAAGCCGAGATCATATGCGGACTCGGTTGTAGCAAATAACCCAAAGGTAAATTTCCGTTCTCTTGCTACTTCGGGCGTGCATGATGGTTGTGATGTTGTCCTCCCGAGGGAGTCAGTGCGGGTAGTTCGAGAAAAATTGGCAAACACTCTCTACGGGTATTTTCTAGGGGATCGGGTTGCGTTTCCAGTTGTAGACTATTTCGTCCGGAATAATTGGAAGAAGTATGGTTTGGAAAAACCATGATGAATGCAAATGGTTTTTTCTTTTTCAAGTTTAAAGATGAAGCTGGTATGCTGAATGTGCTTAAGGACGGCCCATGGATAATAAGGTCTCAACCTATGTTTCTTAATGGCTGGACACCAACGACGAAACTGGAAAAGAAAGACGTGAAAACGGTTCAAGTTTGGGTTAAAATTCATGAAGTTCCTATTGCCGCCTACACAGAAGATGGTCTTAGTTTGATTGCCACGACGATTGGGGAACCAAAAATGCTGGATTCTTTCACCACGTCTATGTGCATGGATGCATGGGGTCGGAGTAGTTATGCGAGAGCATTGATAGAAATTTCTGCTGATAAAGACTTTCGAGAAGAGATTACAATGGCAATTCCTGAACCTGAGGGAGAGGGTTTTATTAAAGAAACTATGTATGTGGAGTACGAATGGAGCCCACATAGATGTGCTACATGTTGTGTGTTTGGTCATTCTTCTGAGACATGTCCGAAACATCCAATGAAACCAAGTAAAACATTTCAGGAGGATCATACCCGTAACATTCAAAAACATAAGCCAGCAAAGAAAATCCCTACTATGGATCAGGATGGTTACATAGGTGTGTATGGAAAGAAGGTAGCGAAGAGGGTTGGGGTCCCAGTGAACAAGCAAAAGTCTAAGTTTGAGTATCGGCCTGTGGGGCCGAAGGCTAAGGGTGACAATAATAGGGCTTCAACATCTAACACTTTCAAGTCTACTAATCCTTTTGATATTCTGAATGAAGTGGATGCGGATACGGGTGTTACCAAAAAGGCTTCAGGTTTGGATAATGAGGAAACAGATGATGATGAGGTAGTGGAGGTGTATAATGAAATGGATGAATTCATGATGAATGGGTCTCAAAATAACAAAAAAGGAGCAAGCACTCCTAATCAGGTGGTTTCTGATGATTAGTTTAGCTGCTTGGAATATTAGGGGGTTGAACCGCCCTCTGAAACAAAAGGAGGTTCGGCAAGTGGTGAAGGAAAACAATTTGAATTGTTGTGCTATCTTAGAGTCTCACGTTGATGTTGACAACCTGGGAAAGTTTGTAAGTCTGTTTTTCGTAACTGGGATTGGACTTCTAATGGGGGCCAGTGTAAGAAGGGTACTAGAATTATTCTAGGATGGAACCCGGATATTTTCGATGTCATGGTGTTAAATCAGACGTCTCAAGTTATGCATGGTCAAATCTTTTTCAAGATTGATAAGAAAATGTTCATTTGTTCGATAGTTTATGCGGCTAACTATTATGTATCCAGAAGAGAGTTGTGGCATCATTTGTCTATGCATAAGGTGCTTGTAGGAAATAATCCTTGGGTTATTATGGGTGATTTCAACTCAGCTTTAAATCTTGAAGACAAATTGATGGGGGCTTCGTCTATCTTGATTAGTATGCGTGAGTTTCAGGCTTGTATTGATGATATTGAGGTGTTTGACATCAACCGGTCAGGTTTTCATTTCACTTGGAACCAAAAACCTAAGGAAGGAATAGGTTTGCTAAAGAAGATTGATAGAGTGTTGGGTAACACGGCTTTTGTGGTTGAATATCCGAGCTCGGTTGCTGTTTTCAATTCGTACAGGCTATTGGATCACTGCCCGTGCATCCTAAAGATCCCGAAAGATGGGGAGGTTAAGCGGAGATCATTTAAATTTGCAAACTTTTTGGTTTTTAAACTAGAGTTTCTAAAGATTGTTCAAAAGATTTGGGAGTCGAACATAGATGGAGTTCATCAGTTCCGAGTTGTCAAAAGGCTTCGATTGTTAAAGTCTCCATTGCGAGCACTTTTATATCAACAAGGAAATCTTCATCGAAAGGTTGCTGATCTTCGTGCAAAGCTGGATTCTATTCAGCAAAACATTGATGCGGACCCGCTAAACTTGGAATTTCGGAATGAAGAGTCTAAGGCCACTAGTGCTTATCAGGAAGCATGCTTGGATGAGGAACGGTTCCTTAAACAGAAGTCAAAAGTGGATTGGTTGTGTGCGGGGGATATGAATACGACATTTTTTCATTCTTCTCTAAAAAAATAGGAACCATAGGAGTCGGATTGATGTTATTAAAGATGTTGATGGTATCGTGTATGAGGGGGATAAGGTTCAATTGGTGCTAGTTAAGCAGTATGAGAAGTTTTTGGGCTGCCATGATGAGGTGTCGCTAACACCTACTCCAGATCTGTTTACTAATAAATTGCAGCCGGAGATTGCTAGTCATATGGTCCGTCAAGTTACGAAAGATGAGGTGAAGCATGCTATGTTTTCGATTGGTATTGATAAGGCTCCAGGTCCTGATGGGTACACGTCAGCTTTCTTTAAAAGTGCTTGGCCTATTATTGGACATGATGTGTCTATGGCTGTTATTGATTTTTTCTCTACAGGTAGAATGCTTCGTGAGCTTAATCACACTCTTATTGTTCTGGTTCCAAAGACGGCTATGCCAGTTTATGTCACGGATTATCGCCCTATTGCGTGTTGCAATGTGCTTTATAAATGTATTAGTAAGATTATTGTTGATTGTATCAAAGTGGCGTTAAATGGGATTGTGAGTGTCAACCAGTCTGCTTTTGTTCCAGGTAGAAAAATCTCTGATAACATCCTTCTTACTCAGGAATTAATGCACAATTATCATAGAAATACGGCCCCCCTAAGTGTGCGTTCAAAGTGGATATCCAGAAAGCGTATGATACCGTCACCTGGAGTTTTCTTAAAACGATTTTACTTGGGTTTGGGTTAAATACTCGGATGGTGGATTGGATTATGGTTTGTGTGGGTACTCCATCTTTCTTAGTGTGTAAATGGCAATGTGCATGGCTACTTTAGAGGCCAGCGTGGGCTACGGCAAGGGGATCCTATTTCTCCATTCCTTTTCACTTTTGTTATGGAGATTTTGATGGCTATCTTTAAACGTGAGACTACGATTGATTCTTCGTTCAGGTTTCATAACAGATGTGAGTGACAGCAGATTATAAATCTTTGTTTTGCGGATGATCTTTTCATGTTTGCTAGAGGTGATATTAATTCGGCCAAGTGCATTATGTCTTCTCTTGCCACATTCACCAACATGTCAGGTTTGATCCCTAGTATTCAGAAGAGCACGGTTTTCTTTTGCAATGTTCCTATTAATGTTAAACATACTATTCTTAGTATCTTGTTGTTTGTGGAGGGCTTGTTACTGGTTAGGTACTTGGGGTTCCTTTAATATCCTCAAGACTTCTTTACAAGGATTGTAGTATCCTCGTTGAGAAATTGGAAAAGCGTATTATGAGCTGGAGAAATAAGCTTCTTTCATTTGCAGGGAGGTTGCAATTAATTATGTCGGTCCTTTCATCGATGCATATTTACTGGTCTTCCGTTTTTATTCTTCTGGCTCGGGTGGTTCATGACTTGGAGGCGAGAATGAGGAACTTTTTATGGTCTCAAGATGTCTCTTTCCATAGAGGAAAGGCAAAGGTTTCATGGAAATTTGTTTGTCTTCCAAAGTTTGAAGGGGGTTTGGGTATTAGGCGTATTGGTGATGTGAATAAAGCTCTTATGGCAACTCATATTTGGAGCATTATCACTAAACGTAAATCTCTCTGGGTCGACTGGGTGCATGATTACAGGTTAAAAGGTAAGAGTTTTTGGATTAGTAAGGTGCCTACTAATTGTTGCTGGAGTTGGCATAAGCTTCTTCAATTGCGGCCGATAATGAGGGACCATTTTAGATCTCGGCTTGGGGATGGGAGAATGACTTCGGCCTGGTATGATGCTTGGTCCGACTTGGGGCCGTTGGGAAATTTTTTATCTCCAAGAACTATAACGAATGCAGGATTCAGATTGGAGGATTCGGTTGCTGATATTAACATGAATGGGTCGTGGTTATGGCCCATGGCATGGCGAGATTTATTTTCAGTACTTATACAATTAGATCAAGTCCATATTATTGATAATAAACGAGATAATGTCCAATGGAGAGATGGGGATGTTGTGTCTGAGGTCTCGGCTTCCAATATTTGGCATACGGTACGACATAGTGACTCGGAGGTGGGTTGGAGCAGGATTGTCTGGTTTGTGCATTGTATTCCGAGGCATGCTTTTCTCTTGTGGCTGATTATGAGGAAGAAATTATTAACCCAAGATATTATCCTTCAATGGGATCTCTCAAGAAGAAGAAATATGAATTTGATGTGTTGCTTGTTATGCTATGAGAATCATGATTCTCACGATCATTTGTTTTTTGAGTGTAAGTTCTCTTCGAAGATCTGGAATAATGTTAGACAGAAGGCGGGGTATGGACGATATTGCTCCTAAATGGGAGGAGATTGTGGAATGGCTTTTGGTGCGTGCAAACTCCAAATCGGCTGCTAATTATGTGAGCAGAATTTTGGTAGCGGCTACAACTTATTTCATTTGGCAAGAAAGGAATTCTAGATTGTTCAAGAATCAATTGAGGCCCCCGGATCAATTATGTCAAGTAATCATCAATACTGTTCGGTATAAGCTTATGGGAGTTCGGCTGAAGCGAACTGATAAAGTGGTAAGGCTGTGGCGTGAATGGGAGATTCAAGATGGTGGTTGCTCGGATGATGGTGGCTGATTAGTTTTTCTGGTCTTGGTGTTTTTCTAGTTCTTTAGACTAGTGGTTTGTCTTTGTAGTTGTTTTCTGTGTTTCGTTGTTTCGTGGTGCTACATTCATGAGGCATGTCTCATATTTGAACTAGTGTAGGTTCTCTACACTACTTGTTTTGGTTTGTTTGTGAATATATAGAATCACCGGGGTAACCCTTTACCCAAAAAAAAATTAACATTGTTTTACATTATACATCGATTACAGAACACAATTGTCACATAACGTGGAAGATGTGGAAGCCTACAATGATTGGGTTAAGTATACCGAGGACTCCATGCAAGCCTCATGCCTCATGTTAGGAACTATGATTCCCGAGATTCAAAAGGATTTTGAACATCATGGGGCATACGACATGATTACCCAATTGAAGGAAATGTTCCTACAACAAGCAAGGGTAGAACACTTCGAAACGGTTCGAGCTCTTCATGCATGTCGAATGGAGGAAACCCAATCGGTCTCATCTTACGTCCTTAAGATGAAAAGCCACATTGATCGCCTCGAGAGGCTCAATTGTCCCGTCTCTAAAGAGTTGGCTACGGATTTGATCCTCAACTCTTTAGCAAAGAAATTTGAAGCTTTTGTTATGAATTATAACATGAATGGATGGGACAAGAGCATTGGTGAACTTCATGCAATGCTCAAAACGGCCGAAGCGGGAATGGGTAAAAAGGCTTTACCCGTTCTAATGATCAATGAGGGTGGAAACAAGAAGGGGCATCACCCCGACTCCAAGGCAAATGTTGCCAAGGGAAAGGGGCACGTCAAAGGGAAGGGAAAAAGAAAGGCTAAAGCAGAACCACCAAAACCAAAAGAGAAGAAGGCAAAAGTTGACACGAGCGATCCATGGTTTGAGTGTGGAGAGATAGGGCATTGGAAAAGGAATTGTCCAACCTATCTCAAGGAGTTGAAAAACAAGAGGGATGCGGGGCAAACCTCAGGTACAATCTTTATGATACATATTGATCTAAATGTTATTTCTTCTAACACATGGGTATTAGATACCGGATGTGGAACTCATATTTGCAATTCGTTGCAGTGGTTCAAAAGAAATTAGCATTACAAGAAGGGAGACACTAGTCTCTTCATGGGCCATTAGAGAAAGTTCAAGTCGAAGCCCAAGGAGACTATGTTTTAAAACTTCCAAGTGGTTTGGAAATTTGTTTGAAAAATGTTTTGTACTCTCCTAGTTTGACTAGGAACATTATTTATGTTTCCCTTTTAAGACAATATGGTTTCGATTTGAAGTTTGTGAACAATGATATTTATGCTTTGATGAATGACATGTTCTACTTTAAAGCTATGCCTTCAAATGGTATTTATGAATTGGTTCATGATGATACATCATTTGATAGTTCGATGTACCAAGCAACCACCAAGAAACTCAAATTGGATTTGAGCGAGACCTATCTTTGGCATTGTCGTCTTGGTCATATAAACAGAAATCGCATGCAAACACTTCAAAAGAATGGTCTTTTGGAAACAAAAGAAATTGATTCATTTGATACATGCGGATCTTGTTTACAAGGTAAAATGACTAAGAAACCCTTTAGTGGCACCAACCAAAGGGCAAAAGACTTATTAGGTATCATACATTCGGATGTATGTGGTCCTTTTAAGCCAAAGACTTATTAGGTATCATACATTCGGATGTATGTGGTCCTTTTAAGCCAATGACTAGTTGGTCAGTTATGTACGTGTGTATATATATACATATGCATATTTTAATGTTTTAGTCGCCGTACAAATCAAACCGAATATATATAAAAATATGAATCAGAACCAGAAGAGGGTTCGATCAACCTTACTAGTTGAATCGGGACGAATCAGAGGATGAAACAATCACTGAAGTGATCTGATATGTGACACGGCTGCGTAGATCACTGATCACACAGAGGCCGGAAAGAAAGGAAACGCCGCAACGGTTCGATGTTGGCTGGAGAAGTTTCGACCGGTGGTGGCGGTTCAATGGGGTGCAGCGGCGAGTGGCGGCTGCCAAAAATTGTCAGAGACGGTCAACAAAATCACGAACACAGTTTATAAGGGAGAAGAAAGGTGATCACGGTACCTATTCGCGAAACGACGGACACAAGGGGCAGACGGTGACAGCGGACGGAGGTGTATCGGTGGGTTGTGCGGCCTGAATCACCACGATGAGTAGCTGTGGAGGGGTGGTGGTTGTTCCAAGAAGGTTTTCGTGGCTTGAATCGGCTTATAAGGTTCAATTAAAAAGATTGAATGGATGTCGGTGAGCGAATACAAAATACGAAGATTCATGTTGCCATAATTGGAAACGGAAAACCGCGTCACTATGGTTGGAGATTGAGAATTAGAGTGCTGAAGATATGGTTGCAATTAAATTTGAAATGTTTGACTAATTTATTATCTTTTGCATATCTTTCTCCCTTATTTGTATACATATATATATTCCCTTTTTTGTGTCGGTTAGACAAAGGGACAAAATGAACTTCTAAACATCATTATTTCAATAATTTCATGTATATATAATGTTGTTGTTATTATTGTTATTTATTTATTTATTATTATTTATTATTGTTATTTTTTTTACATTTTAACGGTTTTAGACTTTTTAAGATTTGACTAATGTTAGAATCACATAATATTCGACATTATAACCTGTCGTAATACGTATCATATTTATTACATTAGGGTTATAAAAGTTTCGCATATTACAATTCTACCACCGTAAAAAAAATTTCGTCCTCGAAATTGCTAAGTACGGATAACACATGAAATGCGAACATAGTGGTTCTAAACAAATGTTAAACATCTTATAACCATAAAAGACATACTAACGAACGTATTTCTGACATATAACTAGATACTAAAATAGATCAAACTTCGAATGCGAAAAAAAAAACAAAGTTAACTAACACAAAATAGAACGAGATAAATTCAACTAACCGGAACTACGAAGAGCTAAGACGTGAAAAGATTCGGATACTGGGAGCGGACGGTGTCTTCCATTTCCCACGTAGCTTCGCGCTCGGAATGATTCTTCCAGAGGACTTTAAAAAAGGAATAGTTTTCTTGCTCATCACACGCTCTTGTCGGTCAAGTATAGCTTCGGGTTCCTCTTCGAATGACAAGTCTTCCCGGATCTGATGGAGTGGGTAATTCACGACATGTAACGGATGATAGTTGTATCCCCTAAGAAGATTTATGTGGAAAACGTTATGCACGTGCGATAATTGAGGTGGTAGTGACAAACGATAAGAAACTTCTCCGACTTTTTCAAGAATTTCAAACGGACCGATGAATCTAGGACTAAGCTTCCCTTTAATTCCAAAACGGCGAATGCCCCTGCAAGGCGAAACTCGCAAGAATACCCGATCACCAATATTAAACTCCAATACTTGACGATGTCGGTCTGCGTAGCTCTTTTGTCGACTCTGAGCTTCCTTTAACTTTTCCCGAGCGATAGCAACTTTCTCGCTCGTAATCTGCACTAATTCGGGTCCATCAATAATCTTCTCGCTAACTTCCTCCCAACAAATAGGAGCTCTACACTTTTGACTGTAAAGAAGCTCAAATGGTTCCATACCAATGCTAGCTTGCCAACTATTATTGTAGGCAAACTCAACAAGACAGAGATACTCATCCCAGTTTCCAGTCTACTCTAAGGCACATGCCCGAAGCATATCCTCGAGTGTCTGAATGGTACGCTCCGACTAGCCGTCGGTCTGAGGATGAAATGCGGTGCTGAATCTCAATCTGGTGCCCCACGCGGCTTGCAAACCTTTCCAGAAACGAGAAGTGTAACGTGGATCACGATCAGAAACAATAGAGACTTGAGTACCATGAAGCCTGATAATATCCTGAGTAAAGATCTCAGATAATCTACTGACTGAGAAACCTTGCTGGATTGGGAGAAAGTAAGCAGACTTAGACAACCGGTCAACTACAACCCAGATGGTATCATTCTTTCTAAACGTCTTCGGCAACCCAGTTACAAAATCCAAGGAAATGTCATCCCACTTCCACACCGGAATGTCTAGTGGTTGAAGCAAGCCACCGGCTCTTTGATGTTCGGTCTTAACTTGCTGGCAAGTGAGACATCTACAAACATACCTAGCGACATCCTCTTTCATAGCGCTCCACCAAAAGTGCTGACGAAGATCCCGATACATCTTTGTAGATCCAAGGTGAATAGAGAATGGTGAACTATGTGCCTCGGCTAACAATGACTCTCGCAGAGTGCAATCATTAGGCACACATAACCGTTTTCCACACCAGACCACTCCATTCTCATCAATTCTGAATTCTGACTGCTTTCCAACCTCCAAATTCTGAATAATTGCCCAAAGTTCTCCATCGTCTTGTTGGGCACTCTTAATCCGCGAGATCAAGTCAGGCTCTATCTGAAATCTGGCTAGATAACCATTTGTGTCATTAAGATGAACACCAATACCCAACTTATCAAGATCTGCGAGAATCTTCGCCTGCAATTAAAGAGAAGAAATAGACCCATAACTCTTTCGGCTAAGAGCATCGGCCACAACGTTGGCTTTACCCGGGTGATACTGAATGTTGGCATCATAATCCTTTAGCAACTCTAGCCAACGTCTCTGCGTCATGTTCAACTCCTTCTGCGTGAAGACGTACTTCAAGCTCTTGTGGTCAGTGAAAATATCACAAATAATGTCGCCAAATCTTTAGAGCAAAGATAACGGCGGCAAGCTCAAGATCATGAGTCGGATAATTAACCTCATACGGTTTTAACTGACGTGAGGCATAAGCAATGACCTTGTTGTGCTGCATCAAAACACATCCAAGACCCTTCTTCGAGGCATCCTTGTAAATTTGATATCCACCTGTACCTGATGGGAGTGTGAGAATTAGGGCAGACACCAACCTTCTCTTCAATTCTTGAAAACTTTTCTCACGATCCTCGTTCCAAGAGTACTTAACCCCTTTTCTCATAAGTTGTGTGAGAGGCAAAGCGATAGTCGAAAATCCTTCAACGAATCTGCGATAATAACCCTCGACGCCCAGAAAACTGTGAACCTTGGTGACTAAGGTAGGTGTAGGCCATTTAGTGATTGCCTCCACCTTAGCAGGATCCATAGAGATACCCCTAGCAGAAACTACATGACCAAGAAAAGCTACTTGGTCTAACTAGAATTCACATTTCGAGAATTTTGCATAGAGTTTCCTCTGTCGCAAAATCTCAAGTACAATACGAAGGTGGTCCTCATGCTCTTCCTTGCTCTTAGAATAAATCAGAATATCGTCAATGAAGACTATGACGAATTTAACAAGAAACTCATGAAAGACTCGATTCATTAGGTCCATGAAGACAGCGGGAGCATTGGTTAACCCAAATGGCATAACCAAAAACTCATAATGTCCATATCGAGTACGAAAAGCTAACTTAGGCACATCAGAATCCTTAATCTTCAGTTGGTGATAACCCAACCTTAGATCAATCTTAGAAAAACATTTGGCACCTTGAAGCTGGTCAAACAAATCATCAATGCGAGGGAGCGGATAACGATTTCAAATGGTGATTTTATTTAACTCTCGATAGTCAATACAGAGTCTCATAGAACCATCCTTCTTTTTCACGAACAGGACTGTTGCGCCCCAAGGCAAGACACTAGGTCTGATAAAACCAAGTTCCAATAATTCTTGTAGCTGCTCTTTGAGCTCCTTGAGCTCAAGAGGTGCCATGCGATAAGGTGCCTTAGAAATCGGCTCAGCACCAGGAATAAGATCAATAGTAAACTCCACTTCACGATCTGGTGGGAGTCCAGGCAGCTCCTTAGGAAAAACATCAGGAAACTCACAGACAATCGGATAATCAGAGATATTAGGCTCTTCAGAAGATGTAACTTTTACAGAAGCACGAAATCCGGCACAGCCATGCGATAAAAACTTTTGAGCCTTAAGTGCAGAGATAATCTTAATGGACTTACGAGGGTGAGTCCCCTGACAAATAAGTTCAGGACACCGAGGATTTCCAAACAGAACACAATGAGTCTGACATTCAATCGAAACGCTATGCTGCGATAGCCAGTCCATACCGAGAAAAACATCAAAATCACTCATATGAATTGGGTACAAGTCTGCTGCACGAATGGTGGACTCAATTCGGATTGGGCAATTTCTATAAACATAGGAGATAACAGAAGCATCTCTAAAAGGTGTAGATATAACTAGAGGACACTCTAAGGCAGTAGGCGTAGACTTCAAATATTTAGCAAATAAAAGAGAAACCACAGAATGTGTAGCGCCAGTATCAAAAAGAGCATATAATTCGCGTTCACCAATATGCACATAACCGGAAACAGTACCTGGGGCATTAGCTGCATCATTAGCTGTAAGTGCAAAAACTCGTCCTCCAGCAGGCCTGGCATTTCCCCCAGTATTAGCTTTAAGCTGAGGGCACTCTTTAATCTGGTGTCCTGCACCTCCGCATCTGAAACAGAGGCCTTCGGCTCGACGACATGGACCCTTGTGTGGTTTCCCGCAAGTGGCACAGGGAGGGTCATGATTCAGAGGTGGGTTCTGTTGGGGATTCTGCTGATTCATGGGATGGGCTCTAATGGGGCCTGATTATTCTGTGCGGCGTCACACCCCGACCACGTAAAATATCAAATCGTGGCGGAAACGTCGGGGAGTGTTGTAACAGAATTATTGTCTCACAACCATGGCATTTAAAGTTATGTTTTATTTATCAAACATGAGAGTTACATTGTCTTAAACGAAAGAAAACGAGAGTACATAACAAAATTTAAACTAGTTCTAGCTTCATTTTTAAGTCTCTAAGGCACAGGTCCGCCCTAGTATGTCACGAACATCCTAAGCAACAGCTCCTGAAAACACATGTGAAAATAGGTACGTCAGCATAAAAATGCCTGTGAGATACATAGGTTTTATGAAAATAGGATTCATGACTTAGGTTTGAAGAAATGTTTAATAAAAATTTGTCATGAATCTTGTTAAGTGTTTTCTTTTATAAATCATATGAAAACTCGAAAAGAAAATTAGATTATATAAAAGAAGAACGTATGGTTAATTAAATAACCAAGTAAAATGAGTTGTATAAAATAAATCGTTTGCAAAACAATGTTTTGTGAAGAATATGTTATTTATGTAAAATGTTATATGTCTAAACTGAAATGATTTAAATAACGCTATGATATGTAATATCATACAAGCACTTATATATAGGAAGTACCAGCGGCGTATCCACCATACTTGTACCATATTACACACGCCTCGTTACTTAAATCACTTACCCAAACAAACCACCAATGTAAATTGCCCATGTAAACCAATTGTCAAATGTTTATGTGTGAATAAATGTCTATTATCAAGATGTCAATCATGTAATGTGTAAACCAATATCAAAATGTATATGTCAAATGTAATGTGTATACAAATATCATGTATGGCAAGTGAAATATATCAACTAAACCATATGTAAAAATGCACAAAACAAGGTATTGAAGTAAAACACAGTTTAAATCAAAGTTATGTTTTGTGGAATAAATGCATGCTATACTGATACAAACATCTATGCGGTATTGTGAAAATGCAAACATTCAAGACTTGTGATTGTGGCAATAAACCCTTAAACAAATTAAAGGTTTATCTGAGTTATGTTTATCGAATTAGGTCATTCCTTCCATCCAAACATACCTAGGATGTCAGGAACGGGAGTTGTCAATTCCTATGGTACCACTACCTACTAACGAACGGCGTGATCAATGTTAATGAATGTATTTTTGTCCCATTTAAACAAACCAAATGTCATACCAAAATGTAAGCATGTGATGTAAAACAAATGTACTAAGTATGCAACAAATGAACATACATAGCATGTGACATGATGTAAAACAATGCACTAAGTACGCACTAAATGGACATACATAGCGTGAAATGTAATGTAAAACAATGTACTAAGTATGCACTAAATGGACATACATAGCATAAAATGTAATGTAAAATGATGTACTAAGTATGCAACAAAGGACATACATAGCAAAAACACAATGAAATCATGTACTATAAGTGTACTAATGAACATAACAAGCATATGATATGAAAACATGGAAAGCACGAAAGTAACAAGTAGGCACATGTGTTTCGCCCCAAAATGTTTGAAAAACAGTAAAAGAGGGGACTATGTACTCACTTGAGATTGCCTAAGTTTCTTGAGTAACAACCAAGCAATGCTAGAAGATCACGGAATCAAACGACACCTAATATAGGTATCTATGTTAATAAACGGACCTAATCGGAGGATCCGGTAGAATGAGATTTCGTAAACCAAACGAGTGTAAGAACTCATGTAATATGGTTTGACAAAGCCTACATTCTAGAACGGAACTTATCCTAAGTGCTTTTAACCCGTTACGACCCGTTTAGGTAGCTTATGCTACTTTAACGCGTCATTCGCGTAAAACGCGTTCGGACCGCCTAACTAGTCCTATGATAAGTAAAATATGCCTTAACATGTCTAATATTGTTGCCAAATAAGTTTAGATGTCAAAAATTAAGTTACATATGATTAAAATGAATTTTCGCGCAAAAACGGTATTTTGGTCATTTACTTAAGGCATATAAATTACCTATCATACAACTACTTAAACGAAGTGACCATAAGGTATAACCTCGAAAGGTTATTCCCTATGCAACTATGGTCACCTAATGTGTTTGGTCGGATCCTAATGATCGACCAAATGGGTCGGGTTCGAAAGTATAAGCGATTGTTAAGATCGCTTACCTTACGACCCTATATAAGCACAAATCTAAAAGTGACGAGCTAAACATGTTAAAACATGTTTAACGAGGTTAGAAAACAGGTTTAGTATCAAAACAAACGGTTTTGATACCTAAAAGTAGTTTGGTTACAAAATACGCAAGAATACGCATTTTGGCCGAAACTACGACTCGTCACTAAGCCTAGATAACGTGGTAATCAGTAGGTATAGTCACTAGGGACTATAACCATCATGATTACGCTCAAGTTATCAAGTTCAAATGAACTTCGCGTTGACCATATACTGGTCAATGCAGAAAGTCAAACTCAGTTTGACTTTTAAGCTAAAAACGCATAAAAGAACGAAAGAGGACTTACAAGAGGTCCAAGAAAGTTTGATTTTCCAAGTATTCTCAGGTATGAAGTGATTAACACTTCAACTTAGAGAAATCTCAGAAATAAAGTTTGTTTGAGAATGAAAGGGGTGGGGTATTTATAGTTTTCGGAGAGCCGTTAAGATCGTTCCTCGTAAAACGAGCTTCAATCTCAGCCGTACACCTCGTGCCCACTGATTTGTAATACCATGGGAGCCCAAAATAGCCCATAGTATTGTTCAAAACCAATGGCAACTCATAAAAACCCAGCTGCTGTTTTAAACAGCTTGTTTTGCCGGTCTGATGGTAGCTCGCGGCCCGCGTAAGACACAAGAGAAGTCTACGCGGCCCGCCTGGGCTTCAGAGTTCAGCAAACAGTTTCATTAAATACAGTTTCAGTCCCTGCATGTGTAATAGCCTCATTTTGACCCATTTAAGGCCCGTTAAGCCAACTTTAAGGCCCTACATTGATGCCTAAACATAGTGGACATGAAACATCCTCAAAAATATGCCGGATGTTGGTTTGTTTGGTCGTACGATCACGATATTCGCTTAATTACGACGAAATGCGCACGAATGCGAAAAACGACCCAAATTGCACGACGAATGGATTTTTCTTATGCCAAACACTAAAATAAAATATTTTAATGCTTACATAAATTTTTGGATGTTCGGATGTATTCAGAAGGTAAGTTATGCGAGAAAATGCAAACTTATGCACTTTTTGACGCTTTTAGTCCTGAAAGAGCATAAAGTTTATTTTAGCACACCGAACCCCTCAAAGCCTATTTCTAAGCTATGTAAAGGATATTTAGGGTGTGTTTAACTTATGGTCATGTTCTGGAATGTTCGTTACAGTACGAATCGGCATACTTTCGCAGTTTGTCGAATTTAGTCCCTGTAAGCGAATAAACTTGATTTTGCCATACCAAAGCCTTCAAAACTTATTTCTAAGTTATGTAAAGGTTATTTAAGGTATGTTAAGCATAAATTGATGTTTCAGAGTATTTTTCGCGTTAAACTGATTACGTTTACGCATCAGTTTGCGTATAACTCTCCAGAAAGCGATGTAGAGTTTGAAATTGAATAAAAACCAAAACATGAAAAATGTCAAACATAATTAAACAAATATTGGGGTCAAATAACTTTATTTTATTGATAACTGAACTGTTTACAATGATTACAGGCACAGGTGTCACAGTCTCCCTACTTGTGGAAATTTCGTCCCGAAATTTGTTTAGAGGAAACTCGTGAGAAAAGATGTGGATATTTCGCCTTCATTTGATCTTCACGTTCCCAAGTAAACTCAGGTCCACGTTAGGATTCCCAGCAAACTTTGACCAATGGAATACGCTTGCGTTTAAGCCACTTGACTTCACGATCCATAATTTCCACAGGTTTCTCAACAAAATGCAGTGTTTTATCAACACGAATTTCGTCAAGTGGTATGTGGAGGTTCTCATCAGCTAAACACTTCTTGAGATTGGACACGTGAAAGGTTGGATGAACGTTTCCAAGTTCAGGAGGTAACTCAAGTCTGTATGTCACACCCCCAAAATCCACCTGCGGAGTACTACCGCTTGGAGGCGTGACTGACCAGGATCCAGCCACCAATCATATTGAACAAGCATGTAAGTAGTTATAAAAATCCAACCAATACAATTGGTGTTCAAACAAAACATAGTTAAGTTGCAAGCGGAAGCATAAGTCTTAAAGCCAAAACATAAGTTTAATAGTTTCAAAGTTTAACATGGCATACAGCCGTCCATGTCCCACAACGATCCTCCTCCATGCAAGCTCCAGCTAAGAACCTAAGGGCCTGCAAAGCATGTAGTAACGAGTCAACAACAAGTTGAGTGAGTTCACGGTTGGGTGTTCGTGTTACATTGTTTCGAAAACAGTTTCCTTTATCTGGCATCCTGCCGTGGGGGTTACCCCATAGTTAAAAACGTGACTTGTTTATTCCCAATTATTCTGGCAATCCAGCCGTGGGGGCTACCCCGTGTTAGTTATCTGGCATTTCGGCCGTGGGGGCTACCCCATGTATATACTAGACTCGTTACCATATCGACTGCTGACTGTAGTCATGTTTATGTGCCCTGAACTGTCAATGTCTATCATCATTGACGTGCCAGTAGTCCATTAGTTCACGCCCGTCCTCTGCGGCACGGTGTGAGGTTTGTCAAACCTAAATAGCGCTATCTAACTAATGACCCGCTCGCCATTGGCCTCGGCGATTAAGTCGATACAAAGATGAGGGACTTCGTGATAGAGTTTTGGTCTAGTACGAGTTATCTGTCCGTGAGGACGAGGAATTACATTCCTGAACCATTGCTGTCCTACCCAAGGAGGACGAGGAACCCATGTTCCTTAACCCCAATTCCCGACCCCTGGGAATCCCATGCTTTGTAGAGGGTGTGAACTCACCTTGGTTTGCTCGGTAGAAACACAGAAAAGTCAAACAAGCAATGTTGTGGCTACTCACGTCCTATCATAGTTGTATCATACAAGTCAGGTTCGTAACCAAGTAGCCCACGGATGTTTCTAGCATAAAGCATTCAAGTATCGTTCATGGCATACACGTTTGATCATAGCAGTTCAACAATATTCATGTTCAACAGTAACATATAAGGTCTGTGCATTAGGCCCAAGAGTCCGGGCCAACCAATTAAGTCCGAAACGAGATGAAAGCCCAAACAGCGTGTACATGCGTATCGTCTCGAGTCGCAACCAGGCGTTTGCGACTCGCAACCTGAGTCGCAATCATGGTTTCGGTTCGTGTTGTTTTGGTTACGAGTCGCAACTGGACTCGCAACCGAGATTTCGAGTCATAAGAGTTGTGCTTGATCGAGTGTGGTTTCGAGTCGCAATCAGGTGTTTGCGACTCGCAACCGATGTCGCAACCGGGGGTTTCGACTCATCATGTGATGGTCTCGAGTCGCAACTGGAGGTTTCGGTTGGGGAACATTTGCTGAATTCAATAGTGTACTTGGCCAATCAGATTTCACTGTTGTGATTTTGTGTACTATCCAATAATACTACACTAACATGTTTAATTGTCTAACACATAACCAAAATAGATCAAACATGGCAATTTCAAATATTCACAACATGTTCATATCACATTCAAGTTGTTCTTCCTATGTTCATGTAGTTCATCATCATTCATATGAACCTAAATCAAACAAAAATCATGAACAACCATCAAGACCCTTGAACATACCCATCTAACCCACATGTACTTTATCCGATTTCATGAGTAATAAACCTTCTAAACATAACCAAGCCACTCGGATTTAAGCCTATATGGAACCGATAACATTTACTCATATTCAAGCATACATTATTCATCCAACATAACCAATAAGTCATCATCAACCGAATGTAAACACATAACATGGAACATTTATGCATCGATTTCTTGAACACTAACTTAACATCAATGTATATCATCAAAACATCATTCAATATATCCGAAGTCAAGACATGTTTAACCGATTATCAATATCATGCACATCCGGTTCACAACCATCATCAAGCATACAACGATACTAGTTAAATCCTACCATTCATGCTATCATTTAACAACAACAAACATCATAAAATTACTAACCGGTTGATGAGTTTCAAAGGTGAGTATGAAGTTTCCGAGTGTGTGTGTGTGTGAGCCGATCCGCTAGTCCTAGTGTCACCGGTTTGGATCCGAGAAGAAGGAGGAGCAATGTTGTAGCTTAGGGTTTAATGGTTTCTAGAGAGAGAGTAGAGGAGTGTGTGTGTTGTCCAAGAAAGTGGCAAAGATGACTAACAACCGGATTATATACTAGCTTCAAGTGCACCCTAATGGGCTTTCAAAATAGGCTAAGTGTGTGTGTGTGTGGCCCAACCGGCCCGTATGTTATACTAGTTCACTCGAGACCACATGGTCTCGAGTCGGGTTCGTGTTGTCTCGGTTCATATATACATATATCGCATACATACAAGCACACACAAATAACACATAATCACATAAAGGTTCATTTGTCATTATCACATAAGTTAACTAGCCACACGTTTAAGCATACATGAAAGGTTCTAAATTTCGAGTTGTCACATCATCCCCAAGTTGAAAGAAATTTCGTCCCGAAATTTGGTAGGCACTCACTGAGGAAGCTAGTTAAGTTGTATGGTTTTTCCTGGTTTTCCTGGGGTGTCACATCCACCCCCCGTTGATCTGGAATTTCGTCCCGAAATTCCGTAGCTTCGGCCTCAGTAGTGGGTGTACTGTTTGCGAACAGTTGGGGATACTTTTGTTTCATCTGATCTTCGCGCTCCCAGGTGAACTCTGGGCCGCGACGTGAGTTCCAACGAACTCGAACGAGAGGTATTCTAGTGCTCTTGAGGACCTTAACATCCCGGTCCGTGATTTCAACTGGTTCCTCGACGAATCGTAACTGTTCGTCGATAGTGAGTTCCTTCAGGGGAACTACGTGGGTCTCATCTGACGGACACTTCTTCAGATTCGACACGTGAAACACGTTGTGAACTGCACCGAGTTCCGCTGGTAAGTTTAGTCTGTAGGCCACCCTGCCTATTTTCTCAATGACCTCGAAAGGTCCAACGTATCGTGGGTTAAGTTTACCGCGTTTACCAAAACGAACCACACCCCTCCAGGGTGAAACTTTGAGTAGTACCCGCTCCCCAACCTGGAGCTCAAGCGGTTTCCTGCCCATGTCGGCGTAAACCTTCTGACGTTCGCGAGCTGCCGTCATGCGTTTTCGTATCTGAGCGATCTGCTCGGTTGTATCTACCACATATTCTGGACCAGTGATCTGACTATCTCCCACCTCTGCCCAGCAAAGGGGTGACCGGCATTTACGTCCGTACAATGCCTCAAACGGAGCAGCTCCAATGCTGGTGTGGTAGCTGTTATTGTACGAGAATTCCACAAGTGGCAGATGCTTTTCCCAGCGGTTGCCAAAGTCGATTACACATGCACGAAGCATGTCTTCTAAGGTTTGAATAGTGCGCTCGGACTGCCCGTCCGTCTGAGGGCGATACGTTGTGCTCATGTCTAGTCGTGAGCCGAAGGATTTGTGCATTGCTTGCCACAGCTCTGAAGTGAAACGTGCATCTCGATCCGAGATAATGGAGGTGGGCACCCCGTGCCTCGAAACGATTTCTTTGATGTATATTTCTGCAAGAGTGGGGAACTTATCCGTTTCCTTGATAGCCAAGAAGGGTGCAGATTTTGTGAGTCGATCCACGATCACCCAAATAGTATCGTTCCCGCGCTGGGATCTAGGTAGGCCAGTAACAAAATCCATGGAAATTTGCTCCCATTTCCATTGAGGTATCTCTGGTTGTTGGAGTAGGCCTGAGGGTTTCTGGTATTCCAACTTGACTCTCGCACAAGTCAAACACTTGCTGACGTAGGTTGCTATGTGGGCCTTCATGCTAGGCCACCAATACGTAGTTTTGATGTCGTGGTACATTTTATCCGATCCAGGATGTACCGAGTAGCGAGACTTGTGTGCTTCATCCATCACAAGCTCTCGTAGGTTGCCATAGAGTGGGACCCAGACGCGTCCCGTTACGTAGTAAGCACCGTCTTCCTTCTGTTCTAAGCGTTGCCTCGATCCGCGTAGGGCTTCAGCCCTGACGTTTTCTGGTTTCAGTGCTTCTATCTGAGCTGCTCGTATCTGGGAAGGGAGACTAGAGTGGATCGTGAGTTGTAGAGCTCGTACGCGCTTAGGCGCAGTGTCCTTCCGACTGAGGGCGTCAGCCACAACATTGGCCTTGCCCGGGTGATACCTGATTGAGCACTCGTAGTCATTCAGTAGCTCGACCCATCGTCGTTGTCGCATATTCAGTTCTTTCTGCTTGAAGATGTGCTCGAGGCTCCTGTGGTCAGTGTAGATGGCGCACTTGGTACCATACAGGTAATGCCGCCACAACTTAAGTGCAAAAACAACAGCTCCCAGCTCTAAATTGTGCGTAGTGTAGTTCTTCTCATGAACCTTAAGTTGGCGTGAGGCGTAGGCTATAACCTTGTCTCGTTGCATCAACACGCAACCGAGACCCTGAATTGATGTGTCGCAGTAAACCACAAAGTCGTCTGTGCCCTCCGGCAAGGAAAGGATAGGTGCGCTACAAAGTCTATCCTTTAAGTGCTGAAATGCTAACTCCTGTGCATTTCCCCAGCGATAAGCGACGCCCTTCTGTGTCAGTGAAGTGAGAGGCCGTGCAATCTTAGAAAAAAATCCTTAATGAATCTCCGGTAGTGTCCCGCCAAACCCAAGAATTGGCGAATTTCCTTTGGTGTGCGAGGTGCAGGCCAGTTCTTAATCGAGTCTATCTTGGATGGATCAACGTGAATCCCATCCTTGTTTACCACGTGGCCTAGGAAATGGACTTCTCGAAGCCAGAAGTCGCATTTCGAGAACTTTGCATAAAGCTGTTCTGTTCGAAGGAGTTCCAAAATAAGTCGTAGATGCTGCTCGTGTTCCTCCCGACTCTTAGAATAGATCAGGATGTCGTCGATGAAGACTATAACGAACTTGTCCAGGTAAGGCTTGCACACTCGGTTCATCAAGTCCATGAAAACCGCAGGTGCGTTCGTCATCCCAAAAGGCATGACCAAAAACTCATAGTGCCCGTATCGAGTTCTGAAAGCTGTTTTGGGGACGTCCTCTTCCCGGACTCTCAGCTGGTGATAACCCGATCTCAAATCGATCTTCGAATAGTAGCTCGACCCTTGCAGCTGGTCGAACAAGTCGTCGATCCGCGGTAGAGGATAACGATTCTTCACCGTCACCTTGTTGAGTTCCCGGTAGTCGATGCACAATCTGAAGGTACCGTCCTTCTCCTTTACAAATAGTACTGGAGCTCCCCAGGGCGATGAGCTAGGACGAATAAAACCTTTATCCAGGAGCTCTTGTAGTTGCGTAGAGAGTTCCTTCAACTCTGATGGGGCTAAATGATAAGGTGCACGAGCTATAGGCGCAGCTCCAGGAGCTAGTTCGATCTGAAACTCGACTTGGCGATGAGGCGGAAGACCAGGTAATTCCTCAGGAAATACCTCTGGATAATCGCGTACAACTGGAAAATCTTCTATCTTCTTCTCTTTTTCTGAGGTGTCAGTAACGAGAGCAAAAATGGCAGTGTGGCCCTTTCGCAAGCACTTTTGGGCCTTAAGGAGAGAAATGACGTTCTCAACAGCACTCCTCTTGTCGCCATGAATCATGAGAGGTTCACCACCGGGACCTGGAATACGGACAACCTTCTCGTTGCAAAGAATCTCTGCTCGGTGTTGGGATAACCAATCCATCCCAATGACAACGTCGAAGCTACCCAAGACGATAGGAATGAGGTCGATAGAGAAGGTCTGGTTAGCGAGAATAAGTTTACAACCCTTGACTATGTGTGTGGCTTCTAAATTCTTACCATTTGCTAGCTCGACGGTGTGCTTGTTGTTCAAGGGTGTCGGAATATGCTTAAGCATTTGACTAACATGTAGCTAGTATCGACATCCAAATCAAATAAAAAAAAACTGTAATCATAAAAGTCGTCGAGAAGGAACTTACCCGCCACAATATCGGGGTCGTTCCTTACTTCACCTTGGCCAATCACGAACGCCCGCCCCCGGGCCCCATTGTTGTTGTTGTCGCGTTTCTACCTCATCTGCGGACAGTTCCTCTTAAGATGGCCTTCAGCCCCACAACGGAAACACCCCTTTTTGCTACCCTGCTGCTGCTGGTTTCGGTGTGCAGGGTATGGGCTTCTGCAATCTCTAGCCACATGTCCCGTCTTCTTGCACCGATGGCAGCACGATTCCATACATGACCCGGTGTGGTGTTGATGGCATTTGCGGCATTTCGGCTTATTCCCAAGGTATCCCCCTTGAATTTGGTAGTCCAGCCCCTGCTGGGCGAGTTTCCCGTGCGGGTCCTGTTGTATAGAGCTACATCCCTCACCCTGGTGATCTCCCCAAACATGCTTGGTGTTAATAAGAGCTTTCGTATTGGAAGAGTTACGCTTGGGCAACTTGCCCTCTTCCACTGCCCGATCAGTGAGCTGGTGCGCCAAACGAACGACTTGTTGGATTGTGGAAAAGTTGGCCGCAACTACGGACCCTTGGATTTCTGGGGCTAAGCCTCTGAGGTATAGCTCGATTCGTCTAGAAATGGGTTGTGACAAGTTAGGACATAGGGCAGCCAAGTCGTTGGATCTTTTCGTGTACGCTTCGATCTCTGATCCTCCCATTTTCAAGCCAAAGTACTCTATTTCAAGTTTTAGGATGTCGTCCGGGTGACAGAATTCTTCCTTGATCAAATCCTTGAAGTCGCTCCAGGGGGTGGCATTCGCATCCGCTAATCCGAGCATCTGAACTTGTGTGTTCCACCAAGAATACGCTTTCCCTTGCAAGGTACCAGCAGCGTACTCTACTCGCTTACTGGTAGGGCTTTCACTTTCTTCGAATGCCGATTCGATCCTGCGAATCCAGTGTAGGAGACCTATCGCTCCTTCGGTGCCACTAAAGGTACTAGGTTGACAGTCCATAAAAGTTTTAAAGGTGCACACAGGTGGCTGAGCGTGTTGACCTATTGTGGGTGAGAGAAAAGACAGAGTTTAACACAAAGGTTGGTTCACGAGAGTAGGACCCTAAAGATCCTAGAATGAGTTCGGACTGCAGGATATACCTCCTGCGTGTGCAGCTGCAAGTGCTGCGGCAACTCGTTCGTTGATCAAAGCCGTCAACTGGGCTTGTGTCAGGTTAACGCGTCCAGACATGATCTTCATACCAAGAAGAACGTGAGTGAGAGGGGTTCGCGAAAGTGCGATGATAGGATAGAGTAAGCACGCACGTGTTCAAGCAACAGTAGTTATACTAACCAAGCATACCATAAGCAATGTACCATGTAACTAACAAGTAGGCAATATATATACACAGATCATATTACCTAGAATGTCGAGCCTTGCATGTGGAGTGAAGCATCGTTGTGGACCGTTGAGCACTGTACAGGTTATAGTCTGGTTTTAACAAAAACGTTCTTCCCTTTATTAAAACCAAGTTCTCTATAACCAATGGCTCTGATACCAATCTGTCACACCCCCAAAATCCACCTGCGGAGTACTACCGCTTGGAGGCGTGACTGACCAGGATCCAGCCACCAATCATATTGAACAAGCATGTAAGTAGTTATAAAAATCCAACCAATACAATTGGTGTTCAAACAAAACATAGTTAAGTTGCAAGCGGAAGCATAAGTCTTAAAGCCAAAACATAAGTTTAATAGTTTCAAAGTTTAACATGGCACACAGCCGTCCATGTCCCACAACGATCCTCCTCCATGCAAGCTCCAGCTAAGAACCTAAGGGCCTGCAAAGCATGTAGTAACGAGTCAACAACAAGTTGAGTGAGTTCACGGTTGGGTGTTCGTGTTACATTGTTTCGAAAACAGTTTCCTTTATCTGGCATCCTGCCGTGGGGGTTACCCCATAGTTAAAAACGTGACTTGTTTATTCCCAATTATTCTGGCAATCCAGCCGTGGGGGCTACCCCGTGTTAGTTATCTGGCATTTCGGCCGTGGGGGCTACCCCATGTATATACTAGACTCGTTACCATATCGACTGCTGACTGTAGTCATGTTTATGTGCCCTGAACTGTCAATGTCTATCATCATTGACGTGCCAGTAGTCCATTAGTTCACGCCCGTCCTCTGCGGCACGGTGTGAGGTTTGTCAAACCTAAATAGCGCTATCTAACTAATGACCCGCTCGCCATTGGCCTCGGCGATTAAGTCGATACAAAGATGAGGGACTTCGTGATAGAGTTTTGGTCTAGTACGAGTTATCTGTCCGTGAGGACGAGGAATTACATTCCTGAACCATTGCTGTCCTACCCAAGGAGGACGAGGAACCCATGTTCCTTAACCCCAATTCCCGACCCCTGGGAATCCCATGCTTTGTAGAGGGTGTGAACTCACCTTGGTTTGCTCGGTAGAAACACAGAAAAGTCAAACAAGCAATGTTGTGGCTACTCACGTCCTATCATAGTTGTATCATACAAGTCAGGTTCGTAACCAAGTAGCCCACGGATGTTTCTAGCATAAAGCATTCAAGTATCGTTCATGGCATACACGTTTGATCATAGCAGTTCAACAATATTCATGTTCAACAGTAACATATAAGGTCTGTGCATTAGGCCCAAGAGTCCGGGCCAACCAATTAAGTCCGAAACGAGATGAAAGCCCAAACAGCGTGTACATGCGTATCGTCTCGAGTCGCAACCAGGCGTTTGCGACTCGCAACCTGAGTCGCAATCATGGTTTCGGTTCGTGTTGTTTTGGTTACGAGTCGCAACTGGACTCGCAACCGAGATTTCGAGTCATAAGAGTTGTGCTTGATCGAGTGTGGTTTCGAGTCGCAATCAGGTGTTTGCGACTCGCAACCGATGTCGCAACCGGGGGTTTCGACTCATCATGTGATGGTCTCGAGTCGCAACTGGAGGTTTCGGTTGGGGAACATTTGCTGAATTCAATAGTGTACTTGGCCAATCAGATTTCACTGTTGTGATTTTGTGTACTATCCAATAATACTACACTAACATGTTTAATTGTCTAACACATAACCAAAATAGATCAAACATGGCAATTTCAAATATTCACAACATGTTCATATCACATTCAAGTTGTTCTTCCTATGTTCATGTAGTTCATCATCATTCATATGAACCTAAATCAAACAAAAATCATGAACAACCATCAAGACCCTTGAACATACCCATCTAACCCACATGTACTTTATCCGATTTCATGAGTAATAAACCTTCTAAACATAACCAAGCCACTCGGATTTAAGCCTATATGGAACCGATAACATTTACTCATATTCAAGCATACATTATTCATCCAACATAACCAATAAGTCATCATCAACCGAATGTAAACACATAACATGGAACATTTATGCATCGATTTCTTGAACACTAACTTAACATCAATGTATATCATCAAAACATCATTCAATATATCCGAAGTCAAGACATGTTTAACCGATTATCAATATCATGCACATCCGGTTCACAACCATCATCAAGCATACAACGATACTAGTTAAATCCTACCATTCATGCTATCATTTAACAACAACAAACATCATAAAATTACTAACCGGTTGATGAGTTTCAAAGGTGAGTATGAAGTTTCCGAGTGTGTGTGTGTGTGAGCCGATCCGCTAGTCCTAGTGTCACCGGTTTGGATCCGAGAAGAAGGAGGAGCAATGTTGTAGCTTAGGGTTTAATGGTTTCTAGAGAGAGAGTAGAGGAGTGTGTGTGTTGTCCAAGAAAGTGGCAAAGATGACTAACAACCGGATTATATACTAGCTTCAAGTGCACCCTAATGGGCTTTCAAAATAGGCTAAGTGTGTGTGTGTGTGGCCCAACCGGCCCGTATGTTATACTAGTTCACTCGAGACCACATGGTCTCGAGTCGGGTTCGTGTTGTCTCGGTTCATATATACATATATCGCATACATACAAGCACACACAAATAACACATAATCACATAAAGGTTCATTTGTCATTATCACATAAGTTAACTAGCCACACGTTTAAGCATACATGAAAGGTTCTAAATTTCGAGTTGTCACATCATCCCCAAGTTGAAAGAAATTTCGTCCCGAAATTTGGTAGGCACTCACTGAGGAAGCTAGTTAAGTTGTATGGTTTTTCCTGGTTTTCCTGGGGTGTCACATCCACCCCCCGTTGATCTGGAATTTCGTCCCGAAATTCCGTAGCTTCGGCCTCAGTAGTGGGTGTACTGTTTGCGAACAGTTGGGGATACTTTTGTTTCATCTGATCTTCGCGCTCCCAGGTGAACTCTGGGCCGCGACGTGAGTTCCAACGAACTCGAACGAGAGGTATTCTAGTGCTCTTGAGGACCTTAACATCCCGGTCCGTGATTTCAACTGGTTCCTCGACGAATCGTAACTGTTCGTCGATAGTGAGTTCCTTCAGGGGAACTACGTGGGTCTCATCTGACGGACACTTCTTCAGATTCGACACGTGAAACACGTTGTGAACTGCACCGAGTTCCGCTGGTAAGTTTAGTCTGTAGGCCACCCTGCCTATTTTCTCAATGACCTCGAAAGGTCCAACGTATCGTGGGTTAAGTTTACCGCGTTTACCAAAACGAACCACACCCCTCCAGGGTGAAACTTTGAGTAGTACCCGCTCCCCAACCTGGAGCTCAAGCGGTTTCCTGCCCATGTCGGCGTAAACCGATTATGCAGTACCCTGTAACTGATCAAAGAGATCATCAAACCGAAAATAGTACCCTGTAACTGATCAAAGAGATCATCAATGCGAGGTAGGGGATATCGATTCTTGATGGTAAGCTTGTTAAGCTCACGATAATCGATACACATCCTGAAGGATCCATCCTTCTTCTTGACAAAAAGAACAGGAGCACCCCAAGGTGAAAAGCTAGGACGAATAAAACCTTTGTCAGAAGGCTCCTGAAGCTGCTTAGACAACTCTTGCATCTCAGACGGTGCAAGTCGGTATGGAGATCTGGCAATAGGATTTGCACCAGGTACAAGATCAATACGGAACTCGACTTGGCGTGCTGGGGGTAAACCAGGTAACTCTTCAGGAAACAACTCCGGATAATCCCGAACAACAGGGATATCTTGAATAGACTTACCTTTGCCTTTATCTGCTACAACATGTGCCAAGAAGGCCACATAATTCTTTCGCAGATACTTCCGAGCTTGAAAACAAGACATGAGCTTGAGACTACTAGCAGGTTTCTCACCACGAACCTGTAGGATCTCACCTGACGAAAGCGGCACACGAACGATCTTCTCAAAACAAACTACCTCTGCGTGATGCTTGGCTAACCAATCCATACCCACTATAACGTCGAAACTTCCAAGTTGCATTGGCGTGAGATCGATAGGAAAAAGATGATCGTTAAGATTCAACTGGCAGTTTCGAGAACAGAATCTAGAACAACGGGTTCACCACTAGCAACTTCTACTGTCAAAGGCTTACCTAGTTTCATTCTAGACACGTGAAGCAATGGCTCAAAAGATAATGACACAAAACTCTTATCGTCACCTGAATCAAAAAGAACAGATGCAGGTTGATTATTAACAAAGAACGTACCGTTGACCATTTCATTGTCTGCTTGCGCCTCTTGTGCATTCATGTTGAAGACTCGACCTCGAGCCTGAGCCTGATTCTGATTTGCATTAACCAGCCTTGGACACTGGTTTCGATAATGGGTCAGGTCTCCACAATTATAGCATGAACCAGGAGGAAAATGAGCTCGTGCAGCTTGTGCTTGCTGTTAGGCAGGCGGTTGGGCGGCCTGCTGAGCTGGATTACGAGCAGCCTGGTTCTGAGCAAAACGACAGACCTCAGCAAGATGACCTGACTTTCCGCAGTTAGTATAGAAATGGCACGGAAGTTGCGGCTGCTGGTGACTATTGCATCTGTTGCACAAAGGTGCATTTCCCGCATACCGTTTCTTCGCTGGAGGTTGTGCGGGCTGATTGGGAGCTGCCTGGTTCTGTTAGGCAGTGATAGCAAAATTCTGGGAAGCCTTACGCTTCCTTGACCCCTTTGAAGAACCCGAATCCTTGCCCTTCTTGTTTTTACCTTTCTTACCTTCACCCTTGTCAGATGACTGTTTCTTGCCCTTGTCACCCTTTCTATGTAGCTTACCCTTTCGAACTTGCGACTCAGTCAATGTCCCAGCCAACTCAATTGCCTGACGAACTGTGGTAGGGTTACTACCAGTAACGATGTCTTGAACAGAGTCAGGTAAGCCATCAATATACCTCTCGATAGCTTTCTCGAGTGGGGTAACCAGGGTAGGGCAAAGTAAACTCAACTCCTCATACCTGTCAGTGTATGCCCGGTGCTCACCACTATCCTGTTTTAAATCATCAAACTCCCTTTCTAAAGCCCTTAATTCATGACGAGGACAAAATTCCCTCATCATAAGAGCCCTAAGTTCAGCCCATGTTTGTGCTAATGCAACTTCAGCACCACGGTCTCTCATAACCCCGTTCCACCATGTAAGAGCCCTCTTCTGAAATACACTTGAAGCAAACTCGACTTTTCGATTTTCAGGACGCTGAACGTGATGAAACATACTCTCAATGCTCTCAAACCACTGTAGGAGCCCAGTTGCTCCTTCAGAACCACTAAACTTGAGTGGTTTAGTCGAATTGAAACTCTTGAAATTGCATGGAGCATTTTGGTTATTGTTGGCTTGGTTCACTTGAGCTATAATGTTTGGGAGTACAACAGCCATATGCTGTGCCATGATATCTGCCATTTCGGCATTAGATAGCGGATTTTCGCGTCGAGGAGGCATTCTAAAAGAGGAAACATGAAGGAAAATGAGTGAGATGATTAGATGAAAAGAATTAGATGAAACAAAATCGACAAAAGCAAAGATGGTGGTCATTCGTTTGTTACCACAAAGCAAACAAATGACACACAGTGACTAATCAAAGTAAATGGGTCAAAAATAATGTATCGCGAAGACATGCTCGCCTATAAGTGAACACTCACCCCAAGAGTTCCCAGGTAAGAGTGACTGGTCCGATTATGTGGATTTGTATGAATACTCTAGCCTTCGACAGAAAACCCAGGGTACAGGCATTCACCCTTCCAGTTTGCACGTGTTCACACTATTTAGAACCCAAAACTTTGACGAGATTTTGAAAACTTGGAAGGCACAAGGCCAAAAGAATCATTCAAAAGCGGATGATAAATTTTTAAAATCATTTTGAAAAATTAAAGGGTTCAAAACCATATAATAAATTATTTAAAAACAGATGATTGATTTTCAAAAAGCGATTTGGAAAATTGGGTTCTTGTTTTGGCAATCACCTAAGGATAGGCGAAGTACATGTTTTAAGTTCTAAACACAAGATAACTTGTGTTGGGGTCCTAGAAGGGTTATAGTCTAGGTCAAAGCATTACTAATAACCTAATTCCCTACAATCATTGGCTCTGATACCAACTCTTCTGTCACACCCCGACCACGTAAAACATCAAATCGTGGCGGAAACGTCGGGGAGTGTTGTAACAGAATTGTTGTCTCACAACCATGGCATTTAAAGTTATGTTTTATTTATCAAACATGAGAGTTACATTGTCTTAAACGAAAGAAAACGAGAGTACATAACAAAAATTTAAACTAGTTCTAGCTTCATTTTTAAGTCTCTAAGGCACAGGTCCGCCCTAGTATGTCACGAACATCCTAAGCAACAGCTCCTGAAAACACATGTGAAAATAGGTACGTTAGCATAAAAATGCTTGTGAGATACATAGGTTTTATGAAAATAGGATTCATGAAAATAGGATTCATGATTTAGGTTTGAAGAAATGTTTAATAAAAATTTGTCATGAATCTTGTTAAGTGTTTTCTTTTATAAATCATATGAAAACTCGAAAAGAAAATCAGATTATATAAAAGTAGAACGTATGGTTAATTAAATAACCAAGTAAAATGAGTTGTATAAAATAAATTGTTTGCAAAACAATGTTTTGTGAAGAATATGTTATTTATGTAAAATGTTATATGTCTAAACTGAAATGATTTAAATAACGCTACGATATGTAATATCATACAAGCATTTTTATATAGGAAGTACCAGCGGCGTATCCACCATGCTTGTACCATATTACACACGCCTCGTTACTTAAATCACTTACCCAAACAAACCACCAATGTAAATTGCCCATGTAAACCAATTGTCAAATGTTTATGGGTGAATAAATGTCTATTATCAAGATGTCAATCATGTAATGTGTAAACCAATATCAAAATGTATATGTCAAATGTAATGTGTAAACAAATATCATGTATGGCAAGTGAAATATATCAACTAAACCATATGTAAAAATGCACAAAACAAGGTATTGAAGTAAAACACAGTTTAAATCAAAGTTATGTTTTTTGAATATATGCATGCTATACTGATACAAACATCTATGCGGTATTGTGAAAATGCATACATTCAAGCCTTGTGACTGTGGCGATAAACCCTTAAACAAATTAAAGGTTTATCTGAGTTATGTTTATCGAATTCGGTCATTCCTTCCATCCAAACATACCTTGGATGTCAGGAATGGGAGTTGTCAATTCCTATGGAACCACTACCTACTAACGAACGGCGTGATCAATGTTAATGAATGTATTTTTGTCCCATTTAAACAAACCAAATGTCATACCAAAATGTAAGCATGTGATGTAAAACAAATGTACTAAGTATGCCACAAATGAACATACATAGCATGTGACGTGATGTAAAACAATGCACTAAGTATGCACTAAATGGAGATACATAGCGTGAAATGTAATGTAAAACAATGTACTAAGTATGCACTAAATGGACATACATAGCATAAAATGTAATGTAACATGATGTACTAAGTATGCAACAAATGACATACATAGCAAAAACACAATGAAATCATGTACTATAAGTGTACTAATGAACATAACAAGCATATGATATGAAAACATGGAAAGCACGAAAGTAACAAGTAGGCTCATGTGTTTCACCCCAAAATGTTTGAAAAACAGTAAAAGAGGGGACTATGTACTCAATTGAGATTGCCTAGAAGTTCTTGAGTAACAACCAAGCAATGCTAGAAGATCACGGAATCAAACTGCACCTAATATAGGTATCTATGTTAATAAACGGGCCTAATCAGAGGATCAGGTAGAATGAGGTTTCGTAAACAAAACGAGTGTAAGAACTCATGTAATATGGTTTGACAAAGCCTACATTCTAGAACGAAACTTATCCTAAGTGCTTTTGACCCGTTACGACCCGTTTAGGTAGCTTATGCTACTTTAACGCGTCGTTCACGTAAAACGCGTTCGAACCGCCTAACTAGTCCTATGATAAGTAAAATATGCCTTAACATGTCTAATATTGTTGCCAAATCAGTTTAGATGTCAAAAATTATGTTACATACGCTTAAAATGAATTTTAGCGCAAAAAGGGTATTTTGGTCATTTACTTAAAGCATATAAATTACCTATCATACAACTACTTAAACGAAGTGACCATAAGGTATAACCTCGGAAGGTTATTTCCTATGCAACTATGGTTACCTAATATGTTTGGTCGGATCCTAATGATCGACCAAATGGGTCGGGTTCGAATGTATAAGCGATTGTTTAGATCGCTTACGTTACGACCTTATATAAGCACAAATCTAAAAGTGACAAGCTAAACTTGTTAAAACATGTTTAACGAGGTTAGAAAACAGGTTTAGTATCAAAACAAACGGTTTTGATACCTAAAAGTAGTTTGGTTACAAAATACGCAAAAATACGCATTTTGGCCGAAACTACGACTCGTCACTAAGCCTAGATAACGTGGTAATCAGTAGGTATAGTCACTAGGGACTATAACCATCATGATTACGCTCATGTTATGAACTTCAAATGAACTTCGCGTTGACCATAAACTGGTCAATGCAGAAAGTCAAACTCAGTTTGACTTTTAAGCTAAAAACGCATAAAAGAACGAAAGAGGACTTACAAGAGGTCCAAGAAAGTTTGATTTTCCAAGTATTCTCAGGTATGAAGTGATTAACACTTCAACTTAGAGAAATCTCAGAAATCAAGTGGGTTTGAGAATGAAAGGGGTGGGGTATTTATAGTTTTCGGAGAGCCGTTAAGATCGTTCCTCGTAAAACGAGCTTCAATCTCAGCCGTACACCTCGTGCCCACTGATTTGTAATACCATGGTAGCCCAAAATAGCCATAGTATTGTTCAAAACCATTGGCAACTCATAAAAACCCAGCTGCTGTTTTAAACAGCTTGTTTTGCAGGTCTGATGGTAGCTCGCGGCCTGCGTAAGACACTAGAGAAGTCTACGCGGCCCGCCTGGGCTTCAGAGTTCAGCAAACAGTTTCATTAAATACAGTTTCAGTCCCTGCATGTGTAATAGCCTCATTTTGACCCATTTAAGGCCCTTTAAGCCAACTTTAAGGCCCTACAATGATGCCTAAACATAGTGGACATGAAACATGCTCAAAAATATGTCGGATGTCGGTTCGTTTGTTCGTACGATCGCGATATTCGCTTAATTACGATGAAATGCGCACGAATGCGAAAAACGACCCAAATTGCGCGACGAATGGATTTTTCTTATGCCAAACACTAAAATAAAATATTTTAATGCTTACATAAATTTTTGGATGCCTGGATGTATTCAGAATGTAAGTTATGTGCGAAAATGCAAACTTATGCACTTTTTGACGCTTTTAGTCCTGAATGAGCATAAAGTTTAATTTAGCACACCGAACCTCTCAAAGCCTATTTCTAAGCTATGTAAAAGATATTTAGGGTGTGTTTAACTTATGGTCATGTTCCAGAATGTTCGTTACAGTATGAATCGGCATACTTTCATAGTTTGTCGAATTTAGTCCCTGTAAGCGAATAAACTTGATTTTGCCATACCAAAGCCTTCAAAACTTATTTCTAAGTTATGTAAAGGTTATTTAAGGTATGTTAAGCATAAATTGATGTTCCGGAGTATTTGTCGCATTAAACTGATTACGTTTACGCATCAGTTTGCGTATAACTCTCTAGAAAGCGATATAGAGTTTGAAATTGAATAAAAACCAAAACATGAAAAATGTCAAACATAATTAAACAAATATTGGGGTCAAATAACTTTATTTTATTGATAACTGAACTGTTTACAATGATTACAGACATAGGTGTCACATGCGGGCCTATGATTCTGATTTTGATTTCCCCCATTTCTTGACTGATTGTTGTAATTCCTGTCAAAACGGTGTCTACGGTCTCGTGGTGCTAAAGACTAATCGTTTCCAGCATGAGCAGAAGACTGGCCCTGAATATTTTCTCGCGGTCGCTTGCGATTTTCATCAAACGCCTTCTAGTGATGTTTCTTATCATTATCCAAGCTCTTAACCGCATCAACTATCTCAGTATTGTCATTAAAGCGAAGATTTAGGATGAACTTCCTTTCCCGGTCACATATAGCCCACTTGAAAGTGTTGGTTTGCTGCTCTGGTGTTCCTGCAGCCGGGCCCAGGAAATTAACCAACCGACATAAACGGTTCTTAAATTCCATGATGGGCTCATCGTTGCCCTGCATGATAGAGGCATACTCCTTTAGATATTCACTGCGACCAGCATCAGTGAAATACTGCTGATAGAACAGTGCACGAAAGTCATCCCAAGCAAGTGTGGCTGCATAATTATCTCCTCCACGAGCATTCTTCAAAGTCTTCCACCACCTATGAGCATCATCCTCCAATTTGTAACTAGCAAGCCTGACTTTGAATTCGTCATTCACACCCAACACTTCAAAATTTTTCTCCATATGAGCAATCCAGTTTTCCGCTTTGACGGGAGTAGCAGCGGTACTAAACGATTTTGGCTTTAACTTTTGGAAGCGATCAAGCCAATCATGAATGGCAACAGAAGGGTTAGCATTTCCGCCTTGAGGGCCGTTGTTGTTGTTACCCCCTTGTGGCCCGTTGTTGTTATTACCCCCTTGTGGCCCGTTGTTGTTATTTTGCTGAAACTGTTGCAACAAGTTAGGAACCAAACCCGCGATAGCCGTATTGACAGCATTAGCAATGAGGGTCTCGATAGGGATGTCAGTATTCTTGTTACGACGGTTGTTCACACTTCTTCTTGGAGGCATCTGAAAAGGCGGTTCACGTGTGAGAAGTGAAAATTTCAAATTACGTGGATAATAAAAGAGAGAAATCCTAACCCGACGTCTACCCATTAACTCACATGTTTAATTACTAATGTTAAAGTTTTCTACTGGAAGGAGCCTGGGCTCTGATACCATAACTGTAACACCCCGACCCGAATAGGGCTGACGTGTCACTATTACAGATATCAAAAACCAAACTCAAGCTGTTTAACACGGAAAAATAGGATCCAAAAGACAACCAAAAGTTTCGAAAACAAACCAAGAATCCTAAGTATTAATTAATTCAAAATACTTAAATAAATAAAAGTCTTATTCTTGAACCGCATTTTACTCTCCTCATCACTAGTTCCCAACATTCCCCGAATTACCTGCCAACAAATAAGAAAAACACAACAAAGAAAAAACTACGGCTGAGCCAAAGGTTGCCCAGTAACGGAAAAATCAAATAGTACAAGTAAAGAAAGGACATAAAGAAAGAAATATGAAATTCTTGAACACAAAACCAAAACTGATACTTGAACAAATACCGAACATAATCTGAGCCAGAACATAATCAGACATACAAGCATACCAGACAATATTATAACATATCAGATCAGAAACAGATATCAGACTACGTGACTGCAAATAACAACAAACCAAGTCACGTGAGACGGAAGCACCCACGAGCTTAAACAGACGGGTACATAGCTAGCTAGTCCATGCACCTATGAGATTGTGAGTGTGGCGTTCACCCATTATTCCAATCTCCAGACACCAAACTCAAACTCAGAGCTAAGATCGATCTATACGCCTCTAGGGGCCAGGTGCTACACAAGCACAAACTAGAGACGCCGTGAACTTTAATTACGCACCGCCACGATAAGTGCCATGCCGTTGACGCCCAAACGGCAAGCCAGACATGCTCGGGTGAAAGAGTATAGAACTTAGGCCACGCATTAATATACATGCAACTTAAACTGATTCTCATGGGAACATGCAACAATGATTACAACTGCTAAAGTCTATTGCATGCTACTACGAACTTATCAAATAATAAATGTGAACTGAAACAGACAAAATCCGTACTGCGAAGTAACAGATATGACAAAAAAAAAATACTCTGATGAGAAGACCAAAGAATCCGTACCTTGTTAGCAAGCGAAGCAAAACCAAATAATCAAGTCGATACCGAAAACCAAAAACCTATAATCCCGTTACAGCCCGAATTAGTTTCATAATAAATTAATCCCGTTAAAAGACCCGTTCCTTTAAATTTGCCGGCGACTAGAACTTGAAACCCAAAATAATTAATTAAACCTTTCTCTATCATATATTTATCTTGACATTTGGAAATAAAAATAAAAAAAAGAAATAATCTATAATCTTTAGTGCATGAAAAGCTTTATCATATAAATGTCTAGTTTCAAAAACTATATTAAAGGGATCAGTAGCTAGTATGAGATGTAGACAACAAAACTCCATAACTTACTACCACGTTTTTTTTTGGGTAAAGGGTTACCCCGGTGATTCTATTATAGACAACCGCCAAATAAGTACAAGTAGTGAGATGAGTTCCCCACTAGTTCATATACATGACATGCCCCATATATGTAAGCAAAAAAAGCAAACAAACCAAGATACCACCTCAATCTAGCCTACTACAATCATGATAATGACTAACTAGTAGACAAACGAAAAAAATCAAACAACGACGTCAACCGCCATCATCAAAAATGAAATTGCTACCAACTGGCAGCCCCTTAGCATGAAACAAAAGCCACCTATCCATTGGACAACTTTATGTGAGAGGTGCTTGCCCCTATACTGGAAGACGTAGGATGTGTACCCGATGTCATAAACTCATTCGTTTCATCATATACAACCTCTACCTCGTCATCGTCAGACTCCTCATTTAGCTCACGTCCCCCTTTATATTTCCCCTAGAAGGAACCCCCATTCCCCCCAACAAACCCAAGAGCACTAAACGAATTGTGTGTTTGAACCTTGGACGAACTAGTGCACCGCGCATTCACGTAGGAAGAACTCACTGCCTTTTTCTTTTTATCCACGGGTCTATATTCAGACTTGGGCTTTTGATTGTTAACTTGAAAACCGCTCTTCTTTACATTCTTCTTTGTCTTGACTTCCGTATAACCATCCTCATCTACTTTTGGACTGTTAGTAGGAGGTCTCACTGTCGATCGAATGCATTTTGGACACTCCTTAGAGTCATGCCCAAATACACAACAGTGGGCACATCTCGGGGGTTTCCATTCATATTCCACACGAATAGTCTCATTGACATACTTGTTCTCATCCAACTCAGGAATAGCCATGGTTAGGACCTCTTTAAAGTCATGTTCAGCAGAGATATCAGTGAGGGCCCTAGCATAGCTGCTTCCTCCCCAAGCCTCGTTGCACATATCAATAGTATACGAATCCAACCGCAAAGGAGAACCAATTTTAGACGCCAACATGCTTAACCCATCATCAGTATACGCCGCTAGAGGAACCTCATGCAATTTCACCCAAACCACAACCTTTTTAATATCTTCTTTTTTAAGAGTGTTTGTAGGGGACCAAGTGTTGAGAAAAAGAGGTTTGTTTCGAATCAGCCAAGGACCCCCTTCAAGAACATTATTCATACCCTGACTATCTTCAAACTTGAAGAAGAAAAACCCATTCGAATTCATCATAATTTTCTGAAAACCATGTTTTTTCCAATTTGTTTTCACAAAATATTCAACAACCGGATAAGCAATTCTATCCCCCAGGAAGTAGCCATAAAGAGTATTTGCTAACCTGCTGTTAACCTGATGAACATAATCAATTGGTAAAACTACATCCACTCCTTCCAAGGAGACATCCGACTTTAGCGACCTAAAATTAATTTTCGGAGTTTGATCAGCCGACTCATTTGCATTCCTAGCTGATTTTTGAGCATTCGAACCAGAATCCATGTTAACACTATCACACCCTCAGATTACCACCTAGGGAGTGTCCCTGTTAGGTGTGTGACTACTAGCAATGAGCCACCAATTACATTGAATCACAAGCGTAAAATAAAGTTCCATCGTTTAATAATAATAAAAGCCCAATCATTAGTTATTCAAAACCGTAAGTTCAGCGGAAGCATTAAAGTATCATAAGGTAAAAACGAATCAATCATAATAAATAAGTATTTGACAAATAATCCCGTCGGTATGACCTTGACCACTCTTGCTCTCCAGCCAGCAAGCTCCTGTTTCAATCACCTAACGACCTGCGAGCATGTAACAAGTGTATCAGACAAAGCTGGCGAGTCCACAGTTTAAGAAAACGTTTGTTACCAGTTGAATGTAAAACAGTTCAATAACCAATGCAAGTAATATTGTTAATATCTCAATTCCGAACAAGACGGCTCCTGATGTACATGACTGCCCTTTCCCACGTACTCCTATCCAGTACTGGGCCCGACTGGGTCATTAGTTCACATCCGTCCTATCTAGGAGCGGTGTGAGGGTGCAAAACCTAAGTAGCGCTACCAACTAATACCCGTTACCCTCCAGGTAATAATGTAAGGGACTTACAAGAATGATAGGTGAGAATATTAACCAATATACCCGTTTTTACCCAAAAGACTTATCCCTCCACGGAATACCCACTGACTGTCCCCAACCACTGGGACGCATGCTCGAATGTAGTGAACTCACCTTAGAGTGCTCGGTAGGTTTAATTATCCGTTTAACTACCAAATCTATCAAGTCCTATGATGAACACATATTTAACATTCAGTATTCATACCAGCTGAATTCAAGATAATCCACATATACTTGTCAACTAATGCACGTATCGTACAAGTAATAATACTGTTAATTCAACATGCCATACAAACGATAACATAACCGTTCACGCACACCTCCTAGTCAACTGAATCGGATCGAGCACTACCGTTTAATTAACGAAGGTTTATCCGTGATCGAACAAGATGAAAACACTCAGTACAACACAACTAATAATTATACTCATATGAACATCAGATCCTTATCACTATATCGAGATCGTATGATCGCATAGCAGATTACATCTTAACAGATTACAACACTCGATCATGTATTCAAGTAACTACAATCAAACAACCTCATTTTCTATTAATAGTCCAAACAATAATCGAATGTTGCCAGTTCACAAAAATCATGTTCGTAACAATCATTGCTACACATGCAGCCCACTACCCACCATCATAAAAGGATGCTGTCCAACCAAAACATGCGGCCCAATTATACCAATCAGATCAGTCCAAGAACTCTACTAGCCCACTTACAACTACCGGTTACACACACACATAATATGAATTCATTATTTTGCTTGACAACTATAACACCCCCAACCTTACAATCAGTCACTATCTAATAGGATCAATGATAACCTGCCATTCCTTTCGGTGCTGAAATCCCTTACATGGCCCAATCATTAATTTTTGCATACAATTCTGACTTTATAACAGTGTTCTACACTCTCACACACATCACAAAGCAACTAATCATATATAACCGAAAGGAATCATGTTACCTACATCAACAATATCACGCAAGACATATCAACATTTGTTCACATAGAATCAATAGCCAACACTTAGACAAATAAGAGGTAACACTAACCGGTGATGATGATGATCCCGACTGAGGGTTTTACTGCTGCCGTCGCACACACACACAAATGGGGAATAGGGTTTTTATGTGAGTTTTAAACTAATCAAGAACATATTACGTGCATTTATATGCTAAGAGTTGGGGGGCGATTCCACTTCTGGCCGTGATGATGTTTAAGCCCAACTAAATGGGCTGCCAATACATATGGTTACAACAGTCCATACTAGCAATATAGGCCCACTCAACATCGCAACATATGGGCCAACATATGGACTTCAATGATTTAGGGTGTGGCCCAATTCACACACTCATACACATTCACTCGAACCCATTATACGTATACCAATTAGTCACAAGTGTTTACTATTTTTCTTTGTACGGAATATAAAAGCGAATAACGAGAAACAGGATCACGTGACAAAGATGATACTGACCTTGAAAGTACGGGTTGTCACATCATCCCCAACTTGAAAGAAATTTCGTCCCGAAAGTTGAGAAGTAGGCACGAAGGAGTGAAGTGATAAATCAAGATTGTCGTGGATTTTGCTTAGGTGTTACATCATCCCCAACTTGAAAAGGAATTTCGTCCCGAAATTCACCAGTTTTACCAGATTTAGATTTGTGTTTAGGAAAAAGGTGTGGATACTTGAGCTTCATTTGATCCTCACGCTCCCATGTGAACTCCTGTCCACGTCTTGAGTTCCAACGAACTTTGACAATTGGAATACGACTGTGCTTATGTACTTTAACCTCTCGATCCATAATCTCAACGGGCTCTTTGACAAACTGTAGCTTGTCGTCAATCTTCGGCTCTTGGAAGGGTACCACTAGTGGGTCCTCTGCAAAACACCTCTTTAGTTGCGAAACGTGGAAGACATCGTGAACATTACCCAACTCAGCAGGTAATTCTAGCTTGTAGGCCACTTTACCGATGCGTTCAAGAACTCTAAACGGTCCAACGTAGCGTGGATTAAGCTTGCCACGCTTTCCGAAGCGTACAACGCCTTTCCACGGTGAAACTTTCAACATGACACGATCATTCACTTCGAACTCTACCTCCTTGCTACGTTTGTCGGCATAGGCTTTCTGATGGTCACGAGCTGCTGCCATACGTTCCCTGATCTTCACAATCATCTCTGAAGTCTCTAATACCAGTTCAGGACCTGAAATCTGACTGTCACCCACTTCAGCCCAACAGAGAGGTGAACGACACTTCCTCCCGTATAATGCCTCAAACGGAGCTGCCTTGATGCTAGTGTGGTAACTGTTGTTGTAGGAGAATTCTACTAATGGCAAATGTCTCTCCCAACCCTTCCCAAAATCAATAACACACGCCCGCAACATGTCTTCAAGTGTCTGAATAGTGCGCTCACTCTGACCATCGGTCTGAGGGTGATACGCAGTACTCATGTCGAGACGCGAGCCAAAGGACCTGTGCATAGCCTGCCACAACTCCGAAGTGAAACGCGGATCCCGATCCGAAATGATAGAAGTTGGCACCCCGTGCCTAGAAACCACCACCTTAAGGTATATCGCTGCGAGTTGAGAGTGCTTATCTGTTTCCTTAATTGGTAGAAAGTGTGCTGACTTCGTAAGACGATCGACAATTACCCATATCGTGTCGTTCCCCGCCTGTGTTCTCGGTAATCCTGTAACAAAATCCATGGAGATCTGCTCCCACTTCCACATCGGTATCTCTGGTTGCTGGAGTAGTCCCGAAGGTTTCTGATACTCTGCCTTGACTCTAGCACAAGTCAAACACTTCCTTACATACGTGGCTATGATAGCTTTCATATTCGGCCACCAATACGAGACCTTGAGATCCTGATACATCTTATCAGACCCGGGTGAACAGAGTATCGTGACTTATGTGATTCATCCATCACAAGTTCGCGGAGATCGCCAAACAGAGGAACCCATAATCTCCCCATAAAATAGTAAACGCCATCAGACTTTTGCTCGAACTTCTTGTTCATACCACGCAAACCCTCTGCTTCAATGTTTTCATCCTTTAAGGCCTCGACCTGAGCTGAACGAATCCGTGTGGGTAGATCAGAGTGAATAGTAAGCTTTAGAGCACGAACATGCTTCGGCTTCGGTTCCTTGCGGCTAAGAGCATCTGCTACAACATTAGCTTTACCCGGGTGATACTTGATGGCACACTCGTAATCATTGAACAACTCTACCCAACGACGCTGATGCATATTCAATTCCTTCTGGTCGAAGATATGCTGAAGGCTCCTGTGATCGGTGTAGATGGTGCACTTGGTACCGTACAGATAGTGCCTCCAAATTTTCAATGCAAAGACCACTGCCCCTAACTCTAAGTCGTGAGTCGTGTAGTTCTTCTCGTGTACTTTCAACTGTCGAGAAGCGTAAGCTATCACTTTGTTGCGCTGCATCAACACGCAACCCAGACCCTGAATCGATGCATCACAATGGACCTCGAAGTCCTCTGTACCCTCTGGTAAAGACAGAATCGGCGCGCTACACAATTTCTGTTTCAAAAGTTGGAAGGCATCCTCCTGTTTCGCTCCCCAAGAATAAACTACCTTCTTCTGTGTTAATGAGGTGAGTGGCTAAGCAATCTTCGAGAAGTCCTGAATAAAACGACGATAATACCCTGCTAGACCGAGAAATTGTCGCACCTCCGAAGGATTCTTTGGTGCCGCCCAATTTCTAATGGCGTCGATCTTGGTAGGATCCACGTTACACCCATCTCATTAACGATGTGGCCCAGAAAATGTACCTCTCGAATCCAAAAATCACATTTAGAAAACTTCGCATATAGCTGCTCCCTCCTCAGAAGTTCTAAGATAAGACGTAGATGTCGCTCATGATCCTCCTTGCTTTTGGAATAAATCAGAATGTCATCAATAAAAACAATAACAAAGTCATCCAGATACGGCTTGCATACGCAGTTCATGAGATCCATGAAGACCGCTGGTGCGTTGGTCAACCCGAATGGCATAACCAAGAACTCATAGTGACCGTACCGCGTCCGAAATGTTGTTTTGGGAACATCTTCCTCTCTAACCCGTACCTGATGATAACCCCCGACCTTAAGTCAATCTTGGAGTAGAAACTTGACCCTTGCAGCTGGTCAAACAGGTCGTCAATACGTGGTAAAGGATAACGGTTCTTGACCGTCACCTTATTGAGCTCGCGGTAATCTATACACATGCGAAAAGACCCGTCCTTCTTTTTCACAAACAGAACTAGGGCTCCCCAAGGTGAAGAGCTAGGTCGGATAAAACCCCTGTCCAATAGCTCCTGAAGTTGATTTGACAATTCCTGCAACTCCCCTGGTGCAAGACGGTAAGGCGCACGAGCAATCGGGGCTGCCCCTGGAGCGAGGTCGATCTGAAATTCCACCTGTCATGTGGAGGTAAACCAGGGAGTTCCTCAGGAAATACGTCAGGGAATTCACGAACAACTGGAAGATCCTCGATCTTCCTTTCATCAGACTGTGAATCAGTGACAAGGGCTAAAATAGCAGGATAGCCCTTACGCAGATACTTCTAAGCCTTCATTGCTGAAACAATACTAACCGGGATCCCACTGAGATGACCCTGAACCGATAAAAATTCTCCGCTAGGGAGAGGAACACGTACGATCTTCTCTTTACAGAGAATCTCCGCCTGATACTTGGACAACCAGTCCATACCGATAACCACGTCAAAACTTCCAAGAGTAATGGGAAGTAGGTCAATGTCGAATACTTGACCCAGAAGATCGAGTTTACACCCAACCAGGACATGCGAAGCTTCGATTGTTTTACCATTTGCTATCTCTACTATGTGTTTCGTTACGAGAGGTGTAGGACTTAACCCTAACTGACAACTGAACCCCAAAGACACGTAACTCCAATCGGCACCAGAGTCAAATAAAATAGAAGCAAATACACCGTTTACTGAAAACGTACCAGTAACCACGTTGCCGTCGTTCCGTGCTTCCCCAGCTCCTAACACAAACCCACGCCCACGCGCAACATTACCCCCATTGTTTCCAGCATTGTTATTCCCGTTGTTACCCCCTGTGTTCTGCTTTAGCTGAGGGCAGTCTCGCTTGAAGTGCCCCTCGGCCCCACACTGGTAACACCCTTTTTGAGTACCCTGGTTCTGCTGAGCCTGTTGTTTACCTGACTGCTGTGATGGCTGCTGCTGAGCTGGAAGTGTAGCCCTACAATCCCTAGCCACGTGCCCTGATCGGTTACACCGATCACAAACCCGAGTACACTGTCCCCTGTGATGATAGTTACACTTGTTGCACAAAGGTAGCTTCCCCGCATAAGATCCCTGACCTGAATTGTTACTTTGGTTTTGATTCACTGACGATGACTGGCTGAAACTGCGATTGCTGCCAGTATCCGTTTTCTTCTCAGGCTGTGCAGAGTTGGACCCCTTGTCCATACCGTTCCACTTACGCTTGCTATCAGTAGCAGGAGCAGTGGAAGTAGTAGCGGCTGTAGTAGTACTAGAAATACGTGGTGGTAGTAAATTACTTTCCACCTCCTGATCAACAATCTTGTGAGTCAAACGGACAATCTCAGTTAAGTTATTGAGGTTTGCTGCAGTAACCAAACCCTTCACTCGTGGAGGTAATCCCTTGATGAACAACTCAATTCTTCGAGACATAGGTCGGGACAAATTCGGACACAAGTCAACCAATTCATACGACCGCTTCACGTATGCTTCAACCTCAGACCCCACCAATTTCAGATCATAATACTCGTTCTCTAGTTTCTGTATCTCATCACGAAGACAGTATTCCTCCCTCATCAACTCCTTAAAGTCTTCCCACGTAGTGGCGTTCGCCGCCTCGATGCCTAACAGCTGAACCTGGGCATTCCACCATGTTAGGGCACCATCCTCGAGCGTGCCCGTAGCATACTTCACTCTGTCCCCAACAGGGCAGTTACACAACGCGAATACGGACTCCGCCTTTTCAAACCAGCGCAAGAGTCCTACAGCCCCTTCAGTCCCGCTGAAGGTCTGTGGCTTACAATCCATAAAAGTTTTGAACGTGCAAACAGGTGGATGGTGCGGATTCTGCGACGCCGGCTGACCAGCCTGGTAAGCCGCTAAGGCTGCAGCCACTGGTGCATTGATTAGGTTCGTTAATTCAGCTTGAGTCATATTAATCTGACCACGTCCACCACCGCGGCCTCCACCGTGTCCGCCACGACGGCCTCCACCACGTCCGTTCATGATTCTATAAGTATGGGAAAAAGGGACAAGTTAACAGACAAGTTCAAGTAGACGTCAAGTATTGCCATGGTACTCACAATTTTCGAGGTTCAAATACAAGATCGACTAACAACGCGGAATTCCTTTTTCACACTCGTCGAGATTTACTGGGACTCACATGCACCCCACATTATTATTATGTGTGCACCCATAATAATAACCCAGTTTGCATGTTCATCTCAGTTCCTCCCGACTCGTGTTGAAAGGTTTCCCAAATTCAAACAACAAAACTGATGACATCACTACTTAGTTCATGAGAGTTCAAGGAGTGTCACACCTAACATGAGATGTTAACATATAAGTTCATACTGTTGTGCTAAGTGTGCATTCACGTGTGATTTTTTCTAATAGTAAATACTAGAGATACTGTGCAATAATAAACAAGAGACGAACCTTGCAGTCTAGGGCTGAGTGTCATGGTCGGTTTCGGATCAGTTCGGTTATAGTCTGGTTTTATAAATTCGTTTTAAAACCAAGTTCACTATAACCAGTGGCTCTGATACCAAACTGTCACACCCTCAGATTACCACCTAGGGAGTGTCCCTGTTAGGTGTGTGACTACTAGCAATGAGCCACCAATTACATTGAATCACAAGCTTAAAATAAAGTTCCATCGTTTAATAATAATAAAACCCCAATCATAAGTTATTCAAAACCGTAAGTTCAGCGGAAGCATTAAAGTATCATAAGGTAAAAACGAATCAATCATAATAAATAAGTATTTGACAAATAATCCCGTCGGTATGACCATGACCACTCTTGCTCTCCAGCCAGCAAGCTCCTGTTTCAATCACCTAACGACCTGCGAGCATGTAACAAGTGTATAAGACAAAGCTGGCGAGTCCACAGTTTAAGAAAACGTTTGTTACCAGTTGAATGTAAAACAGTTCAATAACCAATGCAAGTAATATTGTTAATATCTCAATTCCGAACAAGACGGCTCTTGATGTACATGACTGCCCTTTCCCACGTACTCCTATCCAGTACTGGGCCCGACTGGGTCATTAGTTCACATCCGTCCTATCTAGGAGCGGTGTGAGGGTGCCAAACCTAAGTAGCGCTACCAACTAATACCCGTTACCCTCCAGGTAAATAATGTAAGGGACTTACAAGAATGATAGGTGAGAATATTAACCAATATACCCGTTTTTACCCAAAAGACTTATCCCTCCACGGAATACCCACTGACTGTCCCCAACCACTGGGACGCATGGTCGAATGTAGTGAACTCACCTTAGAGTGCTCAGTAGGTTTAATTATTTGTTTAACCACCAAATCTATCAAGTCCTATGATGAACACATATTTAACATTCAGTATTCATACCAGCTCAATTCATGATATTCCACATATACTTGTCAACTAATGCACGTATCGTACAAGTAATAATACTATTAATTCAACATGCCATACAAACGATAACATAACCGTTCACGCACACCTCCTAGTCAACTGAATCGGATCGAGCACTACCGTTTAATTAACGAAGGTTTATCCGTGATCAAACAAGATGAAAACACTCAGTACAACACAACTAATAATTATACTCATATGAACATCAGATCCTTATCACTATATCGAGATCGTATGATCGCATAGCCGATTACATCTTAACAGATTACAACACTCGATCATGTATTCAAGTAACTACAATCAAACAACCTCATTTTCTATTAATAGTCCAAACAATAATCGAATGTTTCCAGTTCACAAAAATCATGTTCGTAACAATCATTGCTACACATGCAGCCCACTACCCACCATCATAAAAGGATGCTGTCCAACCAAAACATGCGGCCCAATTATACCAATCAGATCAGTCCAAGAACTCTACAAGCCCACTTACAACTACCGGTTACACACACATAATATGAATTCATTATTTTGCTTGACAACTATAACACCCCCAACCTTACAATCAGTCACTATCTAATAGGATCAATGATAACCTGCCATTCCTTTCGGTGCTGAAATCCCTAACATGGCCCAATCATTAATTTTTGCATACAATTCTGACTTTATAACAGTGTTCTACACTCTCACACACATCACAAAGCAACTAATCATATATAACCGAAAGGAATCATGTTACCTACATCAACAATATCACGCAAGACTTATCAACATTTGTTCACATAGAATCAATAGCCAACACTTAGACAAATAAGAGGTAACACTAACCGGTGATGATGATGATCCCGACTGAGGGTTTTACTACTGCCGTCGTACACACACACAAATGGGGAATAGTTTTTATGTGAGTTTTAAACTAATCAAGAACATATTACGTGCATTTATATGCTAAGAGTTGGGGGGCGATTCCACTTCTGGCCGTGATGATGTTTAAGCCCAACTAAATGGGCTGCCAATACATATGGTTACAACAGTCCATACTAGCAATCAAGGCCCACTCAACATCGCAACATATGGGCCAACATATGGACTTCAATGATTTGGGGTGCGGCCTAATTCACACACTCATACACGTTCACTCGAACCCATTATACGTATACCAATTAGTCACAAGTGTTTACTATTTTTCTTTGTACGGAATATAAAAGCGAATAACGAGAAACAGGATCACGTGACAAAGATGATACTGACCTTGAAAGTACGGGTTGTCACAAACACCACCCTGGTCAGCTTGTTTGTTTGACACAACATTAGCGTACGATTGAGAAGTAGCTCGAGGGATAGGACTAACATCATTCAACGGGAGTACAAAAGCTACCTTTCTTTTATCAAGAACCTTAGCATACTGCTGATTAGGAGAATCAGATCGACCATTTACCTGTTCATCATCATCTAATGGCAGCATAAAGGTTACCTTCTTGCTCAGTTCAGAAACCCTCGCAGTTATATTTGACGTTAGTTTTGGCTCAAAGGGGTTTCCGTCAATATTCTTTATCTTCCTCACAAAGACGTTTGCTTTGTGTGCATTTTGAACATCCATTTCAGCAGTCGCAATGAAAACAGCCGCTACCCAATAGCAGGAATGCGAACAAAACCCTAGTGACGGCTGAAAAGCAATCGGAGGACCACTAGTTTCACAGATTCGCTAAAGCAGGCGCCGATTAAATAAATCAATAAGAGAATTAAACCTACCGAATCCCTAGTGCAGATCGGACAACCAAATATGTGTTTAGAATCAGCCGATTAATCCCCTTATTCAAATCTTCAGCCGATCAAAAAACAAACAAAATAGAAACCCTAAAAAGATGATAACCCTAATCTGATTACAACTGATTAGAAATGACGGATTAGTTGCTAACCACAGTTAATCACGAACAGGATTGGAATGAAAGACCTAGGATCTCACAATTTCTCCCATTTCGCCCAGAGCTCTCCCATACCCTTAACTCATTTCTAACTAATTTAGAAGCTAAAAGATCTTTTAAAAACTAAAACCAAGAACCCATAATGGCATATTTTAACACCCGTAGTGATGGGAATGGCATCAAATAACAAAGCATATTAAGCTATGCAATGCCTTAAGACTAATATAACTACTGGATGGTGTGGTCCATTCAAACAGAAGCAAACAATACCTGCTATTCAGTTTTATACGTGTATAAGTATGTATATATTTACATATATAACAACAGTTTGCAAGTTATTTATTACAAAGACAATTTGCAAGTTATTAACAAGAAAATGCTATACTATATAAACTCTATTAAACGAACATCTCAAGGGATCCAATCGGTGTCGAACGAAACACGGTCATCTTCTCCTATTTTAATCTCGGAACAACGTTTCAATCTTTAACGAACTTCCCAAGTCTTATAGTTCAGTAATGTACGTGTGTGTATATATATACATATGCATATTTTAATGTTTTAGTCGCCGGACAAGTCAAACCGAATATATATAAAAATATGAATCAGAACCAGAAGAGGGTTCGATCTACCTTACTAGTTGAAGCGGGACAAATCAGAGGATGAAACAATCACTGAAGTGATCTGATACGTGACACGGCTGCGTAGATCACTGATCACACAGAGGCCGGAAAGAAAGGAAATGCCGCAACGGTTCGATGTTGGCTGGAGCAGTTTCGACCGGTGGTGGCGGTTCAAAGGGGTGCAGCGGCGAGTGGCGGCTGCCAAAAATTGTCGAAGTCGGTCAACAAAATTACGAACACAGTTTATAAGGGAAAAGAAAGGTAATCACGGTACCTATTAGCGAAACGACGGACACAAGGGGCAGACGGTGGCAGCGGACGGAGGTGTATCGGTGGGTTGTGCAGCCTGAATCACCACGATGAGTAGCTGCGGAGGGGTGGTGGCTGTTCCAAGAAGGTTTTCGTGGCTTGAATCGGCTTTTAAGGTTCAATTAAAAATATTGAATGGATGTCGGTGAGCGAATACAAAATACGAAGATTCATGTTGCCATAATTGGAAATGGAAAACCGCGTCACTATGGTTGGAGATTGAGAATTAGAGTGCTGAAGATATGGTTGCAATTAAATTTGAAATGTTTGACTAATTTATTATCTTTTGCATATCTTTCTCCTTTATTTGTATACATATATATATATATTCCCTTTTTTTGTCGGTTAGACAAAGGGACAAAATGAACTTCTAAACATCATTATTTCAATAATTTCATGTATATATGATGTTGTTGTTATTATTGTTATTTATTTATTTATTATTATTATTTTTTTTACATATTAACGGTTTTAGACTTTATAAGATTTGACTAATGTTAGAATCACATAATATTCGACATTATAACCTGTCATAATACATATCGTATTTATTACATTAGGGTTATAAAAGTTTCCCATATTACACAACTCACCAAGACAATCAAAGTTCTTCGTTCCGATAGAGGAGGTGCATACCTTGCTGATGCTTTTCAAGATCATCTTAGGAGTTGTGGGATCATCTCACAACTTACTCCACCTGGAACACCACAACATAATGGTGTGTCTGAGAGGAGGAATCGAACTCTGTTGGATATGGTTCGATCTATGATGGCTAGAAGCACATTGCCTCTATCATTTTGGGGTTACGCTTTGTTGGGTTTCTCACATGTTTATCAAAGTATTTTATCCATATAAAATAAAAACGCAGCGGAAATAATTATTTAAAACATGTTACTTACAAGATATAAAACTCATTTTATATGTAAAACCCAATCCCGGATCCATATACGAACATGCATGCTATCAAAATAAAACACAACCATAGAGTGTTTATAATACTACCTTCCAAGGAGTAAAGGACATGAAGATGATGATGCTTCTTGAACGGTTGCCTTCAAGTGTAGAAGACCTCAAGCTTGTATACCCCAAGCCTTCAACAAACACCTTAGTTTTTAGCTAGGATTTTACACTTATGAACTCACTAGAAAAATCCCTCTTGGAACCAACTCTTGGCCGAAAATTATCAAGGGAAGTTATGGAGTTCTTGCACTTGATATATCAACTTGAAAGACCCTTCTTGGTCAACCACACCATGGCCGAAAATTAGAGATAGTATTACAAGTTCTTCACTTGAAATGATCTCCTCATTTGGCTCTTATCTTGGCCGATTTTTAGAGAGAGTTCTCTAAGTCTTTCAAGTTCATTCAAGTCTTGCTCCTTCTTGTATTTGACATCTTGGTATTTATAGAACCATGAGAGAGAATTGCCACCCATCTTGACCAATCATGTGGCCTCTTACACATGCATTTGCATGTAATGCTATTGGACAAAATTGCTTGGGAAGACCATCCAATCAAGATGTATGCAACTATGACAACATGCATGGAACCTTATTGGACAAGAATTTTTTGGGAAGACCCCATGGGGGGGGGGGGGTGGCGGCCTAGATTTTTTATAAAAAAAATCAAATTTCTTTTATAAAATTAATTTAAGTCTTGTATATATTTTATACCTTTTATAAAATATAACATCATATGTTCACAAGACTTTATACAACTTTTATTAAGTTATTTAACACATTAAATAACAAAATAAAATATTCTCTCAAAATAAATTATCCATATAATTTCTTGGTTTGTCAAGTGCAATTATTTAGAAAACCAGTTTCTAAATATTCTAAGTGTTAATATTTATTTGTTTGATCATATCACAAATAAATAATATAAGTGTTTGTCTAGCTTGTATTTGGGTATGACTCGACTTGGATCATAACGTACTAGCCACATCAATTTAATATGTGTCTTGGGCATACAGAGTCCAACAATCTCCCACTTGCACAAGATACATAGAAGATTGATGCAAGCAGTAAATGACGCCTAACTACGGTTTACTACCCCCAATACGTATGACTATATTTGCCATTCAATAACATCATCCACTTCAAGTCCCTTACTTGAACATGATTTAGGTGAATCTATCATTTATCCTTTCGTTACAGATGTCATGTTAAATCCAGAGACATAGAGTGATCACTCTCTGTTGATTTAACTTTAACAGGCCTTAGACATCTTACTCTCAACGAATAAGAGGAACAAATCCCATCTTGACTACATACGTCTCTCATAATCACCTTGTACCACACCTGAGCTTAGCCTTATGTACTGTCATATTACTAACAGCGAAGAAATAACTCAAGGTACAATATTTGGTGAATATCAAGACCCAATATGTATCTCAGGTCTGAGGATACTATGATATTCTCCTTTACTTCAAATTTACTTATGATCAATCACAGATGATTCCATGCAGTAATATTTGAGAGCGAGTCAGTCCAATATTTGTATCCCACAAATATCTATGAACCTTGGCAGCAACACTTTGCTCTATATTCATACTTAATGAATATCCACCAATCCAAATTCATAATAGTCTTACATTCATATTTGTTCCCACAAGTATGATCGACTACGGACATTTAGAATAAGTAACTTATTCATGGATTTAAACATGCTAAAAGGGAACATAACTCAAAATACCATAAAGAGTTATATTAACAATTGTTCCAATATCCAAATACAAAATAGATCAAATCCAATCACTAGAATATCGAAGTCCTAAGGCACAAGTATGACCCTTTCATGCTTTGCCCATTCAAGGAGCTTCGTGAGTGGATCCGCAATATTTTGATCAGTGTGAACTTTGTGAATACATATCTTTCCCTTTTTCAACTTCATCCCTTATGTACTTGAAACTCCGCTCAATGTGCCTAGTCTTTTGATGTACACGAGGTTCCGTGATTTAAGCAATCACACCATCGTTATCACAAAGATCACTAGGGGTCCTGAATGGTAGGGACTACCCCTAGATCGGTAATAATTCAAGTGGCAGATCCATATGAATTATCTCGATCAATGAAGCGGCGATGTATTCTGATTCTGTAGTGGACAATGCTACCCTGATTGTGATCGAGAATCATCTTGATCAGTTTGGAACTCATATCCATGTAACCATTTACAACGAATTCCGAAACTCGCATCCCTGTAATCCTTTACAGCGAGTTCTTTTCACCAGATCTATATATTAGAAATATATCCTTAGTCCTTCTAAGGTATGTCAATATATTTATAACAGTCACTCAATGACCGTTTCTCGCTGGTATCTTCTCGTCATGCTTAAAGCGCATAACTTGTCCGGTCTAGTGCATATCATTACATATATAATGAATCCTATAGCTGACGCATATGGAATTCCTTTCATTCTTTCTTGCTCATTCTTTGAGCTTGGACATTGAAATGCTTTCAATATTGTCCCCTTTTGAACAGGTACCAAACCTTTCATAAAGTTCTCTATCTTGAACCTTTTTCAAGAATTTGTCAATGTATGCACTTTGGTATAAACCTATCAAGCGCCTTGATCTATCCCTTTAGATCTTTATTCCCAGAATGTAGGCGACTTCACCAAGATCCTTAATGGAAAAACAACTTCCAAGCCAAGCTTTTACACCTTCCATGGTTGGAATGTCATTCCCAAATAGTAGAATGTCATCGACATACAGTACTAAGAAAGTGATGACGCTCCCACTAGCTTTCTTATACACACAAGCTTCATCGACGTTCTTTTTTTTTTGGGTAAAGGGTTACCCCGGTCAACTTTTATATCACTCAAAAACAAACAATACAAACCAAGTGGGAGCCAAGAACACGACCCCCAGTTCTCAAATACGACATGCCATATTTGAGTGAACAAGCAAAACTGCAAACAAAAAACTAGACAACCAACTACATACTAACTAAAAGCATAAAACATTAGCCGCAGTCATCATCCTGAACCAGTAAACCTCTAGGAAGCCTCCACTCATGCAAGACTCTAGTAGCGTAATTTGTGGCCTTAAACTTCATAGTGTGTAACTTCATTCGAACCGTATTCAAGATCACTTCAATAAGTTGATCCGTACTCCTTTTCTTTCTAGAAAAAAGACGATAATTCCGCTCCTGCCAGACAAAATATGCAGACGCCCCTACCACTAGCTTCATAATCACATGCTCAGCCTTCTTTGAATCCGCAAACATTAACAAATACGTGTAAATCTCATCCCATGAGGAATTAATCGATCCCATGTCCACCTTCCCCCTAACGCCATGCCAAATTTGTGTTGCATAATGACACGCAAAGAACAGGTGTTCATGTGAATCAGGCCCAGATGTGCATAAGGAACAACACATAAGATTGAAATTATAGTTACCCGATGAAGCCCATGTACTTATCACATCCTGCGTCTTCAGTTTTTTATTAATAAGCAGCCACATAAGAAACGAGTGACGAGGAATAGCTTGAGGATACCACACCAGACTAGCCCAAGACACCTCATTCCGATGAGGCCGAATATCATCCCAAACACACGTAGTTTGATAATCCATATCTATACCCAATCTCGTTCTCCATACAACCCTATCCTGGACGTTCGGTTGAAAGATTACCGGTTGCATATTATTCAACTCTGGGAACCGAATCAGCCAAGTGTTCGGCCACCTCCAGCCTCCCGGATCACACACATTGGCAACTGTGGAGCTCAAGTCAAAACCCGCATTAGCTATCATCCTTGGAGTGATAAACGATATCAGCGGACAAACAACATCCCATTTATCAAACCATACCTTCGTTCTATTACCATTTCCAATTTTAATCCATATACGGTCACGTATGATAGATCGAATTTGAAGGATTTTCCTCCATGTCCACGTCTCATTATTTCTACTTGGAATATCCCAGAAACTTCTTTTACGAATACGATACTCATGAATCCATTTGACCCATAGAGACTCTCGACCCGTAAGAATACTCCAAACATGAGCTACCATAAGAGCTATATTCATATCCCACACTCTACGAATCCCCAAACCTCCTTCTTTTTTCGGTAAACACACGTTACTCCATTTCACTTTAGCTTTCCCTTTTATGTTGTTACCCTGAGCCCAAAGAAAACGCCTCATCCTATCCTCCAGCTCCTTAACTAGACGCTTTGGTAAAACAAACATAGAGGCCCAATAAATATCCATGGATGCTAGCACCGAACGAATCAGTTGAAGCCTACCTGCAAAAGATAACGTCTTTGTTTTCCAGTCCGTTATTCTTGATTCCATATTTTCCACTAGCCGCTTGCAATCCTTGTAAGTAAGTCTAGATGTTATTAAAGGGACTCCAAGGTATCGGACAGGCAGCCTACCTTCCTCAAACGGCATAATATCACGAATACGGTCCTTCACACCGGTTGACACATTGCAAAAGAAAACAGTGCTCTTATTCATGCTAGGAACGAGGCCCGACATATTCTTGAATGCGTTCAAAGACTCCATAATAACTTTAGCTGACGGTTGATCCCCTCGAGCAAACAAAAAAAGATCATCCGCGAAGCACAAGTTTATTATTTTCTGTTTTTGACATTTATTATGAAATCTAAAATCATTCGATACTGTAACTTCCTTTATCAAAATCAACGTTAAAACCTCCATCACCAACGTAAAAAGATAAGGAGACATCGGATCACCCTGACGCAACCCTCTCTTCCCCTTAAAATATCCATACAGATTACCATGAAGCGCCACTGAAAATGAAGTTGATGTTACACACCTCATTATCCAACACACCATCTTCCTATGAAACCCAAAACCCATTAAAATTTGTTTTAAGAAATTCCAATCAACCGTGTCATACGCCTTTTGGATGTCAACCTTAAAAGCACATCTTGGGGGTCCAGCATCTCGATGATAGTTGTGCATTAATTCCTGGGTTAACAAAATATTATCCGATATTCTTCTACCAGGAACAAACGCCGACTGATTAATACTAACAATATCGGCCAACCCTTCCTTAATGCGATTCGTAATTATCTTGCTGATACACTTGTACAGAGTATTACAGCAAGAAATAGGCCTATAATCAGAAATAGTCGAAGGGGTAGCTACCTTTGGAATTAAAGCAAGAATCGTGTGATTGAGCTCCTGAAGCAGATTACCATTCTGGAAAAAATCTTGCACAGCACCACAAACGTCTTTCCCGATAACCTCCCAAGACTTCTTAAAGAACACTGAGGTGAAGCCATCCGGGCCAGGCGCTTTATTCCCCGCAATAGAGAACATAGCCGCCTTAACTTCCTCTTCCGTTACCATCCGCACCATGTTACTCGCTGTATCAGAATGAAGCACTTTCCGGAATAACTCCGGCGTTGGGTGTAAGCTGATTTCACCCGTGCTTCCAAAAAATTTCGTATAGTGCTCAACCATCACTTGAGTCTCCCACCATAACAGAGAAAATACGGCTTCGGTGATTTTTTGTTTTCACGACATTATGGAAGTATTTCGTATTTGAGTCTCCCACCGCAAGCCACTCTACCTTAGATTTTTGCTTCAAAAAGGATCCCTCATCATGAACGGCTTCCTTATATTGTTGAAGTAATATACCATGTTGAGCTAAAATGTCTTCATTTAACGGATCACCATCTAAGCTCATTTGGCACACATCTAAAGCTTTTCTAGCACTCTTGACCTTCTCATGAAGATTGCCCTGTTTATGAAATAATTTCCGAAGAGGAGATTTTAACAACTTCAGCTTCCTCACAACTTGATACATACGATAACCATCAATATTAGCCTGCCAAACTCGCTTAACTTCTTCCATAAACCCATCCTTTTCAGCCACCAAGTTAACAAATTTAAACGGCTTTGGTTTGTCCCTAGTCACATTCGGCAGCTTTAATATACTAGGAGCATGATCCGACACTCGATAGGGATGAAAAAACGCCGAAGCATTAGGAAACATATCAATACAATATATGTTACACATTATACGGTCAATCTTCTTTAAAATGGGACCTTTTTTATATTGATTATTCGTCCAAGTAAAATGTAGGCCCGAGCTATTAACATCAAACATTTCCAGCTCATAAACACACTCCTTAAACTCCCGGTCCCCTATGTTAAGCGTAGAAGATCCTACACTTGTATCATCACTAGATAAAGAAGAGTTGAAATCTCCCATCATCACCCATGGTTTGTCACGCATGAACATACGGTGCGCCAATAAATTCTTCCACAATTCCCTCCTATCCTTGTAAGAATTTTCCGCATAAACAAAAGACACAAAAAGAGATTTTCTATCCAAGTTAAACATCACCTGAGTATGCACCACTTGGTCCGTTTGGTGAAGAATCATCACATCAACTAAATTAGCATCCCAACCAACCATTATTCTAGTACCTCTCGTGCAATAATTTGCATTAGTAGCCCAACTCCATGAATTGCAAACTTTTTTATAGACATCAGAAATATTAGACGCATCTACATGAGTCTCCATAATTGCACACACTTGCAAATGATTATCTAACATCACCTGCCGAACCTCTTTTTGTTTAGGGGTGCGGTTCAGACCCCTTATATTCCAAGACGCTAAGCTACCCATGGATACCATCTTTTCCGAGTGTGCTTGCACCCTTAAAGTCTTGGTTCCCCTTCTTGTTTCCACCGGCTTTCGAAACATCAGCTATTAAATCATCAACACCCACTGTATCCACAATCACTTCCTCCATAGAGGAGCTTTTGTACTGATTTTGCTTTGGTTTTGTCGTTTCAGCTTCAGACGGAACATTTTGCTGATCCAGATCAGTATCATCACGCAGCCCATCAAACATGTTAGTATCCGAACCATCAGCTAAATTAACCACTTCCTCATCTTGTAACGCACCAAACGAGTTAGAAACTTTGACCTGAGCCGAAGATGAAGCACCTTTATCCGCCTGAGGTTAACTTTAGAAACCGGGCGATACACCATTTTCGGCTTGTTGTTATGGATCTGGATCCCTTGCTGAGTAGTTTTTTTATTTTTACCCTTGAAATCTCGAAACCCATCAGCATCAGTCTTCTTACCATCCTCCATCTTCCTACGAGGGTTCTTTGGACAAGTAGCGTCATCATGACCGAAAACACAGCAACTGGCACACCTATGCGGTTCCCAATCATACTCAATTTTAACCTCAGTCATTAAGAAACCACCACCTTCCAACCCTGGAACAGCAACCTTAACGTTCCTTTTAAGTTCCGAATCAGCATTCACCTCAATAAGGGCTCTAGCAAAACTACTTCTACCCCAAGATTCTACACACATCGAAGCCGTGTATGAGTCTAACATTTTCGGAACACCCACCTTAGAGGCTAACAAACTCAATCCATCCTCAGTGAACGCCGCTAATGGTACATCATGCATCTTGACCCACACAGGAATAGCCTTAATATCTTCTTTAGCTAAAGACACCGACGAAGACCATTCATTCAAAATAATCGGGACATTTCGAATCATCCATGGACCATCCTCCATCAGTTTTTCCAATCCACTTTTTGACTTGAATTTAAAGAAGAAAAATCCTTTTGAGTTCATCATTAATCTTGTTAAACCATATTTAGCCCATTGGTTTTTAGCAAAATACTCGACAACAGGGAACGCCAAACGTTTACCCAAGAAGTACACATATAGAGTATTAGCAAATCTGTCGCTAACCTGCTTAACCGACTCAATTGGAATAACCACATCCACCCCGTCCATGTTACTCTCCGGTTCCATCTTCCTGAAATTGACTTTAACAGACTCTTTTGGAATCTGACTACCCGCTTTGTTCGAACTAGCACCCTTAACAGATTCAGCATAAGACACTTGTTTTCCTAAATTCCCAGACGTTGGCTGGTTCCCATCATCCTTGTTTTGATATTTCTCTCCCTCATTATCCTCCACATTATGTCTAACCACATTATCCGGATTCACGGGTTTTGATATGGCCACCAACCCATCTAAGACCGAAACATTATCTGTAAAAAACATACCTCTCCTCGGCATCATAGAGTTACCTTCAATGTTAGTCACACGTAATCCAATACCTCGAACAGGAACTGTACCAGGCGTAGACCCATCAACACTCGGTTCCTTCACTTCATCGGTTGCAATCGGAGATAGCGGATACCCATCCAGATCAAAGTAATCCTTGTTCGGGGTGTTACCCCCAGATTTTCCACGTTCATTCATTTAAAAAATACTCCTCTCACTTCAACAAGACTCAGAAAAACACCATGTAGCACGAACACGAAGACCAGAAAACCAGAAAACCAAGAAAACAGAAAACGTAAAACCCTAATCCTTCAAACCCTAGTTTCAATCTTTAACCCTTAATCGATTATACCAGAGTATCAATCTAGCTAAATTAATCTCAGTTAACCGCGACCAATAACAACCAGTATAATAAATCAGGGTTTCGACTTGAAGAACTAGAGCAGCGATTGTAGAAGAAGACAGGAAAAACCCTAATTTTAGATCGATCCCAAATGCTAACAAGTTCGTTATAGAGATGTGACGAATCAAAACTCTAATCACAGACTGTTATGCATCAGATCACGAAGAAAAACGAGGATTCCATTTCATCGACGTTCTTGATGAATCAAAATTCCCAATTTGTTCATCAAAACGGTGATTCCAACTTCTCGATGCTTGTTTCAATCCACAGATTGATTTCTTTAACTTGCATACTTTGTTAGGATGTTTTGGATCGACAAAACCTTCAGGCTGAACCATATAGACATCTTCTTTAAGATATCTATTAAGGAAAGCCGTTTTGACATCCATTTGACAAATCTCATAATCATATTATGCAGGTATGGCAAATAATATCCTTATTGACTTTAGCATCGCGACGGGCGAGAAGGTCTCATCATAATCAACACTTTGAGTTTGAATGAAACCTTTTGCTACAAGTCTCGCTTTATAAGTATCCAAGTTACCATGCATATGTGTTTTCTTCCTGAAAACCTACTTATTTCCAACCACTTTGGAATTAAGAGACGGCACAACCAATTCCCATACTTGGTTGTCATACATGGATTGCATCTCTACGTTCATGGCTTCAAGCCATTTGTCACAATCGAATTTTGACATTGCATCATGGTATGTGGTTGATTCACCTGAATCTACCACGTAGTATCCATCCATGAAAGATCCATATCTTTTAGGTGGACTACTAATTCTACCAGATCTGCGAACGTATTGTGTGTGTTAATCAACCACTTGATTGTTTTCAACAACCTTCTTGTTGAATGCTAGTATCAACCAAACGTGTATTGGCTTATGGTTCTTGATCCTTATCAAGTTCCACTGTTCCACTAATTCCTTCCACAAGGAACTTAGCTTCCAAGAACTCAGCCTTTAGAGCAACAAATATCTTTTGCTCTGTTGGATTGTAAAATTAATATCCTATACCATCTTTAGGATATCCTACAAAGATACACTCAGTGGATCGTACTTCCAATTTGTTTGGGGTGTATAGCTTCACAACCCATACCTTTAAATATAATAATGATGGAGCTCTTCCATTCAATTATTTCGAAAGGTATCTTATCCACTTTCTTGGTTGAGGCCAAATTTAATATACGAGCCATTGAGAGCAAAGCGTAACCCCAAAATGATAGAGATATTGCGCTCCGAACCATATCCAAAATAGAGTTCGATTCCTCCTCTATCGTAACGAAGAACTTTGATTGAGTTGATTTTGTACTTCACCTTTTGAAGATTTTGAACATTTCAAAACTTCAACTTTGTGTCAAGTACACATAACCTTAACTACTATAGTTGTTGGTAAAAGTAATGAAGTATCTTTCACCATTCCTTGTCATTGGCTTAAAAGGATCACATACATTCGAATGTATGATACCTAAGAAATCTATTGCCCTTTCCCACTAAAGGGTTTCTTAGTCATTTTACCTTGTAAACAGGATTCACATGTATCAAATGAACCAATTTCATTTGTTTCCAAAAGACCATTCTTTCGAAGTGTTTACATGCGACATCTGTTTATATGACCAAGGCGATAATGCCAAAGATAAGTCTCACTCAAATCGATTTTGAGTTTGTTGGTGATTGCTTGGTACATTGAACTATCAAATGATGTATTATTATGAATCAATTCATAAATACCATTTGAAGGCTTAGTTTTAAAGTAAAACATGTCATTCATCGAAATATAAATGTCATTGTTTACAAACTTTAAATCAAAACATATTGTCTCAAAAGGGAAACTTAAATAATGTTCCTAGTCAAACTAGGAGCATTCAAGACATTTTAAAACAATTTCCAAACCATTTGGAAGTTTCAAAACATAGTCTCCTTTCTTGTAATGTTTATTTCTTTTGAACCTTTTGCAACGAATTGCAAACATGAGTTCTAAATCCGGTATCTAATACCCATGTGTTAGAAGAAATAACATTAAGGTCAATATGTATCATTAAGATTGTACCTGAGGTTTGCCTAGCATCCCTCTTGTTTTTCAACTCTTTGAGATAGGTTGGACAATTCCTATTTAAATGCCCTATCTCACTACACTCAAAGCATGGATCGTTCATGGCAACCTTTGCCTTCTTCTCTTTTGGTTTCAGTGGTTTCGCTTTAGTCTTTCTAATCTTTTCCCTTTGAATTACCCGTTTCCATTTTCAACATTTGTTTTGGTGTCGGGGTGATGCCCTTTCTAGTTGCCACCCTCATTGATCGTTAGAATGGATAAAACCCTTTTATCCATATTGAGCATTTCTAGGTGATCAATGTGGCTTTTCATCTTAAAGACATAAGATGAGTCCGATTGGGTTTCCTCCATTCGACATGCATGAAACGCTCGAACCGTTTCGAAGCGTTCTACCCTTAGGAACATTTCCTACAATTGGTTAATCATGTCGTATGCTCATGATGTTCAAAATCTTTTGAATCTCGGGAATCATAATTCCTAACATGAGACAAGAGGTTTGCATAGTATCCTTGATATACTTAATCCAATCGTTTATAGGCATCCTTATCTTTCATAAGATGTTCATCGGGATTAGGATCGTTCAACACATAGGATATCTTTTCTTACTTGAGAACGATTCTTAAGTTTCGATATTAATCCATAAAGTGTTTTGATTGAAACGATCCTTTTTAAGGATTGTTTTTAGTGATAGGTTACGGACGGTTTGGGTAATATTGTTAGCGGCCATCTACAAAATTTAACAAGGTTCAATTTTAGTATCTTCGATATTATTATATTTTAATCATTAATACCCTTTTGTGTCTCATAGACAATTAATAATTAAAATCTAGAATCCAACGTTACATTTAAATATTGGTTAGGTGACCTTTATCCCTCTATTTAAATTAACAAGGTAGTCAACGTTTGACAATTGCAACCCTTTGCAACTTCTAGCCATATGGGATCGGTTAAACATCTTTATGTTTAGTTGGCATGTTTAATCCCATCAACACCTTTTGTTCGCCATGCTTCGGTGACCCTAAGTTCATGGTTTCCAAATCAAGTCGTCCAACTTACACACACGTGTGAGTTTATACACATAAGTGGTTAGGTGACCTTTATCCCACAAACATGGTAAACCCACCTTGAATATACAAGTTCACTCAAATGTGGTTAGGTGACCTTTATCCCACAAAAGAGTTCCCAAGTGATTTGAGTGTTGTATAAAAGGATGGTGTTTGACTTGTTTTTTTTGGGTAAAGGGTTACCCCGGTGAAATTTTATATCAACCAAAAAACAAATAAACAGGGTGCATCGAGACACCGATACACACTACTAGACTTGGCATACCAAGACTAGGACAACAAAACAAACAATCCCAACAAAGACACAACCATGAAAAAACCGAACTACCCGACTAACATCACAGCCTAAAGACAAACATGACTAAGAAAACAACAGAACAACTCTAGCCGGGATCAACTTCCATGTTATTCTTCGATATCAGCCACTTGTCCAAAATTTTCTTTTGGTTCGGATGTCTTCCAAACCGGAACCCCATGATTCTGAGCCTCACCGTATCAATGACAATCTTTGCAAGCGCTGTAGCACTCCGTTGATTATGAGAATTATAAAAGGGATTTTTGAGTTTTCAAAACTCTAGTTTAGAAAACTTTATATACCATACATTTGCATGCATTCAAATCCTTGGTACTTTTGTGAAACAAATTTTCAAGGTTCTTTTTAATAAAACCCATTTTATTATAAAATCATTAATTTTTAATAACCTTTTATTAACCAATTTTAATGATCTTTTAAAGAACCAATTTTAAGCTTGTTGTTGATTATTAGTTTGTTAAGCATGCATATCCAAATATCATCAAAACAATATAAACAACCACACAAGCACAACACACACATCATTAGGTGCATAACCAAAGCCAACTATTTTTGACAACACTTGTTAGCTGAAACAAGTGTGCCAAAAGGTCCTTCCTTAGGGGTTAATATTGACACAAGTAATGTGTCGTTGAACTCCCACTTGATCCCGCATCCAAATGCTTCAAGTATCCTTCTTGTGTTGTGATTACTCCACTTTCTTTGAGCTTCCAAAATGTACTTTAATTCAGCTCCAAACTCCTTTTGGGTAAAGGGATTACCCCGGTGAATTTTATAAATAACCAATAAAAGAACAGGGTGTGTTAAGGACCCGACACACACTACTAGCCAAGGCATACCCCGACTAGGGAACCAAACATACAAGACAAGAAAACTAAAACACAACCAAGACAACAACTCGACCGAACACTACCCCAAACTAACAATAAAAACAAAGAACAATCCAACGCCTCCTTAGCCTGGATCCAACATCATATCCTTCTTCGAGATCTGCCACCGGTCAAGAATCTTCATGTGGTTCGGGTGTCTAGCAATCTTGAATCCCATTATCTTCAGTCGAACTGTTTTAATAATAACTTGCGAAAGTATAGACGGGGACCGCTGAAGGTTCGAGAATAACCGGTTATTCCTCTCTTGCCAAATGAAATATGTAGCAGCCCCTAAAAGAATCTTGCAAACAATCCTGTCAAGTTGCCTCGAGCTATCGCTGTTCTCCAACCAATCCATAACCGAACTCCATGTGTTATTGACACTCCCCATATCGACCCATTCTCTAACTGTCTCCCACACCTCAGAAGCATAAGGACACTGAAAAAAGAGATGATCCCTAGTATCACGATCATAAGAACACAGCGGACAACACATGAGGATGAGGTTAGTGGCACTACCCGCTTCCCAAATAGCCATCCTATCCTGAGTCTTTAGCTTGTTATTAATAACAAGCCAAACATGAAACGAGTGTCAAGGAATACACTGGCTAAACCAAACCGAATCGACCCATGCAACTTTATCATTTCTCATCCGTAAAGAGTTCCAGGCTTCCGAAGAGTGAAAATGTTGTAAATTACCTTCACTATCCTTCCAGCAGGATCGATCAGCGACATCCTCCACTAAAGTGGGAGCTGAAATATTTATTAGCACCGGAAACAAATCATACCAAGCCATTGGCCATTTCCATTGTCCATTATCATCGAGCAAATCCGCAACCGTCTTGCCCAGGTTGAAACCTGCATTGGGAATACGTCTAGGCGAAATAAAGCAGCGGAGCGGGCTGCAAGAACACCAGTTATCACTCCATGCATTAGTTTGGCGACCGCTTTGAATAGTTTTCCAAACATAAGGCCGAATCTGATTGCGAAACGCAAGAATCTTTCTCCAACCCCAGCTCGGATTAGCTGAGCATTTAACCTCCCAAAAACTAGTGCCTTTAAGCTTGTAGGAATGAATCCATGAAACCCACAGAGAGCGACGATTACTGATAATACTCCATATATGACTAGAAATCAACGCTTTATTAACATCCATGACACTCCGAATACCCAAACCACCTTCCATCTTAGGCATGCAAATATCCTTCCAAGCCACTTTAGAACGAACAGAACCTTGAACCCCACCATTCCATAGAAACCGACGCATACACTTTTCAAGCTCCTTAATAATTCTGACCGGAAGCATGAAAACTGAAGCCCAGTAAGAATACATAGCGGAGATGACCGAGTTAATCAACTGGAGCCTCCCCGCAAAAGATAACGACTTAGACATCCAATTATCGATCCTCTGTTGAACCCTTTCAACCAGAATTTTACAATCACTATAAGCAAGTCTTGAAGATATTAGTGGAACTCCAAGATAGCGAACAGGAAGGGAACCCTCCTGGAACGGCATTAACCTCAAAATCTGAACCTTTGTACGAGGAGAACATTACAAAAAAAGATAGTACTTTTTGGAGCACTTGGAACCAAACCCGAGATCTTCGTAAAACTTTGAAGAGCGTCCCTTATCAACTTAACCGAGACACAATCAGCATGAGCAAATATGAACAGATCATCAGCAAAAGACACATTAATAATCTTTTGTTTAGCACAATGCGCATGAAATTTAAAACCTGAATCAACCGTCGTCGCACGCTGAAGAAGAAGAGAGAGGACTTCCATGACTAAGGTGAATAAGTACGGGGACAAAGGGTCACCCTGCCTAAGACCCCTCTTTCCACTAAAATACCCCTGCAGCTCCCCATTAATGCTCAAAGAATATGACACTGTAGATACACATTTCATGATCCACATGACCACTTTTCGATGAAACCCAAATCCCAACAAGATAGCTTCAAGAAAAGACCAGTTGACAGTATCATAAGCCTTCTGGATGTCAATCTTCAAGGCACATCTAGACGGACCTCTATCAGTATTGTAGTTATGCATAAGCTCCTGGGTTAAAAGAATATTATCAGTTATTTTACGACCAGGGACAAAAGCTGATTGATTTATGCTGACTAAACCATCCAAGCTTCCTTTAATTCTATCGGTAATAATCTTGCTTATGCATTTAAAGAGGACATTACAACAGGAAATCGGCCTGTAATCCAGAACCGTGTTAGGGGATTCCTTTTTAGGCACTAATGCTATAATAGTGTGATTAATTTGCTTCAACATTTGGCCATTCTCGAAAAAATCCAGAACTGCGTTCGTAACTTGATCACCCACCACATCCCAAGAATGTTTAAAGAAAGCCGAAGTGTAACCATCCGGACCTGGAGCTTTATTTTCTCCAATTCCGAACATAGCTTTTTTTACCTCCTCATGAGTCACCGCACGGACCATATGATTAGCTGAAAAGTCGGTCAAAGTGTTAATAAACAAATCCCCAAAGTCAAAGCTCTCAACCTGATCATCCATGCCCAAAAAATTAGTATAATGATTAAGAAGGGCTGTTGGAACTTGATCCCCCTCATACCGGTTCCCATGCACATCCATAATACTCGAAATTTTACTTCTAGCATTCCTACTTTGCACACACTTATGAAAGAAAGCCGTGTTTGCATCCCCCGCACACAACCACTCAACCTTGGCTTTCTGCTTGAGGAAACACTCCTCATCATATGCAGCCGTTTGAAAATCACGAAGACATTTAGCAAGATCATCACGAACCAACAAATCCAAGGGATTAGCATCGACTTGTCGCTGAATCTGGTCAAGCTTAAGCCGTAAATCAGCAACCCTCTCATGCAAGTTACCTTGCTGAAAGAGGATTTTACGAAAGAGCGGTTTCAAGTTTCTCATTTTCTTCACTACAGCGAACATAGCGTGACCTTGCACTTCCTTAGCCCATTCACGCGAAACAGCTTGCCTAAACTCCGCTTTAGTAACTATAAAATTGGGAAATTTGAACGGTTTTGGTTTCATACGGGCTGCTGACGATATCTTCAAGATACAAGGTGAATGATCCGATATACGAGCCGGCTTAAAAAGCGCATAACCATCCGGAAAACGTTCCAGGAATTTAACATTACCCATAACACGGTCTAACTTCTTCATGACTCCAAAACCCTCTCTCGGCTTTTGGTTCCACGTAAAGTGGATGCCATGGCTCGGAATATCAAGTAATTCAGTCTCCTTAACACAATCGTAGAATTCCCTCATGCCAATAGAATGGTTAGAAGGTCCAGATAAACAATCTTCCATATTAAGAGCCACATTAAAATCACCAAGGACTACCCACGGTTTATCACGAGACAAGGCGTTAAATTTACATAAATCTTCCCACAGGGATCGACGATCATGGTACCTGTTTTCAGCATAAACAAAGGAGCAGAAAAAAACTTTATTTTCAGCTTTAATGAGGACTTAAGTATGCATCACCTAATCCGATTGAGAGATAACCATGATATCCACCACATCCGCATTCCACCCAAGAATAATTCTAGTGCCTCTGGTACATAACCCGCCATTAGAAGTCCAACTCCAATTCCTAAAGACTTTGTTACAAATACCGGTTAACTTATTAACATGGATATGAGATTCCAGCACTGCGCAAATATTTAAATTGTTTTCAGCTATAAGAACCCGAACCTCAGCTTGTTTAAGGGGACGGTTCAAGCCCCTAATATTCCAAGCTGCTAAACTATCCATTTAAACCTGTAAACCCAGGAGTGCTTGCCCCCTCAGCATTATTTCCTCGAGTATTATCGCTCATAAACTTTGACATTTCCGTAGGCACCGCCTCTACAACCTCTTCCTCATAATGATTATTCAGTCTATTACTTACATCCATCTTTGGCCCCGTTGGTTTCTCATTAGCAAGAGAGGCAATATCCGCATCCCCATCTGACTTCGATAAAGCTTCAAAAGAGTTTTTGATTGCCACATTGCCATTCACACTAGATTCCGGTTTATCAATTTTCGTACCCGACGGGCTCGCACCAGAGTTTCCTGCTTTCGGCTTATACACAAACTTGGCCTTCTGTTTCTTTTGCATAACCCCTATTCTAGCCGTTCTCCTCTTATCCGTTATAAAACCCTCATCATCAATGACAACTTGTTTAGCTTTAGTTACGACATTCTTAGGGCACGTTTGATCGTTATGACCAAAGACACAGCACACCGAGCACCGCTGAGGCTTCCATTCATACTCAACCTTCACCTTCTCAGTAATATAGCCGTCCTCATCAAGCTTCGGAATGGCAACCGTAATATAATCCTTTAATTCATTATCCGCATTAATCTCAATCAAGGCACGGGCAAAACTACTTCTTCCCCAGTTATCCACACACATATCCGCTGTATAGCCATCTAACCTTTTAGGAGTACCCAACTTAGACGCTAACAAACTCAGCCCATCATCCGTATAAACTGCAATAGGGACATTATGAAATTTTACCCATACCGGAACCGATTTGATACACTCCTTCCTGAGGTTGACCGAAGGAGACCAAACACTCAAGAAAAGAGGCACCTTTCTAATTAACCATGGCCCTCCTTCAAGCACTTTCATCATCCCCTCCTTAGAATCAAATTTAAAAAAGAAGAACCCTTCAGAATTCATCATAATCTTGGCAAAACCCATGTTTTGACCAAACATTTTTGGCATAGTATTCCACAACAGGGAAGGGAAGCCGATTGCCTAAGAAATAACCATACAAAACGTTGTCAAACTTCTCATGTACCTTCCGTATTACCTCACGAGGAATAAGGATATCAGCATCCTGCACCGTTTCAATCGGATCCAATCTCCTAAAGTTTACTTCCCGTTTCAGCGGAGTGCTCTTTTTAATTGTGTTAGCATACGAACAAGGCTTTGAAATTTCCACCGCCCCATCCGTCGATCCCTGGACATTACTGCTTTCAACCTGAACCGGCACAGAAATCTTTTCCAACTCGTCAATGATGTTAATCATCCGCTGTGTTCCCCTCTTCGGCATCAACGGGTTCCCATCAATGTTCAGCGGCTTAGTTCATGGGAGGTTTGTTTTGTAAGTCATGAACACCCACAGGCTTCGAACTAATGAAAACATCCCCATACATCTTTTCAGAAAAAGACTGAAAACCTAGATCCTCCAAACTCTTATCTCGGCTAGGGTTATCCGACGCAATACCCCCAACAGGTAATGGCGGCTTACTCCTATCATCCTTTGGAAAATTATCAGATTTATTACGTTCATCCTGAACAGGAATGTTTCTTGGATCCATAGTAGTAACTTCAGCAAACCATGCAAAAGAAAAACACACGTGCACTAGAAAAACAGAAAACCACGGCGACGAATCTAAAGAAAACCCTAACGAAAAGAAACGAAAACCCTAATCTCAAAATCAAAAGACTAGAAACCAAGGTAAAGTCTAGAGACCTTACTCAGAAGGCACGACAACACCTCAATCCCTAACCCAGATCAATCGAAATTAAGGTTGAAAATCAAGAACTAGGGTTTCACAAGTTAAGTCGCCAAAATCGCCAGAGAGAAGCCATTTTAGGTTAGGAAATAACCAAATAGGAGAGAGTAGCTCCAAACTCCTTTGGGCTCCGTAAATGTGTTTTGGTTATCGGGCTAAAATCACGTTTAGAACTATGAAGTCCTTTATGCCCGAAATTGGCAAAAACCAAAACCGCATTTTTGTGTGCATCTTCTTTTACAAAATATACCCTAATACATTTTTCTAGTAAAATAAAATGCACTTAATCTATTTATTTTACATACCAAATGAAAAAAAAATAAATTACATAACTTACAAATGGAAGAACAAAAATTATTAATTATTACAACCTTTGAAATAATTAAATATAAATCATAACACAATCATTCAACATATTCACTCAAGGTCATGGCTAGGTTATGAACTCCAAAATATATATATATCCACATATATAAAATTTAAGAAGCAAAATGGTTTCCTTTTTACAACCTACTTTTCGGTCAAGAATGAAAAAAATCGAAAAAGTGGGTTTTTTGTCCAAACAAACAAATCATCCAAATGACATAATTTTTCAAGATACTTTTATGCATGTATTAAAATAATCTTGAAAAACAAAAAGGATAACCATATATAAAATTTCGGCCATAGGGTTTTATCCAAACCCGAAACCCGAAAATTTCATATCCTATGAAGCATGCATTCATATAAGCGGCTCAGATACCACTGTTGGGTTTCTCACATGTTTATCAAAGTATTTTATCCATATAAAATAAAAACGCAGCAGAAATAATTATTTAAAACATGTTACTTACAAGATATAAAACTCATTTTATATGTAAAACCCAATCCCAGATCCATATACGAACATGCATGCTATCAAAATAAAACACAACCATAGAGTGTTTAGAATACTACCTTCCAAGGAGTAAAGGACATGAAGATGATGATGCTTCTTGAACTGTTACCTTCAAGTGTAGAAGACCTCAAGCTTGTATACCCCAAGCCTTCCAACAAACACCTTAGTTTTTAGCTAGGATTTTACACTTATGAACTCACTAGAAAAATCCCTCTTAGAACCAACTCTTGGTCGAAAATTATCAAGGGAAGTTATGGAGTTCTTGCACTTGATATATCAACTTGAAAGACCCTTCTTGGTCAACCACACCATGGCCGAAAATTAGAGATAGTATTACAAGTTCTTCACTTGAAATGATCTCCTCATTTGGCTCTTATCTTGGCCGATTTTTAGAGAGAGTTCTCTAAGTCTTTCAAGTTCATTCAAGTATTGCTCCTTCTTGTATTTGACATCTTGGTATTTATAGAACCATGAGAGAGAATTGCCACCCATCTTGACCAATCATGTGGCCTCTTACACATGCATTTGCATGTAATGCAATTGGACAAAATTGCTTGGGAAGACCATCCAATCAAGATGCATGAAACTATGACAACATGCATGGAACCTTATTGGACAAGAATTTTTTGGGAAGACCCCATGGGGGGGGGGGGGGTGGCGGCCTAGATTTTTTATAAAAAAATCAAATTTCTTTTATAAAATTAATTTAAGTCTTGTATATATTTTATACCTTTTATAAAATATAACATCCTATGTTCACAAGACTTTATACAACTTTTATTAAGTTATTTAACCCATTAAATAACAAAATAAAATATTCTCTCAAAATAAATTGTCCATATAATTTATTGGTTTGTCAAGTGCAATTATTTAGAAAACCAGTTTTTAAATATTCTAAGTGTTAATATTTATTTGTTTGATCATATCACAAATAAATAATATAAGTGTTTGTCTAGCTTGTATTTGGGTATGACTCGACTTGGATCATAACGTACTAGCCACATCAATTTAATATGTGTCTTGGGCATACAGAGTCCAACAATCTCCCACTTGCACAAGATACATAGAAGATTGATGCAAGCAGTAAATGACGCCTAACTACGGTTTACTACCCCCAATACGTATGACTATATTTTCCATTCAATAACATCATCCCCTTCAAGTCCCTTACTTGAACATGATTTAGGTGAATCTATCATTTATCCTTTCGTTACAGATGTCATGTTAAATCCAGAGACATAGAGTGATCACTCTCTGTTGATTTAACTTTAACAGGCCTTAGACATCTTACTCTCAACGAATACGAGGAACAAATCCCATCTTGACTACATACGTCTCTCACAATCACCTTGTACCACACCTGAGCTTAGCCTTATATACTGTCATGTTATTAACAGTGAAGAAATAAGTCAAGGTACAATATTTGGTGAATATCAAGACCCAATATGTATCTCAGGTCTGAGGATACTATGATATTCTCCTGTAATTCAAATTTACTTATGATTAATCACAGATGATTCCATGCAGTAATATTTGAGAGCGAGTCAGTCCAATATTTGTATCCCACAAATATCTATGAACCTTGGCAGCAACACTTTGCTCTATATTCATACTTAATGAATATCCACCAATCCAAATTCATAATAGTCTTACATTCATATTTGTTCCCACAAGTATGATCGACTATGGACATTTAGAATAAGTAACTTATTCATGGATTTAAACATGCTAAAAGGGAACATAACTCAAAATACCATAAAGAGTTATATTAACAATTGTTCCAATATCCAAATACAAAATAGATCAAATCCAATCACTAGAATATCGAAGTCCTAAGGCACAAGTATGACCCTTTCATGCTTTGCCCATTTAAGGAGCTTCGTGAGTGGATCCGCAATATTTTGATCAGTGTGAACTTTGTGAATACATATATTTCCCTTTTTCAACTTCATCCCTTATGTAGTTGAAACTCCGCTCAATGTGCCTAGTCTTTTGATGTACACGAGGTTCCATGATTTAAGCAATCACACCATCGTTATCACAAAGATCACTAGGGGTCCTGAATGGTAGGGACTATCCCTAGATCGGTAATAATTCAAGTGGCAGATCCATATGAATTATCTCGATCAGTGCTCTCCTCTATGCATATTTATTGGGCATCTGTGTTTATCTTGCCGAAACGTGTTATAAATGATCTTGAACGGAAGATGCAGCAATTTCTTTGGGCCCAGGGTAATGATATGAAAGGTAAAGTTAAGGTTAAATGGGATCGAGTGTGCTTGCCGCAAAAAGAGGGGGTCTGGGTATTCGTCGTATTCATGATATGAACATAGCTCTTATGGCTGCTCATGTGTGGAGTTTACTTAGCCATCGTGAATCGCTCTGGGTAAAATGGATGCATACTTATCGTATTCACGATAATAGTTTTTGGGCGTTTCCGGTTCGGAATAATGTTACTTGGAGCTGGAGGAAGTTATTGGGTATTCGTTCAATGATTCAAAACCATATTTGGACTATAATTGGGGATGGCACTAAAACATCAGCTTGGTTTGATAGGTGGGATAGTATTTGTCCATTGAGTTCATTTATTTCGCCAAGGGTTATTGCCAATGCTGGGTTCGTTATGACTACGAGGGTAGCGGATGTGTGTGGGAATAGGATGTGGATGTGGCCGAGTTCTTGGGTTGAACGATATCCGGCTCTCCAGAGTTTGGTTAATGTTGTGCTTAATCCAACGAGGCAAGACAGATTGGTTTGGCGAACTAGATAGGGGAAGGATGAGGATTATAGCGCAACTATAGTGTGGGATGTTGTTTGTTCGGTGCAAAACGAGGTCCCGTGGGCGGGTTTAGTCTGGTTCTCTCAGTCTATCCCTCGTCACTCGTTTTTATGTGGTTACTTGTGAATAAGAAGTTAAAAATAGGATGTTATGAGTTTATGGCAATCCTCGGGTAATACCAACTTCAATCTCATGTGTTGTTCGCTCTGTACGTCGGGTCCTGATTCGCACGACCACTTGTTTTTCGAGTGCCCCTTTGCCGCCCAGGTTTGGGATGGTGTTAAAGGAAGGGCTGGTATAGAGGCGGTTCAGAATAAATGGGATAGTATTTTTGATCACTTGTTGCAGGTTTCCAATTCCAGAAAAGCTAGACACGTTATTGTGCAGCTAGTTGTCGCTGTTGCTGCTTACTTTGTTTGGCAGGAAAGGAATCAAAGACTTTTTTCGCCAAAGAGAAGGACCGCGGATCAGCTCGTGGAGGTAATCTTAACTACAGTCAGGATGAAGCTTCACTCGATGCGCTTTAAAAGAACGACGCAGGTTAACGCTATCATGCTGGAATGGAGTCTTCCTCGTAGTCTGCTGATAGATGATGATGATTGCGGCTAATGTTTGAGTCGATAGGTGTTTTGTAGTGTGTTTGGCTATTTAGTGTGTTGGTTGTTTCTTTTTTTTGGGTAAAGGGTTACCCCGATGAATTTTATAAATAACCAATAAAGTACAAGGATGTGTCAAAGCAACACACCAACTAGACTTGGCATACCAAGGCTAGGACATCAAACGACAAGACCAAGAAAAAAAACAACCAACTAAAAAGTTATCAAACAAAGCAAGCTACCATGGCCAAAAAGTAAACAACCTAGGCCATTAACAAACTAAACAACTAAACCACTAGCCCGGTTCATCATCCTTGTTATCATTGATCTTCCAGATTTCATATATCCTCCTCCTAGCCGACTCCACTCGAAACTTGAATCCCATAAGACGAAGTCGAACCACGCTTTTAATCTTCTCGGCAACTTGCAAAACGGTCAATTGGTTGGAGCTAAAAATGCGATCATTCCGCTCTTGCCATATGTAGTAGGTAGCCGCAGCAACCACCAACTTACACACAATATCATCAGTTGTCTTCGAATTTGCATGTTGATCAGCCCATAACATTAAAGATTGCCATGTGTTATCAACATTCTCCAACTTCGCCATAGTCTTCACTTTTTCCCAAACCTGACTTGCAAACTCACATTGAAAAAACAAATGATTACGGCTATCTCGATCATGTTTACACAACGGGCAGCACATAAGATTTAGATTTGTAGCACTTCCAGCTTCCCAAACCGCCAGCCTATCCTGAGTTTTTAGCTTATTCCGAAACACTAACCACAGGTGAAACGAGTGGCGAGGAATGCACTGAGAAAACCAAACCATGTTTGCCCAGTTGACCTGATTATCTCTTGTCCGAATTGTACTCCATACTTGAGCCGATTCAAAATCTGTATACTTCCCATCCAGAGTTTTCCAAGCCAACCGATCCAGAGTACCATCTATCAGCTGAGGCATTTGGATGCTTATTAAAACCGGGAACAAATCTAGCCAAGCTTGGGGCCATCTCCACTGCCCATATGCGTCAACAACATCAGCAACCGAAGAGCTTAGATTGAAACCAGCATTAGCTATAGACCGAGGAGTAATAAATGAGGTAAGAGGACTTATAGAACACCAATTGTCACTCCATACATTAGTTTGCACGCCACTTCTGAGCAGAGACCATATGTGAGGCCGCATAATACAACGAATAGAAAGAATTTTCCGCCAACCCCAACTCATATTCCCTCGACAAGGCACCTCCCAAAAATTTCTCCCCTTTATCTTGTGTTCATGAATCCATGTCACCCAAATGGATTCCCTTTTAGTAATAATACTCCAAACATGCTTGGCCATAAGCGATTTATTAACATCATTTATGCTTCGGATGCCCAAACCACCTTCATCTTTCGGCAAACATACATCTTTCCAAGCAACTTTAGCACGAATTCTACCCTCCGATCCCGCATTCCATAAGAATCTACGAATTCTTTTCTCAAGTTCCTTAATAACCCGAGCTGGAATAATGAAAACAGAGGCCCAATATATATGCATGGATGAAAGAACCGAATTTATTAGCTGCAAACGGCCAGCAAACGATAACGACTTGGTCATCCAGTTTACAATCTTCTTATCCATTCGATCAATAAGAATTTTACAATCCTTAAAGAGCAACCTGGAAGAGATGAGCGGAACCCCAAGATAACGAACCGGAAAAACACCCTCCTGAAATGGCATAATCTCCAGAATTTCCTGTCTAATCAACTGAGGAACATTGCAGAAGAAAACTGTGCTTTTAGCTGGACTAGGAGCCAAACCAGAAACATTAGTAAACATCCCAAGAGCCTCCTTAATTTTCTTTACCGAAACAACATCAGCATGCACAAAAATAAACAAGTCATCAGCAAAGGAGACATTGATAATTTTTTGCTTTGCACAATGAGCATGATATTTGTATGGAAAACTAGCAGCCTGTTGAAGCATGAGCGACAGAACCTCCATAATTAACGTGAATAAATATGGTGACATTGGATCACCTTGTCGTAACCCTCGTTTGCCTCTAAAATAGCCATGAAGATTGCCATTAATATTCAACGAATACGACACAGTTGTAACACATGTCATAATCCATTCAATCATTTTCTGATGAAACCCAAATCGAACCAAAATATCACGCAAGAATGTCCAATTAACCGTGTCATAAGCTTTCTGGATATCAATTTTGAATGCACATCTAGCCGGGCCCCTATTCAGATGATAATTATGCATTAATTATTGTGTAAGAAGAATGTTATCAGAAATCTTTCTACCCGGCACAAAAGCTGACTGGTTGATGCTAACAAGAGTACCCAAACTTCCTTTTAAACGGTCCGTAATTATCTTACTTATACATTTATAGAGAACATTGCAACATGAAATCGGCCTGTAATCTAGAACTGAATCCGGGACATCTTTTTTTGGAATCAACGCCAGAATAGTATGGTTAACTTGAGTTAGAAGTTTACCATTCTCAAAAAATTGCAAGACCGCATCAGTAACCTCGTTACCAACAATATCCCAAGCATGCTTAAAAAATGCGGACGTGTATCCATCTGGACCCGGAGCTTTGTCTTCTCCAATACTGAACATCGCATTTTTAACTTCCTCTCGAGTAACCCGAGACACCATTCGATACGCAACCTCACTACTTAGCACATTAGGGAACAGAATGTCCGAATTAACCTTTTCAACCGAGATATCAACCCCCAAAAACTGAGTATAATGCGAAACCAGTACATCCGTAACCGCATCTCCTTCATGGTGAGCTCCCAGAGTATCCGTGATACTAGAAATTTTGGATCTAGCATTTCTAGCTTTAACAGTGTTATGGAAAAATCTGGTATTAGAGTCTCCTGCCCGAAGCCACTCAACCTTGGCTTTCTGTTTTAGAAAACATTCTTCATCGTAAGCCGCAGCTTGAAAATCTTGAAGACATTGAGTCTCCATTTGTCTAAGCCGAACATCCATCGGATTCTGATCCACCTGTATATCTGAATATCATCCAAATTTTTTCTCAGCTCCACCACCCTATCATGTAAATTACCTTGGTTAAAAAGAATCTTCCTTAACCTAGGTTTTAAATTCCTCATTTTCTTCACAACGGAAAGCATAGTAACACCCTCCACTATTTTAATCCATTCCTGCTTCACGGAATCTTTAAATTCAGGTTTAGTAACAATGAAATTCGGAAATTTGAAGGGTCTTGGACGAGTTCCAGCTGAGCACATCATTCTTAGGATGCAAGGCGTATGGTCAGACACCCGAAACGGATGAAAGAAAGCAAATGCATCAGAAAAATGATCTATAAACGAGACATTACTCATAACCCTATCAATCTTTTTGAGAAGACCCACACCACTCTTCGGTTTTTGGCTCCACGTGTATTGCATACCATGCGCCTGAACATCAAATAATTCTGTTTGTTGAACACAATCATCAAACTCACGCATACCAATAGAATGATTGGACGGGCCAAACAAAGAATCTTCAACTTTAAGAACCGAGTTGAAATCTCCCATAACAACCCACGGCTTATCATGACAAAGAACCTTATGCTTGCATAAATCAGCCCATAAAAGTCTTCGATCTTGATACTTATTTTCAGCATACACAAAAGAGCAGAAAAGAACCTTTTTGCTATCTTTAAAAATTACCTGAGTATTAATAAGTTGATCAGTTTGATAGAGGACCATTACATCAAACACATTAGGATTCCACCCCAAAATAATTCTCGTACCACGCGAGCATAAACCACCATTAGAAGTCCAACACCAATTACGGAAAACATACTTGCAAATGTTGGCCAGCTTGGAAACATCCACATGAGATTCAAGGATCGCACACATATCTAAATTATTACCAGTTACAATAGAACGAACCTCACTTTGTTTCAGGGGCCGGTTCAAGCCCCTAATATTCCAAGTCATTATGCTACCCATTTAAACCATTCGAACCGGGAGTGCTTGCCCCCTCAGGATTAGTATTATTCATAAACTGTGCCATCTCAGTTGGAGTAACCTCCTTCACCTCATCATCGTTCTTCGTAACCCGATTGGTATCAACATGCAGCCTCTGATTGTCAACATCTCTACTCTCCTCTCCATTTCCATCCACAGCTGCTAATGCTTCAAAAGAATTCGCTGTTTTAATCTGAATAGACCCTGAGCTATTATCTTGCTTGGTTCCTGATGTACTGGCACCCGATCTATTTACTTTTGGCTTGTAAACAAACTTTGGTTTCTGTTTTTTCTGCCCAACCCCGAACTTAGCAACTTTCCTTTTATCCGTAACAAATCCTTCCTCATCCACCGTTACCTGCTTCTGGCTAACGTTAACATTCTTAGGACAACTTTGGTCATTATGACCAAAGATACAACAAGTAGAACAATGATGCGGCTTCCATTCATACTCAACTCTGACTTTCTCCATGATAAACCCATCATCCTCCAGCTTCGGAATAGCAACAACTATCTGATCCTTAAGAACATCATCGGCACTAACTTCAATCAAGGCTCTAGCAAAGCTGCTCCTTCCCCAGCTATCCGCACACATATCCGCTGTGTAACTATCCAGCCTTTTTGGTATTCCAATTTTCGATGCCAGCAAGCTCAAACCATCATCCGTATAGATAGAAATAGGAACATTATGAAGCTTAACCCATATAGGAACTGATTTAATTCCTTCTTTTTTCAGACTAACCGAAGGCGACCAGATGTTAATAAAAAGAGGAACTTTACGAATTAGCCAAGGCCCACCCTCAAGAACTTTATTCATACCTTCCTTTGTATCAAATTTAAAAAAGAAAAACCCTTCAGCATTCATCATGACTTTAGCAAATCCAAATTTTGACCAAACGTTTTTAACATAATACTCCACAACAGGAAACGGCAATCTGTTCCCCAGAAAGTATCCAAAAAGCACATTATCAAATCTATCTTTAACCGTTTTAACAACCTCCCTCGGAATCACAATATCTGCTTCCTGATGAGTCTCAGTCGTGTCCAGCTTCCTGAAGTTAACTTCACGATTAGACTTAGAATTCATCATCACCTTTTTAGCATACGACACCTGGTTCTCCTGTTGTTTATCCGCATAAACATTCTCAACCGGAACTGTTATTTTCTCCAATTCATCAATAACATTGATAACTGGAGGCTCATTCAGATTGTTCACGACAACTCCACGTCTCGGTGCCATCGTTTTGCCATCAATATTCAGAATTTTACTTCCCAAACCCTTGATCACAGTCGGCGGCTTCCCATACATATCATGGTAATCAGCATTCAAAGATGGAGGTTTCCCAAAAATCTCATTGATATCAGGCGGTTCAGTATTCATCCTTGTATCAAACTACTCACATGCAAACGTAAAGGCGGCAGCAAGAACAGCTTACGGAAACAGCAACCAAAAACCCTAATCAGCCGACAAAACTATCTCTCTTGGAAACGAATGAACCAGACTCCAACTCCAATAGAAACAATCAGCAATCGACCAAGACAACCTGAGCAAACCCTAGACTAGCCGAACTTGTGAATCTAACAATCTATATAATGTTATCGGATAAACCTACCACACTATACAGAAGTTTCAATTCAGCAAATTATGAAGACGACAGAAAGAAAACAGAAAACCCTATTATAAAACGATCACTATTTTGCTAACTAGTTCGATATAGATCATTTGAAAAATCAAATTACTAATCTCAGACTGTTATACAAATAGATCACGAATCAAACCTAGGGTTGCATGAAGAAGAAAGTCGCCTGGCTAGAGAGAGAACCTAGGGCTATAAAATTTATTTGCAGCACGAAGATTGAGATTGTGATATCACACGTTACGATGAATGCTTGCTATTTGGTTATTTGTTAAACCTTAACGTAAACGAGAATCATTGTTCATATGTTGGGCCTTAGGTTATATTTGGGCCGCACTTGTTACACTCCCCTTCGGCCCATGCACTCACACAAGTTATTCTAGGTCAAGTTACACGAGCCGAAGCCCAAACCAAGCATAATGGTACACCGGGTCAATGTTTGGGCCTAGTAGAGCCCAAGTGTGAGTTAGTTTGGGGCCGGCTTATTATTTCAGTGTATATACACGCATGATATTCACGTAACAAACTATTGCCAACATATTCAAACCCTAGTTTCTTCTTCCTCCTATCTAGACCCGACTGCAACTTCTTTTTACGAAACCCTCTTCGCGAAACTCTTGTTCCTTCTCGTAAATCGTTGCTTTCGGGTACGTTTGAACGTTGTGTTTTGGATTTATCGTTACATACTCATGATTATGTGCTAATGTGCGTGGTGTTACATAGCTTGGTCGAATATGTGTAGTTTTGTTATAAATCTTGATTGATGCTAGGATTAGAGGTATTAAAGTGATCAGATTATTGAAACAAGTTGTATGGTTGATTAAATTGATATATGTTGTCATCGAGCTGGTTGATTATTTTCCTGAATATCCGATTAAGCTATGTTGAATATTTAGAAGTATTTTGTAATTAGACTTGGGGTGTTAATTGCATGATATAATGTTCTTGTGTGGGATGAACGATTACTTGGTGATGAATGTGCAAGACTTGTGTTATCAGAATGGTTAGGATGATTATATGCAATTAATGCCTGATTGATTACTAGGTTCGGTCAGATTGATAGGTGCACGAATGAATGTAAATATATAACTTGATGAAACTGATTGAGGTCTTGTAGTTTTAATCAAAACATATTATGTTAGTTAATTTACTCTTGAACTTTAATCTTGAATCAAAGGGGTAGGATAGACACGTATGGTAATAATTTGGATTCATGCTATGCTAGATATTGGTGTTGGTTAATCAAAACTTGGTGTTGGTTAATTTGGATTCATGCTATGCTAGATATTGGTGTTGGTTAATTTGGATTCATGCTATGCTAGGTATTGGTGTTGATTTTATATATTCACAAAGTAAACAAAATAACCATCAAACTCTGAAACAACTAGACTAACATCTAGAAACAAAACCAGCTACAAAATTGACCGAAGCAAAACTAGCCTCCATCGTCATTCATTTTGTCTTCAGAAATCTCCCAGTCTCTCAGCAATTTGGTTACATTAGCACATCACTTGAATTTCACGCCCATAAGTTTGTATCGAAATAGTGTTTAGAATTATATCATCTAAAATGTCCGGGGGTCTCGTCTGGTTCTTGAAAAGTCTCGCATTACGCTCTTGCCAAATAACATAAGCCGCCACCCCAACTATCAGTCTACTGACATAATTTGCGACCGTCTTTGACTTCCCTCGATCCTTTAGCCAAGTAGTAATTGAGCTCCATTTATGATCAACATTAACCATCCCCGCTTTCTGTCGAACCTTATGCCAAACTTGAGAAGAGAAACTACATTCAAAGAACATGTGCTCGTGAGAGTCGACATTCGCGTAACAGAGAAGACAACACATCATATTCATATTTTTCCGTCTAGAGAGATCCCACTTTAAAATTTTATCTTGAGTCAAGAGTTTCTTACGCATAATAAGCCACATTAAAAAAGCATGCCTGGGGAATGCATTGATTAAACCAAACAATGTTCACCCAGTCGATTTCTTGACCCCTACAACGGACCGAATTCCAAGCTCTAAACGAAGAAAAGTCGTGTAAATCATCATCCTCCTTCCAACATAACCTGTCCGCTTTATTCTGGCTCAAGTGAATAGTATCCAGCTGAACCAAAACTGGAAAACGAGTCCTCCATTCTTGCGGCTAGTCCCAGATTCCTTCCCCATAAACATCCGCAACCTTTGCATGTAACATAAACCCCGCATTAGTGATCACTCTAGATGAAAGTATGTTTGTGAGAGGCCCTAGATGACACCAAGTGTCGTACCATGCTGAAGTGACATTACCATCTCCCAACTTCGACCAAACATGATTTCTCAAGATCGGACGAATTTGCAGAAGTTTTCTCCAGCTCCAACTAGAATTCGCTACTTCTTTACACATCCAGAAGTTACGATTCTTTAATCTATAAGAATAGATCTAATCAACCCACAACGACTTTCTCTTATTCAGAATACTCCATGCATGAGAAGCCATCAGAGCCTTATTAACATCCCCAAATTTTTGAATCCCAAGCCCACCTTCATACTTGGGTACACAAATAGAATTCCAAGAAACTTTGGCTTTACCTCGATGAAACGATTGTGACAACCCTCAAAATTTCAGGTACTGTACAAATTAATTAATCTCAAATTACTTGCTTAATGATTGTGCTTGATTACAACTGATAATTTAAACTGCTCTATGATTCTATATCATATATACATGCATCATATGTTATACAGTCACTCCATTCATTACACACCTACAATAGTGACATACTTGATGCACTCAGCACAGTTGACACACTGAACGGTCGATTCAGAAATAATGCTGACAATGCCAGCACTTAGACAGACAATATTATTATGGCCAGTATGAGCCAGGGATAGAGTACCACACTGGTTTGTAGTGTAGGGAAGTGAGGACCAAAGACTGCGTCATTAGGTGATAGAAATAGTGCCAGGAAGTGCCTAAAACATGCTTTAAATACAGAATTCTGCTTTCTTTTATTAAATTCAGCATTTTATTATACCAATAGGATATACAAATATAGCAGAGTGGTCCTGTATACTCTCCTAAGTGCCAGGAATGATTTCGCTACAAAAAGGTGCATAAAAGACGCTATACGGTACAATTAAACGCTTTAACGGAATGATACGTAACCGAACAACCAGACAATACCCGAGACACGAAAATATTGTCAGAAATATTATTTTATCATTCTTAATTAATTACGGTCACAAATATCCCCATACGCCATGTAAACATGACATACACCCACTATACTTGAAAATACCCTTAACCTTCTAATTTAAATACCTATTAGTTAACAAACATTTTCACTTTACCCCCCCCCCCAACCGAAAATCTGCCATGATCACCAAAAATATTTTGTTTAGATTAAAGATTAAAGCAATCTTGATTCTATTGGCCAAGTATCTAAGCAATGATGGCTATGGAGTTGTAGGATGCATGTTTCCAAGATATGCTCATCATTTTCTCTAAACCCACACTCAACCTTCCTCCTCCTTCCCCTTATTTTCGGCTCCCCCTTCCCCCAAAACCGATTTCCACCACCACCACCTCTCACATCCTTCATCTTCTTCATACAAGTCTCATTTCAAGCTTGGAAGTCTCTCCATAGAGGTGCAAGTTGAAGTGCTCTCAAGGAAACCTCGTTCAAGCCTTTCTCACCATCGTTCTCCATCATCCTTACACTAAGATTTCTACCCTAGCCTTGTGCTAGTAGTAAGTCTCTTCACGCTCATGTTTCCTCTTGTTATTTGTTACGACTCATAGTAGGATGATGTTGATATATCACAAATGCTAACACACTAAAAATATAAACATGGAACTCTACATAAAAACCCCACATAAAAAGTTTGTTTGAGGTTAAAATCAGGTTGGTTTGAGTTTGGATAATACATGCAAAATGTTTGATCATCAAGTTATTAACAAATCAAGGTTAGGATACTCGTTAATATGCTTTTAGAATCATTAAACCTGAAAACAGCATGCTGATTGGATTTTCCAGCCAACTTCAACAGGCTGTAACAGGGTCATTTTTAATCGAAAAACTGACTTTCTGGAGTCTAAATTGTGTAATTTTGAACAACCGAACAAATGGCACTGGAATCGTAATTTTTCGAGATCGTTTACTATTTTTAAAGAATTATTTTTAGACAGCAGCTCAAGCTGAAATATTTCTGCTGAAAAAGTGTGTTGTAATCAGAGTCAAAACTTAAAACCTGAGCCGAATCAACTCATGGAATTTTTACTGTAGATGGTCACTGTTGTTCCCATGACCCTGCAACTAGAAGTTCGTCGATCGGACTTACAATTGATTTTTAGTGAATTTTTCCGTAAAACTGCAATCAGAAAGTAACAAATCTGATTGCAGTCGGGTAAAAGAATTTTTATATAAAATTGGTAATGAACTGGTCTCCGAAATTTTTATACAATAAATCGTGGATTATATATGACATTCTGTAAAAATTTGAGAATATTTGGAAAAAGATAACTATTTTATTTTAATACTCGAAAACAGTCCTGTTTGGTTTAATAAAGCTGAAAAGACGTAAATAGGGCATTGCATGTAAGATTGTCGGGTTGGCTATGTGAGAACATTCTACGGGACATATGTAAAAGAAAATGATATGCTATTAAGCATGGACACCTCTATTTACAAAGGAGACTATGGCAAAATTTTCCAAAAATCCTAACATTTAGTAAACATTTTTCTAAAACAAGTGGTTACTAGCATGTTTTAGACTATGTTTTTCAAACATAAAGCTCGCCATAATTTTTATAACGAAATACGGAGTATCGAAGGTTGGTTTTATACAGGAATATGGTTAATTATGTATTCTCTAAAAAGGGACTTAAAAATATAATTCCAATACGAACAGACACATGTAAAATATCCCATCCTTGGGAAGGAAATACGAATACACAAGTATGAGAAGTATTATTACTAGAATATCGAAGACACTTTAAAACGTAACTCAAAGGCACTAATCAAATACTAAGACAAGGCACGACCCGTTCGTCTAATAGACGTTAGACCATTGTAGGTAGTCGTGTTTGCTGAGGAGATTTGGGTTACGAGTATCGAAGACGCAATACGGTGAGTTCATGTCCCCCTTTTCTCTTAACTGCTTTCAGTTTTATACTTCGGGGGTGAAATACATGTTACAATTATTTACAGACATTACAGACATTTACAGACATTTATTTACATGGTATGGTTAGCTTAAGGAGGGTATACTACTTAGATCATGTGAGTGGGTAGGCCGAACTGAAGGCCATCAATCCTCGTTGTAGGACCGAGGGGCATGAGTGATAGATCTATTTGGGTGTAGCGAGCCCCACTCCTGAGTCCGCTGAGTGGACCATATGGTGACTATGTCTTACAGCCGGAAGCCCGGTGCAAAATTTGCTAGGTTTGAGTTTTCCTGCATCACTTCACACATATCATTGGCTTTGCAACCCAATGGTGATCTCTTTTTCCTTAATTGCTACATACCAGGGATTTTCATATATACAGACATATTACAAAGGTTTATACATACTCACTTATACATGAACTCGCTCAACTTTATGTTGATTTTTCAAACTACATGTATTTCAGGAAACTAATGGATCTCGCACGGTATGTACGTCTTTTCAAGCTGCGTTTGAATAAAGAAGTTATCCAGGGTTGTAGGATTTAGAAGGTGTAACCTCTACCTGGACGGGTTACATATCTCTAAGCCTAGTTTTATTTAAGGTCTTTTGCTAAGTTTTTATGAATCCATTTAAACAAGTCAAGGTTTGTAACTTATTTTGGAATTGAAGTTTTAAGACAAGTGTAATATGGTATTTTTCTAAACTTTATTTATGGACGAACATCTCATGTTTTTATCATATAGCATTGTTATGATTGATTGCTATGGTATTAAGAAGTCACACCAATAACCCACGCTTCCGCAAAAGTCAGGGTGTGACAGCTTGGTATCTGAGCCTCGATCATAGCGAACTAGGATTCTCTCTCGAGTCTAGACTATGATCATCAGGGCTCTCACGAAAACGTTTTCAAACATTTTTACATTTGCATATACTATACGTCCAGATCCAAGGAACAAACATTTTTACAAACAAAAGTCACACATACACGTTTCCAAATTTAAATTTATAATTCAGTCTTAGAGACTGAGGGAGGATCAGCCTTAGAGGCTGAGGGAGGATCAGTCTTAGAGACTGAGGAAGGACCAGCCTTAGAGGCTGAGGGAGGAATTTAGTCTTAGAGACTGGGAGGATGGTCTTAGAGACCAGGGATTTAGTCTTAGAGACTGGGAGGATGGTCTTAGAGACCAGGGATTTAGTCTTAGAGACTGGGAGGATGGTCTTAGAGACCAGGGAGTTAGTCTGAGAGACTAGGGAATCTAGTCTGAGAGACAGGGTAGGATAGTCTGGGGAGGACTAGGATGACTACTTGCTTACATTGATTGTGACTACATGCCTTCATTATTACTACATACATGCTTAATTGCTAATTATTGATAAACGGGAACACGTGGTGGTTATTGCATACATAAATTATTAATACTTACTATGGATATACATGCTACTCACCGGCACACATGTCACTCTATTTAGAGAACGAATTATCAGACATTGATAACCCTACGACCACCGCCACAGTTAATGAGACTACATCTACGCCAGAGACATTTACGTCAGACGCTGAGAGTGATCCCGATATGCTGACTAAGGACGAGGATGACTTCCAACAGTCCGCGCTACCAGATTTTGGTGATACTTTATCTTTACTGATGGTTTCTCTAACAAGAATCTTAATGGTCACTCTTGTTTCAATCCATGACCACTCTATCACTGGTCATCCCGATGGTGGGCACACTAAGACTCCGATCCTCAATGATGCGCCTCATGTGGACATGTCTACTGAAGGTTGGCTACCCGACAAACAATTTATGACAACGTTGACATATTTATCGATGGTCCTCCTGCCGACGCCCATGATGATGGAAAACGAGACGAGAACACCGTTATTAACTTCACTTCTTAAGACCCCTGTTAACAAGCTACCCTCTGATTCCAGAGTATATTCGATTTCAGACTCCCTTGAGTCTGTGACATTTACAGCCTTATAGACGGCCGGGTCACATCTTTCTACTACTGACACGGACAACGACGCCATTATGACTGCTGCACTAACACCTGCTCGAGGCACCACACCGTTACCCGACCCAGGGCCTGCTCCTGAGTTAGCTTCTACACCTTTTGGGACAACTTGATGTTGCACCTACTGAACCTACATCTTTGCTTGACCATGACCTTAATTCTTTTGGACTACTATACATTGCACTCCTTGTACCAGGCCAAGTGCCTGCACCTATTGACCTTCCTTGCATTAAGACATTTACTGCTGCACCTGCACCCGCTGATATTGCTCCTATGGAGACCGACGTCCATTGCGCCAACATGCCTATCGCTTTCATCCAAGACATACCCACACCACGAGAAGATACTCTAGGCCAGCAACCGCGTAACGATCCCAATGGCTACAGCAGCATTTTCTACAGGCCGCACCAGTTGCTACTTACACCTCTACAACGCTGGACAAGCCATCTCGCTGGTTCCTATGCTACACTATGCTGATTTTAGACCCTTGTCATCCCTCACATTATGGAGGCTACACACAGAATGAGTGCTCCTGTAACAACAACTACAGTTTGAGGATAGAAGTCGCAAAGTTTTGGAGCTGGAGTTGACACCACAACCTCCACCCTGTTTATTGCCAGTATACTTTATTTTTTTTTGGGTAAAGGGTTACCCCGGTGATTCTATTAAAACAATCCCAATAAAGTACGAGTAGTGATGGTGTGTTCCACACTAATTCATATACAGGACATGCCCCGTATATGTAAACAAAACAAAACCAAAATATCTAAGACAACCCATAACCTAGCCTACATTACATCATGAAAACAAAGTAGGCAAACCAAAACACGAAACCAAAAATAAACGACTCAACCTCCATCGTCAAAGATGAAATTGCCACAAACCGGCAAACCCTTGACTCGAATCACAATATGTCTAGCCATTGGAACCCTTTGTGGATGAGTTGCTTGCCCGAGCTCTAGAAGATGAAGGATGTGTTCCCGAAGTCATAAATTCATTAGTTTCATTGTAGACTTCCTCAACCTCCTCCTCATCTGAATCTTGCTTGTCATTAACCTGCTTGGCCTTCTTCTCTATACGACCCACAGTACTACCTCCCTGACCACCATCATTATCCTTAAGGACATCAAAGGGGTTTGACGTTGATACCTGATTATTCATCGGCTTCCTCAAGGACGAAATTGGTTTAGGGTTTACAACTGGTCTGTACACTACCTTAGGTTTCTGATTTTTCATATGAAGACCTTGGTTAGTAGCTTTCTTCTTCTTTGCACCCACAACCTGAAAATCATCAATTTTCTTTCCAGAATCCCCACTCGAAACAACCTGAGGGCTCTTTGGGCACGAGTTATCTTCATGACCAAACACGCAACAAGCTGAGCACCTTAAAGGCTCCCAATCATATTCGATTTTAACCTCCACCATTGAATGACCATTACCCTCTAAAGAGGGGATTGCAACAGTAACACTCCTCTTTACCTGACCCCGGCTTGAATTACAATGAGAGCTCTAGCATAACTGCTTCTTCCCCATGACTCAGGACACATTGTAGCAGTGTACGAATCTAGCATCTTAGGCACCCCTATCTTAGAAGCGAGCAAACTAAGACCGTCCTCAGTATATGCTGCTAACGGCACTTCATGCATCTTAACCCAAACTGGGATAGCCTTTATATCTTCTTTTTCCAACTTGACAGAGGCGGACCACTCCTTCAAAATTATCGGAGCATTTCTAATCATCCAAGGTCCATCCTCCACCAATTTATCCATCCCTTCCTTTGTTTTGAATTTAAAGAAAAAGAACCCGTTCGCATTCATCATTAGTCTAGAGAGACCATATTTAACCCAGTTTGTCTTTGTAAAATAATCCACCACAGGAAAAGCCAGCCGTTTACCCAGAAAATATCCATACAACGTGTTAGCATACCTGTCAGTGACTTGTTTAACCGAAGACAATGGAATGACAACATCAGCTCCATCAACCGACTCGCTAGATTCCATCATCCGAAAATTAACCTTTACATTCTCCTTTGCGGTGTTCACTACACTAGCAAATGATAAAGGTTCTGCAGCCCCAGATAATTTTAAATTCGAGTTACCAGCCAATGGAGTTGACAAATTCACTCCATGAACACCTGCTTTTGGCGAGAACAGTTTATCCACCTGAATCGGAGCCGTGACCTTAGTGAGTTCATCGATGATGTTGATACCCGTCTTGGCTGAATATTGTTCCCATCAACATCAAGAATTCGATCCGCTATTTCTTTAAATGACAGTGGTGGCCTTCCACCAGGTTTCATGCGTTCATCCATTAAGAGAACAAGCCGCCTGAATAAACCCTAGTAGCCGTCAACCACCAATTAACTTGCCGACAATCAGAATCAAAGAGTAATCAGCCGCAAAACCCTAATCGGATGAGTTAGCAGCCGCAAAACCCTATTCTGATTTGTCGCTGAATACCCCGTTTGAAACCCTGATGACTTGTTGCCGACAGAAACCCTAATTCAGATTATCGGCCTCCAATCAGATAACAAATCTGATTATCAACCTACAATCGATTATTGCCTCTTGATAACAAATCTGATAACAAATCGTAACCCTCTTGATAATACCAATCCTGACGAAACCCTAATATGATTTTGGTTTATTAGCGCCTATGAACGAGTAAATGATTCCTTACCAGAGAAGAAATCTGATTCGTAGACACTAACGAAGATCAATTGAGACCAGGATTGAAAGAAATCGCCTAGGGTTTCTTGGTCGCCATTTTTGCCTAGGGTTCTTTGCTCATTGCCAGTATACTTTAATCCTTCACAATTATCAAAAACTTATTTTACACTCTCATCTGCTGCGATAACGCCTTTCCCAGGTTTTCTTTTGATGCTCGTTCCTTTACTATCGAGCGGCAAATTAGTTGATTACTTCGACGTATATACAAGTTCGCGGAGGAGTTCACGCACATTAACAGTTTGCTTTTCTTTCCACCTCCACCGGTATAACGATTTCGGGATTATGCACTACGTTTGGATAAAGACACTAATGATAAGCCGGGATTGTGGAGACTTTTAAAGGCCACTTCAGACTATGTGATTTTGATACACTGATATACTTACTGGACAAGGGTAGGGTGACCCTGTGTCCCTCTTGATGTGATACGTTTTGATAGACGATACAATTGTGGTCGGAGAATAATGAGAGCCCAAATCATCATAAAACATACGACAATACTTTGTGGCCAATGGCCAACGAAAGCTTAGACGCTATGTCTTCGTTAAGCACGTTATGGATCTATATGCGTGTGCTATAATTATAATGCTACGTGCTTACTTTCTATGCTCTCATTAAACATAATTACCCAATTTGCTTGGTTATGCTATGATTATACTATTTCTTGATTGGGAGGTATAATAACCTATTATGTGTATGTACATATGACCACTAAACAACTAAATGCACTTCCTGAACAAATAAGACTTGACCTAACCAATCTTCTTCTTAGAAGATGTCGACACAAGGAAACGTCAATACCAACGACCTTCCGCCAACATCGACGGCACGACTACAAGAACGCATCTCACAGGCCATTGCACCGCTCGAGGCCCTTCGCTCCGAACACAGCAAGGGCTGCACCTACAAGCAGTTCTTGGACCACGAACCTCGAGAATTCGACGGCACTGGGGGTGCCTTAGCCTTCATGCGCTGGGTTGAGAAGACGGATTATGTTTTACGATTGAGCAAATGTGACCCCGAACATCAGGTCACGTATATAGCTAGACTATTGGTGGATGGGGCTCTGTCATGGTGGAACCTTCAAGTTCAGGCAATGGGCGAGACCGCTGCGTATGTTATAACGTGGGATGAACTGAAAGATCTGATGCGTAAGAGGTATTGCTCGAAGGCAGAAGTCCAGAAGTTGGAAACTGAACTGTGGAACTTGAAAATGGAAGGACCAAAGATAGCTGAGTATGTGCAGAGATTTAACGATTTATCACAAGTTGCTACACTGGTGGGACCAGAGTTTAGGAGAATTGAACGTTTCATAGGGGGATTGGCACCTCAGATTCTAAGCCTGGTAACAGCGTCTAAGCCTGCAACAATCGCTGAGGCCATCAATCTAAGTGTAGCCTTAACTGAAGAAGCAACCAGGACGAACAAATTTTCAACCTCGGAGGAGAAAAAGGAGACTCATGTAGAGTCATCTGGAGACAACAAGAGAAAGTTAGCAAATTTCAAACAGGGTACTCAGACGAGTAGTAACAACCAGGCCAAAAAGAGAAAAGAGTACATGGGTAAACTACCTAAATGCGACAGGTGCCGACGTCATCATACCGGGCGATGTAAAAATGGGAAGTGTGACAACTGTGGCAAAGTGGGACACAACAGGGAAACGTGTTGGCGTGAGACGAAACGTGGAAAGAAAGGTAATGGATGTTATAACTGCGGTGATATGGGGCACTTTAGGAAAGATTGCCCAAGGGAGATTAAACAAAATCATGGGAAGAATGTCTAACACCGGAGCTAGGGAGATACGCCAGGGACCCAAGCATGGATATCGGTACGTCCTGAATTACTTAATGTTATGCATCTGTATTGCCAAATACTGTTGCAAATTTTACGATTTGCACCTCTAGAGTTCGAGAGTATAATTGGCTTAAGTAGCAAGTAAGTAGATATTCCAGTACCCATTAGAACTAGCTTAGGGGAAGCTAGTGGAAGCCAGCACAGTAACTGGAGACGACGAAATGAAAACCGGAGAGCGCAAGTTTACGATAGATCTACTGCCAGTTGAGCTGGGAAGCTTCGACGAGGTAATTGGGGTAGTTGCCAAGCGGTCGAGCGGAGGTTGATATCCGCACTTCGATTGACGAATGAAGGAATGATCTTGACTCATGAAGCAGGATACGCCTCTGCAAATTACAAATCGCTTGAAGGCACAAAGGATGTTGCGTAAAGAATGTGTTGTTTTGGCTCATGTCGGGGACAAGGGAGCCGAAGGACTAAAGCCCGAAGATACCCCTGTGATCAGAGGATATCCTGAAGTCTCCCTCGAAGACTTGCCGGAATCGTCTCCTCAACGATTAGTCGAATCTCGCATCGATTTAATTCCAGGCGCCGCACCTGTAGTCGATGCACCGTAGCGACTTACATTTTCGGAGATGCAAGGATTGACAGTGTAGTTTCAATAGTAAATAGAGAAGGAAGATAACAGACCGAAATTTCCCTTTTGGGTAACCTCAGTTCCGCTCATCAAGAAAAAGGACGATGACTTGCAAATGATCGGAAGTCGGACGAGCTAGCCAACCAGGGTCGGTGGCTCTTGCTAAGGATTGACGAATTACTTATTTGACAAACTGTGAGGGTCCGACTACCATTACACGACGGATCGACGATCGAGTGGCATTAGCTGTAAATTCAGGAAGAAAGCGTACCGGGGGAAATTGTGGGACAATAACTTGTTTTTCTTAAACGTACACGAAGATGGTGCTTCCTACACCATGCCCAAACCAGTCTACGCGGGATACGAAATCTGGAGGATTTAGAAAACATATATTTAGGACCTTTGTAAACCCAGGTCCAAACTCGTAAGGGTTTTTATTTAGGAACCATATCTGTCAACTAAATCAATCATCATTAGCCTGGCGCATAGGCCAGTTCCATTGACCAAACAGAGAGTACTTGGATTTCTTTCACTTCTGGCGAGTAGATGTTTGCATCTCTACTCCCCTTAATGTTAGTTGCATCACATTAATTTTCTTCGCTGAGAGCGAACACACGTTTGCTTCGTATACTTGGTCACTTCTCCGTTCTGGCAGATACATATTGCTTCATTACTTGAAACTTTATAAATAACCCATGCACCTTTGCTACGCATGCGGTTTCATTCCGGATAAACGCTTTATTAAAGATTCAGATATTACGTTGCTAAATCTAGTTACCGAATCGTGATTCGAATGACCTACGTTATTGAAATTGATGACTCTCTTGCTATCAAGTTAACACACTCTCTTGAAACTTCTTTTATTACAAATTATATTCACGGCTTATTTTGATACCATGCCGATATTTCCTTTATTGGTACATACGTTTATTGTCGGGTTACGCTGAAACTAAGTTCAATTGCTTGAACTTATCCATTTCGCATATTCAGTTTAAAACGTCATATGATGTATTGGGAGCATCATATTCAAAACATTTTGCAAAGATTCTTTCATTTCAAGTTGAAGTAGATTTGGTTGGTCTACGACTCCACTAAAACGTTTGATTTGTTTCGATACCTTGTGGTGATATTTTCACAAAATTGAAGCTTGCGCTAAGTTGATTACTCACTTCGTACACGAAATTCAATTCCTTATTTAGTTGTTAACGATCCATTTTGGACCTTCACGATCAAAGCAGTCTCAACACAATTGTGTGTTAAGGCAACGGTACATATATTCATTTCATAAGCACAATGTACCTCCTAACGATTCTTTCGTTGTCAATCAAATGCCTTGCGATACTCATTACTTTTCATCTTCGATTGGAAACAGTGGTCCTTTGATGTTCTGTATTAAATTGGAAACTCTATAACATGGTATAAACCAAACCTTCAGATTGTCTCAGTGCACTTTCATTTGATTTCAAACGCGGTGAACGTGTTCAATCACCACTATTATTGGATAATGCCATTGCGACACCTTGTGGTGTCATCATAAACTTGTAGCTTGTGCTAATCATGGTTAACCGTTTCACACAAAACGACTTATACTTTTGTTTGACTTGTCATTTAAACATTTCTGATGCAACTACGAATTAAGACAATGATACACCAGATTCGCTTGTACTTCATACGGTGTATTTTCACAATTCGAGAATGTCAACACACAGATCCTTATCATTTACTTATTCGCCAGTTGGCAGGTCATTTTCATCTCCAAGTTGTTGATTCTGAGTTCATATAGCGGATGCTATGGTTTGTGTAAATTTGCATACTATGACCAATCATTTGAAAACTCTATTGGACAAAACTCCTCTTTTCTTTTTGTGGAACACTGCTAGCTGGATTACACTAGACTATACGTCAAATATGTACTGTACCTTTAACATCGAATGCTATAAGCACACACCTTTAACCATAGGATTCGGGTTATTATATAGACTTGGACTCACCTAACGCGAGTAAGTTAAATTCAGTTTGATGATTATCTACCTCGGTAACATACATATACATACACGTGTGACGTAACCACAAGGAGTTAAGGTAGTACAAATTTCGAGGACGAAATTTTCTTAACGAGGGGAGAATGTGACAACCCTCAAAATTTCAGGTACTGTACAAATTAATTAATCTCAAATTACGTGCTTAATGACTGTGCTTGATTACAACTGATAACTTAAACTGCTCTATGATTCTATATCATATATACATGCATCATATGTTATACAGTCACTCCATTCATTACACACCTACATTAGTGACATACTTGATGCACTCAGCACAGTTGACACACTGAACGGTCGATTCATAAATAATGCTGACAATGCCAGCACTTAGACAGACAATATTATTATGGCCAGTATGAGCGAGGGATAGAGTACCACACTGGTTTGTAGTGTAGGGAAGTGAGGACCAAAGACTGCGTCATTAGGTGATAGATATAGTGCCGGGAAGTGCCTAAAACATGCTTTAAATACAGAATTCTACTTTCTTTTATTAAATTCAGCATTTTATTATACCAGTAGGATATACAAATATAGCAGAGTGGTCCTGTATACTCTCCTAAGTGTCAGGAATGATTTCGTTACAAAAAGGTGCATAAAAGACGCTATACGGTACAATTAAACGCTTTAACGGAATGATACGTAACCGAACAACCAGACAATACCCGAGACACGAAAATATTGTCAGAAATATTATTTTATCATTCTTAATTAATTACGGTCACAAAAATCCCCATACGCCATGTAAACATGACATACACCCACTATACTTGAAAATACCCTTAACCTTCTAATTTAAATACCTATTAGTTAACAAAAATTTTCACTTTACCCCCCCCCCCAACCGAAAATCTGCCATGATCATCAAAAATATTTTGTTTAGATTATAGATTAAAGCAATCTTGATTCTATTGGCCAAGTATCTAAGCAATGATGGCTATGGAGTTGTAGGATGCATGTTTCCAAGATATGCTCATCATTTTCTCTAAACCCACACTCAACCTTCCTCCTCCTTCCCCTTATTTTCGGCTCCCCCTTCCCCCATAACCGATTTCCACCACCACCACCTCTCACATCCTTCATCTTCTTCATACAAGTCTCATTTCAAGCTTGGAAGTCTCTCCATAGAGGTGCAAGTTGAGGTGCTCTCAAGGAAACCTCGTTCAAGCCTTTCTCACCATCGTTCTCCATCATCCTTACACTAAGATTTCTACCCTAGCCTTGTGCTAGTAGTAAGTCTCTTCACGCTCTTGTTTCCTCTTGTTATTTGTTACGACTCATAGTAGGATGATGTTGATATATCACAAATGCTAACACACTAAAAATATAAACATGGAACTCTACATAAAAACCCCACATAAAAAGTTTGTTTGAGGTTAAAATTAGGTTGGTTTGAGTTTGGATAATACATGCAAAATGTTTGATCATCAAGTTATTAACAAATCAAGGTTAGGATACTCGTTAATATGCTTTTAGAATCATTAAACCTGAAAACAGCATGCTGATTGGATTTTCCAGCCAACTTCAACAGGCTGTAACAGGGTCATTTTTAATCGAAAAACTGACTTTCTGGAGTCTAAATTGTGTAATTTTGAACAACCGAACAAATGGCACTGGAATCGTAATTTTTAGAGATCGTTTACTATTTTTAAAGAATTATTTTTAGACAGCAGCTCAAGCTGAAATATTTCTGCTGAAAAAGTGTGTTGTAATCAGAGTCAAAACTTAAAACCTGAGCAGAATCAACTCATGGAATTTTTACTGTAGATGGTCACTATTGTTCCCGTGACCCTCCAACTGGAAGTTCGTCGATCGGACTTACAATTGATTTTTAGTGAATTTTTCCGTAAAACTGCAATCAGAAAGTAACAAATCTGATTGCAGTCGGGTAAAAGAATTTTTATATAAAATTGGTAATGAACTGGTCTCCGAAATTTTTACACAATAAATCGTGGATTATATATGACATTCTGTAAAAATTTGAGAATTTTTGGAAAAAGATAACTATTTTATTTTAATACTCGAAAACAGTCCTGTTTGGTTTAATAAAGCTGAAAAGACGTAAATAGGGCATTGCATGTAAGATTGTCGGGTTGGCTATGTGAGAACATTCTACGGGACATATGTAAAAGAAAATGATATGCTATTAAGCATGGACACCTCTATTTACAAAGAAGACTATGGCAAAATTTTCCAAAAATCCTAACATTTAGTAAACATTTTTCTAAAACAAGTGGTTACTAGCATGTTTTAGACTATGTTTTTCAAACATAAAGCTCGCCATAATTTTTATAACGAAATACGGAGTATCGAAGGTTGGTTTTATACAGGAATATGGTTAATTATGTATTCTCTAAAAAGGGACTTAAAAATATAATTCCAATACGAACAGACACATGTAAAATATCCCATCCTTGGGAAGGAAATACGAATACACAAGTATGAGAAGTATTATTACTAGAATATCGAAGACACTTTAAAACGTAACTCAAAGGCACTAATCAAATACTAAGACAAGGCACGACCCGTTCGTCTAATAGACGTTAGACCATTGTAGGTAGTCGTGTTTGCTGAGGAGATTTGGGTTACGAGTATCGAAGACGCAATACGGTGAGTTCATGTCCCCCTTTTCTCTTAACTGCTTTCAGTTTTATACTTCGGGGGTGAAATACATGTTACAATTATTTACAGACATTACAGACATTACAGACATTTATTTACATGGTATGGTTAGCTTAAGGAGGGTATACTACTTAGATCATGTGAGTGGGTAGGCCGAACTGAAGGCCATCAATCCTCGTTGTAGGACCGAGGGGCATGAGTGATAGATCTATTTGGGTGTAGCGAGCCCCACTCCTGAGTCCGCTGAGTGGACCATGTGGTGACTATGTCTTACAGCCGGAAGCCCGGTGCAAAATTTGCTAGGTTTGAGTTTTCCTGCATCACTTCACACATATCATTGACTTTGCAACCCAATGGTGATCTCTTTTTCCTTAATTGCTACATACCAGGGATTTTCATATATACAGACATATTACAAAGGTTTATACATACTCACTTACACATGAACTCGCTCAACTTTATGTTGATTTTTCAAACTAAATGTATTTCAGGAAACTACTGGATCTGGCACGGTATGCACGTCTTTTCAAGCTGTGTTTGAATGAAGAAGTCATCCAGGGTTGTAGGGTTTAGAAGGTGTAACCTCTACCTGGAAGGGTTACATATCTCTAAGCCTAGTTTTATTTAAGGTCTTTTGCTAAGTTTTTATGAATCCATTTAAACAAGTCAAGGTTTGTAACTTAATTTGGAATTGAATTTTTAAGACAAGTGTAATATGGTATTTTTCTAAACTTTATTTATGGACGAACATCTCATGTTTTTTTCATATAGCATTGTTATGATTGATTGCTATGGTATTAAGAAGTCACACCAATAACCCACGCTTCCACAAAAGTCAGGGTGTGACAACGATGCTTCTTGAGACCATAAAAAATTCCGCATTTTAGCTTCTAAGTCTTTGATAATACTAGCAGGTAAAATAAAAACTGAGGCCTAATACACATGCATAGCCGACAAAACAGAAATAATAAGTTGCAATCTTCCAGCAAATGAAAGAAGTTTATTTTTCCAATTATCGATGCGTTTCTCCAACCTCTCAACCAATACACTACAATCTTTAGCAAGAAGTCTAGACGAGATAAGAGGAACCCCCAAATACCTGACCGGCAGTGAACCCTCCTCAAACGGTAAAACACCCAATATAGCCTCCTTAACAAGATCCGTAACATTACAGAAGAACTCTGTGCTTTTTTGGATACTAGGGACCAATCCAGACATGTTCGTGAACTGCGTTAGCGACTCCATAATGAACTGAGCGGAACGAACATCACCTCTTGCAAAAAGAAACAAATCATCTGCAAAACAGAGGTTAATAATACGCTGCTTTTCACATTTATTGTGAAACTTAAACGAACCATCCAGCCGAAAAGCTTGCTAAAGAATACATGTTAATATTTCCATGACAAGCGTGAACAGATAAGGAGAGAGCGGGTCTCCTTGACGTAAACCACGCCTACCCTTGAAATAGCCATGAACATCTCCATTAACACAGAGAGAATAAGTAGGAGAGGATACGCAAACCATAATCCTTTCCACCATATTCGAATTAAAACCAAACCCAACGAGCACATCTTTGAGAAAGCTCCAATGGACCGTATCATAAGCTTTTTGTATATCAACTTTGAAAGCACAGCGAGGAGGACCATAGCTTCTTTGATAGTTGTGCATCAACTCCCGAGTAAGCAGAATGTTGTCGGATATCTTCCTACCCGGGACAAAAGCCGACTGGTTTATGCTAACAATTTGATTTAAACAACCCTTAATGTTTGATTAGTATTGTTTACTAAAGAATGTTGTTTGATTAGTATTGTTTACTAAAGAACGTTGTTTGATTGGTATTGTTTAATAAGGAATGTTATTTGTTTAATTGTGGGTTGATAAAGAGTGGCTAATCATTTAAGTGTTGATTGTGAAACTGTTGTTGTTTACTACATGAGCTACCGAAATGCATGATGAATGTTATGTGATAAGCATGGTGCTAAACGTTGAACGTGGTCCTAACTGTTGCCAATAATTGAAATAGGACACACTTGATTAAGTACGAACAAGAAATTAAACTTACCGGGCAAAACTAAGGTGAGTTCATCTCTTGAGCATGCATCCCAGTGGTTGAGACAGTCAGTGGGTATCCCGGGGAGGGATAAGTCTGTTGGGTAAAACTGGGATATTGGATAATAATCTCACTCTATCACTCTTAAGTCCCATCTTTTGTTACCGGGGAGGTAACGGGGTATTGGTTAGTAGCGCTACTTAGGTTTGGCACCCTCACCCCGTACTGGAGAGGATGGGTGTGAACTAATGACCCAGTCATGCCCAGTGCTTTGATAGGAGCACTGGGGAACGGGCAAAACATACATCAGGAGCCGTCTTGTTTAATATCGAGATATTATCAATATTACTTTTGGAATTGTTAATGAACTGAACTAAACACTTGGTAACTAACGTTTTCACAAACTATGAACTCACCAGCGTTGTCTGACACACTTGTTACATGCTCGCAGGTCGTTAGGTATTTTGATGGGAAGTTGCTGTCTGGAGTAGCTGGAGTGGTCATGGGTCGACTGGAGGGATTCATGTGATTGAACTATTGATATCATACATTGGTTTTTGAAACAGTTTAACATTGGTTTACTATTTGCTTCCGCTGAACATGTTGGTTTTCATTTAAAAACGTTGATGGTATTTTTCATTAATAATTAAGGATTTTAATTAAGGATTAATAATTAAGGATTTTATTTTGAAACTTGGGATCAAGGCTTCTTTCCTTTGCTGAATCAGGAATAGCCGACTCCAGGTAAATGCTTTTCCCAGCTCAAAGGCGATGAGTAGTAGATTCGGGGGTACCTATAAAGCGAACAAATGTTCCCATGGTCATGATTGTTGACTAAACTGCCCTTTCTCTGATTCCCCTTGCCGACTCTGAACTAACTCATGCTTGAATGTGAACAACTGATAGAAAGCAGTATTTTACTAATTGGATTACCTTCTTCCCTTCGTTATAGTAGGAATTTATCTCTCGAACCCTAGAACCTTTGGGCTAGGAACCCGAGAAAAGCTTCAAAGCTTTCAGCGGGCTAGATTCGTCTTCTTGCTGTTGTTGAATATGTAGTTGTGATCAGCATAGCAGTAAAGAGCTCTTGTTTAGCGAGAGTCGTATTCGGATTCTGCTTGAGCGGCCTTCTCTCTCTGAGTTACGGCAAAGGTATTTCGGTAAGCCTCGTCATCTAGTATGACCAAAGCATTAGCTCTGTCTCTATCCTTGGGCTAAGGGGGCATAGACTGGAGGTGAGGTAGCTTAGGATGATGAAACCCTACCTTCTAACTTTCGGACTTTCTTGCTGGCTTGACTTCTTGACTTAGAGCTTTCACGTGGGAATCATTGATGGAAAAAAGAGTGATAAAAATAGAAAATAAAGAGGTAGTTGACAGAGGTAGAATCGGCATCTGTCTCGCCTGCTGGAAAGCTTGACTTGGCTATTGAAATCAGCATCAACAAATCAACTTAATTAAGATGTTAAAGAATCCGTTCTTGGAAGAAGTCCTCACTTACCTTATAGTAAAATATCTGACAACTGATGCGGATTATGTAGCAAATGAATGCGTAACACATTGAGTTGGGCTGCTTTCCTTGAGCAGATAGGACACAGCGCCATCAACAGACATACTCGTGAAGAAAGCACCAACCCTGGTGGAACAACACAGCCTCGATTCTCATCTCGTTCACTCACAGAAGACCTTGCCGAGCTCTACTTTCTTTCTTATACCAGGAAGCCTTTCGCTTGTCCCTTCGCACGTGAATCTTGATATCCAGGCTTGAGAGCTTTGATTTCTTCTTTCCTTGGGTTCCTTCCCTCACTTGTTACTAGCTGCTCTTCCAGCTCTCGTATCCGATGAAGAAGAGGCCCAAGGGACATCCATGGACAACCGCCACTCACGTGGTTTAGCTAATTTAATAGCCTTCGGAGAAAAGCGACAAGTACCACTGGACAAGCAAATCACTTTTGGAATCACCTTAAAGGATCCTCTTACGGTGAAATGCCAGAATGATGCTCCGATATCCCAGCTAAACAGAGACGAAAATCTCAGTACTATTCTGGCCAGCGTATGCTTGTTGAATTGAAGGCATACCGCACACTGCTTCAAATAGAAAGATATTGGTTGAATCCAATTCATGATTCCGGTTAGGAATATTCTATTTGTTCAAAATCTTTCCCTGACTTGATTGATGCAACTTGGATACGAGACCACAATTTTCTTTTCTTTTTTCTAAAGCTTGGGATACCCGACTCGAGAACCCCTGAAGCGCACTGGAAGCATCTCAAGGAAAAGAGAGAAGTCAAATATCGTAGGCTTTAATAAGATTCCCTAGTAGATAGCTAAGCTAAGAGAGTGCTCCGGAAGAGCTAATAATAAAAATTCTTTCCCTTTCTTTCACCGAGGAGGCTAACTAGATAGATGGTTGGTCTAAGGAAGAGAAGAATATGAGCTATATTTTCATCCCTTTTCAGTTCCTTTCCTTATCCTTAGAACAGTAGGGTTTGAAGCTGGCAAAGTTAATCAATCCAGTAGTCAAAGGGGCAAGTGCAGTCACTCAACCAACGCCTTTCAAGCAATATCTTAAGTAGGGGTAGGGCTCTTAGGCAGCAATAGAAATGACTCTGACAACCTGTCTCAATCTTTACCTCTCCAGGATCAAGAAAGACCTCTTCTTCTAATTAATATTTTTATCTCTGGGGAGTTTTCAAGCCAATCTATAAGTTTCTTTTCTTTAAAGCCTTGAAGTGAAAATTTTACTTTCAAGTGAAGCAAATAACTTTCGACTTTGGTTGTTTGGCCCGCTTCTGCAACACCTCTCTCGTCAAACGATGCATAGGGAGAGCCTTCCAAGTCGGATCAAAAGACATCCCTTGGTACAACGGAATATCCCTGACCCGCAGTACATACCGCAACATTAGATCCTTCAGACACCCTTTCATGTCCGAGACCACCTCTTTCATGGCTTCGATATCATCAACAGGACTGATAATGGATGTAAAAGTCGATTTTCGGACTCGCTTGGCTAAGACAATAATCTTAGACAAGGAGAAGAACAACAAATAGAATTGCACAAAAATATCAGCTTCCATAATATCAATCTTCTATGGAAAGATAGGATGATACGAGGTAACTGCTCCTAGTGAGAGACACTGGCACTGGTAGCAATTCGGGTTTCACCTTATCGCCAGCATAGGCCTTCTGCAAAGAGGCTGCACACTGCTTTAAATACAAAGCAACATGCAACCAACCTGATTTCCGACCTAGCCCCTCCGATCTTGCCAATGAGCTAGTCAACCGAGTCTCAGTGCTTTGGTTATTGAACGAATCTACTCTCTGAAATTTCTATTTAAGAGAAGGCCGGTTAGAAAGTCATGCTAGCCGTTTAGTTACCATCCGGCTAAAAAAGGTGTGCAAGGGTCTGAAAGAGTTCACGCCGCTTTGCAAGCAAGTTGATTAGCTAACAACTTCCAGCGGCCTCGATTCCACTCAAGGATCTCTCTCACAAGAGGCAGTAAGAGCTTCACTATAGCAGTCAAGCAGTGATAGCTCTACAGTCTACCTTTATTCATGTATTTGGCTCCCTGAGCCACCATTTCGTTCGCCCTTCCCTGTCTCACTGAGCCGCCTAACCAAGTAGATGTCGGCCGTTCTATCATTCGAATCTTCCTTCCTCCCATCTTGCTGGATCATGTACCTGCTTATCACTGTGCTCTTGGTAAGGGGGCTTTAGTCTCGGAAGTTTCCTAGCATTGGAGTTTGATCTCTAAGTCGTTCATTCTTCAAGGCATAATCTTTCGTGACAAGCAGAGGAGCAGGAAACAAGAGCAAGTAGAGTGAAAGTATCCTCATGGGCCAAATAAGAAGAGGTTTAGCCCCAACATCAAATTAATGCATTGATGAAAGGCGGTGTAAACATCTTCTATCTCTCTCTCTCTTTGACCAAGTGGCTCTTAGGGATTTTGTGAAAGGAGACAAACTTCAAGCTACTAATAAGTCCTATAAAGATCGAGAAGGAAGGGGTCGATAGTTAGCTGCACAGCAAGCAATCCACCTAACGGGAATCAATCCCAGATAAAGTATATATATAAAGTATATGTGGTCTCGTGATTAGACGAAGAGATTACTCCATCACGCGCACCAAACCAATCCATCTTCTATATACGCAACCTCTGAGATACAAGGAAGATCCATGTCACACAAAAGCTTAGAGATACTCGTGAATGCAAGCTTCTGGAGTGGGAATGGATAATCCTGCTAGATTGTTGGCAAAGAAAAATATCTCCAGAATTCTCTGGAAAACTCTTATTCATTGAGGGAATAGCCCGTTTCCTGAAATATTTCCTTTGAGCAAGTCTCCCGGTGAAAAAGGAAAAAAAAAATAGAAGGAAAGGGTAAAACATATTCTATTTTCCGACCTTTTTTCTCCTAGTCCGGAGATCTAACAGTTGATTAGGTTAGTACCGGAATGCCACTTGACCTTACCGAAGCGCGTTCAGGCCCTCGGTAGCCTATGAATAAGATAATCTGAGGTTCAAATGTCTTTGTGCGTAGTTTGTTCATAGGCGATCTAGTTGGTGCTTAGTCTATCGACTCTATCCCCGAATCGATAAAAAGTAAGTCTTTCTCGTGTGAATGACTAGTTATAGTTAGGGCCGGTGTCACATGGAAAAGGAAGAGGAAAGATGAATCTGTTGAAGTGAATGGTCCTTGCCCGGATGCTACCTCCATGCAATGAATTTGGTAAACTAGCGTATCTTCATTTCCTTCTTCTCGCCCTCTGATACGTCCACCTACGACCACTTGCTCGATTCCCATCAGGTTTGGAACCCTACCTATCTGACTTTCTTACTTAAGCGCCCTTTGTTCCAGGAGGTGAGGAACGAAGTAGCTCGAGTGAAAGGAGAGGAATTGCTTTTTCTCTCCTAATTGGGTTCCTCCTCATCAATCTTCTCTTTCTACCTGGTCTACAATCAACACTTTTGCTTCTGGTCTGATCTTCATCAGCAGCGGCTTTGGCAGTCGTTCCTGAGTTACCCATGGGGAAATCCCCTTGAATATAACCCTAAAAGATGGTTTAGACTCCTCTCTGAGGTTTGAGATCGCAAAATAGGTAAGTGGGCTAGTCCATGAGAAGTCGACGATGATCCCCTCTATTTTTGTCAAAAGTTTGCTTCACTCATTGTTATTAGTCTTTATTGTGAATGCTAACTTTCCCATCCAATTGGGTTAGTGTTCGGAAAGTGTTCACTTGACCGCTACTGTAATGGGCATGCTCTCAATCATTTGCATTGATTGGCTTCCTTTAGTCTGGCATGATAGTTCTGTGTACCAACCTTGCTACGTAAGAGAGACCGACATGCAAGCGATTACAGCTAGCCTCCTTATCTGCCTTACCAGTAGAGCTAGGGAGGAAGCCACTGATAGCTCTGACCCCTTTCGGATTGGCTCCCCGATCGGATAGGAACTATGCTTTGGTCTGACGGCAATAGGGGTTGTGTATAGAGACCAGAATCGGAAGTATCACCATGCAATGGTTCGTGAACATGGTGAAGTGATTGTCTCAGCTGGAGCCATTGGAAGCCCTCAGCTTCTGCTTCTAAGTGGGATAGGACCAAGCCCTTATTTCTCATCATGGGGAATCCCAGTTGCTCATCATCTTCCCTACATGGGTCAATTTCTCTATGAACTAGCATTTCCATCCTGTCCATTAGAGCATTCTCTCATACAAGTTGTTGGCATCACTGACTCAGGTGCTTTCATAGAAGCAGCCTCTAATGCCATTCCATTTGCATCTCCAGATCATTCTGTATTCCTCCGCTGCCATCTTCTCTTTTTGGCTCCTTGTCATTTGATCTGGGGGAATCAACCTCGAAGAAGGGAGCCTAGGAGCGTAGTTTGGCCCGTGTTCCAAATTCAATGCTAAAATTCCAGCTTCAAGCGTTCTGCAGCTCATAATCATATTATGGAAAATGAGGCGTGGGGAAACGGCACCGATTCTGTCCAATAACACAAAAAACTTATTTTTAAGTCCTTCGACCTTCGCAAACAAACAGCCCGGCCAACCCAAGTAATCCCCCATAACATCAATCAGTACCGCAAAAGGTTCAAAATCTAAGTCTCCAGCAGCTGCGGAGCAGGGGATAAAGGAACAGCAGGATTACAACATTGCACAGGATCAATCAGAATGCGGGAGCGCAGTGCCTTTAAGAGATAGGGGTGCGGGAGCATAATACTAAAGACTCAAGATTCCCCCTGGTTTTTCATGCAGATTTGACCATGGTGTGCACCACCCTTAACTTAACCCCTATTATGTAAGGGGGACCTTCGGCGGGATAAAAGAGAGTGCGGGGAAAGCAGCTACAGATACAGGACAAAAGAAGGAGTGGCGCACTTAAAGAGTAAAAAAGTACATCATAGCGCAAAAGAGCATCCCGCAGAAAGAGGATCCCGCAGAAAGTTTCCACCTTTCTGTCCAGCTGAAAAATGGAATGCAATAGTCTAAGATGCTTAATAGCTCCAATAAGCGCGAAGGCGGTTGCTTCTTGCTTTCGAGCCCAAGCCTACGTTTGCTTAGTAAGGTTGCTTCTTTTTATATCTCCTCAAAAAAGTAAAGGCGCGTTAGCGCTTTTTATTTATTTTCTTTTTCAATAAGGGGCGGAGCTTGAAGAAGCGAGTCTATCAGAGAAAAAAGTGCTAGTTGTAGCGCGCTAGCACACATTTGACTTAAAACATGGAAAGTCAAGGCTCTGGGCAACGAGTGGGAGGGAGCCTTGACTTGAAGCATTGTACAAGTGCTTAAGGCTCCTTCGGGCCATGGGCACAACTATCATATAAGGCAAGGCTTGGAAGCAAGCTACCAGCGCCTATCGGCAGAAACTGGGCTTGTCTTGGTTAGTAGTGCCCGCCCATTCTTTCTCGCCTGCCCGCCGACCCATGAATTCTTCAGAGCGGGCTGGCAGGCCGGGCGTACGGGAACCGTCGAAGAAGTGCCCCAACGCGCTGTAGCCGCTACTTCTCCTCCTTTTATGCATTTATGAACTACACTTAACTTTATTGATTCCAAGGCAACCTATCCTTTTGGAGCTGACGTAACAAACTACGCGATCCCCCCAATGAAGCCAACATAAATCCGACCCGAATAAAGAAAATAAAAGGCAGTTTCATTATGGTAGTATACCAGCGACCTGTTCTGGAACTGGAAGTTCCAATCGGAGCATATAGATCCGTAAATGGATTTGTATGTATAGCCACTTCAGTCGTGTTTGTCGTTTCTTGAAATTATCTTTTTTCTGGGAACATGGTCAACCAGAAATTCTTATGTTCGTGATTCTTCATCCACCGATGCAGAAAATGCTCCAATTTTCCATTCTCATATGAGGCCGGAAAGTTTATTGGCAACAGGTCAACACGAAGTGATTCATCATCCTCAAACATGAGCCGATCGTTAGTTAGGGACGGTTTATAGATAAGAAAATTCCCACAAATTGAATGAAAAGTGAGTCCATGTAAATAATCGAGACCTTGCAAACAACAACGCTCCTTCCCCATATGGAGTTCGGAACCCAAAGGCAATCGTTGAGTGAACTGTATCTTCTTTGTGTTAGTTAACCTAAGCCGCACTCTTACTGCTGGGATGGGGCTCGGCCCCCGAATTGTACATGGGATGAGTTTCTGCCTCATACAGCTCAGACCGAAACCCGGGGGAAGTTTGGGAGAGATGGAGAGAGCCAGCAGCTGACAGTCAAGGCGGGGATAAGCTTCCTTCTTCACAAGCCTATCCCTCCCAAAAAACCTACCCGAGAGCTCTTCCCTTTTTTCTATTCCATCTCATTCCATTCCGGGACAGGTGGCTAATACTAATCTAATAAATGAAGTAGTCGTCGTCTGACCAATCGGCTCGGACACCAGACCGCCCGTGCCCGCCCATTTTGTCTCGCCCTAAATGGAATCCCTTAGTTACGTTGCGCCCCGACCCAAGTCCCCACGTCCGCTTTTCTCCGCCCGAAACCCAAGAAGTTGGCTTTGCCAACACATCATTAGGGTCGTCCCCTTCATCCTATGCTGACCCCGGCCCGGGCTGGCTTTTTGGGAAGCCCGTCCCCACCGTGCTCACGGCCCGGCTAGCCTGCCAGCGGTAGTGGGAATTATCCCGTTCCCTGTTCAAAGACTTGGTTGGATGCGGGATCTACTCCACGAGGAGCGGTACGGACGTAGATGATATCATCACGACCTCTCTTTTCGTACCGCTAGGGATGCTTAACGCCACTTCGCCAACTGGCGTTACCTGCGCTTTCGTGTCTCTCAGTGTGGTCAGCACTGGGTGTTTTCCGAGCAGCGAGGCTTACACCCATTCGCATTAGTTCATCCAAAGTTCCTTACCCTTATGCACAAATTATTGAAGAAGCCATCTTCCTATCAAGGTTAAGGAGTCAACTGAGCATCTCAGCGGTGGGATTGAATACCCGGATCGAATCAGAGTTCCCGCTGCCCGCCCTGAACAAATAGGAGGCGTGGGCCACAGGTCGCACATAAGCCGCCGGGTCGCACGACAGAAGAACACCCAATATAAAGATGCACACTCCTCCATGTGAAATATTCATCTTCATTGGAGATTTTTTGTAGTAGTCGTGACCAACAGCCATCAGCTATCGGCTCGTTGGTAAGGTGAGAGCTTCAAGCCCGATTTCTGGTGGCGCACTCCCCACACAAGCAGCACCCGATGAAGGGGGGACGGGTAAAGCTACAGGCCCAAAAACTTCAACCCTTCTTTCTAAATGGAGGTGGCCAGGGCACCTCATCTTGTCATTTCGTCCTTGCTCATTCCTGTTAGGCCGAAGTCTTTGGCCTTTCCTTCTTCGCTCCCGCTCACGCTTCACTGATCTATCGTGTGGTAAAGAGAAAAAAGTACGAAATAATAGTAAACAGAGCACACCGCAGAAAGATTCTAAATATGAGAAATCCCCCTTTTTTCGATAAGAAGGAAATGAAGAACAGGAACGAAACGAAATAAGGCCATTCTAGCTCTAGTTTCGGATGATCTTCTCCCAAGGATGTCTGGTAATAGAATAGGTTGGCTCGCTATAATGAAGACTCCGCTTTTTGCTCCGTCCGTGGACCGTATGAATTTCCTGGAATGTAGATAGACCAAAAGAGAGACTAAAGGGATAAGAATAGGAATTATAGTACCATTAGAAGAAGGGGCACCTGTGGAAACATCTCTACTGACGAACCATTTCAATAGTACGGGTGCTGCCGTGCCACGAGGCACGACCATGGAAGTAATGAAAAAGAAAAAGTTATGTAGTTGGACCATCTTTTCTATCCATTCGAGTTTTGCTTCTATAGAGAAGATGAGACGCTCAAAATGAAAGTGTTCGCAACGCATACCGAAAGGGTACCAATGAAGCCGACCATTAATGACTAGTTCGAAGACCAAGAGCGCATAAAGAATATCATATTAAGGGAGAGGTAATCCCAACTTCACGCGGAACAGTTCATTTGTGAAGTGTATATAAAAAATCTTATAGATTTCGGAATTTCTCCCATTTTGGGTTAATTCCTTGATAAAGAAATTCAAAGTACCTTCCATCAGATCCTTCTGAAAAGGATGCTCTAAAGCACTCACCGGCTCCACAGAAGCCTCGAGAAATCTTTTGCTCACCAAGCATAAGATGGAAGAGCC